>OX243990.1:1964239-6964239 GCA_945859715.1 Apamea sordens | reverse complement strand
GTATTAGAAACAGGTTCGATTGGCATCAAAAAATGTTTTTGTGTAAAATGGCTATTTTCTTGCTAACTGTAATTTTTTTTGAAAATCTGTGTATGGAGATCAAAATTCCGTAAAAAATTATGAATAGTCTCTTAAGACCATTTTCGTGTAGCTGCAACGGATAAGGTACTTCCCCTTACTGCCCCGCTGAAAGTTTCCACCCGGTATAGATAGATAGATAGATTTAGTTTGTGTAATCTCGCTATTCGAGTCCCAATAAATTCTTTTGATTTAGTTTGTTAGTAAGTATTCAAAATCATTAACGATTGTTAGCGAACTCACCGCTGCTGCCCTTTCGGCGCTTTCCACGTGCACTCTGTATAGTTCCACGAGGCTCATATCCTCAGGGTCAACCGCTTCAGCGCCACGACGCGGCACCAGCTCCAGACCAAGTTTTCTGAAAAGAAAGAGACATTGAACATAAGATTTCAAGAAGGTCATAAATCACGAAGTTACTATCGCCAAAATAGTATATCTGACCACCGCGCACCGTAAGGACTATTCCTGCTTGCAGCGCTCGGCCGCTATAGAAGCGCTTATCTACGCTCATCAACCAATAGCATCGCAGCATCGGGTTTTTTCTGAGCCCGGTTTTTATCATTGAAAAAAAAAAACAAAAAACCTTTTTGTTTTCAATATGGTCAGATATTCTAGATTTTGGCGATTATAATATCTGTTCATTTACTTCGTGGTCAAAACTGATTTTCGTAACCTAAGGGTTGATTTTTCCTGGGCACGCCACAATAGCGGCGATAAGTCCCCTCTTTGAGGAGTGGCTAGAGAGGCGCTACGGCGCCCTCACCTTCCGCCTGACGCAGGTCTTCACTGGACACAGTTATTTCGGGAGGTTCCTGTTCAGGATAAGGCGGGAGGAAACGCCAGGGTGTCACCACTGTGTGGATCGCCCGGAGGACACGGTGGAGAACACGGTGGAGGTCTGCCCGGCTTGGGCGGAGCACCGCCGTGTCCTCGTGGCGGCGATCGGCGGCGGCGATCTCTCGCGTCCGGCCCTGGTCCAGGCCATGGTACGGAGCGAGAGTGCATGGGAGGCCGCCACCCCCTCCTGCGAAGCAGTAATGCTCGCGAAGGAGGAGGCGGTCAAAATTCAAAAATTATTCCTCGAATTAAGTTAACAGATGATTGAAAAATCAGCCCTAAAATGCCCATATGGTCAACCAAGATTCTTTTGTTTTCAACTCAGTCGATTACAGAAGGCCAATTCTCGTAATTTAAAACGTTCAAAAACTAGTCGCAAAGTAGAGATCAGACTGTGAACGTTCTTAAAATTACGAGAATTACCCCTCAGGTTGTAAATATGTTTTGTTTGCCAAAATATGATTCGCGACCGTAATAAATATGTATTTTTAGAATTATAAGCATTAAAATTATCAATAGAACTCTCTAAGTTCAGATTACCCTATTGAATAGGAATTTCATGAAATCATGACATTCGAGACCAATTCTAACTTACAGAGTTATATGAATGATTCTATACCTTCTGCTCACTTAGCGCATCCCCTTTAAAGCGATCTTGTTTAGTTTTTAGCATTACCAACAAAAAAAAATCGTGTTATTGGCAAACAAGGTATTCTCAGTATTGACGTATACAAATGCAACAAAATGAATGATGTCAAATGAGAGAAACGGGATATTGAACCAATTTCCTTGTATAGAGTAAAACCCCCGTCTACGTGCTAACGTGCATACCTGAACGTGCGAATAATATGAATCATCGAAAAAAGGGTTCTTGGAAAACCAAACTTTAGGTTGCAAGTAGTAGGTACCTATCGTGTTAAATGCCAAAGAGCCTTTTACTTTTTTATTAAAAGAGGACAGACCGCAGACCACTTTTTTGTAACAGTTTTTAAGTTGAGGTAACCTAAACTGACAGGTACTGCTTTTGCCATGCCAACGTTTCATCTAAAGACATAGTAATCCTTCCAGCCGTCGTAGGCGATTTTGAGGCATAGGTACGTACGGGTATGAATGCCTCAAAATGGCCGATAAGTACGTACGTTGTAGGCATGGCTACCTATACTGTATACTAGGTACGGTTCTGAAGGTTTAAGTAGAACTTTTAAATTTCAGAACAAAACGATCACTCTGTATTGGTTGGTCATATTACAATAAGAAATTTTAGACTTTAAAGAGCCATCAACCCGTCGTGTGTTAGGCAAGCTTATTAAGTTCGGTAACTATAGAAAAAGTCATTGTGTCTCATTAGTGACAGATGAGCTCTTATAACAACGAGCAGATAGATAATATAAATCATTTATTTGGTGCAACACAGGAGAAAAAACACAATAGTAGTACAATTAAATTATTGATAACTAGTGATGGCGTGAGTTTATGTCGGTATGTAGGTATAACGAATGATCTCCATTCCGTCAGATACCAGCTGCAAGTAGGTAGGTAGGTATTATGGGAACCTAATCAAAGGTCCTGTAACAATTCCATAAGTTTTACGTTCAATGTCGATGTTGCAATACAAACTGTGTTGGAGTAGAGACATTGATCCAATTTAAACATCAACTAGATTAACGGTGATCAAGATTTAAAAACCAATTTGCTGTAAACGGTTCTAATTCCATATGGTCGTGCAGTTAATTGAAGCAGCGGAGATTGCAAATAAATAATAATTATATGTTTTAGAAAAACTATTTTAAAAGCCAAATTATATGAACGGGTAAACGGTCACGTAACCGCCGTGCGCCGCCCTCGTAGCCTGAGCTTTCAATCAGCTCACGCGCATGTTGTTATATAACTTCAAATGTGTAACGAATAAAATAAACTTTATTAAAAAAGCATAAGGTATAATTTTCGTTCAATGTTTCGTTGTAAGAAGGCTGTATTGTTAATATGCATTTGATGAGTTTTCCTGGATGCAAAATCTATATATATAAAATTCAAAGTCATGACTGACTGACTGATAGATTAACGCACAGCCTAAACCGCTGCCGCTGGTCCTAGAGACATGAAATTTGGAGGGTGTGTTCTTCGTGAAGAGTAGGCATCCACTAAGAAAGGATTTTTCGAAATTCCACCCCTAAGAGGGTGAAAAGGGGGGAATTCGTTTGTATGAAAAATCTTATTCCTTGAGTTAAGAAACTTGAAACTTGGCACGAATACTTATCTAAATAAATTATGAAGATTGTCAGTTTTGTTTTCTTCTAAACTACCCCCTAATAAGGGATTGGGGGGTTTCAAAGTTTGTATGGAAGAATTTCAGCGTGCAGTTCGATTTACTCGAAACTCAGTATTTATACTTAATATTGAAAGTAAAGATTAATGTGTATCAGGGTTTTTTGAAAATCTACCCCTGACGAGCTGAAATGGGGTAGTAAATTTTTCAGGGGAGGATTTTACTGCATGGCTTGATTAACTCGAAAATTAGTATAAATAATCTTTGAGTCAAGTTATGAATACATCCCAAACGATTTTATTTAAATTCCACCCCTGTGGGGGTGAAAAGCGGGGATACAGTTTATATGAAAAATCTTCTTCATTCGGTTAATAAACTTGAAACTTTTCAAGAATACTCGCCTAACTAAGTAATAAAGTTTATCATTATAAGTTTTTCAAAACTACCCCTCAAAGGGGGATATAGGGGTGTTGAAGTTTGTGTGGAATAATTTGAATGCGCGGTCCGATTAACTCGAAACTCAGTGTTTATACTTAAGACCAAAAATAAAGAGTAACATGTATCAGGGTTTTTCGAAAATCTACCTCTAACGGGTTGAAACAGGGTAGTTAATTTTACAAGGGAGGATTATAATGCGTGGCTTGATTAACTCGAAAATTGGTATAAATAATCTTTGTATCAAGTTATGAACAATCCCAAACGATTTTATTTAAATTCCACCCCTGTGGGGGTGAAAAGCGGGGGATACAGTTTATATGAAAAATCTTATTCATTTAGTTAATAAACTTGAAACTTGGTAAGAATACTTGCCTAAGTAAGTAATAAAATTTAAATTATAAGTTTTTCAAAACTACCCCTCAAAGGGGGATATAGGGGTGTTAAGTTTGTGTGGAAGAAATTGAATGCGCGGTTCGAGTAACTCGAAACTCAGTATTGATACTTTTGACAGAAAATAATTAATAATTAGTACGTAAAGTTGTCGAAAATTTACCACTGACGGGACAAAAAGGGGTAATTCAGTTTTTAAGGGGAGGATTTGAACTTGAAACTGTATATTACATTTTCACGCCTAAACCACTGAACTTCTGATTTGGCATAGAGATAGATGGCATCCTGGGGAAGCACATACATTTTATCCTGTTAGCACGTTCCCGTGGGATGATTTCCGACATCCACGCGGGTGAAGCCGCGGGCAGAAGCTAGTGTTTAATATGCAATTTTCGAATATTACGCATCGTAAATATTTTATTATTGTCAAATAATTGAGAGGGGATTTCATTTCAGTTTTCAGGTAAACGGAAGTTTACGTGCATTGCATGTAACAAATAACAACAAAACTGAACAAAAAGGTACCACACAGGATGAACAATAGCAACCATATGCTTAATAATAAACCCATTCGCAATTAACGGTTTCTGAAATCATTTACCGAAGGTGTATTTGGGTTCAAGTAGCTAATTGCTTTCACTATATTTTGGCATGGAAGCTACTTGTCTATGTCTTTTGATACACGTGTAAGCAAGATATTACTTAGTTGCAGAATGAAACTATTGCATTGATTATTAAATCGGTTTTATCATTATTATTTATGATAACCCAATAGGGGGCGTCCATTAATTACGTGAGGTGTTTTAGGGGGGAGGAGGTCGAACCGAATCTCATCTAATCTTGCTTTGGGGAGGAGGGGGCTCTCGGCCAATATCACGTATTTTTTTTTTCCTCAAGAAACTAAAACTGCGAGAAAATTGGGTTAAATGAAGTAAAACATGTTCCTACACTAAAATATGGCCAAATCCTACACAATGATATTTATCGTGGCTTTGAGCCAACAGCTTAGAGTGGCTAAATCAGAGTGAGGTTGAAGGAGCTGATGATTTTACTGAAAATCATATGGACATGTTGATTCCAATAGTCACTCTTGACACTGTGCATGAGTCTCCATGGACTGAATTGGAATAAATATTCTTTTATTATTCTCAGTAGTTACGATTTAAGTATTGTTCAATTCTCACAATGATTCCAGCCTATTTTCTAAGTACTAATCTTAAATACAAGTCTAATAAATGTATTAAGCTAATTATTGTTTTTGTTTTGTTTAGAATAAATCCAATGCATTTACACTATAAATATTCAAATTTTGTAAAATCTCACGTGAGATTAGGGGGTGCGGGGAGGGGTCGAGCTAAATCTCACGACCTCTCACCACGGGGGGTCGGAAAATCGCCAAAAATGCCTCACGTAATTAATGGACGCCCCCTTTGACGCATTTGTCATGCGTAGGCGTAGTATACCTACTGAGGATTCCCAGATCTCAAAATATAATACGATAAGTACAGACGCCAGCACATCAAGCTACTATAATCTGTCAAATGTCTTTAATAGATTCAACTTTATCGCTAAAGCATTAGGTTCAAAGTTGATTGGGAGAATTTTACAGTTTCGGGTAGCTTGTGTGATGGCGTCTGTACAATATATTATTTACATATATAGTATCGTTTACCTTAAGATATTTTGCTATCGATGATTATAAGGCAGGTTCTATAGCGCTGTTTGGTCATGATTAAATATTTATTTATGTAGTATTATGATGACTCAGACCTTGTCTAAATCCTCCACAACTTGAAAAGACATATTTTGCAATAATTAAATTACAAATATTGCGACATTGTGACACACGGTTTTTGAGTCCATGCAAATGATTGTTTTATGAATAACAATACGACAGTTGTTATTCCCTCTAAACAAATCGCTTTAGGGAAAAAATAATTGAGAGAAATGGAGTGAATCAATGAAGGCGTCATATATATAGTTAAAACAAAGGGGTATTGTTTCAGAGCTGGAAAAACCTAATCATAGGTTGAAAAGCTGCAATACCTACCTACAATATTTTCAATAGCATTTTGCAGGTATTGAAGGTAAAATGCCAATGGAATGCCTCACAAACCTAAAATGCCAATGGTTTTTGGACCAAACAATTGCAGAATATGTTGCGCCATGTTAATACCTAATGATCAATCAGGATTATTCAGGATCAGGGGAACACAAGCACATAACATAAGCATAATCAGCCTATAATGTTCCCACTGCTGGGACACAGGCCTCCTCTCGGTGAGGGAGTGGGCCGTAATCCACAATGCGGGACCAGTGCGGGTTGGCGGATGTCACATGTCTTCGAATTTTTGGTTCTAGGATATGCCGATTTTCTCACGATGTTTTCCATCACCGTTTTAAGAGCAGTGGTGATGAAATTAAATAAACAAAAGAAAATGCCTGCTTAGGTTCGAACTCACGACCTAAGTACAACTCGTAAGTCGGGACCCGATACCACTGATCTTTACCAGGGTAATCCACCACGCGGGACCAGTGCGGGTTGGTAGATGTCACATGGACACAAACGTATTAAAAACCTATAGCAGTCTAAATATTTGAAGCATAGGAAGCTTTTATGTTTTGGGGGTTTACACTGTGAAGTGTTTATTTGCTTTGAAAGTTTCTACTAAAACAGTATAATAAAGTAAGGGTGGGTTCAGCGTTACAGGCTCGGTGTGAACATTGTCGCATGCCTTCTTCTCTACACTTAACACTTTTTATTTTATTATTTGCAGTGTATGCTGCGTGCCTTTTAGTCTGTGCTAAATAAATGTATATTCTTTCTTTCCTTCAGAAGTTTACAAGAAGTGTATATTAGCAAGATCTTGAAACCAAATGGAAGGCTTTATTATACAAATGTCCTTATTATTCTATGTTTAGACAGGTACCTATCTTCAATCAGACAAATCCTATTTGAATTCTAGACTGGTAATATTATGCAAGCCAGTTAAATATATTTTCCTTAAAGCACTTTGTATATAAAAACTATTGTGACAAGGATAACATTATATGAATATTTATTATTTGTATAAGTTGTCTATGCAAGTATGTTTTATAACTTGCAATGGATGACATCAAAACACTCCCATATAAGAATTCCTATTCATTTACAATGCATTCCATATTGAAAATGGCCTTTTGTAAAAAAAAGCTTAACGCTAGGCACAAAAATATGGACCCTGCAAGGGCGCAGCTAAAGGATAGAATAAAAATAAATTAAATATTAATAATTCTTCGGAAATATGGTTACCTTTTTACGATCTGGCAAAGCCAAAAGAGAGGGTTACTTTTCCAGGATATGTGCGAAAATTCTTACCTCGTATAACATCCGAACTACTATTAATAGGTATAATGCAGCATCGATTTATTTGCCTTCATTCAGAACATATGGCCACAATGACGGTAGTTTCAGGAAAATCAATTTCCTACTACGCTAGACGTCCACAATATTAAATTTTATTATTCTATGTTTTTTTTGTTTATTGTATTTTTTTTTATATTTCGTCCAAATATTATTTGGTAATTTAATTTATTTACAAGATAACACTAAAAAAACAAAATAATTTATCCTAAAACCATTAACTAAAACTATTTACAAACTAAAATATAGCGTCGAAAAATTCATCCACATCGCTGTCGACTGGTAATGTACCCAAGACACTGGCGGCATTGCCACGTTGTATGGCAATGCTTAGCCTCTGGCCAAGGTAAAAGCCAGCCCTTGGGTCATGGGAAGTGTCAACTAGTCTTTTCGAGATTTCCTTAAAAAGACCATGCGCACTCGGACCCACGGCCCGAGGCTTTCAACCCCAAACGGCTCTAAAATATAATTATTAATAAGTTTATTATATTTACGCCACTTGAGGTTTTCATTTGGTAATTATATTAATTTGCCGCATATGAGAAAAAGCTACATTTTATAGTACCTATCTGATTACTTACATTTGTGTAGTCTATAGACAAGATAAACTATAAAAACGTATCTGGTATAAGTAGATACCAAGTACATAAAACTTTTCGCTTTTACGCCTATCCCAAACAGCTCCAAGCAATATGCAAAAATGTTGAGAAATTCCCAGACTAACAAAGGTGGCCACGTGGTTATATTGGATGCCTTCGATGCGCGCGAAATAACCGGCTTGCTTATATTTGCAAACGCTCTCCCACGATACATTCCAGGACATTTCACTTTGTTAAGGCCAATATATGCAAGATTGTAATTCTGATACCTAGTATCAGAAAAGCCTAGCCATGTGGGCAACTACATCGGGCTGTATATACTCTGTATTGAAAATAATTCCCTCTATCCATACATATCGTTATATTATTCACCATTTGAAGGTCCTTTGCATAATAAATGCAAAAGCATACTTTTTATTCTGGGACATACTCGAAGCAGTTTGAAAGTTCATCGTGTAATTATTATGTAAGCAACCAAAAGGTTTTATCTAGGATAAAAATTAATAAGAACAAATATAATTATGAATACTGTGTTCTTATTGGCTGATGATTGCCTAAATAAATCCATGGTATGGGTCCGTTCAATGTGCAACATAGAAAGGTCACCAAACCAGTTATTCAAGCGACACTGGCTGATGTCTGGAGGTGGTTACCGCACGCCACCCAATGCGCAAGCGACAAAGAACTCGAAAAATTTAAAATCGGTCTGCAAAGAAACGTCACCTAGGAATTCACGGATTGATGATGATTCATTTGTAAATTCTTCATTAGCTTTTTGGCGAGTAATGTCCTGATTTTATTTTTGATATTATGTATATTTCAAGGCTACGCACATATTCGGTTCCAGCACCTAACTGTATTTTCACATAATTGTATGGACAGAATTCGTGTATATGTTGAGGTTTTTCTTCGAATTCAACGTTTGTGATACTTCCGAAGAACTGTTGATTTCTTTTTACATAACTGGTATTATCTTGAATGTAAGTTGTGAACGATGCAAAATACACGGTATGTTAGTTATTTGGAACGGGTGAGAATGGACGTGAATGTGTTTGTGACGATTTTGCACGTGGTTGGCCCACTACCTAAGGCATACATGTAACGACTTTGTGTTAATAAATCTTATCCATAATAAGAAGGAAGCTTCCTAAATGTCTAAGCTCAAAGACAAATAATAACATCACTATGATGTAACCTGTCATTTTCCATCAATTCATCTTAATTTTAATTGAAGGTACTAGACTAGACATGTACCAGCTACACATAGACAGTGTGAATATTCTTTCCTCATTCTCATGGTCAACGACCAATTGACATAGCATAGCCACCTACTTAAATATTCAGAGTTGAATGACCCATCTAATCGACGGTTGATATAAGACCACAAAATTATCTGACTACTATTTACATACGATGACGTCGGCAATATTTCCAATATCTCAGGATGTGACGTCTTACAAATATTATAAGTATATGCGATATACTTAAATCGTTGTTATTTTTATAAGTCGTCAATCTATAACGGTTAGCTTATTTAAATTTCCATGCGGTTTCATGACCTAAATTGCCATCTTTGGTTTACTACATCAGCGACAATCAGCGTAGTAGTATTCAAATAACGACACTTACGTCATTAATCTGTATTGCAGCTATTTCTTAGTACAGGATATAAATAGTTGATTATTATGTTATAATGCATTGAACATGCATTATAGCTTGTTTTATGCAAGGCTTTAAAATAGTTTGTCAAATTCAGTGTCATTATTACAAGTAACTTTTGCAATACACCACCACCACCACCAAGGCACCCCACGAACCACTCCACGAAGGTTGAGGAGATCGTGGAGTACTTGCGTGTGAAGACCAACTGGGCTTTGAGGGTCGAGAAGTTGGAGTCGCGTCACAACACTAACTTCAAGTCGTTCGTTGTGCGTGTGCCGACACATCATCTCGAGAAGTTCCTCAAGGGAGAGTTCTGGCCGAAGGGTGTTGTGTACCGCCGGTTTCGTGGCCGGCTACATGACACCAGTCAGCGAAACACGACGCAGACACTTCGTGTGCGTTAGTTAGTTCTTAGTGTAATATTATAATGTTGTATGTATTTATAGTATATTTTTAAGTTATATTAATATTGTATTGTATGTGTTTGTATGGGCCTTGTTGCCTGAAATAAATGGATAAATAAATATTTTTTACCTGTTCACCATCGGTTTTATTAAAGGATATGAATATGAGTTGTATGGACTGCGTAAGTTTATTTGTATATCCATGCAATCTGCATGACATGCATTCTAATAGTTTATATGCACTTTTCAATCTTGCTTGGTGTTGTTTAATTTGAAGCACCAATTATAGCATAAAGACATTGCCATTCACACGAGAACATGAGGGAGCTGCTGCTCCCTCATGTTCTCGTGTCTACTAGTCATGGCGTGTGTGACTAGTCATGGCGGTTCGGAGCTTCGACTTGCTAGTCGAAGCTCCGAACCGCCATGACTAGTCTTGGAATGCAGTCTTTGTGGCCGAAATCGGCTAGCTAGATTGTACCTATCATTTTTATTTCTTAAACACTTAGTCTATTTTACATTTTGATTTAGGCCGCACAACGAAAACCTCTCGGGGTTTGAGTTTACTGGCGAGCTGTTCATTAAAGTTTTACAAAAATCTTATTATACTACTTACAATCATACATAAAATACTTTTTACAATGACATTAGGAAATGTTGTGTAAGGAAACGTTTTCATTTATACTTTTAATTTTTCTAACGTTTGCCTTCTGGAAGTTTAAAAAAACAGTCTGGAAAAAAGGTAGGTATATTCTGCAATCCTCATCGTCATCATATTTATCATCATCATAGCATTTATATTTAACATTTTTTTCGTGTAAACAAGTAGGTACCTACTATCAGTTCAAGCTTTCTTCTGAGGCTTCACGTGTCTGTAAAAATAGGGTAATGCAACACACCTCTGGTATTGCTTGCGTAGGGATAATACTCTGTATCTCTTAATAGAGACTCAGAGAAAAGGGCTCGCATAAGGTAAGTAAGAATTAAGAATGCAGATTCCTATTGTATTTAATAACGTTCTATAGTGCCAGTGTAAGTGTTTGTATGGCCTACAAGTACTTGTTCCGGGTCCGGCTGTTTGTGTATGTGAGTTTAAATGTTTGTAAACGCACCCACGACACAGAAATTCCTAGTGTGGGGCAAAGTTTATTAAAAAAAAAGTGCGGGAATTTTTAATATCTTCATAATTAAATTTGGATCATTCTAAATGTAATTTATTGATGGACTAACATAGTTTTGTATGCACTACTAACATAGTTTTTTAAGCACTACTAGCACATAATTATGTGAACCTAAAGTTGTCTGAATAAATAAATATTGTTATTGTATATCATCAAAACATTTTAACATTAATTTACTTATTATATTATAATGACAAGTTTACAGGCAAAAACACGCACAAATTAAAAATAAAATGAACAATGCTCTCATTGTGTTAATATATCTAATAAAATAAGTCTTGTTTACAAGGTGCATAATAGGTAGATAACATTCTACCTAAATTATATATAATGCGCAAAAGGAATTTCTGACCATTTAAAACAAAATTCCTAGCATAGCATAGACTAAAGATATCAATGTCTCTCAGACCCAGCCGAAAATAAACGAGAAATGATGCTAGATTTCATCGTGACAGCCCAAACAGGTAAATCAAGTTTTGCAGAACTCCGGCGCATCGAACTTCATCGCGTTACGACGTTTCATTAGACAAATTATTTCGTAATCCTTTATTTATAATGCTGTTTTGTCCGTAGTGAATTTTAAACATCATTTGGTTTGCTGAAAGTCGCACCAAAAAGAGATTTTTTTCTCATAAAAAAAGTGAATTACCCACTTAAGTTGTAATACTTATATGGAAAAAATATTTGTAAAGTTTATTTTTAAGTTATAATCTCTTTATTTTTAATATACTACTGTTTGTTTACCCTTACAAAAAAAAATAAAAAAAATAAGAAAACGGGCGTCATCGCCGAGTGAGGCATAAGAACAAAATAATATAGGTTGTTGTAAAAAAAAAGAAGCCATGGATAGGTATTTTAGGCAACTAGGTTTAGTTAGACGCTAAAGTTTCGCGAAATATATCAAGTTAAAGGATTAACTGAATAAAATACATTATGAGTGACATTTGTAGCAAAACTGTTTTCTTTAGATATGAACTAATATGAGATTATAAAAGCTCCCAAAGTTCAGATTGACTTGAAATGAAAGAATATTCTAAACTAAACGTTGGCATAATACCACGTGTTACAGGCTCCAATTACGTAAAGTCAAATGCTGTTTGATCAACAGTCTAGACAAGTAGATTTTGCAGATACCGGCTAAGCCAAATGCTCTTAATTTTTTTAGACGAAAAAACAGCAGAACCAGCACAGCTGGGAGAATGTGTAAACGAAATCCGAAACGAAAGCCCCTAATGGGAAAAGTACAATTTTTCCTTTTGCACATCATTCAAAAAATAATAAATGGATTTTAATCAAGTTTAAAAAAATCTGTAGCCGTATGATTATAAATCACCGCCATACGTTCAAAGGAATGAGAAGCGAATATTTTCGCAAGCTACACCGGAGTCAGCAAAAACTAGTCTGCTAACTTGAAAATTATAAGACGATAAAACGTTTAGAAATGTCCGTATAGAAATAAAAATAATGAACGCACCGAGCTTAGCGATAGGCTGTTCAAGTTACGTAATCATGTGCTAAGGTACTGAATATGGGCAATCGGGTAAAACCACATCACAGCTGTATCTAGCTTTTTATACTGGCTTGAGGAACAGGGTAGACGGGCGCATGCCTGTCCAATGAGGCTACGGCGGCTGACAGCGCTTTGCAGCGACCGGACCCGTAATTACTGAGACATATAATTGACTCTTTATCAACTGATATGAAGGAGGTACTAATATGTACTGAAGGCACGATCTTACAAGTTTGCTTCGGTCAGATGCAAAAAAAAAGCGCAATATTTTTACATTGCAAATACCTTGTCGTGGCAATTTTGACTAATACCTATAATCTGCAATTTTATTGATGGCTTGTTTATAAATAACGGATTATCGACAAATCTTTAAAATTTGGCATTTTGGCCTAACAAGTTGAACTTAATGTGAGGGGTTTTCCTCTGCATATCCCTTATCACCATATCAACCCTTCCCTTATCAAATCATCCATCTTTAGCTGGCCAGCTGATTACTTTTATGAGTTACTCTCAGGATCAGCCCGAATCTACCCAAACAAAAGGTGAAGCTTTTGCTCTTTAAAAAAAAAATGTTCTAATTTAACTGAACCATAAACAATTTAATGCATCTTTTTAAGTCAATTACTATGGCCCGAAAATGTGTTAATTAACAGCCGCGAGCGGTCCTCACTCGTCGAAACCAGTCATCAAAATCTCGCCAAAAAATCGACACGAAGATCAAAGTATGGCTCACGGTGCAACCTCACACTCATGGAGTCAAAATCCTCTCGAGCCGCAACCCGTTCAGTACCCGTGGCTAGTGGCTACTGTGCATTAAGAAGGAGACGGGAAATGTGCGCGCTTACGGACTTGACTTGCGGAAGAGAGAGATAGCTATAGATGCGCGTGCGCAACATAGACGTTCAACATCGGTAGAAAATCCCGCGCGAGTCACCGTGTGCGAGGCCGATCGAATCGGACGCTCGTTCGTTCAGTTAAGTTTCCGACACACGAGCAGCTGGTGCGTTGTGTTGCGGGCCCCCAGTTGCAACTCGCTTTACTCCGCTTCATTATATTGTATGACATATCCCTTGTAATACAATGACGTTTAACTATTGTAGCAAAGTATTTTTAGACATATTATAAGTGAGACTGTGATCAGTGTTGTGTACAAAGAACGAGCGACTTGCGTTTAATAAATTTTAAAGAGCAGAGTGGCTGGAAAAGTAACAGTTAGGTTTAAAGGTAAGTGAGTTGTGTCACAAAAGCTTACTGCAATGGATTGAGTCGAGCTTAACTCATATCGACGACGCGAGGAATGTTGTTTGACAGCATACATGTGCGGGAACAAAAGCCCTGTGCATAGTCATCACATTTCTTTTTTATTCCGCCCGCTGTCTTGCGAGGTAGGAACGGCGGGCAAGTAATGAACGAACGATTAATGGGTTCATATAAAAGTAATGATGTTATGAATTAAAGACGCCTCGATGTGCCAGTGTAAAGTTTCTCATGGTCACAGGTAGCGGCTGTGTCCCCGTTTACCTGAGCTACGACTGAGGGGGGAAAGGGACGCCGTTCTATTTACCGGGAACTCCATTTGAATAGAATGGACAAAGCTAGCTCAGTCAAAGGGATGAACATGTTTAAACACGACCCTGTTTAGATAAATAATTACCACGTTTTGATTCATAAAAATCTGGAATTTATGTTATTTTTAGAAGTTTAAAATACGAGATGTATCTTTACTAGATTCTCAATAAGAAACGGTAATATATGTGAAACACGCGAAATTCACGGTCCACGAAACTTCATTGAAGATGTGCCGACCAAGGACACAGTGAATAAAGAAATAAAAACAATCAAACCACTGCTCGCTTAATTTAGTTACAACCCGGACGTATGTTGACGTATAAAACAAAATAACAATCACATTGTCAGTGACTGTAGAAAATAATTTCCTACTGTACGAGTGACCGCGTACTAATAATAACTTACACAGGTAGGTAGATACATTAGCTGGAGTTAATTTAGGCAACATAATTAATAATAATTTGTCGCATTAGGATCACTTAACAAATGTTTAACAAGAATTTCCGAAACAGTAATGAACTAATGACGTTAATATAATCACGCAGTAGTGTCATTATCTAAGGCGATCGTGTAAAAAGGTCAACACATCAAGTAGTTTAAATGCGATTTCATAACATTTACCGTACAGTACATTTAAATACGTGAAAGACTGTAGGAAATTATCGGGTCCTATTAGGTACCGTGTGAGAGTTTCTTTGGTATGATGCCACAAAAGGGGGCATCTTTAACCGGTCTCACACATTATTCTTGTCACGGCGCGCGGCCACGGCACCTGCATCCATGATGACGCCGAAGCGCCTGGCGATAACCTCTAAAACACGCCTTGAACTTGCAAACTTGTTTATGTATTCGTCTTTCTCATATAAAAATAATAGTAACACTAATTGGCAGTAAAGTCACGGTTATTCTTGTCTTTCTAAGGCACCTAAGTTCTTTTTACATATTCAAATGATCCTGAGAAATCAAGGAATGGAATTTGAGTAAATTATTCCAGGATTCTTATGCTTGGCAGAGATAGCAAAGAAATGCAGATAAATACTAAGCACGTTCGAAAGTCTATTATATCCCTCATTGCGAACGCTGCACACGCGCTATCAATTAGCCCGTATAAGTTTTACAAAGCGTGGTTTTGTTTACGAACCCATCGAGAATTTCAAAGTGCATCTTTGACCCTAGAATGATAAATTATCATAAGTATCATTATCTGCCGTAGGATATCGATTCTTTGCAATTGCAATATTCTCGGTAAATAATGTAGAGAATTTTATCAGAGCGTGTAGTTTAAAGGACTATGAAACATAAGCTGGACCGCATTAACGCAACCGCAGGTCCAGATTAGAAGCGCATTTCCGTATGAATGGACACAAAACATGACGAAAGGCAGGCAGGCATAGTCACCGCGGAAGTTATGACCCACACACTGGCTTATCTGGTCACCGCCTATAATTTAAACGGGTTATTCTACTTGCGTTAATAAGTACCACGTGTTTTGACATTGTTTTTCTACAATGTAAACAATGCGGGGAGGAATGCCACTAACAATCAACGCAGTCAATGAGAGTTAATTATATCAGACACGAGACGACAGCAGCCGACCAAACTGAATCAGTACGTTGCTTCGCCGCGAGGCTGAGACGTAAATTACAACAGAAGCGACAAACTGGGCCGTTCACTTGCACTGCAAATCTCAACGTTACCTAATATTCGGACCAATCGTTTCACGTCATTAGTCACGCTTTCTGATGAAATTCTTATTGTCCGACTGAGCCATCAATACGAGAGGTTTGAGATTCTTTCCCACGAAATCGGTATTGTATTAAGTTTGAACGTGTGCTGTGCAGGTTGAAGCGGCTCACATTTACCGCAATTAGTGTCCATTCAGTTGAGAGTCAACGCGTGCCGTTTGAGTCAAATAAGTACGGCAGCTGCATGTAGCTCATTATCACGAATTTAGGAGAGAAATCCGACTTCTGAAGGCATAGACAAAAATTGCATACGCTTCACAGCGCTAAATTATTTTGATTTCCAAGAGAAACCTATAAACGCCAAAGTCATTTATAACGAAAGATAATAAAACCGAGTTAGCAACGCGAAGTGCTGCCTGTGCTGGTGATAAATGGTCTGCGGTAACAAGCGAGTGGAACAAGGATATGCAGTTAAGAGCGGCACAAAGGTTCAGGGACGGAGCCCACCCGCCACTGCCTGTGCGCCTGTGCATGTCATAAACAGTGGAATGTACGCCTCACCTCTCCCCCTCCGCTACCCATTATCAGTCACGGCGTTAGCAAACAACGGGTTCCTCAAAATATTTATCGTTCGGGGAATATGACGACGTATCGATATCCAGCCGAATACACAAATGAAATGAGCAAATATTTGTGATTTGATGGAGCAGACTGGTGAATGTAAGAATCGCAATACTGGTTCCGAAAATAATGTTGCAGTCGAGCAATTAAGTCGGTAGTTAAGATATCAAATATTAACAGCTATAACGAACTAACTATCCTGCGAAACTAATCGATTGTCGAGATCGCGACATGCAAAGCTGGCAACGATTGTCGTCGCTCAAACTGGTTTCCGCGTAAAATTCGCGTTGCCAAGCGATGCATCAGCCAGGGTCGGTTGAGGTAAAGCAGCGAGGGGGCACGGGGGAGGAGGGAGGTTAAAAACGCAGGAGGCGCACGAACAGCGGCCGGTCGACGACCCGCCACATGCCCTGCGCCGGCGCACCATTCGCCTCCACCGCACTCCATCGTAACACGATTACGATTATGTTAGCAAAATAGTTAAAAAATGAGATACATGCAACATAATCATGATGCAGAATTTATTGTGTGAGCTACATGCAATAGCTGCGTAACCCGACATAAACGGTGACTATATGATGACTATCACATTTATCACATAGTAAATTCTATCAATAACAGTTAGGTATACTAAGCGTTCGTCTCCGAGCTGATTTCATAACACATTTTAATGATCAATTAATATTGCCCCATGCGACCGACCTAAATAGCACATGCTAGATGCGACACCGCGTAGGAACGAGATCAAGAAGTCGCCAAGGTTAGATCCATTTATCATGAGTTGTCTCCAAGACTGTACCTATTCATTCATTTATACACATCCTACGGCAATAGACAAGAATGAACACAAGCGTAGTTAGTAAAGTATAAAAGTCAATACGACGACACCACATTATTGACACGTGGTGTTAGCGGCGTACAAAAAATATGGGTTTATAAAAAACCGCTGGACCCGACTGGACAAGGCGTGGGAGGAAGCTATAACGTTAAATTATATCTGAGGTCATTGATTGAGAAGACCAGCCCTAGCAAATGGATTCGTGTTCTCTTCATATAACTGTTTATCGAATTGGGATATAAACTTTTAGAGCAAATATTTATACGAAAATGAAGACATGAGAACGACGAGTCGACACAGCTGTTACGCACATTGGTGGAATCAAAACACTAATAAAGTTTACCGTTTAAGTTCTAATTTCGTATGGGTGGCGTATGGCACTTGTCACGAAGTTAGTTAAGACGCGTTGATGTATTTATAGTGGTCTTTTGTGACTGGTGTTCTAATGTAGACAAAGGGTTGCTTTAGACTGTCTGCCGTTTGTTTTGACTGCATAATGTTGCCTTATTAAAGTTAATTTTAATTTTTCTTGTTACAGACAACGAAGTAATTAAACACATCCAAGATGGCGGTTTTTGGCTTGGTGTCATCAGTAGCGGGCTTCGTGAAGGTCCGCTACCTCATCGACAAGGCTGTCATCGACAACATGGTGTTCAGAATGCATTATCGCATCACATCAGCCATATTGTTCCTGTGCTGTATACTTGTCACCGCTAATAATCTTATTGGTAAGTTTTTTTTTTCCTTCTAATTTCAAGTAAGGCCTATAATAGTCCCCTGCGGCACTCCCACGAGTTTTATACCATATTTGGTTGATCTAGAGACTGTTTTCGATCCTTGCTCTAAGAATGACAATAGGAAATTGAACTTACTCCCGTACAAATAGAATATCTGTAAGGCAAACTCATATTGATATGGCAATGTTAGAAAATGGCTTGTATCAGCTAGTGATTTGTTCACGGAAGTCGTAAACGGGATATGGGTCATTGTCGCATTGCTAGACAGGCAGACGATGGGACAGCAACCTGTTCCAACTCATCTATACATATTGTCTTTAAATTCTATACTTTATTATGCGGAAGAGTACCGAGCAATAAAGCCCAGCACAAAGAGAAATGTCCATGAATATAAACTAGCGATAGTTTGAATGCTACAAAGTATTTGGATGCTAAATCAATGCGATAAACTGTTTTGAGTGCGTGTGAAAGCCAAACATCGGTAATATTCCGTTTATTTATACAATGCGAATATTATAGGTAGGTACGGAGGTATATAAAGACAATCAAACATCACTAAGTGACAAACCTAGGAATGAACAATAGAACTAATTAATTAGATAAACGCAGTCTCTTCGAACGTTTTTCCTTGTGAGTTTAATATAATCTATTGAATTCAAGGAAATTTCGTTACCATGAAAACAAGTGACTAACCTAACTAAATTAATTCCCCTATTCATGCTCAGTGGAGAATCAACCTGTTCCTCAACAAGGTGCATTATATTTGAATATGGTGTTATTTAATTATTGTTAACCTCATTACTTGTAATAGGCTTCTTGATAAATCACCTATTTAAGTATTGTTATTATAATTGGTATTGCTTGCAATACCACCACACAATTGGCTATTCAATTTTATGTCTTTCAGTTTCATCAACTCTACTAACTTATTGCTTGAAGTAAGTTACGTTAGTAATTTATTTTTAAATTGGCACGATTGAGAAATTACTAGTTTTTAATTCATATACAACCAGTAATAGGGTTACAAAGAAAACCTGCGACTTGATTATTGCCCACAGTCCAAAGGGTCTGACGAGGTAATCGAGTTTCCAGAGCGATGGGCAACCAACCTCTCATTACGAACGTATCATTGCAATTTCTGAACCACAATCATTTCAAGCTGCGAGCATGAGAACGTAAAAAGCAACTATAAATTAAATTAAGTGTGTAATAAACTACAAAATTATCTTGAGCGTATCACCAACGAGAAATTACAAAACCGAGAAATTGTAACATTCAAGTGAAAGCTTATTAAAACAGAACCCCTAATTGCAAACGTTTGTGTTTTTAAAGATGTAAAGGCTGACCTAGACACTAACCTAAAGACCGAATAACACAAAGAGTCTAACCAAGAATAACAGTCCGTCTCGTCTGATCTCGTAACTACCGTAAAAGTGTGAATCATTTTCAGGTCATTGTTCAGAACAGGAACATCGTGTGTGTAACAGTTACCCAAATTGAGACGTCATGACAAATTGATTGTACAAACATACACAAGAGTCGTAAACGTACGTGATAAGATTCAATTTAGTAGAGCGAAACGGGTCAGTGAACTAACAGAGCAAACAAGATTATGTATTAGGCAACAAGTGTATTTGATTGAACCGATTGAGGAAAGTTTGTGCATAGTGATTTGCATAGGCGGCTGAGAGATATCATGCGCAGGGGCGGCTGCATCTGTGTCCAATGATTTCTTATTATTATAATGTGTGTGACTGTGTGTGACATCTTGGATGCCTATATTGCAACTCACTGGTGACATCGATCATTGTTCATTTGCTAATACAGTTCCATCTTTCTTAGATAGTTTTTTACATTTCAGTGCAACTATTTCTTTGCGGTTAAGGCACTGATCATCGGTTCTATTTTCCTGTTGAGCACCGTAGAATCGGATTTTTCCGACAGGAAATTCTGAGTCCCGATATCCTTCTGAAACCCGATAAATGATGACAGGTCCACCCACTAACTCATCGTCGAACTTTGTATCTTTTGCACACTTCCTTTATTACTCAATATTTTAATTTGCCTCCAGTACAATTCAAAAAATTTCACCCAAGTTTGTGCACTTGACATTATAAACTACTTTAACTAATTTACAAAAAACCTACACGATCTAATTGTGTCAACTGATCACCTAAACATCGAAAACTAAAGGCCATGGAAATCTTTTTACGCTCGACTGATGTTGTACACTATTCTACAGTTCAAAGTCAAATACAATGTAAAACGTGTTTATTCTCCTGTTTACATGTTGAACTTAATTTATAAATAGCCTTTATTGCGGATGTTTACGTTATGTTACTAGTGAAATCCTGTGGAAATCCTTCCCATGATTTACTGTGTCCTATTTATTCTTCACCATTAGCTTATCTTTAGTACTCGACTTCTACTATCTTAACGAATGTTTACTGCATGTAATTGAACGGTAAGCTTTACTATTTAGTACTGGGCTTTCCTTGAATTCGTATTCTGAATTATCTCATCTGTTAGCTTCAGTGTAGCTTCAAAGTTTACCAATTGGATAGTCGTCCCTGACTTCCGAATTTATATCTCGACACTTCTAAGTTCCTCTTACACAACGCACATCTGGCCGGATTCAAGACGGAGGCTTATTAGAACCATAACAGTTATCATTATCATGCACATGATAAAGACCATAAACAATCGTTAAACGTCTTGTGTACACATTAGGTACATTATCCCCAATTACCTAATGATATACTGTTGTAACTGAAGCGATTATAACATCCAGATTCTTATATGTAACTGATCGTTATTTATTTAACCGAAGACTTGTGCATATAAAAGTCATTAAACTGTAGCATAATCAGCCTACAATGTTCCCACTGCTGGGACACAGGCCTCCTCCCTGTGAGAGGGAATGGGCCGTAATTTACCACGCGGGCCCAATGCGACCAAAAATTAAAAGATATATAACATCTACCAACTGTAGATGTTATATATCTTTTAATTTTTGGTTCTACGACATGCCGGTTTCCTCATGATATTTTTCTTCGCCGTTTTTGAGCGCCTGCTTGGGTTCAAACCCAGTTACGTACAACTCGTAAGTCGAGGCTGTTACTATTGGAACACCACTGCTCTCTCATTATACTGTAGCATTGAAAAATCATTTTTACTCATTAGTAGCATCTGTGCTAAAACACACAGTCTATGCATTTTTTACTGTTGTCAAAATAAACGCTACACTTTACAGATAAATGAACCGTGCAATAAACTAGTTCTCAGCAAATCGAAGATACTCATTATCCATTATTATGTGAAGAACGTGATGATACGAAGTGTTCCAATGAGCCGGCGGAACAAACGATGTTTACGCTCAACGTTATCGTGTGCTCCCCATTCGATGAGCCACAAACACAAACAAACTACTACTTAATAGCCACTTGTAACTTATACTTATTAACCTTCTGACGACTATTGCTCTGTGAGCGAACGATAAATATAGAATAAGCTATTCGAATTAAGTGAATAAGGTCATGATTCGTGAGATACGGAATTTACATGTGAAATGTTCAAGGTTTGTATTGATTTCAATAGATATCTTCTGCGATTGCACGATTTGTATTTCAAATGTATAGTGAACTTACGGCATTGTTCTAGTCATCTTCCTCAACTCAGTGCTGCAACTACTGCTATTATTAGTTACCCTTATTTGTGCAGTCTGTTGACCAGTTCGTGACAGACAGTTTGACTTCAGACAGATTAGCTAAACCTGCGTTTACCTTAAAACCTTAACTATTTAGTGTGCATTCGTCAACAGAGAAATCAGTTCTAACAGTTTGAATTCTAAAATAAACAATTACGTACAAGTATGTTAGTAATTTACACGACTCGAGCTACTTAATGGGTCATTAGGCCGTAGCTCATTGTCTGTAACTTTCCAACAGTACACAGACAGTGCGTACCAACCAACAATAGTAATATTGAATAAACCTGCATACTATAGCGTCCAGGATCCTTACGCTAGGTCACGTACTCAGTGCACATTGTCTCATAGGTAGTTAGTCAGCAATCCATATGGAGTTTATTGCAGCGTTGCAATCCGTGATATTTTGCCCTACATGCAGCCCGAACAATCACATTTGTGCCTCAGGTGTTGGTAATCAAAACACAGTCGTTAGCAACGATAACAGTTGCAGATTGACTGTTACTATGCATCTCGCTGTGAGAAATAGCTAACGAGCTTTTATATTACTTGCTAATAAGGACACCGATCTAGTAATCCATTTTCTCTATCATAAAACTATGTTTCTTATAATAGTACGGATATTGTACCTATGCATAGTTTGATGAACAACAAAAAAAATTCCAACTTTGAAAAAAAGTAGATATATAGTTTAGCTTATAATTGAGATGAGTCACATCGAATACTTTATCAGAATTCGGTTTGTAAAAGGGATGTGTTGGTAGATAAAACCTTGTACTTCATAACAAACAATAGGTTCATAATTTTGGTCGTACACAAAAATGACAGTGAGCACATTTTGCAATCGCCAACATCATGATGAACATTGTACTATAACGTCACGGCCTAAATTCTTCATTCCACATTTATTATATGTATTTTTGTGGCCATATGTGCACATGCATACGACTATATATGTATTATTTATATGACAGTTAAGTTCATGCAGCCCAGCTCACCATGACCCACTAATAACCAGGCAATCGCAGCAAAACGAGTCTTTCAGGGTACTATTGATAGAACCGTTTTAAATCCTTATCGTGTACTTTTACCAGTACAATGCTATGTCACTTAGAATTAGCATAACATGAATAGCTTGACGATAACATTAACAGCATTGGAAAGGTAATTTGCTTGGCTTGTTGATGGTTACAACTTTACTACAAACCGTTGCGATTATAATGCAGTTATGTGTCGCTTGCGTTTTCTCTCGATTGTTAGAATTTATGAAGTCAATGCACTTTGTTGCGATAAAGAAGACTACTACTAACTTACATTCGTCGTAAACAGTCTCTTTCTTTTTTGTCTGATAGTGAGCACACTTTTTCAATAAAAGCTTGTGTCTAGTCTAAGCGCTCAAATAGTGACGGTGTACCCAAAAGTAAACTTACTCTGTAACTTTCACTGGTTGCACAAAGCTTCACTATTTAACCGGATGGAATTTTATGTCCCTTCGTTAACTATGAAGACATCTGCAACAGCAGATACAGCACTCTCTCTCGACCCTTCGAGCTATAAAAATGTCACCACGTTATTTGTTAATTCATTCTTATTTGTATGTCCGTTCGAGATTCTCAAGACGATGATAAATGCACTAACAATTGTAAAGTGCTCGTTATGGAGCAATTAGCAAGCATGTGACTTTAGTCAATTCGACACCTCGGCTGTTGAGTCAGAGTTAACGGTATTCATAATATATATATATGATACACTATTTCGCAATGTGAAATGACCTTTATATATTATTATGAAGATTCTTAGATTTTTTAATATGATAGTAGAATTTACTTTTATTTATATACGGGAAATATTTTGCTTTGTTATGTAATCAAGTGTTGTTATTAATAGAGTAGCTGTAGGTTAATAACTACCTACTCTATTTATAATACAAATTATTATCATTATTATCAAGGAAGTTTTTGCTTCGTTTTGTAGTAGTCGATACCAATCAATAATAATTACAGTCAATCAGAAACATTAATGAAACATTCAACATTTTCCTATTAGGAAACCCGAACAGTCAGGTTAACGCTAGAAAGATCGCATTATGTGCAATATCTGGTTGAAACATGATATTCCCAGGACTGAGCCTACAGCATCCGCTATGTAGCAAGCTGGTCACTCCCAACATTGTCATGTGTACTGATAACTGAGGTACCGATTTACTGACCACTGCTGTGGTATTGAAATGGTATTGTATAGTTCAATGCTATCCGAGACAGCCAAGTTTAAATTAAATGAGATCATATGGCTGGATGTAACTGGAGGACAAATTAAATTCTCGTTCATTTATATTTAACGCAATTATGCATATATCCAAGGTAATATTATAACTAGGTATTTTGAAAACATTGCAAGATCTTGATGAAGAAAACCAATTAAATGGTACATTACATTAATTTTTATCAACAACGGTCTCAGACTGTTCTTTAAAACAAGGCCCGTTCTTGAGATAAATTCCAACAACTTTTGCACGTGATTGTGTCGTTGTTTTTAAACCGATAACAGGAACATAAAACATCGGACCACAGCCCTCGACACGACCAAGGTGATTTGAATCACGGTCGACAAATTGCGACAGGTTGTGGGGCAGATGCACTATTACTGACGATATTAGCGCATCCGCAATCGCTGTTGCAATGTCAGGGCCATGGAACGAATAATATTTAATCTACATATCTATAGCTCGAAGCGTTTCAATGGCCCTTCAAGGCCTGGCATCTATCTTCTATACATTTAAATAAGAATGTACCTAACCCTATTCGTTGGTAAGCTTCCTTGAGAACGGTTGAACCGATTCGGCTATTTTTTATTTTAAAATGTGCGTGATAGTCCGAATTAGGTTTTTATGGAAAAAAAATTGAAATTCGGGAACAACTGAAAATGCTTTTTTATATGGGAATTTTGTATGGATTATTGAAATTTGGACAGGACGTATGTCGGGTCAGCTATTTAATATTAACGATAATGATAATGAGGACTTTAAAACATAACTGTAAACACATTAGTAGTCGACGAAAAAAAAAACGAAACGAAAAGTCAGGGGTCATGGTCTAAGAAAGCGAGCAACTAATATCAAAAGCTTTTAACAAGGAAAATGCTAAGCTACCCTAAATCGCGTAACAGTGAATCATCACGACTTCCATTTAATCCACGTCAGGTAAAAAACCACAGAACACGATTTACCTACGTGCCTGGTTAGGGTTCGACTGACTTTTGCAACACAGCCTGCGGTTTTTGGTTTCACGCTTCATTTTAACATTATTTCGTTGAAAAACTGTATATATAGTCTCCGGAGAAAAACTTATGTTCTTTCTCTCACTAAGCACGTGGCACGTTCCATGAAGGAACATAGGATTCATATATCCAATGAAGGTCTTAAAAGGAGCTCTATTGTTAGTATTTCCACTGTAGACAGAAAAGCGTAGGTTGTATACTTTACAATGCATTAGAAATCCTTATCGTCTATTTCCTTTCAGGCGACCCGATCTCATGTATCAACGACGGAGCGGTCCCTGCCCACGTCCTCAACACCTATTGTTGGATTACCTACACGTTCACACTTCCGAATGCCCCGGCCAGGGGCATCGCCCATCCTGGCCTTGGCAATGACTATGGCGAAGAGAAACGTATCCATGCCTACTACCAATGGGTGCCTTTCATGCTGTTCTTCCAAGTAAGCACTTTCATTTTTTATTATTAAACTCTGATCATTAAAAATTGCGATTTCTTTGTCCTCAATCGAGAGGTCTCTATATTGCGTTACGTAAAGTATGATGTAATTTTTCAACGAGTGAGTAAACCTGATGACTTGCTGCCTTTTAAGTTTTTGTTAGAAACAAACAGGTTTAAAGTTCAATCATGTATTTTCTATTCGAATACATAATGGCGTTTGCGGACTTTAGCATTTTCAGTAATTGATGTACCTAATTGACAATTAACCTCATTTTTCAGGGTCTGTTGTTCTACGTGCCCCATTGGGTGTGGAAGAACTGGGAAGAAGGCAAGGTCCGCATGATCTCAGATGGCATGCGTGGAACTGCTGCCAGCATAGCCGACGACAAGAGCAACCGCTTGGTAAGCTTCAAATAATTCTCTACACTCCACCACCCGTAGCTGTGGGAGTAGACTAACAGATAATGCCAGTACAATTAATAAGGCTAATATACATAGGTATCTTGTTTCTTAATAAAGTGGAACAATTGAGATAAGTCCCGATACTAATGAAACTTGATGAACGTCCCTAATAAGACAAATTAACTGAGCCTGGAACGTCTATTATGTAATATTCTGTGTCTGTTCAGATAGTGTTCCTAGATTAATATTCGTCTTTGTATATTACAGACTCGCCTGGTCCAGTATTTGGTGGATACCAGACACATGCACAATACTTATTCCTTCGGTTACTTCTTCTGTGAGATGCTGAACTTTGTTAATGTGGTAAGTACTTTAGGCATAACTACTTGATTTAACTCCTCGCCTGTATGCCGAGACAACGGAGTATAGTACCAACAGACTACACACACTACGCCAGTTATAAGCCAGTTAAAGACAACTAGTGAACGTGTATCGTCACGCTATGAAACATCGAGGGTGCATTGTCCTGCAGCATCAGATCGCCTACAAAGATTAGATCCCTTATAATAGGAGGCGTGTCTTAACCATAGGCTAATCTACTATTAATGAAATGATCTTAAGACATTCCTTTCGTATTATTCGTTCACATCATCATCTAACCGAGCCTTTTCCCAACTATGTCGGGATCGGTTTTCAGTCTAACCAGCTGCATTACCAGTATTTTACACTAATCCCACCAACCCGAGACTGAGTAACACGATAATCATTTATCATTCATTCGTTTATTTTTTTCAGGTCGGCAACATATTTTTCTTAGACACATTCCTCGGTGGGGCATTCTTGACCTACGGTACTGATGTTGTGAAGTTTTCGAATATGAACCAGGAGCAACGTACTGACCCTATGGTAAGTAAAAAAATATATCATCGTTCAATTGTTTTGTAATATAGTAATAAGTAGCAAGACTATTTGTGTACTAAATCTTATCACAAGGTGATGATTACCAACATTTAACTAGGTAATTATGCTACTACAGACAGACACACCTATTGCACCATTAGCTGCTTATTCACTCTATTCTATTGTCATTACAAATACTAATAGATTATATGAATGAGTAAAACAAACGTAGGTAGTTGTAACCATAGCTATCTGCTTTTATGTCACAAAGCTTATGTAATTGTTTGGATGTACCCTTTAAGCAATTATCTTAGTTATTATATGACATTATATGTATGGTCCATATAGTTTATCAATATACAAGGCTTGTTTTGTTCCCAAAGCTCTTCTCATTTGCTCAAGAAATATTACTTAATGCAATTCCCTTTTTTTTCTTTTCCAGATTGAAGTCTTCCCAAGAATAACAAAGTGTACATTCCACAAGTTCGGAGCTTCTGGAACGATCCAGAAACACGACGCGCTCTGTGTGTTAGCCTTGAACATCCTCAATGAGAAGATTTTCATCTTCCTGTGGTTCTGGTATGTTGACCTCCATTTACTTTATTTTGCATGATTTCATGCATTGCACTAAGTACTGTGTGAATTTAAAATATTGTTGTACATATTTATCTTTTTACTTCCTTGCATAATCTTAGTGTATTAATTTATTTTTAATATGAAAAATGCGAGTTTAGTCATCTACTCTAATCGTCATTTTGTTAAGTCAATTACATCTACTATATTGGGGTCGCCTTCCAGTCTAACAAGATGCAGCTGAATATCAGTATTTTATATTTATGGAAGTCAGGTAGGGACTTCCATAACCCAGTTACTGGGTATCACGGTACCCCTTGGTAACTTGCTAACGTAATATTATATATACCCAGTGCCGTTACTCATTTGTTTATTTATCCACAGGTTCATCATCTTATCAGTGGTAACCGGATTGGCCCTAGTATACTCTGCAGCAGTAATCCTATTGCCGAGAACTCGCGAACAGATCCTCAAGAGACGATTCCGTTTCGGAACACCGGCCGGTGTCGAGTCTCTCGTTAGGAAAACTCAGGTTTGTGTTAAAAAATATTTAGAAAGCCAGTATCTAGAGAGACATAAGTGACAGTAGTGTCAGTGTAGATATTAAAGATTAATCTACTACTTATTTCAAACACAATGCGAATTGTTTCATGAATAAAATAAATTAAAAAGAAAAAAAAAAATCGTTAATATTATCGTTCATACCTTTGAAAGCTCTTTAGGATTCTGATATAGTTTGTAGCTGTATTTTAAACCTTTCCATTGTTTTTCCAGGTGGGTGACTTCCTACTTCTGCACCTGCTAGGTCAGAACATGTCACTGCGTGTATTCGGCGAGGTACTGGACGAGTTGTCTCGAAGGCTGCACATGAACTCGAATGCGCCGTCCGCCCCTTCGACACTCGAGATGGCCCCCATCTACCCCAACATTGACAAGTACGCAAAGGAAACAGAGACGTAAGTTTCCAGACTGAGCTTAGACAATATACGCAACACTCCCAGAATTGTCCTAGAAAATGTATGCAATTTTGTCTCGAATACGACTTTTGAGAAATGAGAATGAATGAGATTCCTATACAATCCATTTCGATCCGTCTCGATTCTTGTATCTGAGACTACTTTCCGTGAAGAAGGTATAGGACGACGCAGTGTATTGTTCTTTTAGTAATTATAACGCTCATTCGCAGCAATGTAAGAAATTCAGTTCCAACGATATGAATGACCATGACATTCCTTATTTTACCTGTTTATATAAGACAACATTTGCCTTTTTGCCTTGAGCTTTAAATTAAGTGAATCTATACGATTTATTATTAGAATAAAATTGTTGAAACTTTTCTTAAAACATACTAATCAATTTGTTTGTTATTAAGGCGGAATTTGCCGTGGTACTACGACTTTGCAAATAAGCAACATTTTACTTTTTACTGAATAACGATATTTTTGAATTACATGTTTACTTAGTTTTGTAAGTTCGAAGCAACTCGCAGATAAATGCAATTGATATTTAAAAGTACATACATAATATACATACCTACATTCATTTTTATTTTAAGTATAGTATAGCATACCTTTTGTATTAGGATATTATGAAAATGATAAGAGGTCGCAGCAAGTAGGATCTGAGCAAGTAACATCTAGGTATTTTTATTTTATATTCCATCATTATATGTTTTAATAACGTATCATTAAATAACTTGCCCATATCGTGCTGTTAGCAGCCTCATACGTGAGATATAGAAGACATTTTTAATTATAACAATTTCTTTATTTTTTTTCTTTTTTTGTATCAATAAGGATGATAAAATATTGAGACCATAGCAATGGATTTTAAAGAAATTAAATAATTATATTCCAATGAAATAAAAGAAATTATACTCCAATGAAATCTAATACGGCTGGTCGTTAATATTGATAATCTAATTGATATGAAATATTCAGTGAGTTATTTGTAGTAGAATTAAAACTATAACAATGCTTCAGAATACACATATCGACTTTAAATGAAGTCTTTCATTTACAATTAAGTAGATATTTTATGATTAGAGTATATTATACGTGCTTTTCTTTTGCTCCATTGGTTTAAACAACGTGTCTATACATAAAGTAATAGTTTTATAATGTGTATGAATAGCTACGTTTGGGAGTATCTGCTGATAGTCAAATTTTATATAATGTTACTCCAATCTCGTGATTGATATCAAAAGTATATTTGGTACTAAGAAAAATGGTAATCATATTTGTATGAAGTGTGAATGGATTATAATCAAGGAACGTTTATCTATAAGTTCGAAGTGAATACATTATACTCATAATTTGTTCCAAATGTGCCATTAAATAAGATGTCCAGAGGGAAAAGCCACGATTCTCAGTGTATCTCAAATATTATTGTAGAATAAGATTTTGAGTCATGCATTATTTTAATAGATATGTGTGTATGAATTGATAAACTTTCTTGGAATCTCGAAAAAATGTCTTCCATACACCCGAGTAGTGTTTTAATGGAACTCGACTTGTGCAGTTTGCCTTGTATTTACTAGTTTTTAATATAAACTTTGCCATTCCTATATGAAATGTATTGTAGTGGATAAACGATGCTGCCTTACTTCCTACGTAATATCTCTGAGACTGCAACAATCATTATTTCAATGTGTTACATTGTCTACATTTTATTTGGTAATAAATGACTTCAAATAATTGCATTTTAGTTTTATTTACTAAATAATGTAACTACCTTTTGGCCTATTTTATTGTAAACCTGTTTCTTTATGTTAGTTTTGAAGGTGCAAATAAACATTTATTTTATTTTTATTTATTTATTTTATTTGTGTAGGTACGGTCAGCAACAAAAGTCGGTTAACACTTCAGTAGTTTAAATCTTAATTATAGAGAAAAATATTCTTAAAAAAACATATAGTAATAGAATATTTAGGAATAATTAACTCTTTCGTATATTTATATTTCGTATATTAACTGTATCGCATCATTTTGTATCAATTTAGACGATTTGTAAAAGTAACAGTGTTAATTGACTTTTGTTGCTGACTGTACCAAGCTTTTATTATTAGCTAGCTTCTGAAATTTCTCGTTCCCCCAATCCACCATTTTCACCACCACGTTAGCGTTCTTTCTGACTTTTTTCCATTTAGCTCGGCTCCTAAGGGTCCTAGACTCCTAGCGTGATGTTAAATAGCCGATAGCCTTCCTCAAGAATCCAAATCCGACCGGTAGTTCCTGAGATTAGCGCGTTCAAACATACAAACTCTTCAACTTTATTATTAGTAGTATAGATACAGAATATCTGCTTAAGAAGAAAAGGAAATATTCATAAAATATCAGTGACTCTGTATTTTGGGCGCCAAAAAGGAGGAAAAACAGCACGGACAAATAATTTCAGATTTTCAGTATACCTACACCATTATTCAATACAGATCACACAAAACCTTATAAAGCTAAATAAATGAGTATCCTGAAAACTTTGAAGAACATTGATGAACAAGAAACCAAACACCAACAGTCAAACAGAAAAACATCGATACACAAGGAGTGGTACATAAGTTAGTACGATAGAATGGGAATGTTATCCACAGATTTGAAAAATGAAAGAATCATGAGAACTAAAGTTTTTATAATAATACAATTTTAATACGGAAAACCAAAGCCAAATATTTATATTATAAGAACACTATTTGCAGCACATGAACCCAAAGTCTTACAACAAAATGTATATACAATAAGAAAGTTGTAAATTTAGGGTGGTCGCACATCTGACGGAAGATGCGTCGGGCGTAACTTCGTTAGTATGCTCGACGCATGCAACGGTTAAGTGTGTTAGGTTTTTTTTTTTTTTACTATATTTCTACTATATTTTTTTTCTTTTTAGTATTAATCATGATCTGGCAGTTTGAGTAATTTATACAGCCTACCAAAATGTCCTTTCTTTGGTATTGTCCGTCGAATCGTTGAACTCAAGTTCTGGGAGTCTACTCCGAAGTAGTATCGGCCGAATGTTCGGCTGTTTCCTGCTACGAAGTTACTATTTAGTTCGGTCGGTTCCGATCCTACACTCCTATACTCTTTCGAATATTGACTATGGTCCCGACCCAACTGAGCCGATCTGAACTTTTTTCGTATTTTTCAATAATATTCGGTTCGCCCATGTGTCGGTCCGATCCGAACATTCGCACTTTACACTTCGGAGTAGGCTGAGTTGAGCTGCACGATTACTGACAAATGCGCGCACTGAGAGGACAGATCCACTCAATCTGTGTGGTTCTTTCTTGAAAAGACCATTTCAGACACCAATCTACACGGTCTTCACATGATCCGACCAAGATTATGTCTTGAGATTAAAAGAGACTTGACTTCTGAGTTTGTTTCGGCCTTTCTTCTCAGAGTAGTCAGATAGGAAGCGCCGACCTCATCTAGTTCTAAAAATATGATTGACGTGTGAAAGTGTTTGTACAAACAGACTTACAGAAATAAAATCATTTATCATTTACTTGTCCGTTCTGGCGTTACGCGACCGAAGATACGCAACGCATTTTCCGTGAGATGTGCGACCACAGTGTCAAAAGTATGAGAAATTAAGAAAGAAGTAATAATAAAAATAACTGCGATTTTTTTAATAATTTGTGTTTTGTGTAACATGCGACATGCGTGCGACATTTCATTACCTAGCATAGGTACTACATAATATTATAAGTTAACTCTTTTTTATCGAATTACTTCCGAGTTATCCTCAATTTCGACTTAAGCACCCCCCAAAACCGAAAGCCACGAGGATTAGTCTGTTTTAAATCACCGCCACCATGGATTTGTACATTTTCTTCAGTTTCGTCACCAGGATCACCCTCGAAACCCCTAAAAACCATGGAAATTATGCCCATGACGATTAATTAGTATTTTTAACGTCCGCCCGCTATCTTGGATTTTTATCCTTCTTTTTGCATCCGCGACCTTGGTCTCTAAACCAAGACGAATAAATTTGCAGCCATCGTGTATTCGCTAATATTCTTTGTTAAAACTTTTGGTTACATCCCTAGTACCCCAGAACGCGTCACTTTATTTGCCCAAAAATCGCAAAAGCCCTCGTAGCACGGGCTATTTACCAACGCACCGCGTTTTTATCGCGCACTGTATTTTCAACTCTCGGTATTGAGACAAGCATTGAGAATCCAATAGAGCACATCCCATCGCGTTAAAAATCGCCCGTGCGTACCTGGGGTTAGAGCGGTTCTGCACTACATCCGATCCGAATCCGAGAAATGACGTTCCGAAGTAGCCATAGTACTATTTGTGTGAGGGGTTGCGCACTACATCCGAACTCAGTCCGTCGGAATTTAGAACATTCCCAAATCTGATTGAACTCGGATCTTGAATTCGGATTCGGATCGGATGTAGTGCGAAACCGCTCTTAAGGTCCGTAATTTTGCATCCAAAAGACCAATTTGTGCATTCTATTCACAAAACCATGCTGACAAGGCTCACCTGTTCCCCCAGTCCAGTTTGGCGACGAGCTTGAGTCTCAACGCTCGCGTTTGGTCTTGGGTCAACGTGCCGGCTAACAGAGCTCGTCTGCCGCTGAGAAGTTCCCGCATCACCTTGGCTACTGCGCTGAACCTGTAGGTCTCTCGCTCCTGGAAAAGGGATTTAATGATAAATATTTAAGATATTAGATAACTGCCTCGTTGCTCTAGTGGTCGCAAGCGCTAGTCCTGGGTTCGATTCCCAGGTCGAGTAAAATGTTATATTCAATACTCATTTTTTTATTGCATTCCACAATGTAGGCTTAGGTGGTAAACATTTATTTGGTAGGTAACAATCGTGGACCCTGTCGGGCACAGCAAAAAATATTATGAATACAATTTGGAGAGGACAAGTATCATTTAAGTATCTTAATATAATAATTCAACTTATTCTAAAACATAGACATAACATTAAAATTATAATTGCAAAAGACTTTATTTTTCAAGTTTTAGAGATTTATCATTTAGATATTCGTCGACACTATAGTAAGATTTTTTTAGTAATAACTTTTTTAATTTATTTACGAATAAATGGAGTTTTTTTTCTTTTCTTATTGTTTCTGGTAGCACATTATATGTTTTTACTGACATTACCAGAGGACTTGTAGAATGTATTTTTAAGCGGGATGATGGCAGGTTGAGTCGTGTTTTGTGTCTGAGTGTGTACCTTGTTTGTATGTCTTCTCGTTTAGTGTAAAAGTCTTGGTGTTTGTGAGCAAATTTGCATATTTCAAGTATGTACATACAAGGCAGAGTTAAGATATTTTGTTCTATAAAATGGGGTTTACAGCTATCTGTCTGTTGTATATTTACCAGGATACGGATAAGTTTCTTTTGAATGGTGAATAGTGTTGGGGCATCCGTACTGTATCCCCACATAATGATGCCGTAGCTAAGCCATGCATAAGCATAGGCGTAGTACATAACCAGAGCAGTCTGTAAATTTGTGGTTTTTTTAACTTCCCGGAAAGCATATGAAAATTTCGATAGTTTTGATTTTATGTTTTGTATGTGTAACTTCCAATTTATATTTTTGTCTATGATTATGCCTAATAGTTTGAATTCATTAACTGTTTCTATTATATGGTTATTGAAGGAAAAGAGTACATTTAGAGGGGTTTTTTGGTGGGGATGGAAAGTTATGAGTTTAGTCTTTTGGAAGTTTATTTCGAGGTTGTGTTCATTCATCCAGGTTATTATTTTCCCGAGAATTTCATTAAGGGTACTGTTTAAGTTCGTATTGTCATGACATTGGGTGAGAATGGAAATGTCGTCCGCAAATAAAACGCAAGGTCCGGTTTCTGCAATACATTTTGGGAGATCATTGATGTAAATGAGAAACAGAAGACATCCAATAACACTACCCTGTGGTATTGATGCGCTTATCGCCTTTAGGTCAGATCGAAACTTTTGAAGTTCGTTTATAGTGTTATTGAAGTATTCTATCTCTACTAGCTGTGCTCTATTTTCCAGATAAGATTTGAACCATTCGTATGCTTTACCGCGGATCCCTAATCTATATAATTTATTTAATAAAATATCATATTGCACTTTATCATAAGCTTTGGTCATGTCAAGCATTAACCCTACTGCGTATTTTTTATTATTTATTATGCTTAGGGCTCCCTGTATAAATTTATAAACTGCTAACGCTGTTGATCGATTTTTTCGAAAGCCGTTTTGGCATTCGTCAAATATTTGATATTTTTCGCAGAAAGTGTACACGCGATTGCACATTGCTTTCTCGAAGATCTTTGAAGCTGTAGGCAGTAAAGCTATTGGACGTTAATTACTTGGCTCTGTTTTGTAATTTTTCTTGTGTAGAGGCTTCACTAACGCTATTTTCAGCTGGTCTGGGAATACGCCATCTTCAAAAGACTGGTTTAGCAATTTATAGAAGGGTAGTGTAAGCTCATCAGCGCATTTTCTGAGTAGACAGGGTGGAAGTTCGTCTATGCCGTGGCTTTTTTTATTTTTTAGTGTTTTTAGCATACTATTGATTTCGTAAGGGTCTACTGGAGTGAGGAACATTGTATTTTCGGTTTGTGAAGTCACTGGTATACTTTTCGACTCATCGTTAGTTCGTACTTGACTTCCCTCACCGATAGATGCAAAAAAGTTGTTAAATATATTGGCTACTGTCTTTGGCTCTGATGTTGTTTTATTATTATTTGTTTGTAGTTTTATGTTAAACTAGCTTCTGCCCGCGGCTTCGCCCGCGTGGATGTCGGAAATTATCCCACGGGAACGTGCTAACAGGATAAAATGTATGTGCTTCCCCAGAATGCCATCTATCTCGCGGGCCCTTTATGGCTAATAACAATAGAAAACCAATTGTGTCTCATTAGTGGTGATTAAGAGGGTACCTATATGATATCTTTACCTAAGTACCTACCTAATTTAAAAAAAAACTCAATAACAGAAAATTAAATACCTACCTACCTAAATAAACCTATTTCTGATGATAACTAATCTAAACTCAATAAATAAGCAAACTCCCTAAAAACTAATATCTATACGAATGACTAAACCTACCTAACAGTATTATAAAATAACCTACGGTCACTACGTACACTATCAAATAAGTATACTACCTATACTTTAAAATTAAAATCTATACCTACGACTCATATAAAAATAAACCTAAATAACTCTAAAAACTAAAAGGAATAAAAATGAACTCCACTGCGGGTGACCCAACCTACGACAAACTTAGTATTTGCGGTTGGTACAGTACAGACAGTGGTAGTCGGGTATAGGGATCGAACCGCAAAATTAAGTTTGTTTTTTATTGTATATACTTTTCCGGGATAAAAAGTACCCAGTGTGGTGCCCAGGATATTAAAGAATAATTATACCAAGTTTCATCGTAATCGAACCGGTAGTTTTTGCGTGATGCCTGAACAAACAGACAGACAGACAGACAGACAGACAGACAGACAAAAATTTTTTTAATCACATTTTTGGGTTCGGTGTCGGTCAAGTAACACCCCCTGCCATTTATTTTTTGGATATTTTCTATGTACAGAATTTTCACTTCTACAGATTTATTATAAGTATAGATTTGTCTTTTTTTATGATTTTATTGGTTCGCTCGTTTATAATATTCCACATTGTTTTGACTTTGTTATTGGATTTTTTTATTTTGTCAATGTACTGTTGTTTTTTTGCTGTTATTACTGACTTTTTTAATATTTTTTCATATTGTTTATAGTGTTGTGATAGTATTGGGTTATTTGTTTTGAGTGTAAATATTTTCAGTAATCTCTTATTTTTGCAGGATTTTTTGATACCTTTGGTTAGCCATTTTTTTGATTTTAATTTAATTTTACGCAATGGTATGCATTTATTTAGGATATTTGTTAGGGTATCATTGAAAGCTTTATAGTTATCGTTCATATTTTGGTCTTCTAATATTATTTTGTTCCAGTCAATGTCTTGTAGTGCAGACTTAAACTTTGGTATATTGGTGTCGTTAAATAATCTCTTTTTCGCATACCAAGTAGGTTGCGATGTGATTACATGTGGTATAGAGATTTGTAGTGTTGTTCCGCTATGGTCTGATAAACCAAATTCTTCAATTTTTGTACGTATTCTATTTATGTTACAGTTTGTAAATATTAAATCTAAGCATGTAGATGTAGTTTGTGTAGTACGTGTGGGTTTTTTTACGTGTTGTAGCTTCGATGGTATTATTGGAGCTTCGATGATACCCGAACCCGGACCCGGATGATAGCATAATATTTTTAAAAAGCGAAAATCCTTAAAAAATAAAGAACAACAGATTTTGTGTGAGAGACAGAGAGAGTTATATCTTTCTTCTCTCGCATGTAACGGAGTGTGCCTAAACGTGACGCGTCCTTGAAATTTCACTTTCAATTCTTGTCCAATTATTCACTTAAAAAAATGTGTTGGATGAAGGATTCTGTGATATGACGATTTTTTTCATTAGGTTTTATTTTATAGGTAACGGCCAGTACAGTTGGAGATGACAAAACTACAGTAAAGTTGTCTTACAAGCTGAAAAGTAAATACCCCAAGACTGCATGGTGACCATTCTGCGAGGAAAACATTCTGTAGACTGGACATTGTTAATGTTAAGGCACAAATACTACTATCAGTATGGCTATTTTTGTGCCTGCGTTCCGAGTAAAATTTAGGTATCATGTGCAGAACAGCGTACCTACTCGCCTGAGAGGTATTACCAAATCGTTGCCATTATTCTGCACACAATGGCAACGATTTGGTAGGTTTCCGATTAAAGTTCAATGATGCCATTTGAAGTTACGGACAAAAAAAGAGATTGGAGTTGGGACCTATTTGGTTCACTACAGGGCCCTAAATAATTTACATAACTATGACCAACCAATGATTCCTTACTTCGAAACCACGTCAACTCCTTAGCTAATCAAGCCAACCTCGTGTTCATTTCGCGCGGTTTCGTTAATTTTGTCATACAGAATACGGCTCCAGATTCAACGACTATTTAATTTATATAAGGAATGCCTGTATTTTCCTAAACGCAGATGTCATAACACACCCATATTTTTCAGATTTACCTGGGGATCGAACCCAGGCTCACACGCCCCGAATTTGCGCTAGCAATCACATATCCATAAGGCAGTCAAACATTGTGAAAAATTAGATACCGGATACTAACATACACACACAGACATATCAACTGCCTTATTCTGCACACATTGTTAATGTGAACTGACCGAAGAATTACTATTGTTAGATGTTATGTGTATGGCGTAACAAAATTACCCATAAAAGTATGATGTATTTTATGATACTATAGAATTGCCCAATGATACCAACTGACAAAATATTTTGATGGAGAGTAACAGGATGACCACTTAAATGGCTAAGATTAGTTCCCTTTTTTCTTGGAGTTTGTCGACATTCTTTCAGAAAACTCACTACTGAGCTGAAACATATTTTGAAGGAGAGTACTTAACAGATTGACCACTTACATGGCTTAGATTGGTTCCCATTTCTGACAAACTTGGTTGTAGGTACTTTTCATTGAATAGTTCTGGGCGTTTATCGACTTTCTACCAGAAGAACTCATAACTACTACTAAGTAATACATGGGTCTTAACGTAAGTCACGATATTCAAAACTTAAGTTTCATGTATTCATATTTTACTTTGTAAGAACAGGCTTCGCACGGAACAGGACAAACAATGATTCATGAATAACTGAGAGAAACAAAGGAAACTATGAATAGGCTATTTGAAATGTCAAATATGTACGTCTGCTGAATAGTTGTCATAGTATGTCTAATTTCTGTTTAAGATAAGGAGATGAAGATTTTGTAAGTAACAGTATCTTGCTATGTTGAGTTTAAAGAATGGAAATATGTCATTTTGAATTAAATGCAACATCATATGATTGAATGCATGCAGTCGACAGCGAAATCATCATCTGCCTAGCTTTTTCCAACTATCTTGGGGTCGGCTTCAAGTCTAACCGGATGGAGCTGAATACCAGCATTTTACATGGAGCGACTGCCTCAAGGGCCTCTACCCAGTTAGCGGGTAATATGATGCCTTTTGATAGCAGTCTACGACGAAATGCAGAACAAAATTTAATTTCTTTGTTTATTTCCTCTGAGTATCGATTTTATACAGTCTTGCTATGATGAGTCAGCAGTGCAAAATAATCGGATATGCAGTAATCAGTCTGGCTGTGCAGTAAAATACACTTCCGGTTTTTCAAGATAATATCAAGATCAAAACTTGAGTGTAAAAGACTGACTGGCAGAAGCACTTATCTAAATAACTGTAACTATGAAAAAAAATTTGGCCCTCCCTTACAAAACTGACTACCAGCTGATTGATTTACTATGGGAGGGCCAAATTTTTTTTTCATATTTCGACCTATGTTCTTTGGGGAAAGTTGTTGAGTTTCACGAGCACATTCACCTCCTTCAGGGTTGATACCCCCTTTCCGTTACACACTGTATAGGTAATTCACATCGATGATTCATTTTCATGCATAAAATAATAACATTCAATAAAACATTATATTGTTACTGTCACACTATCTGTACCGGAAAACGGAAAAGTTTCTTTGTCACATAAAATATAAACGTAGGTATATTTATATAGGTAGCAATTAAAGTTCAATCCATGTGCTAGAAATTCTATCCGCGTGATGTGTTTCCTGTGTCGCTAGTGTAATACCGTCGCTAAAAAAGTCGACAATTAACTTTGTAATTGTAGCGAAATTATTTGTTTTTTAGTTGCAGTAATGAATTACGTTATACAATAAGTGCAATAATTTATTGTTAATTAATACTTCGTTACTTTATTAAATGTGGGGGCCCGTGGCTAAATAATAACAGCCGCACAGGTCGATCGGTCAGGTTAAGCTACGCTTGCCGCGGTTGGTCTGTGGATGGGTGACCATCTTTACATACCGAGACCCCTCCGTGCCTCTGAAAGCACGTTAAGCCGTTGGTCCCGGCTGCCATTCGTGGATCTTTGACAGTCGTTACGGGTAGTCAGAAGCCCGAAAGTCTGACAACCAGTCTTACCAAGGGGTATCGTATTACCCAGTAACTGGGTTGTGGAGGTCAGATAGGCAGTCGCTCCATGTAAAATACTGGTATTCAGCTGCATCCGGTTAGACTGGAGGCCGACCCCAACATAGTTGGGAAAAGGCTAGGCAGATGATGATGCTTTATTAAATGTAACTGATTCTGCCCACGAGTTCGTCCGCGTAAATGTTTTTTGTTTCTTACTTTTTTTCTTTTTGCTCGACTCCTAAGAGTCGTTAGAATTATTATTTCACTAGCTTTTGCCTGTGACTTCCTTCACGTGGACGTCGTAAGACACCACAATTACACATATTCGCTTCGCGCTCGTTCTGACTTTTGGAACGAAGTTCCTTATCGCGCGTTGCGAAAGGAAGCTAGACGGAAAAAATTAAGACTAAAAGTTGGAACGACACTTTTTGCTATAGTTGTAAGCCGTGCGGCGTGCGCGTGTTTCTCTGTCTGTCTCTCTCTCTCTCTCTCTCTCTCTCTCTGAACTTCGTTCCATCCGGGTGTTCCTTGACACCTCTCAAGTTTTTTATTTTTGCTCGGCTCCTGAGTTCCTAGCGTGATGTTCATACCCTATAGCCTTCCTCAAGAACTGGGCTTATCCAATGCAAAAATATTTTTTCAAATATACTTATATTATATATTATTATTATTTTTATATATTTTTTTTTAGTTCCACAGATTAGCGCGTTCAACCAAACAAACAAACTCTTCAGCTTTATTATTAGTATATAGTATAGGTATAGATGAAAGAAAAAGTTAGTGATTTATTTCTTATTAAGAAAGTAAGTGCTTAATTAGGTTCGTTCATTTATTTGCGGAAAATACCTAATTAAAATGCAATAGTTACTTGTAACCCCAGAAGAGAAAGCTAATTTATTTATAGCCAGTATTGTGCAAATTTTCAAGCCAATAATGCTGAAATAACTTTACAACAAAACAAAGACGAAGCATGTACTGTGCAGTATGAATCATTACTAAGTAGGGACTTATTGATACAACCAGTGATCCGTACTTTAATTACAGCTTCGTGCGCCTAGAGATAAACACAGCTGCGACGATGAGATGCCTTTGATCAGAGGTCAGAGATGTTCAGTTTTAATATTAGGTACATATAATTAGATCTACGCAAATGCTAAAGTTTATTTTTTATCCCAATTAGTTTTATCTCAATAACTATACTTAGTTCTAAAAATATCTGATGAAAGTGTAAACAAACCCTGATCTGCACCTTAATTGCGTAACACATTATTGATCTCAATTTGAATCGATTTCAAGGATATTGCTAATCCATTACTTCATATAATATATGATCGAAAAATTTGTCTGCTCAACAACGTCAAAGAACTCAATTTGTAAGTGGCACTACAAAGTGGCATCGACAGACTCGAATTCTGATCCATTTCATTTAGATTTTCATCAAATACTTTTAGAACACACTGTAAACCATATGCTGCCACCAATCAATATCTAGGCCAAAAGCCGTTTGATGCAGGACATAGATCTCCCAAAAGACTCTAGAACCACAGAACTACCACTATGTTGGCTATTTAAAACAATTAACGATTTTAATTATTGTTCACAAAGTATTCATGTGTGGGAGTTGGTATACTATGATAAATGATCACCTCATTTTTTCCCATACTGTATGGGACTGCAGACTAAACAAGACTTTAGACATAAATATTGTTGATAGTATAATGATTGCAATCAAGATATAGACAATATATTGTCATGATCCTCTTCAACTGATATAAACTCAACTATAGTATCCATTCCTTTGTGCCACTTCAGAATTTTATCTGAGAATATTTGAGGTAATTGTGTATGTTACTCAGAGTTTTTACTTCCCCCTGCCCCCTCATGTCATCATCATTATCTACACTGAAAGGCGTCCACAGCTGGACATAAACCTACTCCATGTATCGCCACACCGACTGGTCCTAGTGCTTCTCGTATCCAGCGGATTTCAGCGACGTTCACCAGGTCATCTTGTGGGAGGCCTAACAACGCTACGCCTTCTGGTACACGGTCGCTATTCCATAACCTTGAGGGCCCATCAGCCATCCGCTCTGCGAGCAATGTGCTCTGGCCAATAACTTTGGTATCTTCATGTGGAAAGCAATCCATACTAATATTATAAATTTGAAACTAACTGTATGTCTGTCTGTAACCTGTTTTTTCTTAACAGCTGAACGGATTTTTACGAAATTACTAACCGCTATGCGGGTGAAGCCGTGGGTAAAAGCTAGTAATGTATAAATATCACTTACCACATAAAGCTTCTTCCATAATCTTGCCCATTCTCTCAAGACGCATGCTATCTCCCGGACGAGTGGATCATCCTTCAGTTCAGCAATAGCAGTAGCTCCTGATCCCTTCACAATGCATGGCCGGATCGTCACCACGCATGACGGGAATATGCCCCACGATGACCTGTTCTTTGAGCTGAAGCCTCGGAACCAGACTAGAAGAAATAAATGAAATAAATAGTAGAAAAAAACAATTTTTGCTTCGTAACTGTTTAACCACTTTCAGATAATATTGGTAAGTTTTTTTTTTTGCTAGCCTTTACTGTGTCCCATTGCTGGGCAAAGGCCGTCCTTTTTCCCTCCAAAGCTCTCTATTTTGTGTTATCTCCGGCCATGTTGGCCCTGCAAACATGATTAGATTAACTAAACTACCTCAAATTCATTCACAGACAGACACGGCACAACCTTAATTGCTCGGTCTAGCTTGAAATTTTAATCCTCAAAGCTAAAGAGGGTAAATAGGGGACGAAAGTTTGTGTGGGAGCTCGCAAAGCACACGGTTTATCTACCTGACCATTTCATACAAATTCTCTTCTGTATTTTAATTATATTGCGGATAGCGAGAGTTGCTCCGAGACTGCAACCAACCTTTATTTTCATTTCATTCACAAATGAATAGTTCATGCACTCAAATAAAGTCTAATCAGTTAATCTACTTGCAAACAACATGTCAACAGCTGTTGTAATACCTATTGTTCATTGACAAAATTAACATTGTCATATCATATCACTTCACATGAGATTAGCTTTACTGAACCTGCCCCCTATTTGAAGGATATTGCTAATCCATTGCTTCATATGTTCGAAAAAATTGTCTGCCCAACGACACTAATCAATTCATCTGCCTACCCTTTTCTCAACTATGTTGGGGTCGGCTTCCAGTCTAACCGGATGCAGCTGGATACCAGTATTTTACATGGAGCGACTGCCTATCTGACCTCCATAACCCAGTTACTGGGTAACATGATACCCCAACAACATTAATAATGCAATGAATGTTGTTGAGCTGTCATAATTAATGCCATTTCTACTGTACAAAGTGTGTTACGCAATTAGCCCGCTGGAGATTACCCATATAATAATTATTGGCGTAGCTCATTTTAATTTTGACATTTTTACTATAATCCATGACACTAATAACACAATTAGTGTTCTAGGACTTTAATTAGAAGAGCTAGGTCTCTTCCTATGGGTCAATTGCCGTGTGTACATTGTACAGCACTGTGTGGGAAGATAATAAATAGATACAATACAGCAGTACATAATTATGTTTCTATTTCATTACAGATAAGCATTTAAAAAGAGAACTAGAATTTGTAACTCAGTTACATTTCAGATTGTGTTTTTGTGTCAATGTCTGCCTGCATTTTAATGAATATTAATACAAAATGATGTAATGTAGTGAACTAGTCATGTTCTGAAACTTAGGTTGTATAATATCCTAAAAAATAATATTCGCGCGAAAGTTTGTCAGCATGGATGGACAGATGTTTGTTACTGTTTCACGCAAAAACGAAAAGGATTCCGATAAAACTTTACAGTAATATAGCTTATACGTCATATCTGTAATACTTATGGGGTACATAATAGAGAGTATTCTATTTTATTCTATACATCAAAATAACACAGGATTTTTTTAGCTCAATATTTCTACAGGATCAACACTTGCGGGTGAAACTGCAAGGCGTTGCTAGTAGAGACATATGTATCTGGGCAGCTTCTAAGTCTTTCAGTATTTAGGTACAATAGTTATAACATAAAAGTTATAAAACATGGTTATTTAACATGTTTATACAGGTTGGTAGGGACATCAACATGCAAACTGTAATCATGAATTTGGCACATGATTCGAGGCCCCTAATATAGATTTTTCTTCAGTTATTGAAAAAAAAATCTAAAGTTTCATAGAAAACTGGAATGCCTACGCAGTCTAAATGGAACAGTAACTTTTTTTTAATAACCAACAAAAATATCAGTGCAATCGGCTCAGAATCATGTACTGAACACCCTGTATAGAGGATTGGCAATAATATAAAGTGTGGAAAATGTCCACATTATACATGTAAGTATATATGACAAAAGTTTAGTAACATGTTACTTAATCTGGACGCACCCTAAGAAAGTCTTATACCTAAAGTTATAGTAAAACAAAATAAAGGTTAAAATTAAATAAATAAACAACAGCTTCTTTGCTTGGTGCACCCGACTTTCCATCAGCTTTGACAAATGCATGACGAAGGAGTAACTATTCAATCATTTACCTCCATTCTCTTCTAATATCTGGACGGTCTCTCCAATTTCCAATGGCAGTCCTGATCTGACATCTCCCTTCCAGTTATAAACAGCTGAAATTAAAATAGTTTGTTTTATAATTTTTTGTTAGTAAAATTCTGAGGATGCTTTAACATTGCCCATTAAAAAACATGTATGGGTCGACCATCCTCCTTTTTTCGATGGTTCAGAATTTAAATTGTAATTTTTGTTTCGCAAGTAACATAATTTATAAATAATTAGAATATCGCAGGCTACATTAGCCTTACCTTAAACATTTTTAACACAATCGTTTTTCACTATCTGAAGATGTCTTTGTCCTACAGTTTGACAATGGCGTGTATTATTATGTTTAAACACATACTTGACCACAAAAAATGCTATTTAATTATGTTCTGTAGTTTTTCCTGCAAGCACCTTGGAAATATATATTAGCACTTGGATGTGTTTCGTTCATTAATGATGGCTATAAATGAATCAGAATGAATTCTCAATGTTTTATTTATGTGTTGCAAATAAGATCACTCAATGGGAAGTGTATAAAACCTTGAACAAAGGCAGATAAGATAGTTTGCGCAAGTTGAGATCTGCAGATACTTTTTTTTACCAGAATAGTTGATTTTTCTCCTTATTTATGTTTTTTTTTTCTATCAGCTGACACTATTTTTTTTTCAAACCTGTTTCCCTACTACATTTTATTAAAAACATATTTTTATGTACTTAGTCAACAGTTTATTAAATTATTCTGAAAACAAAAGTAAAATAATATTAATTGCTTTTATACAATTATCAGTGTTTCAGTACCCTTCAATCACTTAAGATATCAATCTGAGGTTGTGGTTGAATAGCAAGTCTTATTCTATAAATAGGCATAGTAAAAAAAACACCTTGATTTCAAAAACAAGGCCGGAAAGTAAGGAAAACACAGACATGGTTGACAAACAATGGGCATAATCAGTGGTCAAGCAAGTTGCATATGAGTTATTATCTACAGATCATGGGCCTATCTATTATGCCTTTCCATAACTTGTTAAAATAGTTAAAATTCATAACATGTTATTACGTTTCCGCTGTAATTGGCAGGATGTATCCGGACCGCGTAATGCTGATTGATTAAATAAATTACAACTTACCAACAGCTAGCTTTGGTGATTTCGTAGGATTCCACATTTTCACACCAAACGCTGCCAGCTTCTACAAATTTCGTACACAACATTCACTGAATCATAATTGAAGAATTGTTAGTTTCATCCGAAAATAGATAATCAATTCCGAACAAAACCTGCGTTCGATCAAATTTTTTGACAGAAGTGCCGTGAGAAAACTAAACAATAAACAACAGATAAATAATGTTCGTCTGTTAGTCGAGTACCATTTATCGATTCTGGATTTAATTGTAAGATGTTTCTAAGGTAAGAAATAAAAATATTGTTATTACCCAGTAATAATTTGATAGTATTTTAATCTTCGAGATTCTCCACCAGTACGAAATCGATGATAGAAAGAAGGTTCTTCCACATCCAGTGAGTTAGTTAGAACATAAATCCTGAAAATTTTGCCAGCTGTAAAACTGCATAATATCGTAGTCGCTCTTTCCCATAGTTTTTTATTCCTGAATAATCTTTAGGAAATTAATGATTTTCATTATTATTATAACCGAAACCGATTACAACACACAATGTAGCATTTTTTTGTCTCTGACACTGAATAATGTTACAATAATTTAATAAGCAATTTCGAGTAAACTCGACTAACCAATTCACGGTTTTTTAGAAAAATAGCAACACTACTTAGACAAAGGATACAACACTATTAATTAATGTCAGTTTTGACGGAACATTGTTTGGCACTTGGCGATTTGCTATAGTTGCTATTGCAGATTGCTAGCAAAAGGCAAAAAATAACAACAAAAATAATTTCGGAAAAGTAAAAGGAATCTAAAATCAGTCACATCTCAAAATGTCAGACAATTTCATACCCTTAAACCAGAGCACGCCTATTCAAAACAGATGGCAACAGGACAAAGGTCAGCAACAACAAAGATTCAACAATCGACAACATAGTGGCAAATGGCGAGGTGGTGGTCACAATAACTGGAATAACTCGCGGAATAGTAGCTATGGAGTAAGTATAAACTAAGAATATTCTAGCCTCCGCTCTCCCAAACCAAAAGTATTACCACAAGTGAAGACAAAAACCCTTTTGTGGTGGCAGGGACATCAATATGCAACTTGTTACCATGGATTGTCCCAGCTACCCTGCACAAATGAAATACAGAAGTGTTTTCTTCATTACTTAAACATTTTATTCATGTATTAACGCCATCTTCTTTATTCAATTACAGAGCAATTCAAGCAACAATAGCTATAGTCACGAAAAGCACAATATTGATGCTTACTTGCACCCCTCAATGCTGCAAGACCCCTGGGCCAGTTTACGGCAATACAATGCTAGCAGACACAATAGTAGTACATGATGTTAAAATGTAACAGAAACTTTACAGACAGGCCGTTGAGAGAATGCATTCCTGAACGCTGTCAGTAATAAAGATAAAAACTGACAGGTGGCAAGAACGCATTCTCTCGTTGGCTGCACTAAAGGTAAAATAGATCCAGACAATATTTTTTTTATGGATACCTTTTTCTTACTGCCTCAGGTGCAGATGTTTGTCAAATCAAACCATTTCTTTTAATTGTTTGAAAGAGAAGTGTTGACACTTTCGCATTTATATGCATAATATTTATAGAGGATGTCACTACAATCAGCTGTCTGGGTTGATTAGTAATAAGTAACTTATTAGTAAGTAAACAATATTTGTTACTGATATGTTTTAAGTATTCATACTTTTGAACTTGTAAGTACCTTGTTATACAGTCAACAGCAAAAGTAGATGATCAAAATCAGAAATTCAATACTAATGAACGGAGTTCGCGTCAGAATTATGTGGCGTCGAAGTGATTCAAAAGTATGTGATTGTAAATTATACCAAACATTTACTACTAGTACAGCTGCCATATAGCTGCGAACTCCGTTCATTAGTATTGAATTTCTGATTTTGATCATCTACTTTTGCTGTTGACTGTACACCTAACATAATCTGTAAGTTTTAAAATACTTGCTGCGGTTCTGTTTATCTTAAGTAATAAACAAGAACATAATGATAACTTTAATACACTCTTGGACTCCTAAATCAAGCAGCCCTATACTCTATTCGGAATAAGATTAGGCATTTAAATAAACCTTTTTTACAGTATGTTCAACCGATTTTGACTTCTATTGCATTGGTGGCATGACAAATGGCAGCTTCAGTAAATAGAGTTGGTATTGTAACCACTTTTTTGCTTTTAATGCCATCCTTATAGCCTACAGAATAGAAGTTAAAATCGGTTGAACGGACTGTAAAAAAGGTTTGTTTAAGTGTCTAATGTTATTCTGAATGGAGTGTACAGTTTTTGTATAGAATACTATACCTTTTTGAATGGTCGTGAATTTAAATTCGGAAAAATGACGACACCATACTTTTTTTGATACATTATTTGAGACATCAATAATTTTATGTTTTGGACTTGCATAGTGGCTCGATTTGGGAGTCCGGGAGTATCCATATAATATATATTATTAGATCTGTGAGCCTATTGCATTGCATTTTAATCTGTTCTCTTCATGTCAAGTTATGTTATTGTTGTGTGTGTTGTTAATTACTGTGTTAGTGATTAATTACAATTTTTTTAAAGTAATGATCTATACCTAAGAATTATGTTTTTTTAACATATTGCGTTTATCGTAAAGTTATCCATTATCATTACATACAATTGTAACTCCATTTAAATAAAATAATGTGAAAAGAAACCTTTTTTATTTCTTTAAAAATAATGTTTTAAATACTTTATTCCACATAAAATATATCCATGTGTGATTAAATGTGTCTAGTAATTAATCTAGTTTATGAATAAAATAAGAAACAATGCTCTTGTCGATCTTAATTTTTAGTAAAAAACGTTTTTCCATACAGTAGCTAATATTTTGGGTAGTTAAAATTTAAAAAATTACGAAAAAATACGGAAACAAGATCAATTAACAAAACAAACTCAATGTTGAAGCTTGTTTTAATGTCTATTCAGAACAGTTAAAACATTTGAAGTGCGCTTCTGGAGCGAGTCACAATCAAAGTTTTATTACGGCGCGGTCGTACGCTCAGATGCGGTCAAAGGTCACTGGCAAGCGACCCTCTTTTGTTTTTTGCGCCGAGCAAGCGAGCGGATAAAATTATTACCTACGTCATCATCTGCCTAGCCTTTTCCCAACTATGTTGGGGTCGGCTTCCAGTCTAACCGGATGCAGCTGAATACCAGTATTTTTCATGGAGCGACTGCCTATCTGACCTCCACAACCCAGTTACTGGGTAATACGATACCCCTTGGTTGTCAAACTTTCGGACGACCCGTAACGACTGTCAAAGATCCACGAATGTCAGCCGGGACTAATGGCTTAACGTACGTTCCGAGACACGGAGGGGTCTTGGTATGTGAAGCTAGTCACCCATCCACAGACCAACCGCGGCAAGCGTAGCTTAACCTGATTGATCGACCCGTGCTGCTGTTATTACTTACCCATAAAATTATTAAGTAGGTATTCTATTTATATTATTGTAGGTAACAAAATAACATTCATTTCGCAAACATATCTTGACCTTTAAGATGCAGGTAATAAAGGTATCTATCTATATGTTCTTCTTTTTATTTTTATTATTATCATTGACTGAGGGGCTTGTGGCTAAGTAATAACAGCCGCACGGGTCGATCGATCAGGTGAAGCTACACTTGCCGCGGTTGGTCCGTGGAAGGATGATCATTATCACATACCTCTTGGTATGTGAAAATGGTCATCCCCTCCGTGCCTCGGAAAGCACGTTAAGCCGTTGGTCCCGGCTGCCATTCGTGGATCTTTGACAGTCGTTACGGGTCGTCAGTAGCCCGAAACTCTGACAACCAGTCTTACCAAGGGGTATCGTATTACCCGTAACTGGGTTGTGGAGGTCAGATAGGCTGTCGCTTCATGTAAAATACTGGTATTCAGCTGCATCTGGTTAGACTGGATGGCGACCCCAACATAGTTGGGAAAAGGCTAGGCAGATGATGATATTATCATTAACTGCCTGTTTGGTCTCGTGGTTGCAAGCGCGACTGGTCCTGCATTGGTTTGATTCCCGGGTCGGACAAAGCCCTTAGGAATTTCTCAGTATCCTGTTAATGGCATAAGGCTCGCTTCCTATGAGATAGGACTTAATCATAACTGCGAAATGTGGGTGTACCTACTATAGGTAGGTAGGTACTGTAGAAGGCTAGAAGAGCCCTCTGAGGTAACGGGAGGAATCAAACAACGGTACGACTCCTTTAAGATTATATTTAGTAAGAACCTCTTTACCTACATATTTATGTCTAAATTAGGTAGGTACCACTGACTGTTCTAAACAAAAATCCTAATAGGTAGGTATAAAATAATTGACACTAGCTTGAACGTTCGAATGAAACCCGCGCTAAAATATAGCCGGCCTGCAACATATGAGGTCGTCTTCGGCAGACAAGCCTCTACAGTACATCTCTGCCTAACCCTTCGGGAAATACTACTAGGCGCGATGTTATGTTATGTTTTTAAATTAAAATAGGGTAATATTATTGATCGAAGAAAATAGGTAAAAAAAAATCAGGCGCGATGTTATGTTATGTTTTTAAATTAAAATAGGGTAGGTACTATTATTGATCGAAGAAAATAGGTAAAAAAAAATCAGTTGATCTATACATTAGTATATCGACATAAGCGAATATACCTAAATCTATGGATCAACTGATTTTTTTTTCACGATTTCAGTGTTAGTCCCGTAGTAAAAGTTGTTCTTAATCGATCAAAATTTAACGGTGTATGCTAATGTATCGAATGTTTAAAGCTCAAAAAAATTTAGCGCTCTATTTATTTGTATTTCATGTCAGTTGTAAGGAGATCCTGGAGGCCCATAGGATCTCCAGAAGTACAACATATCTACCGACTCGACGGTGATTTTATTTGGCGGTACATTTTTCACGTTGCTTAAACTTTTTAGGGTTTATCCTGTTTTGGTTAGCTGGCCACCTTATGCCAGGCCTAGGCCAGAGACCGTTACTGTAGCATGTACCTATGCCCAGTACTTTGTAATATCTTAATTTTCAAGAGTCTCCTTGGAGTTTCGAAATGATAAATGATAAATGATTTTATTTTTGTAAGTAGGTTTGTACAAACACTTTTACACGTCAATCATATTTTAAAACTAGATGAGGTCGGCGTTTCCTATCTGACTAGTCTGAGAAGAAAGGCCGAAACAAACTCAGACGTCACAGTCTCTTTTAAAGTCCAGACATAATCTTGGTCAGATCATGTGAAGACCATGTAGATTTATGTCTGAGATGGTTTTTTTGAAGAAAGAACCAAACAGTTTGAGCGGACCTGTCCAGTCAGTGCACGCATTTGTCAGAAATCGTGCAGCTCAACTCAAAACTTAGGGAGCTCAACGATCCGACGAACAATACCAAAGAAAGGACATTTGGGTAGGCCACATTAATTACTCAAACTGCCAGACCACGACAAAAACTAAGAGAACAGAGAGAAAAATAATATAAATACAATGACCCACATAGTCTTCACATTCACAATAATTAAAATAATAGAATACTTTACAAAGTAAGCAAATGTCATAGTATATATCGAATTCATCAATGTCAAAGTGTATATAAAAAAAAACATCAACAAAACAAAAATAAAAAAATAAACACATTCAATATGTAAAAATTGGAAGCAGCTTAATCCCAAGCCTTTTTGTCCTCGATATAAGCCTTAACGGTATAAAATGCTTTCTGGCACAACTTCTTGCCCTTTCTTCTCCATAGAGATGTTCGTTTTGGAATGGGCAGCTACCTTCAACTCTCTGACTTACTGACCGACTCTTTGACAATTCTAAAATGCCTGTAAATAATTTAATTGAAATAAATGCTTTGAGTTTGAGCTAGCAGACAAGAAATGACGATCCTTCCTTTCGGCACGTTGTTAATTTGTGCCCAGGATTATGTAAGTACAATATAGGTACTAACTACGATCTTGCGCACTAGCTCAGGGAGTGACTGTCCCCTGTGCGCTATTGCGTGCAATGGCTTCAACTTAACACGCGCTTATTATTCATATCGGTATATCAATAAACTTGTCTTGTAAGAAGGGTGTAAGTACGTTGAGACCTTATACCCACAAAGCGGAAATATTTTTTATAGCACCGTTAATCTAAGCTCGCACTTAAGTCACACTTTTCTGTGACATAAGTAGTCCATTTTTATGCAGAAAAGAATGACTTAAAGTCGAGTTTAGGTCACACGAACTATAAAATAGTATACGATTCGTGTGACTTAGGAGTCTATGGACTCAAAAAAAGAAAGAAAGAAATGTGAAGGAGTAGCGGTTCTTTCTTTATTTGTTAAAAAAGAAAGAAAGAAATGTGAAGGAGAAGCGCTGAGTACGACTGGTCGGAATATCAATCAAGTGCGGATAAGCGCTTCTTCTTCACATTTATTTTTTTATTTTTTAAAAAAGAAAGAAAGGAAGAAACAAATGTGAAGGATAAGCGCTGAGTACGACTGGTCGGAATATCAATCAAGTGCGGATAGTACCCTGCAGTTGGTACGTCTGGGCAGTCCGGTAGTGACAGGAAGGCTCTAATTCTTAATCTTTTCTAGAAGCTAGGGAATCTGTGGAACGCACAATTCAATCACAAGAACCTAGTACTTGTGTGTCTGTCTATAAATGAATTTGATAAGAACTCATTAAGTTTCTATTTAATTAACAATGTAACCTACTTATCAAAGTGTAAACATGTGGTAAACAATTATACGCATAGTATTTAATGGGTGCATAATAATATCACAACTAGGTAGGTACCTACGTACAGTGAGCATTATAAATGAATTGATGTTCTTGAGAAAGAACTGCAATATATACTTAGACTTTTTACCTACTGTAGCGAAATAAAAATGAAACTTGATTTATACTTTTCCGTAGATAACTATATTTTTTTTATATCAATTATAATGTATTTGCTTGTCAACGTCAAAAATCGAAGAATTCTGTTTATAAAGATTAATGACCAGACACAACATTCGATTATAATTGATATAAAAAAAATATAGTTATCTACGGAAAAGTATAAATCAAGTTTCATTTTTATTTCGCTACAGTAGGTAAAAAGTCTAAGTATATATTGCAGTTCTTTCTCAAGAACATCAATTCATTTATAATGCTCACTGTACGTATTATAGGTACCTATGAGTTTTCCTTCATAGATGCCAGAAATATCCAAGATAAACTCGGATAATAGAGACATATAAGTATGAATTTAAAAAGTCACATTGGTAGATAATTGTAGCCCGAATTTGAACCCAGAACCTCGTGCGTGAGAGGCGAGGTCTTAATATATAAAAAAGGTGTAAATTAAGATAACACAAACTTATTTAAGTACATACATAAAATACTGAGAAACAATATATCGAATAATTTTCGGTCAATTTAGATGGTTAGACGTTAAACGACTTTCGTTGCTGACCGTACTTATTCATTTATTCCCTCCGGAGCAACTGGACAGATTCGCAACTGGACAAATTCTCAGCTGGACAGTTTAGTACCTAGTTATTATACTTAGTAAAGGAAAAATACTTTAGCAGGTTTTCTATCAAAACCGTTTTGAGTGAGATTCCATTCAAACCTCATATTTTCAATTCTGGTAAAACCAATACGGGCTTTAGGTAGCCTACTTTTGCTGCTACCAGTACAAAGTCAATAAACACACGTCCTTTACCCCTTTATCGGCTACGTATTAAAATAAAACAATCCAGAGTCCCAATGGAGAGTGACCGGACCGGTCGTCTTGGCCTTTTTTCTATCGATAGTGAAGTATAAAGGTGCATCGCTCGTTGTATTTGCATACGGCTGTCTGACTCAAAGACAAGATGAAGTTTTGGGCGCTAGTGTTGTGTGTTGTGCTCGTCAATCTGACGTTGGCTTTGGGTAAGTAACCATTTACTATTATTTTGCTAGAGAGGTAGCGTCTATATGAGGGGCTCGGGGCTAAATAATAACAGCCGATCCTGCCAATCGAATGTTAAGCTGCACTTGCCGATGTCGGTCCGAGGATTGGTGACCAAGACCACCCGTTAACACTCATCATCATAATTGGCAGGCTTTTTCCACCCTATGCTGAGTATAGGCCTCCTCCCTGTTATGCCATGCTTCCCTGGTTTATGCGAGTCTCATCCTGCATCCAGCAGTGCAATTCTGTAACCATCTCACCGTGAAAACTTAGGTGAAGTGAGCGTGGAGTGAGCTGTCATTCCAACTAATGCTAAGGGATTGACAATATTGACAGCTCACTTCACTTAACTTTTCACGGTGAGATTTTTACAGAATCAATCGGCAGGTCCTACCCGCGATCATCTGTATTTCGGCCACCGTACCCGGCTGTTGGTCTAGCAACACACCTATATAGGTACAAATATACTGTAATGATTTTGATCTTGAAGGTCTCAAAGTGCAAGTTAAATGCAGATTTATAAAGTAAACGAATAAACAACTTAAACAAAAATAACATAAAAAAATGTACAATCCATTTTATCGACGATGACAGACAACATAAAAAAATGAACATCAATTTGACGTCTAAAAAGAAAACAAATAGTATTTGACCTTTTACAAAAAAGTCAACAAGAATTCCTTATGCAAGTTGCGTCGCTTACTTAAACTTTAATTTATTACACTTCAAGAGCTGCGTTACTATGTGTCCAGCCTTTTAACTACTACCTACAGAACTATTGTTCTTGCGGTGCACCTGCCCACTTTAACCAGGAACTTGCTTACAAACTTATAACAGTACCTTGTTACGAACTACTGCAAGGCACAGAAGTTTCATTTAAACTGCGGTTTGTCGTACTATTTACCCACTGTTCAGCTTAGAAGTAAGTTCTTGCCTGACTTTAGTTTTCACGGCATAACAGATAGAGGCTTTACGCAAATTTGTAAAAGTAGGGTGATGATCGGTGATGACCGTTTTAAGACCGTATTTATTTATAAACGTCTTTTAATTTAAAACAATTTATAGGCAACTGATTATATGTATTTAGCTAGCTAACTAGGTACCGACATAACGCGTCTAAAAAGACACTAAACGAAGCTGAGAGTCACTAATGTACTCCACTCCATTGTAATCATTTTTTTGTACAGGACCATACGAACCTTCTGGTTACGGAGATGTCGAAGGTCAAAATTCCGACATTTACTGAGTTTTTTTGATGAAACAATTTATTGATTTTATATTATATGCACAATGTTTTGCGTGTGGTGTGTTACATTACGCATTACCACAAACAGCAAATTTTCACACCAAAAATAAAAGTCGTTTTCCAGCAATTATTTTTGTGCAATGTTACTTAGTTTGATGTACCTACAGACGCCAGCACATCAAGCTACTACAATCTGTCAAATTTCTTTAATAGATTTTCAACTTTATCGCTAAAGCATTAAGATTCAAGGTTGATTGGGAAAATTTGATAGTTTCGGGTAGCTTGACCTGCTGCCTGCTTATACGCATTCTGTACAGACAGAATGCGTATATAGTTGACGGCTATTGGATGGGTCTTTTTACACCTTGTATAAAGTAGTTACTTGTTTTTATTTTTGTAGTCGGCCTAATATCGGTTCCTATAAACAAAAACGAATCGTTTTTCTTACCAATAGATCTGTAAGCTAATTTTACCTGTGATAGCTACTTCCATATGGTCTCATATAATCATCTAAAAAGCTTTGAGATCTTTATTTCATTATTATATTGGTAAAGATACAATGGTCTTAATTTTAACCAATAACGGCCCGTAAATTATAGGAATCGGCCATTAGAGTAGTTTGTGCTACTCATTTACCGAGTAAACTATCTATTATACCTAACGATATGTACCTATACGTTTTTGATTATACCATCGCGTTAGTACCTGATACTTAGGTAGTTGAGAAAGCAGTAATGGCCCAGTGCAGTGGTAACGGCCTCGACTTACCGAGGTCGTGGGTTCGAACCCAGGCAGACGCTATACTTTGTGTAATTTATTTCATCACCACTGCTCTTAAAAACGGTAAAGGAAAATATCGTGAGGAAACCGGCATTTCATAGAACCAAAAATTCGAAGACATGTGACCAATCCGCTTTGGGCCCGCGTGGTGGATTACGGCCCATTCCCTGTCACAGAGAGGAGGCCTGTGTCCCAGCAGTGGGAACGTTATAGGCTGATTATGCTTAGGTATTTAGTTAGGGTACCTACTTCCTAACTGAACTTTATGAAGGGACCCTCCATTAATTGTTTACGACTGCAAATAAGCATTATGTAGTAAGTTTATGTGGCACGTAATCATGTACCAACATACCTATGTTGGTACCAGTAATATCCGGCTTTCAGTAGATAGGTACCAGTTTCCAAAGAAGCATTAAAGTTACTGGTTTCCACAAGACTGGTTACCAGTCACATAAAATTTACGACGGCTAAAGTCATCCAATCATTATATACCTGACCTAATTTCATTACCAGACGTGCAGTTATAAGTACAGGTTCTTGCATCTACCGTTCGGTTGGCGCAGTGGTTGAGTGCCTTCGCAGTCGCAGGTTAGATTCCTACACAAAATAAATAAGTATTTGTATTAACTACCATAGTTGTTTTGGGTCTGGCATTTTAGAAGATATTTAATCATCATCATCATCATCACTCTTCTACCCTTATCCCAATTTATTCGTGGTCGGCGCAACTTGTCTTTTTCTTCCATACTCCTCTATCAGCCGCCATCTCGACAGTCACCCCCTTTCTAACCATATCATCATTCACATAGTCCATCCATCGTTGGAAGATATTGAATATGATATGATATATTATGATATGATAGAATCAAGCAACGATACCTTTACGTTTATATTGACTGAACGTCTTTACTGTATATTCCCGATTAAACTAGCACTGTCTTTTGATAAACAAAAAAAAACGGCTTATGTTTAACTTACCTCCAGATATACCTAGTAAAATATAACAGACAAAAATAGTAAATGATCACCAAAATTAAACCCGCATTTTAATGTAAACTTATAACCAAAGTTTTAACATCTCGCTATCCTATTTAGGCAAAACCACTCCAAATAATTCATGTACGGTTCTCGACAGCCTGCAAAAAATAATCTCTTTTTTCCATTTTTTTTTTCTATACAATCTAGTCGTTTCTGGCACTCGCCGGCCGCTGCCGCGGCACCGCTCGCTTCGCTCGCTCGGCTCGTGCGTAGGAGGTCACAATTTTCTTTTAAATTAACCTCGTCTATCTAGTTTGCAGCAAGCCGGAGACATAACTTAATATGGCATCATAATACTTTATTTGGTAATAAACCTACATTTTATGGCAATCATAGTGGTTTATTTAAGCAGAAATAGCGCATTAATTTGCTCGCTAAGATTTAGTGATCATTTACTACATTTAGGTATCAAAGAATTTTATGGTGGTCATTATAATATATTTAACCCCAAAAAAAACTAATAAAATATTTGATATCCGCGCTAAATTATACCCAGCCTGCACTACATAAGGTTGATGGTTGGTTCCCGCATTGTCGAGGCGGGGGGCTCAGTAGCCGTGGCTTGGACAACCACGGTGAAGCCAAGAGGAACCCGAGGAGGGGCCGCTCGTCAGGGCTTTACCAGTAAGCCGACGACGTAGCGGCCAACAAGTAGGTAGGTTGCGGTGCCGCTTGGGCGACATCGCAACTGAGGCGGGCCGCGATGTCGTATGGGAGGCATCGCGGCTGAGGGTTGGAGGCTGCGGCGGGAGAGGAGTGCCGGTATTGCGGTGCGCCGCTCTCCCTACCTTCCGCGGCCTTGACGGGGTCGCCACCGTCTGATGGTGGACGCGGTGGGGCCGCAGGGGAGGAGGAGTATTGGTATGACGTTGGCCGTTCTCCCTATCCTCTGCGGCCGTAAATTGGCAGGCTAGGGGCCAATGACCTGACCCGTCGCACGGTGATCAAGGGTGCCCAGATACGGGGTCGTCTGGCGCCCATGTGCTGGTTTGGTTCCTGGGGTGGTCACGGCGTGCTATGTGTTCTGGTGCGCCAGTGATGGGGAGTACTCCCCAGAGGAGGGTCCGATGACGGACAGCCGCGGCGGGTTCACGGATGAGTGCTAACGCGTGCTTGTATTCTCGCCGTAAGTGGCAGAGGAGGACACCGTGGAGTTTTAGTGGGTTAAAGTCGAACTAGCTCCCCGTGGTAGTGCAGAATGCATGAGAATTTCCCCACGTTAAATAAAAAAAAAAATGGTGGACAACCTTTACAGTAGGTACCTACCCAAAACACGGGTTGCAATTACCTACCTTTAACCAGAAATTTTCTTCTTTTCAGCGGCCTGTCCCGATGGTGAATACAATCCAGGCCCTAAATGCGGTCTAGAGCCTTCCTGTTCAACGAAGAGCTCCCATGCATATCCGAAGCATACATGCGATTGTTGGTGCAAACCTGGCACTTATAGGAGACTGGACACCGACGCCTGTGTGGAGATAAGCAACTGTTACGATTAAATAATATTTTTAAATGAATCTTGTAAGAGTTTGATTATTTTTGAGCCCTGACATGAAAACTTATGTGTAGTTGAAGTGAGCTGTCAATGGTGTCAATGCCTATCTAGTATCGTATGGAATGACAGCTCACTTCATCTAAGTTTGTCTTAATATTGTGACTACATACTGCCGGCCTATTCTGTAAAAATCTCACCGTGAAAACTTATGTGAAGTGAGTCAATAGTGTCAATCCCTACCGTCAGTTGGAATTCTTAACCCGTTATCCTCGCACTTCAAGCTCACTTCACCTAAGTTTTCACGGTAAGATTGTTACAGAATACAACCGCTGGATGTCTGAGTGTCTCTCTGCAGTTACTGTGACTACTGGGTCTGGAAAATATAGTAATAAAATACTTTTTGCTGTCGAAGCGAAATGAAGAACTGGTAATTCTAGGAGACTTGATCATTCGAGAGTGGAAAACTAAGAAGCCTTGCGTTCAATTATGAAAGTTTCAGACTGCAGCTCTATGTAGATACAAGCTCTTTCAATTACTAGGTGGGTATCAGAAGGCCGATTCCCGTAATTAAAAACGTGCGAATGTAGTCGTTATCTCATCTCAGCGACAACCGATGTCAAAAATGTAGGCAAATTAGAGATATTTTTGACAGATTGAGACTGAAATCAGACTGTGAACGTTCTTAATAATTACGAGAAGTGCCCCTCAGATTTCATTTTCTAAGAGCTAAATGTAACAGCAATTAGGTAAATTAAAAGAAACATTTTACTTTTAGAATCTTTATATTTTTTTTAAGCTCATTTGGTACTCAGCTATACGTATATAGGTAGGTAGTAGAAAAATGCCTCAAAGATAGCGTTTACAGACAATAGACGAGTCTGGATATTAATTGATAATAAAGCATGTAAGTACACTGTTATTATGAGTTTCAAACGCCTAAGTCATTTTTTTTACTCATTTTGCCGGACACGCTTTTGTCGTAGGTACACACTGTACCTATTTACTTATAGATTTTACCTCTATTACTCATAAGACAATGGTTACTCCATGCCGTATACAGTACCTACTCTTGAATTTCGACTGTCAGATGTGAAAAGGCTACAAAATTAAAACAAGAAACCAACTAAGTATTTTTTACTTCACTAACTTACGTAATCCTCTCATATTTTTATTAAAACCAGAACGTAACGATTTATCACAAAAAATATTACCTCAGAATCTTTTGTAGGCTTTATATACCTGGAAATATTAACTCGGAATCTTTTGTGAGCTCATGTTTGGCAGAAATAATTAGCTGCCAAACAAAAAAAAAGTAACAATTGCCTCTACTCCTACTAAGCAGTGTCTATGACCGACGCGCAAAATAAAATTAATTTTATGTTACATACCGTGACGGTTACAATCGTTAACGAACTCATTTGAATGATTTAATACTACTATGGCCAGATCTCCAATACGTACTTATTGTTTTTTTAATTATATGTTTCCTTAAGAACGTGCATTGCCAGTGTTTTTATGTAAAACCAACGGTTGCATGTGACTTTGTCTGCGTGTTTTTAATTTTTTTTTTAATTACAAATATCTATAATCAAAAGCAGCTTATGTCCGGGCCTAGGGTATCTATCGGTCCAATTTCATTACGATGACTTATTTATTATTTATTTACTAGCTTTTGCCCGCGACTTCGTTCGCGTGGAATAGTGACTTCACCAATAGATGACACCGACTCTTGACCAATAGATGGCGCTGTATGTCCGGAATAAATTTTATTTTTTATTTTATTTTTTGTAATAAAAACTATCCTATGTCCATTCTCAAGTTCCAAACTATGTCTGTACCAAATTTCACACAAATCGGTTCAGTAGTTTAGGCGTGAAGCAAAGACAGACAGACAGACAGACAGAGTTACTTTCGCATTTATAATATTAGTTTGGAAGTTTGGATTTATATATATTTTATTGTACAGACGCCAGCAGGTCAAACTACCCGAAACTGTCAAATTTTTCCAATCAACTTTGAACCTTAATGCTTTAGCTATAAAGTGGAAAATCTATTAAACAAATTTGACAGATTGTAGTAGCTTGATGTGCTGGCGTCTGTACACCACAAAAATCACTTCAGAGGTGGTGGTGGTGGTGGACTTCAGTGGTTTAAGCGTGAATAGGTAAGAGACACTGTAGAGTTGCTTTCGTCTTTTTATTATTAGAATTAGTAGTGATCATAACGCGCTGTATATGGCCTGGCTCGAGACTATGTAGGTAGGTAAACGTGAGCGTTAATAACATACTAAAAGTATGAGTACCTAATATACACGTATATACTTCTATTGTTAAGTTACGTTTGCGTACAACACGTGAGAATCCTGTTTGCGTCAATCAGTATCATCTATTCGCTCGGAGTTAATCGTTTTAAAATTAGTTTTTTGAATACAACGCGAAGTTTTGTCTCTATACGGTTGTCTGTTGCCAGTAGTTTTATTTTATCAGTGAAATATATTATTAGTTTGACAATTTATTTGATGACATATTAAGTTTCAATCTGGTCACATTTAAACGTGTGCGTCATTTGTTTACGAGACAACAATCAAAGTTAATATATCAATTAATGAATGTGACCTCAGAATGGTACCTAAGCCCAAATAACTCATTGTTCATGAGCCCTAAAATGGTGCTAGGTATCAGAAAACACTCGGTTTAAGATATTTTATTTGTATGAGCTATTTGTACAAATTAGTGGCACTGATAATCAAGGTGAAGAAGTTATTTAAACAGTGATGTGTCGTGATAAACTGCATTCGCGTTTATGTGAGTGTACCGTCAACATGAAACTGTGGACGATTGTCTTGTTTGTATCTGTTATTAGTTTCCATCTGTCGATTGGTGAGTATTTTAATAATTATGTGTAGGTTATTTATGCAAAGGTTTTACCCAAGAGCTATTCTAAATATATCTAAGTAATTTTGTTATACGCAGTGTTCGAGACCAGTTTTGATTAATGATATCACTTGTCTTATTAATTCAAGTTTATTTAATACATAAACATTATCGATCTTTGTTTTGTTGTTTATACTTTAAAGTATCTCTATACCTCTTTTTATACCTAGAAGGTAGAACAGAGCATCTAGTCAGACAATGATGTCATGTTGAATAATTAGATATTAATATTGTTAATTGGTTACTGGTGACCCCCGTGCCTCGAAAAGCACGTTATACCGTTGGTCCCGGCTGTCATACGTGGATCCTTGACCGTTGTTACGGGTCGTCAGAAGCCCGAAAGTCCGACAACCAGTCTTACCAAGGGGTAACGTATTACCCAGTAACTGGGCTGTCGCACCATGTAATATACTGGTATTCAGCTGCATCCGGTTAGACTGGAAGCCGTCCCCAAAATAGTTGGGAAAAGGCTAGGCAAATGATTGTTAGTTGGTTACTCAAACAACGGTTTTCTGACAATAAATCTTATAATTATTGAGAGCCTGAGTACCGCCACTTGCGGCCAAAGGTGCCTACACCACAAATTACTTCACTAGCATATAAAACACTGCTAGTGACTACCAACTGCCTGATTTCATTCCTTCACAAGAGATATTTCTTCAACATTCTTCAACTTGGACTGCTTTGTTAGTCTAGTGGTCGGAAGCGCTACTGCTGGGCATGAGGTTCTGGGTTAGATTCCCGGGTCAAGCTGTTGTTATTTGATTTTTACCATCGTGAATCTTTCAGTAGCAGCCCGGAGCCTGGATTTCTGCCCAGGAGCTGCAGTCTCGACATTCATAGCGATCGCTTTACGACCGAATTCAGTCGCAAAGTCCTGTCACTCTATACATTACACCTGTCAATTCGGGACTTTGCGACCGAATTCGGTCGTAAAGCGATCGCTATGAATGTCGAGACTGTAGCCCCAGTTGACGGCAATAAAATCGCCCCCTAGTTCTTATTAGGTACACATAGCTGGCGAAATTCGGGTGTGCTAAAGGTAAACCTCTGCCCAACCCCCCTTTTTCCCCATATAGTCGTGATGATATGTTATTTTTCAACTTTTACAGCGGGCTGTCCACCTGGGCAATACGACCCTGGTCCCGACTGCGCCTTCGAGGTCATTTGCGGTCTACCCAGCGCCCATTCCGCCAGAAGACACTACTGCGACTGCTGGTGCAATCCAGGCACTGTGAGGAATTCGATCACCCACGAGTGTGTGGAGAAGTGTCCAGATATAGTAGTAGGTCCGTATGGACCTAAGTTGAGCGATGAGTAATGTTATTGTTAAGTTTATAAGTTATTTAAATATGTGAAGCAAGTGTTGTGTTTTAATTATAGTTGCCTACTTATAGCTTGTGGTTGTCTGAGGTACGATAATTTTGCTACGAATTAGCATTTCTGTTGCATAAAAACTGGGGAAATCCGAAGTCGTGATGTGTTTGATGTAAAAATAGAAGTTCCTATAAGGTTGTGTTCTAGTTAATTATGACGTGCAAATGGGTAGACTAAGGACATAAGGATAGTTGACAAAACCAGCTGTTGATATGCTCCAAAAAGGGTGGTCATCATCACAAAGACCAAGGGAACTGCTTCTGCCAAGTATTCTGGCTAATAGGAAGAAAATAATCCAATGATCTATACAACGGATATCAATCGGATATCTAACAATAAAGCTGAAGAGTTTGTTTCTTTGAATGCGCTAATCTCTGGAAATTTTATTTTGAATTTGTTAGCCCAATCCTTGAGGCTATTTAACATCACGCTGAGACCCTTAGGAGACGAGCTAAAATAACAAAAATAAAAAAAACGAAAACGATGTAACAACGGAGGCAGGCGATGCGTTCCGACGAGACAGGGTGGATCAGGGGACCAAGAAATTTTACGCGGATGAAGTCGCAGGCATAAGCTAGTTTATGAATAATTCTGTAGTCTTATATGTGGACAGATTTCTGAAGAATATGATCTATAGAAATGAGGTCAGTTCGATTTACATTCTTATCTTTGACCTAGATAAGTATAAACATATGTGTCAGAATATTATTATTTATTTTTACCAACTCATATCTACATACTTATAATGTGTCACGTCAACAAATAACTCGTGTCAGTATGTTGCTGCGTAGTTAATTTATAAATAGGGCACGTAAATACATATATCCAGAGAGTGCAACTGTGAAGGAGGGAAACGCCTGACCATCTACATATCTTCACCTGTCTATCGCAGTTCACTGCTGGTGATAGGCCTCTCAGTTTGTGATATTTCTTTTACTTGTCTTTTCCTCTGACCTCAGCCCTTATTCCAACACACATGTCTTAAGAAAAAGGGCCCAGTGGCTAAGGCCTCGCCTCTCATGCGTAAGGTTCTGGGTTCAAAATCTGGGTAACTACCACTGCGACTTTTTCAATTCATATGTACTTTTTGAATTTATCTTGGACATTATACAGTACTGATATCGGTCAAGGAAAAACATCGTATTCGATGTTAATGAGCTAAGAATTTAACCCTTAAAAACCTTAAAAAACTCAGAATCGAATAAATAATAATAATAACGTTTATTTATAAAAAAAGGTGTAGATTTACAATAACTTATCTTAAACATTATAGAGAACACAGTTGCTCATTTGCCTGAACTAGGTGGAAACCTGTGTTTCAGGCTAGAAGGGTGCTTAGAATTTTAAAATATCAATCATTTGATTGTAAGCCATTTAAACTTGCTCATACCTTGGAACAATCAGCTCAGCCTGTTACAGCCCACTGGCTGTTGGCAGCAGTGGCTGGACATACGCATCTCCCACGCCGCGCAACAACACCCTGTCCACCGTCTTCCGCATCCACTCTGTCCCAGTCACCTTTTAGATCGTCGGTTCATCTGACTGGGGGGCATGCCACACTGCGCTTGCCGATACGCGGTCTCCACTCTAGGACTCATACTCCACTGGCTTTCGGTCCTTCGACAAACATGGCCACCCCACTGCAACTTTATATTGCTTACTCTGCAAGCTATGGCGGTAACTCCGGTTTTTTTCCGGATAAGTCCACTGGTTGGCAGACCCTATAGCAACCAGCATTTGGCGATCAAGCTACTAGCTGCTTTTATTCTTTTTCTCATGTGGGATTTATCAGGCGGCATCACTGGGTCACTCACAACCGCCTGAATCGGCCGTACCACGGGTGGTACGCCGGGACTTTGCGGTACTAGCGATCGAGCGTTCCCCCGGTGGTACACCCCAGGGTTATAGCTGTTGTTATCTAAAAGTCTTTTGAAATCCTTGTTTCCAATTCATGTTAAATCCACTAACATGAATATCAACTTTATGTTAGCGTAAATTAATTTGATTTCAGAATGACTAGTACTATTGAAAAAGTCATAAATTTTTTTTTACTTGTAACGCAAACTAAACTTTTTAGGTGGGAATTAAAGTTGTTTTTCCAACACCACATATTTGTTTACATGTTCGGACCCTAAACGTAGAACGCAGCCTATGTAGTTGCTGCTGCAGTCGATTTATTTAGTTATTCATTGATAAGATTGTCTTTAATTAAATAACTCGATAACTCAAGTATTTTTTATAAAACAGAAGGCCAATTTCTGTAATTAAAAACGTTCAAAATCTAGTCTCAATCTCATCTACGACATCTCTTTCATCACGACAATCAATGTCAAAAACTTGTCAAAAATTTAGGAATTTTAGTGGCATTTTTGGCTCATTGAGGCTGGGATCAGACTGAACATTCTTAAAATTACGAAAATTGCCCCTCAGAAGTTAAGGTCAGTTAAACTTCTTTCACTAAAAAATACTAAACACAGCTAACATCATTCAAGTTAAACCATTCCTACTAAGTACACGCCAAAGTCATCAATAACAATTTAGTTTAGCTATTCTATAATAGTTCTTGTAACTCCATTCAAAAGTCGATCAACTCTTATCAAGATAGATCAAACGAAAGTGGTTTAGAATTGGCCAATTATTGAGACACACGTATACGTAATTGCTCTATCACAAGGGAGCAATATGTTTCATTCTTACAGCAAAAAGAATCAGGTTTTCTATTAGCATGGTTTTATTACAAGCTGAGGGGGCTCGTGGCTAACTGGTGACAGCCACACAGGTCGGTTGAAGGTTAAGTTTCGAAGGTTAGGTCGGTTCATGCATTGGTGACCATCCATCATATATCGATACCCCTCGGAAAGTATGTTAAGCCGTTAGCCCCGGATGTCATTCGTAGATCTTTGACAGTCGTTACGGGTAGTTAGAACCTTAAAAGTCTAACAACCAGTCTTAGCAATGAATATCATCCTGCTGGGTTGCGCAGGTCAGATAGGGAGTCGCTCCATGTAAAATACTGGTATTTATTTGCATCCAGTTAAACTGGAAGCCGACCCTAACACTGTTGGAAAAAGTCAAGGTAGATTCTTTTATTACAAGCTGCATACATTGTAAGTAAATGTTGGAAGTATTATATTATTATGAACAGCTTAATTGCATCATGTTGTTTGCAGGCGCTATGCAGACTGATCATAAAGGAATATAAATCCGTAATCACTGCTGGGGTTGGCAAACGGATGACTGAAGTTTGATTTCATGAGTGGGAATAGAATGCCTCGGAACTTGTTATAGTTTTATTTTTTTTGAGGCGCAGTTACTTATGTATTTTCCAAATTAAATTGCGTTGTAAAAAAGAGTGTTAAAAATGAAAATTTTTTTCTAAATTCGTACAATTTTTTTCAGCACAATACACCACACGGAACAGCACTCTAAATTGCGTAACACATTTTCAATCATAATCTGAATAATTTTGAAGGATATTGCTAATCCATTGCTTCATATTGTTACGAGCTTCGGGTTCGTGACAATAAAAACTCCCGATAAAAATTACCAAAAGTTACACTTTAATTAAATAAACAACACTAATAACAACAGCTCTTAAGTCGCACTTGAAGATCGCTTTCGATGTATTCGCCTGTGTTGCAGATCCAAGTCTGACTGGTCGCGGCTAGTCCCGGCCTTATATAGTGCCGCAGATATTTCCAGAACTATCTCTCTTTTAATGTAATGTCTTCTAATGTTCGATGTCGATAATTCTAGTAAGTTCTAGCATTGACATCTCTACTCGATAATAGAAGGCACCAGTGGCTCATTAGTTCTGCCATTCCACAATAGATGGCGCCAGCGACTATCAGTTTCGTCCCTCGAAACCAGATGGCGTTAGTGGTAACTAATGTCACCATGTATCAGGCATTAGTTGTGGCGCGTAGCAAATGTTCGAAAAAAAAAATCTGCATGAACTACGTAAATAACGAAATGAATGTTGTTGAACTGTCAAAATGAAAGCCATTGCTACTGATAGTGCGTTAGGTACGCAATTACCCCGCAGTAGTTAATTAGTTTCTCAAATCTGTCACCTAGCCTATTTTCTCAAGTAAAAACAATTTCTCTTATTATTTGTTAACAAAGTCAACATTCGATACGGAGGTTTTCGCCACATCACTCCGATGAAACGGTGAAACTAAAATAAATATAATTTACGAAATTGCCCTAATCAATTCTGTTGAGGACCACGCCATTCCGAAATTATGGAGCCGTGACCTTGTTATGCAGATTTTGGTGTTTTACGTCTGATGTATTAAGCGGTTTTTCTGATAAATCTTTGTCGATATTTGCAGTCTCTTCGTTTTAGTTGAAAAGTTTACGAAAATCAGCCAGGATAACAACTTCATTATTATAACAGGAGTAACGAACCATGACAACGTAGGTACAGTAAAAATTTCGCTCGTGTAATTCCGCTATAGAGAAGAAAACCCCTTCTACACTCGTATGGGTTTCGTAAAAGGCGACTAGAAAATGTCGAAAATGATGCGATTGTGTCAAGGGGTTGAATATCTGAGGGGCAATTGTCGTAATTTTAAGAACGTCCAGAGACTGATCGCAGTTTCAATCTGTTAAAAATACATCTAATTTCCCCACTTTTTTGACAAGTTTTTGACATTGATTGTGGCTGAGATGAAATTGCGACTAGACTTTGAACGTTTTTAACTGCGGGAATTGGCCTTCAGATGGCAGTACAGCACAGTATTGTGTTAGAGTTAGGACAGAGAAGGAGACAATACCAACAACAAACGCCATAGCTACGCTGCACGTGTCACATAAGATGTTAACTCGTGGTCACTGCGTCGGCGATTGCTTCGGTGAAACGGAATTCACCTATAATAGATAGCTTTCTCGGGTCTAGGAAAGGTCTAGTGCAAGATACATTCGTTTGTGCCTGCATAATCGAAGTCATTTTCCTTGTGTGAAGAGCAATGTCTTTATAAAAATACTCGGTTTGATCGATCGTAGACCGCCAGGTCAAATCCAGTGCACAAGGTTCATGCAAATCATGAACCTTGTGCACTGAATTTGACCTGATAGAGAAGTATGAAAGAAAAAGACACGTTGCACCGACCCCAAAAAAATTGGGATAAGGACAGAGAGGTAATTATTATGAAGAGTTTTCTTGGATCGTTTCGCGTCACATCACGGACAGCAAGGTACAATGGACATTTCTAAAGATCAGTCTTTCACGGGCAATAGTGGACATGTACTCCACGTGTGTAAGTATGAAGGGTGACTACAGCTAAGTGGGTGTAAGCACTTAATCCAATAACCGTTATTCGGGTGAATGCTTAGCTCTTACAGACACTTTCTTGGCGCTTGCCTAACATCTACCTTACGTTTCTAAGGTAGTGCTGAATGTATTAAGAGTCCATGTTATCTTTGGAAAATCATCAACCTGGTAAATCTCCATCGGGGACTGCAGACAGAATCATCCTGAACTGAATGAGATCATCCTGTAACAGTAGTCATTGCATAATCAAACAATTGTAACGACGACTAAGACCGGTGAACAGCGAGAAGAGGTCGTGGAGGAATTTACCATCTAGCCACCATCGCCGTTCGCCAATTACACCATGGCTGATACCGAAAAGGTGCTGCAGCCGCAGCCCCAACAGAGGCAGCAGGAGCAACAACCCCCACAGCAACCGCAACAAGCTAAAGCGACTAAACAAAAGCAGGTCATTGCTGAGAAAGTTTCAGGAACCGTAATCAGCCTATAATGTTCCCGCTGCTGGGATACAGGCCTCCTCTCTTCGGGAGAGGGGCCCGCGTGGTAGATTACAGCCCTGTAATCTACCACGCGGCCCCAGTGCTGGGGGCCTACTCCGAAGTGCAAAGTGCGAATGTTCGGATCGGACCGACACAAACGGCCGAACCGAATATTATTGAAAAATGCGAAAAAAGTTCGGATCGGCTCAGTTGGGTCGGGAACATAGTCAATATTCGAAAAAGTATAGGAGTGTAGGATCGGAACCGACCGAACCAAATAGTAAATTCGTAGCAGGAAATGGCCGAACATTCGGCCGATACTACTTCGGAGTAGACCCCTGGTTGGTAGAGGTCACATGTCTTCGAATTTTTGGTTCTAGATCAAACCGGTTTCCTCACGATGTTTTCCTTCACCGTTTTGGGATCAGTGGTGATGAAATTATTTACACAAAGTAAAGCGCCTGTCTGAGTTCGAACCCACGACCTACAACTTACGAGTTGCAGTCAACAACTAGTCGGAGCTGATACCACGAGGCCACCACTGCTCCTCCACTAGGCCTCCACTTGTCCTAGTAATCTACTCCAGTAGTCATTGGAGAGCTTGCAGTTGCTGTTCCTGAAACTAGAGTACATTAAAAAGGTAAGGGATCGGTTGTTTGTTTATTCGCTAGTAGTCATGTGTAGTTCGCGAACAAACTGGGTCATAAACAGCTACTTTACGACCTTTGGTTCTTTTTCAGTTTCCAGAAAGCATGCAGGACTTGCAGGACCAGACCAGCAAAGTGAGAGAACAATTTCCCTTTTATTGGTTCGAGATGGACGGGAGCAAGACGGGAGCTGACGAACTAAGAGAACGACCTAGTTCGCTAAGGAGCTGCGAGCCAAACTGAGCGCGAACTGAGAGGTCGCGGTCGCGAACTGAGAGGCTGAGGCGTAATTTTAGCAACGTTCACAGACTGATCTTAGTCATTGAGACTGAGATCAGTCTGTCAACGTTGCTAAAATTCGTACGTGTCAAAAAGACCTCTAATTTCCCTACATTTTTGACAAGTTTTTTACATTTTGTTTGGTTGCCGAGATGAGACTGCGACTAGATTTTGAACGTTTGTTTTAAATTACGAGAAACGGCCTTCTGCTATGTGCAAGACTATTCGCTAGAGCAAAAATAATATGATAAACTTATTTAAAGCTGTTTTACTCTCCCCTAACCCTCATTCTAGAAAGCTAAACGCTTATATCCTGAGTAGACTCAGGTTGTCAAAACTTTGTTTTTCAGTTTTATTAATGATGGACACTTTCCCACTATTTCCTATTTAGCAGCTATATAGACACCAACTGATCCTCAACAATAGCCAGTTCAAAGTGCGCACAATAAAACAGATAACTCACGAAGCTATCAAGTGATTTCCTTAAGTTGAGTTTCCAAAGAGATTTCCCAGTGCGATAACGGATCCCGTATAAGGAAAACAGCGTACGGGAAAAACGTTAGTAAAATTTCATTAATTTGCTCCTAAGTACGAAAGTGATCCGTCCGGGCGTTTCGAAGCCCGGTTTTGGGGTTCCGTGAAAACGGGATTCTAAGACTAAGTCTACACCGTCTTTCCTTCACATTTTTTTTATCCGCAATAGGTAGCTAGTTGAAATGCTCATGCAAGAAAGAAACCAAAAAAAAAATAACATTAAATCTAACAAAATCATGAAAATAAAAAAAAACCGGTCAAGTGCAAGTCGGACTCGCGCACCGAAGGTTCCGTACAAATTAGTAGATATAACTAAAAACTTACGGTTTTCGCTATTTTTCCTTTATTTGTGCTATAAGATGTTGCTTCGTACCAAATTTCAAGATTCTGAGTTCACTGGAAGTACCCTGTAGGTTTTGTTTTGATTTGCGAGTGTCGAAAATTTGCGGCATATACGGCTGTATCTTTTGATTATGTTGGCTTAGAAGTTTGATTTTTTCACGGCTCCAAGGGTCAGTAGACCTGAGTATTTGATATAAATTCCAGCTTGATACCTCCACGCGTTCCTGAGAAAAAGGGTCTTGACAGACAGACAGAAGGACGGACGGACGGACAACAAAGTGATCCTATAAGGGTTCCGTTTATTCCTTTCGAGGTACGGAACCCTAAAAACAAGAAAGACATGTGGGAGACCAAAAAGTTATCCCAACATGATGCTTCGATATTTAAAAAAAAAAACTGCAGCGCTGGCAAACAGGGTCGTTTTCTGAAAAGTAGTTGGAAATTCTGATACGGTCCGCTGTGATGCAATTTCATGCCATGGGCCATGGCAAATGATAAAAATAAGATAAACTATGGTAATTTTGGGATAATGGACCCTTATCGCGCGAGATCAACTCGCATTTGCCCCGTTTTTAGGGTTCCGTACCCCATACCCTGTAACCCTTATAGGATCACTTTGTTGTCCTTCTGTCTGTCCGTCCGTCTGTCAAGACCCTTTTTCTTAGGAACGCGTAGAGGTATCAAGTTGAAATTAATATCAAATACTCAGGTCTGTGGTCCCTTGCAGCAGTGAAAAAGTCAATTAAGTCGACGCTATCAAAAGATACGTTCTTTTATGCTCCGTTTATGCCGCATATTTTGACACGTTTACCTAGAATCATGAAATTTGGCATGAAGCATTGTCCTGTAGCACAAGTAAAGGAAAAAATCCGAACATCGTAAATTTGTAGTTGCATCATAAAAAAAAAACTTTTGCGATTACTAACTTATTTGCAGTTGGTAACTAACCGCGACCTATGTCGATGTATGGGGACAACAGTTTTCCAGCGCCAAAGTTAAGTTTGACCCTCAATCGGTTTATCTTTTCGTTAAAGTTTGTACGGAGCCCTCGGTGCTTGAGTCCGACTCGCACTTGGCCAGTTTTTGGGCCTTGAATCCCTCTCGGAGGGCTGAGGAGAGCCTCGTGTGGTTTGGACCGGTCTTTGTGCGGTCGGATGTGACCCTCGCCGTTGTATTGTAGCCTTAATATCAGTCCAAACACGTTTGACTTTTAGCCCTCCTTCGTAATTATTATACCCTTAATTATTGGCGCTTTAGAACGGATTGCGATGAATTTATTATGGTCGAATGGGATGTGATGGGTTTATTTACAGTTTTAGGTTTTGTGGGCCCTTCGGTGGGTTGCTTTACTTTAATGCTAAGTAGAGGAAGGTGTGATGTTATTATTAGAAGATTTAAACAACTGAAGTGTTAACCGACTTTTGTTGCTGACCGTACCTGTTGAAGTTACTGACTTACATCGCTATGTTAGCATAGTTGCTTAGGTTTAGTGTCTAACTCATCAATTTTATTAGTCTCCCTTATCTAAGTTTAAAATCAATCAAACCTTCGTGAGCATCTTAAATATTCAGCTAGTTCATTCCAATGAAAGCTGCCAATATAGATCAGTAGGGCACATAATGTTTCCTTGCATGTTAAGTGATTTTCTACTACTTATGCGTCTGACCTATATTTTCGATTAAGGACACCTAAAGCATCAACGCGACACCTAAAGGGGTGATGTCAGAAAGCGATTAATAGGTCGTCTGGCGTCTCGGGGTGCACCGCGATGGTCTGGCGACCGGAAGCGGCTCGCACCGAATAATCGCATCGATCGCCAAAAAACTAACCCACATACGCACTGGCAGCGTAGCCGGAATTATTAATCGCGAGGAGTAAGGGGGCGCGAGGGGGTCGGAGGGTGGCTGAGGGTGGCGGGGTGGTCTCGGCGCGCAGGCGCGGGCGTGCGGCGGGCACTTCGCGATTAAGGCTCGCGCGCTCCGGCCGCGTCCAGCCCGCGGCGTCGCGATGCGCGAGCAGCCGGCCCCGCGGCCGCTCCCGCAAGCGCCGCGCTAACCTGTACCCATGCAGTGGCGAAAACTTACCAGGTTGAAGTCTTCGCCGGGCGGACAGTCGCGCGCTCGGAGGATGCTCTGCTGCGGCCGCAGGAAGGTATGCGATCCGATCGATAGCGCGCGCCGAAACCGTCGCCCCTCCCGGCCCGGACGCCGACGCCGTTTCGTTACGCCGTTCGACGACCCCGCTCACTAATGCCTCACTAAATCATGCTTCTTCTTGACTCTCATCTTTCCTTAGCCTAAGTTTGTGTCATGAAATTTCATCATTGACTTCGGTTATCAAATTATTTCATTGCAACTCACCTTAGCTAATTTCATCTGATCCTTGCCTTATATTTCAGGAGCGCACTGCTTTACCGCTTTTGATATCGTTAATTACTTATATATCTATAGTTGTGGACATTTATAAAGTATTGTGACAGTTTAATTAACCAAAGAAGCTAAACTTGAAAAGTTCACGTTTTCTAAGCAATTAGTGAAGTTTCGTTGAAGGGCGGGTAATCAATCTGTAGGGCATATGAATGTAGGCCGTTGAATCGATCATTATTTGAACCATCGACTAATGTGGTGCGATGATCATAGAAAATAGATTGTGGTGCTACTCTATTTTAAACCTGGTGCGGCCCCACCGTACCTACTTATGTATTTCTGAACATTATAATATTCCACTGGTTCAAATAGAAAATACTATAGCTTTCAGTGAAAATAATGTAATTTAAATAGTAAATCGTTACTAGTTACTATAATGGTTGCCGGCGCTGTAACGCCTTAGGTACTTGCAGCATCTCGCCATCTTGTGCAAAGACATTGGTACTAACCTACACTTATACTCGTAATAGTGAACCTGCGGGTAGTTTTTTAGCCGTTCATAGTGTTGGGGTTTGACCGTTATTTTAAATCGAAAGGTTACTGTGTCCATATTGTTATATGGACTGGAAGTCTCATTACTATTAAATTAAACAAACGCTTTATTTTATATGTGCTTACGTAAATTGAGTCGTGACCCTGGTACTCTTTGGTATTTTTCATCCTAAAACTAACATACAAATATGTACTAACTTTGACTCGATACTTATATTAATGAATAGTTATATTTTTGTACCAACAAAAGTTAAGGAGTATACTCAATTATTGAGAAAGAGTTAGTAGCTACAGAAAGTTGAAAGTTAGAACTATAATTATTAGACGTTGACGTGTGATCGTTGTCACTTTAAGTACCGTTTAAGTAGTACCAACCTACATATTATGAATTAGTACTACTTTATTAGTATTGACTTTTCCACTCGTGGCTAAATAATAACAGCTGTACGGGGCAGTCAAAAGTTAAGCTATGCTTGCCGTGGTCGACCCGTGGATGACTGACCATCAGTTACATACCGAGACCCGTTCGTGCCTCGTAACACTAAGCCGTTGATCTCGGCTGTCATTCTCAGATCTTTGAGTCTTCTTACTTAGGATTGTTGTGTCCAATAACTGGGTAAGAGGAGTGAGAGTAGGAGCGGTAGTGGCTCAGTGGTAACGGCCCCGACTTACGAGTTGTAGGTCGTGGGTTCGAACCCAGGCAGGCGCTTTACTCTGTGTAAATAATTTCATCACCACTGCTCTCAAAACGGTAAAGGAAAACATTGTGAGGAAACCAACATATCCTAGAACTAAAAATTCGAAGACACGTGACATCTACCAACCCGCACTGGGCCCGCGTGGTGGATTACGGCCCACTCCCTCTCACCAAGAGAAGGCCTGTGTCCCAGCTGTGAGAACACTATAGGCTGATTATGCTATGCTCTACTTCTCTTCTTCTTTTCTTTTCTGCATTCTTCTGAAAGGGTTGCTGCATCTAAAAGAAGAGCGAAAAGAAATGGGTTAAATTAATATGTGCAATGGGCCACGTGCTGGGTAAATGACCTACGAAATTATGAGGTCGTTGCTTATTTTCGTGTACAATGCTGGATAAAGGTGATTTTGTATCAGAAGGTATTGCCCGTAGTACGTTCAGCAAGCGGCACTACAATTTTCGCGATCGCTTAATTGAACTCTGTCACGCGTTCCAAGAGTTTCTCCCTCCCTCTTTCTAGTCTAGGAGGATAGGAGGGTAGGCTTTATCTGTTGGCATCAGATAACTATAGTAAAAGATAACTTCAAAAAGCCATGCCTTAGCATAGACAGCAGTATGCTCGTGTCTACTGATATGATACTCCTCCTGTCGCAAACCTGTTCGGTACGGGCACAAAATTTTGTCTACTTAAATTCTTTCCCTTTACGGCCACCACAGATGTAGCTATACTATTTATTGACATAAATCATAGCTAGGGATATTACGATATATTTAAGTAACCGCACACAGAGATATAATATATATTTCTATGACGTCACCAACCTATTCTTTTATTTATACCTATTATTATAGCTAGGCCACAACGAAATGAAGGCAAAATATATTATATTATCGCGTCTGTGTGTGGTAGCTTGCTATAATATACGTTATAGCACAGCATATTAATATGTATAGCTACATCTGTGATGGGCTACACTGAAGAAGAATTGTTTTATATTCAAACAGTAATGTCAGAAATATGAACAATAATTCGTGCCGCTCAGACATGATGGTCGACTTTTATTTGTAGCGTTTTATTGTGACATGGTTGTAATGATTCATGTCACGAATCGGAGTTGGTGCTGTTTTTAAAAGATACCTATCTGCTGTGGGTTTGTTTAACTAGATTTTGATTTGTTTGGGGAAACTGTAAAATATTTAGTTTGAATTTTCATAATGGGGGCTAGAAGCAACTAGATAATATAAAAATTTTAAAAAACAACTTGAAATCTGATATTAAGTATTCTGATTTCAAGATCTGAGCTGAACTTGGAACTCGCTATTCTTGCTACTATGAAGAGGTTCGTTACAAAAATCTCAGAATTCATTATTCATCACATATGTCTTGTAATTTTGTTCATTGACATAGTTTAAGTTTCAGAAGCCCGAAAGTCTGACAACCAGTCTTAACAAGGGGTATCGTATTACCCAGTAACTGAGTTGTGGAGGTCAGATAGGCAGTCGCTCCATGTAAAATACTGGTATTCAGCTGCATCTGGTTAGGCTGGAAGCCGACCCCAACATAGTTGGGAAAAGGCTAGGCAGATGATGATGATGATGACATAGTCTAAGGTTCAACTTATGGTTTGCGGGATACCTGTCGGGGTTAACAATATAAGGATTACGATGAGGCAAGTCATCTCAATGCAGGAAACCAACATATAGACTCAGGGCATGGATCATGATGGTCAAATCTCGTAATTAAAAACGTTCAAAATCTAGTCGCAATCACATCTCAGCGACAATCGATGTCAAAAACTAGTCGAAAATGCAGGGAAATTACAGGTATTTTTGACCGATTAAGGCTGAGATTAGACTGAACGTTCTTAAAATTACGAGAATTGCCCTTCCGTTCGTACAGCTTGCCTAACAACCGAAACACATGCCGAAAAGGTTTATCTTAAACCCAGGCCATTTTGAATTTCGATCTTTATTCAGAGTAGATACGCTACGATATCTATAGTTCTTTCAAACTGGACAACTTTTAGTATTTTGTCAGTTTTATTTAGATAACTGGATTTTAATCACAGTCTTTGTTACCTTTTTGTTACAAAAATCTTGTTTTGTCATAAGGCTGCTAAAGAGCATAGCATGCTCATTGTTTAAAACTTAAAAAAAAACTAAGATTCTACAGAATCTATCCAGATTCCAGGTATCTTATTTATTTATCGTTTCTCGACTGAACTATCTCTGATTACATACAGTTATAAAATAGTGTGCAGCCTAAAATAAACGCCGCATTTTACCTATCGTTCTGAAATTTCAACCAATCATTTAGATTTGGATAAACAGAATAGCTACCGATTAAACTCGTTCCTGCGGTTAATAATTAATTAATTAACATCAAACCACATTTGGTCATGGCTTATGTAGGTCAAACATACCCCGTATGTACCCATAGCATGGCGTTGAATGGGGCAAAGGCAACGCTCACAAAATAAACAATTTTTTAACCCTCATTTTCGTGTTAATTTTTTTTCCTGTTCTGATTACCGATATTGCAAAGAATACTTTGATTGCGATTAATATTTGTTTAATTTTTATTGGTAATTAAACAAAGTAGGTATCCGGTGTTAATTAGGGAAACAGACGTAAATTTGGAACATCTGCCACGTTTAAAATTATAGCATGAAAACAGAATTTAAAAAAAAAAAACATAATATTATACTTTTTTACCAATAAAGCTAACAGGACAGGACAGAAGTCTTTTTGGTCTGTAAATACGTAAAGTCACGCTAATTTATTTAAATAAAAAACTTTTGCCTTCTCTCTTCTTCTTTCATTAATCTCTAATTAGGAGGGTCAGTTCATCTGCAGATGTTTTCTTTTGACATGATCACTTAAATTGCTAAAACCATGTAAATCTTGAATTCTAGATATATTATGATGTTTTTTTACTTTTAATAATGAAACCTATCAAATCGTATAACTCGTTATTGCAGTTTTTGTTGAGAATACCAACTTGAATATTCACGATCAACTTTCGATTTCTTTTCCTCTGTGTAACACTTTATCACATTCAACTGAACGCTCCCATCAAAATTTGACATTCGTTCCCTTTTTTTTATGCTGATGACGTAATATATGTAGGGTCTTCATAACCTAGCAACGGCGAGTAGCATATTTTTCCGTCTATCTAAATGTGGATGACAGCGATTTTATTTTTTCTGGGAATTCAGAATGAATGAGTGATATTCGGAACATTTTAGGAAAAAATCCGGTTGTTAAAGTATATACTTTATGTATTTTGGTCATTATACAAAAACATCCTTGTGTACCCTTGCACCAATTGCCTTTTGTCTGGAAATAAATAAATGTATTAATCAACTCATAGTCAGTCAACTCAGTCTATGGCAGTCCACTGCTGGACATACGCCTCTCCCAGACTGCGCCACAACACCCCTTTCTCCGCCGCCTTCCACATCCAGTCAATCCAGTCAATGTATTAATATCAGGATCTAAAACAGTTAACTAAAATTACCCATTTGGTGACTTGAAAGTTTGTAAAACTACAGTATGATAGACCAGCTCAATGCCGATCCACTGAACAACAACATGCACTGTCTAACTTTTAAAGAAGTTTCACCACACTCTTCCATTCCATCCTTTTCACACACGACGATTCCGTTCGCGTTCACATTCAAAGCAACTCGAGAACCGTCAGAGATAATCAACACCCACAGTACAATATTGTGATGTGAAGTGAGTCAACTCCATTCAACCTTTACCGAGGGTTGAGTACCCCGAGACGGGCGTGGCTTACGTCAAATTACAATAATCAAAGTACTACGCGCTTTGAATAAATAACTAACTTTCCATGGGGCTTGTTGGACCACTTGACAACTATTTGCTGACGCAACTTGATGATGAAGTATCTTAGGCAGTTTAGGGTTGATTTGCATAGTTACGCTAATTATGTTAAGGAGTTAAAATACCGCTAAGTTACCGCTTTCGTAGAAGTTAAGAAGACCCGTTTACCCACTTTTGGTAACTAGTTAAATTGTTACTCCGAGTTTTTTTGCAAACGGTTTTTCGTTGCCCTGACGTAACTGTTCTATATTAGCATATTCCAAATTAAAAATGTTATCACAACAGTGACTTTGATATTGGAAACATGCAATTTGTTACCGTTGTTTTTTATCGTCGCACTTTGTTAGTTTCAAAAACTGATAAGAGTTGGCTGCAAAAATATATAACCAAACCGTGTCAGCCCTGACACATTTGTTAAAAACTTTGATCGTCTGTCCAATGCATATTGAAGGGTTCCGCAGTTCATTCACTGGGCACAATGAAAAACTTTTTTGCTTATTCACATATGAAAAGTGTTTGTATGTTTTTGAATATATGTAGTTATTAATTTAGTGCAAGTCTTAATAATGATATTTGATAGTGAAATTGGTCTTATCTTCTATACGTGTCTGTTTATAATGTCAAAATAACTGCTTTTTACGAAATGCAAATGAAAGAATATACGGTCCTTAAAACAAAACCATAATTTAAAAAAAATTGTCTATCTGTCTGCTAGTTTGCTCCGACTAATCTCCGAAACGGCTGGACCGATTTTGTCGAGACTTCCACTAGCAGATAGCTGATGTTATGGGGAGTAACTTAGGCTACTTTTGTTTAAAAAAAAGACCCAATGAATTTGCGGGAATAGCAGTGCGATTCTGTAACCATCTCACCGTGAAAACTTAGGTGAAATGACCGTGGAGTGAGCTGTCATTCCAACTAATGCTAGGGATTGACACTATTGACGGCTCACTCTAAGCTCACTTCATCTAACTTTTCACGGTGAGATTTTTACAGAATTGATCGGCTGGTAGTTTAATAATAAAAATAACCATATATAACTTTGTCCAAGATTGAAACATATAGACTTACATAAAACTAGTCTTTACGAAGCTCCATTGTCAGAGTTTTCCCCACATACATAATCCTAAAAAGCCCATGAAGCGATAACAGTTAAGTGAAGCGCGCTAATAGGCTTAGTACGTTCTCTTTATCTGTCCAAAGTGTTCCACTATCTATTGTCACGGCAAACAATATTGCAGCCAATGACGTCACACTGTGGTGAGCAACTGAAAGCAACATGTTTCATGAATGGGAACAAAGCCTGGATATCGATAGGACAGGTAAAGTTCAAGGACTTTTGTGCATCGATGAATTTGTTTGAACGATCGATGGTTTTTTGCATCAGTGATTTTATTCGGTGACGGATCCATGTTTTGTTGTGCTTATTTGCAGTTGCCTTTACATCTAAATAACCCAGATCATGTGTAGGGCCTTTGTTAAAAAGATAACACACTATCATAACTGTTGTCCTTGAAAGGTAGAGTTTTTAGTCACCTATGTTTCACCAGTTACGTTTACGTCTCATTTAGTAGGGGCAAAATCAAAAGTCTTTTATTCAGATTAAGCTGAATATGAAAAAAAAAAACTTTTTGAACATCAAAACCCTTCACCACTTCCTAGTGCTTTGCAGCCTTCTAGCACCATTTCCTAGTAGAACTAGGAAATGGTGCTAGAAGGCTGCCGAGAATTCATTTGCCAAATATCGATTTAGTAATATAAAAACTGGTTTTTCGAAAACAAATAACGGAAAGCTATAATAAGGTTAACCAACAATTTTTATTATTAGGTACCTATTATAATATTATAAGCCTATGTGGTCCCACTGCGTTCCCGCCGTAAGCGGCAGAGGAGGACACCGTGGAGTTTTAGTGGGTTAGAGTCCCACATAACTGCACTAGCTCCCCGTGGCAGTGCAGAATGCATGAACATTTCTCCACGAAAAAAAAAAAAAACAGGGGAAAGGCCTTCCATCAATTTTTTCGGTTTAATCCAATTGTGAAAAATAAGTCTAGTTCATCCCACCATCTTCTTCTGTCTTCTGGATCTCACGCGTTTATACCCATTGACCTTTTCACCATCTGGGCAAAAACAGGGCATAAAAGGTGAACGGATTAGAAGCCTATGGCACAGAAATATTTTTTTTTTCACAAAAAAACCCTTTTTTTTCTTAATATTAGTATCAACAATTAGTAATGTTTAATGGGTAAAATTCAAGAACTTTATTCATCGATCATTTTATTCGGAATCGTATCGATATTTCATTCGATTATTGTAATGGTGAATTAACTGTTATTTACTGAGCCATCAATTTGCTGTCTGATTCGAATATTGTTTTGCTTTTGTTTATTGATGGTTATTGTTACTGCTTCGATTTAATATTGAAGTTCAATGCACTTGATGGGTTTCAACAAAATTAATATGGTGATGTCCCCACAGCTGTGGCACATAATCTACCACGCGGGACCAGTGCGGGTTGGTTTATGTTTGTAGTATGTATAAAAGTTATAATTGTCATGGTTTGGCTCTGCAAAGGGTCATGTTTGAGTCCACCACAAAAATAAAACACTGTTATTTGAGGTATCTTTGCTTTCCAAAAGATTAGAAAAGATAGGTTTACAAAAAAAAAAACAGTTCTGTGGGATGCTTTTAAAAAGAAAACAATCTAAATATTGCAATTTCCCTATCATCAATATTTAGGACATGCGAGTTACCAACCTTAACATCCTAATAATAATATAATATTTGGATTTTAAAAGAGACCTCTGAGTTTGTTTCGGCATTTCTTCTCCGGGATCAGTCTGCCAGGAAGTGCTGGCTCCATCTAGTTTTAAAATATTGACGTGTAAAAGTGTCTTAAAAGATCTACTTACAGAAATAAACATTTCATTTAATTTCATAAACATTTAATTTAATTTCAACCAAACTTAAAAACAATATTCTTAAAATAAATTGAAAGTATCGTTGCTCGTAGCTGCCGACTGTTTCCATTTAGCCGGCTCAATTTAAATAAATCAAGCGACTCAATTCACAATAGCTTAGGATAATAAATTCAATCGTCCGTCGACTTTCTCGTCATTGTCTGCCGTTTAACCAATTTAGTAACTTTGTATAACTTACTTCTGGAGAAAAATGTGTTTCGTTCTTTGTTTCTATCCTTTTTATTTTTGATCCACGCCTGTTTTGTTTTGAGGGAAATAGGTCGTATTTTCAGTGAGGTGGCCTAATGTTAACGACCCCGTCTTACGAAATGTAGGTCGTGGGTTCAGACCCAATCAGGCGCTTTAGTTTGTGTAAATAATTTAATTTCATCACCACTGCTTTCAAAACAGTGAAGGAAATCATCGTGATGGCACCGGCATGTCCTAGAACTAAGAATTCGAAGACATGTGTTATCTACCAACCCGTACTGGTCCACTCCCTCTCGAAGGGAGTAGGCCTGTGTCCCAACAGTGGGACCGTCATAGGCTGAGTATATTATGCAGGTCGTATTCTTATCAGCGATTTACTAATCAGCGATTATCAACAACTGTTTTTAGCGCCAAAAGCATAGGTTGCATAAAGTATATCTTCCTGTGGTTACATGTAATTGAATAGTGAGTTATGAATAAGAATTTTGTCTTTAATGGGTTGAGTCAGATTATACAGGATCCATTTTTAACCAGTGTGCAAACTGTAACCATGAATTCAGCACATGAGCCTAGAGTAGAAGCTTTTCGTCGATTAAAAAAAAAAAAACTACTGTTTCATAGAAAAGTGCAATACTTACCCACGCGGTCAAAATGGCAGTGCTAATTTTTGTTTTATAACCGGCCATTAATTTCAAAGCAGGGGTGTTCAGAATCATGTACTGAATTCACGGTTATAGTTTGCGCACTGGTTAAAAATGTATCCTGTAGATCTGTATCGTCGCCTCATATAAAATAAAACCTCGAGTCACGGTTTGGTTTTCCACCGTTGAGCCTTTGAATCGAATAGGACTCCTACTTATACATTAATTACTCACTAGCTGCGCCCCACGGTTTCACCCGCATAAATTTCGATCCCGTGGGAATATCGGGATAATTATCCTTTATTGTTTTTTTTGCGTGGGTGTTGAAAATATCTACGCAATCACACTCTGACGTCATCCGGGGTTATATCTACGACTTAGAGAATGCACCAGTTGGAATAAATAATTAATCAATTTGCCTGTATTTAGTTTGTAATCTTACTGCCTCGTTGGTCTAGTTGTCGTGAGCGCTATTACTGAGCATGAGATATTGGGTTCGATTCCCGGGTCGGCCAAAGTTTTATCGTGTTTTTCCATCTGCAATTTCTCAGTGCTGTTGTACTTCTGGTGCCCTGCTACTGAGGCCCGGCTGATGGCAACAGCCTCAACCCCGGTTACATGGACCATAACTAGCGAAATGTGGGTTTACTACAGCAGTGCCGTTCTGTAACCATCTCGCCGTGAAAAGTTAAGTGAAGTGAGCGTGGAGTGAGCTGTCATTCCAACTAAATGCTAGGGATTGACACTATTGACAGCGCACTCTAAGTTCACTTCACCTAACTTTTCACGGTGAGATTTTTACAGAATCGATCGTCCGTCTCTCCCCTTAACATAATTTTTTAGCCCCCTGACTCGTAGGATATAGGGTAAGCTTTTCTTCAAGGATATAGAAAAAAAAAATGAGGAAAAATTCTGAATAATCGCATTATCTGTACACGTTTTCTTACAAGAGATATATTAGGGATAATAGGGCAGACATCTCCAATGGTAACAGTGGATTTTTCCGGAAAATCTTTTTAACAATACATTTCCTTAATCTAATTATGTCTTTATAGGTATTATCAGCTTATATGTGACGTATACCTAAATGAGCATTTATTTTCTATTTTCTTCGAATATTTATCATTTTTACCTAGTTTTAAAAAGTTGTACGTATGACACGTTTTACCTTTGTAGAAGGATTAATTTGTGGTATTGCTATACATACTTTAAAATTGAATCAACTCTTTTCAAATAAATAATTTTATGTAAGCTCGACCTCTGTTATAATAACTTTATATATGTAGGCTACATAAGTTGGTGTAACGTAAGTTCGATACACCTGCTAACTCCTGCAATAAAGTTACTATGTTTCATGTGAATTTGCAAAATAGGCAAACCAATCAGGAGTACTTAAATATTTATTACAAAAAATCTAACAGACGAAAATATTAACGTTTATGAACCTTAAACTTATAAGTCTTTAAAATAAAGGGATGAAGGAATTATAGGGCATCAAAAAATTGAGTCAGGAGTCGACTTCACATAATTCAAAAGTCAGTGACCTAAGCTAAAGTTCAGTGAACATAGCATAGATCTAAGTATCTGGTTTATCTCTAACATATAGACTGTGCTAACTGGGTTATATTTGTTGTACACGATAAAATATTCGCTTAGACCTTATAACCTAGTTTTCAAAACTTTTATTTTTCCATAGATATTTTTTGGATGTTTGCCATAGTGTGGTGATGTTATTTGGGACAAAATAACATGTAAGTATATCACTTAGATTTATTATGTTTATCGAGATCTAACCCCTTAAGAGGTCTGGAAAGATAAAGAGCCCCGACTCACTCTCTCTCACCTCATCTCTCCTCACTCTCCTCATCTAAAATATTAATACTTAATCGCATATGGCTAGTATCGCTCACACGCTGATAGAATTCCTAATCCTACCCTAATTTAATCGTGAAAAGGGTGATGGCCATGAACATAACAACTCCAAGTTACACTGGAAACTACCGAAGCAAAGTTAATAAAATATGGGACCATGAAGCACATACAATCTATAAAAAAAAAAATTCGAAATCGATCCACAATCACCGGCGATATCGCGTAACAGATTAAATATATAAAAAAAAAAAAACTCGAGAGGTGTCAAGGGACACCCGGATGGAACGAAGTTCAAAGAGAGAGAGAGACAGACAGAGAAACACGCGCACGCCGCACGGCTTACAACTATAGCAAAAAGTGTCGTTCTAACTTTTGGTCTTAATTTTTTCCGTCTAGCCCCCTTTCACAACGCGCGATAAGGAACTTTATTCCAAAAAACAGTCGAATTGAGAATCTCCTCGTTTTTGAAGTCGGTAAAAAATAAGGTTGGATAAAACAGTGTCGGTGAAAAAGGAAGTGGTCACGGCAATACCGAATGTTAATCCATTTCGATTGTTATCTGTTAGAGGAAATACTGCCGGTCGATAGATATGGACACCCAATTATTAACCCATTAGTTATTTGTTTTTTTCGTTCTTGAAGCATAGATTATCACGGGCAATTTTTATAAGTATACACCAGAAAGTCTTGTATTTTACTTATGAAACACAAAACTTAAAGTGAACCATAGGTAAGTCATGTTGATTACCAGTACTTATTATAAAGTCTGAGTCGATTTCATAATAAGTAATAATAGGTGGCATGACCTTCTAGTTACAGAATATCGGGTAGAAACTGTGACTGGGCATCTATTAGCTACGACGGCTTATTTTAATTACTGATATTTTAATTACTAACAGTAATTAAAATCTTTTTTATTACGATCATTCTACATCTCCCATGTATAATTTCAACATGAATGATGTAACCAATATTATGATTGAAAAGAGTGCGTACAGTTTCTTGTCCGTTCTTCTCCATAGGTACCTACTGCGCTCTGGAATAGGCAACTGGCTATCTTTCTGACTGACCGACGCCTTGACAATTCAAAAGTGCCTGTAATTGGTTCATAACAAATGCTTTGAGCTTGAGTTCGAAACAATAAAAAATATTATATTTTTGAATGAATATCCTATGGTAGGGTTCAACTATACTTCTCAGAAAGTAGACTTAAACCCAGTATGTTATAATGTTAACTTGTACAGCTGTCATAGCTATAGTTGCTTATTCTGAACTGGGACTGAGCTACATAATACAGTAAGTACACAATATAAACTGCCGATATATAAACAGTTCATTAGCGTACGCTACGAAGGTTCGTAGCTCCGTAGCGTTCTCGTAGCTTTCTCGCAGCAGGCTACGCTGAAAAACTATTCTTCGTAGCAACTTAGAAAATGTTAATAAGCTCTAAAGGTTCTAAATGTTTCCTTTGTTAGAAATTCTTTTGATAAAACCTTATTATTTTGCTTCTAGGTAATAACTAACTTTGATTTTAATTCAAAAAATATTTTTTTACACTGGAAACTGCTTGTTTGAAGCTTTTAAGTCTCTTTTTGTTCTTTTATGTACTTTTTTTTACTCATAAGAAGGCACGTTAATGAATCTCATTGTTTGCCCGAAAAGGAGTTCTTTCATGTTTTTCGATAGTCTTAACTTTAATATTATTTGCGTGATGATTAATTGTTTTTTTTTTGGACACAAATTACTGTTTGTAGTATAGGCATAACATAATTATGTGTTGTATCTTTCCACTTAATTATGCATCAATGTAACGATTGGTGGGTCGGACGATTGGTAAGGGTTGTTGAGTAATCGTTCTGACCCTGTTTTCGTATCGATTTTGGGTACAGTCATTAGGCTGTACAAAATGCAAAGATAAACAATCGAAAATACATTAAAAATAAAGGAGAAAATGTTGTTAGTAGATGTTTAATACATGAAAGTAAAGAGCCATGGAATTTTACAGAAATGCAGGCCCAAAGTATATGTAAAAGCAATCGTATTTTCTAAGTGAAAAATCAGGTTACAGCTGACATAAAAGCTCTTAAAAATAGAACCGTAAAAATTCTATCAATACCGCCATTTGCCACTTGAGACTGACAAATTTATTTACTGCATCCTCTTCTGTCTTTATCGCGATGAGATAGGGGCTATTTTTCTTTGTCGCTGATGGGGAAGCTTCGCTCCAGTTGTCGACGTTTCAGCTCTCGACCGTCTAGAGCACTTCAGAGTTCGAGTTGGCACCAAATTTTAGGTTTCAACGCTTCTCATTAGGCGCCGCTAACAGAGACAGGCGGGCGAGGGGTGTGATGCGCGGGGAAGAGAGGGGGAGTGGGGCAGGCATGGCGTCAGACCGGGAGGACCATTGTACGTTAAGACGAAGCGTTTTGTTCCTCAGCTCTTTATATATCTACTATACATACATACTGTTACACAGTCTCACTTACTGTTATTAGCGCACTTTGATGCGTGGGATTCCCTTGAAAAAACAGCGTAGAATGTTAGTAAAGGTTGTTAGAGGCTCTTGGCGAGATAAAACTAATAAATAACCGTGATTACAAGTTGTTTCATTACTTCGTAACTTATAATTTACGTTGGAAATAAAAATGTTAGGTGTTAAGTACTGGGAACATGAAATTAAAGCAATAAATCAGCAACATTATTTACGATTAGTAAATCTAATTTAACGTCAAAAATGTGAACGTAAAAAATGTTATTTGATAAACTTCTTAGCTTACCATGGAATATTTTTAGGGTCAATTTAAACATTTAAGGGCGGGTGACTTCCAAAACGTCTTATAAAATTAAATTACAGGAATTCGGTTTGTACTTTAAATATACCGACTTTATTTCATCAACTGTATCCACTTAATAAAATGGTGTTATGTTTTACCAAATTGTAGTTCACCTAGTTGATGTGCGCACTCGACTTGCTCGGATTGTTTACATACTGCTAGTACACTTGCACAGTGAAGCTATTATTATCCATTGAAAAAAATATTTTCCTTATTTTTTTTTGTGTCTGTCCGATATTGCCTAAATACATGTGCACCTATTACTTATAACGTAATAAGAGTGAGAAGAGAGAGTGCACTTGTGTCTGCACACACATATCTCCTGCGCCGAAGGCAGATCTCCGTCACCATAGCCGAATTTTGGTCTGGAGGACTTTATTTATTACGAAATCGACTCATTTCGTAATAAGTAGTGAGCCTAGCACAAACGTGCAGAGATAACGTAGGTAAAGCAAAATTTGAACTAAATATAACTTATTTTAATTTTATTTTACCATTTATGTACACACTTATATAAACAGACAATGAAAAACAGAACTGAAAAAATAGGTACAGAGGTGATGCTTATTTCATAAGAAATCTCTTCCAGCATACCTGGGATATAGGACAGTAGAAACAGAGATGTAGACAGCGTGTGATAGAGCAAAGGAGACAAAACATGATACATAGGTTATTAAAAATGAGCAGTCATCAGTTAAAATATTTAGGTGTTTAGTTGGTTTGTCACTTTAGGGTTGATTTTTCCAGATGTTGACAGTATTTCAAATATATTTATTCCATAAAAAACTGTCAATAATTCAAAATTAATCATCAAATGTGATTTTCACACTGTACAGGACAAAATCCACAAATCCGCACTGGGCCTGCGTGGTGGATTACGGCCCACTTCCTTCTCTCTGAGAGGAAGCCTGTGTCACAGCAGTGGGAGCGTTTATGCAGGACAAAATACGTCGCCCACAAAATGTCAGCGCATTTACCAAATAAATAGTTTTCCCCTATGGTCCGTTACACCTGTGGCGGGAAGCGCTTAAAAGCTTCGGTCGCCATTTCACTTATCAAGCAATTATACCAGTAATTTAATGTGTGCTACAGTAATTAATAGCTTTTATTTTAAAACAGCGCTGTATTTAGCGGCCGTGATTAATTTACCAGCTATAACGTAACAATTTACTATGTAGTTGCAAATTGGTTGGTTACTGATTCGGATTTTATTTTGTAGGACGTTGTGATTCAATTACGCAGCCAATCAAACTGCCTAGCTTTTTTCAACTACGTTGGGGTCGGCTTCTAGTCAAATCGGACGCAACTGAATACCAGTATTTTACAAGGAGCAACTGCCTATCTGACCTCGACAACCCAGTAATTGGGAAACACAATATCCCATGGTAAGACTGGTTGTCAGACTTTTGGACTTCTAACAACCCGTAACGACTGTCAAAGATATACGAATGACAGCCGTGATCAACGGCTTATCGTGCTTTCCGAGACACGGAATGGTCTCGATATATAATGGACACTCATCTCGATCGACTCCGTGCGGCTTTTCTTACTGGCATTACCTACACAGTGCACGTGTTTGATTAATTGGGTTTTATAATTTTTTTCAACTTTTTGTAATTAAAAATGCAGTATTTTGTTAATTGCTGTTATAGTAAAAACAAAAAACCACTTCTAACTCCACTTTCATTTGTCTGTAAACACAACAAACATCGTCAAAGCTCTAATGATTTCAATATTTTCGTAAATTTCTTGAACTTTCTCATACGCAATTCGTCTCGATTCTCATACCATTAAATCTGTCTAGAATGCGTGTAGGCCTTAAGTGGGTGTGGCCGTCTGGAGAGAAACGTGTAGGCGTCTTTAATGAGCTGTGACATCCCTCCATCTAACTTGACCTTTATTTATAAGGCGACAGTGATTATTTTCCATTATCAAGGAAAGACAGAAAATAAACTAAGCGAAATTAATAGTCACAGTTTAAGTTACGGTTATTTTAAGATGTTTTGATCTTGGAAGAGAAAGTAGAAGAGTATCAAATGATAAATTACAAAAATGTGAAAATAATAAAACATAATTCAGACAGGAGAAAAGACGTGATGAAGATTATAGCTATATATCATCATCATCATCTGCCTAGCCTTTTCTCAACTATGTTGGGGTTGGCTTCCAGTCTAACCGGATCCAGCTGAATACTTTACCATGGAGTGACTGCCTATCTGACCTCCACAACTCAGTGGGTAATACAATACCCATTGGTAAGACTGGTTGTTTGTCAGACATTCGGGCTACTGACGACCCGTAATATCCTACTTCTTACTAATATTATAAACGTGAAAGTTTGTATGGATGGATGGATGTTTGTTACTCTTTCACGCAAAAACTACAAAACGGATTTGGATGAAATTTGGCACAAAGATGGTTTATAACCAGGATTAACATACAGAATACTTTTTATCCCGATATTCCCACGTGATCGAAACTTATGCGGGTGAAACCACGGGGCCCAGCTAGTATAGCTATATATAAATTGCGCAATAGTTGTTAGAAGGGCCCGTATTCCCGTAATTTAAAACGTTCAAAATCTAGTCGCAGTCTCATCTCGGCGACAAACAAATGTCAAAAACTTGTCAAAATGTAGGGAAATTTGACGTATTTTTGACAGATTGAGACTGACATCAGACTGTGAACGTTCTTAAAATTACGAGATTTACCCCTCAGGTACATTAATTACTAAAGACAGACTTCCAGTGACTGTGACACATCAGGCAGTGTTTACCATTAACATAGAGGCCAACCATAATATAATATAACACAACCAGTCTTAAAAAAAATCGTCAAAATGAAACTCCACCAAAATTCAAAACACATAAAAAAATTCAATCCTTTTAAAGCAGCCTCAATTTCCGGCCCAAGACGTAGAGGGTAATATGGTACGAAGTTTATAATGGCTCGTACGTGGGACCAGGACGAAGTGCCTTTAATAGCACCGCGGGACATTAGGCGACTTGCGAATACGTCCCGCTTAAAAATTTCGGGAGGGCCGTGGAGCTTTTAGTACGAAAGTTGGGGAATGTTGTGTCGTAAATATTTACATAGGCCTCTGAGATGATGTCATTTTTAGGTGGTAATAATGATAACAGAGCAGAGATAGTTGGTAGCTCATTTCATTTTAAATTTAAATTCTTCGGCGTATGTTTTTGTGTGGGTTTGAGTTTGTGACTATTGGCAGCGCCCCGCGGTTTCACCCGCATAAGTGTCGATCGAGTGTGGGAATATCGGGATAAAAAGTATCCTACGTATTATTCTAATGTATAAGCTATATTACTCTAAAGTTTAATCAAAATCCATTCAGTCGTTTTTGCGTGAAAGAGTAACAAACATCCATCCATCCATCCTCACAAACTTTCGCGTTTATAATATTAGTAGGATATTAGCAGGTTATTGTGTTTTACACGGAGGAAGGAAGCTACAGGACGTGCTACGTTCTAAATAATTTTAGGTACTGCTTTTGTATCGCTCAATGTCCTTCGTTCGTTCGTTCATTCCTTCTTAGATGTTATCAGTCTCTTACAACTTAAAAGGTTGTAATTCAACTTAATGTTTCCCACAGTTTGATGGACGGCAAATTTACATAATTATGTTGTACATTTCGCGTGTATTTCGTACTTATTTCATCATAATTCTCCAGGTCCCAGGCTATTTGGCTACTTATCTGTTAAATTTCATGACCACCAGTTCAGCAGCTTAGGCATGATAACAGATAGACAGACAGATAGCTAGACAAACAGACAGATAGCCAGACAGACGGAAAGATAGCCAGACAAACAGACAGATAGCCAGACAGACGGACAGATAGCCAAACAAACAGACAGATAGCCAGACAGACGGACAGATAGCCAGACAAACAGACAGATAGCCAGACAGACGGACAGATAGCCAGACAGACATACAGATAGCCAGACAGACGGACAGATAGCCAAACAAACAGACAGATAGCCAGACAGACGGACAGATAGCCAGACAAACAGACAGATAGCCAGACAGACGGACAGATAGCCAGACAGACATACAGATAGCCAGACAGACGGACAGATAGCCAGACAAACAGACAGATAGCCAAACAGACGGACAGATAGCCAGACAGACATACAGATAGCCAGACAGACAGACATATTGCCAGACAAACAAACAGAAAGATAGTCAGACACACAGACAGATAGCCAGACAAACAGATAGATAGCCAGACAGACAGATAACTAGACATACCGATAGATAGCCCGACAGACTAAGTTACTTTCACATTTATACCGACCCGCGGTTTCACCCGCATAAGTTTCGATTCTGTGGAATATTGGGATAAAAAGTATCCTGTATGTTAATTCTGGTTATAAACCACATACGTGTGCCAAATTACATCCAAATCAGTTCAGTAGTTTTTGCGTGAAAGAGTAACAAACATCCATCCATCCATACAAACTTTCACGTTTATAATATTATAATAATAAAATATAATATAATAAGTAGAATAGGATATTCGTATGGATTATAAGTTGCAATACAATTACTAACTCTCATGACTAACGCACCCCCGCAATTGTCTTTTTCATAACCTTAAACTCTGAATCATCCATAGACTACATACAAACTGTACAAAGAAAGGAATTAATTTAACCGGTGACTCACAAAGCCTTAGGGTGATGTTGGCGTCTCCTGGTAATCCCACACTACGTATATGTCTAAGGTTTCTTTAAACTTTTGTACTTGTTCTAGTGTAGAAAGAAACGCTAGAAAGTAAATGCAAAGAGAAATTAATTGAAGTTATAAAGAAAAATGTTAGTAAGAAAATATAATTTGTTACAAATATGAATTTCTTTTACCTAGATGTTTAAGCTAGGTGACTGTAGCAAAAAAATTTAGGCATTTTCTGGAAAAATTTTAGGTCATGAATCTTGATTTAAAACTGCCAGATTTAATAGTAATCTTGGCTGAAATGGTGTTTTTTACATTGAATGATTGATGATGGTTTTTTTTTTAATATGGGCTTGTGAATTTCGTATAGTAGAATGTAAGGGGTCAGGCAGCGGTAAAAAACAGCCGTCACAAAAATTTGCCATCAATGTACTCAATCAATTTGCCTAACCTTTAAACCTAGTTGGGGTTGGCTTCCAGTCTAACCGGATGCAGCTGAATACCAGTATTTTACAAGGAGCGACTGCCTATGTGACCTCCAGAACCCAATTACTGGGTAACCCGATACCCTTAGTAAGACTGGTTGTCTGACTTTTGGGCTTTTGACTACCCGAAACGACTGTACCTTTACCTACGAATGAAAAGAAAATCGATCAATGTAATAAAGGGTGATAATAATACCTACTATGTATTATAGTGGTCAACAATGTCCATATATTCTATGAGACATAAGCGCTTTACCAATAACCTACCCATATTAAAAACAAATTGACTATTTCTTTATTGTGGTAGATTATTTGTCACTCACTTGTTGACTGAATACCACTTAGGTACTACTACACTACACAATACCATAGGATTTACAGATGTAAATTTAGAAATGCATACTATAGGATGACACAATCGCCTTATATAAAAAAAACCCTGATGAACTTTAGTGGGTATTGGAAATATGTACACAATCACACTCTGACGTCATCCGAGGTTGTATCTGCGACTTAGAGAATGCACTGATAGGAATAAATAGTCTATGTACCTATATTATAGTGACTCGATTGTATTTTTTGGTAGTCAATGTAAGTTAGGTATGTGTATCATTGCATTGGCGTTATAGCTGTTAAGGTGTTATTTACAAAATTTTGGAATAAATAAATATTTTGTTTGCAGTCTGACTGCCTTGTTGGTCTAGTGGTCGCAAGCCCTCTGAGCATATCGTCCTAGGTTCGATTCCCAGGTCAGGCATAGTGATATTGGGTTTTACCATCTGAAATTTCTGCAAGCAGAACGGAGTCTGGATTTGTGCCCGGATGAGCTGGCAATAAGCTTACCCCCTATCACATCTGGTGAACTGTGGGTGTACTATTGGCACACCTCTGCAGCTCTGCCCCCTTTGGCAATACAGGCGTGATGATAAGTTATGTTGTTCACAAAAAATTTGCAGGGTTTTAACCTCGCAATCAGATTTTAAACTGGCTAGAAAAAAATTTGCTTATAATTAATTCATTTTATTCCTAAAAGGTAAATATAATATTGAAAATGTTTTATTTCAATATTATATTTACCTTTTAGGAGCGCGCGTAACTCGTAATTTTATTTGCTCTTTCAGTAAATAAACTTCTAGAGAAAGCATTAAGATGTATTGGTTCACTTGAAGAAACTTACCTCGTTAATGTATTAGCTTTAAATATTGAAGCAGCACAGACAGCGATTGATTCAATACGACTCTTTTAGAAGTAAATGTCTGGGCCTGAATATATTGATAAGTACCTACTAGGTGTACCTAGTAGGTACTTATCAATATATTCAGGGTGATAGAGGAATTACGAGGTTGACTGGTTCACCCTAAGGTTGAATGTCACTTGCACGTTCTGAAAGGACAAGAGGGGCAATTCTCGTAATTTTAAGAACGTTCACAGTCTGATCTCAGTCTCAATCTGTCATACCTCTAATTTCTCTACATTTTTGGCAAGTTTTTCACATTGATTGTCGCTGAGATGAGATTGCGACTAGATTCTGAACGTGGTCTATTTGTCTATTTGACAGTTAGGAAGTTTCTAGAGAAGTTTCCATCAAGTGGGAATTGTTGTCGGAAGAGCAGTTGCCAAGTGGTATCGGCTCCGACTTACAATTTACAGGTCGTGGGTTCGAACTTAAACAGGCGGTTTACTATTTCCTCAAAACTGCTCTTAATAAATGGTGAAGGAAACCGGCATATCCTAGACCCGAAAATTCGAAGACATGTGACATCCACCAACGCGCATTGGGCGTGTAGTGGATTACGGTGCGGTGTACTTACCGAAAGGAGGCCTGTGTCCCAGCAGCAGAAACATTATAAGCTGCACCCTAATTGCGTAACACACGATCATTCGGAATCGGTTTCTTTTTGGCAGTTCAACAACATTCATTGCGTTATTTACGTGTTGAGCAGACAAATTTTTCCAACTTATGAAGCAATGGATTAGCAATCTGCTTCAAAATGATTCTGATTCCGATTGATTGTGTGTTACGCAATTAGGGTGCTGATTATGATGTTAAAAGTGATAAAGCAATTAGGAGGTTGGGTGTACATACACTTTTGAAAGTAAACATTTAGAATATTAAGCCTAGGAGCACCTTCATGAGAAGGTCACTCAAGTACGAGGTCATTGACCCTTCAGTTTGCAGATGAGAGAAAATTGAGATAGATTTTTATTAATATCGCAGTCAATAATAAAGATCTTAAAGAAAATAATATATATAATATCTTAAATATATAATAATAATATCTTGAAAGAGAATAAAGGTACTTACTTTACTAAACATATTGAAACATGGATCCGATGTTTATCAAAAGACAGGCACAATAAATGTATTCTACTCAAAATGTATTTGGTTTACCTAATTTATTTATAATTTTAATAGAAATCAAAGGATGTACCTTTGATTTCTATTAACTTTACCCTTTAATTTGTATTAACTTTGTTTTACTCCATAGAAGAAACGTGTTTTTTCAACTTTTTTGTACAAAATCCTTCGTGTGTTGAACTCCCCCGACTACAACTTGGCCGGTTTTTTTATCCACTCGCAAATAATGCACCTACGATGTGATCTCTCCACCATCCTAGGTTCAATGATAGAGAATGCCTAAGGCATTAAGTCCACTTATGTTGTGCACCAATTATTGAGATTAATAACTGCAACAGACGTGACAAAATATACATGGTTTTGTCTGAGGCGCTGCTGGGCAAAGGGCATTTTCTTCTACCTTTCCTTGTGATGTGTCTTCTCCATGCAATCGATTAGGAACGAGTCCAAATCGTCACGCCAGCGTTTCTTAGGCCTGCCTCGGTGACGACGTCCGTCTTCAGGCACCCACTGTGTGACGACTCGTCTAAGGATTACATTATCTAAACCTACATACAATAGGGTGAATGAGTTTTCACTTTATATGCATGAAAACTTTGCATAGACTGATGGTAAAACTAACAGTGTTAAGCGTAATCAAAAAAAAGATAAACGTATGTACAGAAGTTTCGATTCCATCAACTATGAAAATATAATAGTGAAATACAAATTGACTTTGCATAAAGTCCTTTAACCTATGTTTGTCAGACACTCTTATTACAAAACAAGGTTTTTGGAACGGATTTTTTTAACGCAGCTTGTAGTTGGAGTAAACTCGAAAAAGCGTTCTCCATGTGCCTTTTTATTATATACTCGTCTAATAGAAAGTGACACACACACAGAGAGACATAGTTTTCATGGTCAAATTTGAAAATGTTCGCAGCCGCCATCTTGGATTTTCATTATGAATTTCGTTCTTGCCGGGCGTCCTCCGACCTCACACGTTTTTGTTGATCCAGTTTTTGTAGAACGTCGAGCTGCGATATAAATAAAGTTCTTTATACAAAATATAGGTACAACTTAGTCCGGTACTAGGTAAGTTTCGTATTTTACTGAAGTCTGAATAAAGTTCGCAATTAAAAAATGGTTCCGTGGTTTAAAGCTGGGTTTGAAGACACCTTTTATTGTAAAAAGATGGTACGGGTTTTTCTTATCTTTGACACGAACCTTAACATATTTACATGCTACCTAATTAGTTTGCCAAGCATACACATAAATATTAGAATCTTAGAAGTATTGGCCTTCAGATAGCAAAAAATAAAAAACAAATAGAAAGTATTTGGTTAAAAAACAAAATAGCAGGAAAGTGTGCCTCACGGCTGCACCAAAAAGGCCCAGTTCAGCAAAAATGCCAGACAACTAGTGCCTGACGCTGGTTTTCAACTATTGAACTAGATAGGTACTATTGAATTGCACTATTTAATAAATTCTTATTATATTCAATACGTTCTACTCTCTCGTACTAGTAAGTGATGAAAATTGTCCACAACTCCACAGTTATGGAGAAGCAATTTGTTTGAAATGCCCGCATGCTTCGCTAGCTCAATGTTCCGTGGTTAGCTTGAATCAACAACTTGGACACTGAACTATTGACTTATGCGACTTGCCCGCCCTGCCTGTGTGGACTCCCATTTTCACTGGCCTGTTGATACATTCAATATCAAATAATTGTTTTGGAACAGAGATAAGCAGTACATATGCCTACGTAGTACTTTGTTGTATAAAACAAAGTCGCTTTTCGTGTCTATCTGTATGACCGCTTAGAATGGCTTAGGTCGTGTAATACATAATGGATTTTCATGCAATTTTGACCGTCATTTAGAGAATTAATTCTAGAAGGTTTATGTGTATAATACGTTCCTATAACACTTAAATATAATAATGAAATCACGATGTTTTGTCAAGTTGCAAGCCTGGATCGCTAGTAAAGTAACAAAATGAAATAAAATGTTGCTTATTTTATAGAATAGTTGAAACCAATCGCTTTATTGGATTAGTATTAACTCACGTATCAAGCAATGTGTATTTCTGAGAAAAAATCTAAAAATATAAATCCTTTTGATGACATATTCCCTTCCTTTATTCTGAAAACGTATTCACTTCAGGATTAAACCAACTTAGCGCAATATTATTTATACTAACTTAAGCCTACTTATTACTCGAGACTTGCTGGAACGCTCGACAAACGCTTATCATCACATATTACTTGCGCTTCAAACACTAAACTTAACACAAACGAGAACTCAACTTATCTCCAACTTATCCTGTAATACTTGCGATTACATCAAGTTAAGGGATGTATCATAAAGCTTTTATTCGTGAAAGGAATTCCTCTGAAGGCATTGTTTGGGGCATCCTTTTGTGATGTAAATATTTGCGTATGTATATACGTGAGGAATAAATTAACCGTTTCAAAGGGAACTTTCTAACGTTTGTCGTGTAAAACAATTATGTGAAACGTTTTGGTGCTCCGGGTTTCTGTTTGATCAGTTCCTTGGAATCGGTTGAACGGTTTATTGGTGAAACTCTGTGTTTGATTGTTTTATAATTATTTTATGGTAAAGAAAGTGCGTAGGTAGACAGAGACTGACGGATATGGTATATAATACAAAGTTGGTTATTTTATACTTATGTTCAGAACACATCCGCCGCTAAAAAAGGCACACGAATATTTGCAATCTTACACGTGGGTATAAAACCTAACTTATATATTACTTGTACTCTAAGCAATACACAACACAACATATACTAATAAGAAGTTTTCGGCACCTCAAGAAGAGAAAACTGCTTCCACCAGCCGATCGATTCTGTAAAAATCTCACCGTGAGAAGTTAGGTGAAGTGAGCTGTTAATAGTGTCAATCCCTAGCATTATTTGGAATGATAGCTCACTCCACGCTCACTTCACCCAAGTTTTCACGGTGAGATGGTTACAGAATCACACTGCAGGTCTTGCGACAATTTTACAAGCACCTCATACAACACGCGCGAAAAGGATTGGCTCTAATGAGAAGTACCTACTGAATCTTTAGTTATTGGAACGAAGTTCCTTATCGTGCGTTGCGAAAGGGGGCTAGACGGAAAAAATTAAGACCAAAAGTTGGAACGACACTTTTTGCTATAGTTGTAAGCCGTGCGGCGAGCGCGTATTTCTCTGTCTGTCTCTCTCTCTCTCTTATAGAAAGCAAGCCAGTTATACTTCGTTCCATCCGGGTGTCCCTTGACACCTCTCAAGTTTTTTTACATATTTTTTTTTTATCTAGCGAAGTTTTAATAATAAATACTTATTTTATTCAGTGTACGGACTCAGTTTTAATTGGCTTAGTTTCAGGTCAGTGGGCAGTAGGAAACTTTATAACTTGTTAAAAAATAAAAAAAAGGTTTATACAATTACTTCAGCTAATACCGCTTACAGTTAATCTAGTTTTTACCCTACATTTTCCTACATAGTAATTCTTTCTTTTAAGGACTGATTTTTCCCCCGTGGCTAAATAATAACAGCCGCACAGGTCAATCGGTCAGATTAAGCTATGCTTGCCGCGGTTGGTCTGTGGATGGGTGACCATCTTTACATACCGAGACCCCTCCGTGCCTCCGAAAGCACGTTAAGCCGTTGGGCCTGGCTGTCATTCGTGGATCTCTGACAGTCGTTACGGGTAGTCAGAAGCCCGAAAGACTGACAACCAGCCTTACCAAGGGGTATCGTATTACCCAGTAACTGGGTTGTGGAGGTCAGATAGGCAGTTGCTCCATGTAAGTTACTGGTATTCTGCTGCATCTGGTAAGACTAGAAGCCGACCGCAACATAGTTGGGAAAAGGCTAGGCAGATGATGATTTTCCAACGCCTGATAAATAATTTTATCCGAGGAATAATTTTGAATTTTTGACAGTTCTTCTATAGAGAATCTGTAAGACGTCAATTTTATTTCACGAATTAAAAAAAATCTGTGGATTGAGAAATTAGCCTTTCGTGTCCCAAGTGTAGGCAGAACGCTTTCAGTAAGAATTTCAGGACGACAGAACGCTTTCAGTATGAAAGAATTACATAAAATATCTTACATAATATTCCTACATAGTTGACGGCACGGTTGGCGCAGTGGTTAAGCGATTGACTGCTACGCTGCGTGTCGCGGGTTCGATTCCCGCACGGAACAAATATTTGTATGACCTACATGTATTTGTTCCGAGTCTGGGTGTTTTTCTTTCTATAATATGTATGTATTTACAAAAAAAATGTATATAAGTAGTTTATCAGCCATCTTGTTACTATAACACAAGCATTAGGTTGCTTAGCTTGGGAGTAGATGGCGCTGTGTGAAATGTCCAGGGATATTATTATTATTATAATATCCTATAGTAATCCTACTAAAATGTAGAGAGACTGCGTTTGTACTTAAATATTTAAATAGTAAGTGAGATTTATGGGTATGCCAGTAGATTCACACACTACTTGTCCCAGACCAGTTATTACCCAAATTAATCCTAACATTTAGACTGGCACGTCATCTTTATTTGCTCACATTTGCATACTAAGTAATAAATGGTAAAATAATTACTCATCCATAATCCTAGCAGTTTGCTCAACATAGTAATTCATGTTGAGATTTGATAAAACTCTGTGGACTATCAAATTATTGATATACGGCTCAGACAGGTACCAGACTAATTAATGAGAATGACTGAATATTATCATCAAATGTACCTGTGATTTCAATATGTAAGCACAAAAGAAATTGTGCGAAGAACAGAAGAATGCTGACAGTGAATAAATGGCAGGCTTAATTGAGAGTAATGACTGTAAATTCAGAATATTTTATGAGCCGTAAATTTACATTTTATATTTTATTTTAGTAACACAACAGGGTGAATTTTGGAATAGGGATATCTATGGTAGCCAGGCTAACGTTTACAGCCGAGTAACATATTTTTTATACTTTTTACTTTCGTAGCTAGAGTTAATTATTGAGGGATTCGTTCAGTTACCTACTTAAACTATTACTAACCTCAAAGGTTAAGGGGTTATTCCTAACTAAATAGGTTGTTTACATAGAGTCGCGCATCTTCCCAGATAAGACGATTTTATTTTAGCTTATTTTTTTCGAGTCTGATTCCTCTTTGTGTCTTTCTGTTGGTTGCTGTCTATTACAGCAACCGAGAAGTTTTGTGTCTTTATAATTTATTTTCTACAGAAGAATAGGGTTACTTATATCTAGAAAGAAAAAAAAAACAAGTCTAAGTACTATTTTCAACACTTACTAAATATATTCCTTCTCAACATCCTAGCCACAAAACAAGTCATTAATTCATCTGTAAAGTGGGTCAATTCTCTTGGAAGGGATGTCCTCGTAAGCGTCAATTATCGATGGTGATGACGTCACGACGTCACCAGCCTTGTAATGGGGTTTAGTTCAGGCTGGCGCCTGTCTCGACGTTATCTGGGATGTAACAGTGGAAGATTTTAGTAGGGCAAAGTTGTTTCAATGTACCTAAGGGATGTGTTGGATGTAAGCAAATAAAATATCATAGCATGTCCGGAGTTAATCTTTTAGTTAAAGATAGTCTGTATTTTTTATGAATATTAGTTAACAAATTCGATATTAAAACATTAATTCGCGTGTTATGTGTTGTGATTTGGGTTGTTTGTGATAAAGCACATTCATAATCATATTTTTACCCAAATCCAAACCCAAATCATAATAACCTTGCACAATCTTTTCATCTAAGTAACAAAAAAACAATAAAGGTAGGTAACATTTTTGTTTGGTATGTATTGGTACCTAGATACTTATTTTGGTTGTTAACACTAACAGATTCACTCTGTTCCCCGTACTAATTTAAAGTGTATCACGGATATGATATGACTATCGCTTTATTATATCGCAACATTTTTGAGATGACAACACTACAAGCCTGTCTAAAAATAGGTACATTCGATTTTGAAACAGTGAAAAGGTCAACCTAGCCGCACTCTGCAGCTATTCTCAAATAGTTCGTGCAAATAGGAAACAAGAGTCTTGCGTTCACAGAGTGCAGAATTCCCGTATTTTTGAGACCTTCGCAATCTAACATCTATCTGGACAAGTTATTGACATTGGTGGTTTAGCCCAGTCTGACATTGACACAATTCCATTTGCCATCCAAGTAGAAGACCAATTGAACATATTTCAGGAGACAGTATTAATAATGATGGTTGTCTCCCGTCTAGACAATATCCTTGGCCTGCTCTACTAGATTTATGCTAAGGGGTAGCATATATTAACTGAGGGTATTTTGATAAATTTTCTATTGCCATGAAAACATTGAGATGAAACACGTCACTTTTTCCGTCGCCCCGACACCAAGGATCGTTTGTTTAGGTAAAATATTGTGATGCTTACTAACTTTGTGAATGAATTATTGCATGAAATCGTGAATCAAATGCTGAGCTGTAGCAAATACAGTAGAGTTATTTGGGTTCACCCTACTATTCGTTAAAATCTATTCCGTTGAAGTATGAACGAGAAGAAAATCAGTGAAGACGTTGATCCATCTCAGACGTTAAATAGGTACATGACCATGCTCAAGATCTGCAGATAAGGCCGCCGCCAGTGACCGTTAGACCAGACAAGCGAGCGGGTATTTTATTGTGTTTTCGAACCGATGCAGTTTATATTATAACATCATATTTTATACAGTCCACTAGTTTCATTGAAGTGCCCAAGACACCAGCAAAAATTATAAGGACGAATAATGATAATGATGAAAAATGGCAAACGAAATCGCGGCAGGCCCAGACGGAGATGGCGGGATGACCTGTACTCCATTCATAAGGATTGGTCATTGGCAGCTCTTTCCACATCTCTCTGTCCAGTAGTGAGAACTTAACGGCTAATAAAAAATAATAAGCTTACTGTCAGTTGTGAAGCTACCTTATATAAAATAAATAATAATTCATGCAAATGTATTGATTGAAAAAAAAAATCGACACAGAATAGTTAGCTATACCTATCACAACCATCCAAAAATACTAATAAAATAGTCAAAATTTCAAACACGCGCAATTTGAGTCATCTTGTGCATTATGTCTGCATTCCGTGTCCAAAAGCACATAGCTCAGATGACATTATCAGAACCGTCAGTTTGTCCGTGTCCTGTCTAGACGATAGTCTTGACGATCCCATAGCCCGGGGCTGCAGATATTACATGCAGCTGTTTTGATTGAAAAACTTGATTGCTTTTTTATGAAAGCGCTTTTTCCGCTTTTACTAAGCGGAGCTAGGAAAATGATTTTGTGGTTGTGGTTACGCTGTAAGGTTTAAAGCAGCTTTTAGTATTAGTTTAGTTTTGTTTTATACTCTGAAAGTGACAGTATCGTTGAATATTTTGATGAAAGATCGAAGACTATTTTGGTATTCAAAAATATTCAATGTGTGCTTTCAAGTCCATTGAACAGGTTCGTTTTTTGAGGTGAAATTCTTAGTATCTTCCTACCTACCTACATTTGTGAACTTTATGGAAATAATTGCTTATAACAGTTTTCAGTTTTTATTTGGTATTCAAAAAAAATTGTTTTGTTCTATATCATTCACTTAGTAATTTCATAAAAGAAATTATATGGTTCAATTTAAGAATCTGAAAATGCAAAATACTGTCAGTTACGATACCGTACTATTTGAATTTAGTGTTCCCTCTTACAGCAGAATGTAGCCATAAACCATTCCTATCCTGACCTGTGCATCAGGGTATCGGTCTTCAAACCGTGGTTCCTCATTCTCAAGCAACACGTCAAAATGACGTGAAAAGTTTATCACATTCCGAAGTGCCTATTTCACGGAACCCCATTCTCCGGGCCTATGGAAACACTGCACCATTTCATGTGGCGATGTCTTACGGCGGTAGCGTGAATTTTTCGCAATTTCACTTTACTCCCACCTTAGGGTACACTTAAAGTATTTCACGTGGAAATTCCATCAAACGAATTCTTTAGCACCTCCAGATTCTTAAGCTGGTTAAGGTGTAATGGAAATTAAGTTATAAAAACAATCAAGGCTATGCATAGGAATGCGTGTAAAGACAAACAAATTAATGCAAAATGCTTGTACCTATCTATACCCCGAAAGAACAAGCCGAGGCGTAGATTAAACTTGTATGTTTTAACAGTCTGCCAAATTCTAGTCTGTTACTTAGAATTTCATAATGAAAAATCCCAAGAAATCTTCGTTGAAACCGGAGATCGAACTTGGAACTTCTTTGTAGACCAACTAAAAAAATATTTATGATAAAAACTTGGTTCAGCCCAATCTGGTTCTCGTGCAGATTTTGATCATTATTATTCAAGCGTATTTTCTTCGTTATTGTTTTCTAGCTATAAACTTACATCACATGAAGTAGAGGCACTCCGTGATCTTTGGCTCCCGAAAGCTTTACTGATGGTATCTATGCAACTACTATTATCATCAACGTTGGTATGGATGGCTATAACTTCTTGCCCCAGGGACTAATTGTCCTGACATATTTTCCGTCGGCGTAGACTTCGTAGGTTGGGATCAAAGTGAAATTAAATGTTAAACAAGGTAGAAATAGATGTTAACAACTCACGTATTGAAAATTATTTGTCAGCACAAAGTCATACTTGCTGGATGCTGTGCCAAGTTTGCCCAAAAAGCTCCTTAAATCTTTCTCTAAAAGAAAAAAAACTGCAGTCTTCTTTATCCTTGAAAATTACTTATTCTTTTTTGGCGTAACTATAGTCTAGCCAAGTTTGGCTAGACTTTACTTAGGATAAAACACATACGATAATATATTCTCGGTTCTTTAAGTAGCCAGGGGTGGGCCACTTCGGGTGCTGATTTTCTATGTATTTACTGAGGGCCTAAAGCTACGGTTTAATAGAAGAGCGTTTCCGTCATGTTTATAACGGACGTCAGGATAATCTGTCATTTTCACCAGTATTTGAAATTAAGGTGTCAAAAAACGCTCTGTATCTGGACTTTACGGCAGCATATGGCGGTCACCGCTCATCTAGGAAATAAATTTAAAGATATTTACTCTCAAAAAAAAAAAAAACACAATGTCACTTACATGATAACCATGCTTACAGTACATTATATAAAGTTCGTCACAGACGTCACGGTAGCAATTATGATACACCCATCCACTGCATTCAGCTTTTAGGAAGGGTGTTATTTGTGATTAAATATGTAGCTAATTGAGTTTTAAATGCATTAATAATAATAATTTATACATGAGGGTATTTTGAAAATCCCTGTTTGAAATCGTAGCTTAACCAAATGACAATCGCTTTCAAAGCTTTTAGTCTTTCTACAACGACTTTCAAAATACTACAAACAACTACACAACATTACTCGCACACACATATTCAACATTTCCATCATTCATCGTTATCACTGATAGAATGTCACTTTGTCTATAAATAGGCTCTCTTCTGTGGCTCGCTGTTTTGTTATTGTCAATGTACAAGTAAATTATTGGAAGAAACAGTAGGCTGTAAACCCCTTCGAAATTTCGCTATAACGTATCTTTATTACTAAGTATTTTTGTATAGGTACTATTACTGTTTTATGTACTTTGTATGTCCTACTCGATAATCAAAATAAAAAAAAAACAAAATATTTTATTTCACATAAACCTACATGGGCACTTATACAACGTCAGAAGCTAGGTGCACGGTTCCAATTGGTCGTTTCCTATGGAAAAGAGCCGGCAAGAAACTCCACGATTACTCTTTTAAAAATAATTGGTTTTTACAATATTTTCAAATTACAGTAAGTACAGTCACGAGCACCAATATGTCGACACTTGGCAACTTTCAAATGCGATTTTTTCGTGAAATAACGAATGCATCGTTGAAATATGATACATTACATAAACCTATGGGTTCGAAAATGCTATGTTCGTAACAACATAAAATTTCATTAAAAAATGAAGGAGTAAATCGCTTTTGAATAAAGCTGAGTGTATACATACTTTTGCTCGTGACTGTACATACATATATGGGAGGACAGCTTAGACTTTTACAAAGCATCTCCTTGTAAATAGGACCTCCTAAATGCAATTTTTGTGTCTAAGTATGTTAACCACCAATCCCAATTTCATAGTCATCGGTTTAAATCGTCGTAACGATAAATAATTTTCATCGTCCAAATCTGCCAACTTCCACGGCAATCTTTTGGAAGAGGGTAATTAAACTGAACGGTCTTATCTTTTCGCTCTAATTCTCTTATGGGGTGAGGGCCGATCTAAGTAGTATTAATGCTTGAACCACGGCTAGCCGAATCAAGTTACGGAAGTTGACACGAACGATTACTTAATTCATGGGGAGAGATTAAGCACCTATTTTATGGTGAAAGTAATTTGTGACCGAGATCAATCAAGGGTCATTAAATAATAATCTATGTACATATAAATAAATGAAACTTTCCGTGCCTCAGAAAGCACGTTAAGGCGTTAGTCCCGGCTGTCATTCGTGGATCTTTGGCAGTCGTTACGGGTCGTCAGAAGCCCGAAAATTTGCAATCCAGTCTTACCAAAGGGTTTCATATTACCAGCCAGCCAGGTCAGCTAGGCAGTCGCTCTATGTAAAATACTGGTATTCAGCTGCATCCGGTTAGACTAGAAGCCCACCCCAAAATAGTTGGGAAAAGGCTAGCCATCAAAAATTAAATGCTGTTCATTGGTAAGCGCATCACTTGAGAATGGCTCGACAGATTTGTTTATTTTTTAATGTTCCTCATTATAGCCCGAATAAGGTTTTTAGACAGACACTAAACATCAGCTGACGATTGCCGTCCATGTTCACGATCCCATGCCAGCCGAGCACTCTTTAATAAAATAATGGATGCGTTTTGAACTCACGACCTCTCACTTGCCAGCCTGACGCTAACTTTACTGTTGGCCTGTATCGCTTACAAAATAAAATAAATACTCACCTTTTTAGATGGAAGATTCCACTATACTTAAATAATATTATCATACAATTAGGTACGGGTTACTTGCTTTTATAATGTCAACGATTTAAATAAGAGGTGAGTGAATTTATTAAACTGATATTCTGTGTAGTGTGGGCGAAAACTAGAAGTGTCGTGGGCAGAAAGGCAATTTCATTTAGTAAATGTTATGAGTAATATTATATACCAGTAATGTTCGTTATTTCTTTGGTGGTACCTATTCATGGTTGAGTGAATTACATCTTTTCTTGTTAGACATATCTTTTGTGACAATATTTTTGTAACATAAATATTGTTATGCTAAAGTTGTTTGTAACTTTTCTAACAAATTAAGCTTAAATGGTTTCTGGATAAGTTACTTTTCAACTATATTTCTTACGATTATTCAATGACTGAATATTTTATTTAAAGTTCTATAGAAAACTCATCTAAAGGCTGATTGAATCCTCAGATAACTTTTATCTAAGGAATAAAAACAGCTTTTGTATCGAAAATATGTCAAACCGCCAGGTTTATTGTTCAAATACTAGTTATCTGACGGTTGAATAATCGGCCCTAAGTGTAATAAAAAATAGCGTAATAGTTATTTCAACTGATGATCAGCAAACTCTTTTGCAAAAAAGAAAAAAATGATCTAAAAAAAAAACTATCGACTAAACCAACCTAATTACATTTGCTATTAATCTAAAGAAAGTTAAAGGACAGTGTAGAACATTTTATACTCAAAATTTAAAGTACAATTTTACAAAAAAAAAAACTATTTTCTTATTGGAAATAACATTTTGAGCATTTTTTACTATCACAGCGAAAGTCTAAAATTAACCCCCCGGCTGCTATTTGAGATTGAAAATGCCAAAAACCATTATTTTATCACAAAAAAATACCAACTTTTAATTGAATTTAACATCAATAATTACATGTTTTAACTATAAACTTGTAATTAAAATATGAGTTAACTGTAGACTTTCGATGCTCAAGAGGTCAATTTCCCATAAGACAGTAATACTTTTTTTCTTCTGGCACTTTAATTTTTGGTTTAAAAAATTAATGATGTGCTTAGCGAGTTAAAAAGTGTTGATTTCCTAAGCACATAAAACTAACAAAGTTACACTAAAAACAACCAGATAAAAACTGTCCTGTGCGAGGCTAAAAAGGCTCCTATCTCAGCATAATAGTGTTGCGTTGCGTTTGGACCCAACTTTTCCTACTAGAACCAAACTCGATACTTGTATAACACAAATGTAAATCAGTCATAACGCAAAGAAAAACTGTAGCTACTTATAACACCCCAGCTAGTCATTACCTACCAATTACCCTATAATCATCGTACATGTCTAGTCACCCGTCACAAATAAGGGGTAACATTCGACTGCGACGTCGTAGGCTGAAGTTATAATATAAAGCTGCGAATAATTCAGCGGTTCTGATCTTTAAACCCACGCCTGTTTGTGAAAGGTGATATTCTAAGTGTCTAGTTGAAAACCTACGCAGTATTTCAATGCGTGGGCTTAATTTTGCATTGACTTTTAAATTAAATGATATTGAAAATCGTTTAGTCTTTATGTCGCTTGCGTCATAGATACTGGGTTGGAAATTCAGGTGAAGTGTTATGTATTGACGCCAGCATATCAAGCTACCTGAAACTGTCAAATTTTCCCAATCAACCTTCAATCTAATGCTTTAGCGATAAAGTTGAAATTCTATTAAATAAATTTGACAGATTGTAGTAGCTTGATGTGCTGGCGTCTGTACCGAGTTATCTGAAAAGAAATCTTAGTCTATGTGCGGAATCCGGACATTTGCCTACACTAGAAGAATGTTGTTGTTGAAAGGCCCAGTCAAAAGTGTTCTCTATAGAAACATGGGATTGATCATTATGAGTAGAATAAATATTTAATAACGTCACCATCATCATCTGCCTCGCCTTTTTCTAACTATGTTGGGGTCGGCTTCTAGTCTTACCAGATGCAGCAGAATACCAGTAAGTTACATGTAGCGACGCCTATCTGACCTCCACAACCCAGTTACTGGGTATCATTATACCCAATACTGTTAAATACCATTACCATCATCGGAATAAGTTTTACTCTTTTATGATTCTATTGTTTTTCCGAGTACTTCCCGCCTCATTGCGGAGCTCCGTAGTTAAACAAGTGGACACACACGACTGATTTGTTCATCCGTGTCGTGCACAGTTTCCGGTCCTGTGCGTAGCGCCGTCTGATCTCTGCGACCATCCGGAAAACCGGATTCTCGCACGATTTTATCGGTTATTTACGGATGAACGCTAGTCCTTTTCTACTCGAAAAATAAAGAGGAAAATCATGTACAGTTCTTGAAACTTTAGATAAGAAAAACTGTTCGCACAAAAAAAAGGAGTTTGACCATCCAAGTATACGTGAAAAAATACTCGAATAACTCCATTATGCAGTCACCCAATCCGTATTTAGAGCTTACAACAACATACCGCACTCAAGCTTAAAAATCTGCAAGTACAAGTCTGTTGTGTTAGGACTCCATTTTTCACTGCAAAGAATCAAGCAACTGTATGCACTACCATGCCCTTTACAGCGTAAATTCTTCATTACGCTTTCCAATAACGGTAACGAAGATCATTATCATACCTACACACCGCTACCCTACTATGCACCCTTGAGTGCAGCGCCGAAGGTTGCCCAAGTGCATTGACTCCGGCTACCCGCCCGAATTTGATAGTACACGAGAATCGACTCTACGTGGAGGTGAGACGGCCTTTCCAACGTGGTTGGGTTATAAATGGGTGGTAGTATTAAGCAACAGGTGGTGTTCTGCGCGTTATGTAAGTCGGGCGGCGCGCGCACCCCATTGAGTTAGTAGTACGGCGCTATCGATTAGGAGTACGACGGACCATCGATCCGAGGCCCCTTGTGTGCTTCACAACGTCTTTTTAATGTTCGTCTTGCATTTGTCTACGGTATTTTTTTAACTAATTAAACATTGGACATCGTTTGCTTTGTCCAAACGAGTATTTATTTTTCGACGACTTTTAAAATCTTACGTGAATTTCCTTATTATTTTTAGTCCACACTTTCTTTTATAGTTCAAAGAAAGGAATGTCCACACGAAATGCGTATATTCGATTTAGCATTGAATAGAGACCGGAACACGTGGGGCATTCAGGGCGTCACCGTTACTTTGATTTGTAGCAGTGTGAGTGTCGGAACGTTGGGAGTGGCCGCTCTAAAACTTGCTGACTTCCATCCAACTGATATTCACAACATTAAACATTGAAGAATGCAAACCCCATTCATGTGTTACTTAATGATTTACAAATTGCTGTTCATTCATACCGTGAACTTGTACTTTATATGGCGAGCAAAAATAAACTGTTTTTATTTTATATGACTTTTAATTTATTACAGTTCATTTGACCTCATTCTTGCTTTTAATTATAATTAATGAATGAATATAGCCGGTATTCATTCATTAATGTCATCTTGATAATGACTATCATTACTTCAGACAGATATAATTGAATGCAATTATGGAATTAATTGTTTCTTTGTTCTTTACGTTAATCAAGTTCGCATTTAATTATTTTAGTTAAGTAACTAAATAAACTTTTCATTCTAAAACGTACGTTATTAATATTGTTTATTTAGACTTTTGTTTTGTTTTATGATCGTAGATACCGTTCATTAATTGGGAATGTGTTGACTAATCTATAGGTTTCATAATATCATCAATAATAACATGTTTTATCTGAAGTTACGAAGGTCTATAACCGTAACACCTTCGCAGGTTTATATCCGAACAGTTAGTTAGAACGATAACCAACCCCTATCAAACATACATTATGAAATTATTATCGGCAAACTTACCCCGAGTTTGTCTATAATAATAATCATTGATAATGACTATACCATTTTTCTAGGAATATGTTTAACTGGTTGAATACTACGGTTATAGACATTTGAATGTCTACAAAGTCTCCGTAGATCAAAGTTACAGCGTACTAGGAAGCAACTCAAATAAGCTCCATGTTATTTGAACGTCAAAGCCAAAATCTTAATTATTGCAGTCTCGCTTGCTACGTGCTAAAGTTTGGCAGTAATGAGACAATCTCTCGCTTCGGTACACTTTAAGTATTTTATATTTCTACGCCATTTTTTAGTAACTATGATTAGTGTTACCTCGTTGTTCTAGCGGTCGCAACCGCTGGGTTCGATTCCCAGACAGGGCAAGGTGTTATTGGGTATTACCAATACGATTTTTTTATGGCAGCCTGGATGCTGCAACTGTGCATGGTTTTGGCGATAAATTCGCCACCTATTGTGGTTTATAGAACTTAAATTTAACATTTACTTTTATCTACTTCTTCGGGGAATACAGGCGTTGTATTAAATGCTTCTGCCCGTCACTTTGTCTGCGTGAAATTTCTATGACCCCCGATTTTAAGTAGCCTATGGCCTTCCTCAAGAATTGTCCTAACAAACACAAAAATATTTTTTCAAATCCGTCTGGTTGTTTCAGAGATTAGCACTTTCAAATAAACAAACGCTTCAACTTTATTTTTAGTAATATAGATATAGATAGATTAAATTAGTTTTATTATAACATGTTTCACTAACATACTAGATACACACAAATTTCCTTTACATACATTAAATGCAAAACTGGTCCGTTTGAAAACAAGCCTTGTTATCGCTATCAAATTACTACGATTCGACGCAGCATTGTAAATTCACATGAACGTATTGCCATTACTACGGGCTGGAGTCCGTAATTAATACCGGCCGTTAGTCATGTTAGCCATGTTACATTACACAGTATTGGTAGCTCATATTTATTGATACAATTACACAGGCTGTTTACTTATAATTGATGGTATTACATTCTAGCTTTTGCCAGCAGCTTCACACACGTAGCATAAAAATAATCAGCTTATAATATCCCCACTGCTGGGACACAGGCCTCAACTTTTCCCAACTATGTTGGGGTCAGCTTCCAGTCTTACTGGACCAGTATTTTTCATGGAGCGACTGCTTATCTGACCTCCACAACCCAGTTACTGGATAACGCGATACCCCTTGGTAACTAGTTTCGGGCTTCTGACTATTCGTACCTAATGACTGTTAAAGGTTTACGAAAGACAGACGGGACCAACAGCTTAACTTGCTTTCTGAGGCATGGATCACTCATCCAGGGACCAATCTCGGCAACCCTTCTTTAACTTTGAAAATTTACCTGTCTTGTCTGGCTGTTATTACGAGGTATACGTTATTATTACAAATAAATATAATGTCAGTATAAAGGCTTACAATTTGTTATTAATGTCAACCTTTGGTTTTGGTAACCGTGTGGCTGATATTTATTGAAACAGTGTCATTACTAGATTATTCAGTTCAGTAATTTGTAAAGTTTTGTTTCATATTACTAAACGATAAATATAAAATCAATCAGTAGGTTCGATGGTTTTTATAAACGTTTTCGGTCAATTAAAATAATAACTTTTACAAAAGTCATTAGGTAAGTAATAATAAATTTATGAATGTTTATTTAGGTGATGTAGTAGTTGGGTAAAAAAACTTTTTTCTAAAACTTTTTTTTTTAATTTCGCTCGGTAATAAGTTGGTTTGATTCGCTGGCGACAGTCACTTTCCGAGCCAATCAGAAAGAAGATTGCTTGACCATATTATGTTGAGTGACTGCTTATCAAATATCCAAACAGCGGTAGATAGTCATAATTAATTTGAAATCATCACTTTAAAAAGTTTAAAAGATACTGCCACTGATAGACTCATCGAGATCCCTACCGTAAAATTCATTGAATTATGCATCGAATATTCACCCTTTACGAGTCAGGTGTGCACAAAACAGCGAGTAATGGATTTAAAATTGCCTCGTGGCACCACTCCCGCGTAGCACTTCAGCTACGTAGCATTGATCTCGGCTACGATGACGCTACGCAATGCCTACGGCGTAGCAGATCATTGAATCAGTCGACATTAGGTGAATTATATTGGTGTGTGAATCAATTTTACTTATTTGGGTGTTAATTTGGAAGGGGAGTATTCTTTTTGTTGTAAAAATAATAAGTTGATACAAGAAAGCATGCAAAGTGCCTGTAAACGGTTTAATTGAAATAAATACTTTGAGTTTGAATTTACGCACTAAGAAAGGTAGGAATTTTACTAGCTTATCTTTGCGAATTACACTGTAACCTATACTACCTCCTTAGATCCAAATACATCACTAATATGCAGACACGGTGTTTTAGAACGAACAATCAACGGAACTTATTGAGAGTTCACAGAACTTTTTATTTCATGCTGAGATTCATCTATCAGGTCTTCAAATAAAACAATGTATAAATTATATTGATGTGAACAGAGAACACTAACTACATGATAATAGTCGTGTTGTCTTTAAAAGATCTTTTAGCGTTACGACCGCAAATTGTGTCACGCCTTGTAAAATTTCTACATTTATATTCTGTAATACTTATGGTGTGCATAATAAAGAATATTACATGACTTAATTCCGCCATCACCGTTCTATCATCGAACAATCCGTCGTACGGCGAGTGTCCACCCTTACGTTGTTGACACCGCCGCGATCTGGACGAAGCGTTTTGCCTCTTCGTTTATACCGCGTACATCGAAGGACTGGAACAATTTGCCTGCAGCGGTCTTCCCATCCGATTATACGAGTAATTTAAGTGTTTTCAAGGCTAGAGTGAATAGGCTCATAATAAATTAGTGCGATTTACCATCAACGATTGCATCACTGCTTTCCATCAGGCGGGATCGCAGTCAAGCACTAGTTTATATCATAAAAAAAATATTCTATTCACAATCTGCGAGAAAAATGCGCGACAGTTTTATAACGAGTTTTAGTTACTGCCTCGTTGGTCTAGGTATTGGTCGAAATAGCGACTGTTGAGTATGGGGTTCCGAGTACGATACAATTCGATTCTGCAAGCATTGCATACAGATTATTATAAGAGTTAAGAAAGCTATTAAAGTTATGATATCAGGTGACAAATATGTGCCCATCCATTTAAATATGATTTTAAGTCCATTTGATTATTTTCAGATGAATGTGTCTCAATCCTTCTTTTATAATAATCTGTACATGTCTTTGTAGCAAGCTAGTAGCTTTTTGGTGGCTTTGTAGTTAAATAGTGAAAAAGCCATGTCGAAACAATCGTAGACTAAACGATCTGTCGGCGAAACATCCATAGGTGAAACGTTCTATCGACGAATCTCTCAAAAACGAAACGTCCTGTCGGCGAAACATCCATAGGTGAAACGTTCTACCGACGAATCTCTCAAAAACGAAACGTCCTGTCGGTGATCAGTCCAAAGGAGAAACGACTGTCGGAGAATGCTTGCAGAATCATACAATTCTCAGGTCGGGCGAAGTGTTTTTGGGGTCGCCATTAGAAACTAAGTAACAACCCAATTTGTGTTCAGTTTATGGCCATAAGCGCGCCTCCATTACATGAGACTTGAAACATAATTGGTGAAATGTGGGTGTACTAAGATGTTGTATAAGAGCTACCATGTGTTACGACTTTGGTGTTAATTAAATATATTCTATCTATCTATATACCTCTGCTTACACCTTTAGGGAATACAAGCGTAATTTTATGTTAATAAAACTAGTTATTGACGTAAAATACTAGAACACTACATGATACATCTCCAGAAATACGCGACAGTTTTATTACGAGGACCGGTTTTTACATCTAGCGGCGCTTCCGCAGCGAGACAGCCAGTGAAAAATATGTTAGAGACGTGTGCAAAGTATGCTTTTTTCCATATTTTCGGGTTGGTCCCATAGAAAAAGTTGTTCAGTTTCATAAGTACTACGATCCCTTAAAGTATACCCAATGTTTTACCTAACACCCTGTATACTACCTCGTTGTGGTAGTGGTAATGGTAGTCGTAAGAGTGACTGCTGACGTGGGTTTTGAATTCTATTCTCAGCTTGGGCAAAATATGGAATTATTATTCTCAATTATATCAATCAACTCAGCCTGTCACAGTCCACTGCTGCACATTTTCCTCTCCCAGGCTGCATCACAACACCCTGTCCTCTGCTTTCTGCATCCAGTCTGTCCCAACCACCTTCTTTAAGTTGTTGGTCCATCTAGGTAGTGTACCTACTATACACCTGTGCCTACCCCTTCGGGAAAAACAAGCGTGATTGTCAACATATCATAATATTGATGTGAACACTAGAACACTACATGAAAAATCTGCTCCAGAAACACGTGACAGTTTTATTACGAGGACCGGTGATTACAACTAGCGGCGGTTCCGCAGCGAGACAGCCAGTGAAAATTACTTTATGTTGGAGACGAATGGAAACTGTGCTTGTTTATGTGCTGGATTTATGTTTATGGTTATGTTGATGGGCTGATAGATGAGATGTGTGCGGTGATTGATTGAGTAAAATAAGGATAAATAATAATCTTTGATGTTGACAACGGACCGAATTGGATATGCTTTCGCTCAGAAACTAGGCATGTCAAAATCAAAGCATTTACATAAGGCACATAAAAGGCACTTTTGAACGTCGAAAAAGGAGAATGACCAAAAGTCGTGCCAAAAAGTCTCATGCATCAAGATCAAAATATTAAGGTAATCTTTTTCATAATGTTTTACGACATAACGCGTCGGGGATTTGATTTTTGAACAGGGAATTTAATTTAAAGTATAGAAGTGTTGATCTTGTATTATTCCCTTTACATGACGTTCCGTTTCAAATGATATGCTAATAGAACCTTGAATTTTAAAAGTGTCATAATCACAAATCTTTCAAAAACATGTAAAAAATATATAATTTTCCGATTCTACATTAATTAAAAATAAACAATTATAATAGAATAGAATTTTTACTTAAACGATTATCATTATTTTAGAGCAATAATGGCCGTTCGCTTATGACGTGTCAAACAAAATAAAATACCTAGTATTTAGATTATTTCGATTTTTTTGAAAATCTCCGATACTCGGGTTTTGTTTACAAAAAAAAACTTTTGTAGGAGTTAATATATTAAAGTGTAGTCTATAAGAAAACCAAAGTTTAACTTTGATGCAGTATGGTACGGGATTCCATACATCCATGGGCATTGTCCTTTATAGTAAAATAGAATTGATTCTAGTCGCCCCTTTCAAAAGGTAGTCAAAAGTTAGTAAATCATGCGGAGACGAATGGGCAAGAAACTCCATCGTTACTCTTTTAAAATATTTTGTATACGTTAATTATATAACTATATAGATGATGCACCTAGACCCATGTCCCATTCAACGAAAATTATTAAAGTTACATAAATGATTAAGAATTAGTGATTACCTTTAGAATTTGTTCCCATAAAATGTTGACGACAATCGAATTCACGGCTTCAAAAGCTAAGCGTTAGAAGCCGTATAAATAACTGGATCTATCAGAAAAGAAAATTTGAGTCAAGCTGTTAAACAAAACGTGACGTTACATCTATAAAAAAACTAGCAAAAGATTTTGACAAGATATCTAAAACATTTCTGTTGTGCATACTTTATAACTTGTAGCGGTATCTACAACGCCACATGCGAACAACGCGTCATACTGACGTCACGCAAATCCTGCATCTCGCAAGCAGAGTTTACCGCGAAATTAGCATAGATACAATTTCCCAACATCAATCGTTGGGCAATAGCCCGCCAGACACAACACCCGTCTGGTCGGAGGATCCTCTCTTTTCTATGGAGGATGAGCGAACTTTACACCCTGTTACTCATGCCTCCAAAAACTTTATTTACATATATCACATCACATAACTTAGGGCTGATTTTTCAATCGACAGATAATTTTTAATACAATAAGATTGTCGTCTGATAGATTTTGTATAGAAGAACTGTCAAAAATTCAAAATTATTCCTCGTATAAAATTATCTGGTGTTGGAAAAATTTGCCCTTATACATACAATTTCCTACATACAAACGTAATTGAGAATAGCGGTGGCCCAGTAGCTTTGGCCTCGATCTAAGAGTTGCAGGTCGTGAGTTCGAACCTCAGCAGGTTTACTTTTGCTCTCAAAACAGTGAAGGAAAACATCGTGAGGAAACCGGCATGTTCTAGAACCAAAAATTCGAACACGTGTGACATCTACCAACCCGTACTGACCCTGCGTTATAATAAACATTATACATAGGCTGATTATGCTTATTCTAAACGTAATTTAACCTAATAAAGCTTGTCTCACTTACCCTTTAGAATCCATCAAAAGTTTGATTTGAAGTAACATGACAGGTCTAGCCTCATTTGGAGGTAGTTCGTCAAAATTATTTATTCAGAGGCTTTAATCTATTTGTGGGCGTTTCAAGAAAATACAGACATTGATGTAAGCTTTAAGGTTCTGTGAATGGTTAGGTTGTGAATAGTTAAGGCTAGGTCATCTATTTATATATTTAGCAGCGTCATACAACATACCAACACCTCAGCCATAGCCCTAAATAGTCCAATAACCATGAAAAGGCGCAGACGCCACCACATTTGGGCCTTTATTGAATAAAACGTAAATAATTTTGAGAGGCCGTGAGAGATATTCGCTGGAAGAATGGACCTTAGCAGTCAATATCAATCTACGTTTTGCAACCGATTTGGATAGGTCTGCATTCCAGTAAGGTTTGGGAATAAAGACGTTGTCAGGGTCCATGTTAAATTTTATGTAAGGAATATGAACGTCTGCTGCAAAATTTATACCCTCAATAAGATTATCATAGTTGGCTTGAATATAGCCTGAATGCTCAAAGTCACTAAATAATTTTTCAAGTAAGCTTTTGTAACCATTCCAATCCTCATTCTTAAAATTCCGTCGATAAGTATTTCTAGGTACAACGACGTTGAAATTGGTCGTTATATAATTCATTAAGTGATGACTTCCAAGGGTTTCGTTCATAATGTTCTAGTTAAATGTCAAAGCTAAATCAGAGGAAACTAACGTTATATCGGGCACGGACTGTTGAAGTTGGTTACTAAAACTAACCTAACACGTGTGGATTTGCCATCATTCAAGGTTACAAAACCGTTATCCATAATAGCATCACAGATTTGAGATCCTCTTAAATCGGTCTTATAAGACCCATTGGAGTAGTGCCCGTTAAAATCCCCTACAACAAGCCTTTTTTTGTTTACTAAAGAAAAAACTGAGTCCCAATCTTGCTGGCTGGTACGCACAGATGGAGCACAGTACACGGCAATAATATATTCGATTTCACTACAGTTGAATACTTTAACACACAAAAGTTCAATACTATTGACCTATGTACAAAGATAGCAACCCCACCATAACCATCATCCCTATCTTTCCGGTAAATATTATAATTGATCAAGTTGAGATGGCTATCAGGTTTCACTAACGGCGGCAATGTGGACTTTCTCCTGTGGCAAAATATTTTCAAATGTAACTAACTTCGGCCTTAAACTCTGAGCGTTCCATTGGAGAATAGTCATTTTTCCTGTTACTAAACATGATTTACAAAAAAAAAAAACTATTATCAGTTTTACTATAGGCCAATCTGAAACATTATCTACCACAAGTCAAATTATCCATTCGACGCAACACTTTATACTACTTATAACCTTAGTTAAAATAGATGTATTTTTCAAAAGGAATATTTGCTTAAATCTTTTAATTAATTCTCCAAACTTCACTTCTCTTTCTCTCTTTTCTTCATCTTCCTCAAACAACACTTCTGGTTTATTGGTAGGTATCCTAGAGCTCTGGATTTAAAAATACTTCGTATTCAGATCGATTAGAAGCAGCATCCCTACGTTTTCTTTGTTTCTTGGACGGTGATTGTGAGGCTCGTTTGACCTGTTCTCCTTTGTGTATTTGTGCTTTTGTCGTTATGCTTTCCACGTAAGGTTCAGATACACGGGGTGACGATATCGTATCCTCTACATGCGGAGGTTTAGACACTAACGCAGAGAATGGTCTGATAGACGACAACTTAGGGGCGACATCTGCTGGTAAACTTGGTGCTACATAAATAGTGAGAGCATACGTGCGATTAAACTCCGCCACAATGTCTCTTAACCTTTTTTCTTTGAGGAATGCAGGGCAACCTTTGTACAAAGCCATGTGTGCACCGTCACAATTGACACATTTAAATGACGTAGTATCACAGTTAGTATGATTTTGTCCGCACTTCGGACAGACAACTTTGCTTGATGGACACTTTTTAGTTAGATGACCCAACTTCCAGCACTGCGTACACTGTGATTCAGGAAAGATATATGGATCCACTTTAATTCTCAAACCATCCACGGATATATATGGTGGTAAAAAGGATCCCTTAAAACATAAACGAACTGCTTCGCTTCGTGACCAACCTTCTTTCGAATGAAGACGGCTGAGCCGAAAAATTGACATCAATTGAGCTGGTTTATGGCACGCTATTGTATTTTGTATTTCCTCTCTTATGACACCATATGACGCCCTTGTCAAGTAATTGTTTACAGTTTTTTAACCTCTCTGCGCTGACTTCATTCTGCATATCGAGGTGGACTTTGTATGGGTTCATATATTTCACCCTTAAAATTTCGGTAACATTATCTTTAAATAATCTGGCCAAAGCAAATTGTTTAGGCAATTGTTCCCACATGATTTATGTACATCTCTATTTTATCTATCTCAAGCTTGTTCTTCTTTTTTTCCTTTGATTTCACCTCTGTCTATTCAGTATCCTCGTCATCTCCTTTCTTCTTCTCCAACTTAGTTTCGCCCTCCATTTGTATAATATTCTCCTCTTGGTATTATATCCCTTCTAAATCTCGTACTACTAGATCACTCCACGGACTGCTGCTCGATATAGTAGTCGCGTCACAAGTCGCATACACATGATCTTTCTTAATTTCACTAATCGCGTAAAATTAAAAAAAAAACATGCATCGTTAGTTGTAAGCCCAACGGTATATACATACACGTTGGGTATAGCTACCTCAGCTACGCGCAGGTAATAACAACAACGCGAAAGGTGTGCGCGCGGTTGAGTAATTAGCAAACGGCTACCTCGCACGAACGCCGAATGAGGCGCCCCTATGAGAGTAACATGGTCATGCTGATCAAAACCTCTATAAACAAATCAAGATTTAAAAAATAATAATAATAATATGTTGACAACCAAAAACATCTGTATTTATGATAAAACATTTCGCAAGCATGTTAAGCTCCGGCACGTGTCGGGGATTATTCTTAACAAATACAAAATAATAAAAATACATTTTCTTAGTTTCATATTGGGTTTGTTTTTAAGTTTTTGCGAAGAAAGAGACAAAAAGTACTGTTATATAAACGTTTTGTTAAGCACAACGATCCTTTTATCACATCTTAATTAAACGGATGACAATCAGCCGAATTAGTACCTACAAAGTTTAAACGAATAAATATAAAACTCTTATCCTTCTTACCAATCATCTAAAATCTAAATATTTTATTTCACATAAACCAACATGAAGAAGCTAGGTGCATGGTTCCAATCGGTCGTTTCCTATGGAGAAGAGCCGGCAAGAAACTCCACGGTTACTCTTTTAAAAATAAATGGCGTTTACAATGTTTTCAAATTACAGTAGGTATGCGAGGACAGCGTAGGCCCGTCAACAAATACCAGGTACTTGATAAAATAAAAAATGGTCTACAGATCAAAAGTCTACAAGGCCCACCAAGTCCTCACATTTTCAAAATCCATAGAAGAATCCATCAAAAGGACAGATAAACTATAAATACCTATTAAAACCAAGTGACATGACTGCCATTACAACTACTAATCAAGAGTTGAAACTAGAATAATAATAAAAAGATTATGTCAAAGAAGTATATAAAAAATAAATAAACATCGTAATTTGAGAGCAGTTATGCCGCTAATGAGGTGCCAGGGAAGCCACAAAGCTACTAAATCGCTATCTTCAGAACCTAGATGTCGAAAAACGAGTAAAGCCACCGGCACATTACTGTGTTGTGTTGTGTCGTGACGCGGAATACACCAATCAAACGTATCGGTTCAGGGCTACGTCAAATCACAACGAGTTTTGATTGGTTAAAACTGCGTCAGAAGGTGACACAACACATTAATGTAAATCCGGCTTTAGACTACCATGAACCTAGTGCTCTAATAAAACCTAAGATTAGATCCAGCTGCCTTATTGCACTGGATATTGCACGACAGCCAACAGAAGTCTATTATCCCTCGACCAGAATATTAAAATATCTGCCAAATGAATATTAAACTTACCGTAAAAGATTTAAGATTTAATATCGAATGGCAGGTTGTAGGTAGTTATGTCATTGTTGCACCGAGTGCGTCGGTTTCTTGTAAATACATGGGGCCGTGTAATTGGTATGCAAACAGAAAGGTTAGTCGGCCCGTTTGCTGAATCGCAAGGTTTAATCGGATCCTTTTTTACTTGTTACTGCTTTTTTGCGGAGGCCATTAGGGCGGGTACAGAATCAATGGCACATTTGATGAAGTGAAATATTGCGTTGCATGATGGGCGATTTTACATTTTTAGGTTCGCTTTTTAGTGGGGGCCCGTGGCTAAATAATAACAGCCACACAGGTTGATCGGTCAGGTTAAGCTACGCTTGCCGCGGTTGGTCTGTGGATGGGTGACCATCTTTACATACCGAGACCCCTCCGTGCCTCGGAAAGCACGTTAAGCCGTTGGTCCCGGCTGTCATTCGTGGATCTGTCGTTACGGGTAGTCAGAAGCCCGAAAGTCTGACAACCAGTCTTAAACTGGAAGTCTTAGACTGGAAGCCGACCCCAACATAGTTGGGAAAAGGCTAGGCAGATGATGATGATTTATATATAAACACTTTTACACGTCAATAATATTTTTCACGAAGTTCCTTATCGTGCGTTGCGAAAGGGGGCTAGACGGAAAAAATTAACACCAAAAGTTGGAACGACACTGTTTGCTATAGTTGTAAGCCGTTCGGCGTGCGCGTGCTTCTCTGTCTGTCTGTCTCTCTCTCTCTCTCTTATAGAAAGCAAGCCAGTTATACTTCGTTCCATCCGGGTGTCCCTTGACACCTCTCAAGTTTTTTTTTTATTTATTGCGGGTTTAATCTGGACCGGTTTTGTTTGTTTCACAATATTTGATAAGATTACCCTACCCTACCTTCATTTCTACTACAAAGGAAGTCTTTAAAATAACAAAAACATAAAATATTTCATGTACCTTCCAACGTTTCCGTACAAATGTTTATTACTTTATTCCGTACAATTTGTTTCATTGTGCACCGTTATTCAGAAACTTGAACAAATTGAGCTCATACAAATACATTGTCGTGTAAACACATAAAAACACAAAGGAATATTTAAAAAAATAGACACCGCTACGAAATTCGTAGACATTTGTAGCAGCGTAGCAGCGTCTACGAGGCGTAGGCATTTGCATGTAGCGCGGGAATAAAGCTAACCACAATGTGCCGATGTACGGATGCAGTGACATCCTATGTGCCGCGTCGTGAATGTACTATTTCCTACCGTATAATATTTCCTGATCACATTGAGGAAACATGAAATGGGATTTAGTTTTTTTTAATTATAGTAATAGATTGTCATATAAATTAGACAAAATAAATACAACCCTACAATAATACGAGTATGTACCTACATTGTTTTTGTCAATAATAGATTTTTATCATAGAATGTACTGCACTGCCCTACATTTATATTCGATAGATACATTTCATGATAAAAACCAAAACATTTTCCGTATCAAAAATCGTCTTTTAATTTTGATGCACATCCAATTTTCCCCACTTTTTGGCACACAATATTGAGTGTCTACTACAGTCGTTGTACCGTATTGTGGGATGAGTCCAGTCACCCTGCGGTATTTGGGGTCTTGCAACTGCAGTACAGTGACCTCATGCGTACGCGAGAGGGGCGCAGGAGGGGAACCCGGAACTAGGTCAGGGACCCGCCCCCTCACTCTCCCCCCTCTTCGCCCCGCACTCCATCGACCGCCAAAAATTTAACGCTCACACAAACGAAAATCAGAGGAAGGACACAATGATAGGCCGACAAATCACTGTTTGATTTGTACAGACGAGCACAGTTTGGTAAGTTTTGAGTTGTGGAGTTGTATTGCACGCAACTGTACTTTATACAGAGACAATGGAATATTTCGCTCGTTTTAATTTGACTGTTCACACCACTTTATTTTGTGATAACTAATTAATCTTAATTTAATTATGTGTTTGTCAATCATAAAATCATTCGAAAATCTCTTTTGCGGGGGTGCTGAATTACAGTTTTTTTTTTGAGGGATTTTCAATCTAAACGTACATGAAAACGAAAATGGGACTGATTTCGAAAAAATCTCCTTCAATGAATGATTACAATTTGCATTTGGTTCTATTCACAGTTCATTCATCATTCATATGACGTAGGTACCTACTCTACGACGTGACGTCACTCGTCATGTTTTTTCATTCAACTTTCTATTATGAAAGATGTATTCATGAAATCTAATTGAAATGCTGTTTGATACACGATTTAGAACTCATTATGTTTTTAGTTTAAAGTTGTGTGTGTCTTTTATTTCAATAAATCCATCAATTGGATTCGTAAATTCATTTAAAGATTGTATTTTTTTTTAATGGAATCTATGAAGAATAAACTCCATGGTTGTAAGGAGGATCCTTATTTGCATGAAATATACTTATTACCATTACTGCTGTAGTGTTAATGTGAATCATTGTCCATTCATTTGAAAACTGACAGCATCAGACAACGTCTACCAAACCTGTCAAAAACGATAAAGTCTAAAATAAAACAAACAAGGTTTAAAGAGATTTTATTTCTCATAAGAACTTAAATAACAGTTCAATTAAAATGAGATACAAAGTGTTTAAATCTAAATAATAATGTCATATTAGCTTCTTAGCCGTTGGCGACGGTACAGCAGTGCGATTCTGTAACCATCTCACCGTGAAAACTAAGGTGAAGTGACCGTGGAGTGAGCTGTCATTCCAAATAATACTAGGGATCGACACTACTGACAACTCACATCAAGCTCACTTCACTTGAGTTTTCACGGTGAGATTTTTACAGAATCGACCGGGATGGGTACATACCTGTTTCTTAAGTTTTGCTAAATAAATATGTTTATACCATCACACTTCTTTAAATCCTCCCGTAAATCATTAAGCAAGTTTTACTCAGTTTGAGTTTTAACATGGTGTTTCGTAAGAGATGAGACTGTGACCTTTGAGTTGGTTTCGGCGTTTATTCTCAGAGTAGTCAGATAGGAAACGCCGACTTCATCTTCATCAGCTTATTTAATTAGATGTGTAAAAGTGATTCCAATGTCCTATTTACAAAATAAATTATTTTATTTTATTTAATATCACCCCCTCAATCAATGTTGTTTTTTAAGCATTCAAATGAAATATTTACTTCAATTCTCATTCCCTTAGTACATTACAAAAAACGAAAGCCAACAAGCTCCTTAATCTCTATTCATCTTTAAAATGGCTTTTCCTTATCGTCTTTGCACCACATTCGCATTCAAATAGGAAGTGACAATATTACTCGCGACGGAAGAACGAAGGAAATAAGAATACCGGCCATATTTGTTTGTGATGTCATAATATTCGAATGAAAAAGGGTTCGTTCGATACATTATGTTCGGTCTTTTGGCGGTCGCTTTGAAATTCGAATAAGCAGAAGTTTGGTTCGCTGTGGTTATTATTGTATTTAGTTTGAACGTATTATTTTGCGAAGTATTTCAGTTATTTGAATGGAATGGGTCTTTAAATTTAATAGCTTTTGATAGTAAAAGCTTTTGAAGTTAAAGCATTGTAATAGTTTGTAATAAACTGGTGGCCATCGTGCGTAAAAAAATTACAATACGTGCGTCATTTTTGCTTCACTGACAAAACTGAGTGGGTGAATTTCATGCCTTTTTGACCGAAGTTTATAAATTAATAATAAAAATGATTTAGATGACATTTTAAATAGAATAGTATATACACTATAATATTATGTACACCATATACGTCCTTAAATCCTCCTTCCCTTCTCTCCTAATCTTCCTTCGCTTTCCTTAATTATTATGAAAGATAGCCCTTAATTTTAATACAAAAAAGAAACACAAGATGATAATTATGTAATACTAAAGTTAGTAAATAAGGTACCACCAAAATTAATCTCGCGTGTTAAATCTGAGGACTTAAAAGAGAACTACAAAAACATTATCTCTCAATGCTACCATTGAAATGTTTGTAACAACCCTCAAGATGGCGAAAATGTATTTTAAAATGTGAGATTTTTTATCTCGACTGTATATTTATTATACTTTATTTACTTAGTACAATTAAGTTATTTATTTAAACACAAGCATATTCATTTTAAAAAATCAAAAATTATAATCTACGAGTATTGATAGACGAGAACAACTACCCACAAACTGTTGTGCAGTTTGGCAGACTTTATTTAAGTTAATGTTATACAGATAAATAAATAAAGCAATCGTTAAAATTGTCAAATATGTAACGTCAGGTAGTAAATAGACAACGAAGAAAAAGGATGTATACCTAAGATATTTATCTCAATATCTCTACATATTATCATTTTATGTTACCCTGTTTTTTCACATACATGATAATATCTTCGTTGTTCAACGCCGACGGAGCACGTATTTAATTTCATATTAAGACGTTCAAAGGGATTTTCCCTTGTTCTTGTAATAAGAAAATAGAACACATACAATATGCTAATTAGTTTCATATCTCATTTTCACGTGTCTGGAGTTTAATAGATGTGAGTATTTTTCAGCCTTTCCGAATTCTAGGAAATGACTGAATATCTACTCACTGTAGGTACATACTGTATATAGGTTTCCCATTTCTGGGTACTAGGAAATAACTGAATACCCACATAGCACTATTATATTAGTCCAGGGCCAAACATATTTCAGAGAATAAAATTTTGTCAGCAGTATATGGTTGGTCAATTTAGTATAAATTATAAGTAAATGAAAAAAAAATGGAGAAAACTTGTTGAAAGCCCCGGAAGATAAGGGGGGGGGGGGGGGTAGAGGAATAGGCAAATAGTCGTTTTAAGGGGGTGAATAAACCTCCTATTGGAATCAAGTAAATGTAAAAGTTGTAGATAATTAAGAAATTTACAACTTTTGTATTTACCAATTTCCAACATGACCTCAAATTTATGGAGAAAAACGCAAAACACCGATTTTTTTATGGACACAAGGATAATACATTTCTTAAATTCAGGTTTTAAAATAGGTTTGGCCCTGGACTATTATGTATACACGTACAGATATATTAGTCCGCTGTTTCAGATTCTCAGAAATAACTTAATAGTTATCGCGATTGAATATTGGAATATTATAACTATTGTAATATTTGTATTTGATCAGTGTATGGGCGTGAGCGTTTAGCTCTTGCGATAGTATAATTGCTGTTTTGGCCTCCATACACAAATTATATACCGACTACAATTGAGTCTACCTATTATATTATACAGCGTGGCCATCGAACATGTTACCATGGATTTATTCAGCATCGCTTTTCAAAAAAAAGTTACTGTTCCATACATTTTGATGAAAAAGCAGTTTTTTTTTATTCCGACGCTAAATTTCTACGCTACGTCTAGAATTATGTACTCAATTCATGTAATGTTTGCACGTGAATGTCCCTGCCATCCCGTATATAACATAATAGACTATAAAAAAAATATTTTTTCAGGGTGACAAGAAATGGAAATTAACTAATAGGTAAAGAAAGAAAGAAAGAAAAAGTATTTATTGCGACTCGTACAGGATCATAAACTAAACTAAACACAGTTAAAAATAAAACAAATTGTATAAAAAAGTAACAAAAGGAAAAAAAAATGAAACAGAAAGTCCTATACGAGGCCAAAAGGCTCCTATCTCAGCATGATGCTTCGACATTTAAAAAATAAATGTCGAAGCGCTGGTATTCTGATAGGGCCCGCTGTGATGTCGAGGTAGGTACCAGGCATGATAGGTTAGATAGGCAGTCGCTCCATCTAAAATACTGGTATTTAGCTACATCCGTTTAGACTGGAAGCCGACCTCAACATAGATGGGGAAAGGCTAGACAGATGACCTAGTCTAATTAAAAACGTTTCACTTTTCCATTAAACATTAACTCTATGTAATTTTCAAACTAAAATGCATGCAATTTGTCGTTAAAACACGTCATAAACTCATCAATAGATTGTATTGATGAGTTTATGACGTATTTGTCACGCTGATAAAAAAAAAACTAAAGCCGCTTATTTTTCTACGCCAAGTTAATAGTCCGGGAAAAATGAGGTAGGTAATATGTTAGAAAGCGGCTCGCAATATGCTTCAAGTTGGTAGACGGTTTACGTTGTAATATAATAAGTAATAGTGTCACTTATAGGCCTTACTGAGTAACTTTAAGTTAAAGGAAGGTAGCTGCGAGGAATTTATAGGTCTATTTGCTGGGGTTTATTCCTGGCACCTGTGTGGTACGCCTACGGAAAATCCCGAAGTATTTACGAACCTTTTGTTCCAATTTGAAGAGTACCTAAGAGGCCATGTTTCTTTTCTACGCGTTTCTTTGGACATTCGATGCGATCAGGGTGCCGAAAACTAATGATATGGAATATTGTCTGCCACGATCCTAATATAACTAGACACTATAGTTAATGTACCTACCTCTCTTGCCCCTTCGTCATTCATGCTTCATTAGAAAAGTACTTCCACGGTGGTAAGCGCTAATTGGTTTGAAGGTCCTGCGGCGATATCTGTACCGCCACATATAAACTACACACAACTACATCCTACATCGCGATATCAATTATTCGCGCGATTAACATTTATACAAAACCCGACAACAGTCGTCGGGACCCGAGTCAGACACCAGTCTGGCCGAAGGAACCTCCCTTTTCTATGGAGGATAAGGACCATTACACCCTGTTTCTTATAAAAAAACTAAGCAGTTCTCCTGCTGAAATGTCCTTTCATTACTTAGATTTTAGCCTATTACTGTCCCACTGCACTGCACTTAGCACACAGAGAAGGCACGAGCATTCATCACCACGCTTGCTCAAGACGGGTTAGCGATTACAAACTTACGTTAACTATAAGTCCAGGGTTTCTTTACGATGTTTACCTTCACTAAGTCAGTAATGTCTAAGATAAACTCAGAAAGTACACATGAATTAAAAAAGTAACACTGGTACTTACTCGAATTACACATGAATTAAAAAAGTAACACTGGTACTTACTCGAATTCATCCCACATCCCACTTGTTTTTATTTCTTATGTTAAACAATTATAATGCCGTAAATAATGTATGATTGCCGAATTATTGTACCTCTCAACATTTCCTTCCTACACCTTGCTTACCAGTCTCTTTCTCTTTTAACAGGAGAACGGGCGCGCGGCGCCGGACCTAACGGCGTCGCCGGGCCGCGCGCCGCCCGGGCCGCCGCAGCCGCCGCGCGCCAACCACGCACCACCCTGCGTGCTGCAGCCAGACTTCCGAAAGGTAAAAAACATATTGTCACCAAAATATCTCTTCGTAGGAAACCTGGGGGTCTACTCCGAAGTAGTATCGGCCGAATGTTCGGCCGTTTCCTGCTACGAAGTTACTATTTGGTTCGGTTGGTTCCGATCCTACACTCCTACACTCTTTCGAATATTGACTATGGTCCCGACCCAACTGAGCCGATCCGAACTTTTTTCGCATTTTTCAAAAATATTCGGTTCGGCCATGTGTCGGTCCGATCCGAACATTCGCACTTTGCACTTCGGAGTAGGCCCCCAGACTTATAATACTCTTATAATATTTGAAGGCTGCGTTCCTACAAAGAGCTTTAAGATACTACATGTAAAATGTTTTTCGTTTCCTAATATAACTGCTACATAACGGTCGATGTTTGACTTTACGATGCCAAAAACTCCACCCTACAACAACATAAGGAAACCCAAAGTTTACTTACCTACAGTCTTTTTTCCTTTCCACTTTCAAAAGCTTAATGCTAGAAGACTTAATAAAAATACGTCATTCTTTTGAAGTACCCTAACTTCCGAAAGCCATTTAAAAACCCTACAGTTATAACTTCATTACACTTTCTTAGAAATTGTCAAGAGCCTCAGAAACTTTCTGTTGTGTTTGTCCTTTGAGAGGTACAAGAACTACTGAAACCCTCTAACTTGCACTTTTATAAGAAACAGCATAACCAGTGTATACAGGGTGTTATTGACAGCCCTCCACAAAAACACAGGATTGATTCAGCTCCTTATTCTGAATCATATCCCAATGGAAATTTTATAAGGAAAAAAAAAATTATGCCGTTTTTTCTGCTGATATTCCTTTATTTCAATGTAAAATTACGTTCTCTGTATGCAACACTCCATTTATGTAAATAAAACAGCTGAAAACAGCCTCGCTCAAGCTCGCTGCGCTGTCGTCCGCTATGTGCGTTTTGCCACGGTAACGATACGTTGCGTGTGAGGTAATAAAACAAATCTGGTTTTTTGGATTCCCTTAATGTTCCTGAAAGAATTACATGTACCGGTCATCTTAATATGATGTACTGAAGCCACCCTATCAGTTTGCGGAGGGCTGTCAATAACACCCTGTATATGTTTATCCTCCTATAGTTACACTAAATTAAAATACCTGTATTAAAAACATAATCGGAACACTTATTAATCTTATCTTAATAATTACGATTAATCAATAGTTGCTGTACACACGGCTACACGTCAAGCTATACAAAACCAGTTTGTCTTGGCCTCACTTTGTATGATATTTTCTCACAATGAACGGTCAGCCAATACTGGTTTCACATAACTTGACGTGTAGCCGTGTGTACATAAAGTAAAAGGGTCGAAATAGACATTGTTCACGATCAGCCTATAATGTTCCCACTGTTGGTAGAGGTCACGTCATGTCTTCGATTTTTTAATTTGTAACGTACCGATTTCCTCACGAAGTTCTCCTTCACCGTTTTGAGAGCAGTGGTGATGAAATTAAATTTACAAAGTAAAGCGCCTATCTGGGTTCGAACTTACGACCTACAACTCGTAAGTGGGGGACCGATACCACTAAGACGACACAGCTCTAACATTGTTCAACAATATTTTAGTTTCTGAATCCACAAATAAAAAAATAAATAATCTTGTTTTTTGGAAATAGCAGCAGAATAACAGGATGTTTTTAGCATATCGGAAACAAGCCATATCCATTTGTCTAAACTTTTGTTTTGTTTGTCGTGTGATCTCGAAATAGAATTCAGCGATATTTACGATTTAAATTGAATTTTATTTTTGTTCTGAAACATTTAAATGGTGCTTTTCATTTGTTTTTGCCGATAACTTTATGCATTTTATGCACACATAACTTTGATCTGTGATCTGCCTGGGTGGTCTAGTGGTCGCAAGCGCTACTGTTGAGCATGAGGACCTGGATACGATTTCCAGGTCGGGCATTGTTATTTGATTTTTACATCAGAAATATGACAGTAGCAACCTGGAGACTAGATTTGTGCCCGGCTCGCCCTCTATTACATAGGAGTTCGTACATAACTGTCGAAATGTAGGCATATTATAGGTACACCTCTGTTTACTCCTCCGGGGTGTGATGTTATGCTACATACAATTTCTTCATAAAATCTTATTTTTTTTAAATTTATTTTACCACTTATGTACACACATATATAAACAGACAATGAAAAACAGAACAGAAAAAATAGAAACAGAGGTAATGCTTATTTCATAAGAAATCTCTTCCAGCATACCTGAGATAGGACAATAGATACAGAGATGTAGACAGCGTGTGATAGAGCAAAGGAAACAAAAAATAATACATATAATCAAAAAACAATACACTTAAAAACTAAACAAAAATTACGAGAATATACTAACATACATACAAATAAACATACATAAATACTTCTAAAATAAATATTACTACAATGATAATAATCTTACTTAATAATATTAATATTTCTGCAACACAGGTATCAGGAGTAAGCAATGAAATATTCAGGCAGATTGAAATGGTTGAGAATGACCACGATTCGACAACTGCCGCGGCGCTCGAGGTCAGTAACAAGTTATTTAATTTATTCTCTTAAGTATTGAAATACTTAGCCTACTAAGCATATCTTCGGGAAAATGTTGGTGTTTTGATGTTGAACCTAATTAGAGAGGCGACTTATTTCTGAAATGATTCACGTTCACGCTTAGTTTTTATGTGGACGCTTTGTACTGATATCGTAAGAGGCGATGAAGACAATTCTTACTTATAAAAACCGGGCAATAAGCTTGCATAATGTGGTATTATGCAAGCTTATTCTACATATTATAGTTAGTTATTATATTATAGTTTCACAATTGAATGACGGCGAGCCTACAAAGTTTCCTTCAGAATATCGTTTGCCAGACGTCAAAGATTCCACTTACTGATTAGTTCCAAACTTTCAACGGAGTCACTAGATCATACAAATTTAAATGGTTTTTATACAGGATGGGAGGCATCGACGCACAAACTGTAACCATGAATTCAGCACATGATTCTAGAGTAGTCCACTGGAGTAGAAATTATTCGTCGTTTATAAAAAAATTCAGCGCAGGGGGTTTAAAAATCATGGCAACAGGTTGCGCGTCGACGTCCCTGCCATCCTGTATATTTAAACTTGTCTACTATGTCAACATTTTCCGTTTTGAACAATATGTCGTACAGATCACTACATATTATACCTACACGACAAAAAGGAAGTAGCTTTACAAAAAACCATTTTTCTTCGAATCCAGTTCTTCGAGCGTGTTCAATATATTATGATACAATGCTTTCAGGCGGTGGAGCGCCGCGGCGAGATGATCGTACGGATCCTTGAAATCAGACAAGTGGGCCGTAACAATATTGAAGCCGCCAAGAAATTCTTCTCATTACAGGTAAGAAAGGCTTGTGGCTAAGTAATAACAGCTGCACGGCTCGATCAATCAGGTTAAGCTACGCTTGCCGCGGTTGGTCCGTGGATGGCTGACCATTTTCAAAATCTGTTCGAACCGCCTTCATCTAAAACTGTCGCCAGAGTTGAGTCCCCTGTGTGTCGTACTTTAAGGATGTTTAGATGCCCTCCTGACCACCAATCCTGAATGTGATCTGTTTGCCGATGAATGGAGTAGAATTATGTGTGTATTTCTGACGTTTTGTGAGAAGAAGTATGCTAGGGTGTCTCTATTATATGATAGTATTTGAAATATTTTTTTATACCTACCATATCTTTATGTTAATTAATGTAATTGTTGTTACCGTTTTAACTAACAATAAACAATAACAATTAAATCTTTCCAGGAAATATAACTTGGAGAAATATAATATTGATCTTTACACACCAAGATCCCTCCGTGCCTCGGAAAGCACGTTAAGCCGTTGGTCCCGACTATCATTCGTGGTTTTTTGACAGTCGTTACGGGTCGTCAGAAGCCCGAAAGTCTGACAACCAGTCTTACCAAGGGGTTTCGTATTACCCAGTAACTGGGTTGTGGAGGTCAGATAGGCAGATGCTCCATATGAAATACTGGTACTCATCTGCATCTGGTTAGACAGGAAGCCGACCCCAACACAGAGGGAAAAGGCTAGGCAAATGATGGTATAAGAAAATAACAGCTTTAGAATTAATTTACGCCCTAGATATCAAACAAGATACTTTAGCCACTAGTGGCGATAAGTATATGTACTTAAATGATAATTTAGCCCTGCTGATACCTAGTAGCTGCTGTCTAGTATGTGGGTAATGTTTCTACCACTGCCTCGGCTAATACAGGGTGGCAGGGACATCGACGCGCAACCTGCAGTGCGATTCTGTAACCATCTCACCGTGAAAACTTAGGTGAAGTGAGCGTGGAGTGAGCTGTCATTCCAAATAATGCTAGGGATTGACACTACTGACAACTCATATCGAGCTCACTTCACTTGAGTTTTCACGGTGAGATTTCTACAGAATCGACCGGCTGTAACCATGAATTAAGCTCATAATTTTGGACCCCCTAGAGTAGAAATTTTCTGTCGGTTAACAAAAAAAAATCTGCTGTTTCATAGGAAAATGCAATACCTACGCGGTCAAAATGCATAGAACAGCTAACTTTTTTTTTAATAACCGATGAAATCTATCGACGCGAGGGTGTTTAGAATCATGTGCTGAATCCATGTTAACAGGTTGCGCGTCGATGGATGCCATCCTGTATAGTTCATGCTGACACTAGAAAAGCAGAAGCTTAGCTGGTTACCTGCACCAACCACCGGGGCTGTCTGCTACTGCCCTCCAGCATAATCAGCCTTTAACGTAGAACTGGTAGAACTCAACCCTCCTCTCTGTGTGTAGGCGCCCTTCAATGCCAGTTACTCGTAAATCACTCTCTAGTTATTTTGGCTTTCCTTGAAGAATTTTATGTACAGACGCCAGCACATCAAGCTACTACAATCTGTCAAATTTCTTTAATAGATTTTCAACTTTATCTCTAAAGCATTAGGTTCAAGGTTGATTGGGAAAATTTGACAGTTTCGGGTAGCTTGATGTGCTGGCGTTTGTACGCGTTAAAAATTCTGTTTTTAAACTTAATATTATATAGGTTAGGAATTTAATAAACTCCTGTTATTAAAGATACCGCGGAAACTGTAGTTATTAAAGTACTACTTTTGGAACAAAAAAGAACATTGAATATACCCCTATTACGTTTCTATTAAATCTGTTTACCCCATAAAGCTGTGTTATATGAAGACGACTTTACTATTAGTTTTCGCTTTATGCAACAATCTTAACTCGTAACAATGCAGTTTCCTCAAGTCAGCGTAACTTTGCTGAAACTCTTGGCGTCTTTTGTTATTTACAATAGCAAAACCAACAACAATAAATTGAAAACAAATCGTTAGCCGCCATGAATACTGATCATTGCACGAACTACTATGAAAATAAAGTAGAAACCTTCACAGTATCGTGATTCGAAAATATAAAAGAAAACATAGTGAACTCACAAATAATTGAATAACTACTCCAGTCATTTCACTGTTCTTTATTTAGGCGATGAATCATAAATATTTAAAATAGTTCAGAACAGTGATTGGAGACGGCGTTAAGACTTCTTTTTTTTGAAAAACACCAGTCTTCTCAGGTAATTTTCCCGCTCCATTGACCCGAATAGTCTGCTCGTAGCCTAGTACGGGACCCACTGTGAAAGAACGCTACTCTAGTGAACCCTTTTGTTCGAGCCGGGATGGCCTAGATCGCCGGGAATGTGAACGCAATTTAGCCCAGCATTGTTGGGATGTGCAGTACGGTTCATACCACAGCTATGTAATATTGTTCGCTATAGATTCTGTGGTTTATTCCATTTGTGGTTTCCTTGAATTGCGTGGTGCTTTGTGCAATACAATACTATTGTCGTAAGGCGTCAGATTGGTTGAGAATTGGAAGCGTATATCCATTTTTTGTTGAATAAGATTTTTCCGTGTTGCTCCGTTGATCTCGAAATTATTTTCACTTTCACGTTTAGTACCAGCTTGTCCCAATGCAGGATATAGATTTTCTAAGACGTTTTACGATTCAATATATTTATTTCTCAAAAAACTAATTCACTTATAGAGAAAACATGAATAGGTTTAAACAATATTCTGCGCCAATAAGCGTAGCTTAAAGTAAAATATTGCTACACGTAGTACGCATCTTAAAACTAACTAGTTTTAACATAATTATCAAACAAAACAATAGCGTGTTTGCTTAGGTTTTTAGATAGTTAGTAACTACGTACGTCGTATTATGAGAGAACCTACAGAAATGAAAAAAAATCTTGCTTTCATGTAATAGATAATCAGTACCACCAGTTAGTTACCAGTTAGTTTTCAAGTAGTGTTTCAGTAAAATTATGAGTTGAGTTCACATGAAATATTCCGTTGTAGTGCAAAATGTTATAGAACTTCTTATAAAAATCTGTCATATCTTCCACAGGACTCCCGTCACATAGTCCAACTAGTGGAAATAGTGAAGCGACCCGGCCAAACCCTGGGGCTGTACATCAGGGAAGGCGACGGAGGTGCGCGGACGGACGGCGTGTTCATCTCCCGGATAGCGTTGGAGTCTGCCGTCTACAACAGCGGATGTCTCAAAGTGGGGGATGAGATCTTGGCTGTGAACCTTGTGGATGTTAGGAGGATGTCACTGGATGATGTCGTCATTATTATGTCGATACCCAGGAGGCTGTTGTTATGTACGAGGCAGAGAAAAGGTTGGTTTTATTTGAAGAATTTTAAAATTGTTCTAGGTATAAACTGAGTAATGTGGTAGCATACCGGAATCACTGATTCTAGTTCATATTAGAACTGTTTATTCAGTTCACTAGTTAGTTCTCATCTCGACTTGATTACATAGATCAACACATTTTTGCTAACCCACCATCCGAAATTATAGCTCATTATTTCTTTGACACTCTGTATTAACACAGTATAAGATTTCCAAAGATTCTCATTATTTTGCTTCGTAGAAAAGTTCTCAGTAAACGCTGGAAAACAAACGGCTTTTGTTCTTCATTTCGCAAAAAATGATTTTTATTTTCTCTTACAATATAATATATTTAATATTATAATCGTTCTGTTTCTCTCACCAGGTAAATCAGGACCAGGCTCGCCATCCATGCCACGGTCGGAGCATAAACCACCGCCAGTCGTTGTGCTCAAGAGGGACTGTCGTGATGATGATGAGAGGGAACGGGATCGAGTTGATGGACTTTATTCACAGTGAGTACAGACTTTTTTTGGGTTACTCATTTTTTTTTTGTCCCTTTAGGCAGTTTGGGTTTTGGCCCTAACTTTGTATGAAACGTGTCTGGTCTCTTTTAATGGGGGTTCTTTTGTTGTTAATCTGCTTGATCATTTTCTACCCTATCGTATTTACATCAATAAAATATTGACGTGATACTAATGCGAATGTATGTATTAATTGAAAACATTGGCTCGTCTTTTAATGAAAAAATTAAAAAACCATTGTATCTCGCGTGGATCCACGTTCATACGGATACACGTGGATTGCATTGCCGTGCCTTGATTCTTTAACCCTTCGTGGGTTAAAGAATCAAGGCACTAATATTAAAAGCTTTTTCAAAAACTCCAACAGACATGGTACGCTTCGATCCGTGGGTCCTGGTGGAGGCGTTCGCCCAGTCGGTGACGGAAGAGAGGAAAGAAGTCGTCTTCAACTGGGAGCTCTGTCACCAGATTCCACGGGTCTGGATTTATATTATAACCCAAGACCGCCGTCTGATCATTCTACATGGAGGTAAAGTATCATCATTATTTTGCTCTTTTCAAAATCAAAAGTCATTTATTCAAATTAGGCTGAGAATCTGCTGATTCTCAGCCTAATTTGAAAAGTGCTCTTTTCGAACGTCAAAATTACAAAAGACAGTCCCCCAAAAACGCCCGCCCTTCACCACTTCCTAGTGCTATCGCTGGTAAGAAGAAGTTTTACCTTGGCCAGAGGCTAACCATTGCCATACAAGGTGGCTACTTACTGGGCCCAAATAATATAAAATATACGAAGAAGAGTACCATCGATACGGAAAGAAGATTTCTACATTTTAAATCTGTACTAAAGAGTATTCTAAATGTCTGTATAACTTCCATTCACAGCTACCGTCCACCACCACCGGTGATAACCGAGCAGCCAAAGTCTCAAGCAACTCATTTTGTACCATACGAGCGATCCTATCCGAACACACTGGATAGTTTAGCGGAGAAAGTGCATTCATTCTACCCAGCTGACACCGGACGGTATGATAGGTATGAAATAACAGTTTCTTTTTAACCCCCGACGCAAAAACGACGGGGTGTTATAAGTTTGACGTGTCTATGTGTGTGTGTGTGTGTGTCTGACTGTGGTATCGTAGCTCCCGAACGGATGAACCGATTTTGATTTTGTTTTTTTTTTTGTTTGAAAGGTGAATTTGTCGGGAGTGTTCTTAGCTATGTTTGATGAAAATCGGTCCAAGATGGCCGCCGCCACAAAATGGCGGATTACATATTTTTTCACAACTCCCTCAATATGGGTATCAAATGAAAGGGCTTGACTAGTAGAATACTATACACTATGACCAATTTTTATATCCTGTTTCACTACCTCCTAAGATAAGTTCCATTTAGGACCTAGTATGGTAGTATCTAGTATCATCATCATCATTCACAGACCGACTTCACTCACTGCTAGGCCTCTCTTTTCTTGTGCCAATCACCACGCCACGCCAGGTTTTGCCGGCGATGGCAGCAATGTCGTCTGCAAATCTCACTGCCAGACGATTGACATCTCGTCTTGCAGTTCTTTGACGCCACTCTGTCATAGCCTTACTCCACTTATCATCACTGCGCCTTGCCAGGTGTCCTGCCCAACTCCATTTGAGTTCCATAATATGCTTTCCAATATCGAAGACCTTCGTACGTCTTTGTTATGTCCCCAAAAAAAAAAACTATTCCCAAAATTGAATCTTGAATTTGTTGTATAATAATAGAATAGTAGATTTTTTCTGGAAGACACGGTGAAACAGGCCTTTATTCTTCTAATCTGTTTGGACTTCGGCTCTAAACATTTAATGTAATTTCAGTGGTACGCGTTTTGGTGGCCGTGTGCCGCGATCGGGATCGGAACAGCAGTTGCCCAGAGCAGAAACGCATTCTGATTTTGGCAGACATTCCTTGCTCAGATCTAGCTTGAAGGCTTCAGCTGCAACAGGAGGTAAGAATTCTAATATTAGAACATCATACTTCAAATTCCATTACAGTGTTACTAATACACAATATTTATGTTGCAGCGTCAACTCTACAGTCAAGATACAATCAACGATACGGCGGCGTAGGCATGCCTGGATCTGGCCTATCAGGCACAGGATTGACGGATTCCGCCTTGGCAGGAACTAGTTTAGGCACTGGGCTTCCTTCTGGACTCTCAAGCACAGGACTCAGTGGCCTGACAGGTTCAAGCCTCGTAGGATCTGGCTTGACGAGCTCTGGCCTAGGATCTGGTTTAGGAGGAACTGGCTTGGGCTCCGCACTTTCAGGAGCATATGGAACAACTGGTCTAGGTCTGCCGTCATATAGTAGTAAATTTGGTACAGCTAGGAGGAACCGAAGTCTGGACTATTCTTCAGATACTGAGGCTACGGCTCCTACTAGAACTCCTTATTATTCTGGACTCAGTGGTTACAGGAGCAGCACTCTGGGAAGGGATATTGGATCGAAGTTTAATTCGTTGCCAAGGGATGTGAGAGGGACTGGACAGAGGTAAGCATCAGTTCCACTCACCATTTAGTATCTAAAACAGTTTTAACTACCAATTTTATTCTTCAAATAGGTTGGGACTAAGCAGGCGAGCAGGAAGTGTTCTTCAAGATGAGCCGGAGCCTTTGTCTTCACGTTTGGATCTTCGTTCTTCCAGAGGTGAGCCAATCTACTGCATTTTTAATATTGACTTCTAATAACCTTTACCAAAAGACATCCTTTCTAAGGGATCATTTGATTATCAGGTCGTTTACCGTCCTCTCCTTCAGTATTCACTTCGGACGAGTACAGGGCGTGGCTGTCGCGGGCGCCCTCTACCAGCGCTCTCTATGAGACGCTGCGTCCACGACTTCCTACGCACTATTCAGCTGAAAATATTCACGACGCACTGAAAAACGTAAGAAATTCTACAGTAATCGATCAGCTTTTGTATTAAACGATATTTGTCCTTTCGATTAATACGGTTTCTTTCCAGATGGAAAGTGCTAGTCGCTTCGGATCATCATTAGGTCTGGCAGGCCGCCGGGTGGAAAGACCACGGCACTTGCCTTCTCGCTCAGTTTCTTCACAGCAACTGGGGGCTACGCAACAACTGGGAGCAGGGGCCGGTGGGTCCCCTTCAGCTCGTCGGGTTCGACAGTTGCTTGAGCTGGGGTCTCGATTCAACTGTCCCAACCCAAGCCCAGTTCCAACACCTGGCTCTCGGCATCAAAGACACCTTGATATTAATCCTAATGGTAAAGAATGACACCAATGGCCTATTTTATGTAAACTGCTATATAGTGTTTACGCCTTACTCTCATAAGTATGTACATAAGGGATGTAAGGACGTTGAAAGAAATTAGATCAAGTTTTATAACACAAACAAAATAAAAAACCATGTTCATAACAAGGATAACATTTCTTGCAGAGTTCCTAAAGTATAAAGCAGAGAAGCCAACCACGGGTGGTCTTTCTGCGTCCATGACTGGTCTATCACGGTTGTCGGGCGGAGTATCGGGCATGCTATGGGTACATCTGTTAGCGGGGCGTGGTCTACGGCCCACCGCGTCAGGCGCGTCGCCCGGGTCCCCTCCGTCGGGCCCACTGGCGCCCCCGCAGCCAGCAGTTGCACCCAGGGATCTGTATTGCGTACTGGAATGTGATCGTGTGCATAAAGCTCGTACTGTGGTGAGTGTAACATTAAACTACTACGTACTTATTGTTTACTCTGCCTCGTTGGCCCAGCGGTCGCAAACTGTACTGCTGAGCATGAGGACGGGTTCGATTCCCAGGTTGGGTACTGTTATTGGGTTTCTTTGTAAGGAACTTCTCAGTAGCAGCCCGGAGGCTGGATTTGCTGCGGTTGATGAAGAAAGGCTCGGTTTTACGAAGGCCATACACATAACTGGCAAAATGTGATATTATGTGGGTGTACTACAATATAACTTTGTATACCTTTTCGGGGAAAATCAGCATGATGCATCCAGGGATGGTGGTATGTTATTGTTTTGTGCCTAAGACTAAAAATACCCCTTTATAATCGCAGGTCCGTACCGGCGAGCTGGGTTTCGACTGGGACGAATCGTTCGAACTGGATCTAGTCGACAACAGACAATTGGACATCCTGGTCTACTCCTGGGATCCACAGCATAGGCACAAGCTCTGTTACCGAAGTGCGGTGACCCTGCCTGACCTGCTGTCACGCTCACCTTCTCATCAGCTGGCTATCAGGGTAAACCTAACTTCAACTACATAGGTACCAAAGTAGACCTCTGCAAACACAATTTGATAAGATGCGGGATTATCGATCCATCCAACATCTAGTGCGAGTGTGGTAATCCTGACCAGAGGGCTTAACAACTGGCAATAGCTTTCAAAGTGTTTCATATTTCTACAATGAGCTCCTTAAGTATGGTCTTTGCCATTGCAGACTTTTCTATTATCGTTATCACTGATAGAATGTGACTCGGTTGAGAGAGAGCTCTCAGAACATGTCTCATCTGTTCTACCTCCACTATTGTCCAGTAATATAACGGGTGTAAAATACCCTTAAAGAAGCCAACAGTCACTTGTTCTACCCCTTATTATGCTGTTTTTTTGTACTGGGCCCTACCTAGGAACCTTCTGGTTACTGAGATATTAAAGTTTCAACTTTTTTTGACGTTTTTTTATGAAAACATTTTTTAGATGTTATAACCTACCTTTAGAAAGAAAAAAAGAAAAATAGGTTTACACACTTTGCATTTACGTTCCCTGTACTGTTGCACGCACGATGATTTGTGTGCGTTACATGTCGCACTACCTAAACAGCGAATTTTCACACCCAATATAAAAGTCCTTTCCCAATAATTATTTTTGCACAAAATTTGATGTACTGAATTCGTAGATGATGGCTTTGTAATGGGTCATTCTACAGCCAGTGTACGTACCATCGAAAATAGGTAGAATTAACTGTAAGTAATTTTATCAAAATCATATTAAAGTAAAAAAAACTGTTCTTCCTCGTAGATGGAACCTCGTGGCACTCTGTACATCCGCGTGCGACACACGGAACCGCACGATCTCTTTCGAAGACGACCGGCGCCTCCACGAAGCTCGGCCCTCTTCGGTGCTGAACTGGACACAGTGGTGGCAAGGGAACCGCGTCCACCACACGCTCCCCCCGTGCCCATGATAGTGAGGAGATGTGTTGAAGAAATTGAGAGACGCGGTTTGGATATTATTGGTAAGGGAAATAAGCACCTACTACCTACATAATAGTATTTTTTGGGTAACACGATACCCTTTGGTAAGACTGGTTGTCAGACTTTCGGGCTCCTGACGACCCGTAACGACTGTCAAAGATCCACGAATGACAGCCGGGACCAACAGCTTAACGTGCTTTCCGAGGCGCGGAGGGGCCTCGGTGTGTAAAGATGGTCACCCATCAACGGACCGACCGCAGCAAACGTAGCATAACCTGATCGACCCGTACTGCTGTTATCACTTAGCCACGAGCCCCTGTATAGTTTACATATCGTCGCTTAGGTAACAATACCGCGTAAGTCGAAAATTGGTCATATGACGTTTTATACTTCATTGGATAGATTTCAAAGATAATAATCAGTTTTTTATCTCTCCTGGAATCTTGTCAAATTTAACTTGCGCGGTATTGTTACCTAAGCGACGATATGTGACTTTAAAAATACTGACGGTTTAATTATAATCTTAATAATAGTATATCTTCTTTGTCACAGGTCTCTACCGTTTATGCGGTTCGGCAAGTAAAAAACGCATCTTACGGGAAGCGTTCGACAAAAATGCTCGAGGAGTAGAACTGGCTCCAGACTCCGTGCCAGACATCAACGTCATCACTGGTCTGCTGAAAGACTACCTGAGGGAGTTGCCGCAGCCACTGTTCAGCCGCTGCATGTATCAGATGACTCTTGATGCACTGGGTAGGTATCCCACCATGAAGCATTTTATATAGAGTGTTCGGTAACTAATAGATAACCTTCAAAAGGCTTAGGGCTGATTTTTCAATAATCAAATATCTTTTATCTGAAGAATAATTATGAGAGTTTGACATATTTTCTATAAAAAAACAATCAAACTGCCATATTTATTCCTCAGACAAAAATTATCTGGCAATTGAAAAATCAACCCTAAATAAACAAAAAGGAATGGCCATTAAAAAAATAGATTTTGTTTTTATGCATATCCATCAGCGCTATTAACGTCACGTATTAACAACAAAAAACAAATGAAATTAATTCATTTGTGACTTTCGACATTTACAAACGCCAGCAGGTCAAGCTACCCGAAACTGAAATTTTCCCAATCAACCTTGAACCTTAATGCTTTAGCGATAAAGTTGAAAATCTATTAAAGAAATTTGACAGATTGTAGTAGCTTGATGTGCTGGCGTCTCTAGAAGAATTTAAAATAAAGTGAATTAATTATGTACATATTTATAAAAGCATAGGATCACTCTACAAATTTGAGACATTTTTTTAGTATTTTAATTAATTACCGGACATTTTGTATAACCAAGGGCTGATTTTTCCAACGCCAGATAGTTTTATCGGAGGAATAATTTTGAATTTTTGACAGTTCTTCTATACCAAATCTGTCAGACGTCAATTTTATTCCACGAATAAAAATTATCTGTCGATTGTAAAAGCAGCCCTAAGTCTTATTTGCTTATTTGTATGAATTTTGATGGACTAGATAAAGTAATGCAGATTATGCATTCTAAACGTGTGTGTAAAGAATGTGTTCTGTCTGCAGGAATTGGCTAGTAGACATTTTCTTATCCCACCTCTAAATAGACTATAGCTAAAGAAAGACCTTGATACAGTCTAACATAATGGTTTGAAACAAACGGTTCTTCATTATACTAATTTTCCCCTTATGTTTCAGGAATATGTCTCCCAGATGACAGGGAAGGCAATGCTCGACTAATGGCCTCCGTAGTCGAGTTACTCCCTCGAGCATCAAGAGCCACCCTGGTCTTCTTACTCGACCACTTAGCCCTGGTCGTGGCTGCTCAGGACCGTAACAAGATGTCTCCACAACACCTCGCAGTGGCCCTGGCACCACCATTGATGCTCCACTCGCAACCGCCAACAGAAATGGACTACCAGAGGTCTATAAATGTACTGCAGTGTCTTCTGCAAATATGGCCTGCTCCTAAACGTTCAGGTAATGTCACCTCTTGTGTCAATCTTTACACTACATTGAGTGATTGTAATGTAAAAAACAATATGGCTGGACTTTAATCACAGATTACCTAACACTTTAATTGACTAAAGTGGTCTTTGGGTAAAATGAAATAAATGTTAGCAATGCTGACGACTTATCCGCCATACCAATGTTGTTTTTTACATCACCATGCTAATTAGTAGCAGAAGCACGCACATAGTCACCCATTAGCATACTGCAGAAAATAGACCCAAAACACAACTAGACAACATTCCACTCCTCACCAAGCTACTTTTACCTATTGCTGTACCTACTCATCTCATATTATGATCTCTTACTCCTCGCGCAAACGGGCGTAAAGAACTGGAGCTCAATTCCAAGAGGAATCAATATGAAGCTCTTGATCATTGAAAAGTATTAGCTGTCTTTGAGGATTTTTCTGTCCTTCCAGAAGAAAATGTAGACTTACATACTCGGTTTGAGATAATTCATCAAGACACAATTAATCTGATGAAAAATCTATCCCTTAATCAAATTAGTACACATTGGCACGGTTTAAAACGTACATTATATATAGTTAAAGATTCCGAAAATCCGATGTCCTATTTTAGGGACTTTGAATTGAATTTTGTTAGTGAGATATTAGCCCAAAGCGCGTTAGAACACCCTCTAGTTCTCCAACTCCTTCTGCATGCCCTAGCTGATCTATACTATACTTATACACTAGACAAGAACACTGAATGTCTAAAGGCTAAGCGGTCCCTTAACGCATGTATGTTTGTAGACAGTTCGGCGCGGCGAGTCAGTAACCGGGCCGCGTGGAAACAGAGTCAGTGCGTCGCCAGCGGCCTCACTCACACTCCCCCAAGGTATTATATACTACCTCCTTACATAGACTTGTATGTAAGATGGGAACAGCTGGCTGCAGAAAATACACAAAAAAAGCCGCTGTAATGCCAGTAAAATAAAAAAAATATACGTAGTTTTTCCATGCAACTTGCATAATTATTACTTCTGATATTGAGAATGTTGCCTGTTTTTTTTACTATTTCACTATTTCCACCATCATCATATTCTCAACAGGCTTTTATCACTTTCTGATTTTTGTACCTACACAGAGTTTGAACCTCTTACTCATGTTTCATTTTAACTTGTTCTATTGAAATATTGTGGAAATTAATAGACAAGGGTGAATTCGAGCAATGAAACTGAACGCAATCAACACATTTTGAATAGATGTGCTGATCAAGTTCAGTTTTAATGGTAAAATTGGCTCTAAAAATCGTGTACTTTTCTGTACAGGCCGAGTTCCGCCCTCAGTCAGTCCATATCGGCCTCAAGTGGCAGCATCAGCAGCATCTCCGCCGCCAGCTCTCTCGGGTCGGCCCGCGCCAGACCGCTCGCCGCCCGCACATGTAATTACTTTTTATAATATCACTTACCAGAGACATACAGCCAAGATACATGTCTTCAGAGTTCTTCATTTTATGTTCCAGGTTCTCTCATCAGTCAGGGCCGGCCAATATCGTCCGCAGTCGCCGCTCAGAGGCCCTCTGCCCGCGCCACCTCGGTCCCGTCAGGTGACAGTTTCCTCTCCCGGTTCACCCAGCAGTAGCTCCGGGAGTCACAGCCCTGCGGATACAATTAAACATGGAGGATCTGTATCCTCCATACTGAGGCAACCGGAGCGCACCGCATCCCCGCGGTCATCGCCAAGGTCCTCACCGCGCGCGTCACCAAGAGCCTCCCCGCGCGACTCCCCGCGGACTAGCACGCCGCGGGACAGGGAGCACCATTCCCGGGACTCATCGCGGGAGCACACCCCACGGGAGCAATCGCGCGAGCACACGCCGCGCGAGCCCGGGTCCCGCGAGTCCCCGCGCTCCGTGATCCCAGGCACGTCGGCCGGGCTGGCTGTGACGCTGAACTCGCCGGGGCGCGGCGGCCTGTCCCCGCGCTACAGCTCCACCAACCCCTTCCTGCAGCAGTACGACGCGGAGGAGGAGGCCGAGGCGTGGCGCGCTGCCGACATATTCTCCTCGTCCTCCACGCACGCATAGTGCTCGTAGCGAATTGAGATTTTCTAGTCAATTTTTTTAATCGAATCGAAAGAGTGCTACGATTCCGCTGTATATTATGTTGTTTATTCGACGAGCGTGGTGCGCGTTCGTGTAATGTTTGTTATATATAGAGCGAGTTACGATGTATATTACTGTGAGAATGTATCATGCTGAGGCGCGAGGCGACACGCCTCGCCGGCCGCCGGCGTCCCGCCCCGTAGCCACTATAGTGTTTATCGTATTGTATTGTACATTGTATATAATAAACGTATATGTAGGTACGCTCCAATTTTGTACCATTCGGGTGGGACCGCGGCGGGCGGCCCGCGGCGCTACACACATCATCCCACATATCAGAGACTTGTGTACGGACTCGACACGATGGAAAGAAAATGTTCAAGTTATTGACTTCAGACACCACAAACAAAGCAGCTTCCAAATATAAGACTAACGATAATCAGAAAATCATTTCAAAATCACAATATTTAAGTATCGACGACGCACACAAGTCAGTAGCTCGAGTAGGGAGAGTGTATCATAGATCAGACGTACGGACTGTCTTGAGACTGAGACCATATCAGAGTAGCTCGTAGACTCGAAGGCTATCCGTCGTAGAACGAGCGATTACGTGGCATATTGGAAACGTCTAGCAAACGCAAAGCTGTTTTGAATGTTAAAGTACTATTCAAATAATCCCCGTTCTTTAATAAAGTAATAAATATATAACATATTATATTAAATAAATATAGTGTTAGTAAAGCATTTTTACGAGTCGCTAATTCTATGAAGGAATGGAATTTATCCGTTTGGATCGGTCGCATTCTCAAGATCAGGGGCGCTGTGTTCGAAGTTTGGATGATCCAACCGATCGAATTGAATCTAATAAAGAAAAATATAACATCAAAAATGTACGATAGCATTCGAAGTTCGAAAACATAACCTCAGTTCTTATAACTAGCGTCTGCTAGACATATAAGAGTGGGAGAAATCGACCAATGACAGCACTGATCCTACTTTCACTGCCATGATTGGTCCATTTATAATAGAAAGCATAATAATTATACACTTGTTTATATGTCTGTCGGAGGCTACACGGTTACTTATTACTTTTGAGCGACACTTCAAGACGAAATTTTGTTATTAAATATTAAACTGTTTATAAAAATAGCATTGCACAAATAACACGACTGATATGGGACACAAAATGTTTTTGATACTTTTTACTTTTTGTACCTGTTCCTCGTTTGTAATAATGGATACTAGGGCTTCGTTGGAGATCCTCGCCTTTGCTGTACCTCTATAAATTTTAATAATATCAATGTTTGTGCACGAGTTCCCTTTATCCTCATTCATTTGTTCATCTTTCGCAGGAGCCTCTGACGCGTTCGATCATAGACTTTTACTATAAAGGAATTCGTGTACGAATAATAGTAACATTATCTTCTATGAAGGCTGAAAATCGATGACAATATGTAGCGATAATTTTAACGATCATACGGATTGTATTAATCGAACGGTCGCCTTCATGAAGATTTTGGTCGTCGGTTCGTATTTCCGGACACTCAATGTTTTAGATGTTATTTATATACGTGTGGAATACTAATTTCTATTGCAAAATATATAAATATTAGAGAATAGAGGGGTTTAAAACACTCAATTTAGATAAATGGGGAATGATCACAGTGGATCATATTGATCGGATACGTGTTTAGTGTAGTACAATCATAAGTTCTTCGTTCGATGGGATATACTTATATGAATATTTTGAAGATATTTGAGTCTTTTCTGATGTCCTTTTGGTCTGAAGGACGAAAATCTAGTTGTGACTGTTATCACGATGTTGTCCGGTAATGAGAACCGATGCTTCCATTCGCTGCGCCTTACTCGTCCTAGTAAAATTATGAGCTTAACAAAATTCGTTTAAAATATACACATCTAATCATAAGACATTATAATCGACAGTAGGTCTCTCGCCTATAATTATGTAATACTTTAGACTTTGATACGATTGATCATGACTTGTATTGTTCACATTTAATCATGACTAAGGCGTGGTGTTTGGGTGCATATAGCTGTACGGGTGTTTGCATGGCCGATGTTTTGTCGAACGATTAATTGCTGTCACTTTTACATGACAAAGTTGCGAGATCAGAGAGTAAAACCAGATTTACACGCTACGATTTAATTACCTGTGGCATACCATAAGTTGCAGCGGCAATAAAACTTGCACCGTCTAAATAGTATTTAGATGACGCCAGTCATTTGTTGCTTCCATTTTATTGTATGCCACAGGAAAGAAACTTGCATCGTGTAAATGGGGCTTAAGAAATAAAAAAAGGGACTAACAAGGATTTAGGTATTGTTATTGATCGAAGTTAAACGAAATATTGGAAAGCCTAAAAGAATAAGTAAGTAATACAATTGTATAACGTTTGAAAGTTAAGTAGGAATCAAATTAAAGTGACAGTAGTAAGTCTGAAACAAAACGTCAGTGATGTGAGCACGCTCTAAATGTTGTGAGTGGCTTGAAGTGTCGCTCGACAGTCCTGTAGCCAGCCGCAATGCGGCGGTAGTGTGTAGTGACTACGGCGCACAGCTTAAGTTGGCTTCAATGGGGCAATAATTCTGAGAGATTACACTTAGGTTCCGAAATGTAACACCTAGGTTTGAAAAGTTACACCTAGGTTCTAAAATGTTACTCCTAGGTTTGAAAAGCTACACCTAGGTTCTGAAATGTTACTCCTAGGTTTGAAAAGCTACACCTAGCTTCTGAAATGTTACTCCTAGGTTTGAAAAGCTACACCTAGATTCTGAAATGTTATTCCTAGGTTTTGAAAAGTTACACCTAGATTCTGAGATGTTACACCTAGGTTTGAAAAGTTACACCTAGGTTTTGAAAAGTTAAGCCTACGTTATGAAATGTTACAACTAGGTTCCGAAAAGTTACACCTAGGTTCGAAAAGTTACACCTAGGTTCGAAAAGTTACACCTAGGTACCGATAAATTACATTGTAATACAGTTATTACATGTCTTTGTAATTTTAGCACTTGTTAGAATCCATCTATATATAAATTAATTTATTGAAAATAAAACTTATTATACACGATTAGAGTTACATATTCATTGACTTGATATCTGCCCGCCCATGTATCTTGTATATTATAACAATTAAAAGTTTAACTAGATATATTCCAAATTAAATGAATATAACGATTTAATTGATAGATGCAATATATTTTAATGTAGATAAACAATTTCTTTATTGATTTGATTGTTGAGATATACACAGTGATAGAGTATTTATATGCAAACTGATGGTTATATAGCGTCAAAGTATAAAATAACTTCTGTTACGAGACTTGTCTATATAATTTGGCCTACGTACAAACTCGATACGACTACCTATAACTTTAAAATTTACATTATCGTGTTTTTTGTATATCTATTCTGAAGGTCTTCTCTATTTTTAGATTTTATGATGTTACAGTCTTAGTGAAAGAGATGGCCGAGTGTTACTCTCTCAAAGTTGATGCCGCTGTACGTTTGTGTTGCGGGACTGTGGTCCCTCTGATAATATCAGTATTTCGACAATTTGGTAAAGATTAGCGTTACATACGTGAACATTACGTAAAGAGTAAACGCCGCTCGTATCTGTACCGGGCGGCTGGAACACACACGAAAATAAATAATACGACGTTATAATCGTTTCATTTATTGACCCTCGTCGTAGTATGTAGATGGTTATACTGGTAATTGATAAAAGCCTAATACATAACATATATACATACATAATCAGCCTATAGTGTTCCCACTGCTGGGACACTGGCCTCTCAATGAGAGGGAGTGGACAGTAATCTACCACGCGGGCCCAATGCGGTTTGGTAGTTGTCACATGTCTTCGAATGTCTAGTCCTAGGACATGCCGGTTTCCTCACGATGTTTTCTTTCACCGTTTTGAGAGCAGTGTCTCAATAAGTGAACTCAATATAATAACATGACATCGCGCCTGTAATCCCTAACGCGGTGTCCTGTGTAAGCGACGAATACGACGCGACGCGACGCAACACGATGCGACGTAATGCGACGCGATGCTACACGCGACAAATGTCCTACGTGATTTTGGTTATTACTTCTCGAATCATGGAGAAGTACAGTACAATTTTGCTCGTGGTTCGTGGTGACGCGCCGGGTCGCCCTCAAAACAAGTAGGTACACGTTACGTCGCGTCTCGCCGCAGACTGTCATATAGGCCGCAAGCAGGGTATGCCGTTGAGTTGATCGCGTTCGTGGCGTTCGCAACGTCGCGTCACGTCGCGCGTCGTATTCGTCGCTCACGCAGGACATCGCGTCAGGATTAGACTGAGGTTTACCCATAGTACACCTACATTCCACCAGTTATGTTTAACTCCCATGCAATAGGGGCGAATCTATTGCCATTAATCGGGCACAAATACAAACTCGGAGCTGCTACTCAGAAATTCCAGATGGAAAAACCCATTAACACTTTGCCCGACCCGGGAATGGAACCCAGGACCTCTCAGTGGTAGCGCTTGCGACCATTAGTCCAACGAGGCAGTCCAATCGAGGTGGGCATCGATATATATGTTACCTCTATGGAGGTGGGCAATAAAATCTTTTTGAACCTATTCGAAAAGCTAGAACTAAAAGAATGATTGCAACGAGCCTGCAAATGGTCTTCAATCTTTGACGTCATAATACCTAAATCAACGTCCAACGTTAATATTACTGTCTCCACGCTTGGCAGACAAGTTGGTGATCGCAACAATATAAAATGTAGTGCTGTTCCGTAAGGCATATATCCCACTAGGACACAGTGGTGGCGCCACTGGTCGCGCCACTGTGGTTTCTTGAGCTACCAAACGAAACACCAGAGCAGACAACAGAATAGACACAGTTTCAAAATGGACGTCGATAAGTTATCACTGCCATTGCTTTACGTACGACGTAAAAGACAACAAGCTGTCACCTCACCGGGGTGGCGTGCCAGCAGCGAGTGGTCGTATTGCTGACGGCGCGTTGGCGACAACCGGGTGTAATTTTTCGAGGTGGTGATGGGCGGTTACTTTTACGCTACAGCCATCTGTAGCGTTACCCCCCGTCGTAACTAAAATGACCGCCCGAGCGAATATGCGATCGTCGCCTTTATTTATGTCACTCATTGATGCCCTCTGTCGACGCGACCACGCATTCGGGTTCGCCGAACAAAATCGCGACGATCGGCGTTATTCTTACGTATGTGCCTATCACAGGCTATCACGGTTGCCTGTTATTGTCAGTATATTTTCATCAGCATCTTCTGTAGTTAATTATTCCTTTAAAAGATCCACAGACAAAGGAAAACTTAATAAGAGACAAAAAACTTTTGTTTGAGTTGACAACATGCGGGTTGGTGAGTACCTAAGCTGAAGTTTGAAGTTGGTAGTTAAACAGCTACCTATCCACCTTATTACATAGAAGTCTTGTCGCCAGATGGCGTTATAAATAAATAAAATAAAATAGCTTTATTTTTTCCTTGCACACTTTCCTTATGTCTAATACTTATTTAACATTATTAACTAAAAGTATATTCATATAATTTAAATTTAACTATTACTAATTTTATTACGGTGTACAAGGACCGCTATCGATAGCGGTAAAAGCCTCCTCCAGCCGTTTCCAAGCTGTTCTATCTCTGGCAATTCTGCTCCATGTTCTGCCGGCTATCTTTGCGATATCGTCGCTCCATCTTTTGTGTGGTCTACCTGGTCTGCGTTTTGTGTTTATTGGATACCAGTTCGTAGTGATTTTTGTCCATCTGTCGTCTGTTACTCGTTGTACGTGTCCAGCCCACTTCCATTTTAAGCCCAGTACTTTCTTGGCCGCTTCCTTTGCCTTGGTCTTCCTTCTGATTGTACTGTTTCTCACTCTATCTTTTAGCTTGAGGTTCATGTAGCTTCGCTCCATTCCTCTTTGGCATATTTTAATTTTTTCTATATTTCGTTTTGTAAGGGGCCATGTCTGACAAGCGTATGTGAGTGTGGGGAGTAAGCATGTTTCCAACGTTTTAGTTTTTAATTTAGTTGGTAGCTTGCTCTTAAATATTTCTTTTAGTGTCCAGTATTTATTCCAGGTGTATTTGATTCTTCTCTCTATTTCTTTGTCGGTGCAATCTCTAAATGTAATGAGATGTCCTAGGTAGATGTATTCCTCGACGTATTCTAGGTTGGCAGATGAACATATGACTGGTGTTTTGTGTTTGTTTGTCATCAGTTTCGTTTTGGTTTGGTTAACTTCTAGCCCAACTTTTTTGCTCTCTTTGAATAGTGACTCTATCATAGACTGCATTTCATTTGGGTCTTCTGAGAGTAATACTATATCGTCGGCAAATCTTAGATGCGAAAGGTATTTTCCATGTATATTCAGACCTTTGTTTTCCCAGTTCATCGCTCTGAAGATTTGTTCCAGCACGGCTTTAAAGATTTTAGGAGAAAGTGGGTCTCCTTGTTTTACTCCTCTTTCGATTTTGAAACTAATTCCTGGTTTCTCTAGAATAACTCTTGAGTTACTATTTTTGTATATTACCTTTACCAGATCGATATATTCTTTGCTAACTCCTTGCACTGACAAAGCTTGCCATATAGAGCTATGTGAAATTGAATCGAACGCTTTACTGTAATCGATGAAATACAGATATAAAGGTTTGTCGTATTCGTTGTATTTTTCCACGATCATTTTCAGAGAGTGTATATGGTCTATGGTAGAGAAGTTGCTCACAAATCCAGCTTGTTCCACTGGTTGATTCTCATCTATGCTTTTTGTCAATCGTCGTAGTAGAGTCGACGAGAACAGTTTGTATAGATTTGACATGAGATTTATGGGTCTGTAGTTGGATATCAGTTTCGGGTCTCCTTTTTTGAACAGAAGTACAATATTTGAGCATGTCCATTGTCTGGGTATTTCCTTTTGCGCCAGCACGATATTAAATAGAGTTGTTAATGGTTTAGTTAGGATGTTTTTTCCCGTTATTATCATTTCATTTGTTATACCGTCTGGGCCTGGACTTTTTTCGAGCTTGAGTTTATTTATTGAGTATTCGATTTCGCTCTTGCAGAATTCTGGAACATTGTCTGTATTTACAGGATTAAATTGTGGTTCTGTTGTGTAACCACTGTCTTTTTTATAAAGTTCTTTGTAGAAATTTGTAGCAACTTTCAATATGTCGTCTCTATTTGTTACCACATGGCCTGAATCGTTCTGTAGTTGGTTCATAAGTGTTTTAGTTTTTGTTAGATATTTGTAAGCTTTTTTGACAGCTCCAGATTTTTCTAAGTAGTTCTGTATAATCCTTAGTCTGTATGTCTTGGTGTTGTTTTTTATCTTTTTATGTATAACTTTGTAGAGTTTGCTAAGCTGGTTTTTTTCTTGTCTCGTTTTATTTTGTTTATTTCTTAAGATATGTTTAACTTCTTTGAGTTTTATAATTTCGTCTGTAATAATTGTTTGTTTGCGTGTACTTCCTTTTGGTAAATTAGCGAGATTACAGCTTTGCAAGATAGTTTTCTCTATTGTATCGTAATACTCTTGCACTGATTTCTTCTTTGGTTCCTCATACTTGGCTAGTTCTTCTGTGTATATTTTCAAGTTGATATTTTCCTGCGGTCTCAATGTGAAGTTAGATCGTGTTTTGTTTTTTATGGTAGTATTTATTTTTATTCTGATTAGTCTGTGATCGCTCGGGTGTTTGAAGTTACTGAGTACATTGAAATCTTCGATAGTGTGCGGTTTGTTCGTTGCAATGTAATCTATTTCGTTCGTTACCGTACCGTTAGGTGACATCCACGTCCATCTAAGTTTTGGTGGTTTATTGAACATAGTGTTAGCAATTTTGAGGTCGTGTTGTAGCCAGATGGCGTTAGAGACGATAAATGTTTGAATGGCTGAGAATATACTAGGTAGGTATATAGGTATTGAAAGAAAGAAAGTAATTTATTATGTTTATTTGGCACATGTCACAAGTACGTATGCACAATATAAAACAAATAATAATAAATAACTCTATTTTTATCCTACTAATATTATAAACGCGAAAATCTGTATGGATGGATGGATGGATGTTTCCTACTCTTTCATGCAAAAACTACTACACGGATTTAGATAAAATTGAAAAGGCACACAGCTAGTTTATAACCAGCGTTAACACATACAATACTTTTTATCCCGATTTTCCCACGGTATCGAAACCTATGCGAGTAAAACCGCGGGGCGCAGCTAGTATTATAAACGCGAAAGTTTGTATGTATGGATGTTTGTTACTTACTCTTTCACGCAAAAACTGTTGAACGGATTTGGATGAAATTTGACACACAAATAGTTTATAACCAGAATTAACACATAAGATCTTTTTATCCCGATATTCCCACGCGATCGAAATTTATGCGGGTGAAACCACGGGGCGCAGATATATTTTATTCAATCCAAAAACAGTTTACCTATTAAAGACAAAAAAAATGTTTATTTTAGTTACAAAGGCCACTGCGATACATGTTATTTCAGATCACCTTTTAAGTAAGGAATTGCTAGGGGAAGAGAGAGGGAATGGAAGACGAAGTTAAACAACTGTAGCATCATGGAAAGTCTTTTTCAATCTAATTTTAATTTAGCAATCATTTGACTAGAAATAAGATAATATCGAAAACATAGTAGGTATACACACAATGGCATGCCAGATGTTACTTTAAATCATATCAGTCATGTTTTGTCTCATAGCGAACAAATATAAATAGGTAGTCATCAATATTTATAAATTTTGAAATTATTAGAACGTTGCCCCACTCTAGGAATTACTCCCAGGTATCGTGGGTGCGTTTACAAACATTTAAACTCACATACACAAACAGCCAGACCCGGAACAACTACCTGTAGGCAATACAAATTTGTTCCGTGCGGGAATAGAACCCACGACACGCAGCGCAGCAGTCGATCGCTCAGACACTGCGCCAACCGTGCCGCAAAAATTACTTAACAATCCTAATTAAAACAGGAAAAAAAAAGTAAAAGTAATTATGTTTATCACGCAATCTTAAAATAGCCAAGATATGATATGTAGGTACAGACGCGCCAGCACATCAAGCTACCACAATCTGTCAAATTTCTTTAATAGATTTTCAATTTTATCGCTAAAGCATTAGGTGCAAGGTTGATTGGGAAAATTTGACAGTTTCGGGTCGCTTGATGTGCTGACGTCTGTATTTATTATAAGTGTTTCTAAATTACTTTAAAATTACCAAACTGTTTATTGTTTCATACATCTACCACCCCTGTTCAATATTTTTCAGATAAGAAAATTAAAATTTTAAATTCACCTTTTTGTTTACTTATTTGAATAACAAATATAAAGCTCTTACAAAACCACTGGAACCTATAAGATAAATTGGAAAATGCAAAGCGAGGCCTGAATAAATTTATTTCTGAAAACAGAATATTCAAGTCCATTCTCCTATTTTTCTATTCTCATTTTTTCTTTATTCTCATTTTTAGTTTTGACCTAACTTGTATAAGCCTTCTTTTGAAGATGTCAAAGGATAACAACAAAGACAAAAAGATCTTTGAGAAATGTCTTTGATACATCGGAGCAATTCTTTACACAATTGAGAAAGTAAATCTGTCTGTATGTAAGAATTTGAACGCAAAAGCTGTGCTCAACGTTTTTGATCGTGGATAACACAATATGCAGGTGAAAGCGAGGTTAGTTCGAAATGAAATCATGTAGAGAATTTGTTGGGCAAAAGTCTTTTCACAATATGTAGATGCCTGAAGATGGATGGCGCCGCAGAGGCCGGCCCAGAATGAGGTGGCGAGACGACCTGGATGCATACCGTGAGGGCTGGTTCGAAGAGGCGCGGAAAATGAGTTCCAGCATTCATGTTCCCTTGACAGGGTTCCGAGTCGAAAATGACACATTTTCGGTGACCTGATTTGCCCAGTTTCCGACCGCAGATAGCCGTCGGAAGAATAACGGCCGTCTATTGGGATTAATCTGTTAACATTTTCGAGTTTCAGATTTATGGACGTTTAGTGTACTCTTTCGATAACATTAAATTGTTGTTCGATTTCGCCCGGAACCGTATCGGATGGTTGTGAATAGCTATGCTGGAAGTACTTGGGAGAGGCCTTTGCCCACCAGTGGGACAGTAAAGGCTAAGGTGAATTTTAGTTCGAACCTAGTCAGACGTTCTCGATATACCACGTGGCGCTACAATGGCGACATTAATTTAACACACACAAAAAAAATCGTAACTTGAAAACTTCCACCTGCGCCGCGCGCCGACATAGGGCTCTCTCTCTTTCCTTCAATTCGCCTTCTCTTTGCTCGTTAATTGTTTTAATTACATTAATGCGATGTTATGATCCGTGACCCCGGCAAATGACCCCTGCGCTACAGTTCTTTAAGTCAGGTTGCTCTAAGATGCTATTTTATAAAATGGTTAATAAATAAATAAATATTAATGTTTAATTAAATTAAAATATATTCATAAAACTACAACGCAAAACCGTATACGTGTGTTAAATTAATGTCGCCATTAAAGCGCCACGCTGTATATGGCGCGCAAGTACAATCAGCACCCTAATTGCGTAACACACAATCAATCGGAATCGGTTTCATTTTGACAGTTCAACAACATTCATTGCGTTATTTACGTGTTCAGCAGACAAATTTTTCGAACTTATGAAGCAATGGATTTACAATTTGCTTCAAAATGATTCTGATTCCGATTGATTGTGTGTTACGCAATTAGGGTGCCATTAGGTAAAATATTTCCAGAATTGAAAGCAATTTCCTGTAACTCAGCCATCCATTCTTTCAACCCAACTTGATATTAAACAAGATAACAAACCGGTAATTTACAGCACAGCTTACTCCGTGCCAATATCCACAGAGCAGGGATTCAGTATTAAATATACCCAGTTTACCGAGGTGGGTTGGGTCTCGTTTCGATATTCGAAACATCTACGTAGCGATACCGAATTCATTTCCGTTTCCGACCGAGCCTCGGCGGTGGAGACTTGTCCGACACGAAGCTATGTTAAGGCGAAGTAGTAACGCTTTGAAAATTTTTGCTATTAATTCTGTTGTCAGAAAATCAAAATGAAAAATGTTTATTTGTCCCAAAAAAGTTACATGGATTATAAATGAGACATCCCTCCCCAGTAATTGGTAATACTTGTGTTGGGGCTATCCCGCTCTTTCCCTTAATTATTACAATATCGAGACGATTTTTTACAAAAGGTGACTAAAAATAAAGTCTAGGAATAAAGGACAACAGTAAATGACTTATAAACTAATTAACAGCTCTTTGTGTAACTGTAGTATATGCCTATGTGAAACTATATATGTTTCTTATTTTTAAACAGTTTTCCTGATGTTGCGTGTGAAGGTGTGTGTGTGGGGGGTGCGTCTGTATGTGTGTGTGGGTGTATCAGGTAAGTACTACTATGTTTATTCACTTGAACTTATTTTATTACTAGCTTCTGCCCGCGGCTTCGCCCGCGTGGATGTCGGAAATTATCCCACGGGAACGTGCTAACAGGATAAAATGCATGTGCTTCCCCAGAATGCCATCTATCTCGCGGGCCCTTTGTGGCTAATTACAGTAGAAAAACAATTGTGTCTCATTAGTGGTGATTAAGAGGGTACCTATATGATATCTTTACCTAAGTACCTACCTAATTAAAAAAAAAACTCAATAACAGAAAATTAAATACCTACCTAAATAAACCTATTTCTGATGATAACTAATCTAAACTCAATAAATAAGCAAAATCCCTAAAAACTAATATCTATACGAATGACTAATCCTACCTAACAGTATTATAAAATAACCTACGGTCACTACGTACACTATCAGATATACTACCTATACTTTAAAATTAAAATCTATACCTACGACTCATATAAAAATAAACCTAAATAACTCTAAAAACTAAAAGGAATAAAAATGAACTCCACTGCGGGTGACTCAACCTACGACAAACTTAGTATTTGCGGTTGGTACAGTACAGACAGTGGTAATCGGGTATAGGGATCGAACCGCAAAATTAAGTTTGTTTTTTATTGTATATACTTTTCCGGGATAAAAAGTACCCAGTGTGGTGCCCAGGATATTAAAGAATAATTATACTAAGTTTCATCATAATCGAACCGGTAGTTTTTGCGTGATGCCTGAACAAACAGACAGACAGACAGACAGACAGACAGACAGACCGACAGACAGACAAAAATTTTTTTAATCACATTTTTGGGTTCGGGGTCGGTCTAGTAACACCCCCTGTAAATTATTTTTTTGATATTTTCAATGTACAGAATTTTCACTTCTACAGATTTATTATAAGTATAGATATGTGTAGTACTAGCGTCGGTCCGCGACTTCGTCCGCGTCAAATTCCTTGTTCCCCCAACCCACCTCGTCGCATCGCTACTACTTTGTTTTCACTTAGCGGCCTGTCGGACTGTTTTTGCTCGACTCCTAAGGGTCGTAAGTAGCCCATAGCTTATCTCAAGAATTGGGCTACCAAACAAAAAAAAAAATTACAAATCCGTCTGGTAGTTCCTGAGATTAGCGCGTTCAAACAGACAAACAAACTCTTCAGCTTTATTATGAGTATTAGTATAGATATATAGTAGATAGATTAGTATTAGTATAGCAAAACAACGGCCAAATAACAACAGTTGCTGTGTAATATTGTCAAAATGAATGCAATTTAGAGTTATTTTCTTAAGGTAAGGTGAATAAGTAGGTTATGTTGCTTTATATTTATCGATAAATAATGGATGTTAGTATTCCTTTATCCTACTAATTGTATAAACGCGAAAGCTTGTGAGGATGGATGGATGGATGTTTGTTACTCTTTCACGTAAAAACTACTGAACGGGTTTTGATGAAACTTTACAGTAATATAACTTATACTCGTACATCAAATTAACACAATAGATACTTTTTATCTCGATATTCCTACGGTATCGACACGTATGTATACGGGTGAAACCGCGGGCGCTGCTAGTAGTATTATATTTTATGTTAAAACAATAAATTTCACGCGAACGAAGTCGCAGAAGCTAGTATCGAAATAAAGAAGGTTATAAGGTTATAACCGTTATTTTTCTAATGTTATAACAAATGGAGTATCTACATGTTTATGGTTTGGCTCTAAAGTAGGCGGCATTGCATAAGGAAGAGACGCATGACTTTTTTGGTGCCAGAGCCCAGAATAGATTAAAAAAAAACTTGAGAGGTGTCAAGGGACACCCGGATGGAACGAAGTTCAAAGAGAGAGAGAGAGAGAGAGAGAGAGAGAAACACGCGCACGCCGCACGGCTTACAACTATAGAAAAAAGTGTCGTTCCAACTTTTGATCTTAATTTTTTCCGTCTAGCCCCCTTTCGCAACGCGCGATAAGGAACTTCGTTCCAAAAATATATATATTTAGGTCCTTTTACAAAGTAATATATTTACAAACTTATAAATACTTAGTAGTACCAAGTTCTTAACAGATTGGCTTAAATACTAATATAAAAGCTAGTTTAATTTACACGTTTTTAATTACCCATGAAAGGTGCGTTGGTACTGACATTATAACTGGTGGCGACCTGCCTGAGCTAGGTTAAATATAAACCCGTATAGATACTTTAGCTCTGTTGCTATTTGTTTTTTTATAATATCAAATTGTTAGAACAGTCTGTATCTAGCATTAGTTGACCCCATAGAAATGTGAAAAACAGGAGAAGTGGCAAGGAGGCGTGTTAGTGTCGTCGCGGAGTGATCAACGCGATCATAAACTAGGCAAATGGCCGTCTTCGCAAATTAGTGCGCGTTCGACCGTGATCGTGATAAAATATAAAAATGCCGGTTTGTTCAGTGGTTTCCTGTAAAAACCGAAGTAAAAATAAAAACTTCGTATCTCATTGAATCACTTACCATATGTAAGTACAAGTATTTTACTGTATTTGTCTTTAAAATCATGAAAAACAACAAATCGTAAAATATTTATTGGCAGCGACTGTACTATTTTAGCAGTAAATACATTGCTCCTTAACCACTACCTAAGTATGTCGCTAAGTGAAGTGGACAAGCAATGTAAAAAATACTCAACGATACCTACTTTATTTACGCGGAGCGTCGCATAGTACAGCCGCTGTGTCTTGCGGCGAGCTAGTGATGCGGTTGTGTTGATCCACTAACGTAGGCTATCGACAACAATGTCGATATGACCATTATTTACCAAGGAAATTGATGAAATATCTACTGCGCGTCAGTGAAAAAGGTAACCGTCTACGATAGACGGTTAACTTAGTAGTAACTTAGTAGCAGTGACAACGAACAAATGTTTGTATCGCGAGTAGTGACGCGTGGCTTCGCATGATCTCGCGATACCTTGTGCGCGTATATTTCTGTACTATCTGAGGGGTAATTCTCGTAATTTGAACGTTCACAGTCTAATCTCAGTCTCAATCTGTCCAAAATACCTCTAATTTCCCTACATTTTGACATTTGTTTCAGCGACTAGATTTTGAACTTTTTAAATTACGAGAATAGGCATTCTGTTATGTATCATTGTGCTATGACTAGGTATTGTGACTGCTGGGGAGTATGTTGTGCAACTTCATCTTCCCAGCTAAAGCACTAGGAAATGGTGAAGGGTGGGCGTTTTGAGGGACTTTGTTATGTAATTTTGACGTTCAAAGAGTGCTGATTCTCAGGTTAGTTTGAATAAATGACTTCATTTGATTGGACAGTGTGTGCCTATCGTATTTGTGTGACTTTTTTCCTTCTGACTGTTTTCTGTGTTGTGTGTGTTGCTCAATACAATCTTGAGTACTAATAGCACACTGACTTTTATTTATTATCTACTCTCTCTTTCATACACATAAGCAACATGATGGAGCGCCCGCACACTGTCAGGTGCAAGTACATAGGTGTCTTTCTAAGTAATAGACAATTAATCAAATATATCATAAATAAGTGTAATTACATTTTTAAATACAAGATGGCAGGGATATCGACGCGCAAACTGTAACCATGAATTCAGTATATGATTCGAAACTAAGTCTAGATCTAGATTTTACGCCGGTTATCATAAAAAATCTGCTATTTCATAGAAAATTAAAATAGCTGTTCTACGTCTTTATGGAACAGCTATTTTTTATAACCGGCGAAAACTTTCAACGCAGCGGCGTCCAGAATCATGTACTGGTAACAGTTTGCGCGTCGATGTTCCTGCGACCATGTATGGTTGGGCGGCATTGCCGACGCAGTCTGTCGTCGCCTTCATAATCATAAATCTTTAGTTATCTCAACATCCTATTACAGGCACTGACTTCGACTAATTTGACAACACGGTTGGCGCAGTGGCTGAGCGATTAACTGCTACGCTGCGTGTCGCGGGTTCGATTCCCGCACAGAACAAATATTTGTAAGTCCTACATGTATTTGTTCTGGGTCTGGGTGTTTTTCTATCTATAATATGTATGTACCTATTTACAAAAAAAAATGTATATAAGTAGTTTATCAGCCATCTTGTTACCATAACACAAGCATTAGGTATCTTAGCTTGGGACTAGATGGCGCTGTGTGAAATGTCCAGGGATATTATTATTATTATAATTTGACGACACGGTTGGCGCAGTGGCTGAGCGATTGACGGGCGATTGCGGGTTAGATTCCCGCACGGAACATATATTTGTAGGCTGTTTGTGTATATGAGTTTAAATGTTTGTAAACGCACTCACGATACAGAAGTAATTCCTAGTGTGGGGTCAACGTTTAATAAAAAGCAATAAAATAAAACTTCATTCAACAAAATATTAAAAGTCCGACTTTATTCCCCCTGCATTCCCTTAACCGTGGTGAACTAATTTTAAAGTTTTTTACTTACAAGCTGAACTAGTTGTTGTAGTTCAGCTGTGGCGCAACTTTTGCACTGTTTATGACTGCGCTAATTAAATCTTTGTGCGGACAGGCCGCCAGTATTGTTGGATAACAGTTGTAGGACAACAGTTTGCTGTTATAGTTTTGTTTGTCTGAAAATTAATATTGAAGACGTAGAAGTCGTTTTTGTGTACGTGGACTAAAGGGATCAGAATGCATATGAGATAGGACATTATAATCAAGGCTGAGTGTGACACGTAAGTAGGAGTGTGGTATATTAAGCTGACGCTTGTAATATATTGCTTGTGTACTTATTATATTGCGTCTAAATAGAGCCTGACTCGTGGGAAAAGCGTAATGTATCAAATAAGATAAATCGATCAGTATTCCAGTATAGAGGGGTATTCCAATATAGAGGGGCCCGTGGCTAAATAATAACAGCCGCACAGGTCGATCGGTCAGGTTAAGCTACGATTGCCGCGGTTGGTCTGTGGATGGGTGACCATCTTTACATACTGAGACCCCTCCGTGCCGCGGAAAGCACGTTAAGCCGTTGGTCCCGGCTGTCATTCGTGGATCTTTGACAGTCGTTACGGGTAGTCAGAAGCCCGAAAGTCTGACAACCAGTCTTACCAAGGGGTATCGTATTACCCAGTAACTGGGTTGTGGAGGTCAGATAGGCAGTCGCTCCATGTAAAATACTGGTATTCAGCTGCATCCGGTTAGACTGGAAGCCGACCCCAACATAGTTGGGAAAAGGCTAGGCAGATGATGATGATCATTATTCCAGTATAGTATTTTTATCTCACAAAACGACGCGCGCTTTACTTCTGGTTACCAAGTACAATCACGCTGTGAATAAGTGTGTAAGAGCAGGGGTTCTGGGTCGGAAATGTGTGTGTGTTATGTGTTGATGCTACTCGTCTCTACGTGCAAACATTCACAGCGTGTTTGAACACTAGTTAACCACAAGTAAAGATGCCGCTTCGTGAGATGAAAATACTGTACTTTATTAGAACTACACCAGTCTAATACTTCAATCACTTAAAACTACCTATAAACAGTAATAGGATGCCAAATTACATCAACTAATAGGTTCGTTCTGAGAGAGCAGACACCAGCATTCGGTACCAGCATTCTGTACCGTTTACTAATCAAGTTTCAACCAAAGGGATCAGCTAAATCTACTCTGACGCTAATCTTCAATATGTTTGCAGAGACTCAGGTCGGGAAACTGCGAACAGAGTCTTAAAGAGTCATTTTCCAAGTTCAAATGAAGTTCGGGGTTTGCCAGGATAATGTCCTTTGTAAAGGTGGTTTTATAAAGGTTGATATTTATCCAAATCGATCGATCTGTACGCGACGACCTTTATAAAGAAAATAGGTGAACCGGTCAGTCGAATAAAAATAGTACGTCTATCTCCGGAAGATTGAAATGGACTCAAATGTCAGGAATCAGACCAGTACAGGTGATGTGTCTATTTTCCTTTACCAGAATGATAATTTTAAGAGTGAAAGAACACTATCTGTCCACTTCATCATAGTTGTGTATGTATTTATTTTATTTTAGAAGTATTTATGTATGTTTATTTGTATGTATATATTCTCGTAATATTTGTTTAGTTTTTAAGTGGATAGTTTATTTTTGATTCTATGTATTATTGTTTGTCTCCTTCGCTCTATCACACGCTGTCTACATCTCTGTATTTATTGTCCTATCTCAGGTATGCTGGAAGAGATTTCTTACGAAATAAGCATCACCTCTGTACCTATTTTTTCTGTTCTGATTTTCAATGTCTGTTTATATATGTGTGTACATAAATGGTTAAATAAATAAATAAATAATTTTAAGCTTTAATAAACGCACATAGGTTTTAATTTGGATTGTCTCGTTAATTTAGTGGTCACTACTCCTGAGCATGAGAGATCAGTATGTCTTGAATTGCAGATTTGTATGTTGTATCATCAATATAATATATTGTATAAGTCTACTTCCTATAACATAGAACTTTTTCTGCTTACCTGTTCAAAAAACGTAGGCGTGATATAAAAATACTTTAGTTAGTTTATCGAACAATATTATTGTTAGTATCACCTTTCATTATGAAAGCACCCTAATCCCATCGTGTCGCTAAATCTAATGAGAGCCGAGAATTGTTCGGAGTTACCTAAAGGAATGTCGGTGCAAGTCGGTTAAATAATGATAGTTTTACTTTGGATATAAACTAAGATAATGACGCTGATTCCCTTGTTTACAAACTAAACTAAATTTAAGTTCAGTGCATCTTTTTCTTTCTATTTCATTAAGAAAAGGACAGAAGATAAATATTAGTCTAGTCCTGTCCTCTAGATTCATTTATGTGCAATTGACTATGTGTGATTATTATTACTTTATTATTATTTCCTTCTTTTTATGTCTGTTTGTGTTAAATAGAATGACACGTTAGTTGTTAATTTATAATAATATTGTATGTAACATATTAGTTTCTATGAATTTGCATGCCGTAAGGTAGAATGTAGCGGTAGCCTTCAGCTATTTGTATCATCTTAAACTTGTACCTACATTGATGGCAAATAAATAAATCTGAACCTGAATCTGTCAAATAAAGATACTCCATACTCAGTTTAGACGTGATTAAATACATGGTTACTAAAAATACGTATTTTAGAAAGAAATAGAAAGAAAAAGATGCACTAAACTCAAATTTAGTTTAGTTTGTAAACAAGGGAATCGGCGCCACTATCTCAGTTTGTATTACATAATACAAACTGAAGATGAAGTTTAGCTGTAAAACGATGGACCCGTATCTCCTTTCAGCATTAATTTATATACCGAGATACAGGTTTACCACCTAGTTCGGATGCAAATAGCCTCAAACTTTGTATATTACAAACTTTAAGCCAGTATTTAGTGTATATTGTCATTATTAAATTTTCTAATAAGCACGTGTTCTTATTTTGGTGAATGAAATTATTTATTTATTATTTTTTAAGAGATAGAAATTTGGTTCTGCTTGGTTTCTAAAATATTAATAACGCCATTCAATTCCGAATTTATGTTTTTTTACCAAATATAAAAAAAAAAACAGTAAGAGGAACTAACTAATGCTATGCCCATAAATTATCAAGAATGGTACCAAAAAGTTTATGACGCCTGATAAGTAAGAATGTAGGTACCTAGTAAATTATTGAGCGATGGAAATGGAAATGGCGGACTTCTTAACTAATTCCTCCCATCAAGCACCATTAAAATTCGAGGTACAAATAGCCAAATGAACGCTGCGACCTAAATCGAAGAATTCAAATCAAAAGTTCAGAAGAAATGTATTAGAAAGAAAGAGAGAGAGTAATAATAGATAGACGCCGGGGGAGCGTAAATTACTTTTTTATTTTCGGAAAAATGTTGGCGGTCTAATTTTGTTCGTTTTTCAAACGCTTGTCTCCAGTAATTGAATGTTATTTATTTGTGATCTTGAATGAATGCCTTGCTTGTAGCAAACAATTGTTTTGATGACAAGTTATTTTTAGGCAATTGTTTTTTAAGAAGCCATATTTATGTTTATACTGGAAGTGGTGGCCATTGTTGTAGGTACATCTTTGGCGAATTTTGAAACTTTAGATACCTGTCTAAATGACGATAGTTAACTACAACGTACCTACTTAGGGCCAGTTTTTTGATTTTTAACAATTGGTTGATGAAAAAATCGGCCCTTAGTGACTTTATGGAAACTAACGGAAATCTAGTGTTATATTGTAACCACATGCTACAATGATCTTATGGCACTTGAATTACGCTGACAGAGGGCCCTGTTGGTAAACATTTGTGCAATTGTTTTGGGAAGTTAGTTCTGATTTTGGCCGTGTGCCAAAAACTCCTTGTATGGCTGTACCAGGATCTTTTCCATATCTACTAATATTATAAATTCGAAAGTAACTCTGTATGTATGTTACCTTATCACGCCTAAACCACTGAACGAATTTCGATAAAATTTGGCAAGGAGATAGATGGCATCCTGTTGAAGGACATAGGCTACTTTTTGTTCCGGTAGCACGTTCTCGTGGAATAATTTTCGACATTCACGCGAGCAAAGCCGCGGGCGGAAGCTAGTAACTTATAATTATAAACGTCAATTGGTCCGAAGGCTTTGTATTTCCCTATGGTTTATCCTATACTTTTCGGCAATCAGCTTACCCATCAAAATTCAAATTAGTGCGTAACTAAAATGTAACTCGCTAAAATTGTTAGATCCGGCCCGACAGGTAAGCTTAATCCATTATCAATCAAACGAGAATTATTACATTACTTTGCTAACGGTATTTTAATAACGAGGTATAGTCAATTAATCATTTCAAGTGTAATAGCCATGTTTGTCCATTCGTTTGGTACTGGGAAATTATTTGTTTGTTGTGTAAAACGGCTCGTCATCGTAAAATGGTTAATTTTATGATAAGTTTTGACAGTCCTAACATGTAACAATGATTTTGACAAGTTAATCCATCCGAAAATTGATTAGCTCATTGTCAAAAAATAAGTTAATTTCTATTATTGGCTGTTTGAAAAACAACTTATTTTACGTTACATTTAAAGAACCAGAAATTATTGTTGTTATAGAGGTATAAGGAATAGGGTGTAAAGTTCACTCAATCTCCATAAAAAAGGGAGGAGTTGTGCCTGGTGGGCAACTAGCCTACGATTGATGTCGGGAAGTTGTATACACTCTAGTTGTGCGGTAAACTCTGCTTGCGCGATGCAGGATTTTGCGTGACGCCAATGTGATGGGTAGTTCACATGAGGCGATGTAGATGCCGCCTCTGCCTAACCCTTTGGGGATGACAGCTGTGGTGTTATGTTTGTTGATAAGATAAAGATAACAAAAAGATAAAGGTAAAAATGTATTTATTGGTATAAACATGTGTAAAATGTTACATAGATATGCACATTTGCATGGAAACGAGTTCAATGTTGCTGGTTCAACATGTTTTGCCATATTTGGCATACAAAATAGTTGTGTGTGGTGTGTGTTAATGTTGTTGTTGTTGTATAAGTTAAAAAAAATAAAACATTTTCTGCTCAGGTAAAATAAATTAGCTGCTGGTAACTGACTAACATAGGTAGTTGTGATCCCAAAACTTATTGTTGCACAGACAAAACTGAAAGGAACTAAATAAAACAGTCCATTTGACAAAATTAAAATAGCGACCTTAAATTATGCTCTGCTCCACATTGGCGTTACATTATTTCCAAATATTCCTATACTAGCATATGCTCACGGGTTCACCCGCGTAGAGATCGTAAATTATCCCACTGGAACGTACCTACTCATCATCATCGTTGGGGTCGGCTTCCAGTCTAAGCGGATGCAGCTGAATATCAGTATTTTACATGGAGTGACTGCCAATCTGATCTCCACAACCCAGTTACTGGGTAATAGGATACCCTTGGTAAGGCTGGTTGACTGATTAACGTTCCAACGGGAACGTAGTTTCGGGATAAAAAGTATTCTAGGCCCTAACCTAGCTCATTGTCTATCAGTGTACCAATTTCACCGAAATGTACCTGTCCTGTGCATTTAATATATTAGCATGAAGCTATTCTCAGGTGGACGGTTACACAAAAAACAACCTAAGTCAAAGAAAATGAACATGCTTCATTCAGTTTAGGATTTACTAAACCATACGATGACACAGACAATATTTTCTGACAAGGGATGACAGCGGTAAATTGGATTTTAGCACAACAGGGGTGAGGCTGCACCTTTCAAACTTGATAAGAATTTTAACGTTTTATTTTTGGAAGCAAATAGGAGGGGAGGGGCTTGTGGCTAAGTAATAATAGTCGCAAGGGTCGATCGATCAGGTTAAGCTACACTTACCACGGTTGGTCCGTGGATGGGTGACCATCTTTACATACCAAAACTCCTCCGTGCCTCGGAAAGCACGTTAAGCCATTAGTCCCGGCTGTCATTCGTGGATCTTTGACAGTCGTTACGGTCGTCAGAAGCCTTGTAAGTCTGACAACCAGTCTTACCAAGGGGTATCGTATTACCCAGCAACTGGGTTGTGGAGGTCAGATAGGCATTTGCTTCATGTAAAATACTGGTATTCAGCTGCATCTGGTTAGACTGGAAGCCGACCCCAACATAGTTGGGAAAAGGCTAGGCAGATGATGAAGGTCGCGTGGCGTACGTTTCGCAAACATAGGTACAGACGCCAGCTCAGGTTAAGCTACCCGAAACTGTCAAATTTTGCCAATCAACCTTGAACCTTAATGCTTTAACGATAAAGTTGAAAATCTATTAAAGAAATTTGACAGATTGAAGTAGCTTGATGTGCTGGCGTCTGTACCATTTGTTGAGTTTGAATGAAAAGGTCAGGATAGTCTCACAAGTTTAAGCAAACTCGAATTAAAATGTGTTGGAAAGGTAGTATTAGTATAATATTTTAGCAAAATCTGAAAACTGAAACCCTGCCAAGTCAAATCAGCGAATCATTTCGCCGTATCTGGGGAAATATGGGTGTACATATATGTACGCCTCTGCGCAACCCTTCGGGAAAACAAGGCGTGATGTCATTTGTGTATTTTAGCATAACTACAATCAGACAAATAGGTTCAACGTCAAACAAGACAGATAAGTCTCTATTTGCCTTAGGCTTTAATATATTCGCCCGAAGCAATAAGCAATAACATCAATATAATAAATTGCCTTGTCTGCGTATCCTCTATACAAATAGTAGTCCTCGAAGGAGGCCGATGGTACCCCTTCGTACCTTTATCTTGTATAATAGTTGCCCCTAAGGCCGCTCAATTTTATTCCCTCTTGGATCCTTTCGGTCCTATGTCCGGGACGATTTCTTTATCTCGTCGTTATTATTGCTCTACTGAACTATTTTTCAATTTCTTTTATACGGCTTTCGAGTTTTGTATGAAAGCGGTGGATTTTCATTGAAATGAGAAGGGTTATTTAGTTGTAAATTGGAGTATATTGCAGAATTGATAGACTTGTATGTTGTAAAGGATTACTTCGGTTCACGGTGGTGAATTTTCCTCAATAATGTCGAAATGATGATTGATTTTCTAGCTCGTGCGGAAAAATAACTGTAAAGCCCGTTTTCAACTTGTATACAATACGTGTGTCCTTGGCTTGCTGTGTATAATTTGAATTTTATTCGAATTACGTCAGGTATTTTTTTTCGAACCATATTAGGTACTTGATGAGCTGGTCTAAGGATTGGACCACAATCGCAGTAGACCGGGAAAAGTGGAACTCTATCCACTCTTTCATTCTCTTAATAATTTTAGTAAAATTAAAATCCCAAATACTTGGAAGTAGCGTGTCTCTTCAATAGGAAACTAACATAGTAATTCAAATCCTGCAATTCTCAGAATTTTAATATGTAGTTTCGACCAATATCCTTTGATGGAGCACTGTCCCAAATACCGGGCAGATTGCAATGATACTGAGAATTTACGGAATAATCGAACAACTGTCCAGTCTCGGTCATTGAACTCCGGATTTCGATTACGATCGTAGAGCATACAATAACATATTGTTATCTACGTCATGATGAGCAGTCCACTGCTGAACATAGGACTCTCCATTTGCACGCCATTTAGTCCAATCCTCGGCACTTTTATCCGGCTGTTACCAGCCACCAGATAATCATCTCATGTACAGTAAAAAAAAAAACAAATCAGGAAAAGGGAAAAGAAAAGAAAGAAAAGAGGGAGGAAGGGAAAATAAGAGGTCAGGAAATTAATTATTAACCAAATAGAAAAACTAAAAGGTGACAACTACTGTAATACAAGGTGTCGTTTTGCATCCTCGTCAAATTCAAGGAGGTAACTATGCTACTGATTGTCGACACGAATCAATAATAAAATAAGTAGGGATTTTTTTTTTCGAATTTTCGGAAATTGGCGTGTGTGGGACACGCATTTTAAAACGCGGCCTGTGTGAGACCGCCCTGTATCTGCCCTTTTATTTATTATTCACAAAATCCACAACTCTCTGAAATTTTGCCTAAAATATATGCTAGTCTTACAGCCAATTACGGATTTACAATTTATTAACTATACAAATACATGCAGCAGAAACAAACATACAGAGCTATGTGAAATGGTAGCACCAACTAAGCATTTCTAAGTGTACACACACATAAAAACGCGGCCGCATATACGATACCATAACGCGATTCTGTTCTTTGAAAGTGGTGTATTCTGAAATACTGTCAAACTTAAATACTTATATAAAAAAACAAGTATGTATTCATTATTTACCAGGGATCGTAATTTTAATTGATTATTTATGTCTTTCATAACAGCATCCTGAAATTTGACGAGGGTGCAAAATAACAGCTTGTATAGCCACTTCATAAAACGATCAAAGAATGACAGTTGTGATTTGAATATACGGACAATACTGCAGGGACATCGACGCACAAACTGTAACCATGAAATTTAGCACATGATTCTAGACCCTCTAGCATACAAATTTCAACACAGGGGAATTCAGATCATGTACTGAATCCATTTAGAATTATGTACTGAATCCATTCAGAATCATGTACTGAATCCATTCAGAATCATGTACTGAATCCATTCAGAATCATGTACTGAATCCATTCAGAATCATGTACTGAATTCATTCAGAATCATGTACTGAATCCATTCAGAATCATGTACTGAATCCATTCAGAATCATGTACCTACTGAAACCATTCAGAATCATGTACTGAATCCATTCAGAATCATGTACTGAATCCATTCAGAATCATGTACCTACTGAATCCATTCAGAATCATGTACTGAATCCATTCAGAATCATGTACTGAATCCATTCAGAATCATGTACTGAATCCATTCAGAATCATGTACTGAATCCATTCAGGATCATGTACTGAATCCATTCAGAATCATGTACTGAATTCATTCAGAATCATGTACTGAGTCCATTCAGAATCATGTACTGAATCCATTCAGAATCATGTACTGAATTCATTCAGAATCATGTACTGAATCCATTCAGAATCATGTACTGAATTCATTCAGAATCATGTACTGAATCCATTCAGAATCATGTAGGTACTGAATTCATGGTAACAGGTTACACGTCGATGTCCCTACCACCCTGTTTATGTTGGTAGTTAATGAGCTTAGCAATTAATTTTTCCTGACTTTACAATACTACGAGTATGTCCCGAGCGTTATATTACTTCCCGATAGCTTCATACATTTACAATTTCATTTGCCGTCCCAGTGATAAAATAAGTAGATCCTACCTAATGTTTCTTCAAACAAAGAGCTTCTGAGAGAATTCAAATCTATGCGTCAGCTTTCATACAAGTGATCGCTAATGGTTTCCACAAGCCCCTCCATTCTTTGACTGGGGTAACCGCGGACGAACACAGAATGGTCGAATATTAATATTAGCTTGAGAACCAAAACGGAATTGAATCTAATGTACAGTGTTTTTAGGAATTGCTGTTAGATTTTCATATAAATGAACGCTTTGATTGCTTTTAATATTTCATCATTCGTTTCGTACCCAAAAATGTAAGTGCCTGAAAAAAGGACTGTTTTCTGTTATAACATCTTCAATATTTTTTACTATTACAACGAATGTCTACAAATAGCCCCCGGCTGCTATTAGAGATTGAAAATGCCTAAAATCATATTTTTATGGCAAACGTTTTAAGCATAACATTTTAAAAATACCAACTTTTAATTGAATACTTGTAACTTCCCAAACATCTTTCAACCATTACAACATAGATCTACAATCAACCCCCTGGCTGCTATTTGAGTTGAAAATCAAAAGTCGTATTTTTGCCAACAATATTTTGGAAATTCGTTTAAAGGCGCAGCAAACAATTATTGATTCGCTGGTTTTCACTCCTAAGCCAGTGATAGTGAAAACCGGACCATTTCAGGTCTTTTTTTTTTTTGCAGTACAATGATACTGGTTACTTTGGGGACACTACGTCAAACGGTCGTAGTAATGCCAGTTTAGTCGATATTGTTTTGCTATGAAGTAGTACTTTCTAATTCCATACATTTAGAATGGTTCGTTATTACATTCCGCACATTTTGATATACGGTAACCCTAGGAGCGACCACTCTATGATTTATGACAATTTTGTTTGTTGTGTTATTTTTTACAATGGCGGCTGACCGGTTTTTTAGTGTGATAGCGGATAAATAAAGTGTATTTAACGAGAAAGCCAGTTATAAAACTATTTGTGTGTGTTATTAATGTGTGCAAGCAATTATTTGCAATAGGAAATATAATACAGGATTCAAGTCGGTGAGTAAAATAATACGTAATTTCTGTATTTTTCTTCAACCGATTCCCGGGCACCAGCGGCGGTTGAAAATGTTTTGTTTTTTTGGTATTTTATTAATTAATTACGTTGATTTCTTCTATGATTCCTTCAAATCATCGAACAATTATTATCTAAATGCATATCCTGTCCATTGAATACGAAAACATTACAGATTAACTTCAAAAATTTTAAAAATATGTTCACGCGTCCGGCATAATTCGTTTTCAATATTTTTTTTAGTTTTTATGTCAACATTAAATATTTTTTATCTTTTTCCGATTATGTAATATTTATAAGTGTAATACCTCATTGGAAAGGGTATTTAATGTCATTAATTAATCTCACTTTATTAATGTTATTTACTTTTTATCAAACTTTAGAACTTTTTTTGAAAACAAATGCCAGTAATATACTTTTTTTAAAACCTTTTTAAACTTGAAACCTAATTTTAATACAGTGTTTGATTCTACTGCCACGATTTTTACAAGTATATTGAAGTATTAAATAAGCTAACTGCAGGTACTAATATTTTTAATTTACGTATAAGATTTATGTAGAAAAAAAATATTTTGTCTGGGCGCTAAATTTCCTGTCTGTGAAATTCTTTTTCTCAACTTGGGATGCTTGTAAATAATAAATATTGTACTATGCATAGTGGGTTTTTTTTCTTTTTTACGTTAACAATAAACACACCATTCATTTAAAACCATAAAACATATAGGTCACCGCTTGTTTTTTTTTATTATAGCAATTTATTTGAAATCTAAGATAAAAATTATCTTTGTTCATGTTTACAACCACTTTTGTAAATGAATACAATCATAAATTCAAACGAAATGAACATCACTTCAAAGCCCTATTGTTTACCATTACAAAAAACATCACATGTAAGCACCACTCAAAGAAACTTAAGTCGTAATCTTTTGTTTATAAACATCTGCCGCCCGGCCGGACCACCCATGGCGATTGCGTTTTCGCGCGCAGCACTCTATGACATAGAGTAACTTTCAGCAATTCATTCTCAAACATTGAAGCGGATATTAGCTTGAGAACCAAAACGGAATTGAATCTAATGTACAGTGTTTTTAGGAATTGCTGTTAGATTTTCATATAAATGAACGCTTTGATTGCTTTTAATATTTCATCATTCGTTTCGTACCCAAAAATGTAAGTGCCTGAAAAAAGGACTGTTTTCTGTTATAACATCTTCAATATTTTTTACTATTACAACGAATGTCTACAAATAGCCCCCGGCTGCTATTAGAGATTGAAAATGCCTAAAATCATATTTTTATGGCAAACGTTTTAAGCATAACATTTTAAAAATACCAACTTTTAATTGAATACTTGTAACTTCCCAAACATCTTTCAACCATTACAACATAGATCTACAATCAACCCCCTGGCTGCTATTTGAGTTGAAAATCAAAAGTCGTATTTTTGCCAACAATATTTTGGAAATTCGTTTAAAGGCGCAGCAAACAATTATTGATTCGCTGGTTTTCACTCCTAAGCCAGTGATAGTGAAAAATGCTGAAGATATTATTTCCCTTATGAAAATAGTACTCTTTTTTCCTGGTACTTAAATTTTTGGGTATAAAATGTTCGAATGGATATCCTTTAAGTTTTGATTAACAAAACTTAATGCTATTGTGCAAATATGGAGATGTTTATTCTATATCTTCTATACACCGTTAAATTTTGATCGTTTTAATCCTTAAAAGGGGTCATTGTAACAACTACGAACAACAACTAACAACAACACACTATGAACAACTTTTACTACGGGACCAACCCTGAAATCGTGAAAAAAAAATCAGTTGATCCATAGATTTATGTTCGCATAACTCGACATAATGTATGGATAAACTGATTTTTTTTAGGAAAGGAAAAAAAGAAAGAGGAAAATCACTGTCCATTCTAAGGTTGCCTGGAAGAGATCGCAGTAATGCGATAAGACCGCCCATTGTATATTGTTTAGTGCTTCATGTATCTTTTATGCTATGTATTTTGTGGTGTACAATAAAGTATATATAAATAAATAAATAAAAAACACAAAAACAAAAAGAACAAGTTGGGGAAAATATGCGCCACATCCACGCAAACCGGACATCGCTCAGCATAATGCTACGTAATTTCCTTCTTCTCTGTTGCTCTTAATTAAGGCGTACAACATCTGACACAATATTAACATTAGTTTCGATAATATGAACACATATCAAGTTCGAGTTTAAAATGAGTAAATGAAGACTCACAAAAAGTTAAATTCCTAAGCTTATACTTCGATCTACTTGATATTCATAACGACTTCTGGATAATTTCACGAATATTTGACATCCTCCCGATATTTCGAAATATTCGTATATAATTATATTCAGCGAAGGCAGGTACGTATCTTGTTATTTTAATGAGAAAATGAGGATTCTAAAACCTTTTTTTCTTGTTGGTCCCGACATACCTACTAACGTAAGGTATTTTATTTGACAGTGATCTTTCGAGTTGGATAAAATCCAACCCAGGCTATTGTGCACATGGTGTGCCCGGTGGACTAGCCTGGGTTGGATTTGTATATGCAATTCAATTTATTGTAAGAAGGTCAAATACCTACATTAGACAGAGGTATAACTAGGTTAGTATTATTTATTCGTGGATTTTTTTGTGGTATTTTATCTTCTACTACGATTTGGCCAACTGTAACGACAGATTTTGCAAATGTCATCATGTACTAACAGAATCATGTGTTTTTTAAAGCACCTGTGCCTGGTTCCGGTGTCCTAATGTGAAGAAAGGTCACCCATCCACGAACTGACCACGTCAAGCGCAGTTTAACTTCAAACCACCCTTTGACAATTCAAAACTGCCTATAATTGGTTTAGTTGAATTAAATGATTTGAGTTTGAGTTTGAAACCAATCGACACGCGGGGCTTTTATAAAGCCCACATACCCACTTATATACACAAAGGTACACCACTTAAGAACACTAATACGACTATCTTTTTAAGGCCCTTTTGATGGAGTAGGGTACATTATCAACGCACTTTATATCTAAAAGGTCGACGGGTAAATATTTTGGGATCAGCTTCAAGGGTGGTGAATGTGGACGCGAGGTCAAAGTCGCGGTCAACATTGAAATGTAATAGTGTGTTGTTGTCAAATATTTGCGTTCAACGGGAAGGGCGATAGTTTCCGTGCTTGTGTCATTAGTTTTGTAATATTGGACATTAATTACTTACGGGACATTAACTGGTTACGAGATTGAAGACCAGTGGGGCCACCACCAATGGCCCCAATTGTTTATAATAAATTGCCACGTGCTTGGAAAGATTTTAAAATGGTGCAATTCAAAAGTAGAATTCGAAAACTATTAATAGATAAAACGTACTATAGTGTAAGTAAGTTTTTAACGGACAAAACTTTTTCTGAATACCTGTAATTTTTAAATTAATTATGTTACATATTATATATGACCTGGAATTTTTAATGTATGTTTGTCTATTTATGTTTCGACCACGATTTTTACTCTTAAGCCTATAATTATACTGTTAATGACCATTTAAATTTTTAACCATTTTATTTAATGTATATTAGGTATATTGTTGTAATTAAGTTAATGTTTTAATGACAATTTTTTTAATGTAATAATTAAGTTAGTTTTAATGACAATTTGAATTTTAATAATTTTATTTATGTAATGTAATAACTAATTCAATGTTTTAATGAGAATTTAAATTTTAACAATTTTGTATATAATGAAAATGTTTGCATGCCGAATGGTGAAATATGGCAGAACTCTGATTTATACCTACTACTATCTACTCATGTATTACCCATATTTGCAAATAAATGCTATTCTATTCTATTCTATTCTATACCACTGGTCTTCAATCTCGTAAGCAGTTAATGTCCCGTTGTAACGACCCCGACTTACGAGTTGTCGCGGTGCTTTACTTTAAGTTACTTCAGGTCCAGTTGAAAACCAGCGTCAGGCACTAGTTGTCTGGCATTTTTGCTGAACTGGGCCTTTTTGGCGCAGCCGTGAGGCACACTTTCCTGCGATTTTCTTACATCGGACTTCAATTTTTATCTAATCTCTTATTATTATTATATTTTTTTATTATTTTTTTTTTTTATTGTTTGTTTTGTCTGATGTATGTATCTGGTGTATTGTGTGTCTTTTAGTTTGTGCCAAATAAATGTATTTTCTTTCTTCTTTCTTAAGTGAATAATTTCATCACCGCTGCTCTCAAAACGGTGAAGGAAACTGGCATGTCCTAGAAGCAAAAATTCGAAGACATGTGACATCTACCAACCCGCACTAGGCCCGCGTGGTAGATCCTCCTCCTCGTGGTAGTCTCCTTCTCACAAAGAAGAGACTTGTGTTCCAGCAGTGGAAACATTACAGGCTGATTATGAAATAAGAAATGTTCTTGCTTACCCCGAGCGAATTTAGCACATATAGTTGGTAGGTACTGTTTATTATTATTTAGATCGTGAAAATTGATAACCGTATAATTTTTACTTTCAAATAAGTAAGTAGGTATTTGTTTGATTATCACTTAATTCAATTTCGATCCTACTTTTTTACTGCGTTAACTGCTATCGATTCGGATTTCTCTCGATGTATATTAGTTATACATTAAAATGCTTATATTTATACAATGTAGGTATTCCATATTTTAACTTTCTTTTAAATATTTTCTGCTAGCCTAGGTCGTACTTGAACGATTACTTATCGTTTATTTATAGAGTCGTTTCTACCTGGATGCCTAGTCATTTGTATACACAACACGATCGACTACATGGTTCGTTACTCCACATTTTGTACGCAACGTGTTTGTTTGTATTCTGATTTCATGATTCAACTAACTGAAGGAGTTTAACTTTCTGTGTGTCAATAGACTGTGTTTTATTACAACGTGGCAATGCTGCCAGCCTTTTGGGCACTTTTGCTGTTGATGACGATGATTGTTTCCCCTCCTTTTTTATATACTTATATAAATGCCAGCAGGTCGAGCTACCCGAAACTGTCAAATTTTCCCAATCAACCTTGAACCTTAATACTTTAGCGATAAAGTTGAAAATCTATTAAATAAATTTGACAGATTGTAGTAGTTTGATGTGCTGTCGTCTGTACATATTATTATTGAAAGTGTCTTTGACATAACTCGGGACCATGGGGTCCCGGACCTTTGGAAGGCGTACGAGGGGCCGAAGCCAACTCGCACAGGCCCGTTAGACGTTTTCAATGAAATGAGGCATGATGTTATTATTTATTGGAACGAAGTTCCTTATCGCGCGTTGCGAAAGGGGGCTAGACGGAAAAAATTAAGACCAAAAGTTGGAACGTAAAATAATATTTAAAAATGACGATTTGCACTTTTCGAGCGAGTGAATTCTTGCGAATCAACTAATAAGCCGAAGGGTGTAATATATAAATAGATCGGGATCTTAATTTTTTTCGTTTCTGACAATTACAGAACTTACTATCTCACTATCTTACGGTCTATCATGATTTAAAATGGACGTAACTACTGACCGATTTTCTAGCCTTTACAAAACGCCGCCACAGGTTCGTCCGTTCTTTTGTTATGGAAAAACCGTACATTATCCATGAACGTAAAATGAATTGGACTGTAAAAATAGGGGTGGTTTCCAACCGATAGTCAAGAAAAATCGATAAAGAAGAGAGTCGACCTCATTTTACAGGTAGCAACGGAAAGGGTTCTTTGAAAGGTGGATCAGTTGTGGGCCCGGTATAATGATGTCACATTCATAAGGATTATTGTGGCAAAAGTATTTTGAAAAAGGTTAGGTCTTAAAATAAGAAATTGTCGAGATACATTTTTATTTTTGGTATATAGAAAGAAAGAAAAAGTAAAGACCAAAATATATTTTTTAAAAAAGTAACAAAAATAAAAATGAAACAGAACGTCCAATACGAGGCCAAAATAATCCTATCTCAGCATGCACAATTGCCGAAAATATCGCGTAACATACATACAAAAAAATACAGTCGAATTGAGAACCTCTCCCTTTTTGAAATCGGTTAAAAAGTTGTTACCGTCACTTGTCTATGTCACTCGCAACACCAATGGTATCACCAGGTATTAGGTTGTGGGTTAAAACCCGGGCCGAGTACTTCGTGTGACTGTTACAATCTATTCTTTTAATAAATCTGTAGAAGTGAAAATTCTGTACATTGAAAATATCAAAAAAATAAATGGATGTGATTAAAAAATGTGATTAAAAAAATGTTTGTCTGTCTGTTTGTCTGTCGGTCACAAACAGACAGACAGACAGACAGACAGTCTGTCTGTCTGTCTGTTTGTTCAGGCATCACGCAAAAACTACCGGTTCGATTACGATGAAACTTGGTATAATTATTCTTTAATATCCTGGGCACCACACTGGGTACGTTTTATCCCGGAAAAGTATATACAATAAAAAACAAACTTAATTTTGCGGTTCGATCCCTAGACCCAATTACTGTATCAACCGCAAATAATAAGTTTGTCGTAGGTTAGGTCACCCGCAGTGGAGTTCATTTTTATTCCTTTTAGTTTTTAGAGTTATTTAGGTTTATTTTTATATAAGTCGTAGTATAGATTTTAATTTTAAAGTATAGGTAGTGTATTTGATAGTGTACGTAGTGACCGTAGGTTATTTTATAATACTGTTAGGTAGGAGTAGTCATTCGTATAGATATTAGTTTTTAGGGATTTTGCTTATTTATTGAGTTTAGATTAGTTATCATCAGAAATAGGTTTATTTAGGTAGGTAGGTATTTAATTTTCTGTTATTGAGTTTTTTTTTTAATTAGGTATGTACTTAGGTAAAGCTATCATATAGGTACCCTCTTAATCACAACTAATGAGACACAATTGGTTTTCTATTGTAATTAGCCACAAAGGGCCCGCGAGATAGATGGCATTCTGGGGAAGCACATACCTACATTTTATCCTGTTAACACGTTCCCGTGGGTAAATTTCCGACATCCACGCGGGCGAAGTCGCGGGCAGAAGCTAGTACATAATATGTAAATACCGTTAGGAAACCTGGACTTTTTTTTTGTTAGCTTATACCTACTGTCCCAGTGCTGGGCAAAGGCCTCCCAAATCCTTCCAGGAACTCTTTTACCGCGCCACATCGAACCAGCCCTCAACAAAAACAACCAACAACCTGGACTTATAATATTAATATACATATATATAGTATCGGCAATCCGCCAGGTGGCAATGGCAAGGGTCCGCGAATACTTTGAAGGACGGATAATTTGTGGGCCTGTTATACTGATGTCACATGTATAAGGAATAATATGTAAAAGGTATTTTGAAAAAGGTTGGGTGTTAAAATGAGGAAATGTTGGGATATTTATCTTTTTTTGTTGTTATAAAACGGAGTAGTTATTTTTAGGTAATGTTAAAAATAGGTGGAGCTTATTATTAAAGTGGTCATCGTCACTAATCTATCAACACCAAGCGGTCAACAAAAAAAAAAAAGCTAAATTAAGTGTAACCTGAGGGGCAATTCTCGTAATTTTAAGAACGTTCGCAGTCTGTGGGGCAATTCTCGTAATTTTAAGAACGTTCACAGTCTGATCTCAGTCTCAATCTGTCAAAAATACCTCTAATTGCCCTACATTTTTGACAAGTTTTGACATTGATTCTCGCTGAGAAGAGATTGCGACTAGATTTTGAATGATTTTAATTACCTTCTGCTTACTTGCAATTTTAAAAAACCATCAGTCTGAGCATATTGCAGCTCACAACTGGACATTTCTGTGTCTAGCAGTGAACGATCCTTTCAATCGATTCTTTCGATCGATCCTCGGTTACTCTCATTCAGCTGCTACACGCACTACGGTGAAAATCGTCGCTCCACCTAACCCGAGGGCGTCCTACCCTTTGTTTACCAGTTGGCGGTCTCCAGTCCCCAATTGCATATTATCAGACAGTAAATTTAATAAATCTACCTAGCCTTTTCCGAACTATGTTGGATTCGGCTTCCAGTCTAATCGGATGCAGCTTGACTACCAGAATTTGACATAGCATGTCTATCTACCCTCCACAGCCCAATTACTGTTTAACACGATACCCCTTTTTTTTTATGACTCCTCTCGGATGTTCCCGCTACCCTGGCAGGCTTCGGCCCTGTGGGGCCCCGTCACTTTGCTGACATCTCTTTGAGGCGCGCGTGGAACACGAACACGCCGTCTGGCACGGGCCTAGTCCTGATCGGACGGAGAGCTACCCATTACTCTCCGCCCGCAGGCCCGCGCCTGCGGTGGCCGGGAGTCGTCACGCGGCTCCCGACGCCCGGAGTGTCTCCCGCGGCGGCTGAGGCGTGAGGTGCGCAAGGCGCGTTCCCTCGCCCACCCCGCCACCTCCTTCACTAGCATGACTGCTTCGCAGAAGGAGGTGACTGCCTCCCACTCCCTCTCACCCCGGAACATGGCTTGAACCAGGGCCGGACGCGAGAGGTCGCCGCCGCAGCCAATCGCCTCTACGAGGACACGGCGGTGCTCTGCCCAAGCAGGGCAGACCTCCACCGTATGCTCCACCGTGTCCTCTGGGCGATCCTGACAGCGGTGACACCCGGGCGTCTCCTCCCGCCTGATGATGTGCAGGAACCTCCCGAAACATCCGTGTCCGGAGAGGACCTGCGTCAGGCGGTAGGTGAGAGCGCCGTGACGTCTCTCTAGCCACTCCTCAAAGAGGGGTCTTACCGCCGCTATCGTGGCGTGCCCTGCGCTGGATTGCGATAGTCGCTCATTCCATGCCACCATGAGATCGCGCCGGAGGTTCGTCCGCTCCGCCGCGGTTTGCCGCGGATGCGGAGTTTCCCCCCGGCGTAGTGCCTCCGCGCGCCAATCATATAGGCGCGCGAGGACTATCGCCTCCAGATCCCATGGTGGCAGTCCGGCAAGGAGGCTTGCTGCCTCGCCCGAGATCGTGCGGTAGCCCCGGATCAGCCTTACGGCTACCACCTTTTGGGGCGCGTTCAGGTAGTGTGCGGCTCGAAGCCGCAGTGAACGCGCCCATACCGGGGCCCCATATAGGGCCATGGACCGCACGACCCCCGCGTAAAGCCTCCGGCAGGAGGCGTTTGGCCCCCTCAGGTTGGGCAAGAGCCGCTTCAGGGCGGCCCCGGCCCGTTCCAGTTTGGGGGCCAAACGTCGGAAGTGCTCGACGAAGTTCCATCGGCTGTCGAGGACGAGACCCAGGTACCTCATCGTGGTCTCGACGCCGATGTGAACCCCTCCTACCACTAGTTGGGATCCCGGAGGTGGCCCGTACCGAGGCCCATGAAAGGACATGGCCTCAGACTTGTGAATTGCCACCTCGAGACCCAACCGCCGGATCCTTTCCACGACTATCGCAACCCCGCGTGTCATCGCGTCGGCCGCCGCCTGATGCGACCTCCCCTGCGTCAGGACCAGCGTGTCATCAGCGTAGCAAACTACGCTGACGCCTTCAGGGAGGTCGGCCCGCAGCACCCAGTCGTAACCGATGTCCCACAGGAGCGGCCCCAGAACCGATCCCTGTGGGACACCGCACGACATCTCTCGCCGGTTCCAGTTCCCGTCGCGACCGGGGTAGATGACGGCTCTGTCCGTCAAATACGCCCCGACTACTCGACGGAGGTAGGTCGGCACCCGGTGATACCGGAGTGCCTCCCCACACGATACCCCTTACAACCAGTGGCACCACCAGAGCCACCAGATGGCACAGGGCCTTTACGTGCATTCCAAGCCACGTAGGGGTCCCGATAGGTAAGCGATGGTCAATGGTCACCCCTCCGTAGTCGGTCGACCCGTGCGGCCATTTAGCCACAAGCCCCTCACTGGCCGTGTCGGTGACAGTCAATTATAGATATAATTACTTACGTAGATTGTTATTGTTACCCATCTCTTCTTAACTAAACCTTAGTTAACTGTCACCATAGCAATGGACATCAAAAGCCTCGAAATAGCATACATTTTGAGATCGTTAGTGGTATCCGTTTATAGCTTGTTAGAGGTATCTTCCCGTTTCCTGTAGATAAATAATTATAGGTTTATTATTACATTTTTCCAAAATATTAAGCTAGAATACAAGAAAGAAAGAAAAAAATGTTTCTTCTGCACAAACAAAACGCAATACACGTATATTTTAGTTTAATATTTTGGAAAAATGTAATGTGATAATAATAGATTAGTAATAGCATTTTACTCATGGTTTTCGTAACTTATTTATTAGATTGACTTTCAGTGTACCATTTGGAATAAAGATTTGGCAATGAGTGGTGGTGGTGGTGGTTAGCCTGCGTGTATGACCAGAAGGCCAATTCTCGTAATTTAAAACGTTCAAAATCTAGTCGCAATCTCATCTCGGCGACAAACAAATGTCAAAAACTTGTCAAAATGTAGGGAAATTAGAAGTATTTTTTGACAGATTGAGACTGAGATCAGACTGTGAACGTTCTTAAAATTACGAGAATTGCCCCTCAGATGTATGAAAATAAATGAAGCAAAAGAAGTACGTAAGGATCGTATCAGGTGACGATCTATAGTTTCTGTCTAGTCCCATGGGTAGAAGGTGAGTTTATGTTTGTGTGTGTTATGATCACCTATTCTTTAATGAGGTACCATCTGTACCATAAATTATTCTCAGATAAATAGACTATTTCTAAAGTCTTGAAACTTACTGATACAGTAAGCTTGCATCATACCACTGCTGGACAAAGACCCCTTGACTTCCCGAAGTCTTGAAACTTATTTTGAATTAATTTTCTATAGAATTTAAAAGCGTTAAAATTTTATGAATTTTCCACGTCGCAACGCAGTCTCTGAGAGTATTTTAAACAATATGCTTTGATAATAAACTCCGTACCAAATAAAGTGTAAGTTTATTCAGTGCATATAATATAATTTATATAATATGTACTGAATAAACTTGCACTTTATTTAACTTAATTTTTTTTTTAATACTTCGCTTTAACGCAGTAACCGCATACCTATCCATGAATTCTTTTAACAACCACTAAAAAAATATTACCCAATAAACGCCAGTGGAAATTCTAGCAGTAAACACTCATTCGACCTCAAAAGGTATTTCAGGAATGACCAGTAAAAGAGGAACGATGGTATGTCGATAAGTACTAATTACTTTCAGGAGTTGCCAGGTTCGATGCGGTTTTGAAAGGAAACCACTGAGAATGTTCACAACAATTTTCTACTTCGACCTTACTCAAGCATTTTCGCTGTGTTTGGATCAGGTTTTAGATTAACTAGATGTGGCTGGATTTTAGTATTTTGAACGTGTCATCAGCAATCTAGCTTATTCGACCCAATAAATGACGTAGCTTTACCTAAGTAGGTAGTTTCTAATATTAGACCGGTTGACGAAATTTTCAGGTCCTCTTAAAGTGACTCAGCGGAGTGGCGTTTCGGGTACCTGCAAAAACCGTTTTTGCAATGTTATTATTCGATTAAAAACACAAATAGCAAACCAATATGAAGACTATTTGATGAGACAACTGTTTAGAACCTATGAAAAGATCGAAGTATGTTTTGAAAGATCAATAAATGAATCAACTTAGCCTATCGCCGTCCACTACTGGACATAAGCCTCTCTTAAGCTGCATCACAACTTCCTCTCCTCTGCCTTCCGCATCCAGTTTGTCCCAACCAATTTTTTTAAGGTGGTCGGTGTGAAAGTTGAAATTGGTAAATAGAAGTGAACACTGATATGGCGACTGATAGAAATGTTTGGAAGAAAATACGTACTGCGACGAGCTTTGATATTTGGCATTGGCAAGTTTTCTTTCTTTCTCGCTTCTTAATAATATAAAGCATTAGCCCAATACTACCAGCAGCCAGAACGTAGAACGTACGGTTCCTAGCTTAAACTATCAGCTGTGTTCTCCAACACAGTTCAAATATATTTATGGCTCAGCAATCCTACTTCTTACTATAATATTATAAACGCGAAAGTTTGTCGCGAGTCGCGAAAGGATGTTTGTTACTCTTTCACGCGAAAATTACTGAACGGATTTGGATGAAAATTGGCACACAGATACATAGTTTATAACCAGGATTAACACATACGATACTGTGTATCCCAATATTCCCACGGGATCGCAACTAATGCGGGTGAAACCGCGGGGCGCTGCTAGTAATAATATAATTGCGAGCACATATTTCTCGAGTGCTGCCTGAAAATTAATAACACAATATTTATAGCCGACATAAAGCGCTATTAAAAACGTTATGTTAGTACCAACACCCTTATTAAAGTCAGCTGTTAAGAACGCGGTCAGAATTATCGCTTGAGTTAATTAAAACAATTCTTTCGCTGGGTTATTCGTGTCATATAAATAACCTCGATTCCGAGTCCCTTTTTTAATTTTTCTGTCAACTTAACCTGAAATATACCCGTATTTGGACAGGCGTGTATATCTTGGCATAACTCATGGTAGCATTGCTCGCGAAAAAAACACAGGCAAACAATATTCAGGGGTCTAATATTCGGGGGTTCGAAACCAAGCAGGTACTTTTCTTTGTGTAAATTATTTCATCACCACTGCTTTCAAAACAGTGAAGGAAAACATAGTTTTTGCCAAATATTACATCTTCCTATAGTTGCCATCGACTAGACTCACGCACCCAAGAATTTTTTTACGGCTTTTAAGCCTCTGTGGCACTGGATTAAAGTTACGTACATTGGGTGGCGTAGTTAATCCTGTAGCTCAGCCGTTAGTCATTAGTTTTTGTGTATAGTCTCTTTTGTATAATCTAGAAAATCTCAATTTAGTTCTGCTTGTTTGTCTAGGTACTCCTATGTAGGTACTGGTTGCTCAGCCATGGATTAATGTACAATATAAATTTAATAAGACTTTCAAGACTCGCGGTTGATCCCCGACCGAATTTGTTTCCAATTTGTTCAAATTATAATCCTTATTACTTTGGAATAGAAATCTGGATTGGATGAAATACTTTATAAGATAAGGATTATGGAAGAAAGGGAAGTGTTTTGAGGTTATCGATTTTCCAAGATAATTTCATAGAAGCCCTGAAAGGTATAAAAAGTTTTGCTGTGGTAATGCTGAGAAAATAGAGGTTGGTACCATACTTTACTTTAATGAAGTAGATATTTCAACCATAATTATAATTGATAGATATGCAAGGACATTCCTTATTACTCTGAGCAGTGATGGCCCAGTGATATCAGCCTCGATTTTGGCCCCGACTCACTTTCGTGAGTTCAAACCCAGGCAGGCACTTTACTTTGTGTATTTAATTAAAAAAAAAAAAAGAATCGACACAGCCAATCAGCCTTACAATATCTACTTACCTAACTAAAAACAGTCTGAAACTACAGTTGTGAAGATTTTGTCTTAAAACAAGCATTTTAACATAAAACAACTTTGTAAATAAAAAAGGTATAAACAGTCTACTGCATTTGTTACAATGTAAATACCAAGAAAAGCATATCAGCCAACCACTAGGTAATGTGGTACGTGACCAAACTAGGTACTGAATGTAATACAGCAACTTTAGCATGAGCGAAGGGATCTATGTAATGGTATGGAACCTTTTTTAGGGTTACGTAGTCAACAAGGAACCCTTATAGTTTCGCCATGTCCGTCCGTATGACTGTCTGTCCGCGGCTTAGCTCAGAGACTCTTAGTACTAGAAAGCTTTAATTTTGCATGGTTTACATACATATTAATCACGCCGACAAAGTGGTAAGGAAAAATCTTGAAATATTTTTTTGGGGTGGGTTTGATTTTTTTTTCTCGTCTACGTCATGGTGTGGTTCAAAAATATTACGGGCATATGAAAACCATTTTCGATTCAGGGATCCGTTTACGAAATTTTACGCTTTAAAACATGCTCATTTATGTTAGAGTGAAGTGTCCCCCCTGCCAAATTAAATGGTTGTTTTTGGATATGTGAAAAAATCACGACAGTCGTAGGGCATTAATTACTTAATCAACTTAAAAGGAAAAGCATCACAGCCAAATAGGCTTTACAAGTTACCGAGAAATAGTCGACCAACTTACATTATCAGTTGGAATGTATGGGGAACAAGTTTTTGTGTTTGTTCTTGGGATAAATATTCATCCCAACTACGGCTTCTTTTGTTGTGCGTGGTCTGACACGGACTTGGTCGGTTTTTCTCAATAGTCAGGCTTCGCAAGGCATGTTAAAGTTTGTGCTAAAAATTCCTATAATTTGTGAAGTTTTCATACTCAGCTTTGATGTCGAAACTTGTGTATTTAGCTCCAATCCTTAAACGGTCACTTGATACAGTTTTGATTCCAGAACATTTTTAGACAATAATGAAAGAGAGAAAAAGTATTTATTGTGACTCATACAGGAAGATCGCAAACTAAACTATACACAACCATCATCATCATCTGCCATCATCTGCCTAGCCTTTTCCCAACTATGTTGGGGTCGGCTTCTAGTCTAACCGGATGCAGCTGAATACCAGTATTTTACATGGAGCGACTGCCTATCTGACCTCCAACCTAACAACCCAGTTACTGGGTAATACGATACCCCTTGGTAAGACTGGTTGTCAGACTTTCGGGCTTCTGACTAACCGTAACGACTGTCAAAGATCCACGAATGACAGCCGGGACTAATGGCTTAACGTGCTTTCCGAGGCACGGAGGGGTCTCGGTATGTAAAGATGGTCACCCATCCACAGACCAACCGCGGCAATCGTAGCTTAGACTGACCGATCGACCTGTGCTGCTGTTATTATTTAGCCACGGGCCCTCTAAACCAAACACAACCATGAATCAAAATAAAAAATAAAAAAACGTAAACAAAAAACAGTAGGTAAGTCCTGTTCGAGGCCAAAATGCTCCTATCCTAGCATGATGGTGCGACATTTAAAAAAATAAACGTCGCAGCGCTGATATTCTGATACGACCCGACACACAGACTCAGTTGACTCCTCGGCAGTAACGTTAAATAAACAAGTGACCTTTATATTCTAAAAGCTTCTTCGCGACTTTGTCCGCGTATAATAAAATTTTGGCCCCGACCCACTGCGTCGCATCCCATCGCCCGCTCGCGCTACTACTTACTTCGTTTACTGACATTGTTTCTTTTTGTTCGGCTCCTAATGGTCGTAGCGATGTTAAATAGCCTCTTCCTCAGGAATAGAGCTATCAAATGCAAAATGCATAATCATTTTTCGAATACGACTGGTACTTCCAGAGATAAGCGCGTTCAAATATAGAAACAAACCCTTTCCGTCTTATTACAAAACCAAATCTTACTTTAGTTCTAGCCTAAACTTTTGAACCAGTATTTGTATTTCGGACTTTATTTCGATTTTGGCAAAGTTTTGTATACTAAAATGACTACTTAGCACCGAGCTAAGCTGTAATTTTTGTATAACGAACTGCATTTCTATAACAGTTAGGTTTTTAATTCAAAAACTGGCTGCGTGGTTTAAATCAGAGGGGCAATTCTCGTAATTTTAAGAACGTTCACAGTCTCAATCTGTCAAAAATACGTCTAATTTCCCTACATTTTGACAAGTTTTGGACATTTGTTTGTCACCGAGATGAGACTGCGACTAGATTTTGAACATTCTAAATTGCGAGAATTGGCCTTCTGATCTAAAGAAACACCTTGTTTTGTTGTGTCTTTGATATACTTATAAAAGACACATAAGTACGTCGCCGTCTTTCACATATATTATTATTATGGATTATTCGTGTAGATGGAATATTTCCATAGCTAAAATGTCGGTTATTTACTTTCATTCTTAAACCTACATAAAATATGATTGCACAGTCATTGAATAGCTTTATATACCCTTCAGGTGTAATTGAAATTCGGAGGGTGCCCTATAGAAACTTTTCAGAATGGACTCAATGGCCGGTCTCCAGTGCCGTAAAGGGTTGCCACTTGAATAAAGTATTTGGATATCATTAGGAATATTCATGTTTTCATCCAAGGGCTTCCGAAGTCGGTAAGGGTGGTTTTTATTATCATTAGAAATTGGAAGGATAAACTTGTATACCTACCATTTGTGTCCTCATATTTGGTACAGAAGTTTGATTAAAATTATAACATAATTTATGTATTCATCTGAAGGAAACAGGGTTAACAGCTATCAATTTTCATTATTATTTTTTTCGTGATTTGTTTCCATGTTTTAATAGTTATTCTGCTATTCGGAGCGGAGACCAATCCAAAAAATTAAAGATCGTTCTTGAGCTATAAATGGCTATAACTAACCCGACTTTGTTTTATTTATATAGATTATTATGTCAAATGGATGTTTGTATAGATTAGGTATAATCTATCTCGTAATTGCTTTGAGAACTACTTTCGACAACAAATCCAAGTGACTTTAAACTGCGATCTTGAAATTACATATCTAACTAACAAATTGACCTTGTTGTTTTATAATGTGCAAGCGATATTCAACCTTAGGATGGTTAAGTGGTCATACACACGAGCGATACGCGTCAACGACAGAGGCTGCCCTCAACGTGTGTCGGCGACAGCAGTCGGCGCGTCGGCGGCTGCCGCCGACAACATGCTGCTTGTCTATTTGAACACCATACTCAAATACACGAGCGGCACGTTGTCGACAACAACATGCTGCTTGTGTATTTGAACACTATACTCAAATACACGAGCGGCACGTTGTCGACAACAACATGCTCTTTGTGTATTTGAACACCATACTCAAATACACGAGCAGCACGTTGTCGACAACAACATGCTGCTTGTGTATTTGAATTCCATACTCAAATACACGAGCGGCACGTTGTCGACAACAACATGCTGCTTGTGTATTTGAACACCATACTCAAATACACGAGCGGCACGTTGTCGACAACAACATGCTCTTTGTGTATTTGAACACCATACTCAAATACACGAGCGGCACGTTGTCGACAACAACATGCTGGTTCTGTATTTGAACACCATACTCAAATACACGAGCGGCACGTTGTCGACAATAACATGCTGCTTGTGTATTTGAACACCATACTCAAATACACGAGCGGCACGTTGTCGACAACAACATGCTCTTTGTGTATTTGAACACCATACTCAAATACACGAGCGGCACGTTGTCGACAACAACATGCTGGTTCTGTATTTGAATACCATACTCAAATACACGAGCGGCACGTTGTCGACAACAACATGCTGCTTGTGTATTTGAACACCATACTCAAATACACGAGCGGCACGTTGTCGACGGCTGTCGACGGTTGCAGTTGCCTCTGTCCTTGACACATGTCGCTCGTGTGGCACACTATGCAGTTACGATGCCAGCTATAACATCTAAAACAAAAGAATAACTTCATATTTGATAATATTCCTAAAAGTTTCATCGAGTATATTTCGAATCTTGAAAATATTTATTACATGGACTGTCGATTTGCTACTTCCAAATATTTCGATATTCGAATAGAATTTTATTTGAAAACTGCGAAGCGAGTGGAGAAATCAGATTCCGTACAATATGCACGTAGAGTTTCATACTTCTTAAAATACTGTGACTTTGAATTGTGGTTTTATTATTCGTTTGAAATTGTATTGAAGCGGTTTATGGTGCGATGATTTTAAGCTAGATATATGTTAAAAGGATTCAATGTTATAATCGATGAATGTTGTGCTGTGATAAAGGAATTTACATTTACAATGCTACAAAAATTCTCAACTAACTAAACCGAAAAATAAACCTAGGTTAATCAAGGGTAACAGATAATATCTATTTAAACAGCTATGTACCTAGTCAACGTCGTCAAACTTAAAAATGGAAAAAAAATTGGTAGAAAAAGTTATTCTAGCGTTTAATTTACCAACCGGGGTTTTACCTACAAAATTTCTTAGGGTCTGAAGAATAAAATATAAGATTAAAAAATACAAGATACATTTCAACTAAAAGCTCGAAAATCGAAATAATAATCGTACTCATTCGGAACGATTTGGAACACGATTATATACCGTATAAATGGATTACAGGTACGTCCCCGAAACCCGCGGTGTGGGAAGTAATTTATTATTACATTTACATGTGCGTAATAACGAGCCAAGAGATGTTGTTCTCGCGTCTTAGGCGTTGTTGGGCTTTGAATTCAGCGTGTAAAAAAGTTTGGCGGTGTAATCTAGTATTCAATCTTATAACCGTTCGAACTATGAGTAACATCGATTCAGGTATAATGCTTAATTTTCCGCACTCGCTGCTGCAATGTTACGAATTGTGTCACTAATGACACAATGAATGAATGAATGAATGATGCGTCCAGGCGATCATTACAGTGCGTATCTGCCGATCGATTCTGTAAAAATCTCATCGTGAAAAGTTAGGTGAAGTGAACTTAGAGTGAGCTGTCAATAGTGTCAAATCCTAGCATTAGTTGGAATGATAGCTCACTCCACGCTCACTTCACCTAAGTTTTCTCGGTGAGATGGTTACAGAATCGCACTGTTGTAAAGGTACGCACTGTAATGATCGCCTGGACGTAGTCACTGATGAAATACTCGAATCAGAACTATTAGATACATTATATGCAAATGCTCCCGGTGAGTGGCCTAAAGATGTGATTATGTCATGACAGTAATAATATGTCAGTTTGACGTGTTTGAGTAAAAGGCATTTGTTTATGACATTGCATTTTCAACTAGGTAAACACTTATTTCTAACACCTCCTCCTGAAGTTGAACTTTTGAATTGAATGAACTTTTAGATTTCTTTACCTCGTTATTAAATGATTACTGTATACATATTTGTGAGACTTATGTAGATTACCTTGTTTTGGTCATAGGGTGTATAGACGTTTGGGACATTTTTTTTTTGCTTTGGTTTGGTAAAATAAATTGTATACTATGTTTTGTACCTGAATGGTAGATACAATGTTATGGAAAAATGGTTGTAGAAAATAAAATGGATTTTTGTCCGTATACGCATCTTTTTGGGGCTCCTGTTATATACGCAACGTTTGACGATTGAAAAAAAAAATGTCACACAGCACATCAAAAATTCAGTCAGTTCAGACACTAATCAATTGTGCACTGATTTTGTAATTCAACGATGTTACCATTTCGTTTAACAAAACCGCAGCAAAAACTACTTGTTTCCTAGCCACACAAAACCAGGCTAGCGTCGTGTCGCAGCATAACGACATCCTCTCTACCTGTAACGCAAATCCCACATACATAATTCATTAGAAACCGCATTGAGAACGAAATGTGGTGCTGTTTTAATTCTATTGTCTCTTTAAACCTGACTTTACTGTGTTCTTGTCAATGATAGTAGGAGGACGTGGGACTTTTACGGAAATAGAAAATCTTTAGAGACTGAATGATGGGTGAAGTTTACCTACATTTGTCCTAGCCATTTATTCATTCATTTACAAGTAGCCTTATTCTGAGTATTCTGAACTGTACCTACGTTTGGGCAGTCAGACTCACCACCGCTTAACTGACTGGTAAACCACAGCCAGAGATGAGTGCTATCATCACATAATTTGTGCTAATAGGTACTTTGTTGCAATCATAAAAACGTACCTAACCAATATATACTATCTTTCGTCCTTGACATCAAGCAATGGACAAAATTGTCGAAGTTTAATTGGTTGAATACGAGACTTTTGCCTACTTTGTATGTGTATATTTTAAGCCGTGTCTCTTGCGCATGTTTTCTCGAAAAATTATACAAAAACATTGAAACAAAGAGGCGTGGCCATACACATTTATGTACGTAAACACGATGTTCTCGTTTTCCGAGCTGCATGGAAAACGTTTTCCGCGCGGGTGAAGAGGGGAAGGGTTTGTTTCTAATTACATCACGTCTGCACATCGGACCATAGAAGGAAAACCAATTCTTCAAAATCAGTTTCAGACGCACGAAAGAAATTGTCCAATCTAAACCGGTCATCAATCTTTAGCTCTTGGTAAATGTCAAAATTTCGAAGTCGAAAATGTCTTCTCCTCGTTATTGAGTCTATAATTGTTAGCAATTATAGAAGACATTGCAACTGTTAGCACGTCTTCCTCGACGGAACTCATTACGACATCTACACAAAATGTGTTAGTAATCTAAAAATATTTTAATACAAAGGAGACAGCTTGTGTATGAAAACAAATGTTTACATATATGGTAAGGTCTTTTGTGTCATGTTTCGAAAAATCACGCGCAGGAGACACGGTTTTATGCACACAACAACATACAATTTTTCTTTCTTTCTTTTTAACCAATTTTTAGTTTTCATGAACTTCATAAGCCTGTCTCATTCCCCCCTCATTCCCCGCTCTGGGGAGAAGATGGAGTGATCTTATCAATTAGTTAGAATTTGTTACCAAACAGTCAGCCTTTTGAAGAAGCTACCAATCTACATAACTTTACTTACATAAACCGAGTTAATTAAATATTCTCCAGCCAGATCACCGATCTACGTTTGAAAGTGCCGTCAAATTTTAAAATTGCATCGTTCACGTAACGACGCGGCTTCGACGTCAACGTCGCAGATGAAGTGATTTATGCGCCGTTGAATTATTCATGACGTTAACGTCACGTCACCGTCACGTCAAACAATCAGCTCGAGGTATTCACTCTATGGGAGGCTTAAAGGTGCCTTCATGGATTAACGATTTGTGAATGATTTGGAGGATAGTGAGTCTTCATCCACCATCCAGCTTAAAATATAATAAAGCTCATCATAATAACATAACATAACATCACGTCAGTAGTCCCGGGAGGGTCAAACAGATGTGCACCTTATAGTAATATTTTACATAAATATATATATTTAAACAATAAAATAGATATTTCGCAGGTCTGCTGGAAGAAATTTCTTAAGAAATAAGCAGTACCTTGGTACTCATATTATGATTATGTCATATCAATATGTATTTTACTGTACTGTAATTACCCGTGACATCACAGCGGGCCCTATCAGAGTACCAGCGCTGCGACATTTATTTTTTAAATGTCGTAGCATTATGCTGAGATAGGAGCTCTTTGGCCTCGTACAGGACTTTTTGTTTCAGTTTTCTTTTTGTTATTTTTTTTATATAAGTAATTTGGGTTTATTACTTTTTTTATATAATTTTATTTTTATTGTGTTTAGTTTAGTTTTATGATCTTCCTGTGCGAGTCGCAATAAATACTTTTTCTTTATTTCTTTATAGTAAACCCACATTTCGTCAGGTATGTTTAAGTCCCAACGTCCACTTACCACATACCTAATTAATTAAACAAAGAAAAGTGTAGTAAAACATGTTCCACATTTTTGTGGTTTTATTGGAAACCACATAACATACCATGACGCCTATATTCTTCTAAGGGTTGGGCAGAGGTGTATAGACGCCAGCACATCAAGCTACTACAATCTGTCAAATTTCTTTAATAGATTTTCAACTTTATTTCTAAAGCATTAAGGTTCAAGGTTGACTGGAAAAATTTGACATTTTCGGGTAGCTTGACCTGCTGGCGTCTGTACCTACTGAGGTAGGTATAGGCTACCCGCATTTTGCCAGTTATGTTAGAGACCAATAAAACCATTTAAGAGTTATTTATATAAATATACAAAACACTAGAAGTCAATTTCAAATTAATTTATTTTCTCTCCATAAACAATGGCATCATATTCATTTAGACAAGCATAGAAACTATTGACACTAGTTTGTGAGAGACCGGCACTAGGAATCGGAATAGGCCGATCACCAGGGACCACAAAGTATCAAAAACAAAAGTAATTTATTAAAATTAATCTGAGTAACAGCACTTTTCGAAAATTACATAAGACAGTCCCCCAAACAAAACGGCTACCCTTCACCACTTCCTAGTGCTTTCGCTGGGACGAAGAAGTTGCGAAACAGACTCCCCAGGAACACAGCTGTCTGTTCAGTTAGAAAATACTTGATTGTATACAGGGTTATTTGTAAAACACCAACAACCTCTTAAGAGGTCATTGTACTCATCATTATGAACAACTTTTACTATGGGACCAAAACTGAAATCGCGAAAAAAAAATCAGCTGTTCCCTACATTTATGTTCGCATAACTCGTCAAAATGTAGGGAGCAGAGCAACTGATTTTTTTTTTCGCGATTTCAGGTTTGGTCCTATAGTAAAAGTTGTTCATAATGATGAGTACAATAACCTCTTAAGAGGTTGTTGGTATTTTACAAATAACCCTGTATAAACATAATCGGCTTCAGAAGTAATTCACACAAGCTTACCTTAAATCCTTATAAATAACGGTGAGACATGATACGAGTAGAGTAGGCAAGACTTTGGTTTACAACCTCTCGTAATGAATACGCTATTATAATCGTGAAGCTGTAAAATGCCGTGGATAGATAGAAAACTACATTATTATTATTTAGTAACATGGTACGGAAATAGGCTTCGTTATCAAAAGTTTTACCTATATAGCTTCCCCAGTCAAACAAGAGGTAACCGCGGTATATTTCAGGAACAAACTGCTATTTTTGTTGTCGTTTTAATTTGTAAGTTGAAACTTCTTTAAGCGCACTTTGGGCTCTTAATGAACAGGGAACGAAACTGAACTGTCACGCTTGGGTTGGTGACGCTGAATCGCGTATACTCGGCTCCAGTTGTACGTCACTTTCACTTCTATCGTGTAGCCACTATTTTGCCCTCTTTTTTTAAATCAAATTCATAATTTCAATTGGACAATTTTAAAAGCAATTAGTTTTCGAAGTAGTGTTAAGATACCTGTTTTATCTTATCCTGACCCGCAAATTATTTGCTGTTGAACTGTCATCATAATCATCATCAGCATTTTAGCCGAAAGACGAAAAATGTCCATTGCCATAGGCCTTCCCCAAGCACCTCCACTTCGACCGGTACTGTGCTTCTCGAATCCAGCGGATTCCTGTGGCTTTCACAAGGTCATTGGTCCACCTTGTGGGAGGCCTTCCAACGCTACGTCTTCCGGTACGCCGTCGCCACTTCAGAACCTTTCAGCTCCATCGGTCCTCTATTCTGCGAGCAATGTGCCTTGCCCGCTGCTAATTAAGTTTGGCAATTGTTCAGGCTATGTTGAACAGTATAACGTCATAGCACATAGAAAACCATGTCACGCCTATTTTTCCCAAAGGGATAAGCATAAGGTATAACTATACGTCACTATCATTTGGCCAGCATGTTTATGTGAAGTCCCAAGCCATAAAAACACATGATTAAATAGAGGAAAAAGAAAACATTGCTATAGTTCCTTAATACTGATTATATCAAAATGTTAGTTCCGCAAAATGTTATCAAAGTATAAACGAGTTTGGAACGAAGCGCTGTCGAAACTATACTGCAAATTGACACAGTGCTTAAACTCCCTTAAACCTTTCACGTAATCGAATTCTGTTCACCCCTTAACGCATTAAGATAAAGACATAGTGTTCACTTCAATTAAGAACAACTTAATTGTGACTGACAAAGTATGTAGACTTAAGTTTATAGATAAGGATTGTTCAATTATTATTTAACGCTTTTAGCTGTAGGTAAATTTGATAAGCACCTTCTAGGAAATACATCCTAATCAGAGGGCTGGCCAAAGAATCAGCATTGCTATACAACGTAGCAATGCTGCCAACTTGGCAAAGCCTTTTGGGTACGTTTGCTATTGACAGCGATGCAGACGATTTTTTTGATGTCCTTTGATTATTTCCCCTCCTTTTTAGGGTTCCGTACCCAAAGGGAAAAACGGGACCCTATTACTAAGACTTCGCTGTCTGTCCGTCCGTCTGTCTGTCACCAGGCTGTATCTCATGAACCGTGATAGCGAGACAGTTGAAATTTTCACAAATTATGTATTTCTGTTGCCGCTATAACAAAGAATACTAAAGACAAAATAAAATAAATATTTAAGGGGGGCCCCATACAACAGACGTGATTTTCATAGATAATGGTACGGAACCCTTCGTGCGCGAGTCCGACTCGCACTTGGCCGGTTTTTATATACTTGTAAAGGTTCGTAATCCTAACTAATATTATAAATGCGAAAGTACATAAGTTTGTTTGTTTGTTATCTTTTCAGGCCTAATCCACTGAACCGATCATCATGAAATTTCATAAACGTTATCAGGGATATGGAAAAGGACAAAGGGTACCTATCATCCAGACAAAAATACTGTTCCCGAGGAAAAGAACAATAACTTTCGACGGTAATAATTACTTTTACGGGCGGCGGGCTACCGAGTGCATCTTGCAGGTCATGGAGTTATGAGAAAGCGAGCGGCCTCCAGATTGCACCGTATCTGAGCAAGCTCTAACAGCATTCTGAAAGTAATAAGGGACCGATTAGACGGTCCTTTTCTTAAACACTAGATCGCACTCCACGTGTCTATTTGAATTCGTTTGTTTTTTCTTTGTGTGGTTTACTAACATAGTTCTTAAGTACTTACTAACACATATAATTATGATAAAATTTTCGGTTATTAATACTCGGAAATAAAGTTATTACCTATAGGTATATAATTATATTGCTAAAACACGTTGCAATTTTCGACAATATACTGAAATACCAAATACCGTAAAATCTATGGATTCGACTAAATAGAGATTACATGGATAATTTGTGATACTGCGAAGTCTTTGTTGATGAACGTACTAAATATTACCTAATTATATTCTCCTACATGAAATAATGCCAGTTTAATACCAAAACACCAATAATTCTATGAAATAAACAAAATACAATACAACATGGATGATGTTTCAGTAATTAATTTGGTCTTTGTTGATGCTTGCAATAGCATCAAGCATCAAACAGTGAACTATTTTCGTTACAATACAGTATTCGATTGTTATGTAGGTAGATACTAAATACCGAGGTAATCATCATCTGCCTAGCCTTTTCCCAACTATGTTGGGGTCGGCTTCCAGTCTAACCGGATGCAGCTGAATACCCGTATTTTACATGGAGCGACTGCTTATCTGACCTCCACAACCCAGTTACTGGATAATACGATACCCCTTGGTAAGACTGGTTATCAGACTTTCGGGCTTCTGACTACCCGTAACGACTGTCAAAGATCCACGAATGACAGCCGGGACCAACGGCTTAACGTGCTTTCCGAGGCACGGAGGGGTCTCGGTATGTAAAGATGGTCACCCATCCACAGACCAACCGCGGCAAGCGTAGCTTAACCTGACCGATCGACCTGTGCGGCTCTTATTATTTAGCCACGGGCCCCTCCTCCGAGAAAATGATTAAAAACCGAGGTAATAATTTTATTAATTTACATAAATAAAAAATAAAAACATAATTATAACAATATACAGCATGTAAGAGAGGCACGGTCATATTTAAGGGTGTGGTACAGACCATAAAACTTTACATCTTTTTCCATGGGACCAACATCGTAATCGCGAAAAAATTGTCAACTGTCCCATACAATACTTCAATACCTACTCGACCTAAAATAGTTCAGTCTAATGATCTGTACCATAGAGCATAGAGAAGAGCATATTATACAGAATGTATCAGAAAGTGATACATTCTGTATAATATGCTCTTCTCCGCACACGACACACATAGTACACTAAAATACAAAATACCTATAATAGGGTAGCTTCCTGGGTAAAAAAATAATTATTATATTTAGTCCATCAGTTAGATTATCGAAAAGTAATGGACACGTATTTATTCTTTTGTGAATCAATAAAAAAATGACAAAGATAAAACACGTCAAAATTTGGGGGTCGTGACGTCACGCCATGCTAAAAAGTGTAGCGAGGCGTGACGTCACACGGAACTATAACGGGCGACATCTTCATCATTTTTTATATAATTTTTTGATAATCTAAATGGCGGACTAATTAGATTTTTTTAGGCAGCTAGCCTATTGTGTGAACTTTGTTCAATAAATCTTCCTCGTTGATCTAGTCCTGGTACCGTCACACGGGATGAAAAGAGATGCAGGGTTCCTCTCCCTCCCGATCCCTTTTCACCCCATTTGTTGCCAGTACCATGGATATTTGCTTAAACCTTCCGAAAAGACAGCCGTGATATTTACTGAGAAAATAGATACAAATTCTCTTTCAGGAATTAATTTTAATGCTTGTTATGACTAGTTACGATTAACAGTTCGCAAGTCGTTTTAGAAATCCAATTAAATCTGTGAATGTCGTGAATGAGTCGCCTACGCAACTTTGGAGTGTCTGTTTGAATCTTTGAATAGCTATGACGTTGGTTTGGAGATAAATCTGTTCTATTGTTATGAACTGTTTATTTTAGAGTATGGTGACGTCAGCAATTTTATGTGCAAGATTTACTGAATGAGAAAACACGTGGTAAGTTTTTTTGTTGCTATTTATAAGTATGTATACAATTGGTTTTATTTAAAAGTGGTTGGCTCCTTTATTTTTTAATGAAATTTTATGTTGCTACGAACATACTATTTTCAAACCCATAGGTTTTTGCAATGTGTCGTATTTCATTGTTGTTTTCGTTATTTCACGCAAAAATCGCTATTGAAAGTTTCCAAATGTTGACTACATACCGAGACCCCTCCGTGCCTCGGAAAGCACGTTAAGCCGTTGGTCCCGGCTGTCATTCGTGGATCTTTGACAGTCGTTACGGGTAGTCAGAAGCCCGAAAGTCTGACAACCAGTCTTACCAAGGGGTATCGTATTACCCAGTAACTGGGTTGTGGAGGTCAGATAGGCAGTCGCTCCATGTAAAATACTGGTACTCAGCTGCATCCGGTTAGACTGGAAGCCGACCCCAACATAGTTGGGAAAAGGCTAGGCAGGTGAGTCGTGATGTTATGTCAGTTTAAAAGCAACTCACATTTGCAGGAAAAAAATAATTCACGCTCTGAAAAACACAAAAACATAAAATTACAACGTAACGACGTCACATCTCCCACACCTGAACACTGAAAAATTACAGGAAAGTGCTTCAGCGTAGATTTTTTCTGTATTTTTATTATGTGGGAAAGCTCTCTCGGTAATGCGGGCTTGCTCACACCTTTTAGTACAACGTTATTACATTAGCCGTACTCGGTGCAATACTGACGCTATTTTAATACTATAAAAGCACTTTAGCTTAATTCTCTTGAGTCATAGAATAATGAAAGCATGGAGGAGTAAAACTCATGTACTTTTCTTTGTTTGTTCAAAGATGCCACCAAAATTAACTTGTATTTGTGTACCTATTTTATGTATAATTAATTATGTTATCTTTTTTTTTTTACTTTTTTATTATTATTAACTCCTGTTTAACAGAGCACTTGCCATCTTATCTCTACACCACCCTTGGGGTGGCTCTGTCTACCAATTGACTGGTACAGAATACCTAAGACATTAAGTATTAATATATTCTTTATGCGCGAGAAGTTTAAATAAATAAATTATCACCCACCGAGTCGTGGGTGACCCCACAAGCCCGTTACGACCTGCGTTGATCATCATCATCACGTAGTTGGCAGGTGTCTATTACAGACTGTCCAGATGCCTCCCAGGTATCGCCAGATAAAAGGAATTCATGCATTTTGACGACCTTCATCAGGTCTTCTGTCCAGCCTGCTCACGCTAACCACACGGGCTAGTGTTGACGTTTCTTGCAGAATGGATGGATGGCGAATGAATAAAGGTCTGGAGTAGTACCATAATCTATAGCTATCCGATCGAGACTGCGGTGAACATTCCTGCAAGTCCCAAAACCATAGGAATGTAGAATGTGTTAAGATAAGGAGCTCCGTTTCTATACACTTCATTCTTTGCCTGAGGTTAGCTCGTGAAGTATACTCGTTCTCACTTAGAGGGATAATAAAGATGGTGTAATGAGGTTTGTTTGAGGAATATCACGGAGAAATTGAGTTTCTGGGGCTAAATCGCCTCTGTAATAAATCTGATGTAGGTAATGCGGTATTTTAGGTTCAATTTGACCTATAAACACGAATTTTTTATTTTATTTATTTTGATTATAAATAAAAAGGCACTGATTTAAAGCGGCAGTTGTTTATTGTAGTTTTTATAAATTCAAATTTACAAAATCCATATTTATTAACAAGTTCGGCAGTAAAAATACAATAAAAGATAATGTAAAAAAGTAAGTTTATTTAAATATTATACATACCAAGAAGTATATTGTATTTCAAGTTTATTGGGTTTTAGTTTACCACATAGAAGTATTCAAGGTAATAATACACACCAACACGCTCTAAAATAGATGCCATAGATATTTCAAATCACTTAGAAATTCTCGGCTACCTATTCGTAGCACCGAACATCTTGTAGCCCTATCTCGTAGCACGTCTACGGTCGTAGCGCGTCTACGAGTATAGCAGCTACACAAACATTGACGTAGCTTTTTACTCCTTTAGTTTTAACTCCCGTAGAAGCCTTCACCTGAGCGTGAATACTTTGTTCTGGATACATTATTCATGTTGTACATTTACATGCCGAGCTAGTAGGTATGACGTACGTACTATTTAACAAATTACTTTTGTTAAGGGTGAGTTCTCATGTCAATGATATGTATCAGTGATGTACACCAATTTTGGATTTACCGGTTAGTTTAATCGTAATTTTGCTTTCGCTGCCAACCTAAACATAAAGCACGACTGCTGAGAGTAGAGTTCTAGATTCCATCCCTAGGTAGTGCAGTCCAGTAGTTCGTCCATAGTAAATTTCTCAGTTATAACCCAGATTTCCATCCCCAGGTAGTGCAGTCCAGTAGTTCGTCCACAATAAATTTCTCAGTTATAACCCAGATTTGTGCCAGATTGTTGGTAAATAATTATGTTTGCCCCATATTACATGCGACTTGTATATTGTTGGTGAAAATTTGTGGACTTACGGTCACCAAAGGAGATAAGTAACCAGGGTCATCGGATATAGTTGATCTTTATCAACCGATGGATGTTTTCGAATAAAATTTAATTTAATTAATAGAAAACAAACAGTTAATTTATCAAATTAAATTTCATTTGAAAACAGTTTCTTACTAAACTTTCTACTATATCCGATGACCATGGTTACTTATCTCTTTTGGTGACTGTATGTCTCACCTCTGCTTTACTCTTCGGATAATACCGGCGTGGTTTTGTGTTAAGTGTCAACTAAACTAAATAACAATTTCAATTAACAATAGGTACTAACAGTTAAGTCATAAAACTGCCTGCCATTATCACTGCTCCCCTTTGAATATTAACTACTTCACGAACCATTTTAAGCAGTTTGCATCGAAAGGTTTCGCACTTCGCGTACACCGGCTGCCAAATATAGAGTTTCGTAGAAATTTCTATTAGAGAGACAAAACTACGTAAATTCCCAGCTGTTGCCAAGATTCAATAACTGTGAGATACGATATTACAAACCCTGTTGTACCAAAAACATGGGTAGATGACGTATAATCGAGAATGTTGGGGATGGCTAGATACAATATGAAATTAGTTAATTTCATCGAGGCTTTAATAGTGTTACTATTAGAGACCTTATTCGGTTCTGTGCTTCTCGCATCCAGGAGATTCCTACGGCCCTCACAAGGTGATGACCTTGTCCAAATTTTAAAATATCCAATTCTTACACGTAGGTAACTAAGTTACCTACGTGTAAGTGTTGTTTACACTGACTATATTTCATTTTATCATAAAAATGGATATCGAAATTACGATCTCGAATAAAAGCTCAAATATTGATACTTAATTCTTGCCCAATTCACCAAATCATCTGCAGCAAAAATTCATTTATTGGAATTTTTCATATTTCGTATGAATGTGTGTTTATTTATCAAACATATTGAATTACTTTATCCTGAATTTTTTAGCCTTGTAATCAAATCTTGTTCAATAGATTTGATTACAAGCCTTACAAATTCAGGCACATACATAATAAGTGGGTAAGGTATACGCAGAAGGCTTACAACGCTCTGCGCGTTCAGTATAACAATGCGTTGAGGATATTGTTGGGGCTACCTCGGTTTTGTAGCGCGTCTGGCATGTTCGCTGAAGCGAGGTTAGATGATTTTTATGCCGTTATGCGCAAGCGATGTGCGAGTATGCTGAAGCGATTCAGGGGTACCCCCAACAACATACTGGCTACATTGGCGGACAAAATTGATGGGCCTTTCATTAGGCACTGGGCAGCTAGGCATGTGCGTACTGGCGTACATGTCGCCAATTAATTTAAGCTTTTTTAGTTTTATGTACGCATCATATACGTACTAACAATCAATGGTCTGAAATAAATAAATAATTATTATTATTATAATAATATCAGCCTATTACGAACCTTCTACGGATCAAATTTAAGCCCTATTCCCACACAGAGAAGACACGGATTTGATCACCACATTGATCGCGTGTAGGACGCCCCCCCAGCTAGATTGCAGTCCAGCTGACGACCTAAAGAAGGTGGCTGGGACAGACTGGATGCGGAAGGCGGAGGACAGGGTTTTGTGGCGCAGCCTGGGAGAGGCCTATGTCCAGCAGTGGACTGCAATAGGCTGACTTGATTGATTGATCACCACATTTGCTCACGGTGTTTATGCATCAAACTATCATTAGTTAGGTTTCTTCATAATGTTAACGGTAAGCCAAGACATCATAAGCCTTAGGGCTATGAATAACTTGGAAAGTGTGTTGCTATACAAAATTCAGAGTTTTTTTTTTTAAAGAACCTATTCTTATACTATCCTGCAATGTTTGAAGACTAAGGTCTTCAACCAGTGCGTCCTGCTCGTTATAATATATAAGGTGCTATAAAAATATCTGCCACGGCTTTAATGGGAGGTAGTATTGTGTTTATAGATTACAATAGTGAAGAACTTTCGTATCCCGGAGCAGTTAATTCACGACCGAGTGGCCGCCGCGCACGGCGGCATTGTTTGATAAGAATGGCAACAGTGTATGAATGAACGTCGCCGGCGTTTTTTAATTGAATTCAGTGCGGTGCGGTAACAGCTTACAAGTCTACGGGATGGTTTTATACTAATAAATACTAATAAATCAATTCAAATTTATACGTACATTTTTTTTGTATGAAAAAAAATATGACGAATAATCAATAATTTATCTTTACTATTGTAATCTATAAACACAATACTATCTCCCACTGCAGCCGTGGCAGATATTTTTATAGCACCTTATATGTACGTTGCTGAAACGTGAACACTGTAAAGAACTGGAGTAACCGACATAGCTTGCAGAGTAAGTAAACTAAAGTGGCAGTGGGCTGGCCATGTTTGTCGAAGGACTGGTGACCTAGCCGGTGGAGCAGACGAGTCCTAGAGTGGTGACCGCGTATCGGCAAGCGTAGTGTGAGACGCCCCCCGGCTAGATGGACAAACGACCTTAGGAAGGTGGCTGCCGTGGCTGGGATAGATTGGATGCTGAAGGTGGAGGACAGGGTATTGTGGCGCAGCCTAGTGGCCTTTGTCCAGCAGTGGACTGCGATAGGCTGCGTTGATTCCTATGCTTGAAGTGTTTTTCCTGTATCTTTCGCGCAGTTGAATTGGGTATATGCACCTGTAATAATAGTTGTAAGGGAGATGTTAATAAATAAATAAACATTGAATGTAATAAACAAACAAACAAATCCCACACACAATAGACGTTGGTAAAATCCAGTTGTTAAAGAAACGGGTTCACTAACCTTTGGCCCTCAACGATTGATATAATAATTTAGCTTTATTATAATATAGGTTTTCCTAATCGCATTACCTTCTTTACTTTGTAAGAAGCTCATGAAATTCACAGAATATTACTGCTAATAATATTCTTCATGAACCGTTTCAAGTTAAGATTTCAGTTGTGAGTAACGCTAAAATTGTGATTATTCAAAAGATCATTTGTAAGCTTATTGCTAATGAGCACTCATTTTCTGAAATGAAGTATGTAGGTACTGAACAATTATAAGGTAAAAATTAGTTAACTCTGCTATGTTATACGATACACGTAATACTGCAGCAGCAGCATATCATCATCTGCCTAGCCTTTTCCCAACTATGTTGGGGTCGGCTTCCAGTCTAGCCGGATGCAGCTGAATGCCAGTATTTTACATGGAGCGACTGCCTATCTGACCTCCACAACCCAATTACTGGGTAATACGATAACCCTTGGTAAGACTGGTTGTCAGACTTTCGGGCTTCTGACTACCCGTAACGACTGTCAAAGATCCACGCATGACAGCCGGATCCAACGGCTTAACGTGCTTTCCGAGGCACGGCGGGGTCTTGGTATGTAAAGATGGTCACCCATCCACAGACCAACCGCGGCAAGCATAGCTTAATCTGATCGATCGACAAGTGTGGCTGTTATTACTTAGCCACAAGCGCCAGAATACTGTATAAGTATAATTAGCCGTTAATGTCCCCTCTACACACGCCTCTTTTTTGCTCGCTTCTAAGACTACCCTTGATGTTAAATACATCCTACTATTAGCCTTCCTCAAAAATTGGGCTATCAACTGCATTTTTTTTTTGTATTACACTCCGACTGGTAGTAGGAGGGGCCCGTGGCTAAATAATAACAGCCGCACAGGTCGATCGGTCAGGTTAAGCTACGCTTGCCGCGGTTGGTCTGTGGATGGGTGACCATCTTTACATAACGAGAACCCTCCGTGCCTCGGAAAGCACGTTAAGCCGTTGGTCCCGGCTGTCATTCATGGATCTTTGACAGTCGTTACGGGTAGTCAGAAGCCCGAAAGTCTGACAACCAGTCTTACCAAGGGGTATCGCATTACCCAGTAACTGGGTTGTGGAGGTCAGATAGGCAGTCGCTCCATGTAAAATACTGGTATTCAGCTGCATCCGGTTAGACTGGAAGCTGACCCCAACGTAGTTGGGAAAAGGCTAGGCAGATGATGAATCCGACTGGTAGTTCCAGAGATAAGCGTGTTCAACCAGCCACAAAAAACTATATAATACTCCGAAAACAGCTTTAAAAACTCTAAATTTAATCAAGAAGCGTCGCACACGAAACTGATAAATTATTAAGACATCAACCTACGTCACTAAAGTAAAACCTCCAAGGCCTCCACGTTTTATATCAATCCAAAGAAATGATTAAGCCCGCTGACGGTAACATAAAATATTTAAAAGACAATATACCGAAATTGGTTTCGTGAACTTCTAATAAAATCCCTTACATAAGGCTATGAAATCACTGCTGTGTAACGTTTGATCGGCCGCACGGCTCAGGCCTGAATTATTTATATTCAATCTCGCATCACACCGGAGGCTTGAAGGCTTGGAGGTCTAGCTCTCTGCAATTTGTGGATATCTGTGTTCTTGAGAGATGGCTGCTTTGTTGGTAAAGAACTGGGGATAAACGGTATGATGTTGTGTCACTATAGTGCTTTTGTGATAGATCGTCTCTTTTTCTTCTTTTTGAGTCGATAGCAATGGTAAAAAATATTATGTTATGTTAGATGAGTTGGGCCTAGCACGCGTAGCATTTGTCAATGGAAAATAAACAAAATGACAGATTGTAGAAAGATTTCTACCGTCTTAAGCATGGTGATGAAGTTACTATTCTTCAGTAGACAAAAGCCTAGAATGTCAAGCATGACAACCAATTTTTCTCTATTTATTTTCTCAACAAGGGTCAAATAGACATCACATTGGACTTAGAGAAGAATCTATCTATATTGATTTTAAAATTTGCTTCTCGTTAAAATGGAAAAAATAAATGTATTTATATACGACTGCCCAAAAAGGAGTGTAATGTCTGAATACATTACACTCCTTTTTGGGCAGTCGTTTAATTGCGGATAAAGGTTGATGTATGTACGGTCAGCAACAAACGTCGGTTAACACTTCAGTTGTTTAAATCTTAATTATTGAGCAAAATATTCTTGAAAAACATGTAGAAATAGAATATATAAGAATAATTAACTCTTTGCTATTACATGAAATAGTGAAAACCAATGTATCGCATCATTTTGTATCAATTTAGATGATTTGTAAAAGTAACAGAGTTAATTGACTTTTGTTGCTGACTGTACCTATGTGGGTTTCTTTATTCCACCATAACTTTTAAATGCCTGAAAAAATTTGGATGTATAGGGTATCGTTAGAATCCTTACACCATCTCGAGTGACACTGACTAATATTTAAATAAAATCAATAGGGCGGCAGTATGGCTCCACTTTGAAAAGTGAAAAAAAAAAATTGTTGTCAATGCAGTCGGGGGACTATTCTGTGGAACACTTTTTAATCTAAGAGGTCCCCCGACAGCAATGCCAATTTTATTTATCTGTTTAGTCAGGGAATACAATTTGTTTTTTACTTTTTAGTCGTGTTTATAATTTTTTTAAATTATTTATTTTTATTCTTCATGGAAATGTGAGTCTGCGGGTCGCCCCGTGCTCAGGCAGAAGAGATGTCAAGTTGGAAAGAAACTCTATTCTTCGTAGAATAGAGATACAATTGGTCATGCTACGCGAGCACTTGGTGGCCACACGAAGCACGGCATCAGTGGTGTTTTATAGGTCTTCAGAAAAGCAGGTGTATAGACACTTTGGATACTCCAACATATGGCACATGGTTTGGTAAAGAGCTCCGCATTAAGCACGGATTGTCACTTGGGTCAATAATCAAATTATCGTATATATTACTTTTTTGAGAGTCTTTTTCACACCAACATTTCTACAGTTCTCTTTTAATTATATGTGGGACATCACAAATCAAGACTACGAGCTGTTACTGAGAAATTCCTAATAGAAAAACCCAATAAAGAAAGAAAGAAGAAAGAAAATGCATTTATTTGCGGCAAACATGACGCATAAAAAAAAGGACATAAACACACAAAAAAAGAAACAAGTACCAATAACACTGCCCGACCTGGGAATCGAATCCAGGACCTCATGCTCGGCAGTAGCGCTTGCGACCACTAGACCAACGAATACGATGTATTCATTTAACATCAGAATGCAGTCACGTACGCTTTTGCATACCAACACAGGTCAAATGCAGCTCTTATAATTATTTTTATAAAACTATGTGTTCATAAAAATATGCAACCCATTTATTAGACTCTGACAACCGTTGTTAAAATGTCATGGCTGGCAATAAGACTTGTGGTATGAACTAATTAAAATGTTGACCCAAATAGATGGCGTCGGGTCAAGTGTCTGAGGACTGACAGCCTGCGCCTGGAGGAAATATTAATATTGAGTTCGATGGGTAGATAAGTTAGTATATAATAATATCCCTGGACATTTTCACACAGCGCCATCTAGTCCCAAGCTAAGCAACCTAATGCTTGTGTTATGGTAACAAGATGGCTGATAAACTACTTATATACATTTTTTTTTTTTTTGTAAATACTTACATAATTATTATAGATAGAAAAACACCCAGACTCGGAACAAATACATGTAGGTCATACAAATATTTGTTCCGTGCGGGAATCGAACCCGCGACACGCAGCGCAGCAGTCAATCGCTTAACCACTGCGCCAACCGTGCCGTCAAAATATATATAGACGTATGTAAGACTTTATACATGTGAAAGTGTGTCTTTTAGCTTTATACCTATAGTCAAGGAAATGAATTGTTTAGGAATGTGGCTATCAACTTTAATTTTCAGTAAACACGATTTCACGCTGACTTTCTATAACAACTTTATTGTACAATACCTACATTCTTTGCAAATAAATGATTTGATTTTACGGCAATGATAATTGAAAGTCAATTGTCATTTACAAAAAACAGAGAAGCGCCAGGGTAGACCGCGTAGTTCAAGTTCATTTATTTAATTAATTAAAACGGTTAAAACCAATTACAGAAATTAAAGACACAGTTTGTATATACACATAAAATATAAAATCATCAAGTAAAAAGTTAATAACACTTTCATAAATCCCTCTCACAGTACTTCTGACATGCTGACAAAATCTTCGTCCAATCGTCCGCAAACAGATCGTTTGTTGGATTAGAGTCCAAGAGATCATTAAGTACGGCTAGGGTACGTGGTACTAGAAACTTAACACGCGCAATGGTGCGACATGGAGGCACAGCAAACAGCCTGTGCATATACCATATTGATAGATGTTTCATGAAATAGCCATTCAATAGGGTTATATGAACTAAAACGCTTGTATTGATTATAATTATGTAAATAATCATATTTTGTTCAACATACAACTTGACATTGACCTAAAAATTGCAAAAAACGTAAGATAATTTGGATTTCGCCGGTTACGGTAATTGGTAATGAGTCAACTTGCTGAACTATACACCACTTCCCTAAGTGTAATCGTGTAAAAGTTTGGCTAGGGATTGTTGCATTCATTTTTATAATATAAGCTAAACAGATAATGCTCATAAGTCATACCTCTATATAACTTTTCCAGGGGAACTTATATGCGTACAAATATAAATAATAATCTTTATTTTACTCTCTTCAGAAACGTTCACATAGTTATAAACAGAGACAAGAATTTTAGCGTTTTGACAAAAATGCATAAAATATGATCCTTTGTGAGAAATTGGCGTCCTACTAGGATACCCTGTGTGAAGTATCGCTAGACTCTCACCCCGATAGATTAATATATTTATCCTTAAAATAAGAGAATTAAGAGAGAGAAGTCCTTCGAAAGCGCTACTGAGTCGTGAAAAGCTATCATTTTATAGGTACTAGGTATATCATTTAGTATAGGAGTTAGTGTTGTTACGATCCATTAATAGTGCTCGTAAATGCATGCGAATAAGCTGTAAAGTTAAGAGATAAGCGCGGAGTAAGTTTAATATAAGCACGAATTGAATGACTGGAGTAGAGACAGCGTATCGGCAAGCGAAGTGTGGGACGCTCTCCAGCTACATGGACGGACGACCTAAAGAAGGTGGCTGGGGTAGACTGGATGTGGAAGGTGGAGCACAGGTTGCTGTGGCGCAGTCTGGGAGAGGTTTATGTCCAACAGTGGACTGTGATAGGCCGAGTTGATTGACGAATTGAATGAAATCACTGTTCCGGTTCGGTAGAAGTAATCGTCGGTGAAACACATGGTTTAAACTTGGGTAATTGTACTGTTTACTACGTATTACACATAACTTACTTTACACTATGTATTACAAATAACCATGTATTGGCTGACTGGTGGGCCAAATCCTCAATTTTTAGGGTTCCGTACCTCAAAGGGGAAAAAACGGGACCCTTATAAGATCACTTCGTTGTCCGTCTGTCAAGACCCTTTTTCTCAGGAAAGCGTGGAGGTATCAAGTTAAAATTAATGTCAAATACGCAAGTCTACGGTTCCTTGGAGGCCTAAGAAAATCAGGCTTCTAAGTCGGTGTAAAAAAAAATACGCTCATTTATGCGAAATATTTTGACACTCGCTAATAAATACAAACCTAGGGCCCTCCCTAGGTTTGTATTTATTACCTACTTCCCGTTGACCCAGAATCGTGGAATTTGGCAAGAAGCAAGGTCTTATAGCACAAGTAAAGGAAAAAGTTCGAAAATCGTTAATTTGTACTTTTGTTGCATACAAAAATATTTTATGCGGTTACAAACTTACATTTACAGTTGGAGGATCGACCGTGACGTATCGATGTACGGGAGAAGTTAATTTTAAGGGAGATGCTTAAATTCTAATATTCTTGCGTTTTTTGCAATTTGCAGGTCAGTGTAAGGTTGTACCTTAATACAAATAATATAATGCGCAACAATAAGAAATATGTAGGTAATAATACAATTTTAACCTTAAAAATCATCAATACATCCCTTTAAATTAGAATTGCTCCGAATTCGTCTGATTTCGCGGGCTACTGCAGCGCCAACCTTAATTAAAATTGTTTTAACAAATATGGACGTATAATATAAACAAAATAAAAATGAAACAAATAACGTTCCAGGTATTGTTCACCCCTGCTTCTTTTAGGTTTTTAGCATTGACACTGTAATTTTAAATTGGAGTTAAATAATATAAATAAATGAAAGCCACATAATTTCATAAGATAAATAGTTGAAATGGTTACAAGTAAGTGTGACAGCTGCTGTAAAAATAGATCATAATAAATTCGGCGTCTATCGTAATGTAACAATGTTAATTGTACTTTTGTTACAAAGTGTGCATTAAAAATAACCTTTTTTTACTTCTTTCTAATGCTATTGTAAATGGACTATAGGTACATAGTAAAGTTTGTTCTTGGGTAAACTCATCTTGGGATCATAAGAGTGCGTGGTCACACTGCGTGGGGCACTTAGCCAGTTTTCCTCATTAGTTAAGATTTTGCCCGCCAACCCATTTTTTTTTTTTTTTTCCTGGACATTTCACACAGCGCCATCTAGTCCCAAGCTAAGCAACCTAATGCTTGTGTTATGGTAACAAGATGCTGATAAACTACTTATATACATTTTATTTTTGTAAATACATACATATTATAGATAGAAAAACACCCAGACTCGGAACAAATACATGTAGGTCATACAAATATTTGTTCCGTGCGGGAATCGAACCCGCGACTCGCAGCGTAGCAGTCAATCGCTTAGCCACTGCGCCAACCGTGACGTCAAATTTCTTGAGGAAGACATTCGAATCGCCCCGCCATGTCCTTCAGCAATTGTTATCTAGAGACAAATCTAGACGACCACGACCTTATGATCCGTTTCTTTACATCAAGAGGAATGGGCATCAGCGTTACCAAATCCGTCTGATTATAAAACCTTGATTATAAAAATTTCTTACACAATCGAAATCTTCCTTTTCGAGTCGCAATAAACACTTATTCTTTCTTTCTAAATCTACATCATTTTAAAGAAAAGACAGAAAAATGCCTCATAATATTATTATCTTGTAGGCCAAATTCCTCAAACAGAATACAAAAATAAAAATAAAAAACATTTTTTATTTTAATTGCCTGCAGTCGAAAGTCTGCTACATACAACACATCAAATAAATGCAATCAGAGCATTTATTTTAAAGTGCCCCACGTGACTCCCTTTGCGTTCCAATTTAACTTAATTTTACGCTTCACTGGTACTCACAATCGCAGCTCATTAAGTTTTAATCAATTGCATTGCGTATATTTTTATTCGATAAAAAGTTATTTCTGTCGTGGAAACTCTTTGATCGCTAGTTACGAGGTTAAAATGTTTATTACCAGCCTGTAATTTCACTACAGGTTAGTCCATTTCTTTCAAAGAAGGTTATAATATTGTTCATCATCTGGCTCAATTTATATTAATCACTAGCTTCTGCCCAGGAAGTCCCCACCGTGTCGCATCCTATCACTCGTTCTGACTTTTTCTTGTTACTCGCCTCCTAAGGTTCCTTGCGTGATGTTAAATAGCCTATAGCCTTCCTCAAGAATTGGGCTATAGCATATATAGCATAGCTATGGCTTTTTGGCATATATAGCATTGAAAAACTCTTATTGGTGTCAGATTTCGAACTCGCACACACATGAGGGGCAATTCTCGTAATTTTAAGAACCTTCACAGTCTGAGGGGCAATTATCGTAAATTTAAGGACGTTCACAGTCTGATCTCAGTCTCAATCTGTCAAAAATACGTCTAATTTCTCTACATTTTGACAAGTTGTTGACATTTGTTTGTCGCCGAGATGAGACTGCGACTAGATTTTGAACGTTTTAAATAACGAGAATACGCCTTCTGACCTTTGGTTAAGATATGGCTGATAGGTACATATTATTAGTAGTTCCTACATAGACATACTGATACACTCCTATGTATAGTAGGAATATGCAATGCTTCTGCCTGTGTCTTCGTCCGGGTGAAATTTCTTGTTCTCACCTGACGATGCAAGGGAATCGCATCGTATCGCATCGCCTACCCGCTTAGCATTATTTCTGGTTTTTATCTTTCTCCTCGGCTCCTAAGGATCTTAGGGTGACGTTAAATAACTTATACCCTTTCTCAAAAATTAAGCTATCATATGCAAAAATAACTTTTTCCGGCGGGTAGTTCCAGAGATTAGCGCGTTCAAACCAACAAACTCTTCAGCTTTATTCTGAGTATATATTTTAAAAATCCATATCGCGTGTTCGTTTTATTTCCTCATCCTACCCACGTATGAAGGTTTGTTTGTTTAAATATGCACTCAATACTCGAGGCTCGTCTGGGTGCATCCGAGTGTACTCGGGTGTACCACGGCAGATGCTTAGCCGTGTCTGCATCCGTTTCAGTAGCTCCTTCTTGCACGATAGCCATGTGATTTGAAATATACAATACTTGGAATTATATTATATGGATGGGCTAATGGATATTTCCTTGGTTAGTATTGTATCATTAGAGAGAGTGAGTTCAATCTGTCTTTTTATACAACTTGTTGCCAATAGAATTGAAAAGTATAAGCTGTATTATACCTATTTAAAAACAAATTAAAGACATATTTATAGAGGAAGGGCTATTACAGTATCGATGAGTTCATAGATGACTAACGACAGCCACAACTAAATGATTTGTGAATTATTATATTGTGTTCATAATATATGATTTTTTTATCATGGATAATGAATTTTAAATTTAAATGCAATTTTGGTGATTATTCAATTTTGTATTACTGAATGATTGACTGATTATTTATTATTTATATTGTTCCATTTTGAATTCGTAATAAATTTTAAATATGAACGTACCTACTCGATGTTTTTTTTTTGTTATTGTTATTTTATTTATCGTCACTGTAATATTTTCAACACAGTGTATTTTGTTATGAAATCATAAGTTATTTACTTATGATTTATGACTTATTAGTGATCGTAGCAGGTAATTAGGAGGTCTCAAGATGTTTGGATGTTAATAAGAATAAATGATAATTGAGGGTAAAACGATTTTGAATAGTATGGTAATATCTTAAAGATGAACGCGACTTGATGCTGAACGAATTAAAGTTAAATAGGCTGGATGTGGGTCTGATTCAAAGTATTTTGGCAAACCCTAAATCGGAAGCAGCCAATAAATTATGTAATTTAGTATTAGTCGTTCAGAAGTGAGCAGCAGCCTTTTATTATTACTATAATGTAATTTTGATTTGTTTTTCCTTTTTTATTATATCTAAGTATATTTACATTGTTATAAGGTATGATGGGGTTGACATAATATCCTTATTGGACAAAAACTTCTCCTGCCCAATTCCCCTTATCCCAATTTATTTTCAATAACAGCAACATTTCCTTTAAAGTAACAAAAAGTATGCGAGATAAAGAAGGAATTCAGAATTATTGATGTATGCGTCTTTCGAAGTAAGTTCGAATAAATCGCAAAAACACCAAAAAAACAAAAAGACGCATAAAAACAATTTTAAAACTCCAAAATCTAGTGAGACACCGATTCAGAATAACTAAAATGCAATTCACACAGCACTCGAATAATTCATGTCTATGTGCGAATACACACAAAAATGCAATATATCGAAACGGACTAAAAAAAATCGGACGACGCGACATTCCAACAATACACTTACCCTTTACAGCATTTATTTTTGTTTGACAAACAACTATTGAAAACCCTATTTATTTCATTCAACGAGTTTGCAGAAAAATCGTATTAAAGTTTCATACGAATCCATGTTAGCAATGAAAAATATTGCTTGAATATTTTATAGAAAAGTGTTATTGAAAATCCCATACAGGGTCAAATTAAATTAGCTAGCGAAACTCTGTAGACGTGCTGGGTATCGATATCCTGACACGATAAAATAAAACAAAAAAAATGTTTTCATGACCGCTGGTAGTGTTGTAAGTCTGAGTTGAGAATATGTATTATATCGTTTTTAGATATCTATACCAATCACGTCTGTGAAGGTTACACAAAATAAAAAGATTTTTGAACCAGAAGGCCAATTCTCCTAATTTAAAACGTTCAAAATCTAGTCGCAGTCTCATCTCAGCGACAAACAAATCAAAAACTTGTCAAAATGTAGGGAAATTTGAGGTTTTTTTGACAGATTGAGACTGAGATCAGACTGTGAACGTTCTTAAAATTACGAGAATTGCCTCTCTGATATTTCAAGTAAATACACCAACAGCTGTCGATGACCCCCACAAAAATAACATCAAATTAATTATTTTTCTGTTTTATCATGTTTAGTTGTCCCATCATGTTCGCAGAGTTTCACTAACTAATTTAATTTGAACCTGTAGATGACGTCAAGACAGAAGATTCCTGTTTCATAAGTGACGGAATTTCTTGGCAATTTCAGGAATTTTATGGTGTAGTTGCACATGTGCATAGACATGCAATTATATAATTCTTTTCGAGAAATAAACACAGTATAGTGTTTTAGAGTAGGGGAAATTATAAGGTCTTCAAATAGTCTCTAGTATCGGCAATGCATCTGATAATTCCCTGATGTTGTCGGTAGCATCAAATGGAACGTAAGTCAGCCATCGTGTTTGCCAGCCATTTTAAATAAGCTACTCCTTGTTAGATAAAGCGATCGTCTGAATATTGCTGTAGAAACACCACGAAATACGCAACGTCGATCAACCAGCACAAATTCTCGCGATAAACACACAATTTAAGAAGAAATTTATAAATCGTCCCCACCTGTCCTGCCATTAATAAACTGAATTTAATATACGCGACAGCAGTTGACAGGTCCTCTCCAAGTTAAAACAACAGAAACCACTCAACGGAGAGCTATTCAATTAATATAATGAAAACGGTGGAAGCCTTTTGGGGCATTATAGTTTGAATTGTAAATGAGACAATCACACGCCTCCCGTTGTACACGAATTCGAAGTATCCTCATTGAAATTCTGATAAGACGGAAGACTTTCTAAGGAATTAAGTAGTTAAGTATCTACTTGTAGACTTAAATCTGGTTTTGCAAGCTGGAGGCAATTACTTGAAACATTTTATTCATGATTGGATACCTGTGGACTTTAATCTTGTATCTGTTACTTATATCGAAAATATAACATGTGGTAATAGTGCTATCATGCCGCATACCATTGTGTTGGTAAGCGAAGCATAATTAAACCCCAGTACTGGACTGCAATGGAGCGCAGTGTTCTAGGTGTCAAGTAGACAGACCATATTCGCAACACAACACTGCACTTCAAGACACAGATTAATGACGTTGCTCAAAAAGCCGCTAAGCTGAAGCGGGACGGGGCTGGCCACGTCTTCCGTATGTCTAATGAGCTGTGGGCTAAAATAACCACCACGTGGAGCCCTGACACAGCTAGAAGGCGTCGCGGCTGACCGTGTAGAAGATGGTGCGACGAGCTGGACACAACAAACGACCAGTAGTCCACTTAAGCCCTGGATCGAAAGAGCTAGATGTCATGGGGAGAGGCCTTTGCCCAACAGTGGGATGATGCAGGCTAACAGTAGTAGTAACTGGCAAATGGTGAAGGAAAACATCGTGAGGAAACCGGCATGTCCTAGAACCAAAAAATCAAAGACATGTGACATCCACCAACCCGCACTGGACCCGCGGGATGGATTATGGGCCACTTCCTCTCACAAAGAGGAGGCTTGTGCCCCAGGAGTGGGAACATTACAGGCTGATTATGCCTACATATGTTACTGGCAAATTACAAGTTTTATAGACACAATATCTCTTTGGCTGCAGAACTTAAATGGGACTGGGCAGGACATGTCTGCCGCATGCCGGAAAAACTGTGGGCCCAAATAGCACAGAACTGGTGCCCTGAGACAGCGAGGCGGGGTCGCGACAGACCACGTAGGAGATGGCGGAACGAGCTAGATAGGTTCTAAAAAAAATATCTCTTTCTGACCACAACACAAAACAACAAGCCTATTTTACTTACACAATCCCATCCTAGTCCTAACCCACTTTCAAACAAGAAACAACCATCAGCATTCAAATAAAAAGCCTTCAATTATTCAGGCCCCACTTTTTCCGAGTTTTCACGTCATTTCTCTGTTTTTCTCTTATTTTCTATACAAATAAAACGGGGAGTATTGTGAAGAGCTCGGCTTCGTTCGCCGCATCTAGAATATTCTATTGAGTTCGCCGTGTAATGAGTCGCCGTGCAGGAATTAAGCATCACGGGGATGCTTCCACTATTTATATAAATGAAGTTGAAAGCTGAAAATGTAGGGAAAATATTTATTTTAACATTTTTGTGGAGATGTGTATCACGTAGGGACAGGTCATTACCAAAATGCGAGTGGTAACTAAGGGTTATAGAATGAAGCAGGTTTAACAGTAATGTCAGCTAATAAGAATTTTGAGGTATTTCATTTGAGTAGTTGTGGGGGGGGGGCTAGCAAAAGAGATAAGTAACCAGGGTCGTCGGATATAGGTGAAGTTTAGTGAGAAACCGATGGATGTTTTCGAATGAAATTTAATTTGATAAATGAACTGTTTGTTTTCTATTAATTTAATTTTATTCGAAAACGTCCATCGGTTTCTTATTAAACTTGAACTGTATCCGGCGACCCAGGGGATCTACTCCGAAGTAGTATCGGCCGAATGTTCAGCCGTTTCCTGCTACGAAGTTACTATTTGGTTCGGTCGGTTCCGATCCTACACTCCTACATTCTTTCGAATATGGACTATGGTCCCGACCCAACTGAGCCGATCCGAACTTTTTTCGCATCTTTCAATAATATTCGGTTCGGCCATGTGTCGGTCCGATCTGAACATTCGCACTTTGCACTTCGCAGTAGGCCCCCTGGTTACTTAATTCCTTTAGTGACCGTACATAAACTCACACCTTCCCATGGACATAGGCATAAAGCTCCGAAGGCCACCTGCTACGATCCTTACATACTCCATTTGCTTCGTTTACCGACGTGCCTGAATGACCAGATGTATGCATATGCATACATCGGGAGGCGCGGCGTCACGGCGGTTGTGAGTACTACGCAACTTACCTTTCTGTAGAACATCACTAATAAGGTCACTATAATATTATATCCTTCTATGGCGTTAACATTTATATAAAATAATAGTCAAACTTAAAGGCTTCGCTTACCTACTTTTGATTAGTTAGACTATAGCAGGTGTTCTCCGTTTTTTTAGCGTGTAATGTGGCAATTTAAAGGGTCTCGGTTGAGAATTCGGGTCTCGGGTCTCGGTTAATTTTGGATATGTATATATTTGTGTATCTATTTTAGTTTATTGTATACATAATGTTTGCACCAACGACATTCCCATTTTATGTCAAGGAAAATCACTGTCCATTCTAAGGTTGCCTGGAAGAGATCGCAGTAATGCGATAAGGCCGCCCATTGTATATTTTGTAGTGTGCCATTTTTTTTTTATGCTATGTATTTTTGTGGTGTACAATAAATTATATATAAATAAATAGATTCGGCTACGTGTATGGCGCCCTCACTAGCGTCTATCAGTTTCTGACAGGACAAGACACGTAGGACACGATGTTAAGTATCCAACGTTTTTGGAACAGCACCACATTTACACTCCAAGGCGGGGCCGTCTATGAATCTCCACCTGAACAGCTTTTCATTGCTTCGGCCAACCAGGGTCCGGAGGAGGTCATTAAACTCAATCGAACTTCAATTCCCGAAGGTTATATAAATTCGTTAGTTAAAACAGCTGGTTTTATTTAAATAAAAAGATAGCACAACGAAAAATCTTTATAAATAATAATCATCAAACTTCATCAATTCCAAGTTTTTAAAAGGCAATTTATTTACAAAACAAAATATTCTTATAATATTGAAAATGCTGCATTGTTGATCTCAAATAGAAAAACTTTTAACGAAACCAAAATTGAATTCAATTTGAAAACAATTGGCGTTAATCTTAGACGTTGCCAAATTAAATTTTATTTTTAAAATATCTAAAACTTTATTGGAGCGACTAGACACTATAAATAACTCTGATGTTATTTTCCCAAGAATAGGGGAAAGCTTTATTTTTGTCAGCCATATTGGAAGTTTAGGTGGCGTTATAAATTTTAATGTGCACTGCTTAGCACATAAATTGCAGACGACTGAGATTCTGTACGGATTGGGTAGTGTATCGTATTGGGTAGTAAAATACCCAGTACGAAATACAGAGAAATATTGCTGTTTAATTTATATATTTACTAGCGATCCGACCCTGATACGCACGGTTTTTACGACTTGGCAAAACATGAAGTTTTCTTTAAATAACTAAGGGGTGATTTTTCTAACACAGATAATCTTTATCCCAGGAATAATTTTGAATTTTTGAGAGTTTCTCCATACAAAAACTCTCAGATATCAATTTTATTCAACGGATAAAAGATATCTGACATTGGAAAAATCAGTCCTTAGATAAATATGAATGTATGAACACATAGACCATCCGGAATAAATACTCTAATAATGTGAAAGCCACATTAAAATGGGTAGTTAAATTTTATCTGACGAAGCGACGCGTCTTTTACTTGTGGTAACTAAGTATACAAACACGCTGTGAATGTGTGTGTAAGCACAGGAACTCTTGGTAACATTCGAGAAAATGGCAAAGTCGGAAATGAGTGTGTGTGTGTGTTATGTGCTGACGCTACTCGTCTTTACGCACACATTCACAGCGTGCGTAACCACAAGTAAAGCGCGGGTTGCTTTGTGACACAAAACCATTATTTCTGCGTAGACGAAGGTACCTTAATTTTAAATAAGATACATCAAGCTTTAGAACGAGACTGCCACACAGGTATTAGTAACAGGGACGAATATTTATAAACGGCTGGATAAAGTAAATTAAAATTAAACGTTTATTGATACAAGTCAGTATGATAGCTACAGAGTAAATGAAATGAAATTGTTTATTCTGCAAATCGAATATAAGATTCCCTTTTACTCGTCATATTAAATAAAAATAAGCTAGGTGGAGTCGACATTTCCTATCTGACTGCTCTTGAGAAGAAATGGCGGAACAAATTCATTAGTGAATAGCTTTTACTATATAATATTACAATAATCATAAATGGCGTGTTATACAAGACTTACGGGTGTATACCATTTTTCCAGTTACCAGCAACATTATGAATTACTGAATTCAATTAGTAAAGTGGCAGAGCAGTCGTGTATTTGATTTCTGCAAGGAACAATGAACCACATCTATACGTGGTGTAGGGTCTATTGTTCCACGTAGGGCTGATAAATGTTATGTTATCATTACAACCGTGAGAAATGAAAGACAAAATGACAGCATATAGAAATATTCTACGGCACGATGTCAAAAATAAACAAAAGAACGCTCACATGTCCTTAGATAGAAATTCATTCATTTGATGGAAAAAGGTTTTATTTTACTTTATTCTTTTCGGTTAAACTTACAGCAAAATGCAGAGTTCTTAAACTGAAATTGAAGGCCATTTACAAGTTTCCACTGATAAACACCAAAAATTAAAACCAGATTTTTTTGTAGTAATATGTAAAGACAGAAAAAAAACACATTGCATAAAAAAACCAAGCACAAAAAAAAAATAAGCTGCGGGCAAACATGCGTCACATCCATTTAAAACGGCCATCGCTCAGTATATACGAGACAGAGCCTCAGCGCTGGGTTTTAGCGCTTTTACGTCTATTCCTCGTACGGAAGAGATAGAAGTGGTTATGCAGAGTTTACCGCGCAATTAGCATAGGTATATACAAACTTCCCAACATCAATCATTGGGCAGTTGCCCGCCAGACACAACACCCGTTTGGTGGGAGGATCCTCCCTTTTCTATGGAGGATGAGTGAACTTTACACCCTGTTCCTCATACCTCTAAATTTCCAAACCTAGTGCTTTCATGATGATAAATGAGAAATGATTTATTTTTCTGTAAGTAGATTTGTACACGTCAATCATATTTTTTTTAAAACTAGATGTGTTCTGCGGTTCCTATCTGACGAGTGTTTGTCATATCCCCAACGATATAGGAGAAATTCTAGTGCCTCTGTGTTCTGGCATAGAAGCTGTATTCGTATAGTGGATCCAGTGGTTTCTAGTGTATCCAGAGGTAATGGATGGGTGTTATTCCATGCAGAATTCCTGGCAGAGCTAAGTGCTTGTTGAATATTGTACACGTGGGAGTGAACACTTACGGCGGCAAACTACGACACATCGCTTCGAATAGAACAGAGTTTGTAATTCATCTTCTGAATCTCGAAATGTTGTTAGTAGATTCTATGTATTTGTCTGCTGAATTTCAAAACACGTAAGACTTGGAGTTGTCAGTTCAGTTTTAGTATTAATCAAATGTGTGATGAACGTAGATTTATATTTATCCTTTTTATAGATTCATTTATATTTGGCAAATGTGAGGACTTTGTAGACTTTAGATCTATAACGAAACGACCAATTGGGCCCGTGCATCTAGCTTCTGACGTTTCATAAGTGCCCATGTAGGTTTATGTGAAATAAAATATTTTGATTATAGGAACATTTCGTGATTAAAATGCATAATTACGCATATATTTATGTATTTTATGGACAGAAGATTACAAAATTTAAATTTTTCCAAGTATACGAAAAATTTAGATTATCAGATTTTAACTTCAATATTTTTATTATTTTGCAGAACGTATTTATAAGTGAACCAAATGCCTTAATAATATTAAAAGAGCGAATACTTTTATTTATTTATTTATACATACTTTATTGTACACCACAAAAATACATAGCATAAAAAATACATGGCACACTACAAAATATACAATGGACGGCCTTATCGCATTACTGCGATCTCTTCCAGGCAACCTTAGAATGGACAGTGATTTTCCTTGACATAAAATGGGAATGTCGTTGGTGCAAACATTATGTATACAATAAACTAAAATAGATACACAAATATATACATATCCAAAATTATAGATACATAAATACATACATACTATATATACAAGCAACGAAAAATAAAAGAAGACTGTAGATGATTGATTTACTTTTCCCATGGAATGGATACCTATTAGTTATACTGCTACTTGTACATCAACAATTAATTGTGTAATTAAGTAATGTAATCCATCAATTACGAGGAGATCGTTTTTTCGTCCCTATGTTACAAACATTGCTTATTATTTAATTTAGCAACAGCAGATCTGTCTTCGTCAACGTTAACATAATTTTTTATATATATTATTATCGATCAGAAGTGAAATTAAATAAAAAAATATACACGACACGAAAACAACACTTAAATATTTTAATAATTAAATAATTACAAGCACAATAGTGAAAATAATGAGAAATATCAGAAATAGTTCCTAAATCCTAGCACAACCGACCTTATTATAGCTTATTACTGATAGCTTATTACTAAGCTATTAATAATAATAGCTATTTGTTGACTTTTAAATATTGTGGTGAGAAAATAAATTTTATTTATTATTATTATTTATTGTCCTTTATTTCAATGTAAACATATAAATTATATTTTTAATTATTAGAATATAAAAAGTATAAAAACATTTAAAAATATAAAAAATAGTAGCCCATCGGTATTATTATGGTATTATTTATTATTATTATTATAAAACATCAACTTTTAAATATACAAGCAGAGAATAAGCGAGATCCCTAGAAGTATTATTCATCCATTGTTAGAGTAATGAACCCACAGCGCCACTGTGTTAAAAATAAAAAACTATTCAACTGTATTCCAGCAAACAGTTTTAATAACAGAAAACTTTTGTATCATATTATACACTGCTTACAACACTTTAGAAAACATCATATCTGCGAAAAAGCTTCAATCAATTTTGAGCCTTGCGATGTTAAAAATGAGGTTTTAAATCCTGTGTATGAAGGTAACATTATGTTGCACCGGAGACTCGGTAATATTTTTTTTTAAACATTCGAGCCTTATTTGAATTTAAATGTCGGCCGTACTTTATTAAAGGTTAATAAATCATGCACACGCAGTTTCCAAACTCATCTCGTGTAGAATGTTGCTGAATACTTCAAGTTCATAATTTCTAGAAAGTTCTTTATGTTATTTACTAGCTTTATGAATTTCAATAAAGGTATATGTTTGAATATTCATCGCTGTGTAATCTTTGTGTGATTCACCTCAATTTGCACGGAATTAACTAACTGTTCAACTGCCGTTGAAGTTTTGAAATCTGTTTATCATTGCACCGTGAAAGCTTGATTTAGAACTTTTTGCTTCTAATTACTTTATGTATTTATTAACAGCCAGCATTGATTGTAAATCACAAACAATTTACTGTCACAATATCTTACTTTATCACTTTTGGTCGTTTACACACACACACTCATAATATCAAGCGTGTATCCTAATTTCCTGAAGGGTTGGCTTGTTTACAACAATTTAAAGATAACCGAATTTTATTAGATGCCTAGAAAATCCATTTTTGTTAAATTATAAATTGCCATTTATTTATCCGTTTATACGACCAATACGCTGAAAATAGAAGAAAAATAGGATTTTTGCCAACCTTATAACATTAAAAACAAACAAGTATTCCTAGCGCCATCAAGATATTATATCCGTTGAAACAAACACAGGCTCTTAGAGTATTACTGTGAATACTCTAAGAGCCTGTGCTTGTTTCAACGTTTTGTTAAATAGGAGCTGTTTCCATAATCGTCTACCTGAGACCAGTACCCTGAAGAACTTTCTATTGTTGGGAACAAGGAGTATAGTATTAAATGGAGAGATAATGTGTGGCTAAATGCCACGACCAAAACTTCTGCAATTTTACACAAGCTCTGTTACCTCGCCCATAGTCGCCATTGGTAACCAAGCAACATGGTATAAGCAACGCTGCAATCGTTTAAAGATCGGTTGTCTTTATGTCCCATCCCCTCGTCTTCCTACTGAATAAAATAGACTGAGCAAGTCGCTGCTTTATTGTCTTCACCACCAAAAACAGCAGCTGGAATGGTGATTGCCTGCCTATCCTTAAATTTTGTCAAGGTTCTTTTTACTACAGCAAAAGGCCTAGGTTTTTCTTGCATGTAAGTAAAGGGGCTGTGAACCACGAGTTCGAAGACTGGCACTATGAAACAGTACTAGTACTCCATTACTTATTTCTCCGTGGTTCTAAACAACAGTTTAATTCATGTACTTCAGTCAAAGGAAAGTCGTTGTCACAGGACCTACTTATTGTTTCATTATAGACGTACTTACTGAAGACCCTTCTGCGGTATTTTATTCATGGTTAAGCGGGGTTGTCGCTATATGGAGCTCTTTTTCTTTACAGCAAATATTAGGGTGGTAGGGCGCGGCGTGGACATTTTAAATTCTAATTGTACCGTGTGACTTGGTTAGAAGTATTGAATGTTTGATCAAACATAATGACAGGCTTGATTTCCTTGTATTGTGGCCTGAAATTAGATTAGTATATGGTAGTGGTGGCGGTGGTGGTGGTGGTGGTGATGTAGTAGTATTGTAGATAGTAGGTGTATGAAGCTTGTTGAAAACAAATTCTATTCTGGAAAATCTCTTCGTGAAAACTTAGATGTTTGAAGTGAGTTGATGTCGTTCCATATAGTAAATACAAGTGCATTTATTAAGATTCTAGAAATTTTAGGTAACTTTCGTCACATAACTCTTCTATAGTCTCATAATTATTACAAAATAAAATGAGTAAGTAGTTTTGCACGAAATTCTGAAGAAACAATCTGCCCATTGCCTATCTACAATGCCTATCTACTAGGAACAATAAAAGTATTACAATTAATAATAATTAACCACGCAATTTATAGAAATGTTTAAAATATATTAACGACACGGTAATAATGAATAAATAAAATAATCTAAAAATAATAATTAAAGGATAATAATGATTAAATTTAGTTTAGTATTATAAAAGCAATAATACTAAACTAAATTTAATCATTTAGCTATAATAATTATCCAAAGAATAACAATGTATATATAAATAATTAAACAGAATTATAATATATAATTACAGGTACATAAATATAATCTAAAATATTTAGGTATATTTTAGCAGGAAAAAACAATAAACTATAAATAGGCGAAATGTTAGGATTCAATTCGTGATCTCCTGAATTTGGTTATATTTATTATGTGAACTAAAACTTGTTCCCACAAAACCAACTTAATTACGGTATCTCCTAAAACAAGCCCTGTTTTAGGAGATACCGTAATTAAGTTGGTTTTGTGGGAACAAGTTTTAGTTCCTCTCTTCTATCCTTCTTGCTGTGCCCTACAGGGTCCATAATGATCTAAATTATAATTATGTATACCACCTAAGTACATACACATTATGATAAAGTAATAAAGATATTGAGTATTGAGTATCTTCCAAGAAATCTAGCTCGTTGTTAAAATCTCCAGAATACTGCTGCAGTTCTCACAAAACTAAACAGTTTGCTAACACTTATTAGCCTTCTTTCAACATGCTTGTGTTGGTTTAAGTTGCAAATTTCTCAGAAATGGCGTGGAGAAGCCAGTGGAGCTCATAATATATTATAGAGCTCACTTCTATTTTCCAAGAAGATTGGAGTTTCTAAGAATTTTATATTCTTTGATGGTGTGTATTAATCCTTGTGTCACAATATAATATAAATTCTCCTGCTATACCTACCAAAGATATAAATATACAAGGGTTAATTTAATTTGACTAGCTAAACTCCGCAGACGCGACGGGTATCAATATATCAACACGAACAAATAAATATGTTTTTTTTTTGTGAGGTCAACGACCGCTGTTAGTGTCGTTACTTGAAGTATAAATTAAGAAAAACTATTTTCTTATGCTTTATCGTGTTTAGATATCGATACCTATCGCGTGTGCGCAGTTTAGCTAGCCATTTTAAAATAATCTGTATATGCATTTAGCTCAATTCGAAAGCAATTTCCTACCAAAGTTTTACTAGATATTTTACACGAACAAAGTACTATCGATCCCTTACTGTTGCAACATATTTCATCAGAAAATTGCTCTTGCATTTTGAAATTTATTAAGGTACCTACATATTTAATTATTTTGAGTAGTACCTACCTAGTCTTTGGCAATTTGGTATATCATGTGGGTTGCTAGCTTGAGAGTGGTGAAGTTTATTAGTTTCTGCATTTCATGATAAGGAGTGGCTCATAGCATAAGGTTAAAATTGAGACTCAAAAATTATTTTCACTGATGTGATGTATTTGAATCAAAGCTCTGGTCAAACTGCGGCGAACGCGACTGCGTGTCGTTTATGTTAATGATTAGAAAGTCACACGACTATTCATTAGTAAATTGACACAATCGACGGCACGAGTGAATTTCGTTCCGCATCTCGCGCGAGTTTCGTCTTAATTTGACCAGAGTTTTATATTGGAAAGGCGGTCGTTCTGTTTCCCCAATACCCATTGGTTCAGATACGACACATATAATTCTGCTAAGTTTACATTGATTAAGAATAACGATTCGCCCTTGGCATAACCTTCTGAATTTTACGATGAACAATGTCAGAGAGGAGTGACATTACACAGACAGATGGTCGATTATACCCAATTATTCTTTACACTTAATGACCCTAAAAAAACAGCTTAAAACAAAGATCATTAGCAAACAAATAATAAATTAAAACTGTCCCTAAATTGCTAATTAAACGATAAAATAATGTTGAAAAGAAAGAGAGTGCAAGCAAGGAAAAATGGCCTGTCCTGCCCGGAGAGATGGTGGAGCAACGATTTGTCACTGTTTTGTAACAGACGAGTCCCGTATCTTGTATATATTTTTTATTTTTCCGAACTTAGTGGTTGCCGTCGACCTTGCTATAATTTATCAGAATTTATAAGGGTAGGGTAGATATCTAGGTTGATGGTCGCACGCTTTTGTTTTTATTTTAGTACAAATAAGTTTGTGCCTACAGTGCAGCTGACGAGAGAATGCGTTGCTGACACTTGTCATGCGACATTCTAGTAACTAAAGTCTGGCCATCGAGAGAATGCGTTCTTGACACGTGTCAGTGCGACATTCTAGTAACTACAGTCTGGCCGTCGAGAGAATGCGTTCCTGACACGTGTCAGTGCGACATTCTAGTTACTACAGTCTGGCCGTCGAGAGAATGCGTTCCTGACACGTGTCAGTGCGACATTCTAGTTACTACAGTCTGGCCGTCGAGAGAATGCGTTCCTGACACGTGTCAGTGCGACATTCTAGTAACTACAGTCTGGCCGTCGAGAGAATGCGTTCTTGACACGTGTCAGTGCGACATTCTAGTAACTACAGTCTGGCCGTCGAGAGAATGCGTTCCTGACACGTGTCAGTGCGACATTCTAGTAACTACAGTCTGGCCATCGAGAGAATGCATTCTTGACACCTAGTCAGTGGGACAATTCTAGTAGCTAAGCTAAGCTTGTATGAAACCGAAACCGTGCTGCTGGGGATTTTGTTGCGCCACTTCTTCTTTCCAGCGAAAGCACTAGGAAGTGGTAAAGGGCGGGCGTTTTGGGGGGCTCTCTTTTGTAATTTTGACGTTCGAAAAGTGTTGATTCTCAGCCTAATTTGAATAAATGACTTTTGATTGTAATTTTTGACCGATTTTTGGACTTTTAAGTGTTCTTATGAACGGTAGTCATCATATTCATATTCATATTCATATATTTATTTGCATTCCATAATGTTGTAGAGGTGTTACAATGGCTTAAAGCTAAGGTACAATTATGGACCCTGTAGGGCACAGCAAAAATTTTAAATTAATTATTAAAATAAAATAAATTTAGGACACAAATTAACAATATTTCTATGCTACAATCTTTAAAATGTGTTATTATCATTCAATTTTTATAGGTAAATATAACATTTTATTTTGTTGAGATCAGTCTGATAAAGTTGGTACATAATAGTTATTTGGTAAGGTCAATTAAAAATATATCTATAATATTATAATATTTGTCTATATATGTATGAATGTATCAATACAACTGTGTGTGGTGTCTGTTTGTGTTCAATAGATTTTTTTGTCTTGTATGTATTCGTTTATCGTGTAGTATGCTTTTTTAATTAATATTTGCTTGAGCTTATTTATAAATGTCGTATCGTTGGTTTCATCCTTTATTGCATCTGGTAGTTTATTAAATATTTTTATGGACATTACGTAGGGGCTATTGGAATGTAGTTTCATGCGCGAGGAGGGTAACATTAACATATTTCTATATCTGATCTGACAGATCGCTCGTTATGTTTATCGCCGCGGGTTGTGAAAAAGTTCATGTATTTCCTGACGAATTTGCATATTTCCAGGATATAGATAGACGGTAAGGTGAGTATTTTATGTTTTATAAAAAAGGGCTTACAGCTGTCGGTTTGTTCTATGTTGACTATAATCCGAGTTAACTTCTTCTGGAGAATGAAAAGCGTAGGCGCATCTGTGCTATTTCCCCACATTATAATGCCATAGCTGAGCCATGCATGAGCGTAGGCGTAGTATGTAGTAAGTGCAGTTTGCAAGTCCGTAGTTTTTTTCACTTCTCGAAGTGCGTAGGTGAATTTTGCGAGTTTTGATCGTACGTTTTTTATATGGGGCTTCCACGAAATGTGCGTGTCTATTGTTAGTCCTAATAACGTAAAGTCGTTAACTACTTCAATTTTTGTGCCGTTTGTTGTGAAATTAACTAGTAATGGGGATTTTTGCTGAGGGTAGAAAGTCATTAGTTTAGTTTTTTTATAATTAATCTCAAGGTTGTGCTCATCCAGCCATGTTTTTGTTTTATTTAATATCGTGTTCAGTTGGTCGTTAATGTTACTATTTGTATGGCATGTAGTTAGCAGAGATATATCGTCTGCGAATAGCACACATGGTTCCTTCATGATTTTGGGAAGGTCATTGATGTAGATGATGAATAGGAGACATCCAATAACACTGCCTTGAGGAATTGATGCATTTATAATCTTCTTGTCGGACCTTACTTGGATTATTCGGTTTTGGTCGTAGTTAAAGTGTTCTATTTCCACATATTGCTCTCTATTTTTTAAATAGGACGCAAACCACTTATGTGTAGTTCCACGAATTCCTATTCCGTATAGTTTGTCTAACAATATATTAAACTGCACTTTATCATATGCCTTAGTCATGTCTAAAAGTATGCCAACCGCATATTTTTTATCATTTATAATATCAATAACTTCTTGCATATATTTATAGACAGCTAGGGTTGTTGATCGATGTTTGCGAAACCCGTTTTGACCTTCGTCAAAGATTTGATATCTTTCGCAAAAACTGTACACACGGTCATACATAGCCTTTTCGAAAATTTTTGAAGCCGTAGGTAGAAGAGCTATGGGCCGGTAATTATTGGGGTCGGTTTTCAAGTTTTTCTTAAATAATGGTTTAATAATAGCTTTTTTAAGTTGATCAGGAAAAATACCTTCATCAAAGGACTGATTTATCAAAACACAAAAGGGTACAGCAAGTTCATCTGCACATTGTCTAATCAAAGATGGGGGTAGTTCATCTATTCCGTGACTTTTTTTGTTTTTCATATTTTGTATGATTCTATGCGTTTCTCGACAGTCCAAAGGCCTAAGAAATAGAGTATTTTCAGAAAGGTTTAGTACTGGCTGGCCTTTGGCCTCACGGCCAGTTTCTTGGCCAATTGATGCAAAAAAGTCATTGAATTTGTTTACTATTCGTTTTGGATCAGAGACTAAAACATTATTAATTCGTAACTGTATATTATATTTATCTGTAAGTGTTTTTTTGTTAGTACGTTCGTTCACTATATTCCACATAGCTTTGACTTTGTTTTGAGACATTTTAATTTTTTTAATGTACTGCTGTTTTTTCGATGTTATTACCGACTGTTTTAGTATTTTTTCGTATTTTCTGTAGTATTTTTTGATAATTGGATTGTCAGACTTAATACTTAAAATTTTTAATAATCTTTTGTTTATGCATGAGATCTTTATACCTTTAGATAACCAATATTTTCTATAATGTGTTTTTAATTTAGTTTTTATTTTTGGTATAGTTTTGTTTAGTATATCAGTTAATAAATTATTAAAAACATTATAATTTTGATTTGCATCGTTAGTTTCTATAATGATATCTCTCCAATTAACTGACTTTAATGCACATTTGAAACTTTCAATGTTATTTTTGTCATACAGTCGTTTTTCAGTATACCAAGTGGTTTGCTTCGGTCGTTGCGGTATTTTAAATTTTATAACTGTACAGTCTGTCATCACAATTATCTGACCCACCCTAAAAACAAACGAATTTGGACCCTCTGAATGTAACATTAAGGTTTATTCAATTTATATGAGCTTAACAGACAAGTGCTCGAGCACTCTAAGGACAAATACAGTAAAAATACAGACACGCAAATTTGATCTTTAACACGTAAGGTTAAGGTAAACCCACCCAACATTGTCGGAGCCACCGGCATTATATATCATTTTGTTAAGCTATTTTAATCATTATCTCGTTGACATTAAAGTTGAAAAGCTTTTAAGTCACACTACATAATTACAACCCAATCATTAATTTCGCGTATTTCCAACAAGTTCTTGTGGCTTAGCGGTTTGATGCTGGATTGGCAAAGAACAACATGTGGGTTCGAAAATACAGTCCACCTACATTATCAGTTTCTTTTTTAATTTGTTTTCATTTCTACAATATTGCTTGCATTATTAAAGAACGACCAATATGATTTACGCCTAATAACTTATCTTGTAGACAGGTGGGTAAATTGAAAAACTTTAAGTTCACAGAATTTATATTTACCAAGAATGTTTGGAAACGAAGTAAAAAATATATTTGCTTCGTGAGGTAGATAATAAATTCATCTAAGTGACAAAAGTTACACTACGCCTAATAGCAGTGACTGCGCTCACACATTTGTAAATCGTTTCACATAACTCGATAAGTATATTTAAGCAATTTGGTGTTACCAAACATAAAATCATATTTTTACATGAGTAGAATGTTGGAATTAGAGAGATTGGTCATCGACTTAATATAGCAGTAAGTGTTTTTTTATACCTATTTTATTTTATTGATTGTGATTAACGAACGCGTAGTTGGCTATTTTACCATTACATTCACTCCTTACAAGTTACATACACGGTTCCAAAAATGTTTTTTTTTTGTTTTAGAGAAATACGGTCAGTCTATGCCTAAGACGTTATGGAGACAATGGAAATATTCAGCGGATTCGTCCAGGAGCAAAAGCCATCAAGTATAGTCCCGAATTCGAACGCCACCGTTGTTTCAAGTCAAGTTGAAAATCCATTTTTTGCCCATTCGTGTAACCGCAATAAACCACAATATTTCAGTGGAAACAGTGAGAAGGCATTTACACGCTGCTGGGATAAGGAATTATAAACCGGCACAGAAAATTGCATTGACACCTGCTCATCGCGAAGAAAGGGTCCGTTTCGCCCAGGAATATTTAAATTTTATTTTTTTTATTTTCTATTTTTAAACACACCATGTAAGTAAATGCTCAATGGATTGATTGTTAAACCATTAAAATGTTGCAGATTATGTGGTGATGTTATTGTTATAAATAGATTGTTTCTATTTAAATAACATGTTTATTCACTACATATAGGCAGCTATAAATCTGTAAAGCATTTCACACATGAATTAATTTTCTCGATAACAAACTTTTAAGCATAAGCATGCCTTGTTTAATGTTAATAAATGGTTAGATTTGATTATGGCATATTAATATAAAATGTAGGTATATTAATTTGGAAATATATATGAGCATTTACTTATTTTATCTTACCTAAGTGTTTTAATGAAATAATAAACATTTTAAACTTGCAACTTTTTAATTTTATTTCTATACAAACTGCCCGTTTAAAAAAACAAGATCCTACGTCGTCCATTAAAGAAATGTAAAAAAAAAAGTGTAATAAAAAAACAGCTGAGCAAAAAGCTACATTTAGGTTAAACTCGGTTTCGAACGTAGACAACGATGAACACCGCACTACCTTAGTGACCACAAGACCAACTCAACTCTTATAAGTAGCATTGAAATTTGATCTTAGTTGTTATGCTAGACGCAATATTCTAAAGAATTTGAACCATATAGTATACTTTCATAAAGTTTATTCTTGCACAGCACAAGCAGCCAACCTTTTCCTCGTGCAAATAGATTATTTTGTATTTTAAATAATCACTCCATTGAGACATGATAATAAAAAAATCTACCTACAAAATAGAAAATAAAAAATGGTAAAGAGACGTTGTTTTTGTAATTTAGTAAGACAAGGTCAAATATGTTTGAGCGTAGTCACTGCATACCCTTAGTAGCATTTGAATACCAGTTTTATAATAAATAATATTTATTTTTCAACTACCCACTTATTACAAGTTATGCGAAAATATTACCATTTTACAAAGTTTATATTTGAAGATTATCCGTCTATAATTCTTTATAATAATACAAGAATTAGTTTTGGAATAAATTCTAAATTGAAAGCAAAACAATATCATCGTCGCAGGATTTGATCTCGCACCTTAATTTTCTCAGTCTTATACACAGACCACGAGACCAGAATTACTTGAACGCAATCATTAAAATAAGCTATTACACTAATTATATTATAACAAGTAGTTATAACATATAACCTAATGCTAACGTTATAAAGATGAAATTTGCGTGTCTGTATTGATTGTAAGTCCTCGTGCACTTGTCTGTTAAGCTCATATAAATTGAATAAACCTTAATGTTACAGCCAGAGGGTCCAAATTCGTTTGTTTTTAGGGTGGGTCAGATAATGTTGACGAGGAACTGTACCACAGTGATCCGAAAAACCTAGTTCTTCTACAGATGTATTTAAATCTATGTTTTTAAAATTTGTAAATATTAGATCAAGGCATGTTGACGTTGTTTGTGTTATGTGTGTGGGATGTTTTATGTGTTGTGTGTATTTGTATTCGGACATAAGGTCTAAGAAAGTGTTAACTTTGCAGCTATTTTTCAGAATATCAATATTAAAGTCACCACCGATGACTGTGTTTAATTTCGTGTATTTATTGTTTATGTACGCTAGTATTTGATTGAGTTGGTTATAAAATATACTTTCTTCTCTTCTGTTCCAGTACATTGTTACTAATAGCAAATTCTCGTTAGGTATTTCAATTGCACAAACTTCCAAAATATATTCAAGTGACATCTCGGTTATATCACATCTTTCTATGTATTCTTTGTGTTCTTCTAGTAAGATGCAAACTCCGCCGCCTCCACGGTTTTCTCGACAGTAAGATGCTGCGACTCTGTAGCCGGTAAAGTCAATTATGCTTAATTTATCTCTTGAGAGCCATGTTTCAGTAATACATATAGCCTGATAAGCCTGGTTTTCATAGACAAATGCTTCCATTATGTGTTGTTTATTAAATAGGCTTTGGATGTTTTGAAATAAAATGTTAAAATGTTGCTCTTGGTTTTCGAAATCTGCCTTCTTCGTTTTCTCGAAATGTACAGTCGTTATACTTTTCATATCGGCTATCTATAGTATTTAGCTCGTTTTCAGTTGTGGGTAGAGGGTATGATATGGTTTCGTCTTTGTAACTTATGAGTTCCCCTTCAATATACAGTTTATTATTTCTGATTACAGCTCGCTGTCCTTTATTTCGTGCTACGAGCATTTTATCTCTCAAATTTTTTCTCTCATTCCTTGCTTCTTCGTTTAGGAATTCAGAAGTGTACAGCCCAGTTCCTCATCTGCCTAGCCTTTTCCCAACTATGTTGGGGTTGGCTTCCAGTCTAACCGGATGCAGCTGAATACCAGTATTTTACATGGAGCGACTGCCTATCTGACCTCCACAACCCAGTTACTGGGTAATACGATACCCCTTGGTAAGACTGGTTGTCAGACTTTCGGGCTTCTGATTACCCGTAACGACTGTCAAAGATCCACGAATGACAGCCGGGACTAACTGCTTAACGTGCTTTCCGAGGCACGGAGGGGTCTCAGTATGTAAAGATGGTCACCCATCCACAGACCAACCGTGGCAAGCGTAGCTTAACCTGACCGATCGACCTGTGCGGCTGTTATTATTTAGCCACGGCCCCTCTTATTCTTATGAACGGTACTCTTATTTACTCTTATGAACGGTAGTCTGCTGTGTAAATTCTAGTGTCTATTTCAGGTCGCGGATCTACTTAATTATTTTGTTCGCTTCGATCGATAAGTTTTGTTACCTTGTAGCAAGCGATTGTTTTTTACAAACTATTATTCTTCAATTGAAAGCATTGTATGGCATCATCTGCCTAGCCTTTTCCCAACTATGTTGGGGCGGTCTAGTCTTACCAGATGCAGCTGAATAAATAGTAATTTTATATAGAGCGACTGCCTATCTGACCTTCACAACCATTCTATAAAGAAAGTACCTCTTATTATCACTTTTTCACTCTCTTAAGTAGCATTTTACCTTTTTTTTTTTGCAGAATTTGTTGTGTGCTTTTTAGTGCTAAGTAAATGAAATTTCTTTCTTTCTTTCATCATTATGCTTATCAGTCTGTAATCTAACTGTTATCGTAACGATTTAGTTGTCATCTTCAGACGTCCTATTATTATTAAGTTTAACTTTCGAAACTAGTTAATCGTGTTCCAAATGGTTCCTTGATCGATGTTTGATGGATCACTTTATGCTTATCTTCGTTCTAATCAAATTGCGGCCATGCTATAGGTACCTGTTACATCGCTGAAAGTTCTTTTTTTTAGACCGTATCGGATCCGAGCTGTGGAACGGCTATGAATGAAAATTACAGCATTTTTTTGTGAACTTATGGAAGTCATTTGCAAATTACCTGTGTGTATAGTAGACCGCATGCAGTGGCGTGCATTGGTTTTCAGAATAGGTAGGCAGGAATTTAATTTCGAATATTAACTTGAACGAGTAAAGACCAATGACAATGTGCGAATAGTACGGGAGCCGAGTAGGCCGTCTGGCGACTGCCTACTGCCGCGCGAGTTTGTATGAAGATTTTGTTTTTTGTTAGGTATGATAATTTAGTGAGTTTCTTAATTGTGAGGCAGACCACACTAAAATGTAATTGACCTAGGCTTATGGTGATTTATCGAAGTAGGCACTGCTTATATGCCTTTATGCAATGCACGCCACTGACCGCATGATACCTGCCTTGAGCTTGCCTAGTGTACTTACATAGTACGGAGTTTCAATAGTATGCGAGGACAGATTACATTGGTTTTGTTACCATTGACATGCGGCCTACTATACTAAGAAAAAGATGACTAATCTGCATTCGCGACATATATCGCAATAGTGCTAGTCAGTCTAAAATCAACTTAAATTACATTAAAATAAAGTTGATATTTGTTTAACTTGAAATGATGTCAATTTGAAACATAAATAAAATTAGCTAATTCTCCTTTTGCGTATGTATCTTAGAAGAAACTTTTTTTCAAGGAGAACGTTCTAAAGAAGAATAAAAGAGATCACAACAATATTTTTCAAAAATCTGGGAATAGATTTTTCAAGACCGTTCATATGCCTATTGTCATTACTAAAATTACAACGCGTTTTACGGTTCCAAGCAAATAGTATCTTTTTCCAAAACAATCTCAGTAGTTTATAATTCAGCTTTAATTTCCATAAACCCATTACCTATAGAATCCAAGAAGCGATCAATACAAGATGAAACGGCACTCGATAGGAGGTACAAGACGGTTAGGTAATGCATCGGTAGTGGAGCCGAGTGCTAGCCGAGCGTTTAGGTAGGCAGTAACCTGATTCCCTTGTTTATTCCCTTGGTTTGCTGAAGTCTGGATAGACTGGATAAACCAATGTTTGAATAATTGGTTTTTCGTGATTAAAATTAAGGGAAGCCACAAAATAAAATCTGTTTTCAAAATTCTCATTCAAAAGTCGTAACCAGATAAACTCAAAAAAAAAAAAAAACAAAACCAAACCAACCAGAACCAAAAGCCAGAACCAACCAGATAAGCTTTTATTCATGTGATAGATCTACATATACAGCTGATTAAAAGTAAAGACTCTCATCAGAGATTTTTTAGCGACATGCAGTATGTTATAAATATGTTTATATACTGAAATGAAGTGAAACCTGCAGGATGCAAGTTGTACCATACTTGAATAACAGTTTATATTGAATTTTACCTCGATATTATATCGACTTAATTTTTTTTCAATCAATGATTTGATCAATTAATGATTTGCTTATCGTGATTTAATTTAATGTAAGCTTCTTTTCGGAAATAACATTTCTATCGTAAACAAAACCGAGTAAGCTTTTTGTCATACAACACCTTCAAGATTGTCCAAGGTTGTTGTTACTCATTCAATCAATCAAAAGTCATATATTAAAATTAGGCTGAGAATCACCACTTTTCGAACGTCAAAATTACAAAAGACAGTCCCCCAAAAAGTGTCTGTTTCAATGGCGCGGCCACGACGTTTTTTTTTTTAAAACCATGCCAATATTTTGTAACAATTTGTAAAAGTTGATTCCCAAAACCATAAATTTGTCAAAGCTATGGTTAAAAAGTTATAAGGGTTTGAACGTGGCCGCGCCATTGAAACGCGGCGAACCGCGCGGCCACGGAGATCTTTAAAAGTAAGCATTGCAGAGACCTGAAATTTAGGTAAATAACAGATTGAATTTGTAAAAATATTGTAAAAATATAGGAGAAATTCCTGGGTTTATATTTTAGGAGCTGCAAGACTTAAAACCTCATGGCCGCGCCATCGAAACGGTGTGAAACACGTTATCGCTGATATCTCGCTGAAAAAGCATCTCAGACGTCTGAAGTTTTTTGTAAAACCCAGATTTGAATTTGTCAAAACTAGTAAAAATACAACAAAAAATAAGGACAAACTAAGTGCCCCCTTTCACCGGCTTGGCTTGGTATAACCTTTTATAACAAGATACCCTCTTCTTTGTTAGACTTACCTTTTAATGCGTTTTTAAAGCTTAAGTAAAATCCAACGTTTATTCAAAGGTATACTATTCCATCAACGACTACTTACACGATAAGAATAGTTGGTCGCCCTAATTAACTCATGACAATGTTTATGTTCTTTCTCCAGAATTAGCTTACTGATAGGTTATTGTTATTAGTATTAACTTATTTATTTATTTTACTTCGGTGGTCCTAGCTTATCATTTGTGACTTCACTATGCTTCAAGTGACAGCTATGTGAACCAAATTTTTTTTATTGACATAAAAAAATATTACAACCATGCATATGAAGCCCCTGACTCCAGTGCTAGGCGAACCTGTGTTAGGGACTAACCACACTCTCATCTGTTCAGCTTTTGTCCATGAAAACAACGATTTTGTATGGACAAAAGCTGAACAGAGCTGAATAAGTGTGGTTAGTCCTTTACAGAAATCAGTAATTTTCATTAAATCATTTATCAACGTTCCATTCCTACATGTATTCATATTCCATTTGTATAAATATGTAAGCTGTCACGCCGTTTATGCCTGGAGGCTTTTATTTAGGTAGTAAGTTTTTATTTACATTTAAATTAATTATTTTTTAGCTTGAGTACGTATAGTTTTTACTATATTTGTTGGTACGAGTATATTGGCGTGGCTAGCTGACATATGGCAAATAATTTAATTTGATGTTCTGTGTCTTGTAATGTTAATTACTTAACTTACATAGGTACCTAGTATCGTATACAATTAAGTATTTTCTAACTGAACCGACAGCTGTGCTGCTGGGGAGTTTGTTGCGCCACTTCTTCCCACCGATAGCACTAAGACGTGGTGAAGGGCGGGCGTTTGTTTTTGGGGGACTATCTTTTGTAGTTTTGACGTTCGAAAAGTGCCGATTCTCAGCCTAATTCGAATAAATAACTTTGATTTTGATTTTTGACCTCGATATTTCTTCATACTCTTTGCTGCTGCATTAATCTTATTCCTGATCTTGACAGCTACAAGTAAGTAGCTAGTTCCAACTCATAAAATATATATTTTGCGCAAAATTTCGTTTGTAGAAATATCCGAAATTCCGAATATTTCTACAAACGAAATTTTGACCACGACCACGAATTTCTTTACCAACTTCGATTAAAACTTCCAGTAAATTAAAACATCGTTTAGGTGGAGAACCTGTCTTAAAAAAAAAATATACCTTAACGTTTTATGACGTGAAAGTGATATTCAATTTTAGGGCGATATAGCAAACAGCATTCCAATAAAATCAATTCAAATCATTTATTCATTTGCAAACATGGGTCATTGGTCGCGAAAATTTGTCAGGGACATTCCGTGCAGGGCTTTCATTTGGTTACAATGGTTCACTTTTAAGGCGCGGTAAGAAGCAATTTTTTAGGCAAACGATAATAGCGCATTGCGGCAACAAATAAGGTTCAAAACAGCGATGTGTTTGATGTTAGATAAACAGAATGACCCCAAAAATAAAAAGGTAATTTTGCAGTTTTAATTAAATTAAAAAATAATTGCACGGGTCAGTAGAACAATTTTTAGGATTTTTTTTTTTGTTGTTGTTTGAATTCTCTTTATTATCATTACATAAAATAATTATGCGCTCAAAATTTTGGGAAAGCGATGACGAATACTTTTTTTTTGAGCAATTTTTACAATTGTTTTATAATGATACTATTTTATTTTTAAGAAATAATAATATATTTGACCAAGTCTTTTCTTTGAACATTGGATAATATATTATTTTTTTATGGCACGTTTATAACAAAAATCTGAGGGTTCTAAGGTAGGTATCCTACGTTTGAGCAGCGCCTTAAGAAAATAGAACAAGTGAAATGTTTAGGGTCTTAAGGATATTTAGAAAGAATAACTCAGATCGGCTGCCAAAAGTATAATGTCTATATTTAATACAAAACAAGTAATGCTGACCAATGGTCTTCAAAGTGGCCTCGTTGCTACCCGCAACGCTTTGGGTGATGAATACCTCATCTTGATCGACCGTTGAGCGGCACATCTTCTATGGTCATTTCTATGATTCCGGTAAAGTACAGTTTGGTAAGGTGATTATACTCTAAACTTGCAATTCACACTGCCGGAACCCAAGGACAGCCCTAGGCAGGGTCGCCATGAGATGTTTAGGGTCGAAAGGATATTTAGAAAGAACAACTCAGATCGGCTGCCAAAAGTATAATGTCTATACCTATTTAATATGTAACAAGTAAAATAACATAAAACGCTAATCAAGCATTAACTTGATACATAATTATAACGGAGCATACATACACAATAGTGTAAAGGAGAGCCATACACTTCAAAAGAACTTTCATTACTTTCATCTTGTTTTTTATTCTTACGTTTTTTGTTAATGGCTCGGTAAAATGTTGCTAACACTTTGTAATTGTACGAACAACGTAAAAAATTATAATTTGGTTGTAATATCAGACAACGAGGTAGTTACAACGAGTAGTTTGTTACTTATACTTAAATGACACTCAGTAACATCCCAGTTTTTATCACGCAATTTCACGACACCAATTTTAATTAATTCTTAAAACTTTTCTGAAATTATTAGCAGCTGTCACACTTAAAAGTTGCCAGAGCTAATAAATGCGAAAGTAGAACATAAGTCATTAAAAATACAGTATAAATAGAAAAAGTTATTCGAATTTTTAAACAGACAAACAATTCTCGTAATTTTAAGAACGTTCACAGTCTGATCTTAGTCTCAATCTGTCAAAAAATCCTCTAATTTCCCTACATTTAGACAAGTTTTTGACATTTGTTTGTCGCTGAGATGAGACTGCGACTAGATTTTGAACGTTTTAAATGACGAGAATAAGCCTTCTGATGTGTGTGGGTATAAAAGGGCTGGGTCAGTATAAAGTAAAATGAATACCGTATACTGGTTTATTTTTATATTATAAACTAGTAAAACACATAAAAATCACATCTTAGTATAAAAACATCTGTCATTCAAAAGCTAACCGTCATTCTACCTTTTTAAATACCTCCCACAATATCTAAAGCACACGTCTTTGGCATGCGTCATCTGTCTCACTTACACCTTAGCATTCGGCTCTTTCACACAATCATGCATTCACATGCATTCATTAATGTCCCATTCCTACATAATAAACTTTATTGACATAAAAAAATATTTCAACCATACTCCAGTGCTAGGCGAACCTGTGTTACAGAAATCAGTTATTTTCATTTAATCATTCATCAACGTTCCATTCCTACATGTATTTATATTCCATTTTTTTTGTATTTATCACGTTGACTGCCAGCCTACGAGTATACTCGTAGTACAAGATCTGGGCCCCACTGCCAACTACGAGTATTCTCGTAGTTGATTGTATGCGATTTCTAACGAATTCTAGACAATTGGCAGTGAAAGGAGGGCGGGGTTACATTTTTTGGCATTTGAAGTAAAACATTATTTAATCAGAAAAAAAAGTTTAATAGAAATTTTTTTGGGTACATCACTGTGGAATCAAAAAGGAGTGATACATTTTAAAACCATTTTCTACGCATAAGGCAGGTTTTTCAGGACATACCGGACAGTAATAAATTGTTTCTTTGCGTTTTTTTTCTTTAGTGCAGATACGACACGGTTTCGTCGGTTTCTGTTTTTTTTGTGTGGGTGGTAGATGCTCTAAATAATGTAACTTACTTGTAATCCTTCTCGTTTTTTCTGCTCGTGATGAGTATGCTTTGCAAATGTTTCGCCTAAAACATGTTTTATGACTTGCATCTTTGAACGAAAGGGCATCCAATATCTTTTCCGGAGGAAGGTTGGCTTGTTGGTTGTAGATCATGCAGGCGTTGTGAATGTAGATTTCAAAAATGTGTATCGCTAGTTTTTTTTGTACCAAAACAACGTCTTTCTAAGAGCTGAGTAATATTTATTTATTTTTTTTTATTTATTTAAGATTCATGCACAACATTACAGAATTGAATCCCAAGGCGTTGTACAGCGCAATTTACAAACTACAAAGTGACACAAATACATACTAAGTAGGTTATATAAAATACAATAAAAATAATAATAATAATACAAGGTAATAACAAAATTAACGAAGCAAAAACACACACACTTGACACTTGTAAAAAATAAACAAAATGTAATTAAGAAGATTAATAGAATAATTTACAACATAAGATTTATACCTACGAACATATCACGTGTAACGTTACCTTTGCGAACTCGCTCAGTGAACATGAGAAAATATCTAATTTATCAGCCACCAAATTTAATGTGCGCATTGTTCGCGTCAGAGGGACGTTATGCAACAGTTTAGTTCGACCGCGCGGCACCGCGAACAGGTTGGGCCGTCGTCGACGATATACGTACCCACCCGGCACACACAAGCCTATCCCCTGTAGCACACCCGGATTATTTATGTTACCCCGGAACACTCCAAGGATATACGACGCCAGTGATAGATCCCTCCTTGTTTCCAACTTGTTGTATCCCACCATGCCCAACACAAACAAGGTTGGATACATCAAGGGGTAGAAGGGATATACTCCATACCGTTTTAGGTATATGTATCTCGTAAACTTGTTCTGTATGCGCTCCAACATGAGACTATATTTAATCTCATGTGGAGCCCATACTGCCGCATTACCCTCTAACTGACTCCTTATTAGAGCATCATACAATGCCGAAATGGCTTTAATATTGGTGAAATCTGCCGCTCTGCGAAGCACAAATCCTAGTCGCTTGTATGCCTTTTTACAGACATTGATAATATGCTCCCGGAATCTCAATTGAGTATCCATAAGAACACCAAGGTCTCGCACTGCCTCCTCCCTTTTCATAGGCACATCGTTGACTTTGTAGCTGTGGTGGAGTGGTACTCTTGCCCGACTGAATGTTAGAACTGAACATTTCGTAACATTGAATTGCAGTTTGTTCTTTCGACTCCACTCAACTACTCGATCAATGTCTTGCTGAAGGCGGTGACAGTCGGCCTCGTTTTCGATAGCCAGCAGCAACTTGAGGTCGTCTGCAAAGAGCAGACACCTGGCATCTCTTATTACATCAGGCAAGTCATTGATCATTATTATGAATTCTAACGGCCCTAAATTGCTACCTTGACTCACTCCCGACCTAGTGAAATAAGGCTGCGACCGGAATCCACCGTACTCTACATACTGTTTCCTGTCCCTCATATAGCTCGCAAAGAATTGGAGCAATTTAGGTGTGCAGCCAACTTTCGCCAACTTTGATAATAAGACATCGTTATCGACCAGGTCAAACGCCTTCTTAAAATCAAAGTAGGCGGCGTCCACCTGCACCCCTGCATCAATATGAGGAACTAAGTACGCCATGGCATTCAATAGGTTGCTGGTCGTGCTATGCGCTGGTCGGAAGCCATGCTGGGCGTCCGACAGTTGCGATGCTACTTGCTCCTGGACATCTCGCTGAATGGCAGACTCAAACACCTTCGCTGGTGTCGACAGAATCGCCACCGGTCTAAAAGATTCAACAACTGTTCCGTCTCCCCCTTTTGGTATGGGAATTACGCGGGTGACCTTCCAACGTTCTGGGTAGTATGATGTTTCTAGGCACAAGTTAAACATGTATACGAGCGGTTCCGCTAATACCGAGCGGCAATCTCGCATAACAAATGCCGGAATACCATCCGGGCCTGCGGAGCGCTTTGGTTTGAGCCGAGCCAGCGCAGCTCGAACTTGGTCGAGCGTGAGTCGTGGGATGTACACCCGCGCGCTGCTTGCGCCCCCCGCCTCCACTGCTTCGTTCACATCAAGCCGCGCCGGCTCCTCATTATACACAGAATAGAAATACTTTGCAAATTCCGTCACACATTCTATGTCTGACAAAACTACCCCCTCTTTCATAATTTTGTTACATTTAGTGGACCTCTTTTTTGCCCTAATATAGTCCCAAAAAGACTTAGGATCCTTTGCTAAGTTACTCTGCACTCGATCCTGATGATTTGTGTACTCACGGTGAATACTTTTCTTAATCCGTGCTCTGCATGTAGAAAAAGCATTGTAATCAACCCGCGACCCCGTCGATTTATACCGCTTATGAAGTCTCGCCTTTAGTTGTATATCGGCAATTACTTCTCTCGTATACCAGTCTGGATAGCAATACCTTCGATTTACCGGTTTTGGCTGTTTTTTAGGTACACAATTTTCAACTACACCATTAAAAACATTGTAAAAATACTCCAAAGCTTGTTCTGGTTGTTGCATGCTATAAATCGGATCCCAATCGACTGAGGCCAATGAAGAATACAATGAATAAAAATCAGCTTTATAAAAATTCACTACGAGCCATATCAGCGAATGAAGTTTGGATTACGACTTGATTGGTCACCTCAGCTTCAGATATCAAATTTTCTGATACACTATCAATACTTTCACACGGCTGGTGGCGAGTTATCAACAACTCTCTTTGAACACACTTTTCTTGAAATACCTTCATATTTGTCTTTAATTCTTCTAATTCAGTTTTTGAAGAATAACATACTTCTTGAAGATGTTTAATAACCTTTGTTTGCATGTCTAGACGCTCTAATACTTCATATCTAAACTGTCTAAACTCTGATAGCAGAATACTGTCCTGATCACACTCGACGATCGATTCGTCTGCTGTTTTTGAACGGCTTCCTCGTTGAGTGTTTACGTTGGCACTGGTCTCGTATGTCTTCATCTTTAGGGTGCTTCGGACCGGAGTATCCGGGTCATTCCGTTTGGGTTTAGGTTTAGAACAGACGCACTCCGGACATACCCAGTGGTGGATGTGTTTCTCGGAGAAAGTATTGAACTCTTCTTGTGTCAATCCTAGACACTTTAAGTCGTACACTTTCATGCATTGTTGTTTGGAGCACTTCATATAGTGTTCATCTGGCACCTCAACACCACAAGCTTGACAATTTATAGACATCGTAACTAATAATTTCGGAGTAATTCTAAAGAGAACGCACAAACACGTCCGCACAGTGCGCGCGCGCACTATTTGATTTTATATTTAATATGACAGCATTTGGTCTGAAAGATCGATCCCGGATATTCGCAGTTGCACGTTGACAGAGCAAGGGAGCGCACTTTTTCGCGCCAAATTATCTACGACTATACTCGTAGATTGGCAAAAGGTAATAAAAATCCTATCTCATTGCCATACTACGAGTTAACTCGTAGTTTGAACTAGGTTCCACTGCCAACTACGAGTATACTCGTACCTACCATTTTGTATGGTGGCAATGGGCATAAAAAAAAGTTACTACGAGTATACTCGTATGGCAGCCAACGTGTTAAATAAACATTCCGCTAGTTTTATCATTCTTCGAAGTCCACTCCAATACCAAACCCGAAACGAGGCATGTCAATACTAATTTTCCTAGACTGACAGCCCTACTTATACACAGGGTGCGGTGAAAAATGATGATTTATTATGAGGTTCGCTGAACGCCCGATGCCCTAATGGTGTTGCCCAAATTATTAATGGTTATACACAATACTGAGGACCACCTATAACAAGGTCGTGCCATCAATTTCCAATAGCAGTAATTTGTATAATTGTTAGGTTTGGTGCCGTTTACTAAGAATAAATTGTCGTGTATTCGTTTGTGGTAAATTTTTTATTGTAGATAGGTACTATTGTTTGACGTCAGGTGTATCATTATACTATTGTTCAAGGGCGCAGTATTATATGGATTATTGATTCTTTGTTATTTGCTCATAAATGTACCTACCAGATACATATCGGGTGCCTACTTATTTTATAGATGTTTTTCACTTTCAACTTTCTGCTCATGAAAATGCTTTGACCTTTCATTTTAAATTTACAAAAAAATATCTTACTTAGACACAAAATCATAATATCAGTTGTCAACTATTAAACAAGGCATTTTTGTACGATGTTTGACGTAAGACTGACATTAGACACACGTAAAACAAGGGTCTAAGTTTCTGGGGTATTGGACCCTATGTTTTTTACTGGGCTACATCTAGAAAATATTCCCCTTTTATTCACAAATGTTGCTTTAATTTAAGTAAAATAATGAGCGACCGTTTAACCATATCTACATTTTTGACGTTTAAACGTCTCTTAACTTTAATCATCATTATTAATAAATAAACCCCGTTATACTTAGTCATTGTTCAACCTAAAAACAATATGCTATACCAGTTGGAAACTGTGTCACTAGCGACATAACCTTCCATAAACATACTGAAAAAAAAAACAAACGCAATATGCAAACGCAACTCCCGTGAAAATAAATCACAGCGACCGTTATTTAAGACAATTTTCTTTAATAAAGATGATAGATGAAACGTGAGCCGGGAAGGTAAACAGATAGTAATATCCCCGAGTTTATTAATTTCACGAAAAAAACTGACAACATTAACGAAACAGTGACGTAACGTTGTCATTAATTTTCATTGAGGAATCTGGGAATATTTTTTAATGAAAAGACTTCGTGTTTGGGAGCAACCTGTATGATTTATTATCTTCTGTCTTGTGTTGGCTTGGCTTGCAATGATGCATAATTTGCTTAGGTACGGTCACCATAGGAGATAAGTAACCAGGGTCATCGAATATAGTTGAAGTTTGGTAAGAAACGAATTGATATTCTCGGATAAAATTTTATTTAATTAATAGAAAACCAGCAGTTCATTTATCAAACTAAATTTCATTCGAAAACATTCATCAGGGTAATGGACGGATGGATGACTCCTGTAATACAGGTTCTACCTAGCATGGGGGGGGGGGGGGACTGATCAAATCTCTCTCTCTCTCTGCACATGTATGTCATACGCTGTAAATGTTGAGCATCTAAATTACTTTAGATTTATTGGTCCACACCTAATTAATAAAAAAAAAAATTAATACCGGTAGGTAAGCTACTAACCCTTACGAAACTCACTTTCGATCACAATTTGAATCATTTTGAAGGATGTTGCTAATCCATTGCTTCAAATGTTCGAAAAATTTGTCTACTCAACAGCGTAAATAACGCAATGAATGTGGTTTAACTGTCAAAATGTAAGCCATTGCTAGTGATAATGTCTCAATTACTCCATTGTTTATAATAATAGCTGAACTTTTGAATCGCTTGCCCTTTTTACTTAGTCCAGATCATAAAACAAACATAAGCAAGATAATAATATCCCTATTTCTATTTATTTTCCATTACATCTGCCATATTGACGGAAACAAAGTATCAACAACGCGAATCCCTTAGGCTGCGTTTTTCCGACCAAATCCGTTATTATCTGGGTAGGACGACACACGATCCGTATACCATCATAGGAAAATAGTCAATTCATGTTGGCTATTTTTGTTTCGAAGCAGAAATAGAAGGAAGAAAATCATTATTAGTTATTATTTGCAAGAAAAAGTAATTATTACGACTCGTATACAGTCACGAGCACCATGTCAACACTTGGCAACTTTCAATTGCGATTTTTTCATGAAATAAAGAATGCAACATTGAAATACGACACATTACATAAACCTATGGGTTCGAAAATGTTATGGCCGTAACAACATAATTTTTTTTAAAAAATAAAGGAGTAAATTGCTTTTGAATAAAGCCGAGTGTATACATACTTTTGCTCTTGGGTGTACAGGAAGATCACAAACTAAATCAGCAGCAGCCTTGCTTTGCCCTGCAGTCTTGCCTTTTCAACTTTGTGCCACAAAGTCTGAAAAACCAAAACAGCTTTGTAAAGTGTGTCCCACTTATTGGCGAACGATCTGTAGCTGTATCTACAACGCCACATTCGAACAACGCGTCATACTGACGTCAGGCAAATCCTGCATCTCGCAAGCAGAGTTTACCGCGCAATGTCCAGGGATATTATTATTATTATTATTTATTAATTAGCATAGATACAATTTCCCAACATCAATCGTTGGGAAAATGCCCGCCAGACACAACACCCATCTGGTCGGAGGATCCTCCCTTTTCTATGGAGGTTGAGTGAACTTTACACCCTGTTCCTCATGCCTCCAAAGATCAAAAGTAAAACTGAAGCTGTGGCGAGACAGTGCTTCTTTATCCATACCTTTTATTCCGCCTGCTAAGAATCTGCCACCTGGATACGAGTCACCTTAGCTAACCTGCACGGCCAGACGGGCGCGACCCAGATTGGCCGGAGTAAGGAAAACCTGTTCAGATAGAGATTCATAGACGATTCCTACGTAGATATTCCAGTGAATAAGCTGAAAAGCAAGAGGTATTTTTTACATAAATTATGTTACCAATATTTTGTAACAATATTTAGATTTAAAAGAACGGGGAAGAAACTCCACGGACACTCCGTCGAGTTTCTTGCCCGTTCGTCTCTACTATGCTTTGGGAATGGGCAACTAGCTTATTTCTGGCTTGGTCAGTCACCCCTTGAAAATTCAAAAGTGCCTGTAATTGATTTATTCGAAATAAATGCTTTGAGTTCGAATACAGAATAATTAGTAGCAAACAGTTCAAAATCAACATTTTATTTGGCATTTAACGGTGCCATACACTAGCAGTTTAAATGTAAACGCTAAAATGATAAAGAGATTTCAAAACTTCAATCGCAGTTGAACAGTTTGTTAATTCAGCGCAAATTGAAGCAGATTACACAGCGATGAATATTCAAACATATACCTTTATTGAAATTCTAATAACTTAAAGAACTTTCTAGAAATTATGAACTTGAAGTATTCAGCAACATTCTACACGAGATGAGTTTGGAAACTGCGTGTGTATGATTTATTAACGTTCAATAAAGTACGGCTGACATTAACGTTCAAATAAGGCTGAATGTTTTTAATAATTTATGGCCGAGTCTCCGGTGCAACATAATGTTACCTTCATACACAGGATTTAAAACCTCATTTTTGACAGTGCAAGGCTAAAAATTGATTGAAGCTTTTTTTTGCAGATATGATGTTTTATAAAGTGTTGTAGGGAGTGTATTTATGATATAAAAGCTTTTTGTTATTAAAACTGTTTGCTCGAATACAGTTGAATAGTTTTTTTATTATTAGCGCAGCGGCGCTGTGGGTTCATTATTCTAACAATGGATGAATAATACTTTTGTGGCTCTCGCTTTTTCTGTTTGTTTATTTAAAAGTTGATGTTTTATCATTTAATATCTACTAATATTTATTGAAAAGTATCATTAAGGCACCTTGAAATTATTTATGTTAACATTTCGTAACACAAGATTTCGACTTTACCTAAGCATTTGAAATATATCCAGTAATTTAATAAAAACGTAACGTTAGTATGTAAATGTATAACGTGTCGTTTGGTAGGTTGGTACATAATTACATTGGAAGGAATAATTTATACCTACAAAAGTTATGAAATATTACTTCGCATAAATCATGGTGACAATTAACACATTTATAAAACTAATTAAATCTAACCTCAGGGTATTGTGTGAAGACATTAATCAATGTTCTTGTACAGTTTTTAAATGATAAATGATTTAAGTTCTGTGAATAGGTTTGTACAAACACTTTTACACATCAATCATATTTTTAAAACTAGATGAGGTCGGCGTTTTTTATCTGACTACTCTGTGAAGAAAGGCCGACCCAAACTTAGAGGTCACAGTGTCTTTTAAAGTCCAGACATAATCTTGGTCAGATCATGTGAAGACCAGAGATTGGTTTCTAAAATGGTCTTTTGAGGAAAGAACCATACAGAGTGAGTGGACCTGTCCAGTCAGTGCACGCATTTGTCAGTAATCATGAAGCTCAATTCGGAACTTAAGGAGCTCAACGATTCGATGAAAAATAGCAAAGCAAGGACCTTTGAGTAGGCAGTATAAATTACTCAAACTGCCAGACCATCATTAAAACTAACAAAAATAAAGAATTTAGATATTCTCTACATTTTTGATACCTAGACAAAAAACCAAGGTCTTTGTTGATTCTTAGTCAACCATTTCCATGTTCCCTATTGACCTATCGTTCTTCCGTCCGCTACATTAATAAAAATGTTCATATATTATGTAGGTACCTATATGATACCTACGTTAATATCAGCTGGTATCGTTGGTATTAATCGCCCAATTATGGGTAAACGTCGTCGTCAGCTGGCGGTCAGGACAGATGACTGTAATCAACGTCGTTCCGTACACCGGTGATCATGGCTAACATTCTTCGGGTAATGTCTGCTGTTAGCACGTTTAGTAAGTAAGTGATAGCCGGTAACCTGAGAGTATTTGTAAGAAGAAGACTTTTATTTTCTGTACCCAAATGTTTTGGATTTCTTTTCATCATGAACTATTTGCGAATTGTTCATTGAATACAGTAACATGATATGGTTAAGAGACGAGCCAGTCAGCTGGTCTGGTAAGCAGCAGTTTACTACCAACTATTGCCATATATGCTATGTAGGGGTCGGCTTTTTTTTTTTTTGGGTGGGAAATCATCAAATGACCTCTCCCGCTCTGGGCTGAGCGGAAGGGTGTGTCAGACTTTTACTGACTAAAACCCACCCGTGTTCCTTCAGTTGCCTATGCCAGGGGCTACGGTATCTCTTTCGAACAACCCACGGCCCTAGCGGACCCCGTCAGTTGGTGCTGACATCTCTTTGAGGCGCGCGTGGATCACAACGCGCCGTCGACCCGGGCCTGGTCCTTACCGGGTGGCGAGCTACCCATTGCTCGCCCCCCGCAAGCCCGCGCCTACGGTGGCCGGGAGTCGGCTGTTGACTCCCGTCCAGGGCGTCTCCTGCGGCACTAGGGGCGTGAGGGCGCAGAGATTGCCTCTCCCTCACGCGCTCCGCCTCCTCCTTCGCGAGCGAGCATTACTGCTTCGCAGAAGGAGGTGACGGCCTCCCATGCACTCTCGTTCCGTACCATGGCCTAGACCAGGGCCGGACGCGAGAGATCGCCGCCGCCGATCGTCGCCACGAGGACACGGCGGTGCTCCGCCCAAGCCGGGCAGACCTCCACCATATGCTCCACCGTGTCCTCCGGGCGATCCACACAGTGGTGACCCTGGTGTTTCCTCCCGTCTTATCCGCTTTCCAGTCTAACCAGTAACCGGATGCAGCTGAATACCAGTATCTTACATGGAGCAGTAGGACAAGGAGTATCGTGTTAACCAGTAAGACTGGTTGTCGGACTTTTGTGCTATTGACTACCCCTATGTTACGTTAAACACCCGTTTGAAACAACCGTAACATATTCTTGCAAAACAAAAATAAGCAACATTTGTACCATATGGACGAAAAAGCTATCTAACCGTAATTGATGGATTACATTACTTAATTAATTGTTGATGTACAAGTAGCAGTATAATTAATAGGTATTAGATTACATGGAAAAAGTATTTGCTTTTTAATATCATCACCTACGTCCAACAGTGTAGTTTTCCTTTTGAATTAATTTGACAGTGCAAGCGAGATAGAGTGATATATGCCGCGGGGAAGTGGGGGCAAAATGTGAATTTGAGCTGAACTATAAGCATCACTTATCCGTTCTACGAAATGAACGTTTATTCTCCGGTCGAAAATTGGAATAACAACTTCAATTTTTCGCATAGCTACTAGGCAAAATATAAATGCTGTAAATTTCTGGCCATAAAATAAAATTCCATGCATAGTACCAACTTATATAATTTTTTTATAAGTGACTAGCAGCGCCCCGCGGTTTCATCCGCATAAGTTTCGATCCCGTACGAATATCGAGATAAAAGGTATCTCCTGGTTATAAAGTATTTGTGTGTCCGTTACCCCAGCCAGATGTTGTCGAAAATGGTCACTTGAATCTTATAGATAATTAGTTTTGCGGCTTCTGTAATTGTTGCACACATTTTTAAATTTGTTGCGCTTATAGTTTTTTAATTATTTCACAAAAACATATCCTGCTGGCGTAACGTTACCCCAGCCAGACCTTTTTCTTTCTAATGGGAGTATTTAAATAAATACTAGCTATAAAATTAGTTGTCTATATGAAGTAAATGTTGTGCCTTATTTTGTATTTGTTCTTTCTTCGGTTGCGAAGTTATTCGAGATTTTGCTGGGGTAACGTTTTTGGTTTTGCTAGATCTTTGAAACGGTTAAGCGGATTCTTATCATATTTTGTACATGACTTCTTAGGAATTAGTTTAAATTTGTTCTGCAATAAAAAAACCAAAATAATGCATAGCTTAAAGGTTATTTCATTAAATATAAAAACACTTCAATTGGTCCCAGCACTCTCAATAAGAGGTTTAAAGACTTACTTTAAACGTTATTTTGAAGCTTGTAATTGCCTTCAAATGTATGTGAAGTTTCATTAGTATCCTGTAAGTATTTAACAAGCTATGATGATATTCAGTTCTTCACGAGCACGGTCATGACGCGCGCGGTGTTATTTGGCCACTGATAAGCCTGTTTATGGATATATGAACTGAATGTTATGTCAATAATTAGTTGTTTAGTTCAGTTGTATATCAGTAAAATTTCAGCGTAATACATTGGATAATTAATGAGATAATACGATTAAAGTCATTAGGAAGTAAATGACCGTGGTAACCCGACCAAGTTTAGGTGGTTACGAAAAAGCGAAAACGTAGAACATTATGCTACCTTCTAAAATATGTAGGATAGTGTTACAAATTTAGTACAGACATGTACACAAGTTTAAAAAAAACTACATGTTTATTAAAGAATTTTCATTAACAGGTAAAATAATCAATTCAATTGAACTTTTAAAGTATTAATGGCTTCGCCCGCGTAATAATTATGTTGACAACGTATACACAAAAACCTAGCTTCCACTTGAATCGGTCTATCTATTAAAAAAAACTGCTTCAGAATCCGTTGCGTAGTTTTAATATTCATTCTCATTTGACCTAACTTTCATATTATAAAATTAGCTAATATGAAAGTTAGGTCAAATGAACATTATATAAAAATAGCATTATACAATTTGAAAATTATATGAAATGAACGTTATACTAAACGTAATTACAGAAAATGAAAATTGTATCAAATATAACATTAGATCATATGAAATGTTTTTATAGCATAAAGACATTTCATATGATCTAATTATACCATAAAAATTATATCATATGAAAGTTATGTCAAATGAAATTAGACTACTTATCTGTTATTTTATACCAAACATTACACACCCCCATCCATCCGTCCATACCAACTTTTGCATTTATAATATTAGTAGGATATATTTCTACACCTTCAAGTTCAACACGAATTTGATAAACACTACGTGTTTTGAAATTCAGCAGACAAATACACATAAACTACAATATTTCGAGATTCAGAAGACAAATTACAATATCTGTTCTATTCGAAGCGATACGTCATAGTTTGCCGCCGTAAGTGTTCACTCCCACGTGTACAATATTCAACAAGCAGAATGTTATTCCATTACCTCTGGATACACTAGACACCACTGGATACACTATACGAATACAGCCTTCTACGAGTATGCCAGAACACAGAGGCACTAGAATTTCTCCTATGTTCTGACTATGACAAACACTAGTGTCCAAACCTTGATACACTGGCTGCACGCCTAGCATGACCATTTCTATCCCTTCTCTATTAAGAATAGACATTTTTTTTTGGTTTAGCCTTTGCTGTCCTACTGCTGGGCAAAGGACTCCCTCAAGTCCTTCCAGGAACGCTTTTCCCGCGCCACCTCGAACCAGCCCTCGCGGTACACGTACACCTGTACGTGTACCGCGAGGTGAGATGACCTCATCTCACCACCACTTTTAAGATACAGGACTACCTAGTTTAGGAGGCAGGGTTACATAATCCGTGTAGATTTATGTAGATATACCTAAGTTATTTTGCTCTTGTATATCATGAATCTTGTGTGTATCATAATAAAGATTATTATTTATTATTATTTTTATTATTATTACTTTCTGGGCGAGAATAGACATAGGCATCTCTTTTTATCAAAATACAAGCCGTGTACCTTCCTATCGGCAAAAATGACGAACTTCAATACAAACTTCCATCCCCTATACATATAACCCCATTAAAGAATGAATTGTTAAAAATCCTTCGTTAGTTCAACGAAAGTTCCACCTGTGTTGGATCCCTATACCACGAAGGTCCAGCTCTCTCTCCATATATTATACTTTCCGGAATAAATTCTCTTATTGATGGTGAAAAAAAAGAATTCATAACATAACATCACGCCTGTAATCATCGTTGGGTAAGGCAGAAATGTACCTAAAGCCAATTATTTTTAAGTCCCATGTCCCCCCCATAGGGGGTGAGCATATTGCCATTAACCGGGTCCAAATCCAGACACAGGGCTGCTACTGAGAAATTTGAAATAGAAAAACCTGGGAACACACACTTTTCCCGACCTGGGAATCGAACTCAGGACATCATCCTTAGCAGTAGCGCTTGTAACCTCTAGACCAGTGGTTCCCAACCAGTGGTCCGTGGACCACCAGTGGTCCGCAGAAGCCAAAATGTGGTCCGCGAACGATTTTAAATTTAGCGGGCGGTGAGCCGTTGGTCGCCGTGCAGTGAGTGAGAAGAGCGTGGGTGGAGGCGGCGGTACGTTGGGCCGCCGTATGTAATTTTCTATTAAGTTTTTAATTAAAGTTTCAGTTTGATTATTACAGTTTATTTTTATTATACCTACATAGTGGTCCCTGCTAACAAGAATAATATAAAAGTGATCCCTGACCAAGAAAAGGTTGGAAACCCCTGCTCTAGACCAAAGGGGCAGTTCGGGGAAAAATAGAAAACTGCACGAAAATCCGTTGCGTAGTTTAGAAGAACGACGCGGTCACATAGGCACGGTAAGCAACTCTATGTATAGGATAGGTAAGGATCTTGGTTTAGATTTCGCAAATAGACTTTAAAAAGATGTTTTTACTGCCGAACGTTAAGTTTTAAAATGAGTGATAAATTCTTTTTAGAATTTAAGGTGTGAGCGTAAGTGTTATAGTCTAGCCGTGGCATGTTATATGGTGATATATAACATCTCATGTTACAACATAATGCATTCGGTTAGGCTCGTAGCCGACAAAGTGAGCAAAGCCTAAGCAAATTGATTTTTACAACATAATGCATGAAGATTTCAGAAAACTTTCCTTCGATCACCGCCTATAACGTTAAAGGCCTTTATACCAACTGTCTATGAAATTGGATATACTCGTACTCATACTAAGTTAACGTGGATAACCTATAAAAACTAAATTTTGTTCGAACTAAAACTCAATCGATCGCTGTCGGTAAATAAGTTTAGACTTTTTAGATTTCCAGTCGTATTGATTTCAATATACAGTGATATCTATTCAAATATTACCTAATATAAAACCAATGTTTTTGTCCAGAGAAGTATGTACTAAGCAGTTGAGTCATTTCAGCCTTACATAAACTCACAGCTGCCCACGGGATAGGCAAAAACTACAGAACGCCACTTATCAGAAGGCCAATTCTGGTAATTTCAGTCGTCGTCTCGTAATTTAATTTCTCGCAGTCTCATCTCGGCTACAAACAAATGCCAAAAACTTGTCAAAATATTATACTTTGACAGATTGAGACTGGGATCAGACTGTGAACGTTCTTAGAAGTACGAGAATTGCCCCTCTGGTACTGCGCACCTAACCGTTTTGAGGAACAACACCAAAAAGGTCACTTCATAAAGTGATCTTTTTGGTCAAACTCAAACTCAAACTCCCGTCCTTTTTGGTTATTCGTTTTTGGTCCTCCTGGCATTTGCACTTCCTCTCTGTGAGAGGAAATGGGCTATAATGTACCACGCGGTACCAGTGCGGGTTGGTGGATGTCATATATCTTCGAATTTTTGGTTCTAGGACATGCCGTTTACCTCACGATGTTTTCCTTCACCATTTCGGTGATGAAATTAAACACACAAAATAGAGTACCTACGTGTCTGGGTTCGGACTGTCTAGGACTTAAAACTCGTAAGTACCACTCGGTAGTAGCTAATACCCCTGAGCCACCACTGCTCTCTCTCTATCTGTAAACTATTGTAAAAAATGTGACAACTCACTTCCCTATAAAAAATAGATTGTCCAACCATGTGAATAAAGAAGGTAGGAACGCCTTCGGACCTATGTATGTTTATGTGCGCTATTGCGAGGAACAGCGCGTCCGTAATGAGGGGCATTGAGGTTCACCCCTCCGGCACAGTTTACGTGCGTACGAGTAATCAGCCTAGATAAGGAATAAATCTGAATTATGAGAACACATGGAGCATAAAATATGTGGTGGGCCTTGAAATAGAAAGGTTTCACGGGAAGTATGTACAGTAAATTCGTGTTATAATAATAATATCCCCGGACATTTCACACAGCGCCATCTAGTCCCAAGCTAAGCAACCTAATGCTTGTGTTATGGTAACAAGATGGCTGATAAACTACTTATATACATTTTTTTTTTGTAAATACATACATATTATAGATAGAAAAACACCCAGACTCGGAACAAATACATGTAGGTCATACAAATATTTGTTCCGTGCGGGAATCAAACCCGCGACACGCAGCGCAGCAGTCAATCGCTTAACCACTGCGCCAACCGTGCCGTCAAAGTTATGTTTATACATAGCACGAATTTACTGTACATACTTCGTGCGTGCCTATGCCGCCGGACAGTCGTACCTAAGGATCGGCAATGGACTGTGTGAAAGATCGCTACAAAAATTGGTTTCATAGGTAATCCAGGTATCTCCAATTTTAAAAGGTATTGTATTACGTCATAGGCGAGAATCGAAGGAAAACTTTCTGAAACCTTTATGCGTTACGTTGTAATTATGTCTAATTATCGTAAACTTACGACTTTACACATACATACAATACACAATACAATACAACACACACACACTTTATACAACTTGTTTTATTTTTAACTGTGTTTAGTTTAGTTATGATCCTGTACGAGTCGCAATAAATACTTTTTCTTTCTTTCTACATACACTATGCTTATATAAATTACACATACATACATTAGACATCCCAAAACATTCACTCACCCTCACACACTTACATACGTTGTCCACTCTATTTTCTGTATAATTCTATATAATTTTTACTGTTCTATATTTTTACTTCATTTCTCTGTGACAATGAAACTGCACTAATGCCCCTGCTGTCCCTCGTGGGAACCTGTGTACCTTTGTGTAATAACTTTTGTTGGAACACTGGTATTCATAACACAAGTTAGATCTTACTTTGAGTACCAAAGTTCAAAATATGCTAGTTTTTAAATTTTCTGGTAATACAGTTCTTAGCGTATCATAGTCACTAGTGTGTGTGTCTTCACTTTTTTGCGAAATAAAGAATTTTTATTATTTATTTTATTTTATTATTTTATGTTATATGCTGAGATTAAAATAATATTTCCTATATTATAATAAAACATGATGCCTTGTTTCTCAAAAGGTTGGGCAAAGGAGAGATTACACCAGTTATGTTTAAATGTCTTGTTATGTACGTTAATTATTGTTGTCTTCTTTTAATATATGTGCGTGTCCGTACGCTCATGAATGTCATCATTATTATATACTTAGTTCAAACATTTCTCAGTAAGTGAAATTTGTAGTAATTTCTTTTGAGTAAATAAAGATTCTTTGACCACAAATTTCATGTAAGGGGCGAGCTTAATGGGTAGCGGGACCATCCGAAAGGGTTTACCGCTGCCCTGGAACATAAAGGGCTAAGGAAGGAACACGGGTGGGTTTTAGTCAGTAAAAGTCTGACACTCCCTTCTGCTCCACCCAGAGCGGGAGGGGTCATTTGATGATTTCCCATCCTCAAAAAAAAAAAAAAAAGGGGCGAGCTTAATTCCCGAGTCCAGGCTGTTACTTAGAAATTCCAGATAGAACAGCCCAATAACATTTCCCAACCTGGGAATCAATCCAAAACCTCCCGCTCAGCAGTAGCGCTTGTTACTATAAAGCCAACGAGGCAGTACTTCCTATATCCTAACACCTTAACAATTAAAGTTGCCTTTCGTGTCTGTCTGTGTGACCGCGTTATTTTTTTTAACCTACAAAATGGATTTTAATGCGGATTTTTTTGAAGTGAAAACTTCTTTAGCGGCGTTGTGCACTTTTATTGTGATGGGTAAAAAATGTTACACTCACGTCAGGACACGTGACTTGATCGAAAATTCATAAGACGGAGCTCGCGTCAGGACACGTGACCTGATCAAAAATTCGCAACCCGTTTTTTTCTCACCATTATTTAGAGAATTTATTCCGGAAGGTTTATGTGCATTATGCATAATACATTAATATTAATACTAGCTTCTGCCCGCGGCTTCGCCCGCGTGGATGTCGGAAATTATCCCACCGGAACGTGCTAACAGGATAAAATGTATGTGCTTCCCCAGGATGCCATCTCTCTCGCGGGCCCTTTGTGGCTAATTACAATAGAAAACCAATTGTGTCTCATTAGTGGTGTAGCCACTTAATTAAAAAAAAAAAACTCAATAACAGAAAATAAAATACCTACCTACCTAAATAAACCTATTTCTGATGATAACTAATCTAAACTCAATAAATAAACAAAATCCCTAAAAACTATTATCTATACAAATGACTAATCCTATCTAACAGTATTATAAAATAACCTACGGTCACTACGTACACTATCAAATATACTACCTATACTTTAAAATTAAAATCTATACCTACGACTTATAAAAATAAACCTAAATAACTCAAAAAACTAAAAGGAATAAAAAGGTCGCACAGATAATACTGCGGGTGACGTAACCTACGACAAACTAATTATTTGCGGTTGTTACAGTAACCGGTTCTAGGGATCGAACCGCAAAATTAAGTTTGTTTTTTATTGTATATACTTTTCCGGGATAAAAAGTACCCAGTGTGGTGCCCAGGATATTAAAGAATAATTAGGTATACCAAGTTTCATCGTAATCGAACCGGTAGTTTTTGCGCGATGCCTGAACAAACAGACAGACAGACAGACAAAAATTTTTTAATCACATTTTTGGGTTCGGTGTCGGTCTAGTAACACCCCCCCTGCCATTTATTTTTTTGATATTTTCAATGTACAGAATATTCACTTCTACAGATTTATTATTATTATTATAAGTATAGAAGATAATTAAGAAATCTTGATGTTTTGTCAAGTTGTAAAAACCGTGCGAACAATCGCGGGGATCTGCCTAGCCTTTTCCTAACTACGAGATGTTGGAGTCAGCTTCCTGTCTAACCGGATGCAAAACGGAAAGACGGACGTTTGTACCGAGAAAATTCCAACGTTTTTCTGAAAATCAACACGTTTATTCCGGGTTTTTTTTAATATTGTAAAGTTATGGTTATAAAAACATTTTTAAGATTTTTTTAACCGATTTTCGTGGGTGACTGTACCATTAACATCTTCTGCCCCGAGCAAACAAGTCTGATGATCCTTTACATACTTTTTAGCCTAAAATGGCTTCCCCTATCCCAATTTACTCTCAGAGCGAAGAGTTTGTTCTGTAAATAAAGGAGATAAAAAATCATACGCTCCCCCTCAATCACTGTACGTTTTGCATTGAGCTTCGATGTTTGCTTTCAGGAATCAAAGCGGTGCTAATGGCGAACTGGAGGAAGTGTAATATTCGTAAATTAGAGATGAATTTTCTTTGTGAAATGTATTTTCAAATGACTGTAGAAAATGGGGATTTTATGTAGGTATTTTCATCAATTGTAGACCGATTTTGATTTTATTTTTTGTTTGAAAGAGTATACTTTTAAGGTGGTCCCATTTAAAATTGCTAAAGATCTGATAACACAATGGAATGCCTCAATAATGAACCGTGCACGTACTGTGATTCGATTACTGAATTGAAAATTTAAAAAAAAATAACATTGAGCGAAATGAGTATGGTTCAGACCGTGATAGGCATAGTGCTCACTGTATAAAGTTCCTCACTCCAATAGCCGCACGAAATGCGAAAGCGAGCTCATTTGTTTTAAAGTACCTAAATCATCGCAGATTACGATTGGGGAAAATTTAACTTTTTTTTTTGTTTTCGTGGGCAAACCTTCAAAAGGCACCTGACCTCCGGGGAGTGAGGTCGGGGAGTGTGAGATTTTTAACTTGCTTGTCGGTTCCTCTTAAAAGACCAATTCCGGAACCACCCCCCGCCCTTTTTTTTTTTTTTGAGGATGGAAATCATCAAATGATGGATGGATGGTGACGGGGCCCTATGGGGCCCCGTCACTTATGCTGACATCTCTTTGAGGCGCGCGTGGAACACGTACACACCCCCCCCCCCCCCTGAGGAACGCCTGACCACATCCTTTTTTTATTAGCCGTTAATGTCGCACTGCTGGGCAAAAGCCTCCCTACTCTCTTTCCACCTCTCCCTACTAATTTTTTAATGTAGATAAACGTGAACTTCAGTTAATAGTACAACATAGTACATAACTACATTATTGGATATCGCTTTAAAAATTCACACCTGTTCTTGAATTTACATAAAAATTAACTTTTTTACCTATTCATACCTATTCTTAAATTAACTTAAAGATTAACAACAATATTTCTCAAAACAGCAATTAACGTCTGCAAAACTTTTATTTGACTACAGCTAATTAGTTACAAAATGCGATAACTAAAAAGCAAAGTTCAAAAACATTAAAAACGCGTTAAAATTCAATTTTAAAATACTTGTTCAGCAAAAATACTTAATAGTACCTACTAAGCTATTTGATGTTTGAAAGTCAAAATATTCAGTCTATGAAAACTTTAAATGGCATATTCTTGTAGCAGGTACAGTGTCATATTTCAATGAGCAAAGTGCTGTGGTGCGTCTCGTTTTCCCGGGACGCGGGAAATGGGACACTATGTTTTCACGGGATGGTTTCATTTATGTGACATTGGGGACTTTAATATTCCAATGTTTCAAATGAATATGCCATAACTGTCTTTTGTTACCTATCTAAATACCTACCCTTTATTACTGTTTGGTTGGGTTTTACATTTTAAATGTTTCTTCAAGGATCGCTTCCATTTTGTTCAACGTTTTGCTTTATCTTGACTTGCGTGTAGGCTGCATATCAATTTAATGTAATTTAATGGCAACTAGCATGCAAGCAATGGTTACATTACGCAAACTACTTATGACCTGCAGTTTGCGTGCACCGTGTATGAATAATTTAAGCGTTGCTGGAGCACTGCTGGCCCAAAGGTTTCCGTCCCGACTGGTCGTGAGTTCAAACCCAGGCTGGCACATTAGTTTGTGTATTTAATTTTATCATCACTTTAAAAACGGTGAAGGTCCCAAAAAAATCGAAGACTTGTAACCAACCCGCACTGGCCCCGCGTGGTGGATTACAGCCCACTCCCTCTCAGGGAAAGGAGGCCTGTGTCCGAATTTTCATGTTATCTTACCAAAACTAAGAAAATCATGAACTCTTGCCATTTCTTCCCAATAACCCGACTTAAACAGCCGATCGATTCTGCAAAAAATTCACCGTAAAAAGTCAGTTGAAGTGAGCTTAGATTGAGCTGTCAAAGGTGTCAATCTATAGCATTACTTGGAATGACAGCTCACTCACTTCACCTAAGTTTTCCCGGTGAGATGGTTACTGAATCGCACTGCAGCTGAATAAATGTGAATTTTATTATAGGTAAATAAAAAAAAATATCTTGCCTCATTCAAACCTCTATTCCAACATGAAATATTTACATTCCCGACCGCCGACGCTATTGATGCAACATTTTTAATCTCGACTAACCCGGTTTTTTAATCTTAATCCCGGCTTTTATATCAGAATAAACAACACTAGTCCCCGTGCTAAGTGCACTTGTGTGCACAACCATCGAAGGCTAGTAATCATGAGATCTTTTGTGACTTAAGAACGCTTTTAAAGAAACTCGACGCTTGAGGCGTTATATTGGATTTCTTTTTGAACCCATTGTGGTTTTAAAATCGAAATATTCGGAATTTTGGTGCAGTGCTATTATTATTATTTTTTTGTTAGACTACATTGTGTCCTACTGCTGGGTGACGGTTGCTGGGCCAACATGGCCAGAGTTCGCGCTTATTGAAAAACTAGCTTCTGCCCGCGGCTTCGCCCGCGTGGATGTCGGAAATTTACCCACGGGAACGTGCTAACAGGATAAAATGGATGTGCTTCCCCAGAATGCCATCTATGTCGCGGGCCCTTTGTGGCTAATTACAATAGAAAACCAATTGTGTCTCATTAGTGGTGATTAAGAGGGTACCTTTAAGATATCTTTACCAAAGTACCTAACTAATTTAAAAAAAAAACTCAATAACAGAAAATTAAATACCTACCTACCTAAATAAACCTATTTCTGATGATAACTAATCTAAACTCAATAAATAAGCAAACTCCCTAAAAACTAATATCTATACGAATGACTAAACCTACCTAACTGTATTATAAAATAACCTACGGTCACTACGTACACTATCAAATATACTACCTATACTTTAAAATTAAAATCTATACCTACGACTCATATAAAAATAAACCAAAATAACTCTAAAAACTAAAAGGAATAAAAATGAACTCCACTGCGGGTGACCCAACCTACGACAAACTTAGTATTTGCGGTTGGTACAGTACAGACAGTGGTAATCGGGTATAGGGATCGAACCGCAAAATTAAGTTTGTTTTTTATTGTATATACTTTTCCGGGATAAAAAGTACCCAGTGTGGTGCCCAGGATATTAAAGAATAATTATACTAAGTTTCATCGTAATCGAACCGGTAGTTTTTGCGTGATGCCTGAACAAACAGACAGACAGACAGACAAAAATTTTTTTAATCACATTTTTTGGGTTCGGTGTCGGTCAAGTGCCATTTATTTTTTGGATATTTTCAATGTACAGAATTTTCACTTCTACAGATTTATTATAAGTAAAGTAATATAGATATTACAATCATTCTGATAACTTTTTCACATACATTGGTTAGAAGTTGGCTTATATCGAACATAAGCGGGCCGGGGCGACTTCCTGAAATTTTAATTTTAAGGTTAATTCAGCCATATTATAATCAGCTAGCTAGCTGCTTGCTGCGACTTCGTTCACGTGAAATTTCTTGTTCCACCGATCCACTCCGCCGCATTGAACCGCAGGCGCCCGTGCTATCACTTCGTTAGCTTAGCGTTCTTTCTTACTTTTTCTTTGTTCTTTTTTATACTTCTTATTTTTTCTTGGCTCTTAAAAGTCCTAGCATAATGTTAAATAGCCAAACAAACTTTTCAGCTTTATTATTAGTACCTATATAGATTAGACATTCTGGGTCTGGGTGTTTTTCTATCTATAATATGTATGTATTTACAAAAAAAAAAAATGTATATAAGTAGTTTATCAGCCATCTTGTTACCATAACACAAGCATTGGGTTGCTTAGCTTGGGACTAGATGGCGCTGTGTGAAATGTCCAGGGATATTATTATTATTATTATTCCTTTCCTACTCGTTTATAAATTGTGTTTTTCATAAGACAAAAACACACATAATTTAGAACCTCGCGTCATCTAAGGATATACAATATTTTTATAATCATGAGAAATACACGGGCACATACATTGGAATATATTTTACCAGTAGAAACATTTAGTACTTGGCTTGTTGCCATGCAATAAGACCTACTCGAAGTCGTAATAGAAAAGTTTCGTGAACATAAAGTTTTCGGCCAAAAGTTATTTAATTATCTTTCTGAATGCGATTTTCTTCGCAATATTGTTGCGAATTTTATTTATATAATACTAGCTGTGCCCCGCTGTTTTACCCGCATAAGTTTCTATCCCGTGGGAATATCGGGATAAAAAGTATTCTATTTGTTAATCCTAGTTATAAATTATATCTTGTGTGCAAAATTTCATCCAAATCCGTTTAGTAGTTTTGGCGTGAAAGAATAACAAACATCTATCCATCCATACAAACTTTCGCATTTATATACTAGAAGGATTCGTAATATTATGTTTTTTTTTTAAAGTTACATAATAACGTTATGTAAGCCTGTAATAGCCCGAATCCATGCTCCTTTTTTATGCGAAATAACAGTTTCTGTAAAAAATATTATTTCGAAAGCTATTACAAATATTTGTGCCTCTGACTAAGAAATACAATAAGATAAACTTTTTTTTTCTTAGTTACGAGGAAAAGATATGCCAGTTTTTTAAATAACTTTTGCTGAACAATTATTTGAAATCAACCCAATATTGATAAGTAGGTAAGTAAGTACCTACTTAGTTTTATGAAAAAGCTATATTTTAAACCAAGTTATGAAAGTCACGACTTGTTCGAGGGCGAACAAATTGTTTTCCAAATAGTTTTCTGTCAGAAATATATTTATAAATGACAACAGATATTTAGAAATTTCGTACCAAAATTAAATTTTAAAAAGAGAGTAGTAGTCATAGATAATAAATAACAAACACTCAATCATATGGTATTGCTCCTAAAAATAAATATTTGTTGAAGTAAAATGATTGACGAAGGTGCCTTATCCTCGTCATATTTTGAGCGCCTGAAAACTAAGACAAGTATATATTGTTTCAGATCATTCTATAACAAAATATACAGAGCAATTCAGGTGAAATTAAAAACGTGACAAATTGACTGTTCACTAGCTGCGCCCCGCGGTTTCACCCGCATAAGTTTCGATCCCGTAGGAATATCGGGATAAAAAGTATTTTATATGTTAATTCTGGTTATAAACCATCTGTGTGCTAAATTTCATCCAAATCCGTTCAGTAGTTTTTGCGTAAAAGAGTAACAAACTTCCATCCATCCATGCATCCATCCATCCATACAAACTTTCACGTTTATAATATTAGTAGGATTTTAGTATTCTATACCTCGTTGAAGTGTAACAATAATTTCCATTTAAATCTCTTGGAACTACATCTATAATTACCAACGTCACATTCTCAAATATGTATCTATTTGTTGTAATGGGAGATGGTTTAATTAGGTTGTGTTTTACGAGTTTCCACTGTCAGGGATCAGGTTGTGAAGCAAGACACTTGTGTAAGCGAAAGTAACTCGCACCAGTAAGTTGGAAAATTGTAATTTACAGGCTTAAAGTCTTACATGAATTAACACACAAAGTTTCAATTACGTCTAAATGTGAGAAGAGGCGTTAACGAGTTCACGGGTGTCGGAAAATCGGGAAACACATCCGTGTGAGCTTTTGTGTTCGTCTAGTAAACTTATGGTACACTTGCCAAAAATAGAATGTCGAAACATCATTCATTTTTCATTCATTATCAATTTGTCGTTGCCTTTGAGCATAGGGCCTTGCATCCCGCCCGTCGCTCTCGACCACGTTCGGGATCAAAAGCAAAAATTGCATGCATTTTTGCCTTTGCATGTGTGATTACGTTATTTGTAAAAACTAAAGTTTACAAAAACAACATGAGAGGTAATAAAGATGTTAGATATAAGGCTAGTTCATGAAGTGCTGTGGGAAAGGAACAAATTATCATTTTACTATTTTAACTACTTGACAAAACCAAGACGTAACGTTGTGAGATTTATGATGACATGTTTACTCGACATGAAACCATCGGGTACTGTAATATATAGGGTAAAAGGGACATCGACGCGCAAACTGTTACCATGAAATCTGAAGGCCAATTCTCGTAATTTAAAACGTTCAAAATCTAGTCGCAGTCTCATCTCAGCGAGAAACAAATGTCAAAAACTTGTCAAAATGTAGGGTATGTTATATTAGAAGGTATGTTAGAAGGTATAAGTATGTTAGAAGCATTTTTTGACTGATTGAGACTGAGATCAGACTGTGAACGTTTTTAAAATTACGAGAATTGCTCCTCAGTACAGTACATGACGACACTGGCACGACTGAATCTGGCAATAATTAAAAAAAAAACAAGATGATCCATACATTTTGACCGTGTAAGCACTTTTGTATGAGCTGATGATATATAAAAAATAAAGCTGAGGAGTTTGTTTGAACGCGCTAATCGCTGGAACTACTGGTTAGATTTGAAAAGTTATTTTTGCATTTTATAGTCCAACTCCTGAGGAAGGCTATAGGCTATTTAACATCACGCTATGTTCTTTAGGAGACGAGCAAATAGAAAAAAAAATCAGAAAGAAAGCTAAGCGAAAACGAAGTATTTGCGCGGGCACGCGATGCGACGCGGTTGGGGTGAGTCGGCGGAACAAGAAATTTCACACGGACGAAGTCGCAGAAGCAGGTTATTTTATAACCTTCGATCAATAATAGTACTAGATTCCCGATAAGCGCTTCAAAAACGGCCCGAAAAATAAGACCACAAGTACTTTTGTGGTCTAATTTCAAATTAGTATGTTTTTAACCTTATTACTTAGTCTTTAAGTTTCATTTTAGAATAAATGACTGAAAATTTAAAAATAGAATGATTTTATTTTCAAGCGACATCTATTCTATACTTATAATAAATCTGTAGAAGTGAAAATTCTGTACATTGAAAATATCAAAAAAATAATTTACAGGGGGTGTTACTAGACCGACACCGAACCCAAAAATGTGATTAAAAAAATTTTTGTCTGTCTGTCGGTCTGTCTGTCTGTCTGTCTGTCTGTCTGTCTGTTTGTTCAGGCATCACGCAAAAACTACCGGTTCGATTACGATGAAACTTGGTATAATTATTCTTTAATATCCTGGGCACCACACTGGGTACTTTTTATCCCGGAAAAGTATATACAATAAAAAACAAACTTAATTTTGCGGTTCGATCCCTATACCCGATTACCACTGTCTGTACTGTACCAACCGCAAATACTAAGTTTGTCGTAGGTTGGGTCACCCGCAGTGGAGTTCATTTTTATTCCTTTTAGTTTTTAGAGTTATTTAGGTTTATTTTTATATGAGTCGTAGGTATAGATTTTAATTTTAAAGTATAGGTAGTATATTTGATAGTGTACGTAGTGACCGTAGGTTATTTTATAATACTGTTAGGTAGGATTAGTCATTCGTATAGATATTAGTTTTTAGGGATTTTGCTTATTTATTGAGTTTAGATTAGTTATCACCAGAAATAGGTTTATTTGGGTAGGTATTTAATTTTCTGCTATTGAGTTTTTTTTTTTAATTAGGTAGATACTTAGGTAAAGATATCATATAGGTACCCTCTTAATCACCACTAATGAGACACAATTGGTTTTCTACTGTAATTAGCCACAAAGGGCCCGCGAGATAGATGGCATTCTGGGGAAGCACATACATTTTATCCTGTTAGCACGTTCCCGTGGGATAATTTCCGACATCCATGCGGGCGAAGCCGCGGGCAGAAGCTAGTTTTAAATATATTTTGCAATGGTAATTATACTTTATGTTTAAGCATTAAGGTTTATAATAAACTGAAGTTGTTAATATTATTAAACTTTTTTCTAAGAAATGTAGATGTTTACGTGTGTGGAAACGTGGCCACTTGAGCGACTGATTTTTGTTCCTATTATTGATCGAAGTTTATAATCGATAAAACGTTTCTACGTAGCTCTTACGTTCGCAAAGTAGCCATTAGGATGTTTATTGTATCATACATAATACGCTCCAGCCTCTACTCATCACGTGTGTGCGGAACTATTGGACAGTGTTAATAGCCGGCCGCGCCTTTGTCCCGCTAATCGCAAAGTCAAAGTGGATGCAGCGAGCTATGAAGCAATCGATGAGGCATTGTGGGGTTTAGAATGGATAATGAGGAATTAGTGCGGTGTGCAGTGGGTGGTAATGTATGGTGCATGGTTTAAAAGCACCTGCTTTACATAGCTGGATAGCTGATAGCATAGCTAGTGACACTGACCTGCAGTGCGATTCTGTAACCATCTCACCGTGAAAACATAGGTGAAGTGAGCGTGGAGTGAGCTGTCATTCCAAATAATGCTAGGGATTGACACTACTGACAACTCACATCAAGCTCACTTCACTTTAGTTTTCACGGTGAGATTTTTACAGAATCGACCGGCTGTTCTGTTTTTCTTGAGTGAATTCCCAAAGAATGCATTGTGTGTATTAAGTTACAAAATTTAATTACAATAATAAGTTAGGATAAAGTTAAATAAGAACACTATCGTAGTAGGTAATGATAGATTTAAGAAGGAGAAAACTTTTTTATAAAAATGTTTTTATTATTCACATTTTAGTCGTTATCACAACAAAGAAATATCCAATTCGCTATAGGTGTGATCGCTGTAGAGTTTCCACGATTTCATCAGGATCACATCCTCAGATCATGGCTTGATGACAGTTTAGGACCGCCTGGGAAGCGTTCAAACAAAAAAAAGTGTAATCGGGAACATACATTAAAAAAAAAGATTCCGACGTTTGTAAATCAAAACTCACTTCTAACCGTAGAGACTGATTTTGGTAGGTACCTAAACGAAACAGCCATAAAAAAGTTGCATAATCCATGCACAAAATGGCATCAATAAAATTTTTTATAGTATATGTAGATGAATATGGTTTTCTGCTACGACGCCATAGCTAGCGTAGCACTGACAGCAACTTGTCAAATTAAAATAAATATTGCTACGCCGTAGCGGCTACGGCGTAGCAATATTTTTTAACTGTCTCATAAATGTTTGAATTCTGAGAAATAATATTTCACCATAAATTAAAACACAAAGCTCTGTTCTTCACAAAGCAATTTCACAGAATACGAAGCGGTTTTCTTTTAAACCTTATTTTTATTAAAGAAACCAACACGAATTTTCAGCTTTATGCCTTTGAATACGAACATAAGAGGATTAAAAAAACATTTTTGAAAAGAAGTTCTAGTCGTTATGATACTTATGAAGTTAACAAGCAGACCTCAGACGGGAGTGGTTTCTACAAGTGGCGACGCTCTCATAACAAATAACAAGGGCTTAGAGGCTTTTGGTGAAGCTTTTAAAACATTTTCTACTTACTTGAAATATAAAGTTCTTCTGAAAGGTCAGGTGCGTAATACTCGCAGCCGGCGTGCGTGTATGACCCAAGCGATGCATAGCAGATCATATTCCTTTTTCCAGAGGGTGTGGGCTGTATTTACCACGCAGGCCCATTGCGGATTGGTAGATGTCACAACGTCTTCGAAATTTTGGTTCTAGGACATGCAGGCCGGTTTCCTCACGATGTTTTCCTTCACCGTTTTTACTACGCCTGCGATTGGATAAAATTCATCGTGACCATGACCGCTCTATAAAGAGCGCAGCGAAGAAGAAGAGGGCTTTGTTTTGGAATAAATACAGCCGAATCGAATGTACTGACTCGGACATGTGTGTGTAACCCCTATTACTGGCCACACAGAACAATGTGTATTGTTCTTATGAAAACAACGTAGGTAACAACACCGTCTCCACATATTTTCTAACATGAATGTTCCTACGATTTCTGGAGTGTAAGATAAGGGTGGGGATGTATGCGACGGGTACTAATGAGTCCTCCGCTAGAGGAACTGACCAGGGAGCAAGGGTCATTGAAGCGACGTTCAAGATACTCTAGTGTGTGCCATTCATGTCGTTGGTCGAAAAGATGTTATGCCTATAGTTAATTGATATATAAATAAATAATAATAATAATAAAGACCAATTTACATTTAATTTAATTAATTTCTTTATTTCACTTTATTCCAATTTTTATTTTTGGTGAAATAAAGAAATTAATTGTAATCAATTGTATTTTTTTAGTACTCTGACTCTTAAACTAGGTGTTAATTCGTGTGACTGCATGAAGGCGAATTTCAATTAGCACCTCTAAGCCGTATTCAAGAGCTGTCAGTGTCAAATATTCCACAACAATGACAGGTCTTGTGAACTTTGTCCTTAATAGTCAGTGATTTTATTCTCTTTTTGCTGATAAGATCTTCTATTGTTTGGGAATTGGAAAGAGTTGTAGGAACTTTTTACAATTCATCGACAGATATAACAAAACAAAACTTAAATTTTGGTACTTGACAATAACTCATTTGTTGGACCAGTACCAATTTACAAATACAACGCAAGCAATTTTTTTACTATTTAGTGTGGGCATTTGTCTTTGTATCCACAACTATTACTTGTCTTTTGTATAACCAAAGTCTTTAAAACTAGCCATTTACTTTAACTTAAGAGCAATCCAAACATTGAGGAAGTTGGTTAAAAAGACTTGGCCAACATCATGGCATCCATTTGTAACTTTGTAACTATCAGAACGTTTCCATTCTAAATGTCAAGTTTCAAAATACGTCCCACTCGTTCCACTTTAAAACAGAGCAAATAAGTGCTGTAAGCTAACCCGGGACTAGGGTCACCATCTGACCGGATTGTCCGGACGTATCCGGCTTTTTGACACCCTGTCTGGACTTCGTCCAGCCTTTCTAACATAGGGTTTTAGAAAAAATCTACATAATATAGTACTGAAAATATAAAGATTTAAAAGTAAAATATCCAGTCGTTTTCGCAATTTACCAGCTTTTTGTCAGGTATTTTCCAATTGGCTGCCTGGTTGGTGTAGTGGTTACAAGCACTACTGTTGAGCATGAGGTCCTGGGTTCGATTTCCAGGTTGGGCAAAGTGTTACCTGTTGGGTTTTTCCATGAAGAATTTCTCATTAGCAGCCCGGAGTGTACCCAGTTGATGGCAATAGTCTCGCCCCCCTATTACATAGAACTTAAACATAACTGGTTAAATGTGGATGTACTATTAGGAACAGCTCTGTCTTACCCTTTGGGAAATACAGGCTATTATGTTTTAGGAACGAAGTTCCTTATCACGCGTTGCGAAAGGGGGCTAGACGGAAAAAATTAAGATCAAAAGTTGTAACGACACTTTTTGCTATAGTTGTAAGCCGTGTGGCGTACGCGTGTTTCTTTGTCTCTCTCTCTCTCTTATAGAAAGCAAGCCAGTTTTTTTTGTCTGTGTTTTTTTACTTGTTAATAATAAAAAAAATATTATAATAACTTAAAAAAAATAAAATTTTATTACAATTCCTTCACTAATTAATCGAAAGGAATTTCGTTCCATCCGGGTGTCCCTTGACACCTCTCAAGTTTTTTTTATTACGAAATGGTAACCCTACCTGGGACGTTTTACTGGGAAAATTTCTTAAGCAAACCGTCTTGGCACCATTGCAGTGTGCATTAGATGCGCTCGAGCTGTGTACTCATACTATGTTAGTTTTATTTGTAGGTGGGTACGTTTGTTTGCCTGCATTGAAAGCTTGAGTGAAGACATCATGTTACGTTTGATTAAGGATAAAGGTAGAGTGTAATTTGTTAATTGGGATAGCAACTTATATTTACCTTTATACAGGGTGGTAGGACATCGACGCTTAACCTGTTACCATGGGTTCAGCACATGATTCTAAACACCCTCATGTTGATAGATTTCATCGCTTATTAAAAAAAAAGTTAGCTGTTCTATACGTTCAGAACGTTAGCGTGCAAAATAGACAGTCCTTTTACTGTATCAGTATACAGTAAAAGGACTGTCTATTTCGCACGCTCACGCACTCTTGCCCAGTGGCAAGTGTACACCTGCACAGAAATAGGAAATAAACGTAGTGTAACTCGTTTTGTTTACTAACAAATTACTAACACCTTTTTTTTTTTTTTTTGTGTGTACTATTAATAACCCTACTAACGCTTTTTTTGTAAAAATGTATGGACGTATGTCTGAAATAAAGATAAATTATTATTATTATACATTTTAACCGCGTAGGTATTGAATTTTCCTATGAAACAGCAGATTTTTTTTGATAACCGACAAAATACTTCTACGCTAAGGGGATTAAAATCATGTGCTGAACTCATGGTTACAGGGTGCGCGTCGATGTCCCTGCCACCCTGTATATTTACCATTACATATCAAGACCCCTCCGTGCCTCGGAAAGCACGATAAGCCTTTGGTTCCGGCTGTCGTTCGTAGATCTTTGACAGTCGTTATGGGTCAGAAGCTCAAAGTCTGACAACCAGTCTTACCAACGGGTAACTCTTGGTAAGACTGGTTGTGTGTGTTCCCAGTAACTGGGTTATGGAGGTCAGATAAGCAGTCACTCCATGTAAAATACTGGTATGCAGCTGCATCCGATTTAACTGGAAGTCGACCCCAACATGGTTAGGAAATGGCGAGGCTAATTGATTTTTAGATGGTTTTTAAAGCTTAATAAGCTAGGCTCAAGTGGGATTGAGCGGGTCACATCAGCCGCATGCAGGATGACTGCTGGGCAAAAGTTTCCACACGGTGCCTGAAGATGGACGGCGCCGCCGAGGTCAGCCCAAAAAGTGGTGGCGAGATGACTTGGACGCGTACCGTGAGGACTGGTTCGAAGCGGCGCGGGAAAAGAGTTACTGGAAGGACTTGGGAGAGGCCTTTGCCCAGCAGTGGGACAGTATAGGCTATACAAAAAAAAAACTTGAGAGGTGTCAAGGGACACTCGGATGGAACGAAGTATAACTGGCTTGCTTTCTATAAGAGAGAGAGAGAGAGACAGACAGAGAAACACGCGCACGCCGCACGGCTTACAACTATAGCAAAAAGTGTCGTTCCAACTTTTGGTCTTAATTTTTTCCGTCTAGCCCCCTTTCGCAACGCGCGATAAGGAACTTCGTTCCAAAAACTTAAAAATACTCAAACTCTTTATTGCATTCATGTGTACATTTCGTTGTTACAATATAAGTAAGTTCCAACATGAAACCCGGTCAGGGCACGGAATAAATTGAAAAAGGCGTCAGATCGTCGTCAAATCTAGGCCTCAAAAAGCTATTTGGACACAATGCTTTTGATACATTTATGTAAACTCTATAACACGTAACAAACGGCAATTGCGCTGCTGGAAATTAACCAAACAAAAAATAGGATAAATTGTCAGTAACGGTTTGCAACTTTGGTATGTAAACACTGACATAATAAAATAGAGTAACTGTGGTACGTGTAAAATATAAGAGGGCAATTCTCGTATCTCATATTTTAAGATCGTTCACAGTCTGAGGGGCAATTCTCGTAATTTTAAGAACGTTCACAGTCTGATCTCAGTCTCAATCTGTCAAAAAATAATTCTAATTTCCCTACATTTCTATAAGTTTTTGAAATTTGTTTGTTACTGAGATTAGACTGCGACTACATTTCAAACGTTCCTAATTACGGGAATTGCCCTTCTGATACATAATATTCTTAATACATCGAGAAAATAAAAATGATCCTCAGTGTGGATCGTTACTTTACTCGTTAGTGAGCGTCAAGGTAGCCAGCAAAGGCGAATAAACATTCATCTAGATTATTATTTATTAAGATTAATATAAGGGCACGTGTGCACAGGACACGTTGAGAGTTTTAGAACGAATGAACATAAAACCAACGATCTAATTGCGTAACACACTTTCAAAATCAATTTAAAGCGTTTGAATGACTGTCCTAATCCATTGCTTCATAAGTTTGAAACATTCGTCTGCTCAACAACTTAAGAAGGGGATAGAATGAGCATTGCCTCGTTTATCGCTCTAATACTGGAAACAAAACATAAAGCATAATCAGTCTACAATGTGCCCACTGCTGTGCAACAAAAGTAGATGATTTTCATAAATAAATAAGGAGTAATAAGTCCGGGTGTGACTAAGTAAAAGTCATATCATCTCTGGAATAGATTTATTTGTGGCACGAATATTACTTATCCAATTTACTTAACTTTTTCCCAACTATGTTTCGGTCAGCTTCCAGTCAAACCGGTTGCAGCGGAATACTAGTATTTTACACGGACACCTCTACAACCCAGTTACTGGGTAACACGACACCCCTTGGTAAGACTGGTTGTTAAACCTTTGGGCTTCTGACTAGGGTGTAACGACTGTCAAAAATCTACGAATGATAGCCAGGGCCAACTGCTTTACATGCTTTCCGAGACACGATGGGGTCTCTTTATGTTATGGATAGTCGTCAAACATCCACAGACCAACCTCGGCAAGCGTTACTTAACCCTGAACATTGACCCGTGTGGCTCTTAATTAGCCATGAGCCCTACAAATAACAAGATAGGTACAGCCTAAAATTATATCGAAGGACGTTATATTTTCCGAAGCCTTTCTAGAAATATTCTATTAAGCAAAGGCATTACCTGTGTGGAGAGAACCTTATATATTTTCACGTCTGACCGATTTTCCGTTGGATCGTTCGCTTATTGAAAAGGTCAGAAGAAAGATTAGAAATTTATTGGAAAAGGTCGAAGCCGCAAATGAGATCGGGAATCTAATAAGCTGCACCTTTTTTGCAAGTTTAGCATTTTGTGTTATAGAATACAAATTTTTGGTGTACCAAGCTGAATTTCTGCGAGTATTTCAAACAGTCTTATTGGCTAATAAATAGATCCGAGAGTTTTACCAATAACAATCGCTGAGTTTTTTTTTTTTTTTGTGAGGAAAATTTTGATTATCTTCATACTCAAAACTTTCCTTTTTGAGTGGATGTCTATAAGAGCAGGGGTCTTCCCTTACTCTTATAGCCATCCACAAAAGAAGGAAAGTTTGTTTGTTTGGACAGTTCGTCCATCGTATTCTTTTGTTTCAACCTGAGCCTTATCTACAACACTACATGCGAACAACGCGTCATACGGACGTCACGCAAATCCTGCATCTCGCAAGCAGAGTTTTCTACGCAATTAACATAAATACAATTTCCCAACATCAATCGTTGGGCAGTTGCCCGCCAGACAGGGCAATTGCTCTCTTTTCTATAGAGGATGAGTGAACTTTACACCCTGTTCCTCATACCTCCAAAAGCCCGTCTAGAGTCTAGATTTGCGCCCAGTTGATAGCAATAGGCCCTCCTGAACATAACTGATGATACTGTGGGTGCACTCTAGGTACACCTTTGCCTAAGCTTGGGGTGCAGGCGTGTGTTATGATATAATATTATGTAATAGATTTTTTTTTTCTTTTTGTTACGCGGTGGAAATCCTCATGGACTTCCTCCATCGTGGGGGTGACAAAGGGACCTCCGGATTTTTACTGGCTTAAACCACCGCGGTGGTTTTAGCTGGCTTAAGCGAATCCCGCAGCCTCATGGCTGGGGTTGCGGGATTCGAATAAGCATTCACCGCTCCCCCGACAGGATGTAATAGATAACCAAATAGACCAGCATATTAGCACTGAAATTAAACCCAGTAAGCATCCAAACTCATATAACTGTGACCAACTTTTCATGACCCCGTGCGAATGACCTCACAACACCGAATAAAGAAGAATGTATGTCACGTTTCGGCGTAACTTATAGTGACGTATGTAACACGGATTCGGTGTTTGATGACCCAATTGGCAGAAGCTAAATGACCGCCATCTGCGGGTCCGAATTGAGACAAACATTTTTTTGCGAAATGGTTTTTTTCAAGTTAGGATATTTGTATTTTATGTTTGTTTTCATGAAATTCAATTGAGTTGAACTGCCTCGTTGGTGTAGTGTTGGAAGGTCCATTATTCAAGTCCAAGACCTCACAGTAGCGCTTGCGACCACGAGACCGAAAGAACGGGCAGTTAGCCTATATTCAAATTTTTCAAATCGACGGTATTTCAAGTTAAACAAATATCAACTTTATTTTTGACACGGTTGGCGTATTTATTGACGACACGGTTGGAGCAGTGGCTGGGCGATCGACTGCTGTGCTGCGTGTCGCGGGTTCGATTCCCGTACGGAACAAATATTTGTATTGCCTACAGGTAGTTGTTCCGGGTCTGGCTGTTTGTGTATGTGAGTTTAAATGTTTGTTAACGCACCCACGATACAGGAGTAATTCCTATAGTGGGGCGACGTTTTAAAAAAAATCAATGTTCATTAAGTTGATTTCAGAGAGACTAGCGCTATTGAAAAAGTTATAAAAATGTTTTAAGTTGTCGCGTTAACTGAACTTTATTGTGAGGGAAATAAAGTAATTCTTCCATAAACTCATATTTGTTTAAATTGGCGAATATGTCGCGAATGCAGATTACATACAGTATCTAAGTAGGGATACGCTTTTGTCAATAGCAACATTGCTTCCTTGCCTATCTACGTAGACAAGGCAATAAACGCAACGTCACGTAAAATTACACTTATTCTTTAAAAAAAAACGTTGTCCCCCACTAGGAATTTCTCTTGTATCGTGAGTGCGTTTACAAACATTTAAACTCACATACCCAAACAGCCAGACCCGGAACAACTACTTATAGGCCATACAAATGTTTGTTCCGTGCGGGAATCGAACCCGCGACACGCAGCGCAGCAGTCAATCGCTTAACCACTGCGCCAACCATGCCGTTATTCAGGTACATTATTACTTACATAACGGACCTACCAACAGTTACAATAACGTGTCCCCAAATCCCAACAAAAATGGACGTCAACCCTTTATCCCTAAGGGCTACTGCACAGCTTTTATGTAAAATCGAATTTACACACAGCAGGACCGTGGGTATAACAAAACGGAAATTAAATTGCACACCGTAAAAAGGATATAACATTTTTGATGCGTCAAAAGATACCATGGGAGTAATTCCTTCGCGCCTTTTGTTGCTCAAATTCTCTTTTTACGGCACCTTTTTTGTATGGAATTTTAATGGGACTTATTTGTTCGTAATACTCGTAAGCGTCTTTGTTGTTGGTGGCCGTAAAATAATATGGAGAATAAATATATAAGGGAGGCGAATTGGATTGTTAATATATGGTTCCATGGAAACTTAAAATGAAATAGGAATATTAATAATCCTACTTAATCATATTGTAAACGTGAAAGTTTGTATGGATGGATGGATAGATGGATGTTTGTTACTCTTTTTTACGCAAAAGCTACTGAACCGATTTGGATGAAATTTGGCACACAGATGGGTTATAAATAACCATGATTAACATCTATCTATATATACGTATATATAAATGAATCCCTATTTCCTTTGGTCACGCCATAACTTGAGAACGACTTTACCGATTTCATCCATCTTTTTTTTTAAGTTTTCTAATACTTTTTAGAAGGTTCTTACGAAAAAAAAAGATAAGAAAGTTGCGCAGAAAATTAGAAAATTTAAGAATTACGCTTTTACGCTAAAACTGCTGAACGGATTTAGATGAAATTTGACACATGAGTAGACCATGATCTGGAGAAGGACATAGGCTACTTTTCATCCTGGATCGCAGACGAACTCGCGGGCAACAGCTAGTATAGGATACTTTTTATCCCGATATTCCCACGGTATCGAATCTTATGCTGGTGAAACCGCGGGCCACTGCTAGTGAACTATAAAATCACGGATTGGTAGTGGCCCAGTGGTAATGGCCACGACTTACGAGTTGTTAGTCGTAGGTTCAAACCCAGACAGGTGCTTTAATTTGTGTAAATTATTTCATTGCCATTGCTCTCAAAACGGTGAAGGAAAATATCGTGAGGAAACCGGCATGGCCTAGAACCAAAACTTCGAAGATATGTGACATCTACCAACAAGCTCCAGGCTCATGTGGTGGATTACGTTCCACTCCCTCTCACAGAATGTCACAGCAGTGGAAAAATTATAGGTTGATTATGCAATGTTATGCAGCCATAAAAAGTCTTTAGGAAATAAGACGAAACCTTCCTTATACAACTTAGGAATTAAGTCAAAAGGATGGGCACCAGCATAATGTATTGCATAACTTTCTGGGCGCTGCATATCTGACTGCTTCTACAGCAATGCTCTGCGTTGCGCCCGTTTTTTGAGTCCTGTACTGTGTACACCAACATTTTTTCAATAGTAGGCACCCTATTTTTATCTCAAACGAAGTAAAAACATGCTGTGAATGTGGGCGTGAAGACATACATACATAGCGTCAGCACATAACCTACGTCCGACTTCACCATTGTCTCGAACGGTACCGAGAGCTCCTGCGCTTATACACACACTTGACACACGCACACGCACCCCAACACACCCTCCCACATTCACTCACACCCACAAATACACACACACACACCTACACACCCACAGCGTATTTGTACACTTAGTAAAGACAAGTTAAGCGCGTGTCGCTAATATGTAAATTCATTTGTCAGATTATCATAGCAATAACCGTTTTACAATATTAGAGATTCGACAAAAATATCTTCAATTTCAAGAAGTAGGGGTTGGTTCAATAATATCTTATGACAGCAAATAGTTCCTATACCCTCTATAAAACTTACCGATAAACCAGGCAACAGCATTTACTAGTAGAAATTAAAATAAAAACGTGTCAGCCATTTATTATGGCGCGCTGTCAGCTGGAGGAAATGAGTTACCGTACCTCGTTCACGCAAGTAGCGTTATGTGTATGCACTCGTGAAACTGCTTATTATGCGAGAAAAACTATTGCTAATGTTTTATATCGGTTTTACCTGAAAGGCTGTGTTTTTTTCTAAAAGCTCATTTATCTAAAGGATTAAGTTTAACGCCCATATCTCACTAGGTGGGTCTCATTTCTCACCATGGTAGTGCCACCATGGTCGCATTGTCAAAAAAATAATGTCTGGTTACGGAATCGATTAGACGCCAGGGCCCTATTACAACAAAACATTCAATCACTAGCACTAGGAAGTGGTGAAGGGCGGGCGTTTTTGGGGACTGTCTTTTGTAATTTTGACGTTCAAAAAGTGCTGATTATCAGCCTAATTTGAATAAATGACTTTTGATTTTGAATCAATCAACTCAGCCTATCGCAGTCCACTGCTGGACATAGGCCTCTCCCAGGCTACGCCACAACACCCTGTCCTCCGCCTTCCGCATCCAATCCGTCCTAGTCACCTTCTTAAGGTCGTCCGTCCATCTAGCTGGGGGGCGTCCCACACTTCGCTTGCCGATACGCGGTCTCCACTCCAGGACTTGTGTGCTCCACCGGCTATCGGTCTCTCGACAAACATGGCGAGCATGCAAAACTTTACAAGTCTACAATTCTTCAAAATAATTAAATTGTAAAAAATATTGCATAACACAGAAATTGTCACTACAACTTACATACATATTTGAAAGGTTTATACGTGACAATTATGTGGTTTATTCGGAAGTGCCAGCCAGAAGTTTTATACGTAAATTCAAGCTAGCTGGACACAGATTTCTGCATTTTTCTACTAAACCGAACCGAAACTATCACAAAACTTTTAGCTCGATGCCTGTTGACAAATTTATGTGACGCCTGTTGATATGCAAAAAGTCGTCAAAATCACTTCCGTTACCGAGATTGAGAGACCAGCGAAAAGTGGCCTTTCAAGCTGGCTGGACACGTTTTCGATCGATTATCTAAGAATCTGTAGCGTTACAAACTCTGAAATAAGGGTGTTTAGCCGTCACAGTGCCCTATTGACTTAGTTAAATGCGAGCTATTTTGAAGATTTGTCCAGCCAGCCTGAGTCACATCTATAATGTTGCCACTACTTGAACATAGGCATCCTCTCTTCCAGGAGTGGGCTATAATCTACCAAGCGGGCCCAGTGCGGGTTGGTAGACGTCACATGTCTTCGAATTTTTAATTCTAGAACATTTTAGAACGTTTCCTCACGATATTTTCCTTCACCGTTTTGAGAGCAATGATGATGAAATTTTTTACACGAAGTAAAGCGCCTGCTGGTTCAAAACAGCGACCTCCATCCCTAACATGCAACCAGTCTTAAAAAACCTGTGTAGTCGATGTCGTAATTGCTATTGCCGAACACTAGAGCATTTTCTCGAGCATTTCCATGTAATGAAACGTTCTTACGAATGGTACAATACTTACAATTAAAAAAACACCTGTAATATTCTTTTCTATTCTGTATATCTCCGCGCTACTTAGTCCACGACGCACATTATGCCTGCGCTAGTGTCTTTGCTCGATGAAATGTTACACAAATCCTCTCGTTTGTTTGCAAAACCAAGTTGTAACAAAGCGTCGAGGGTCGTGCTTTTTGTTCGGTTCGTGAAAGGTTGACACAGAGCAGCTCAATGCTTTGTAATAAGCAAATGCTCTAGTCTATACTTACCTTAAGGTTGAATCCACTTTCACGTCATAAAATATTTGATAATAAAATAAATAAATAAAATAACCTTTATTTCGAACAAGTAACATCCATAGTGGGTTAATAAGCAGAAATCTTATGACTATGCTAGTAAAACTTAATATTAGGTTTTTTTGCGACAAAATTACTCTGAGAGATACATCTCTTAACAATGCTATGCATTATCGAAGAGTCGTATCTCCCAGATATGGTTTTCAGGATGGAGTTGGACTCACCCGCACTCTGCAGAGCAATGAGGCAGATTTCTGTCTAATGATGGCATGGAAGCCATTAACGTGACTCAGCTCGAACATAGCAGATGTACTGCAGAAACGGGGCAACCCCAACAGCATCCTGAAACCATTATTATATTGCAGTCGTAGGGCGCTGATGGCCCGCTGGGTATAATTAGTCCATAGGCTGCACGTGTAGAACACTTGGCAGTAAGCTTTAAAAAGAGTTACTTTAACTTTTTCACTACACCGTGCAAACCTGCGTTTACATCGGACCGCCAGCGCCCTACGCTCGCGCTCAATATCCACCTGTGACAATAATGTGACAGTTAGATATTTTCCACCTCAGTGAAGTTTTAATCAACTGAGATTTGCTGTCAAAAATTGTAAAGAAATTCTGAGGTCGGCTATACGTAAGTGGTAACATTTTGAAAAGAAAAATATACCTACATTTTATTATTAAACGAATTTCGTGTGTATCCTGCTTCGGCTGAAGGAGCTCTATTTCCCGATAATTGTTTTTGTTTCATCTTTTTCGTGCAGAATTTGGAAAAAATGAATTGGTGCGGACGGTATGAGAAGATATTAACCTCCCTTTGTTTTGTGTTTTTTTAGGTTATAAATATGAGATGAGATGTCATAATTCAATATCTACCGAAATAAAAAGTTATGTATTTTCAAATATAGCTAAGAAAGTGGTTTTACTTACTTAATTTAGTGGACAAACATTAGACAATTTTAGAAAACAAACAGAAAATAATTTAAGTACCTATCAAATGTATTTTTGGTTGTTGTTTAATAAACCTAATTTTGTCTCTCATTTTGTAGCTTGCTATAATGATTACTAAGTATATAAGTACATATTTAACACGTGCTGTTATAAGTCAACCATCTATGACGTGGATCGGAACTGTTTCTCCTGAACACAGGTTATTTTGTAACCTATCTAGGAGAGTAGTACGGCACACACTAACTAGATTAAGAAACTTTATGCTTGTGCTTTATATTATATTACCTCGTCATAAATAAAATAAAATAAAATTGTTTATTTCTCACCACAATACATTTTACAATTTCTAGAAATATCATTTTGAAATACTTTTACAAAACTAAACAATATTTTTATAAGTATGCAATAATATAACGTGGTGCTTCATATGGTTGCCATGAAGTTTTAACCCTATCCCCTGAACTAGGTGGGAACCTGTATTTCAGGGTGGAGTGTTTAGCCGTGGGTTATGCAAATTTTACCGAGTGCCAATACTATTATTCGGTATTAAAAGTGATTGTTTGTAGGTATATCTACGTCATGTACCTAATCTACAATCGTCCTAGCTAAACAAAAAATTCTTATATTTAAAAAAATGTAGGCAATGTGACAATTTTTAATTTCCACGATGTGTATGAGATCTAATATATTAATTTATTTAAATACTACGGCATAAAGAGCTCTGTTAATTATGCCAAAATAAAATATCTAAACCTCAACACTTATAAATATCTATCCACAAAAAAATAAATCATAGTTTGATAATAGAATGGTAGGTACGGTCAGCATCAAAAGTCGGTTAACACTTTAGTTGTTTAAATCTTAATTATTGAGAAAAATATTCTTAAAAAACATATATTAATAAGATATTTAAGAATAATTAACTCTTTGCTATTACATGAAATAGAGAAAACCAATGTATCGCATCATTTTGTATCAATTTAGATGATTTGTAAAAGTAACAGTGTTAATTGACTTTTGATGCTGACTGTACTAATTTGAAAGTCAAATGGGAAAGTCTATTATAAAAGTGAAGTGGCGGCTTCGGGCTAAAAGGGTCACTTTTGTCTGGCCAAGTAACGTTAGACTCACTAAGCTTGTGGTCAAAAAGCCGTTACGTGACTTGGAGATTTAAGAATAGTTTTTTTTAATGGTTTTTAGTTAGTCTGTGAAGTTTTGAAAGGAAAGGTTTTTAGCCGGTCAGCGATGTTTTTCTTGGAGAAAGGCTTCAATATTTTATTTTTTCGTAACATAAAATCAAGTGTGTATGGGAAAACTCTCATGTGGTAGCGGATCTGGGATACTTGCGCGAAAGACATTTTCGCAAAAGACACTTGCGCGAACCCACTTGCGCGAAGGGACACATGCGCGAAAAGAGATTTCCGTGAATGGTCTTTTACGCGAATGGACATTTGCGCGAAATACTCTTGCGCGAAAGACACTTGCGCGTAGGACATGTAGCGGTATCACGCCACATGCGAACAACGCGTCATACTGACGTTTAGAGGCATGAGGAACAGGGTGTAAAGTTCACTCATCCTACATAGAAAAGGGAGGATCCTCCGACCAGACGGGTGTTGTGTCTGGCGGGCTATTGCCCAACGATTGATGTTGGGAAATTGTATCTATGCTAACTGCGCGGTAAACTCTGCTTGCGAGATGCAGGATTTGCGTGACGTCAGTATGACGCGTTGTTCGCATGTGGCGTTGTAGATACCGCTACATCACTCCCCTCCGGAGACCGGAAGTCGATAGTGGGCTGAGTCTTGTATCTTGCGATGCTTAGCAGGCCAGCTGGGTTCCAGTGAGTCGGAACCGGTTGCCGCATAGTTCACGGTGAGTCGGAACTGTCTGCGGAGATGTCCCCAGTGAGTCGGGGTGGCGCTGCGTTATACTCCAGTGCGTCGGATGTCGTACAGCGCCGGGTTGAGGCTGGCTGCTGCGTCACCCAGGAGAGGGTGCTCTGCTTGTTGAGCGGCTGAAGGTGCAGTGTGCTGTGCCAAGGTTGCTGATGAGGCTGAGGGTGATGACCAGGTATGCGCAGACGCTGCATGCTGGTGGTTAGGATACCCGTTGAAGCCGTGGAAGCTGGCTGGCTGGGTGACTCGCCGCTGAAGCTTGCGAGAGTGATGATGATGACGTGTCGCTGAAGTGTTTGCACGAAGGCTGCGCTGACGTTCATACTCGGGGTCACCAGTTTGGAGGCATGAGGAACAGGGTGTAAAGTTTACTCAACCTCCATAGAAAAGGGAGGATCCTCCGACCAGATGGGTGTTGTGTCTGGCGGGCTATTGCCCAACGATTGATGTTGGGAAATTGTATCTATGCTAACTGCGCGGTAAACTCTGCTTACGAGATGCAGGATTTGCGTGACGTCAGTATGACGCGTTGTTCGCATGTGGCGTTGTAGATACCGCTACAGACGTAACGCAAATCCTGCATCTCGTAAGCAGAGTTTAGAGTGTATGCAGGGCCATATTTAGCAAATATGGGTGATATTTGCTAAATACGGCCCTGCATACTCGTTGAGAATCTCTTGGACATATCTTTCCCCAGTCAGAGAGTGCCATTTTCTATGGCCACTAACACTAAAGATGCAATAAAAATGCTACGACTATCACTATTGACGAATAATTGGACTGTTTACTTCCAGTATGTCTGTAACTTGAACATAACTAGTGAATGGTGGCCGTACCCCCTGCTCAACCCTTTGAAAGAATACATGCGTGCTGTTATGAAGGGAACTTATTTCCTCAACTTTGGCGCGCAACTGTCTCTTCGCGCAAGTGGATTCGCGCAAGTGTCTTTCACGCAAGAGTCTTTCGCGCAAACGTCCATTCGCGCAAAAGACCATTCGCGGAAATGTCTATTCGCGCAAGTCTCCCTTCGCGTTCAAAATTCCGTTCGCGCAAAAGTTCATTCGCGGAAATGTATTTTTGCGCAAGTGGGTTCGCGCAAGTGTCTTTCGCGGAAATATCTTTCGCGCAAGTGTCCTGCTACAGTTTGTAGCACTAAATAGAAATCTGCAATGACTACAAATTTGCTTACTTACAGTTTATTGAAACTGTTTCTAGTGTGGTTTTCGATTTTGCTGACGATTTGATAATAATATGTAGATTCTGCCTACCCTCATGGGAAGATGGCGATAACACTTTGTGTTTTCGTAGAATTAATGTATGGACCCACTCTTCATATGGGGATAGCAAATGCTACAAATATTTTATATTTTTATGAATGTATTTATAACGTGGTTTTAGACTTCGCTGACGATTTGATAATAATGTAGCCTAAAGTACTAGTTTAAGCTGTCACGAAATAGTATTTGATGAGCAGTTTTATCTGATTGTCCTACTCAAACAGAAAAAACAAAAATATTGTTACCTATAATTAATTAGTCTATTAACCAACCTTTATTACCTACATAAACATTCACCATTTACTAAATTAACCCCACAGGTTTTGTTGTCTCTAATAAATTGCCTTAATTTCTTCCTAGATTACCTTCCATTACACCATCGCTGAACTCACGAAACCGAATAACAAAGCCTCTACCTTTCCATCAAGATTTCGTCCCAAAGTGACAAGCAATGTCATTATTGATTCATCAATTTTAACACAACGAAAATGGAAGCAGAAGGGCTATTAATTTAATGAAAAAAACTGCCTAACTATTCTGTAAAAATCTCTCCGTGAAAATGTAGGTGAAGTGAACTTCAAATAAGCTGTTATTTACGCTGGATTGATAGTATTGACAGCTCACTTAGATGGTCAATGGATGACATGATGACTGTGCTCCTGGCTATAGGGGGGCAACAAAAGAGCCTTCGCGAGTGACAGTTCGAAGCGTTTTTCTCGCGCACCAGACAGCCAGTCACACAACCAAGCTTGCTTACTCGTTAATCTTATAACCATGGTATGGCGTGCTAAAATAGCTCATTTAGGATTATTGGGCTAGATTCTATAGGGCCGCATTCGTGACACTTCACCGCGGATATACCACTGTATCTGATTTCGAGTATGCAGCTGAAATCATATTATAAGATTCAGAAATCCATTCAATCGTACATTCCTTAAATTTTGAGGCTTTTTACATTTCGCATAAGTTACTGCTAAATTGGGAGTTAATTTTTGCACATTTCTCAGTAGCAGTCTAGAGTCTGAATTTGTGCCCGGTAGACGGTAAAAGGCTCGCTCCCCATTACATGGTATCCTTCTAATATTTTAAACGGGAAAGTTTGTATGGATATCCATCCATACAAAACTTTCCTTTTGACGTTGGATGTTTGTTACTCTCTCACGCAAAAACTACTGAATGGATTTGGATGAAATTTGGCATACAGATAGTTTATAACCAGGATTAACACATAAAATACTTTTTATCCCGATATTCCCACGAAATCGAAACTAATGCGGGTGAAACCGCGGGGCGCAGCTAGTTTAAACATAACTGGAGAAATTTGGAAGTACTATGTACACCTGTCTAACTCTTCGGCGAAGACAAGCGTGATGTAATGTTTTTGCGTATCGTGAGAAGTAAGCCTTCTGTAACACATTTTCTTCTCCGATCGTCTATTGTGGTAGCACCCTATTGTTCCGCCGTAGCCCCGATCAATGCAACCTATTATGGCTATTGTTGGCACCGGACGTATGTGGGCTCTGCATACTGAATGCAGGTGGATATAATTGGGTTCGTGAGACTATTGTGTCGGTAAAGTGATTAGGTGTGGGTTTAGTAGGTAACTACCTAAATATTTTGGGTAAATAATATTAATTGGGGGAAGTTGCAAACCAGGTACCTATAATTTGTCTGAGGGCAAAGTTTCTCAAAGGTGGCGCAAAAGGCCACACGAGGTAAGGGTGAGAAACGATGAACCGCTACAACGGTTGTCTAAAACTATATCCTTAATTAATCAACGAATTTTCTAAAATCTTCTAAACAGTCGGCTTTAATCAAGGCTAAACAAAAAAGCAATAAAACTTTTAAAAACCGGCCAAGCGCGTGTCAGTCTCACACACGAAGGGTTCCGTACCACAAGGTTTAAAAAGCCGAAAAAAACACCTTTCTTGTAAAGAGACCATCTTTAATTTTTATTACCTTTATTATTTGTTGTTATAGCGGCAATAGAAATACACACTATGTGAAAATTTCAAATGTTTACCTATCACGGTTCATAAGATACAGCCCGCTGACAGCAACTTTTTTTTTTTTTTTTTTTAAAGGAAACTTAAGGAAGAAAGATGGATGGATAGACGGACAGTGGAGACTTATGGCATTCTTTGGGTACGGAAAAATAGACAAGTATCTAAAAAAACAGACACTCGTATTATGATAGTGTCAATAAACTTATTATATTTCTCAACCACAAGTTTATTATACTTTCATCACAATTACGGTACTTAAATATTATAAACTTGCCCATAGATCTATATAGTCTTACCACCGCGTTCGTACCAGCGCAAGAGAATCAACACAAATATGTACAGACGCCAGCAGGTCAAGCTACCCGAAACTGTCAAATTTTCCCAATCTACCTTGAACCTTAATGCTTTAGCAATAAAGTTGAAAATCTATTAAAGAAATTTGACAGATTGTAGTAACTTGATGTGCTGGCGTCTGTACATTGTACACGAAAATTAATCTTTCCAAACTTGGGTTCGCTAACCCGTAGGTCGGGAAAATTACATCAAGGCTGTAATAAAATCCAGGTCCAATTAATCATACAGTTCCGTACTTTGACTGTACCCGATGTAAAGTTGGGTAATTACTCAAGAGAAGTGGAAAACGGACCCCCGGGTGACGGCTGAAATATTGTGGATGTGTGACGTCATGCCTACCTTGATTTTGGGTTTGAGGTCGGTGATTAATTTGCTTTTTAGTCAATATCGGGTGAAAGAGTTTTTGGGGTTTTTTACGTACTTAGGCAACCAACAGTCAATCAACTCCATAAAACACACACAATTCAATTTTGAAACTTTAACGAAAGAAAGACCAAACAAATTCACAAAGAAAATCACAAAAGCTGTCGGTTAAAAATACAAAAGGGCTGCTATATACTTATTACGTAGCGTGGGTGCAAAGTTAAGATTATATTAAGATCAAAATACCAAAGAAAAGTCGAAAGTAGTTTGAATCACACTACTATCTATCTCTATGAAAAAATAATCATAGTACACCATGTAGACGTCCTTCCATCTTTCAATAAGCCTAATAGCCCTTGTCAAATTTAACATTAATCCATATTGCACCTAATCCAGCTTAAAATAAAGCCACGAATACATTAACACATCAAACCAGCGCAATGAATTCTAAAAGCCAAGCTACGCTTATTACGTCACACCTTCTAGTTACGACGCCTCGGGGAAATTCGGACGTAAGGACCAACAATTCTGGACGGGGGAGCAACAATTCTGGGTTGAAATGGCATGGAAGATGATGTATTGGAAGGTAGGCGCACGACCTGGGCCTTCATTTGTCTCTAGAATGAGGTCTCGGTTTTTTAAGGTTGATTATGTACAGGTAGAAAATGATTTGCGTATGAAATTGGTATGATAAATACAAAGCATTACCTTTTTACTTATTTTGTGGTCTTTTTTTTCTTGTCTGTTTATATGAGGGCGACACTGAAATTTTTTAGAACTGGCCACTTGTAACGATATAATAAAACTAACAACTTGCTAGTTTGTTCAGTTTTTGATTTTCTAAGAACTTTCAGTGTCACCCTTGTATATGTACGTACATAAATGGCTAATTAAATAAATGAAGCTACGAGTACCCAGTGAGTTATTCTGATTAGTTCTTTTCTTAAAATAAAATATTTAATTTTCTGACTTTGCGGTCCATTCGTAATGAAACACATAATTATCTTTTGTCGCTCTTGGTAGGCGTTATTTGAGTTATTATCTGTTTTCAGAAAAATTTAAAAGAGCGACATATATTCCCGTCCTACAAAATACCCAGAATTTTCAGTCAAAAGGAACATGTATCACAAACAAATGTAACACATTCCTGTTAACTTTTCAAGCCAAGAACCCTCAAAGGACCAAAATATCAGTTCAAAAAATAGAATCACACGACTCACTGTATGTACCTACCAATGGAATCACGAAAATAACAAAACTAATCCGTCGCTATGCAGAATTGATGTATCAAAGTGGGAGTGAGCCGTGTGCCCGGGGACATTCCATCATCATTTTGTTTGCCCATCCATCGTTTATGGATGTCAAAAGTTGAGGGTGCGCCGCATCGACCCAGCGATGTTGTTTTGTTTGTGCAGAAAACGATTATTTTTAAAAATGGATTTTGCGTGGGCTGGTGTTTGTGACCTGGATTTGGTCCTCGTGCCGGTTTGATTCTATCCAGTTTACTTAGTAAGAATTACTTTTGAATATTTAAAATGGATCTAGTATTAAATTTTAATGCCTTTAATTAAAAATATTATACTTCTTCCAACTATAGGTTTGGTTAGTAGAGTAGTAATAATTTGGTTTAAAGTATAGGTCTACCAGAATCTCATGGCATAAAAAATAAATAAAAAATTGTGATTTTCATATGGCAATGTCAATATTGTCACCTGTCAAATTCAAATTACGAGATTTGTCAATCGCTGCTGAGATTCTGTGATATATCTTCTTGGTAATATTTTGTTGTTTTTGTGAAAATGTCGAATAAGCCACTTCGATCTTAAGCGAGAAATATTTATTTCGCTGTGTACCTATCGTAAAATAAGGGAAGAAGAAGGCGTAAATCAAACTCAATATTTGATTTTAGAGTGAATGAGGTATTAAATTATTAGTATGATTTAAATTATATACAGCGTGGCGCTTTAATGGCGACATTAATTTAACACACGCATACGGTTTCGCGTTTTAGTTTTATGAATATATTTTAATTTAATTAAACATTAATATTTATTTATTTATTAACAATTTTCTAAAACAGCATCTTAGAGCAAGCTGACTTAAAGAACTGTAGCGCAGGGGTCATTTGCCAGGGTCACGGATCATAACATCGCATCAATGTAATTAAAAAAAATAACGTGCAAAGAGAAGGCAAATTGAAGGAAAGAGAGAGAGCCTTATGTCGGCTAACGGCGCAGGTGGAAGTTTACAAGTTACGATTTTTTTTTGTTATAATTTTTATGATTACTGGCCACTAGCCCTAAAAAATTAATGTCGCCATTGTAGCGCCACGTTGTATAATAAATTAGCCATATGGTCTCACTGTACCTATAAAATGAATGTATCAAGTTTTTATGCTTTTAGACAGGTAGTATCTATGTAATTTATAAAATACACATAACATTACGCATATAAACCCATATAAAGAACACAAACATTTCGCCGGTTGTTTAAATCCCATATAAAAGGGGCGCCCCCCTTTTATATGGGACTTATTGTCATCATCCGGGCACAATTCTAGACTCCAGGCTGCTACTGAGAAATTTCTGATAGAAAAACCCAATAAAATTTGCCTGACCAGGGAATCGAACCCAGGACCTCATGCTCAGCCGTAGCACTTGCGACCACAAGACCAAAGAACAAAGAGTAGTACTCAAAATAGTAGTATTTTGAGTGTATTTTGTAACTGCCTATTTGGTCTTGTGGTCGCAATACACTCAAAATACTATTATTTTGAGTGTATTTTGTAACAGCCTCTTTGGATTCGTTACGCAATATCTCGAATCGAAATGTGCATTGAAGATACGTACATCTCTATATCCTAAATCTACATAAATATTGGATTAAGTAGAAATATCGGGATAGTTGGAGCGGATCGCTGGTAATCCAGTTCCCATATTTCATTTTTACATCTGAAGTTGAATTAACTGCATACGCTTCAACTTTTTCTCGTTTTTCAGTTTGAATTCCAAATACAACCGCATAGGGTTTTTAAATTATCTTTTATTTTTCTGTGGTTGGTTTGATTACACTTCGTTGCTTAAAAGTATAATTTTGATATTATGCTGTCTGGGAATTGGTTGGTATCGTATTGCCCAGTAACTAAGTTGTGCAGGTCAGATAAGCATACGCTCCATGAAAAATTCTGGTATTCAGCTGCATCCGGTTAGACTGGAAGCTGGCCCCAATATAGTTCTACTAGTAACTAGACCACGCGGACGCTCATCCATGAGATGGACTGACCAAATTAAATCCGCAGTGGGCGATCCCTTGTATGGGTGCACAAAAAATACCAGATATCGGAGTAGGTGGCGAGGAATCGTGAGGCGAATCACAGCAGCCCCTAGATAAGAAACTACATGAGGACCACGACCGCTCTGACAAGAGTACTACGAAGAAGTAGCTTAGCAGATTGATTGGAAATTGGTTAATGTTTCATATTATATTCTAGCGAATTGATGTTAAATAGTTCAAACGTCTGTGCCAAATTTTGGGCCAAATATGTTTGAACTGTTTGCCATCAATTCGCTAAGAATAGAATATGAAATATTAACCAATTTCCAATCAATCGCTGAAAGCTGCGCGAACTGCACTCACTGATGCAATCCTAAGATTATAAAGTGCGCAGGTGACAGGGCATGGGGCGCAGGTTGGAAGGTAGACTATTGTCTGTGGGGAGGTGCCGCATACGCAATGGAGATTTGAGCTGTCCATGAACCCCCATCTGTGGTTCGAAGTCTATTTAGGGATTTCCACTCTTATATATTCTTTATATTCTATTAACATTGCAACACATCCTGCTATTTAACGACTCTTTTTATCTGTATATCCAGTCATGTAATTTTTCACTAGGCTCACCAGTTTCTTCCAAAACTAAATACGCCTATTATTTTAAACATCCGCCGTAACATTCACAGTCCCTTCTACAATGACGAACGCAGATAGAGCGAATATTGCTGGTGCCCGGATTGCCCGGATTCCAGCCTTATGAAGCAAGATTAATGGAAAACTATTCGACACACCGGGCGATGTCAGATATGTTTTGTGTGGCAAAAACAGGGATATACGGGTATTTTGTATGCGTGACGTATTTTTGATCTGGGGGCCTAAAAAGGCCACTCTAAGCAATACCTCTAAAAGCTATTGATTTCCTGAGTTCCCAGCAGATCATTAGCAATTCCTCTAGTTTTCGTAAAATTTCATTTCATATTTGGTGTAAACATTGCCGCATGAAAAAAATAAAAACCGTAATTTTATCGGAAAAATTTTCATTACAGTTTTTATTAAACAAATTGGTTTTTTATTTTTTATTTCTATAGTTTAAATGTTATTTCATTGTGATATCAATTCATCATATTATGAATTGTCAGTTTGTGACCATTTTACGATTTTTAATATGATTCATATTGTTATTCTCTTATGATGCCAAAGTGTCCTTTTTAGGCCCCCAGATGTCTGATTCGATCTGTAAAAAATGAGTTATGTAATAGGGTTCTATGGGCCTAGCTCAAACGCGTGAAGTAAACGTAACGTATGTACCCATATTCAAACGATTTTACAATTGTGAATAGTCGTTTCGCACATTATATTTGTCGTGGATAGATGGCAACACAGTACAGCGAACAGCGCCATCTAACAATTTGATGGGTAAACGAGTAATCATGTGATCGGAAACGCAAGCGAGCCCTACCGCTTGGACACGATCGTCGGTAGAGGGGATGCAGCGAGGACTGGTGGAGAGACCGAGTGTGGCGACAGTCTACAGTCGACAGTCGAGCTCGGACAGTCTTGGCAAACGCTCAGTACCGTACGCACGTGTTTGTTTCCGACGCAAGTGTGCGTTTCGGTTGATAATCGCTAGTTTATTAAAGTTACTTTAAATTCAAATTATCTTTTCGTTCGAGTACCCGCTACAGTGCCCACACATACGTAAACTATGTCGGATCGTGAAGAAGACCCGATGTTTCGCATCTCGGCCACCCAGTGATGCGACATCAGAAGTGGTATTGGACCTCAACGACTCACGTGTTCAAAATAAGAACGCTTAAAGTGAAAGTGACCGTTGACATTTGAAAAACAAAGTGCAAACATGCGAACGCTAAATAATCGTGTGGATATGTCCAAGTTCGACTTAGACAAAGGAGATACGGATGCGCAAGCATAGTACATGTTGTTTTGGGCATAGGCTGTATGCTGAAATACCTTTGCCAAGTGACGCGACTGTTGCGCCTACCGCCATGTTTGAAAAATAAAGACTAACCGGCGTTTCAGTTCGACGTATCCCGTTCCCGTGTTTAGAACACGCGGAGTGACTTTAAGAATCGAGCCAAGCAGCCCTGTAGCCGTCAGCGAAGCCCTTCGTGTGCTTTAAGTGAGGGAAACCAGGACATATCGCAGCCTGGTGCACGAGTAGTGGCAGCTAAGCGGATAGTGGACAATGTGCTGGAAGTCGAGAAAGGCGAGTAGAAGTCGTACAACTACCCTCAGACACGTTGGAAAATAAAGGTGAGCTGTATTGTTTTGTTTACGATTCTGGTGCTGAATGCTCGTTAGTAAAAGCGAGTTGTGCAGCCAAATTAAGTGGCAAACGAGTTAATAATGTTGTTGCATTCAGCACAGAACAAATCGTATGTAGTGTTGCAATTAGCGAGAAACAGCTTGAGATTTGATTACTATGATCTACCCGACATTTACTTACAAAGTAATATTATGATAGTACGTGAAATATTGAACCTAGGCTTTTCGATTAACATGTCGGCGACAGAGTTTTTGTTGCTTAGCTTAGCTTAGCTCTTGTAATAAATTCAGTTTTAAACGGTCAACAGCAGAAAATTAGATTTGATAGAACAAAGGCAGCTCCAACAAAATGTTCGGTTGACGATTTCGTGTTATTAGAAAACGAAAAGTGTTAGATCAGAAGTAGAGAAGTAGCTAATAGAAAAAAAAAAACTAAGTTAGATCAGAAGTTCAGAGGTCCGTTTACGGAAGCAGAAGTTTTGGCGGGTGATCGCTATACGTTAAAAACTTTAAAATCTAACCTTACAAGTATGCTCTTGATAGGTTAAAGAGAGTGCCGGAGTGCCAAGTACCGCTTGAAGTAGAAGAGTTTGAGTTGAGTGATAGTGGTGAATCTTAGTTCGGCTGGTCGGACCGTACCAGTAGCCATTTCGTAGCCGTAGTCCGTTAGAAGTCGGTATTTACTTTATGTAATCCGTGGATGCGCGGTGCGCGGGTGACTCTGGCGGAGGTCGAGTCTTGCAGAGACCACAGAGTCCGTGGGACTCGGCGTTCAAGGGAATGCAATAGTGTGTGAGGGCTTAGTGAAAAGCCACAGGCCACGAATCTGATTCACACTTTGTGTTATTGTTTTGTGATAATTTAACGATAACTGCTAATGGCAGGTTGATATGACATTGGTACTTGGTCACTCATGCATTCCTACAATTGATACTTAACTTGAACTTAACTTAATTTTGCATTTAAATGATTAATTTGATAAAGGATTAAGTTAAATTTAAAATGATTATGATTAGATAATCAAAATTTGTTTACAATACTCTGGTTGAATCAATACTCTAAAAGCCTTCAACTCTAGGCGTAGGTATAAGTATGCTCACGATAGGTAAAGAAAGATGCTAGTAGGTCATGTACCAGTCGAAGTAGATAGTGATCACACTGGTGATGAACAAGCCTACATTATGGGAAGCACGCGAGTAGGGGTTCTCTATCGGCCGTAGTAAAGTTGTGTGGTGTCACAGGGTGATACACACGGATCCATGAGCTGGATGTGTGAGAGCAATGCGATTGCTGGTCGGCTCGAGAGCCGTGGCGTTAGTGGTTTACTCGTGTGTGGGTTTCTAGGTGTCTAAGGCTCTTAGTGATAAAAATGATTGTTAATGTGGATAACGATGGTACATGGCTCTACTATGATTTGTTTACATTACTCTTTCCCAATACATTATCGCTGGTTAAGCGAGTTATGTTGACTATCGCTGGTTAAGCGTGTTAGTAGTCTAATCACTGGGTAAGCGTTAGCTGTTGAATCGCTGGTTAAGCGTGTTATGATGTGCTTTCGCTGGTTAAGCGTTAGTGGGTTAATATCGCTGGTTAAGCGTTATTATTATCACTGGTTAAGTGATAGGATTTTTAACGCTAGTTAAGCGCTAAAATGTTAAGTACTGGTTAAGTACTTCAATGAATTTCACTACTGGGTAAGTAGTGATGCATGGTGCTGGTTAAGTGCTGTGGATTTGTTTGGTAGAGTCAAAATACTGTCTTAATTGAGTGCCTTTATTCTTTCATTTTAGTGTTCTGTTTGGTTCACAATCAATTAAACGCAATACTCAGACGGTTTAATTTGACCCAATTATTTTTGTGATAATGTCCCTGACGTGGGTCAGGATAGCCGAGCCATGAGCGTTGTATGTAATCTACGAGTTAGTTGATATAGTTTCTGACTAATTATTACTAAGGCTTAGAGAAATCTTTTGTTATCGATGATAGTTTGGATCGGAGTATTACTAACGAATTTGAAGAAAGTCGAGTAATAGTTTTGTTGATGAAACAGAGTGGAGATTAAGTTGTGTGTACTGTGTGGGGTTTCGTGAGAAACCATAAAGTCCAGGAGTGACTTGGCGATCCGAGGGGGATGCGCAAATGAATTTGACGAGTTGAGTAACTGGATGTTACTATAAATGAGACACATGCATCTTAGTTGACTATTTTTATGAGACCTTGAGATTTGGGAATCAAATAGTGGGTAATGCTCTGAACTCTGTTATTTTTAGTTTAAGTTCGAATTTTCATTGTGTTTTTGACTGTACCAGATGTGACTAGGAGTTACCGAGCTATGTGATACTTTGCGGGTATGTTTCTTTACAGATAAACACACGTGGACATGGAAGGATACTACAGCAGGCCGGTGCTTATCGAAAGTTCCGCTTCAAGGAAGTGCATTGATGACAACCTTGGGCAAGGTATCCAACGCTATCAATTTGGCGTCAAGTTCTGCTGGGCCAAAGCAGCGATCAGACAGCATCTGTTTTCGATGTGGCAACACCGGACATTTAGCTTCGAAATGTCCACGAAGCAATTATGGAGGCGACTGCACGGCGAGGGGCCCAGGCGGTACCGGGCCAGCGCCTGCAGCAGCGGCCAATAGCGAGCGACGCGCTTAAGTTTGCTATGTCAGCAATCCGAGCAGTTTACTGATGAATACTGGGTGAGTCATATCCATTTTATTGCGATTCTGGCGTCAAAAGATTGTGTTAAGTCAAAGTGTTCAAAGTACAATTTTTATCTGAGATTTTGATTAACAATCTGCGTTTAGAGATTTCATTTCATGTTGTACCTACCGGTTGTCTTAAAAAAGATAATTTAACTGACCGTAAGCTATTAGATCAAGGATTTAACGTTAGTATGACATCTGATAGTATTGTTTTGCGTAATCACAACAGGTTTGGTTGTTAGATTATGTAAAGTTTCAAACGCCTTGTTTTCAAGTTAAAGTGTGAGGAGGATAACCGATCACCAAGTTCCTCGGGAATCAGATGTAATAGTTAAGGATAGTGGTAGTGAAACCACCTCTGATTAAGAATGGCTTGTCTACTCATACTCGAAATTTTGGACCGCACCTCATGCGTAGTAGCGCGTGTGGCGATGGGTCTAGAAGGAATCGTTGGTGCGATTTCTGTCTGTGTTGGTGCACAGAGCCCCTCATGTGTTGTAGCATATGTGGCGGCAGTTAGGTAAAGAATCGTTGGTGCGATTCTGGTCTGTGTTGGTGCACAGATTAAAAATAAAGTTTTATGAGTTGAGTATACATTGCTTATGAAATTGATTTCGGTAAATTCTAACGGTTATGTTTTTGATTTAACTTGTTGATTGGTCGATCCAGGTCTGTGTTGGTGCACAGAGCGCCTCATGTGCAGTGAGTACATTTGTGGCGATAGGTCTCTTTGTACCGCACCTCATGTGCCGTAAGCACATGTGGCGATGGGTCTACAAGAAATCTTTGATGTGATTCCTTTCTGTGTTGGTGCACAGAGCGCTTCATGTGTTGTAGCACATAATTATTGCGTTAGATTTAGAGAATCGTTGGTGCGATTCTTGTCTATGTTGGTGCATAGAGCCCCTCATGTGTTGTAGAATATGAAACAACTGATCTGTCAAAAATCGTTGGTGCGATTCTGGACTGTGTTTTTGCACGGATTTTAGTAAACAGTAACTGATTCGTTACAACTATTTTAATTTTATTTGGTTCAACTTATTGATCGAACCTTTTCCAATGATTAATGTTGTATGGGGTGCTCTTTGTACGAAACCTTTATAACAAGGTATTGTAAATTATGACTAGAGAAATTAAAGTAACAATGAGACATGAGCTACCTTAGTTATAAGGTATTGGCAGGATAGCCGAGCTACCTTAGTTATTAGGTATTTGGCAGGATAGCCGAGCTTATTTACTCTCTGAGTATATTTGGTCCACAGGTACTACACCCGAGGACGGGTGCTAGTCAGGGATGGCCGTGTCGTGGATAGATGGCAACACAGTACAGCGAACAGCGCCATCTAACAATTTGATGGGTAAACGAGTAATCATGTGATCGGAAACGCAAGCGAGCCCTACCGCTTGGACACGATCGTCGGTAGAGGGGATGCAGCGAGGACTGGTGGAGAGACCGAGTGTGGCGACAGTCTACAGTCGACAGTCGAGCTCGGACAGTCTTGGCAAACGCTCAGTACCGTACGCACGTGTTTGTTTCCGACGCAAGTGTGCGTTTCGGTTGATAATCGCTAGTTTATTAAAGTTACTTTAAATTCAAATTATCTTTTCGTTCGAGTACCCGCTACAGTGCCCACACATACGTAAACTATGTCGGATCGTGAAGAAGACCCGATGTTTCGCATCTCGGCCACCCAGTGATGCGACATATTTATTTAGTTCAAAGACTTAATTCATACATAACATAATCAGCCTATAATGTTCCCACTGTTGGGACACAGGCCTCCTCTTCGAGAGGGAATGGGGTAATAATTCACCACGCGGGCCCAGTGCGGGTTGGTAGATGTCACATGTCTTCGAATTTTTGGTTCTAGGACATGCCGGTTTCTTCGACCGGTTTGAGAGCAGTACTGAGGGGCAATTCTCGTAATTTTAAGAACGTTCACAGTCTGATCTCAGTCTCAATCTGTCAAAAATACCTCTAATTTCCATACATTTTGACAGGTTTTTTGACATTTGTTTGTCGCCGAGTTAAGACTGCAACTAGATTTTGAACGTTTTCTATTACGAGAATTGGCCTTCAGATGATGACTGATTTATTTATACAAAGTAAAGCGCCTGGCAGGATTTGAACTGACGACCTTCGTCCAGTGGTAATGGGCACGACTCGTAACCACTGGGCCACTACTGTTCTGAATCATATCTACGAATGATACTAATTGTACTTCTCGCAAAATTTTTAGCCAAAATGCTATAGAGTAATCGTGTTTTCGTTCCCAAAATCGTTTTCGACGCGCGTTCATGCTAGGGCCTCTAATGACAAATTGATGATAAATGATCTGTATAATATGATAAATGATATTTATTTCTGTAAATTGGTTCCAACAATACTTTAAGAACTCAAAATTAAATTTTTCTCGGTTAGTTTTAATGATTTTCTGCCAGTTTGAGTACTTTATGCGGCCTACTTAAATATCCTTTCTTTGGTATTGTCCATCGCGTCGATGAGCTCCTGAAGTTCTGAGTTGAGCTACACAATTACTGACAAATGCTTGCACTGACTGGACAGGTCCACTCAAATCTGTACAAATATTTTTTTCCTACAAAGATCACCTCAGACATTACCCTGCATGGTCCTCATAATGGCCTGACCATTACGTATGGACTTAAGAAAGAGACTGTGACCTCTGAGTTTGTTTCGGTTTTTCTTCTCAGAGTCGTCACTTAGAAAACACCGAACTCATCTAGTTTTATAAACATAATTTAATTTTGAATTTTTTTTCGTTCAATTTCCGGAAAATCGGGTCGGCTTCGGTGTCAGCGAAAAGTATTCCATTTACCAGGATATCAAAAACTTATGCCTCCGGGACTGTAGCTAAGAGTTTTCTTACTTCAGAATCAGAATCAGAATCAGAATTTTATTTGTCAAACATAGGTACATTGGGTTCTTGCATTACATATTTTTAAAGGTCGCCATGTTTTGCTATTACAGCATACAAATATTTTAACATAACGATTGTTTAAAATAACAATCATACTCAATTTAATTACAACACAATTAGTAATATAAAATTAAATTAGGTTTGAAAGATTATAAAAAAATACGAAATGTCATAAAAAGTAAAATAAGTGGGTACATAAAAAATCACAATAAATTTAAAAAGTCACATCAAATTGTTAAGTCATTTAGAAATTCGTCAACAGTATAATAACATTTTTCTATCAGTAAATTAGTCAGGTTTTTTTTAAATTTTACATAAGTCATTTCCTTAAAACTATCTGGAATCTTATTAAAGATACGAGGTGCCATACCAAGAATACTTTTTTTCATTAATGCTGTTTTGCATTTCACAGTGCTTAATTTATTTTTGTATTGAGTACGAAGGGGAACCTCTCGTACTGTAGCGACTTTGTCAAATAACTTTACATTTTGTTTTATAAACAGTGCCACTTCCAAAATGTACAGTGATGGCAATGTTAACAGTTTATGCTCCTTGAAAACTGGTACACAGCTGTCTGTTGCTTTCAGACCACACATTGACCTTATGCATCTTTTTTGTATTTTAAATGCTTGTTCCCTACCAGTAGAATAGCCCCAGAAAATGATGCCAAACCTCAAAACCGAAACCACAAGTCCGTGGTATGCCGTTAGAAGTGTGTCAATATTTACTTTTTTTGCGAGTTGGTAAAGCGCATAAGCAGTTTTACTAAGTCGATTGCATATTTTTTCTATGTGGGGTTTCCAGGTCAGTTTATTGTCTATCATTATTCCTAAGAATTTAGTTATTTTTACGTCTTCTATTTCAATATTATTATAGGCACAGCAAACTTTAGGAATGTCACATTTTTGATGAAAGTGCATTATTTTTGTTTTACTTAAGTTCATAATTAAATTATTATTATTAAGCCAATTTATAATGTCAATTAAACAATTATTTATGTCATTTTCATATTCATTTATATTTGTGCATTTGATTAGGGCTGTACTGTCGTCTGCGAAAAGAACCATCATATGTCTTGTGACTCTGGGTAAATCATTTATATAAATCAAGAATAACAGTGGTCCCAACACACTTCCTTGTGGCACGCCGTATTTGATAGCTCTTGATTTAGATAGGTAGGTTATTAATTCTTTTGTTTTGGGACATAATCTAGCGACTTCTGTACATTGGTATCGATTCTCTAAATAAGATTTTAGAAGTTCCAGTACATTACCTCTAATTCCGTATCCATAAAGTTTCGCCAATAGGGCACTGTGTTCAACATAATCGAAGGCCTTGGTCATATCGGTGTACATTGCGCAAATAGGGATGTTCTTGTCTACACATGTCATGGTATTATAAATTAAGTCAAAAATAGTCATATTAATCGTAGTATTTTTACGAAAGCCTCTTTGTTCCTTAGAGAATAAGTCATACTTATCGAAGTAAGAATAAATAGATTTATAAATTATTTTTTCAAAAATTTTTGAAATTATAGGAATTTTGGCTATTGGTCTATAATTTGTTATGTCAGTTTTGTCTCCTTTCTTGTGTAATGGCTTTATTATTACTTGTTTTAGGCTGTCTGGGTACACGCCATCAGAGATAGACTGATTTAAAATATGCGTTAATGGATCTGCTATTTTTTCACTGACGAATTTAATAACTTTAGTGGACACCCCGTCATACCCGATAGTATTGGTGTTTTTTAAACTGTTAATGGCTTGTATGATTTCATCTTTCATTATAGGCTGCATGAACATAGATTGCATTGTCAGATTTTTATTATTATTAGTTCGATTTATGTCAGGTTTTATATTATGTTCAATTTCGTCAATAAAATGGTTATTAAATGCATTTGCAATGTCAGCAGGGTGTGTAAATGTTGAATTGTGTTTATGTATTGTTGATACTACTTCTTGTGGCAGACAATTTCTATTTTTATTGATAATCTGCCAGGCAGCTTTCGATTTATTAACAGACGTCTTGATTAAATGGCCATTTTGCACCTTTCTAGTTAATTTTATTATTTTCTTAAGTAGTCTAGTGTAGCTTTTAAATAAAGTTTTATTTTCCATACTAGGTTTTAGTCTATACGTCCATAATAATTGCCTCTGTTTCTGACTACTTAATTTTATACCGCGGGATATCCATTTAGTCTTCACGTTAGTTTTAATTGTTATGATTTTGATAGGGAAACAGAGTTTATAAAGCAAAGAAAAATCTTCCATGAAATTATCGTAGGCCTCATTTACGTCCTTGGCATCATATACCGATTTGAAAGATAGACACTGTAAGTGATTTTTAAATTTTATCAAATTCCCTTTAGATTCATCTTGCTTTTTTAATTTCCAAGATTTTATATTGCAGGTTTTCCTAACAGGAACTTTAAGAATCTGAGAAGTATGGTCTGAAAGCACAAGGTCAACTATCTCATATTTGCATCCTTTTTGGATATTATGTGCAAAATTATCGATACATGATTGGCTACAGAGTCGAGTCGGTTGGCTTAATGCAAGTTTGAGGTTATAATTTAGGAGAAAGTATTCAAGGTCTAATGCAATTTTGTTTCTTTTTATCACATCGATATTAAAATCACCGCACAAAATTATTTTTTTATTAGATAGTCGGCACATTCTATGCAATATAACATCTAGTTTTTCATAAAATAGTGAGTAGTTATTTTTAGGTACCCTATAAATGCAGATAACAATAATATTATGATCAATTATTTCCACGGCGCAGCATTCAAAGGCGCCTGAGACAGATTGTTTAGCAACGTGAGGTAACTCTTTACATTGTAGGCCTGTCCTAACGAATATGCATGTACCTCCCCTTTTCACATTTCTTGAAAAAAACGCAGCTAAATAAAAATTTGGTATGTGCAATATGTCTTCATAACCAGATTTTATAAAATGTTCTGTTATGCAGATAACATGTATAGGAGTTCCGTTATTATCTAATTCGTCTATTTTAACTGTTAACATTTCAGATTTGTTAATTAAGCCTGCTATGTTCTGATGAATGATATTTAAATAACTATAGAAAAAACTGATTATTAATCTGCGTATTAACTATTTCTGGTTTGTCATTTACATTAACAGGTTGATAACTAAAACAGGTCAGGTCTGAGACTAGATTTGTTAGATCAGAAATTATCGCTTTCATTCCATTTTTGTTTATACTACCATTACGTCGATTAAACATATTAAAATTATAGGATAGATTACGATTCGAGTCCAAAAGATACGCATACTCATATGTTTTAACATCCATGTAAAGCAAATTGTTAAATGTCTCTATACGGCTATTATACATCATATTTAGTTTATTATATTTAAAACTACTTAACACTTAAAACTTTCATTGCAATACTTGAGACTGCAAGAAAAACTTGCGTGATTTCCATAGACAGTTGTTGACAGAAATTGTTGCTTATTGCCGTGAAACCTTTTTGTAGTATGTTAACTTCAGGAACTATTAAATTAATATATTTTATCAACTGCTTAAAAAAATTATGGTAAAAAAAAAGATGAAATGTGATGGTATTATACCTTGTTACCTTTGAATTAATATTCAGAGATATTCATATTCTATGTAATCGAACCTCTAATAATTTCCACTTTGCGCCCTTAAAAATATTATTTAACACTCTAATACAAGCTGTTGTTTTGCATCCTCGTCAAATTTTAGGAGGCTGCTAGGAAAGACATAAATAATCAAATAAAATTACGATCCCTAGTAAATAATGAATACGTACTTATTTTTTAGTTATTTAAGTTTGACAGTATGTATTTCAAAATACACCACTTTCAAAGTACAGAATCGCGTTACTGTATCGTAAAAGCGGCCGCGTTTTTATGTGTGTGTAAAAGGGCAGTTACAGTGCGGTCTCAGACAGGCCGCGTTTTAATATGTCCCACAAAAGTTTCAGAAAATTTGAAAAAAAAAAATACGTACTTATTTTATTATTGATTCATGTCGAGAATCAGTAGCATAGTTACCTCCTTGAATTTGACGAGGTTGCAAAACAACACCTTGTATAATGATTAGGTATGCCTCTTTTTGTAAAACTCAAATAATTCCTTTTTGAAGTTCTAAACTACTACTAAATAGCCTAGTATCCGCAATCAACTTGGATGTGGCAGTTGGTCACAGTTCTAATCTAACCCATTTGGTCGGGGTACCCTAGCTTAGTTACTGGGACCAACGGTATGAGGAAAGACCAGAAAGTGTCATCAATAAAAGCGCAAAATGTTTCTAAAGGATCAGTTAAACATTTCCCTGCTGAAATCAACCACGTTTAGTTTACTATGACTACTGGATCAGCGTCTGCTTGTCGTATATTGTGTTAATCAACTGACTGAATACAAATGTGATTAACAACGTCTCCAATCCTATAACGTACTAACCTACCTAGTCGGTATATAACGTTGCACCTCAGAACGTTAGCGTTGACTACAATTCAATGACGATTGACTGATCAGTAATTACTTTATTGGATATCTTGCATACATATGAAGCATTGGACAATGAACAATGGTTTCTGTGGTTGGATTGGAGTATTGGATTGGAACATTGGAGCATTGTGAACTGAGATTAAATTATGTGGTGGTATGGACATTATACATTATATTATTATACTGTGAAGCTAGAAAGTAAAGTCTCTTATAAGAATTTCTCTTTTATGTCCTAAGTTTTTATAGTAACTGTATTTCAGATGAAATTCAACATGAACTGGAGTCTAATCTAATACTCGGCGTCAACGTGGTGCAGTTTTATAGAAAAGGGAGAAAAGTAAAATTTCATTTATTCAAACGGATTTGTTTTTTTTTTTACTTTTTTCGTAATATTACCTAGTTGTTTTGACGACAACTTGGAACTGAACTTTTCTTTAACCGCCTTTAGCCCTTGTTAGGTGTGTTTACTTTTGTTTGCATTTCGGTAGCATCACATTTTCCTACTGTTTATCATATTTTTAATTACAGTATTTTTTTTTAATAGTGTAATTCAACATAATAATATATAGTGTTTTATTAATGTCTAATCTAGATCTATCTCATAATCATCTGCCTAGCTTTTTCCCCAATATATTGGGGTCAGCTTCCAGTCTAACCTACATCTATAGTAGTATCTACATCTATCTATCTATACTAATAATAAAGCTTAAGGGGGTTGTTTGTTTGAACGCGCCAATCTCTTTAACTATCATCCGGATTTGACAAATTCTTTTTGCATTTCCTAGACCAATTTTTGAGAAAGGGTTTAAGCTACTTAACATCGGCTAGGATCCCTGGGATCTAAGCAAAAAAGTCAGAAAGAACGCTGAGCGCAGACGAAGTAAAAGCGCGGGTGGGCGATGCGATGCGACGCGGTGGGTCCGGGGTCACGCGGTTGAAGTCGCAGGCAAAACCTAGCAAGTAATTATATTTGTGAAAAATAAAATTATACAGGGTGGCAGGGACATCGACGCGCAAACTGTAACCATGAATTCAGCACATGAGCTTAGACCCCATAGCGTCGAAATTTTTCGTCGATTATTAAAAAAAATATTGCTGTTCCATACATTTTGACCGCGTAGGTATTACATTTTTCTATGAAATAGAAGATTTTTTTTTTAGAAAAAGTCCATTAGGTACGATGGAGGCAGTGTACATGTATGGGCTGGCATATCTTCAGAAGGTCGCACAGAGTTAGTGGCCATAGAAAATGGCACTCTGACTGGGGAAAGATATGCCCAAGAGATTTTCAACGAGTATGCAGAGCCGTATTTAGCAAGTATGGGTGAAGGATCGATGTTGATGCATGATAATGCCCGGCCACACACGGCTCAGGTCGTGCACGAGTATATTCAGGAGGTTGGTATCAGCGTGATGGCTTGGACATCAAGAAGTCCTGACCTCAACTCGATTGAGCACACTTGGGATGAGCTAGGGAGGCTAGTCAGAAGCCGCAGACCACCGCCTACCACCCTCAGGGCACTAAAACGCCAGGACACGCCACAATTGCGGCGATAAGTCCCCTCTTTGAGGAGTAGCTGGAGAGGCGTCACGGTGCCCTCACCTTCCGCCTGACGTAGGTCCTCACCAGACACGGTTGTTTCGGGAGGTTCCTGTTCAGGATAAGGCGGGAGGAAACGCCAGGGTGTCACCACTTTGTGGATTGCCCGGAGGACACGGTGGAGCATACGGTGGAGGTCTGCACTGCTTGGGCGGAGTTTCGCCGCGTCCTCGTGGCGGCGATCAGCGGCGGCGATCTCTCGCGTCCGGCCCTGATCCAGGCCATAGTACGGAGCGAGAGTGCATGAGAAGCCATCACCTCCTTCTGCGAAACAGTAATGCTCGCAAAGGAGGAGGCGGAGCGCGTGAGTGAGACGCAATCGCCTCACGCCCCTAGTCACCGCAGGAAACGCCCTGGACGTCGGGAGTCAACAGCCGACTCCCGGCCACCGTAGGCGTGAGCTTGTGGGTGGCGAGCAATGGGCAGCTCGCCACCCGGTAAGGACCAGGCTCGGGTCGGCGGCGCGTTGTGTTCCACGCGCGCCTCAAAGAGCACGAACTGACGGAGTCCGCCAGGGCCGATTCCTGCCAGGACCGCGGGTTGTTCGAAAGAGATACCGTGGCCCCTGGCACAGGCAACTGAAGAAACACGGGTGGGTTTTAGTCAGTAAAAGTCTGACACGAAAGCGGGAGATGTCATGATGTTTACCCACCCAAAAAAAAAAGGGCACTAAAACAAGCCCTGATTGAAGAATGGGAGGGCGAATTATAACTGTTATTTTGAGTTTTTTGACACTAAGCTTAAAATGGCTATTTTTATTATTTTATTTTTTTTTAAGTTAAAATGTTACTGATATATATAGTTTACTAGTTTCAAATAAAGCTAATAAAAATTTCTCCAAACCTTTTTTTATTTTAAATCTCTAACCTCTACAGGTTAGAAAAAAAAAATTAAAAGTGTAGTACGTAGTTTTACAGGTCAGTGTATGTTGGGGCTTTTTTATTTTGAATACCAGTGTTTTACATGGAGCGAGAGCGACTGCCTAGCTGACCTGCACAGCCCAGATACTGGGAAGCACGATACTCCTTGGTCGGACTGCTTGTCAGAGGTTTAGGCTTCTGACTACCCGTAACGACTGTCATAGATGACGGACGACTTCATAGACGAATAACATGCAGGGGGTCTACTCCGAAGTAGTATCGGCCGAATGTTCGGCCGTTTCCAGCTACGAAGTTACTATTTGGGACGGTCGGTTCCGATCCTACACTCCTACACTCTTTCGAATATTGACTATGGTCCCGACCCAACTGAGCCGATCCGAACTTTTTCGCATTTTTCAATAATATTCGGTTCGGCCATGAGTCGGTCCGATCCGAACATACGCACTTTGCACTTCGGAGTAGGCCCCCAGGACCGACGGCTTAACGTGCTTTCCGGAGGCACGGAGGGGTCTCAATATGTGCTGGATGCATGCTACCGACCGCGGCAAGCGTAAATCAACCCGTGCGGCTGTTATTATTTAGCCACGAGCCCCTCTATCGAAAATAGTTACACCCAAACAGTAGTTCAAATAAATAAATACTCACCGAAATATCGCAACCCACTTTTACGTCATTTCAATTCAATTCCAGGGAACTGTCATAGTAGAGCCTTTACAAAATTGTTGTCAATACACGCCGCAAAAAAAGTATAAAAGTGTATAACAAAGTACGAGTTACAAAAAAACAGCACTGTTTTTTTTTAGTTCTGTTATCGTGTTCCGCACCAACTGACATATTATACCTGGCGTGAAGGTATGAATATGACAAGCTTAATAATTTAGAGATTGCTAGTACCTAAATAAATGTACTTAGTAGTATATTGTGTTTTATACTAAACAAGATCATATCAATCTTCTAACCTGCCGATGGCCGTGTTTGCGTTTTCATTGTTATTTTGAATGTTTACTATTCACATAGTTTTTGTGTCTCATAGTGTCATTTTAGTATTATTAATTTAGCATACGTACACACTGACTACTTATTTACCATCAATTCAATTCAATAGGTACTAAAAACCGTTGTTAATGGGCGCTCTCTTGTGGTATTTTCACATGTATTATTATTCTTTATTTATTACACTTAGTTACAGAGTAGTCTTGTACTTAAAACTATAGCCCACAAAACCATTTATTTGTGGGAAAGGATCATACAAAGTTAAGATTAATAGTGCAAATAAATTACTTACTACTTAATTAATCTTATTTGCTTAACTGTGTATAATGTACTTACCTAATAGAATTATAAACATAGTTTATAAATTGTTAAGGTAGAATTGCTTAAGTAATTTGGAAAATTTACCTTTTTTTGATAAAGGTTTTCCATTAAGTTTTCATTTCATTCGTCTGTGTTTTGCTGTACTCTAAAAACCTATTCTTGTTCATACTCTAAAGTCTCCCACTGAATATTGCGTGTATTTTTTCAAAGAGCGGAGTACATATCACGCGTGAGTAGAGGTTGGCGTCGCTGGGTCGGGCATTTCACGGAAACGCTTACCACAAAGGCTTTCAGGGCATTTCAGAGCTACAAAAGGAACAGCGGTTAACTCAACACTATGGTGACTGCGATTTGTTGAAACTGGATATTCTTTTATGCATTAAAAATGTCTTGGATTAACTTTCGTTTTATTGGAAAAACTTACCAAGACAACCTTATTTCATAGACTTGTACTGTCACCAAAGGAGATAATACACCAATGTCGTCGGCTACAGTTGAATTTTAGTAAGAAATGGATTGATGTTTTCGGATAAAATTTTATATAATTAATAGAAAACAAACATTTCATTTATCAAACAAAATTTCATTCGAATACATCTATCGTTTTCTTACTAAACTTCAATTAGGTCTATCCGACTAGCCTGGTTACTATCTCCTTTTGTTAGTTATCTTCTTTGGTACAGTACATAGCTATTATAGCATATTTCAAGTGTTATTAATTCAATTAATTAATTTTTCAGATCATAAAATACAATTTGTTAGTAGATACCTACAGTCACGAGCAAAAGTATGTATACACTCAGCTTTATTCAAAAGCGATTTACTCCTTTATTTTTTAATTAAATTTTATGTTGTTACGAACATAGTATTTTCGAACCCATAAATTTATGTAAGATGTCGTATTTCAACTTTGCATACGTTATTTCACGAAAAAATCGCAGTTGAAAGTTGCCAAGTGTTGACATATTGGTGCTCGTGACTGTACACAATTTAAACACTAGTGTTAGGTACCTAGTACATCCATAATAATTAATATCGAAGGGAAAGTTATAATTTCTTTCATGAATGTATTGTCTTGGATGTCCACGGCATCACAATAACACAGGGAAGTAAACTGTATGGAAATATGTGAAGTTCACGATAACGTTATAGCGTAGACGCACTTCAATACATTTTATGAACGTAGACGTCCACGATAGAAATTATAAACGCGATTACCACAGCTTATATTATGATAACCATAAACCTTTTTTGATAACATGCAACCAGTCAATAAGCTTACCCAGGTACCCTCGAAAGTTTTTCTCGGATTTAAGCCGTGAAAATGACGGTATAAAATATGTACATACAAAAACTCTAACTTAGATAACAGAAAAATAATTCATAACTTGCACAAAGTATGAAACACGTTTTGAAACTTTTTTCTCATAGCTTTTTCTGTACAAAAATTTCTGACGAGAATTTTTCCACGTCACACTTACTCCTAAATACTTCTTTTGTTTCGAGTTGAGCGTATTATAACTAACGCAACTCGTCTCCGCTAAAGCTCATGCTATCCTTGTCACTTTAAGGTGTCTTGTAGCGACAGAAAGACGTTTAAGAACGTCTCATAGTCATCATCTGCTTAGCCTTTTCCCAAATATGTTGGGGTCGGCTTTTAGTCTAAGCGGATGCAGCTGAATACCAGTATTTTACATGAAGCGACTGCCTATCTGACTTCCACAACCCAGTTTCTGGGTAATACGATACCCCTTGGTAAGACTGGTTGTCAGACTTACGGGCTTAACTTACTTACGGGCCAAAGATCCACGAATGACAGCCGGGACCAACGGCTTATTGTGCTTTCCGAGGCGCGAAACGGTCTTGATAAGTAAAGATGGTAATCCATCCATCCATGACCAAACGCGGCTAGCTTAGCTTAAACTGATCGATCGACCAGTGCGGCTGTTATTACTTAGCGTCTCATAGTATCGTTTGTAAATTCAAATGTAGCCTCCCTAGTAATGGGTAGGACAATGGGTTTAAATTTCATGCTACGGGAAGATGGAATATAAGATACAGAAGATGGAGATGGAGGTGTGTAGGTACCTAGTTTTATGAGTTTTTGGAACGAAGTTCCTTATCGCGCGTTGCGAAAGGGGGCTAGACGGAAAAAATTAAGACCAAAAGTTGGAACGACACTTTTTGCTATAGTTGTAAGCCGTGCGGCATGCGCGTGTTTCTCTATCTGTCTCTCCCTCTCTCTCTCTCTTATAGAAAGCAAGCCAGTTATACTTCGTTCCATCCGGGTGTCCCTTGACACCTCTCAAGTTTTTTTTTATTATTATTGTCCCTCTCAACCAAAGCACCTGCCATCTAATCTCTTCACCACCCTTGTTTGACTGGTAGAGAATGCCTAAGGCATTAAGTCCGCCTTTATACCTTTATGTGCGAAAAGTTCAAATAAATAAATAAATAAGATAAAAGTAACAGAGTCTCACTGCAGGGCAGACGCCTCCCTTCTCTTTTTACTCTCAGTTCCGTTTTCCAGTTCATGGAATTTAGTATTCAATCGTGTAATTTATCTTTCTCTATAGAGCCTTCCTAGTAAGAAAACAATAGCATTATATACCCAGGAAAAGGTACCCTTCGGGCGAATCGAACATCGACACGAACTTCAATGTTGAATTTTCCACGAATAAAATTAAATGCTCTCTGATTTTTTATGGCTATGTTTTTACGCTTGGTGGCTTGGCTTGGCTTTAAATGTAGTTGCAATAACTGTTTTGTCTAGAGTTCGAAAATTGACCGATGTAATGTTAATTAGCTTTAATTCGGGGTGAGAACCTAGTGATCCGTCACACAGACTACGTCCTATGTAGTATGGACGCCAGTCTCTGACAAAGGATCGTATTTTGTACATTGTTGTCATAACACTATAATTATTGTCTCTATTATAACTATGTGAAACTTTGTGAAGAGAGTAAATAAATAAATAAAGGTAACGATTTTCAAAAATGAAAACGATAAAAATCCGAATTGACCCTACATTTTTTTATCGATAAACCCTTGTTGTACCTAGCGCTAAACAAACACATTCTCTAAACAAACCCGTAGTTTCTAAATTAGGACATCTAAAGGCCCAGATGGCGGTCCCTTCCCACAACGCGCTCGTGATTTGAGCCCGAAATTCACACGAAGTAAAGCGTCGGCAAGTCAATTTCGGCCAGAATACATTCACAAGACAAGAATAACAATGTCTGTAAAAGTGAGAACTTCCCGACAAGACCGAGAATTAACTAGACCACTCGACGAACAGAGACGAATTTAGGGGTTAAAATGTCAATATCTTTAGGTGGAGGGGTAAAAGTTTGAGGGTTGCTAATTGGCATAGTTAGGACAGGCTGACTTTTGCTGGAAATATATTTCGTGTGATATAACATTGACGATTACGTAATAATAATTATTAAAGACCTAATATCAGTTTTATTTACATGCGAAATATTCTTACCTTTTGAGTAGCATAATCAGCCTATACTGTTCCCACTGCTGGGACGCAGACCTCCTCTCTGTGAGATGGAGTGGGCCACATGTCACATGTCTTCAAATTTTTGGTACTAGGAAATGTTGGTTTCCTCACGATATTTTCTTTCACCGCTTTGAGAGCAGTGGTGATGAAATAATTTACACAAAGTAAAGCGCCAGTCTGGGTTCGAACCCACGACCTACAACTCGTAAGTCGGGGCTGTTATCACTGGGCCACCACTGCCCAGTTTTGTTTACATGCGAAATATTTTTATCTCGTGAGTAATGGCTACAAACTGGTGGTTTTAACTTTACGCCATAGCACGACATGGTCTTTATCAGTCCTTACAAGCACATTGAACTCTCAATGCTTTCTACTGTAATGTCACAACTCACTCAGTTATGCAAATGTAAGTGCACTATGGAAATAATAATTACTCGTACATAACCTACATAGTTAAGTCAGGAGCTTTTTTTTCTTAGTAAAATAGTAGGTACCCATATAAATTGTCCGTATATTCAAGTCACAACTGGCGTTCTTTGACAATTGTTTGAAAAGGCTATAATATGGCCAACTAACGTAGTGTATCAGTAAATTACCCTGACTGTACCTATACCTACAGTTTTGACGCCCATGAATTAGACTTCTAACACGTAAAATCTCCCTATAGTCGGGTCGGGTTCTAATGGACTACATCGATGTCTGTGCGTAAGTTTTGGTTATGAACTGAGTAAACTGCATTACATTCTGATCTAACGCTGCACTTCTGTACATCGAAAAAGCCTACAAACATTATACTGATTTTCATTTATTAATCTAATATTGTTCCAGTGTGAGGATAAATAAATAAAATGTTGAGGTGCGGCTCTGTCACCCAGAAAGTCAGCCCAAACTTTAATGAGGGTGTGACTCCAGTCGATTGCAAAGCCTTATGAGCTGGCAAAATTGAAATGTTTCCCTCACTTGTTTCATAATAACATGCAAATTACATCGTTCCAATTGTTCGCTCCCCACAGAAAGCTTGCTCTGGCAGTATGGAGGAATTCATAAAAATAAATTCATGTATCTTGCCCACAAAAGATTTAGCAGGGACCAAAGGATTTCCTTTTGCAGTGATTGTTTCCGTTTCCGATTAAGGCGTGTTCTGGGGCGTGTTCTATATAGTTAATTGGTTTATTATGCATTTCATTTGCAGAAAATAAAGATAAGTTTGTAAACTGTTCCTCCGTCTGCCAACATTAACATCGTTGTATCCTTCAATTGATACAAAGTTGTACGTACTGTTGTTGCAGTTCTTCTCGAAGTCTTGTGCTTCAACGATAATCTCGTATTTTTATATCTGTATGCATGTTAAATGCAGCTTCTAGTATTGCCACTTCTAGTATTTTCTGTTCTACCTCCATTCTTCTTCTTAAAAGACAATAGAAAGAGGAAACAGAGAGTTGCTAGCCCGTTCTTCTCCATAGAGATCTACGTTTTGGAATGGGCAACTAGCTTCAACTTTGTGACTTACTTACCGACTCTTTGACAATTCAAAAGAAACTTTAAATGTTTTAATTGAAATAAAGGCTTTCAGTTTGAAACTCATACTTTTAATTTGATACTTTATTAGATAAATACCTAATTATTATTAGTTTCTTTCATTTTCTGCAGGAGAGACGCAACTAGGAACTGTTTTACAAAATACATTTCTCATTCTCGTCACTTGGATGTCCCGTATTCGCGAATCAGCACATTTCTAACTAGAGTCTATGGAGAGCACAACACTGATTGGAACTGATTCGTTACCCAACACGAGCCCTTGTTAATCTTAACGAACGTCGCATTGGGAAAGTGCTCGATAACTTTGTTTAGTCACACTCTGCTATGTATATAGCGAGACAACTATAAATAGGACCTTCTAACCTTATTATTATCTAGCTACGGACACGTGAAGTTGTTGTAACTGTTGTAACCATAGCGACCATTGAGAAACCACCATAGTCATTATCTGCCTGCCTTTGTACCTTGTTACTTGGGGTGGCGTAACACTTTTTCTTCTTCCATTCTCCCCTGACAATCGTTACGCTATCTGAATGATAGCGTAACGGTTGTCAGGGGAGAATTCTCTTCTTCGAAAATTGTAAAACCTTTAGTTACAATTTTTGGTTGAAAAACCACTTCTTCCTTTTATTCCCTCGTATTGGCACGAACTACAAGTATAAGAATTGGTCATGTTGTATGAGCTAGGTAGCGTGGCTGCCCGCATAGCATCTGACACAAGACGTATATAAATATTTTATGTATTGCTATTCGTGTAGGCTTTTTTAAAAACTAAAGGTTAATCTATTTATTATTACTACACATATATAGATGATTTCCCTCATACTTTTGACATAGAGATTATGGTCAGATCCTGGTCACAAAGTTAAAAAAAACCACATGTAAACCAAATCATATGCTTTATGGATGGTGTTTTACCCACCATTGCAAATTAAATTAAGGTAACGGTGTTCGCATATGCAATGGCCACGCTAACAATCTGCGATCGCCTCATCAAAAGTTGTCACTACATAAAACCTTTTACACTTTGCTTGCCGCTGCAAACCGTCGCCGCGACGTGTAAAAGAAAGCAATCTCGACCCACTGAAAGAAAGGTCATCTTTGAAGTCGTCGCGCTATAGATGTTTAGGTACCTTCTCTTTTAGAAGTTTTTTCATCAAATCTTTTGGGATGCTAATTGTTGGAATTCTAAATACATTTTAAATTGGAACGAAGGAATGGAAAATAAAATAGCAAATTAAAAATTGAAGAGGTAGAAACTACTCGTCTAGAAATTGCTTTTCAAGTAGTTATCAAGAAAACTGAACTGAGAAAAAAAAAATATAAGTACCTCTTCAGCAATTTTTTATATTTTATAATAAAAATAATATATATATTTTTTTTGTAAAAAAATCTTTACATATAACAGATACAACGTTGCTGGTCGTCCTAGATCTATTAAATAAATTTATAGTACTGTATGTAAATCTAGAATTGCCTACATTGTATATTATATACAGGACACAGGCCTCCTCTCTTTAGAGGGAGTAGACTTTAATCTACCATGCGGGCCCAGTGAGTGTTGGTAGATGACACATGACTTCAAATTGTTGATTCTAGGACATGCCGGTTTCCTTACTATATTTTCCTTCGCCGTTTTGAGAGCAGTGGTGATGAAATTATTTACAAAATGTAAAGCACCTGTCTGGGTTCGAACCCACCGCCTTCAACTCGTAATTCGAGGTCGTTACCACTGAACCACCACAGATCTTTTATGCCTTAGCGCTCCTAAATCAGATGTATTGACTAGCAGAGTATTAGTCGAATAGCAGTACCTAAGTAATCAAACGTCAAACAGCGCTATCTCGGATGACGAACTGAAATTGCCCAGACGATTCCACAAGCGAATGCACTTCTGGCAATCCAATTATTCAACAACCGGCTCTCGGATAGCTTTGGTGAACCAACCGGTACTTTACAGATACTGAAACCTGAAACTCAAATTGCCTACGGTACCCTGAATACCGTCCAGAACTCATTAGGAGGAAGTAGTTAAGGGTCTTTCTTATTATTATTTATTATATTATTATTTATTATTACTTGTTAAAGGCTCCCGCAGATAGGCGCGACGCGACTCTAGTAGAACAATTTCTTTGAAAACTTAATAGAAATTGTTCTACAAGAATCGCGTCATAACGCAGCGTCGTGCCTGTCTGCGGGAGTCTTAACAGTGCGGCAAATGAACATTTTAGACAACCCTGAATAAAAAGTGAAAGACGAAACTCCATAAAGAAAAATTGCCTTGCCTACAAGCGTTGCTATATTTACCAAAGTAAATAAAAATAAAATATCCCAAACTCGGAGAATTTAAATATTCAAGTATTTATATTCTTCCCTGAACCAATAAACTTAAGAGTTTTACTGAATAAATAATTCAGGAGGCGTCTAAGGGAAAGTCAAACTTTTTATCTTCAATAGCAGTTTTATGATGCTGAAGGGAATATGGATTAGCAGCCAGGAAATCATGAACCCTATCGGCTTAGATTTCAAAGTGATTATAAATAAACTTGATACTTCTAATATACCAAATAACAGTGGTCAACTATAGAATCGAAGAACCGATTTGGTCGCGAAAATTTCTCTTGCAGCATTATTGTATTTTCAAGATCGACGTCGTTTTGTGGGTCAAAACGCCTTTTAAAGGTTCGTGACAAAATGATTGCTTTTGAAATCAAAGGACTTCCGATTGGGGGTCGACCCGTGACATTTTTTTTTCGGTACTTATTCTATTGGTGAGCTGTTTTGAATTTCGCTTTTAAGATAATGAGCTGTTTTAAAGAAGGTCGATTTTAAGGGCATTGATAAAGATGCAATAATATGTTTTGTCTTATTTGGTAGATCGTAATCCTATTTTATACAAATCAAAGAGATTTTTCTGATAGACTATGGGAACTGACTTGAAGACCCTCGAAGACCCATTATAGATTGTGTTTTTAAATTGACTACCAACTATTTACACTAAGTACTAAATTAAAAGATTAACTCACTAGCTATATAAATAAATACGAAAACAAAAGGATGTTTAGGCATCGAAGTATTCGTCCGCATCGCAGTCATCAGGAAACGTGCCCAGAGGACTGGCAGCATTGCCACGTTGAATGGAAATGCGAATTAATAAAAAAAAAATGGTATATATAGGGTAAATTATGTTAAACGTTACTTATATGTAGATTTTGAATATTATAGGAACTGAACTAATTGAATATTAATTCAAATGTGCATTATAGAAAATGTTCATTAAACCATATAGAATTAGGTAAAATGAAATTATATCAATAATTCATTATATCATTTCATCGTTATATTAAAAAAAAAGTATATTAAATGAAATTAGGTCATATGATCATTAGAACTTTTGTTATTATTTCAAACTTTACACTCCCAAATATTCAATATTCTAATTGAGTTGCATATTAAACCCAACATATTGTAAACCCAGGTTCTCACGGTCTTTTTCAGGGGGCACTTGGATTTTAAACTCTCGGCGTTGAACCAAGCATTGAAAACTTAACAGAGTGCATCCCAGCACGTCAAAAAAACACACTGTTCGATGTTCAACTCTCGGCGCTAAGCAGAGGTCTGAAAAGTCCAAGAGCGTGTGGCACCGCCCGTGATCAGAGGACGCACCTGAATAGGGCGCACGTAGCTCGCACCTTCGTCGATCGCGCGAGGTGTGTACCTCCACCGCCTGCGCCCGCGCAAGCCCCACGCTGCCGCCGGCGCTGGGTCTTTAAACCGCGATCGCTCGGTCATCCGCGCCAGTCGTTAGCCTACTCCGACGGCGAATGCACGCGCTAATCGTTCCGAAATTATAATTACGTTTCTTATCCTAATTTGCTTAAAGTCTCAGTTTTCATCCTAATTCTTATTTCTGTATCTACCTAGTGCTTGTTCTTACTCAAAACTGTATCTTCTTCTTAAACTTTCTCGCTAATTAAACTTCTATATTCAACTTGGAAAACGCCTGTCATTTCTTCACACACCCTCCGAGCAACCACAAATTGGAGGCCCCGACGTGATCAAGATGACGGACCCGAAAAGCGTTGGGTGTGGCCCGGAAACCCTGCGTGTGGGAGTACGCGCACCCCCTTTTTGGCCCGAAGAACCTGGATTGTGGTTTGCCCAAATGGAGGGACAGTTTGCGCTCGCCAATATTACCGCCGACGCAACTAAGTTCTACCATGTCATCGGTGTGTTGGATCATCGCTTCGTGGCAGAGGTCAAGGACATCATCACCAACCCGCCAGCGGTGAATAAATACGACAAGCTTAAGGCGGAGTTGATCAAGCGGTTATCGGCTTCGCAAGAGCGGAAAGTGAAGCAGTTGCTAATGCATGAGGAGTTGGGGGACCGGAAGCCGTCTCAATTTTTTAGGCACCTGCAACACTTGGCTGGACCGGCGGTACCCGAAGAGTTTCTGAAGACACTGTGGTCTAGCCGGTTACCGAATAATATTCAAACTATTGTGGCTTCCCAAGCGGATTTATCCATAGACAAGATGGTGGACTTGGCGGACAAAGTCCACGAAATCGCGCCGGCCGGTGTTCAACACGTAGCGAGTGCGGCGGCCCCAGTGACATCTACCCTCATGGAAGGTATGGAAGCGCGAATCGGTGAGTTAACCAGACAAGTAACTTTACTCGGTCAACAAGTGAGTGCAATGCATGTGCAGCGTCGTGAACGCTCCCGTCAGCGATCTGGGAGTAGGAATTCCAGGCATAGATCTACATCGCGGTCACGTCAGCCGCCTGAAAACCACCCTCATTGCTGGTATCACTACGTTTATGGTTCGCGGGCAAGGAAATGCCGGCAGCCCTGTCAGTGGTCGTCGGAAAACTCCATGGGCAGTCGGAAGTAGCGGCCTACCACTGCGGAACCCATCCAGGCCGTATTTTTGTAACGGACCGACATTCTAAGACGATGTTTCTGATAGACACTGGGTCTGATTTATGTGTTTTTCCACGCTCAGCAGTTAGAGTGCCCTGCACGAGTACGAAATACGGCCTAACAGCTGCAAATGGGACGGTCATCAATACGTATGGGCCGATACAATTAAATTTGGATTTAGGGCTGCGCCGAGTGTTTCCATGGCAATTCACCATTGCGAACGTATCGAAGCCGATTATAGGAATTGATTTTCTAAAGTTTTATAATCTGATTATAGATTGCCGCAATCATAGGTTGATAGATGGCACCACATCTCTCTCCGCACCTGCATCGCATCAAAGGGTACCAGACGACGTGGCGTCTGTCAAGACTGTCGCCGGTGAGTCCGAATTTCACCAGTTGCTCCGTGAGTTCCCGGAGGTGACCCGACCCGCAGGTATTGTGAGTGAACCTAAGCACAATACGGTGCATTATATTAATACAGCCCCCGGACCACCGGTATCAAGTAAGCCTAGACGGCTAGATCCAGACCGCTTAAGAATAGCCAAAAAGGAGTTTGAGGACATGCTGGCCAACGGCACGGCCAGGCGATCAGACAGTCCATGGTCTTCAGCCCTCCATTTAGTCAAGAAGAAGGATGATGGGTGGAGGCCGTGCGGTGACTACCGCGCACTCAATGCACGCACCATTCCTGACAGATACCCGGTGAGACACATTCAGGATTTCTCGCATCAGCTCTCCGGCAGCACTATATTTTCTAAAATCGACATGATCAAGGCATATAACCAGGTACCTATCTATGGACCCCACATACCAAAGACGGCGATAACCACACCATTTGGGTTATTCGAATTTCCCTATATGACCTTCGGTTTGAGGAATGCGGCGCAGACATTCCAGAGGTTTATGGACGAGGTACTTGCTGGGTTAGACGAATTCTGCTTCTGTTATTTGGACGATGTTTTGTGTTTTTCCCCCACTCCGGAGCTACACAGAATCCACCTGCGACGACTGCTAGATCGTCTAAGAGAGTATGGAATATTGGTGAACTCGGCGAAGTGTGTCTGGGGCCAGCCAGAGGTAACATTTCTTGGTTTCAATGTTTCTGCTTCCGGTACCTACCCACTCGACACTAAGGTGCAGGCTGTCCAGGACTTTCCAGAGCCACAAACTGTGAAGGAGCTGCGAAGGTTTCTGGGTACGTTAAATTTTTATAGACGCTTTATACCAAACGCAGCTAAGGCCCAGGCACCGCTTAATGCTATGCTGGCTGGTGGCAAGACCACGAAGAACCAACCTATTAAAATGACGCAGACACAGCTGGAAGCTTTTTCCGAATGCAAGAAGGCACTTTCAAATGCTACGCTTTTGGTACACCCGCTTACTAATGCCGAGCTTTCTATGACAACGGATGCTTCAGACGTAGCAATAGGAGCCGTGCTACAACAACGAAATGGGGAGCAGTGGGAACCGCTGGGTTTCTTTTCCAAGAAACTAAACCCAGCTCAAAAGAAATATAGCCCCTACGACCGCGAGCTCCTGGCCGTGTATCAGGTATCAGGTATTTTCGTCACATGGTGGAAGCCCGCAACTTTGTTGTTTTCACAGACCATCGCCCGCTAACGTACGCCTTTACAACACCACGAGAGAACTGTTCACCAAGGCAGTACAGGTATTTCGACTACATAGCTCAGTACACAACGGATATACGCTATATACCTGGTTCTGAGAACGTGGTCGCGGATACATTGTCCCGAATAGAGGAGGTACGAGTTCCTAAGGGAATTGATTATCAGACACTTGCACGATGCCAGAACACAGATCCAGAACTACAAAGCCTTCTAAAAAGTGGATCCTCGCTTAGTCTCGAAAAGGTTAAAATACCTGATACAGACATCGAGATCTACTGTGACGTTACGGTTACACCGCCACGACCGTATATTACTCCGAAATTCCGTCGTCAAGCGTTCGATTCGCTACACAATTTGAGTCATCCCGGAAACACAGCTACAGTGCGACTGGTGGCACAGAGATTCGTATGGCCAGGGATGCGCAAACAATGTAGAGAGTGGTCTCGTAAATGCCTAAGGTGTCAAGGCAGTAAAGTGACACGACATACCTTTGCCCCTCTTTCCCAATTTCCTGTCACAACATCAAGGTTCTCCCATATCCACCTTGATATCGTCGGCCCTTTACCTATCTCTTATGATTACAGGTATTGTCTCACAGCCATCGACAGATTCACCAGATGGCCTGAGGCGTACCCCATCAAAGACATCACGGCTGAGACCTGCGCAATAGCGCTGGTGTCCGGCTGGATCGCCAGGTTCGGTTGTCCGCTTAAAATAACAACCGATCGTGGCACTCAGTTCCAGTCACACCTCTTCCGTGCTGTCGCTGCCATGGTTGGTGCGCACCACTACAGCACAACTGCATACCACCCTGCTGCGAATGGCATGGTTGAACGTCTACACCGACACATGAAAGCAGCCATCATGTGTCACGCTACTCCGCAATGGACCGAAGTCCTTCCACTAGTACTTCTGGGAATACGAAGTGCATGGAAGCCGGACATCGAAGCATCACCAGCAGAGTTGGTCTACGGCGAACAACTTCGACTACCAGGGCAATTCATCGCACCAGCTGTTGATTACAAGTCGTCTGACGTCACTGACCTTGCAACACGCTTACGAATTCGCATGGCCAACCTCACACCAAGGCCTGCATCCTGTCACAGAAAAGGACCATTTTACTTGCCACATAGTCTCAGCGAATCATCACATGTGTTCTTGCGGCAGGATTTTGTTCGAAGACCGCTGGAACCGCCGTATGCCGGCCCGTACAAAGTCATACAGCGCCAACCCAAATACTACAAGCTTGACGTACGTGGTAAGGAGGTTACTGTCAGTGTTGATCGGCTGAAGCCGGCCTACGTCATACAGGAAGCAGACGATTCACCATCAGTTCCTGAGCCGCCAGCACCACTCCCTGTTCCAGCAAAAGAAGAAGAGAGGAGGACGAGGTCCGGGCGACGAGTGCACTTCCCAGATTATTACCGCCCGCAGTAGCGGTCTAAGCGGGGGAGTACTGTGGCACCGCCCGTGATCAGAGGACGCACCTGAATAGGGCGCACGTAGCTCGCACCTTCGTCGATCGCGCGAGGTGTGTACCTCCACCGCCTGCGCCCGCGCAAGCCCCACGCTGCCGCCGGCGCTGGGTCTTTAAACCGCGATCGCTCGGTCATCCGCGCCAGTCGTTAGCCTACTCCGACGGCGAATGCACGCGCTAATCGTTCCGAAATTATAATTACGTTTCTTATCCTAATTTGCTTAAAGTCTCAGTTTTCATCCTAATTCTTATTTCTGTATCTACCTAGTGCTTGTTCTTACTCAAAACTGTATCTTCTTCTTAAACTTTCTCGCTAATTAAACTTCTATATTCAACTTGGAAAACGCCTGTCATTTCTTCACACACCCTCCGAGCAACCACAAGCGCGATTAAAAAAATCACCCGTGTGTTCTCCAGCCAGTCAAGTGAGCATTTTCAACATCGCGAAACAGACTTTCCACGAGAACAAAGCAGTAATGTTCAATCAATCATGGCGTTCTAAGCCTTCCCGCGGAAAATCGTCGTCACGAAGTCTTTGTGTACTTTAAAACAAAAAAGTTTAACTGTACATAAAAGATGAGGCAACTTACAAATGAGTTTTATAATAGAAAAAGTTTTCATAGAAATAATTACTGTAATATAAAGCGTTTAAAGTAAAGGTGTAATAGGTTTAAATGGATGAGGAGGTCATTGATATTCCGGCGTTGACTTTTTAAAGAATTTCTTGATATTATTATAAAGAATAATTATATAAGCTAGCTCTCCTAGTATATAAACAATTATATACTACATACTTTAACCTGCGGGGTGATTACGTAACACACTAACAGTAGCAATGGCTTTCATTTTGACAGTTCAACAACTTCATTGCGTTATTTACGTTGTTGAGCAGACAAATTGTTCGAACATATGAAACAATGGATTAGCAATATCCGTCAAAATCATTCAGATTGTGATTGATCGTGTGTTACGACTCCATCGTACGTTCAATGTCGTAAGTTACGAGTTTACGATGAAATATTTATGTCAACAACACGAACTGAGCCTTTTTTTTTTGAGGATGGGAAATCATCAAATGACCCCTCCCGCTCTGGGTGGAGCGGAAGGGAGGGTCAGACTCTTACTGATTAAAACCCACCCGTGTTCCTTCCTTAGCCCTTTATGTTCCAGGGCAGCGGTAACCCTTTCGGACGATCCCGCTACCCTGGCAGGCTTCAGCCCTATCGGGCCCCGTCACTTATGCTGACATCTCTTTGAGGCGCGCGTGGAACACATACGCGCCGTCCGGCACGGGCCTGGTCCTGATCGGACGGTGAGCTACCCATTACTCTCCGCCCGCAGGCCCGCGCCTATGGTGGCCAGGAGTCGTCACGCGGCTCCCGACGCCCGGAGCGTCTCTCGCGGCGGCTGAGGCGTGAGGTTCGTTCCCTCATCCACCCCGCCACCTCCTTCGCTCCACACGAACTGAGCCTACCTCAGTCCTTTACTGAAACTAGGCCTAACGTTTATTCTGCTACATATTCCCGAGCTATCAGCTTTCTCCCTCACACTGGGTGAGTTGTCTTTTTCAGGAGCTTGTAATATTTTATTACCACAATATCCACAGTGGAATGAATAGGTTTTTGATTTAGGTGATTTTAATCTGAATTACTTTTCAATAGTGTTTGTTTTTCAATCTGCCTTAATTTTTTCGCTTTTTTGTCTGTCTGTGTGACCCCGTTGTTCTTCTATAATCCGAAATGGATTTTGATGTGGTTATCAGCATCATGATTATGGAAGTTTTATGTGTATTAAAGTTGTCAAAAAATAAAAGGCCATTTTGACTTTGACAGTTCTAGTAGCTAATAAAGATCAAATTCGCAAAACACGTATTCGTTTGTATGAAACTGACAGGTGTCAAGAACGCATTCTCAAATGTCAAAACAGGCCTTTTATTTTTTGACAACTTTATTACTTTTAATGTTACATTACTTATGCGATACTTTATTTACAAAATAACACTAAAAAAAACAAAATAATATCCTAAATTAACTAAAACTATTTACAAACTAAAATATAGCGTCGAAAAATTCATCCACATTGCTGTCGACTGGTAATGTAGAATACCTAATGTAATTATGTTAAGTACATTAGATATCTAAATGTAACGGTGTACCGGTTCTAAGGACTTGACAAAACATTGAGATTTCTACAATGTTTTGTCAAGTTCTAAGAACCGTGCGAAACAGGGTCGCTAATTAAGTACTACAGTAAAGTAAAAAGAAAAGACGTATTTCTAAATCTGAATTGCTTTCCAGTATTTTTGGTTTCAAAGTCTGCCTCAATGGACTGGAAAACCTAGAATTATCTTTTTCTGTGCCTTTACAATCAGTGTGAAGAGCGTTGGTGAAATTCTAATAAACAATATTTCGGAACAACGAACTACCCGAATTCTTAATTTAATGTCTAAATCAACAATACAATCACGAGAACAATCGGCGCAATCTATTCCATTCATATTTAAATTTTACAAGACGACATAAAATCTGAATGTACGAAGGCAGGAAATTAGCGGAGTAAGAGGTATCGCATCCGCACGACGCCAGAGGGCGGGCAGACTCCGGACTCGGGGAACCGGGGACTCGGGGAATCGGGGACTTGGGAGTCTGGCGGAGCCGCGCCTTCCGCCCGCGCCGCAGTCTCCTATCAACCGCCGCGAGTGACGCGCGTCGATCGTGGCTTCAATTTCCCGCACTACCGCGGAACCAATAACCTGCAATTCGTGAATTAAAATTCTAAAATTTGTGAATGAATTAAAACTCTTTACTCCAGAAAACGTGTGTTTCAAGTGTCTGTGTTTCAGTTTTTTTCAGTTTCATCTCTCTGTGAGTTTTTTATTTTTCTGTGATCGCTGTACGACTAAGCGGCGGTTTTATAATTGAGCTTTGTTGAATTAAGGTAAGCGGTTTTTTTACGGAATAATGTAAGACATTTTTTACGTCGTTCTTTTTACACTTACTTACAGGTTTAATTTAAGAGAGCGTTTTGTTCGCAACGAGTATGCTAATACGTTTTTAGATTGTTATTTGAATTAGCATAGTAATGAAAAGAAATTAAAAAATAAAATTAATACCGACATTTTTATTAAAAATTTAATTAATTAATGTTCTTAATGGTATCGGTTTACGGCGATTTTAATCATTTGTCTGCTTTGTTTGGCTTCATTCCATATTTTAAGTTAAAAATTAAACTTCTCTATAAATATACAAATTACTACGTGCAATGCTCATAGTAAAGTTTGTTCAGTATTGTGTTTAAGATAAGCCGAGATAAGATAACAACACTACTACATTTCTAGTGCTGTCATTATGTACTCGTACTTTATAACACTGAACTTTGTAATTTTACCAACATTTTTAGAAGAGTCATAATAATCATCTCTTAAAAAGTCATACTGGTTTTTATGTCTGGATAAGAAGAGTTTTAAATTGTGATCACTGCCAGGGACTACCAAACATGAGTACGGCATTACATTTTGCTCGAAATGGTAGAATAGGTAAATAAAGAGGAAGTCTAAAAGTGGCAACGGTGACTGAAAAGTTTTGTGGCAATGGTATGTGATGAGGAGGAATGAGGAAAATGTCGTGAGGAAAGTTTTGAGTGTGAATGTGGATGGCTATTAGGAATAGGGGAAGACCAAAGAAACGATGGATAGACTGCGTAAAACATGATATAGCTAGAATGGTGGTGGCTGCGTAAAACGTGATATGGCTAGGAAGTGGTGAAGGGCGGGCGTTTTTGGGGGACTGTCTTTTGTAATTTTGACGTACGAAAAGTGCTGATTCTCAGCCTAATTTGAATAAATGACTTTTGATTTTGATTTTGCCACCGAGATACTAATAGTAACACTAATAGTAGCATATAGTATAGTAGACTAATTGTAGACATGATGCGTCGACCCCAAATATCTAAATTGGTATAAGGGCAAAAGAATTATGATGATATATTATAGTCCAAACAATGTATTCAACAAATGTAACGGCTTTTTATAAAAGTATTGGATACATAGGTAGGTATGTATGCCCATTTATTCACAGAATATGCAACAATTGGAACAGAATATTCTGATATGAAAGGGTTCTCCATTTCACCTACAATATGTATACGAGTATGTATGCCATCAATCATTTAGTTATGTATCTGTGCCAATATTGACACTAACGTCATTATGTCTGAGAGTATCGTGTTCACCTACTACTGTATTATATTTCAATCGAATATATATCTACATCGTAGAAGAACAGGCATGTTTTGTCTTGGAAATGTATAGGTACATAGTAAAAAACAGAGTCGCTCTTTGTGTCTGTTTGTTGGACTGCGTTGTTCTTCTAAGCTATGCAATAGATTTTGATGCTGTTTTAGCCATTATTTAGAGTATTAATTTACGTAAGTTTAATATTAATCTATTATCCACAAAAAGGAAGGTTTTTGTGTATAATAGATTAATATTAAACTTACGTAAATTAAGAAAATCTCCATAGGTATATTGTCAAGTCGTCAATATCGTACTAAGTATCGTAGTAAGTACATGTCTGTCAGCAACTACGCGCAAAGGAATTTGATGCGCTTTTCGCTATCATTTTGATAATTTATTCCGGAATGTTTATGTGTACCTATAATTAATTATAATCTTACGTATAATAAAAAAATGTCGATATTTTGTCAAGTCGTAAAACCGAGCGAACTAAGGGGTCGCTAACTTTTTATAAAATGTACATAGGGCGATGTCTCGATTCGTAGCAGATTCTTACTACAGGTGGCCTCTACGAGTGCTACGCGTGCTACGAAACCGTAGTATGACGTATTATTTTTTATTTTTTTTTAAACGTTGCCTCACACTTATAGGAATTACTCCTGTACCTTGGGTGCGTTTACAAATATTTAAACTCACACACAAACAGCCAGACCCGGAACAACTACCAGTAGGCAATACAAATATTTGTTCCGTGCGGGAATCAAACCCGCGACACGCAGCGCAGCAGTCGATCGCTCAATTTTGATGAAATATTGGTTGGGGAAAAAGTCTTTTCGCTTTATAGTATGTATGAACTTGTAGTAAAATCTCTTTGGCTATACTATGTATTTGTATCTGGCTGGTTTTGGTATCATTGAAAGTTTAAATTTTAAAGAACATAATTCCAAATTCAAATTAGGAAAATGTGTGATTTTCATTTGTTTTTCTTACTGTCAAGATGAGTGAATCTAATGAAGAAATTCGATACATTTTAAAATTTTACTACAAAAAAGGTAAAAATGCAACGCAAGCCGCGAAAAAAATTTGCGATGTTTATGGACCTAGTGCAGTGTCTGTGAGCGTAGCACAAATTTGGTTTAAGCGTTTGCAATCCGGAAATTTTGATGTCAAAAATGCACGTCGCTCTGGTCGCCCTATAAAAAAATGGATGCCATTTTTGAAAAAGTGGAGCAAGATCAGCATATCAGTAGTTACGACGTAGCTGAAGAACTGGGAATTGACCACAATACAGTTTTGGCGCATTTGAAAAAAACTGGGTACACAAAAAAGCTCGATATTTGGGTACCTCACGAGCTCACTGAAAGAAACCTAATGAACCGTGTACTCATTTGAGATTCTTTATTACGACGTAATGAAACCGAACCATTTTTGAAGAAGCTGATAACTGGTGATGAAAAGTGAATCACGTACGACCAGAACGTGCGAACAAGGTCATGGTCAAAGGCCGGTCAGGCTTCACAGACTGTGGCGAGACCCGGGTTAACTCGCAACAAGGTGATGTTGGTGTGTGGTGGGGTTGGTGGGATTGGAAGGGCATTATTCATTATGAGCTGTTACCACCAGGCAGGACCATCGATTCTGAACTCTACTGCGAACAACTGATGAGATTAAAGCAAGAAGTTGAGAGAAAGCGGCCGGAATTAATCAACAGAAGGGGTGTGGTTTTTCATCATGATAACGCTAGACCTCACACATCTTTAGCCACTCAGCAAAAATTAAGAGAGTTTGGCTGGGAGGTGTTAATGCATCCGCCGTATAGTCCTGACCTTGCACCTTCAGATTTCCACCTGTTTCGGTCTCTTCAGAATTCTTTTGGCAGTGTTAGGTTAACATCACGAGAGGACTGCCAAAACCACTTGTCGCGGTATTTTGATCAGAAGTCCCAAAATTTCTATAGCAATGGGATCATGTCCCTACCTACAAGATGGCAAAAAGTTATCGAACAAAATGGTACCTACATACCTACTTTAGTTAAATGTAAAAAAACTATATTAAAAAATGTTTTGAATTTTCTTAAAAAATGCGAAGAAACTTTTTCCCCAACCTATTATGTGACCAAATAAATTGTCTATAATATATTCAAATCATCTATGTATCAATATGAAACGGCAAATTGACGTAGGTTGTCAATTTGTTTAACAATGTATTTTAATGGCTGGCGTAGCTAATACGGAGGAAACTAGTCACGGCTACGTAATAGTTGTAAAGGAATAATATCTCAAAACTAATGACTTCTCTTAATATTTATTACAAAGGGCGTGAAGCCATTATTTCAATATAAGACGGCACTGTAACACAAATAGGTTAATGACCTGTATGATAAGTGTTACATGTAAATGAGCTAAATTATTAAGGATTTGGCAACTACAATATCCCGACATGACTAGTGAATATATAAATTTTATTACGGAAAGGCAAGTCTCGTAATCTTAAGAACGTTCACAGTCTGAGGGGCAATTCTCGTAATTTTAAGACCGTTCACAGTCTGATTTCAGTCTCAATCTGTCAAAAAATAGTTCTAATTTCCCTACATTTTGACCAGTTTTTGACATTTGTTCGTCGCTGAGATGAGACTGCGACTAGATTTTGAACGTTTTAAATTACGAGAATTGGCCTTCTGATCTCAGGCTCAAGCTGTCAAAAATTACTTCTAGTACGCTTTTTAAATTTGTTTGTCGCCTTGGTGAAACAGCGACTAGATTTTGAACGCTTTGAATTACTAATAATATTGGTTATGTTCATGGACAGGATGAAGATAATGTCGTGAGGAAAGTATTAAGTTTGAATGTCGATGACTATAAGAGTAAGACCAAAGAAACGGTGGATGGACCGTGTGAATGATGATCCGGTTAGAAAGGTGGTGACTACCATTCAGTTAGTCTGAAAGCTGATCCAATATAGTTGGGTTCAGGCTAGGCAGACGATGATTATGTTTCACAACAGGACCTATTTCTTGAGCATAACGAATGTATATGATAAACGATATTTATGTCCGTACATTATGTAGGTAAAAAAAATATATATACAAACAAAAATATTTCTTCAAACCAAACAAGGACGGTGTTTCTTATCTGACTTACATATGTCACGGTCTCTTAAGCCCTGACATTGTCATGGTCAGATCATGTGAGGATAACGCATATTAGCGTCTGATGATCTTTTGAGGAAAGAGCCATTGCACATAGACTTAGGTAAGTGGACTTGTCCAGTCAGGGTCACAGTATAAGTGTGTCGCAAGGTTCAATGAATCTGCTCCTGTTTAAATAATGATGTAGGTAAGTCTCATAAAGATCATTATGATGGTGACGAAAACGGGTTTAATTCCGACCGTTTTCTGTCACGGTGGCCAATCTAAACGGCCAACACATAACAGATTAGCCAGGAACGCAGGAGAGATTATAGTGCACAAGTGTGTGCGTAAACACAGGTGCAGGTGCGCTCTCTGTTCCTTTACTCTCATAGTGCGATGGGACGGCAATCCGACACGACCGGGAAAGATCAGGCGCAGGACCAACGGCTTTACGTGCTTTCCGAGGCACGGGGGTATTAAACCACCAACTTCCAAAGTCGTCCGGAGTTTGGAAGTTGGCGGTTACTAAGAAATTCCTAATGGGAAACCAATAACACTTTGTCCGACCCGGGAATCGAATCAAGGCACGCTCAGCAGTCGCACTTGCAACCACGAGACCAACGGGCCAGTTTTGATTCTAAAATGGGTACTCGAAGCTGTTACTGTCAACAAAGACGTGGCGAAACTGCATATTCATTTTCGAGTCAGAAATAACATTTGACTTTTTCCAACTCAAACTTACGTTTGACGAAATACTGGGTTAAGAATTCGTCTACTTGTTGCAGTTGATTCGTTCGCTGAGTTTGCCTAAAAATTGAGATGAAGTATTTTTTTTAAAAAGCACTTTGATACATTTTTATTATAGAATTATTTAATGTATTATTTTATTCTAAAGAGTTGTTGGTCATAAGTTTCATCCTAGCTTTACTTTGTGTAAATTATTTCATCACCACTGCTCTCAATTCAGTGAAAGAAAACATCGAGAAGAAACCGGAGTGTTCTAGAACTAAAAAAAATCGAAGACGCGGGCCTATTGCGGGTTAGTAGATATCACATCTACCAACCCGCAATAGGCCCGCGTGGTGGATTACAGACCTCTCACCGAGAGAAGGCCTGTGTCCCAGCAGTGGGAACATTATACCTACAGACAGACAGACACATAATGACAACAGACAGATTATGCTATGCTATTATGCTAAATTACGTTTCCTTATTCGCGGACCAACAGACCAAACTGATCTAAGAAATGATAAATAGAAAAACCATCAACTAAAACCTACCATATTATTATAATCATATTAATGTTATGACAGATGACATAATTGGAAATGTTCCCAACGTTATCATAATCATACGTAAACAAAGAAAAGTAAACTGCTGTGATGACGTCATTACGACCAGATGCTCACGCGCATATACGGTTCTATCACTAAACAGATATTACCCAAAAGTCCAATAATTATACAAGGTGTTGTTTTGCAACCTCGTCAAATTCAAGGAGGTAGGAGGAACTATGCTACTGATTCTCGACATGAATCAATAATAAAATAAGTGGGTATTTTATTTTTCAAATTTTTGGAAACGTTTGTGGGACACGCATATTAAAACGCGGCCTGTCTGAGACTGCACTGTAACTGCCCTTTTACACACATAAAAACGCGGCCGCTTTTACGATACAATAACGCGATTCTGTTCTTTGAAAGTGGTGTATATTGAAATACTGTCAAACTTAAATAACTAAAAAAAAAAGTATGTATTCATTATTTACCAGGGATCGTAATTTTATTTGATTATTTATGTCTTTCCTAGCAGCCTCCTGAAATTTAACGAGGATGCAAAACAACAGCTTGTATATTTTTTCTACTAACAGTCGTGATGGCCCAAATGATGGGTTCATATCCGAGCAAGTACCAATGTGACTCTTTCAATTCATATGTAAATACTTTCTCAGTGTATCTTGGATATAACTGTCATCGGTGAAGGAAAAAATCATGAGGAAAACTGGACTTATAGTCAATATAAGTCTGAAATCACCAACCCGTCTTTAGCAAGCGTGGAGATCAATGTTCGTGCCTTCTCAGTAGTAGAGCCTCTGGGGATTTTTTTTGGACCTGCTGGGTAATTGCGAAACACACTCCGTAGCAATGGTTTCATTTTGATAGTTCAACAACATTCATTGCGTTATTTACGTTGTTGAGCAGACACATTTTATGAACATAAGGAACAATGGATTAGCAATATCCTTCAAAATGATTCAGATTGACATTGATAGTACATATGTTAAGCAATCAGGGTGCTGGTGCTTGCAGGCACTTTTATTAGTCATTAATCTATACTAATATTATAAAGAGGAAAACTTTGTTTGTTTGTTTGTAATGAATAGGCTCAAAAACTACTGAACCGATTTAAAAAATTCTTTCACTATTCGAAAGCTACATTATCCATGAGTAACATAGACTAAATTTTATTTTGGAAAAAAATAGGGTTCCGTAAGATATTTGGGTTTTTCGGACACAAGGTGTAAAAAATCAACCAGAAAAGTTACTTATTTTGCGTACGCTGCCTAAACTATAAAAGATAAAACCATAAAATGTTCAAATTAATTGTAGATCTTATAAATATCTACAAAAAAGTCCGCGACACACTATACCTATCTATGTCGAGTGAGGCACAACAACCATTTTTTTATTTAAAAATCTTGAATTTTTTTGGACTACATTTATACGCATTTATTTTACTCATGCTATTCATCCTTATCAAAATAAATTATTTCATCAGTAAGTACAGTTTATGTAGATAATATTTGGTCGTTGAATGATTAAAATTGGTCGTTTGGTTTTGAAGTTATGGCGAAATTAAAATATTACGATTTCTGCTGCACGGCCCGTTGCGAAGTGGGCGTCACCAAGGCCGTGCACGTGCAGGAATAAGTTTACAAAATCAAAAATCAAGTCATAATATAACTATTTACATCACATCCATGATCTGTATAGTGTTATAAAGTTTTCATAATTTTCGCAAAGTTTAAAAAAATCATCTTCTTACTTCTATTTATTAAAAAAAAAAATATTATGTATCTTTATGGGTTATTTTGATTTCATTTTTCGCAAAGTTTAAAAAATACATCTTCTTCTATTTACTTTAAAAAAAATATTTTGTATTTTTATGGGTTATTTTGATTTCCTTTTGAGATACGCAATCCTGTCACAAATCCGAAATCTACGCGGACGCTGTTGCTCAGTAGACAAACGGGGCAGTCTCCGAGTACTAGTCTACGATTATTAATGATTTTTAAAAGCTGTTTTAAAAAGCACTTCTGTCAGTTACTCACTTCGTGGCAGTGCACCTACAGCATCGAATATTATTTATAGGCCGATTAGAATCAGAACCAGCACCCTAATTACGTAACACACGATCAATCGAAATCGGTTTCATTTTGACAGTTCAACAACATTCATTGCGTTATTTACGTGTTGAGCAGACAAATTTTTCGAACTTAGGAAGCAATGGATTAGCAATTTGCTTTAAAATGATTCAGATTCCAATTGATCGTGTGTTACGCATTTAGGGTGCCGGATTTAGTTATGAAAGAAAGCTTTTGAATGAACTACTCGGATAGAATTAAAGTGGAGTGATTTATTACCAAGCCTTTGAATGTTTTTGTTAAACTTTTTGTAGCGGCACGATTAACGAATTATCAATCAGAAATGGATATTTATGTATCCAGTTTTTTCAGCATCCGGGTTGTTTTTTGATCTGCTCATCTACATAATCTGATGTAGTTTGTAACTACTCGTAAGATAGCTGGCAGTGTGCTTATTATTTCATTTAATTTGGTTTGGACATCAATAACAGGGCAGAAGAAACAACAAGTAGATAGTTTTCTTTTCAAAACTTCATATTCGGTGTTAATAAGAATAAAGTGCCATATTACGTTATTTGAAGAGCGCTATCGAAATGTATAGTCAAAACGTAACGAAATAAGCAAAATGTTATATAAATTTCCAAAACTTCAGAAGTACAGACGCCAGCATATGAAGCTACCTACCCGAAACTGTCAAATTTTCACAATCAAATTTGAACCTTATACATACTTTAGCGTTAAAGTTCAAAATCTACTAAATAAATTTGACAGATTGTAGTAGGTTGATGTGTCTGTACCTAATATGTAAACCTCTAGTTGTTGACAGGCCTACGCTGTCCTCCATACCTACTGTAATTTGAAAACATTGTAAAAGCCATTTTTTTTTCAAAGAGTAACCGTGGAGTTTCTTGCCGGCTCTTCGGCATAGGAAACGACTAATAGGAACCGTGCACCTAGCTTCTGACGTTTCATAAGTGCCCATGTAGGTTTATGTGAAGTAAAATATATTGATAGTTTTCTGTTTCAATACTTCATACGCATACCTAGTCGGTTTTAATATGAATAAGGGTGCCTTCGCACGTTATTTAAAGACCGCTATCGAAATGTGTAGTAAAAACGTAGCGAAAAAAGCAATGTCTTAATTAATAATATTATAATTGCGAAAGTTAGTTTGTTTAATGCTAAAACGGCTGACCGGATTTGGATGAAATTTGGCGCACAGCTAGACCATGTCCTGGGTAAGGACATAGGCTACTTTTCGCAGACGAAGTCGAGGGCAACAGCTAGTGTAATATAAACTTCAAAAGTACCTAATATGAGAATCTCTAGTCATCTAAATAGGATCCACTCAGTTACTAAGTATCTAATGACGCATGTTTACTTTACTTGCAAAATCAATCACGTTGTATTATTGCCATACACTTTAAAGAGTAGTCTTAATACATATTATACTTAGCAGGTACATATAGACGGCCACAAATAATATAGACACGGTTAGCTTCAACATATTAATTTTACCGGAAAAAAACTTTTGCGTTAAAATCGCTCCTTTTAACGCAAAGCTATGATAATAGAATAACAAAACTTCTTCTATTCCTTACTTAGTGAAAATAAGGTGCTTTTTATATACGTGACTTAATATTAGTAAAAATTGAGAATTACACATAAAAAAAATATGCTATGATAAAACAAAGAAGTTGAGTCAAATTATGTAAAAAGTGAATAGAAAGAAAGAAAGAAAAATGCATTTATTTGCGGCAAACAAGACGCATAAAAAAAGGACATAAAAACACAAAAAAAAAAACAAGTTGGTGAATGTCGTAAAAAGTGCAGTGGACTCTTTGTTCTTTGCTGCCGTCGATATGTACCTACCTGCTAGTATGTTAGTACTAAACCTAACTCCTTAAAGCGTATATAGGTAAGTAGGTACTACTCCACGTGTTCCTTCTAATATTATCGAACATGAATCACATCACGGCCAATCTAGGCCAGTCGGCAAATGTAGTTCAAATTCAAGTCTATAAATATCCCACTTGTGATGGAAGGCCCAAGATTAGATTCCTACTACTTAAAACTACTCTTAACAATGAGGATACTAATACTAGCGAAGATAATTTGGTACTAGTTGGCGTAGGTACTGTAGAGGTTTGTCTGCCGAAGGCAACCTTATTTGGTGCAGCAGGCCGGATATAATTTAGCGCGGGTTACATTCGAACGTTCAAGCTAGTGTAAAATATTTTAATTAGGATTTTTGTTCAGTACAGTGGGTGGTAATTTAGAGAGAAATATTTAAACACGTTCTTACAATATAATCATAAAGACGTTGTTTGATTCCTTCCGTTACCTCAGAGATTTCTTCTAGACCTCTATAGTATTTATGGACCTTGAAACGGTACTTACGTCTAGGTGATTTTTTTTTTTTTTTTGTTAAATCTTAAATGGTGCAAAATAGGGGCCGTATGCGGGTTCCGTAGTACCGTAAAGTATTTAACATATTTTTGTTTATTTTTTGTTATAGCGGCCATAATATCTTACGGTTCCTACCTATTACGGTTCAAAACGGCCCTGTAACAGACGGACGGAAAGACGGACAGCGGAAAAACTTCATCAATCCGATTTCTGTTTCTATTTCAAAGGAATAATTTTCGCATTAACCGGGCTATTTCAAAACCATTATGCAGCACAAAGCCACATGTGAGAACAATTAAATATTTACTCATTCATCGTGGCGACTGGTAGATAGAGTGCCAAAACCCACGTTTATCGCAAATTCGCTCCTCTACCCAATTGTGAAGATCGTGAATTTACGGGATTAAAATATTTATTTATTTATCATGAAATGTTTCCTTTGCCATTACAGATAAATCTAATGCGACAAAGTAACTAAAAATATACTTAACTAAACCTTACACGCTACACAGTACGTGGCCCTTGTGAACTCACCCAGTGTAGGTACAGGTGAATAAGTCTATGGCATCCGCCACCGTGTTGAGAGTGCGCTGCGCACGAGTCACCGGTGCGCGCTCCAGCAATCATTACTATATCATATTTATTTCATAATCAGCCTATAATGTTCCCACTGCTGGGACACAGGCCTCCTCTCGGTGAAAGGGAATGGGATGTAATCCACCTCGCAGGCCAAGTGCAGGTTGGTAGATGTCACATGTCTTCGAAGTTTTGGTTCTAGGAATAATTTACACAAAGTAAAGCGCCCCGGTCAGGGTTTGAACCAGCGACCTATAACTCCTAAACCGGCGTCGATAGCACTGCGCCACTACTGCATTTCGTGCTCTTATTATCGCTAATAACAATACACTTCACAATTACAGTTAAGATCTGAATAATACAAAGTCAGAAATCAGCGAACCACGGAATTATTAATATTCTAAGAGGCCTGAATGCTGAAAAGGGCCCTCGGTAACAAGTATTAGAAAAGGGAAATTTTCCTTACAGTTAATATACTGGAACAAAAACCGTTTGAACGATGCCCGTGTTTTCAAATTGAAAGTGGGAGTACTTACATAGTGAGCTAATTTATATTTTCAAACATTTTACCTTTTAAAATGTATTTTGAACTACTAAGGTACTAAACGCCACGTAACACTTTTTACTATAATCATTTATTTTAACCCCGCACTTCGCATTGGACTAGAAACACGGCTAGACTGGACATTTTTTCTCATATATTTTTAATCATGAAGTACGGTACGGCATGTTAACCGTGCCGTAGAAAAATAGTATGTCCTTGCGCGATATGACACGGTTCTATGATATGCGACGACGGGCACGGTGCGTCATGCTGCCGTGTCATCAACAAACTTCCATTGTGATCCATATCCACGGCGTATATACATAGCGAATAAATCGTAGTTTTTCACGGCATAAAAATTACATATTGTATCTTGTAAATTATGTAGTATATACTTTAATTTAAATCAAACATGGAACAGTGGACTTCCTTGCTTTATTACTTTCTCTCACAGAACACCAGATGGCCAATTCTCGTAATTTAAAACGTTCAAAGTCTAGTCGCAGTGTCATCTCGGCGACAAACAAATGTCAAAAAATTGTCAAAATGTAGAAAAATTTGAGGGATTTTTGACAGATTGAGACTGAGATCAGAAGGCCAATTCTCGTAATTTAAAACGTTCAAAATCTAGTCGCAGTCTCATCTCGGCGACAAACAAATGTCAAAAACTTGTCAAAATGTACGGAAATTAGAAGTATTTTTTGACAGATTGAGACTGAGATCAGACTGTGAACGGTCTTAAAATTACGAGAATTGCCCCTCAGACTGTGAACGTTCTTAAAATTACGAGAATCACCCCTCAGATGTATACGCATAATCGTACTTCATTTATATGCAAACGCATCACATTCAGGTTGACAATCATTAAAGGGCGTTGAGCATCTTGTGTATAATAGCATAGTATAATAGCTATGTACAATGAATTTTACTTTAAATTTTACTTCTAGTTTACAAGCTGCTGTCCAATGTCTCTTCTTTTTAAATGTTATTTACATACTAATTTGTGTATAAATTTCCTAAATACTTTTGTAAACCAAAATTGTATGTTAATACATTCAAAAAGAAGGAAGTTTATTTATCAATAAATAAACTTCCCTGACCGTAAATTGTTCCTAGTTTTGAACCATCACTACGATTTAAACTACCGAGTATCTTACGTAAAACGGTGTATATCTTCACAGCTATCACACAGTACACAACTGCATCTAAAACGAGTCAGTATTTATTTACCGCGGTGACTGGTGCGGAGCCAAAACGCGTTATTTATTATTATCACGGAAAACTAGCCCAGCTTCACGTTTATCAGTAACTATGTTCATTTCCGATGCTTGCTGGATGCTGGTGAATTGTAACACACCTCTTATCATTATGGCCGGATGTACCCACATAGGTACTTCAATATAGGACGTCGTTTATGAGATACGGGTCTAAGGACCGTTAAGAGTAGGCCTAGTGTCAGTACGCTACTAAAGCAAATATGAGAAAAACAAAAAAATAAATCTCAGCATACCTATAAATATTTATATCGGATTATATTAGAAATTATTACTTACGAAAGCTTTCTTTAACTTGCTCATCAAAACCACGCATGGTAATCTATCTATTCTATACTTATAATAAATCTGTAGAAGTGAAAATTCTGTACATTGAAAATATCAAAAAAATAAATGGCAGGGGGTGTTACTAGACCGACACCGAACCCAAAAACGCGATTAAAAAAATTTTTGTCTGTCTGTCTGTGTGTCGGTCTGTCTGTCTGTCTGTCTGTTTGTTCAGGCATCACGCAAAAACTACCTGTTCGTTTACGATGAAACTTGGTATAATTATTCTTTAATATCCTGGGCACCACACTGGGTACTTTTTATGCCGGAAAAGTATATACAATAAAAAACAAACTTAATTTTGCGGTTCGATCCGTAGACCCGATTACTGTTCCAACCGCAAATAATAAGTTTGTCGTAGGTACGTCACCCGCAATGCACAGCTATTAATAATAACTATGTAAAGTTGTCGAAAATTTACCACTGACGGGACAAAAAGGGGTAATTCAGTTTTTAAGGGGAGGATTTGAACTTGAAACTGTATGTTACATTTTCACGCCTAAACCACTGAACTTCTGATTTGGCATAGAGATAGATGGCATCCTGGGGAAGCACATACATTTTATCCTGTTAGCACGTTCCCGTGGGATAATTTCCGACATCCACGCGGGCGAAGCCGCGGGCAGAAGCTAGTGGATCAATAAAATCTTTGTTCGTTCATTCTAATTCCTATCAGGACCTTCTTGAAATAGAATTTGCATTGATTATTCATTCAGCTAGTCAGTATTATACCGTGACGTTTAAACCATAACATTTAACTAATAGCATAGGTACTTAACGCACTTCAAAATGAAAATAATTTCGTCGTACAATATTATTGTTTCGATCCATCTCGTCAGTCCACGTAATTAATTTACGCAGTTTCTGCCAATATGAAATACTACTAGCCCTCTCTAAACACTCCAATTCTTTTGATCGAAACGATGAATCAGCAACTTGGTCCTTCTAACAAAGGATGATGGCCGAAAATGTTATGGAATGATATTGCGGTATTGTGTAAAAATAATATAGGTAATTGTTAGATAGCAAGTAATAAAGCATTGAAAATATTAATTGTTACGCACATAAATACCTAAAAGTCTTCACAAATCATATAAATAATTGCGTTCTTGTGAACTTTCGTATCCTAACGTGTGTCTGACTTAACCTGGGACAAATAGACTTATTTTCTTCATTTCTTTCTTAACATTGAACTATCAACTGGATTTTTTAACAAGGTTCAACAATGAATCATCATTTCAGCCGAAAAACGTCCACTGCTAGACATAGGTCTCTTCCAAGCATCACCACATCGACCGGTTACGTGCTTCCCGTATCCAGCGGATTCCTGCGGCCTTCACCTTCATCGGTCTTCATCGGTCCACCTTGTGGGAGGTCTTTCAACGCCCCGTCTTCCGCTGTGCGGTCGCCACTCCAGAACGTTTTGGCTCCATCGGCCATCTGTTCTGCGAGGAATGTGACCTGCCCACTGCCACTAAAGTTTGCACGAATCATATAAATAATTGCGTTCTTGCAAACTTATGAGCATAAGTTACCTAAATCCATCATATTGATCTACCAACTGGGATTTTACCAAGGTTCAACAATAAAATAGTTGCTAATTATCATCATCACCTGCCGAGCCATTTCCCAACAACAGGCATTGTCCGACTATGATATAATATTGATATAATAATGAGGTTGGCTTCCAGTTTAACCGCATGTAGACGCATGTCAGAATTTTATATGGAGCAACTTCCTATCTGACCTCTACAATCCAGTTACTGGGTAAAACGATACCTCTTGGTAAGACTGGTTGTCAGACATGCGGGCTTCTGACTACCCGTAACGGCTTAACATACTTTCCGAGGCATGAAAGAAACTCGAAATGTAATGGATGGTCACCCTTACACGGACCGACCTCGACTAGCATTGTTAAAATTATTATTAAGCCACGAGCCCCTCAGTTACTAAATTATTCAACTAAAATCATTGCTTGGTTAGTATACAGTTAGGTACGTAATCAACAGCGCACAGCAATGTCATTAAACTGATGACATGCTAAAACTGATTAATTAATTTCGAGGCAGTATGATCGTTCGGTAATTAAACGCCATCAAACAGTATTGATACGGTATGGTCAGTACATTCATTGCATTATAATAATACCTATTATGCATATTATTGTATATATATATATACCTATTATTGTACCTACATTTTGGTGCTTCGACGTATGTGTCCCGAAATTAAACATTGATGAGAAATACATTTTTATTTACTTTTTTTATTTTTTATGGTTAAATGGGCCTGCTCTTGACCTCGATCACGCCTGATGGAGAGCGATGGATGAGGTCTATGATGGAACGAGCATGCCCAGAAGATGCCTGTTCACTTTTGCTTTGAAGGCAGACGGGTTAAATGTGACTAAGTTTGTTTATACCCGATATTTCGTGATTTAAAATATATTAGAAAAAATGTCCAGTCGGGCTGTATTTCTAGTCGAAAGCAATACGAAGTGCGGAAATAAAATAACACATTACATATTACAAATAGTAAAAAGTGTTACGTGATGTTTTAGTACCTTAGTAGTTCAAAATACATTTTAAAAGGTAAAATGTTTGAAAATATAAATTAGTTTTTTCCGTAGGTACTCCCACTTTCTAATTGAAAACACGGGCATCGTTCAAACGCTTTTTGTTCCAGCATAAGTATTAACTGTGAGGAAAATTTCCCTTTTCTGATACTCGGTACCAAGAGCCCTTTTCAGCATCGAGGCCTCTTAGAATATTAATAATTCCGTGGTTTGCTGATTTCTGACTTTGTATTGTTTAGCTCTTATCTGTAATGGTAAATTGTATTGTTATTGATTGTTATTAGCGATAATAAGAGGACGAAATGCAGTGGTGGCGCACTGGTATCGACTACGACTTACGAGTTGTAGGTCGTACGTTCGAACCCAGGCAAGCCGCACCCTAATTGCGTAAAACACAATAAATCTTAATCGGTTTCATTTTGACACTTCAACAACATTCATTTTATTTACGTGTTGAGCAGACAAATTTTTTTATGAAGCAATGGATTAGCAATTTGCTTCAAAATGATTCTGATTCCGATTGATTGTGTGTAACGCAATTAGGGTGCAGTTTACTTTGTGTTTTTAATTTTATCACCACTGCTGTCAAAACGGTGAAAGAAACATCGTGAGGAAACCAGCATGTCCTGTAACCAAACGTTGGAATACATATGTATTCCAACGTTTGGTCCTGTAACCAAACGTTGGAATACATATGTATTCCAACGTTTGGTTACAGGACCCACTTCCTTTCACAGAAAGAGTAGGCCTGTGTCCCAGCTCAGCAGTTAGAAAATTATAGGCTGATTATACAACACGGTTAGCGCAGTGGCTGAGCGATCGGACTGCTGCGCTGCGTGTCGCGGGTTCGATTCCCGCACAGAACAAATATTTGTAAGTCCTACATGTATTTGTTCTGAGTCTGGGTGTTTTTCTATCTATAATATGTATGTATTTACAAAAAAAAAAATGTATATAAGTAGTTTATCAGCCATCTTGTTACCATAACACACGCATTAGGTTGCTTAGCTTGGGACTAGATGGCGCTGTGTGAAATGTCCAGGGATATTATTATTATTAAATACAAAACACTTTAAAAAAATATGTAAATGCTTAAATCTGCCATTAAATTGTTTTAAATTTTTGCTAAAAAGAGAGTTATCCGTTATGATGAAAATAATGTTTGAAAATATTTCGAGTTTTATTTTACAAATTCGGGCTGATTCAGTTTAAATTTCCAGCAGCTTCGCGGTTTTAATTAAAATTAAAAAGCTTTTTACAAAGGTTGAAATCGCTCAATAGAATATTATATTTATAATCTACTATAACACAAAGGACTTCCCATTAAATTATTATCTATCGAGATAAATTATAATATAAGTAGTCTACAAAACTAATTTAACTGTAAAGCGTTCATGAACAACCAAATTATTAAATTAGTACTGCAAAATTAAATACTTTTTACCCTACAGGTATACGGCCTGAATACTTTAAAACCCCTGGAATGTCTATTTACCTTCCAACAATAACTCACAAAAAATAAAATAACATTACTGAGATTGCCAGCGCTATTAAATTAAACCATCCGAATCGGATTCTGTTTCTCGGGCAACGGTGAAAAATATCTTAGAAAACGTCTGGATTACATTAACCGGAACATTTTTTCATTGACCCGTCGTTTCGAGGCCAGGAGTCAAGATTGGCTGATCCTAAACAAACGTTGGTGGATCGCAAATACAAAGAGTAGATGTAACATTCTTTGTAAAATGTTTTTGTAACAAATCTGCGAGCTTGAAACACTGCGAGGACGTGTCTGGGTCTTCGGTAACTATAAATCTTTGGGGACTGTTACGTGCTTTTAAATTACGTGAAAATTGTTTTAAGGAACGTTGAAATATTGTTTTACTTTTAAGTACAAGTGAAATTAAAAATGTTTAAGTACTCGTAATAAGTGAAAGTTTTAACATTTAAAAACCGGCCAAGTGCGAGTCGGACTCGCGCACGAAGGGTTCCGTACCATTATCTATAAAAATAAATCACGAGTTGATTGAATGAAAGATAAATTGCGATTTACGATTTATGACGTAGGTATTAAAAGAAACTACTTTACATGGTAATGTACATCATATTATTATATTATATTTTTTTAGTTTTATCATTCTCTTATTTTAGAAGTTACAGGAGGGGACACATTTTACCACTTTGGAAGGGTCTCTCGCGCAAACTATTTAGTTTAGAAAAAAATTATATTAGAAACCTCAATATCATTTTTAAAGACCTATCCATAGATACCCCACACGTATGGGTTTGATGAAAAAAATTTTTTGAGTTTCAGTTCTAAGTATGAGGAACCCCCAAATTTTTTTATTTTTTTTCTATTTTTGTGTAAAAATCTTAATGCGGTTCACAGAATACATCTACTTACCAAGTTTCAACAGTATAGCTCTTATAGTTTCGGAAAAAAGTGGCTGTGACATACGGACGGACAGACAGATGTGACGGATCTATAAGGGTTCCGTTTTTTGCAATTTGGCAACGGAACCCTAAAAACTGACATTTGACATCTAACAACTCGCATTGTAGATTACCACCCACTCCCTCTCGAAAAAAAGAGGCCTGTGTGTGTCCCAGGAGTTGGAACATTATGGGCTGATTATGCATGATGCAAAGTATATGAACCACGGCGCCGAAGTGGTCGTCGATAAGTCCATGAAAACCTCAGAGCACGGGATGGCAGCGTCTGCAGGCTTTACACAGGTGACTATAGCCGCATAAACCTAAGCCAGGACACGGTGACGCACTTGCTTTGTATATCTTAATAGCAATTCCGCTAGGATGTGGACTGTGACTGTGACTAAAAACGCAAGTTCCAAAGTAAAGTAGTAAGTAAAGTAGTAACGGCGACAATTTACCTAGTGTAAACCCCCCATAAACGCACAACTTCTGTCATGGACCCCCATCAAAGTCATCAGTTTCTATACGCCATTAGTCTCATAGTGCGAGGACAGTCCGGTAACACGCTTGGTTTGTATGAAACGTGTTGACAACGATGCCTCTAGCAGCCGAGACGTCTCCGTACTCTGAGCTGGAAACCATAAATCTATGAGGGCTATTACTTTTAAACTACGAGAAAATGGTTTTCAGAACGACTTGCACTGCATCGGTGATTTATTACTTTTCTTTGAAGATAGGATTAAATGCAGCACTAATAGCATCCTGAACGTAGTCGCTGACAAAGTCGACTCAACAATAATAATAATAATAATCATTTATTTATTCAGACTACAAATGCGGTCCATTGTGTTAGTAACAATCTTACTTAGCCTATGTTAGTACAGTCAACAGCAAAAGTAGATGATCAAAATCATAAATTCAATACTAATGAACGGAGTTCGCAGCTATATGGCAGCTGTACTAGTAGTAAATGTTTGGTATAATTTACAATCACATACTTTTGAATCACTTCGACGCCACACAGTTCTGACGCGAACTCCGTTGATTAGTATTGAATTTCTGATTTTGATCATCTACTTTTGCTGTTGACTGTACCTACTTATTAACTAAAACAGATCTGGTTCGGTCCGCTAACGACCACACAAGCGGACTATCTTCCCAGGCGGCGATCGCGTGCAGAATGATGTTGGGACTGTCACGCAACCTGCGAAGTAACGAGGCTGATTTCTTTCGCCATACTGCGTCAAAACTGTCAGCGCGCGCGACGGCAAACATCGCCGACGCACTGCAGAAGTGCGGCAGTCGCAAAAGCACCCTGAACGCATTGTTATAATGCAGGGTTTCATGCGGGTTCTAGTTAGACAGTGTCAAATGTATAACTGACCCTGCATATTATGCAATGGAAATTGACTAACATTATTAATTCATTGGTTAATTGTTAATTATTTTATTAATTTAATTATTGTTAAAAATTTTTTACTAACTTAAGTCTAAGCAATTTGTTTTACTAACCAAATATGGACATCGTCCGAAATAAAAATTATATTATTATTATTATTTTAGTTGTCTTTGAAATATCTCGGGACCCTGGAGCCCCGTACCTTTACTATTATTATTAAATCGAGAGTGATAAAAAATTATATGAGGTTTAAAATGAGAAGCTTGAGTAAAATTGGATTTTCCCACATATTCACGATCCGGTTAATTCTATCAATGAATCACTAAATATGAAATTAACGACGCTTGCTGTATACGTAGCTGGAATTGCAAACGTGTTATACTGACTGCCTCGTTAGTCTAGTCCTCGCAAACGCTACTGCTGACCGTGAGGTTCTGGATTCGATTCACGGGTCGGGCAGTGTTGATGAGTTTTCCACCTAGAATTTCTCTGTAGCCCGGAGTTTGGATTCGTGGCTGGTTGATGGCAATAAGTTGTGATGTTTTCTCTATAAGTGAATTTGTAATTTATTTTGACATCGCCTGCCCGAACTACTACTTCGTTTTGGCGTTAGCGTTCCTTCTTACTTTTTATTCTGTTTCTGCACGGACCCTAGCGTGATATTAGTTTATAGCCTTCCTTAAGAATTGGGTTCATCATCTGCCTGCCTTTTCCCCAACTATGTTGGGGTCGGCTTCCAGTCTAACCGGATGCAGCTGAATACCAGTATTTTACATGGAGCGACTGCCTATCTGACCTCCACAACCCAGTTACTGGGTAATACGATACCCCTTGGTAAGACTGGTTGTCAGACTTTCGGGCTTCTGACTACCCGTAACGACTGTCAAAGATCCACGAATGACAGCCGGGACCAACGGCTTAACGTGCTTTCCGAGGCACGAAGGGGTCTCGGTATGTAAAGATGGTCACCCATCCACAGACCAACCGCGGCAATCGTAGCTTAACCTGACCGATCGACCTGTGCGGCTGTTATTATTTAGCCACGGGCCCCTCAGCCCATATTATATGGGATTTAAAAATAACTGGCGACATGTGGGTGTAGATACACTACTTGTCGACACGGTTGGCGCAGTGGCTGAGCGATCGACTGCTGCGCTGCGTGTCGCAGGTTCCAATCTCGCACGGAACAAACTTTTGTATTGCCTACAGGTGGTTGTTCCGGGTCTGGCTGTTTGTGTATATGAGTTTAAATGTTTGTAAACGCACCCACGATACAGGAGTAATTCCTAGGGTGGAGCAGTTCAAAAACAAAAAAAAAAACTGCCTAAGCCTTCGGGGATTATATGCGTGATGTTATGTTTTTTTTTTTTTACAAATATTTAGATTTTGATAATTATCACGATTCTTTTGATGACTTGCAATTAGACTGTTTATTCAAAAGTAAAGTAGAAGTTTTTTTTTGTGTTCTCATTAAAATAATATATTATAAAGAACATTAATATAATGAAATAAAACAATTAACTACTAGTAACACGAATTGAATTGAAAAATAGTCGCTCATACAAACACTTAATAAAATTGAAACCGAACTTTAATAAATAAAAAACAAACAAATTGACCGAACCTTGTATGACATGCAAACTTTAATGGATAACCACTCAATACGATTAAAAGTTTTGAAAACAACTTCATATATTCATGAAAACGTATTTTATAGCAATAATATTTTAATTTGGTGGGTACCAACTGGATATACTACTAATATTATAAACGTGAAAGTTTGTATGGGTGGATGGATGGATGTTTGTTACTCTTTCACGCAAAAACTACTGAACGGACTTGGATGAAATTTAGCACACATATGGTTTATAACCAGGATTAACATATAGGATACTTTTTATCCCGATATTCCTACGGGATCGAAACTTCTGCGGGCGAAACCGCGGGGCGCTGCTAGTACATTCATAAACTCACGCGCTCTTCCCATGGGGTAGACAGAAACTATAGACCGCCACTTGCTGCGATCCTTGCATACTCTGTTCTGTTAAGCAAGTTCGCAAAATATATACATCAATATGAATCACAAAAAGAAAGAGAGCTGAGAGAGAGCACACGAAGGAAAGTTATTAAAAATATAATGGTGCCTAAATTTACCATAGCAAAGCATTGTTCACGTTACCAAGCAGTAGAGTTATATAACAAGTTACCTACTGATCTAAAAACTTTGGTCTATAACAACCACTTATTTAAGGCAAAGCTGAAAGCCTTCCTATTAGAAAAATGTTTATATTCTGTATCCGATTTGATGTTGAATGATTCCAGATAATTTGTGTATGACTCCTGTAGCTTCCTTTACTTTGATACATCAGCCGATCTATTCCATAAAAATCTCACCGTGAACCTATTGGTGAAACGAGCTATCAATAGTGTCAATTTCTAGCATCTGGTGGAATGACAGCTCACTTAGACTTAGCCACAAAACACATATCAATGATTCGTGAAATTAAATAATAATAGTCTAATCTAAATGACTACTATACCTTGATTTTACAGTTTCAATTCTTACCCAACGCATGAACATATACCGAACAAGATGCGATATTTAACAATTCGGTATCGACAATTTCGACATTACTGCTTTCAAGTGTTTTCAAGGCTAGAGTGAATAGGCTCATAATAAATTAGTGCGCTTTACCATCAACGATTGCATCATTGCTTTCCAATAGGTAGGATCGCAGTCAATCACTAGTTTATATCATAAAAAAGTAGCTATACTATTTACAACTCCCTAGTAAAGCCACATCTACTTAATTTAATCGAAATTTGGGGCAGTGCTGCTAAAACAAAATTATCAGAACTTCAAATTACCCAAAATAAAATCATAAACATAATATTCAACTACCCATATCTAACATATGCCAGGAAAATTTATCAAGTCACAAAAAAAAAATGAACATAAAACCACTTTATATTTACAACACATGCATTTTCATCAGAAATATTCTCAACAAAAGCGTTCACTCAAACATAACACTCACTCAATATAAACAAGTTAGTCAACGCGCCGTCAAGTTAGTACACGGCGAGCAAGCTTGCTAGTTTTACCAAAAACAAGAACTAACTATGGCAAAAAAATGCTAAATTTTGAAGGAGTACCGCTTTATAACAAATTACCGTCCTATATAAGAAATATACCTACACTCTCACAGTGCATTCAAAACTCAACTTAGCCAGCACATAATTGCTGATCGATCACTTCTGGAGAAATTAATGCATTGGATGGGTAACTATTAAATTGTAATGACGAACATATTGTAATTAGATATTTTGGGTCGTGGGGCTTTTGGGACCGGGACCGATGCCACCTATAAATAGTTTTGTTCTCAAGTAAGTGACTTATGCCTGTATTGGGAATAAAGTTTCTTTAAACCGAAAACCAAAAAAAGTACACTCACCATACATACCACCACACACTATACATTACCTATTGACATCAAAGATGCACGTATTGTTTTACGCACGTTTTCTTTGCCGTGAAAAACTACGGTTCATTCAGTGTTAGGCATGGTCGTCAGTTTTCTATGGAAGTTTGTTGACGACACTGTGGCACTACGGCATGGCACCATCGCCGTATACCATAGAACTATGTCATATAGAAGCTCACATGATTATTCTGTGTTGCTAGTAAGAAAGACTGTACTGTACTGTACCACAAAGAAACATTATATCAGGCCCAAAAAGGCATAATTCGCAGGAATGAAGAAATCATGAATTATCATATTACAGTAGCAGAACTGTAGTATGAAAATTCATGATTTCTTCATAACACATTGTGCGTCTTTTGAACGTTCCTATTTCATGCCAATGCTCTGTTCGTCACGTTTTTATCATCATCTATTTCTGAAACGGCATGCACGATTGAATGCATCGCGGGAACCGCCGAGGTATATATTAATACCAGTAGTAATAACATATAAACGCTGCGAATAACGTTACGTTTCACACTGGTATTCCTAGACTCGTGGGTGTGGTTTTAAGTGTTCCTATAAATCGCTTATGAAAATATGAAGATTTCCGATGAAAAGCGACGTAAACCTGTAAACCATGCTAATTTTACGTGGGATCGGGTTTAAGCCGCTTACCAAAATCAAAGCAGGTACCTACTGCCGCAACCGCGGCCAGCATAGCTTAACCTGATCGACCGACCCGTGGGGCTGTTATCACTCAACCACAAGCCCCTCAGCTAAGTTTATGGATGCATGTATGTATTAAAATTCTTTAGATCTCGTGACTTACGAGGATGGCGTGTCAACAGCTTATTTACGAATTGAGTTGGAAGGAAACAATGAGTTACAGACTCAAGGAAACGAGTAATTTGTGCATTGCTGCAGTTTTAAATACCAAATCTCGTTGGTGGCTAACAAGAAAATCTTGCTTATAAAGGAGATAGCTTTTTTGGTCGGCGATTAGGCCCACCAAAAATTGTAAAGGACATGTTATTTGGTACATTTTTTTACTTAATAAAACAGATTTGGTTTCCAGTTCAAACACTAATTATTTATTTGTGTGAAATGTCCAGGGATATTTATTATTATTATCTCCTTTATTTCAATGTAATCATATAAATTATATTTTTAAATATTAGAATATAAAAAGTATAAAAACATTTAAAAATATAAAAAATAGTAGCCCACCGGTATCGGGAACAGGGTCCAAGCTACCGGTGGTCAGGGCTCCAGAGAGAGGAACCTCCTGACAAGGCGAGCCGTGTCCAGAAGTACCGCTTTCTGAATCAAGCCCTTGATCCAGCTGCCCAACGAGAGCCTCTTCAGGTGTTGATCGAGGCTCTTGGCTATTAAGCCATTGGCTGTCACGACTATCGGCACAATGATCGCTGAGTCCACATCCCACATGTCGACAACCTCGCGAGCCAAGTCAAGATACTTGATTTGTTTATCTTTCTCGGCTTTCACGAGGTTCTCATCATGCGGGACGGTTATGTCAACAATCATTGCGCGTCGCTCTGATCGATCCACCACCACTATATCAGGCTTATTGGCAACAATAGTCCTGTCAGTGATGATGGATCGATCCCAGTACAATGTGATATTCACCATGTGATATTGACCATTCACGCTTCTATTCTTACAACCCATAGTTTTACTGTCGCAAAACTAACTAAATAACACATAAGTAGTGAGGTCCGTCGTGCTCGGCGGCCTGTTGTGCTTTGAGTGCACCGTGCACGGATCAATCTCATATAATATGTAGATTGATCGAGAAAACAGGTTTTGCTGAGACTTGGTTGTTTTGTTTTTGGTTCTATTTTTTTTCTTAATTTTAATTTGTAATGATATTGTACGTGATTACTAGTTTATTTATTTATTTATAAGTAGGTATGTATTAGGTATGTTGAGACTGTGTGTGCTCCCCGTCACTTTTCCATAGAGGTTCATTAGAAAACCAGCGTCAGACAGCATCTGTCTGGCATTAATGCTGAAATGAACTTTTTTGGCGCAGCCGTGAGGCACACACTATTTTTGTCTGAAACATTATTTTATTATTTTGTATTTTGTGTTTCACGAACTGTGTCCAAATAAACTTTTTTCTTTCTTTCTTTCTTTCTTTGATATTACCATTTTCGAGAACTGGGTCGGGCACATACCTGTAGTACGGCACCTCCGATTGCACAAGGTTGTATTTCAGAGCAAGTTGCTGATGGATTATCCTAGCTACAAGGTTGTGTCTATGCAAGTACTCTCCGTTAGCTAGACGAGAACACCCGGAGATAATATGCCTGATTGATTCTCCCGGCCGGTGGCATGCCCGACAGATGTCAACCGTGCCGTCTTTCACAATAAATCACCGGTAATTGTTCGTCATCATAACTTCGTCCATAATTGCACAGACAAAACCTTCGGTTTCTCCAAAGAGATCACCGAAACGCAGCCAGGCTACGGACGCTGGTAGATCTACATCGGGCCCATGTAGGGCCCGGTAAAAGCGTCCGTGAAGCTCCTTACTCTGCCATACTTCCATGCGATCATTGGTGTCAAGCACTACTGGCTTGCGCCAGTTCTCTTTAGCCAAGGAGAGCGGGGTGAGGCCCTTGTCCACCGCGACTACATCTCGATGCATCCCCACGTCGGTCTCTAAGAAATATTCCCTGAGACTGCATATCTCGCGATTGTGGAGGGTCTTAGCGTTTAAAAAGCCTCGACCTCCACACTTTCGCGGGATATACAGCCTCATTACCGATGACCGTGGGTGATGCATTCGACTTGCAGTTAGCAGCGTACGGACCCTCCTATCCAGGGCGTCAAGTTCGGTCTGAGTCCATTTGAGTATGCCGAAAGAGTACATCAAAACCGGCATGACCCAACCGCTGAAGGCGCGCACCTTGTTTCCGCCTGATAAAAGACTATTGAATACTTTTTTCAGGCGGCCATAGAAGCGCTCTTTCAACGATTGCTTCATGTCAGTAACATTGATGCCCAACGCTTCCGACATACCCAAATACTTATAGGTTTCGGATGCGGAGAGGGCTCTAAGATTTGTGGAATCCGGGAGTTGTGTTCCCACGGATTCCACGATCTCTCCTCGCTTTACATGCATGACCGCACATTTGTCCACACCAAATTCCATCCTGATGGCGCTACTGAAAGTTTCAGTGATATTCAGTAGCTCCATCAGTTGCAAATTGTTGGGGGCAAAAAGTTTTAGGTCATCCATGTAGGGGAGGTGAGATATAACCTGACCACCTCTCCTCAGCCGATAGCCTAGACTTGAATCTTCCAACAGCGTGCTTAGAGGATTCAAGACTAAGCAGAACCAAAGCGGACTCAAACTGTCGCCCTGGAATATGCCTCGCTCGATCCTTATCGGCTCGCTATTCCTCTGGATATTTCGACATCCTAGATAGCGAAGGACCGTCCTCCATTGCCCCATACACGTCATCAGGAAGGTGCGCAGAGTTGTATCTACTTTATACAACTCCAGCACCCTCATGAGCCATGTATGTGGCACGGAGTCATAAGCCTTCTTATAATCTATCCAACATGTCGACAGATCCTTTCGGGAACGACGAACCTGTTGGCTAATGGCCATATCAATGAGAAGTAGCTCCTTAGTACCGCGGGACCCATTCTTACATCCATTTTGAGAGACAGACATGATGGAGTTAGTGTCTAATTATGTTTATTAATTTTAGCTCTCAAAATGGATGTAAGAACTTTATAGACCGTCGGTAAACAAGTGATCGGTCTGTAATTTTTGGGATCCGCGGTACTACCTGATTTATGGAGCAGGTGGGTTATTCCTGTCGTTAGGAACTGGGGCAGCGACCCTGACTCTAAGGCTGACTGGAACTGGGATGCCAAGGGGGCGTGCGATCTTTGGAACCACTTTATCCAAAAGTTGTGCAGCCCGTCCCGCCCTGGAGATTTCCAGTTAGGCATCGGACGGACTGCACGAGCAATATCTTGGGGGCTGATGATAAGTGGCCCCATTTCTGGTATTAGTTCGCACGCTCGCTCGATCTTCCCAGTCCAATCACCTTCGATGTGATTGACAGGCACCGACCAGATGTTTTGCCAGAACGAACACATGGCGTCATCATCTGGTAGGTGCGTGTCAGTCACACCTTGGTCCAGTCGCTCCCAATCCCTGTAAACCCACCTTTCATCGCTCTGGAATGTGCGATTCTGAGTGTACCGCTCCATTCTCCGCCTGTACCGACGAATACGGTTTGCCCATGCACAGATCTTCTGCTTCAGGAAGTCGATACGCTCTGTGACGCGGGACAAATAATCTCGAGAACTAATATCAGTCCCCGAGAATGCCCGCCTCACAAAGCGCATCACTCTAGGGCGAGTATTGCCCTCCCTGAAGCAGATTAGCTTGCCGATGAGTGCTCTAGTCTCCCTGATACGACGCTCAATCCTGCACTGCCAAGCTGGTACAGCTGGTTTTGGTCGTGTGGCTCTGTCACTGTCCGGGAATTTGACATGAGCTACACGACATGCCGCAACAGCCGCACAGTACAAGATTGAATGGGTATCGGTGAGGTCTTTGCTGTCGTTAAAGTAATTTGCCAGCTGCGAGTCTAGAGCACACACCAGCGCCTTGTTTTTCTTGTGCATGGGCAAACGAGGTAAACGTGGTCTGAGTCCAGGCGGAATAGATCGGTACTCACGGAAAGCATCCTCCAAAGCGCTCCTCAATCTTACATTGCACTGGGAGCTCACGGATATAGCCTCATCATCATCCTCTTCATCAACGCGGTTGGGTCGCGATGGAGAACTGGGTAAATTTTGCAGTTGCACCGCGACCAATGACGAAGCAGGCGTAACGTGGCTATTCCGTGATTCGAGGCGTAGTCGATCAAGTACAACGTCATCCAGCATATGGTTACGCTGGATGACCCGCACCTGATCCGACAGTCGTTGCGCCGACACGTTGACAGCTGGTTCAAGCACCTGAAACAGAGAGAGCATCCGACCACGGTACGCAGTCAAGTTACTTCCCCCCTCTGTAGCCCCAAAGTATGCGCGCATGACATTTTCATTGACAGTTTGTGTCCATCTCATGCGCTGCACACTTCCACCGGTAGCGGGGACCCTATCAGAGGCCGGTGGGCCTCGGAGTCCTAAGCTGGCCGGTGGTCGGCCTCTTCCGCGCCGACGTACTGGTGGTGGTGTCGTCGGCGGCGAAAAGTATTCGTCGCTCGAGCTCGACGCAACTGCAGCGGCCGGTGTCACTGGACTCACGTCTGGAGCAGGTTCCGGCAACTGCGAGGCGGAGCTGAGCGACGAACCCGAAGGTGTTGGGTGTGTGGTTTCTTGTTGCCGTGCCCGACTTCGTGTCAGCATTGTAGTATTTTTCTCTCACGGTTATGTAGCCTCCACATTGAGGTATGGACTTATATTCTGGGGTAATGCTTCAAATATAATATCATCCGTGCTTTTGGCACAAAAAAGATGCATCCGAGCCATCTCAGATATTTTGTATGCCTTTTGGTGGGACATAGCATGGATCAACATTTTTTGTATAACATGTTGAATACACAAAATGAATAAATTAATTTGAATTTGATTATTTATATTAAAAAATACTAAAAAATATCGGAGTACAATTTTTTTTCACTGTCAGCTTGGCAGTCGGGCCACAGATTATTATTATTATTTATTTATTAGCTATAGTTATAATTTGTTTTCTTTCTAAAATCGGTAAAAACGCTTCAATACATGCTTTTATGACATTGACGACCATAATTATCTGGAATGGAGTCAATTGAGTGCATTATCAAAACATTTTCTTTTTATTACGTTTTCGTGATCCCGGTTAGGCTTTATTAAAAAATCTACCATTTTAAATGTTTTTTTTTTATTACTGTTTTTATATATTTAGGTATAACACGATTGATAGACGATTAAAATACAGGGGCCCCAAAAAAACTACCTCCTCTGATTTTTTAATGTCCTAAGTACTTAAATATTTTTTAGAGTACAGATCTTTTAAACTATGAAAATTGAAACGAAATAAAACGAAGATACGACACTTACTTTTAGCCATAACAAAAGCACTTACGAGTATGGATTTCAAACAGTCGCATTTGCTGAACTAGAGCGATTATTCAAAGCCATTTCATCTAGCTTTATAACCGCATTCCAGCATGCAATGTTCCCTGGTTACGCTATCCTCGCAGCGAGAAATTACTAATTTTACTAGCTAGATCTCGAGCTGAGCCGGTGATAGAGTTTCGTTCCAGTAGCTTTAAAGGCTTTGCGTTTGAACGTAGCATCTGTTTTACTACTTACTCGTTCGTAAGACGTACGAGTATGTCGTATGAACTGTCAATTTCTACTTGGTTCATGAATTAATTATAATAATATAATGCACTTGAACATAGGGAATGCAATCTCGATATCGAGCATTTTCTTGAGATTCAATCTCGTGTGTTGGTGTAGTTTTCATTTAAATTACGTTTAAAATAAAAATATTTAAAGAACCGTTCAGTCGTGCCAGCGACATGAAAAAGAAGAATTAAAAGAACGCATTATTTCAGAAACTAGGTGAAATTTCGATCTTGAAAACGAATGGCCAATCTCGACATCAGAGGGGCAATTCTCGTAATTTTAAGAACGTTCACAGTCTGATCTCAGTCTCAATCTGTCAAAAATACTTCTAATTTCCATACATTTTGACAAGTTTTTGACATTTGTTTGTCACCGAGATGAGACTGCGACTAGATTTTGAACGTTTTAAATTACGAGAATTGATCTTCTGACTTACCACGCGAGACCTCTCCCAATTGCATTTCCTACCTGTACCTCTACATACACAGTTATAAAACATCATTGTATAGTAGATAAAAAAACGAACTAGAATTGTTTGTTAGCATTTCCACCATCAAAGGGTTTCTGTGAACTCCAAATCAAAAACTAGTTTTGTATTTGTTTTGCGAACCGAGTTGCATACTGTCAGTTTGTTAAAAAAACAAACGATTTTGGCAAAGATAAATAAATATTTTTAGAAAAAATCTGAGAATGTGAAAGATTGATAGACCTATATTTTTTTGTTTTTCTTCGAATAAACCTGAAACCTGAACCTGCTTGGGGGAGGCCTATGACCAGCAGTCGACGTCTTTCGGCTGAAATGATGATGATGATGATGAAACCTGAAAATAATTTTCATGAATTTCAATATAAACTGATACAGATACACAGTATGTTTAAACTATTTAGATTACGCAAATGAACTCCTTTTCAAAAGCAAATTCCAAACATCATTTATTCCAAATTATGGAACTAGAGTTGTTAATACCATCTACGACTGTTCTGCGTATCTTATCTGAAGATTTCGAGTTCATCAGGTAAAGTTCCTATTTTGAATGGGTTTAGATCACACAGGGGCCTGAAATTTGCATGTGAATGTTTGAAGATCCCACTCTGTGATGCCCGGAGTTAGATAACTGAGTTGAGAATAGGTACTCCGAGGTTGTGGGTAAAATGGTCGAGCTAAATTGCTAATTGGGAAACTAAAACATAGTTTGTTTTATAATTGAAATAAATTTTCTGTGGCTGAGCACAATTTTACTGAAAAGTGCAGCATATAATCTTTATAGAGTTGATAAAACAGGGATTTTATCAACTCTATAAAGATTTAAACATAACCAAAAAAGTCAGGGATTTTCATGTCATATCCCGTTCACGTGCTAACAAAAAACTTAAGAAGATATTCTCTTAATTTTCTACATAATGTTGAGTCACAGAACGATACAGCATTTGGTTCCTCGTAGTTCTTACAATAAGGTACTTAACACAGTTTTTCATTAAAAAAATCTCTAGTAAATAGTTACTTCACAAACACAAAAATACATATATACCTTATCACGTAGCTTCATTAATACTGGGCAAGTTGAGTTAGAGTATGAAAGGAAGAGAGATTGACCGCGCCCGGGTTGGCCGACCTCCCTGAATTATAAAGGGTCAGTTTATGTTGAGAAATGCTACCTTTGTTCAAGCAAGCACCTTCCTTTGCTTCGAAAAAGGCTGACCACTAGTATATTATATGTATGTGTTTGACTACCCCGTTGGTCTCGTGGTTGCAAGTGCGACTGTTGAACGTGAGGTTCGATTCCCGGGTCGGACAAAGCGTTATTGGGCTTTCCATTAGGAATTTCTTAGTAACAGTCGCGCTCGGTGTGTAAAGATGGTCACCCATCCACAGACCAACCGCAGCAAGCGTAGCTTAACCTGACCGATCGACCTGTGCGGCTGTTATTATTTAGACACGGGCTCCTCGGCTAGCCATTGGTCAGAAGGCTATTAATATATATATAAAGTGTACGTGTGTAATTTGTTGATATGCTAAATAAGCGTGTAACAGTCAATAGAGTTACATTTTTTCGTGCCTCGATTAAATCATGTTAGGTAAGAAAGAGAAATGGAGTTTGCTTTATGTAAGGCTAGCTTCTGTCCGCGACTTCATCCGCATGCTATTTCTTGTTGTAACTTAAAATATATTAGTACCTATGGATAATACTCTGAAGTACTAGCTGTAGCTTACTGAGAGAATTTTCGGAATCGGCTCAGTAGTTCCGAAGATTACCCTCTACATATAATCTCACAAACCTTTTTATAATATTAGTATCTATACATATAATAAAATCGTAGGAAAGTCAAAACTGTACATTGAATATTTTTTAAAAAGAATACTTGGGGCGTGATCTACAATCGATATCGAAGCCAAAAATACAGTTTTTAGAATTTTTGTCTGTGTGTCTGTTTGTCTGTTTGTCTGTATGTATGTCCGGGCTAAACTCAAAAAGTACTGCATGGATTTACTTCAAATTTTGCATGAATATTACCAAGAGGTCGGGTTTACATTAATTCTACATATTATCACGCTATCACCTACGGGGGAGGAGCTGTGAATCTTTGTTTTTCTTACGCATTCTGTGACAGCGTGTAATCTAACGACGCATATTTAAATGTTGTTTTTGTGTAAGCCATGCTATTATCTAGCTTTACATTATAAAAACTACGCCATTTAAGTAACTTGGGCAGAGAAACATAGTTTAATGAATGTTAGTAGTATAATGACAATATTGATAGCAGCGCCATCTATGAGATTTCATAGAAATCAAATCAACTTACATGTTAACACTTTTGGAAATTAATAATTTAAATTTGATCATGTTGGCGAGGTTAGTAGTTAGTTATTCTTAAAATTCATAGATGGCAATGTGCATTTTCTTCATAAAAGTTGTATCCTATTGTTCGTTTCGACAAATTCAAGTTCCAACAAAATCCTCAAAATCTTGAGCAGAGTTGAGGAAGACAATTTAAAAAAACACGCTCTGTGAAGTCGACCAGTTTGCGAGATCCCTTACGTATGACGAGGTGCCTTCATATTACACGTACGACAAGCAAAGGGGTGTATTTAACCGACGTCGACCGAGGCCCAACGTCTTTCGCCTTTCTGAGGACATTTGATGGCGTGGAGTATCTCACTTACCGCGCAGCCTGCGTAGCACGTCACCTTCTCGACGGTGACCAAAATTGGGATGACACCCTCGCGGAGGCAAGCGTCAGTGACAGTCCCAGCCGCATGCGTCATCTGTTTGCCGTCATCTTGGTGTTTTGTGGAGTCGCGAACCCGGTAGCTTTGTGGGAGAAGTATGGCCATCATCGTCTGAAGATTTTCTACGAGCTTTGAGGCGTGCTACTGGAGACGAAGTCGAAGTAACTGATGAACGCGTGCTGAACACCTGTCTCAGTTCACTTCAAGATGTGGTCATTTCTATCGGCGGCAATTCTCTGATCGAATTTGGGTTACCAGCTCCCCAATCGAAAGTAAGAAAGAAATCGGGAGTATAACGCTGAGACAAATTACGATCCGGGCGAAATGACCACCATACGAAATGACCATGTCGCTTTGTTCTCTTCAGAGCAAAAACAAATTTATGACACCGTCCTTGAAAGGCTTGGGTAAAACCAGGGTAAAATGTTTTTCTTGGATGCTCCTGGTGGAACAGAAAAAACATTTGTTACCACTTGCATACTTGCAGAGGTCAGGAGGCAAGGCAAAATTGCTATTGCTGTAGCGTCGTCGGGAATCGCTGCCACACTGCTTCCGTGTGGCAAGACAGCCCATGCCATGTTTAAAATTCCCATCGATTTTGAGAGCGCCGAAATGCCTGTTTGTGGTATGTCACGTAACAGCGATAAGAGACACGTGCTCAAGGATTGCTCTCTGATCGTATGGGATGAGTGTACGATGGCCAATAGGAAGGCAGTTGAGGCCGTGGACAGAACCCTGCAGGACATCCGCAGGAACGAACATTTGATGGGCGGTGTCACAGTTCTGTTCAGTGGTGACGCGAGGATCGAGGGATGACGAGGTGAATACTTCTTTGAAACGATCTTCGTTGTGGTCACCAGTTCGTACGCTGCGCTTGACGATTAATATGAGAGCTCGGCTCGGCGGCAATGCTCAAGAATTCTTTGATGTCCTTCTTGGCGAAGGCACTCTACCAGAAGAGAGAGGTGGACAGGTGGTTCTTCCAGAGTCTCTCGGTAGAGCGTCAATCCAGCTTAGAAGAACTCATTCGCTGTGTGTACGGGAATATCAGTCGTATACCGCACCAGCAGAATTCTTGGGTGTGTGAGCATGGCCATTTTGAGGCCCAAAAATTATCAGGCTGCAGCAATTAACGAATGCATTCTCTCGGAAATTGAGGGGAATGAAGTGGTCTACACCTCGATAAACACTGTTGTCGAGCAAGATGACGCCATACATTATCCCGTGGAATTTCTGAACTCCCTGTCAGCAAGTGGACTTCCAGCGCATACCATCAAGCTGAAGGTCGGTGTCCCGATTATGCTTCTTCGGAACTTATCTCCTCCGAAGTTGTGTAACGGGACCCGCCTTAAAGTCATCTCGCTCCACAGACATACACCATTGAGGCGGAAATTCTTACGGGTTGTGGCGTCGGCGAGGCAGTATTTATACCACGCATTTCCCTCATACCTCATAACTTCCCGTTGCAGTTCAAGCGCATACAACTGTATGCGCTTGAACTGGAACGGGAAGTTATGAGGAACACTCACGGGGAACTCCCCGTGAGTGTTTGCTACGCGATGACCATCAATAAGTCGCAGGGGCAGACACTGAGGGCAGTGGGTGTCGACCTCAGGACGAGTTGCTTCTCACACGGCCAACTGTATGTCGCTTACTCCCGCGTCACCAGTCCTGACTCTCTTTACATTTTGGCTCCTGGCAGCATAACTACCAACGTAGTTTATAGGGAAGTATTGTAAGGTATGATACCTTTGTACGTATTTTTACTCTTTTGTGTCCTGGAATGTATTCCTGCATTATTTTCTCTGTTTCCTTCAGTCACATCTTATGACTGAACTCAGCAGGATTCCCATATAACTCTCTTCACTTGCTTCGCTTGCAAAAAAAAACTTATATTTTAATGTTATTTTAAAAGTTGTTTTCTTATAATGCTATAGCGACACTGGCATCTTAGGTATTTTTGGTGCTGTAGAGCTTTCACGCAGACGACGTCGCGGGCAGCAGCTAGTAGTTTATATACATACTAGTACTCGTACTACATACTATCATTACAATCAAAACAGCATGACGCCACAACATGAGGATGATGAGGATACGACATTATACAATGTTGTATCCTCATTTTTATTAAATTTATAAAACGTATGTGTACTACCTGAATGAATAAATAAACAAAAAAATCCTTATTTAATTATTATCTTATCGTGTTGCTACATAGATTAAAATTTTGCCCATTTTCCTAATTAGGAATAATGTTAATGTGGTTGCAATGATATAGCTAAAACTATAGGGAAGTCAAAAAATACAACTTTAATTGTTAACATACATTGCAAACATCCTCATTGATCATTATCAAATGTTATTTTTCGTTTATATTATGCTTTAGCAAATAGTTGTGTAAATAGGTATCTAGAACGTCATAGCTCATGATTTTCGTATTAACACTTTGAAAAAACTCTGAAAACGGTGAAGGTAAACATCGTGAGGTATGTCCTAGAACCGAAAAATTCGAGGACATGTGACACCTATCAACCCAAACTGGGCCAGGGTGGTGGATTACAGCTTACTCCCTCTCACCGAGAGGAGGCCTATGTCCCAGCATTGGGAACATTATAGGCTGATTATGCTACATTACAAAATTACAAAACATTAGGATTTTACACATGCATGCCCAAAAACCAAAAATTTGACCACCTTTAGGCCATAAAAACCTCTGAAGGGCAATTCCAGCCGGTCGATTCTGTAAAAATCTCACCGTGAAAACTCAAGTGAAGTGAGCTTGATGTGAGTTGTCATTTTGTCAATCCCTTGCATTAGTTGGAATGACAGCTCACTCCACGCTCACTTCACCTAAGTTTTCACGGTGAATTGGTTACAGAATCGCACTGCTGTATTTAAAAACGTTCAAAATCTAGTCGCAATTTTATCTCACCGACAGTCAATGTGAAATTCTTGCAAAAAATATTGTTAAAATTTGCCCAAAAATACCTCTATTTTTGGGAAAATTTTAACAACATTTTTACAAAAAACACCTCTTATTTATTACTCACACTCAGTACAAATGCGGTGCTCCTGACGAAACCATTTCCCACAAATATTGAAGTGTCCATACACCAGCTGTCATTACACCTCATACTAGATAGATTGACAGTATCGACAGCACACTTCACCTAAGTTTTCTCGGTGAGATTTTTACAGAATAGATCGGCTGCACTCTTGAGGACCTAAAAAACGCCTCTGATGCCGCGATTGGCGTGGCCACCTACTGAGCCCAACTCATCTAACATAATAAAATATTTTTGCTTTTACTTTCGGTTCGAAAACAAGTTGTACTTTTGACCGATAAGACTGAGATTAGAATGGCAATTGCTCTTCTCTTCTATGCAGTTTCTAAAACAGATTTATTTCCTAACTCTGTTTCTAAACTTTACCAAGATAGACATATTTTCCCGTCGTAACCTAGTTGCTAGTTAAGTAATGCGGTCGGGAGAACATTGTGGAGGTACAAGTGCCAACTTAAAATACTCTGAAAGCGCTCGACCTCAGTTACATCCAATTATTTTCTTTTACTTAACGTTTTCCAACTTTTGCATCGGATTTTGTTGGGTTTTTATTTTTGTCGTAGATTATAACTGCATAGCTGTTTAAATACAGACATTAAAATAATTTCGAAGATTTCAAAAGTCTAAATTACAACATCATTTTGGAGATTCGAAGGTCCCGTATCTTTTTGTACTTACTATTTAATCTGACTAAACACTTTTTTTTTTTTTTTGAGGATGGGAAATCATCAAATGACTCCTCCCGCTCTGGGTGGAGCAGAAGGGAGTGTCAGACTCTTACTGACTAAAACCCACCCGTGTTCCTTCCTTAGCCCTTTATGTTCCAGGGCAGCGGTAAACCCTTTCGGATGTTCCCGCTACCCTGGCAGGCTTCGGCCCTATGGGGCCCCGTCTCTTTTGCTGACATCTCTTTGAGGCGCGCGTGGAACACGTACACGCCGTCCGGCATGGGCCTAGTCCTGATCGGACGGAGAGCTACCCATTACTCTCCGCCCGCAGGCCCGCGCCTACGGTGGCCGGGAGTCGTCACGCGGCTCCCGACGCCCGGAGCGTCTCCCGCGGATCTGACTAATCACTGCCCCGTGGTTCTCGTGGTCGCAAGTGCGACTGCTGAGCCTGAGGTCCCGAGTCCGAGATCGGGCAAAGTGTTATTATGACTATTTTATTAATAGTAGTAGGTAACACAAAAATATCAAAATGAAATCTTAAATTAACTAAAACTATTTACAAACTAAAATATAGCGTCGAAAAATTCATCCACATCGCTGTCGACTGGTAATGTACCCAAGACACTGGCGGCATTGCCACGTTGTATGGCAATGCTTATGCCTGTAGGTAACTAGGTTTTGTAGTTAGGTATATAAATTGTCTTACATTGAAAACTGCTAATATTTTCAACAAATAGATATGGTAGATTATAATTTTTTTTCTTTTTTATCAGCGGTACACGTTTTTAGATTGAAATAATTATTTTCAGTGCACATAGTTGAAGCACCTAGCGATACACATTATCTAATACTATTGCCTACAAAAGCCGTTACAAAACTAGAAACTATTATTAATTTAATACAATTTGTATAGCCCGACACTAAATCAATTTGTCTGTTAATTTTGTTAATAGAATTTCGTGAAACAACACCGAAACTTTCACGAAATAGGGTCGCTTTTAAAAATAATTTGGATAGGCCACCACAGCCGAATGCTGGATTAATTATTAATGGACATCACTGGCATGGCCGGTAGAATTTCCTCCACTATTTTTGACTGGTCTAAACTAGGCTTTGGTTTGTTTTTCCATTTGACATGGGTAGGTACTAGGCAAATAAATTATTGGTTGGATAGGTGCTCTTAAATATTGGTCTGTGGATGAGTGACCATCTTTACATACCAAGACCCCTCCGTTGCCGTTGATCCCGGATGTCATACATGAATCTTTGACAGTCGTTACGGGTCGCCAGAAGCCCGAAAGTCTGCAATCAGTTTTAGCAAGAGGAACTACCCAGTAACTGGATTGTGGAGGTCACGTAGGAAGTCGCTCTATGTAAAATACTGGTCCTCAGCTGCATCCGGTGAGAGTGGAAGCTGACCTAATATAGTTGGGAAAATCCTAGACAGATGATGATAATGAGATGCTCTTAAATTAGAGAAGACTTATTTAAAACTAGTTTTGTCTTTATATGTTTTATAATACTGAAGAGACCAGGAAGAGGAAATAAATCAATGTTTTAATTTTGGTATATAAGAAAATGGTTTAAGGTTTAAAACTGAACTGGAATTGTATGCTATATCACTGTAAAATATAACGGAAGCTTAAGTAAATAAAAAAGGATTGAAAATTCGAGATAAATATTAATTCTTTCAGGCGCACATTCAATGTGAAGCGATCCTAAATAAATACAAAGCTAATCAAATCCCCTTTGATTTTGTTAACAAATATTAAACTTATTAATATTTAATTGAAAAATGTATTTCTTTATTCATGTGGGGCTACATTTAGGAACTCAATCATTCATCACCGCACTGTTAAACGCCTTCCTGTAAACCACTATTTGTAGCTATACGGCAGAGTAATTCCGGGATAAGCTGGACTTCTTTAATAAAGATTGTTCCTTATGAGCTTTGGACAAAGAGAAGTAGAAAGAGTGTAGGGAAGCCTTTGCCCAGCCGCGACTTTAATAGCTAATAAAAATAACTGCCGCTTGGTAAACGTTATTTAGTAGAAAACAGTGGCAAAGAAAAAACCACTGCTTCACGTTTAACACAAGTCTTCCTTCGAACCACATAGCACAAATTCACCGCGCCACCAGCAGCTTCTAGAATCGGCACTCTAATAAAATTCATGGCGTCCAAAGTGCGTTGAACGAACAACTTCTGTCCCTGACCGCCATTAAAAGACGTTAGATGTTATACGTTACTAGCTGCTACTGGTGACTTTGTTTTTATTTTTATAAAAATAAAAGTAGCCCAAGTAACTCATAAAGTAGCATCAGAAGGTCAATTCTTGTAATTTAAAACGTTAAAAATCTAGTCACACTCTCATCTTGGAGACAAACAAATGTCAAAAACTTGTCAAAATGTAGGAAAATTAGAGATATTTTTGACAGATTGAGACTGAGATCAGACTGTGAACGTTTTTAAAATTACGAGAATTGCCCCTTAGTTATTTATCAGTGAAAGTTCCGTCAAAATCGGTCCAGCCTTTTCGAAGATTACCTGGAACAAACAGACAGACACAAAAAGACACTTCAGTTTTATTTATGGATATAGATAGGTATATTGTGTCAAAGACTCGAAGTGTGAGTAAATGGTTGTACACGCTTGACAAGTGATGATCACGCCTTCTCTAGCGATTCCGTGCTTTGTAATTCAGTGCAAGAGACAGGATGACAAAAACCACAGACACGTTAGGAACCAGTCGAGTATGAAAAAGATAGTAATTTCCTTCTCCAACTTAACTGAATGACTCAGCAAGGTAACGGAGAGGAAAACGATCGAGATGATAAATGAATGGTCAGTGAGTATTTACAGTGCTCACTGCAAAAGTTTCTCAGCTCAAATAACAATGGTAAAAGAAAATATAAATAAAAAGTAGTTAAAAGTTTTCAAATCTACAGTCCGTTCAAAGTTATTTTGCCTCTAATTTTGCATATCTGTACAAATCACAGTGATCTTTATTCTCATTGTAATAAAGCTGCTGTCGGGTTGTTGCCACTGACATGTCTGTGAAAATCATTGTGATCTTTATTCTCGCTGTATGAAGGTTGCGGTAAGGTTGCTACTGTCAGAGGTAAATAGGTGAATGGACTATACGTTGCCTTACAATACAGACCATTCCACTTTCCGGATTTAAGGGTAGAATCTCTTTTCCAAGGAGACACCAATCTCCAATAAGTTTTTGTTAGAGTAACGAAAACAGCCTCCGGGATTTTAATTTAAATAAGTACTTTTGTACCCATGTTTTTTGAATTTGCACGTCATTGTTGAAGTACAGACGCCAGCAGGTCAAGCTACCCGAAACTGTCAAATTTTCCCAATCAACCTTGAACCTTAATGCTTTAGCAATAAAGTTGAAAATCAATTAAAGAAATCTGACAGATTGTAGTAGCTTGATGTGCTGGCGTCTGTACCAACGTGCGTGCCGACCCTCACTGGGCCCGCGTGGTGGATTACGGCCCGTTTCCTCTCACCGAGAGAAGGCTGGTGTCCCAGCAGTGGAAACATTATAGGCTGATGTTGTTATTGTTGAAGTCAGCCTTTTTTTAGGGTTCATGCAAATTGAGCTTTACGTACTTGAAATAGGATTGAATACCTTTCCGCCTTTTCTTTGTAGCCTATGCAGGTTGTAGGACATGGACTAATTGTAAAAAAAAGGTGCTGATACAAGAGATAAATGAAAATGAGCGTCCAAGTGTTATCACGTCCTACTGGGTGGTAGTTTTAGTAAAGACAACACTGCTGCATTATTTTCTTGTGGTTTATTATTTTTTTAATAACCACTTTATTTCAGAACACACACATTCACTTTTTTTTCCAGTAACTGGGTTCTGGAGGTCTGATAGGGAGTCGCTTCATGTAAAATACTGGTATTCAGCTGCATCCGGTTAAACTAGAACCCGTCCACTCCAACATAGTTGGGAAAAGGCTAGGCAGATGATGCTGAATTTTTTCAGAATAATTTTAACAATAATTTTCCTAACCTTTGTTAACAAAATTATAAATTATTTATTTTAGTATTATTATTTACAATTGCACTATTTAACATTACAAAGGGCGTCTCCAGATCCAGTGGTATTCCAGTGCCTCAAAACTGGGCAATCAACCCTTAAGCTATTCAGACAAAATTGTGTTACTGACAAGGACAGGAAATATTAATTTTATTGTAAAACAATTTCGTCAAGTGATTATAAATAAGTGGTATGAGTATTTAGCTACGTTATACCCTGTCCATTAAGTTAACCGTTTATTGACAGCTGTCTTAGAACGTACATATTCCAGATTACGTAAAGGTTAACATAAAGGGCGTAATAAAATAAATGTATAAACTGCCTTATCATATTGAATTATCTTATTTATGGCTTCTTACATACATTCTAATACCGTACGTGTAACAATCAGTGTATTGTGTGTTGCTGCAATCACTAGTTCCATCTGTCAAAAAACGGTTTACATAATGGACAGGGTATAGTTAGTTGACATTTACAGTTTCATTTAAGCTGTCGTATAATTACCGCCAAATGAAAAAATACTCCCTTATCTCGTATATTAGTATTCGTACATTAATCAAAGTCATTACGCTCGAAGTGAAGGAAAACGTTTTATTTTTTGGAACAAAGAACCACTTAGTTTTAAAGACCCATTCCTACTTGGAACATTACCGTTAATTCCGCTTTTAAAATATGACCCTGGGGAGGTTTTCATCTTGTTCTCTATTACATTTGTTAAAATAATTTGTTACCTTTATAGGCGGTAAGTACTGATAACGTTTTCTCTTTTCTTAGTTTTCACATTTTAAAAATGAAGTTTCTTGCCGTATTCTCCATAGGAAACGACCTATCGGAACCGTGCTTCTGACGTTTCATAAGTGTAGGTTTATGTGAAATAAAACATAATTATTATTTACTAGCTTCTGCCCGCGGCTTCGCCCGCGTGGATGTCGGAAATTTACCCACGGGAACGTGCTAACAGGATAAAATGTATGTGCTTCCCCAGAATGCCATCTATGTCGCGGGCCCTTTGTGGCTAATTACAATAGAAAACCAATTGTGTCTCATTAGTGGTGATTAAGAGGGTACCTATATGATATCTTTACCTAAGTACCTAACTAATTAAAAAAAAACTCAATAACAGAAAATTAAATACCTACCTACCTAAATAAACCTATTTCTGATGATAACTAATCTAAAGTCAATAAATAAGCAAAATCCCTAAAAACTAATATCTATACGAATGACTAAACCTACCTAACAGTATTATAAAATCACCTACGGTCACTACGTAAACTATACAAATATAAACTATCAAATATACTACCTATACTTTAAAATTAAAATCTATACTTATACTTACTTTAGACTTATATAAAAATAAACCTAAATAACTCTAAAAACTAAAAGGAATAAAAATGAACTCCACTGCGGGTGACCCAACCTACGACAAACTTAGTATTTGCGGTTGGTACAGTACAGACAGTGGTAATCGGGTATAGGGATCGAACCGCAAAATTAAGTTTGTTTTTTATTGTATATACTTTTCCGGGATAAAAAGTACCCAGTGTGATGCCCAGGATATTAAAGAATAATTATACCAAGTTTCATCGTAATCGAACCGGTAGTTTTTGCGTGATGCCTGAACAAACAGAGAGACAGACAGACAGACAGAGAGACAAAAATTTTTTTAATCACATTTTTGGGTTCGGTGTCGGTCAAGTAACACCCCCTGCCATTTATTTTTTGGATATTTTCAATGTACAGAATTTTCACTTCTACAGATTTATTATAAGTATAGATTTTATTCTGCCAGGCTGAAGTGGAACTGGGCGGATCACACTTGTAGGATGCTTGTATGTTTAGGTTAATGTATTTATAAAGGTATTTTTTACTGAAATAAATAAATAAATGGGCTAAAGTCGTCACATGGTGGGTGAAGAAGGAAAGTTGGAAGATTATGGGGGAGGCCTTTGCTCAGCAGTGGGACAATATTGGCTAACGGAAAAAAATGTTATATATATACTAGCTGTGCCACGCGGTTTCACCCGCGTAAGTTTCGATCCCGTGGGAAAATCGGGATAAAAAGTATCCTATATGTTAATCAATTAAAATCAAACTCAAAAGTCATTTATTCAAATTAGGCTGAGAATCAGCACTTTTCGAACGTCAAAATTACAAAAGACAGTCCCCCAAAAACGCCCGCCCTTCACCACTTCCTAGTGCTATCGCTGGGAAGAAGAAGTGGCGCAACAAACTCCCCAGCAGCACAGCTGTCTGTTCAGTTATAAAATACTCGATACTAGACAATACTAGGCGTTAAGTAATAAACATTACAAAGCACATAACATAAAATTAAATTACTTGCAATATGTCAATCCTGCTTATAAACCATCTGTGTGCCAAATTTCATCCAAATCCATTCAGTAGTTTTTGTGTGAAAGAGTCACAAACATCCATCCATCCATACAAACTTTCACATTTATAATATTAGTATGATTTTATTTTAAAAGAAAGCAATAGTGCATGTTACATTCTCGGTAAGGCGTGCTCAAACTTGGCCTACTTTTAAAAATATGATAAAAACACAAACTCTCTCTTTAAACATAATCATTAAAAAAAAAACCTTTGCTCATGTTTCATGATCATTATTACATATAATATTTATATCGATTAGTGTATGCTTTATATATATAATTATTGATTGTATTATGTAAATGGTGCACCACAAGCCACCTACACTTTTGTCTCTCCTTCCTCTTTTAAATCCATCCAAAGGTTATCATTAGGAAATCGCTCTTAGCGATAATTTTGTGTACACAGGGTACCGGTTCCAGATGGATACCAGTTCCAGACGGGTACCGGTACTCCACCTTATAAGTGCCAAATTCAGGTACCCGGCGCGTACCACAAATCCCATATTTGTGCGTGGAACCTCGTACGGTTGGCATCTCGAAGTTATTTTTCTAATGCCTATTAAACCCTTTTTACTTACTATATCTGTTTTCTTACTCAAGCTTAGGGAAATATATATTATGTTTGGTAGGTACTGGTACAATATCCGATACTAATTAGTAACACTAATAGTATAGGTACTACGTCTGACACCGGTACCAACAGTACAGGTACTACGTCTGGTACCGGTACCAATAGTACAGGTACTACGTCTGGTACCGGTACCAATAGTACAGGTACTACGTCTGGTACCGGTACCAATAGTACAGGTACTACTCTGGTACCGGTCTCCAAAAAGTCCGGTATTTCAAGCCCTGGTCATAATCCTACCAGTATTTTCTATAGGAACCAAATAAAATCTCCAATCACGAACAATGCGGTACCTAACATACCTCAAGAAGCGTAATTAAAGCGGCTACGATTAGATTATACCAAAGGGGCCGGCCCTTAAGACTATAACAACTGGAACAATTTTAGCGGATTCCTTCCGAAACAATGACTCTGAGCCGTTTTGGGAGAACAACACTTTTGATAAGCGTTATTTTCTTGTTTATTTACTGTTTAGATACCTAGAATGACTTGTTCGAATAAAATTAGTTCTGTATTATTATTGAGAGTAACATCGACAAAAGAGACAACTCACAACCGTACGGTGTCGCACAGAAGTATGAGGAAGGCTGACCGCAAATAAATTGGAATAGCCAGGAGAATCAAGAAAGATGAAGAGTAACATTACACCAAATCTGTACCTACTCGTACTTATTCCTGAAGAGGCAGGCAGAGCTGTGTTGTTCATTCACATTTCATATATGACTTAATAAGGATGTTATAGATAAATGACGGCATATATGATTGGCGCAGTTAAGCGATTGACTGCTGCGCTGCGTGTAGCGTGTTCGATTCCCGTACGGAACAAATATTTGTATGGCCTACAAGTAGTTGTTCTGGGTCTGGCTATTTGTGTATGTGAGTTTAAATATTTTCAAACGCACCCACGATACAGGAGAAATTCCTAGGGCAAAGTTTAAAAAAAAAATCCCATAGCCTTTTGCCAGTAGATCGTTCATTATAGGCCACATTTGATTGATATTTTCCAATTATTGATTGGTTTATTTATGATTGATAGATCATCATGATTGTTAATGTCAGTGGCTGTAAAAGTAGAGGAAGACCAAAGAAACGATGGATGGAATGTGTGAATGATGATATGGTTAGAAAGGGGGTGACTACCGAGATGACGACTAATAGAGAAGTATGGAATAAAAAGACATGTGGCGCCGACCACATTAATTGAGATAAGGGGGAGAGTGATGATATTGATTCGTTTTTGTTTAGCAACTAGTACAAGTATTTTTAAAGAGTCATGGGTCGTACCAAGCAATAATAAGCAGTCAAAATCATACTGATTTGCTTAAAAATCGAAGAAAATATAAGTTAACAGACGTAGAGACCAGGGACCTAACCTTATTATGGCAACACCATCTGTTACTTTTCAAAGAGGTTTTATAACTCTAGAGCAAGGTGTAAAAAAGTTCTATAAAAACTATAAAATACTATGAAAAGTTACAAAGGAAATTAACGTCAGAAATTATAAATGTATCTTTATGTATATTTTTTCACGACTATAAATTGACTTGTTGACGTGAGTGACCCAGTTAAGTCAGGAGTTAATAATATAACACTGTTATTAATAAACTGTTAAACTCAAAAGAATGTAGAACAAAGAAAGTAACAAGTGGTTCTTTGTAAGTTAATAGGGTTCACAGTTTATTTTATATTTTTTATGATTTCCTCTGTAGCAGGAATAACATTAAAACAGTAAAACTTGGATTTAAACCTGATTGCCCTATTCTTATAACAAACCATGATCCTTTTAATAATGAAAATAAAAGAAAGAAGGATGGAAATACAATTATTTAGCAAAGAAGGCATATTCTGTAACATAAATACCAATAAAAATTCAGATTAGAAATCTGTAACCCGACTACGGAAAAATAAAAGTGATCTAAAAGTTATAAATACGATACAAGAAAATATTTTAGACAGAAGTAGATAAAATGGTCAAGGTATAGCTGTGATTGCATGCCTGAACACCATGTGGGTGTCAGAAACACCTACAAAATTATAATGGCAATTATCTAGCAAAGTTGTTCATAAGACTAGTGTTCTGATGCCTACAAAATGTGTCAGAATCTCGAACCAATAACACTATCTAATAGATAATCTATCGGCTAACAATACCCCAGAAATCTGTCAGTGTTTTATGACTAACCTATAGTCCCCACCATGTCATAGGACCGAAAATGAAAACAATACCGTAGAGTATTCCACTTTTCTTCATCTTGTATTTTATATTTTATTTCATTTTTCTTTTACTTTTAAGTATTGTAAAATCTAAGTGTAAACTGTATATATAATATAGTCTAAGCCTTCTAAATCTCATGCTGATCCATGTAACTGTCGATGAAGATGTCCTTGTTCAGGGGTCGAGACCTCATTGATGTAACGTGTACACACGGCTACACATCAAGCTATGCAAAACCAGTATTAGCTGACCGGTCATTGTGAGAAAATATCATACAAAGTGAGGCCAAGACAAACTGGGGGTCTACTCCGAAGTAGTATCGGCCGAATGTTCGGCCGTTTCCTGTTACAAAGTTACTATTTGGTTCGGTCGGTTCCGATCCTACACTCCTACACTCTTTCGAATATTGACTATGGTCCCGACCCAACTGAGCCGATCCGAAATTTTTTCGCATTTTTCAATAATATTCGGTTCGGCCATGTGTCGGTCCGATCCGAACATTCGCACTTTGCACTTCGGAGTAGGCCCCCTGGTTTTGTATAGCTTGACGTGTAGCCGTGTGTACGTACGCGTTTGGAAATAAAATTACTATTACTCTATTTCATACCAAGTAAACAAAGAAATTAATTCCCCCGTCCCCACGGAGAAAGTTCCTTCCTTCCTTACTAGGTCAAACCGAAAACTTCTTGTAATTAGTGGGTTCAATAAATTTGTGAGTGGTTTTCTATCGGCGAGTTCTTGAACAAACCTCTAAGGTCCAGTTTTTCCGCCTGATCGATTTTATTGAAAAATTCTTTGGACAAAGTAAAAAGTTTTGTCTTTGTTAAAAGGTTTTTGGGAAAACTTTGTTATGGTGTTTGGTCATCGGTTTCTTTCCTGGAACGAACCTTTGGACATTTTTAGTAGCAGCTCGGAGGTTGGTATTTACGGTTGCATATTAGAAAATCAAAACGTTCCTGAGCAAATTTCAAAAAAACAACGTACAAATCAACAAAGTTTAAAATAACGATGGTCATTTGATCAAAAGTTCAGCTGACCAAAGTCTGGAATATCAATGTTTAAATTATTTATTACACTATTGACCAAATCGATGAAATCCCAAAGAGCGGCGACGTAGTTCCCGCGATTAATAGGTTTCTGGCACTCGCCGGCCGCTGCCGCGGCACCGCTCGCTGCGCTCGCTCGGCTCGTGCGTTGTGTGGTCACAGTTCTAACCTAACCTAACCTAGCTGTTTCGATGCAAAAACTTTTGATCAGTCGTTCATTTGATGTCACATACATTGGGATTTTAAATTTTTTCTAAATAAAACATTTGGTCATTGTTATTTCGTTTATTGTTTTTTTGAAATTAGCTCGAGAAAGTTTTGATTTTGTAAAATGCAACCGTATTTACGCCCTGTTAAAAGCAATGTCAAAGATTCATGAATGACTACCGGAACCAACGGCTTAACGTGCTTTCCAAGGCACGGAGGGGTCTTGGTAGGTTAAGGGTACCCATCCACGGACCACCGCAGCAAGCGTAGCTCAACCTGATCGATCGATCCGTGCAGCTGTTATTACTTGGCCAAAAGCTCCTCCAACTAGCTAAATGTAGGTATACACTATAAATACACCTCGGCCTTACACGGGGAATAGAAACGTGATTATCTATAAACTACATAACGTTAATTCCAAGAAAATACTTACCTTGTTAATTGTTATATGAGAACTTTCCTTCCCCTGTAATCCGCCTAATCTGTGTAACGGCGTTTAATTGTAGTTCCACCTCTTACCAAAGGTGAAAGAAAGTAAACATAAATAAAACTTAAGTAGATATAGAGATTGCTCCTAAACGTAACTAGGTAGATTCACAGGTAAGTAAACTACTTGTTTTTGTAGAGACGCCAGCTGGTCAAGCTACCCGAAACTGTCATATTTTCCCAATCAACCTTGAACCTTAATATTTTAGCGATAAAGTTGAAAATCTATAAAATAAATTTGACAGATCGTTGTAGCTTGATGTGACAGCTGGCGCCTGTACAAGAGTTTTGTGCAAATGTCCCGTGAAAGAGATTAAGGTAAATGTTATTGGGCGAAGATGGGTGGGGCTGTAAGACCACGTCACGGACGTAAAACTATCGCGGCGGGATTTAATCGCTCAATGGATTTTCAACTCTCGGTGTTGAACCGAGCATTGAGAATCCAACACAGTGCACCCCAGCACGTCGAAACAACACCTTGTTGGATTTTAAACTGTCTGCGCTAAGCAATGTGTTGAAGATCCAGTGCCCGAAAAAATCTCGCCGCGATATTAACACGTCTCTGCGAACGTGGACTTAATATATTATCTTATACTTTCGTGAATAACCTTAGCGCGATCATTTCTGGATTAAACATCATTTTGCTTATTGAAAACAGAAAGATAAATAAACATACAATTGAAACAAATAGGTAGGTACATTGTTTTAACCTAATTTCTCTTGCCGTGTTCGTTGCGATATGCAGTGGCCTCCAAAAGTTAGTTGACATTTTTCCACTTAAGCTGTGATGCCACAACATCATCATCTTCTGCCTAGCCTTTTCCCAACTATGTTGGGGTTGGCTTCCAGTCTAACCGGATTCAGCTGAGTACCAGCACCCTAATTGCGTAACACACAATCTATCGGAATCAGAATCATTTTGAAGCAAATTGCTAATCCATTGCTTAATAAGTTCGAAAAATTTGTCTCCTCAACACGTAAATAACGCAATGAATGTTATTGAACTGTCAAAATGAAACCGATTGATCGTGTGTTACGCAATTAGGGTGCCGTATTTTACATTGAGCTGTGATGCCACATCATGATTTAAAATTAAAAAAATAGTGTGGTACTCCTAAGAGATCACTTGATATTTTTTATAAGTCAAAGGTAAGTTGAATTAGTCAATAAAAACGTTATAGCAGTTTAAACATTTGGATAACTAGAATTTTAAACCATAAATTGTGATATGTCAAAGCTGAAATGGAAAAATGTCAACTAACTTTTGGAGGCCACCATATAAACCACATGATACCATAATGTAATCAAACGTTGAAGTGGGTCTTGTGTGTATTTCAAAGGAAACTTGATAACCTACGTGACATGGATCTAGCAGAATATTCTCCTTGTGAGCTTACACTTGCTTTCTGAGAGCACCAATTCATTCACGACTAGGAACATTAGATTATGGGAAGCCGCACCGTGGTTGTGTCTAGAATCCTATACGGCATTGTTATTAATGTTACCTAAGATGCCTAGACAGGTTAATTCAATCTTTGTAGTCACTACATCAACCAGGAACTGACATTTACACAGAAAAAATTGAATTGAACATCTAATCGTAACTTTGAGTACCTCAGGATGGACAGAAATATGAAGACATACTTTATTTGCTAATATAAAGCTGAAGAGTTTGTTTGTTTGTCATTCTTTGTCTTAACGCGCTAATATCTGGAAGTGCCAGTTGGATTTAAAACATACATTTTTGCATTTAATAGCCCAATTCTCAAGGAAGACTAACATTACGCTAAGACCCTTAGGAGTCAAGCTAATAGATAAAAAAACGCTAAGCGAAAAATTTGTAATAGCGCGGACGGGCGATGCGATGCGATGCGACGTGGTGTGCAACGTGGGAACAAGAAATTTCACGCAGACAAAGTCGCGGGCAGCACAAGACAAGACATTATCAATGTACATTGTAAATTGACAAGTAGGTACGTAAATAGCTTTAACTGCAGATCCACAAAATACTAGCAGTAACCTCATATATTTAACACGTTTGTAGTTCTGCAACGTCAATGAAAACCGAATTGATATGGTTAATCCCACTCAGCGGGCGTTTGGGATATTTCACTCAGCGTATTCGGCTGATAGACAAGACAAACGCCCTGTAATCTTGAGGGCTTGAATAGAACTTGGTGAGATTAAAAAAAAAAAATGATAGATGATTTTTTTTCTTCTATTAATTAAAATGAAATTTTATTAGAAAACATTCATCGGTTTCTTACCAAACTTCAACTATATCCGACGACCCTGGCTACTTATATCTTTTGGTGACTGTACCTAAGCATTATAATGGCCCTGCAAAACAAAACATTGCATTCGTGAGTAAAACTAACGTATGTACCTACTATATCTTTCTTCAAAACTTTATTAAATTACAAGTTGTGAGCCCGATCGGATCGGATCATTAGACAACCGATCCGATCCGATCGGCCTTTGGTGACCGATGAAAAACCAAGACGAATAGATTTTTTATGTGAAATGCCAAAGAGATAAACCGCTCAAAAGATCAATATGGCCACATCAAAATAACATGTGACGGACATCGAGGGTTTCCCTCTAACATAGGGTATCACCATTTCCTTCCTCGCAATATCCGGACTTATTTCAAGGCCCCGTTGCAATCTCCGCTTTTGAAAAAAGTCCCCTTCGACACTACCGTAATTTGCTTCGACGAATGGCATCAACCATTGCTTTGAAAAATACTGCAGCTATGCTTTTTAAAAGTTTTTTTTTTTTACATAGTGAAGACTTTTATTTATTTCCATCATTTCATTTGCCTAGCCTTTTTCCAACTATGTTGGGGTCGGCTTCCAGTCAAACCGGATTCAGCTGAATACCAGTATTTTACGTGGAGCGACTGCCTATCTGACCTCCACGACCCAGTTACTGAGTAATACGATACCCCTTGGTAAGACTGGTTGTCAGACTCTCGGGCTTCGGATTACCCGTAACAACTGTCAAAGATCCACCAATGACAGCCGGGACCTACGGTTTAACGTGCTTTTCGAGGCACGGAGAGGTCTCGGTATGTAAAGATGGTCACCCATCCACAGACCAACCGCGGCAAGCGTGGCTTAACCTGATCGATTGACCTGTGCGGCTGTTATTATTTAGCCACTCTTTGATTTATTTATCGAACCAAAATCACGAGACTCATCACGGGATTGTAAAAGTTTGCGATGAATAGGTAATGTCACTGATTACATGTTGGTTTGACTAAGTGCTTTCAATTAACGTTCGTTCTGCTGGAAAACCGTTTTAAAACAAATCCTCAGGTATATTATTTAGAATCGCTTTTCTATTTTTGAATTGCAATTAAATCCTAAATATAAAGCTTAAGTACCTTTTTTTAATGCTAAATTGACCAGCTCATGACCTCGATCGCGCCTGATGGAAAGCTATGGACTCATCCATCGCGTCTTCGAAGGAACGAGCAAGCCCAGAAGATGCCTGTTCACCCTTGCTTTGAAGGCTGACTGGTTATATGTAAGTACGTGGAAGACAGACGCTGGCAGAGAGTTCTACACTCTGACTGTGCGCATAATTAATGTTGAGGACATGCGCTGAGTTCGACTAGTCGGTATATCGACCAGTATGTTAATATGGTATTACTTAACCCTTTGTATCGGAACGTGGATCCACGCGAGGCAATGGCTATTTCTGTAATTACGGCATTCAACCGGTTAAATTGTTTTTGCATTGATATTATGTACACTTATTCTGACTAGGAAAGCATTGCGTAGACTACTGACTTGGTGCGACCAAATATCTATCTACTTACTGACATATTCTGTTGATTGGAAATCAAATTACATCTGTATTAATAACAGATTTTATATTAACCAGTCTAACTAAGGGGTATCGTATTACCCAGTAACTGGGTTGTGGAGGTCAGATAGGCCGTCGCTCCTTGTAAAATACTGGTATTCAGCTGCACCCGGTTAGACTGGAAACTGACCCCAACATTTACAAAACCATTGTATACAAGCATAAGCATACAAGCATAATCAGCCTATAATGTTCCCACTGCTGGGACTCAAGCAGCCCACTCTCTCCTCGAGAGAGAGTGGGCTGTATTTACCACGCGGGCCCAGTACGGGTTGGTAGATGTATTCACTTTATAGATAAATCACCACTATAAAATAAGTCAGGCTCATATAGAACTTTGAAAAAGAGTACTCCAACTTCGAAAGTTTTTTTTCCAGAACCTTTTCCAGAATGTTTAATGTTGTGTTAGCTGTTTACTTGTGAAACTTAACTCGACCGTGAATAACTACTAGTCTACGAGTACTGGCAGCTAGTAAACTAGTCGCTTTATATTATTTATTGAGCCATATATGATTTGTTACTTCTTTCGAAATAAAGAGGGATCTACCTATTGTTTTGATAAATTTTGTAGTGTTTATATTTTTAAAACGAACACTACAATAACTGTTACTAAGACGTAAAGACATTAATGATGTTGCACGTTTCTATGTAGGTTTTGTTACCAATATCTGTCAAAATCAATTCGCTATCTGAGAAATTAAACTATTGCAATCAATCAATTGATTGATTGAGCAGTGATGGCCCAGTGGTATCGGTCGTGACTTGCGAGTTGTAGGTCGTGAGTTCGAACCCAGACAGTCACTTTACTTTGTGAATGAAATTTCATCACCACTGCCCTCAAAACATCGTGAAGAAACCGGCATGTCCTAGAACCGCAAATTTGAAGACATGAGACATCCACCAACCCGCAATTTTCTAGCGTGGTGAATTACGGCCCACTTCCTGTCACAGAGAGGAGGCCTGTGTCCCGGCAGTTGGTAGATACATTATAGGCTAATTATGTGTCTATGTGTGTAATTAATCAATTTGTATGACAGAAAACAAAACGACATGCTATTGGCTATCATCATTATTACGTCACATCTTCCACGAATAAATCGAAACTAAAGTTGTTTTTCATCTTGTTTCAGGTTAGCAACAACCCGGAATCAATCAAGGTATCAGTTACCTACATCTAAGTCAAGATCCTATACATGACACCCAATTTATTTTTGCAGTTTTTCTGAAAATACGTTTAGTCACTTTAGAAGTTTTTTTCACATTAAATTTTTCATTCTTCTCTTCTCGTCTTGATCATAGGCGTAGGCAGTAACTACAAAGAGCTACGTGCTACTTTCCATATACATATATTGCTTTTGCTTTATTTACGTTCATACAGCTGAAGGCCAATTTATTGTCGTAATTTCATCTCAGCGACAATCCATGTAAAAACTTGTCAACAATGTAGGGAAATTAGAGGTATTTTTGACAGATTGAGACAGATCAGACTGTGAACGTTCTTAAAATTACGAGAATTGCCCCTCTGGTCGCGACATCATTCCAAATATAGTCAAGGTGCCGAATGTACCGACTCATTTCTTTTAATAGAACACCTATAATATCGATCTGCATAACGTTGAACCACAAGACATTTTACTGGTAAAAATCTTATTCATTGCAGAGTACATTTAGCCAGACGGTAAATAAACGTAGAAACGTAACACCGTCGCCAACGCAAAACCGGATCAAATATCTGTTAATTATTTGTAATATCGGAAAGGCGTGTTGAACATATTTATACTAATATAGACTTACTAGCTGCACCCCGCGGTTTTACCCACATAAATTTCAATCCCGTAGGAATATCAAAATAAAAGTATCCTATGTGTTAATCCTGGTTATAAACTATCTGTGTACCAAATTTTATCCAAATCCGTTCAGTAGTTTTTGCGTGAAAGAGTAACAAACATCCATCCTCACTAATATTCGCGTTTATAATAGTTTAGTATGTAAATAATTCTATATTATTTACAAAACTAAGTAAGATTTCATTGTATTGAATTTAGCATTTTGTAGTGGCCTGTTATTGTCATTTCATTCAATCATTTATTTTGTTTTGTTAAACATAGGTATGGTTACAGATATTATATAGTCAAAGATATGTGCACTATGTTTTGCCAATATATGGCGTACAAAATTAACATAACATGGAATTAATAATAATAATAAGGTACAATCAATAAAGGCATGTCAATAGATTACATTATTTTAAGAAAGAAAAAGCATGTCAAATATAATGAATTAAATAAATAAGTGTAAATAATAAAATCATAAATGTTTGATTGGCATGTCGCAATCGTCATACTTCTGTTTATCATTAGTAAACTCAGTGATGGAGTAGTAACATCTATCTAAAAGGAATTTAAACAAAGACCTCTTAAAGGATCCCAGACACTCTTTATTTCTAATAGCTGCTGGTATACTATTAAATATTTTTGGGGCCATACCTAGCACATTTTTACCGAAAAATGCGGTTTTGTGAGGGGTAACTTGAATGGTATTTCGATAACGGCGAGAGCGCAGTTTTTCAAATAAATGAAGGTTACATCGGACAAACACCCCCATTTCATATATGTACATAGACGGTAAAGTGAGCAAACTAAGTTCCTCAAACAATGGTTTACAACTATCAATCGATTGTAATTTGGTAAACGATCGCAAGCATTTCTTCTGAGCTTTAAAAGCAATGTCTCTGTCAGTGGAGTTGCCCCAGAAAATGATTCCGTACCTAATGCCAGAAGTCACATAAGCATTATAAGCTATTTGTACTGTAATGCGGTTTACCGTTTTTGACAGTTTGTACAGAGCATACGCAAATTGACTAAGCTTCTTCGACAAAGCGTTAATATGATGTTTCCAAGTCAGATGACTATCTATGTAAAGGCCCAGAAATTTTGTGACGTCACATTCAGAGATTGCTACATTACCATATTTTATATTCAGTTTTGGTTTATTTGTTCTTTGATTAAATGTCATTATTTTAGTTTTGTTTAGATTTATTTTTAGATTATTATTAACTAACCAATTTATCACATTTTTAAGATCTTCATTTATGTCATTTTCAAGAATATTAACGTCATTACTAGAGAATAAAATAGTGCTGTCATCAGCAAATAAGACCATCTGGTGCTTAGTGACCCTAGGCATATCATTTATGTAAATGTTAAATAAAGGAGGGCCAAGGATGCTACCTTGGGGAACACCATAGGCAATTTTCCTAGGACGTGACATGTATGTTCTTTTAACTTTCGAGCTCGCACATAGCCTATCAAGAGTTGTGAATTGAGTGCGATTAGAGAGATAAGATTGTAATAGGTTTAATGCAGTACCTCTAATCCCATTACGCTCTAATTTGTTTAGCAGTATACCATGATCTACATGGTCGAATGCTTTAGACATGTCCATAAACAAGGCCGCCACTGGCGTTCTAGCATCAACACTAGAAACAATTTTCTTGATGACGTCGTAAATCGCCATATTAATGGATTTACCTTTCCTGAATCCAAATTGTTCTCTGGCTATGAGATCATGCTTTTCAAAAAACGACGAAAGGCTATTGTATATCACCTTTTCTATAATTTTGGAAAAAATAGGAATAAGTGCTATCGGTCTATAATTACCCATGATACTTTTATCATCTTTTTTATGAATAGGCTTAATAACAGTAATTTTTAATTTGTCTGGGAAATGACCATATTCAATGCAAAGATTGATGATATAACTCATAGCAGGTCCTATTAATGGCGCTACATGTTTGACCACTTTTGTAATGACGCCATCATAACCATGGCTATTGGTATTATTTAGAGAGCGAATTATAGCCACTATGTCTGCTGGCACTGTAGGAGGAATAAATATGGAGTTACAATTAGTCTCGATATTTTTATAGGAAGGAGTAGAATCATTCGGTTGAATTTCGTCTATAAAATAGTCATTAAAAGCTTGTGCAATCAGTTGAGGGTTATGTATTTTATTGTCATTGATTGTTACATATTCAGGTATATTTTCTCTAGGATAGTTAATCTTATTTTTATTGATAATGTTCCAAGTCGCTTTAGATTTATTCCGGGCCGAATTTATGTGAAAGGCATTCTGAGATTTTTTGGTCAATGTTATTATTTTCTTTAAACGAGCCGTATACTGCTTTAATAAAAGTTTATTTTTAGGAGTAGGGGCCCGCCTGCATTGCCACAACATTTCTCTTTTACGCTTACTACTGAGCCTTATTCCCTTGGAAATCCAGTTTGATTTTTTCCGCAGAGTGATTCTTACTTTCCTAAAGGGGAAACAGAGGTCATAAAAAAGCATAAATAGGTCATAGAAGCAGTTAAATGCATCCTCGGAATTGTCGTGTAGATAGACTTCACTAAAACTGAGGTTATGAAGAGAATCAATAAATTTGGATAAGTTTTCTTGGCAATAGTCGCGCTTCAGAGCATACCAATGCTTGATGGAACAAGTTTTTTTCACAGGGCATTTGATTATTTGGGCAGTATGATCAGATAGCGCAAGATCAAGTACTGTACACTTACTACCTCTGACATTATGAACGATATTGTCTATGCATTTACCACTAGCTAATCGTGTGGGCTGCTGTATTCCAATTTTTAAGTTATAGTTTAGAAGGAGAGTTTGAAAATTATTAGATGGTTTTGATTGTGTCAAAGTGTCTATATTAAAATCACCACAAATTACCACTTTCTTTACATCACCCAGGCTACACGTTCTTAAAATACCATCCAAGTTAGCAAAAAATAGTTCTAAACAGTCATTCTTAATTTTGGGTGGCCTGTAGATGCAAATCACCATTAAATTATGTATTATTAATTCTATTGCACAGCATTCAAGGATGTTAGGTATATAAAATTTACTTAAATCAATGCTTTTATACTTATGCATACGATTTATAAGGATGCAAGAACCGCCATGCCTAGTATTCCGCATTGAAAACGTAGCTAATTCATAATTGGGGATAGATAGATGGAACTGATCTCCATTCACCATATTGTGTTCAGTGATACATAATAAGTCAATGTTTTGTCCCTTGTCCCATAATTCTTCTAAATGGAGAGTAAGTAGGTCCGACTTACCAATCAAGCCATTAACATTCTGATGAAAGATATTTACGTATTTATACACGAAAACAATTGCTACTACCAGCTTTAGGCACTTTGTCCATACACATAGACAAGTCGCAGTTAATAATATTGTCATCAGGAATGTCACTAGTTTGAGTGAATTTGTCACAGGCAATAATAACAACGTCGCCAGGTATTTTACAAGTTTGAGTTGATTGGTCAGCTTTTTGGGTAGTAAGAATTCGATTTTGCTCAATATATGTCACAAATTTACTTTTGTATTCAACATGTAATATTTCTTTCAGTAAGTGCCTACAAATATGAACAGTAAGATGGCGCTGTCTTCGTGGTACAGATTGACTATATCCCATATTCACAAACAGACCATTATATTTATTACATACGAGGCGTAGTAAACTATTCAAGGTGCGTTCATTTAAATGATTGTTGTAAGGGATTTCTGATACAATGATGTTGGCCTGTTTAATACTTCTAAACCAAACACCGAGGTCAATTTGAAAATCCAGAGGATTGTTATCATTAGTACCTGACAATACAATAACATAGTCAGCTTCCGTTAGAGAATCAAAGTTATATGAATTGATTAAGACATCTGTTGTTTTTGCACCAGGTTTCCAGAAGCATAACACTTGAAATTCATTGCCCAACAGGGCTTGCAAGGTGTTTCGAATATATCGCCCTTGGTCATCACCCAAAATAATGACTTTCTTCTGTTGCACAGGTATGGCTTTGCAGGTTGACGCCGGCTTTATAGTGGATAAACATTCATGAGAAAGAGTACTCGCGCTTAATTTCGTATCATTGACAGGTCCTGGGGTCAAGGTAGCTGCGGACGCTGCAGTGCCTTCTGTCAGTATATTATTTGTCAGCATATTATTTATAGCAGGAGACGCATTGACAGGAGTATCCAAATCACATTTGTCCGCTGGTGGGGATGCTGTAACGTTTTGTGTAGGTGACGATGTTATTAGGGTTGTTCTGTTCTTGTCATGCATGGATAGCCTTTTCTTCTTTCTATTTGATAGGGTTTTAGATAAATCAGAGGAATCTATTTTTTTATACGCTTCTATAACTTTCAAACACTTAGATAATTCGTTTTTCAGGTTGCTAATTTCGTCATGTAGGTTGTCTATTTCATTGGTCGCAGTTTCAAGATTTTTTGTTAATGTCTCAACCCTATATCGTACGTCTTCACAACAGGATTTGTGAGAATTAATAGAGGTATCCGGCAAACTTAACATTGTTGAGTCAAACATCGCTGTGTTAGATATTTCGTGGAATGACATAGATCGCCTCATGCGTCGGAACGTTACATTCTGCTGATCATCATTATCCATTATAATAATAATTGTGTTAGGTACACACCAACTCAACAATCTCTTGTGTTTTTACTAAGTCCGAAAGGTAATGCGGAGAATTGTGTGACCAGAAATTTAAAAACACAAAAAGCGCTCAGCGCAAGCTAGGACGGAACTCTTGGAATTGGAATTGTTTTCTTTTTATGCATAAAACTCTAGTCAAACTGTCAGCAAGTAATAATTTCTCTATTTTATTTCTAGCAATTTTTATCAAACAATTCATTTTATTTTTATAACACTGGTTTTTTATTCGAAAATTTGAACTGAATAACTTAACATCATAACATCAAATTGTAATTCCAGAAGGGTTAGACAGGTAAGGTGCACCTACAGTAGCGGGATCGTCCGAAAGGGTTACCGCTGCCCTGGAACTTATAGGGCTAAGGAAGGAACACGGGTGGGTTTTAGTCAGTAAGAGTCTGACACTGTCTTCTGCTCCACCCAGAGCGGGAGGAGTCATTTGATGATTTTCCATCCTCAAAAAAAAAAAAAATGCACCTGCAGTACAGGTACCCACATTTAGCCAGTTATGGAGCTGCTTCTGAAAAATATCTGATAGAAAAACCCAGTAACAGTTTGCTCAACTTGGCAATCAAACCCAGGACCTCATTATGCTCAGCAGTACCTACTGTTTGCGTGCAGACGTGGCAGACTCACTTGGCGTAATTTAAAAATGTATCTTGAAATTATTTTTGCCAATGTCATTAATATATAAAAGAACAATGAAGTTATGCGAAAAATTTCCATTGGGCTTTCGTCCATTATGCTGAAAGACTACATTTTTCATTTTTTATCAAAAACTTTGGAACCTTTCCAATTGGTTCAACGTAATTGCGAACTCATATACCTGTACAATCTTTATAGATATTAGCTTTTCTATTCGCAATTCTATTAGATTTCTATACCCCTCGTTCCGTATATTTTGACGAAGGCCTGTACATAATAGTCCACATACCGACCTCGTTTTGATAAAATACCTTTGTACCTACTTTGAATAATACCTTAACATATATACGGTACATATTTTCATTATGGATACCTGAATTATTTAGATTTAGAGCTACCTATTCCAAACCTCGATCAATTGAACGTAGACAGGTGTCTATTTACTAAAGCCTTTTAGTATCTCAGAGCAAAACAAATGCCTACTCCCAAAATCTTCGAGGTTTCGAATGTTACGAGTCGAATGTTTTTCGAATAAAGAAAATTGTGGAGCATAGACAAGGTAATACAGCAAACGCCTTACGTCTTTTTGGTTGTGCTCAATCGAGTTACTAACGCTTGTTTAGACGGGAGACGCCTTTGTCGCTCCACTCAGATGAACATGAGTATCTTAGGGGGATTACACATGAGCGTCGCTTTGTTTACCGATTTAATCCGAGGGTGTAGTGTTTTAAAGTGAGGGAAGATATTTTCTGTGATATTGGATACACTGAAGTTGTCGATTTTAGACCTTGAGGTGACGCTGGCAAACAACAGCTAGTTTTGAGCACTAACATCGTAATTTAAATGTTTAGCAAAAATGTTAAAACCGAGACTAATAAACCCAAAAAGCAAGTGTAGGTAGATTTGCAGTGGACTGCTAACACCAAACCGCGAAAATGCTTGCAGTTTGAACGCTCGGTATCTTTTCGTACCTACATACTTTTTGTAGGACGTATAAATTTGTTTTAATAACTTGAATTTGTAAACTAATTATTTAATCTATAAAAGATTGTAAGATCAGTGTCATACATTGATAGGTATGACACTGAAAATGAAACAACAGAGCAAATTCTGCTCATCACATTTAACCTACATATTTAATCACCTTCAATCATAGAGTCTTTTCGAGACTTTTCGTGTCTCTCTGTATGAACGCAATGTTCTTCTGAACTACCTACTCAACAGATTTTGATGCGGCTTTCACCATCATTTAGAGAATTCATTCCAGAAGGTTTATAAATAAAACACATTCATATTAGACTTACATATAAAAAAGAAATCTGGATATTTTATCAAGGCATACAAAACGTGCGAAGCGAGATCGGGTCGCTCGTAAACGACAAGAAGATACTATGTACATCGTGTGCAGTCCTCCTACACCTGCCGTCACACGTCGTCCCACGCGCGTGACGTTCTAAGTATAGAACAATATTTACTTGCAATTTATCTTTGTTAGATATCACCTGCCTTGTTTTGTGTTTTACTTGTATTGGCAGCGGGTTTTGAGAGAAGGGTTTTTCGTAGACACTTTTGTGGAGTTTTTTTTTTTTCTCTTTTACCTATGTTACTGGGTGACAGTTGACACCTATGGACATCTTCAATACCAGAGTTATTGGAAATGATAAACACTGAAATGTCTCTTCTATATTATGTATGTATTTACAAAAAAAAAAATGTATATAAGTAGTTTATCAGCCATCTTGTTACCATAACACAAGCATTAGGTTGCTTAGCTTGGGACTAGATGGCGCTGTGTGAAATGTCCAGGGATATTTATTTATTTATTTTATTTATATTAATTACAAGGAATCTTGCTCTTAGCATAATCATATCTTAGCATAGTCAGTAAGAGTCTGACACTCCCTCCTGCTCCACCCAGAGCGGGAGGAGTCATTTGATGATTTCCCATCCTCAAAAAAAAAAAAAAAGCATAATCATGACCTTCTTTCTGTGAGAGTGACCGGTTCATAATCCACCACGCGGACGAAGTGTGGGTTGGTGTCACGATTTCGGTTTGCTTAATCTTGTTTTTATGGGGACAAAATGGTCCAATTTTAGACAAAGCTTTTATGAAAACAGTCTATCTAGATCGAATTTATCAAAACCAATATAGTGTGTTAGTTATTCATTTAATTTAATACCTAGTGTAAATAGTTAGTTGTATTAAATATTGTAAAGTTATGTTAGTTTGTTAGGTATTAAATATAACTAATATTATAATGGGAAAAGATTAGATTTTTGTATATTTGTTTTTTACGCTTCACGCTAAAACGGCTGAACGGATTTGGATACAATTTGGCACATGAATAGAGAACAGAACCACCTGGATTAGGGCATAGAATTATTTTTATCCCGATATTCCCACGGGATCCAGACTTAAGTGGGTGAAACCGCGGGGCGTAGCTAGTAAGTGATAACAGCAGTGCTGGAAAGGTCTCCTCTTGCAATTTCCACTACTTACCGCGACACCGTACGATATAAAATAGCTTTAAATTAAATTCTATACCATTCAATGTTTCAGTCAATGTCTAACATTAAAATTACAGTTGAATTTACAGATAAATATTAACGTGAAAGCTGTTCATTTCAGTTGAATCCTGCATGTGACAGCGTGTTAATATTGTCACTGCAAACATTGACGTAACAATCTGTTTCATATCGTGTTTAGTGTTATCCAAACATTGTTAGTAGCTGCAATCGTTTACATTGTATCACTATTTAACCAACTTCTAAAAAGGAGGAGTTTCTATGTCCGTCTGTTTATATTTTATGTACGTTCATCGATATTTTTATCAATTATGAACCTATTTAGAAAACTCCTGGGAGTTAACACCGGAATCCTGAGTGCAGTGTGTTTGAGATTCAAACTCACACAAGATGAAGACATCTTTATCCCCGAAGAGAATACTTTAATTTTCGCACCTATTGGGAGGTAATAAAAACCAATTGTTCTATCTAAAGCATATGAAAAGTCAATCAAAATGTCATCGTGTAAAAGATAATTATGCTGGAATAAATAATTCTGCTAAGCTGAGTCCCGCAACTGTGTTAATCGAGTACCTACCAACTAACAAATATGTTTTATCTATAATAAATGTAGATTTATTACAGTCAATGACTAATGGCTTCACAGATAAAAAGTTTTGGGATTTCATTTTTCTGTAAAACAGTTATTTAGTCGTACAAACAAAATATCAAAAGTTTGGTATCTTTCAGATTCAAAATCTTAATTTATTATTCATTTATAATAGGCACACCAACAGCACAGTCACTTATGTACAATCCAAATTAAATATCATTTACATTTAAAATTGGCATTTCAGTAACCATTCAAATAACAGGTACCGGTAAAACGGGGTGAATAGGGATGCATGGGTGAATCGGGACGAAACTTTAAAATGGATTTGTTCTTTAAAAGAAGTCGGTTAATAATATAGTTTGTTGCTAACAAGGACACTCTTTAATTAAAAAGCTGTAAGTAAACCCATTAGAGTATTTTCTGGCAACGAACTATATTATTTCAACGTTAAAACCCATTTTTAAGTTTCGTCCCGATTCACCTCTGCATCCCTATTCACCCCGTTTTACGGTATGCATGACATTTAACTTAAAAATATTAGAGACAAAGGAGAACAGTAAAAAGTATGTCTAGTAGATCTACTAGACATACTTTTATAATTGAATTATAAAAAAATATATTATATATTATAAATTAAATTTTAAATATCATTTACATTTAAAATTGGCATTTCAGCAACCATTCAAATAACAGGTATATAATATAAAATATTAGAGACAAAGGAGAACAGTAAAAAGTATGTCTAGTAGATATACTAGACATACTTTTTACTGTTCTCCTTTGTAAGAAAGAAAAATGCATTTATTTATTTGCTTTGTCTCTAAAATATTTTTAAGTTAAATGGCATGCATACCTGTTATTTGAATGGTTACTGAAATGCCAATTTTAAATGTAAATGATATTTAATTTGGATTGTTAATCAATTAAACATTACAAAACAAACCAATTTGAGCTACATAGACGTGCACTCTTCTTCACAGTCTAAATAGGGAACGTCTGTATGAAGCAAAACTAATGAAGAAAATATCAATTGAAAAATCTATTATGCAGTACTGAACACGTTTTACTCATCTGCATAATGCGTTTTTTATAGATGCAATACAAATGAATATCTGGCAGGAAACATACCAAATAATCGTTACTTTTTAATTGATTGAGAAGCAATGATTACACGAAACAGTTCTAAGACGAACATCAATGACGGGGTTTGTTTCAGCAGCCAAATGTTTACATTGGCAAATAGTTCCTGAAATTACGTTTATTTTAGCGAGTTCATGAATGTTCTTTTTACAGCACTGTGTGTGTGATTTATTTCTTGTTTTATGATTAGAAAAACCAGTGACCTTGTTCACACTTTTTTTATTATATTTAGCTAAAAATTAAGTAGCAAGACAGGAAAGAGTAACAAAAACTGGTTTAGAGGTTAATCGAGATTTTACTTTGATGTCTAAAATAAGTTAAATGGCTTCCCGCTTTCTTTTAAATTAGGCTTTTTATTACAAAGAACATTAAATTATCTTTGTCTTGATTAAAGGTCAATTTCTTCTTTTATTTATTTTATTTTTAGAGAACATTCAATTATCTTTGTTTTGATTAAAGGTCAAAATCATCTTTTATTTCATTTTTAACAGACTTCTAAAAAAGGAGGAGGTTTTTTTATATTTGTTCGCGCATAACTCCGTTTTTTGTTCATCAAAAACGGTTCAGTAGTAAACCAAAATTACTGGTAAAAATTACAACTTAAAAGAGAAAAATAAAAACTTTTTTGCAAAAAAAAATCAACCGACTTCCAAAAACGACACTACAAATTGAAAAATAACTTTAATTTCGAAAGTCGGTGTCGTTGGGTTCGCATTTTCGTTGTTTGCCACCGGCTTCCGAAATTAAAGTTATTTTAGAGCTGTAATTTCTGCTATATTTGAGTATAAAAGGTGAAACATTCTGATAGAAAAACTTTAGTCTTCAATAGCTTTAGGGATTGTTTTAACAAGTTCCTTCACATATTTGTCTTCGTACTTTCCTCCCTCAGTCACTTGAAGACGGGACCAAGCAATCTCGCAAAGTGTATTTGATTGAAACTTAAGTATTTGTTGATTCCTTTTCCCTTTTCCTGCAGCCCAGACAATGTATAAACTGTTTTAGATCATCAAATTCACAACAAGTTGCAGGAAAGGGGCCTTCTTTCCCTCCTTCTACTTACGAATGGGCAAATAACGCCTTCTGAGCAGAGGTTAAGTTTCCTCAAAACACCAGGTTAATATACCATATATACGCACTAAGCGCTTCTCGTCATCTTTTCTGATGCGCACAGCTAAGGAGTGGAATCGTCTGCCTGCGTCTGCATTCCCGAGTTCATACAACCCGAATCTCTTCAAGGCGAGAGTGAATAGGCTTCTTCTGGGCAAGCTCGTTCCACCGTAGATCTCATCCCTGCCTCTGGGCTGGATTGAGGTCAAGAGTGAGCCCATTGTCAATAAAAAATAAAAACAAAAAATAAGTCTAATGTATTTCAATTCATTAAGAAGAGTCCCTGCGACTCCTAAAAGTTGACCAGCATTTGCCCCTGTGATTTCTGCGCCCCAAACCGAAGGATCCAACTTTTCGGGTCCGATTCGCCGGGTTCTTGTAATCCCACTTTGGCGTTTTGGCGAAGGATAGAGTGTTGTGGCGCAGCCTGGGAGAGGGATATGTCCAGCAGTGGACTGTGATAGGCTGTGTTGATTGTTGATTGTATTGCAATTGCAGTGTACACATAAAATCACGCCTTTTCCCTCGGGGACAGAAACTACAGCCGATCGATTCTGTAAAAATCTCACCGTGAAAAGTTAGGTGAAGTGAGCTTAGAGTGAGCTGTCAATAGTGTCAATCCCTAGCATTAGTTGGAATGACAGTTCACTCCACGCTCACTTCACCTAAGTTTTCACGGTGAGATGGTTACAGAATCGCACTGCAGAACGCCACCTACTACGATCCTTACCTACTCTTTTTGCTTTGTTTACGTTCATAGTTACATCAGAGGGGCAATTCTCGTAATTTTAAAAACGTTCACAGTCTGATCTCAGTCTCAATCTGTCAAAAAATACTTAATAATTTCCCTACATTTTGACAAGTTTTTGACATTTATTTGTCGCCGAGATGAGACTGCGACTAGATTTTGAACGTTTTAAATTACGAGAATTGGCCTTCAGGTCACACACGTATGTCGGTTGCGAGTACTACGCACTCGACCTTTCTGAACAAAATCAGCAATAAGGTCACTATATGTCCTTCTAGGGTGGTCCTCTCCCGGCGTTTCCGCCTTCTAAATAAATTTTATTAGTCGCCTTTCATTCATCCTCTCAACACGACCAAACGATCTTAGCATATTTTTCAATTCTGGAATTAGGTCTGTTTATAATACTAAAATATCTGTGTGTTCATTCAATTTCCGCACAATCCAATCACATCAAAACGTCCTAACAAATCACTTTCGACACCACTGCAATTGAAAGCTCACTTTTCAGCACATCAAGGTCGAAATACGGCTAAAATGTTCCTGTGTCCACGGATATTTTTAAAAGCGTCTATTTTTATTGTAAATAAACAAGAACCCGTCTCTTGCGGCTAAGTACCGGCGTTGAATTACAAAGGTTGATAAACAAAATGGCCGGTAGAAAATTAAAGTGGTTTTCGCCAGCTCAACTTTCGACATGAAAAAGTAATGTATTTGTTTTGTCGACCTTATTTTTTTGTAGAGACAAGCAGGTTTTATTTTTAGGGTATTTTGATGTTAAAATTCTTTAGTGGTTTTAGGCGGAATTGTATTTGTTTCTTTTTATGCATTTCACATAAAAATGTACGGTCATCAAAGGAGATGTAACCAGGGGGTCTACTCCGAAGTAGTATCGGCCGAATGTTCGGCCGTTTCCTGCTATGAAATTACTATTTGGTTCGGTCGGTTCCGATCCTACACTCCTAAACTCTTTCGAATATTGACTATGGTCCCGACCCAACTGATACGATCTTTTTTTTTTATTGACAATGGGCTCACTCTTGACCTCAATCCAGCCCAGAAGCAGGGATGAGATCCGAACGTTTTTCGCATTTTTCAATAATATTCGGTTCGGCCATGTGTCGGTCCGATCCGAACATTCGTACTTTGCACTTCGGAGTAGGCCCCCAGGGTCGTCAGACACAGTTAAAGTTTAGTAAGAAACTGATGAATGTTTTCGAATAAAATTTAATTTCGAGAAAAAATGGCGAAAAAAATTCAAAGGTCACAGCCTCTTTTAAAGTTCAGACATAATCTTGGCTAGATCATGTGAAGACGATGTAGATTAGTGCCTGAAATGGTCTCTTGGAAATGTCTACTATTATTCAAAAAGACTTTTAGGTTCTCTCCCTGACTACATAGTACTTTACCCATATAATTTTAATTTTTAAGTATCTTACTAACATAAATATCACTGTCATCATCGACTTAGCCTTTTCCCAACTATGTTGGGATCGGCTTCCAGTCTAACGGAATGCAGCTGAATACCAGTATATTACATAGAGCGACTGCCTATCTGACCTCCACAACCCAGTTACTGGGTAATACGATACCCATGGATAAATACGGATCACTTTGTCTGACTTAAATTAATATAAATACATTACGCATTTCCCAATACAGTATCGAACATGTAATAGCAGTAATTGGCTAATATATCGGTATTTAATTGAGATACGCTACACCAACCAATTTGCTATAATTCATTATTCAGACATGGAATACAAATTACATCACGACCTCTGGGAAATCTATTTGATATAAAAAGTAGATAAGTGCTCACATTAGTATTGAAATATCATTAAATGATATACCTAGGTGCGTTCTTACACACTTTTGTTGGCTAGATGAATGTTTCTGAAGCACTTTAAGAATTTATTTTTAGAGTTTCAGAACTCTAAAAATAAATTCTTAAAGTTCCTTTCCTTTCCTAATTAAAAAGAGAATGTGTAAGACCGTACCCAGTTGTAGCATTATGAACTATTTAGATTTTTGTTGCCCTCATGGAGTAGTTTAATTAATAAGAGAGCATGTCTGCATTATTAGAAGCGAAAAAGTTTTTTTAGGTTCATTAATTTTAAGAAAGGGTTCATCATCAGCAATAAGTTCAATGAGTTTTTAGAGAATATGTTATATATTTCCCTTTATTGAATCAATCTTTCTTCCTCACATAATTATCTTTTTTCTCCAAGTGAAGTCAGACATGCTTCCCTAGGATTAATCAAAACAGACCTCTTAGGTACTAATCTTCTTTGTTTTCTGTTTTATATAGTTTTAAGGTGTATTCATTTTCCCCTGGCACAGGCAACTGAAGGAACACGGGTGGGTTTTAGTCAGCACCCAATAAAAAAAAAGGTGTATTCACACACAGATAGTTTATAACCAGGAATAACACATAGGATACTTTTTATTCCGATATTTCCACGCGATCGAAACTTATGCTGGTAAAATCGCGGGGCGCAGCTAGTAGTAGTTCATAATGCTACAGTCAAATTTTTCTTTGGGTACGGGGACCATACAAAATTAACCATTGTCCTTTATCAATTTGCATAACACAGGCTTATGGGGTGTGACAAAATATTGAATTATGTACACTGTAAAGGTAAAATAGGACTCAAATTCAACGCATTTATTTCAAATACAATCAACATCTTAGGAGATATCCTCATCTACCTAGCCTTTTCTTAGCTACCAGTTGGAATTGAAAAAATATTTTTTAGCCCGATTCTTTAGGAAGGCTATAGGCTATTAACGTCAGGCTAGAACTCTGAGCCGAGCATATAGAAAAAAAAGTCAGAAAACGAAGTAGGTAATAGCGGGTCGGGGGAACAAGAAATTTCACGCAGACGAATCCGCGGGGAAAAGCTAGTTTCAAATAAACCAATTACAGGCACTTTTGAATTCTCAAGGGGTCGGTCAGTCAGAAAGATGAAGCTAATTTTAGTTAAGAACCTTTTAAATAGTATCGTTTTTTTGTCCGTCTGTCGTAGGTCTGTCGTAGGTTTTTCTTTTCAGTGTGCTTTTGGCTTAAAGCATCATCCTTTCCTTTTCTCTAAGTCTTCATGAAAACATTATTATTTTTTTTTAATAACGTTAACCCACACTAGGAATTTCTCCTGTATCGTGGGTGCGTATTTGTATACGCACCCACGATACAGGAGTTTAAATGTTTGTACATTTAAACTCACATACACAAACAGCCAGACCCAGAACAACAACCTGTAGGCAATACAAATATTTGTTCCGTGCGGGAATCGAACCCACGACACGCAGCGCAGCAGTCGATCGCTCAGCCACTGCGCCAACCGTGTCGTCCGTCGTCGTTTGATTGCATGCCGATCTAAATAATAGTTTTTTAATCGACTCGCGTTTCTTGGAGTAATTTTAAAACCCATGTGAGTAAAACTCCAACCCACTAGAAATAAGGACTTAAGTACACTTATCAGGGTGGTTCGTGAAAAACTCAGAGGGACAATTCTCGTAATTTAAAACGTTCAAAATCTATTCGCACTCCCACTCATCTCAGCGACAAACGAATGTCTAAAACTTGTCAAAATGTAGGGAAATTAGAGGTATGTATTTTTGACAGATTGAGACTGAGATCAGACTGTGAACGTTCTTAAAATTACGAGAATCACCCCTCTGAAATCCATGAATACCTTAAGATAACAACGGTAAAGGAAAATGGAAACAAATACTGTACCTACGCGATATAAGAAGAGACTACTAGAGCATACTAATGAATTGGATAAGAACCTTCTAAATCACCAAACCACAACACGCCTAAAAAGATGGCATATACTAGACCTGGATCAGAGAGACTGAGAATAGCTCTCATCATGCTTTGCGTTTATGTCGGCTCAATGAAGCCACAATGTCAAAAATATATAAGCTACTGAAACCACATTGCCAATTGCAGATCATAAAAAAAAATTAGAGATGCTTAAATAAAAGAAATTGTAATGTTTACTTCTGAACCAATCATTATCATTACACAACAAGCATTTCAAAAATTGAAATGTAAAACAGCTCTTTGAACACGATAAGTGTTTATTTTTTAGGATTATATTATATTACCACAGGCGATCACTGGTACCTATAATTTAGGGGGCGTCATGTGCCTAATCGATGATAATGTGCACGCACGTTAGGTAAGTGGCACATGATTGATAGCTCAAACGTTTTTTACACTTCATAAGTTTAATATGAATCACTTTGAGTTCTTTGAACGATGATCGAAGGCCAATTAGTGTACTCGTATCATGTTTAATAGAGAACAAGACTGTGGCAATTTTAGTACCTATGTAGTGCTGTTTATTTATTTACGTTTTTATTTGAACGTGCGCAAAGTTGTTTATTGGGTGTAGGTACCTAAGTGCAATGATAGTGATGTGTAGAACGTACATATCTATGATTCAAAGAGAAATCTTACTCCTGGTAATATGATGGTTTTTCTACTATGTAGGTAATTATGATTCTTAAATATTACGAATTATAATCAGTTTTTTTTTTCTTCGGAAAAAAATTCCCGGCCAAGCCAACTGCAGACAAGACGAATACGAATACCTATAGAAACTTTTGATTTTTAACGCTTACAAAGTTTTCTTTAATAAAACCAATTTAACCGTGAATTGATATTGTCCAACAAAATCATTAATCTTTTCTGAAGCAAAAAGGAAATTTTCAGGCAAAGGTTTTGAACAAAAGCAACAAGTAGGTACTTAGATACTTTAAAAACTAATTTCACTTTACGGAGCCGAGATACGTCATTACTTGTAACCTCTCGAACGAAAGTTTAAAGTGAGGTGAAGTTTGAGTCCAATTTCCAAAGTCAGTTACGATAACTTGGAACTACGAGTTATGAGTTTATGACACTTTCCACTTGTTATAACACATTTTGTAATAATTATCATCACACCCTGAGGCTATAACTTGGCATATTGTTTTATCGTTCAAAGTTTTAGAGCAGTTTTGAAAGTTTTTGGTCTATGTGGTTCGTTATAAATTAACCGAGCCATCTTGTGTCTGTGAATTTGAACTCTGGTGCTACATAGTACTTGGGCACATCTTATATACCTACCTATATATTGAATACTATCTAATACTGTATAATATATTATGGTCGAATGACAGATGAACTCATGATGTTCCTCAGAAACATCATCATCTCATCTTAATTTTAATAATGTTTAGTTAAGCAAAGATCCGTGCAAAATCCAGGAGGACATACTGCCGACAAATTGCTTTGCAGATTGGTAGACGTGATGTTATAAAGCAAAACTTTGGATCTTTATGGAAATAAAAAAGAAGAATCTACTTAGGTATGAAACACGTTACGTATCTTGATGGAAAAGTAATGTAAACCTTGATTACAAAAAATATGATCATCACATACTAAAACGAAACACGCAAGTCACTATTACACAATTTCAGCGAATTAAAGTTAGATACGCAAAACAAATGATCACCATGAACCAGATGTAACGTAAACGTGCGCGTTCTATTTCCATTTTTTATGGACTGTTAGTTGATTTCGCCTGCTATGATTCATTGCAGTCGACGTAGAGATTAAAAATCATGTTTTTTGATGCGGCGTGTTATGGAGTTAGCATTGATTTATGTTTTACGGCGCGGGCGTCAGGTGTACCTAATGAATTGTGTACAGATTACTATATTATTATTAATTGTTGTTTCTCTGTGTAACATCATAGTTGTATAATTTTCATAAATAATACTCTAGTCTTTCCACATTTTTTGTGTGTTTTTAATCGTTGCGTTATTTACGTCAGGTGTAATAAATTAATTTTTCGAACATTATGGGTTAGTAATGTCCTTCAAAATTATTCAGACTGCAATTGATTATATGTTAAGTAATTAGAAAGCTGCAGCATACATGCAAAGGTGATGCTTATATCTAAAGGAGTATCTCTGTTTTCCGTAAATCAACTGTCAACTGAAAAATCAATCAAATTAACACAACTGTGTTGGAAAATGAATTAAAAGCCATTGATTTACATTAGGTATTTAACGTAGGTACGTTAAATACCTAATCATAAACCCACTTAACATGAGGGTATCTATAAATATATGCTGACGCATTGTCACGGCTACTTACACAATGAACATGCGGATCTGATAGCGTATTGACAAGGGTGCGTGGTGACGTAAGTTAGTTATTCCTATAAACGTCATCTCCATAATGGAATGCTTGATGGTACAGTATTATTAAAATTTTAAATAAAACTGGCTATAGCTACAACTTTTTGTTCTTGGCCAAACTCAAACCATTTACTTCAATTAAATCACTTTTGAATTCTTATCACGGAGTCGGTCAATCAGAAATATGAAGCTATAGTTGACCATTTCAAAGCATAGTAGGTGTACCTATGGAGAGGAACGGCCAAGAAACTCCATGGACACTGTTATGAATTATATTGTTACAAAAATATTAGTTACATCATTAATGTTCAATTTATAATCATATTTGAGAACGATGGAGAAAATACGTGCACGTTATAAGCGTCCAGAGACAAATAGACACAAAAAAAAACAATCCAAAAATAAAATAATTTAAATAGCGTGGTAACTACGAGATGACCAGCAGCAGGTAATTGCGTAACATCCTGACACTACTCACGAACATGACGCAAGGATCAACACCAAATCGAACCCCCGATCCGTATCACAGAAGCAAAGGAGACTAGTCTAAATTATATGGGAAGTGGTATATGGACTAATAGCGATACGGTTATGATATTTATGTAGGGATACCTCACACCTTAAGGTACAAACCTTTGTAAATTCTATGAAATTGCCGGGTCAGTTATTGATGCCCCTTTCTTTGCACAAGGGTAAAGTTGACATATCCCTACCACATCATTCATCATCAACTACAGCAGTCCACTGCTAGACATAAGCCTCTCGTATTGCACGCCATTCAACTCGATTTTCGGAAACTCTCATCCAGCTATACAGCTCTCATACAACCATCCTGCGAAGATCGTCGCTCCACCTAGCCTGAGGGCGACCCACCTTACATTTACAGATTCACGGTCTCCACTCAAGAACACGTCTACCCCAAGGGTCACCGGTTCGACGTATCCCTACACAAATATCAAAACCGTATCGATATTGATCCATAGACCACATGAAGGCCAATTCTCGTAATTGAAAACGTTCAAAATCTACAGTTCACAGTCTGATCTCAGTCTCAATCGGTCAAAAAATACTAATTTCCCTACATTTTGACAAGTTTTTGACATTTGTTTGTCGCCGAGATGAGACTGCGACTAGATTTTGAACGTTTTAAATTACGAGAATTGGCCTTCAGACTGCGAACGGTATTAAAATTACGAGAATTGCCTCTGTTCAGTTTCCTTTCAATATAAATGCCACTACAAATGTACGGTCAATTAGTGGCAAATTGGCAATGAAGAATCTCTTAAAAATTTGAGGCATTGCTTTAACTGCATATGTGGTGGTTTTGGCAACTCTTTTCAATAGTCATTCTTCCCGACTGAGGTAAAGAAAACGTAAGAAGACTCTTGATAGTTTGCCTTAAGCCGCTTGGCCCTTGTCAAGAATGTGCTAGCTTTCCTTATGATATACGAGTACATGACGACAAGGTTGGCGCAGTGGTTAAGCGATTGACAGCTGTGCTGCGTGTCGCGGGTTCGATTCCCGCACGGAACAAATATTTACAAGCCTACAAGTAGTTGTTCCGGGTCTGGCTGTTTGTGTATGTGAGTTTAAATGTTTGTAAACGCACCCACGATACAGGAGAAATTCCGAGTGAGGAGCAATAAAAGAAAAACCATAATATCACGCCTATAATTCCCGAACGGTTAGGCAGAGGTGTAGGTACTTATAGAAATGTGGGTGCATTTCGCCAATTATGTTACCTCCCATGTAAGAGAACCCAGGACCTCATACTCAGCAATACTCGTAGTGCTTGCGACCAATATACCAACGAGGCAATTAGTTATACATACACTCCAATATACCTACATAAAGCAGGTGTCTAGCATATACTGGTGAAACAAACAAGCAATACAAACGCAAAGGTCTTTGCCTAAGGATTTAACTTTGTGTACCGAACTAAGTTTGCTCAATTTATCTTATCTCGCTAGACGCCGTACCGCGTGCTGTTTGCATTTACTATATGCATCTACGTACCTATCTGAATTTTTAACTCCCGACGCAAAAACCGCTACCTAATATTTTAAACTTTAACAGAACGTTAGAAAATTTCATACGTACTTACGTAGTCATAATTTCAAGGTTATTTTTTTTTCTTTTTATAGGGTTTCACGTTTATACCTTTTTTGTTCTATTTGTGGCTATTTTTTCAATAGTTTTTTTAAAATTTATTTTAGACTTTTTACATTCATACTATTTTTATTATTATTTTGTGTTTAATTTTTTATTTAATTTTACATACAGCAAAGGCAGTGTCGTGCTGTATGTTAAATGCAAGCGTATAGTATAATAATTAGCTTGTTGTATTATTATGAGCAGTGGGTATCCCAGAACCGGCTGTGACTTACGAGTTGTAGGTTTACTAAAATCATCCCTTATCTACATACAAACACTTAAATGAATTGCAAAACAAAAGAACACATGACGCATAAAATAGAAATAGAAAATATTTATTGTCCAGGTAATACAGTAAGCAGGTTCACAGGTTCACAGCAAGTTAAAACGACATGAGTGGCTTAAAATATTACCTACAGCTAGGTTACTGGCTAGCTGGCTGGTGGGCCCCAAACTAGACAGTTAGTCTGTATCTTGGGGCTCAGAGTATGAATTCCAGAGTGGAGACTAGAGAGGTGATTTCAGGTATGGTATGGTGCGTGTGTATGTTTGTGAGGTGTGTGTGTGTGGTGTGTGTGATGTGCGTGTTGTGTGTGTGTGTCTGGTGTGGGGGTGTGTTTGTTCCATTGTGCTTCAAAAGAACACAAACACAAAAAAACAAGCTGTGGGAAAACATATCATATCCACGCAAAACGGCCATTGCTCAGAATAATGCTAAGACCTTATACGAGACAGAGCCCCAGCGCTGGTTATTAGAGCTGAATGAACCCACACAGATAAATAACAATAACACAATATCGATACAATGACCAGTAGCAGGTTTAATTAATACAGGTAGCAGATTTAATCAAGAGCCTGGTTCACCGCATATATTAATAATGATCTTAATAGGCACAGCATATCGAACTTAATTGAATTACTTAACTGATATTTGTGTAGATATATGTTTAATTAATCGATTTGGCTATGATAAGAGCGCTAACACACTGGGACGCTATGGCGACGTCGCTGGCTACGTATAATAATAATAAATTCTATTTATTTCCAAAAGGTTACAGACTTAATTTAAAAGGTTATCAAAAAGGTATTAAATTACATCTAATAGTAGGAGGTAAGTACAAAACATGTGGACTAATTTTCAGAAATCTGTATACAATAAATTGGTGAGCCGCTGCCTCTCAAACTAGGATTACCTGTATCTTGAGAGACAGTTTTCTGCCATGGGTATAAGATATTATTACTATAAGATTTATACAGTTTGTGGGTTTTGTCGATCTACCAAGTGATATAGAAACTACCATACTTTATAATTAAAGTAAAAACATAAAAATAAAATAAAAACAATGAGAACAATTCAAGGAAGGCATGAGTGTGTGCGTGTAAATCGCGTGTGTATCCAAACAATTCGTATTAAAATGTATGACAGTTAACTCACTTGGCTACGGTCTGGCGAAGTCGCCAATTTGGAAGCGTTGCCAAGACCGACCGGCCACTGCGTGGAAACTGGATACTCTGGCAACCTGGCGACGCGTAGCCAAGTTATTTTTTATACAAATAAGTTACGCCTCCCTCACTCAGTGGCTAACTGACCGCCAGAACTGAGAGATAGTAGCGACTGGCTACTTATTTGGCAACCTCATTTGGCTAAGGTAAGTAGCCTGAGGTAGCCATGACTACGCAGCCAGCGACGCTGCCATGGCATCCCTGTGTATTAGCGCTCTAGCAGTTTAATGCAATTTGAGTGGAGAGGTCGAGAGGAACTGGTTGATTTCTGATTGTTAATTAGCAATTATTGAACAACAGATACAGTCATTTACGGTGTGTTTAGATACACGCATGCAACATGTGATCTTCTTCGTGTCGCTTCTACTAACTTCACCGTTTCCACGGCGTTTTCGGTGCCAGAGAATAGCTTGACAAGTCCTGAAGTGGAGAACGCACATCGGCAAGTGTAGTGTGGTACGCTCGGCCCGAAGGTGGCTGGGACAGATTGGGAGAGGACTATGTCCAACATTGAACTGCGATAGGCTGAGTTGATTGATTGATCTGTGGCAGCGCAGACGTCACTTCGGCTGCATATTTTGGGGCTCTGTGCCCCAAAATATGCAGCCGAAGTAGGGCAGGGGCAGGATAGGAGAAAGCGATATGTGATAACCGTAGGTATTAAGAGGGAGTATTCGAATCAAGACAAAGGTAGGTTAATTATGATAAAAAAGCACTTTCTCTCTCCTTAAATTTTCTTTGCCCTGTTTTCGTGTTTATTATAATTTATATTTATTTAGTTTAGTATTAATATACTTTATGTATGTATTTATTGTATTATGTAAATGGTAGACCACTGACTACCTAGAGTATTTGTCTCTTCTTCCCTTTTTTAATCCATCCAAAAGTTGTCTTTAAAAAGATCGATCTTAGCGATGAGACCGCCCATTGTGTCACCCTTTGTGAAATTTCTATGTTTATGTCTGTAATTTATATGATGTACACAATAAAAAGTATTTTATTCTATTCCAGGTACAGAATCTGAGAAAATAATGAGAAAAGAAAACAAAAGAGTCAATAACCAAGATGGTAAGCAGGAATCCAGGACATTATACTAATCGGTGATTTGGCAAGTTAAAATGACTGGATAGGTACATAATATGGAGCTGTATTAAGTTTCTCATTTATGGAATTAATATGTTACTAATATCATGATACAATCCACCATCTTGTAATTATCACAACATAACAATGGGATATGTTCTTATATAAGCAACACATGTTCCAAACGCGGCTAAGGCAGTGCACACACTAACTTCTTTAGTTTATAGACGCACGGCTATTCAAAACTTAGCTATTCAAATGATTTCCAATGATTAATCCTTTACAATGAAACTTGATCAAACTAATGAAACCTCACTCCATAGTAATCGCACTTGGGTTTCCTCATGCATTTTATCTGTTCGGAAAATTTACCGTGATACAATGTTATGGAATGTTAATAATTTTAGGGACTTAAATACGTACGCAGCTATCTGTTACTATTAAATTGCACACATACAGCGTTAAGTTAAAAAGTACATACGCATCTACACTAAGTTTTTTGCATACTTCTTCTGCTTGTGGTTTCTAAGTTAATTGGCTATCTATTATAATGCCAAAGAATTTGGCAACTAGTACTTGGTCAACTTTTTGTCCATTATAGTGTAAATGTAAGAGTTCTGGTGGAATCCATTGATAAAAATGCATTACATTAGTCTTTGGTATATTAATCATTAAATTATTTTGGTCAAGCCAGCGTATAATGTTTATTAACGTTTCATTTATGTCATGTTCGTATGTTTTTTTGTAAATACATTTAATTAAGGCACTACTATCGTCAGCGAATAAGACCATAGAATGTTCAATGTGGCGAGGTAAATCAATAATATATAGCAAAAATAATAAAGGGCCCAGGACACTACCCTGTGGTGCGACATACCTAATAATTCTTGCCTTAGATAAATATTTTTCTTCGTGCTTAATTTTTAGACATATTCTAGATATTTAAATATAAGTAAAGAGCAGGGGGCCTACTCCGAAGTGCAAAGTGCGAATGTTCGGATCGGACCGACACATGGCCGAAGCGAATATTATTGAAAAATGCGAAAAAAGTTCGGATTGGCTCAGTTGGGTCGAGGCCATAGTCAATATTCGAAAGTGTGTAGGAGTGTAGGATCGGAACCGACCGAACCAAATAGTAACTTCGTAGCAGGAAACGGCCGAACAATCGGCCGATACTACTTCGGAGTAGACCCCCAGGATAGGAGGTGGAGCATGGTATGCGATATAGCTCCTACTGCCGTTCCGTCAAGTTACCACTTTACCAGGTTGGAGTTACATCTTCCCACTTGTGTCTAGAGACGGTATGGGCATTGAAACTAGGACAATCATATAGCAAAACGGATCAGTAGATAAGGATTTCAATAAATCGGAGGTATTCAAATCCAAATGGAATATCAACAAATGAATTCTAACAATATCTACGTGGGCTTTTAATGGGCGTTATTCGACTGAAACCTAACAAAAGCCGACTCCGTTCAGTTTCGCCGAAACGTTCCCAGCGATCAGCTAATCTCCGTTTACAAGTGAATATCCGTTTGTATGCAACAGTAGCAAGTCAGTGACATTTACAGCTTTATGCAATTCCACAATGAACGACGTCGACGCCATTTTGGCAGGTAAATAAAATTATCAATTCTCTTTTAATGGGCGTTGTCTGTTCGTTGGAATATTTATGTTTTTTTTAAGAACAGACCGTACGGTTTATTACGATAAAACGCCTTCATCTTCCGTCGCATGTTTCGGAAACTATTTATAAGATTTTTTTTTTTTTCGCAAATCGAGGTTAGTCATAGGGTGAGAAATTATTCTGCCTTCTCTTATTGGTAACTTGCATAACTAATTGTATCCGCCACTGCTTGTAGATTTGTAGACCTTTTTATTTATTTTATTAGGTACCTGGCCTGGTTGACAGGCCTACGCTGTCCTCCCATAATTATTAATTCTGCAATTTGAAAACATTGTAAAAGTCAATTTTATTTGAGTAACCGTGGAGTTTCTTGCCGGCTCTTCTGCATAGGAAACGACCAAATGGAACCGTGCACATAGTTTCTAACGTTTCATAAGTGCCCGTGTAGGTTTATGTGAAATAAAATATTTTTATTTTGATTTCACTCAAAATTCCTATCTTTTATCCAGACCCAGGATTTTATCCAGCACTGGACCTGTTCCAGTGTTACTAAAAGGTGGGATTTTACCCCATTGAAGGACACTGAACGAGACAATAGAAGTTTTATTTACGTCTGGGGGTGTTTAATGTCCCGCAAAGTGTTAAGATGGTTTTTAATTAGGAAATCGACAAAAAATCATTTAGAGAAGCAAAAATAGAAACAAGCACCAGCTAATCCATCCATTTAGTAATAACCGAGGGGCTTGTGGCTAAGTAATAACAGCCGCACGGGTCGATCGATCAGGTTAAGCTTCGCTTGCCGCGGTTGGTCCGTGGATGGGTGATCATCTTTACAAATCGAGACCCCCTCGGAAAGCACGTTAAGCCGTTGGTCCCGGCTTTTAATCCTTGGATCTTTGACAGTTGTTATGGGTCGTTAGAAGCCCGAAAGTCGGACAACCAGTCTTACCAGTATTAACCAGGCACTGGGTTGTGGAGGACAGATAGGCAGCCGCTTCATGTAAAGTATTCAGCTGCATCCGGTGAGACTGGAAGCAGACCCCAACATGGTTGGGAAAAGTCTAGGCAAATGATGACCTCGTAAAACGCACCGCGTCGCCCTACTCTCCAGTGTAAATACAGCCTAACCCAAAGCGTCTGCTATCTACCAACAATGTGTGTACCTATTGTTCGTCATAGCTTGCGGTGTCATTATTTCAGAATTAGGTCATGCGGATTATCGTCTAATGCGCGAATTATCGCACAAATGTGTTAGATAAGGGAATTAATATCTGTGTTATCTGCATCCGTCAAATCTCTTGGTAGATGTGGGTGCTGGAGTGAGAAATCTTGATATAGACAGTGGAAAGGTTAAGAAAATAGATACATACGTATCTACTTTTTTAACTTTACCTCTATTTTGAACTGTCAGTAGTAATTGAATAAGAGTAGGTATGCGCTATGTGTGTAGGTATGGCTCTGTTTCAAGTTTCAAAATAATTCATACTAAACTTTAAGCATATTTAATTTAATTTTTGCTCAGTATTACGTCACGTATACCGTATGCGTAGATCACAGCAGAAGGGTCGGCTTAGCAAGCAGGCGTAACGAGCACGATTTTAAAATTGAAAAAGTTTGTTCCTTACGCAATATATACTTATTTTCAGACTTCATTCATACCTATAGGTGACACTCACTGTGCTTGTAGCACAAAAGTAATCTCGTATTTTTAACCCCCGGCGCAAAAACGACGGGGTGTTATAAGTTTGACCTATCTGTGTGAGGGTGTGTGTGTGTCTGCCTGTAGCATCGTAGCTCCCAAACGGATGAACCGATTTTGATTTTGTTTTTTTCGATTAAAAAATCATTCCAATTTACATTAAGTTTGTCACGCGTTCGTTCTAGTGCCTTTGTATGCTAATCTCTGTCTTGTCTGCGAACTTACGACTTAAACATTCTTCTTGTTTAATTGTAATTTTATATTCTTGTTCGGTACATTGTTAACGTAGGAGGATTGTTGATACAAAAGATTTGTACTACCCAAAGAATACCAACATTTTAATGAATTCAATGAACGAACAGAATCTAAGAAGTCTGCCTAAATAAGGACTTTAGTAATCTACTTAGAAAATTCTGTTCTGTAGGTAGGTAAGTAGGTACTTTTCGTAAAGCAAAAAAATGATTATGATTGGTTCTTTCTTTAAGTTTTGAAGATAACAAAATAACCTAATATTAAGTTTTACTAACATAGTCATAAGATTTCTGCTTACTAACCCACTATGGATGATACTTGTCCGAAATAAAGGTTATTTTATTTTTTATTTATTCTAACTCAGTCCGTTTAAAATAAATAGGTAACCCTTTCATGTTATTTCTGACATTCTTAGTCTATGCCTGCACTTTAAAGGTTCGTTCGTAAAAGGTTAGATTGATCATCCTCAGCATTTTATGAATAAAGGTAAACCCTATAAGGCAAAAGTGACATATACTACTAGCAGCGCCCCGCGGTTTCACCCGTATAAGTGTTGATCCCGTGGGAATAACGGGATGAAAAGTATCCTATTTGTTACTCTGATGTATAAGCCATATTACTGTAAAGTTTCGTCGAAATCCGTTCAGTAGTTTTTGCGTGAAAGAGTAACAAACACCCATCCATCCATCCATCAAACTTCCTTACAAACTTTCGCATTTATAATAAAGATTGATTGTGACTCGTACAGCATCATAAACTAAACTAAAAAAGCTAAAAAAAATAAATAAATTAGGTACCTAGGTACATAAAAATAAAAAAAAGTAAGAAAAAGAAAAATTAAACAGAAAGTCCTGTACGAGGCCAAAAGGCTACGATCTCAGCATGATGCTTCGACATCTGCCAGGGCCGCGGGTTGTTCGAAAGAAATACCGTGGCCCCTGGCATAGGCAACTGAAGGAACACGGGTGGGTTTTAGTTAGTAAAAGTCTGACACGCCCTCCCGCTCCGCCTAGAGCGGGAGAAGTCATATGATGATTTCCCAACCAAAAAAAAAAATGCTTCGACATTTAAAAAAATAATTGTCGCAGCGTATATTCATAATACCTAATACGCGTATATTCTGATAGGGCCCGCTAGTATTCTGGTAATTGGAGGTGGATAGCTGTTCGGTTCAAACATTCGTCGTATTCGAATTTCCCGTGTCGCGTAAACAAACTGTGAGCATAGTGGCCCAGTGATAACAGCCCCGTTTTACGAGTTGTAGGTCGTGGATTCGAACTCAGGCAGGCGTTTTACTTTGTGTAAATAATTGCATCACCGTTGAATGGAAACATCGTGAGGAAACCTGCATGTCTTAGATTCATAAATTTGAAGACATGTGACATTTACCAACCCGCACTGGGCCCGCGTGGTAGATTACAGCCCACTCCCTCTCACTGACAGGAGGCCTGTGTCCCAACAGTGGGAACAATAAAGGCTGATTATGTAGGTACACCATATGCGGCTAAATTGCTAGATATACTCGTACGTACGAGTATATCGGTAGGCAAAAGCATTATAACCTCATTTTAGAATTTCCTTTGTTGCGTAAACAAACATTACGCAGGCAAATTATATAAACATTTCCATAACTTAGATGTACCCGCTTTTATACTTACTCAGTCATTATAGTGTTTATCTCAGTTTCAAAGGACAGACATGAAATACACACACACACACACCCCAACACACACACACAGCACATAAAATTGTATCGCAGGTATACGTTTCCGAATGAAATAGTGAAAAAGGTAGTAAGCATAACATCACGCATATTTTTCCGAAAGGTCAGGCAGAGGTATACCTAGCGGATACCCACATTTTGCCAGTTGTTTTGAACTAGCTGCGCCCCGCAGTTTCACCTGCATAAGTTTCCATCCCGTGGGAATATCGAGATAAAAAGTATTATATATGTTAATCCTGGTTATAAACCATCTGTGTGCCAAATTCCATCCAAATCCGTTCAGTAGTTTTTGCGTGAAAGAGTAACAAACATCCATCCATCCATACAAACTTTCACGTTTATAATATTAGTAGGAAATAGGATTCCCATGTAATAGGGGACTCCGGGCTACTACAGACTACCTACACTATTTGTCTCTCCTTCCCATTTTTAATCCATCCAAAGGTTGTCTCTAAAAGATCGCTCTTAGCGATAAGGCCGCCCATTGTGTCACCTTTTATAAAATTTCTATATTTATGTCTGTAATTAATATGGTGTACGTAATAAAGAGTATTCTATTCTATTCTAGGTACCTACAGAATCTGAGAAAATAAAACAAAAGTGTCAATAACCAAGATGGTAAGCGGGAATCTGGGACATTATACTAATCAGTGTTTTGTCATACAATACGAAGTTAAAATGATTGAATAGGTACATATTTATATAATAATAATAATAAAAACGTTTATTTTCTCCACCACACAATGAAACGTTAGTACATACAATACATAATTGTGTATACAAAAATACATTAATGTTGTGGAGACTGGAGCCTGTACTAGGTATACCTGTGTTACAGGTCTCCAGGCCTCCATACTACACGGGCAAGTCACACAAGACGTTTGTATCACAAATATGGTGTACGTGATAAAGATTATTTTATTCTATTCTACTGAGAAATTCCTGATGATAAACTCGATAACCATATTCAGCAGTAGTGCTTTCAACTACGAGCCAGTAAATAAATAGTTCTGAGTTTGTTTGTTCTTTATGCTATGAGATCATAGCATAAAGAACAAACAACAACAGATAAATTAAAAATTACCACTAATAAAATGGATACAGAGACACAAAGTATAGAAAATCTGCGTTGATGTGGAATAATGAAATAATTAACGTCGTCCTTAAACTCAGTGAGCGTCCCCTTAATATTTATGGCGCGTCAGCTGTCCGCGCCCCTAGGCAATAAATATTCGACGCTGATACTCCCTCTTAAATAAATCATTGTGAAAAATGGATAAGTTGGTAGGTAAATGTTTATTACTAGCTTCAGAGCCCGCGGCTAGACTCTCTGTTCTGTTTTGTAAATTTTCAATAAGTTATCATAATCAGCTTATAATGTTCCCACTGCTGGGATACAGGCCTCCTCTCTATGAGAGGGGGTGGGCCATAATCTACCAATTCAGCCCAGTGCGAGTTGGTGGCTGAAAATCATTCTAAGAAAACCCAGCGGGCTAATAGCTTAACACACGTAATCATTTTGACAATTCAATAATATTCATTGCGTTATTTACGTTGTCAAGCAGACGAATTTTTCAAATAAATGAAGCAATGGATCACTTTCCTTGAAAATCCTTCGGATTGTTGCAGAAAGTGTGTAACCTTCTCTAACCGGATGCAGCTGAATACCAGTACCTATTTTACATGGAGCGACTGCCTATCTGACCTCCACAACTCAGTTACTGGGTAATACAATACCCCTTGGTAAGGCTGGTTGTCAGACTTTCGGGCTTCTGACTACCCGTAACGACTGTCAAAGATCCGCGAATGCCTGCACGGCTAACAAAAATGTAAAGATGGTCACCCATTCACAGAGCAACCGCGGCAAGCGTAGCTTAAACTGATCGATCGGCCTGTGCAGCTGTCATTATATAGCCACGGGCCTGGTATTATACTTATTCTGACACCAAAATAAACCATGTCTGTCGAAAAATAAATAAAAATAAAATAAAATGAATCTATCAAGTTACTTCTCGGTCAGTAATCAATAAAAATAATCTGTAACATTACATGTATGTATTATGTATAACAAACAGAGAGATGTCCTTTCGAAATAAATATCGAAAAAGCAAGTCATACATAAAACGTACAAAGAGATAACTGAACCATGAAAAGTCTGTGTATCAATTCTGTACTCGATTTATTTTCAGCCTGTATTCGTAATTACAAGGAAATATTTCGTAACGTGATTTTTATACATCTGCGCAATACGATTCCGTTTAGGGTTACCATTCGGACATGTCCGGCTGTTTGGCTCCCCGTCCGGTCGTTATCCAGCCAGGGGACCTACTCCGAAGTGCAAAGTGCGAATGTTCGGATCGGAACTACACATGGCCAAACCGAATATTATTGAAAAATGCGAAAAAAGTTCGGATCGACCCAGTTGCGTCGGGACCATAGTCAATATTCGAAAGAGTGTAGGAGTGTAGGATCGGAACCGACCGAACCAAATGGTAACTTCGTAGCAGGAAACGGCCGAACATTCGGCCGATACTACTTCGGAGTAGACCCCCTGGTCACTTGTCTGATTTTTTTGACATAGGTAAGACATATTTTTTTTAAATATAAAAAAGTAATGAGGTAAGAAAGACTTAAAAGTAAATTTTCCCGACTTTATTTGCAAACTTTTGTTAAGACTTTTAAAATTTCCAAATGATAACCCTGATTTGGACCTATGTATTTATGCAAACGGGAACTTGTCCACATACATGCCAAAACCGAGATAAGTATACAGAAAGCTTTCAAAAATGCACCTTCTAACGAGCCTGTAAAGATGAAAATGATGTGACAATTTCGACAACTTTTTGACAAAAACGGCTTTTTGTCATTGTGTGGGTGATTCCGTTTTGGATAAGTAGGTCCATTTAGTGCTCTGTGTTTTGATTGTTGGTACGTACTTAATTGTTCTGTCTGCCGATGTCAGAAAGCAATTACTGTGGCCTTTGCGTTGCATTTGACACAATACATGTAGGCTATACCTACACTGGCGGTCGAGATCAATCATCATCAAACTTGATTTTAGCCTGCCAGGGTAGCGGGATCGTCCGAAAGGGTTACCGCTGCCCTGGAACATAAAGGGCTAAGGAAGGAACACGGGTGGGTTTTAGTCAGTAAGAGTCTGACACTCCCTTCTGCTCCACCCAGAGCGGGAGGAGTCATTTGATGATTTCCCATCCTCAAAAAAAAAAGAAGCATTTAATTATCTTCTGCTATACTACTCATATAACTCCCTGCATACTACGCCAACGTATATTATCTTGTATGGAACTGCACTCTAATTGCGTTACAAACTATCAATCTCAATCTGAATCATTTTGAAGGATATTGCTAATCCATTGCTTCATATGTTCGCAAAATTTGTCTGCTCAACAACGTAAATAATGCAATGAAACATTCATTGCATTATATACGCTGTTTAACTGTCAAAGTTTAAGTTATTTCTACTGATGGTGTTTAACGCAATTACCCCGCTGTAGACAAAGAATCAATTTTTCTCACACATAATACATTTTCCTGAGTAGCAGCCCGGAGTCTGAATTTGTGTCTGGTTAATCATCATCTGCCTGCCTTTTCCCAACTATGTTGGGGTCGGCTTCCAGTCTAACCGGATGCAGCTGAATACCAGTATTTTACATGGAGCGACTGCCTATCTGACCTCCACAACCCAGTTACTGGGTAATACGATACCCCTTGGTAAGACAGGTTGTCAGACTTTCGGGCTTCTGACTACCCGTAACGACTGTCAAAGATCCACGAATGACAGCCGGGACCAACGGCTTAACGGGCTTTCCGAGGCACGGAGGGGTCTCGGTATATAAAGATGGTCACCCATCCACAGACCAACCGCGGCAAGCGTAGCTTAACCTGATCGATCGACCTGTGCGGCTGTTATTATTTAGCCACGGGCCCTTCACGGATTTGTGTCTGGTTAATGATAAATGATTTTATTTTGTAAGTAGGTTTGTACAAACACTTTTACACGTCAATCGTATTTTAAAACTAGATGAGGTCGGCGTTTCCTATCTGACTAGTCTGAGAAGAAAGGCCGAAACAAACTCAGAGGTCACAGTCTCTTTTAAAGTCCAGACATAATCTTGGTCAGATCGTATGAAGACCATGTATATCAATGTCTGAGATCGTTTTTTGAGGAAAGAACTAAACAATGGCGGTGGCTATGAGGCTTAAACATAACTGGTGAAATGTGTTCGTACTGCCGGTCGATTCTGTAAAAATCTCACCGTGAAAACTCAAGTGAAGTGAGCTTGATGTGAGTTGTCAGTAGTGTCAATCCCTAGCATTATTTGAAATGACAGCTCACTCCACGCTCACTTCACCTAAGTTTTCACGGAGAGATGGTTACAGAATTGCACTGCTGTAGGTAAAACTCGCGTAATCCTTCGGGGATTACAGGCCAGAGGGGTAATTCTCGTAATTTTAAGAACGTTCACAGTCTGATCTCAGTCTCAATTTGTCAAAAAATACCTCTAATTTCCCTACATTTTGACAAGTTTTTGACATTTTATTGTCGCCGAGACGAGACTGCGACTAGATTTTGAACGTTTTAAATTACGGGAATACGGGCCCTGATGTTATGTTATAAGATTTTAAATTAAGTCTACTGTATATCGAGATTAACTTTCTCGATGGTCTAATGGCTTGGGAAAAGTGGTTTTGAGTTTGTTATCTAGGAAATTCTTAGTAGCAGTCCCGAGTCTGGGTTATATTTAAATGGCAATTAGCTCGTCTCTTATTAATCGGGATTTAATAATAATAATAAACTTTTATTGGCAGACCCTGCAGTCCATAATGTTAGTATTTACATAAAATTACTTAATTAACTATTGTTAGTAACACATCCAAAGAAATTATAACATAAATAAAAGAGAAAACACTAAGAAAATATAATATAAATAAAAAAAACTTGAAAGGTGTCAAGAGACACCCGGATGGAACGAAGTTCAAAGAGAGAGAGAGAGAACTATAGCAAAAAGTGTCGTTCCAACTTTTGGTCTTAATTTTTTTCCGTCTAGCCGCGCGTTGAGAAAGGGGTCGCAACGCGTGGTAAGGAACTTCGTTCCAAAAGACAACATTATATAAACTACCTATCGCCGACCTATGTGTGCAGTCTCACCCACCGGCCAAGCATCGGGCAGTCCCGTCGGTCACTCAATGCCCTCACCATACTATGGGAGCTGACGCATGTTCTGTGACGGAGAGAAGCGCATCGCTTTCAAATGATGGCATAAAAATCATCCACCCTCCCATCTGCAAACATACCCGAAGCGCTACAAAACCGCGGCAGCCCCACAAGCATCCTGAAGGCATTGTTATATTGTACACGCAGAGCGCTGTATGCCTTCTGCGTATACTTGACCCAGAGGCTGCAGGTGTAGAAAGTCTGACAATAGGCTCGAAATAGCTCGATGCTCGAGCAATAGGCTTAGACATAACTGGCAAAATTAGAGTATATCTTAAAACCACTATACACCAGAGATGTATATATATTACTGCCTACAGGAGATAGAAGCATAATGGTGTCATCATTCACCTGCTCCTATCCTAATTTATTTGGGTTCGGCGCAACATGTCTTTTTCGTCCATTTCTCTATTAGTCGTCATCTCAGTAGTCACCCCCTTTCTAACCATAATATATCATCATTCACACTGTCCATCAATCGTTTCTTTGGTTTTCCTCTCCTCTTAAAGTCATCGACATTCATACTCAAAACTTTTCTCATGACATTTTCCTCATTCCTCCATATCACATTCCCATACAATGACAACCGAATTCTACACTACTTTTCAGTTACCGGTGCCACTTTCAGACTTCCTCTTACGTACTCATTTAATCTATTCGTGTAATATCACACATCCCAGAAGCATAATGCTATGTTATATATTATTATATGTAAATAGATATAATTAGCTACCTACAATATACACTCCAGAACAGCCGGTCGATTTTGTATAGATCTCACTGTGAAAACTTAAGTGAAGTGAGCTTGATGTCAGTTGTCAGTAGTGTCAATCCCTAGCATTATTTGGAATGACACTAGCTCACTCCACGCTCACTTCACCTAAGATTTCACGGTGAGATGGTTACAGAATCGCACTGCTGCAGTGCGATTGCTAGGGATTGACACTACTGACAACTCACATCAAGCTCACTTCACTTGAGTTTTCACGGTGAGATTTTTTACAGAATCCACCGGCTGGACAGACACCAAAAGCGAACATTTATAATTGTTTCACGTCAAACAATTATTTATTCTGTTTCAAAAATACAATATGGAACACTGCATATTGACACACCGTTGTGAGTACAGCTTTCGGTTCATGAATAAGAGAACAAAACTGTGATATTCACTGCTTTAGTAATGTGAAATTCAGTGGACACGAAGAGTCGGCTCGGGTAATTTATAGTGCCTGGCTGCGAGAAATGAACGGGAATAATGGAGTACTCGAAAATGAATGAATACTGATGAATTTATAAGCTCCTACGTGATAATGCTCTTATGATTGCGTTTGATAAATGTCTTGTCTGGGCTGTAGTTAACTGTGAAATAAATGGGAAAGTATTTATTTATTATTCACAAAATTCACAACACTTTGAAATTTTATCTTAAAATATATAAACTAGTCTTACAGCCAATTACGGATTTACAATTTAATAACTATGTATAGTTATTAAATTGTAAATCCATTCTGTGTGTTTGTTTCTGCTACATGTCTTGTAAGACATGTAGCAGAAACAAACACACAGAATGAAGTGAACTGCTAGCACCACCTAAGCATTGCTAAGTGTACAGTGTGGGTACACACTCACCCACACCGTATTGACTACACGCACAATTGACAATTGACTGTAAGACTAGTTTATATATTTTAAGATAAAATTTCAAAGAGCTGTGGAGTTTGTGAATAATAGATTAACTGTCGAAATTCAGTATGACAGTCATAAATACTTTCTCGTAAAGTAAAGGAGTATATACAGGATGAAATTGAAAACTTGCGACAAATCTAAATAGGAGGTGCTGTAACTGTTACATAATCATAATAAATGGTCAGTTCCCAAATCTTGAAAAAAAATTGTGTAATTATCGTCTTAGATTAATTACTTAAAACTTAAAACACGTTGAATTAGATATTTTAATTTGTCGCACCTATTTAATTTCATCCTGTATGTTTAGGGATGTAGAAAATATTGGAGCAGATGAACAATCAATCTATGTAGCCTTTTCCCAACTATGTTAGGGCCGTCTTCCAATCTAACCCAATGCAGCTGAATACCAGTTTAGAGGCACGAGGAACAGGGTGTAAAGTTCACTCATCCTCTATAGAAAAGGGAGGATCCTCCGACCAGACGGGTGTTGTGTCTGGCGGGCTATTGCCCAACGATTGATGTTGGGAAATTGTATCTATGCTAATTGCGCGGTAAACTCTGCTTGCGAGATGCAGGATTTGCGTGACGTCAGTATGACGCGTTGTTCGCATGTGGCGTTGTAGATACCGCTACACCAGTATTTTTAATGGAGTGACTGCCTATCTGACCGGGCACAAATCAAGACTCCAGGGTGCTAATGAGAAATTTCTGAGGGTAAAACCCAATAACACATTTTGTTTAGTTTAAGTGAATTGTTTTTTGATTCTATGTATTATTTTTGGTCTCCTTTGCTCTATCACACGCTGTCTACATCTAGAAAGAAAGAAAGAAAAAAGTTTATTTGGACACAGTTCGTGAAACACAAAATACAAAAATAATAAAATTAAAAATAATGTTTCAGACAACAATAGTGTGTGCCTCACGGCTGCGCCAAAAAGGTTCATTTCAGCGTTAATGCCAGACAGATGCTGTCAGACGCTGGTTTTCTAATGAACCTCTATGGAAAAGTGACGGGGAGCACACACAGTCTCAACATACCTAATACATACCTACTCTCTGTATCTATTCTCCTATCTCAGGTATGCTGGAAGAGATTTCTTAAAGCAACACCTCTGTACCTATTTTTTCTGTTCTGTTTTTCATTATCTGTTTATATATGTGTGTACATAAATGGTAAAATAAATAAACCACCACGTACCCAGAACCTCATGTTTAGCAGTAGCGCTAGCGAGCACTACACCAACGAGGCAGTCGGGACTTAGGTTGGTTCTTAGATGACAATAGCCCCATTCCATTCGGTTGGTGTATATCATCCACCAACCGAACCACCATCTACCATCCTATACCGTATGAAATAGATTTCAAAATTATACATAGTAATCTGTAAACTATAGGCATATTACACAGACACGCACCATATGGTTTAAATTGAAGTAAGTATGTATTTTTGTGAAAACATGTCAATCTTATGAATAAACCAATAAATTATTCCATACTGCGTCATTAAAATAATAATAATCAACTATAGAGAAGATAAACATGAGTCTGCAGCATGTGCCGATGTAAACATACACTAAACAATATGTGGTAGCCATTAGCCATGTTTAGATGACACGGTACTTCTGTTACCAAGATTCTTCAATGAATATGATATTTCATTACTGTATTGAGCTCTAAAGATGTAGACTAGATCTATCCGCCCGTTGTGTCACCCTTTGTAAAGGATATTGTAAAAAATGGCCTATGAATCAGCACGTACGAAACCTTTAAAATAATTACTAGTTTTTATTATAACTTACAGTACACACGGCTACACGTCAAGCTATACAAAACCAGTTTGTCTTGGCCTCACTTTGTATGATATTTTCTCACAATGAACGGTCAGCCAATACTGGTTTTGCATAGCTTGATGTGTAGCCGTGTGTACAATTATTACAATAGAACGGACTCTTCATAATTCTGAAAACATTTTAAAAAGTAATTCGTTTCGATACACTGAAACAAACAAACTGAAACAAAAAATAAATACGCCGGGGAATAAGTCCCCGGCGTAATTATTTTTTGTTTCAGTTTGAGGATGGGTGACCATCTTTACATACCAAGAACCCTCCGTGCCTCGGAAAGCACGTTAAGCCGTTGGTCCCGGCTGTCATTCGTGGATCTTTGACAGTCGTTACGAGTAGTCAGAAGCCCGAAAGTCTGATAACCAGTCTTACAAAGGGGTAACGTACTACCCAGTAACTGGGTTGTGGAGGTCAGATAGGCAGGGGTGCCATGTAAAATACTGGTATTCAGCTGCATCTGGCTAGACTGGAAGCCGACCCCAACATAGTTGGGAAAAGGTTAGCTAGAAAACCAGTTGATGATCGTAATGAAACGAAAAATCCGTAATATAATAATCCTTCACGACTTTCCCTAATCGAGTAAATATTATTATAGGGTGAGAAATATAACCGTAACGTATGTTTGATTATTACCCTTGGAAGTCGGAACGGCTTTCCCAGCCAATGGCACGACATTTCGTGTAAAGAGCGAAAGTTTCGAAATAAAACTTTATTGGCTTCAACATTATGGTGTTTCCATGATTTGGCCATGTTTCCACAGGTTTTAAGCGATGTAATTTATGTTCACGGTCGGGGAAACTTTTATAGCTTTGTACATATTTACTTTATGAGGTGTCTATAATCCGTAGGCTTATTTGGTTAGATATTAGCTAAGTATGTATGTTTTGTCACGTTTTCGGTAAGAGGGTAAACAGAACACAGTAGGTGTTATTACGTAAATTAAAAGTTTGTTTCGAACAGGCTTCACTATGATGCCGTGTATCAAGAAAATTTGCTACAAATATTGACATTAAAATCGTAGATGTTATTTTAATTTATTTTTTTTACGTTATTTGTGTAAGCTTGCTTTTAGTGATGTTCTAACATACGTGGCTGACATAGATTATGTGTTTTATTTCAGTATTTTAGTTTATTTAGCTAATTTTGTCTCTCAAACAAATCCTCCTTTATTCTTGAAATCTAAAGAACGCAAGCCATAAAATGAGTAGGTCTTAAGCACGTTTGGTCTGTTCCACAAGTATAGTTTAAATAAATGCTTTTCAGGTTAAATTCTTACGCAATCATTCACTAAACGGAATTAGTAATAGTAAGTAGTAGTATTAGTATTAGTAATTCCGTTTATAGAAGGTCTCAACTTTATAGATATAAAGTCACGACTTTTTCCAACATTTCTGTTTGAATAACATTATTAAACTGTAATTGAAAAATCATTGACGAAAAATTGAACTCAATTTGTCAAGTGAAAAACCAATTTTTGTTTGTAGTGTAGGTAGTATGCAGAATATTGTGGTACGTTTTAGTGGGCATACACACGAGCGGCACGCTTTAACGGCACAAGCAAGTGCAGCCGTTGACAACGTGCTATTCGTGTATTTGAGGTCAGTTGCCTCTGCCATTGCCTGTGTACCGCTCGTGTGTATTCACAATTACCTTTAAATTCCTTTAGCTCACTTGTACGCCAACAAAACACATTACTAATTACGGTGTTCCCAAAAACAACCCCTCCAACGAAAGTCCTATAAAGCATTTCGCAAAAGGTTTCCCAAGGGACAACCTGTAGCATGAATAAGCTCAGGTCTTCTGGGGCACATTAGCACACCACCCGACTGTTTGCAAATTAAATAAAATGGATTCTAAGGGTACAGTGAGTTCATGTGTTTTACGACAGAGTAATACATATTTGCTGTGTTGCTGCTGATTTTTGTTCTTATTTTATTCATGGATGGTAGCTCTAGTTTTTTTCTGGGGTGGAATATTCTCATGGATGTCCACCGTCCAGGGGCGGGCGGTGGGGTCTCTTACTGACTAAAAACCACCCCGGGGTTCCATCTCAACCCACCACCACGGGCCTCCTCGGGTCAGGTCGTGTTTGACCCCCCCTGCGACGTGAGGACCGCGCGTGGAACACTACGCGCTGCCACCTCGGATCCTGATGTGTGGGGAGCAACAGACGTCCCCGAGTGTGTCGCCCCTGGACCCCTTTAGGGGGGCTGGAAGAGGCCGTTGTCCGCCCTTCGCCGACGCCCGGAGCGCCTGCTGCGGGCCGAGTGAGTGGACGAGATCTCCCTCTCCCTTTCCGCAGCCTCCTTCTGCGAGACGACTTACCGACGAACCTTTTATTCAAGGTTTACTGCTTGTTGAAGCTTTCATGGACTTTTTCCAATAAAACCAAATGTTTTGACGTGTTATTTACTTTTCTTTACATAATAATGTTATAAAACAAATAAAATTGTAGGTGGTATGCGCACTTTGTGGCATCGTTTCATGACTGGCTTGACAGTTGCGTCTTGGAAACTGTCTTTAAAGCGGTGTAAGTAAAAGTGTCCACTCCCCGTAACCATGAACAACTCTAGCGCAAACTATGCTGCAACTTTAATGTGCAACTTTTGTTAAATATGCAGACCTTTCCTCTTCATTTAAAACCTCACACACCGATACAAAATATTTCAATAATTCTACAATATTATCATAAATAAATTCAGATACAAAACAAAGAAAATTGATCGTTTTAATCATTTCAATGCTAAAACTCTAGCCTAATTTAGCGAAAACCGCGGACAGATAAATTGAGTTCTGTGCTTCCATTTGTACCAGTCCAAACTTATACCTACAGTGTTCATTAAAACAGCGACTAATCATTAGATTAAATTACATTAATTATACCAAGTGAATGTTGTAATGGTAGGTACAGCTATTCGTACCTAAGAACATTTCAAGTTATTACATAGGGGGGAGGGGCTTGTGGCTAGGTAATAACAGCCGCACAGGTCAATCGATCAGGTTGAGCTACGCTTGCCACGGTTGGTCCGTGGATGGGTGATCATCTTTACATACCAAGGTTCTTTTTATTTTATTAACATGTCTTTACCTCGAGTAGCTGGCCTATGAACGTTTTATTTTATAATAAAATAGATAAATAAATTCCTCCTTAAAGAAAGAAACTATTTTTTGGGAACGACATTGTTAGTCATATCATTTAAAGGTCTCCTTGTATTATTAATACATCAAAGGTCTACCTACCTTTATCCGAAAATAGATCTCTTATACTTAGAAAACAAAAGAGGCTTAGCCTGAAAGAACAAAATGAAAGCCTGTCTATTCTGTAAAAAATTTACCATGAAAAGTTCGATGTAGTAACCTGAAGGCCAATATTCCCGTAAATAAAAACGTTCAATATCTACTCGCGATCACATACAGCGACAATCAATGTCAAAAATGTAAAGAAATTAGAGGTATTTTTGACAGATTGATCAGAATGTGAACGTTCTTAAAATTACGAGAGTTGTCCCTCTGTTATTCCCCCTGATTCTAGGAGTTGACACTATTGACAGCTCACTTCAAGCTCACTGTGACATCACTTTACCTTCGTAAGTTTACACGGTGAGATTTCATCAGAATACAGCGGCAGGGCTCTGAGAGTCTGGTTAAATTCGCAAAATATGTACAGAGTCAAATTTAATTAGTTACCGAGACTCCACATATAATAAGGGCATCGATATCTAAACCATTAGGTTCTCATTAGTTCTCAATAAAGAGTAGACACAGAAGGTTTTGTAGTAATAAGCTAAGGCCTTCTTTTTCAATTTAAAAAAGTCGTTCGTTAACCGTACATTTTAAGCTGTATAAGAGAGCAGGCTTTTGTCCTGCGGTAAGGAAAAAAAAGGAATTATAAATATGCACCATTGCATAATTCACCACAAATATTGATGCTGCATCTTAAATGTAAAAAATCATATATTTTCTCACCTTTTATGCAACTTCCCAATTCCTAAAATTGCGTATAAAATTCTCATTTCTTTTACTAGTTTTGACCTACTTGTTCAATTACTTGCTCGCTGAACCTTTACAGCATTAAAGCGATACTGCCTGTTTATGCGTAAAATTTTACCTCCTGTACTATAATCCCACACTTGTATAGCCACATATCCTTTGATGGGGATTTCCACCACATTTATTAATCACTATTTTATAATCAACGAATTGCGCCCCGCGGTGGTACCCGCACAAGTCTCGAATATCGAGATAAAAAATATCCTATATCCTAATCCAGGTCATGGTCTACCCATGTGCCAAATTTCATCCAAATCCGTTCAGCCGTGTTATCACGAAAGCGTAACAAACAAACAAGCAAAAAATAAAATCTTTACAAAACAAACCATTATTGACTAGAAAAATATAGGATACTTTAATAGTACGTAAATTTTTATTTCCTATTATCAAACAGGAACATATTGATATTAAAAAAAATAACATGATACCCGAGGGGAATTCTCATAATTTTAAGAACGTTCACAGTCTTATCTGTCTCAATCTGTCAAAAATACCTCAAAGTAGTTCGTTGTAACTTTGATCCTGATTTATGACGTATTAAAAAAAACTACTTACTTGTGAGGTGAGGTGGTGGTGAGGAACATGGTAATGTAAATCATATATTTGAAGGGAACTTTGGAAGTGTCTCTCGCGCAAGCTATTCAATTTAGAAAAAAATGATATAAGAAACCTCAATATCATTTTTGAAGACCTATCCATAAATACCCCACACGAATGGGTTTGATGAAAAAAAATATGAGTTTCAGTTCTAAGTATGGGGAACCCCCAAAATTTATGGTTTTTTTCTATTTTTGTGTGAAAATCTTAATGCGGTTCACAGAATACATCTACTTACCAAGTTTCAACACTATAGTTCTTATATAGTTTCGGAAAAAAGTGGCTGTGACATACGGACGGACAAACAGACAGACAGACTTGACGAATTCATAATGGTTCCGTTTTTTGCCCTTTGGCTACGGAACCCTAAAAAAGGGCAAATATGTAAAAAAGCAGTTTAAAAATTTATATTCAATATTCGTTCACAATATTTAACGACTGATATACAATATTCGAAGTAAAAATTGAAATCATTGCGCGTAATAAAAGTTGCTGAACTAACGTAAAAAAAAAACATTTAGGTATTATCATTACCAACTTCGTGGTAAATACACGCACACGAAGGATTCTGTGCCACCGTATACTAAATCACCGTACTAAATTCAACACAACATATTTTTTTTAAAAACACGTTTCTTGTATATATTTTTACTGTTTATTTTTTATTTGTTGTTATAGCGGTAATAGAAATAGAAATACACATTCTGTGAAAATTTTAACTGTCTACCTATTTACAGTTCATGAGATACAGCCCGCAAAGGCACAGACGTCGGATGGACAGCGGAGGCTTAGTAATAGGGTTCCGTTGGCACCCTTTGGGTATGAACCCCTAAAAAGTCACCAACGCCAAGACACATCAATCAAAACACGCTCTTTTAAAACGAAAATTCGCAAAAAGGGGATGCGTAGTAAAGATGGCAGCCATAAAAATTGTATAGATCGATATAAATGGCTCGCAACAGGTGCGCCGAGGGAGCGGGTCCTACGCCCGTACGCCTTCGTACACGCACTTTTGTAAACAATCCCCCGTATTACGTAACAAGCTTGTAATATCACGTTATTGGCGTGTTTATGTTTCCTTATACAAGGTAGGTATAGTATAGCAACAAGCCACGCATGCCTAATCAAATTTCTAAGTGGTAGTGCAGTAATACTCGATAATTAACGTAGCGTAATTACATAATATGGCTATATTGCGACTTAACATGTTCCAATTCTGAGTATTCTGACTTAATATTACTCATGTATTATAATTATTGAGAGGTAGAGAAAACATCGTAAGGTAAAAACAAAATTCATAAACATGTGACAACTACCAACCCGCACTGGGTCCGCGTGGTGGATTAGGGCCTCTTTTATCTATTCTGTGATTACGGCTCTTTAAGGTCTCTGCACACAGCGGGCGGGGCGGGGCGGGACGGGACAGCAACGCGGCGCTGGCGCGTCGGCAGTGTTCACACTGCGGGCGCGATCACGTCCCGTCCTGCCGCGCCTTTCTTTCATCAAAAAAGATGTTGAGCGATTCTGACATGGAAACGCTATTGCTCATAGTTGCGCTAGCTAAGCAAAACAATGTAAACGGAAATGGTTGCATGAAATAAATCAAAAACGCGCTCGCGGCCCGCCACGCCCCGCCCCGCCGCTTCTGACTTGTATTTGCCTCTCGGCGCGGCGGCGCGGCGGCGGGGCGCGACCGTTACCGTCGCGTCGAGCGGGGTGGCTCTGTGTGGCGTCGTTCGTAATATCTAGTACATTACAACTGCTCAGCGTCGTGTCGCCGTCCCGTCCCGCCGCGCCCCGCCCCGCTCGCTGTGTGCAGAGACCTTTACCTCTCACTGAGAGAAGGCCTTGCAGCAGTGGGAACGTATTGACTGATTATGTATGTATGTATTCAAATTTTAACATATCTCGGGACCATGGGGTCCCGGTCCTTTGGAAGGCGTACGAGGGGCCGAAGCCAACTCGCAGAGGCCCCTTAGAAAGTTTTATTGAAATGTAGCTCCACCCGACGATTATCCCAGTATGCACTACTTATGCAAGTGCACCCAAAGATAACCCCCAGTTAGTGTAGGACTATTGCATCTCTCTTTGTCTGGCTCCGCAAATTAAACTCTTTCGTCACAGACCTAGAGTTTAGAGCGCGCAAGCCCCACCACGACGTCAACGTACGTATAGAGATACGGCGGTGGGGTATTCAAATTATATTATTATTATGGCTTTCCCGTATTCATAATTATCAGTTTTTACTAGCTATTGTCAGTTCATTTTTTATTTCAATGAGTTTATCCTATCACGGTCGCTGCACACAGAATATAATAGAATCCTCTTTATTATGTACACCACAGCCCTCTTCTAAGTTGAGTTGGGACATTTTCGTTGTTCCAGCCACTCATTTGACCAAATATCCAGTTCAATATACATTTTATTTATCATAGTCTGTCCCATAACAGGGTCCCCAAAACCTCCTTCGACAATACTGCAACGTGTGGTCACGTTATTAAAAACGGCGGTTTGCGTCCAGAAGGTATAGGATCGATATTAATGCTCCACGCAACAGGTGCCCCGGGATAGCTGCCCCTAATGGGCTCGTGTATACGCACTTTTATAATGAAAGTATTTTTATACTGCCTGCGAATACAATGCGGGGGTCGTTTGGGGATATTGCGTATGGAAGGTAACCCTGCCTTCTTCGTTCAGGGATATTGAACTGTGTTGTGTTTTGTGTTGATTTAGGTTTCTATTAACATTCAGCCCGCATAGTAATATCAACACAATATTGTCATTTTGCTAAATCGTCTTAAAGTAGGGTAGCGACGATCTTAAGGGTGGCTGGTAACAGCTAGATAAGAGTACCGAGCATCAAGTTCAAAGATTTACGATTGGACAGACCTAGGTATGCCCAACAGTGGGTGGTATAGGCTGATGGTGACGAATATTCTCTTCAGACTTTTATTAAGCCCAGCACCCTTATTGCGTAATACACTATGAATATGCATCTGAATGATTTTGAAGGATATTGTTGCTCATCGATTGCTTCTTAGGTTTGAAAAATTTGTTTGCTCAACAACGTAAATTTATAACGCAATGAATGTTTTTGAACTGTCAAAATGACAGCAATTGCTAATGATACCTAGTGTGTTTTAATTACCTTCTCACAGGCAGTTTTCTAACGCGGAGATTTTTTTCGCGCACTGCATTTTCAACGCACTGCTCAGCGCGGAGGGTTGAAAATCCAAAAACGTGTTTTAAGACGGTGTGCGCTCTGTTAGTTTCTGAATGCTCGGCTCAATACCAGCACCCTAATTGCGTAACACACAATCAAGCGTAATCTGAATCATTTTGAAGCAAATTGCTAATCCATTGCTTCATAAATTCGAAAAATGTGTCTGCTCAACACGTAAATAACGCAATGAATGTTGTTGAACTGTCAAAATGAAACTGATTCCGATTGATTGTGTGTTACGCAGTTAGGGTGCTGCTTGTACTCGTACGTTGTCATCGCTGTTACCTACGCGCCGCAGTAACTCACAGTAAAAGGATTAGTTAATAGGAACACATTTTCTTACACGAAAGTAAAACTAAATAGTTGGCAATAATATGGGTAATTTATACCTACCTACATCAATAAGAAACAAAACGTTACCTAACACCGACACGTTAACTAAAATAGACCACGTAAATTCAGTTATAAACGTCCATTAAGTCGCAAAACACTAAACCAGGGCTATTAATGGCTATATTTCACGGTAAACCGACTATGAAGGCACGCAATCTCGCCCCTCCCACAAATTAGGGGGGTTCACATTAATGATTCCTAATTTCCTTTTACCTCAGCATGTTTTCTGATAAGACCCTGATTGCTCGTTAGAGGTCTTCTTTGTTTAAGCTGTGTGGTGAGTATTCTTAGGCCGAGATCTATAAACTGTGTAAGGATTTATTAATATAATTGCTTTACATACCTAGTATTGTATTCAATCAAGTATTTTCTAACTGAACAGACAGCTGTGCTGCTGGGGAGTTTGTTGCGCCACTTCTTCTTCCCAGCGAAAGCACTAGGAAGTGGTGAAGGGCGGGCGTTTTGGGGGACTGTCTTTTGTAACTTTGACGTTCGAAAAGGATTCTCAGCCTAATTTGAAGAAATAACTTTTGAGTTTGATTGAAACGACACGGTTTAAAATCTACTAATCACCACCACCCTTGGTTGACTGGTAGAGAATGCCTAAAGCATTTAGTCCGCCATTGTACCTTTTTGTGTGCGAAAAGAATAAATAAATAAATAATCAGTCGGACTCCACATTTCCATAAACAAAACATAGAAAGAACCGATATTTAACTTTCAAATTATTAGGAAGAACCATAGATATCCGTGGGAAAAACCATTTAAGTATTAACTTGGTATCAGGGTCTTTATATTTTACCCGTTTTACGTGATTATTTGACATTGCGATTTGATACCTATTTTTGTTTCATTGAAAACTGAGGGGCGATTCTCGTAATTTTAAGAACGTTCTCAGTCTCAATCTGTCAAAAATACCTCTAATTTCCATACAATTTTGACATTGATTGTCGCTGAGGTGAGATTCCGACTAGATTTTGAGCGTTTTTAATTACGGGAATAGGCGTTCTGATTATCGAGATATACAATGGGAACAAGCTTTTACTTTATTCTATATACCTAACAACCACGACAAGTTAGTCATTACCTATGTATGTAAGCACAAAGTAAGTTCTGTACACAAAGTTACGCTACATTTACCCTCAACTTTAAGCTTATTTACAGTTCGTGTGTTGTTTTATTAGTTTACACAATGCTGTGTAGATTAGAAAGTAGGAGTTAGGTTATTTAGGATTGCAAAAGGAGTGAACAAGAAAATATATTTTCGAGCCGTTTCGGATGGTAAGCCCCCCGAGGGCTCGCCATCCTTAAAGGGTCAACAATTTTCTTTTTAAGGATAATGTGGTTTGACATCTTTCCGTGATTGACAGGCTAGCTTTTACTTTAACTAGTGAACAAGCATTGCCATCCATTGGCAACGCGTTTTGGGGTCGCTACCAGTCGACACCGATGCAGAGGACATCTTTAGTATTTATAGTTTCTTTTATAACATTAAAATAATAATAAGTATTTATATATTTTCTTAGCAAGGATATTATATATCAAAGTTACAAAAAAATGCCAGAAAAATATAATAAGTAAAATAATGATATATAAAACACCATTTTTTAGGGTTCCGTACCCAAAGGGTAAAAACGGGACCCTATTACTAAGACTTCGCTGTCTGTCCGTCCGTCTGTCTGTCTGTCACCAGGCTGTATCTCAAGAACCGCGATAGCTAGACAGTTGAAATTTTCAAAATTATAATCTGTTGCCGCTATAGCAGCAAATACTAAAAACAAAATAAAATAAATATTTAAGGGGGGCTCCCATACAACAGACGTGATTTTTATAGATAAATGGTACGGAACCCTTCGTGCGCGAGTCCGACTCACACTTGGCCGGTTTTTATTACAATAAAATCGAGCGGAATTTAAAGCCGTGATTTCGCTTTGCTCGATTTAATATTAATTCCCAAAACAAGGTAACGCGTCAAAAAGTTTTAAATCTCATTATCTCGTCGCAGGCTTAAAGTTGAGCAGCGTACCGGATTCTACCGTGTATTACACGGTGGATTAATCGTCAACATTCAAATATTTCCGCATTTTTAGGCTTGTTTGTATGCTACAGAAAGACTGCTGGAAATTCTGGAACTAATTGCGCAAATATGAACAACATTGCGTTTGGTTTCCGAAACAGAAAAAAAAAATGAAAAAATTAAAATTGTTTAACCTGTACTAACAAAACGTACATTACATAAAAAAAATAACACATACGACGTAGCCACAAGCCTCGTATAGCTAGTAATTTTTATCTTGAGTAGATGCTACGTAATAAATTGGTATTTATATATGATATCATTTCCTGTACCTAACATTTCGGAGAGTACAAGTGTGATATAAGTTATTCGTTCATAGGTAGGTATATGCAGGTCATAATCTCTACAGGTCATAAGTAGTAGAGATTATGACCTGCATAGTTTGTGGCATACAACCTTTTTTTTAATAATTATAAGGTACTGGCATACAATTATGAGATAAATACTAACACGACTCTAAAAGAAGAAAAAATATATAATACTAGCTTCTGCCCGCGGCTTCGCCCGCGTGGATGTCGGAAATTTACCCACGGGAACGTGCTAACAGGATAAAATGTATGTGCTTCCCCAGAATGCCATCTATGTCGCGGGCCCTTTGTGGCTAATTACAATAGAAAACCAATTGTGTCTCAATAGTGGTAATTAAGAGGGTACCTATATGATATCTTTACCTAAGTACCTAACTATTTAAATTAAAAAAACTCAATAACAGAAAATTAAATACCTACCTACCTAAATAAACCTATTTCTGATGATAACTAATCTAAACTCAATAAATAAGCAAAATCCCTAAAAACTAATATCTATACGAATGACTAAACCTACCTAACAGTATTATAAAAGAACCTACGGTCACTACGTACACTATCAAATATACTACCTATACTTTAAAATTAAAATCTATACCTACGACTTATATGAAAATAAACCTAAATAACTCTAAAAACTAAAAGGAATAAAAATGAACTCCACTGCGGGTGACGTAACCTACGACAAACTTATTATTTGCGGTTGAGACAGTAATGGGTCTAGGGATCGAACCGCAAAATTAAGTTTGTTTTTTTATTGTATATACTTTTCCGGGATAAAAAGTACCCAGTGTGGTGCCCAGGATATTAAAGAATAATTATACCAAGTTTCATCTTAATCGAACCGGTAGTTTTTGCGTGATGCCTGAACAAACAGACAGACAGACAGACAAAAATTTTTTTAAACACATTTTTGGGTTTGGTGTCGGTCTAGTAACACCCCCTGCCATTTATTTTTTTTATATTTTCAATGTACAGAATTTTCACTTCTACAGATTTATTATAAGTATAGATGTAGATGTAAAGATATAATAAGATGTACCTATAGTTTAGTAAAGCGTAAGTACGTCATGTGATAAATGTAAGAACGTCCACCGATTCGGTAAATAATAATAATATCCCTGGACATTTCACACAGCGCCATCTAGTCCCAAGCTAAGCAACCTAATGCTTGTGTTATGGTAACAAGATGGCTGATAAACTACTTATAAACATTTTTTTCTTACTTCTTTACTTCTTTGGAATTATTTAATTCCAAAGAAGTGTTTTATTGATGTACCTCTCATATTTCCCAGTATTATAAAAGCGGCAGTGAGCAGTGGTAGCGCAGTGGTAAGGGCCGCGACTTACGTGTTTTAGGTTCGAACCCAGTCAGGCGGTTTACTTTGTGTAAATAATTTCATCGCCACTGCTCTCAAAACGGCGAAGGAAAACATCGTGAAAACAGGCAATATGACGCCGATGGAATAGGCGCTATAAGAGCTTCGAATAAACAACACATTGCAAACAAAAACACGGCTTTCGATTTAGTTGATCATAATACTCTACTACGGAAACTTAATGCGTATGGAATAAGGGGCAAAGCACTTTCCCTTATACAATCTTATCTGGACAGTAGAACACAGTGTACGGAAATTAAACGAATTTCTATTATAGAAAAACAGGAACTTAAATATGTATCTAAAAAACGTGACATAACTTTTGGCGTACCACAGGGCAGCGTGTTGGGCCCGCCATTATTTTTGGCTTACATAAATGACTTTCCAAAACACGTCACTTTTCCTATGGTTCTTTTTGCTGATGACAGTACGATAATTGTTAGACAAAATAAAAATAGAAACTATGAATGTGACATCAAAGACTCATTGCAACAATCAATTAATTGGCTTGATCGTAATAATTTAAAATTAAATTTAATTAAAACTAAAATTATGCAGTTTAGACAAAGATTAACTACTCCTGACATAAATATATTATTTGACGATAACAGAATTGAAGAAGTAGAACATATAAAATTTCTGGGCTTGACTATTGACTCGAAACTGACTTGGAAAGAACATGCATCAATCCTTATAAAAAAATTAAGTCGCTTTTCCTTTGCTCTATACAAGCTTAGGAAAATAGTTAATCAGGCAGCTGTTATAGCTGCATATTATGGCTATGTAGATTCCACATTACGCTACGGAGTAATTTTTTGGGCGAATTCCTGTGACAAAAATTATATTTTTAAAGCACAGAAGAGGTGCATTAGATCGATTTGTAATTTAAAACCAACGGATAGTTGTAAACCTTATTTTAAATCCCTTAGAATATTGACATTGCCTTGCCTTTACATATATGAGACTGCATTGTTCGTCAAGAAAAACAGTAAATTGTTTAAAAAAGCTTCAGAGGAACGTTATAGATCAACAAGACCAGAATATCGACACGAATTATGTCTAAGAGCCTCAAAAACGGCCCTTATGCACAAAAGCATTCTCTGCATGGCTCCAAAAATATATAATAAAATACCAAATGCTATCAAAGATTTGAATTTGACACAATTTCAACGGAAACTTAATGATTTTTTAATTAAAAAATGCTACTATGCCATTGACGAATTCCTTCTTGACAAAATGTTATAAACTGACAGTTATATATATTTTATGCTTGACAATTTGACTATAATTATTTATTGTATTTGTAATGTTTGTAATAATAATTAATTGTATTTTAATTTGTATTGTAATCCAAATTTTGACATTTTTGTTTTGTATACCATATTCTATTTTAAATTCTTATATTGTTAAAGAGTGTATGCCCAATGGGTAGCTTTTTGAGTTTCCATAGAATAACTGTAAGACCTGCTGTATCACCAAAAAGCACACGAATAAATACTTTGACTTTGAAAAAAAAAAAAAAAAAAAATCTAGCTCACTTTAAAGTAGGTATGTGCCTAACGATTACAAAGGAAGAATTAATGATAAATAACAATCCCAATTTACCTACCGACTTTCTGCCTCATTCTTTGTGCTTAATTGGAATCCTATTGCTTTCGTACAGTTCGAGAACAAAGGGAAAGTTAATTTAGAAGAATGTGCCCTAAGGCTGGACGGTAAACATGATGAAATTTTAAAGCATTTTTCAAATTACTTTCCTTTACAGCATTTGTACAATGAGTAAACAGAAAATTCGTAATGTGTTTCAAAAAACATGAAACATGAATGTTCTGATTTTCGAGAATTCCCAAATTGTTTAATTAGCGTCCTGGGAAGTAATTGACAGCTCTTTGCCTCTAATTGCTTTACATTTACACAGTAGGTATAACTAGCTTTTCACCATTCAGTTTGATTATTTTGATGGAGCTCTTATTATGAAGTATCATAAAAGTTTACATAACTTTTACGTTCGTTTTACATGCATACATACGAGTTAATATTTTAATTGGAGGATTTGTAAATTGACTCGTTCCTTGAATAGTAGGAGCGCCAGATATGGCATAAAATATTTTTTGTTTTTTTTTTTTCATAAATAATGCAGGGTGTAAAATTACCAAACATTTTTGCATAAAATATTATGCAGACAGCAATTTTGTATGAAAAATAACATCCGCCAAATCTCTAATTTATTGTTGGTTTAAAATACGATCGCTTTTTATCGTGTTTTTCAACAAATTTTCGCATACTATGTTAGGCATTCCACCGTGACACGTCCCTTTAGATAACCCTGCAGAAAAAAACAATTTTCTATCCGTTTAGGATAAAATTACTGAAATAATGACGAACTTCATGGTGTATAACGAATTTGCCACTTTTTATCCAAATAGTAGATATCAAAAAATCCGTATTTAGTATTTTTCCGTCAAAAAAAGATAATGGCCAAAAATAGTTGTATACATTCGAAGTGGCCACCGTATATATACATGTTTTTTTAAATCTCTTCCATCTCAGTGTAAATGCCTTTCCTCTTACAGAAAAGGAATGAATAAGCATTAATCATCATACTTGCTTGTGGCTAAGTAATAACAGCCACATGGGTCGATCGATCAGGTTAAGCTACGATTGCCGCGGTTGGTCCGTGGATGGGTGACTATCTTTACTTACCAAGACTCCTCCATGCCTCGAAAAGCACGTTAAACAGTTAGTCCCGACTGTCATTCGTGGATCTTTGACAGTCGTTACGTTCGGCGCGGCGGTACGGCTTTGACAGTCGTCAGAAGCCCGAAAATCTGACAACCAGTCTTACTCAGTAACTGGGTTGTGGAGGTCAGATAGGCAGTCGATCCATGTAAAATACTGGTATTCAGCTGCATCCGGTTTGACTGGAAGTTGACCCCAACATAGTCGAAAAAAGGCTAGGCAGATGATGATTTGCTCAGTGGCGATTATTTGACTTCAATCCATGTACTAGTTTTTATATCTTCAATCATAATTTTACTCAACCTAATACCATCTAAAAACAAAGAGTTACCTGTATATGTGTGGAAATAAAAACACAAACCAGGCCATTCGTAATGTAACATCTTCCACCAAATCGAATCAATCATCTCAGCTCATTGACCAATGGAAATCTCAACACGTTTGCGCTTTCTTCCATTTCGTTACTTAAGCTTTTACAGATTTTGCGTGTCCTTTTTTTCTGTTTTTGTTGATATATTTTCTTGCTTATTTTCTCTAGTATTGATATTGTAAGTATTCTACACTTCGAGGTCGTAGATTCGTGGCCTAAAAACAAAGTTTTAGTTTGCCGTTTGCGACCTTTGATGTTAGTTTGCCCTTTGTGTAGATTACGTCGAATATCTGTACCTAAAGTATATAATTACCTAAAGTTTATAATTACTTATTTAAACAAAAGTAAGTAGGTACCTAAGTATAAATAAATAAAATAACTTTCAATTCAGATTTCAAGGGTAGGTGCATCATAAAGTATAACAATACTACACAAATAAGAATAATAATTATAATGCTTTGTTCTTCATAAAAAACATTTACTGTACGTTAAATCAATTTTCCAAGTAAAAATAAATATATTATTTTTACATTACAAATCTATTCTATACTTATAATAAATCTGTAGAAGTGAAAATTCTGTACATTGAAAATATCAAAAAAATAAATGGCAGGGGGTGTTACTAGACCGACACCGAACCCAAAAACGTGATTAAAAAATTTTTTGTCTGTCTGTCTGTCTGTCGGTCTGTCTGTCTGTCTGTCTGTTTGTTCAGGCATCACGCAAAAACTACCGGTCCGATTACGATGAAACTTGGTATAATTATTCTTTAATATCCTGGGCACCACACTGGGTACTTTTTATCCCGGAAAAGTATATACAATAAAAAACAAACTTAATTTTGCGGTTCGCTCCCTAGACCCGATAACTGTACTGTGTACTGTACCAACCGCAAATAATAAGTTTGTCGTAGGTTACGTCACCTGCAGTGGAGTTCATTTTTATTCCTTTTAGTTTTTAGAGTTATTTAGGTTTATTTTTATATAAGTCATAGGTATAGACTTTAATTTTAAAGTATAGGTAGTACCTACATTTGATAGTGTACGTAGTGACCATAGGTTATTTTATAATACTGTTAGGTAGTATTAGTCATTCGTATAGATATTAGTTTTTAGAGATTTTGCTTATTTATTGAGTTTAGATTAGTTATCATCAGAAATAGGTTTATTTAGGTAGGTGGGTATTTTATTTTCTGTTATTGAGTTTTTTTTTTTTAATTAGTTAGGTACTTAGGTAAAGATATCATATAGGTACCCTCTTAATCATCACTAATGAGACACAATTGGTTTTCTATTGTAATTAGCCACAAAGGGCCCGCGACATAGATGGCATTCTGGGGAAGCACATACATTTTATCCTGTTAGCACGTTCCCGTGGGTAAATTTCCGACATCCACGCGGGCGAAGCCGCGGGCAGAAGCTAGTATACAATATATTTTAAATAAAAATAGTACGTTTCGTTTTTCTCATATTTCTTTTCTCAGTTTACGCATTACTAGTTTTTTGGCATTTTATCTGGCTCTTACGAGTAGATGTTTTAAAATACATAACTGTCCCTATAAGAAACAGTTTTTTAGTATTCCTTATCTGCCTAGCCTTTTCCCAACTATGTTGAGGTCGGCTTCCAGTCTAACCGGATGCAGCTGAATGCCAGTATTTTACATGGAGCGACTGCATAATTATCTGACCTCCACAACCCAATTACTGGGTAATACGATACCCCTTGGTAAGACTGGTTGGGGGACCAATGGCTTAACGTGCTTTCCGAGGCACAGAGAGGTCGCGGAGAGGAGGAGTATTATTTCCAATATTAACGGGCAGTAATTTTCCCTTAGTTTCAGAAAATACTCAGTATCTGTCCCTAGAAATGTGTTAAATATTTCAGCACCATTCAAATCCGCCATTAAATGAAGTCCAATAGTTTTCACGCGCGTAGTGCAGTCAATATAAAATGCAGCAGATAGTGATAATTGAAGTAGAAATAGCTCACGAACATGAAAGTCTGTATTAAACCTAGGCACAAGATTTCAGAACGTGAAATATTAAAAAAAAATATTAAGGTAAAAAGCAAAGTTAATAAAGGGGTAACAAATACAAACGGTGAATTAATTAATCTATGAAATTTAATTTATGAATAATGCTAAAAATACTCTGGTTTTGTTAGCCAGACTATTTTTACCAAAGTTATTCAAATAGGTACCAATATAAATATATTCAATCCGCCTTAATCCAGTCCCAGTTAATCCAACGAAAATAAAACAAATAGAGCCTGAATATAAAAAAGTCCACGCAGACTGGTAAATCGATTTTTGTACTAACATACCGCCTTTATTCAATTATAAATAACTTCATGAATATAACAATAGGGTTGGCTAAAGCATAGTTCACATAAATTGTACATGCAATACGTAGACGTCAGGCGGATGTGATACAGACTTACCATAATCCATTCGCGTCCGTGTCTTGTGTGCCCCTTGCACATTATTTCTCGTATCTGTAGTTTCTATGCAATTTCATCTCTGTATAGAATATGAGACAGGATTAATTGAGTAGGTAGCTTATTTATAGTTCTCATATTTAATGTTAATGGCACGGAACGCAACATAATTAAGCAATAGCCACGCATAATCAGCAATAATGCTCCCACTGCTGCGACACAGGCCTCCTCTCTTCGAGAGGGGCTGTGATCTACCACGCGGGCCCAGTTGATAGATATCACATGTCTACGAAGGCGTAGGCATGTCAGCAGTGCAGTGGTGGCTGTCATTTAAAAAGCCTGAATACTTGTCCTGACAAAACAAGACGCAGATATGTCTGAAACATTAAAAAAAATAAACATTATCATGTCATGTCCAATTGTCCACGTCTCGTCCACGCGACGTCCACTCTATGTAAACCGCGCCTTACGTACCTATTCGTTTTACAACACAAGGATTAATACGAGCATGAGTCTATTGTTTGCTGTTATTATAAAGCCGGCGATACATTCATAGCTAGCATTTTAATACCCCGTATTTAGGGCAGGACTGTGATTAAACTCTAGCTGTACAGTCGCGAGCATATATATGTTACACTTAGTAAAATTCAAAAGCGTTTTTTTTCTAACATTTTGATTATGAAATTTTGTGGTGGAACGAATAAAGTATTTCCGAACTCATACCTAATCATGGAGGTTATCTCAAAGTTGCATTCAGTATCTTCTTCTTTTACTTGATAAATATCTTAAATTCATTCAGTGACAGACAACACACTCGCACCGTCTAAACCGCTAAGTCTAGAAAAAAAAATATTTGAATAAGTGAGCACTAAGAAAGGATTTTCGAAAATTAATTCCTTAAAGGGGTTGAATAGGATAAAAGTTTGTATGGAAGTTCGTCATTTCCGCCGATTGTTTCACGGGAAAATGGCTTTTGAATTTTGCAAACTGCATTTATATGTATGCTCATGACTGTACGTCAGTTTTCAGCCGTCACGGTTCCTCCACGGTTATTACAGCCATGACTCAGTACCTTTGATCACGCGATCCGACAATAACGCGCAGAAATAATTATTTTTCGTGTTTGCAAAAAAAGATAAATAAAATCCAGCTTTTATCGCCATTTTACGTTAGTCTGCGTTGGTATTTTATGTTCGGGAAACGTTTTTAGCTAGATCCTTGATAGTAGTATTTATTGCTGCGTGTATTTATTTCACTCTAGGGACTAGGGTCCTGGCTAAATGGGAAACTTTTGGAGGCAACTTGAATAGTTTGTTTTTAGTATAAATGCACCCAAGAGGGTGAGGTCCTGGGCTATAAATAGGGAAACTTCACGCCCCTTGGGAGTTGTAAGAGAAATAGGAAGAATGAAGGAAAATAGGTTTATTTGTCACAGAAACAAGTGCATACTAATATGGATAACTAGCTTCTGACCGCGACTTTGTCTGCGTGGAATTTATTGTTCTTCCGACCCACCGCGTCGGCGTCGTAGCTCATCGCCCGCCCGCGCCATTTCTAGCTCCCTAACCTAGCTCTGGAGCCAGGGTCTCACATTTTCCTGTAACCTGTTTTTATGTCTATAAATTATTTATTTATTTGAGGGGCCCGTGGCTAAATAATAACAGCCGCACAGGTCGATCGGTCAGGTTAAGCTATGCTTGCCATCAGGTTAAGCATTGCTATGGGTGACCATCTTTACATACTGAGACCCCTCCGTGCCTCGGAAAGCACGTTAAGCCGTTGGTCCCGGCTGTCATTCGTGGATCTTTGACAGTCGTTACGGGTAGTCAGAAGCCCGAAAGTCTGACAACCAGTCTTTACCAAAGGGTATCGTATTACCCAGTAACTGGGTTGTGGAGGTCAGATAGGCAGTCGCTCCATGTAAAATACTGGTATTCAGCTGCATCCGGTTAGACTGGAAGCCGACCCCAACATAGTTGGGAAAAGGCTAGGCAGATGATGATGAAATTATTTATATATTTATTACTTCGTTTCCGTTTCTGACTTTTTTTCTTTGCTCGGCTCCTAAGAGTCATAGCGTGACGTGATCGTAGTCGTAGCTTTCCTCAAAGATTAAGCTGTCAAATGTAAAAATATTTTTTCAATCTGACTGATAGTTCCAGAGATTAGTCGGTTGAAACAAAAAAACAAACAATCGCTTCATTTTTATTATTAGTACTAGCTTCTGCCCGCGGCTTCGCCCGCGTGGATGTCGGAAATTATCCCACGGGAACGTGCTAACAGGATAAAATGTATGTGCTTCCCCAGAATGGCATCTATCTCGCGGGCCCTTTGTGGCTAATAACAATAGAAAACCAATTGTGTCTCATTAGTGGTGATTAAGAGGGTACCTATATGATATCTTTACCTAAGTACCTACCTAATTTAAAAAAAAAAATCAATAACAGAAAATTAAATACCTACCTAAATAAACCTATTTCTGATGATAACTAATCTAAACTCAATAAATAAGCAAAATCCCTAAAAACTAATATCTATACGAATGACTAATCCTACCTAACAGTATTATAAAATAACCTACGGTCACTACGTACACACTATCAAATATGAAAAACTACTACTACTACGTTTTACTATACTTTAAAATTAAAATCTATACCTACGACTTATATCTATACTTATCTATACTTATAATAAATCTGTAGAAGTGAAAATTCTGTACATTGAAAATATCAAAAAAATAATTTACAGGGGGTGTTACTAGACCGACACCGAACCCAAAAATGTGATTAAAAAAATTTTTGTCTGTCTGTCTGTCGGTCTGTCTGTCTGTCGGTCTGTCTGTCTGTCTGTTTGTTCAGGCATCACGCAAAAACTACCGGTTCGATTACGATGAAACTTGGTATAATTATTCTTTAATATCCTGGGCACCACACTGGGTACTTTTTATTCCGGAAAAGTATATACAATAAAAAACAAACTTAATTTTGCGGTTCGATCCCTATACCCGATTACCACTGTCTGTACTGTACCAACCGCAAATACTAAGTTTGTCGTAGGTTGGGTCACCCGCAGTGGAGTTCATTTTTATTCCTTTTAGTTTTTAGAGTTACTTAGGTTTATTTTTATATGAGTCGTAGGTATAGATTTTAATTTTAAAGTATAGGTAGTATATTTGATAGTGTACGTAGTGACCGTAGGTTATTTTATAATACTGTTAGGTAGGATTAGTCATTCGTATAGATATTAGTTTTTAGGGATTTTGCTTATTTATTGAGTTTAGATTAGTTATCATCAGAAATAGGTTTATTTAGGTAGGTATTTAATTTTCTGTTATTGAGTTTTTTTTTTTAATTAGGTAGGTACTTAGGTAAAGATATCATATAGGTACCCTCTTAATCACCACTAATGAGACACAATTGGTTTTCTACTGTAATTAGCCACAAAGGGCCCGCGAGATAGATGGCATTCTGGGGAAGCACATACATTTTATCCTGTTAGCACGTTCCCGTGGGATAACTTCCGACATCCACGCGGGCGAAGCCGCGGGCAGAAGCTAGTATGAAAATAAACCTAAATAACTCTAAAAACTAAAAGGAATAAAAATGAACTCCACTGCGGGTGACGTAACCTACGACAAACTTATTATTTGCGGTTGACACAGTAATGGGTCTAGGGATCGAACCGCAAAATTAAGTTTGTTTTTTATTGTATATACTTTTCCGGGATAAAAAGTACCCAGTGTGGTGCCCAGGATATTAAAGAATAATTATACCAAGTTTCATCGTAATCGAACCGGTAGTTTTTGCGTGATGCCTGAACAAACAGACAGACAGACAGACAGACAAAAATTTTTTTAATCACATTTTTGGGTTCGTTGTCGGTCTAGTAACACCCCCTGCCATTTATTTTTTTGATATTTTCAATGTACAGAATTTTCACTTCTATAGATTTATTATAAGTATAGATTACATAGATTATATCGAGTAATAAGAAAAATAAAAATAGATTTATAATCACGAGCACAAAATAGATCATCATCTGCCTAGCCTTTTCCCAACTATGTTAGGTTCGGCTTCCAGTCTAACCGGATGCAGCTGAATACCAGTAGTTTACATGGAGCAATTGCCTATCTGACCTCCACAACCTAGTTACTAGGTAATACGATACCCCTTGTAAGACTGGTTGTCAGACTTTCGGGCTTCTGACTACCCGTAACGACTGTCAAAGATCCACGAATGACAGCCGGGACCAACGGCTTAACGTGCTTTCCGAGGCACGGAGGGTCTCGGTATGTAAAGATGGTCACCCATTCACAGACCAACCGCGGTAAGCGTAGCTTAACCTGACCGATCGACCTGTGCGGCTATTATTGTTTAGTCACGGCCCCCACGAGCACAAAACAGAATGAGATAGAATTTTCTAAGGTAGCTTTAGTCAAACGTGTACCACCTGCAGATACTTTTTTAACCATAACTATATCAGAGGGGTGATTGTGTAACACACCAACAGTAGAAATACGTTTTATTTTGACAGTTCAACAACATTCATTGCGTTATTTACGTTGTTGAGCAGACAAGTTTTTCGAACAGATGAAGCAGTGGATTAGCCTTATCCTTCATAATGATTGAGATTGTGATTAATAATGTGTTACGCAATTAGAATACGGTTTATTATGCCTAGTACAAAATAACCATTTATTCAGGAGTGAAAAAGAACTTATTTAACCATACATTTGTCTACCAATTTAGAAAGAACAGTAGCACGAATGACATTTGATAAATGGGAAGTCGGTAACAAATAGAATTAAAAGGTCGAAGCAATTCACTTAATCGGGGTGAATAACTTCGAAAGGGTGAAAAAGACTCGATGATAAATACCAATCTTTTTAACATACTAGCGGTAGTAAGATAGTTGCAATTAGCAGTAAACGGTCTTAGTTAAATATTGATACATTTTACAAGAATGAAAATGAAAAAAAAAGCCAGTTGATCCATAGATTTATGTTCGCATAACTCGATATAATGTATGGATCAACTGATTTTTTTTTTCACGATTTCAGGGTTGGTCCCGTAGTAAAAGTGGTTCATAATGATGAGTACGATGACCCCTTTTAAGGTCAAAATTTAACGGTATAGGTATAGTAATAAGAACTATAACACAATACCTTATATACAGAATGCTGAACACAATACTAGACTACCTATACTTATTATAAAAAAAATAAAATAACATGTTGCTCATTGTAGACCCGCACCTTAATTGCGTAACACACGATCAATCGGAATCGGTTTCATTTTGACAGTTCAACAACATTCATTGCGTTATTTACGTGTTGGGCAGACAAATTTTTCGAACTTATGAAGCACTGGATTAGCAATTTGCTTCAAAATGATTCTGATTCCGTTTGATTGTGTGTTACGCAATTAGGATGCAGTTTTTGGAAAGTGTAACCGAAAGGTGCGATCTTCGTTTCTTTTTATTTACATTCTTCTTCTTTTCGTGTCAATAATACTCGTCTTCGTTGTGTTTTATATTGTTTGAGGCCAGTAGGTGGTCACGTTGACAGCGGCATCAGTGGCATTCTTTAGCTCATCCGAGGTGCAGATGAACGGGCACTTAGAACACTCCAGCAGGTGGAGCCTGGTCTGATCAGAAGCACCGCACTCGCACTGGGAGTTGCATAGGTCAGATACCTACTAAAATTAATAACATTTTATTTGAATTAGCTTTACTTTTTTTTGAGTTTCTTTGGGTGATGATTCACGATACTGATGACTTATCAAATCAAATAAAATATGGACCGCACATATTGTTTTGCTTGACAAAATTGACTAAAACAAATTGTGAACTCCAAATTAAAATCATGTCAGTATATACCACTTTATAAAACTTAAACAGCGAATTCTCTATCCCAGTGAAACCACATCAAAATGTAATCTTGCAGTTCGTGTACATACATATTACATTACATTACAGGGATTACGCCGCGACACTGAAAAAGGTTGTGTTACTCAAATTACGTCAGACCACATAGTGATGTCATAAATGTGTACAAAATTTAATTAAATGTACATACTCACCTACATATAGTTCGCTGAAATGTCAGGGAAGCCGCAGATTACACGAGTTTAGACACTATAAACTATAATCAGTGTGCGTTGCAGAAATGGTTTCGCTTTAATAAGTAGCTGACTATCAAATACCACGATTTAATGTGATATAGGTACTGACTGACACACTGACACCCTGAAAGAAAAAAAAAACCGGCCAAATGCGAGTCGGACACGCGCACCGAGGGTTCCGTACATTTTAAAATTATTTAAAATATTTTTGTTATTATGATGTAACTAAAAATTTACGGTTTTCGCAATTTTTCCTTTGTATGTGTTATAAGACGTTGCTTCGTACCAAATTTCAAGATCACGGAAAGTACCCTGTAGGTTTTGATTCCCTTGCGAGTGTCGAAAATTTGCGGCATAAACGGCTGTATCTTTTGATTGCGTTAGCTTAGAAGTTTGTAAGTTGTTAGTTTTTTTTTTTTTTCACAGCTCCAAGGGTCAGTAGACCTGAGTATTTGATATAAATTCCAGCTTGATACCTCCACGCGTTCCTAAGAAAAAGGGTCTTGACAGACAGACGGACGGACGGACAACAAAGTGATCCTATAAGGGTTCCGTTTTTTCCTATCGAGGTACGGAACCCTAAAAAATTAATATTTGACAGATTCTTTAATAACGTATAACGCATCTGTAGGGTTCACTCCTACCACATAGTTCAGAAATACGCTCTTGTACGCTCTAGTAGCTCTCTTGTAGTGTCAAGTTTCTGTCATGGTTGATATATACGTGGGCTAACTTCTTCCGTAATTTCCATTTATATTGTTATTGTCGTTTGTGATCGTGTTCTATCTGTTGTGTTTCCACTAACTATATTCCTTCTGTGTCCATATTTATATATATCGTGCTGTGTACGGACATTATAATTATGTACATATATATTATGTTTCATGAGTTCAACATTGACTTTTGTTTCTTGTTCACCCGTACATACCCTACACACCCAAGCGTTTCAAACTAGAGATCAAGTCAAAGTTGAATTATGGGCTAAAGATTTTGGATATTTTGCCATCGATACGTTAAGAAGAGGAATGACAAAGTCAAATCATTTATTTCAAGTAGGGCATTAAAAAGACACTTTTGAACGTAAAAATTTACAAGAAAATATAATCGATTCTAGGCGCCCCTTCCAAAAGGTAGTTTCGTATGGAGAAGAATGTTCGCAAGAGAGACGGTATGTATATATCATTGTTGCTGGATATTTAAATCGATCAGGTTAAGCTACGTTTGCGCCGGTGGTCCGTGGATGGGTGACCATCTTTGCATACTAAGACCCCTCCGTGCCTCGGAAGGCACGTTAAGCCGTTGGTCCCGGCTGTCATTCGTGGATCTTTGACAGTCGTTAGTAGTCCGTAAATCTGACCACCAGTCTTACCAAGGGGTATCGTATTAGCCAGTAACTGGGTTGTGGAAGTCAGATAGGCAGTCGCTCCATGTAAAATACTGGTATACAGTTGCACCCGGCTAGACTGCAAGCCGACCCCAACATAGTTGGGAAAAGGCTAGGCAGATGATGTTTAAAAAAAAAAAACAATTGACTAATGTATGTGATGTTAAAAGAAGACAGCGGTGCTTTACTGTTGATTTAAAAATAAATAAATGATGAACGCTAAACGGATACATTATGGACTTCTCAGCTGTATACAATATAGCTGCTAGTTTGTTTTACGTACATTCACATCCAGTTTAAGTAAAAGATAGTATTTGTCACCACTTGCAGACTGAAAGTCCTCTCGACAGAGCTCGTTAGATAATCCGATGGCCGCAGCTGCGCATTGGATATGTCTTCGTTACGGCACATTGGATTGGTTAACACATCCTGACAGTTCCTGATATCCTAGTACGTTCTATTTCTATGTCAGATGCACTTTTATTGGATTTTTGTGCGACTTTTACGATTATTTTTTACTGCCTCGCTGCTGAGCATCTCTAGTATTTCGTTCCATAAAATTGTCAGTTAGGCTCAGTGGCGTGCATTGCATAAAGGCATAGCAGGCAAGCAGTGCCTACCTCTATAAATCACCATAAGCCTGTCAATTACATTTTTGTGTGTGTGTTACAATTAAGAAACTCACTAAATTATCATACTTAACAAAAAACCAAATCTTCATACAAACTCGCGCGGCAGTAGGCAGTCGCCAGACGGCCTACTCGGCTCCAGTACTATTCGCGCATTGTCATAAAGATGAAATTAAATTCCTGCCTACCTATTCTGAAAACCAATGCACGCCGCTGGTTGGGCTGCAATTATAACTAATAAGTATTATAAAAAGAAAAGATTTGTTTTTTTGGAAATATGTATAATACGCTTTCACGCTAAAAAATTTGTCACATGGTATAAGTATCCTATGTCTGGTCATGGCCCACACATAACCTGCATACTTTTTATTCCCATGTTCCCACGGGATCTAGACTTATGCGGGTGAAACCGCAGGGCACAGCTAGTAACTAACAGTTAGTTAAATTATATTAACAGCCGACCAAAAAGACATAGGTACTTAACTGAAACACGTAGGTACTGTCCAACATTACTTTCTAAGTTTTACGTTCAATAACATCAAACATTAGTTTGTACATCAAAAGGTTCTCATTTATTTAAATAAGACATTCACCCACATAAAACCTAAAATAACGCTCATTCAAAACTTCATTACCTAAATTAAATTAAATGGCGGAAACGTATTCCGCTGTAGTACGTAAAGCAGATTGAGGTCGATAGACCCACAACGTAGGCACGACAATCTCAACATTTCAATCGACGTAATTGTAGCTATAAATTTCCATGTCGGCAGATGTGCAACAGGCTAGGCTTGTCTATGAAACTCACATGGAGCGTTGCTGCATTCCTAATGAAGTATTGTAAATGAAACAAGATACAAATTGAAATAAACACTGAAATAGCTCGCGTAGCATGAACATAGACACAGCACCACCATAGATACGGGGTTTGTCGACGGGAGAATAGATAAAATCATAGATTGCAGACAGATTTCTAAAGAATCTTGTCATTTTGTCTATTCTTCCGACCGTCAGAAAATAAACTAAAACTAGAAATGAGAACAACTCTGAAATTGAGAAATATACGCTTAGCTATTCCATTGGTACGCTTTTATTGAAAATACGTAGAGGTTAGTAATTACACTATGATGCAATGTCTGATCACTTTTACCATGATTTGGTCAGTCATATTAATGGGCCATGTTTTAAGTACATATTTTGTTAGTGTAGTTTCTGAAAATGCAATATGGTCAAATTGGTGATACAGTATAAATAGTAGGTAGTAAAATTTCTCAAGGGGTCTCTGCGAGTTGGCTTCGGCCCTTCGCACGCCTTCCAAAGGACAAACGGAAGGGAAGATATGTAAAAACATAAAAATAAGTAATAATATAAAATATCAGTAGAGAACTTCATACAGACATACTGTATGAAGTTGAAGATTTATCAACAAAAATCCCGAAACCTATCAGACTCACTTAACAACCTCAAATGCAACAAAAACGCAACCGACCAAAAAGATAGTCCACCAAAGTAGATAACGGACTAACAAGTGGCACTAATCCGCAGAAATTCGTACTAAAACGTGTATTACCGCACTAATTAGGCACATTGTGGTCTCGGTGTGAGTGCAGGCAGACCTCTGGGAGGGTTTAACGACGGAGGCTCGAATTAGCTTTGTTAGCCCGAATCTAAACGAGCGTGAGTCATGTACTTATGTAAGGGTTGGCGTTTAGAGAGGTGAATTGTGGGATGTGCTGGACCTGATAACGTGCTTGTGTTGTAAAGCGAGCATTTTGTTTGGGATGCCTAAGAAAGTAAAGATAAAAGAAGGATCTATAGGTTCCTCGAAATTTTTGTGAATTTTAATAATTTCTGAACGTCTATTAAGCCTTATTTATTTATTACCAGCTGCGTCCCGTTCACCCATCACGTAGGAATATTGGAATAAAAAGTATTCTATGTCCTAATCCAGGTTTGTATAATATAAGTATTCTATGTCTACCCATAAGCATTCCTTCAACCGTTTTAGCGTGAAACTGTTACATAGCGTATAATTAATCACATATTTCCTCTTTTTAAATTTACCTTAGATTTTAGGAGGCCATTTAACTGAACCGGGTAAGGTTCAATTTAATTACCTGTGGCATACAATAAGTTGGCAACAAGAAACGTTGCATCGTTTACACAGTGTTTAGACGTTTTGTGGCTTCAATGTTATTGCATGCCACAGGTAAGCGATTTGCAACTTATTTATTTAATAAAACTTTATGCACAAGTAAAAAAAAATCTGTACAGTCACGAGCACCAATATGTCAACACTTGTCAACTTTCAATTGCGATTTCTTCGTGAAATAACGAATGCAACGTTAAAATACGACACAATAAACCTATGGATTCTAAAATGCTATAGTTCGTAACAACATAAAATTTCATTTAAAAATAAAGGAGTAAATCGCTTTTGAATAAAGCCGAGTGTATACATACTTTTGCTCGTGACTGTACAAAGGCGGGCTTAATTAGGCCTGAGGCACTTTCTACCAGTCAACCTTAGGGCGATCCAGAGACAAAACATGGCAGGAGCAACATATGGGATAAATAGCTCGGAAATCACTTGTAGCGGTATCTACAACGCCACATGCGAACAACGCGTCATACTGACGTCACGCAAATCCTGCTTCTCGCAAGCAGAGTTTACCGCGCAATTAGCATAGATACAATTTCCCAATATCAATCGTTGGGCAATTGCCCGCCAGACACAACACCCGTCTGGACGGAGGATCCTCCCTTTTCTATGGAGGTTGAGTGAACTTTACACCCTGTTCCTCATGCCTCCAAACACAATACATGCTCGCAATCTATACATATAATAAAATCGTAGGAAAGTCAAAACTGTACATTGAATATTTTTTAAAAAGAATACTTGGGGCGTGATCTACAATCGATATCGAAGCCAAAAATATAGTTTTTAGAATTTTTGTCTGTTTGTCTGTTTGTCTGTATGTATGTCCGGGCTAAACTCAAAAAGTACTGCATGGATTTACTTCAAATTTTGCATGAATATTACTAAGAGGTCGGGTTTACATTAATTCTACATATTATCACGCTATCACCTACGGGGGACGAGCTGTGAATCTTTGTTTTTCTTACGCATTCTGTGACAGCGTGTAATCTAACGACGCATATTTAAATGTTGTTTTTGAGTAAGCCATGCTATTATCTAGCTTTACACTATAAACACTACGCCATTTAAGTAACTTGGGCAGAGAAACATAGTTTAATGAATGTTAGTAGTAATTTTTTAGTAATTTTAAAGCAGCGCCATCTATGAGATTTCATAAAAATCAAATCAACTTACATGTTAACACTTTTGGAAATTAATAATTTAAATTTGATCATTTTGGCGAGGTTAGTAGTTAGTTATTCTTAAAATTCATAGATGGCAATGTGCATTTTCTTCATAAAAGTTGTATCGTATCATTTCGACAAATTCAAGTTCCAACAAAATCCTCAAAATCTTGAGCAGAGTTGAGGAAGACAATTTAAAAAAACACGCTCTGTGAAGTCGACCAGTTTGCGAGATCCCTTACGTATGACGAGGTGCCTTCATATTACACGTACGACAAGCAAAGGGGTGTATTTAACTGACGTCGACGAGGAGGTGCTGTGGAAGGTTTTCCGGGAATTTTCAAGGACACCGCATTGGGTAGGGTTTATACCGTGCATCCGAATAATGGCGAATGCTATTTTCTGCGGTTGTTACTTCACACTGTCCGAGGCCCAACGTCTTTCGCCTTTCTGAGGACATTTGATGGCGTGGAGTATCCCACTTACTGCGCAGCCTGCGTAGCCTACATCATCATCATCATCAGTCATCTGTCTGAAGATTTTCTACGAGCTTTGAGGAGTGCTACTGGAGACGAAGTCGAAGTAACTGATGAACGCGTGCTGAACACCTGTCTCAGAACACCATACGAAATGACCATGTCGCTTTGTTCTCTTCAGAGCAAAAACAAATTTATGACACCGTCCTTTAAAGCATTGGGTAAAACCAGGGTAAAATGTTTTTCTTGGATGCTCCTGGTGGAACAGGAAAAACATTTGTTACCACTCGCATACTTGCAGAGGTCAGGAGGCAAGGCAAAATTGCTATTGCTGTAGCGTCGTCGGGAATCGCTTCCACACTGCTTCCGGGTGGCAAGACAGCCCATGCCATGTTTAAAATTCCCATCGATGTAGAGAGCGCCGAAATGCCTGTTTGTGGTGTGTCACGTAACAGCGATAAGGGACACGTACTCAAGGATTGCTCTCTGATCGTATGGGATGAGTGTACGATGGCCAATAGGAAGGCAGTTGAGGCCGTGGACAGAACCCTGCAGGACATCCGCAGGAACGAACATTAAGATGGGTGGTGTCACAGTTCTGTTCAGTGGTGATGCGGGGATCGAGGGCTGACGCGGTGAATACTTCTTTGAAACGATCTTCGTTGTGGTCACCAGTTTGTACGCGGCGCTTGACGATTAATATGAGAGCTCGGCTCGGCAGCAATGCTCAAGAATTCTTTGATGTCCTTCTTGGCGAAGGCACTCTACCAGAAGAGAGAGGTGGACAGGTGGTTCTTCCAGAGTCTCTCGGTAGAGCGTCAATCCAGCTTAAAAGAACTCATTCGCTGTGTGTACGGGAACATCAGTCGTATACCGCACCAGCAGAATTCTTGGGTGTGTGAGCATGGCCATTTTGAGGCCAAAAATGATCAGGCTGCAGCAATTAACGAATGCATTCTCTCGGAAATTGAGGGGAATGAAGTGGTCTACACCTCGATAAACACTGTTGTCGAGCAAGATGACGCCACACATTATCCCGTGGAATTTCTGAACTCCCTGTCAGCAAGTGGACTTCCAGCGCATACCATCAAGCTGAAGGTCGGTGTCCCGATTATGCTTCTTCGGAACCTATCTCCTTCGAAGTTGTGTAACGGGACCCGCCTTAAAGTCATCTCGCTCCACAGACACACCATTGAGGCGGAAATTCTTCCGGGTTGTGGCATCGGCGAGGCAGTATTTATACCACGCATTTCCCTCATACCTCATAACTTCCCGTTCCAGTTCAAGCGCGTACAGTTCCCCGTGAGTGTTTGCTTCGCGATGACCATCAATAAGTCGCAGGGGCAGGCACTGAGGGCAGCGGGTGTCGACCTCAGGACGAGTTGCTTCTCACACGGCCAACTGTATGTCGCTTACTCCCGCGTCACCAGTCCTGACTCTCTTTACATTTTGGCTCCTGGCAGCATAACTACCAACATAGTTTATAAGGAAGTATTGTAAGGTATGATACCTTTGTACGTATTTTTACTCTTTTGTGTCCTGGAATGTATTCCTGCATTATTTTCTCTGTTTCCTTCAGTCACATCTTATGACTGAACTCAGCAGGATTCCTGGATTCCCATATAACTCTCTTCACTTGCTTCGCTTGCAAAAAAAACTTATATTTTAATGCTATTTTAAAAGTTGTTTACTTATAATGCTATAGCGACACTGGCATCTTAGGTATTTTTGGTGCTGTAGAGCCTTCACGCAGACGACGTCGCGGGCAGCAGCTAGTACAAGAATAAATACTAATACAAAGAAAGATGTATAGATGTCAGGCAGGATAACACCTCGAAATTTTCCGTGTTTTTTAAATTTAATGTATTTTCTTTGAAATATCATTGAGTTTCAAAAATTCGCAATGATTGGGCGCAATATGGAAGGAGTGATGGGGCTATAGAAATGCTGCTTGCACGCTGCGTGAGCGTACCGTGATGCATCGCCACTCGTTCGATGTCTACCGCGCACAGGATGGATGGAAAGCAGCACATGAAGTGATTTTTTGCTCCGTTGGTGTAATTGCCGTATGGCGTTCCAGTGTGAGGATAAATAAATAGATACATATAAACAAAATGAACTGTCAGGAGAAATAATGATCGGAAGAGAAAACGAATACAGCGCTGGGATGTTACGGCCAACTTCTGACGGTTACGTTCACGTGCCTACACTTTAAAAATATAACCATTGGATAGACATGGCTTTAGTTTGTCATACGTGACAGATTCCTGCCTATTCCAGAGTTGTATTAGCTGTATTAGTCGATTTAACAATTTTGTTATATCAATACAGATGCAAACATGCGGGTCGGGGCAATGACATATAACAAATGTTTACATATTGGCAAAACGCAAAAGGCCATTTACGATTTGGTCAGTTTTTTTTTTCATAGCCTCTGTTTATGTGTGAGATTCTTCATGATTGTTTCAAAACATTCATGTGAATAGCTACCTTATATTTTCCCTATTTCCTATAGAGAAAATCTTCGTAAACAACGCGTGTCTCTCGTATAATAAAAATGTGAATAGACTCTGATGGTGGCCTTGCGCTACAAAACCAATAAAGTATACGTTTAGATCCCCTGAAAACATTCCTGAAACAAACATCGCACTCACTCAGATTTATTAGGTCAGCAGAGGTAGGAATAAAAACTGTGGGTATTATATAACATACCGATTGTTATTCATAAGCCTATATAGGAGTGGATTAATATGGGTACATTTGTCTATCTATGAATGTACAGACGCCAGCAGGTCAAGCTACCCGAAACTGTCAAATTTTCCCAATCAATCTTGAACCTTAATACTATAGCGATAAAGTTGAAAATCTATGAATTCAGCACATGATTTTTCGCACATAGCACAGAAATGTTTCGTCGGTTATAAAAAATATCTGTTGTTTCATAGAAAAGTGCCATACCTACATGGTCAAAATGTAGTGATCCGCAATTTTTTTTATTAACCTTCGAAACCTTTCAGCGCAGTGATGTTCAGCACCATACCTTGTACCTGTATTTGCTTTCTTCCAACAGCTATTCCGGTAAATAAACTGATAGAGAATATCAGGATGACTCTCATTTGCGTGTGCGTATTTTATAAAGCTAAGATCTTCGATATCGATCGATAATATCTATTCTAGAACACTTATGCTCTGGTAAAAAGGTTAGCCAGTCAATAAATTGAGAGCAAGACTGTCTCAAGAAAATCATACATTATCCTTTATCTAGCTTCTCCAGTCCCTAGTAAAACAATATAACAGTCTATCAAACTGCTGAATGTTTGTCTTCATAAACAACTTTAACAGCCCATTCCACGGAGTTGACAAGACGCTAACACGTTAAATATCTTCAACTGACTTACTGCCGGCCTTAAAACATTAGCCATTAAAATAAATTACGTCCTGGTTACAGCCATTTAGAATTTTGTTCCTTCTGAGTGGCCTAAATTCTCTGTTGATTTTGCGCTGCATTTTTCGTTTCCTTCTACGAAAAACAACTTCTTAGTATTTCTTTAAATAGAAGTTCAGGTATCAGCCAACTAGCTTTTGCCTGTGGTTTCATTTGCGTGGATGTCGGAAAATATCCCACGGGAACGTACTAGCTGGATTAATATTACCTATGTGTAAATCCAGGTTATAAACTCCGCATTCAAATCCGTTTAGCCGTTTTTGTGCCCATTGCATTGGGAACATAAGTACATCCAGATAAACGAACAAACATTCTAAAAACGATATTTTCGGCATCAGCTCGTTCTCACAGTTCGCAACAAATACGTTTATTAAAAAATATTCGATGTACAGTTTTGACTTCGTTACTACTTTATTATCAGTGAACTCAAAGTTGTACTTTTGGTATGGGTTTTCCCTTACAAAACAATGAATCTGCGAAAGCCTTCATTTTTATTATGATTTTCATCAAATGTGACACTGTTCTACACATCCCACTCCTAAGCTACATAACTTAATTGACCGTGATACCCCTTTACTTGACGGTCACCTTTTGGGTACGTAGGTATAAACAATCTCAAATTCTATCAACCGTAGTGTCGGTATTAATTTCATAAGACCCTTGAGAATTTTCCAGCAACGAAAATCTAAATTAATATGTAATATATGAAAGCTGTAGGTATGTTGTACGTTTCCTCCCTACACACGCACTTTCCTTGCCGCCAATCAATATCCAATTTAACAAGATTGCACCCTCGAAAACGTAACAAAACAACGTTACATCGTGAATGGCGTGAGAACAGCTCACTAACACAATATCAAGATCGATATGTGTGCAAAGCCACAGGTGCGTTTACCGCCAGTCACCAGTCGCCACACTGACACGTCACCCTAACGTTTTGGGATTGGCCTCAAAACGGTACGGGAACTCTATTTAATGAATTTGTTTGGTGATACTCGTATTGTATCTATGCTAACAGTGGCATGAAAAATTGAATTTCTGATATGACTGAAAAGGAATTTTAGTGCCATTGGTTTTTGACGAAAAATCTTATAAATCATCTTCTTCTTCTCGTGTCGATGGTACTCTTCTTCGATATTTTATATCGTTTGAGCCCAGTAGGTGGCCACGTTCATCATAATGAGCAATTTTCCGAATAACATTAAACGAATCTTTTACTGCAGAAGTTGAAAACTATAATTGATGCATGAATAACACTAAGAGGTATATAAGCACTCTTGAACTCACCTTCACCACACACACCTTAGAACTTAAGATCTTTCTAAGGTTCATTTTTCTAACATTCTTTTAGGTAATACTTTAATTAAATAATTACCTAATTAAACACAAACACATGAAACTAACATATAGAAGCTCCCACATTAGACTAAGCTAAGTTTCGAACATTCGAAACCTCATTAAGAACTGAGTATATGAAACCACACCCGAACCTTCTCGAACCAGTAAACTCCACATTCCGACCAAAAGCGATCAATTATCGAGTAATTAAAGTTATTCAAGCCCGTACTTATTACCTAGGTGGAACTATTTCACTGACCCCACAAAGCTTTCCAATTAAATTCCAGGCAAAGCCTTCAAGTATGTAGACACCTATGGGCTGACCCTTTATTAATTACGGACCTTTTTTACTAATTACATAGTTCAGAACTAGTCTTTAGAACCATTTTATGGATGAATATTCAAGGTTCTTGATATAATAAAATATGTAATTACTAAGGTGGAATGTTTAGTAGTAGTTAGAAAATAATTTTACAAGTGTCATGCCAACAAGATGCTTGATGACAAGACACAGGATCAGTTAAATTGTGAAGCATAACGCATTATGGTATGATCCCAGAAAGGCGCTTTACTTTGTGTAAATTATTTCATCACCACTGCTCACAAAACGGTGAAGAAAAACAACGTAAGCATGGCAAGGCATGTCCAAAAACCAAAAATTCGAAGACATGTGACAACTACCAAACCGTTCTGGGCCCGTATGGTTGATTAAGGCCCCACTCCCTCTCACCGAGCGGATAGTAATATACACAAAATGGATAAATTTATCAGTCAACAGCAGACTTACTATACGTTTTGATTTTCTCCTCCAATACGAGTATTGCAGAAGACACATGGAACGAAGACACGTTTTTATTTTGAAAGAAATTGAAAATGTATGTAAAATCCTAAGCTGCTTTCAAAGTAGCGGACTAGAAAGGGTGAATAATAGAAGAGATACGTGAATATTTCATAGTCAGCTAAGCAATCATAGAAATAACTCTCGCTGAATAAAATGAGGCTGCTTCAATAAACACTGAAGGGTTAACGTAAAAAGGGCGCGGTGGCGTGGGGTCGGCAAATGAAAATATTTTCGCTGTAGCCATAAGTTATAATATTATAGCGAGGTAGACACAGGAAAATAGAAAATAGAATACACCATCTTTTCCCTTGACGTGAAAGGTAAGTATAGGTAAACGAAATATTATTCTAAAGAACAAATTAGTATGGTGTACCACAAGGGAGCATGATGGGGCCATGTGTTACTTATTCTATAAAAATATAAAATTGTTTAAAAATATAGGTAGTTTGAGTAATTTATATGGCCTATCCAAATGTCTTTTCTTTGGTTTTGGTCGTCGTATTGAGTTAGCTACACGATTACTGACAAATGCGTACACTGACTAGACAGGTCCACTCACTCTGTGTGGTTCTTTCCTCAAAAAACTATTTCAGACATCAATCTTCATATGTTCTGAACAAGATTATGTGTCTGGACTTTAAAAGAGACTGTGACCTCTCAGTTTGTTTTGGCCTTTCTTCTCAGAGTAGTTAGATAGTGAAACGCCGACCTCATTTAGTTTTTAAAATATGATTGACGTGTAAAAGTGTTTGTGCAAATCTACTTACAAAAATAAATCATTTATCATTTATGAGACACATAATTTTTAAGTTGATTTAGCAAGAATCTTAAGTATTAATTTATTAAATTAATCTTGACCATTTTCTTCATTTTAAAATCAATACTCACAAAAAGTAATCACTTTGTCAAACCCTAAAACCAGTACCTAATGAAAGTAGAAAAGTCTGTAATATGGTCCCTAGTCGTAAAGCTGTATTATACGACTGACCTGCGGCGATCCTTCATCCCACAATATTCTAGCTATTATTACGAAACAGACTTCGAAATACAATTTCCTCTGGATGTCGTTACAATTGAAACGGTTGATAAAACATGTCTTGGTTTGCTTCAGCTCTTCAATAATATAATCTCTTGATTCAAAATAACAATGTCACATTTTTTATATATACCTATCTTTTTTTTATTTTTCATTTATTATTTAAAACATATTATATAAGTTAATGACAAAAGAATATACCACACAAACCATCTACTTTCGTACTTGACCTCTGCAAGACTTACGGCATTCTGCCCTCTAATTAGGCTTATTAGTAGATAGGAAAAATACTGCTTAGACCGGGAAATGAGAATTCAAGAAAATAACGACTGTGTTTACCAGCATCAAAAGCCAGTACAGTATAAAGGAAATAAAATATTTCTTTTTAGCTTCACCGCACTTGGATAAAAAGACATAATGATGACATAAATACCGACACGTTATTATGTCGTATTGTATCGTATAAAATGAAATGGATTAGAAATGAATGGAGCACCAATATGACATAAAAGTGTCATGCGATTTTGGCGTAAGTAGTGTGCAGTTTACAGGGTCCTGTTGCGACAACGATAACTTTGGTGTACTCAACACCAACATGATTCTAGGACCTGTTTAATTATGAGAAGTTTTTGTTAGCATTCCATTTCTTCCTCCTCCATAACGAAACATTACCCCACTCCCATTTTAGAGTACTATAAAAGGCTATGAATACGAACACAAGATATTCTTCCAATGAATAATTCACTCTGGATGAGACGCATTATATTCAATTCTATTCACAGTATCCACTCTGGATTATACCGACGCCATATTTTATGGGTACTAAGATCTTGATCTGCGAATGAAAGAAAAACATGGCGGGATTATTTTTCCGTAAGTGATATAAGGAGGAAATTGGATACCGTCAGACTTGTGTTATGATAGATGTGAATGAAGGGGAGAGAGCTATGGCCTTCGAAGGAGCATTTTCTTTTGGTGAAAAAACAATAAAGATAGATCTCTGAAGATTATTTGTCCTTACCATTATAATGTTGGGCTGTGCTGGAGCGGCTGCTGCTGGTGCAGAAAACCTCAAACGGCGAAAATATTCCAGCCTGATTGGGAGTTATATCTTCGAGCCGTTTGGGGTTGAAACTCTAGGGCCATGGGGTCCGAGTGCCCACTTGGTTTTTCGAGATATCGCCAAACGGTTAGTCGACTCTTCACGTGACCAGAGGGCTGGCCTGTTTCTTGGCCAAAGAATTAGCATCGCCATACAACGTGGCAATGCTGCCAGCCTTTTAGGCACTGTTCCTGTTGATAGCGATGCGGACGAATTTTATGATTCTTTTGCTTGTTTTTTTTTGTAATGTTAATGTAGGCGACTGCTTATTAGATTTTTTGTATGTTTGTGCTGTTTTCATGACCTAACCTCATTTTGACCGTAACATTTTTTTTGTACACATTAAAGGACACATTTTTGACATAATTGTCGGCACAGCATAGAGGACATATGAGATTCGCTGTGATATACGTCGGATTAGAGTAAGGCGTTAGAGTCAGACACGTGAGGCACGAGAGCCGTCGTCGCACCATATTAACGACGAATCGTTTAAATCCGGCACAATCATTTAAGTAACGATGGATCATACAGCCGATCGATTCCGTAAAAATCTCACCGTGAAAAGTTAGATGAAGTGTGCTGTCAATAGTGCCAATCCCTTAGCATTATTTGGAATGACAGCTCACTCCACGCTCACTTCACCTAAGTTTTTACGGTGAGATGATTACAGAATCGCACTGCTGATTTAGGTTATCCTGAGCCTATACAGGGTGTTATTGACAGCCCTCCACAAAAACACAGGATTGATTCAGCTCCTTATTCTGAATCATATCCCACTGGAAATTTTCTCAGGAAAAAAAAATTTTTATGCCGTTTTTTCTGCTGATATTCCTTTATTTCAATGTAAAATTACGTTCTCTGTATGCAACACTCCATTTATGTAAATAAAACAGCTGAAAACAGCCTCGCTCAAGCTCGCTGCGCTGCCGTCCGCTACGTGCGTTTTGCCACGGTAACGATACGTTGCGTGTGAGGTAATAAAACAAATCTGGTTTTTTGGATTCCCTTAATGTTCCTGAAAGAATTACATGCACCGGTCATCTTAATATGATGTACTGAAGCCACCCTATCAGTTTGCGGAGGGCTGTCAATAACACCCTGTATAATTATACTAAGTAGCCAAGCTCGAAAGTTTTGTTATTTGTTTATCTGAGTAGAGGTAGCCCAGAGGTAACAGCACCGACATTCGAGATGTGGGTTGAACCCAAGCAAGCGCTTTATTTGTGTAAATAATCTTTTCACCACTGAAGAAACCAGCATGTCCTAGAACCAAAAAACTGAAGACATGTGACATCTACCAATCCGCAGTGGGCCCGAGATTACAGCTGACTCTCAAAGAGAGGAGACCTGTGTCCCAGTAGTGGTAACATTATTTATAGGCTTGTGTTTATTTCAATGCCATTTTTTTCAGTCTGGATCGTAGGTACAGCATTAAAATTTCAACTTGCCCTTAGACATTAATAAATCCTTAAATTAATTTTACCCTATGGGGTAAGAATTAAGTAGCCAAGTTACTAAGTAATAAGTTTCTTTAACAACTGTACCGTGGTATTTGAGCCCAACAGGTTACTGTACTTAGCATTAAGTACAGACGACGCACTTAGCCGTAATACGGCCTAAGAATGTTAAGCACATGCATTAGTAGACTAAGTAGTGTACTAAGTAAATAAAGTATGATAATTATGTTGGAGTTAGTGTTGGAATGGTAGTATATCTTGCTTTTATGGGGCTACGTATCAGGTGTCTTTGTTTTGTTGCGTTTATTTGTCTCTGGTATTTAAAGTTCTTTATCTAACATCATCTAAATATGCTACTTTATATAAAAATGTAAAGAAGGGCGCTAGTTTATATGAGAACTCAGTCAAATTATTAACTACCTACTGATACACAAAGTCCTGCGATAACAGGTAAAACCAAGACACCTGTGTGTTATTATGGATGTGTTACTTGAATTTAACCTTTCACCATTTTAGTCACTAGGTCTCAAAAATACCCTCTAAATACAAAACTCGTGCAGAAATGAAGACAAAATGTTAAAACACAAACCTGTATCAATTATTACTGGGAAAACGAGCCGTCTGACACTTAGCGCAAGAGTTTGTCCTCGTTGAATATTAATTCAATTGAAGTGGAGCATAATTTAGTGTATTCGCAGACTACGAGGAATCAATAAACAAGAGATAGAATTCTTGGTGTGACGTTTCTGTAATACCTACGATATGCTGACTACTTGAGAACTATATACCTACGTAGGTGCTGTGAGAGTTAGTTATGAGAATTTAAGGTGAAAACCAAAGCTATATTTATGTAGTTGTATGTAAAACAGAGAATAATGATTTGGATCCACGAACTTAATTTTGAAGCAGAACAAAACTGTGTTTCTGTTTATTTTTGTGAGAAATCGCCGCTAAATCAAGTGATTTCTCTTTTCCCTAAGAAAACTTGGTAACCAATTTAGACCTGCCACGTACTTTTCCCCACCCTTAACCAGTTGAATGGCGTAATTACCTACAGAAACAATTAAAAAGCTATTAATTGTGTCTCGCGTGGAACCATTTACATAATTATCAAGGGTTAATACTCCCAATATGCCACCAAGTCCGCGAGTTTTTGCTCAGCGCCTAAGGTTTTGCGAGCTTTGGGTACCTATAATCTAAGTGTCAAAAGCAAAATCTCAAAAAACAAAAATAATATAAGAGAGAGAGAGAGAGACAGACAGAGAAACACGCGCACGCTGCACGGCTTACAACTATAGCAAAAACTGTCGTTCCAACTTTTGGTCTTAATTTTTTCCGTCTAGCCCCCTTTCGCAACGCGCGATAAGGAACTTCGTTCCAAAAAGTTAGGGCGTCCTTTTCTCGAAACTATGTCTATGAGACTTACTGCGTGTATGAATTTCGCGGCAGTTCTATCCTGGGGCCTTATTTTCTATGACACAATGAACGAAACCGCGTGAAATGAAAGCGGGATTGGCGGATATGCTAAGAAATTGACGTGGTTTCGAAGTAAGGAATAGTTAAGTGGTCCCTGAAGTTTCTTGCAGAAAAGTACCACCCTATACTTATAGTTTAACACCGAGTCATATTATTTTACTGATAAAGATCAAATGCTGCAAAGAAATGTCATCGTCAAATCAAAGGTCGTAGTTTCATTTTTCATTTCAAAAACTCACCCTGTGTAGTTTGTAATAGAATATTGTCTGTACGTACCCGTTGAATAAACTCGCAAATATATACTACAATATTACATTACTGCGAGAAATATGATATCATGTACTGTCACTAAATGAGATCAGTAACCAGGGACGTCGGATATACCTAGTTGAAGTTTAGTAAGAAACCGATAGATGTTTTCGAATTAAATTTAGATTCATAATTAAACTGTTTGTTTTCTAATAATTAAATAAAATTTTATCGAAAACATCAATCCGTTTCTTACTAAACTTTAACTATATCCGACGACCCTGGCTACTTATGTCCTTTGATGACTGTACATACGTTAGATAGTTTATATCAGATGAATGTATGAGAATATTACACCTAGTATTAAAATATAGCTCGTATTGTGAGCAACGGTGTTAGACAAACGTAGGCAACACATATTCTGAACAATGCTTTACGCATGAATTCTTAAGTAGGTATAATAATATATCTACCTAGTGCTAACTACGTCTTGCTGAAATAATATAAGTAAGTACCTAAGTACCTAGATGAGTGTCAAGACGCTGAGAATAGCTTCCTATGTTTTGATGGCGACACACATACATACATAAGCTCACAACTTTTTCCCATGGGCAGAAACTGCAGTACGGCATTTACTATAGGATACTTACATACCTACTCGTTTTGCGTTCATATCCTACCAGCCGATCTAGTTTATTAGAGTCCCACCGTGAAAACTTAAGTGAAGTGTCAACAATATCAATCCCTAGGGTGGAATGACAGCTCACTTCCAGTTCACTTCACCTTCCATAGTTTTCGCGGTAAGTTTTTTACAAAATAAACCGGCTGGCCATACCGGTGGGTTTGTTGGTGACGACAGAGTGCCTAATATTATAGCTATTGACTATAATAAAGAAAGAAAGAAAGAAAATACATTTATTTAGCACAGACTAAAAGACACACAATACACGTCAGATAAAACAAATAAAAAAAACAAATAGAAAGTATAGATATACCGATGTCCGAGGCCCAGTTCAGCAAAAATGCCAGACACTGGTTGAGTGCCTGACGCTGGTTTTCAACTAAACCTGATGTGTAAGATTATGGATGTAAATCAGTTTTACACTACAACGTGACGTGTGTATGCATAATTAAATAAGATAAATATGTGTTAGATAATAATACTAACGAATATGTACATAAATAGTGTGAGTTGAGTAATATTGCAAAAATAAACAAAAAAATACTGACAAATATAATGAGACGGCCGCGTGATAGATCTTCGTTAATATGTGAATGAATAAACTCTTCGGAACGACTCAGAACAAGATAAACCGGTTTTAAATGATGCCTGACTTCCACATTCCAACAAATTTTCATAATATTAATTAATTAATTCTACATAATTTATTAAACAACATAATATATCGTCTTAATTATGTGGTTTGATGGCCAGCGGAGGAATTGCGTGACACACTGACACAGTAGCAATGACTTCCATTTTGTCAGTCACACACAACAACATTCATTTGCATTATTTACGTTGTTCAGCAGACAAATTCGAACATACCTATAGAAAGAAATAAAAATATTTTATTTCGGACGCGCACAGGAAATACAAATAGTAAAAAGGAGCATTTAAAACTAACAAAGAATAAAATAGAATACTCTTTACTGTACACCATACAAATTACAGAACATAAATATATATAATCTTACAAAGGGTGACACAATGGGCGGCCTTATCGCTAAGAGCGATCTTTTAAAGACAACCTTTGGATGGATTAAAATTAAGGAGAGACAAATATAGTAGGTAGTCTGTGGTGTGCCATTTACAAAGTTATATTAAGAGGAAATGACAAAAAACATAGGGACATACAAGTAACTAACATTTATTATTCTGTAAAAAATCATAGCCATATGGTCATTAACCAGAAAGAAAACAGGCGAGAGCGTCTCTATAGAAAAAACACCACCCGCGTTTCCTCTTAAAAACAACCAAAAAAAAAAAGAAAAGTACCTAAATAAACCAAAAGAAACACCTGTCCGAGGCCAAAATGGCTCCTATATTAGCTAAGCTGTGATATTTAAAAAATAAATACCTGCCGCAGCGCAGTTTAAGTAGTCTCGCCCCCAAAGACTACAATAGTCGCCCCCTATACATGAGAGTTAAACATTACTGGCGAAATGTGGGTGTACCACTAATAGGTACACCTCTGCATAACCCATCGGAAATTTCAGGCGTGATGTTATGTGTTATACATATTTGTGTTTAAGTAGACTAAAACAACAAAAAAAACTAACACAAAACTTTTAAACACTTCTGAAGTAATTTACCATTCCCACTACAATACATTGAACATTATAACTACAGCATACCACATAGTCACATAACTAAGTACTCAATGTAAGCAAATACATACGCAAATTGCAATTACAGCGCTGAATTCAGCATAATCCTACTGTACAGCGGCTGACGTGGGTATCCACATTAATTATTTAACAAAATGCAAATCAGTTTGTGTTGTGGAAATACAATGCGTTGAGTTATATTGTGCCACTAGATCCTAGTTTCCGTATTGTCAAAACTGAATTAATGTGCCAAATGTTTGATTACACAAATACCTTATATATAACAGGATTGTTGGAATTGTAGTAAATTATGTAGAGTTTTTATTAACAACTAACTTCTGCTCTGTAGATATCGGAAATTACACGTTTTTTTTTTTTTTCAAGGAACCCCAATGTTTTTTCTAAGATAAAAGTAGTCTAAGTTACTCCTTTAACATCAGTTATTTGTTTCGTCGTAAACAGTCCAGCCGTTTCAGAGATTAGCCGGAACAAATAGAAAGACAGACAAAAATTTTAAGAACTGTTTTTTTTTGTTATATGTACCGTGTATGCATTTAGTAAAAAGCTGTAATTTTGACATTATGACGTGACATTTAGTAAAAAGCTATTATTTTGACTTTAAAGACACTACAATGTTGTTTATTTGTTTGTAGTAGATCAATTTTTATGATAGTTTTTTTTTGGTAACTGCCGGTTTCGGATAAAAGAAGACTTTTTATAGGAGTTCAATATTTTCTGAAAATATGTTCATTTCACGTTTAGATTGAGGTTTTCTGAAGCTATCTAGATATTGAATGACTGACCTAGAATCAACAAAAGATATTTTGTAGCCAAACCTTAATGGACTGCCAATCAATATTGACAACTAACGAAGATTGTGTATCGATGTAAATGTGCAACCCTACGTTTACGTTATGAACATAGCCTGAAATACAGGTTTTTATTAGCCCAGCTCAGGCAGGTCGCCACCAGTTATAATGTCAGTACCAACGCACCTTTCATGGGTAATTAAAAATGTATAAATTAAACTAGCTTAATATTAGTATTTAAGCCAATCTGTTAAGAACTTGGTAGGTACTACTAAGTATTTATAAGTTTGTAAATGTATTACTTTGTAAAAGGTCCTAAATAAATATTATTATTATAAATAACGAGGTTATTGGTTCATCATTTCGATCACCGACACAAACAAACGTGTGAGTAAAGTAAAGGTATGCTTTTGTTTTCAATAAAATTAAGTGTCGAAAAAGGTATCGATTAAATTATTATTATGTGAATATTGCATCAAAAATGAATCAGAAATATGCAATCTAATAACTTCAAAAATTAATCAGAAATATGCAATCTTATAACTTCACGTATACGAGGCACATTACCAAACCATGATCCAGTTAAAATACATTCACTACAAAGATACATAGGCTGATTGGAACGCTGGGTTCCGAAACATCAGTAATTCGTCCTAACGACATTTGCACTCTTCAGTTTGCCTTAATTGGGCGCTCGTGTATCACCCAATGAACAGCTATTGATGCTACGTAATCTATTTATTCATGTAAGGGTTCGTGGACGACTATACGTATAGTGACAGCTATTTAGAAAGAAAGAAAGAAAAAGGGAAAGAAAGAAAATACGTTTATTTGCGGTAAACATGACGCATAAATAGAACACAAACACGAAAAAAGCGCAGTAAAAAAGGCCGTATTGCGTCACATCCACGTAAAACGGCCATCTAACCATCGTTTAGTTTTGAGTAGCTTACTTACCTATGTTACGCCTCTTGTCAAATAGAGACTCGTCCTTGGGATACGTTATTAGTAAAGTTATGGGTGTAGAGTAGTTGTGGCCCACCTTAAATGAAATAATATAAGTTTCATGCAATTACCGAACACGTCACATAACACGTGTTACTAATGCAACCGGCACTTTTTTGCGTAAGTAGACAATGTTGTTAACTTTTCCCGAGACTTTGGGAAAATATTTCCAACATGAGAGTCGATAGTCGACTCGAATTTCTCAAAATTAAACTTACGTGCAGTGCAAGAGCCCAAAGTGCTATGCAGTGGCTGTACTTTTTTAAACGAGAGATGTGCAATGTGCAATGTGAGCCACGTTTAATACCATTGCAACCACAAAAAAAATTGCATTCACAACAAAAATCTTTCAAAAATGTTTTAAAGCTACAACTATTCGCACTTTAAAATCTCCGTTATAAATCCCGCAGTTTCATTCTTCATTGTGTGAAGACCGGCTACAAAAAGATTTCAAGCGAGCAGCTTTTGATTAGTGCCCTTTTGTGTTCCGCTCAATCTGAGACGAGAACCGTCCCTCCCTTTTTATGAACTTTAATAATAGACCCTTACGCTGGAGATGGAAAAGCAATCTGATACAAAATAGTAGGTATCAGTTCTACGTAAGATTGAAAATTATGGTTTCATAATTTTGTAAATTACAGCAGTAGCTGCGTCCGTGATTTAGTTTCCAAGTATGTAAACAAATATGAGTTGTTGGAAAAATAACTTTAAAACCTACTAGTAAAGTGCAGCTTACGCTAAAACTTCAAAAACATATTTATGACTTTCTCTATAGTAGGTACTGCAGTGCGATTCTGTAACTATCTCACCGTGAAAACTTAGGTGAAGTGAGCGTGGAGTGAGCTGTCATTCCAAATAATGCTAGGGATTGACACTACTGACAACTCACATCAAGCTCACTTCACTTGAGTTTTCACGGTGAGATTTTTACAGAATCGACTCATTTTGTAATCAACTTAATTTACACTCCAAAATGATAATATTCGTTAAAGGGGGAGATAGTATCAATAAATTGGACACAATAATTTGAATAAACGTTTGGGGTGAAAGTATTGGTGGAGCATTTGATGTTTACTTTTTTAATTTCTTTTGTTTGTACAACATGTCCCGGAATTAACTACCTAATACCCCAATTAGAATATTATGTTATAATCATAATATTATATACATTATTCATTTATTAAATTAGTTTTACTAAGTGTAGGACAAAATTGTGGTCACATTACAAATCTACCATAGTTAGTACTTCATTAATTTTGGTTTGTTTTGACTGTACAGCGGAAGTGTGACTGTAATTTACGTAGTTCTAATTTTTTTTAAACTACCTCTATTAAAACACCTAAAAAAATCTTTGTAATTTTTATGTGAAAAGGTGACTGCGTACATTTCACTTTATTCAAAGAATGAACTTTAGCAGCCGACTCAGGGGCCCACGGCTTTAATCGCATTATATTCACCAGGCCAAGCGTAAGATGTGCTTCTCAAGCAGAATAAAATAATAATGGCTTGATAATTCAAGTTTCAGGACATTGATTTTTCAATGTTTGTGAAAATTATGAGAAAATACGATTTTAAACGAAACGAACATGGAGGAATACCTACAAAGTAATAATAATAATATCCCTGGACATTTCACACAGCGCCATCTAGTTCCAAGCTAAGCAACCTAATGCTTGTGTTATGGTAACAATATGGCTGATAAACTACTCAAATACATTTTTTTTTTTGTAAATACATACATATTATAGATAGAAAAACACCCAGACTCGGAACAAATACATGTAGGTCATACAAATATTTGTTCCGTGCGGGAATCGAACCCGCGACACGCAGCGCAGCAGTCAATCGCTTAACCACTGCGCCAACCGTGCCGTCGAGAGGCAAATATTCTTTTACATGCTTTAAATAACTTTATGGTTTTCCTTATTTCTGAGTATGTATTTTCAAATGTACAGTCCACACTACGTCAATTTGCCGTGTTATAGTCATAATGACAGTTATGATTTGAATATACGGACATTTTAAGTTCATAGTCAATTTGATAAACAATTAATTACCCTGACTGTATGACCTACAACTACCCAAAAAGAACGAAGTGAATAATTGTATCACGAAAAGTATAAAGTTTGCTTATCATAGCAAAAGTTTAGCTGTAATTGTCAGTTTATTAGATTATATCACCAACTGTTTCTGTTATTCGGGCAGAACGACTCGAACATTCGTAAGAAGACAAATATCTACAAATGACTATAATTTGTTATTTGTTTGATAAAAATAAGGGTTCTTTGTAGGCAAGGCTTGTTTTTGACATTCATGATTTACAATCACAGCAATAGCTTTACGGAATCATATTGATTGTAGGGTTCTGTTTTGGACGGGCTGAAAAACTGAGTATTGTTAAGTTTTACCACTTACCTATAAATAAAACTAAAATATCTACTAACTAAATTAGTCTGAAATCGCCAGTCCGCCTGCGCGCGAGCAAGCGTGATGATGCTCGTGCCTTCTTTGCATAAGATTTGCCCTGCAGTGGAATAGTAACAGGCTGGTATCCCTTTTTATCAAAACTTACCTAACAGTACATCTTGGTTATTTGCCTTCTTCTGTTTTCTCTCGTGCCAGCCCGAGCTACATCACGGCTTAGTAAAAGCAGAAGCTAATCCTCAGATTGATCATGCAGTTAACAGCCGGTCGATTCTGTAAAAATCTCACCGTGAAAACTCAAGTGAAGTGAGCTTGATATGAGTTGTCAGTAGTGTCAATCCCTAGCATTAGTTGGAATGACAGCTCACTCCACGCTCACTTCACCTAACTTTTCACGGTGAGATCGTTACAGAATCGCACTGCTGGCCAAGGTGTGCCAGACGGACTTTTTTAATTATTTTAGTCCATTTGTGTCACTTCTTGACAAAGATACCTGTCTGTCAGAGCTGAGCTGCACGGTGTTAGATTTTTATCGCAAAGCTGTAAGGCGCAGTGCAGTGCAAACATAACAGAATTCTATCGATAAATGTATTCCAAGCTCTGCACCTCTCTACTGCTTTGGACAACAGTTCCGATACGATGTTTCGCATCATGCACCGGCAAACCAGTATAAAATTTTCCAAATGTTTATGCTAAAGCATGTTTCCTTTGTCTCCAGAATGCGGCGGCGTGACGTAAGTGGCGCGGGGTGAGGAAGCGGGGTGCGGGGTGCCATGAGCGCTCCCGAGCCGTCAGTGCTCAATGCACTGAAGGGGTTCACGGAATCCAGCGACAAGTGGCCCGGCCCACGTGCTGTCAAGATCTTTGTCGCCTCTGTTTACAATGGTGAGTACTTGAGGGTTATATTTTATTTCTTGTAAGAAGGAAACTCAATTTCAATGCTAACTGCTCCGTTCACTCAAGGTTCGAAACACAGAGACAGTAGACTTAAACTCATGCTAGGAAGATCTTCGTCTTTTCAATGTAACCTTAGTGTCAGTCAGTTCTTTAAATTACCTTTTTCCGCGGATTCGTCGTCAGGAATTTAAAAAAAAACCTTACTGTAAAATTACTCTTTGTCGTACTCGGTAACGACTTAATTACTCTGCGGCGTGGAATGCGGTATGGTTACTGATGTCACACACAACAAAATAACTTAACAGATTTAGGTAGTACTTCTTCCAATGTCGTTAGTACTATTAGTTATTCTGTGCCAATGTACAACAGTGATAAGTCGAAATCCCCTCCACACAATCGCAATATCATCGCGAATGAAAATCACGTCAAAATTGTATTTCTCCCTATAATATTGCCTCCCTCGTGAAACAAACAACGAGACTCAACATCCTCGTTTAAGAGCCGCTCGGCATCCACAAGTGCCTGTTCATGTCTCATGTTCCTGAATATTCTCATCTTTTATATTTCCCTTGCGGAGTGGAATCCGTCAGGAGAATACTCTTGTATACTCTTGTACTGTAGATGCTCAAAAACTGGAGTACCGAGTATCCGCAAAGCAGACAAGGGGTTTATATCGTTACTGTGGAATATACTCGTAATATTCAACCTGGAGTTGGAAGGATATTGTGCCATTTTGATAAAGTGAAGTGGAACATGTCAAATAATACTGCAGTAGGGTCTCGTCTTTTATGAGCAGGGGTGGCCCAGTGGCAATGGTCCCGACTTACGAGTTGTAAGTCGATTCGATCCCAAGCAGGCACTTTACTTTGTGTAATTTATATCATTACCACTGCTCTCAAAACGGTGAAGGAAAACATTGTGAGGAAACCGGCACCAAAAACTCGAAGGAATGTGACATCCGCCAACCCGCAATGAGCCCACGTGGTGGATTATGGCCCACTGCCTCTCACAGAGAGGAGGCCTGTGTGTGTCTCTGTAGGCCCTAATAATAAAGTAGGTAGGCACCCTTTACATACAAAAAGTAAGTTGTAAGGTAGTTGTGTGTAAAATATTAATGTGACGCTTTTTCACAGAATTCCGTGAAGAAAGGAGACAAATCCTGGAGATGGTCGGACCAGAGTTGCAGTCCATGTACGACGATCGACACATTGAGGTACGCAATAATAAATGTTTATTAGTTCATTGAATATACAAATATTTTTGTAAATTATCCGTAGTCATTTCGATTTCAGTAACTAATAAGAATAAAATCGATGTAGGTTGTTCGAAAAAAGGTAATGTAGGAAACACCAAGGGGTTTACTTATACACGTTGCTTAAAGTTAAGAGACGTTTAAACGTCAAAAATATATGGTTAAACAGTCGCTAATCATTACGTAACTTTTTGCAACATTTATGAGTAAACCCCCCAAGTGTCTCTGTAAGAAAACAAACCAAAATATACCTTTACAAAAACTTATCACTCAGCAATTTGACACTAATTTTATAACAACCGGCTAACGTATGTGAACTCGAACACCTGTTCAACAAACTTTCTCATAATCACCACACAGACGGTCGCATTTATTTCAGTTTACAACTAAGTAGGTACTTACATAATATCACATCACAACTGACAAAGTTTCCATTAAACTACATGGCCGCAAAATGTGCGAACATGGACGAAACCAAAAGTTTTGGACGCAAAACGATGCTACCTGAAGTTTGTGATGTAGAGTTACTCGGAGCGTATTAGCCAGCGGAATGTAAATGGAGTTATAGTTTGGAACTTCTGGTCCATGTGCGGGCTTTGCAAAAAGCCGGGTAATATTGAGATGTAACAGATGTAGACCCAAATAAGTAGATAATTATGTGAGAAAAACTACGTGTGGACAAAATGTCGTAGTAGGAATACCTTGAGTGCGAAAGCCGTATCATCGAATTTTGTTTCTTCGAAAATCTTTCAACGACATCTGATTATTACCTACTAAAAATGTAGGGAAAGAAATGTTAAAAATGTAGGGAATTGTTTTGGAAAAGAAAATCGATGTACTTGTTTTTCGCCGTAAGGCCGTCCGAAGTAAGTTTTCCTAAGTAACATCACAGTAACGAGACATCGATTGAACAAGGCTTCGCAGTATGATATTTACGCAGTAGAATCGTTCGCAGTACAGTTTTTCGATGTAACGAAATATCGCAGTAACAAGACGTCGATTTAACAAGGCGTCACAGTATAGAGATGTCGTTGAAAGGTTTTCGAAGAAACAAAATTCGATGATACGGCTTTCACACCCAAGTAGGTATCCATATTATGACGTTTCTACATGCATGTATCAGAAAGATGTGGTGAAATTAAAGAGTATGATATATTATATAGTGTAGAGATAATCCAACTAACTAACTTTGTACATGGGACCAACATCGTAATCGTGAAAAAATAATCAGCCGTTCCATACATTTGATAAATGATTTTATTTCTGTGTTTGTACAAACACTTTTACACGTCAAAAAATAGATGAGGTCGGCGTTTTCTATCTGATTAGTGATTACTGTGAGAATAAAAGCCGAAACCAACTCAGAGGTATCAAGTAGGTACTCACTTAGGTCAATACCTAAGTGAGTACCTACTTGTTACCTCTGAGTTGGTTTCGCCAAAAAAAAATTCTACTATCCTATACACAACTTCAATAAATTGTGTATGGGATAGTAGATTTTTTTTTTGCGATTTCAATTTTGGTCCCATGGAGTGGTTAAGTTTGATGGTCTGTTACTAATAGCCTGCATCATCCCACTGCTGGACAAAGGCCTCTCCAGGAGAGGCTCGAAAGGAGGGAGGGAGGGATTCTTCGAGGGAGGAAAGAGCATGGGACTTCGAGCTCTTTCGATCCAGAGCTAAAGTGGTCGTTTTTGGAACGAAGTTCCTTATCGCGCGTTGCGAAAGGGGGCTAGACGGAAAAAATTAAGACCAAAAGTTGGAACGACACTTTTTGCTATAGTTGTAAGCCGTGCGGCGTGCGCGTGTTTCTCTGTCTGTGTCTCTCTCTTTCTCTTATAGAAAGCAAGCCAGTTATACTTCGTTCCATCCGGGTGTCCCTTGACACCTCTGAAGTTTTTTGTTCAGCTCGTCCCGCCATCTTCTACAGGATCTGCCGCGACACCCTTAAATTGTCCACACATTTCTGATACATGCTGTAGGTATATGGACTACAATATGATTTAAAGTAAGCTATAATTATTGTTTTATCAAACGTTACCTGTAATTTAATTCAAGACAAAACCGATTCTCATAAAATATAAAGTCAAATAAAAGGGAGATCAAAGAAAATAATAATTTCGTTTAGATTATCAGTAAGCCTCTCTGACAAGACCACGGTTTTTGTTATTTTGTTATTATGGCGTGCTTCTGAACGAGGAAACTGATGACAGCATTATTAGATAAGTTAAAAGATGTGTGAGTTGTAAGTTTTCCTTCTATTTTATTTAAATTAATTTTAGTTTTTCTTTTTTTATTCAAGGATGAAAATTAGCTAATAAATTTCCGCAGACGTGATCGGCATCGATGTTTAAAACGATAAATAAAGTAATTATAATAATATTAATTTAATTTAGGCAAAACCCACATTACATAAAATAAAATAAGATCCATCCTGTAAACTACTGAGCTTTAAAAAAAATAATATAGAATTTATAACCAGTAGGTACGTGATGAACGCCTCACTGGGGCTTCGAGGTGTAATGAAAGGGCCTCCACAAGTGACACTTACGTACCCACGCCTCGCAAATCCTTGGCAGCCAGCCCAGCGGCCAAATTATACCAAAATTTGCTGACTAGGTTATCACAAAAGATAAAGGGGACAAACAGCTCGTGGAAATACGATGACGGCAGGAGTTAGCTTGGTTATTTCTTTCCTCTATCGATTCCTACAAAAAACATGTTGTTAATACAACCTCCATTAAGTTTTCATATGCACCCACTCCATTAAATTTCCCTTTTTCAATTCACTCGACTTAACCCCCTAAGTGCGTGTAAGGTTTTCGAAAGAGCACTTTCGAAAACCTTACACGCGTGAATTTTAAACTTGAAAAGAGGACCTACATCCGAAGGAGTCATAAAATATTCAGAGACACTCCCACTTTCACATAAGAAAATACTCCATTTCAAATACGTAGGTAGCTGCTATACCTATGATTTTTTTAACCAGTTTGTTTACACAGACGTAAAATTTTAGTAATAGCTTTTTAATCGTATTTTGAGAGGAGTAAAAATCTAGGTACCCCGAAAATCTTTGAAATAAATTACAATTGATATATTTTAGCTGAATTTTATGAACGAATGCCTGTTAAAATTATATAATAAAGAATCCGATAAAAAAGTAGGTAGGTACACAATATTTATAATAGCGAAAAGCTTTTAAATGGCTGCTCATAAAACGTCCCATAAATCAGGCAGGTACTGTAATAAGCAATAGCCATATAACAAAAGCGCAAAGAGAAACTAAAATGGGGGCCTGAAAAATGGCACCTCAATTATGTAACATACTTTCAATCACAATCCTTTCAAGAATTTTGAAGCCAATTGCTAATCCATTGCTTCATATGGTTGAAACATTCGCTTCCTCGACAGCGTTAAAAAACGCAATGAATGTTGTTGAACTGTCAAAATGAAAGAAATTGCCGTCGTAAATATGTTACGCAATAACCCCGCAGGTGTGTTTCACGATCATCTTCATGGTGGTTTTATTCGATTATGCGATCAGAATTAATTAACCCAGTAGAAATTAGAGGTCCCGCATTAACCTCCGGTCCCGCAGTCTGGTCAGGTTTGCCGACAATCGATTCATGTTTAATCGTGTTATGAATATTCTGATATTATGTTGTAAACAACGGTTTAATTACGGGTGTATTGAATTAGTCTGTCCCCACTCTTAGTGAATAATATAATTAATTTATAATCAGTCTACGAAAAGAATGAAATTAATACATTTAAAGTTCTGGTCGGTCCAGAGTCCGTCATATTGAATTTTTGTACCAATCCCAGTGACGGAAAATTGTATTTGAAAATTTTAAAAATTCCGCAGGTTCAACTGATAGACACTTTTAAAATAATTATCTATCTTAGATAAGCTTCTTTACTAAGCTTTGGAAAGCGCCGCTACGCTTCATTACTAGCACTCCACATCTAATGCTGGTTTACACGTTGCGATTTCATTGAAAATCGATCGATTTCTTGTAGGTATAGATAAGTACCATAAGTTGAAGCAACAATTAAAGTTGCACCGTCTGACTAAAAAGTGTTTATACAATGCAAGTCATTAATTGTTTAAATTTTATTGTATGCCACAGGCAAGAAGCTTGCATCGCGTAAATATGGCTTAACACACTTAAGGCGAAATTCACCAAACTTTTATACCTAGAATAAGTCTTATCCAGAGAATATTTTTTGACAGGTTTTAAATACAGATTATAACTGTCAGACGTCAAGTTTATTCCACGGATAAACGATATCTATCTGACTTTGGTAAAATCAGCCCTTGAAAACAAAACAAGCGAATATTTTCCTCACATAAACAAACTGCGTAAATTCAACAGAACATCGTGTAATTTATAGCACAGCCTAATGGAGTGCGCCGCGGGCACCATTAGCATATGTTCGACTGCATTTGAAACTTGGACGTCGAATGAATGCAACCCACATAATTGATACTGCTGAGATCGGAGTGAACTGTTTTAATTGAGTACCTACGTATTAAGTATGTGTGGATTTGTATGATGTGATTATTCGTGCAAGTATCAATGTATTTAGTTATTGGAATTCCTTTGGATATTGAAATATCTTTCTGAGATATATTTTGAGAATATATTCTGTAAAAAAATCATAAGGATTTTTTTTTTCGCACTGCACTCATACTAATTGTTAAATAAATTACAGGTTACACAGGGCCGCTAGTCCACCCTGTGAAACCAGCAGTTTAATCAACAATTTACTAAACCCTTTAAAACGCCTTCAAAAACTAGTTTTCGCTTTAACATCACAGAAGCAATGAAAACCCGTACGCGAATGGTGGGAAATACCGTACAATATTCACTACATATACTTTAGTAAAAAAACACGTGTCTTGTACGTATTTTTAACTTTACTTTATTTTTATTGTTGGTTGTTATAGCGACCATAATAGTACACACTCTGTGAAAATTTCAAGTGTCAACCTATTAATGTTCAAAAGATATAGCCCTGTGACAGACGGACGCGGACTAACTGCAGAGCCTTAGTAATAGGATCCCGTTGGCATCTTTTGGGTACGGAACTCTCAAAAGCAAAATAGACCGTAAAAAACCCAAAATAATTCAAGCTTCATTTTCCAACATTCAAAAACAAGAATACCACAGAAAAGTATCTAAAACCCAATCAAACTGAATCTATATAACTTAAATGCCACGTAACCGCTCACTAAAGTAAGTTAAGTAGAAACTTATGTAGGATGCGCTTTATACTTGAGCCGAAGAAACTTCGCATCGCCTCGGTTTAAAGGCTTTCTTCAAATGTGCAGCAACACTTAAGAGGGGATTAAATGTAGTTGGGTGTTAAGTTGACGTCAAAGGAGGTTTGTTAGCTGCGGGATTAGATTTGTGGTATCAAATGACGGTTAATGTGCGTCTGAGATTTTGTTCGTGGAAAATATTATAACAAAATTAATTAATAATTTCACTAGCGTAGAACCATCTTCTGGATATTTATTTAACTGTAAAAAAACTCAGCTTATGCTTATGCGTACCTTTTTTAATAAAAAGTTCTAAATTCAAGTCTCAGTTATCGAATCACAGATTACCTCGGCCAAGCGGTCAAACATTTTTTATAAAAAAAAGATAATCTTTGGAAAGCTTCAAACTGTTTAAGAGAATATAATGATTTTACTCTTTATTAAAACATTTATGTGAACGTTTTTATTCCCATTTACATACACGCATGGGTATGGAAAACGAATCGGATATAAAAAAGCTATTATTTGCTAGTTCCATTTTAAATAAAATTGATATCACACACCCGAGTAGGTATTTAATCCTGATAATAAAACGCGGATATTTACAGTGGACTTTATATTTATTTTGGGAACCTACCTATACTTTTAGGTTAGGGTTTTAAAAATACCTGTGTAGCCTACTACATATGTAGGTATTTTTTACAACCTATTTACAATGTTTTTTTCCCTTCCTAGATCGAGTTCGTGGACATGCACTATGGTACTGACGGTGGAGACGAAGCCAATCCAGCGTTACTACACCACTACCTCGAAGAAATACAATGCTGCAACCATACATCGAAAGCCGGTTATTTTCTGGTAAGTGAAAAAATTAAACAAAACTTCGGTCTAGCTGGCAGACCACAGACCAAGTATGTAGGTAGCCTTATTTCCTTCATTCTAACTTCAATTTTACAACGAAGCGGTCCCTATATAAATTAAAAATAAACAGAATTTGCATATTTTTGACACTAAATACATTATAAAGACAAGATGGCTAAATGAATGAATACTTTTGCTCTACATTGCACATAAAAAAAACGCTTTTATATCATTTTGAATTTTGTTCATACAAGGCATTATGGGTTTCAATACCTTTGCTTCACAAAACTATATGACAGGTCATAGGTAATGTTTGTTTTTCATTTGTTTTATTATTGGAGGGAAATGAAAAAATATTTTACTATCAAGTAAGTTTTTACAAACTTATTTTTGAACATTAAGTTCGGTTAACACTTTGATTGATATAAAATTAAAAATGAAGTTTTCTATATTCTTATAAGTGAAGTCATACATATTAACGCATTGGAAATATATAAAAATGTGGTCTTTAGACTTACGATTTAAAAAAATTATCATAATTTTTACGTCGGGATTTAAAAGTACGCAGCAATAATTAAACTCACACAAAATTGTTGGTTCTACACAATTCTAGCAAGTAATTATTTTTAATTGGAATGGGCAATTTGAACTTGCTAGCTCGTTTTACTGAATTTTTTTACATAATACTTTTTAAATTTCAAAGAGCTCCGAACAATTAAGAGCTTATATTAAAAGTGAAAATTAAACGTTTTATAAAAGGAAAGCTTTTTGAGATTCTTTTTCACTTTTTTTTTTGTAAGTATACCTACAATTACTTTTGGTGGAGTCTTTTTTGAATGCGTTTGTACTGAAAATATAAGCGTTTTGTATCAAAAGTTAACTTATTCTGAGAAACGACTAATAAACCTTTTTTATTCTACTAGAGGGGCTCATGGCTAAGTAATAAGAGCTGTAGGATTGATCGAAGGTTAGGCTACGCTTGCCGAGGTCGGGCCGTAGATGGGTGCCCGCATCTATTACATACCGAGTCCCTCCGTGTCTCGGAAAAGCACGTTAAGCTGTTTGTCCCGGCTGTCATTCGTAGATCTTTGACATTCGTTACGGGTAGCCACAAGCCCGAAACTCTAACAACCAGTCTTACCAAGGGTTATCGTGTTCCAGTGACTAGGTTGTGGAAGTCAGATAGGCAGTCGTTCCATGTAAAATACCAGTATTCAGCTCCAGCCGGTTAGACTGAAAGCTGATGCCAATGTAGTTGGAAAAAAATAATAAAATGGATTAATTTATGCAACTGGATCAATTCTGTTATTCATACGTGACTGTACTTGATTATCCTTCTCGTGCAACTTTGAGTTTTCCTTAAAATACAACAAAAACTTTTTATTTTTCTCCTAGTGCCTCATCGGCGGCGATGCATCAGCATACAACCCAGTACTTCCCTTCAAGATCCCGGAAGCTACCTTCGATGAGCTGGTCAAGTCGGACTCTGCCCAGTCGGCACTCGTCCGGGCTTGTTACAGGCTAAACGGAGATGGTAGCTACCACCTCGAGGGGGAAGATAAGTGGTAAGTAGAAAGGAGTTTTTGTGTGATTTTCTGATTATCTTCCAAAAAGGTGGCGCCTTTTTTCTGAGCAAGATGGTTGACTAATGTTAGTAGTGCTAGGTACACACGCAGTGACTTTTGTCGCCGGGGAATCCCTGGGGATTTCAAAATTTCTCGTCTACACTCAGATTTTGACATCCGATTTGTCGCTAGCATTATAAAAATCTGTGTGTGGACGTAAAATTTTGAAATCACTAGCGAGCCGCCAGCGAGATTATGTCAAACACAAGAGGCTGCACAAGGGCTGCAGCTTCCTCTCGTATGCTAGTAAAAGGTATATAAATATGCTGTAGAATTGTAGTTTTTTTTTACTTCTAGTTTTGCCACTATTTCTCCTGGTGGTAGGCACGTAAGCTTAGAACGATTTGGTTGACTATGAAGCACGCTTCCATTGGTAACCTAATAATTCGAAACTTAGGTGATAACTCTCACATTATATATCACAAACTCCAGAAGACCTAATTCAAAACAGATAAATTCGTAAAGGCTAAGAGCCTGCGCGCACTAGCGATTTTAAGTTGGCCGATAGTTTGATCGGTCAAAGGATCAGTATAGAGTTATAATATGGCAGTGTGCGCACTTGAAGATTAACAGTTGTACGACTATTACGATTGCGACTGAACTATAGGCCAACTTAAATCGCTAGTGCGCGCAGGCTCTTAAGGGTTAATTAAGCTGTAACGATTTTAAAGCAGCCAATTAAAAGTTCACAATTCAGTAATAATAAGCGCAATAATTGGGCGACAAATATCGACAATAAGACATGAGTGACGCGATTTATGTAAATTATTTCACTAGGTAAATCTTTATTACTCTTAATATTTACACACCATGTCAAATGGAAAACATCTAGTTCTAATTTATTATTGTCATCCTACATACATGAATAATAATTTGTGTAGGTACACACATGTTTATGCAAATAAATAAATATTATTATTATTTATTTTTATATAATATATTAACATATCTCGGGACCATGGCCCAGTCCTTTGGAAGGCGTACGAGGGGCCGAAGCCAACTCGCAAAGGCCCCTTAGGAAATTTTATTGAAATGTGGCACCACCCGACGATTATCCCTGTATTCACTATGCAAGTGCACCCAAGGATATCCCCCGGTTAGTGTAGGACTATTGCAGGGTATGGAAAAATACAAATTTGGACAATGGGTTTGGGTGGCTAAAGTGGACTGGTTACCAATAATTATGGAAGAACTATGGCCCCTGCCTGATCAATGTTTTATACATACACGGATAAAATGGCAGGGGGTGACTTGCACACTCAATAATCGTCATTGTTCACTCCAGCCGGCCAATAAAGGCAACCCAGAGGTGAGGAACAAGATTTCTCCCGAGAGATAGGGTCCGTGGGATCGCTACTGCCCAACAGCTCATCACATGCTGCCCTGCGGATTTCTGTAACTCTCTTGGTCTGGCTCCTCACCCTAGACCTGTTTCGGCAAAGTAAACTCTTCTGGCACAGGCCTAGAGTTCGGAGCGTGCAAGCCCCACCACGACGTCAACGAGAGATACGGCGGTGGTGTTATTATTATTTATTAAGCATCAACAAGAACTGAACATTAAATATCAATAAATTGCTGAAATACCAGAATAAATCCAAATAGTCCTGTATGAAGTAGGTATGTTTTGCCATGTTTTTCATTATAAAATTGCAAATATTAAACGTTTGGGAGAGATAAAATATTGTTTAACGAAGAACTATAGAGTTTTATAATCATACGAAAAAAAATTATTTCTTTCTCAAGATATTTAGCTTTGAATAAACTACTTAAAACTTACATAGTTCAACTTTCGTAAAGAATTTTTAGTGAATGGGTCGGTGCTTACCTACCATAATTTATACTCATCACAAAAGTTGTATTATAAGTCATCCTTATCAAAATATTTCGATTGTACTCTACAATGAATTGTTCGCCAACTTGCTTTTCATTAATTTACAAAGGAAGTTTGAATCATTCTTTATCGCGCTCATCTATTTAGGTCGTAACAATTTACGATCGGTACCTTAGCACGAGGTCCGATTACTCAGCGGGATCGTAAAATATATAATTTATTGTCTAACCCGGGGGTTCCGTTCGCATAAATATTGCTACACCTTCAAGTGGGTCCCACAGGTTATATTTTATTGCGGCGACAAGGGAACCCAAAATATGAGGGTATAAAGAAGCAATAGACGCTGAGGAAATGGACCATTCTGAAGGACCGCTCACGTAGGCCTGTAGGTACTTTAGTAGAACAATGGAGGATAAAAATAAATGCGATAATAAGGGATTCTCTTCCCACAATAGGTGCTCTATTTATTTTCCTTTGTGTCTTTATTACATTCACGACAAAGCTTACTATTTCTGCAATAATAATGTAACAGAAATAATAAGCTTAGTCACTTATTTATTAGGTAATAATGTCACTGAAAATATTGGTGTAAGTTTTGTTTGCGCTAACATAAGTCTTTATATAATAATGAACGACCATTGCAAGCATTTCCTTAGCAAAGTTTTTTATAATACTGTTAGCTCAAGTGACCCGAAGAGTAAATACAAAGCAGTCATTGTTAAGAAAACTAACATAAAACACTACAATGTATTTTCATACTTAAATATCTTCAAGTTACGTAAGCAAGCAAGTTCTACTTAAATCACAATAACAATAGGCGCTATGGTTTTGTTACTCATGACATGTATTTGGCGCGATCATAAGTTCACATGTAAGTTTATAGCTACGTAGGTATATAACTGTAAGAACTAAGAACTCCCTTGAGCCTTGTCACCAACTTTGAAAATTATATCTAAGTAACTGAAAGTTTCAGTCATATTTCAGGTTTATGACACCTACGAAAAGAAGATCTCTATTCTATGTAGGTATTTCGGAAAAATAAGGGATAATACTTCGGCATACCTACCCTACGTTGTAATTGCTATTAAGAGGGTATTTTACTTATTGTAATAAGTGCAGACCCAATCAGAGAAAGATCAAATCCAAGACATCAATTTAACTGTTATAATGATTGCGCTTTTCTTGGTTAAAAGTCAAGGACGATTACTTTCTCAGATCTTCTAAGTATCATCAATCGTCATACCCTTATCCCTATTTATTTGAGGTCGGCGCAACATGTCTATTTCTTCCATACTGCTCATCAAGGTAGGCACTCCGTTTCTAGCCATATCATCATTTACACAGTCCATACATCGCGCGTTTCTTTGGTCTTCCCCTACTCGTAGGTATAGCCATCCACATTCATACTCAAAACTTTCCTGAGGATATTTTCGCCATTGCTTCGCATCAAGTGCCAAATAATGTAGTCAGAATTATTATTTTTTAAGCGAATTGACTACAAACTTAAATGGCCCCTATATTGAAATCACAATTGTCATTCTTTGCCAGTTGTATAAAATGTTTATAACACGGCAAATTGACGGAGGGTCTCAATTTATTATTTATTTAATTTAATTACCTATTTAATTAACACCAGTATTCTTCCACAGGTTCAGCGATTTGATGGATCGCGAAGAACAGCGGAGTCGACTCTTCGAGGTGCAAAAGGCGTTCAATGCTACTGTGCTTGAAGCTCTAGAGAATGGCGCCGAAGTAGCTGATCTGCTTCAAAGTCCCATTGAATTACAATGCAAATTAGCCTTAGGTAAACTACACTTTACTTTGATACATAAGTACATACATAAACTCACTGTGTAGAAACTATACTACGCTAAGTGCTACATTATCAGCTTACAGCAGTCCACTGCTGGACATAGGCCTGTCAAATTGCACGCAATTTAGTTCGACTCTCGGCAACTCTCATCATCCTTCGAAGATCGTCGCTCCATCTATCTAGCCTGAGGGCGTCCTACCTTACGTTTGCCGATTCCCGGTCTCCACTCAAGGACATCTCTACCCCAACGGTCATCGGTTATACGGCTATTAATGGCGGCTCATTGCCACTATAGCTTGCTTATTCTGCTTGCTACGTGCTATAATCCTTATATACTCCTTTTGCGTCGTTTACGTTTATAGGTACTACTGGTTTGTACCTATATTTTTTTTAACAGTGGATGAGATTTTCCTTAAAAGGACGACGGTGGTTTTGCATTAAATGTTCAATGTGCATTGTTTCCAATGATTATAACACAGATAACAGTAAAAAAAATATATTATTTTCGTAATAATAATTATCTGTCCATCATAATAAACATGTTATGAAAAGGATTCACCTTTTCATAACATGTTTATTCTAACTGGCACGCGTGCTAGCGCAAATCCACATGACACCAAATACTTCCCAAGTCGCACATAAATAATATCCTTCACAAGCTAGCATCAATTACGTCCAATTAAAACAGAAATTCAACACAAGGAAAACAAGGTTGATTTGTCAACAATAAACAAGAACAATTAATGTTCGTCAAATTAATTATCACAGCTCGATATTATGGGCTACGCCTATCGATTATGTTTTCAAGGACGCTCGAAATTATTATTGGCTGAAAGCGTCTATACTTCGTAAAACTTTGGGAAATGCGTTTCAAATCTTGGAGCCTACTTTCGTTGCCGGTCATCAAAGGTACGGAGAATACCGTCCGAAAGTAGTTTGGTACCTACTTTAGAATGAACCCTTATCATCATCATCATCATCATTTTAGCTTGGAATCACCCAGTGCTGGTTAAAGGCTTGCCCTTTCTTCTGCCATACTTCCCGGTTCTGTGCGTCTCTCATCCAGATGTTTCTTGCGATCTTGACTATCATAAACCCAGCGAATGAACCCTACTGCCGATTAATTAACTTTTTTGGACAAGCAAAAACACATCGGGAATAAGGACAACAGTCAACTCGTGTCGTCATTCATACTTAGTTCGGGCCCCGAACTAATCGTATCCTGTCCTTAGGTGATACGAAGTAGGATAAGGCAAAAAAACTACGGCCGAAACTATGGATTATGTGCTTGGCGAGTAGAGCCTAAGGGAGTCTGTCCCGTATCTGGTCTGCCCGTGTAAAAGTAGTAAAATAACAACCAAAAAAAAAAAAAAAAGTTTGCTAAGAGTGGGGAAGCACCAAAGGAACGATGGATGGACAATGTGAAAGAATATTTGGCTAGAAAGGGAGACCCGAGATGACGACTAATAGAGAAGATGATGAATGATATCAGTTCATACCTTAAGTTTTTAACTTTTTATGTACCCACAGTAAAAAACAGGACAGACTTGTCAATGCCAGCAACCCAACATCAACCTTAGTAGAATCAGAATAAAGACTCTGATTTGTAGTTTTCGGTTTGAAAGAAGAAAAGAAGGGTAGCGATATTAATTTTAAGGAGTACCAACAGGTTAAACAACAAGAAATTCTGCAATCCATTTATGTATCGACTAGCTGCATCCCGCGGTTTCACCCGCATATGTTTTGATCCCGTGGGATTATCGGGATAAAAAGTATCCTATATTATTATGTTAATCTTGGTTATAAACTATCTGTGTGCCAAATTTCATCCAAATCCGTTAAATAATTTTTTTGCGTGAAAGAGTAACAAACATCCATCCATCCATCCATACAAACTTTCACGCTTATAATATTAGTAAGTAGGATATTGAAAACATAAAGGTTTTCTTGGTTCGTTGACGTTCGTCGACCCAATTACCTACGTGGAAACAGCAGTACGGTTAAAAATATCATCGTGTTTTATTTGTTAGTGATATTAGCTATTACTATCTTATAGGAGCTTAAAACTGATAAGAAGAGAGTACTCTTTCTTATGTACTCCATATGAATTACAGATATAAATGTAGATACAAGCAGACAGCTTTAAATAACTTTTTAATTCAAGTTGCAACTTTCATCTTCGTCTTTATAGTATGATTCAGTTAAAAAAAAGGGAACTAGACGAGCGAGTCTCGCAACATTATAAGTAGATAAACGACCACAGAAGCAACTTCACTCGTCGACGCGTGTTTACGGCAGCCATCTACGCGTGTCGACGGTAGCCGTGGACAGTATGCCGCTCGTGTATTTGAGCACCGTACTCAAATACACGAGCGACACGTTGTCGACGGCGGGCGTCGACGGGTATCATCGGCTGCCGTTGGTGGATGTAGTTGCCTCTGCCGTCGACGCGTGTCGGTGGTGTGTATGAGTACTTAGTCAACGCTTTATTTGTACAAATAATAATCAATATTGCCAGCGTAGGTATGTAATGCAAAAATGTTATAATAAAATATTTTGTCTGCATAAAAAACTCTTTTGTCAAACTTTCTCTGTACAGGGAATGTTTTCATCCACCTTTTAGTTTTCACTAGTGCTGTTGAAAACAATGTTGGTATTATTTTCCGCAGTGGGATGTAAATGTTGTTTACGAATGACGGTAAGGTCGTTTGTTTTTGTTACAGTCTTCGAGTAGTTGTGATGGGGTTAAGTCGAAAGCTTTTTCGATTTGTTTTGTTACTAAAATATGACTTCCTATCGCAATGAAATGAATAACCGTTGTTTGGATATAAGTGAAACCTAGACGCCATTTTGTTCACATTTAAACTTAGATTTGGTCAAACTCCAACTTCAAAATTACAGCTATTCTCAGGAATACCATTAAAATCGGATATTTTGTCTATATCAGTACTACGAGTATAAGTAGTATCTAGTAACCAAAAATTCGAAGACATGTGGCATCCACCAACCGCACTGGGCCCGCCCACTCCCTCTCACAGAACCACACAGGCCTGTGTTCCATAAGTGGGAACACTATAGGCTCCTTATACTTATGCTGCTGTTATATCAGTACTCTATTCCATTACATTATTCTACGGCTCTCAGTAAACAACTATTTTCTTTGAAACTAACCCTTTATCTCTTTTCAGAACTCCTTACAAGTGGCAATCATCCAAAAGGGGTGGTAGCCGTAGTAAGAGATGTACCAGACCTGGAACCAGATGACTCCAAATTAACAGTGCTGGCCCACACTAGGTTAAAAGAATTAAGAAGAAAAATGGAAGATGCGTTGCCTGAGACACACATCATTACATTAGAGTAAGTACCCATTTATATTCCAAGAAATTATATTCCTGACTTGCAGGTTAACAAATCGAACTTTTCGAGTAACATATCAGTAGGTAGCATTAGGTAGGGTAGGTAGCAGTGATGTCTCAATAGTAACGGACCCGACTTACGTGCTGTAGGTCACGAATTCGAACCCAGACAGGCTATTTAATATTGCCTACAATGTAAAATAGCGCTGGCCACCGCTGTTAAACAAAGTTCAATATGCGGCAATTATTATAAAATAAGTACTTACTAACAAAAATATAGCTTTCGAAATTATACAAAGTTGATATGACAGATGGGCATTAAATTACACTACGTATACTATACGTGTTTAGTATTAATTCGATACGACATAAAAATAAAAAGCGCCAAAAATGAGAAAATATTTTTTTCAAACAAACTAAATGGCTTACAAATCAGAATAAAACGCACCCACCCTTTGTAAATAAATTTGACTGACCTTAGATACCTAGGTAACGAAGTGGCAACGTCTTTATCGTTGTAAGATGCATGACCTATGCTTAGACATAATCAGCTGTTAGGAAAGATACACCGTGTTCAAACGGTGCAAAAACTTAGAAAATCATTTGCGACTAAACTACTGCTCCTATTTAATTGATTTTTGGTACAGAGCTTGAAAATGGTACCTAGAATAGGCAGTTTAAAGGAAAGCCCCTCTGTCGTATCAACTTTGTATACTGAGAGTAAAAATGACAATTTTTCCTGCACATTTTCCTTATTGTAATTTTACTCAGGAAATTAGTTCTATGAAAAATATTTTCCTTATCATACATGATAAATTCCTCAAGACGTTTGACCTTGCTTGCGTGACTTTTCTGGCTTCTGAATAAGATAACAAAACACAATGGAACAAAAGGTTTTCCTGACTTTTTGTATTGTCAGTCGTCGTCGCAGTTAAGGTTCTATTCGGCGTACATATTACGAGTCAAGTTATGTCAAAGAGGATAAAAGAAAAAATATTTTCTTTGGAATAGAAAAACCTCGCCTATTAATAGTTTATTTTCATGAACTTATATAGATTTTTTTGTGAATTCTTTTATTCCTTTGCATTGCGTCAACCAATTGGCTGATATGCAAAATAAATGTTCCCTAAAGGTGCTGATAGACTTGAGCATTCACTTGTAATGAACATTTGTGCGAATGTTACATCACAGTAAAATACGAGAACATTTTAGCGAGCATTCTATCGAGCGTTCTGGCGAGTATTATAGCGAACATTGCTTCGAGCTTTCTACCAAGCCAAGCTTCGGTCATCGTTCCTGTCTGACATCTTCGTGAAGAATATTTTTTGACGAGCATCGACTAGAGCGTTCACTAGAATGCTCATGAAAATGTTCATAGCAATGTTTGGCTCTATGCTTGGCTCGGCTCGTTGTTCAGTTCGACAAATATAAAAACGGCGAATGCTCGATGTTTTGTTACAAGTGAATGCTCAAGTCTATCAGCGCCTTAAGACATATTGTTGGGTTTCTATCTGGAACTTCTCAGTAATAGCCCGGAGTCTGGATTTGTAACCGGTAGATAGTAATAGGCTCCCATCCTATTACGTGGAACTGAAACATAACTGGCGAAATGTAGGTGTACTATAGGTGCACACCTCTGTCCAAAAAACAAGGACTGATGTTATATTAAGACATATTAATAATCTCAGGAAGATTTTATAAAAACAGAACAAATATTGCAAGTCTTCGGATGATATTATTTAATTTACTAAATTTCGTTTTACAATACATAACAATGACCTCTACTACTTTTGAACCGCATCAAAACATTCAATTACATTCATACATCAACGCACGCCTTCTCTCGCGCACCTTCAACATTCAATTAATATTTGAATATGTAGGTTATTAATGTCACTAACAACCACATATTCAGCACGTATATAATATAAGTTACACAAGAACCATAATCAATCATTTAAATTAATTTCAGGTTCATTAAAATTGTATTGTATTGAAAATTTTACTCAAAGTCTAGCCATTATCATACATCATACTTTAAGTGTAAATTTATTACATTGAATAACTCGAGACCTATGAGACTGAACTTTTAACCTTTCTCAGTAATGCAAAAGTTAATGAAATAATGAAGTTCGAGGCTTTCAAATTATAAATTCATTAAGATCAATTTTTAGTCTTGTCTCGGGAAAAAGCTTTTAACGTTGAATATGAAGCTATGAAGGTAAAAGAAATTACGTAGAACTTTAATGCAATTAAGCAAGCAGAAAATCTTTAGATATCAAAAAATAAAATGAAGTATACAAACCGAACAGACCGTTGTAATAACATAGGACCCTCGATAAAAAATTTTGGCAAGCGTTATTGCCAATTTCTTAGATAAAGTTACAGAGCAGTGGATACAATTTATCAAAGTCCAGTGAATGCCCGGAGCTTTTCAATTCTATCTTGACCTTACCAAAGAATAATATTTTTTACTATATTTCTTTCTAAATATGTAGTCTCTCTCCATAGGTCATTGTCAGCAGATTCGTCAAGAACAGACGGAGCATCTGACAACGAAGAGAAGTTGGCTCCTTTCAGGGAGAAGGTACAAGTTGTGATCAGTTCATTGGTCGACGAGAGCCTTAGCACCGAACCCGATCAGGGGAAGGGAAGAAAAAAGACTGTACAGGTAATTTTAATATATTTGAACATTCTAACAAATTCAAACCATCAGAACTTAAAGTAACTCCTAGAACAAATACTCATATAAATTCTGAAAGATGACATTAAATAACAGGCTCACAAGTTTAAAGTCTCAAATGTCGAACAAACTTAACTGCCTTCATGTGACAACTTTCCTCGCATGAATAATTTATTGGTTTTCCTTTCAACTTGCAGGAAGTATTTCTGGAACACATCACTCATCTTAGGATATGTATAGAACATAATCGTTTGTATAAGGTTAACGTTAAGCAAATTGAAGAAGCAGCCAAAAGTATTTTAAATAACGCTAAGGAAAATTACGAAAATCGAACGCGGCATCCACCGGCTTTAATATATGGCCCAGATGCTTCAGGAAAAAGCACCTTACTGACACACCTTTACTTCAAATGCGAGGAAATTTTCCCGAAGCCTGTTTTGAGGATAGTAAGATTTTCTGCTTCCACACCGAGATCGGCCTATAACTTGGAACTGCTACGAGTGATGTGTCAACAAATATCAATAATTTTAAACATTCCCGAAGGATACTTGCCAAAAGACGCGAGTTTTGATCCTCTTTATATTAACAATTGGTTCCAAAGTCTACTTAGGAAATGTGAGGAGATGGAAAACGAGATCTTGTTGATATTTATCGATAATGTTCATAGAGTGAATCCTTTGGAGTGTGATATAGTGACGGGTTTATCTTGGCTGCCGATGTCGTTGCCAAGAAATGTGTTCCTTGTGTGTACTAGTGCCGTATCGTTAGAACAGCTGCAACTGACGCCAGCTCAGAAAGAAAAGTTCAAAGTTCAGAACTGCTACTATTTGTTGGACGCGATAGAGGAGACGCCGGAGAATAATAGCTACGGAGACTTTATTGATGGTGCCTTCGATAACTTAGAAGTGGTCTTTGGATCTAAAGCGTTTAGTAAATTAGCAAGTAAGTATCTACTTAATAGTTTTAAGATTGATAGTCAAGAGTCACTGCTTTCACATAAAATGGATACCTAGGTATATATTAGAATGCAAAGAAGAATTAAAACATAAAAACTTAGGTTGCTCAGATTGGTTTTTCCAATATACGAGTAGAATTTTGTTTTATCAATTCTCCTATAATCAATGTTTGAAACTTTTCAGACATTCAATGAAATGAGCGATAGTTGTATGTTGTGTTTCTTAAGTAGTTGTATTCAAATCAAATCATTTATTCATTTGCAATCATGGGTAATTAGTATACATATAGATGTTTTATTTTTATAATAGTGCTCCATGTTCTACCGTGACATGGGCATGCAAATCGTATTATAATTTTAAGTAACAATGAAGAAATGATGATAATACAAAAAACAAATTAATGTCAAATCGTCTGAACTACAGTAAAAATGTCATAATAATTCAGGAATGTGAAATCGTTTAAATTACAATAGATGTCAAATCGATTGAAATACACAAAAAAAAATTAATAAAAAAAAGGTCAAATCGCTTAAATTACAGTAACAATGTGTCATATTAATCCAAAAGTATCAAATATTATCAAGGTTGCATGTACAATTAGAAATCCCTGTACATTCTACCTTAAATTATGCAACCATTTAGTACAAGTGCATAATAGACTAAAACACTGTCAATATGAAAAATTCTAACAATATGGTCAATAAAATAAAATAAAGAACTAAAGACGTCAGGATTAATTGTGTAACAATAAAGTTTTATCATTTAGAAATTCACAAATGGAGTAATAACATTTGTCAATTAGTAAGACTGACAATTTATTTTTAAACAGTGGAATGGACTCGTTTTTTATTCCATCGCGTATTTTGTTAAAGATAATTGGGCACATACATCACTTTTCCTTAATAATGCAGTGTTATGTCCACTAAAATGTAGCATGTTTGTATACTGCCTTCTAAGTGGTTGTGTTCTATTGTCAGACGATTTATTAAAAAGATGCTTTGATTTAAATAAACAGCTATTTCGAAAATGTATAGTGATGGCAATGTTAGCAATTTTAGGGACTTGAATACAGGTACGGAACTATCTGTTACTTTCATGTTACACATTGCCTTTATGCATCGTTTTTGAGCCTTGAATACCTGTTCTCTTAGACTACAATTTCCCCAAAATATTATCCCGAATCTCAGAATTGACGCCACCAAACCATGGTAAGCAATTAATCTAGTGGGCATATTCACTTTCCGGGATAGATTAAAAAGCACATACGCTGCTGTACCTAATTTTTTGCATACTTCTTCTGCGTGTGGTTTCCAGATTAATTGGCTATCTATTATCATACCTAAAAATTTTGCAACTTGCACTTGGTCTATTTGTTGCCCATTGTGAGTTAAAGTTAGTATTATTTATACAATTTGTTGTAACTCCCTCATACACACTCAAACTTTAATCCAATATGTTACATCTCCCGAAAGTGTATCTTAGGCTCAATTTATATTGCCGTGGAAAGGAAAGGAAGCGATTTTTTTTTGTATAAATAACTATGAACTTTATGTCAAAAGTGTAACGCACAAATTAGATACACAAATACGCACAGGTCACGCATTCTCGGGAATACGTTGAAAATAAATTTCATTTTGCCTTCTACGAAAACTCGATTTCGCTCCGTTCCGCGGCAGTGTAAATTGACCCTTACAATTCTCACGTTATCCGTAGGTTACATAACTTGTTCGGAGTTCGGGCTGACTGAGCTAGAACTATTGGAACTGCTGATGCCGACTAGTAACAGTGACGCGGTTATAACACTGAAGGAAGCCAACTTCAACTTTTCTACTATTTGTGTCGCCAAATATATGATGAGTAAGTATTATATTATTAGATTCAGTCTCATTTTCTGGATGGTTCTGTTATAGCCCGATTCAAATTTTATAGCGGCTCTGAAATGCGCTATTCGCTGCGCAGTACCTACCTCACCCCTCACCTCCGCTGACACGTGAATTTGTTATTACGCAGCGACTCACCTCAGGTTCCGAGCCGTTAAAAGTTTGAAAGCCGGGCTGTACCTGTCATTTCATTCGCATACAACTTTCAACCTCCATTTGGATCCGCGTCGTGGTTGATTTTGAAAATATCCTTTCTGAACATATTTTCCACATTTCATGTCTCATCTATCTTCAAAGTGATGGTATTTAAATCTACCCTTTTCTAAAGTAAGCCTGAAACAGAAGAAATATAAACTTCTTGCGCTCTTAATATGTATAAACGCGTTCCTATCCATTTTACTAAACATCTTACTACAAGAAGACTCGTCTGGGAATGTATCTTTATTTGACTACAATGAAAAGCTTCCACATGAAGAGAGGTCTTAGTACTATGAATACACAAGTACATGCTATGAATACGAACGTCTCTTCAATTCATAGTAATATGAATTCCATGAAAATATGTTTAGAGCGAAGCATAAAACGTAATTGTATATTTATGTATACAAATCACATCTTGAAACTTAACAATATTTTTTTTGAGAAAATTTGAATAATGTGTCAATTTAGAAAGCGTATTATTGGAAGCTGGTATGAAAATCATCAACCTAATAGGTATTTACTTTCCTAAGTATTATCACCTATACGATTTTCATGAATTTTGCGGTCCTCATATTTGATTATATGAGAGCAGTGTTGGTAAAATATCGATAATGTCCTCATTGTTTCTCCAATAATAATAATATTTAATCGCACCAATATCAGTATCGAGCCTCATTGGTATAACTTAATCCTCTGATTGGGCCAGTTTTGATTTCATATCGTTTTCGAGACAAAATAAAAACGTAAACTTATCGAAATACATGCTGTCCTTATTTTTTACTGTAACATACTGTTTCTTTTTTTTTATAAAAATAATAAAATGTTATGCTTACCTAAATCTGTATTCGCCATTTAACATTCGATACCAGAAGACAAAAAACAAACATAATTATAACATCCTATCGCTAAATCAAACTTCAAATCCTCTGACCGAAAATCAACTCCAGCATAGGCATATGATTTGGGTCTACTCGCACAATCCAGACTTTGTGTGTCCATATCGTACGAAATCCAATATCGAAATTGTCAAACTACAACCGGCGGCGTTTTGATAACAAACAATATTCTCTGTGACACCTGTTCCAGCTTTGTTGTCATGTAATTCAATTACAATCCACCTACTTTTTACTTCATATACTACCTACTTTACACACGGTACGCGTTCTATATCGCTAATAACATTCGTTCCAATAATTTTGTTTCATTGGTATTATTCATTTTATCTGCAAAGCTGTCGGATTATGGAACAATATCGATTCGTAATACATAAATATAAATTGGTTGTTACTTTTTATTGTCTTCATTCGAGTTTGTTGCGTTTTTATGTGGATATAATGTTATGAAGCTTGCTTATTATCCTGGCCTAACCTATTTGCAATTTTATGTTTGCTCGTTGCCAACGATATAGCAACTGTTACCACTTACCGTCACGCATATATGTAGGGTTATCAACCATTCAGTATATAAAGATCATTGGTTGGTACGTTTAATTTGGCTATCATCGTTCGTCTATCTTCTTCCCAATTTATTTGTGGTCGTCGCAGCATTCTTCTTCCAAATGTCTCTATTTGTCCCCATCTTTATAGAGTCACCCTTTTTCTAACAACATTATCTTTCGTACAATTCATCCATCACTCTTGGTCTTCCTCTTCTCTTATATCCAGTATAATTAATTGATAGGACTAAAATATAACTTTCCGAACTAAAGAAAATCTACCTTCAATGTTTACTAACCTCCTAAATTCTCAACAGAAAACTTAATATCGGAGAACGTAGTATCGGGCCGCTGTACATGGCGTTGGCGAGCAGCGGCGGCCAGCTCGCGAGCTCGACGTCGCTACGTGCGATCACAGGCTGCTCTTAGGGACGCACACTCGGACCTGGCTGCGTTACACTTCGCTAACTTCCTGCACGAGGCTGATGATACGGATACTTCTGAAGCTCAGGAACCTGGTGAGTTGAATTATCTTGTTGTAGCCTAAAAAAGTCAATAGTTATAAATGGAACTCGCAGAGGCGTATTATCATATTTACATTCTAAAGACGCTAAAGAAGTACTTGTAGATGCCACTAAAGTAGATCTAGGCGGAAACTTTTATCTTCAATCTTTACACAAAATGATTACTACTTATAATACAAAATACTAAGCGATAGTCATTGATTCCTTTGCCATTTAATGTGTAAGCCCGAGCGTCCCTCAGGGAGATATACTTGGACCTAACTACATTAGAATATGTGAACTGAAACTTTGATAATTTAAAAAGTGAAGAGAAAAATACTCATTTTACAAGATTCAGGTAAACTTGATATACAACTTGCATTTCATGCTTCTAGTACCATCAACATTTTAGTTGAATACTTTAATTTAACTTTGAGTCAGTGGATTTATGACTAAATTCTGCTGACATTAAAATACCTTCACTCCGTACACTTATCCACCCCTAGCGTGCCATCTTCATAATGCGTACAAAATTCCATAGGGGCGCTGATCCTAAGCAAATGAACCACGTAAGCTCGTTTTAATAATCTCGTTGACATCGTCGACTACGCGCGCTAAAACGCCAATAATTTCATATTAAATTCCAATTCTTGTTCCTGGTATATTAGAAATGCCAGTTTCCCTTAAATTTGTGATAAGGAATATAATAAACAGGATTCGTCGCAAACATAAACGAAAACGTGTCCCCAAATACACCAAAACGTGAAACAGCCATTCAATTCCTTTTGATTGAATTCCGTACATCCACACAAAGAAAACTCCTTTAGATATCCGAGATGATGAAAACCAAACCTTTCCATCCAAAGTGGATATTTCACGTCGTATTCCAGTCGGGCGTATTGTTTCCAGACTGGTAACACATTTTATTGTTTACTTTAGCTTTGAAAATGTCAAGTTTTATCATAGGTACCTGTAATGTAATGGATTTTATACACAAAGGCCCTTGAGGGACGCGTTTACGTCCATTGATGGATTAGTTCTGAAATAAATGGATATTTCATGTATCAGTACCGTAATGGACATTCAACACGAGTACCTACGAGTACATGCACGAACTTTTATGTATTTCTATTTTATGTATGACTGAAAGCTTTAAGTATATTTTAGTACCAGTTACCATGACAGAAATGCGTTTTTTTTTTTCAAAATTTAGAAGATTACATATTTTTGAAAACTATGATAGGCAGCTATATTAAACCCAAACATAGTCCGTGTCCTAATAGGTTGCGTGGAGAACGACGATGACGCCCTCCTGGACTCGACTCCATTCCATTCGGCCAGCAGAACAGCGGCAGCATTTACCCAGAGACATGTTGAAGAATCCTGGCTTCATCTACTACTGGCTGGAGACTTCTCAAAGCTAAAGGATCTTACTGTCTGCAATTTCGACTTTTTACTCGCATCGGTAAGTTTATTTATTTATTAGGGACAAAAAACAGTTACATGCTACAAAATACAGAGAAATACTTAAACTAAGATTTAACAAATGCGCAACCCACACCATTGTCCACGTTTTAACTAAAGGTTAAAAGAAGTGCTAAAGACAAGTGATAAAAAAGAATAAGAAATATAAAACACTAGTCACTGCCACAATAATGCTGTGTTACATAGCTTAGCTTAAATTAACTTAAAATACTCGCTAACCAAAATATCCAGAGCCATTTTCTTAAATGATAGCTTAGATAGACAAAATATATCCAGTTCAATAAAATGCGTGCTGTACTCGTAAGAATCAAAAAGGCGATGAAGAGGTGCACGTTCCCCAGCGTTAGTCCTGCATAATTATGTCTGTATGGAATAGTTGAGGGACGCGTACCACTGAATAACACTTCTGGGTACCTTGTAACACAATTTGTTTGTTAGATCAATAGAATCAAATTTGCTATTGCATATGATGACATCAAGTAACAACCGCCTAGATCCCAAATCCAGTACTCCATACCGTTTCAATAGCTGCACGTAAGGAACCTTTGATTGGAAGCACTTATAGTTCATAGAGAGAGTTCTTCTGCGCCCTAAGTTGTTTCATTCTTCACAAAGTGTAAACGTTTCCAATTTGATTACAAAAAGCAACCATAGATATTAATAAATGGTTTCATAAAACCAATATTCGCCCATTGAAAACAAACTTCGAAACTATTTCGTACTTATAAACTAATCGTTTTATTAATGTCAAAGGAAGGAATTTCAATAGCAGTTCCAGCAATTTGTTCATGATATACTAGGTTGTAAAATAATTATTTAGTATTTAAGGCCTGCATTGAATTGAATGCCACGGGAGGGGCCCGTGGCTAAAATAATAACAGCCGCACAGGTCGATCGGTCAGGTTAAGCTACGCTTGCCGCGGTTGGTCTGTGGATGGGTGACCATCTCGACATACCGAGACCCCTCCGTGCCTCGGAAAGCACGTTAAGCCGTTGGTCCCGGCTGTCATTCGTGGATCTTTGACATCCTTACGGGTAGTCAGAAGCCCGAAAGTCTGACAACCAGTCTTACCAAGGGGTATCGTATTACCCAGTAACTGTGTTGTGGAGGTCAGATAGGCAGTCGCTCCATGTAAAATACTGGTATTCAGCTGCAACCGGTTAGACTGGAAACTGACCCCAACATAGTTGGGAAAAGGCTAGGCAGATGATTGAATTGAATGCCACATAAATTACAGGAACACCGCATTAATATAAATAGAAAATCTCTTTGTGCGACAGAAAATCTAACTGAATAAAAATAAAACAAAACCCACAAAAGCGGTCTATAAAATTACTCGTCGGTAAAAATAATGGCAATCACGGAAACATTTTTCATTTTCTTCCCATCTCTGTCGGGGGTCGTGCCTCCTTTGATGTCCCCTGGAGCTAGCTACGCCTTTTAATGGAAAAAGTACCGTAACATTAGGCCGTAATTCTATTACCATTACGGGTAATAAATCATTCTATTCTCAGGTAGAAAATTGCCGACGCCTTTCAACTTTAAGATTCTACCATTTTAATTTTAAGTATCTGCTTTTCTAATCAAGCAATTCCATTTAATTTGTTAAAAGAAACGTCTTTTGAGCAAGTTTATCGTTCATCGATCAACCGGACGATTACAAAACGCTTCGTCTAACGAACAGTCACTTTAATGTTCCAGAGATGTAATTAGTACCGGTCGAACCCCCGTAGCCACGTAACATATAGTTTTCAAAGTTTCGCTGTTAATGGAATAGGGTGACGTCCGAAGTTTACGTAAGGCGGTACACCCATTAAAACGTTAATTCGTGGACTGAAATGACCAAGTTTAATGGTCGGGAAACAATACAATGTATAGTATAATTAAGAAAGTCGAGTTAGCAGTTACCTGCAGTTGCTGGTTGTAGGTATGTTCTGTTTTTTGTGAACAACGGTTCGTTAGTTGTTAATGGATATCAGAGCTGACCTTTTTGTTTTGTTCATTGTATCGATCGTGTTCTGTATTTTGAATTGTAGTTTAAATTACTAATGGAATTGTATATGAGCTGAAGCCTTTTTCCGTACCGGAAGCAAACCGATTTAAGTTATTATTAATAATTAGTTATTTTCAAAATTAATGGCACTGTGCCCGGTTATTTTTAGATAATTAAACCAATCAGACTCACAGCCGGCTTCTTTAAGATTAATCAAAGGAAAAATCAACTAACAGACTGTTAAATTATTTACTTAATTAACTTTCTGTTAAATTATATTGTTGTTCAAAGCAGTTAACATGCTTTTGACAGCCTGATAGCATTTTTTTTGTTGATAAGCCATTCGGAAAACTGTTGTAACACCAAGTTTCTGGAAGTATTACAAGACATATCGAAGTAACAGCATCCTAAACTAAAGACTTTGTAGAAGAAGAATTATTAGGGCTTGAGCCTAACCTAATTAAAACTATGCACATTGCACATGCCTAACCATGATATTATCTCCCACAGGTACAAACAGTAACGATATCGTATCTCCGCTGTATCCTGGAGCATGTGCGATGCTACATCCTGGACCGAGACGTAGAACTAGTGTACGGAGCAGTCAGGAAGTCCAGTGATATCCTCACTAGGGATCCTATGCAGTTGGGAGCTCAGGTAACCATGCTTATAACTATTAATTACTTACCTATTTTCATAGAGACAATGTACGGGTACATAAAAGATGGGTTGGTAAAGAAGAAAACAAGCTTGACCTCTGAAATTGATAAATTTGAAATTAAAATGTATAATGGTCTAGGATAAACCTAATACTTATAGCATCAGTGGTTTTCCATAAATCACTACCACGACATACTTTAAAACACAAATATAGGTAGTTACCACTGTTTACCAGACAGGACTTACCCTTTTGGTTCATATGTAACCTATTTCCCTTTATCACCATGTACTGTACCCACATTTGCAAAATAAAATATCTTTATCCCTGGTGTCAGCAGAAAGGGTTAAAACCACTATATTTTACAAAACGCCACAAATATCAAAACAAAACATGTTTTATTTTTCCAACAGAGCCATATATAGAAATCTTTGGCAGTTTTATTTTTGTGTAACCTTACTCTCTCAAGAAATCCATTTCTCAATAAACTTTACCCAATATTATTACACAGTCACGTAGTAAAAATAATTTACGAAAAGCCTATAAAAATATATCCCTAAAAATATATGTGGAGGGACGGAAGATAGATATCGGATCGCGGATCAAGTATCAATCAATAAAGTGCCCTCGATGTCAGCAGGGCCCACAAAGCCCTTTAACGAGTTTCAATAAGCCTTTGTTCTCGCCAACTTTCGAAATTGGTTTACGTACAGTCACAAATTCAAAAGATATAAAGACATGAGACTTTGAGTATGAGGAGTTTATTATAGCCGTGTAAGAAAGAATATTGAGAATGAAAATACGAATATATGGCAATCGAAGTTATATGCTGAAGAAGGTTTCCAATTCGGAAAGTTTTTAGCCCAATATTGAAGAAAATTTTAATAGCATCCTGCGTTTGTAAGTGTACCAACAAGGTCATAAGCTGCAGTATTTGGTGCACTGAAATATTATTTACGAATCCAGGTTAGGTTAAAAAAGTATATCCACTTTTGCCTACGGCTTTTGAGTAGCATAGAGAAGAAGGAATAGCTATTTACAAAACTCAATATACCTATTTCCTGTGGCAAACTATCTTATATGTAGGTAGATAGTAAAGTCAAGAAAAGGAGGTTGGACGGGTGCGGGTTACTAGTGTGGTAAACTTCCTCTTTGCATCGTGAGTTAGGAATGAGCATAGAATTTAGTAGCAAGGTTTTGAGTGTACTTTATTTTAAAACTTATGTAATATAAACTGATACCTACTTTTCCTCCAATAAATAGCTCTTGTTAAGGCTTTTGTACTTTACTTTCGTATTTTTAACATTTTGTTAGGCTCTTTCACTGTTTTTGTAAGATTTCTGAGGGTCTCTTTGTCTTTTCTGTTTTGTGTTGAGTATCAACTTACGAATTCTATTTTGGGTAAAATCTTTATCTTTGCGTAAAAAATATAGTCAAAATTCAGTAGTCATCGCTTTATGCACGCTCATATTTCGGGTTTCCTCGGCAAGTTTCTAACTTCGCCCCCATTCAGTAACTTTAGTACCCGCAGTGAGTCCTCTTCATTCTTTCTGCATATATCAAACGATATTATTATTTACTAAGCGATATGTAATACAATGGGCGACCTGTATAATTTGTAGTGTTCAATCTATTTTTTGTTCTGTAGTTTGGTGGTGTACAATAATGTATATATAAATAAATATACGTGTAATATTTTTATGGTGTAAATTATTTAGAGTATTCTATCTATTTCTTAATTTTGCCCAGCCAAAGAAATAGTTTTCAGTACTTTATAATAATAATAATAATAAAAATCTTTATTGACATAAGTTTTGTAGTTACAACGAATTAATGAACCCTGACTCCTGTGCTAGTATTAACTGTATTACAGGAGCCAGTGTCTTCACCTTATATAGAATGACACTGATATTTATGTCGTCGTGAGAGTAGCAGCAGCGTTTATAAACAATTTAAAACAAATAAAAAGTAATATGAAACAACAATATATTAATGAAAGAAAATTATTATAATTATTATTATTAATTATTATTTATATCTATAATATTGTCTTCTTTTATAGATCATAGCATGGCTGCGACCTGCGGTGGCGCGACGCGGTGTTCTAGCAACACTGGTGACAGCTGCAATGGCCTGGTGTGATGGCTACGACAAACCAATACTTGTACCGCTAAACGGATGGTAAGTTATTGCACTACTCATCATTATTCAGCTCATTTTTGTCAAAACAAAGAACTTGATTGACAAAACCAAGTCAGCCAGAGAAATAGGCAATATTTTAAACTATAGCACAGAAAATTGATCTAGTATTTCAATCTGCTCAACAACCAAATATCCTGGTTGTACAGTGAGTACACCCATGCTTTGGCGGAATCGCATAGTCACTGAAAAAAGTAGAATCCACAATGTCTTGATCGGCATCATCGCAACTTTTATATAGAACTAGATGGGGTTACAATATCGGTGTATAGCTGCGGGGGAAAAGGATGCTTATGACATGACCTACAAAGTTTTTAATGTATATAAAATATCCAAAATTACTTTTGGTATTTATAATTGCCGCAATTATATTGTAGGTACAGTTTTTAAGATAATTTAGAATATTGTAAGTCCTTTATTGAATTATTTATTAGAAATAAACGTAATATACGTATGAATATACGTATATTATAATATATCCTAAAACCATTACCTTTATAGGTAGTTCATTGAAAACCTACTGTAAGTACTGAATGATTTGATCAGCGTCTCGTTTATCACTTGTGTTTTTCAGAGACCAGAGGGGCAATTCTCGTAGTATTTAGTATTTTTGACAGATTGAGACTGAGATAAGACTGTGAACGTTCTTAAAATTATGAGAATTGCCCCTGTGATCTCAGTCTCAATCTGTCAAAAATACCTCTCATTTCCCTATATGGTTGACAAGTTTTTGACATTAATTATCGCTGAGATGAGATTGCGACTAAATTTTAAACGTTTTTAATTACGGGAATTGGTCTTCAGGTTAGGAATATTGCTAAATATTATTGGATATTCATTTATTTAATAAAACTTTATACAAAATCTGCACTGGGCCCGTGGCGGATTACGGCTGACTCCCTCTCACTGAGAGGAGGCCTGTAGCCTAGCATTGGGAACATTGCAAGCTGCTTTTTATTATGCAAAACTAAACCGTACAAAGGTGAACTTAATGACTGGCATGCATTTTCTACCTGTCTACCCTAGGGTAGCAGAGAAAAATCATAGCAGGTGCATGGTAGGTGATCGTATTCTATCTACGAAATATAATAAAGTCTAAATTATATACAGATCAAATCTGACAAAATCCAACTAAACTACATCCAGATACATTGAAATGAATGCTAAGTTCCCGCACACTATGGAGTAAGGCAAACTTCTATATTAATTACTCTAATGTACACAAGACGTCGGCACCGGTGAGATTACAGATAGCGAGAGACATAAATTCTAATAAACCAACGCTTTGGAGGGAATCCAAAGCATTTGGTAGTCATTAATTAGACAAAACTAACACTAGAAGTGATTAATCAGGATTAGATATGGTAAAGGTGAGACCAGATTGCGGTCGATCAATGGCATCGATATTTAGGCTAATGCAGTGGGCTGTATGGGGCTTGTAGCTAAGTAATAACAGCCACAGGGGCAATCGATCAGGTTAAACTGCGCTTCCCGCGGTCGGTCCGTGGATGGGTGACCTGACCATCTTTACATACCGAGACCCCTCCGTGCCTCAAAAAGCACGTTAAACCGTTGGTCCCGGCGGTCATTCTTGGATCCTTGACAGTCGTTATGGGTCATCAGGTGCCCAAAAGTCTGAGCATTGTCAGTCAATGCTTCATCCCAGTCATCATCATCATTCATTCTCTTGCCATTATCCCAATATATTTGGGGTCGGAGCAACAAGTCCTTTTGTTCCATACTTCTCTAATCTCTATTAATAGTCACCCTATTTCTATCCATTTCATCTTTTACCAGTGTTCTGTTAAATAAATTACAGACTAGCCACTCAGTTGGATTGGACGCGAGTAAGCGCACCTGCCGATCGATTCTGTAAAAATCTCACCGTGAAAAGTTAGGTGAAGTGAGCTTAGAGTGAGTGATTGGTTGGAATGACAGCTCACTCCACGCTCACTTCACCTAAGTTTTCACGGTGAGATGGTTACAGAATCTCAGTGCTGATCGCACATGAAACACTAACTTTATTCTAAAATTGGACTAAGTTTTTGAAAAGCTAATAGTTTTGGGTCGTTACAAAGGAATTAGGAGAAAGGTTCTAATGTGTAACGTTTGAGCAATGACCTAACAAAGGGACTACCTACGTCAATACAGTGTGGCGATTAGGTTATCACATTAATTGAAACCACGTATTCTACATTACGTATTTTAAACTTACACAATTAAAATATATAATAACCATTAACATTCTAGCTGTGGGACCTTTTTTTCGTTTGAGTATTTAACAACTGTATTAACCTTAATTTGTGATTATTTATTTGGTAACGATACCATAAAGTTTGTGTTGAATTATTGATACCATGCCCGCGCGTGTCTAGTACCTTGTTATAAAGAGTGGTTTAGGTCGTGCCAATGTTTACGCTATTTATTTTGTTTTCTATTTTTAGTAAAATTGTTTATTTTATTTTTTTAACAAACTGACAACAACTTATAGCTATCGCTGTACTATTTACTGTGACAACCTAATCGGCACTCTGTATGTATTATAATCTTACATTTTGTTATTAAAGTATTCATAGCAAAAATAAAAACTACACCCAACGTAAAAATTAAAACAGCAAAATGCAAAAGCAGATTTATTTCAAAAGGATAAAAACATCCTACATCGATATCTACCCTCAAAAGTATCATTCATCTTCCTATGTTACATTTCCTATCTATTTCCTTTATAAAATATTCGAATCACGTTTTGCAGCTAACTCACTTACTGTTTCACGACGCGCATAATTCAGAAAAGGTGCGATCCTTGGCGAAATAGCTCATATGGGAATAAGGGAATGTAAGCAACAAAGTGAACTCCGCACACTATGAAAACAAGACTAAAACGGCTTAAGTGAGTGAAATGGAAAATCCGGACGCATATTTCCGACGACGGGTTAAATAACGGTCCTGTGTTTTATGCTAAACTGTTACCGAATAGTTTCTAATTTCTATAAAAGGATTTACTTTTAAGCAAGTTTTAAATAATGACAGATTGATCTAATAATTTGAGATCGCGGTTTCTTTGATTTTACTAAGAGCTATTGAGTTGTTAAACTGAAAAGAAATAATTCAAATATATACTCGTAAGCCCAAGATTTTAAATTCTAATAGGTAAAAACAGTAGAAACTACATAAATGCCTATAATGTTCCCACTGCTGGGACACAGGCCTCCTCTGTTCGAGAGGGTGTGGGCTGTAATCTACCACGCGGGCCCAATGCAGGTTAGTAGATGTCACATGTCTTCTAAGTTTTGGTTCTCGGTCATACCTGTTTTTCACGATGTGGTCGTTTATCGTTTTGAAAGCGATGATGAAATTATTTTTACCAAGTAATATATCTGACTGGGTTCGAACCCATGACCACTCACACACAACTCGTAAGTCGGGACCGTTACCACTGGGCCACCACTGCTTCAAAAACAGTAGAAAACAATAAAACATTAGATAGCAATCTTTAACTGAACTTAAATCAGGTTGCTGGGTTATTGGCTTTAACTCCAGATAAGAACTTAAGGGATAATCATTGTTCAAGAAACCTAATACATGTAATAGTAGCTTTATGTATCTTTCAGTTCCTACTGTTTATGCTTCCTCGTAGATTTTGGAGAAAAAAACAAACAAAGATGGAATCGTTACCTTCCTGCTCAATCTATAAATGTCAACCGAAAGAAAAGGGTTCCTTTTACGGTTGCACGCGTAGTCACTAGAGTGATGAGTCAAAGACTTATCTCTACATATATACACTTTAGTTATAGGTATAATGGCGCCATGTCAGTTTGGAATCAAATGCATAACAGCCGGTCTATTCTGTAAAAATCTCACCGTAAACACTTACGTGAAGTGAGCTTGAAGTGAGCTGGCAGTCCACCTAATGCCAGGGATCCTTGCCCTCCTGATGGACACTATTAACAGTTCACTTCAAGCTCACTTCAGCTAGAAAAAAGAAAAAATAGTATAATGATGTGGCGATATCTACACCGCCACATTCGAACTATGCATTATACTGACGTCACGCAAAGTCCTGCATCGCGCAAGCAGAGTTTACCGCGTAAATGGCATATATATAACGTCCCGACATCAATCATCGGGCAGTTGCCCACCAGACACAATACCTGTCTGGTCCGAGGATCCTCTCTTTGCCTTTGGAGGATGAGTAAACTTTACACCCTGTTCCTCATTCCTCTATAATGCATGCATCGGTGAAGGTAAGGTAAGGTTGGGTGAAGTTTTTCAAGAAACTAAAATTAGATTTTCTTATAAAGTATTTCGATAGTTGAAATGAAATTACCAGTTGATATAATATATATTTCAGCGCAATTTATTTCTATTCGATTTCTCATATAAATTGCTTTAATTTAGCAATAAATTCGAACATTGTTAAATAATGAACCCATTTTATATTTCAACAATAAATTTAAAACGCTTTCATAGATAATTGGTAGAGATATCAAGAATGAATAATAGCAGTTAATATACGCATTTTACATTACGTAGTCAGTTTTAATACAAATTACTTTTTTACCCAAAAAAGCCTAAAAGGTCGTATTATCTTTGAAACAGTAACGTTTATTGTTAATTAACTTGATAATCACTCCCCTTATCTTTTCCCATTAAGTTTTAGTAATTAATGTGCCCGGGGACAACAGTAGACGATTATCCTTAATGAGAAATCCAGGGAAAATAATTGGAATGAATAAGAAAAAAATATGCTATTATTTATTTTCTTGAAGATTATTGTACGGCTTTTATATAACTTTACTCGGCATATTAATTTAGGTTATTAAGGACTAGCTACGCCCCGCGGTTTCACCCGCACATGTTTCGATCCCGTGGGAATATCCGGATAAAAAGTATCCTATATGTTAATCCTGATTGTAAACCATCTGTGTGCCAAATTTCATCCAAATCCTTCATCCAAATTTTTGCATGAGACAGTAACAAACATCCATCCATCCATCCATACAAACTTTCACGTTTATAATATTAGTAGGAAGTAGGATTCTTCTTAGAAACAGTTCTTTAGTTCATTTATACTCGAAGATGTTAAGGTAATACGTAGTACGATGTTTGTTTAAAAAGCCAGTATTTGGTAATACCAAAAGTCATATCAATACATGATTTTAAAGACAAATATAGTAAAATACTAAGTAAATCATGGAATCGCTTACCATAATATAAATTATTATGGTAAGTGATTCCATGATTTACAAAGTTTTGGTTTTGGCTTCGGTTTTTACAAGATACTACTCACCAGCATTCTTATAATTTTTCACGATCACGGTCGAAAGCGTACTAATAGTTCGCGGAGACGGCCATTTGACTAGAACATGGTCATTTTGAACATGCCGCAACGACATGGACACGCCCCCTTGCCACTTCTCCTATTTTTTACATTTCTATGGTTTAAACTTATATTTTTTTTTAAATCTTTATATGTTGTCAAGTTGGGTTAAGTAGTAAAAACTTTAAACTCTACGTAAGTAAAAAAAATATTTCAATTTATGATACAGCTGATTACAGGATCAAGGGCCGCTGATAGTGTAGATACTTAAATTATGAGCTTAGAAAATAATACTCTATGTTTGAGCATGATATTCACTTGTTTTTTTTTCTCCTAGGCTTCAACCACCAATAGCATCAACAGTTCGGGTGCTCTCCGTGGGTGGGTCAACTCCTGGAGCGGGTGCACGCCTTCTGCAACTGGCGCCTTCAGGGCAACACCTGGTACTTGCACCTTCGGTTGGAGATCCTCAACTGTGGCACGTCATGTCTAATTCTAGAGTTCATACTTTTAAAGGTAAGAAAAATGTTATATTGTATATTTTTTCCATTTTTTTGGCTGTTAGTTTCTTATTCTTGAATTTGAGTTCCAATATTTAGTTTCATTACGATCATCGCCATCATTCGGCTGTCCAAAAACCATCCACTGTTTAAATATCCAAGAAACAAGATTTTTCAATACCTAAGCTTTGAAAATTATTTAATTTTCACATGCAAAATGAACAATATTTAAATTGAAATTGTTCCCGTTGTATTAATACTAAGTTTCAAATAAAATTTTAATTTACTGAAAGCGTTACGCCCGCCGGTACCAACGGCGATAAGATTTTTTTGCCTCAAAATTATTAAATAGGTGTACAGTAAAAAGTATGGCCGTCAGTAGACCGTATAATACTAGTTTTACTGTACAATTTCACTACAAATAGTGTTTAATTAAAAACTTTGAAGCAATTAAAACTGGTCAGCGCTCAACTTTGATGAACTCAAATAATAAATCAAGTGTTCTTCGCGTATTTTGTTTTGTTTTTCGTCCATAAATAACTTTGTACTCGTCTCATCATTATAACTAAGTAAATAACCAATCCATCCGGCAATGCTTGAGTAACAAAATGCTGTACAGAACCTGCGGCGTAATTGTGCAACACATACAATGGTAATCGATGGCAATACTTTATGTATTTCCTTCAAAACCCTTTTTTTTTTTTTTTTTTTTTTTTTTTTTTTTTTTTTTTTTTTTTTTTTTTTTTTTTTTTTGAGGATGGGAAATCATCAAATGACCCCTCCCGCTCTGGGTGGAGCAGAAGGGAGTGTCAGACTTTTACTGACTAAAACCCACCCGTGTTCCTTCCTTAGCCCTTTATGTTCCAGGGCAGCGGTAAACCCTTTCGGATGGTCCCGCTACCCTGGCAGGCTTCGGCCCTATGGGGCCCCGTCTCTTTTGCTGACATCTCTTTGAGGCGCGCGTGGAACACGTACACGCCGTCCGGCACGGGCCTAGTCCTGATCGGACGGAGAGCTACCCATTACTCTCCGCCCGCAGGCCCGCGCCTACGGTGGCCGGGAGTCGTCACGCGGCTCCCGACGCCCGGAGCGTCTCCCGCGGCGGCTGAGGCGTGAGGTGCGCAAAGTGCGTTCCCTCGCCCACCCCGCCACCTCCTTCGCTAGCATGACTGCTTCGCAGAAGGAGGTGACTGCCTCCCACTCCCTCTCGCCCCGGACCATGGCTTGAACCAGGGCCGGACGCGAGAGGTCGCCGCCGCTGCCAATCGCCTCTACGAGGACACGGCGGTGCTCTGCCCAAGCAGGGCAGACCTCCACTGTATGCTCCACCGTGTCCTCTGGGCGATCCTGACAGTGGTGACACCCGGGCGTCTCCTCCCGCCTGATGATGTGCAGGAACCTCCCGAAACATCCGTGTCCGGAGAGGACCTGCGTCAGGCGGTAGGTGAGAACGCCGTGACGTCTCTCTAGCCACTCCTCAAAGAGGGGTCTTACCGCCGCTATCGTGGCGTGCCCTGCGCTGGGTTGCGATAGTCGCTCCTTCCATGCCACCATGAGATCGCGCCGGAGGTTCGTCCGCTCCGCCGCGGTTTGCCGCGGATGCGGAGTTTCCCCCCGGCGTAGTGCCTCCGCGCGCCAATCATATAGGCGCGCGAGGACTATCGCCTCCAGATCCCATGGTGGCAGTCCGGCAAGGAGGCTTGCTGCCTCGCCTGAGATCGTGCGGTAGCCCCGGATCAGCCTTACGGCTACCACCTTTTGGGGCGCGTTCAGGTAGTGTGCGGCTCGAAGCCGCAGTGAACGCGCCCATACCGGGGCCCCATATAGGGCCATGGACCGCACGACCCCTCCTTCAAAACCCTCGGATTGTGATTGAAATGTGTTACGCAATTAGGTGCTGGGCGTGAACTTAGCAAATAAATATTTAGAAAAAAGTTCGGCTCTGTACAGCGTCGTCTCAGCCACCTGTATCATCGTCTGCCCAGCCTTCTCCCAAATATGTTGGGGTCGGCTTCCAGTCTAACCAGATGCAGCTAAATGCCAGTATTTTACACGAAGCGACTGCCTGTCTGTCCTCCACAATCCACTCGTACTGGGTAATACGATAGCTCTTGGTAAGACTGGTTGTCAGACTCTCGGGCTTCTGACGATCCATAACGACTGTCAAAGATCTACGAATGACAGGCAGCACCAACGGCTTATCGTGCCTTTCGAGGCATGGAAGGGTCTCGGTATGTTAAGATGGTCACCCATCCACGGTCTAGCGGCTGTCATTACTTACCTACAAGCCCCTTAACAAACACCAATTTTGTATCCTTTTTTTTTCCGTACGTGTAAAAAACCATGAGCATGCAAGTTAACTACCAAACCACTACGCCATTAAATATTACAGTAATATGGTTTAAAAATTGCAGTCCCACCCCTCATGTAACAGAAGAGTATCTAAACCAATTTTATTGCAATAATCTACTTCGTGCCATCGATTTCAACGCGAGGACGATGTCCAAGATCAATCTAAAATATTAGATTTCCTCTTTGTGAATCAATCTAAAATATTAGATTTCCTCTTTGTGAATCAATCTAAAATATTAGATTTCCTCTTTGTGAATCAATCTAAAATATTAGATTTCCTCTTTGTGAATCAATCTAAAATATTAGATTTCCTCTTTGTGAATCAATCTAAAATATTAGATTTCCTCTTTGTGAATCAATCTAAAATATTAGATTTCCTCTTTGTGAATCAATCTAAAATATTAGATTTCCTCTTTGTGAATCAATCTAAAATATTAGATTTCCTCTTTGTGAATCCAATTTCTACCTCATATAAGGTAGATTGTATTCAGTCACTCATGTAATATTGATTGCGATGTTCTGGAGCATTGGTTACCGTGAAGTGCTGAAAATACCCTTTAAAAACAGCGATTTAAAAAAAGTGGAGCTTTTCGTGAAACTGAAATTGCAGTGTATATTTCTGCAAAATCGAATTTAAACAAAACTTCTTTGACCGTTTTGCTCTATTTTCCTCAGTTGTGGATATATACCGTCAGTGTCCTGAGGTACCTACTAAAACCACTTAGATAACTCAAAGAAGTTAAGTCTTTCTATTTGTACAATTCATTTTAAAGTGACAGTGAGGTTTTAGAAATCTCATAGCGAGAGGTCATGAGATTTAACGGTGACTTAAAACTAAGGTTTATTTAAGCAGACCGACGACAGACGTGGTCCTGGCAAAATTTCAATATGGTCTTTAGTTCATACAAGAAACCTATAGATAAAGCACTTTTAGTTTGTCTCGCTTTTTCCAATTTTCCGGGCAACTTTTCCAATTTATCTTTCCAGACTTAATTCGGACTATATTACGAACATTTTAAAATAAAACGAAACCCAATTTTCAAGTAATGCGCTTACCAATGCATTTAATTTTTATTTACGAGTATATAGACAGACTCCATCGTAAATTACGTGCCTACCTATAAATCCATAATATTTACCCTTCACGCATCACTAACAAAATCAACATGTTCTCTTTGTAATTATCGTGATTGGTCGGTGAGCTATTGACTCAACATTATTGGCTGTCCATTCGCGTGTAAATTCCCTTGTTCGGCTTCCTATCTCCGGTTCAATTACATTGATAACCATTTAGCGGATATTATTGAATCGAATTTAAAATCGAATTCATTATACAAATGTAAATTTTGGGCCGATTGTGTTTTGTTTAACAAAAGCCTAATGGTTATTGTTAATGTGGTTTTTAAGCGTGTATGATTTGTTTTTAAACGGTTGTAGTAGGTATGCCGTGCTCAATAAATTATGTAAAAGGAAACATGATTCTATAGTTAAACTTTTGAAACGTGGAAAGCTAATCGCCTGAAAATTTCACTATAATTTTGATTGTAGCTTTGGGGATTTAACTTAGAAAGATGTTAGTTTGTACGGGGCTCTTGCTTAGTTACGAAATTAGTTACAACCCAATGCTACGGCGTAGCAGCTACGTCAGTTACGCCGTAGCAAACGACACGCTTGCCTACGGTCAAAAGTACACTTAATTATCAAGTGCTGACGGGCCATTTTCGTAATTTTAAGAACATTCACAGTCTGACCTCAGTCTCAGTTCGTCAAAATACCTCTAATTTCCTACTATCTACATTTTAATTAACTACATTTTTGACAAGACGTTTTTGACATTGATTGTCGCTTAGATGGGATTGCGACTAGATTTTGAACGTTTTTAATTACGGGAATTGGCCTTTATTTCAGTAAGTCCTTGATTGATAAGGCATTGAGCCAGGGCAGCAAAACGAAGTCCTCTGGCGTTTATTTCTCGCTACATATATACTGAATGAAATGTAAAATCATGTGAAACATTCCACTACAAATAACTTCAAACAACGTGAAGTTTGCAAATGTCCACGTCAATATTTCCTGCCCGCGCTCGCCTTTCGGGCAACACAGCGGAAATGGTTACGATACAGTTTCAATCTAGTTCACGTCAGGAAATACCGACACATCCCGGTCAATGATGGGCGGTGTTTGGGTAATAATTTATCTGCATATTTATCCTGGGTACACCACTTTTGGGTGTATAGACATTGATGCTTACATTTTCGTGCATATGTAGTAATATATTTTTTTATTTACTGATATTTGAATACAGTGGCGGTTACATAATGACATCACGCTTTGTCTTCCCGAGGGGTTGAACAGATATATACATAACGTACACCCAAATATGGCCAGCCGGTCGATTCTGTAAAAATCTCACCGTGAAAACTCAAGTGAAGTGAGCGTCAGTAGTGTCAATCCCTAGCATTATTTGGAATGACAGCTCACTCCACGCTCACTTCACTTAAGTTTTCACGGTGAGACGATTACAGAATCGCACTGCAGTTATTTTTAAGTCCTATGTAATACCCAGCGTATTGACATCAACCGGGCACAAATCCTGCTACTGAGAAATTTCAGATTAAAAACCAAATAATACTTTGCACGATCTAGGAATCAAACCAAGGACCTCATGCTCAGCAGTAGTGCTTGCGAACACTAGACCAACGAGGCAGCCATAGGAATATGTACCGCTTTAAACAAGATTTTCACAAAGAAAAAGATAATTAAAAGCTGCTGATATTGATTACGATTGTGGCGGCATCTACATCGCCACATGCGAACTACGCATCACACTGACGTCACACAAAATCCTGCATCGCGCAAGCAGAGTTTACCGCGCGACTAGCATATACCTATATTACGTCCCGATATCAAGCGTCGTGCAGTGGCCCACCAGACACGACACCCATCGGGTCGGAGGCTCCTCCCTTTTCTATGGAGGATGAGTGAACTTTACACCTTGTCCCCTGTTCATACCTCTATAATGTTCTCCAGACATTGACTAATGTTTGTGCTGATTGTTTCTTAAGGTGGGCTTAGACAAACGGCCGAATGCTCATGTTATCCCTATTCTGTCAGCTTTTCTTTGTGTAAACAAAGATAGAGTGTTCTTTTGTTATAGGCTCTAACTTTTGCTCTGGTTTAACGTTCATTTGGTCTTAATCTACCTTAACTGATGCTACAAAGCATTTGTTTATACAAATACAATACATACAATACAAATAAATAAAAGTGATTTGTCTGTTGGTAATGTTAAAATAATAGCGTTTGCACCAAATGCATATGAAAGTATATACGGTACCTATAACAAAAAGACAATTTTTAAAATGTTTGTCTGCCTGTTTGTTTCGGCTAATCTCCGAAGCGGTTGGACCACTTGCAGATGTCTGATGATATACTTTAGTAACTTAGGCTACTTTTATTTTAGAAAAAGAATAAGTGGTCCGCGCAAAAAAATTAAATCCAATTTGTCAGCACGGCTAGTTTGCAAACCAAAACAACTTTACTTATAGAAGAAGGTTTACAATAGAGACACATTGACATTATAACCCTGCAGAAAATGTGGAAATCACTTCAGTTCATGCCCGGTTAATAATCTATTAAAACTTTTAATTGACATTTATCGTATTCTTTGTTACCAGGACATTCAGGAAGGATCCTATGCATGTGCGTAACAAGGGAATCCCAATATCTACTGACTGGTTCTGAAGACACCAGCGTCATTGTCTGGGACCTGCACACGCTGGCAGTGAAGACTAAAATACTGTAAGTAGCTTTACGAATCCCTCCTAAATTAGTAGTCGTATAGTATATTAATTATCAAGTAAATTGACACCCTATGTCAATTTGCCGTGTTATAAAAAAAACATACAACTATCAAAGAATTTTATTTGAACATACGGACCATTTAAGTTGGTAGTTAACAACTAGTAATCATTTGACTTTACATAAGATAGAAGTAAAATTATTTTCGACCGTTCTTTACACTTATGAAAACGCATAAAAATTCTACTTGTGCATGTCAAATAAACAAAATCAATCAATCAATCAACTCAGCCTATCGCAGTCCACTGCTGGACATAGGCCTTTCCCAGGCTGCAACACAACTCCCTGTCCTCCGCCTTCCGCATCCAGTCTGTCCCAGCCACCTTCTTTAGGTCATCCGTCCATCTAGTTGGGGGTGTCCCACACTACGCTTGCCGATACGCGATAAACAAAGTGAGAGTATTTAAATACACTACGTTATAACATCTCTTTAGTATACATAAGTCGCGTTTCAACAAAGGGATTTGTCTTTCAATTAAACAACACGAGAAGAATTAAGTGAACCATGTAATTACGCCTTAACAAACGGCACCATCAATACGGTTCCTCGTGTACAAGATTAAGTACACGGAGAACAAGTAATCAATTACCTAATTGATCTCTTGTTCCATTGTATAACAACATTACTTGATACCTTCAGCCCATTATCCCTTATAACAAAGATCAAATAAGTTCCATTTAAAGATTACAAGAGCCGTTTTACCGAACATATTATACTTAGTTCACAGGGGCAATTCTCGTAATTTTAAGAACGTTCACAGTCTGCACCCTAATTGCACACTTTCAATTACAATCTGAATCATTTTGAAGGATATTGCTAATCCATTGCTTTATATGTTCGAAAAGTTTGGCTGTTCAACAATGTAAATAACGCAATAAATGTTGTTTAATTGTCAAAATTAAACCCATTGCTACTGTTAGTGTGTTACGCCCTCTGATCTCAGTATTAATCTGTCAAAAATACCTCTTACTTTCCCTAAATTTTTGACAAGTTTTTGACATTAATTGTCGCTGAGAAGAGATTGCGACTAGATTTTGAACGTTTTTAATTGCGGTAATCGGCCTTAGAAATTTGTAACGTGAACAAATTACTATATATTTTCAAGAGCAATAATTTGAGCTTTAAAATTGATAACAAACTTTTTCATCTTTTTGTTTTAGATCCGATTAGATAACAGATCTTTAAAAAAAAACGTATTTTATTCAAATGTATGTATTACAATTCAAATCACGTATTGAAAGCTCTTTGTGAGAAGTCAGTAAATGTGAGCCTAAAAGTACGTGCGTGCTCTCCTCATTACTTAGACTTCACTCGTCTCATCGTTGATTTACATATTTATGTATGTAACTTATAGGTATGTATAAATTGTACAGTCAAACAAATAGATAGGCGAATCAGGCTGCTAACTTGTGACTACTTAAAACAATGTTGTGAGTGTGATGAATTGTCAAGTCTAGAACTCTACATCACTATTTAAAGTCCTTTGCCTTAAGTTTAAACCTCAATACCCGGAGTAAAGTTACACAGTTTTGGTTTACATCCATTGTCGATGTTCAAACTAAATGTAAATTTACCTACTACCGGATTTTTTTAATAAGGGAATGATTTTCTATGCTGACAATAAAAATGCATATTTTCAGTGTAGTGGAGTGGAAATGTGAACACCAATTTTTGCCTGTACACCAATTCTATTGTTCGAATGTACCTACATACATATGTATGTGTTTTGTTCGTCAGAGAACACATAGCGCCGGTGCTGTGCGTGGCAGCCATCGTCAACAGGTCATTAGTGATCAGCGGGGGAGAAGACTCTGCGGTTATTGTCACGTCGCTTGTTGATGGCGCATTGGTGAGGGACTCATGTTTTTGTTTTGTATCTTTTGCTGTTTCATTTAAATTAAACGACTTTATTACGTAAAATAATTGAGCCTTTTGTTAGGCTCATTGAAAAGGTGGAGCCGACAATACGTCAATAAATTAATCATCGTTTATTCAATGACGTTCCCAGTCTACACAAAAAATTCAATCAAATATATCCAATAGTTTAATCACTATTGGAAAACACATAGTCACGATTGGCAAAAACTATACTCGACATCACTAGTACTAAGTTAGTTAGAAAAAAATATTTGGTAATATTAATGTTAAGATTTCTTTGATAGTTCCAAAGTATTGTCAGTGTTTTCATTTATCGCCGTATTGTCGTCTCCACATTGTATAAATGAAAGTATCATTGTACTTTCGTGTTATTCGAAAATAATAACCGTTATTTTTGCTTTGTCTACGTTGTATTACTGCCGATGAAGCACAAATGTGTGAACCATTTCGTAAACACATTCAACTATTTTAGATTTATTATCCAATATAACGTAAGATTGTTTTTTTATTAAAACGTTATTAAAATTTTCGCCAGGTAACAAAACTGGACCACCACCGAGGCTCAGTGACAGCCGTCAAAGTAATCCAAGATGGCGATATCCTCGTCACCTGCTCCCAAGACGGGACAGTATGCACGTGGAACGTCGACAATTTCACTTTACTCAGTACTGTGAACGCAGGAGTACCGATAAATACTATGGAAGTAACAGATGACAACGTATTCCTTATAACGTTGCAAGGAGAGAACGAATTGCATGTCAGAACGTTTATCACTGGGACACATCTGCATATATTGAAGAGGCATAAGGCTAAGGTGAGTGGGGCTTATGAAATATTTTGTAACTTTACTATAAAACTAGCTGACTAGCCCGCGTGGATGTCGGAATTTATCCCACGGGAACGTGCTACCGGGATTATGACGTAGCTTATATTACTCCTTATAACATCAGCTATCTGCAAGTGAAAGTCCCGTCAAAATCGGTCCAGTCATTTCGGAAATTAGCCGGAACAAACAAACAAAAAATTAAACAATTGTTTTTTTTTGTTATAAGTACCGTATAGATAGATAGATAATACGTTTATTCAGTGCAACAAAAGACACAATACAAGTAATAAAAAGAAAAAAACATCAAAAAAAGGTGAAACATAAAAAAAAAGGTGAAAGATTAAAAAGCTAAATTGACCCATAGACACCTCGTACAAGTATATCTATAACGGTCGATCACTCTGGGCGGTGTGTGCCTCATGGTTGCACCAAATGGGAGTCCAGCTCAGCATGTGCCAGGAACAATACCTGACGATGGTATTCTGCTGCATCCCGTTAGTGACACCCGGATGTCGAGAAGACACATCTGAGTTTCAACAAAATGGTACCTACATAGTGCGGCGCGTATATTATAAGGTGGTAAGTACCCACATCTTAATTGACTTACGTTTAAAACCGACAGAAAGAATAAAGAATAGTATATACTTTTGTATGCATATAGTAAAAAGCTGTTATTTTGACAGCCACCTCAATTTTATTTATTTGTACCTACACCTCAATTTTATATATGAATTTGTAGGTGCTATGGACGTGACAGGTGACAATTTGTTCCTGATCACGTTGCATAACGTTACATACCATGTGTTGGGGCCTCCGCTATCGTGGTTAGAGAAGGTTGTAAATAAAATGACGTGTCCGGTATAAAGTCTATTTAAAATCAAAATATTTTATTTCACATAAACCTACATGGGCACTTATGAAACGTCAGAAGCTAGGTGCACGGTTCCTATTAGTCGTTTCGTATGGAGAAGAGCCGGCAATAAACTCCACGGTTACTTTTTTTTTAAATAATTGGCTTTTACAATGTTTTCAAATTACAGTAGGTATGGGAGGACAGCGTAGACCTGTCAACAAGTACCAAGTACTTGATAAAATAAAAAATAGTCTACAGATCTAAAGTCTAGTAAGGCCTACAAAGTCCGCACATTTACAAAATATAAAATAATCTATCAAAAGGATAAATAAAATGTAAAAACCTATTAAAACCAAGTGATATGATTACCATTACAACTACTGATTATTATATTAATTAGCACAGTGACGTTTCTGACATAATCTATTCAGAACCCAAGTCGTTGCTACGGTGTTGGGATGACCACTGCCCACTAAACTGTAAGCGTGGGGAACATTGTATTTAACATTTTTAGCATTATTGCTACTTGAAGTTCCTACAGAAGATCCGAGTGACAATTTATTTCTTCAACATCGACTGAAACGACGCGACTTAGCTGAACCATGATAAGTAACGCTTACTTATTTTAAGTCCGAAACAGATCCATAATGTGGTTTGTCTAAAGGGAGTAACCCTTTAGACAAACCACATTATAAAAGATCTATAATGTGGTTTGTCTTAAGGGAGTAACCCTTTAGACAAACCACATTATAGATCTTTTCAGCTCACAAAATCTAGTTAAATTAATCACGGTTGAAGCTATTTTAGAAAAATAAAACAAATACCAGTCTAATTAACTTTGAATACAACGGTCCTATTGTCTTAGCTAAAGACAAGGAATCTTTTGTCTTACAATCCCGCTGTGAATCCCGTAGGTATTATAATAAATAGAGAATAGCTTCCCAACAGGACTGGCGCTTGTACAGTTTATAATCTAATATCGCTGAGCATAAAAGATGACGCAATTACTATAGGGGCTAGGCCAGTCTTAGTGCTCTTCTGCGCTCAGTCCCTGCAAATTAATCCGATTTCTATCATAAATACAATCGCCACGACATAGAACACTTTCATTTTTATTAAATCTCTTTCATTTTGTTCACTAGAAGCAATAACCACCCGCTTTTTCCGTCGGGGGTTAAAAAGAACAAGTTTATTCCTGTAGCGTTCGAACATAACTTTATCTTAAAACTTTGTTCAGCATTACCTTCCCATTATCTGGAACAACGTTAATCTCACCTTACGGTGCGAAGATTAAGTTAAATTAAATAGATACAGCCTGATAAGTTTTTAACGTTGGTGCGATTTTGCAACATCTTGTTGCGGCAGTGTTGATTTTGATTAAAAATATACGCAAAAGTATATTGTCATGATAAGGTATATTATTTTATGACAATATATAAGTACCTTTGCGATCTTTGACAGTCGTTAGGGGTCGTCAGAAGCCCGAAAGTCTGAAACCAGTATTTTACATGGAGTGACTGTCTATCTGACCTCCACAACCCAGTTATTGGGTAATACAATACCCGGTAAGACTTTACCGGGTATTGTATTACCCAATAACTGATAGACAGTCACTCCATGTAAAATACTGGTATTCAGCTGCAAACGGTTAGACTGGAAGCCGAACCTAACATAGTTGGGACAAGGCTAGGCAGATGATAATAAAAGGTATATGATTTTACAGGCAAACCAAACAAAATACGCAATATATTACTATTAAATCACTATTTTGCTATTAGTGTCACTAATACTACAAAAGCTCAAGAAATACATTTTCCATAAATTCGAAGAACCATTCCATTCAATCCATAAATAAATCCACTAACGAAATTCTATCACCCCAATAACTTCAGATTCCAACAAGTAATTCCTAATAAATCCAAACTTCCTGAAAGCCGTGACCAAATTGTTGTCCCAGAAATATTCAATCCAATACAGCCTTGACATCTACCGCACATTCAAGCTACGTAATTGAGGATCACTAAATTGGTTAAGCTCTTTATTCGTTAAAGAAAATAGATTACCACCGATTTCTTTTAAGTGCTCTTGGACCCATTTCTTATTACATTCGGTAGAAGCGCCGCTAAGCGGGGCTATTATGTTACCATCGATATTACTGATACGGGAACTTTCTTTATTTATTTTAGTAAAAGCAGTTTCTTGGTGTATTACAAGTTTTGCAATATCAGGATATTTCATCGTTACTGTTGACCAGTTTCTTGTATTGTTCGGTCAGTCGAAGGGATTATATCAGTATTGGCAGCGTCTATTTTCTACCCAGTCACACAACGCTGTTGTTACAATTCCTGTAGTCACAAGTAGATAGAGCCTATTATCAGTGACTAGTTCTGGGAAAATTAAGTTATCTCTACAGATATACACTACAGCTATTTGATTAAATTTATCATTTATTATGACTTCATAACATTGATGGATTATGGAGTGCTTTTCCGATGATAATTTCCATCAATCTGAAAATCATTCAATACAACTTTGATTTCGAAATGAATAGGGTAGTTGCCTGGGTAAAAAGAGTCAGTATCAGTTAGATTATCGAAAAATATGGACACGTATTTTTTCTTTTGTCAATCAATCAAAAAATGACAAAAATAAAGCGCGTCAAAATTTGGGAGTGGGGGTCGTGACGTCACTTGCTTGCAAAAATATCGCAAGCAAGTGACGTCGCGCGGATTTTTAACGGGTGATATCTTCATATTTTTTTATATAATTGACAAAAGAAAAATACGGGTTCAATATTTTTTGATAATCTAACTGACGAACTAATTAGGTAGCTATTTTCAGAACTATCAAGATATAAATCCAGAGACAAAATTTAATTATTTCAGGTGTTCACTTTCGGATATCGGTAACGAACTTTCAATTAGTAGCGGATAGAATCGGAAACTTTGACTTGATCAAGTATTAATTGATGCTTTAATTAATTCCACGAGAAGGAAGTTTATGCTTCAGCCGTCTAGAAAGAGAAGATATTTGCAAAAAGAGAGTTTTCAAAGTTACTATACTTGTAGAAAAGTTGAAGAGTAAACCAATACTTTTCTTGGTAAAGCGGATCCTAACGGAGATAGTTTTCATGGAAATAAAGTATAAAGATCTCTATTTTCATTTCTCCAAACGAATTAAAAGCCTACATTGAATTCGTAGCTAATTATCTACCTGTTTTAATAAAATCTTAGCACAGTGATTTAGCAGCCACCCTTTAGAAAACGTTGGAAACTTTTAGGAAACGTTGTTTATCAAAAATTAATTCGTTTCCATGACTACTTTAATACCCTTTCGGCTCAGTAGTGCCTTCTGAATAAAATTATGCGCTAATTGAATTCGATTTCTCCAATCAATAGAACAGCCAATACCCAATTATCGATACCAGGAACGAATGACCTATAGGAGTTAACCCTTTTAGGTGAAATGTTTCTGCGTGGCTCACGACTCGTCTCGAGCGGCAGTTGGCTGTGCAGACCAGAGGATCTACTTGTACAGTCTGCACACCGCAACACTTCTGCGTACGCTGGCGGTAGCGCATGATCTAGCGGCGCTGGCTGTCGCTGATAAAGATCACTTCTTGTTAGCTGCTGGTAAGATCTTCAAACATTTTAAGATTAGTTCAGGAGCTTCCTTCCTTCATTTTTTTTTAATGGCCAACTGTTAACTATTCATTATTTTCTAAAGCCCTGCATTAAGACTTGCATAAAATATTTATTTTGCAATTTTAAATCATGCAATGAAGACTAACTGTGACAAGTAAGATCAAACCAAGTTTCGAATTAAATTGTTAAAGCTTTTCGATACTTCAAACCCGCTGTTTATAGGACGATTCGATAACATAATAATATTATTTTCAGGTGGCAATCGAGTAACGATATATTCATTCCACACAGAAGACAATTTGACTAATTTCCGACCAACAAAACAGAGACAGAGGCGCCAAACGAAATCCATGACGAATGTCACAATGTTACAGGTAACGATCATAGAAATAAATACCGGCCTATATTTAGATCCTTCTGCAAATAGTTTTGTGTCGATATATCCTTATCCTTCCTTAATATTGCTACTACAGAAACACGGAAAATGAAGATAGAAATAAGAATAAAGTGAAGGTTGGCTTATAGTCGCGTCAACTAAGACTGTACCTACATATATTTAAAGCTTTGACTTAAATCTGAAAGAAAATGTATCGTAATAGTCTTATACATCATTATTATTTTTACTAACAGGCCGAACAAAGTGAACTAATCCCAATCAGCTGTCTAGAAATCTCCCGAGATGGTCAACTGGCTGCTAGTGGCTGTGCCCGTGGTCTTGTCAGAGTATGGCACCTTTCTACCCATCGTCTTCAAACAACACTGAACGGACACTTAGGACACGTCACTTGTGTGACATTCTCTCCTAACAATCTGCTGGTTTTGAGTGGCTCTGAAGATAGAACTATTGTTGTATGGCAACTGGCTGATAATTCACCATCATTGACGTATAAGGTTAGTAAAAACAAGGTTTTATTGCCAGAATCTTTGTAAGAGTTCGTATTCGAGCTGTATTGTATAAAAAAATAAGATCCTTTACAAATAGCGGTCGTTAACCCTAAACTTTTAGGTTCAGTCTAGGGTATTTAATTAAAAAACTTGTGTTGTTAACAAACATTCTATCTTTGTCTTCAAAACTTCGTCGTCAAACTGTTCAACAATCTTATAATTATTGAGTTATACAGAGTGGAGTTTTCGCAGGGACATTCAGCGGCTCTTCAAACTTTACTGATGATGTCAGATGGGAGGCGCGCGATGTCGGGGGACCGAGCACGGAATGTTCACGTGTGGCTCGTCGACTCCGGCATCGTGCTGCACTCAACCGCAGCGCCCACTGCAAGCCTCGATGTTACCCTGAACATGAAGTTCTCCGTAAGTTTCAAACTAACTTCGTAGACTAAGTTGCCTCATACTCTACATTAGACTGGATTAGGGTGATAGATTCCAGGTTTTACGAGTTGAATGTTCAATGTTTCTGAGTTTCGGGTTGTCAAGTTGCCAGTATCCAATGTTTGATAAAGGTCAAAGTAAAAGATGTTAATAGTCTCTAATTACTTCTAGCTGTACTTAATTCACTTTTTAATCTAAAAAATATTAGGAGCGTTTTATGGCTTACTTCATATTTCCATTTGGATGACTAAATATGAAACTTCCTTAGCAAGTTACTGTAACAACACAACACAAGCCTTTGTTTGCTAAGCTCAAGTCTAGCTGAAATTGACAATACTGTGTTCAATAACGTTGATATCATACAGGTACTATCAGACGGTGACAATTCAGTTCGTATCTGGACATTAGCTGGCGGGGACAGTGGAGAAGAAAAAAGGAATGTATCTCACGCAGAACGAATCACTTGTTTCGCTTTGACGGCAGACTCGCAACATGTAGTCACTGGGTCTATGGATATGTCGCTCAAAGTTTGGAAGTTGGATGGAGGGAAATTGTCTCAGGTAAGTGTTCGAAGGATCAGATCGAAAATTGGAAAGACTTTGATATTGTAATTCAATTTTGTACTAGTTACTAACTCTTACTATTACATTTAAATTTTATCTTATTTCTGGGATACTAATAGGCACAGTCACCAAAGGAGATAAGTAACAGGGTCGTCGGATATAGTCGAAGTTTAGTAAGAAACCGATGGATGTTTTCGAATGAAATTTAATTTGATAAATATTTGTTTTCTATTAATTAAATTAAATTTTATACGAAAATATCAATCCGTTTCTTACTAAACTTCAACTATATTCGACGACACTGGTTATCTCCATTGGTGACCATACGTCCTTACTTATTTCTTAGATTAGCGTCAACAACCTGGTACTAATTGTTACGACAGTTACCTACGTATTCATTTGCAAGTAAAACAAATATTTTCGACAGGTATTAGTTGGTCACTCAGACATAGTAACCTGTGTAGCTGTGTCGATCACAAACAAGACTCAGATTGTATCAGGATCTTGGGACTGCAACCTCATAGTATGGGACATTAACACAGGTTCAGACCTGCATTTGTTATCTGGACATCTTGGAAAAGTAACCTGCGTGAAAGTCACAGGAGATGGAACCATTGGCGTGTCTAGTAAGTAAAAAACTCTTATTAAAATAAAGAGATTCTCATATTTTGCCTCTTTGTCAAATAAAGATACCACATTTTCAAAATCAATACTACTACACTTAGCAACAAAATTCAATTACGTTTTTGGATGTATCTAGGGTGTAAAAAGACCCATCACATAGCCATCAACTACCAATTCTGTGCATCAAACTAAGTAACATTGCACAAAAATAATTGCTGGGAAGCGACTTATATTTTTGGTGTGAAAATGTTTGCGTATTAGTTACCACATGTTTGTGGTAATGCGCAATGTAACACACGCAAACCATTGTGTTAATGGTCGTGGGGGCATTTAGAGTTGTGTTATACCTAACATTATAAACTTGTTTTCGTAAAAAAAGCGTCAGTAAAAACTTGAATTTTGTCTTTCAATCTCCGAGACCAGAAAGTTCCCAGGTTTTACACCCATTATACAGGGTTATTGGAAAAACACCAACAACCTCTTACCTCTCGAAAAAAAAATTTGCTGTTCCCTACATTTATGTTCGGTTAATTCGTCAAAATGTAGGGAACAGCTGATTTTTTTTTCGCGATTTCATGTTTGGTCCCATAGTAAAAGTTGTTCATACTGACGAGTACAATGACCTCTTAAGAGGTTGTTGGTGTTATTCCAATAACCCTGTAAATTCATATTGGATATAATTGATGTTTCATATATAATAATAATAATAACATTTTATTTCAGGTATTTAACCCATAGCAATTACAATAAAATTAATACACACAATAATAACCCTAATAATTCCCTATTCCCTAATAGTTCCTTACGTGATATATAAAATATACCATAAAACAACATTTCAGAGTATTTTCTACTCTTTAATAATTTTTAAACAAGTTATAATTTGCAAAATTTAATTAATTAATCTCTCAAAACTTTGTTGCTGACTTAATACTAATTCAATTTTCATTCCATCTATTCTTTTGTATGAAAACTTTACAATATCATACCTCTATCAAACACAATTACTTACAAAATGTATTGTTGTCAACAAAATAGGTGCTGAAGATAAAACACTCATCATCTGGGAAACCAAAAGAGGTCTGGCTCTGACATCTCTGGCTCTCCACGTGCCTCTACTCGGCTTTCAGATCACTAGTGATTGTGCACGTATCGCCATCCATCTTTTGGATAGAGGTACGATCCTTTCTTTTTGTGTAATGAAAACACTTCTATTTTGATTAATTTGTTCTTTCTTTATTTATACATCAATGAATCACTGTAGTGTTTAGCAAACAAGTACATTGAGCAAAGATTAAAAAGTAATTTAGTGGTCCTTAGATACCTGCTGCCATACTTTGTTACTTAATAAAAATACTTAAATAATGATAAAAACTTGAGAGGTGTCAAGGGACACCCGGATGGAACGAAGTTCAAAGAGAGCGAGAGAGACAGACAGACAAACACGCGCACGCCGCACGGCTTATTACAACTATAGCAAAAAGTGTCGTTCCAACTTTTGGTCTTAATTTTTTCCGTCTAGCCCCCTTTCGCAACGCGCGATATGGCACTTCGTTCCAAAACTTAATAAAAATCCTTGAATATTGTTAAATCTAGAGCAGTAGTGGCCTAGTGATAACAACCCCGACTTACGAGTTATCATGGTCATGGGTCATGGCCCAGGGGTTCGAACACAGGTGCTTTATTTTGTGTAAATTATTTCATCACCACTGCTCACAAACCGGTAAAGGAAAACATCGTGAGGAAACCGGCATGTCCTAGAACCAAAAATCGAAGACATGTGACATCTACCAACCCGTACTGGGTCCTTCTCACAGAGCGCATGTGGCCCAGCAGTGGAAACATTATATGCTGATTATGCTTATGCTATTATTTAATTTTGCTCCGAAGTCCTTGATAGTCATGATTTTTATCCTAGAAATTGAGTCTTTATTTTCTCAGAAAGTTTTAAATATTACTTTGGACTCACATCAAGGTTTTCACCAGGTTGTCTTCCAATGATCTGCCTCCACAATACACCAGCTACGTACGTTAAGATACCTACGTATGCTGCCCCTAAAGACGTTGATGGTAAGTCAAGTAAGTTTCAACATTTTTTACTAACACATGCAATTTTTAAGACATACTACTCGTATATTGATATCTTTAGACGACATAATCAGCTAACATTACCATCAAGACACATTTAATTCCGGTAATGGAACCTCTTGATCTTTCCTTTATTTATTCCTACTATAAAAAACAAAGTTCATTACTTAATGGAGAAAAGAAAAATAGTAATTCCATATTGAACTTGAGCGTATACAAAGAATAAGAACAAAAACGTTATATTTGTCCAGAGTTACGACCGCTAGCACCAAAGCGGCCAATGAGAAGGTTATTGAAGAAAGAAGTGTCTTTGGATACTTACACCTGGCAGAAGAAATATGGACATCTTACTTCAGCAGCTATGATGGCTCAAGTAGATGAACGATTGAAGAGGAGGTAAAAACACTACTTTCAATTTTAACTCTTTTAAAGAATTCTCATTTTCCTATTTATCTGAAATCATGTTTCTGTTTAGATTCTCCGTTTCCGCATCAATGGAAGAGATATCAAAAATACAAGAAGCAAAGAACAAAGACTTAGGTTCACAGGTAATATCTATAACCCGAACTCCACTAACATCTACCATCTGATATAAACTTTAACATTGACACAAACCGTCATGTGCAGGTGAGCTTAGGACCTGAAGAAGCGGCGATAGCGCAATCTCAGCACTTCGATCAGCTTGAGGCTTTATGGAACAAGATATCGCCGCCGAGACGACGTTCCAATAAGGTATGACGGACATTTTATAGCGAAATTTCAGTTTAAAAGTGGGCTATTTTGCATATCGAATTTATTTTATGTAAAGATCAAATACAAAATAATGACTTACAGACAAAAATGTAAATTCAATTAAACCACAAAATTAATTCAACTCATCATCTGCCTAGCTTTTTCCCAACTATGTTGGGGTCGGCTTCCAGTCTAACCGGATGCAGCTGAATACCAGTATTTTACATGGAGCGACTGCCTATCTGACCTCCACAACCCAGTTACTGGGTAATACGATACCCCTTGGTAAGACTGGTTGTCAGACTTTCGGGCTTCTGACTACCCGTAACGACTGTCAAAGATCCACGAATGACAGCCGGGACCAACGGCTTAACGTGCTTTCCGAGGCACGGAGGGGTCTCGGTAAGTAAAGATGGTCACCCATCCACAGACCAACCGCGAAAAGCGTAGCTTAACCTGACCGATCGACCTGTGCGGCTGTTATTATTTAGCCACGGGTCCCTCGAAAAATTAATTCAACTATTCAATCAAAATAATTTGTTCAACAAAAGTCTATTTATATTAGTTGTGAGTTCGTGAAATAACAAAATACCTATTAAAAACAATGTTCCTCTAATAATGGCGTCGATAATTGCATCTATTGTTTCAGTCACTGCAAAAACAAAGTTCGCTAATCGAGAGTCGATTCGACTCGTCGGATGAGGAGCACACTCCGGTAGAGGAACAAGGTAACTTCCTATAACTTTGTTCTCAATTATGTTGTTTTATTATTATCCTTTGTAAGCATAAATGGTGTTAAAATTCTAGCTGTTCTGTTTCCGTTGGTAGAACAGTTATTGTTTCTATAACGACTTAGCATGTATTTTCTGATGGACTACAAAATAATTTATATCTCCCAAAACATAATTACTTTAATTAAATATACTAGCAGGAAAATCGAAAAGTACCTTAATAAGCATGGATATTTTTTTTAAATATAATTATAAAATATATTGAAATATAGACTTTCTGCTCAAGTAAATAGGTTTAAGATTCATTTCCATTCAAAAACTTTTGACGATACACTTCGCATACAAAGCCGGGATAAACTTTGTTTTCTTTTCCATTTCAATCCATCAATGCGTCGTTTCATCTTTATAGCGATATCGATTTATCTTCTTATTTGAAGGAACTTTTCGATCCTTTTATATTTTTTTCGTTCGTTCGGTATACCGGGTGGCATAGGTGTGCAAACCGAAACCATGGATTCAGTACATGATTCTGATTATTAAAATCTGCTGTTTCATAGAAAAGTGCAATACCAAATCAGAATAAGCATTCAAAATGTACAGATTTTTTTTTTAGCCTCACTAAAAATTTCAACGCAGAATAATGTACGGAATCCACGATAACAGAGGGGCAATTCTCGTAATTTAAGACCGTTCACAGTCTGATCTCAGTCTCAATCTGTCAAAAAATTCAAATTCAAATCATTTATTGTTTGTTACATGACAATAGAGATGTTCTCGTTATATTTGTAGTAACAATGTAACATACCTATAAGGTGTACAATATTTATGAAGCTTTGTTGTTTACTTGCGTTAATTAAAAAATTCTTACAGTCGATTTACTCATTTTTTACATTAATATAAAATTGTACCTTAATAAATTATTGTAAAATTTAATTTGAATTAGTCAAGTTATACATTATTTAAAGTTATTATACATTAGTCAATTTATAAATTATTCAAATTATACATTAAAAAAATGTTATACATGTCAAATTTTTACTACATAAACATAAAAAGTCATAATTACATTGCATTCATTAGTCAAGTTATACATTAATAATATTATAAATGTCAAATTATGCATAAAAATAAAGAAGTCACAATAACATTACATTCAATAGTCACTATAAAAAAAGGAAAAAAACAAATAGAGCTAATCCAATTTTTTGTCGTTAAAAAACTCGTTTATAGAGTAGTACGCTTTGTTTAACAAAAAATCCTTTAACTTATGTTTAAAACTATTGATCACATAGTTTGGTATTTTTTTATAAATTTTTACACCCATTCCAAATATACTAGACTTAAATTTAACAGTTCTACATCTAATACCCGCTAACTCATTTTTGTGTCGTGCACTTCTAAGTGTTTCATATATTTACTAATATCACCTTTTATCATTACAGCCGCATCATAGATATATAATGAAGGCAGAGTTAAAATTCTTAACCTCCGAAACACTTCTAGGCATGAGTCTGTCGGTTTGAGTCCAGTTATAAATACTTCTAATTTCCCTAAATTTTGAAAAGATTTTGACATTGGTTTGTCGCTGAGATGAGACTGCGACTAGATTTTGAACGTTTTAAATTACGAGAATTGGCCTTCAGGTTGCGCGTCCTGCCACCTTGTATTTATTTGTAGTAATGATTATAAAAATCACCTTTATTTCTTTCTTTCGCAGAACACATGGTCGAGTAATTGGAAAAGGTTTAATAATGTTTATTTACCATTTTAAAATATAATTTAAATTATGATTGCCTGAATAAGAGCTGCACCCTAATTGCGTAACACACAATCAATCGGAATCAGAATAATTTTGAAGCAAATTGCTAATCCATTGCTTCATAAGTTCGAAAAAGTTGTCTGCGCAACACGCAAATAACGCAATGAATGTTGTTGAACTGTCAAAATGAAACGGATTACGATTAATCGTGTGTTACGCAATTAGGGTGCTGGTCTCGTTTCTGTAGTATTCATTGCAAACTGCTTTTTGATTAGTTTTTGACGAACGATGATTGATTGTGAAAACTGAATTAATATCTATCGGACAATTTAATTTGTTCTCCAAGTTTGTCGTCTGAACTTTAAATTAATCTTGTTTGCATTTAAAAATATTAAAAAACGTCTGTTTCTACGTAAATTCGAAGATCATAGTAATGTCCCTATCTGAATTATTTTTCACAATAAAAATGTTATTTCACGCATTTCAAAACCTTTTGCATTTTATCTTTTTAATTAGCCCATCAAAATCAAAATTGATCAGTCTATAAAAAGTTGAGAAATTACGAAGTATGTTTACGACTTTAGAATAAAAATTATGAATTAAGTAAATATTTAAAGCTAAAATTGCTGATATTGTTGTAGGAAACTATAATAAAAAAAATAACGTGTACGCATTGTGATCTTCTAGACTTTACTAGCTTCCTTTTGGGGCCAGTTTCTTTTAAACAAAAATATTTTAAGCGAATTTGATTGAAAAAGAACTTTACATGTCCACTTTTCAAAGCATAAACTAGCCTATCGATGTCCAACAATGTATTTCAGAATAAATAGACCAATTTTGAAGGAAAATATTGGAAACTGGTCCTTTTGTAGTTCACTCTACTGTATCTTTGATTCACGCTATGAAACTGTGTCAGCACATTGTTATGTATAGTGTGTTTTTCCTTACATATCTGATTTGGTAAACAAACGCGGTGGGAAAAAAAAGTTTTTCTATCCGGAATTTTTCAGTAGCAGCCCTGTGCCCGGTTTATGGGAATTTAATTTAACTGGCGAAATGTGGGTGTATGCATGCTAAGGTCCATCTAAGCCTAACCCTTCAGGCAATTACAGGCGTGATGTTATGTCACGAAATCACGAAATTTTTCATACGAAACGAAGAATGAAATCTTTCTAAACAACACATAAGTACCCACCTAGTACATTGATTACATCAAAAACTGCTTCATTGAAATCATAGCACGCCATGTTTGTTTTTCAAATAAGACAAGTAAGTAAAAACACTTAGGTACAACTTAGAGTAACTTTAGAAATAAGTACTTAGTATTCTTTGAGCCTCTGTTTTAAAGCAATTAGTCGAGTTTACGTATCACTGATTTTAATATATTAATTAGTTTTAAAATAATAAGCACATATTTATTAATTTACACCTGTTCGGTGTCAAAAACGAATTCGCTGTAATATAAGCTACGTTGAAACACAAAATAAAATGATTTATTTCGTTAGTATTTTCACCAAAGTAAATTTAATTTCGTACATTGTTTAAAATAAAGTATGTGTGAAAAAGTTACCTTTTCATTATACCTAGTTTACGCGTCTGTTTTTAATTAATTAGTTCGTAAAATTATGCCATGTAAATTGGAAACTTTTTATGCCTTCGCTATGAAAATGTTTCCAATATTACCTTAATTTTAATAATTGTTTAATATTCTGTTAATATTTCCTTATAATGTTTTAAAATTTGATATTTTAACCAACAATGTTCTGTTAAGTAATAATATTAATTAAAAATACTAAAGTTAAAATAAGTATAAATAGTGTTAAATTAAATAATAGATGCGTAGTTTAATTAGATATAGATTGTAATTTCCCCGATTTGTGTATCGAACTAGTGTTTTCCAACTGTGATCCCTTATAAAGACTTCTATATAAGTACACGTAGTATTCAAACTACAAAGAGTTGTCCTTATGAATAGTTAGTATAATATTATCGTCTATTAGACACAATCTACCAATTGAAATGTTTTCCTAACTTAAAAACAATATTTTTATCTTTTCTAATTTCTTATTTGCAACGTCACAAAATTTTATCAAAAAAGTATTTATGCGAAACGTTATCAATATTATAAATAAGAACTAACGAGAAGTTTAAATTTTTTCAATGGCAACTTTGTATACAATAGTGTTATACCTAATCCATAAAAACTAAATCGATGTTTGTAAAAAAATAAAACACAATAATAAGCTTTTACACACTTCGCAAAAGTTTTACCGAAGCTGTTATAAATGTATTAACTTCCTTATCTATTGTTTTAAATTCTGATAAGATAAAGCTGTTGACTTGTTTGAATTCGAACTGGATTATATCTTCTCTTAATTCAGTCAGTTTTAATAGTAGTGCGTTAATTAAATATCGATTATAGTTATCTAATTAAATTTGATTGAAGCAGCGAGTAATATTGCTATTAGTAGAATAAATTTTATTGTGTAGAATTTCTAAAATTTTAATGTTGGTATTAGACGTTACTTATGTACTTATGTATAAATTAGACGATGCAATAATATTTCATAAGTAGATGCACTTACTTGTAGACGAATAGGCAACTGATTCCTCTTCTGAATAGCATTTGAATGAATATATTCAAACAAACAAACAAACAAAGCTCGGCACTCTGCGCTTCTTAAATCAATCTGTCACAAACAAGCTAAAAGTGTTTTGAAGGGAAATTCGATAGATGTTTACACTTGAGGACGAAATAACATAGGGAGTGAATCACGAAAGTAAAATTTCTACTCGTAAATAAACGTAACAAAGGCTACGGATTTAAACTTTAAAGTTGAAGTGTATACAATTCGTCAAAGTTGTAATACTATTTATTGTCCTCAAGTGTACAGTAGGGTTGCAATAAGTTTTAATACTATAATCGTTAGACACTGTCACCTTGTTAACTATTTGTATAGAATTTTATATATTTATCGTTTCTTATTCCTCACGTATGTGAGTTTTATTTTTGACCTGTCGTGGCATTATATCTGAAAATATATCCTCTGTGTTTCTTAAAACTGTGTTTTTATTAAACCATCCCAATTTGCGAATCATTACTTTTTTATAGAAAGCTGAACAATTTTTAAATAACTTTCTAGGCAGCAGAATTCATTTCTACGCAATTTCGATCGTGGCAGACGAAACTCATTTTTAGAATTCCCTAATGAGGTAGAAAAATATTTTATTGAAAAATAATTTAAGAGTAACGATCAGTGTCTGACACACAATATTATTTGCAATTGAGTCTCTACTTATATTTGCATTTCAACCTTGTTACGTTCTTCAAAACTTCAAGTATACAATATGTCGCAAATGGATTGTCGAATCCGATGTTTTACAACACCGCTAGTCGTTTACAAACAGCTTCGTTATGTAAAACAGCTGAATGGCGTTTAGCGATCCTCCATAATTACTGAACTTTAACACGTAAAATTGCATAAACGTTTTGCGTTTATCAATGCAGCGGGTCAGCGATTGACAGACTGATTCGGCATTAGAACACCAAACGCTCATTGTGACTGCAAATAAGCCATTCTGCATTACGTCTAAACGTGGGTAGCAGTTTTGTTAAACGTAACGCAATGGCAATCCAGCTGAGCGCTGTTCAACTGTTTTAGATAACGGAGCTGTTTTGTAAATCGGTTAGCGGTTATGTAAAATAGCGGATTCAACAATCCATCTTCGACATATACAGAGTGACAGGGAAACTCGATGTATTCCTTGAAAGGCGTTATACTAGAGGTCATTAGCAACAAATTTAGTCCAGTCAACTAGGGTTCAAAACTGGTTGGTTACCGAGCTGTGTCGATTCTTTGATTTTTTAGATTTTTTTTTAAATTGTTACCAAAAACATTTGATTATGAGAAAAAACTACTCCACTCCAAACATTTAATTGATACTTTTCTGAAAGTTGAAAAATGGAGTGATCATTAAAAAAAAATGCTTGCAAAACTTACATAATCTCAGAAATATAAATAGCATTTTTTTATTTTTTAACCACCCAGTTTTGACCCCTAGTTCACTGGGCATATTTTTTGCTAATGACCTCTAGTATTCCTTTCAAGGAATACGTCGAGTTTCCTTTTCACCCTGTATATCCCCTATATAAAAGTAATTGATGTTAATGGCACCTGATAATTGATAAGTAAATATTATGATCCCGTACCTAGGTGAATGTTATTGATATGTTAAGTACATATCTTTAAGTACGTTGTTCGATACCAAAATATCGAATCTAATCTATACTAGATAAAAAAAGTGTTATCAAGTAACTGCTTATACAGAATTAAAAAATTATTGTTAAACAGTGGACGCGTCTGGCGTTTGAATGTTTATAGAAAAAATATTTTTTCTCATTTGATGCAGTTTACAACGAAGAGATCCGTTTATATCCCAGTGCAATATAATGGAGCTAAAAACATTTACCAATGGTATTATATACTAACATAATGATTAATAAAACCAGGCGGGAGATAGTGTTTTATTGACAGATAAATTAGGATGTGCTAAAGTGACTAAATAATCCCAAATATGGACAATAACAGCTTAACTATATGTCAAATAAATAGACTGTACAGGGAAGAATTTAATTTGCAGTTGCATTCGATAGAAGTGGAACAGGGCAACGTGATCTTCACAAAGAATGCCACATCATTCTGGACCATTTTTACTTTAGCATGGAGTTCGATGGGGATAGCATTGTCTGCAGCAGCTTTGTTGCTGCTTATTCTGACCGCCGTTCTGTTTGCTGACTGGAGAAAGAGTTACAAGAATCAGCTGCTCATTCAGTTCATGCTCGCAAGATTTGTGTACACGTTCGTGAGATTCTTTGGAGATGTTCAGAAACTATTCAACATGTGCCCTTATTCTGAACGCATCTTCTTATTGGACATTGTTTTCATGATTTATACGGAAATGGCACTCGTTGCTTGGATGTTTGTGTTCAGTCGCCAAATATACATCAGCTTAGTTAAAGTGTTCACCACCGAAAGATGGAGTATCTGGAAAGTGTCGTTATGTGCGTGGCTTGGATCCATCATTCCTGCCTTGTTACTTTATGGTATGGTTCATGTCGGCCCCGATGCATCTCGCATGTATATTTTCCTGTATATATTAGTAATCAAGTGGCCTATATTAATTACAAATGCAGTGCTACTAATCTTAGCTCTCAGATCTGTTCTAAAAAATAATATGAATGTCAAAAAAAACATACGAATTGTCCTAGTCATGATAATGCTGATTTTTCTGTTCTGTATCCAACAGATGGTCATAGACCTTTTTAAGATAGTTATTCTGGTAGACCACACACAAAATATCATAAATACTACGTTAATTGTTAGTAATATAGTTTCGATGTACCATTGTGCATTCTCCATATGTTTTTGGGTACTCGGGAACGCAAATACTAGAAAATTATGGAGGTTTCACAACAAAGAATTGAGCACTAAATTGCGACTAAGTATAAGTTCTTAAATTGATGATTTGACAAGAAAAAGAAAGATGGAAATCTGTTTACCTGAACCGCTTTAATGTTATATTTTTAAGTTTATTTATTCAATTCGATTAAATAGATAATTATAAATATCGTTTGTTTTTTTTATAAAAACTTTAAAGATATCTTTATAAAGAAAAAAACAGTTATAAAATTAATGAAAATTATAATTATTACATTAATTGAAAACTACAAATATGTTGACAAATTATGAATCTTATCTAATCGTCAGCGAGTCACCGGCGATTAAAGTCGATGCGTGTATGGTTTTTAGGATTCCGTTGCCAAATGGCAAAAAACGGAACCCTTATAGATTCGTCATGTCTGTCTGTCTGTCTGTCCGTCCGTATGTCACAGCCCCTGTTTTCCGAAACTATAAGAGCTATACTGTTGAAACTTGGTATGTAGATGTATTCTGTGAACCGCATTAAGATTTTCACACAATAATAGAAAAAAAAACAATAAATTTTGGCGTTCCCCATACTTAGAACTGAAACTCAACATTTTTTTTTCATCAAACCCATACGTGTGGGGTATCTATAGATAGGTCTTCAAAAATGATATTGAGGTTTCTAATATCATTTTATTCTAAACTGAATAGTTTGCGCGAGAGACCCTTCCAAAGTGGTAAAATGTGTAAAGTATCTTTTAAAATAAGAGAATGATAAAACTAAAATATGATGCACATTACCATGTAAACTTCCACCGAAAATTGGTTTGAATGAGATCTAGTAAGTAGTTCTTTTTTAATACGTCATAAATCGTAAACCGCTATTTACCTTTCATTCAATCAAGTCATGGTTTATTTTTATAGATAATGGTACGGAACCCTTCGTGCGTGAGTCCGACTCGCACTTGGCCGGTTTTATAATGCTAGGTTTAGCAATAGTAGTGCTTATACCGTTGGTGAGGTTTCATAATCAGCCTATATTGTTCCCACTGCTGGGACACAGGCCTCCTCTCTTCGAGAGGGAGTGGGCTATAATCTACCACGCAGGCCCAGTGCGGGTTGGTATGTAAACAGATTTACGCAAATAGGTAATAATGTACAGTCACGAGCAAAAGTATGTATACACTAGGCTTTATTCAAAAGCGATATACTCCTTTATTTTTTTAATGAAATTTTATGTTGTTACGAACATGGGTTTATAAAATGTGTCGTATTTCAACGTTGCATTCGTTATTTCACGAAAAAATCGAAATTGAAAGTTGCTAAGTGTTGACATATAGGTGTTCGTGACTGTGCGTTATTAACAGTTGACAATGAAGAGGCGGACTGACCCAACGTTATATAGTGATTACTGCTGCAGAGGGCGTTGCGAACTGACCCCAGACAATCTGTTCCTGGTGAGAATGGTAAAAATCTCACCGTGAACACTTAGGTGAACTAGTCTAGTCTTAGGTCAATAGTGTCAATCCAAAAGCATTAGTTGGAATGACAGCTCACACTTCACCTAAGTTTTCATGGTGAGATTTTTACAGAATAGCACTACTGTGGTGAAATTGTTGTTGCATCGCCTTATAACATTCATCATTTGCCTGCCTTTTTCCAACTATGTTGGGGTCAGCTTCCAGTCTAACCGGATGCAGCTGAATACCAGTATTTTACATGGAACGACTGCCTATCTGACCTCCACAACCCTGTTACTGGGTAATACGATACCCTTGGTAAGACTGGTTGTCAGACTTTCGGGCTTCTGACGACCCGTAACGACTATCAACAAATGACCCAAGGGACCAACAGCTTAACGTGCTTTCCGAGGCACGGAGAGGTCTCGGTATGTAAAGATGGTCACCCATCCACAGACCAACCGCGAAAAGCGTAAGCTAAACCGTAAACTTAACCTGACGGATCGTTCCTTACGGCTGTTATTATTTATCCACGGGCCCCTCTATCGCCTTATAAAATTTCCCTATTTATTTATTTCAACACCTTTCGAATATACCAGGAAGTATATATATTTTTTTTTTTTTGTATTAGCGTTTGTCTTTGCGTTAATCATATTTGAATTTTACAGTACACATATCTAGCGGGAAAACGATTATGATTGGGGTTAATCCCGCGTAAAAACATTATCTGTAAGTACGTGTAGATATATCTAATAAAAAAAACATGTTTTTTCATATGCTTATCTCGTATAATTATGAAAGAACCTAGTATGAGAATAGGTAGGTAGTTCGTGGGGAAAGTGAGTCATTCAGCAAAGTTAGATAGCGGCTAAATATGAGTATTTAGGCTGACTGCCCAAGGTACGTATTTGAGACTACTTTATTTTTTACTTGTAATATTGATGTAGGCGTTTACATACCATTAAATAAATAATAATATAAAAACTAGTGTTACTGGAAAGTTCACATAAGCATGTGATATATGATATTTTTTCTATTGGAAATATTTGAATGGAGATGAGGCCTCTTTTTCCTCTAAGCAGATGAGGCTACTTTTCTTGGAAACCTCCAGGAAAAAAACACTATAAACGAGGCCATATCACGGAATAAAAATAACTCACTTGAGTTTTTTCCGTAGTTAGAAACCTCTCATTCTAAACAATAAACAGAATTTGTTACACTAACAGACAATAACTCCAACAAAAAGGTTTTAATATCGCTCACAAGATAAGGAAAACTGTATATAATTCATCATAATCATGTTATATCCAGATTACCGATCCCTAATGGATTACAATTTAATTTTACGTATTATCCGAATTTATAGGCCAAATATCTATCCGTTTCAATTTAATGAATGTTTTACGTTTATTTCAATGTGTAGTATTTATTGCGACCCAAATGTCCTTCCTTTGACAATTGTTCGTCGAATCGTTGCGCTCCTTATGTTCTGAGTTGACCTTTTTTTTATTTCGGGGGAAACCTTCAAAAAGCGCCTGGTCTTTGGGGATAAAACAAGGTAATGTGGGATTTTTACCTCACTAAAACCATACCGGTGGTCACCATCTGCACATGGAAGGGGCACCGTTACCTCTCAAAAGACCAATCCGGAGACCCTCTGTTCAACGCCTGTTAGGGCACATCTCTGGGGAAGTCTCCCCAGAGATGTGCCCTTAACAGCCCTTGCCCTTGAGACCCCTTTACAGCCGTAAAGGGGTCTCCCCGAAACCTGACTATACAAGTGTGCAAGGCAGCACATCACCACTGTGCGCCGCCTTCCCTGAGGTCAATCAGTGGGCCGACAGAATCCCCACTCTAATCGCCCGCGACCCCAAATTCCCGCCTGCGTTAGATGATGCAGGCGGGGTTTCGGCGTGTTAGGCATCGAGGCGGTTGCCTCCTCGATGCCTTCTCCTCCGAGCAGGATTGGCTCTCTCACGATCCCGCTTGGCAGCCTCCTTCTGGCCCATCACGGTCCTACAGAAGGAGGCAACAGCCCTCACTACTGCTACCAAAGACAGGTCTCGCCCGATCCTGGCGACCAAAATCTGCCACGCAGGGTGTGCTGTGCAGAATCTAGGTCGCTTCAACAATGGTGACAATTTACCGGGGCCTCGACCGTCCAGGGTAAGGACGAAATACTTAATGTATCGACCCACCTGGACAAGTTCAGAGTTAACCTGCACGATTTCTGACAAAGGCGTGCACTGACTGGACAGTTCCACACAATCGCGGGCATCGCTTCATCGAGAATTGCCGCTGCGTGCGCCGCCGCGATAAACGCCGCGTGAGACGCGGCGGTTCCAGCCGCGGGCTCGGCCGCAAAAAGCGCTCCATTTCAAGTAAACGCGTCTAAAATCGCTTCTCCGTAAACGCACTCAACAACGCCATATGTTTGAATTTAGTGCGGGCCGCGCCACACAACGCGACGCGCGACGCCCCGCGTCTCCGTAAATGAGCACTTTGTGTTCTAGGTGTCACCGGAAAAGCTAACATTAACAAAAACAGAAAACTGGTCTACAATTACCGGATTACAATTTCTGCGAGATGTAACATAGTGTGAGAATGAACTGTGTTATGCGGCCATGTTTAGTCCTTAATTAACTTCTTTTTACGTGTCGGCACGATCTTTATCATAAGACCAGCTAGAATGGCGTACTAAAAAGATTAGCCAGTCAGCAAATATACTAGAGAGGCTGACTGTTTCAGAGTGCGTCGAACTTTTAAGTATCGTCAAACTTGAAAGGGTCGTTAAATTCACCCAAAATACCTTACAAATATCAAATGAAATAATAATCCTCTATCTCACAAGTAACTGAATGTAACAGGACCAGGTAACACGAGTGCGAACCTCTGCAAATTGAGTTGGTAATGTGCTTAACGCGGCCCGAGTTGCCTCGTAATTAGTGCTAAATTACAGCCCCAAATGGGCCTCAAGGCTTATAATAATAATATACATTTATTTCAGACATTTCAATTCCATATAATGTTAGTAACAGAGGTCCTAAAAACGATCATAGTAATTGTAGCATTGTCGAATACATTCACATAAAAATCCATTAAAATAATCCAATGAATGTCAAATATAAAATAGATAAAAATAAAAACAATCAATCAATTTAAAAAATCAAATTAAAAATAACACTACACGACAGTCCAAATGACTCGAAATTATTGCAATCTAATCTATTTCATTACTACAAAAAAAAAATATCTAAAAAAAAATAGTATTATATTTTTAACTAGTTCAAATATCTTTGGAGCCTCCACGTACCCCACGCATTAGGAATGCCGATGCAAACATGCCCGACATGCGGTTCAAATCTTACATGTTTTATCTACGAGTTGGAAAACATTTGTCACACTAACGCATCATGTTTCCCGAAGTAGGTACTCTTACAAACATGAGTATCGACAAAAATACTTTTTGTAAGATCGACTGTAGGCAAAATGTGGACTGTAAGTTTTTTATAATTCAACAATAAAATTACGAATCACTGACACAACTGACTTTTGTTTTGACAACATGTTTAAAGAGTAAAAAACCATAAAATATATAAAAAAGTCGCAACAATGAGCTTAATAAAACAGATGTGGGCCCAGTTAACCATTATAAATTTTTAAAAGGGGTAACTGGTCCCAGGTCCATAGTGGGCCGAATGACCCCTAACCCAGTCGAAATGTGTATTGGCTCTCCAGACATGATGCACCCAACAACAGGAATCTGCTCCTACACTTGACGTGAAGTTACTGCAAAATGCCTCCTAAACTTGTCCGCAATCTCTCCCGGTTCAGTAACGCCATGAACGCTCAACGGAATCGCAGGTTTTAGGTTCAACCTTCGAGTCAATATCCAGAAGTTTTGAAAATGCTTGCGCCTGTGCTCAGTCGCCAGCATATTCATTTTTATTCGATCCTCATTGTTTAAGTGGGCAGACTGGCCCAGGCAGGAATACTCATGTGAACATACATACATCCATAATATACTCACGTCTTCTTCCTATGGGGGTAGGCAGAAACTACAGAACGCCACCTCCTACGATCCTGACATACTCCTTTTGCCTCGTACCTACCTACGTTCATACATCATGCACGCCGATTGTAAGCACTACGCACCTGACCATTCTGGCACGCCGATTGTAAGCACTACGCACCTGACCATTCTGGCACGCCGATTGTAAGCACTACGCACCTGACCATTCTGAAGAACATCACCAATCATCATCTGCCTAGCTTTTTCCCAACTATGTTGGGGTCGGCTTCCAGTCTAACCGGATGCAGCTGAATACCAGTATTTTACATGGAGCGACTGCCTATCTGACCTCCACAACCCAGTTACTGGGTAATTGGATACCCCTTGGTAAGACTGGTTGTCAGACTTTCGGGCTTCTGACTACCCGTAACGACTGAAGAACATCACCAATACGGTCACTATATTATGTCCTCCTAGGGCGACGCCTCCCGGCGTTTCCACTTACATCTGCCTTGTAAATACCTTTTATTAGGAAAGGTGTAATTACCACTCCTTCATTGAAAATGAAAAATCTTCCGATTTTGCCTGGTGGGAAGCGTTACCTGGGGTTCTCTACTACAGCCCTTTTGACTGCAGTCACTGCGTCTTCAGAGTTCATAATGTCAATGCCACGAAGAATCACTTGGATTTTTGAGAATAATTTAAAATTATGTAGGTGAAAGTATTTTATAATACAAAGGAAGCTGTGAAATACCTAAGGTTAATCCGCATTTATCTTTTAGTATTATGAAGCAAACCAAAGCTAAGAAATCAGATATCCAAATAAAATAAACAGATACCCATAAAGTTCAGTAAACATTTTATTCGGATTGTAATTATCTCGTTTTCCTGAAAGTGATTTTGTTTAAAAGCAAACCAGTCCTTATTACGTAGTAATGAAGTTCAAATCAATCCTCGATTTGGCAATATTATATTTTTATGGGCAAAGTTGTTTAATGAAAGGAGATTATGGGGCATAAAAATAATGATGGTTCATACAAGCCAAGACGTACGATAAATACGCGTAAAGATTTCTTCCCAAAGATGCTTAGATTTTATTATACGTGGATATGGACAGTGGTTTGTGTAAAACGATGTCCTTTGACAAAGGAAGTTGAAGGAGGGTTCTGCTTGCTTAAACGTTTTCAAGACTGTCCGCTGAATGTTCCGAGAAATCGTCATATTGCTATGTATGACTAGAAAATGTACCTTCAGACCACAGACTGTATACTAACAAGAACATATACCTAACCAAAAGAAAAAAACATTTCTGTGCCTAAGTTCTAAGTTGGAAAGGTATTAGGTAGCAATTTAACATAGGAGTCCTGGAGTGGAGACCGCGTATCGGCAAGCGTAGCGACTAAGAAGGTTGCTGGGACGGACTGGATGCGGAAGGTGGCGGAGCACAGGGTGTTGTGGCGCAGCCTGGGAGAGGCCTATGTCGAACAGTGGACTGCGATAGGCTGTGTTGATTGAGCAATTTACCATACCTACGTAGATGCGAAAGGCAAAAACTAGAAGACAAAAAAATTAAATTAAAAATATCCTAAAAGTCTATTTTACTGTGGGGAAGTATGGAATGGAGGATGTCAACGTGTAGGTTCTCAGTCTATGTCTGGCCTATTATAAGTGAGCTACTCTAAAATAAGCTTATAGCGTAAATAATCTTATTGTAATTAGATTTAGCGCTATTTTTATGTATTAAAATGTTATGAAAAATTGAATGAAATAAAAAGTTTGAATATTTTTTTTTTTACTTGTCTTTCTAGAATTCTGATGATGATGTGAGGGTAACTTATTAGGTGCTTAGTAAATTACATACTCAGTCTATAATGATCTGCTGGGACACAGGCCTCTTCTCTGTGAGAGGGCGTGGGCCGTAATCCACCACGCGGGCTCAGTGTGCCTGACTGGGTTCAAACCTACGACCTACAACTCGTAAGTCGCGGCCATTACCACTGGGCCAACACTGCTCACTGCTCAATTTTAGCTGAAGCTTGTATAAGAGAACTTTCACCCCAAATTAGTCCTTAAAAAATCAATAAAAGTTTAACCACGTTTTTTGCATCAACTTCCAATCCCGAACATTTCCCCGATAACTGCTATTGTATTCTTTGTGAAAAAAATATTTGAGGCTTAATTGAATCCTGTCGCGTATGTCGCCCGTAACATGTAGGGGTGGGCTCTGTTTACGTTTGATCAGAGATTAAGTACGGCCGGATCGAGCGGGCACTCCAGCCAACACTGATTGGGTGCCAGCCCTGACGGTTCGAGCACACTCGAAAAATGTACGAGAATTTTATTTAATCATTTCGGATATTTCTGTGGTGAAACTTTTGTTTTAATCATGAGATAGGCCGGGTTGCTTATATCGTAAAAGTAATTACAGAAAAACAGGCAGTGTTTACGTTTAATCTGCGATTAAACTGGTTGTAACGAGCCGTCACTGGAGCCAACACTGATTGGATGCCACACACTAACATGGGAAGTATACTTGAAAAATGTACGCGTATTTAAGGAAACATTTTGCTAATTTTGCGCAGTAAAGGACCTCAATGAGATAGGTTGTCTTATCTTTGTTTTACGTATCGGTAAAAAATCAGCCGATGTTTATGTTTGATTGGAGAATCAACCCTTTTCCAATCCAGGGACCCGTAGGTAGGTATTGTAATTCTGGTGATTTTTAAGGATTGTGTCTTCTACGTTTAAATACTGCTGGATTTTAATTCATGGATTGGTCTAAAACGTCACTACAAGTAAAGTCCTGGGGGCCTGCTCCGAAGTGCAAAGTGCGAATGTTCGGATCGGACCGACACATGGCCGAACCGAATATTATTGAAAAATGCGAAAAAAGTACGGATCGGCTCAGTTAGGTCGGGACCATAGTCAATATTCGAAAGAGTGTATGGTGTAGGATCGGAACTGACCGAACCAAATAGTAACTTCGTAGCAGGAAACGGCCGAACATTCGGCCGATACTACTTCGTAGTAGACCCCCTGGTCTTTGGTGTCATCGGTCGATGTTCTAATACTATGCCCTCGGTTAAGTTGAATGGAATATTGTTGAAAGAAAAAGAAGGGCGTTCGCAGGTTTGCACGTTGTTCTAGAGTAGTAAAATAAAATAAACCTTATTACGTGCACATTGCACCTTATTTTACACGTGCAGCCTGTGGGTAGATTACACTCAAAAATCGTACGTGTCGTGTCGATTGCATCTACGTTACGATGCCAAAAAGATGCGCCTCCCTGGTGCGCCCGGTGCGGGCCAATCCCAAGACTATAATACTGCGGTGTATCGCGAGCAGACTGGACTGCTCGCAATACACCGCAGTATATCGAATCGCTGCTGCAAGTTTTCCATATCGGTGTTATGCTTGTAGCAGGAATTCTCATTAACTATATGGCAGTGTTAGGTTAAGTATGAAGGTTAAGTTTACTAACATGTTTGAGTTCATTGTGTTGCTTGTTTAACCTACGAATAATTAGTGTATATTAAATAAAAATAAATACAAATAAGAACCAATAGACCACTCTGACTGAGTCTGACTGAGCACGTCTGTATGAACAAAACATATCTATTCGTGGTGAAAACTTGATATATAATATTTTGTAATACTGGTATTCAGCTGAATCAGGTTAGACTGGAAGCCAACCCCAAAATAGTTGGGAAAAGGGGAAAAGGCAGATGACCTATAATGAGGTAGTGAATAATATTTGCCATTGCGGTAGTATCCAATATTTTCCGCGTACAATATAAAATGCGGCCGCATCGAGTATTGAACGACCACTCTAACCGCCACGTATCGGATGCCAGCCGCTGGCATGAGAACACTCCAAATATTTGTATGGATTTTTGTCAATAACTTTGAATCTGCATATGACAAAGCGCACTTGATATAAAAAAAAATCGTTTTATGAAGTTTTACACCAAAATTCATTTAGAAGTAATTTGTCGATTAACATAACATCACACCTCTATTCCGCGAAAGGACGGGCAGAGGTGTACCGCATTGCTATTCTGTAAAAATCTCACTGATGTTAGGGATTGCCACTATTGACAGCTCACTTCGCGCTGACTACACCTAAGTTTCCATGATGAGATATTTACATAATAGATTCTACTGTACCTAAACAGGGTACACCTTGATAAGTCTTTCACTATTTCGTTTCCAAGTTTTCTTTCTATCTATTCAGCCTGCATTAACCTCAATGCTGACCAAAGGCCTCTCTATTCCTTTTTCACACATTTCTCCTTTTTTTTTAACATTCAAATAATTTTAGTCGCATCAGTCAAACTCAAATCATTTATCTCAAATAAACCACTCACAGGCACTTTTGAATTGTCAAAATTAAATAGTCGGTCAGTTAGTCAGAAAGTTGAAGCTAGTTGCCCATTCCAAAACGTAGATCTCTATGGAGAAGAACACCCAAGATAATCTCGGACTTGGCAAAGTATACTTCAGGCTTCGCGGACAGCTCTATAAAGTATATCATAAGAGTAACTATAATTAGAACACCCTCTTCAAAGGACAATACTGGAGGGCCGACAGGTTGTTACGTTTGATCAAAGATTAGGGGTGGATCCAGTAGGTACTTCAACTGCCAAGAACTCGGTGTGCCAAATGCTGTAGATGGCGATGTCTGTTGGATTTTTGGTAATGTATGTCTGGTAAAAGCCGAATTAATGACTGCGAAGCAATAAACGTAGGAGGAAAGTTAACTGCTACAAGACATTAGACCTCTAATTCGTTCCGAAAAAATTGATTACCAAGTTGTCAAACGTCCATACATAACGCAACAAAATTCCAATAGCCCTAACTGATTTTCAATTCATGTTGGTTTCCAATGGTCCGATAATTATATTATTATCTATCATAGCTAATTAAATATGTACTTTTTGTATATTTGTAGGTGAGTAGGTATTGCTGTCTCTGTTGTAGATTCATAGTTCATTCGTTATAAATATATCTGAAATTAATAATATAAGACAGTGTATTTCAACGTGTGGGTCGCGACCCCCAGCGGGTCGCCAAGCCTCTTTAATGGGGCCGCCGTTTCTTTAAAATTATAGGAGGTTCCAAATAGATTCAAACACTTCAAAGCTTCAGTAGTTGATTGTGGGAATTCTATTTTTCTGTTTAACCAAAAGGTACCCAAGGTGACCATCTTGAATTCCAAGTTAGAAGCAGCGGAGGGAAGGGGTTCGCGAAATATTTTCCGTGCTAAGGGGGCCACGCCATGAAAACGGTTGAAAAAGACTGATATAAGGTATCAAATACCTAATAGTTGATAGCCACATTATCGAATTAGGTTTAGGATCTGTAAAGATAACAACTGGTCCTTAGCAGCTTTACACATTAATAGAAGTGAAAAGATAGTAGGGACGCCTTTCCCTGCAGTGGGACATCACAGGCTTGCAAAAAAAGCAAAACCTTTTAATTTCTAAAATAAAAAAATAATCTAATAGGTAACTGTTTTACAAAACACATGCTTTTTTTGTTTTGCTTGGTTTGAGACCCTCTTTAGTAGGGATTAGTCCATGTTCAACCCCCAATAGAGGCTGTCTATAGCTTTTCAGATTTTCTCTGTTCCTTGCCTTTACGTTATTAATATCATTAACACAATTTAAATTTTTAGCATACCAAACATTCGCCTCGCTAGCCCTTACAACTACCAATTTAACCCCGATGGAACTAGAATCGATATATTTCAAGAAGCAATCTAGAAATGTGATTTTTATTATTTACATGGCAATGTAAAAGGAAACTTTAAACACAAAAATATATGAATACTTGAAAACGAAGCAAGGGTAAGGTTTCCGGGATCGAACGTGCCGAGTGGCGCGCGATATTTGACCCATCTATACCTACTGTATGAAAACTTCTCAGGTGAAATATTATATTATGTTGTATGGTGCAAGGTGTAAGAAAGAGGAAAGATAAAGAGGATTTTTATTTCGTAAAGTTAATTTTGTAATCAATATAATGTAATGTAATTAATTACATTTTGTAATGTAATTAATAATATTACTAGCCCTACCTAGTTGAGAATAAAACGTTGAACGAGGAACCGTTGAACGAGGAGGAATAATTTTAAGCCTATTGTGAGTGACCTTTACCTATAATAAGTTTATTACAACATGTTATCTTATGTTCTCATGTATGTCGGACTTTTGGAGAATAAATTATTTAAACCTAAACTGATATAAGTAATAAGGATGGTTACTTGTTCAATGATTAAGCCAGTTTCTGGATTCATAGGGATCGACACCATGCAAAACCATATGTTATTACTTATAAGTACCCACTTACTTAACTTAACTTGGTTTTATAATGTACCATTACGCAACGGATTTTGATGTAATTTTCACTATCATTTAGAGAATTTATTCCAGAAGGTTTGTGTATTATAATGAAACTTACATGATAATTGCATGAATAAAGAAATCTCAATTTTTATCAAGTCGTACTGTTTGAAGCAAGAGTGAGTCACTCTATAACTTAATCTATAACTTTATGCAGTCTTTTACGATCTCTTCTTAGCATGTCGATGGCAAAAATAGAAAATAAACATAGCTTTTTAAATTTGTTTGGTCCAAAATTCAGCAACGCGGCGCTATTCGCTGACACTGCTATTAGGTCCTCACGTCTGCATGTGACAGAGCATGCGGTGCAAGATGGGAGGTGAGCCATTAACTGTAGAGAGACACCGCATACTCACCGGAGGTCTGAGCCTTCCATGAACCCCCACTTGTGGAACTTGTTCTTACTGCGGCCTACTTGGGTACTTTACTAAGCCACCGCGTCCTCTCGTCACTTGGACCATCACCCTCAATTCGGTGTGTACAGAGTAACAGAGTAGGTACAGCGAAGCACGGAACTGACAGGTTTGTCCAGCGCTCGGCGTGATGTCAGGCGACGTGACAGTGCCGACAGGCTCGGGTTACCTATCCGCATGCTTACCTACAATTATGTACTTTTTTACAAGCTTTTTATGATGAGGGTTGTTTTTCATATTTTCTGTGGAAGGATTTATGATGACACGTTTCGTGCAACGTGTGGTTATTATGTTAGGTAAGGCTTGATTAAAAAAACCATGCAAAATGGCTGTATGTTTGCGTTTCTCATACAATCTAAGACGCATATTTACTTATAGGTACGTATAGTGGCCTCCAAAACGTAGTTGTCATTTTTACACTTCAGCTCTGACACACCACATGAAGACTTCAAATTCTAGGTCTGTACTGTACTGTATGTACGCACGTGTCTGTCCGTTACGTACTAACATAAAGACAAGCCTTACGAACGTAGGGAGTGGCAGAAACTGCATAAAAATATGCTACGATCTCTAATATTTAGGTATTTATTTATACCAACTAAATACACACAAAGACATTCTAAGTTCATATCATTTACAAATACAATAGCATTGCATGCATTTAAATTAAAGGTAAGCACAGCACTTTAATAAAATCTCGCTATACAATACTAATTAACAAAAAGATGGATAGCAATGTAATTAAAACTAATATCAATAATCTCTTAAACATAAAATCAATTTGAATTAGATTAGATTAAATGTGATTGAATTAAATTAAATTGCATTTAATTAAATATGATTGAATTAAATAATAAAAAAAATATATAATAAAAAACACAAAATAAAAGAAAAGAGAAAAAATTATGGAGCAAAAATTTACATTATTGAGCACCGCTTTTTAAACTTAGTAATGCTGGCTGAAAATATGTCGATGTCACAATCGTGAAAAATGTCGTTACACTTTCTGAGAATATAGGAAAGGGGGGCATTACTCCCGTACTTGGTTTTGTGGCCACCAGGAGCAAAAAGCTTATAATTATGAAGTCTAGCTGACGACCGCTTTATTTTGCTCTGTGCACCATCCATCCATCCATCTAGTCGAGCCATGATAGCTGATTGCAAGTACTACGCACCTGACAATTCTGAAGAACCTATCCAACTTTCACTTTTCATCCACCGACGCCAAAAACAAACCAAACTCATCCCCTCTAAACTGCATTACTACTCTTCCAACCCTGTTACACCGCAATCTGCATTCAAACAAACCTGAAAAGCAACCGCAATAAGCTTTCACAAGTAAATTCAGAATGTCTCCCGCTTAATACCATTTCCATCAGTGCCAGTAATAGCTACCTTCTCAACAACTATCATTACTTTAGCTTCAAGTTTTGTGCACAAGTCTCGACGGGCATTTAAACTTGTTAATGTCTTGTGCATCAAAACTATAACGTACTCAACTTGTAATTACGAACTGAGGGTGCTTGGAGTTCTGATGCGCATGCTATTGAACGACAGATGTTTGAGTGTAAGTTGCTGGTTTCGGGAACTTTTGATAGCATGTTTGGGGTCCCGATTATTAGAATCAAGTCGGGTTTCGTCGGGTAGCATGCAGTTAGTTCTTAGATAATACCAGCCTATGATTGTTCTACTGCAGGAAAAAGGCCCCTTCTCATTCAGAGAAGGCACGAGTATTGATCACCATGCTTGCTCAAGACGAGTAGGCGTTTTCAGACTTATATTACCTATAAGTATTTTATTTATTTATTTGCTAACATGTAAAACACTGGTTAGTAGGCATGCACTCAAATTTCATAAACACAGTATTAAGACATGTACCCTGAGTAAGGGCACTGAAAATTGTATATATCAAATTACATAATATTATACTTAATATTGGAAACGCAAATTGTAAATCTCATTAAAATATTTCTGTCAGTAACTACCCAATATCTATCAATCTGTCTAAACTTTTCCCAAGTATGTTGGGGTCGGCTTCCAGTCTAACCGGAGGCAGCTGAATACCAGTATCTTACATGGAGCTATGGCCTACCTGACCTCCACAACCCAGTTACTGGGTATCATGATACCCTTGGTAAGATTGGTTGTCAAACTTTTGGGCTGGTAACTCGTGCTGGTGTCGAAAATTAATTTTCATATTTAAAAACCTTCGCTATGACGCAAACCCTAAAATTATAAAAATGGTATATCTCGCACTGTGTCAATCATTGCTCTCTTATTGTATTACCATTTGGGGTGGAGCTAGTTAAACATGCATGCTGAAAATTGAGCGTGCTCAGAGGGCACGCCTTTTTTGTTGGGTTGGAAATCATCAAATGACCTCTTCCGCTCTGGGCTGAGCGAAAGGCAGAGGGCGGGCCTGAAAGTTGGGAATGTTGGTCACTTCTTACCATACTTGCGTCCAACTAAGGACCTATATGAGCTTACTGGTATCCTGACGGTTCTTCAATTATTCATCCTTAACCTTTTGAACGCCAGAGCATAAACGCACCCGCGTGCCCTCCACGCCAAGCCACAATTTCACCGCAAATGCCTACAAAAAGAATAGGGATTCCAAAATGATTTCATTGTTTATTTCGTGATAAAAGTGCACCGCATTTTTTGTCACATATTTGTGTTGTTGGCGTACAGGGCACGCGCTTGCTTGTCACGTATATGTGACAATGGCGTTTGCAACCCTCCGTAAACATTCCCAGCTTCAATATAATCCCACACTTTTTGAAAATAAACGACGTAAGCACACAGTATGTCCGACAATGAGATTCCATACAAATTTCTCACGTCGACATTTTATGTTTCTCGGCAGTTACCTTTATAATAAATTAAACGGAATCTTTTCGACCTAGCCCCCACTAATCAGCGCTGTAAAAAAACGGTATTTCATTGGCTGAAAAAGCTGGATTACGATGGCACTGAGCAAATATTGTTAATTCCTTCCTAATCGCCTACTCCAACTGCGATGGATCCAGTGCACGCACGCATACTCACTACACACATCATACACATCTTTTCTTGCATATTATCATGAACTCACTCCCGATTACCCACAAGACTGAGACAAGTACACCGTACACACACACTTCTTACGACATGCACAACACACCACACACGTACACGCACCTCAATACAGATAAACAAACCTATTTGCATGATATTATTATTTAACATTTACTTTAACGTATTTTTCTTTACTTCTCTTCCATAGAAGTCAGAAAATGTTTGTTAATTATGTATCCTAAAACTTGTGCAATGTAAGTACAGCACCTAAGCACTGTGGTGAGCCTGGAGATCTGTAACACAGGGTTTCCCTAGCACGGACTCCAGTCTCTCGCAAAGGAGCTTCTTTCTTGTACTTATTGTTTAGTCCTATGGTGTTATTTAGAAGCTAACCTTTGTGGAGAGTGAAATAAATTTACTATTTTAACCCGTAACGACTGTCGAGAACTATGAATAACAGCCGGGACCAACACCTAAGCTTGTTTTCCGAGGCACGAAGGTCACCCATCCACAAACCAACCATAACATTGTATATTATTAAGATCTTGTAAACACATGAGATATGCAATAAAGATTTGAATTTGACATCGACCCGTGCGGCTGTTCTCATTTAACCACGAACTAGGTAAATCAATAACTACCCATTTGCCATACACCTCAACAATGTGAAATCTAAAAACGCTATCCTTCAAATACTCTAAAAAGTCCCTATAAAAAGTTCTCATAAACCTTCAAGCAGGATTACGCCCAGATCGATCTCCGGCCTAATGAGTGTCGCAGAAAAGTCTGCGCTTATTACGCACACGACAGGGAAAAATCGCAAGTGGCAGATAGGATGGCAGGGAGCTATTCATATACCTACCTAGTGTACTTACTTGCTGTAGGGTCGCCAGGAAACGTATTTGTTTCTGTAAGGATAAAATGGTTTTTGTCATCCGTGATATTGAAGGAAGTTTGTAGAAAATAGTGCTGGGACATATACTGTAGAATGTTTTTGTAAATGGATAAATAAACAAACAAAACTGTTTTTCGGAAAACTTTTTTTTTTTTTGTAGGTTCTCAACTCTGCTCTCAAAACGGTGAAGGAAAATATCGTGAGGAAACAGGCATGTCTTAGAACAAAATAAAACGAAGACAAGTGACATCTATTAACCCTCACTGGGCCCGTGTGGTAGATTAAAGCCCATTCCCTATTGAAAAGAGGAGGCCTGTGTCACAGCAGTGGTAACATTAAGATGATGATGAAAGAGATGTTGATGAGACGGTTGATTATTAAGAGTTACTAATTTGGAGGTATGAGGAACAGAGTGTAAAGTTCACTCAACCTCCATAGAAAAGGGAGGATTCTCCGACCAGACGGGTGTTGTGTCTGGCGGGCAACTGCCCAACGATTGATGTTGGGAAATTGTATCTATGCTAATTGCGCGGTAAACTCTGCTTGAGAGATGCAGGATTTGCGTGACATCAGTATGACGCGTTGTTCGCATGTGGCGTTGTAGATACCGCTACACTAATAAAGCCGTTTTATATAACACGGATCGTCTGATCGAAAAGAAGGAAAGTCGTTGGTATTAAGTGTCAAATGCTTATTACGGTTGGCGGAGAACTGTTATCCGATCCAAACAAAGCTCTTAGTTCGCTAAGAAAATTCCGGATCCCGTATACATAAAGTGTTAAATAAAACAAATATAAAATGTCTCCGACGCCCGTCTCAGGCATTCGTCTTGGTCTCAAATGCAAACAAAGAAACTGTAATGAGGACAAATCCGAGGAAATCAACAGTAATGGTTAGTCTACATATGGGGGCAAACGTCACGCGAATAGGTAGGGTAATCAAAAAATATTATGTGTATTTTTCACGGTGTTATAACCTTTTTTGTCGCTAGCTTAAGGCGGGAAATCCGCAGAGGGCTTCCATTCCATTTCTTATGAACTGTTATAGTATTTTATACTTGTGTTTCCTGAGGATAACGTTCTAGTTGATATTACTGTACTGAGATGTTCCAAGGTGTCAGATTTTTGTCGCCATTTTTATGAGGTTTAACCTCGTACCTGAGTTTGTCAAGTGGGCGTGGATGGCCAAATCCGAAACTATGAAGAATAGCGAAAAGTACTCAAAGGTTTTTTCATCACTGAATTTTTGAAAAATCAATATTTCTAGCCAGGAATCGTTTTCATTGATTTGATTTTGAAAAAAGAAAACAGACTGTATTATTTATTACACAATTCGATACTGTCGCTAATAAGGATAGAATTCTGAGAAGTAATGACAACTGCTTCTTATTTTTAATATTGTAAGGCAAATGTAGTACCATTCTTGAGACGTCGAATCCAGCTATGTATTGAAAACAATGATCATCATTTTGAACAATTAATCAGTTACGGTTTAATAGGTAGGCAACATAAGAAAAATAAAAAAGAATTTTGTTAAAAATGAGCTGTTTTCTTTAGTTTAAAATATAAAATAGATCCTACACTATGAAAATCTGTTTAATAAAATCTGTCTCTCAATTTATAAGACGATATTATGGTATGATAAATCAAGTGATAAATGTAAATTGTTAAACTGGAAAGTAAAGATTATTATTATAATTACTTCGTTCTTATTTAAATAGCATATCCTGCTTGCAAGACAGTGTTGTAGGTAATAGGTAGCAACGCCAGCGCTTGAGCGTCGATATAAAGAATAATTTTGTACAAAATGCACCTATTTATAAAGACTGATAAAGTCTAGCGGTTGATTTACATTGGCTTAGGTATTTTGTTTACGCCCTCTAGTTCTGCGAGTTCTGAAGACCATTATTGATAGATTTACCAACGTCGGAAGGGGGCAAGTACTGAACGAGATTGTGGAAGGCGTGACTCTGGAAGCAAATAACAAGGGTTACTCCAGCAGTAAAAGCAAGTATTCAAGCCTAAAGTTGTATCAACATATTTCACATAAAATAGTATGTGAACCAACAAACTACGCTTTATAAAACTGACACACAATTATCAAAATCTCATATTCGTTTATAAAATGATGAACATCAATTGACCTTCATTTTAATCAATATATTAAATCTACATATTTTATGTTACAGCTTACAGTGAATCATCCTTCTTCATTTGCTACATAAATTGATTCGTTAACTTACGGAAGGCTGGTATCCGTTCTCGTCAGCGACGTAAGTGATGACGATGAGCTGACCCTCAGGGGAGATCCAGGAGAAGGATCCCTGGGAGACGACGGGGACTACAGGGGGGTTTCCACCAAAGTCACGAGGAGTACCCTGGGCCTGGGCGTTGATACCGTTGTCAATCTGGACACTGGAAAGTTAACAGTATTCATTAATTGTGTAGATGGGTTTATTTATAAGATTTTTATTTGCTTTTAAGAAATATGAATTTCAAAAGACCAATGGGGCATTTGTACACAAATGTACTTTAGGTTTAAATCATTTATTCTCATAAAGACAAAAAACGCCACTCACATGAGAACAGACAAGATACATTCAGTAAACTTATTTTAGGTAACCGTCACCAAAGTAAGTATATGTATAGTATTATAATTATATAATTATTCTATACTCATTCAGCAGTTCAACTCTCAACCATTTAAGAACATTGGAGGACTTTAGTCAAGGCAGTTTTCAATTATGTGTTTGGATAGCCGAGATTTAAAACCGCTGAGAGAGCTAACATTTTTTATGTAAGTGGGTACCTAGATTATTAAATAGTTGTGCTTCTTCTTATGTAATATTCTTTCTTGCGTAATTAGTTTTTACTTGGTCAACGAAAACGGCGTTTAGTAATTTGAGATTTTTTAGTAAATGATAAGTTAGTGTATAACTTACTTAAATCTGTAGCTGCCGTCAGGGTTGGCCTCATTGTCGTAGCGGAGGACGGTGGCGGCCTGGCTGCTGGGAACGCGGTTGCTAGGAAACGGCTTGAAAGTCGGCGGCCGGCGAGTTGCAGGCAATCGGTTCGGGCTCCTGAAAATAGCAACAGGGGGCTGGACAGCGGAAACGGCCAATACGGCGGCGAAGACAAGCTAAAAGAAACAACAGGTACCTACATATAGATCACCAGAAACAATTCACTCACACTAGAAAACAATGCAAAGGTAATGTCACTTACAGCGAATTTCATTTTTAATTGTTTTTTAAGTGTTAATAGATAGAAGTGTAGATATGAAGATCTGTTAGTTAACTGATGTCTATTCATGACATTTTTTTTACTTTTATACCAATCCAATTCTTAGATGGCATTGTATTCATTACCAAGATGCAACATTTACTGTCAAGGTATTAAAATGACCATGCTGGGCAAAATACTGCATAACTTACCGGAATAAGTTCAAGGTCAAGCACAGTCTCTTGTACGTTGTCATGGTGATTAGTAAAGACCGGATTATATGCAACATAAAAAGCTTGAAATATGCATGCAAATATGCATGAAAAATGCTTGAAATATGCACGAAAACTGACAGAATATGCAACATTAAATGACAAAATTAGTTTTTTTGTTTTGTAAATATTATTCCATTAGATTTAAGTTTATTGTTAGTAAATACTTGTTTTAAGTTTTACTTTATTAAGTATGTATCTTTATAATTTATTGTTTTTTAATCAAATAAAAAACTATTAAGTTTTAGATTTTTTTATTACAAAATCAGCACACATTACATTTAGTAAACTATCCATTGATAGACGATAATCGATACAGTAACATGTTACATCCAAACTAATATTATCCAAACTTAATATTATAAATGCGAAAGTAACTCTGTCTGTCTGTCTTTCTGTCTGTCTGTCTGTCTTTGCTTCACGCCTAAACTACTGAACCGATTTGTGTGAAATTTGGTACAGACATAGTTTGAAACTTGAGAATGGACATAGGATAGTTTTTATAACAAAAAATAAAATAAAAAATAAAATTTATTCCGGACATACAGCGACATCTATTGGTCAAGAGTCGGCATCAATTCAGTACTGAAAATTCATCGGAAAAATGTAAATAAATAGTAAAAAGGTATGAAAATCCAAACTAATATTATAAATGCGAAAGTAACTCTCTGTCTGTCTTTCTGTCTGTCTATCTGTCTTTGCTTCACGCCTAAACTACTGAACCGATTTGTGTGAAATTTGGTACAGACATAGTTTGAAACTTGAGCATGGACATAGGATAGTTTTTATTACAAAAAATAAAATAAAAAATTTATTCCGGACATACAGCGCCATCTATTGGTCAAGAGTCGGCATCAATTCAGTACTGAAAATTCATCGGAAAAATGTAAATAAATAGTAAAAAGGTATGAAAAAAATAATATCAATATAATAAAACTTTTAGTACAAAGAAAATGCCCGAACGGAGTATAGATAAATAATCTGAGTTGTCACTATGCTCGATAGATGGCGTTGGGATCGAAATAGATCGCGCTATGGTTTCGTTACACGCATTTGGTTGGGTATCGGCCGAGCGCTTCGGTACTGTCGTGGAAATGTGGATTGATCGTTTCGTAAATTTAAAATTGGCTCCGTTGTATTAGTAGATTAAAAGGTTTATTTGTTGGGTTGTCTGGTGGTTGTTTTCAAAATTGGTTCCGTTGTATTGAAAGAAAAAATGTTTATTTTTTTCTTAGGTAGGATTAGTCATTCGTATAGATATTAGTTTTTAGGGATTTTGCTTATTTATTGAGTTTAGATTAGTTATCATCAGAAATAGGTTTATGTAGGTAGGTAGGTAGGTATTTAATCTTCTGTTATTGAGTTATTTTTTTTAAAATTAGGTAGGTACTTAGATAAAGATATCATATAGGTACCCTCTTAATCACCACTAATGAGACACAATTGGTTTTGTATTGTAATTAGTCACAAAGGGCCCGCGAGATAGATGGCATTCTGGGGAAGCACATACATTTTATCCTGTTAGCACGTTCCCGTGGGATAATTTCCGACATCCACGCGGGCGAAGCCAGTTATTTAATATTTTTGTAAACATTAACAATCAAGTATTGTTCTAAATGTTCAGTGGTAAGATTAGTTCTTCGATCATTCAAAATATTTATATAGGTCCAAAATGATCGCTCCACATCTACTGAGGTAACTGGGCAGAATATGAACTTGGGTGCTATGTTAGCGCTTATATTTTCTAGCAAAATTTCCCCCGGCCCATTAATAAAACTATCAATTTGACACAGATGTTCGAAAAATACTGTAAATTATAGCGATAATATGCATCATCACTAGATCTTAGGAAAAATATGCTATTAGCGTTGAAAATGGCTTAAATATGCAAATGCATATGCAAATGCATATTATCCGGTCTCTAGTGATTAGTCTCAGTTAAGACGGACAGGACAGGTAACTATTATGGGCGGGTTGTCTCACGTCCACTTGAAGCACGCGTATTATACGTCATACATTGCGCCACAATCTTAAAAGTTGAATACTGTTGGTTTCATTTTCTTTTTCATGTGATTTCTTTTATCAAAAAAATTAAATTGAAATTTTTTGATTAAATATTGTCCTGTCGGGGGACCGCTACTATTTTAAACATTAACAGAACGTTAGGCTAATAATTAGAGCGGTCCCCCGACGGGACCAAATTTAATCAAAAAATTTCATACGTACTTACGTAGGGTCATAATTTCAAGGTTATTTTTTTCTTTCTAAAGGGTTTGACGTTGTCGGGGGTTTTTTAAATTTTTAATTTAATTTTTTATTTCATGCTTTTTGTAGGGACTCTTTATTATTTCATTTCTTTTATTTTCTTGCGTTTTAAGATTCAGGTAATTTGGTATTTAATCAGGTTTTTTTCTCTCTTGGATGTGAAATTTGTCATAGTGTATAGTATTCTACTAGTCAAGCCCTTTCATTTGATACCCATATTGAGGGAGTTGTGAAAAAAAAATGTAATTCGCCATTTTGTGGTGGCGGCCATCTTGGATTTGAAATTTATCATAGTGTATAGTATTCTACTAGTCAAGCCCTTTCATTTGATATCCATATTGAGGGAGTTGTGAAAAAATATGTAATCCGCCATTTTGTGGCGGCGGCCATCTTGGACCGATTTTCATCAAACATAGCTAATTTATTATTTATTTATTTATATATCAAAATCAGACAACAATGAAGTCCATTTTGTTAGTAAAATATCTTATAACTAGTGTTAGTAAAAAGCAAACCAAGAAACAAACAACAAAGTAGGTGTCTGAGGCAGAATGTGCAAAGAATGACAAGGTGAGGAATGACCTACCCGACCATTATCCCCACATAGTGCCTCAGAATAGGGGAGTAAGGATTCTCCACAACTGTTTTTAGGATGCTATTGTCACTGCCCCGCGTTCTACGCATCAGTGATGCGACTTTTTTACGAATTACTGCATGGAAGCCGTCAGTTCTGTTCTGAGCAAACATCTCCGATGCGCTACAGAAACGGGGCAGTTTCAACAACATCCTAAAAACATTATTGTACTGGACGCGTATGACATCTAACGACCTTTTGTTACAGCTGACCCACAGACCCCCCGCGTACAGACCTTGACAAAACGCCTTGAACAAGCTGATTTTGACTTGGTCCGCACAACGCGAGAATCGACGGGCCAACATGTTACCTCGGACCGCCAGTGCCCTACGTTCCCTTTCAATGTCTAAATCATCTTTAAGGTCGTCGGTAATTATGTGCCCTAAGTACTTAAATTGGTAGACTTTATTTATGCTTATACCATTCAGAAAAAAGCTAGGTTCATGATTAGGGCACTTACCGGCGGCCTTAAAGACCATGTATTCACATTTACGGACACACACACACACACACACAGACACGTCAAACTTATAACTCCCCGTCGTTTTTGCGTCGGGGGTTAAAAATTTAGTATTCCACTAATCAGTCGAAAACTGAATTATTGCAGTGATTGTAATATCAGCTTATTATGGCTGAAGCGTACAAATTGAATAAAAAGAGTTTTGCCACATTACTTTATTATCTCTTTGTCATTTTAGGAAATTAATAAATTCACGAAAAATTGCGCCAGATTATGATATTGAAAAAATTCATAATTATCGATGAATTTTGTCATGCTTATGTCTCGTATTATGATAAAATTAGTATCAATAGAAATCGAAGATGTTCGATACATTTGAACATAAATTGTTGTCAATTATAATTGCAAATCTGGCTTTAAATATTATAATCTAGCGCGTGTAGGTATTTTGAATTTGACATTTGGTGAGAATGCTTTGGCCTGTGCCTTCTAAATTATGCATTTTGCTAAATGCGGCTCAAATCAAGTTCTATTAGGATTTATTGAATGTTATCACACCACGGCAAAAACAATATATCTTAATATTTCTTTTGATTGGAAGCCATTGGAAGTAAAATAAAAGGTCAAATTAGTTCAATTTTATTTAATCACTTAAATCAATACCTTGTGTTTCACTTTTGACACCATGATAATTTACAAGACCCATTTAAATAGGACATCCTGCTTACAAAACAGTGTTGTAGGTTATAGGTAGCATCTTTAGAGCTTGGGCGTCGTTAAAAATAATAATTATGTACAAAATGCACCTATTGTCTACACGGACATGGTATAGAGGTTTTATGTTGTCCTATGTTGCCCCCGTTATGTTGTCCTATGTTGCCCCCGTTATGTTGTCCTATGTTGCCCCCGTTATGTTGTCCTATGTTGCCCCCGTTATGTTGTCCTATGTTGCCCCCGTTATTTTGTCCTATGTTGCCCCCGTTATGTTGTCCTATGTTGCCCCCGTTATGTTGTCCTATGTTGCCCCCGTTATGTTGTCCTATGTTGCCCCCGTTATGTTGTCCTATGTTGCCCCCGTTATGTTGTCCTATGTTGCCCCCGTTATATTGTCCTTTGCTTTCGCCAAACGAAAACATTACGGCCACGGCCTTATTAAATTGTTTACTATCGACGGATTTTGAAAGGTCCGAAGCGGGGGGGGGAGGGGTGGTGGCGTCACCCTGGAAGAAAATAACAAGGATTAGTCCAGCTAGTGAAAGTAAGAGCAAGTATTCAAATCTAAAGTTGTATCAGCATATGTCACATAAAATAGTATGTGAACCAACAAACTAAGCTTTATGCAATCATTTTATAAAACTGTCATTTCTATTTCTAGCAAATGCGTCTGTTTGATAATCTCTTTAAATCATATATTCCTTGAAACGTGATCAAGTGAGCACTTGATGTGAGGACATGTTTTAGATTGTTTTTGTTGCAAATTGCGAAAGGTCTCCCATGTGGAATTTTGGTAATTTATGAAAATCTCATAAGTATTCATTTTTATAATGATGAACATCAATTGATCATCATTTTAATGAATTAATGTTAAATCTATTTTATGTTATAATGAATCATCCTTCTTCATTTGCTATATACATTGATTTGTTAACTTACGAAAGACTGGTATCCGTTCGCGTCAGAGGTGTCTGTCTTGAAGAATAGCTGATACTCGGGGGAGGTCCAGGAGAAGGATCCATGGACTACAGAAGGGTTTCCACGAGGAGTACCCTCGGCCTGGGCAGTGATGCCGTGGTCGATCGGGACACTGTAAATTTAACAGTATTCATTTATTATGTATATGGGTTTATTTATAAGATTTTTAATTGCTTTTAAGAAATATGAATTTCAAAAGACCAATGGGGCATTTGTACAGACGCCAGCACATCAAGCTTCTACAATTTGCCAAATTTCTTTAATAGATTTTCAACTTTATCGCTACAGTGTTAAGGTTCAAGGTTGATTGGGAAAATTTGACAGTTTCGGGTAGCTTGACCTGCTGGCGTCTGTACATATGTACTTACTTATATCTGTAGCCGCCGTCAGGGTTGGCCTCATTGTCGTAGGAGTGGACGGTGGCAGCCTGGCTGCTGGGAACGCGGTTGCTATACGGCGACCAGCGAGTATCAGGCCATTGGTTCGGGCTCCTGAAAATAGCGGCAGGGATACCGGCAGCGGAAACGGCCAATACGGCGGCGAAGACAAGCTAAAAGAAACAACAGGTAGGTATAGATCACCAGAAACAATTCACTCACACTAGAACACAATGCAAAGGTAATGTCACTTACAGCGAATTTCATTTTTAATTGTTTTTTAAGTGTTAATAGATAGAAGAGTAGATATGAAGATCTGTTAGTTAACTGTCTATTGATGAGATTTTTTTTACTTTTATATCAATCCAATCCTTATTTTTATGCAAGATTGCATTTGTATTTGCATAATGGTTGCATAAGGAGGCAGATATTTATTGCCAAGATGTAACATTTAATGTCAAGGTACATACCTACTATTATAATGACCATTCCGGGCAAAATACTGCTTAACTTACCGGAATAAGTTCAAGCACAATCTCTTGTACATTGTTATGGTGATTAGTCACAGTTAAGACGGACAGGACAGTTCGACACAGGACTAAGGGCGAGTTGTTTCACATCCACTTGACGCACGCGACGCATACGTCAAAAATGGAACTATCGTCAAACCAAAAAACCGTTGTTTAAAATTACAGTGACAAAATTATGCCCTTGACTTACGTCAAATAATAACGATTACGTGTAATCGTTATTATCTGATTACGTTAACTAACCTTTTGAGATAACCGGCCCTTAATAAACAAGTTTAATTTAGTAAATTATTACCCAAATTTAATGTCAAATATCAATCATTAAACAAATAAAATCCATACAATTTTATTGTATGTTGATGGTAAGAGGAAACTTAATGTCCCTAAATTTAAATCCTATATTCTATCAATATTATAAACGATAAAGTTTGTGAAAATGGATGGATGGATGGATTTTTGTTACTCTTTCACACAAAAACTACTGAACGGATTTGTATGAAATTCGGCACACAGATAGTTTATAACCAGGGTTAATACATTTTTTACATTTTATATCATGATAATATAAAAACCCATTTAGGTAAATGGCACATCCTGCTTACAAGACAGTGTTGTAGGTAATAGTTAGCAGCGTCAGAGCTTGAGCATCGATACAAAGAATAATTATGTACAAAATGCACTTATTTATTAAAGTTTATAACACTCATAAAGTCTAGAGATTGATTTACATTGGCTTAGGGTTTTTGTTGGATGCGAGAAGCACAGAACCGGTCGAAGTGAAGGTGCTTGGGGGAGGCCTATGTCCAGTAGTGGACGTCTTTCAGCTGATATGATGAGCTATTCGTTTACGCCCTTCGGTTCTGGGAGTTCTGAAGAGGATTAGTGATGGATCTACCAACGTCCGAAGTGATGGGGGGAGTGGGGATGGCGTCACCCTGGAAGCAAACAGCAAGGATTAGTCTAGCTAGTGAAAGTAAGAGTTAGGCAGTAAGTATCAAAGGCTTATTACGGTTGCCGGAGAAGTGTTATCCAAGACTCCAATCTAAGCTCTTAATTCGCAAAGAAAATTCCAGATCCCATGTACACTGAGCCCATTTAATTAGTTTACATCGCGCATACATCGGTAACTGTCATTATTATTATGTATACGTAATATACACACGCAGTTAAAGATAAAATAAACAGGTTCACAATGAAGGAATATTAGCCCATATTTTAGTCTGATCTAACAAGGTTCCCATAACTAAGTGGTGTAAGCGCCTGCGATAGCTACTGGTGTAAGCTAGACGACGAGAGTTCGATCCCAACTGAGGAATTTTGTTTTGCTGCTTTTTACTTTTTGTTAAATTAATTTTGTGGTCAAAAAAATCAGTCAAGCCAAAAACTAGAAAGTTAATTAAATAAAACCAATAAAATCATTTTATTTTTTTAGTAGGTAAACATTGGTATTGATGGGAATGAGCGAGCTTATCGCTTGGGTCATTATCATTAGCAAATGATCCGTATCGTTTCTTCCAATTTGCCTTCTTCACAATGGTTAGAAAGAAAGAAAGAAAATACGTTTATTTGCGGTAAACATGACGCAAAAAAGAACATAACCCACAAAAACATTTCATGTTAAATGTTGCCAAGACGAGACCATGTAGCTCGCATGGAGCTAGTAACGCACACCGTATTTCTTTTAGCTTTTACTGTCTGAAACCATCCACAAGCAAACTGCTGTAATAGGTATTCCTTTTATATATACTTTGAGGTTTGAGCCAGACAATCTAACCATACCTAAGTATCAAAGAACTTTTAACTCATTTTGAAATTCTGATAAGTATCAGGTACAAAATATAACTGTGTAGAAATATATTTACTTAGCAGGTACTGCAATCTCTTTAGTTACAATCTTGAATGAGTTCCCAGTAAGTTAAATAAAAAACACCATTAAAAAAAAACACCATTTAAAAAAAACCGGTACTTAGCCCTATCATGACATGAAGGATTATTCGAAACCATACTTACTAAAAAGTACTAATACGAGAGAAGTATCGAATAAAAAATATCGATACTTTTTCCGTGTCCATACCTACAAGTGTGTACTTTACAGCAATAAAGATAATGTAAAAACACTTAAATTCATATACACATTCAAACACGAACAGAACCGTACCTTATCTCTGTAATATGAAAGGGTTTTATAATTACGAGCACATTCAGCGAACACTAGGACATTTAAGGTACATGAGACTGGGACATTCAAGGTATATAAACCGTGGAAGCGGGACGTAAGTACATAAATGTCCCAAAGCGGTGCGGTGTCGTCATATTCTGAGTACAAGAATATACGAGAGAAATGTACTTCTCTTACTTGTTGTAGTAACAAGCCTTAAAGTCTCTTGTAGTAGTGGAAAAGTCTGGGTTATTTTAGCTCGTAGCAACAGTAAATTATGAAGAGAAAAGGTTGTCCTTTTATATAATAAGTTTATTTATCTACTCCTTCAGGCGTCCAGGAGGACATCACCGTCGAGGTAGGCCACGGCGAAGGGGGTGTGACGATCTAGCGAGATTTGCAGGGCTAACATGGCCAGAGCCAGGTTTGGAAGGAAAAAGGGGAGGCCTTTGCCCAGCAGTGGGCCACAATATAAGCTAAAGATAAAAATAATATCTACTGGCCTTTTAATCCTTAAAATAGATCCAGTTCCAGTGAGCTTTCTTGTTCCGTACAAGAAAGCTCACTGGAACTGGATCTATTTTGCAAACATCCCAGAGAACTTCTTCTTTTTCACCGTTCCTTCAATCCTGAGGATCGCGACCACATCCGACACGTCTCCAAGGTATGCAGTCTCCTGCAGTGTGGACCGCTCGGTAAATGATTAAAATAGAGAGACCCAGTAATTATTAAAATTGGTATTTTAATAATTTCTGGGTATCTCTATTTTAAATAATGACTAACGATAATCGTCGTCCAGTACACACACAGTCACGTTGACGCATATTTCTACCACTTTCATATTTATTTTTTATCCCGTCATATTCAAGCCATCTCTTCAAAGCAAATGAAATGCCAAAATATTAACACGTACTTTAATTATTGACACAGCTCATTCAGTATTCTGTCAGTACCAAAATTTTAGAAAACAAAACACAACATTTTGGTACCACTGTATGCCCGGGCACATCTGTGTTTGACCGTCCGCTTGACCACAAGCCGTTCGCGGGAGCCCCGAATAAATTATGTAAAACAAAGCCGTGGACAAGCTCGGTACACACGGTATTATTTACATTTCAAACTACGCTATGTAGGTAGATAATTTTGGAGGTTCAAAAGATACAAATAGATATTTTCTGGTCTTTGGAGTACTATTAGGAACCTAAATTTTACAGGTACTGTAGGATAAATTGATACTTATCTACTACTTTTAAAGATGCAATTTAGTAGGTAGTTTTCTACTACTACTACTAACTTTTTGAAGACGACGAAAAATAGCAGTAAGTGATCTTTCTACTGCCTCGTTAGTCTAGCAAGGGTCGGTTTCTTGATCCGTAGTTAATTCAACCAATTGTTAAAAATAGTAACTGATGGTTAAATTTTTGCAAAATGTATTTTTTTATCAATTTTTCGTTTATCCAATGATATACCTAATATCATTGCTAATGGTCAAATAATTAACTATTAGTTAAAAAATTTGCCATTAGTTACTATTTTTAACAATTGGTTGAGTTAACTACGGATCAAAAAACCGGCCCTAAGTGGTCGCACGCGCTACTGTTAAGCATGAGGTCTGGGCTCGATTCCCGAGTCGGACAGACTGTTATTGGGTTTGTAGCGGTATCTACAACGCCACATGCAAACAACGCGTCATACTGACGTCACGCAAATCCTGCATCTCGCAAGCAGAGTTTACCGCGCAGTTAGCATAGATAGAATTTCCCAACATCAATCGTTGGGCAAATGCCCGCCAGACACAACACCCGTCTGGTCGGAGGATCCTCCCTTTTCTATGGAGGATGAGTGAACTTTACACCCTGTTCCTCATGCCTCTAAACTGGTGACCCCGAACATGAACGTCAGCGCAGCCTTCGTGCAAACACTTCAGCGTGACGTCATCATCATCACTCCCGCAAGCTTCAGCGGCGAGTCACCCAGCCAGCCAGCATCCACGGCTTCAACGGGTATTCTGACCACCAGCATGCAGCGTCCGCGCATACCTGGTCATCACCCTCAGCCTCATCAGCAACCTTGGCACAGCACACTGCACCTTCGGCCGGTCAACAAGCAGAGCACTCTCTCCTGGTCGACGCAGCAGCCAGCCTCAACCCGGCGCTGTACGACATCCGACGCACTGGAGTATAACGCAGCGCCACCCCGACTCACTGGGGACATCTCCGCAGACAGTTCCGACTCACCGTGAACTATGCGGCAACCGGTTCCGACTCACTGGAACCTCAGCTGGCCTGGCAAGCATCGCAAGATACAAGACTCAGCCCATTATCGACCTCCGGTCTCCGGAGGGGAGTGATGTAGCGGTATCTACAACGCCACATGCAAACAACGCGTCATACTGACGTCACGCAAATCCTGCATCTCGCAAGCAGAGTTTACCGCGCAGTTAGCATAGATAGAATTTCCCAACATCAATCGTTGGGCAATAGCCCGCCAGACACGACACCCGTCTGGTCGGAGGATCCTCCCTTTTCTATGGAGGTTGAGTGAACTTTACACCCTGTTCCTCATACCTCTAAAGGTTTGCCATCTGGAATTTCTAAGTAGCAGTATGGAGTTTGCATTTGTGCCCAGTTTAAGGCAATAGGTTCACCTCCTGTACTGTAGACATAACTTGAGAAATTTGGTGTACTGTAGATACCTACACCTCTGCTTAATCCTTTGGGGAATACAGGCGTGATGTTATGGTACGTTGTATGTATTTTTTTAACCTAGGTACGCCATGTATCAAAAAATGAAAATCGCTGAAAAAAAAGAGTAACATTCTGTTCACATAGGTAAAGTTCAAATGTTAGTACAAGCAGATAAATAAAACCATTCGAGCATATTTTCCTCGTACAAGCGACGTTCACCGGCGATGTAACTTTATGCTAAATGTACTCAAGATAAGGTTAAATAAACTGTACAGTATTTTCTTTTTAGAACATACACAGGACTACTTTTATTAGGTAGGTAGAGACAGATATCTCTTTTGGTTGTGTCATTATTATACTATATTTGCAGCTTTCTTTAGACATACTTAAGCTAGGGTTGCCAGAGAATACGGTGGCCGCCACAAAGCGTCCGCAATTTACTGTCAAATGACGTCACTGAAACGTAATTTATGAAAGTAATTTGGTGTGTCCCTAGAGAGCGTTTTTTTTTTTTTTGACACCGTAGAGTCAAACCCCGGTGCCAACATTTTCATGACAGCCGCAGCTGTTAAATGGCGGCGTAAGAAACCCAAGCTTTAGGTGGTCTTGTTCCTGGTATAGAAATCCGAACTCTAAGGGCGTATTTTTCAACCATCTGATAACTATATTCGAGGAATAATTTTGAAATTTTGACGGTTATTTCATACAAAAACTGTCAAACGTCAATTTTATTCCTTGAATAAAAGTTATCTGGCGATGGAAATAAGTGGTTTAAGTTTGAAGCTGTCCATGTTACATTTACACTGCGCCAAGGAAACTGTCCCCCAGTCAAACTAGAAAATACCACACTTCCTCACCAAGATAGTGTACGATATCTTGGTCTACACCTGGATCGACGCCTAACATGGAGGCACCACATCAAAACAAAAAGACAAGAGTTTAAAATCCGATATAACCACTTGTTCTGGATACTGGACCGCAATAGCAAACTATCTATTGACAACAAATTACTAATTTACAAAAGCGTCTTGAAACCTGCATGGATGTATGGTGTACAGCTCTGGGGCAGCGCCAGTGACTCCAATTTAACGATACTACAGCGAATGCAAAATATGATACTGAGAAACCTATGCAATATCCCATGGTCTGTCACAAACACGGAAATACACTACTATATGGCAATGAGCACTGTGAAGGAGGAAATCCTGCAAACTGCAATGATATACGTATGTTAACAGGCTCAACAAATATAACAACATAAATAATACCTCGGGTCGAATGCTTGACCTTGTATTGTGCAATAATCCATTGTGTAACGTAAGCCAAAGTATTTGTTCATTGTGTAACATTGATCAGCACCATCCACCCCTAGATATTATCATCTCCTTAAATAAGGAAGCCAAGCTGCCATATAATATTGTTAAAGGAATGCCTAATTTTCGTAAATCAAATTATATACCGATTCGTAGATACTTAAAAGAACTTAACTGGGAGGAATTATTTGCGGGACTACATGACGTAAATACGATGGTGCATATATTTTACAACATTATTGGTACGGCTATAAAAATATGTATTTCTACTAAAGTACCCAAGACTGGAAAATACCCACCTTGGTTTAACCGAAGTCTTATCAAATTGCTGAACTCTAAAAACAAAATCAGAAAACGCTACAATGTCTATAAGAACCCGTTAGATAAAATTGAATTAAAAATAATCAGTAAACGCTGTGATGACCTCGCAACAGTTTACTACAATAACTACTTAAAGAACTTGGAAAACGAACTCGCAAATAACCCCAAATTGTTCTGGACTTACATAATTACATAAAGGCTAAACGGTGCATACCCTTTGTCGATGACAGATGGTACTACTACGTCATCTGACGGGACAGAAATATGCGAGTTTTTTGCATCCTACTTTTCCTCTGTTTATAGCCCTGCTCAGGACGATGGCAATTTCAACAATAATGCGTACAACATAACCTTCAAAATTTTAGCTTAAGTTTATCAAATCTGTTTATTGATTGTGAGACTTTATACAATAAGTTAAAAAACCTGGACTGCAATAAGGGTGCAGGGCCAGATGGAATACCGCCTATTTTTATTTACGAGTGTGCGGCCGAATTGGTTATACCATTGTCACTTATTTTTAATAAGTCTTTGGCCTCTGGAGTGTTTCCCTCTAAATGGAAGATAGCGAAGGTGGTTCCCATACACAAATCAAATAATGACGACATGGTTTCTAATTATAGACCCATATCAATCTTGTTTACCTTTGCTAAAATTTTTGAGTCTTTGGTCTGCCCCCACATTCAGAATCACTTAAAGCTGTACCTACCTAAGTGAGGAGCAACATGGCTTCGTGGAGTCTAGATCCACAACTACCAACCTAATACTGTTTACTGAATTATTAACGAAAGCAATAGACTCAGGTTTCCAAGCGAATGTCATTTATACAGATTTTAGTAAAGCTTTCGATAAGGTATCACATGGAATATGGATTAGCAAATTGCGCGCATATGGCATCACCGGGTCGTTACTCTCATGGTTGAGTTCATATCTCGTAGGCAAATCTTTCTATGTGGTTATTAACAGTTTCCAGTCTGAATTACGATGCATCTCGTCTGGCGTGCCACAGGGATCTCATCTAGGGCCTGTTTTATTTAACTTCTTTATTAACGATATTCCCAATTGTTTTCTTTACTCTGTTATCTTTATGTATGCAGACGACCTAAAATTTGTTAAAATTGTTAAATGTAAAGATGATGCCTCTGCGCTACAGAGCGATTTAGACAGGCTTGTGCAATGGTGTCAAGCCAACAAGATGCATCTAAATTCAAGTAAATGTTACCATGTTAAATTTACGCGAAAACATAATTTCATAGACCAAGACTATTATATCAATGGAGTAAAGATTGCGGAACTGGACACAATAAGAGACCTTGGTGTCATGTTTGACCGTAAGTTAACTTTTATTCCCCAGATAGCCAATATAATAAATAAGTCCTCTAAGATGCTGGGATTTGTCATGAGGAATTCCAAACAGTTTAGGTGCTGTAAGACTAAAATTTTGCTTTACAATTGCTTAATACGAAGTATGTAAGAATATTGTAGCGTGATCTAGCGTCCACATTATGCCACACACTCGTTGCGTCTAGAACGCGTTCAAAAGCGTATTCTATAGCACCTGGCGTTTTCTAGCGGAATAACTAAAAAATTACGTACGTACAGCAACAGACTTATACACTTTAAAATGGTTTCGCTTGACAATCGCCGACGCATCAATGACGCAATGTTTGTGTGTAAAGTGATGCAACACAAAATTGACTGCCCACAAATATTGTACACTTTTAATTTCCGTGCACCGGCAAGAATTCCTCGCAGTGTGATTACACCACTCTGCCCTCCGCAGAGAAGAACGGTTCTAGGCGCCAATTCCCCTATGCGAGATTATGCAAGGTTGTAAATAGCTGCAGTGATCAAATTGATTTGCACTTTGAAAGTCTGGGCAGATTGAAGGCCAATTTTTTATGCATCTTGCTAAATAACTTTACTTTTGAGAGAAAATATATTTAAATGTAATTAGTTCCATAAGTTGTTATATTGTTTAGTCCTTTAGATTATTGTTGCACTGTTGCATTTACATTTCTGCATGTTACTTTTTAGCATACAACCTGTGCAAACAATTGTTGGTGAACCAATAAAATAAATAAAATAAAATATACCTAGGAAGGTTGGAAAATCATCCTAACCAGTTGGCTGCTAACCTGACAACCAGAAGCTACACTAAAAGGCTAAAGCGAAAAGATATTATAGCTGTATAAATTAATATGGCCAATTAAGAGGAGATGTCTTCACTGGAGGACACACTCGATCTGCCATAACTTACAGCGCATCTGCTTATAGCTAATGCTGATTGCAGATAAATCACAGAAAAAAAAAAAAGTTGAAAGTTAGTAAGGGATTAGTGGAAATTGGCATATTATACAAGGTGTATTTGAAACAACGGAAAACTGAAAACTGGTATTGTAAGGAGTGATCTACTTTTACTATCACTAGTAAATCGTAGTAATCGTAGACCTCATCCATCGCTTTCTATCAGGCGATATCGAGGTTAAGAGCAAGTCCACTCGTAATGATATCTATACTAATATTATAAAGCTGAAGAGTTTGTTTGTTTGTTTGAACGCGCTAATCACAGGAACTACAGCAGTGCAATTCTGTAACCATATCACCGTGAAAACTTAGGTGAAGTGAGCGTGGAGTGAGCTGTCATTCCAAAAATAATACTAGGGATTGACACTACTGACAACTCACATCAAGCTCACTTCACTTGAGTTTTCACGGTGAGATTTTTAGAGAATCGACCGGCAGGTCGGTTTTGAAAACTTCTTTTTGTATTGGATAGCCCATTTATCTAGGAAGGCTATGTATATCATCACGCTAAGATCAATAGGAACGGAGCACCAATGAAGAATGTTTCAAAATCGGGAGAGTTTTTTCCTATTCAGAGCTTCCGCTGTGTGCGCTGCGTAAACGGTTAAAGTTTCGCATAAATCAGTCAGCCCAAAGTAACTATTCCACGCGGACGAAGTCGCGGGCGGAAGCTAGTATACCATAAAAGCGAAAATGAATTGATCCATTATTGTACTTCCTAACTTACCTGGCTACCACTACACAGTACTCACCTTAATATTCCCTGAAAAACTTTACTCATTTCTAAGAATTTCGACTCCAATCCTATTCACTTCTCGCAACATTCACTTCGCTAGTAGCTAGTAATTTGGCGGGAAATAACTCCAAAGACATGGCCGGTGCTGGAACGTTAGGTACACTCGCTATCTAGCCGGCTACATCGTATGTAACAGCTACATAGACTGCACTACTACACATATCGTTGTCTAACAGGAATAACGTTACACGTGCAGATATATTACTAGCTTCCGCTGTGTGCGCTGCGTAAACGGTTAAAGTTTCGCATAAATCATGTATGACAGAAATGTTCCTCTTTAAAAGTTCAAAAAAAAAGTCCGCGATAGCATGTCTATCTTTTAAGGTTAGCTCACTATAACCTTTTTTATGATAACCAAATTGGATCTAAAATATTGCATTATTTACGAAGGTGTTTTTATAAACATGATATTAATCCTTATCCAAATAAATACGTTATTCATCACAAGTATTTAATTTAAAACAAAATTGCGCTTTACATCATTTGATTTCAATTAATATCTTAGGAGATATCGTAGTTTTAAAATAACATCACAGCAAAATAATGATCAACTGTTGCGCGCGCAATGTGCAAAGCCGGCGGGCAGTCATGAGGGGGACGGGCGGTGGCCCCAGTTATCTGTGCAAGATACCATGCCGCGCGGCTCAGACGCGTGGTCGGCTCCTTACGGAACGGTTGTGGTCAGCGCACTACTTTTTAAATTTTATTCTTTCCAGAATATCTTCGTTTAATACTTTTTAGATGAATAAGTTTGGTTTTGGTTTACTTATTTTTGTTAATTTCCTTATCTAAATAGATACATTATTTGATTTTCTATTATTTAGGGCAATTCTTTTAACGTGGATAGGCTATAGGTTTAACGTACGTATACTAATTAATATTTGAGTAAGTAAGTAATTAGTTTTCCAATTAATATAATATTTGTTAAGTGGAAGCTAGTATACCATAAAAGCGAAAATGAATTGATCCATTATTGTACTTCCTAACTTACCTGGCTACCACTACACAGTATTCACCTTAATATTCCCTGAAAAACTTTACTCATTTCTAAGAATTTCGACGTCACAAAATTTGGAGCTCACTCCAATCCTATTCACTTCTCGCAACATTCACTTCGCTAGTAGCTAGTAATTTGGCGGGAAATAACTCCAGAGACATGGCCGGTGCAGGAACGTTAGGTACACTCGCTATCTAGCCGGCTACATCGTATGTAACAGCTACATAGACTGCACTACTACACATATCGTTGTTTAACAGGAATAACGTTACACGTGCAGATATATTACTAGCAGTGCCCCGCGGTTTTACATGCATAAGTTTCAATCTCGTAGAAATATCGGGATAAAAAGTATTTTATGTATTAATCCTGGTTATAAACTATCCGTGTGCCAAATTTCATCTAAATCCGTTCAGTAGTTTTTGCGTGAAAGAGTAACAAACATACATTTATCCATCTTCACAAACTTTCACGTTTATAATATTTGTTGGATTACACGAGTATTAGGATAAATATCGTGGGATAATAATACTGGTGTATGTACAGCTGCATTCGGTTAGACTGGAAGCCGACCCCAACACAGTTGGGAAAAGGCAGGCAGATGATGATTGTGGAATAACGTTACACGTGCAGTTATATTACACGAGTACAGTAGGTATACAAGGTGAAACTGAGATCAATTAAAAGTGATTAAAAGTTTTGAGTTCTGTTTTCATCCAGTTATTATAATTAAAATGCCCAATCAGCCAGCCAATCAATCAATCTTCGTGCCCAAACAGCGATTGAAAACTATTTTTACGGATTTTTGTGAAAACTGAAACAGATTTTAATAAAAAATAAAGAAGCACAACAGTTTCATAGTATAGTGGATAGGTTCTATCTAACAGATAAGTTAACCGAGACTCATCAAAAGGCCAATTCCCGTAATTAAAAACGTTCAAAATCTAGTCGTAATCTCATTTCAGCGACCATCAATGTCAAAAACTGGTCAATCAGTGTCAACAATATAGGGAAATTAGAGGTATTTTTGACAGGTTGTGATCAGACTGTGAACGTTCTTATAAAATTACGAGAATTGCCCCTCCGGTGGTGGCCTCTTGCGTCGGTCTTCGACTGTTATGTTGATGGTAAAAAAACTAAACCATGGGGAAAAATTGTTCAGACTTAAAGAATTTGAACTACCCACCCACTTAGTATCCATCGGCTTTGTCTTCGATACGTACCATCTTGCAAAACCTACGACATTGATTTATGATGAATAAATATTCATCATAGATCAAATTATTCAAAACTAATAAAAAACCCAGAATCAATTTCATAATTCCAAAAGTATTATTCATTTGCGGTGTCACGTTTCTCAATACGAAAACAATTTATAACTGTAACCAATTACACAACACAGCTATTGTTCTCAAACAAAAACTTATTAATATTCAATGAGTACCTACTTGTATATGGCAACGTGAATGTGTCGCAGTAGTCATCTAATATGTCATTTCACCTGGCTTCAATCATAACTGCACTATAAAAATATCCGTTGTGCCATCTGCAGTTTATACCTCATTCGAGTTTTTAATACCCCCAATAATTTTTAGTATTGGGAGCTTCGATCAATAATAGTACTAGATTAAGGATCGGGAACAAAAGTAAGTCGCTCAAGTGGCCACGTTTGCACAAACGTAAACATCTACATTTCTTAGAAAAAAGTTTAATAATATTAACAACTTCAGTTTATTATAAACCTTAATGCTTAAACATAAATTTTAATTACCATTGCAAAATATATTTAAAATGTCGCTTGAAAATAAAACGTCATCGGTACAAAAATATTTATTCTAAAATGAAACTTAAAGTCTAAGTAATTTTGTTTACAATTTCGTGCCTATTCTATTGTGGAACTAGACGTAGTTCTTTGTATTACATTTCAATGCTCGGAACACAGTAAGTATTGAAAGACGTAGAGTTGCATAATATATTTTTTTAGGTTCGTTTTTAATCGGTCAAAATTATTTGCCACCATACAGCCGATTTAAAAAAGTAGTAGATACTATTTTACATTGCCGCTATTACAACAATTAAGTAAAACAAAAAAAAAAAGTTAAAAAAAAATAAAGGGATTCAAGAAACGTGTTTTCGGCGTATTCTTTATACACAAGTATTTAAAATAGTAATGTAAGTATGTTTAATTACCTTTAAATAGGTTCAGCTTGTTACTAAACTGTCTTTTAGAAGTCATTTATATTTGAGCGGTTTCTTTTTTATAAATATAATGTAATCTAAATGTACCAATGAATTTTTCTATAATTAGTTTAATAATATGTTCTCGATTTTTTATAAGGGTTGTATATTTCTTCTCCTCTTTCTTTCGCGACAATCGATACCCATTCTGCACAGCGAAATGGGTCACTAGGAAATCTACAAACAAAAATAACAACACTACTCCATGCAATGTTGTCTCCACATTGTATATAGATAAATAAACTTATAAAATAATTAGGGTTTTAGATAGTCTGATGACAGATATCAATTCGTAAAAGTCAATCAATCTGCGTAATCTTCTCCCAACTACATACATATGTTGGGGTTGGCTTCCAGTCTAACCAGATGCAGCTGAATACCAGTATTTTTCATGGAGTTACTGCATACCTGACCCCCACAAACCAGTTACTCGGTTACTGTACCACTTGATAAGACCGGATGTCAGACTTTCGGTAACGACAACCGACCGTAACGACTTTCAAACATCCACGAATGATAGCCGGGACCAAAAGCTTAACGTACTTTTCGAGGCAACGAGTATCGGTATGTAAAGATGGTCACCCATCCACGGACCGAGCGTGGCAAGCGTAGCTTAACCTGATCGGTCGGTCGACCCGTGCGACTGATAATACTAAGCCAAAAGCCCCGATTATTCATTCAAAAAAGTATAATATCACGCCTGTTTTCCCTGAACGGTTAGGCAGAGTGTGTGCAGTCACGAGCAACACAATACGACGATACAATATGTCAACAATAGGCAACTTTCAATTGCGATTTTTTTCGAGAAATAACGAATGCAACGTTGAAATACGACACATTACATAAACCTATGGGTTCGAAAATGCTATGTTCGTAACAAGATAAAATTTCATTAAAAAGTAAAGGAGTAAATCGCTTTTGAATAAAGCCGAGTGTATACATACTTTTGCACGTGACTGTACACCCAGATTTCGCCAGGGACGAAGCCTATTGCCATCAACCGGGCACAAATCCAAACTCCACGCTGCTCGCCTTCCGGCAAGGACCAGGCCCGGGTCGACGGTGCGTTGTGTTCCACGCGCGCCTCAAAGAGATGTCAGCACGAACTGACGGGGTCCGCTAGGGCCGATGCCTGCCAGGGCCGCGGGTTGTTCGAAAAAGTTACCGTGGCACCTGGCACAGGCAACTGAAGGAACACGGATGGGTTTTAGTCAGTAAAATTCTGACACGCCCCCTCCCGCTTCGCCTAGAGCGGGAGAAGTTATTTAATGATTTGTACCCAAAAAAAAGGTTGCTACTAAGAAATACAAACTAATACTGAGAATTACAGAGTAATTGAAAATAAATTAAGAATATCACTTATTTATTATACATAAGTGAACTTCAATTACTTTGTAATTTAGTTTGGCACTTGAAAATGGCTGACATCCCTAATTTATAAGTGTCTTGATGGAAATTGATTACTAAGATACTCGGCGGCGATGGCCTATCAAATTGACATTACTTATGCTCTATTTGTTCTATCTTCGACCTTAATGCTTAATATGAGCTAAAGTTTCAGACTTCTTGAATTATTATTATGAGCCTGTGTTGTCCCACTGCAGGGCAAAGTCGTCCCTTGTCTCCTTCGACTTTTCCAGCTCTACTGCGATTGTGGGCCAATCCTTTAAGAGGAAACGCGGGTGGTGTTTTTTCTACAGAGACGCTCTCGCCTGTTTTCTTTCTGGTTAATGACCATATGGCTATGATTTTTTACAGAATAATAAATGTTAGTTACTTGTATGTCCCTATGTTTTCCTTTTTGATAATACATTATTTTTATAAGCACTAGAACCCTCAAAAAATGCTCAAAATTGCATATTTAGACCGCTGTTAACAGAGGCCTAGGGTACAAATTTGACAACTATTAATGAAAAAAGGAAAACATAGCGACACAGTATATATCCTTCTTATCCAGTTTATGAAATATCTTTTAAATTGGTTCAATATTTGTGGAGAAAATAGGCGAGAGCCAAACCTCGAAAATGTGACTTTTTACTTAGGCTATTCAGTCGGATCTGCAGTTGACCTTATCGCACGAATTAGAGGGCGATAGGCAGAGGCGAGAGGGCAGAGCGACAGCGATAGTTTCTTCAAATACCTAATTTTCAAAAGTCTTGCTGCCCGCATTTCCTCTTAAGAAGGAGTCCAGCTCATCTCTCCATCTCTTTCTGGGCCTGCCGCGTGGTCGTTTCCTGCTATTTGGGATCCACGGCTATTGCATATTGCTGCTCCGACATGCGACAGATATGGCCAGCCCAGTTCCTCTTTTGCCTAGCAGCTGTGCGGCCAGCGTCCGCTATTTGTGTTATGGAACGAAGTATAGAGTCCACTTCGTTCCATAGTCCGTTGGCAGACTTTTGACGCTTTGTTAGAGACCATGTATGAGCTCCGTAGGTGAGGGTGGGAAGACTGCACATGTCCGTGAGCTTTCGTTTTAGTGAAAACGGGAGAGGTCCTTTCATGAGATGTTTCATCTTCCAATAGTTCTTCCAGGCGTCTTCTGTGTGTCGAGCGACTTCTTTGTCCTGTCTCGCCTTGAAGGTAGTATCCTTCCTTAAAGAGTAAAGTAGTAGTAGTAAGTATCCTTCCGAGGTAAAGACTTCTTATAACAACACCTTTTCGTTTTCCAGAAAAAGACTTAATTAGGCACCGATTTCCATCATTAAAACCGGTATTTAATTGTATAATCAGCCTATAATGTACCCACTGCTGGGACACAGGTCTCCTTTCGATGAGAGGGAGTGGGCCCTAATCCACCACGCGGGCCGAGAGCGGGTTGGTAGATGTCACATATCTTCGATTTTTATTTTTTTTTTTTGTTTCTTGTACGGATGCAGCACCAGGAAGGTGAAGGTGGTGAAGGGCGGGCGTTTTTGGGGTACTGTCTTTTGTAATTTATACGTTCGAAAAGTGCTGATTCTCAGCCTAATTTGAATATAAATGACTTTTGATTGTTTTTTTTTTTTATTTTGGACAAAACGGTGAAGGAAAACATCGTGATTCACCGTTTTGAGGGCAATGGTGATGAAATAATAATAATAATATCCCTGGACATTTCACACAGCGCCATCTAGTCCCAAGCTAAGCAACCTAATGCTTGTGTTATGGTAACAAGATGACTTAAGTTATTATGCGTTATGTGTTGGTATTATTTCGTTAATTATCATTAAATCACTGACCGTATTAATAATTGCAACATAAATTAGAACAAAATAACTGTATGTAAATTCAATCAAACTATCGAAACCATTTAATTTGATAAAACAAACAGTTTCACCACAGTGGTATTTAGCAACGTTTATTTTGATTGAAAACATGTTTCACGTCTAAAGAGTAAAATATCCTACATAATATTATAAATGCATGTTTCTTAATCAATCACGCAAAAAAGGTTAAACGGATTCCTACGTTTGGCACACCGGTGGTTTATTTAGTTATTTAACACTTCCAGTACACAAATGTACAGAGGCGGACTTAATGCCATAGGCATTCTCTACCAGTAATTATTTATCCATGTAATACGTTCCCGTGGGATAATTTCCGACATCCAAACGGGTGAAGCTCCAGGCAAAAGCTAGTTAATAAATAAATTATGTTTCACAAACCTTCATCTGACATATCTTAACAAGTTTTCCTCATAAAATTATCCATAATAAGAAGAAAACAGGACGAGATAAAACATCGGAATACAAGGTACATCATTAAACCAAGCTCAGGGCGTCTGCTTAACAATTTTACGTTTAGCTTACACACGCTTCCACGAGCAGAAATAACTAACGCCAGTAAAAACACTGGGAAATCCAGGTTCAAGAATAATTCGTAAGAAGAAGGGAACTATTCTTCCTATCTACATATTCCCTCTATGTTGAAATTCTAAAAGGTTATAGCATTGTTACGTCTATACCGTGTCTATGTCGTGGAACTAGTGATCGCAGCAACACACAATACATTAATTGATACACGTACGGTATTATAATGTCTGTAAGAAGCCATAAATAAGATAATTCAATAAGATAAAGCAGTTTATATATTTATTTTATTACGCATTTTAAAGTTAACTTTTACGTAATCTGGAATATGTACGTTCTAAGACAGCTGTCAAAAAACGGTAGGTTTTTTGACAGCAGGATATAATAGGTTTATTTATTTATTATTCACAGAATCCACAGCTCAATCAACATGCAAATATAACATGCAACATGCAAATCAGCATGTTATATAAAATTTAAAGAATACTTTGATGAAAGATCAAAAACCAAGGGCATATGGTACAAAAGTATTCAATGTGAACCTCTTCATGTTCCATGGTTCGCAAGTTTTCAACTAAGTAGACACCAAATAGTGACCGCATGTCGATTGCGTTCCGGGCACATTCCTAATAGGAGTTTTGCCTTTCTAATGAATAAGGTTGATTCACCTAATTGTGAGATCTGTGGGAAAATTGACGACGTGCAACACTTATTAATGGAATGTGCACGCAATGCTAATAAGAGAGAACAGCTGGTAAGGCAATATCATTTAAATTATGTAGATGTTGGTGTTTTTCAAAGTATTTTAGCTGCACCTAAGTCGGACGCAGCTAAAGTGCTCTACTCATTTAAATTTAATTAAGATTGATTACATAGTATATAATTAATTAGCGAACTAAGATTAGCATAAGGTACGATGGGATTGACATCGTCATTTTTATGTACAAAAATCCCTTACAAATGAATAAAGAAACAAAAAAAATATATTTTATTACGCATTTTAAAGTTAACTTTTACGTAATCTGGAATATGTACGTTCTAAGACAGCTGTCAAAAAACGGTTAACCTAATGGAAAGGACAACCTAGGTTTATTTATTGATTATTCACAAAATCCACAGCTCTTTGAAATTTTAACTTAAAATAGGAGCAGGGGTGGGGGGAGGGGTATTAGGTTATAGCATTGTTACGTCTGCAATCCTTCACATCTATTTTACCTATAGAATGGTTATGACTTTTTAATGTTATTATCCCTTTCTGTATGTAGAGAAATTCTTGGAGTGGGATCTGAGGACGCCAAAAGGTTACCTATACATTGTCAGATTTTTACTGACGGAACGCTACACTACAGGCTTTCCTTCAGTTTGGTCATAAAATAGCGTAGGGTCTGCAATATTTTAGTAAGTAGCTACTCTCTCCGATCTTAAGCATTTTATGATCGTCCTGAATTAAACTACAAGATACATAGTTACAGCTTTTACGATGTCAAAACTTGTATGGTTACCTCGTAAACTACCTTATCTTAGTATACAGGTAGATCGTTCAAACATACGCTACACAATGTAACAGGATAATTTCAAACTGTAAGACTGTTGTATCTTAAACATCTAGCATTAATAGCTTCTCTTGTATCAAATTTCATCATTGTACTTACGTACCTCTAGGTACAGCTTTCGTTGTTCGCTTAACTAAAGCAATGAAGAGACTTAATTTGGTGAGGATATCCATCATAAATCATCATCAGGCTACAGCAGTCCACTGCTGGACATAGGCCTCTCCAATCGCTCGCCATTCGCTCGATTCTCGGCAGATCTCATCCAGCTGCTACCAGCCACCCTACGAAGACCGTCGCTCCACCTAGCCTGAGGGCGTCCTATCTTACGTTTGCCGATGCCGATTCGCGGTCTCCACTCAAGAACACCCAATCCCAATGGTCTTCGGTCAAATGGATGCCCTTCTGATTGAGTATCGCGTATCGCCAAGTACGCTTTTGAAGGTTCCTATTCAGAAACAGGCTAGAGGATATAGAATTGAAAGAGGTCAGGTACTCACGGGATACTGGGAGCCAGGAGATCACCTCACTGTATCACTAGCAGTCGTATTTCACGATATTTTGGTGGTTTTTCACCGCGCGCGCGGTTAGCTGCCGGCCGGTCTTACGTTTCGTTCGAACTCGTTTTTGCGTCTTTATGCCGCCAGATGGCGGGAGCGAAAGGGTTGTCTTTGGCCCGCGCACAGCGTTGGATGAGTACGCGTGGCGGCAAATTTAAAATAGGAAGGAAAGGGAAAGGACTGGGGAAAGCATCCCTAAGCCTGTTCACCTTCGTTATCTACACTAAAATTATCAAGAGGTAAAGTTCGAATTTAGGAGGTAATATCCTATTAGAAAGCTACGCTATTGCGAGTGCCATAAGACATATCTTATTTTAAAACACTCGGACGAAGTCGCGGGCTAAAGCTAGTGGGTATTCACAGAAAGGTGATCTGTACAACATTTTATCGTTCGTAAAGCTGTCAGCAACGTGAACAGGATCAAGCAACTCAACGTCACCACTTTGTTCGATAAAGACCACTAATAAGCAATGACACTATTGTTGGTTTATGCTAACATTTTGGATAGATATCATTATCATAGTCACCCTATAATGTTCCCACTGCTGGGACACAGGCCTCCTCTCAGCGAGAGGGAGTGGGCCATAATCCACCACGCAGGCCAAGTGCGAGTTGGTAGATGTCACATGTCTTCGAATTTTTGGTTCTAAGACATGACGGTTTCCTTACGATGTTTTCCTTGACCGTTTTTGAGAGCAGTGGTGATGAAATAATCTACACAAAGTAAAGCGCCTGTCTGGGTTCGAAGCTACGACCTACAACTCGCAAGTCGCGGCTGTTACCACTGGGCCACCACTGTTCTGGATAGATAATTATACTATTTTTCTAATAACTGTGAGACTTCATATTTAGGCCCGCTTCCACCACAAATTACAAAATGTGATAAACTTATTTATCATATTATTACTTTTTTGTCATCAGACACGCGCGGCGCTAGTGCCACGCGCAACATCGTCTCTGAGTACTTTTATCCTAAAAAATATTAAATCGCATCCAATCAACAAATATCTCTTGTAATGTAAATATAACAGTGTAAATAACAAGTACCTACGAATGTTATCTGAGTGTTACGTGGAAGTATACGACTGTATAAAAAAGACTACTTTAAATAAAGTGACACAACATATGTTTACATCTAAGACAGCGAACAAATATCGTTTAAATAATACAAGTGCAGTGATATTATCGTTAAATATAAGTGAAACAATTAATTATTTACAAAATATTATGTGTTTGTAAGAATTAAAATAAAACTGACGGTTGCGGTAAAATTATCTACATATTCAAATCACAGTTCTTTTATAGAAACGACTAAAAACAGACCGTCCTAACTTGCGCTGAACGCTTTTTGTGTTTTTAACTTTCTGGTCACACAATTCTCCGCATTACCTTTCGGACTTAGTAAAAACACAAGAGATTGTTGAGTTGGTATGTACCTAACACAATTATTATTATAATGGATAATGATGATCAGCACAATGTAACGTTCCGACGCATGAGGCGATCTATGTCATTCCACGAAATATCTAACACAGCGATGTTTGACTCAACAATGTTAAGTTTGCCGTATACCTCTATTAATTCTCACAAATCCTGTTGTGAAGACGTACGATATAGGGTTGAGACATTAACAAAAAATCTTGAAACTGCGACCAATGAAATAGACAACCTACATGACGAAATTAGCAAACTGAAAAACGAATTAGCTAAGTGTTTGAAAGTTATAGAAGCATATAAAAAAATAGATTCCTCTGATTTATCTAAAACCCAATCAAATAGAAAGATGAAAAGGCTATCCATGCATGACAAGAACAGAACAACCGTAACAACATCGTCTCCTACACAAAACGTTACAGCATCCCCAGTAACGGACAAATGTGATTTGGATACTCCTGTCAATGAGTCTCCTGCTATAAATATGCTGACAAATAATATACTGACAGAAGGCACTGCAGCGTCCGCAGCTACCTTGACCCCAGGACACGAAATCAAGCGCTAGTACTCTTTCTCATGAATGTTTATCCACTATAAAGCCGACTTCAACCCACAAAGCCATACCTGTGCAACAGAAGAAGGTCATTGTTTTAGGTGATGACCAAGGGCGATATATATTATTCGAAAGACGTTGCAAGTCCTGTTGGGCAATGAATTTCAAGTGTTATATGCTTCTGGAAACCTGGTGCAAAAACAACAGATGTCTTAATCAATTCATATAACTTTGATTCTCTAACGGAAGTTGGCTATGTTATTGTATTATCAGGTACTAATGATAACAATCCTCTGGATTTTCAAATTTACCTCGGTGTTTGGTTTAGAAGTATTAAACATGCTGGCACATCATTGTATCAGAAATCCCTTACAACAATCATTTAAATGAACGCACCTTGAATAGTTTGCTATGCCTCGTATGTAATAAATATAATGGTATATTTGTGAATATGGGATATAGTCAATCTGTACCACGAAGACAGCGCCATCTTACTGTTAATATTTGTAGGCACTTACTGAAAGAAATATTACATGTTGAATACAAAAGTAAATTTGTGACATATATTGAGCAAAATCGAATTCTTACTACCCTTAAAGCTGACCAATCAACTCAAACTTGTAAAATACCTGGCGACGTTGTTATTACAAACTAGTGACATTCCTGATGACAATATTATTAACCGCGACTTGTCTATGTGTATGGACAAAGTGCCTAAAGCTGGTAGTAGCAATTGCTTTCGTGTATAAATACGTAAATAGCTTTCATCAGAATGTTAATGGCTTGATTGGTAAGTCGGACCTACTTACTCTCCATTTAGAACAATTATGAGACAAGGGACAAAACATTGACTTATATGTATCACTGAACACAATATGGTGAATGGAGATTAGTTCCATCTATCTATACCCAATTATGAATTAGCTACGTTTTCAATGCGAAATACTAGGCGTGGCGGTTCTTGCATCCTTATAAATCGTATGCATAAGTATAAAAGCATTGATTTAAGTAAATTGTATATACCTAACATCCTTGAATGCTGTGCAATAGAATGAATAATACATAATTTAATAGTGATTTGCATCTACAGGCCACCCAAAATTTAGAATGACTGTTTAGAACTATTTTTTGCTAACTTGGATGGTATTTTACGAACGTGTAGCCTCGGTGATGAAGAAAGTGGTTATTTGTTGTGATTTTAATATAGACACTTTGACACCACCAACGATCTAATAATGTTCAAACTCTCCTTCTAAACTATAAATTAAAAATTGGAATTCAGCCCACACGATTATGTCAGCACGAACTGACGGGGCCCTCTAGGGCCGATGCCGCCAGGGCTGCGGGATATTCGAAAGAGGTACCGTGGCCCTTGGCACAGGCAACTGAAGGAACACGGGTGGGTTTTAGTCAGTAAAAGTCTGACACTCCCTTCCGCTCCGCCCAGAGCGGGAGGGGTCATATGATGATTTCCCACCCAAAAAAAAAAAAAAAAAAAAGCCCACACGATTAGCTAGTGGTAAATGCATAGACAATATAGTTCTTTATATCAGAGGTAGTAAGTGTACAGTACTTGATCTTGCGCTATCTGATCATACTGCCCAAATAATTAAATGCCCTGTGAAAAAAACTTGTTCCATCAAGCATTGGTATGCTCTGAAGCGCGACTATTGCCAAGAAAACTTATCAAAATTCATTGATTCTCTTCATAACCTCAGTTTTAGTGAAGTCTATCTACACGACAATTCCGAGGTCCGATGACCTATTTATGCTTTTTTATGACCTCTGTTTCCCCTTAAGGAAAGTAAGAATCACTCTGCGGAAAAAATCAAACTGGATTTCCAAGGGAATAAGGCTCAGTAGTAAGCGTAAAAGAGAAATGTTGTGGCAATACGGGCGAGCCCCTACTCCTAAAAATAAACTTATATTAAAGCAGTATACGGCTCGTTTAAAGAAAATAATAACATTGACCAAAAAATGATTCTACTCCTTCCTATACAAATATTGAGACTAATTGTAACTCCATATTTATTCCTCCTACGGTGCCAGCAGACATAGTGGTTATAATGCGCTCTTTAAATAATACCAATAGCCATGGTTATGTTGGCGTCATCACAAAAGTGGTCAAACATGTAGCGCCATTAATAGGACCTGCTATGAATTATATCATCAATCTTTGCATTGAATATGGTAATTTTCCAGACAAATTAAAAATTACTGTTATTAAGCCTATTCATAAAAAAGATGATAAAAGTATCGTGGATAATTATAGACCGATAGCACTTATTCCTATTTTTTCCAAAATTATAGATAAGGTGATACACAATAGCCTTTCGTCGTTTTTTGAAAAGCATAATCTCATAGCCAGAGTACAATTTGGATTCAGGAAAGTTAAATCCATTAATTAATATGGCGATTTACGACGTCATCAAGAAAATTGTTTCTAGTGTTGATGCTAGAACGCCAGTGGCGGCCTTTTTTATGGACATGTCTAAACCATTCGACCATGTAGATCATGGTATACTGCTAAACAAATTAGAGCGTAATGGGATTAGAGGTACTGTATTAAACCTATTACAATCTTATCTCTCTAATCGCACTCAATTCACAACGCTTGATAGGCTATGTGCGTGCTCGAAGGTTAAAAGAACATACATGTCACGTCCCAGGAAAATTACTTATGGTGCTCCCCAAGGTAGCATCCTTGGCGCTCCATTCTTTAACATTTACATAAATGATATGCCTAGGGTCACTAAGCACCACATGGTCTTATTTGCTGATGACAGCACTATTATATTCTCTAGTAATGACGTTAATATTCTTGAAAATTACATAAATGACGATCTTAAAAATGTGATAAATTGGTTAGTTAATAATAATCTAAAAATAAATCTCAACAAAACTAAAATAATGACATTTAATCAAAGAACAAATAAACCGAAACTGAATATAAAATATGGTAATGTAGCAATCTCTGAATGTGACGTCACAAAATTTCTGGGCCATTGGAAACATTATATTAACGCTTTGTCGAAGAAGCTTAGTCAATTTGTGTATGCTCTGTACAAACTGTCAAAAACGGTAAACCGCATTACAGTACTAATAGCTCATAATGCTTATGTGACTTCTAGCATTAGGTACGGAATCATTTTCTGGGGCAACTCCACTGACAGAGACATTGCTTTTAAAGCTCAGAAGAAATGCTTGTGATCGTTTACCAAATCAAAATCGATTGATAGTTGTAAACCATTGTTTGAGGAACTTAGTTTGCTCACTTTACCGTCTATGTACATATATGAAATGGGGGTGTTTGTTCGATGTAACCTTCATTTATTTGAAAAACTGCGCTCTCGCCGTTATCGGGATACCATTCAAGTTACCCCTCACAAAACCGCATTTTTCGGCAAAAATGCGCTAGGTATGGCCCCAAAAATGTATAATAGTATACCAGCAGCTATTAGAAATAAAGAGTGTCTGGGATCCTTTAAGAGGTCTTTGTTTAAATTCCTTTTAGATAGATGTTACTACTCCATCACTGAGTTTACTAATGATAAACAGAGGTATGACGATTGCGACATCCCAATCAAACACTTATGATTTTATTTTATTCAATATATTTGACATGCTTTTTCTTTTTAAATGTAATCTATTGACATGCCTTTATTGATTGTACCTTATTATTATTATTGCTTGTTTATGTTAATTTTGTACGCCATATATTGGCAAAACATAGTGCACATATCTTAGACTAATATAATATCTGTAACCGTACCTATGTTTAACAAAATAAATGATTGATTGATTATTAAGTGATTTGTGGTGCAAGCAGGGCTTAGTGCACCTGTTTGTTGTATCCGACAACAAGTCAGTATTAAATCTCAAACTTGTCACAACACAAATTCCCTACAAAGCAATCTCTTCCAATATTTTTCACTTGTATCTGTCACAACAGTTCTTACGTACTACGTATTACGTACTACGTGGGACAGCAAAAACTATTTTTTTGGAACGTTAGAGGGTGCAGCGTTCTCTCCTTAAGGGTCTCTCTTTAACCCTATAGATTCCCAACCCATATACTTTACCTAACCTCTGACCTCCTGTCTGTAAGGAAACTTTACCTACTCCATCTTATCTTGAGAAAGCACAAATCACTTCCGTATTATCCCACAAAGACGAGTATCAGTATTAGGAGAAACTACTTCGTCGCTCCAACTGTCCCAGTCAGATCTGTTTTTGCTGAGAGGCAGTATGAAAGGCAATCTTTCCGCTTATACAACCTTCTGAATAAAGAGTTAATATAAAAAAAAAACTAAACTAAAATACAAAACTTGTCACAACAAAAACTCCCTAAAAAGAAATCCTTTCCAATATTTTTCTGTTCACTTGTATCCGTCACAAAATTTAATCCCGCTCGCGAGGTGCAGAGGAAATGAGAAAACTTTCCAATTGCTTACACCGACACAGTTGTCCTGTATCCTGTACAAAAGTTTTAATTGATGGGACTCCACAATTATCGCGGCAGGTAAGGTAGGCTAACTGATTTCAGATAAACGCCCCAATTTCAAGCGGACGGCGGTTTCCGGTTAATGACTTAACTTTGGACAGGCGGTTATCAGGCGGTTATTGAAAATTACTTCAGGATCTATTTTCGTCTAGGGATATTTCATACGCGTAGGCCATTATAAACCATATTCATTTAAATATTATTTACTTTACTACTTTCATAGAAGTATAGTAAAGTAGTAAGTAAAAGTAGTACTTTGGAGCGCAGGAGTTTACTGTAGGTACGGCCCCAATTATCTATTCTATATACTTATAATAAATCTGTAGAAGTGAAAATTCTGTACATTGAAAATATCCAAAAAATAAATGGCAGGGGGTGTTACTTGACCGACACCGAACCCAAAAATGTGATTAAAAAAAATTTTGTCTGTCTGTCTGTCTGTTTGTTCAGGCATCACGCAAAAACTACCGGTTCGATTACGATGAAACTTGGTTTAATTATTCTTTAATATCCTGGGCACCACACTGGGTACTTTTTATCCCGGAAAAGTATATACAATAAAAAACAAACTTAATTTTGCGGTTCGATCCCTAGACCCGATTACTGTACCAACCGCAAATAATAAGTTTGTCGTAGGTTACGTCACCCGCAGTGAAGTTGATTTTTATTCCTTTTAGTTTTTAGAGTTATTTAGGTTTATTTTTATATAAGTCGTAGGTATAGATTTTAATTTTAAAGTATAGGTAGTATATTTGATAGTGTACGTAGTGACCGTAGGTTATTAATACTGTTAGGTAGGATTAGTCATTCGTATAGATATTCGTTTTTAGGAATTTTGCTTATTTATTGAGTTTAGATTAGTTATCATCAGAAATAGGTTTATTTAGGTAGGTAGGTATTTAATTTTCTGATATCGAGTTTTTTTTTTTTAAATTAGGTAGGTACTTAGGTAAAGATATCATATAGGTACCCTCTTAATCACCACTAATGAGACACAATTGGTTTTCTATTGTAATTAGCCACAAAGGGCCCGCGAGATAGATGGCATTCTGGGGAAGCACATACATTTTATCCTGTTAGCACGTTCCCGTGGGATAATTTCCGACATCCACGCGGGCAAAGCCACGGGCAGAAGCTAGTTTACAACAAATTACCAAGTAGTTGGACATGACACTAGTGCTGCAGGGTAATTGTGTAACGCACTATACATAAGTAGCAATGGGTTTCATTTTTACAGTTCAACAACATTCATTGCGTTTATTACGTTGTTGAGCAATTTTTCGATCATAATTATAAACCAATGGATTAGCAATAACCTTCAAAATCATTCAGATTGTGATTGGTCTTGTGTTACGCAATAAGTGCTCATTAACGGAGACGCGGGGCGTCGCGCGTCGCGTTGTGCGGCGCGGCCCGCACTAAATTCAAACATATGGCGTTGTATGAGTGCGTTTACGTAGAAGCGATTTTAGACGCGTTTGCTTGAAATGGAGCGTTTTTTGCGGCCGAGCTCGCGGCTGGCACCGGCGCGTCTCACGCGGCGTTTACCGCGGCGGCGCACGCAGCGGCAATCCTCGATGAAGCGATGCCCGCGGCTGAATCTTCTGCCAGTCATATTTGGAAATTGCAGAACGCAATTAATTAATTATTAGTAATTATTAATTTAATTTGCGCTCCCATCTTCCGCTAACCTAATACGGGTTGCAGACCAAGAGCTAAGCTAAGTTAGTTTAGCTTAGCTCGCATAGCTGACGCAGTTTTCCATACTTGTGTGCAGATTTGCGGTCGGCACACAAGTATGGAAAACTGCGTCAGCTATGCGAGCTAAGCTAAACTAACTTAGCTTAGCTCTTGGTCTGCAACCCGTATTAAAATGGTCGGTTTGATTGAGTATCTCGCGTGTGCCGCAGCGTTGCCCGCCGCGTGCTTTGCTACACGCTTGAGGATTCGCTGCGGGCGCAGCGGCGGGCACCGCCACGCTCCCCGCCCCGCGTCTCTATGAACAACGTCTTATATTGCCATACGTTTGTGTTTACGCGTGCGATGACAAGTGCTGCTTAACGCGCCGCCGCCGCTCCCTTAACAGAAAATCGTACGACGCGACGCGCCGCGAGACGCCACACCGCACTCGGCTATTCTGACGCTTTCACCTTAAAGCCTCGTCCCCACTAGGAACATTTGTCGAGCGACATGTGTCCCCGGAGACATGGGCGGACGGCCTCGCCGCGACATTGTTGAAACTGTTCCTTGTCGCACAGTCGATGAAGAGTAGTGATAAGGAACAGTTTCAACAGTGTCGCGGCGATGCCGTCCGACGTCGCCCGACATCGCCCGATGTCTCCGGGGACACATGTCGCTCGACAAATGTTCTTAGTGGGGACGAGGCTTTAGCTATTGCGAGAACTAGGACAAACTAGATGATCTAAGATTAACTGCAACAGACTGCAACAAACCATACGCTGTGTTTTACGAGCGTCGCGTCCTACAAGTTATATGTATTACACATGAGTAGCAATAGTCCATAGTGACGTGGTTTATTGCTAGTTGTAACCGTCTGCAGCGTGCAATACGCGTTACTTTAACATTAAACAAACCATTTAACAAACTGGTATTATATACGGTGCGGATTGATAGATGTCGTCCTACACATCTTTTCCCCCAAATTGTTTTTTTTTTTGTTTGTGTTCTTTTTGTGCGTCATGTTTACCACAAATAAATGTATTTTCTTTTTTTCTTTAGGATGTCTACGAATTTTTGGTTCTAGGAAATGCCAGTTTCCTCACGATGTTTTCCTTCACCGTTTTGAGAGCAGTGGTGATGAAATTATTAACACAGAGTAGCGCCTGGCTGGGTTTAAACCCACTCATAAGTCGGGGTCGTTATCGCCGCGCCACCACTGTTATTTTTTCCTTGACTCATCTATATTGGTAGATATTATTTTTAGACGTCTATAAACATTTGTTATATGTAGCAAGTTTCCGTGACTAAGCTCCAATAAAGTTGTACGACTGTATCTGTTGGCACGCAACAAACGTTAAAGTAAGCCAACTACAGAGCACCTTGAACCACAGCTCAACTTGGAGCACGTTAAGGTATTACCAAGTATAGCTCAAACTTGTACCATAACAACAAGTTCTGTTTCGGGAACTAAGTTGAGACGAGCTTGCTATTTTGATTTTTACGTTCTTTGGAAAATGTAAATAAAAGCGTTTTTAAAATGGCAATATATGATTACTTCGAATGAGTATGTTATTTCTTTATTATAATGCCAAAAATCGCCTTGTAATGTTTCCGACAGCTACGGGACATTTAAGCACATGTTTTATGCAGTAGGATTTTAATAAACAACTGGAGTTACGAAGTTTCAATAACTTAAACTGGTGCTTAATAAAGGTCGTTTTATGTTTTGTTTTTTATGTTGTGGCATTGTTTGTACTTAATAAGTAGATACAATGCTTATTGGCATGTTGGCACTCGGCTGGTTGACACTTCTAGTGATCCAAGGGCTGGCTTTTACCTTGGTCAGACGCTAACCACTGCCGTACAAAGTGGCAATGCCGCCAGTCTCATGAGTACACTACCAGTCGAGAGCGATGCGGATGAATTTTTCAACGCTATAATTTTAATTTGAGTATAGTTTTAGTTAAATTAGGATTTAGTTTTGTTATTTTTGTTACTTAATTAGGTATTAGTTGTTATTTGTTTACTTATTATTTTAATTTACAGAAATACATCATTTAAGTAGAAAATAGCAAAGAAAATATGTTTATTTGGCACATGTCCTACTAGTTATGACATGTGCCAAATAAGTATATTTTCTTTCTTAGATATAGGTGGCTATTAGGTATGACAAAAATGTTTCTTTTAATAATACTACAAGCACAGATAGTACAATGTTGTACGTAATTGAAAAAAATAATTAAAAGCCAACAACGATACAAATTGAGGAGGAGTTATTTCAGTTCAATCTTTGGTGCTTCTCAACCTCGTGATTTTAAAGGCACAACACATATCAACACCATATCCCGTTCCTTTACCTACTGTTCATTTTCTTACTCAAACACAACTCCATGTACACCTCCAGGTACATGTTGAAAACAAACCTAATCCTATCGGCTTAACCTTTGTTGATCTTACCTCATCTTACCCCTTGGTTACGGCGCGAACTTTCAGCGACCGCCATCACATTTGAAGTACAGTCAACCTCACGTGTCTGTGGTAACACTTTGAACATGAGCTGGAATATAGTTGTTGTTTTAGCATGACAACCGCGGTCATTGCCCTTTCCACAACTTTACTTTACATCGTGAGAAAACCAGCATGTCCTAGAATAAAAAAATCAAAGACGTGATGAATACCAACCCGCGCTGGGCCCGCGTGGTGGATTACGGCCCGCGTGGTGGATTACGGCCCGCGAGAGCGGAGACCTGTTTCCGAGCAGTGGGAACATCATAGGCTGATTATGCCCTTTCCCTAGTATCTCTCCGTAGGAACCGACACAATAAACCATGTCTAGTTTTCCATTAATAAAACATGTTAATGATCACGAAAGATATTGACTCAGGACGTTACGACGTAAACATTGTCTAGTTTTAGTATACGGGAAACCATAATAAAATTGTATTTTGGGGCGGAGACCTGGTGGCCTGAAATACAGGCTTCGGCTTAGCTTAGGCACCAGTCTCCCACAATATTTTTCTTTAAGCCCATGACTGGACAATATTGTTTTTTTTTTGTTATTATTTTATAAAGATATTGTGGTGAGAAAAATAAAAAATTATTATTATTATGTTAACGGACTTTATTTCAGTTGTTACAATAATAAAATGCTATAAAATATAGGTGGGGTAATGACCGAATGTATTGTCATGCTAAAACGCGACAATTATTGACTAATCTAAGTATTGCGCTAATCTCTGGAACTACCGTTGTTTTCCCCCATTCAATAAACATTACGCCTATATATATATGACCCTTAGGAGTCGAGCAAAAAGAAAAGAAGTCAGATAGAACGCCGAAAACGAAGTGATAGCTCGAGCAGCACCCTAATTGCGTAACACACAATCAATCGGAATCTGAATCATTTTGAAGCTTTCTAATCCATTGCTTCATACCTAAGTTCGAAAAATTTGTCTGCTCAACACGTAAATAATGCAATGAATGTTGTTGAACTGTCAAAATGAAACCGATTCCGATTGATTGTGTGCTACGCAATTGGGGTGCCGGTGATGCGATGCAATTCAATTCTAACGTCATTTATTCAAATTAGGCTGACAATCAGCACTTTTCGAACGTCAAAATTACAAAAGACAGTCCCCCAAAACGGGTGTGTACTGTTTGATATAATAACAAAAGTACTAACGATCATAAAACCTAATTTCATTTAATATAACGATCAAATTATATAATGAATTATTACATCATTTTATTTTACCTAATTTCATATGGTATAATGAACAGTTTATATAATGCACATTTGAAATAATGTTTGATTAATATAATATTCAGTTACTGTAATATTCAAAATCTATAATTTGGAAATGTCTACTTTTATTTTTGCAAAAACTGATTAGATTTTAAACGCCTGCCACTTTTGTGCCAGCAAAAACAAGTGGTGCTTGTTTATTTAGAATTGGCCATTTCATGATAATGGCCAAGGTATAGTAGTACGGTTTTTTTTTTAATGTGCTATATGGCGAAAACATAATTATACACCGGCTTGTAGTTAATACATAGGTTGAATCTGTCCCAAAACCAAATCGGGGCACCCCGACTTTACGTAGTCTTTTGGCTCCCCTAGAGTATATATAAAAACCAGAGGCGCGGAGGGAGAGCAACCCCCGCCCGCTGTAACCAAGCCTAGGTAACAAGCATAGGTAGCCGTAGCGACTGAGGCTTACGCCGGAGACGACCAGCAAGCCGAAGCTGCGGAGGTGAGCATGGGTGCCTATCCTTTGAAAAAATAAAAATATCTAATGATTAAAAATATCGATAATCATTATACCTAAGTTCAAAATGTCAACATTTAATAATAATAATAATATCCCTGGACATTTCACACAGCGCCATCTAGTCCCAAGCTAAGCAACCTAATGCTTGTGTTATGGTAACAAGATGGCTGATAAACTACTTATATACATTTTTTTTTTTTGTAAATACGTACATATTATAGATAGAAAAACACCCAGACTCGGAACAAATACATGTAGGTCATACAAATATTTGTTCCGTGCGGGAATCGAACCCGAACCACGCAGCGCTGCAGTCAATCGCTTAACCACTGCGCCAACCGTGCCGTCTTATACACTTTAGTTCATTAAATTTACGTTAAAAATACCCACTAGTTAAAATATCGAACTTGACATAGGATAAAATAATATTACTTAAGCATGCAGCGTGCAAGCAAGCATGCATCATGCAAGCGAGCATGCATCTTGCAGCAGGCATGGTTTCTGTCACGGCTCCGGCGCTGCGGGGCTCCGGTGCTGCGGGACACCGGCGGTCCTTCGCGAGCTTATCGTCGTCGATGGTTTTAACGCTCACCACCGCAGCTTCGGCTTGCTGGCCGGTTTCGCCGGCCAGCCTCAGCCGCGGCGGCGGCCGTTAAAGCCACCTCCGCCTCAGCTCGCGGGCCGCCTCGCCCCTCCGCGCCTACGCGGTCTAAATTACACTCTAGGGGTAGGGCAGACAAGACCACGTGGAGTCGGTTTTGCAGCGATTTGTTTCTGTTACTATTTTTTGTAGCACAACATATAAATAAATATCGATATTTAGGACATTCGATACTCTGTACTTCGATACTTACGTCATTAGATAATCTGTACTTCGATATTTAAGCCTTTCGATGTCATGTTTGTCGATAATTAGATTTTAGATATATTGGACGTAGGTTATCTAACTATTCGACAATATAAACTTACGTTATTTTAATTTTCGGTTTTATGGTCGTTCGATATTTAAATTTTCGATGTTTTCAACATTGACATTTTAACCGTAAATATTTAAATTTTCGAAATTCAAATAAATATGTACCCAATTACATATATTAGTTAGTCTATATGACATTTATGTTATGACTCTTTGTTGAATTAAACGATTTAATATTATTATATTATTATTGCGTAGGACGGCGTATACCTACAGAATAGGATCGCCGATAGCCGTACTACGGCGTAGTGTGCGAGACCAAAACGGTTATTTCGTAAATAATTTATAGTTATTGACAAAGTTTACGAACTTTGGCTCCTTGAGTTAGCCGAGTTCAGTGAATTGATTGCGTTAAAACTCGACTGAACTATCTACGGAGACTAGCTGCTGTTTGAACTTGGTTCCAGCCTTAAGTGGGGAACTTCGATCAATGATATGTATTGTTTGCTGAATTTGTGGGATAGAAGAAGGGATAGGCTAGCTTGAGGCGTTGACTTGTATGTATAGTATTTTATCTCACCAAGCGACACGTCCTTTACTTGTTACCAGTATACAAACATGCTGTGAAAGTGTGTGTAAGCGCAGGAGCTCCACGCCACGCGCGCCTCAAAGAGATGTCAGCAAGATTGACGGGGCCCGATAGGGCCGAAGCCTGCCAGGGTAGCGGGATCGTCCGAAAGGGTTACCGCTGCCCTGGAACATAAAGGGCTAAGGAAGGAACACGGGTGGGTTTTAGTCAGTAAGAGTCTGACACTCCCTTCTGCTCCACCCAGAGCGGAAGGGGTCATTTGATGATTTCCCATCCTGAAAAAAAAAAAAAAGCGCAGGAGCTCTAGGTACCGTTCGTGTGTGTGCGTGTGTCACGTGTGTGTGGTGCAACTACACTTCTTCACGCATACATTCACAGCGTGTTTGTACACTTAGTAACCACAAGTAAAACGCGCGCCGCTTATAAGAATACTATAAACTTATTGGTAAATATTCATAGTGATAAATGTTTTCAAGACGTAAAAACTATGTAATTGTAGTTTTGTCCTGAGGGCCTAGACATAGTGACCTTCTATCAGCGATAACGATGAAGTAAAAGTAAAAAATGACAAATGATAATAATTAACATAAGCTACCGAAAACCTAACCATACTTATTTAGCTCTGTTCTCTGTTTCAGCTTTACGGATGCGCACGCATTCCATACAAAATCGTTGATTTCTATGGACAACAGCTGAACAGAGCCTATATCAAATTGAAAGTATATACCTATAGAAATACGAGACGCTTTCCAACCGATTGTAACTTGTCTGTCTATACCCTCTGATTAAGTAGCTAAGAAACAATAACAAAACGGCAACGATATTTAAAATTGCGATAGATAGGTAAAAAAGTGTCATAGATACTTTAAACCACTATTCACATAATATAATTATGAGGCTTGTACGACAAAACTGTAAAACATAAAACAATGATTACAATATAAAGACTGGGGTGCGGTTCCTACGTTTCCAAAGACACACGAAAAAGTATTACAACGAAGCCATCTTAATAATTCAGAGCAGCAAACTCTTCAATAAAATTCAATCTACCTTGTCCTAATTTAAAGAAGAATCTCCTTCACGAAATATTCTAAATTCGGAACACGGCATGAATAATTGAAAGGGAGATACAGAAACTTAAGGAGATTAAAAATTTAATCATTCTCTCTCTCCCGAAAATGACTAAATTCGCTTAGTACACAACGCTGTTAAGTAACTTGGGAACATCATTTTGCGTTTACGATCCTTTTTTAAGTACTTTTAGTTATTTGAAATCTGTCGTGTCAGCTTACCTACAGAACTAAATATGGAAATACCGAACCGTTCTCATTTCTCAAAGATTTTGGACAGAGCAAGGAGATTAGAAATCTTTATAGAGTAAAGAGCTCAATCAACAATCCAACAATTTCTTTTTATAGAATTTTTTCTTACTTTTAAATAAATAAACGATTCTAGGGGCAAAGGCTCGTCCAATATTTTCGGCCCTTATTTTGGTCACGTAACATTGTATTCCAAGTTTCGAGGTCGAAGCGAAAAAGTCTGGAAGTATCGCTGTATTATATTTTAGAAAAAGAAATGAAATAATTTCAAAGTTCTTCTTACTACTTCATCCGACAAAATGACTCGCAAACATGGAATCTTCGGATTTATTAATAAAGTTGGCGAAGGCCTTGAAAAGAATGACGATATCGTAAATATTCATGATACACAAAAGTACGAGCTAGATATTACCAGAAATTCTCTGTCAACTAAAAAGGATAAACTTGGAAAACAAATCGTTCAAAAGTTACTGAGCTTCTGAAAAACGTTAATACCGCTCTAATTATTAGCCTAATGTTCTGATAAAGTTTAAAATAGTAGCGGTCCCCCGACGGGACAACATTTAATCAAAAAATTTCATACGTACTTACTTATTTAAAGGTTATTTTATTATTTTTATAGGGTTTCACGTTTATACGTTTTTTGTTCTATTTGTGGCTACAATTACAATAGATTTTTTTAAATTGTTTTAGACATTTTACATTCATACTATTTTTATTATTATTTTGTGTCGGGGGTTTTTTACAGTTTTAATTGAATTTTTTTATTTCATGCTTTTTGTAGGGACTCCTTATTATTTCATTTCTTTTATTTTCTTGCGTTTTAAGATTCAGCAATGCGATTCTGTAACCAAATTACCGTGAAAACTTAGGTGAAGTGAGCGTGGAGTGAGCTGTCATTCCAACTGATGCTAGGGATTGACACTACTGACAGCTCACTCTAAGCTCACTTCACCTAACTTTTCACGGTGAGATTTTTACAGAATCGATCGGCTGGTGGAATGGCAGCTCTCACTCTAAAGTCACTTCACTTAAGTTTTCACGGTGAGATTTTACCGAATAGACAGGCTGGTTCAATCGAAAGTTACTTAAGACATTTTCTCAAAGTAACGGCAGAAGTTCCATTTTCTATTGCACGATAATACATTAAAAGAGAAAGCTCAATTCAAACCGAATTGCCTCTTAAAATGCCCATTTCTTTAATGGCTTCTAATTAAAACAATTTATTTAAAAGAACCCCTTGAGATTTTCACCTGCGGCTATATTTCGGTCCGATGAATGGCGCCGGGACTCGATTAAACGGTGAAATAAATTCCTTTAATTTGCTATTGGGAAGCATTGTCAGTGATTTAACAGTCTAATTATCATTTAATTTGTTTCAATATTATTTATAAATAAATCCGCCTTTGTACCAACAAAGGCGGACTTAATGCCTTTTTTTTCTTTTTTTTCAGGATGCGAAATCATCAATGACTCCTCCCGCTCTGGGTGGAGCAGAAGGGAGTGTCAGACTCTTACTGACTAAAACCCACCCGTGTTCCTTCCATAGCCCTTTATGTTCTAGGGCAGCGGTAAACCTTTCGGATGATCCCGCTACCCTGGCAGGCTTCGGCCCTATCGGGCCCCGTCAATCTTGCTGACATCTCTTTGAGGCGCGCGTGGAACACATACACGCCGTCCGGCACGGGCCTAGTCCTGATCGGACGGAGAGTTACCCATTACTCTCCGCCCGCAGGCCCGCGCCTACGGTGGCCGGGAGCCTTAATGCCTTAGGCATTCTCTACCAGTCAACCAAGGGTGAAAAAGAGATTAGATGGCAGGTGCTTTGGTTGAAAGGAACAATTTAAAAGAAACTATTAAAACTACATAGGTACACAAATATATAAATAGGTTGTATACACATACATACTATCTATATAAATAAAAATGAATCACCGAAATGTATGTACGCGCATAACTTCCGATCGACTGCACCAAATTGGATAATTTTTTTTTGTGTTTGTTATTTGACGGCACGGTTGGCGCAGTGGTTAAGCGATTGACTGCTGCGCTGCGTGTCGCGGGTTCGATTCCCGCACGGAACAAATATTTGTACGACCTACATGTATTTGTTCCGAGTCTGGGTGTTTTTCTATCTATAATTTGTATGTATTTACAAAAAAAAAAAATGTGTATAAGTAGTTTATCAGCCATCTTGTTACCATAACACAAGCATTGGGTTGCTTAGCTTGGGACTAGATGGCGCTGTATGAAATGTCCAGGGATATTATTATTATATTATTATTATTGTCAGGACAAGGTTTGTATAGAACAAAAAAAATATGGCGGTACAGATTTATATATAATATCATTGGGCGGTACGACGTTCGCCGGGTCAGCTAGTTTACACTATAAAATATACTACTAATATACACTATTAAATTATATTTATTCCCTTATTACATAACTCACGTGTTTGTCAGGAGCTACCACTTCAGCTTTAATCAAGAGACACTTCAGAAAGTCTTACGTGAACAAACTTTGCCGCGTACGTTTTATTTGCTTAGGAAAAATAAAGCGACAGAAAATATTTCCTTCATTTCGGTAAAAACCTAGGTTTATCTACACACGATGTTTTCCTTCATTCTGAAAACGGTAAAGGAAAACATTGTGAGGAAACCGGCATGTCCTAAAACCAAAAGTTCGAAGACATGTGACATCCAACAACCCGCACTGGGCCCGCGTAGTGGATTATGACCCACTCCCTCTCACAGAGACCTGTGTCCCAGCAGTGGGCACATTGTAGATGATTATATGATGCTTATACTACACGACAAACATTTTTATTTCTCCTTACAAAAATCAACTCGAACCAAACCTGCCAAATGACCTAAATGTTGTGAGTTAGCAATGTGAACACAAAATGAGTCGTTCGTTCATTACCCCAGCGAATAACAAGTTTATCTCAGAGAAAACCACATCAAAAGTAATTCTGTCGTTCTCGAGATAAAACTAAAGGACAAGTGCTCCTAATTCCTTCGGTACAACGATTAACATTAACTTCGTATAAGCGGATAAACTTTTGCTGACTTTTTCTCCGCAGCTTTGGGCCTCATTTCTACTAAAAGAATCCAAAAGTAATCTTACTTTTCTGTATTACAATATTCCATTCGGGCGTTTGGGGTTCATCTATGAACTTTGCTTGTTAAACCTTCTTATTGTAACTCTTGGGCATGCGGATTAGAGTCGGATGTTCGGTCCTGAAAAATACAGATTTTTTTAATAAATACGTTGATCATTAAATGTAAATAAACCTAAGTAGGTAAATCTCCCAAATACGCTCTATATCATTTTTACACTGAAATACGTTTTTTCCGGAAGGCATGAACATATTCTATTCACAACAAACACAGAATTACGCAAGCTTGTGACACAGCGTATTCAAATCTGTGCGATACAGGATTATTGGGGAGAAAGACTGCCGCGAGACGAACGTTTCTGCGTATAGTTTTATGGTCGTTTTAATCCTTAAAAGGGGTCATTGTACTCATCATTATGAACAACTTTTACTACGGGACCAACCTTGAAATCGTGAATAAAAATCAGTTGATCCATACATTATGTCGAGTTATGCGAACATACAATCTATGGATCAACTGGTTTTTTTTCGTAGTAAAAGTTGTTCATAATGATGAGTACAATGACCCCTTATAAGGATTAAAACGATCAAAATTAAACGGTGTATATTTAGTAAATATAATTCGCATTCTGTTGCTTTATTTCACTCGAAATTCGGAAAATGGCTCTAAGATTTTAATCGATTAAATCAAAGAAATAAAGTTACAGTTACCACTTGTCTAGATGTAGGTATTTAAAATGCATAGAAGAAATTAGTTAGGGATAACAAGAAAAAAAAGAAAAATAACTACGTAAACACTTACACTCACTCACTTATCTTCTACTACATACTCTTGTTTTCTTTTTTCTTAAAAAAAAACGTTGCAACACACTGAACACTAGGAATTACTCCTGTATCGTGGGTGCGTTTACAAATATTTAAACTCACATACACAAACAGCCAGACCCGGAACCTGTAGGCCATACAAATATTTGTTCCGTGCGGGAATCGAACCCGCGACACGCAGCGCTGCAGTCGATCGCTCAGCTACTGCGCAAACCGTGTCGTCAACCGTGTCGTATTATCTTTTCTATATTCCAACACAAATCGTAGCTGTTTATTGTCCCTGAATAAATAAAATAAAATATTCACTTAATTACTTACTTATACTTAGGTAAATCTAGAAATGTTGATCGAACCTTTTCAACAGAGAGCAGAATCTCTATAAACCCTTATTCAATTCAACTACAGTGATCCAAGGAGTTAATTTAATTGGAATCAGGAATGCATACATGTCAGAGTAACGTCCTTCGTCAATTTGCATGAACAAACTGGTGTAGAACCTCCTCATAAGGAATTATCCTCGTATAACACACTAGTCGCCAAAGCTAAGCTATGGTACGAGGTAAAATATCAAATATGGCGCCATTCTAAGTTTTTCTGAAACATTTTTAGACTTCCATAAATTAATTTCCAGAAATAGTTCTATTATTTATTAAAAGCGCGTCTTACGTGAGCATGTATTTTTCATGAAAACCACCTGAGTTCAGCCGATCGATTCTGTAAAAATCTCACCGTGAAAAGTTAGGTGAAGTGACCTTAGAGTGAGCTGTCAACAATGTCAATCCCTAGCATTATTTGGAATGACAGATCACTCCACGCTCACTTCATCTAAGTTTTCACGGTGAGATGGTTACAGAATCGCACTGCTGGTCTTAGTTCAATTCAATATAACTCTCCAACAATTATCAACTTAACACTCAAAATAAAATTCAAAGATAAAAAATACAACTATACCCAATTTCATTACACCAACCCTTTTTAAAAGCCTCTAAAACCTTCATTCGTGGCAACCCTTACAAAGCAGGCCTAATCGTATTCAAACCGACAACTAAGCCGGCTTCAATTTAATTACGTATACGTACTTAGGTACCTACGTAATGGTACTTAAAGTACCGTAGTAACTGTAGTACCTGTAGCTATGCACTTAGGGGTGCCATACGACGGAGTTTTCCCGGAAGCGTCCTGGTCGGTGGGCAAAGTCTGAGGGAGTTTTCAATATACTAGTCTGTTTCGGAAACTTTGGGAGCGAAATGAAACCGTGTTCTATGTAAATGTAGGTAGGTTTTTTATCAATGGCAGAGAGTTACATTATTAGACCATGAAAAAAATAGTACATTGTTCACCGAGGGGAGTAAATGATCGATTATGGAATAGCACTTTCCTGCGAGTGTTACATATAATATTGCCTTCTGATATCCCCAGTAATTGGGTTGAAGAGGTCAAGACAGTCGCTCCCTTTTAAATACTGATCTGACTGAGGACAGAGACCGGTGAACACGAAGTACTCGTAGCCGATGCGCTACGACTCCACTCGCGCGCGACTCCATCTCACGGCGCAGTGCGCACGCACTCAACGATCGTAACGAAGTCCACGAAATTGCTATCATCTATACTACAACTATTTTGGAAACATGTCCGCTGTAAGACGCACTCCACCGAGCACGCCGAAAGCGCAAATAAACAACCTATGCCAGTCCCAGACAAAATCAGAGTCGGATATAGGCAGTGCAGTGGTGAGTGACTACGTAAATACTAATCGGAATAAAAGACGAAAGGGAAACTCGCCACAAGGCGCTGCTACGCAGGGTTCGCAGGTCTTCCAAACACAACTCACAGATTGGAATGACGAACAAGACTCCCCAATTGCAAAGCTACTTGCGACTCAAGCCGCTGTGATGGCTAAACTGGCGTCTGATATTGGAGAAATAAAATCCCAGAACACTCAGATTCAGCTAACCAATACGGAAATACACAAGTCAAACGAGGAGATAGTTAGATCCATGTCTTTCATAAACAAACAATTTGAGGAGGTGAAAAAAGAAGTTGAAGACCTAAGAAAGAAACGCTGGGAACAGAGACAATATATAGAAAGTCTAGAGAAAAGAATACAAGATTTTCAACATAAATCAAGGTCGTCGGCCATCGAAATCCGTAATATACCACAATGTAACACTGAAACCAATGCCACTCTTGCAAAAACGGTATCTAGCATTGGCGAAGCTGTCGGAGTATCCATAAAAGACTCTGAACTGAGGGATATTTATCACTTTCCCGGGAAATCAATGAGCACGTCTATCACAACACGACCGATTATAGCTGAATTTTCTTCTGTTATAAAAAAGGAGACACTCATATCTGCAGTTCGCACGTTCAACAAAGCCAAGGACAAGGAAGATAAACTAAATACTAGTCTCATTGGCATTCCAGGAACTTGTCAGCCGGTTTATGTCACGGAACAGCTTCCAAGTAACACCAAAAAATTGTTCTACCAATCGCAAAAAAAACCGAGAGTTCGCAAAAAATAAAAAATTCAAATTCTGCTGGGTTTCAAACGGTAACATATTTTTGCGCAAAAAGGAAGGAGACAAACAAATATTAATCAACTCCGAAAAATGTCTCCAGGAAATAGATTACATGTGGCTATTAATCCATACATCTCATCTACTATTGTTATTTTTAGTTATTGTACTTGCTTCTAAATCTAAACAAATACACAAGTTATTTAAAATTCTCATAACCACACAAATAAAAACTCATCACGGCATACGCACTCAACATAAAAATACACTCACAACCCACTCCCACAAAGACACTTGATATAACAACCACTCTTACACAAAAAAACAAATAATAGACGATATATTATGTACTAAACAAATCATAACTATAGAAGTCTTACCTATGAGTCATTTCACGTCATTTCTACGCTTTCCCAATGGCTAGCATAAATAGTATATGCAGCGAGCTTGACTCGCAAATAGTGGGTAACTCATTTAACTGTGCCCCAGAAAATTGTATTGAATATGTTAACACTACTAATACCAACATAAAAATACTACACCTAAACATCCGTAGCTTAAATAAAAACTTTGACCAACTCCAGGCACTAATGCACTCAACAAAACTTGATTTAGACGTGGTAATTCTTACAGAATGTTGGCTTAGTAAAGTCAGTAATATGCCTGTTTTGGTTGGTTATGATTCATATCGTACCGAAATAAACAGTAACCAAAATGATGGAGTTGTTATCTTTACAAAACAAGCTCTCCGAACCTCAGAGTGGAAACCTCGATTTGAGGGTAGAAATTGCTTGGTATGCCAAATAATCAACCAAAATATTGCTATTGTAGCAGTGTATCGATCCCCGTCATACAGTTCGAGGGAAAGTAACGAAATTTTTTTGGATAGCTAAAATAGTGTCTACGTAAGCCTCTCCTCTTACAAAAATATAATTCTTATAGGGGATATTAATATTGACCTCAAACCCAATAGTACAGATAACCGCTGTTTCAACTACCTCATTCTTAATGCCTCGCACGGTCTTCTTCCCACCCACCGGTACAACACTCGGCTGGATAGCTGTCTAGATCATGCACTCGTTAAAAGCACCCTCCCTGTTACTACCCTAGTACTAGACTCACACATCACGGACCACAAACCGGTGCTACTTACCATTGCTAACACAAACCCAGATAATAAACCACTCCACATAGCTACTCGCATAGACTATGATGCAGTAAAGTTAGATTTAGATAACTCGGATTTTACCCTATTATACAAAATTATTGACCCCAATATATCCATGAATATGTTCATAAATATTGCATCTTCAGTAATTGACAAACACACTAAACAAATTAAAATCCCAAGAAAAAAAAAGAATAATAAAGCCATGGATAACCACCGGCCTATTAAAGTGTATAAGAAACCGTGACCGGTTGCACATCAGATCAAGAAAAGATCCCAATAATCTTATCCTGAAAACTACCTACACCCGGTACCGGAATTTCTGTAACGACCTGCTGCGGAAACTAAAAATAGCCAATGAAAAAAGCGAACTGGAAAAATCTCGTAACAACCCCAAAGCCCTTTGAAAAACGATAAAACAAATTACCAATACCACCAAAAAGAAGACTAGCCCGGCTGAACTGTTGGATATTTCTGATAACCCTATATCATCCGTAAATGCAGTGTGCAGATTTTTCAGTAATATAGGCACTAACTTTACAGAAAAATCTTGTCCCAATCTCACCAACCTACAAACCCACCTAAGAGATCATGTCAAAATATTTCATCCAGCCCCGCCAATTCTCTTGTGATACTTGAGGTTGATGAATCAGAAGTGCAGTCACTTATTATGCAACTGCAAAATGATTGCGCAATAGGCTGGGATGGCATTTCCCCCCTAGTGCTAAAGAGTTGCCGCCAGACCCAGACGCCACCTTTGACGTATATCCTTAACTGTTGCCTTCAAAAAGGCATCTTTCCTGATGCGCTGAAAAAAGCTATCATCCATCCGATTCATAAAGGAGGGAACAGAAACTGTATCAACAATTACAGACCCATATCGGTTCTATCAGCACTCTCTAAGATACTAGAAAGGATCCTGAATAATGGTTTAAAAAAATTCCTCAACAAACATCAGCTCATAGCTGATAATCAGTATGGTTTCCGCACAGGAATCTCAACTGAAGATGCAGTTTAACTGACGCAATTGGTTGCTAAGAATCTTGATAGTAGAATTAAAAGTCTAGGTATCTTCCTAGAGCTTTCCAAAGCATTTGACACAGTCTCTGTTCCCAAACTTATCTCTAAAATGGAGCTCCTAGGGGTACGAGGAATCACCCTTGAAATCTTCAAAGACTACCTTAAAAACCGGACCCAACGAGTAAAAATTGGAGAGCATATAAGTGAAGAAGTATCACCCACTTACAGTGTGCCTCAGGGAAGCATTTTAGGTCCCATCCTCTTCCTAATATACGTCAATGAGTTGTGCAAAATGATCATTCCCAACTCCAAGATCATTGCGTATGCAGACGACACCGCAATCATAGTTCACGGACCAACTTGGGATAGCGTTAAGCGATACGCAGAAGCAGCAATAACACGTATCATGAAATGGCTCAACCTAAACCTACTTACCCTAAACTGCGATAAAACATCATACATTCCATTCGCTATCCGGCGTAACAACTTACCCGACAAATCTTTCTCTATAACAGCGCACACTTGTTCCAAACAATCCCTACAATGCTTATGTCCGACACTTACAAGAACTGATGATGTTAAATATCTGGGTGTCCAAATAGACGGAGGATTACGATGGGACAAACAGGTTGATGCCATTACCACTAGAACTACGAAACTTTTGCACATTTTCAAATCCCTTAGAGACTCGGCTGCGCCCGAAACCCTGAAGATGGTGAACTATGCACTATGTCAATCCATCATTGGATATTGCATCACAGTATGGGGTGGTGCAAATAAAACCAGTCTCCTGAGAATGGAAAGAGCGCAGAGACCCGTACTGAAGGTGATGTTGCGCAAACCTTATCGCTATCCCACTACGCAACTATACGCTGATTCCAAAGTACTTTCAGTGCGCAAACTTTTTGTACTGCAGTCCACTCTTAGAAAACACGCTGGCATTCCCCCAACTGACCCTAAAAAAAGGAAGAAACTACCCTTAAGTACCCCTCACAAAACTGCCTTCGCTCAACACCAATACTACACACTAACTACATACATCTACAAACGAATTCACAAAATCTTAAACATTGTCGATCTAAATAAACATGAAATAAAATCAAAACTAACGGAATGGCTACTAGAACAAGACTATCTCCAAATTGAATCCTTACTTAAGTACGTCGTCTAACTACCTACATATCTCCAATCACACACAACACACACACATGTCCTCACACGCACACCCAGACGAGACACACACACTCACCACACGCATATCACACACACACACACCCCCACACACACACACCCCCACACACCACACAAACATCACACTTACACACGCACACACACCCTACACACCCTCACACACATCACGTATAAAATAAATACATAAATTAGCTGTATTATCCTCAGTCGCTCAGGTAGATCGACACAGTCTACTATTATACTTAAACTTAGACATTTCAAGCTGAATCCCTGTCTCTCAAGATACAGGATTATACCTAGTTTGAGAGGCAGGTTTTACCATATTGTGTACAGATTTCAGTTTTTCGATTGTATTGAATTGTGTTCCTACCAAAGCTCGTTAAATCTGTATTTTTGTGAAAATAAAGTTATTATTATTATTATATTATTTAATATTCATAACAGATAAATACTCTTTATAATGTACACTATAATAATCCGTACCTTGAGGCCTTTGCCCAGCAGTGCAGTGGGATGATGCAGGCTAACAGTAACTAATATTATAAATTCGAAAGTAACTGTGCCTGTATGTTACCTTTTCATGCCTAAACCACTGAACGGATTTCGATTAAAGGAGATGTTTCATTTTTGGCTAGCACTTGTACAATATATCAAAAAACGGGGAAAAATACCCTGAATTTAGGAAAAATATTATTCTGTGAATTTGAGAATAACCTTTTGTGTACAAAAATTTTTTTCAAAAAAATCAAAGATTTTCAATTATTACCATTTGTTATCGTTATGGCCAATATGGCGGCGTCCTGACAGCAAACATGCGTTCTGAAACCAGTGGATCTGAAATGATTGTGAAACCGTAAATATAATTTAAAAAAGACATAAGTACTAATAATTCATCTATTAAACCTATTTCTAATGTGTTAATATTGGACACAAATGTAAAAAAATTGGTTGCCTGTAAAGTCGGTATACGGGCGAAAGTTTTACGTGACAACGACTTTGAAGGGACGCGTGCCTTTCACTTTTTATGTCTGTCTCTCTCGCTCTTAGGCGGGCTAACCATGCCCGAGTGGAAGGGACGCGTGCCTCTCACTCGCTCTCATTGTGAGCGCATAACGTGAGCGGAGCGTAACGCAGTTTCTTGAAGTGTCACCCGGCAAACCAATTTATAAGACGTTGTCACGTCAAAAAATGATATTAATATTATATGTATTTTGATAATAATATTCTAGTTCGATTAATCACTACTTAGCCAGTGTACGTTTTATTTTGACATACACTGTCTGTCAATGTCATGGGACTGACTGTCAATCGGTCTCGTCTCGTGCGTTGCGTTTGCGTGTTCGTTTCGTGGCTTTCAGTGTTATTTTGCGATTTTTCTCTACGACTTCACATATTAAATTACGTAGTTACGTTACGTAACTATGAAGCAAAAACATAAAATATCCCGTTTTAGGTTATAATGTCATTAACGTCATTGTCATCTGTCATTGACTCAAATGTCCCCATTTTACTCACAACAAATGTCAAACGTTTTCAATTATACTAAATTAATACAAATTAATTCTATAAATCATTGCCTGTTATATTATATGTTTATAGATACGAGATTTTACAGATTTTCTGTAATGTAGGTACACGTCCTAGCCGAAGCTCCATACAAAAATGAAACGTCTCCTTTGGTAAGGATAGGTATAGATGGCATCCTGGGAAAGTACAAAGGCTACTTTTTGTCTCGGTAAACCGTTCCCGTGGGATAATTTCCGACATCCACTCGGGCGAAGCCATAGGCAGCAAGGGCGGATCCAGGGGGGGGGTCATGGGGGTCATGACCCCCCCCTGGGCTGGGTCCAGGACCTAGGTGGACCACTAATTAAAATTGTTGAACATAATGTTTTTATATAGTTTTTGTCACAATATAAATTATATTTAAGTACTTACTTTAAATATTTAATTAATTTAATATAGTACTTTGTTTGACGCTTTAGCTAAAGAAGTAGCTGAGCAGCTAGATGTAGAAATTAAATGTCCCAGAATAGTGTCAAGACAAATACGTAGGGCCAATAACCAACCTGCTCAATCTGCTGAAGAGTATTTCCGCAGAGCCATAAACATCCCTCTTCTGGATTCAATAATAATAAATAAGTGACCTACAGGACCTGCCTCCTGAAATACTTAATTTCTTTCAGCTAAGCGTTTTCATGCCAAAAAGGGAATACCGGCTGTCAGAATGTCAGATAATCAAGACATTGAAACTGTGAAATAACTAGCAACCGATTATACATTGTTACTAGATAATTCAGTTTCTGTCGTTGTAAACGAATATCGGCTGTGGATGATGAAATGGCAGCGGAGTCAGGACATACCGCAGTCGATTTCTGACCTTATTTTAAATTGCGATATTGAGAGGTATCCTAATATAAGAAAATGTTTATATATTATGGCTACATTACCTGTACATTACCTGTGTGTAGCGACAGCGGAAACATCTTTCTCTACGTTACGAAAAATCAAACCGTGGCTTAGAGCTTCAATGGTTGAAGCAGATGAAGTGCTAACGCTTTCGGGAGAAGACGTAAAAGAAAAATTGATTTTGTTATTTAAATATAGGTAGGTATTTTTAAGTATAATGTAATGTAGTCCTTTATTTAGTTTCGGACATGTAACCCCGCGTTATGTAGTTAATGATTTTAATACACTTGACGTTTTCTGTGATCTCTTCAAAGCCTTTAATTGCGTGCACCATGACACGCTTTTGCATAAGTAACGTCATTACGGTGTCCGAAACGAAGCTCTCAACGTAATAATTTCTTATTTACATAATAGGGTCCAATGTGTAGATGTTAATGGCGTGAAATTTTCCGGGCTACCAGTTCAGTTAGGTGTTCCGCAAGGCTCAATACTGGGTCCATTCTTGTTCTTAGTATATATCAATGATATACCATTCCATTTGAAGGGCATCTGTGACGTTTTACTGTTTGCAGATGATACCTTTCTTATTTTTAAAGTAGACAGGAATAGACAAGCTTTTGACGATGTAAACACTCTCAATAGTTACAGACTGGTTTACGTCAAATAACCTAGTTCTCAATGCCATGAAAACGAAATGTGTAACGTTCGCCTTACCAAATGTTAGAAATCTAGGACCCAACATCGTCTTAGATAAAGAGGTGCTTGAAACTGTAGGTTCGGCAATTTTTCTAGGACTAACAGTAGATGCCAAACTTCAATGGGGACCTCATATATCAAGTCTAGCAGGAAGGCTCAGTTCGGCTGCCTACGCCGTCAGGAAAGTAAGATAATACACTGACGTTGATACAGCTCGTTTACTCTATTTTACTTATTTTCACAGCGATATGTCCTACGGTGTTCTGCTGTGGAGCAAAGCCGCTAATTATAATTGTCCTTCAAAAACGAGCTGTTCGAGCAATTTACCAGCTAGGTGCCAGAGTTTCTCTAAGAGATTTTTTTAAAGATATTGGTATTCTCACTGTTGCATCACAATTCATCTTTGCCAACATCTTATATATTAGGCAAAATTTACACTTTTATACTAAAAACAGTCATAATCACAGTGTTAACACTAGAAATATATAAAGTATTGAGTATTGAAATAAGTACAAACTACGTGCCGCCTTTCACCGGCTTCATAAGGTTCATAACTCATTTGTTGGGCTTGGTATAACCTTTTATTACAAGATACCCTCTTGTTTGCTAGACTTGCCGTTTAATGCGTTTAAAGCTCAAGTAAAATCCAACCTTTGTTCAAAGGCATACTATTCCATCAATGCCTACTTACACGATAAGAATAGTTGGTCGCCCTAATTTAACGCGAGTCAATGTTTATGTTCTTTCTCCAGAATTAGCTTAGTGACAGGTTATTATTATATACCTAACTTATTTATTTATTTTACTTCGATGGTCTTAGTTTATCATTTGTGACTTCAAGTGACAGCTATGTGAACAGAACCCAGCAATGCATAAATATGTGAGCCTATATGCCTGGAGGCTTTTATTTGGGTAGTAAGTTTTTTATTTACATTTTAATTTTAATTACCTAATTATTTTTTAGTTTGAGTACGTATAGTTTTTATTATATTTGTTGGTATATTGGCGTGGCTAGCTGACATATGGCAAATAATTTAATTTTATGTTCTGGTCTTGTAATGTTAATTAGGTACCTACCTAGTAATGTTACCTACTGTATTGTATACAATCTAGTTTTTTTTTTTAACTGAACAGACAGCTGTGCTGCTGGGGAGTTTGTTGCGCCACTTTTTCTTCCCAGCGACAGCACTAGGAAGAGTAGGAAGTGGTTGAAGGGCGAGCGTTTTTGGGGAAATTTTGACGTTAAAAAAGTGCTGAATCTCAGCCTAATTTGAATAAATGACTTTAGATTTTTATTTTGAGTACAGTGCTTACATTTATTAATAAAATACCTACTTTTTACTTGTATCTATTATTATTAAAATTAAATTATAACTTCTTGTGACTTGACCATGACTATGTGACCCCCCCCTGGTGCCAAAGCTGGATCCGCCCTTGATAGGCAGAAGGTAGTTACAGATATAAATGTGCGGTCTTTTCGCTAGAAGGGAACTTTAAAGACAACCTTAGGATGGAATAAGGGAGAAGGAGAAACCATACTACAGGTAGTCTGTGATAACATTTTTGTTTTAACATCAAAAAGTTATAATTTTAATTACTGGAACCAACCAACCAACCCTATGGAATGGGAAGTACTTCTTACGAGGGTGGTCCATAATTACGTGGTACATCGCTAATACCGTTAGCACGAACAACTTTGTGGGAGTGACGGCCTGCGCTTGAAGATACGTCTGTTGCAGAGAGATTTACGACTGTGAGGGAAATAGATTAATAGGGAAGGTAAATTCATTCTTTATTGATTTAAAATCGTTAGTAGTAGAGATGTTTTTTAAGTTAGAAACAGCTGGAATTGATATTTTTATTCATTACGAACAACAAGTATAAATTTTTGCCAACTAGATATAAATAGGTACATGTAGCAAGCGGCAAGCTTACCTATAAATTATAAATTTTCCTTTACCATAAATTATGTAATTTATCTTATACCTAATATAAATCCACGCCAGAATCCGCTGTCATCTGTTTCCCTAATCCCATTCAGCATTTGTTATCTTAACTAGGTATGTAGGTACTCGTTACAGGTACAGACTTATCGCAGGATATATTTGTATACGCCATGTTGCGGCGTAATCCAGAGTTTGGTATATTTTCACCATCTGTCCCTGAAATAACTGAAATGTGGGTATGAGTTTAATATTTCATGTGACAACGCATCAAATGTTCGCGTGCAAACAGAATCACGCTTGGTTGGCTTTCGTGAATTTCACGCCGAGATAAATACGATCTCGTAATTCAAGTCTTCGTAAAATATTGGACGTATTTAATTAGATAAGTACATACTCGAAATTAATCGCACGATGCTCAGTAGACACGTAAACCATTGAGAGGGAAATATACAGGGCGTCCCACGGCTATGCCACATAGAGGGAAAGTACCTTGAATATTGTAGATGGAACATTTTACTGAAAGAAGACATTATTTTAATTTAAAAAACAATTTAAACTGCATTCATAGATTTTTTAATAATTACATGGTTGAACCGGGAATGGAACCCGCTACACGAGAAAAAAAATTACCCTGTAGCTTTATCATACCGATCGAAAGGCTTCATCATAAGGATTATTTTTTGCTAAATAACAGTGTCAGAAATAAAAGGAAGACCATGAATTTTAACATTTTTAATACAAAATTAATCAATTTATCAAATGCTCAAAATGAGTCCCATACTGTTGAATACAAAGTCGCACTCTTTTGATTATTTCACTACCTGTCGATTTTTTGATCTTGTTGTGGTGGATATTTAGAATAATACGTCTATGTTTTGTTTGTAGCTCGTGGACATTTTCATACTGGTTCTTAAATAAACTAAATTTTTTACATAACCCCATAAAAAAAAACTAATGGGGTTAGGTCTGCGGATCTCGGCGGCCATCTTATTTGTCCATTTGTCCCGATCCAGGGACGAAAGTGTTCATTAAGATCCCTGAACCGGGGTGGTTGAACCGGGAATCGAACCCGCTACGGTTCGATTCCCGGTTCAACCATGTAATTATTTAAAAATCTATGAATGCAGTTTAAATTGTTTTTTAAATTAAAATAATGTCTTCCTTCAGTAAAATGTTCCATCTACAATATTCAAGGTACTTTCCCTCTATGTGGCATAGCCGTGGCAGCCCCTGTAGAATCACTGCTGACTTTGTGCGTATGTTTGAAATTCGTATGTGTTGTGTTATATTCCCAATATTATTATATACCTATTCATTAAAATCGTAATACTGTTTATTTTTATTCATCAAGATAATATTTACATATTATGAAGCTAACATTTAAAATACCAATAAATGTACATGTATGTATGTATGTATATGAAAAAAGGAGGGAAAAAATCATGGGGCATCAAAAAATTCGTCCGCATCGCTGTCAACAGGAACAGTGCCCACAAGGCTGGCAGCATTGCCACGTTGTATTGCTAATTATTTGGCCAAGAAATAGGCCAGCCCTCTCTGATCACGTGAAGAGTCGTCTAACCGCTTGGCGATATCTCGAAAAACCAAGTGGCCACTCCGACCCCATGGCCCTAGTGTTTCAACCCCAAACGGCTCGAACATATTAACTCCTCATCAGATTGGAATATTTTCACCGTAAATCAATCATAAACATCGTATAATAAGTTACTACAGAATCTTTAACTTAATTTATTCGAGCATGAATTTAGCAGTAATTTTGAATATTTCGATATAACAACGAAAAGCGTTAAACCGTGGGCAAATGTACCGTAAGTTGGAGAAGCCTTTAATCATCTTAGATTGTTATCTTCAAAGGGAAGACTGGAGGGAGATCTCAAAGAAAGTACAGAAACAATTCTGTGATAAGTTTGGGTAGTGACGTCATCGGACGAGATATAGGGGACGTTGGTAAAACACAGAGCAGTTGGAGAGCAGTGGTGGCCCAGTGGTAAAGGCCGCGACTTACGAGTTGTAGGTCGTAGGTTCGAACCCAGACTGGCGCTTTACTTTGTGTAAATTATTTCATCACCATCATCATCTGCGTAGCCCTTTCCCAACTATGTTGGGGTCGGCTTCCAGTCTAACCGGATGCAGCTGAATACCAGTATTTTACATGGAGCGACTGCCTATCTGACCTCCACAACCCAGTTACTGGGTAATACGATACCCCTTGGTAAGACTGGTTGTCAGACTTTCGGGCTTCTGACTACCCGTAACGACTGTCAAAGATCCACAAATGACAGCCGGGACCAACGGCTTAACGTGCTTTCCGAGGCACGGAGGGGTCTCGGTATGTAAAGATGGTCACCCATCCACAGACCAACCGCGGCAAGCGTAGCTTAACCTGACTGATCGACCTGTGCGGCTGTTATTATTTAGCCACGGGCCCCTCGCTTTAGCCACGCCACTGCTCTCAAAACTGTGAAGGAAAACATCATGAGGAAACCGACATCTCCTAAAACCAAAAATTCGTAGACATGTGACATCTACCAAACCGCACCGGGCTCGCATGGTGGATTACGGCCCACTCCCTCTCACAGAGAGGATAATTAAGGTGAAGTGAGCTTTTAGTGAGCTGTCATTCCATATTTACAGAAAAGCACGCTTGCTGTCGGAGGCTGATATTCTCAGATAAAGATCTGTATGATCTATGTTCGCTGGTAAGTGTCCTGTCTCCTGTTAACAGCAATAAATTATTACTTTTTGTGCTTATGTCAATATATGGTGTTAATATTTGATTTGTAGGTTTGCTTAGGTCAACAGAATCACACGGAAAATATGAAACAAAATGTATGTAGCAGCACCTCAAAAAATAATAAAACTAGATCAAGATCTACTTAATCTCTTCAATCAAAATCTTAAATCCATTCACTGACAGAAAACGCTTGGCCGAAACCGACGCTGGGTCCAGAGGCATGAAATTGAGTCCCTTGTATCTAAGCGACACAAACACGCACTCAAGCATGCACGTCGCGAGCACTAAGGAAGGATTTTTGAAAAATCTTTTTTATGAATGTTTGTATTTTTGCCGATGGCTTGTTTAGTTATAAAACTGCTAGAAAATAAAATGATGAAATACAAAATGCACGCAGACGAAGGCGCGGGCAACAGGCCCGTACCTCAAAAAGACGAAGATCACTTCGTTGTCCGTCTGTCAAAACCCGTTTTCTCAGGAACGCGTATAGTTATCAAATTGAAATTAATATCAAATACTCAAGGCTACAATCCCTTGAAGTAATGAAGAAATTAAAACTTCTAAGTCAACGCAATCAAAAGATAAGGGCGTTTATGTTAGGGAATAAAAACCTATAGGGTACTTCCCGTTGACCTAGAATCATGAAATTTGGCAAGAAGCAATATCATGTAGCACAAGTAAAGGAAGGAATCTGAACACCGTAAACTTGTAGTTACATTAAAAACAAGATACTGGTTACCTATCTGTCAAACGTCTGATGGCTGACGACACGGTTGGCGCAGTGGCTGCGTGTCGCGGGTCCGATTCCCGCACGGAACAAATATTTGTAATGCCTACAGCAGGCCAATTCTCGTAATTGAGGCCATTAGAGTCACAGTGGCCTAACTGAAAAAAAATAACTAATTTTTAGGCCAGTGTGGCGCTATGACTTTTACACTTTAGAGCAGTTTTTTCAAATAAAGTCAGTAAAAAATGACAGTTAGGCCACTGTGGCTCTCATGGCCTCAATTTAAAATTATCAAAATCTAGTCGCAGTCTCATCTCGGCGACAAACAAATGTCAAAATCTAGGGAAATTTGACGTATTCTAGACAGATTGAGACTGAGATTAGACTGTGAACGTTCATAAATTTACCAGAATTGCCCCTCAGGTAGTTGCTCCGGGTTCCTGGAGTGGACCAAAGTTATAAAAAAAAAACATGTCTTGCGATCGACTAAGTGCAAATATTATTTTTTTAAAAGAGTTTCACTAGCAGGTTCTATTATACCTACCTCCAAAGGCTTCAAACAAAAGATGTTAGGCCGAAAACTAATAAAAAATGGACGTAGACTACCGAAGAGCCGAGACCTGAAATTCGGAAAGTATTTCCAGACATGTCACGTGTGGCCTGTCGGCCATATCCGCTTTTGAAATTTAGATGCCTATTCCCAATACTTCTTTTCCTTTTTCTACATTGAAATCGTGTTACGTACTTACGTAGGTTCTTGTTTTTCCTTCAAGAAATGTGTCTTTAATGCAACATTTTCAGAGCATTTCAATTTTTTTACCAGGGGACTTCTTGTGTGACTTGGGACTTCTTGTACCTTTTATGCTTAAAAACCCTTTCCATTTTCCCGAGCTTAAAATAGAGGTGAGAGGTTGTAGACTTTTTTTAGATTTGAAGTATTCTGATTTAATTATTCGAAAAATATTTCGTTTGCATGGCTTCGTCTTTTGCGTCAGCACGGGCTAAATAAAAATAACTCAAGTAATCTTAAAAAAAAATTACCACTTGATCCAACTGTGGAAGCTATGTATTTTCTTTACCTTCTTAGTGCTACTGACGATTAAAGCATCATGCGTCAAATAACCAATATTGCTTATATTGTAGGTCATAATCAGCCTATAACGTACCCTCTACCTGGGGGGGCCTGTTCCCCCTGGGACACAGGCCACCTAGTTGGAACTCTTCAGTGCCTTCTAGTAAACCTCTCGGGTTTGGGTTTATATGATTCGTTTTGACGAGTCCAATAGATTTGGTTTTTCGCAACGAGGGTCTGATGAGGGAGCCAGGAGGTGGATAGTGGAACTGTTTAGGGACTACTTTTAACCCATCGAGTTTACTAGTAGCCCCTAATCATCATATCTTCGTTGACTTTATACTTATTAACTTAATGAAGAATATAGTAGACGCAAAAGTTAAACATAAAGTTTTAAAAAATCTAATTTCATGCTTTTGTATAATCATACTATAGGTTTGAGCTGATAAAAAGCTAAAAGGTTTTCATTAGCTCAAAACAAACATAGTATTAATTCCCAAGAACATATCCTGCCCATCAATCCTATATAGCTCGTCCACTGTGCTGTCGCGAACATACTAACAAAAGGGATTATGTGCTTTTGTTACAACAAGAAAGGCGTAGGCTTGTGGTGATTGGTGCGTACAATTTGTGTGAAAAATTCATAGATATCGATGGAAAAATTGGTATACTGTGTTGTGTAAAGGTATTATCTTGTGGTTTATAGGTAGGTATTGTAGCTTATTTTGTGGGATTTGTGTGTAAAAATAAATAAAGTCCTCCAGACAGTATTTCGGCCACGGCGACTTATCTCAACGGAGACTAGCTTTCGGCGCAGCAGATATTATAGTGCACAAGTGTGCGCGCAGACACAGGTGCACTCCCTCTTCCCTCACTCTCATAGTCCGATGGGACGGCAATCCGACACGACCGGAGAGAGATCAGGCGCAGGACCAACGGCTTAACGTGCTTTCCGAGGCACGGGGGTATCGCACCGCCAACTTCCAAACTCCGGGCTAAGACCAAGAAATTCCTAATAGAAAAACTCAAAAACACTTGGACCGACCAGGGAATCGAACCTAAGACCCTACACTCAGCAGTCGCGCTTGCGACCACGACACCAACGGGAGAGTGTAAAAATAGGGAATATGTAAAGCCTGCACTACACTACTCGAGAAGTTGATCGAAGTTAATTGAATACGAGAGTGTAGCCGCCTCGCCTCGGGCGACTTCCGATCGTTGTCGGTTTTTGCGCCCGAGTCAAAGGACTCGAAGCGTCCCGTAGTTCTTAGCCGAGAATTACGGCCCACTGTACCCCAGCGGTCATGGGTTCTACGGCTAATATGGCCGGCGCATTGCTACTTCAGCTTGCTTATTCTGTGAACCATGTCGACAACTTTGGTTCTCTGCCCAATCACCTCATTCCGGATTTAAAAGCCAATATACATAACCTCACGCTTCTTCCCATGGGGGACAGCAGAAACTACAAAACGCCACCTGCTACGATCCTTTCAGATCCCTTTTACTTCGTTTCATTTCATACATCTGGTCATACACGCACGCCGCATTTTAAATATTGTCCCCAAAATCCCTAATTAACTTAAAACCCTCTTTACAACTATTTCCACTCTAATTACTTACCTACCCAACTCATACCACAGAATATATACTAGGTACATAGTACACTCATATGGACATGAAACTCGCTCCGTCACAGCTCCTTCATTTTATTCAACGCACCACAAGCTCTCAGCTTAGCAACGCCCCGGGGGTGACTGAGGGGAGTCCCTCCCGTGGCACGTTGTCTGCAGAATAACTCTTTGTTATCTAAAGTGCCCTCAGGTGCGGAACTCAAACCTGGGACAACGTTTTTCATGAAACATTCTGGTGTCAGTATTCTGGGTCATATTTTCAGGTAACGAGGTTTGTTCATTTGGTTTGGTATTAAGTGGTGCACAAACACCTAAATCTGGTCTTTCGGAATAACTATTTGAAGGCCACATAAATATTTCGAAGTCAAAGTCAAATTATTTATTCGCAAATATGGTTTATACCTAGATGTAATTATTATTATATAATACAACAGTGTTCATTCATTCATTCATCTGAAAGACGGCCACTGTTGGACATATGCCTCCGCAAGCGCCGCCACTTCGACCGGTTATTACCGGCGTATTCCTACGGTATTCACAAGGTCATCGGTCCACCTTGTGGGGGCCCTTCCAACGCTACGTCTTCAGGTACGCGGTCGCGACTCCAGAACCTCAGAAAACCACTGTACAAGTATACAATTTATGATACTTATGACTATACTTCTTCAAGATTAAATTCCAATGTACATTTGTTTCACTTCTCAATTATATCGAGTTTCGCGAAAATAAATGTATGGTTCAGCCAAACGACTGACCAAATAAGGGTATACCAAACAACTGACTTATAAATAAATGATAAGAAAAAATAAACAATGGCTATGCTAATCAATACCCATGCAGTAATACTCGTAAGCTCATTAATTTTCATAATATGAGCGCTGCAATAGACCGTGGGGTATCCTGTTCACTATTCATACTCCAGTGTTCTTAGGTTTCGTAATAACAAGCAAGAAAGCAGACTCCGACTTGCTCGTTAGTGCCTGATACTTCCTCTTATAGAGATTTTGTATTAGATAAGATTATTTTACAGACTTACGTAGTAGTTTCCTCTATGAAAACCAAGTTTTAATTCGGCAAGTAAAGTAGCTTATACATACCTACATACATTAACTCACGACTTCTTCCCATGGGGGTAGGCAGATACTACAGAACCCCACCAGGTACGATCCTTACATACTCCTTTTGCCTCGTTTACGTTCAATCGTAATCGGTTTCATTTTGACAGTTCAACAACATTCATTGCGTTATTTACGTGTTGAGCAGATAAACTTATGAAGCAATGGATAAGCAATTTTCTTCAAAGTGATTCAGATTACGATTGATCGTGTGTTACGCAATTAGGGTGCCGGTCATACACGGCGCCGGTTGCGAGTCCTACGCACCTTACCTTTCTGAAGTAGCATAAATTGACAGTTTTTTTTTCGTAAATATGTACTTTTTACGCATACTTCAATGTTATAAATACTTATGGTACAAATAAAATGGCTTCAACAGATTACATAAACCTATTTTTACTTACTATTTCTTATTACGACGTTTTACCAAAGATACAAACCTTCGACCAAAAAAAAAAAGAACAGCAGTGGAGTTTCTTGCCGGCTGATTCTTGATAGAAGACTACCGCCACGGAACCAAGCACCTAGCTTCTGAAGTTTCATAAGTGCTCATGAAGGTCTACGTGAAATTGAATATTTTGAATTGGAATCATATTAAACAACAAGCATAATTAATCAACTCAGCTCAGCGCGCTATGCTCCGAGCTATGCTCGGAGTTTCTTTAAAAGATAAATTCAGAAATGAAATTATCTGGAGCTACCGACCTAGCTTGCAGAGTAAGTAAGCTGAAGTGGCAGTGGGCTGGCCATGTTTGTCGAAGGACTGATGGCCGGTGGAGCAGGTGACCTCGCTAGATGGACGACCTTAACAAGCGTAATCACTGGGAAGTGCTCGTACATTTTTAACCGACTTCAAAAAAGTAGGAGGTTCTCAATTCGACGGTATGTTTTTTTTTGTGTGTTTGTTACTCGATTACTCCGCCAATTGTAGACTGATTTTCAAAATTCTTTTTTTGTTCGAAAGGAGATACTTCTGAAGTGGTCCCATAGAAATTTCATTAAAAACGGTTCAGTAGTTTAGTTTTTAAACCAAAATTACTGGTAAAAATTACAACTTAAAAGTGATACTTAAATAAAAACTTTTTAATATATTTTAATATATTTAATATATTGTAAAATATAAAAACTTTTTTGCAAAAAAAAACAACCGACTTCGAAATTCGAACCCAACGACACCGACTTCGGAAATTAAAGTTATTTTTCAATTTGTAGTATCGTTTTTGGAAGTCGGTTGTTTTTTTGTTGCAAAAAAGTTTTTATATTTTACAATATATAATGTACGAGCCCTTCCCAGTGATACTTTTTGTTTTTTTCAGTAATCAAGATGCCATTTCGCTATTCCCCTAGCAACATTGTCCCGGCCCCCTAACCACGCAATCAGAAATGAACGTTCCGGAAAAACTCCAAAAAGGAATCTAACGAAGAAGACGAATTTTCCTTTTCTTGAGAAATTATGTTACTTTTGACAAAATTGTAACTTTTACTCTTTAATTTTCCGTTAATTGGATTTGAATAAAAGGTTTTCCTCCTAAAAGGGACCTTTCAATTATGTTCTCTACAATTTTAGTACCCGTTAATTAATGTTAATTGTTTCTTTAGAGAAGAGATCACCCTCAAAGATGGATGACCTCGACAGCAAGGCACTAAAGAGAAAATTGTTTCGATAGCCATAATCATACGAGTATGTTGATGTCCCTGATCAGTGAATTTGTTTTGAAATACTAGAGAGTACTAGAAAAGCTTAGGACATGGTTACCCCTATTTCAATTTCTTTGTCTTAACTATTCATATAAGTAATAATAATAAAGCTGACAAGTTTGTTTGTAGTTTTGTTTGTCTGTTTGAACGCGCTAATCTCTAGAACTACCAGTCGAATTTGACAAAATCTTTTGCATTTGATAGCCTAATTCTTGAGAAAGGCTATAGGCTATTTAACATTACGCTAGGACCCTTCGGAGCCGAGCAAAAAGAAAAAAGTCAGAAAGAACTCTAAGGTAAAACCAACTCATAGCACGGGCGATGCGATGCGACAAAATGGGTTGGGGGAACAAGAAATTTCACGCGAACGAAGTCCCGGGCAGAAGCTAGTAGGCATAAGAGTAGTCTCTAAAAACCCCTCGTTTTCATTATAAGTTCTCAGGAATAAAACTAAATTATTAAGAAGGCTCTCGCCCCATCCTTGTTCCAATATCTTAAATGTTTAACAGCAAGCATTATAAGTTAAAGTAAAGGTCCCTTAGGGCCGGTTAAGTTTCGCGGGAGTGTTGCCCGGGAGAATTTTAATTAATTTAATTAGTAAACCCACGCCAGAAAGGTGTGACTGAGATAAGCAGTGTATAATCTATGGAGATAAGGGTGGTCTCATCACTGGGCGGGAACGCGGTCTGACAGTTTTGTGGTTATGTGTTTGTAACGTTTAAATATCTGGAGGACGTACGTGATCGCTGTTTTCTTGTCAGAATATTTCATAGATTAGGTACTATTGTAGTTGTCACGTTTTGGCATAGTCATTGACCCACCTACATTTTACGAGATTTGGTCTTTATTATGTTTTTTGTTTGCATTGATGTCAGCTATCGATTTATATGTACAGGTTTCATGCGTGGTTGCCATTTTGAAAAAATATTAAACTGGCGCGACAGTAGGTATGCACCTTCAAACCCCTTTTGCGACCTCCATCTTAGATTTGCATGTTGAACTTCGTTCCTGTCTGAGGTCCCCCGACCCCACACTTTTTTTTTACTGGTAAGTCTCTGATGAAACGTGTTGAAAAATCATATAATAATAATAATATCCCTGGACATTTCACACAGCGCCATCTAGTTCCAAGCTAAGCAACCTAATGCTTGTGTTATGGTAACAAGATGGCTGATAAACTACTTATATAGGTACATTTTTTTTTTTGTAAATACATACATATTATAGATAGAAAAACACCCAGACTCGGAACAAATACATGTAGGTCATACAAATATTTGTTCCGTGCGGGAATCGAACCCGCGACACGCAGTGCAGCAGTCAATCGCTTAACCACTGCGCCAACCGTGCCGTCAAATACTCATCATGATATCTGAAAAATGCTATAATATTACAGTTTCACGAATACCACATCATTATTTTCTTGATAACTTGAAGATTAATCAGGTTGGTTTTCCGTTGTAGTTCAGCTAATGTAATTATTTCCCGCTAAGACGTGGACGTGGGTGCAGGAAATTGCTCTGGAAAAACTAGATAGAAGTGCTTCCTTCCATAAACTAACAATCTGTATTATGTTATGAAAACGGATTTACGTTGTAATAACAAAAGACGACACAGATATAGTGCGAGCGAGTAAGGACTTTAATATTATGTGTAAAGAGTTCTCTTTTGACCACCAAAACCTATTCTGCACGCACTCTGCTGAACACTGCCTTTAAAAAAAGTGTATAGTACTTATTGTATCTTATGTACATATACAGGGTGTGTGGTAGAAGGACCGACACAATTTTCTTAGGGATAGGAAGTGTCATATTATCCTAGTTTTACCCATAACACCTGTTTTAAGTGTGACATGTTTCTTTTTTATCACCCAAAATATGGACACAACTTTTTTGTTTGTGGTTTGTAATAGAACGCAATAATTTTTGGTGTTATCTGCAATGTACATGTCATAGTCATAAAATTATGTTAAGGAACGAACTATTTCAATTTAAGAATTCATAATAAAAATAGAACAATTTTGTGCTAGGAAATGACATCCCACAAAAAATTCCTTCTGGACTACATACAATGTTGAATTTGCAAAATGTTGAATTTGAAAAATGTTGAATTCGCAAAATGTTGAATGCCAAAATGTTGAATTTGTAAAAAGTTGAATTTCCCATCGGGATCACAATGTTGAATTTGCAAAATGTTGAACCCCAAAGTGTTGAAGAATGTCCAAGAAGTTATTTTATCGAGAATATTCTATTGTACCTAGTCCAGAAGCGTTCAGGAGGTTGTGTCGGTCCTTCTGTCAAACACTTGTATATACATATATTCTTTTCTATCGTGGTTGTTAGTGATAGGTACTAAGATTTCTAAAAAAAAATCTGTTATTTTCGTGAGAACCTGTAATTGGCTCTATGTCTTACATAAAATTGTTATCCATCAATTACAGCTTTTGTTCTGGATAAATAAATTTAAAAAAAAACTTTTTCTGAATGCGCAGTATTTCAAGACTGCAAAAATAAGAGAAATGCCGAAACTAAGTTAATTATAGTCAAAGGATTCTTTCGCCCAATAACCATTTTTTTTAATTGTTTATCTTGCAACACATTTCTAATGACGCCTTTTTTTTTAGCAAAAAGTTACAGATTTTAATATCCAGACGGTAGGTATCCTACTCTGATTTCTCACGAAATTCTTCCGATTATTTTATCATCTTTAATTAGATGTAATAAAATTAATAATAATTTTGATAACAAAGAACCTATAGTTAACTGTGAATATTCCCGATCAGTAGCACTTTGTCGTCAACACTGTTGACGATCGGGAAAAAACTTTCATTCGTTCAGTGTTGACGAACGGGACTTTTTCCCGATCGTACATACTTATGCTTAGTTCAACGGTCAAGGTTTTGTATAAAGTGTTACTGATCGGGAATATTCGGGCGTCTTTATAATTTTTCAACAACCTGTGGTCACCACATTTTCAATGTCCGACGGCGCGGTTTACTCAACAACTTTCTATTCAAGTATATACCCACGTAAGTATAGCACAAAGGTACCCACTACTTAAGGGCTGTAGACACCGCAGTACCTCCCTGAGGCACCCCCGTATCCCTCGGAACATTTCTTTGTGACATAACAATAAACTTCTCATAAAAGGATTCTGACCTTATTTGCTCTGAATTATATTTTGGCTTGGAGGTACCTACGTTTAGTTACGAATCTAGAACTTCGTTACATGACTATTATAAAGTTTTTATAAAGACTAGTTATAAAGACCATTATCGGTAGCAGTAGTGAAAAGTGAAGCCTTCCCCTCTCCTTTTTAAATATTATTTTTCCCAACTTGAGAAACTATCAGAATGTCAATGTCTTCTTGAGATTCTCTAAGTATAATTTAACTTATCTAGACTTGTTATAATCCTGTCTTGTATAATGCAGGTTTTTGTAACCAACACTTGTATCTAGTACACACGGCTACACATCAAGCTATGCAAAACCAATATTGGCTGACCGTTCATTGTGAGAAAATATCATACAAAGTGAGGCCAAGACAAACTGGTTTTGTATAGCTTGATGTGTAGCCGTGTGTACCTTCCGACTCAATCCTCTTCTTCTTCTTAGCGTGTCGATGGCAATTGGCAATCTAAATGACCTAGGCCTAGAACCTGCTACGTGTTTGGCGCCAACACTTGCGTCTACCAGTTCCTGTAACGTGTAGCTTACAGGACACGCAGGTCGAGATATTAAGTGTTCCATCGTTTGTAGACCCACATTTACACTCCAAGGTGACTCTACCTTGGAGTGTAAATTGTCTATGAATCTCCACCTCAACAGGTTTCCTTGCTTCGACCAACCTGGGTCCGGAGTTTGTTTAATATCCAGATGGGTGATTTTCAGCGGGTGGTACGAATTGTTTGGGTAAAGCATGGATGGCAATCCTATAGGTCTTATTCTTAGCAAAAATATTGACGATTAATTTCTGTTATAATTAATACAAACCACCCATGGCTAGTAGAAGTTTTATTTGACCACAAACACCATCAATCAATCAAATCAAACATCACAGCCATAAAACCGACCAATCACTATAAAAGAGCACTATTTCTGAAACAACAGAATAAAACGACAAAAATAATATCAACGTAACATGAACAGTAATATTATATATTTCATCCGACACACTTTCCCAAAACAGTAAGTACATAAGTACATGCTTAAAGAAAATCTTTACATCGCAACCTGTTGCGATCGCTTTGTGGAGCGAAAGTCGAGCGAAAGCTGAGCGAAATGAGAGCGGCCCTGGCCCGATGAATTCTTTTCACACTGCGACTTTTTCATTTTTCACCGTTGAGAAAATTTTCAAGGCTTGAAATTAAATACTTTGCTGGCTGTAATAGGGCTCATTTTGGAGACATGAGGGCTCTAAGTATTTATTTATTAGGTAAAGAGTAGGTAGGGGGGGTAGGTTTTTTTTAGGTAATGAAATACCTAGGTACTGGCACACTTTATTATGCACAAAATAGCAGTTTATAATTATAAGACATAATATAAATTTCTCGAAGAAAATTTTTCATAAAAAGTAATACCTATTTGCTTTATGACTTCATGTTATTATACAGAATTCTGTACAATTATATTTTCACTAATTCAGCATTGGCATTTGTTTGTCCTACTAATATTATAAACTTGAACGTTTGTATGGATGGATGGATGGATGTTTGTTACTTGTTGCTTGTTCACGCAAAAACTACTAAACGGATTTGGATGAAATTTGGCACACAGATGGTTTATAACGGATTAACATATAGGATACTTTTTATCCATATATTCTCACGGGATCAAAACTTATGCGGATGAAACCGCGGGGCACAGCTAGTCTTCTATAAAATTAAGACAATTAATCATTTCTTTCTATTTATATGTATACATATTTCGGTTACCTACTTTTCATACAAAAATATTTCTAAGACGCTAAATATGATTTAGAAGCCTTTCATACAAAAACTCTTATAAAACGTACCACTTTAAACAACATTTTAATCTTTTAAACCGCCACCGACCCCCGGGAGCTCGGTGCGAGACGTCCTAACTAGACGGCGAACGTGCCACGACTGACTAATCCGCTGTGTAATAAGAACGTCATTTAGCGGAAGCAGGGAAGACGTTTTATAGTATGACTAAGCAGCTTAGTGGCGAGACTCAAGGTATTATAGGAAGCGAAGTCACGCCGTTCTTCCGGGTTTTTTTTTATAAGATACGATTATTAAATCTAGGACTTAGAGGAAAAGAAAGTTGAAAAATAATCTCTTTTTTCAAAAGACTAATGCAAGCAAAATATTTTTGGCCGTAAATGCACCTACGCACTTCTACTCTCTGAACATTTCGCACTTTTATGCGTAGCGTCTTTCACTTAATATCCTACAGATCGTCATTTGATACTGAACTTAGATACATATAATTTTTGGTGGGTTTTTAATTGAGGAGTGTTTTCCAATATCTGATTCTCCCTCCACGCATTTTTAAGAACAGCACCCTAAATGCGTAAAACTCTCTCTCACTCTCAATTTGAATAATTTTGAAGTATATTGCTAATCCATTGCTAATTTGAATAATTTTCAAGTATATTGCTAATATATTCGAAAAATGTGTCTGCTCAACAACGTAAATAACGCAATGAATGTTGTTTAACTGTCAAATTGAAACCCATTGTTACTGACAGTGTGTTACGCAGTTACTACACTATCTAATTCACTAAAACGAAAAAATATTGAAAAATTAAATAAGCTGGTATAATGTTATTGATGCTGATGATTGTAAAATGAAAACAAAAAAAAACAAGAGCTTACCGCGCAGAAAACTTTGATCAAAATCAACTACAAAAACTTTTAACAAGACGATAGAAAAGTATCTACCGTTATTGTGCGCAGCGTAAATAAAAGAAATACATACTTAAAATATTAAAACGTATCGATTGTCCAAAGGAGGTCAGCCAAAGACCATACAACTTTGCCCAAACATGTACCTCGAGGTACACGTGCACCAAATTGTATAGAAAAAATAGAGGAATTCGAAAATAATTGTGTTTTTATCCACAAATAATTTAAAACTACATAATAAAATTATTTAAAGTTTTTATAACCTGTAACACAATTAAAACATGTGGCAACTTTGCATGTACGGGTTGACATTAGGAGTATAGCATGTACGGGTTGACATTAGGAGTATATGTGTTCTGTGGACATTATTTCGTGGGTAAATGTCATTCCGTTCGTTCCTGGCTTGATATGACGGAGATCAGAGTCCCATCAAGTTGGAGCCCTTGGATGTCGATGCTAAGGAACTCATTAATTTATCGAGTTTGTTAATCGCTCTGATAAACTTCTATCACTGCTTCTAGTATTAAGTACTGTTCATCAACATTCATAACTTGTATTCAGCTACTTTTGGGTATAAGCATATTCTTATGTTAGGTAGGTACATAACTTTGCCTAACGAAAATCGATTATACAATGAGAGTTATTATTGAATTCATATTGAATTATACTATAAAAATATTTGAAATGAAACAAAAACAACAGCAGCTGAAGCCGACAGCAGACAACTGTCAACTTGACAGTTTTTTTTTAATAGGTAAGGTAATGGTCTAATGGACCAAGGTAGTATAAATTGTGCCCAAAATGGCGAGCTTTTTATTATGTTAAAAGTTATTTTATTATCGTCCCCGGGTAACCATATGAACAATATATAAATGCAATATTATTCAGTGTAATCTAGTGTATTTTATGCCACTAAGTGTACCTCGGTACTTCGTTTGGGCAGATTTTGGTGAAATCCTTTGTTTTTTGTATAATTACACAAAAACGATTGTACTTAATTCGATTGTTCGCGACATATTCACCAAAAATGTAAACAAATATGAATTTATGGAAAAATAACATTAAATCCTACACAATAAAGTTCAATTTACGCTACAACTTCAAACATTTTTTTATAACGTTTTTCAATAGTGCTAGTCACTCTGAAATCAACTTAATTTGCATTAAAATAAAGTTGATATTTGTTTAACTTGAAAGAATGTCAATTTGAAACAAATAAAATTTGAACATAGATGTTCATTGCTTATCTTTTTCAGCACATAACATAACACCACGCTTGTAAGCCCCGATGGGTTAAAGGCAGAGGTATAGGTATTATCTTTTTCTTCTTTGTCGTATCTTATACCTATAAGTACACCTACATGTCGCCAGTTATGTTTAAGTGTCATGTAATAGGGGGGAGCCTATCAGAGTGTACTACGTGAGCTCGACAAATGGATGTGCGAATAACACTCGTGTAACAAAACTGTACTGCGACTCACCATAGTTCGAATGCACGTTTGTGCGACACACTGAAGCTCGACATCACGCTAGTGCGACATTAAGACACATTAGTATTCATAGTCATATGTATATCTGATGACCTTGATAGCTCAGTTAGTTACAGACTCTTAGTTATGTTCCCCGATTACAAAACTTGTTAGCATTTTTAAGGATATAATTCTGAAATTTTCATGGGAACATTTCATGATTTTCTTCGTGATAGCATGTTTTTTTTTTATTCTAATTTCGGCTAGCCTTTTCCCAATTATTTTGGAGTCGGCTTCCAGTCTAACCGGATACAGCCGTATACCAGTAGTTTACATAAAGCGACTGCCTATCTGACTTCCATAACCCAGTTACTGGGTAATACGATACCCCTTGGTAAGAAGGTCAATACTTATATTGACGAAAACTTATCAAATAAATATTTTCCCCCTTCTTTTCCCCTTTTTAAGCTAGTTCTGGCTTTCATAATGCCGCTTAACATTCCTATGACAGAATTAGTTCGCAGCTTACCTTTCGACGCCGGTGTTACTCCGCTAAGCGAGGGGTGATTTATACCCTACGCCCGAGTGCTATACGAGTATAAATCGCCCTGGCAGACGTTTTATTGTTATACTTTAAGCGTTTAATAAAGGCCCGACTTTCTTTGTTTAACTTCCTCTTGTTCTTTGTCAGTTTAGATTTATTGCATTTTTTAAAAGACAAATTAAGAGGGAAGAATGTCAAAAAAAAAAATACCTTGGTAGGTACACAATTTGATTACCGTACGCGTGTTTCCGAATTGACGATTTTGCTAAAGTTGTAAATGGTTTTAACTTTGAACTCATACCAGCAGTGCGATTCTGTAACCATCTCACCGAAACTTAGGTGAAGTGAGCGTGGAGTGAACTATCATTCCTAATAATGCTAGGGATTGACACTACTGACAACTCACATCAAGCTCACTTCACTTGAGTTTTCACGGTGAGATTTTTACAGAATCGACCGGCTGGTGTATCATGGAGTCCGCGTATCACTGCTCAGTTTCCCTTGACCGTCGGTTTATTTAATTCGCCAGTTTCGTCGGTTAGTCAGTCTTACCGATGAGACAGTTGTGTTAACTCGACAGTTCAATATAACTTTATATATAGGTACAGATACCTACATACATACTTATACTCACGACTTCTTCCCTTTCCTCTCTTATTCCCATGGGGGTAGGCAGAAACCAACTGGAAGCCGACCCCAATATAGTTGGGAAAAGGCTAGGCAGATGATGATTATGGGGGTAGGAAACTACAGAACGTTACCTGCTACGATCCTTACATAGTCCTTTTTCCTCGTTTACGTTACATAGATTTGGTCATACTCGCACGCCGGTTGCGAGTACTACGCACCTGACCTATTTTTAGAATTGCCATTTCTCGGCAACTTAATTGAAAATTCTTGAAATGGACCGGTTAACATTTTCTGCTAGGTATACCTGAAGGCCAATTCTCGTAATTTAAAACGTTCAAAATCTGGTCGCAGTCTCATCTCGGCGACATACAAATGTCAAAAACTTGTCAAAATGTAGGGAAATTAGAGGTATTTTTGACAGATTGAGACAGTTCTTAAAATTACGAGAAAAAACAATAATCGCCAGGGGTGAGAGAAAAAAAAAAACAACCAAGACAGATTTAAAACAAAAGTGTGAAGATTACATCTATATATGTATTAATTTAAGTTTTATTTTTTTCTTTATTTGTATTAAGCTTTAAGCCATTGTAACACCTTTAAACATTATGGAATGCAAATAAAAATATGAATATTCCCTGAAGTTAAAAGTTGGGCAGAGGTGCTAGTAGGTACAGACGCCAGCAGGTCAAGCTACCCGAAACTGTCAAATTTTCCCAATCAACCTTGAACCTTAATGGTTTAGCGATAAAGTTGAAAATCTATTAAAGAAATTTGACACATTGTAGTAGCTTGATGTGCTGGCGCCTGTATCTAAACCAAATTTCCCCAGTTATGTCGAGGCTATTGCCATCACCTTAATCAGGAAGAAAACTCATGAATTATACATTATTTACTATACAAGGTGTCGTTTTGCATCCTCGTCAAATTCAAGGAGGTAACTATGCTACTGATTCTCGACACGAATCAATAATAAGATAAGTAGGTCTTTTTTTCTTCTAATTTTCGGAAATTGGCATGAGTGGGGCACGCATTTTAATTTAAACGCGGCCTGTGTGAGACCGCACTGTTTGTACCTTTTACACACACATAAAAACGCGGTCGAGTATACGACACCATAACGCGATTCTGTTCTTTGAAAGTGGTGTATTCTGAAATACTGATAAACTTAAATAACTAAAAAAACAAGTATGTATTCATTATTTACCAGGGATCGTAATTTTATTTGATTATTTTATATCTTTCATAACAGCCTCCTGAAATTTGACGAGGGTGCAAAACAACAACTTGTATAATATCTGATGCCTTTCTAACGTGAGCTACTTAGCTAAGTAATTAATAATGCATTTTAATTTCCCCGAAGAAACATCTCGGCAGAAGAAGTCGAAAAAGATTTGCATTTGTTCTAGTGGTCGCACTTTCCTATCTTTATTTCTTTTCATTTCTCTTCGCTCACTACAGAATAGATAAAGTAGCCGTTTTTCTTTTCTGTTTTGTCTGGTGTTTTCTTCATAGAACAGGAGTCAATTAATAATACTATACAATAGATAGGTCCTTATTTAAAGGCCTTTCATTTAGATCACTACTAGCTGCGCCCCGCGGTTTCACCCGCATACATTTCGATCCCGTGGAAACATCGGGATAAAAAGTATCCTATATATTAATCCTGGTTATAAACCATCTGTCTGTCAAATTTCATCCAAATCCGTTCAGTGGTTTTTGCTTGAAAGAGTAACAAACATCCATCCATCCATACAAACTTTCATGTTTTAGTAGGATTTCTTTCTTGTTACTTTTCCTAGCAACAAAAATACAACAGTTTTGTTGTATTTTTCTCGTCGGGAGACTTTCATGACAAAATAAGTAAAAATAAGAAAAAGTAATTTGAAACTTACATTCTTTAGGGACAAGCAAGGATGAACTGAATCGAGTGACAATCCAATACTCGACACACAATATTCCCAAGGGGACCTCCCATGGGACTATTGTGTGTCGGCACGCGACACGCTAATGTGAAGACATGGACATAACAGATATGGACAGACAGACATGGTTCCATTTTGTACATACTCGCAGGTGCTATCGCCAAAATCTATATTTGACCACCGTAGGGACTATTCCTGCTTGACGCGCATATTATTTGTCAACCTAAAAAAGGATCCTCTTTTGTTTTACTTACGGACGCAGCTGTGGTCATCATGTGCACGGAATTTTGTTTTGAAAATGGTCAAATATGGGTTTTCGCGATAGTACCTACACCATTTTTCAGAGGTATCTAACTGTCAGCCTTTGAGAATCGGACCAACCGAGGTTTGAGTATTATAAAAAAAGTCAAAGATCGGAAATTACTTCCCATATATTTTGTAGGAAATGAAACTGAGATGAGAGAGAACACAATACCAATATACAACAGTCGAATTATCCCAATTCTTCACTAAGCTGTATAGGGAACGAATATAACAAATAGTTACAGATTTATCCTAATAAATTATTATCATCCCGCTATACCTTTACAACGCTACGTCTTCCGGTACGTTGGAAGGCCTCCCACAAGGTAGACCAACGACTTTGTGAAGGCCGCAGGAACCCGCAGAATGCGGGAAGCACAGAACCGATCAAAGTGAAGGTGCTTGGGCTCCCCCAAGCACCTTCACTTTGATCGGTTCTGTGCTTCCTAGGCATCCGCCTATGTCCAGCAGTGGACGTCATTCAGCTGAAATGATGATGATAATGATATTACCTTTACGGAGCTAAACAGTCAATCATGACATAATAATATGAGAACAGTTATTTTAATCGACTTTCAACAAAGCAAATAGCTTAACGGTTCGACGACTGTTCTGCAAACCTAAGTTCGATTCCTAAGAATAAATTGATATTTTTTATGTTTTTTTTTTTACATTACTCCTTATTGAACCTACTCGTAGGTACACCATTTTTGAAAGGTATCCAACAGTCAGCCGTGGGATGTACATAAAAGTTTAAAAACGATAATCATTCAAAAGGTAGGTGGCAGGAGATAGGGCTCCCACACATAAACACGATACGACGTCGCGTCGTACAATGCCAATGTCAGACAATGCCAGTACGTTGTGATCTCGCCTTCAAGTTACAAGACAGCATTATACATGGCAAGTCTGTCACTAGCAGCCGTCCTGACTGCTGGCACGACGAACGGCTGACGGAATGGTGGCACCTTTCCTTTTGTAAATCGAAGGATTTTACGACGCGACATCGTATCATGTTTATGTGTGGGAGCCCTTACATTCGATGTCGAAATTTCAAAAAAGTCTAAGCCTAAGTGCCTGCATAAACTGTAGTGATGATTTAATAAGAAAGAACGTTTATATGGACACACACACATAGGACGACATACACTAGAAAGTTAGCCCTTCGTATGTGTGAGGAAGAGTACAGTCGCCGCACATTAGTGGCAGCAAATTGACATTGACAGCGCTTTAAGGCGCTGTAAGAAGCAAACTTAGGTAATTGACAAAAGCGCATCATCATCTGGCTAGCCTTTTCCCAACTATATTGGGGTCGGCTTCCAGTCTAACCGGATGGAGCTGAATACAAGTATTTTACATGGAACAACTGTCTATCTGACCTCCACAACCTAGTTACTGGGTAATACGATACCACTTGGTAAGTCTGGTGGTCAGACTTACGGGCTTCTGACGACCTGTAACGACCGTCAAAGATCTACGAATGACAGCCGGGACCAACGGCTTAACGTGCTTTCCGAGGCAGGGAGGAGTCTTAGTATGTAAAGATGGTCACCCATCCACGGACCAACCGCGGCAAGCGTAGCTTAACCTGATCGATCGACCCGTGCGGCTGTTATTACTTAGTCTCCCAACTTACCGAAGAAGGTCGAAATCAAAATAGCAAGCTAGTTTCAACTTAGTTCCTGTAACAGAACTTGTTGTTATAGTACAAGTTTGAGCTATACTTGGTAATACCTGAACGTATTCCAAGTTGAATTATGGTTCAAGGTGCGTGCCAAAAGATACAGTTGTACAACTTTATTAGGGCTCAGTCACGGAAACTTGTCATAAGAAATGTACTAAGACGTCTAAAAATAATATCTACCAATATGAAAAAAAACAGTGGTGGCCAGTGGCGTAACAATAGGATGGTAGGAGTGGCAAAATGCCACGGGTTCCTAACCGGAGGGAGCCCCCGGCCCGAAAGGGCCATGAGCACAGGAGGATCCTAACATACCTAAGTATAGATATGCAAACTTTTTTCGACCACTAGAACAAAGGTATTCCATTTTGTAGGGGAAATTACGAAATCTACGCGGACGAACTCGTGGGCGAAGAGCCAGTAAAATAAAATATTATAACGTTGGTTGAGCAGAGGGGCCCGTGGCTAAATAATAACAGCCGCACAGGTCGATCGGTCAGGTTAAGCTACGCTTGCCGCGGTTGGTCTGTAGATGGGTGACCATCTGTACATACCGAGACCCCTCCGTGCCTCGGAAAGCACGTTAAGCCGTTGGTCCCGGCTGTCATTCGTGGATCTTTGACAGTCGTTACGGGTAGTCAGAAGCCCGAAAGTCTGACAACCAGTCTTACCAAGGGGTATCGCATTACCCAGTAACTGGGTTGTGGAGGTCAGATAGGCAGTCGCTCCATGTAAAAATACTGGTATTCAGCTGCATCCGGTTAGACTGGAAGCCCACCCCAACATAGTTGGGAAAAGGCTAGGCAGATGATGGCAAATTATGAACGTTGGTTGAGCTTCTTTAAATTGAGGGAGGGCCCTACCAATCCCATGAATTTTCCACGGGCCACAAAGGGTACAGTTACGCCACTGGGTGGCCCAGTGGTAACGACCCCGACTTACGAGTTGTAGGTTGTGGGTGAAAACCCAAGCATGCGCTTTACTTTGTCTAATTAGTCTCATCACCACTGCTCTCAAAACGGTAAAGCAAAACATCGTGAGCAAATCGGCATGTTCTAGAACCCAAAATACGAAGACATTCGACATCTACCAACCCGCACTGGACCCGCGTCGTGGATTACGGCCCACTCCCTCTCACTGAGAGGAGGTCTGGTTGGAACATAATCGCAGCAACAAATACCTAAGGTTCAAAACAGCGATGCGTTTGGTGTTAGTTGAATCGAATGACCACCAAAATATAGCAATTTTAATTAAATTATAAGATACTAGCTTCTGCCCGCGACTTCGTCCGCGTAGATTTCTTTAGCCTATGTTACTCGTGGATAATGTAGCGTTCGAATGGTGAAAGATTTTTTTAAATCGGTCCAGTAGTTTTTGAGCCTATTCATTACAAACAAACAAAGTTTTCCTCTTTATAATTAGTATAGAAATGCACGGCTCAGTGGAATATTTTTTAAGTATTTCTTTAGTTGATTGAATTCCATCATTTCATAAAATATGATAATTTACGCTCAAAATTTTGAGAATTATGCGACGAAAAATGTTTATTAATAAATTATTGAGTGCTGTTTTACGCTTGTTTTATCATGATACTATTTTATTTTTATGAAATGCTTGCTGCTGCCAACGACTTCGTCCGCGTGAAATTTCGGCTCCCGACCCCCGCGTCGCAACCCATCGCCCGCCCGCCTATCACTTCGTTTTAATTTTATAATTGCTAAGTTGCTAAAAATCCTAGCGTGATGTTAAATTATCCCCAAGAATAATAAAAGACTATCAAATGAAAACGCACGATTTTTTTTCAAATCCGACTGGTAGTTCCAGAGATTAGTGCGTTCAAACGAACAAACTCTTCAGCTATATTATTTGTATATAGATGTATTTTTTTTTAATAAGTCTTTTCTTTGAACATTTGACAACACACCCATTTTTGAAGTGAAAACTTCTTTAGCGGCGTTGTGCACTTTTATGTGATGGGTAAAAAATGTTAAACTCGCGTCAGGACACGTGACCTGATCGAAAATTCGTAAGACGGAGCTCGCGTCAGGACACGTGGCCTGATCGAAATTTCGTAAGACGGAGGGAGAGTATACCGCATTCCAAAATATCAAAAATGCACAACGTTAATATTCAAGACTTCTGCTGGCACTCCCCTTTTTTCTGGCTTGTAATATGTACCAAGATGCCTAACTGTGCGACAAAAAACTGAGGGTTTTCCTACGTTCAGGCACCGTCTCCTTAGTTATAAAGGCGATTTTCTTTGAGCAAGTGTTGTGTGAACAAGGAATGAGTATACCTACCAATCCACCCGCGTTTTCAAATTGCTCTCTACACAAAGTTGCAAGCATTATTTATAACTAAGTACGTTAAACCAATATGTAGATACAGGTACGTAATATTCAAGCATAATCCACTTTACCGCACACAATATCAATAACGCAGACCTACCGCATAAAATAGGATTACAATGGCGCATCTTGCAATAATCCGCTCCGCCGGCGCTCGGCCCAGTTAGTGCGCGGCTTTACGGCGTTGTTCGTATAAAATAGAAGATATAAACGCAATATTCAATCAAGTTTATGTTGCTTTCGCAGAAACGCGGAAAGCTATTCAGTTTGGATTAAATTCTAGTCTTTTATGTATGTTATTAGTTAGCAAACCAGTGTGCTGTTTTCCTGATGGTTAGTGGTCACAGCCAACTAAGGATATTTTCTTTATTAGAGGCTCGGTAGATGCGTTGCGAACCCAGAGAAAGCTCAACTAATAGGTAGGTACAGTCAACAGCAAAAGTAGATGATCAAAATCAGAAATTCAATACTAATGAACGAAGTTCGCGTCAAAAATATGTGGCGTTGAAGTGATTCAAAAGTATGTGATTGTAAATTATACCAAACATTTACTACTAGTACAGCTGCCATATAGTTGCGAACTCCGTTCATTAGTATTGAATTTCTGATTTTGATCGTCTACTTTTGCTGTTGACTGTACCGATAGTCTCAAAAGATACACACAAGAACACAAGAAACCGAACGGGACGGATGAATTCTTGTCGGTAGATTATGTTTCATAATACTGTATACATATGTCGCTACAATTAAGTAAGTAGGTACCCAATGTGTAATATGTTTTGTAGCTACACCTAAATATACATTGATACAATATTATGAAATGAAGATTGGGGACAGTGAAATTCAAAAAAAAATATATAATATAATTTGTACAAGAACAGAATAGACGGTGACCCCCAAACTAGGCATTTGCCTGTATCTTGAGAGTCAGAAATGAAATCTTAAACCAACTAGATTTTAGAATGATTGCTTAAACTCTTAGATCAAAACTAAACTAAAAAGTAATTCATTAAAACCCACACATTCTCGGAACCAGTATTACTCGGTAAATTGTCAAGAGAACCCGCGTTAATGCTGGTACAAGATAAATGCATTACCTACACACATCTCGCCAGTTAGATGTCTAATCGATCTTCTAATTAAGATCGATGTCTCGGATGTTCGTGTTAGCGAGTTCGATACGATGCAGACGTTACTTAGTTAAATCTTGTGTTGATCTTCGAGATTCATGGAAGACGCTCAGTTTGTGTTGCGTACGCGTAATTCAAACGGCGCAAATATAACAACCTTATTGAGAGCTATATGTTTGAGCCCCAAGGCGCACTCATTGAATAGTGTTTCACTTTACTTAACAATTAAATTCCCTGACTGCGCATGGAAGCATCACGTTATCCAGCAAAAGCTTCGTGTTACCATGGCGATCGCAGAAGGATACGCCAATTAACTTTTCCCAATTAATTTGAGTGTAGCGTGGAGTTTTGCTAGCTATACATATACAACCTACCAGCTAGGTTTGTCGATTAAACCCTATTTTAATGACGTGATAAAAAACCCACTCTATTTGATAGGTAGGTAGGTACAGCAGTACATTCTCGATATTCCTGTGAAGCCGGGACGTTTACCTTTGGTTTTTCAATCACTCCAAGCTAGGTACTCGTATACCTGGTTATGATTGAACCTAAAGAAAGGATGTTCTTTCGTACCTACATATATGGTACTATGTCATATCTAGGCAGTCGCTCCATATAAAATAGGTACTGGTATTCAGCTGCATCCGGTTAGACTGGAAGCCGACTCCAATATAGTTGGGAAAAGGCTAGGCAGATGATGATATAATGTACTATGTCTGGACGGTAATCCAAGCAAAGTGTACAGTACTTTTATCGCAGGAAGCGACGCGCGCTTTACTTGTAGTTAACAAGTGCACGCTGTGAATGTATACAAATACAAAAAAATACAAAAATGTTTATTTCATAACTATTAGTTGTTTACGTGTGTGTGCTTTCGGTACCGTTCGAGACAACGGCAAAGTCGGAAGTGTGTGTGTGTGTGTGTCCCCGTTCTCAGCGTGTTTGGTAACCTACTAAATACCTAACATGGGTATATACTATACCTTTTCTAGCAAGTAAACTTTCGTGGTTTTCAATACAGATACTGTAATACTATACAGATCATGCCACTAAGTAAAAAAATACTTATATATATTATTAGTCTGCTACCCTTTCGTAGCAAAGTTCTAAAGTGTAGGTATTAATTTGCTTTTTTAACCGGTTTAGTAATTAATGATGATGACGATGCAATGGATGCATTCGTTTGTAATGAGATGGGAATTCGCCCATCTCATAACAAACAAACGCAGGATCCGGTAAGATCATTCAGTAGTCGGTCGAACGTTGCCTCCACGCAAAGAGATTTAAGATAGGTAAATAATTTAATGTCTTTGCCTCCACGGGATGTCACGCACCGCACGTTCGCACTATGGATGCCCCTCATTACTCCACGTAAATTAAATCGATTAGCCATGGCTTGTTCGTAAAATATAGGTACTGTGAAGGGCTAGATGAGCCCTTAAAGGTACTAGGAGGAATCAAACAACTATATGATTCGTTTACGTTTATATTGACTGAACGACTTTACATATTCTCGACTAAACTAGCACTCCTTTTTCCTAGAAACAAAATCCTAATAAAATATTTGAAACCCCGTTCTACACATGCTTGAATGTTCGAATGGAAACCGCGCTAAATTATAGCCAGCCTGCACTAAATATGGTTGACTTTGGTGGAAAACCTTTACAGCTATGTAGGTAAAGGCAAATTACCCGTTATTGGTAACGTTGGTTTTTCTTAACTCTGTAATTACCTAACTACCAAGTTTTGTTAATATGCTGAAGAGAATATTAATTTAAGTTAACATGAGGAGCTGTGATTTGTGTATTGAATAAATACCTTATGTTTCATTAAAAGCTACTTATCTTGTCGTTAAATAAGATTTAAGTGAATTCAAGGTGGTCATGGTAAGGAAGGAACACGGGTGGGTTTTAGTCAGTAAGAGTCTGACACTCCCTTCTGCTCCACCCAGAGCGGGAGGAGTCACTTGATGATTTCCCATCCTCAAAAAAAAAAAAAAAGTTGGCCATGTAAATTATAGTTTTTTCTTTTATTCATCTTAATGACGTTCGTTACAATTTTTAAAATGTTTACAAACCAGTATTATTATCGGCCAATAAATCATAACGCATAATATATCAAAAACTACTTGAACAAGTTTTTTACACAGCCGTTCGTTCTTTATTCTCGATAGCTAAAATTTATTGAATCGTGCACTTTTCTGACATGATTTAAGAGGGACTTTCGTGTCACGAGAATAGGAGGTTGACATGTTATATGTGCACATAAGTTTGTGCTTGTCTGAAGATGAAAGAGGATGAAAAGTTACGCGTTATTTTTATATTTGTCGTTCATTTATGAGAGTCAAGAAGGGCGGTTAATCTTTTATCGCAATCTTATTGGTTATTCTATGTATATTTGAGTAAGGAATGTATGTTTTCGTTGCCAAATCACTCGTATGAACATATTGACACGTTCCTAGGAACTTTAACGATACAAATCTACTTACCAACATTGTAAGCTAATTCAGGCAGGCCTAATTTGCGACCGCCTGACGAAAAATAGGCCTGCCTGAATTAGGTTTGGGTAGGTTTTTTTTTTTTTGGCGCCGTCAGGCATTTGTTGTCTGACATTTATGCTGAACTGGGCCTATTTGGTGCAGCCGTGAATCACACAATATTATTTTAAGATTTTTTTGTCTTTGTTTGAATATTGTGTGCCTTACTTCACCTGCGTTAAAGAAACTTATTTTCTCTCTTTCTTAACTATTTTATTTATTTAAATAATTCAATTTTATTTATTTAAATTTAATTATTTATTTACTGTGAGGTTGCGCTGTATGTATATTTTAAATTCTAGGTGGGTAGATTGCTTAGCCACGCAGCACAGGTCGATCGATGGATGGGTGACCATCTTTACTTACCAAGACCTCTCCGTGCCTCGGAAAGCGCGTTAAACCGTTGATACGAGCTGTCATTCTGGTACTTTGACAGTCGTTACGGGTAGTCAGAAGCCCGAAAATCTCACATCCAGTATTGCCAAGGGGTATCGTATTACCCAGTAACTGGGTTGTGGAGGTCAGATAGGCAGTGCTCCAAGTAAAATACTGGTATTCAGCTAAATCCGGTTAGACTGGAAGCCGACAAACCTAGGCAGATGATGATAACGTTACTTAAACATTCATACTCCTCACTACATTATTAAATAGCAAGTTAAGGGTCGGACGGAACCAGAGGAAAACGGCAAAATAATATTTCATAACAATACGAGAATATGAGATTATTTCATACGCGGTCGGTATTTCAGCGGTTACGAGCCGCCGAGGGTTGAGTGCCGAAAAAGTTACGCTCGGGCTCTTCACTAATTGGATTGTACCGCGGGTACGCCGGTAAATATGTAATAGGCGTACGTGGAAATGCTTATAACGAATTCTTTTTAAGCTGTGTTTTTGTCTTATATTTGGCCCTTTGTAAGAAGAAATAGAATGGTTCATTTATTCGTGACTTTGTGATGGATATCGTTGGGTTTTGACGAAATAAATCTAACGCTTTTATCATTCAAGAGCATGATGAAACTAGGACCGAAAATAATGTTGACTCATCATCATTTCAGCCGAAAGACGTACACTGAAAGAAAGAAAGAAAGAAAATGCATTTTTTTTTAAATGTATTTATTCACTATTGGACATGGGCCTCCCCCAAGCACCTCTACTTCGGCCGGTTCTGTGTTCTCGCATCCAACGGGTTCCTGCGGCCTTCACAAGCTCGTCGGTATGCTATATGGTACGGGTTGACTTTAAAAGTCTAAAGCAGATTGGGGCGAGCCGCGCCGCAACGTAACGCATTGTATAAATCCTCTCATCCTTTTCGTACATTTTCTATGAACTAACGCACACAACAGGCAGACTGCATTGACCTTTTTTGTATGAAAATGTGTTGTACTGCGGCCCATTGCAGCTGTAATGTGTGAAAGAAAAGAAAAAAATGCGTTTATTTGCGGTAAACATGACGCGTAAAAAAAAAAGCACACAAAAAAATAACAAGTTGGGGGAAAACATGCGCCAAATCCACACAAAAACGGCCATCGCTCAGCATAATAAATTAATTTTAGATGATATTTAATTTGAATTGTAAGTGATTGTGCTGTTGGTGTGTTTATTATTATAAATAAATAAATAATGCTAACATCCTATGCTGTGTGCTTGGCTTAAAATCACATTTGAACTACCTGAATAATGCACCACCGTTACAATACCTTCATCAACAGGGTAAAAAAAAAAATATATATATATATTTAGTCCGTCAGTTAGATTATCGAAAAATAATGGACACGTATTTTTTCTTAAACGACTGTCCAAGATTCACAAATGACAGCCGGGACCAACGGCTTAACGTGCTTTCCGAGGCACGGAGGTGTCTCGGTATGTAAAGATGGTCACCCATCCACAGACCAACCGTGGCAAGCGTAGCTTAACCTGATCGATCGACGGGCCCCTCCGCGTAAAATTACGTCTACATCCGTATCTATAAAATCCTATTTATTACCATTCAACAAGTGACTCTACCAGCCATATAAAGTAAAGACATACGTAACATTAAGAGCTATATTTCTACATAATCACACGAGATTACCTCAGAGAGGATGTAAGCGAGGCCATAAAAAACTCGTAAATTGCCCGCCCATAGTGTTTCTGTCGGTTAGCTAGAAAGCCCTACGGGTACGCAATAAAATTTTAAATTACTCTAATGGAATATTTTATGACTTGTTTGAAGGACGATGGTTCATAGGTTTTTGTGGTTGAAAACTATAAATGAGAGTGTCTATTTTTATTGGACCAAATTGTTTTAAATCCTTCTAATTCATCGCTTTGTCGAGAAAAGGAATGAGTTGTTCACACGGAATACATTAAAGGACAATGCTCATGGATGGATTGTAGGAACTCAACCTCAACTCAGAAATGAAACGATTGTATAGATATCTATATATATAAAATTCAAAGTCCTGACTGACTGATACATCAACGCACAGCCTAAACCGCTGCTGGTCCTAGAGACATGAAAAACCTGGGCTTCGGAGACTTTCAATAAAATATTTTGTTTGACATGTCATACACGAACGACAATTATTGCTCTAAAAAAATGATAATCGTTTAAATAAACCTTCTATTCTAGTTATTTTTTATTAATGTAGAATCGGTAAAGTACGAGTATAATTTTTTTACATGTTTTTTGAAAGACGTGATCATGACACTTTCAAAACTCAAGGTCATATTAATCATAAATATCATTTGAAACGGAACGTCATTTAAAGGGAATAAAACAATAACAAAACTTTTTTAGTTTAAATTACATTCCCTGTTGAAAAAAAATATGAAATGCGTAATGTCGTAAAAAAATATGAAAATCATTACTATAATATTTTGATCTTGATACATGGGACTATTTGGTACAGACGCCAGCGCATCAAGCTACTACAATCTGTCAAATTTATTTAATAGATTTTCAACTTTAACGCTAAAGCATTAAGGTTCACCGTTGATTGGTACAATTTGACAGTTTCGGGTAGCTTGATGTGCTGGCGTCTGTACAACGTTTGCTCCTTTTGGTAATTTGGGACTTTGGTCCTTTTCCTTTAATAATTACGCACAACGTTGAGTTTTAACGTAATTAATTCATTAGCTACGTTTTATCTCTGCCTACCCTCCGGATTATAGGCATATTCGTCCTAATGTTCTGTTCGAAAATATCATCAAACTAGAATTAATCCTGTAAAACTTCGATTACGACAACATTAAAACATAAAGCTACGAGGCTGCTACGGCGTAGCAAACGTAGCAGCCTACGAGTCTCATTTCTTGAGCTATTCATAAAATGACTGCCTCCAATTCCCACTAAAAGGATCCATTATCAATATTAAAGTGCAATCCGACGTAACCTACGGAGATATGAGGCACAGTCGTAACGGGGTGAAGTGATCCTTTCATAAAATATTAGCTTTGTGCGAAGGTAATCCCAGTAATGGCCCGCCTGGGCCGAGCGAGGCTAATTAGTGAAATAGCCTACGCAGTACGCTTTACTTATTAGCTTAGCTGGGACGTGAGCATCGCGGGGTTATATGCAGAATTATTTTGTGGTAGTGTAATTATTTTGGTAAATTATTTACAAGGTATGAAACAAGGTTTTGAGGCTTTTTCGAACAAAATTATGCAGGGTTTCCTGTTTCTTTGTACCCAGCTACCTGCTATTAAAAATGTATGATAACATACATGTAGGTACACAACATAGCTGAATATTTACCATTAGATAGATAGGCGGAATACTCTTTATTGCGAATATTTATACCATAAAAACTACAGATATAGATGTAGAAATTTTACAAGAGATGACACAATTGGCGGTATTTTCGCTAAAAGCGATCTTTTAAAAACAACCATTGGATAGATTAAGCGAAAAGGAGAGACAATACTGAAGATATTCTGTAGTGTGTAATTTACATATTATACTTATCTATAAAAATATACAATAACAATCATGAAACAAGTGCAAAGAACAAAAAATTGTGCCTATGGCGAAGATAGTATGTTGGACAATTCAATCTCCATTTAGATTTAATAATCACAAGATTTTTCGATCTATTAAAACTCATCTTTTCTTAAACCTAATTTGAACCACTGATTAAATCTTAGTCACTGAAAGAAAATGATTTCAGCATTGTCTCCTTACTTATTATCTGCGTCCAGCTATTAATTCAATTCTATAGAATTGTAAATGAAAGAGCAAATCTCTGTTATTATGATCAGAAACCAGAGAGGCAATGATGAGCCTGCGACTAGATTTTGAACGTTTTAAATTGCGAGAACTGGCCTTCAGATTGATGAACCTATCTATAAATATAAATTTCCAACTCAATCTAGTCCTGAAAATTACGGGTTTTGTTAAGAAAAATACTATAAATACATACAACATTATAATTACACTAAAAACTAACTAACGCGTTTCGCTGACTTTTGTCATGTAGCCGTCCACGAAACCGGCGGTACACAACACCCTTCGGTCAGAACTCTTCCTTGAGGAACTTCTCGAGATGATGTGTGTGTGAGTGTGTGAATTTTATACTGAAAAGTTGTGGATAAAGGTATTGGTGGTCGGTTGCTAATCTAAGTCGGTACAAATTTTGTATTATTTTTTTCGTATTTAAGCAAATAAGGTATTTTGTTTTTAGTATTTTGTTTGAAGTAATAATAGCCAGACGGGTCGATCGTCAGGTTAAGTTAAGCTTGCCGCTGTCGGTCCGTGGATGGGTGACCATCTTTACATACCGAGACCCCCCGACGGAAAGCACGTTAAGCCAATGGTCCCAACTGTCATTCTTGGATCTTTGACAGTCGTTACGGGTCGTCAGAAGCCCGAAAGTCTGACAACCAGTCTTACCGAGGGATATCGTATTACCCAGTAACTGGGTTGTGGAGGTCAGATAGGCAGTCGCTCCATGTAAAATACTGGTATTCATTCAGCTGCATCCGATTAGACCGGAAGCCGACCCCAGCATAGTTGGGAAAATGCTAGGCAGATGATGTTTGTTGTTTGTTTTGTTTTTAAACTATTATAAGAGCGATGAAAAAGCTGAACGTTTCCGGGTTTCAGTAATTATGCAATGAAATAACTGCGTATGTTCAGCCACCAAAGCAAATTTATTATACAACAAATACAGCTTCATCACAATACAAAAATAAATTACAATGTCCGCCACAAACAGCACCGAAGGCAATTCAAATGAGTTTCGTTTTCCCGTCATAAAAATAAAAGATAATTAGTAGGTACTTTTTACACCAAACTCAAATCCAAACCGAAAATAATAAAAGCTGTGTTGGTCGTAGGTACAGACGCCAGCACATCAAGCTACTACAATCTGTCAGATTTCTTTAATAGATTTTCGACTTTATTGCTACAGTATTAGGTTCAAGGTTGATTGGGAAAATCTGACAGTTTCGGGTAGGTTGACCTGCTGGCGTCCGTACAGTCCGCAATGAAAGTCGATTATAACTTTAGTTTTTTTTTTAATCATAGTTTCATGACATAATATTATGCGTACCTATTCCCCGCAGTGTTTGGCAGACATGTCTAGTACACGCCAGTTATATTTAAGTCCCATGGCATAAACAAGGTAATAAACTAAATATAAAAACGAAAATCATAAATAGGTACAATCCGACTGGGATTGTACTTATGTGTATTTTTTATTTTAGTTTCAAGAGAATGCGTTCCCGACAACTGAGTGCGTAAATTCCAATTAATAAAGATCAAATTCTCAAAACACGTACCTATTCGTTTGTATGAAACTAACAGGTGTCAAGAACGCATTCCCTCGTGAAGACGAGAGAATGCGTTCTTGAAACCCGTCAGTTTTAAAGTGACGACTTTAGGTAATTATTTCAGACTCTAGTTAAGAGTATTTTGCAGATGCATCACAACACCGTCGTTGCGGTGTACGTCGATCTATCGTGGCCACCGCGATGACCCAGTTACAAATGCGGAAATCGTCATGAAGTGTTTATTATAATTGTTTAAGTGACACGCTCACCTTAAAACTAAACAATGGCTGCAAAACAGTCTATAAAAATAAAAACTGATCTGGGAAAGCAATTAGTACGACCGTTACATCCAGGAGAAAACAGACATAGAAAACCTGTAAGACATGGTATGTCAACTGAACGACCACATACAAAACTTGCAGGAATAGGTACAAGATCTGCAAGGACAATTAAAATGCTTAAAGGCACAAGAAAAAGAAGAACCTTCCGATAAACAGGTCAGTGAGACCATAATACCTGCTCAGCCCACTAACAGTGACGTTCACGTTGAGTACTGCACAGACGAGGATGAACTCGCCAGAGAGACTGGGTGGATTAGGGCGAAAAACAGGAAGAAAATGAAGTTGAACACCTCCCTTACTCCACCACCACTACAACAAACTAGCACTATAGCGCTCAACAGCAGTAACTGAACAAAAAAGAGAAGGCAACCTCTAAAAAAAATCTAGCACCACCTCCAATCGTAGTGGACGGTGTTAAGAATTACCAAACATTCTACGACTTTTTGACTAAATTTCAGCCAGTAGAAACATTTACCGTCAAAATGTTAAGCGGTAATAGTGTGAAAATAAATGCGAAAACTGAAGAATCCTACAGAGTGATTGCCCGACGCTTAACAGAAAATAACTGTTTATGGCACTCATACGAGGATAAGCAGACCAGGCCGATTAGGGCCAGATTAGTGGCGAGAAAATTGCATCCTTCTTGCCTACCGGCACCCTAATTGCGTAACACACGATCAATCTTACTCGGTTTCATTTTGACAGTTCAATCCTCAATACTCAATACATTTATTTGCATTCCACAATGTGAACTTAGGTGGTAGGTACATTACAAAATATACATAATTTTAGATCATTGTGGACCCTGTCGGGCACAGCAAGATAGAATAGAGGAAGAGGGCTATTATTATATTATTATTTGAAAAAGTATAATATTAATGTTTTTACTACTACTCACTTCAACTTTATTATTTTTGGTATTCATTTTATTTATCATTAAAATATTCATTAATATTATAATAGCATTTGTGGACTAGGTATTGTTTTAGTTTATTTTATAAATATATTAAATTTTTGTTCATTTTTAATTTTTAGTTCAACAACATTCATTGCGTTATTTACGTGTTGAGCAGATAAATTTTTCGAACTTATGAGCAACTAGCTTCTGCCCGCGGCTTCGCCCGCGTGGATATCGGAAATTTACCCACGGGAACGTGCTAACAGGATAAAATGTATGTGCTTCCCCAGAATGCCATCTATGTCGCGGGCCCTTTGTGGCTAATTACAATAGAAAACCAATTGTGTCTCATTAGTGGTGATTAAGAGGGTACCTATATGATATCTTTACCTAAGTACCTAACTAATTTAAAAAAAAAACTCAATAACAGAAAATTAAATACCTACCTACCTAAATAAACCTATTTCTGATGATAACTAATCTAAACTCAATAAATAAGCAAAATCCCTAAAAACTAATATCTATACGAATGACTAAACCTACCTAACAGTATTATAAAATAACCTACGATCACTACGTACACTATAATCAAATATACTACCTATACTTTAAAATTAAAATCTATACCTACGACTCATATAAAAATAAACCTAAATAACTCTAAAAACTAAAAGGAATAAAAATGAACTCCACTGCGGGTGACCCAACCTACGACAAACTTAGTATTTGCGGTTGGTACAGTACAGACAGTGGTAATCGGGTATAGGGATCGAACCGCAAAATTAAGTTTGTTTTTTATTGTATATACTTTTCCGGGATAAAAAGTACCCAGTGTGGTGCCCAGGATATTAAAGAATAATTATACCAAGTTTCATCGTAATCGAACCGGTAGTTTTTGCGTGATGCCTGAACAAACAGACAGACAGACAAAAATTTTTTTAATCACATTTTTGGGTTCGGTGTCGGTCAAGTAACACCCCCTGCCATTTATTTTTTGGATATTTTCAATGTACAGAATTTTCACTTCTACAGATTTATTATAAGTATATATATGGATTAGCAATTTGCTTCAAAGTGATTCTGATTCCGATTGATCGTGTGTTACGCAATTAGGGTGCTGATCGGATTAAAGATGACCTAACGTCGCAAGGATTCCAGATAGAAAATGCAATTGACAAGCTAAGCTGGAGAACAAAAGAATAGCTGAATATGTTCATACTATCATTTAAGAATGGCGGAGATGCCAGTAAAATATACGGCATTAAACATATCCTAGGGTGTAAAGTTAAAATAACCCCGCTTAAAAAATCAAAAATAATACCGCAGTGTCTCTTACACTGCGGTATTATTTTTGATGCCAGGTTTAATAAAGGATAAAAAAAAGCGAAAGACGGACAGAAAAGATAGTCGATTAACATTCTTAATGTTAATCGACTATCTTTTCTGACCGTCTCACTCGTTAATCTTCTGGGGATAAAACAGACGGTAGGCAACTTTTAAACAGGGCCCTACGTAATTATATACAGAAGTTCTTACACCCTTGACTTAGTAAGACAAGTTTGGCCCGATGTAAGCCAAGTTCGTCAGGAATGCGTCGGCGAAACCCGCTAACTTCAACAACTAAGCTATGTAGTTTGAAAATTGCCTAAATTTAATTATTGTGTACAAAAGGAGAGTTTTGCCTCGTGGAGAATTAGGCTGGGCTTTACAGGCACTCGGCAGTGTTACACAACGTGGAGACTACGACCAATTTGCATTAAAAATAACGGGTTCCACTCCGGGAGTGCCGGTAGAAGTGAAAACTTGAATATTAACGTTGTGCATTTTTCATATTTTGGAATGCGGTCTACTCTCCCTCCATCTTACGAATTTTCGATCAGGTCATGTGTCCTGACGCGAGCTCCGTCTTACGAATTTTCGATCAGGTCACGTGTCCTGACGCGAGCTCTATCTTACGAATTTTCGATCAGGTCACGTGTCCTGACGCGAGTTTAACGCTCATCACAAAAAAAAGTGCACAACGCTGCTAAAGAAGTTTTCACTTCAAAAACTATCGATCGATCGATCGATGATAATAATAGTAAAAAATCTGACTGTTGGTCTCGTGGTCATAAGCGCGACTGCTGAGCGTGGGTTCCTGGGTTCAATTCCCGGGTCGGGCAATGTTATTGAGTTTTTCCATTAAGAGTTTCTTAGTAGCAGCCCGGAGTTTGAAAGTCAGCGATGTGATACCGATAATTACGAAAATTATCCCTCTGATCTCTCTCCCATTGTGTCGGATTGCCGTCCCATCGGACTATAAGAGCGGGGGCACACGATGCGTTGCGGCGCCGCACCGCAAAGATTTCACCGTATCAGCGGGCACACGAGCGGTGCGGCGCCGCAACGTTGCGCCCCAGCAGCGGGACAGTCATGGTTAATAAAAATGGATCGTCAGACTCCGACGTCGCAACGCATTCACTCCTCCCCACCTCGTCTCATTTATTTATTTATTTAACCTTTTCGCCGCTACGCATCGTGTGCCCCCGCTCTAAGAGTGAGGGAAGTCCCTCTTCCCTCACTGTGTGCACCTGTCTGCGCAGACACTTATAATAATAATATCCCTGGACATTTCACACAGCGCCATCTACTCCCAAGCTAAGCAACCTAATGCTTGTGTTATGGTAACAAGATGGCTGATAAACTACTTATATACATTTTTTTTTTTTTTTGTAAATACATACATATTATAGATAGAAAAACACCCAGACTCGGAACAAATACATGTAGGTCATACAAATATTTGTTCCGTGCGGGAATCGAACCCGCGACACGCAGCGCAGCAGTCAATCGCTTAACCACTGCGCCAACCGTGCTGTCAAAATGCACTATAATAACTTATGCACTATAATAACTTTTATCATAGATAGAATTATAGATCTTAGCTATAGCTAATCGGTTTGATGTTAGAACTTTATGTCGTTAGAAATAAAGTATTGCCAGTGTTTTCATTTATTGTCGTGTTGCCGTTACGAATGAAATTTAATTTGATAAATGAAATGTTTGTTTTCTACTAATTAAATTACATTTTATTCGAAAACTTCCATCGGTATCTTATTAAACTTCTATATTATCTGACGACCCTGTTTACTTATCTCTTTTGGTGACCGTCCGTTTTTTTTTTGTTGCCAGCCTCTAAGTTCCCTTCAGTCCAGATGTAGATACTCGTACGACTATCCTCAATGAGCTTAAGGAATGAGGAGATTTGTATTTAAAACACATTTTCAATATGAAAAAAATAATTTATTATCAGATTAAAGTATAAAAAAAATATTACTCATTGTTTTAAAAATGAGAACTTATAAAATAACTATACATATCACCCTCACGAAAACAGACAAGGTACTTAGGTACAAAAGATAGTCAGGTAATAGTAGGTACGGATAAAGGTACAAACGGATATGTATATAACTTTATAGTAACGGCTGAAATACACATGCTATTTAAAAGCACGCTTGTTTGCTAGTAAGTAGCTTGCTTATTTAGCACGCTATCCGCGTGAGCAAAATTATGATCCTCTTTTAATCATGAAGCGACGCGCTCTTTACTTGTGGTTACTAAGTGTACAAATACGCTGTGCAACCCGAATCTCTTCAAGGCGAGAGTGAATAGGCTTCTTCTGGGCAAGCTCGTTCCACCGTAGATCTCATCCCTGCCTCTGGGCTGGATTGAGGTCAAGAGTGAGCCCATTGTCAATAAAAAAATTAAAAAAATCTGCTCGATATTAGCTTGCGTTGTACTAATACGTAGCATGTGTATTCCAGACTTAATACAGGAGTTGCCTTTCACAAACAGGTTGGCAAATTAATTTAATAATGTGATGTTAATTTTATTTATCCAAAAGTATTGAAGAGATTGACATCAGCGCCTCTATCGGTCGAGAATAAAACTTGAAATTTGTAGGAAGGTGCAATATGCCAACCGCTTAACTGAGCTGTTGCCTGAGGTAGCAGCACGGTGCGGGAGGTGTGCGGTGACGTGATGCGAGAGCTCAGTGATTCGTCAACTTGTGACAACTATCACCCCTCCCGCACCGCGCAGCTACCTCAGGCAACGTCGCAGTTAAGCGGTCGGCCTATAGTAGTTATTATTTTAAGAACATCGATGCAGACTTGCAATTAATACTCAAAATGCCACACCATTACGTAAGCTGCAAAATCCTAAACTACGATCGATAAAAGCACTGACGCAAATCAAATCGCTGCATACATTTTTTTTTTTTTTGTTTACTAAAAGGTAGAACGTTATACGTTAAAAGTCATACTTTGCTATGTCCCTTATTACATAACGAACATTAGGGCGAATATATTTCAACTACGAATAACAGTATGCTGTTCTAATAATAGACAAAGACCGTTACACACGTAGCTATAATATACAGATAAGTTATTTTTTTCTTAAATAAGTTTCACTACAATATCTGCGCTAGCCGCTAGAGATAGAAAGATTTATTCATATACAATTTTACAAGCATTTAAAATAAAGAACTTTGGTACATAATTTACACCAGCCCGTATATTAATATTTGAATGATTTATATTATCGTATTATGAATTCCTTTATTTTATTTTTTCATTCAGCTAGTGTGTAACGGACTTTAGCCATGGGTATGCGATTGGCATTACGAATATACCAAGCACGAAACTCCAAATACTCCATCACGCTATTTCTAACAACTACTACAAAAAGCGGATATCAAAACACGCAATGGAATGTTTCCGCATTGAAAGTATCGTGATTGGCAACTTCGCTCTATTATAAAATCGATGAGTATTATATTTTGTGAAGAATACTTGGTACTGGTTCTATGGCACATCAACTCAACTAAGAGTATTGCTATACTTTACCACTAGCGTAAGCAAGAAAGGGATAGTAACAGTTTAGAGCTGACAAACTATTTCACTGACGTCTCTAAGTTTTGGCTTCACCTAATTTGACAGCTGTCATTTACTTCCATATTTTTATTATATTGTGTAAGAGAATGAGATAGCAATATTTTAAGTTTAGTTGAGCCAGTGCGCAACAGGGCCAGAGCCATTCTAATTAGTTTATATTAAGTCTTGATTATTATTTGTTCAGTTTATCGAAGTCCCCATTGTACCGGTAACTTCACTGCTAGTAGAATAATATACATATCTAACTTTATACGTTATTTCGTGTAATGTCTGATTTTGACAGGTTACTTTTTTTAATACGAAGGCAGTATTTTTTTTTGCCGCTTTATATCACTGCCTAGCTGCCGAGTACTGCCAAATTCCTACATCTACGCGATTATACTGAACATATTGTGCATCGACAACGCGGCTCATAAACAAAAATATATTATCATAAAATATCTTGACAGCTTCTGAGCTTACAATGTATAAATAATTTTATAAAATTTAATTGACTATCACAATTATACGTAGGCCTTTAAAAAACCTGAACTGATTTCAAATCACAATAAACCACATTCCAATAATATTATAAGATTTATCACAATCAAAATAGATACTGTGCTGCGAGCGAAGTCCGCTATTTGGAAAATGTTGACAACGACTGGGCAGTGCTAACACGTTTTTATTAAGTAATTATAATTCAGTATGACAATGCTGGCATCTTCTCAACTTCGCCCGCCCGCAACAGTTACAAAAATACAAATTATTGAATATTAAAAAAATAAATAAAACATCACAGATTCCCGCGCAACGCTTTGCAAGAATTTGTATTTCAAAGTTAAACTTCTGAAATAGTTTGAAGATTGATCTGAATTTTATCTACGTCATACTGCTGTAACATTATGGCAAGTTTTAATAATTTAATAACATCAATGATTATTATGCATTTTATCGATTTTTTTTTTCTAAAATTACCTATAATAATAATAATTACTTTCCGTGGGTTCCCAACAGGGTATTATGAAAGATTACTAATAAATACGCCAAACTGCGCGGGCCGCTAAAATTCCGCTTTCCAATATTCATTTGCCTAAAGATTAAGTATGCCACCTTATTTTATAAACCTTTGTAGTAAGTAATAAGAAGAATATTGTGCCATAGCTACCGACAAGCGTAGGGAATCTTCAGCTACATTTTGGATCCTATCAAACTACACATCGAATCATAATTATTGACTGCCACTCATACTTAATACAACTTGGTCGTATAAGGAATATAAGCAATGCAGACTGATACTCGTGTAATCATACTTTGATAGTGATTATATAAAAGTGTCTTTGTGTACTTTGATACTGGATGCTGAATTCCTTCTACGTTGATAACGGATACGCGTAGCAATTAAAAAACAACACGCCATTAGAATAAAATTTGATAAATTGATGACGTTTGCGGAAGAGACCACACGTGTTATGGCGCCTTATACAGTCTAGTGTAGCATTCCAAATTACATTGCAATGGCCATTATAGGCGACACACGCACTGCTTCTGCAGACATTGGACGCAACATTGGCATTCCATTTATTTACTACTCCGTGACGCAAGCGTGACACGTAGCGACGTCGCAAGCCGACGTAAGCGCAGAAGAAATTCCAACCAAATGTCGATAGCATCTGACGTACCATTGACCTTTGGCTTCCAACAGATTTAAAATATGACATCATTTTAAAAGTGCGTATATATTATTATTTGTAATTTTCATTGTAACATTTAGCTTATTCAAAAAGCTCGTTTCAAAACTCGAAGATACGAACTAAGCAATAAATCTTCCGTACGTAGGTATAATTTAAGATTACTACGATGGCAATACTAAATGATGGTTTGTGACTGATAAATGTGAAGAAACAGACGCCATACTACATAGCTGTACGGGCCGCTGGAACTTTAATTTATCAAATAGATAAGCTATATTTTTTTATAATTTATAAGCTGTCCCAGTCATCACCAAACACTGCCGCTATAGTAGATAAAGTAAATCCCTACATAGTTATGAAAAGGCTAGCTTAATTCAAACTTTCTGACTTTATCTGCGCTTTGTAAGAAGTTTTTCCTCTACCTAACGAGCATTCAGACATTTACGTCTGCCAGCAGAACGGTAAAATCTTTCAAACAATCTTATCTTTTATCTGTTTACTCAACCAAACCGAAGCGTGGTATAACCCACGCTTCTTCAATGCTATCCATAACTGAGACCGTATCTCGCCGCGACTTGTGGCGTATGTGTGGTGGCAACTGCTAGTAACAAGGGTACATCGTTCACGTCAATGTTCAGTGATTTTGTCAACGTAGCGATGTCACAGAAGTCGGTGGACATTAGCATGTCGGCTAACGTTTTTGATAGCACGCAGAATTCACGGAGTTTGCCTTCGAGGAAGGATATACACTGGAAAAGAAGAAAAGACTGATATTAAATTTTCTGATCGGAATCTGATGAAAATGGATTCGAATCTCCACGATGACAAAAAAATTGGAATCCAATTTTTATTATATTACTACTACATAAAGAAAAAATAGCGATATTTTTTCTTTGCATTCCTAAATTGAACATGGGTTGTAGGCTAGCAAAAATATTCGATGTTTTGTGTCGATTGATGAATTATTGTTTTATACTACAGTAGATTATGTAGATAATAAAATATAATGAATATCTATAGTAAAATATCTGAAGTTACGTGATGTCTAAATAATTGTTTGTTTGTGTTTTCAGGACTATGATGATACTAATATTACATATTTGTCTCAGAAAGTAGGTACCTATTTATTATATAGGTATATTTTATCACATAATTATTCACATGACTTTTTTCCATTATTTTACGTATTTTTGGAACGAAGTTCCTTATCGCGCGTTGCGAAAGGGACGGAAAAAATTAAGACCAAAAGTTGGAACGACACTTTTTGCTATAGTTGTAAGCCGTGCGACGTGCGCGTGTTTCTCTCTCTCTCCCTCTCTCTCTCTCTCTTATAGAAAGCAAGCCAGTTATACTTCGTTCCATCCGGGTGTCCCTTGACACCTCTCAAGTTTTTTTATTAATAAATATATTATCTTTCTTTCACAAATAAAGAACAAATGAAAGAGAGGCAATATTCACCTGTTGCGCAGGCACCTTGGCCTTCCACATGGCGGGTAGTGTGTCCAACATGGCACCCACCAGTGACGACATGCCGCCTGAGCCACAGTCTCTGCCTATCACACGCACTTCCCTGGGAACAAGACAAATGTGAACATTAGATTACAAGAGGCAAATAAAAATATTAAAACTTTAAAGTGGGGGAGAGTAATTCTTCGAACAGTAGGATAAATGATATTTATTTCATGTGTGTTTCAGCCCGAAAGTCTGACAACCAGTCTTGCCAAGGGGTATCGTATTACCCAGTAACTGGGTTGTGGAGGTCAGATAGGCAGTCGCGCCATGTAAAATACTGGTATTCAGCTGCATCCGGTTAGACTGGAAGCCGACCCCAACATAGTTGGGAAAAGGCTAGGCAGATGATGATTTCATGTGTTTTCCAGCTACAATGGTGTGAGTCAGTGTTTTGATATCTTCTCCAGGACCTTAGCATCAGCCAAAACTAAGATTAAGTTACATGTGCAACCATTCGAATAAGGGCTGATTTTTCCAACAACAGATAATTTTATCGGAGGAATAATTTTGAATTTTTGACAGTTCTTCTATACAAAATATGTCAGACGTCAATTTTATTCCATGAATAAAAATTATCTGTAATTATCCGTAATAATAATTAGTCCAATAGCAGCATATTATTTTTAAGTTTACTCATAATTTTAAGTAGCTCATACATTGTACACTATTTTAAGGCATGCAGTGTTGTATTTCTTTTTTGTTTAAGTTTACCTAGTATAATAAATAAATCTGTTTAAGTTTACATAGTTTAATAAAAAAATCTGTTAATTGTACAAAAATACATCTTTACACATAAAAAATAAATTTTGTTTTTTTAAAGTACATAACATATGACTTGAACAATGATTCCTATCCGACTACTCTGAGAAGAAAGACCAAGAATCAACATTTCTAAAATTCATTGCAACTGCTCTCGGTACAGACCATTTTTGCTATGGAAATCTTCTGTACTATCCAAACTCTTGCGAAACAGGCGAACAATGACGGCAATGAAAGTTTTGACTGTCACTGTTCAAAACTACATACCTACTCTACGGGTTGTTGCGCTTTTCGATGCGCACAAATTTTAACAGTAATAAATCAGTACAATTTCTACACGATTAAAGGACTGACATACTTTAATTTAGTTTATAAACAGGAGCAATTAACTAACTCTTGTTTCCATCAATTAATGCTTAAATGCTAACGAGCCTAATAGCTTGCGTTGATAGTTACCAAGTATTAATGTCTCCTATGATAGCGACGGCCTGCACGGGCGACTCCGTCGTCTTGTTGATGTATGACGTCAGGTCCAAGTCGCGACGTAGCTCTGGCTCCCACGCACTCGGTTTGGCAATTGTTCCTGTAATGACAACGGAATATGTAACATAATAGTATATTTATGAAAGTGACAGTAATTAGCGTATTATTTATTTGTTTCCGATGCAGTCAGGACAACATCCGCCAAAAAAAATGTGTGCGGGCGGGAGACCTCGTCAGGAAAGAAGTTCGTCGTAAAATAGTCACACGCACGTGTGTGCGTACGAGCATGAGCGTAACTTGGATATTAAAGAAAGAGACGAAGATAGAGTAAGTGAGAATTTAATACGCGTTTTTTATTCATAGCCATCTAGTATAAGTTCTTAAAAGCTCTCATAAAGTTGCCGCCATCTTGGATTTTTCGAAAACTTCCTCGAAAACCATGAAAACTATCTCTCTCACAAAGAATGAAAGTAGCATGGAGGGGGCATAACGCTTCTTAGATACGTAAAGATTACTACCAGTTTACTCCTTAAGATTAAATTAAACTAGTACTTAACCCTGGAAAAGTTCTTGCAGGACAGAATCACTTTTATGAAAAAAACAGCTAGTTTCCATCAATAATTTTCCTTGCAAACGTATTAGGATCGTGTTTCAGCTTAACATAAACGACAGCTTATACTAACCTTGTAAAATTAAATCAGGTACATAGTGATCGGTGACCGCTCCCAGCAGCGACGCGTCGAACCCTGACCGCGCGCGCACGCCGCACGCAGACCGCAGCGGTCCCGTCGGGAACTCCACCACTTGCTGCACGTCCACCAGCTTCTCCGCAGCCTTCTGCCTATTCAACCTCCTAACAGGCCTTTTTGGCTCACATACTTCTTCTTTAGACTTCACGAAGTTAACGACGACTGTGTTTTCTTTACGTTGACGCACAAATGTTTTAGGTGACACTTCTCTTTCAGGAGATGTTTCGACAATGGTTTCCTTAGCGAACTGAGGTTCTATCTGTCGAGGCATGTCGTTCATATACTCCATCTCAGAAGCGTTGGTCGGCGTCTGCAGCAACGACTCCATCATCTGACACTTCACACAAGTCTCGCACCGCTCCTCCTGTATCGGCGGCACGATGGTCGGGTCAAACTGGAAGTTATCCAACTTCAAATTCCCCGGTTTACCAATATAGTGCCTATCTAATATCTCTAAGTTTTTGCTCTTCATATAATTAGTGACTATCTGAGGATACTTATCGAACTCGAACTTAAAACCGGAATGTTTGATTGGTTTGGAATGTTGAAGCGTTTGCCCGCAGCATTTCGACGGACTGTCAGCCCGCTTGTCCTGCTCACAGCCTCCTTTCTTGCACATTTCAGTCATCTTCTCTGGTACTTCAAGGGTGAGGGGTTCATTGTGGATTTTGGAAGACTTCTTCACGGATTTCCCGTCGGCTGACTTGTTCTTCAGCCCCACTAACTTGTCGTTATCACCTAACACGAACACGACTTTCTTCTCCTCCGTCTCGTTCTCTGAGAGCGTCGAGTTAAGACTAGAATCTGAGGAGGCTTTCAAAGACAGCATCATGGTCGGGTTCCTCTTCAGTTGGCTGGGGACAGGTACGTCACTCGTAGAACTAGAATCTATACCTGCTAACTCGGAGCTATTAGAGAGCTTTTGACCTAAGTTGGCGAGCGTGGACGATCGCTTGATGGTGACCTCGCTGGCCGTTAACGTACTGACACTACTATCACTATTCTGAGTATTCTCTGACGGCACCGTTAAACTATCTGCGATGCACTGTCCAAGCTGGGTAACGTGTGTGGTGGTCCTGCGCAGGCCGGTGGGTTCGGGAGTCGTCACGCTTACGACTTTACTTTCTTTGATAATGCAGTCTTGGAATTGGAAGTCGTTTCGTCTGACATCACCGCAGCGCAAGAAGTAGGTGAGGACTACGAGGAGTCTGTTGAGGAACTGTGTGTTGGTTGGGCCACTGATGACAGTGCGGGCAGCGCGAGGAGGGAAGCCAATGCTTCCGCAGAGATCGTTGAGTTGCGCCCAGAGAGCGTTGTAAGGCTTGTCGATCGTGTCCTGTGGCCTCGACTGGTGGTCGATGCTGTCGTACGGACTCACAGTGGCCACCCAGCCCAGGTGGTAGGTTAGCACGTGCGTTAGAAGCGTGCTGATGAAACTGTAACGAAAGAAAGACCTTGTTAGAATGTCGTGTGCAGTCACGATCACGATAATTAGTGTTTGGTTCGCTCATTAATAGATCACGATTCACGATTAGCTAAATTAAACAAAATTGCTTAATAAGAACGTGTCGCATAATAAATATGCACTGAGTAATTGAAAAAGTAGACTTATTTAAGTAAAGCCTAAGTAAGCCTTCGATCGAATGAATGTAAACATCCGTTGAAGGATATCGAATTGACTGTAGAAATTGTATCAAAAATAATGTTAACGGTTCACTTAAATCGATTTATATAATCTGGTAAAACTAAATTCAATTAACACTTACGAGTTAATTATTTTAAATTAAAACAAAGAGGTAAAAAACTCGTATAAATGTATATTCAAAGACAATTTATTCATCCATACATAATATTATAAAATTGAAAATAAACTGTACGTAACGTTTTCAAGCCTAAACCACTGAACTGATTTCGATACGGGATTCGGCTTCTATTTGACCCCGTAGCACGTTCCCGTGGAAATTCCCGACAACCACGAGGGCGAAGCATAGAGCAGAAGCTAGTGTAGCGGTATCTACAACGCTACATGCGAACAACGCGTCATACTGACGTCACGCAAATCCTGCATCTCGCAAGCAGAGTTTACCGCGCAATTAGCATAGATACAATTTCCCAACATCAATCGTTGGGCAATTGCCCGCCAGACACCACACCCGTCTGGTCGGAGCATCCTCCCTTTTCTATGGAGGATGAGAGAACTTTACACCCTGTTCCTCATACCTCTAAACTAGTATTAGATAAATCATTCGAAAACGTGTTCAAATCATCGCCAATGTATTTCTAGTTACGCGAACTCTTTCACAGACCTATGTTGCACAACAATGTTAGGCAATGTGTTGAACGGACGTCAACCTATTAAAAAACAAAAATACGTAATACATCATCAGGAATCACGTGAGTTTAATACGTAAACATTACGACGGAAATACCTAAGTAGCATAACTCGACTAACTTCGAAAAATAATCTAAAGAAAAGAAACAGACAGCATTTCCATTCACACTTTGTTTCAGATAACTGACACGCGAAATCGCGCCAAAATGTAAGCATAGTTTTTGTTGTTGGAATTTTTTTTAATTTTCGTCATTAATCGACGGTGTTGGACGCGTTCCAGACGGTGAACGGGGCGATAGTCACGTCTGGAGTCGAGATTGATTATCGAACTTACATAATTGTCGCGTAGAAGCGATGCGGTCTGATATGATGACTAATGAAACGACTGTTTTGATTTAAAATAATGGACTGTTATGTTTCGCGGTTTGTGTAGATTTTTCACCGTATTTTTGGAAGAAGCGCAGATAGAATTTTAGCGAGAGTATACGAGTGGTCCTAACCTACGGTGTTCAGAGCTGGACGCTTACCGAGTCGAAAAAGTTTCACTTTGTAGTTTGCCAAAGAGCGATGGAACGCAGCATTCTGAATGTAAAAAGACGATAGAATCTGGAACACCACGTTACGTTCTAAAACGGGCATGCTGGATTTAGGAAAGAAGGCTGCCAGCCTTAAATGGGATTGGGCGGGTCACATCAGCCGCATGTATGATGACTGCTGGGCAAAAGTCTCCACACAATGGGTGCCTGAAGATGGCGGGCGCCGCCGAGACCGATCCAGAAAGAGATGGCGAGATGACCTGGACGCGTACCGGGAGGGCCGGTTCGAGGTGGCGCGGGAAAAGAGTTCCTGGAAGGATTATAGGCAGGAGAAAGCACGTGTATAAATGACATGTATGTTGCCAATAAGGTAATATAGTTATATTCAATTTAGCAATTCAATTTATCTATACATCTTCTCAAACCCAAGTAAAACATTAACCATCTGAAATATTAAGCTCTTGCAATGGCGCAAGATGGCCGCATGCAATTCAATGTATAAGCACAGCATGTTTAAACAATAACTGCAAATACAGCTGTAACACAAACACCCGCTTTCATATCCAAAGCAAACACCTCTATAACGTTTGTAAAACATTATATAACAGCTAACAGATTGTGCGGGAGCTTTGAGAAAATCATGTGATTGTGTTCATGCCCAGTTATCAGAGGGGCAATTCTCGTAATTTTAAGAACGTTCACAGTCTGATCTCAGTCTCAATCTGTCAAAAAATACTTCTATTTTCCCTACATTTTGACAAGTTTTTGACATTTGTTTGTCGCCGAGATGAGACTGCGACTAGATTTTGAACGTTTTAAACTACGAGAATTGGCCTTCTGATGAGCGTATAATCAACGCCGCGAAGTACCAACATATATTTTTAACGACTGTGAAATATCTCTTTCTATCGCCTACACACATCACGTGAATTGTATGGGAAATAATAAAATAATAACGCACGAATTTCACGATGTCAGAAATCCGTAGAAGGACGTCTGGCAGCTAGATGCGGAACTTTATTTGAAACTAGCTGCGCCCCGCGGTTTTACCCGCATAAGTTTCGATCCCGTGGGAAGATTGGGATGAAAAAATTATCTGTGTTAATCCTGGTTATAAAATATCTGTGTGCCAAATTTCATCTAAATCCGTTCAGTAGCTTTTGCGTGAAAGAGTAACATACATCCATCCATCCATACAAACTTTCGCGTTTATAATATAAGATAGGATGAGAACCATTACAATAACTATGTACCAAAATGTTGGCACTTATTGAGAAGACAGTTATTTTTTCGTGTAATTTAAGCCTCGTTGGTCTGGTGGCTGCAAGCGCTACTGCTGAGCATGAGGTCTTGGGCTCGATTCCTCGACGCAATTGGTCACCAAAGGTCTATCTATAACCTTTTACAGTGGTCATCAACTTTTTCATATAAAATCTTCAAGTGGTTGAGCTGTTCTAATATTTGAAGTACAGACGCCAGCACATCAAGCTACCCGAAACTGTCAAATTTTCCCAATCAACCTTGAACCTAATGGTTTAGCGATAAAGTTGAAAATCTATTAAAGAAATTTGACAGATTGTAGTAGCTTGATGTACTGGCGTGGTACGTGTAAGACCAAAATGTACGCTGTACAGAAAGGAAGTAGGTAATTTATCGCTAATGAATCCTTCTCTTTGCGTCAATTGACTTCCATACGTTCTTCACTAATTTAGAAACTCGAGCCAAATTATTTGAGAAAATTTACCAACGGCTCGCCATTCAGTAACTAATTATATTTTAAATCCGCTGCTTCGCCTGTGGATGTTGGATAATATTCCATTTATACATTGTTTTCATATAAGTAACTCTATTGGTTTACGCAGCGCACGCCAGCTCTCAGTCGGCATTATTTTTCCGACATCTTCAATAAACATCGTCCTATTTCAGCCAATTTACGCAAAACCATACTAAATTATTACTACTAAACCTACTTCATGAATCACTCCGTCCATTGATGAAAACCGTATGAAAATCCTTTCGGTAGTTTTTGAGTTTATCGCGTTCTGACAGATAGACAGACAGACAGACGCGGCGGGGGAATTCGTTTTATATAATATGTAGCGATAAGACTTGGATATAATTTAACAATCATGTTTATAGTGCATCATATACATTATTCCTGGAATAACTGGGTACAACATTCTTCTGGAAGAGATCGCAGTAATGCGATAAGGCCGCCCATTGTATATTTTGTAGTGTGCCATGTATTTTTATGCTATGTATTTTTGTGGTGTACAATAAAGTATATATAAATAAATAAATAACATTTTTGTGTAGGCTGCCAAAAACACCTGTGTATTAAAAAGAAATGGCATTACTAAACGATACACGTTTGAATCTCGTAAGAATTTCCTAGTGGGTGGCACTTTGTCATCACGATTTAAGATCAACCAATCAAGACATTTTACAAACAAAATGATAAGATACTTTTTTCTCCACACCCGTCATAGATTAAGTAGTTATTTATTTGTGTATTATTTCAAATATGCTTTCAGATTTAACATTTTAACTGATAGGACAAATTCTACTATTTTGAAATAACTTCTTTATGAGGAACTAGCTGCGCCTCGCGGTTTCGCTGCATAAGTTTCGGTCCGGTGGGAATATCGGGATAAAAAGGATCCTATGTGTTAATCCTGATTATAAACCATCTGTGTGCCAAATCTAATCCAAAAATTAAAAATAGTTTTTGCGTGAAAGAGTAACGAACATCCATCCATTCATCTTCACAAACTATCGCGTTTATAATAATAGAAGGATAGGATTAAAATTGCGGTTTAACAGCTAATGGCAGTTTGGCATAAGCGTTTAATCTTCAGATAAAAATGATCTAACGATTAGAAAATCGGCCCTTTTAGTTTATTCCTTATATCCGCAACCAGCGGTACCGGTCGAAGTGGTGGTCTTAGGGATTGCCTATGTCCAGCAGTGGACGACTTTCTACTGAAATGATGACGATCCTTCCATTCGCTTGCATCTTAACTTTGGTCCTTCCACCCAAAAATTGCGGATGAAAGGACCAATATTTGTGTATTATTATATTTATTTTATTTATTTATTAGGGATAAAAAAAACAGTAGTACAATCACATGTTACACACTATATATAAACTTAAAATAATAGCACTAATTGCACTACCAACACTATTATCCACTGATCACTAGCTTTAAGATTAATGCTACGTGTGTTAAATACATTTTAAAAAAAGTTACAAATAAACAGCGATTACGGACGTTCAAGTAAAATGACAGAATTAAGATGAACAAAAATAAAAAAAAAACATTATCTAAAACAAAGAAAACAAAATTACGAAGCTAGTAAACATTCAACTACAAATTCCCTAAATTTGTTAGCTTTGTTATATGTGTAATAATAAATTTAATTTCTATTTGCTTTTAATTCGCGACCATGTACTAATTATTATAATATGAAGATGTGTTAATCCTTCACAGTTCTTCTGACAACGAAATGATTCATCGTTTAGCATGTTAATCGTGGCTCGTGAGATAGCATTTAGTGATCATTTACCTTTTAGGCAATACATCCGGTATTTTTTTCTACTTTTATATTTTACTACGTTTTGCCCGCGGTTTCGACCGCGTGGATGTCGAATTGTCGAATAATACCCACGGGACCGTAATACCGGGAATAAAAGCATCCTAGAGAAATAAGTTCATTATAAATTAAATAAATAAATAAAATTTATTTAATAAAAAGGTGTAAATTTATCCAGGAGTGGCAAATTTCCCATACATTTATAGTGCCTAAAAATAAACTACATCTAAAATATTTTTTTAATTACAGGTGCAAGTAATGATAGTTCGGAATTCGAGTGTTAGGTAGCTAGTCAATTTTTTTCATAGAACCGGATGCAGCGGAATACCAGTATTTTACATAGAGCGACTGCCCATCTGACCTCCATATAGGAAATCTAGGTTCTAACATTTAAATAAAACGAGTTATTTGGCCTTTTATGACTGTCTATATTATAATAAGCCAATTTAAAATTAACTAGAAAGGTTAAATGTCAGTCCATTTGAAAAAATACCATAGAGAAAGGTAACCAACCATAGAGACTTTATTGAATCGACTAAAGATTGATGTTTGTAAATAAGTAAATCAAATAAATCAACACTCCACAACCCAGTTACTGGGTAATACGATACTTGGTAAGACTGCTTGTCAGACTTTCGGGCTTCTGATCCACGAATGCTAGCCGGGACCAACGACTTAACGTGCTTTTCGAAACACGGAGGGGTCTTCGCATGTAAAAATCGTCGTCCATCCACAGACAAACCGCGGCAAGCGTAGCTTAACCTGATCGATCGACCTGTGCGGCTGTTATTATTTATCCACCAGGCTCCTAAGCCCCGGGGCTCATCAGATTTAAAATAAAATAAAAAGTGAAAAGTGTGGTGTAAGAAATTAGCAGGAAAGTGTGCCTCTCACGGCTGCGCCATTATGGCCTAGTTCAGCAAAAATGCCAGACAACTAGTGCCTGGCGCTGGTTTTGAACTGGACTCCAACGTTTGGTGGCAGGTATGGTAGTCCATACCGGCTGCTATTACTAGAACTTCAACATTTGAAATACTGTCGTGCCAGAGACACGACGAAGTAAAAGACCATAACATTCATTTTAACTGTTATTGTTCAAATAGTTTGTAGTCAACAACATGTTTTCCCTTCAGACTTTTATTGTATGTCTACTACGTGATTTACGACACACTTTTCTGCGCCTGTCGTACTAATCTCTTTCATTGTGTGAGTCCTAACATCATGTGATCGAGCCACTAATCAAGATAAAAATAATTGTTAAAGACAGTCACTAGGTAATTATTTGAGCGTTGAAAGTATGCTGAAACTAGAGTAATATATTCGTGTGTCGTATTAATTAAATGCTGTCGAGTTTATGATTAAAACTATAAGAACAAATCTATCGATTCATTGAATAATCTGCCTTTTTTTGTTCCGTTTCATAATGGAAGAAATGTATTTTTTTTTTTTTCACTAATTGTGGCGAATCAGAATAGGTTAGCTGACCGGTACGTGTCAGGCCCCTGTAGCTACTGTAATCAATTTATTTGAAATAAAATAATTAATGAAACCAATTGGAATTTGTTTTATTTTTCTTCGAAATCCACCTTTTCCTTTAGCATTTTATTATTCAAGCTGTTGTTGCTGAAACTTCTTGTCGGTTATTTAAAAAAAAAATAACAGACGAAAAATATTAACGCATGGGGGTTCAGAATCATGTACTGAATCCACGGTAACAGTTGGCGCTTCGATTTTATATCTGTTTAAATAGAAACACATTTTAGGTAGCATTTTATTGAAGTAGTCTGTACATTCCAGGGTACGAGTACTTACCTACTTACTATCATAGTGGCCCGGTTAGTGGCCGAGGGGCCTGTGGCTAAATAATAACAGCCGCACAGGTCGATCGATCAGGTTAAGCTACGCTTGCCGCGGTTGGTCTGTGGATGGGTGACCATCTTTACATACCGAGACCCCTCCGTGCCTTGGAAAGCACGTTAAGCCGTTGGTCCCGCCTGTCATTCGTGGATCTTTGACAGTCGTTACGGGTAGGCAGAAGCCTGAAAGTCTGACAACCAGTCTTACCAAGGGGTATCGTATTACTCAGTAACTGGGCTGTGGAGGTCAGATAGGCAGTCGCTCCATGTAAAATACTGGTATTCAGCTTCATCCGGTTAGACTGGAAGCCGACCCCAACATAGTTGGGAAAAGGCTAGGCAGATGATGATATCATAGTAGCCCGATTACCTCAATCGATCGTAACAATTCACGCTTGAGATAGCAAACAGAATTTCTATTCAGTATTTCATTCATTTCAGTTTTGCGTGGGCATAAGAATACTACAATTTATTTCGATTAGACTTTATCGTGCGAATATATTTTGTCTAGTTGAAAATAGCTGATAATGGGGCTAACAACCTAGACAGGAATAGTCTACGAATCATAGTCTTTTAACTTCTCCTATATTGTTACGATGACTAAGGAATTATATTGATAGCCGACTCATGTATCAAATCAAATCAAAATATTTATTCGCTATAATATAGTACATAAGGTGTTACAGTAAATTTGTTTAAGCATATCCTGCCATAACATGGCGTGCAAATGTATTCACACTCAGCGATGTCACCCAATCTAACTTACAGATTCTATTGATTTGTCTTCTAGATAGTCCTTAATGGTATAATATCTTTTAAATATTAATAGTTGGAAAAGTTTTTTTTTTTTATTGACAATGGGCTCACTCTTGACCTCAATCCAGCCCAGAGGCAGGGATGAGATCTACGGTGGAACGAGCTTGCCCAGAAGAAGCCTATTCACTATTTTTTTAAACATGGCCCGCGGTAAGTCTTGAAATCTATTTGATAAATGATTGTAAATAACAATGACAATAATGACATGCAGTATACATTTTTCTTAAATAATTTTAGTTTTATTGGTAGCAACCGAAGTCTATCTTTATGCCATATTCGGCTATTTGGCCTGTCAGTGTTGGTTCCAAATAAATTGGAGTTTCATGTCGATGTCTAAAGCCTTTTTTTAGGCGGTAATTTTATGCTGTTGGTCGACAAACGGGCCTATCTGATTGAAAGTGGTTACAGACTTACAGCCGCTTATGGACATCTAAAAGACTCATGTCAAACTGGAATACAGCAATGCTACTTGGAGTTTGACGGTTATGCTTCCCCGGATTAGTTAGTTAGTTTTGAACAAAACAAGTTGTTATGGTATATGCTGGCTGACTTTTGTTATAAATGGAGAACGGAGTAGCAGCCTATGGCACAATTTTTTTTTTTTTTTACGTTTAGGTAATCCTTTTCTTGAAGCCAGCAAAGGACGAATTCATTGATAATTTCCGCGCGTAGTGAACAGTTCCCCTTTTATACCGTTTTTGTCCAACCGGTATACCATATCCTATAACTTCGGTAGCTGATAACAAATTGGCCTTACGATTCGCAGCTTCTAAAGATGATGCCAGCATATTTTATAAAAAAAAGGAATCAAGTAGTAACTTAAAACTGTGAAAAAATAACTTACAAGTTGGTGGTCTTCGTGTCTCCCACGGACAGTACAGAGCAGAGATCAGACAGTAGCGTCTCGGCGAGTTTGTTGGACGCCCGCGAGTCGCCCGTGACTAGATTCAACCACATCGGTTGGAGCCGAGGCCCGTACACCAGGTCTGATAACCTAAAGACAAAGGTGGTATTATAGGAGGATTTTTAGGCCACGTTTAATGTCTTTTAGGGCAAATTGACCATTGAATCGGAACACAATCAGCACATCTAAACTGTATTTTAGAGATATCAATGCCAGTCACCATTCCACAAGAATGATGATACTGACAGCTCTTGAACGCGGTTTAGAGGTCAAATTTGTCTTTAACACGTTGCGGGACGCACTGCATTAGCAGTAGATTTGTCGGTGTTGAAAATGACAGTACGGGCACCGCCGGAACTGAGTTACGGGCATTACAGCGAAATTTTGTATATAGGAACAAGGAAACCCGTTTTTACTGTCATACCACATCAATGCGGCTATGAAAGTACTGTCATCGTATATTATTCTTTAGTATTGCTCTAGGGCGGTACGGATAAAGCAGTGGTCGGAACTTGTATGGACAATTTTACTGTCATATCGCATAATTTGAAAAAGTCAGTACCGTCCCGCAACATGTTAAAGGGAAATACCAGTCAGTAGTTTTGGTATTTTTAGGCAACTTTACAAGCGTCTGTGAGTGTAAGAAATAACTCTGTAGCTTTACAAAGGTCTCGGTCACACATAATGTCACTCACCAGCTGGCCGCATGTTCGGCCGCGCGGTACAGTGTAGACACGCGGCCGCCCGTGGCGCCGGCAGCCAAAGTCGCCAGTCGCAGCCGACACACCAGTGCCTGTAGCTGCGGCGAGTGTTCCAAACATCGCCTTACTACGTCACTGGACAAAATATCGGAAAATTATGATAAGGAAATTTATCATAAAAAAAGTTATGACTTTCAAAAAACTTTTTTGCAAAAAAAAATCAACCGACTTCCAAAAACGACACTACAAAGTGAAAAATAACTTTAATTTCGGAAGTCGGTGTCGTTGGGTTCACACTTTCGTTGTTTGCCACCGACTTCCGAAATTAAAGTTATTTTTCACTTTGTAGTGTCGTTTTTGGAAGTCGGTTGATTTTTTTTTGCAAAAAAGTTTTTATTTTTCACTTTTAAGTTGTAATTTTTACCAGTAATTTTGGTTTAAAAACCAAACTACTGAACCGTTTTTGATGAAATTTCTATGGGACCATTTGGGAAGTATACCCTTTCCAACAAAAAAAGAATTTTTCAAATCGGTTGGCAAGCGAAAGAGTTATGCGCGAACAAACATAAAAAAAAAAAAAAATACAAACATCCGAATTGAGAACCTCCTCCTTTTTTAGAAGTCGGTTAAAAATACTTCGTAACATTTTCAAGATGTTCAAATAAGCTTCTAAAGTAAAGGAATACTCGTGAATATCACAATTTTTGCACAAAGGGAATAAGCAGAAGGCGGTGCAAATGTGTATAAACGCGAAATAGTGATGGAAAGGACCAGAGTCTGTTGAAATTTTCCGGAAAATGCATGCGAAAATCTCTTCACATTCACAGACAAGATGCGATTGACCGCTAATAAAACATAGTCAAATACCTACCTGTAACTTAACTTATTTTTCATAACAAGCTAGACGTCAATTATGACAATCGATAAGCGTAAAACTATTTAATTGTTAGACATATTTGAAAGTGGCAAACATTGGCCAAACATCACACAATGGCGCAATATTGGACCAGAACCTTAACCCAAACATAATTTGGTCTTACCGCTTACTCTAACTACATAATGATGATTACGCTATTCGGACCAAAAAAAAAACAAATTAGCTATAGAACGGTTCATACACTCACATGACCTTCCTTTCCTACTCGTCTCACGTCAAGTTAGAGCGTCGTAAACATAAATACAATCCTTTCCCGTGACAAGGTTAGCATCTATTTATAATATTTTAGAGCTAGTATACAGGTTAAACCTACATTTACATCGATAACTCTTTTGAATGCCGTTTTTGTTTTAAATGATGTAACTAAAAAGTGGAATTAACTCGACAGGTCAAAAATGTATACTTGGCCTTTCGTAAAACTGTATGGCATTGATAAATTACTAAGATAAATAAATTATGTAAGTCAGTTATGAATTTATTATGCATCAAAATGTAATAGGTAAACAACTTTATAAGTAAATTTTCAATAATGCGAATAAAAGACAAACGTACTTTTTTTTGACTACGTCTATGTAATATCCATAAACCCATATTAATACAGATAAGCTAGACGCGTCTTGGATCTAACTCTGGCCTAGAACATGCCTGATAATGATGAAGCATCTAGACACAGTAGCCTATTTAGGTCATACATCAAGGCTGCTTCATTCTCATACAACAGGCGTTGTAGTAGTAACCAAATTCAGTATCAGTTTTTATTTACTACTAGCGACCCGCCCCTGCCTCGCACGGATGCAATGGCGACATTTCAAAACACTGAGGTTTCCGTGCTAATTCTAAGTTAAATATTATTGTATTATACACATAAGCCTTCCTGAATAAATTCTCTAAACGATGGTGAAAAGTTCATCAAAATCCATTATGCAGTCAGTTTAGCGGTCACACATGACAGACACGAAAAGTTACTTTGTTTTAGACCATGTGTGTATTGATGGTGCAAAGACCGATACTCGTAGGATAATATAAAAAATCTGTAAACGGCTAGAAGGTTGGGACTATTGCAGGGATTGGGATGTATAAAACCTACAGTCCAGCCGGGATAATGCGTTTCTAACACCTGCCAGTGCGATAATTCTAGAATAGAATAAAATATTCTTTTATAAATATAATAATTAGAATATAATTAATATTACAGAATATAAATGTAGAAATAAAGACAGCAAAGCAAAAGCAGTAGTAGTTCTAGTAGCTAATAAAGATCAAATTCACAAAACACGTATGTATTTGTTTGTATGAAATTGACAGATGTCAAGAAAGCATTCTCTCGTCGGCCGCACAGTAAACTAAATTTGGTCCTAATGTACCAAAAAGGACCAAAATGGTATAAAAGAAAGAGTCGTACTCACATTTGCGTGGAATCATTGACGCTGATCAACAGCGCTAGGCCGAGCTTGTTCTTCCTGTGCACCATCGCTGACCCTGTGCTGGCTATGCTATCGCTTGTACCGCTCGTCGTGCTGTTACTGTATAGCTGTTAACAAAAGGAAATGGTACATATAGCAAAGTCGAAGAAAAGGGGAGTAGTTGAGCGAGTTTCTTCTTGGTCGCGGACTTCATTACTGAAGGTCGTGTCCCTAAAAGGCCTTAGTGGCTTTATGTACGATGTTCTTCCACTTCGTTCAGTTCTCAGCTTCTCTCAGGGCGATCGTAACAGAGACCAGTGAGGGATGTTACTTGGTCTGACCAGCGCAGCGGTTAGGTGACCAGCCGCGAGGCCTTTTCCCATCTACCTTCCCCATCACCACAAACTTTTCAATGTGAGGGAGTTTAATAAGTGAGTAAAAGGACACAGAATCCAAGTGGTACGGTCATGTCATCGCCATTTTGATATTTTCCAAAATTGCGGCGCATAATTACTAAATGCGGCTTAGGTAGTAAGGTAGGAGTATAGGAGTATCTATAGTAGGCACACCCACATATCACCAGTCATGTTATATCCCAAATAGTGTGCGAGCCAATAGTGGGCGAGCCTTTTACTAATAAATTATATCGCTGTTGTCTGTGTTGTATTTTCGCTTTTTGCGGCGCATATTTAACTTTGTCACGTTGCCGAGACATTTGTAGGTACGCTAAAAGACAGTTTTACTACAGACTATGCCAGCTTCCATAGAAAAAGTTTCAAAAACCCTTTACCGCCTAAAAAAACAGATCATTTGACCGCTGCGCTGGCGTACGAAATACAAAAGAACAGGTGAGAATAACAATTCCTAGTAGTACTCGTAGTATGAAACGGACTTAAGTAGTAAGGTATAGCGCGATATAATGACATCCAATGTTTAAAAGCAAAGAACTAAAGCTAATATCCACTGTGTGCATTAGTTTAAGGCAATCTTAGATTATAGGTACTTTCTTTTTGTGAGTATTAGAATTGGGGTCAAGCTATCGATATTACAGAACAACCGCCAAAATTGTAAATAAAAATGTATTATAAATGCGAAAGTAACTCTGTCTATACATCTGTCTGTTAACTTTTCGCGCCTTTACGGATTTCGATAAAATTTGGAATACAGGCAGACCATGACGTATAAATATATAAAGTCATCCAGACCGAATTTCGTCCATGGCGACTAATCTCCGCGGACCCAACCTTCGGCGCGAGAGATATTATAGTACACAAGTGTTTGCGCAGACCCACTCTCTATTCACTCACTCTTATAGTCCGATGGAAAGGCAATCTGGCACAACTAGAGAGAGATCAAGCGCAGGACCAACGGCTTCCATGACGTAATCGGTCCCGTAGGATATTTTCCTACCTCCACCCAGGCGAAGCCGTAAACAAAAGCTAGATATCCAAAGAAATATCGAGTTTATACAACAAACATACACTGTATTTACAATGTATCTCTGATAAGCTGCTAAAATTTCAATATTCGATACAATAAATTATGATTGTTCATAAATTGTCGCTAAACAATATATCACACATCACACAATCGTCCTACATTCACGAGTTATGGCCAAAAATGAAAGTCAACTGCCTGTATTTGAACATTAATTTAGTAACGTATGCAAATGCAGAAGCACGTGATACATTGCCAACGTTTCCGTTCGAGTAATTAACCGCTCGATTGTTAAGTCGTTCTAATTGTTCGATTAACACATGGGAAAGATCTACTCTAGACTACTAGGTAAATGAATTCGTTCTAGATTGTCTGGTTGATTTAGCTGAATGAGGCACTTTATGACGAACGGATAGTGTTTTAGAACAAAAGTCGATACGGTATGTCCATTATTTGTCGTGGTTTAGATTGCGGAAGTTCTCAAATCTAATCCGCCTTTAGTTATTATACTATTTAAGCGCACATTTATATACATACCTACACGGGATTTGAGCACGGGACTAGGATTCAGCCGGTTAATTCTGTAACCATCTCACCGTGAAACCTTAGGTGAAGTGAGCGTGGAGTGAGCTGTCATTTCAACGAATGCTAAGGATTGACACTATTGCTAGCTCACTCTAAGCTCACTTCACCTAACTTTTCACGGTGAGATTTTTACAGAATCGATCGGCTGGTCTATTTTGCGATCAAGAGTTCGATACCTTTTCATTGCCGTCGTTTGTCCTGCTACGGCTCGTTATCGCGACAATGTAACCGTAGCATCCGAATTGCACCGGTCGGTGGCCACGAGAGTTGTTACTGACCGTTACTTTCGTGAAGGGAGAGTTTTTTCAGCTACCCTCATTTGTTCTTGATTTTTGTCGGTATTTCAACATAAGTTAACGTTGGAAATGGAAAAGTATCGTAGGTATATTTTTTATCAACAGACATCGCGGAAAATACTTGAATCTTAAGTGTTATAAAATCCGAGCAGCCTTATTTTCAAGTGCATAGGTAATACAGGTGTTTCATTCTGCCTACAAGTTTATTTTTAGCTTTTACCTTCGTATGACGACATGCAAAACCATATCAATGCCAAAAAGGATAATACACAAACAAACCCAGGGGGCCTACTCCGAAGTGCAAAGTGCGAATGTTCGGATCGGACCGACACATGGCCGAACCGAATATTATTTAAAAATGCGAAAAAAGTTCGGATCGGCTCAGTTGGGTGGGGTCCATAGTCAATATTCGAAAGAGTGTAGGAGTGTGGGACCGAAACCGACTGAACCAAATAGTAACTTCGTAGCAGGAAACGGCCGATACTACTTCGGAGTAGACCCCCTGAAATGCTGACATGTTTGCGTTCTCGAATTTACAAACAAACTGCATTTCAGTTTCACATCACGAGAAAACACTAATATTTTACCTAATACTGAAATATGTTTTTGATGACAAACTTTCTACCTTTTTCTGTCTGTGTCTGTGTGTTTATTTGTCAGTCTGTGCTAAATAAATGTATTTTCTTTCTTTCTTTCTAAGTCCCTTGTACAGTTCTTCTTATTTTTTCCAGGACCTAAAAAATTTTCATCTGCAATGCAACTGAAATCTTCTTTCGAGCATCCACCGTTTGACCCTTGCAGATTCTGCGCTATTGTATTATATGCAGTCCGATTCTGTAATCATATCACCGTGAAAACTTAGGTGAAGTAAGCGTAGAGTGAGCTGTCATTCCAACTAATGCTAGGGATTGACACTATTGACAGCACACTCTAAGCTCACTTCACCTAACTTTTCACAGTGAGATTTTTACAGAATCGATCGGCTGACCGCACATAATGACAGATGAGGATCACTTGCATTTGTACCTATGCTATGCCATAAAGATAACGAACTCTCCTACTGAGTCAGCACCTATAGAGGGTTTATGCCCACGGCCAAACTTTTCGGAGCCATTTGACCTTTATCACTACAAATCAAGGGTGCAATTGCTTTGACCTGCCCTCACGTGATGACGTGATTCGAGTCGCTGACCGAACCTTGATATTTCTGTTTGGAACGGGTTTCAGACAATCCGGGTCTTAAATTGAATTAATTTAAGTATTTTTATTCACTTTTCGTACGGACGCCAGCAGGTCAACCTACCCGAAACTGTCAGATTTTCCCAATCAACATTGAACCTAATACTTTAGCAATAAAGTCGAAAATCTATTAAAGAAATCTTACAGATTGTAGTAGCTTGATGTGCTGGCGTCTGTACCTTCGATCACAATTCGGTAGGGTTTAAAGTTTCAGTTCTCAAATTATTTATAGAACTGACGCAAATACATAAATTCAAGATGTTATCTCATGACACGAGGGGGAAATTTATAGACATGTTTTGACACTTTCATTAAAAACAAGCATTTCATTGTGTTTGCAACGTTTTATAAGGCGGAAGTGTAATTAAGAACAACAAAAGCGAGTTAATGTGATTGATGGCAACAACTGTACAGACGCCAGCAGGTCAAACTACCCGTAACTGTCAAAATTTCCCAATCAACCTTGAACCTTAATGCTTTAGTGATAAAGTTGAAAATCTATTAAAGAAATTTGACAGATTGTAGTAGCTTGATGTGCTGGCGTCTGTACCTTAGAATTTTTTATTCCTTGTCCTAGGTGTCAAGATCTGAAGAAATTCATTCTAATTCGACCAAGATTACTCTTAGAACTTCGTAATGGTCTTATACCCGCGGGGTAACTGCGTAAAACGCTAACAGTAGCAATGTCTTTCATTTTGACAGTTCAACAAAATTCATTGCGTTACTTACATAGGTACTTTGTTGTGCAGACAATTTTTTCGAACATATGAAGCAATGTATTAAAAATATAGTTTAAAATTATTCAGATTATGATTGAAACTGTTACGCAATCAGGTCAAGAGTGAGCCCATTGCCAATATTTTTTTTTTCAAATGAAAAATAAATAAAAAAATTAGGGTGCCGTTTTCGGAATTGAGAATTTGAAGTTAAAAACTTACTCTACTTACTTTAGCACCACTTGAAAGTGATTCCTGTTACTTAATGAAATTCCTTCAATGCAGCCCGCCCAATTCAAATGTCTTAATTTTTTCGCAAATATTTTTTTCGTGGGCGTAATGCTAAAGCAGAGTTTACCAAGTTCTAAAGTTCACATCAAGCTACTACAATCAGTCAAAATTCTGTCAGTGGAGATGGTCGATGTTTCGGTAAAATTTGCTTATAATTTCGGTATCCATGCTTATTGCATTAGTGACGGGTTATTGTGGCTTTAAACCCTAATACAGTCTAGGTTCCTACAAAGTAGCCCGCCCCCATAAGAGCCAAAACTTCCACCTGCATACATATGTCAGTCATCCCTGCACACACCTTACTGACTGGTTAATATTTTTACCAAGGCACGACACACGAGGCATGGCCAATATGAAAGAAGTGGAAGACTATACTCTTATCCTACTCCTATATATACTTAAAGATATATAGAGGAATATTTCCACCTCACATGACACCTACAACTAAAATAAAGGTCCTACAATAAAAACATCTTACTAAATGCATCACCCACCACAATCTAACATAACAAACGCGGGTCCAGCTATAGACTACCTTCAGCCTTCTGTCATTGTCCTGATAACGGCTCACATGACTGAATGATAGCCTGGACATCATGTGACCGGCATCACGCGATGGAGATAATGCTGATAATGTTGTTTGTAAACAATTACTGAATGGACCCTAGTGATACTTTATCCTATTTTACGGCTTTCGATAGCATTTGTTTTTGTTTGATGGTAGGGACATACTAGTCTTGTATATCTTCGTCAGTTTTCTTTTGTTTATCAAGTCAGGACGCATTTCGAACCTACGGATTGAGCCGACTTTTGCATAGGAATTATATTTTTTAATTACTTGATAAAAAAGATTAAATTAGCATACCTACACCTTTGACCAATGTCGAGTTGACATCTAACTAAAACCGTAAATTATTAGTACATAATTATATTTCGAAAATGGCCAGGCCATTTACGAAATACAGGCAGGGACATCGACGCACAAACTGTAACTATGGATTCAGTACATGATTCTGAACAGCGTTTTCGGTTATTAAAACAAAAATTGCCGTTCCATACATTTTGAACGCGTACACGGTTATTGCACTTTTCTTTGAAACAGTAATTTTTTTTTTTACCGGCGAAAAATTTCTACGTCTACACATTTCTACGTCATGTGCTGAATTCATGGTTACAGTTTGTGCGTCGATGTCCCTGGCGTGGCGGCGCCCTGTATATTTCGTAAATGGCCAAGCCATCAAAAAATATTTTAGGTTGATGTAGACTCTACAATGGTCAAGGTATTTATTTTGATCTTCGTTATCATGTATATATTGTTTTTGGTATTTACTCGTTAAGTCAAGTCAATTTAATACGACGAAATTAAATTCTTGCCTACCTATTCTGAAAACCAATGCACGCCACTGATAAAATCATCATCATCATCATCTGTCTAGCCTTTTCTCAACTATGTTGGGGTTGGCTTCCAGTCTAACCGGATGCAGCTGAATACCAGTATTTTACATGGAGCGACTGCCTATCTGACCTCCACAACCAAGATTGATCAAATGCAAGAAGAATTTTTCAAATGACAGGTAGCTCCAGAGATTAGGGCATTCAAACAATCTGCAGTTTTATTATTAGTATGGATGGGCGCAACTTGTCTTATCTTTCCACACTTTTCTATTAGTTTAAACAAGATCCTATGTGCATGTTTTAATTCAATTTCGACATACATTACATCGAGTATTAGAGCCAATCCATCATTCATCTGAGCAACTGTCTATCACATGCAATTTACATCAAACAGGAAGCGTCTTCTCACGAGAGTTATGACGTCATCAAATCATTTGACTGACAGACAGTTATATTGTTATAGCACCGTTTCAATATTTACCATGACGTGTCTATTTGGAAAATAGATTGTGGAATTGATATTATTCAATAGATATATTACCAATTTTGATCGTCTAGCTAGAAGGTTCAGTGGAAAACACGTGTAAAGTTATGCAAAAGAGATTTTGAAAAGAAAGTACGGTCAACTACGGCACGTCACTAAATTCTTAAAATTACAAAAACAGCCCTTACCGCTACGAAATAAATGCGCTGTCAATGTCAAATTGTTGCCATGGAAATAATGTTGACTGTATTACAAAATGGAATACATTTTTATTTTATTTCTTTGATATCCCACAAACGAGGTAAAGGCAAAAAGGTCAGAAGTTTAAACATGCAGTCTCTTTTAAAAATATAAAAGAAAAAAAAACAAAAGCATTTTGAATATCGAACAACTAACCTGTGAATCGGAACTGGCAGCATTACTAGTTTTGGTTGGAACTCCTAGCAGGTTGGTAGTGTTGCTACTTTGATGTCCGACGTCAAACTTGGTCGCCATATTCTGGAACGTTCTCCGCTGCCAACTGCCGTTGCTTGAGGTACTCAGTTTTCTGCCAGGTGGTACTGATAGAGATGAAATAATCTTTAGAAGGCAGGCATATTTGACTGAAGGCCGGATATCGGCCAACGTTGGTTATGGGACGCCCTAAGCTAAAGGAAGGAAATCAGGAAACGTAGGATATGGGACGGCTATAGCTAGGTGGAGTGACGATCTTCGCAGGGTACTGAATAAGAGTAGGATCGAGTAAAATCGCTCAATATTTCAATATTGTGCTATTCCTAGTGTAGAATAACCTAAGTACTTCTGATTTGTTTAGTTTGATATGATAAACTTATTATTAATTTATTCTTTTGATACTTCTCGGGACCTGGGATCCCGGACCTTTGGAGCGTCTGAGGGGCCGAAGCCAACTCGCAGAGGCCCTTTACACGTTCTTAATGAATTGGTGCCTGACGATTATCCCTGTTCGTACTATGCAAGTGCACCCAAGGACACCCACGGTTGGTGTAGGACTATTGCAGGATATGGAAACAAAGATTATGGGTTTGGGTGGCTTAAGTGAACTGGTTATTTTATTATTAAGATACGTACAGTGTGTAGCAATATTTTATTTTAAGCTACGATTTGCGGCACGACATAGTACACACGGCTACACTACACGTCAAGCTATACAAAACCAGTTTGTCTTGGCCTCACTTTGTATGATATTTTCTCACAATGAACGGTCAGCTAATACTGGTTTTGCATAGCTTGATGTGTAGCCGTGTGTACCTACTCGTATTATTTAAACATATTTATGTTTTCTCTGTAAGTGAATTTGTAATTTATTTTGACATCGCCTGCCCGCACTACTACTTCGTTTTGGCGTTAGCGTTCCTTCTTACTTTTTATTATTTTTGCTAGTACGGACCCTAGCGTGATATTAGTTTATAGCCTTCCTTAAGAATTGGGTTCATCATCTACCTAGCCTTTTCCCAACTATGTTGGGGTCGCCTTCCAGTCTAACCGGATGCAGCTGAATACCAGTATTTTACATGAAGCGACTGCCTATCTGACCTCCACAACCCAGTGACTGGGTAATACGATACCCCTTGGTAAGACTGGTTGTCAAACTTTCGGGCTTCTGACTACCCGTAACGACTGTCAAAGATCCACGAATGACAGCCGGGACCAACGGCTTAACGTGCTTTCCGAGGCACGGAGGGGTCTCAGTATGTAAAGATGGTCACCCATCCACAGACCAACCGCGGCAAGCATAGCTTAACCTGACCGATCGACCTATGCGGCTGTTATTATTTAGCCACATTATTTTTCCTTAAGAATTGAGTTATTAATTACAAAAAGAAATTTTTATATCCGACTGGTAGTTCCAGAGATTAGCGATTTCAAACAAATAAACGAAAAACAAATAAACTCTTCATCTTTATTAATAGATTAGAAGATAAATGATGTTTAATAATATTATGTGTCATATGATTCTTATTTATATTCTTAAGGTTAAAGTCATGTCCTTCCAAATGCACATTTTATTTATCAAATAAAATATAAACCGGTTCATTAGTCATTTAATAACATTAAGTATTGACATTTACTGCCCAAATAAATTCCCAAGATAATTCTAATATTAAAACTCTCAGTTCTTTTTAAGAACTCGTGACTTCCTTATTAAATTTTGCATTATTTTCATGTCAACAACAACCTCTTTTATTAGCCTTTCTGACGCCTCCAACAAAAGAAATTGTGGTGTAATAATACATACAGGGTGGCAAGGACATCGACGCGCTAACTGTAACCATGAATTTAGCACGATTCTAGACACCCTAGAAATTTTCATCGGTACAAAAAATTTCTACGCAGGGGGGGATTCAGAATCATGTAATCAATGGTAGCAAGTTGTGCGTCCATGTGCCAGCCACCCTGTATAAAAGAATAGTACTCGCAAGCGGCGTACGTATATGACCAGGGGGGGGCAATTCTCATAATTTTAAGAACGTTCACAGTCTAATATCAGTCTCAATCTGCCAAAAATACCTCTAATTTCCCTACATTTTCACAAGCTTTTGACATTTGTTTGTCGCCGAGATGAGAATGCGACTAGATTTTGAACGTTTTAAATTACGAGAATTGGCCTTCTGATGTACAGACGCCAGCACATCAAGCTACTACAATCTGTCAAATTTCTTTAACAGATTTTCAACTTTATCGCTAAAGCTTTAAGGTTCAAAGTTGATTGGGAAAATTTGGCAGTTTCGGGTAGCTTGACCTGCTGGCGTCTGTACATATGAAAGTAAACAAAGCAGAAGGAGTATGTTAGGATCGTAGTAGGTGGCGTTCTGTAGTTTCTGCCTACCCCATGGGAAGAATGCGTGAGTTCATATATGTTTGTGTGTGTTTGTGTTGTTTTATGTTTGTTGTTTGTTTGTTCATTCCTAGAGTGGGGCAACGTTTAAAAAAAAAATGTCCTATATAAGCAAAACTTGAGGGTAGGGATGAATCAACAATAACAGTAATAGTTAAAAGTATACTTACGATGAAAAGAGCAGAAATCGTCTTGGTTGTTGCTATCCCAAATATCGCACATTGAGAAGTAATCGTGCGTGGAACCCACACTGCTGTAAGGCGAATGATCTCCATAATATCCTGAAAAATACTAAACATGTCAATAAAATCGTTTAGAAACCATTTCATAGAGGAAGAAACGTAATTTTGCTGTTTTGTGGAGTCAAGGCTAGTACCACCGAGCTAACCCGAACGGCATTGAATTGGTGATAAATATCCATTTTATTGTTATTTTCTATGTAACATAATATTAATTTGACAGCACGGTTGGCTGCTGCGCTGCGTGTCGCGGGTTCGATTCCCGCACGGAACAAATATTTGTATGGCCTACAAGTAGTTGTTCCGGGTCAGGCTGTTTGTGTATGTGAGTTTAAATGTTTGTAAACGCACCCACGATACAGGAGAAATTCCTAGTGTGGGGCAAAGTGTAAAAAAAAAATTAACGCAATCCACTGTTTCGATTGTTGCTTGGTTTCTGGGGTATGGTAGTGGATCCATGTTTCGTCTACGAAAACACGAGGCAACAATTCGGTTTTATCCCATTGAAACAACGCCAAACCTGCCTCCGCATGCATTTTTGATCAACAGTCAGAAAACGCGGCACCCATCGCGCGGATCGCTTCTTCATATATAAATGTTGGTGTAAAATATTGGGAACACGTTCATCTGAGATGCCTACTATCTCGACTATCTCCCTCTCTTTTACTCTTCGGTCGTTCAACACTATATCGTGGATTTTAGCTATCATCTCTGGAGTAGTGACCTCAACTGGGCGTCCTGGACGCACAGCATCACTTGTGCTTGTACGACCACACCGAAAATCGTTTAACCACTTATGAATCATTTTAATCGACGGAGCAGAGTCCGCATAATATTTATCAAGATTTTGTTTCGTTTCCGTTATAGTTTTTTGCGCAAAAAATAATGTTTAATCACGACACGAAATTCACTTTTCTCCATCTTTGCAAAAACGTGGTCAGAGGGGCAATTCTCGTAATTTTAATAACGTTCACAGTCTGATCTCAGTCTCAATCTGTCAAAAATACCTCTAATTTCCCTACATTTTGACAAGTTTTTGACATTTGTTTGTCACCGAGATGAGACTGCGACTAGATTTTGAACGTTTTAAATTACGAGAATTGGCCTTCAGTTGCTTTTCTTTAATGGCTGTCAAAAAAAACTAACCGGCAGTGTCGTTCAAAAGAGTTGTGAACAAGGAGGTTCCATGCCATTTGCGAACAGTTTATTCCAAAATAGATATTTACCAAACGTAAATCGAATGTGAATCGTTTAAATGTTGAAGCTACTCAAATAATTAAGCGTTACACTCAGAGGGGCAATTCTCGTAAATTAAAGAACGTTGACAGTCTGATCTCAGTCTCAATCTGTCAAAAATACCTCTAATTTTTGACAAGTTTTTTACATCGATTGACGCTGAGATGAGATAGCGACTAGATTTTGAACGTCCTTAATTACAAGAATTGGCCTTCATTCCATAGTTGAGGTACCTACCTATACATACTCAAGGTTTCAAAATTTTTAGCAAGGCTTCCATTAAATATCGACATTCAATGAATATAATAAAATAAAAAAGCATATTAGTGGACTCAAATGACCAAAAATATCTGGTCGCTAAAACCACAAGAACATAAAAGTATTCAGTTTCTTTTTAAAATAAATATGTAAGTATAGCAGCTTCTTTTTTGATAACGATATCAACAAAATTATTAGCAAGCATATTGGTGGACTCAAAGGACCAAAAATATCTGGTCGTTAAAACCACAAGACGTCGTTTTTAGGGTTCCGTATTTCACGTCTCGGAACCCTTATAGTTTCGTCATGTGTATTTACCACGTCCAGAAAATGCTAAAATAAAACCACGAAAAATATTTTTTTGGGGTACCCCCTACACGTAAAATGGGGATGATTTGAGCGCCCTTTTTTAACAAAAAAAATGCGCTTTAAAGTCAAATCAGTTTATCCATAGATTTATGTTCGCATAACTCGACATAATGTATGGATCAACTGCTTTTTTTTTTCACGATTTCATTGTTGGTAAAGGTTGTTCATAATGATGAGTACAATGACCCATTTTAAGGATTAAAACGATCAAAATTTAACGGCGTACCTATACCTATTACCTATGCAGCTGGTTTGTATCGATAAAACTTATAGAATATGCAGAATATCATTATCGCAAAATTCGACTCGAATGACAATAAAAATAAAACTGGTATTGATATCATTCAGATGCGGAAACTGGTCTTTTTAAAATTAAATATGTCTTATATGCATATGAAGTCCAACTCACCCGAGTCTCCCCTATCAAGCGAGAAGCTCAATGACACTCCTTCTTCCCTCACGAGGGGAACACTAAGCGGTTTGGACCGGTCGCCATTTTCTCCGCAACCGCTTGCTTCTCTCCGTTCAGGGTTACGGTCCACTCGGCTTATCCGTCGCGATGGCACGCAAAACACTTTTGAGCACATCAACCTAAGAATCATATTGATAAATAAGCACTTAGGAAAGATTTGAGTATGAATGTGGATAGAGAGCAGGGGAAGACCAAAGATGGACGGCTGGATGGATGGACTGTGTGAAAGTTGATCAATAAATTTGCCTAGCCTTGTCCCAACTAAGTCAGGGTTGGCTTCCAGTCTAACTGGATACAGCTGAATACCAGTATTTCCCATGGAGCGACTGCCTATGTGATCTCTACAATTCAGTTATTGGGTAATACGATACCCCTTGGCAAGATTGGTTGTTAGACTTTCGGACTTCTGACGAACTGTAAACGATTCATGAAAGATGATATGGCTAGAAAAGGGGGTGACTACCGAGATGAAGACTAATAGAGAGGTATGAAAAAAAAAACATGGTGCACCGACCCCCAATAAATTGGGATAAAAGCAAGATAATGATGACGAAGCACTTATTACCTTATATAATTGATTTCGCAGTTGTAAATTATGTTCTAAGTCGCGTGTATCACGAATAGTCCAGTTCACGACTTTTATTATTCAGATAGGTGCTAATCGATCGTAATTTGTTTGCTATCGGATTAAGTCATCAAATAACAAATATTTCGATGTTTTGATAGTGTTTTGTCATGATTGATAGAACACGATCTAGATTGTTTGTGAAAAAGGCGCGTACTTATATGAAAATATTGTAATACATCTGAAAGGAGATTATATTGATTTATATGTTTAGCATTTGATGAAAGCGATACAATTAAAAAAAAAATCATAGACTATTTTTACGCCCACTTGTTTGCATGCACATAAAAAAGTAATAAAAGCTCATTTTATACAGCATAAACCAATAAAAAACTCTTCTAAACAATGAACTGGAAAATTTTCTATGCAGCCAGTAATAAACACAATAAAAGTTGAAGTATGACGATAGTGAATTTGACTTTATTATAAAGCTGAAGTCATTGGTTTGAACCTGCACCATAATTGCGTAACACACGATTTACGATTCCATTGCCTCATAAGTTCGAAAAATTTGTCTGCTCAACACGTAAGTAAATAGCGCAATGAATGTTGTTGAACTGTCAAAATGAAACCGATTCTGATTGATTGTGTGTTACGCAATTAGGGTTCTGGACGCAGGCTTGCGCTTTACTTTGTGCAATTAATTTCATCACACTACCGCTCCTCCAAAAACGGTAGAGGAACATCGTGAGGAAGCCGGCATGTCCTACAACGAAAAATTCGAAGACCAGACCATCATCAGTCTACACTGGGCCCGCGTGATAGATTACGTCTCATCTTATATTGAGTTCTGAATTGTACATTGAGGACGTAAAGTATAATAACCTGCACCCTAATTGTGTAAGACACTATCAATCACAATTTGAATCATTTTAAAAGATTCGTCTGTTAGGAAGCCTTATTAAGGTCGGTAACAATAGAAAAGGTAATTGTGTCTCATTAGTAACAGTAGAGATAATATGTTCGAAAAATTTGTCTGCTCAACAACGTAAATAATGCACTGAATGTTGTTGAACTGTCGAAATGAAAGCTATTGCTTGCTCCTGTTAATATGTTACACAATTACCCCACTGAATAATTAGTCAAATTAAAGCGCTCTGCCTCCCTCCTCCCGACAGGGTCAACAATGATCATGGCTTTGTAAAACCTGCCACCCTAGTTCACATTGTGGAATTCAATAAAAATATTACCTCCTTGGTTCATCCATAATGTGGATTTTCAATGATACACTCTTGTAGTTCATTGCGACTGCGCCGAATATCATCTCACCGAGTACATTGGCATCGGCCGCCGGTCCCTTGTACTGTACAGACAAAACAATACATTTATTTACACAGACATAAATAATAATTAATTTAAACACCTAATATTTATACTGTCGGGGACTCCGTGGTCAAATAGCCAGTACAAGACTGTACAAGAAATCAAGGTGTCAAGGGCTTGACTGACTGCGAGTGCTGTTCAAAATATGGCGCTTGGTACCTGTCCTCTAAGACACCGTTTCGGGCTTGGGGTAGATGGATAGTAAAAGCAACTGGTCATTAGGTGTCCTAGATTGTGTACTTAGGGTGTTTTTACGTTTTTATCAGTTAATTTATTAGCAAATACGATTGGATTGGTGTCTTCTGCCTTATTCAAATCATACTGAACCAATTGACATCTAATCGTTTCTTTGCCCCTCGTAGCTAGTCTGACTTTAACGTAAAAAATGTCAGTCTCATAACCTTCCAAATCTGCAAAGATGGGGAAAAAGGGCATTGTGCACCATACGACCTTCAAAGACCGTTCGAAACAAAGCCCACTCATACATCAAGGCGATGATTTACATGGCAGGTGGGGTACAGTCAACAGCAAAAGTAGATGATCAAAATCAGAAATTCAATACTAATGAACGGAGTTCGCGTCAGAACTGTGCGGCGTCGAAGTGATTCAAAAGTATGTGATTGTAAATTATACCAAACATTTACTACTAATACAGCTGCCATATAGCTGCGAACTCCGTTCATTAGTATTGAATTTCTGATTTTGATCATCTACTTTTGCTGTTGACTGTACAAACGTCGTACGACCAAATACGTCAATGGAGGCCAAAAATAATATATTTATTCACAGCTACGCCCACGTCAACGTAACCCGGTAAAGTGATAAATATATTTTTGAGAAATATTTTCCAAAAATATCTCGGAAAACTTTTAAGGTGCGATGTCTGCTGTTGATACAAAAATTAACATCCGATCGCGCCTTACACGATAGTTGATAAATCCTTGTTCAGCAAAGGACATAGTTAACTAATTATGGATCAATGTGAAATACAACAAAGGTGAGAAAACAATACAATTTATAGAAAGGAGCTTAATTTTTGTCTTAGTTAAAACAGCACACCTTCAGTGCCCAAATAAGACTCGGATTTTCCTTTGGCATAAGTAGGTACCAGTAGTTTATTTATAAAACAAGGGTAAGGAACTAAGGAAACAAAAAGGTCGAACGTATCATACAAAATAACCGTCATTTAAAACAACGCACTTTGGCAACCCTTTCAAACGATTCTCACAAGGAACATAACAATTTAGATTCCATATTAAGATAATAATATCTATAAATAAACTATGAGTTAGACAAGTCATAACTAACGACGGCCTGGGGTGTAATATGCAATGAATTATCACGTGACGAAGTGGATTTCCAAAGTAAATATAGATGAGAGAGACAATTGTCACAACTATAATGGGACATGTGATGTCCATTAATTAGAATCCAGCTAAAATTACGGTCCAGCCGCACACATAAGTCCCACTTACGGAACACTTTATAATCGAAAAGGCTAACATCTTAAGTGATCTAAATATAGAATGCTCCAGTGATAATGTTAGAGTAAATTGTCGGTCTCGTGACCGCTCCGTGTGTCGATTGTTGTGTTATTTTTAAACATTTATCGCGATGGTAAGTTCGCTCACACTCCATGTATATGCAGGACGTTACGCTGATAAATTTATTGCGCGAAAAAGAAAGTACTAGTTGAAACTCCACCACGACGACACACTACCGACAATTAACATTTAAATCATAATATCAGACTAAATCTTAGACATGTGTTACTGCGCAGAACCAGGCGCGATCCGAGGGGGGGTCGTGACTCCCCCCCCCCCCCCCCAAATCATTCAAGCTGTCGAGAGTCTGCATGATTTACTTGCCTAACTTAAGTTACTAACTTACTACTTGGTGACCCCCTAAAATATTGGGCTGCGACCGCGCCTGCGTAGAACTGTATGGATTTAGAAAGCATGATACGTTACGTGTCCATCATACTAATTCCATTCCCACTGCATTTGGCTACTACCGTTCTACATTGCCAAGAACATGATAATGATGCTTTACAGACAGATTTATAGACCATTTCATGATGATAAGGCAAGTTTTATAAATACGAGGGATTATTAACTAAGCCGGCTCTAGATGCAGAGTTTCAAGGATAAACCATTTGAGTAAATTGTTTCAGTTGTTAAAACTAATACATACTTAAGCGATCTCTCTTATCGTTATGACGAGCTCTTGGCTTTTCGCTTTGCGAGAGCGAATCGAAGAAATAAATTAAATAAAACATACATAAACAGAACCACAACAGCATCCAAAATTGTTTAATGTTTTTATTAAAGCTTTCGATCGGCGTTATCAGTCGATGTACTCAGCTTACTGCAAGTAGCAACGGCTACTTGAGATAATCCCGTTTGTGACATCACGTAACTACATAGTATCAAGTACATTGACATGCTATCTTATCGATAAAGCATAGATAAAGTTTAAAAATAAAATATATCAACTTGGGTTCCCTAAGGGTCCTATCCTTGGTCCCGTACCAAAATAGACGAGTTTACAAATTGAGATAAGTTTCTGTTATTCTTTGATTAATACTGCACGGTTTCGATGTCGCGTCATCGCGTTGCCGGCATGAACGTAAGCAGCTGGCTAGTCACGTGCTTCAGTGTTCGTGGCCGTATTATTATTATCACACGCTAAGGTAAACGGCCTACATACGCATTCGAGAGTTTCGGAAATATTAAAAACGATGTGTGTAATCTCATAATTCATTTTAATACGACGCGAATTAATTTTGTTGTAGTAAAACATATTATTATTAGTGGAATAGGTACTCGTCCAATGATTGGATTAAAGTATCAAAGAATATAGTAAATCGGGCGGCTATTTTTGTATTTTAGAAAGCAAAACAGACAGAACATTGTGATTTCGATATATCCAGGAATTGCGATCCAACAGCAGGCTTATGTCCAGCAGGGAACGTGTTTCTTTGAGCTGAATGATGATGACGATGTACAGGAAATATCATGTATGAGTTGTAGCCTAGATATTCATAATACGTATCGTATGGCTTATCTTCCCGCACTAGGCCCGCGTGGTGGTTTATGGCCCACTCCCTCTTACAAAGAGGGACATTAAAGGCTGATTATGCTATGGCTTAGATGCAATGCTATAAATTGCATTCTAGACCAATTACCAGCACAAGTATATTTCGTCACGAACTTTCAACATTGTTCTTTCACGCCATTGATATAGGCACTGAAACTACAACAATAGTCCGTATAATTGCTATTTCACGGTGTCCTTTAAACAAAGGCCTAATAAGGAGAACGGAACACCATTATATCTCCTAAAGCACGTAATACACATGCACGTAACTTGCGAAAAAGTATGCACATAAAGCTTGCTTGCCATAGTGGCATTCACCAATCAGATGTTTTTTTTGTGTCTGGCATCTCGCAGGCTAAATAAATACTGTGTCGCAGGTCACCCTAGGAGGTTGTTGGCTACTTAACCGGGATATCCTGTGGATGCCTTAAGACAGCAAGGCCTCCAGGCAGGGCATAAAACTTTTAGACCAAGCTACTATACCTACGCTAAGGGCAACCCCTGTGGGGTTCGGACCTCGACTTAGGCCGTTGCTGTGAGAGGGAATCAAAAGAGGTTGGATTCGGACCGTAATCAATCAGAAGTTGCAATCAAGCAGTAGCTTGCACAAAACCCACCGATATATTTTATTTTCACACCTGCCTGAAACTTGCACAAAAGTATATGTATATACTTTTGTGCAAGTTTCAGGCAGGTGTATCTGCGGCTGCATGCTTTACTACGTCAGGCTTATTATTATTTTACGCATTCATGCACTCTCTCTACTATCGTAGTACTCTTAATTTTATCGATAAGTAAACCTGGCTTCTAAACTTATTTTTAATCACGACTTTCCCTGTCGACATTTCCCGTTAACATTAAGAGGAGATTACGTCAGCAGCCTTCGAGGATTTTGATGGATATTAATTTATCAGGAAATTTAAGAGATGATTTAAATAACAGGAAGTCGTAGTCTTCGTGTGTTTATAATTCTGTGTGGATCCAAGCTTTGCATGTGATAAGTCTGTGTCTTACATCTTCCCGGAAGTTTGTGGTGGTTATTGGTGCTTCTACGAAATGCTTGGCGAAAACAATATTGCAATCGGCTGCTAGGCAATCGGTCTCTCTACTGAGTTCCCTTTAAATGAAAACTTATAGGGAACAACTACAGTGACAATCGAAGGAATGTTATAGAAATATTAAAACGAAACTAGGTAATGTTTTGAATGCATTCAAAATTGTGCTTTTAACCCACAGCTTCGAATGAATCAGCGGCGTATAATACGTTTCGTTTCTGTACGAAATACTATTATTTTTAATATCTTAGATACACAAATCATTTATTTATTTATTTTTTTTTTATTTTGGCATCAAACAGTCATATACAAACAATATAATTCTTAAGACAATTGGTTTCTTACAATAGACCTATAGTGCCGACAATGTGATTAATTAGTTAAAAATAAGTACAATAAACTCCTTATAAGGAAAGACGCGTTAGATATACTCATACATAGGTAGTATTTTTGCATCAGAACATGACTTCATTGAAACACTTAACATTATCAGTTTTAAAGTCCGTAAAGTGATAAAAAAGGTAAGTTTCAATTAGGTGATGTATTTACTTTTTAGCTTTAATTTTAGGCTATTAAGAGAAATGTTAAAAAGATCTATATCTGTAAATTCTCTATTATAATTGAAAAAAATTATATTAAAAAAAAAAAAAAAAAAAAAAAAATAATAATAATAAAAATAAATAAAATCATTTGCTATAATTACCAGATATGTAAACCCCTCAGACACCTCCAGAATGCATGGCACTTCATCCGACTGTCTAACATTTGGCTTGTCATCTTTGTTTGCTGGGATCTTCTGTATTGCAGCAGAGTCGAATAAGAGTTTCCTGCCCCTCCAGTCACACTCCTTGAATAGAAGCAGCCGCACTTGCTCCGGATTTATCTGACAGGACCTGGTAGTGCAAAATAAACCAAATATAACATAATTTCAATTAAGATTTTCAATGATGGTGGATGCTAAAAGGAGGGATAGAAAATAAATTGTTTTTAGATATTTATCAATGAAAATTGGTTTGGAACAATTCAAATATTGCTGCATACCAAACACTTAAAACTTTCAGTTTAAGAAATGAAGAAGATTTTTTATTTGGTAAGGCTTTATCCCAAAATTAATGTTGAGATGGAAATGTGGAATGACAAGACTTGATAAAGTAAGAAAATATGACTATACAGGATGGCAGGGACATCGACGCGTAACCTGTTACCATGGATCCAGTACATGATTCTGAACCCCTGAAAGGAAATTTATAGTTGGTTATTTTTTTTTAAATGTCAACTCTGGGGGGTTCAGAATCATGTACTGCATTCATGGTAACAGGTTGCGCGTCGATATCCCTGCCACCCTGAGTTAGAGAAAATTTGAAGGTGGCACCAGTTACAGAAAAGTTGAAAGGGAATCTTTTACACAGGCATGTGATATGGAGGGATAAAAGGTTGATGAATATAAATTTTGTTGGATGGTTAAAGAGAGGAAGACCAAAGAAAAAGTGGATGGATTGTGTGAGACAAGACATGAAAGAAAAACTTGTGAATGATAGAGTGACGCCTGACAGGGGAGGCAGGAAGAAAAAAGTGTGTTGCACTGACCCCAAGTAACATTGGACAAAGGAGTACAAATGCCAAAAATAATACAACTAATAAGAATCTGACTAGAAAGGCGTGAAGATATGATGATGAGACACACATATTTTATCTAAAAATATCAGCAGTCATTAATTTGAATTTTATGTTCTCAGACGATGACACAGCTTTATGCAAACAAGCTTTATAAAATTATTTTTTAAAAATTTATGGAAAGTCAATTCTTTTATTCGCAAACTTATAATAAAAGTTATTATTAACATAAGTGTACACCACCATATTTAATTTTATTGATAACTTAATCACAATTCAAAGGATGTAGGCTTGATCATACATTTTAATTATTATGATAGAGACAAAGTATAAATAGTATAAAAATATTAAATTTAAAGTTCTTTGTGATTATGCACTTGTTTGAAGGGGCAAACGGCTTACATTGTAATTATATTTTTCCAGAATTATTCAAATAAGAAACTTAAATATTGTCATTAGTATTACACTCACATTGAAGTAATCAGACTTATTGATTGAAAAACAAGTAAAAATTAAGTCCCAAGTATTTAAGATAAGATGGGATTAATTAATGAATATGATTATATGATTTGATAAAAAGACTAATTAGAATATCATTGGCCTGAGATACCAAACAGACAACATAAGTGGGTTGGTATCAGCTGAATGTTTACCACAAAAAAATATGTAAACAAAGTTTTTCTGACCATAGTTTAAAAAAATAAAAACAAAAACTCAGTGGAAATATTTTGTATTTATTTAAACTCTACATTTATTTATAATCTCATTGGTCAACAACCTGCATGTGAACAAGTACGCTACATATTCAATACAAAGTACACAATGTAAAAACTTTCTCTTTTCTTGTGTCATACTCACTGTGTTATTAGTTATTACATTAGAGCCCTACTAATAATTTCAAGTATAAGTTTGTTGATATCTACCAGCAATCATGTTGATGTATCAGAACACCAGCAGACACTAAATCAACTCATCATGTCCATTGCCATTCACACTATATACTCCATTAGAATGTGACTATGATTCCTGTCTCAAACAAGTCCGCACTGCTTCAAACTAAACATTATACAAACTTTAATAAATGGACCAACTGACTTCATAATTAAATTCTAGACACAACCAGCACTCTTGCCTTAGTCTAACGAAAGCACAAAGTAAACAGATGTTACCTAAATTTCATTTTATTTCATAGTCACATCAGCTGTCCACGGCTGCTCACCAAAATATCAAAGTTGCCAAGTTTGCAAAGACAAAACTGTGTCATATGCACTCACTGATCAAAGAAATGCAACCACTGATAATGATTAACACTAAATGCACAGCGATCGGCGAGTATCAGCGGGCGAGCGTCCGTTTGCAGTGGAATGTGCTGGTGTACTAGCCAAAGACTACAATAGGTACTAGCTTACATCTCATGTAAATAATAAGTAAACATAGAGCGCGACCCGCCCCTCTCGCGAGTGACGTGATCGCGCTCGCGGCTCGCCTACGCCCGCGGCCCGCGCCCCGCGCACTCATCACATGCTCGTCGCACTGCACTGCCAGACTGGCGTGCGTCACCACTTCTACGCGAAGTTCCACATAGTGCTCTCGTGAAGACCTGTCTCCCGGCACGGGTGAACACTTCGTGCGTCAACCCCACCACCGCATACCACACCACTCATAAAAATAGAATAAAATGAATGAAAAGCGTTTCATCATGACGTACCTGTCGCGGTTTCGTAGTTCGCGATCATCAAGTTTTCTCTTGAGAGAAAACAGTTTGTCGAAAAGGGCCATTGCGTCACACGTAACATTTCACGACATTTTCATTGCGGGACTTTCTAAAAATCGTATCGGCATTCTAATTGGGAAAAGATTGTTAAAAAAAACTTTTTGAAACACTTTGTTAAAATGTAAATAATATGTCAGATCACGTGCAAAAGTCATATGATTTGGCATAGACAAGAAGTTTTTACTTTTACTGAAAGGTCAAGGTCAATGAAATTCTCTCTATTTTTGACACAAATACGTACTGATATTGTATTGTCTATATATGAAGACAGAAAAAGTAAAATTACTTCACTTGTAATCAAAATGTCTGCATTTTTATTGCGCAACCAAATACAGCAACCTTCAACCATAGACAACATGTTACCAATTCTTTACACGCAGGCGCAAAAACATCTTATATTTTTTTATAGGAAGTCAGAAGTATGGAGGTCAGAAGGCACATTTTGGCTCACATAAGTTTATCCCGAAATAGCGCGGCAAATTAAAAAATCATCATTTTGGTGTCACTGAATAAAGAAGGCACAAATAATTTTGTTACTTGGCAAGGAATAACGTGATGATTAGTAGGGCGTAATAATATAATTATTAAGTGGCAGGGTCACAGTCCCACCAGGGTCAGGGCCCACGAAATTCGAGGTTTTTGCAATCAAATTCTAAAAGAAACATTCTCTAGTTCGGGTTTTCATTCATTATTTTCATCTGATATTCTTTTTCATGTCATGTGCAAAACTTTTAACTCGAATGCGAGTTGAAAATTAATGCGTAGATCGAAAAACATTGGGAAAGGAATGATGTCATGTTATTGATCTTTCCTGATTTGCAGGTTATAAAATTGTAAACAATAAATAAAAAGCTGTTTATCAATCCAAAAATTACTGAATTAATTCACAATGTTAGCGTTACGCGATATTTGTATTAAATTAGAAGGGTATAAAGCCAGTGTCGCTACATCATTACCAGAAATTGACGAATTAGATGCAGCTTCCAAATCGTTATTACAGAGGTATATAGACAATACCGAGTCAACAGATCCCTCTTCTCTCATAAGAATTCAAGCTATCCTAGATTACATGTATGAAAAGATCAATATCGGCAACTGGAAAGAGGTAAAACTGTACATAAGAAAAGCAATAACGATTGCCACATATTTAAAGTTATTAGCTCATGTGAGATTTTACAATGAAGATACGGATACAATGGTAAAGCAGGCTTTCAAAATAATAGACTTTGGGATACTCTTCGGATGCCCCTTGGAGAAAGAACCCAAACTATTGCAAAATTGTGCAACAATACTAAGTTCTGTAAATGTTAAACAAAGTACCCAGGTTTTCAAGGACTTGTCAAATAAAGATAGTGCGCCCAGTAATTCTACAACAGAAGCTTGTAGATTCAATGCGACCGCAATAGAAATCATTGATTGTCCAAGCATGGAACACTTTCTTAAAAATTACATTCTTATGGAAAAACCTGTTATTTTAGAAAACTGTATAAATCACTGGCCGGCTTTAGAAAAATGGAAAGATCAAAACTATTTCCTAAATCTAGCTGGACGGCGGACAGTATCAATTGAAATTGGAAGCAAGTACACAGATTCTGATTGGACCCAAAGACTTATAACAATAGAAGAGTTTATCAAAGAGTACATTTACCAGACCAAAGGCCCAACTGGTTACCTTGCCCAGTACCAGCTGTTTGACCAAATCCCTGAACTGAAGAATGATATCACAGAGCCAGAATATTGCTGTTTTTCTGAAAATACTGACCCTGTAGATGTCATGGCATGGTATGGTCCTAAGGGCACAGTTTCACCACTCCACCATGATCCGAAAAGAAACTTGCTAACGCAAGTTGTAGGAGAAAAGCAGCTATTTTTATTTTCACCTTCAGATTCACAATACCTCTACCCACATGATCATGAATTACTGAATAATACTGCTGAAGTGGATCCAAGAAAGCCAGATCTAGAAAAATATCCTAAATATAAAAGTGCTACTCCGTACTACTGCATTTTAAAACCTGGACAAATGCTTTATATTCCACCAAAATGGTGGCATTTTGTTGAGTCACTGTCCATTAGTTTTTCTGTAAGCTTTTGGTGGGAATGATATTTTTGATGATTCAGGTGTGTTGCTAACTTGGCTACAATGCCAGATTTTTTAATAGCAAGGGAAATTATTTTGAAAGATTGTTGACCTCAACACCGGTGCAGATTTCTAGCCAGTCATTATTTAGTCATTTGTATTGTAGTCACTTTAGAATATAATTAGTATTAAGGTGGCAAGTCTTCCATTTATATAGGAATTTTGGCAGCTAATTAAATAGCAGTTAAGCATAACCCATTGTGCATTATTAGACTTACCAATAACACAAATCAAATATACTTAATTAAGTTTTTTTTTTAAACTTTAATAAATAATTACAAAGTTTGTTATACAACTATTTATTTCATTTGTATTCACTATTCAGTGCCCTTCCGATTAGCATCCTTCTAACTTCTGAGGTTCCAGCGCCGATTTCATAAAGCTTAGCATCTCTGAGTAACCTGCCTGTTGGGTAGTCGTTTATGTAGCCATTTCCACCTGGAGAAAGAGAACAATTGTTACCTCAATGAAAAAATCGACTGCATTGATTTTTACAGCATGTTTACACATTTCTCAGTACTACTTTATGATAAAAAATAAACGAAAATAATCATGAGGTAATTCCAGAACAGCCATGCTTTAAAAAAGGATTCTGTACCAGAAAAAAATTGCAATAAAAATAGATAAGTACTACAATAGGTTTTTACTAGAACTTGATTGGGGCCAAGATATTTTTATTATTTTATAAATGGATAGTCAAGTAAAGATGATATCAACGAAATCCGGATTACTATCTCATTGTGTGTGACAGTGGAAATTTTATCCCAATATCATTGAAATTACTTTAACACACAGTCATTTGACAGAACAACCATTTAGGTAGTATATTCTAAATGTTTCACAAAATTTACTATTTAGCTTGAAGCCGGTTTTTTTTTAAATATTAAAATGACTAAGGGGGATTTTGTATGGAACCCATCCATACCCTCCATAGTCAATTACCCACCCCTCAACAGACATCGTTAATGAGCCAGTATTTTCATAAGGGTCTACATACATATATAAAGACTACCTGCAGGCTACCTGTAGTGTAGCCTACTTACCGAGTATTTGTATAGCATCTAGAGCAACTTGTGTAGCTTTTTCAGCGCAGTAAAGAATGACTCCAGCGCAGTCCTTGCTGTTGATATGTCCCTGGTCACACGCCTTTGCGACATTGTAGAGGTAGCTTCGGCAAGCGCTTAGCGTTGTGTACATGTCTGCCATTTTACCCTGAAATTATTGTATTTCATATAGAAGGATTAACATATTCACGTTTTAAATATGTAGGGACTCAGAAATAATAACTCTTGAAAAAAAAAACAGTTTATGTTGTTATTGTTACAAATGATAAGCGATTTATTTTCGCTATCACAGTTCAAATGTCACAATGCAATTCATGCAACATGGGAAAAGGGATATTGTGGGTTTTTAACCCGCTAGGTACAGACGCCAGCACATCAAGCTACTACAATCTGTCAAATTTCTTTAATAGATTTTCAACTTTATCGGTAAAGCATTAAGGTTCAAAGTTGATTGGGAAAATTTGACAGTTTCGGGTAGCTTGATGTGCTGGCGTCTGTACTTTGTTCTGGTTTGACTGCCCCCGCTGGTCTCGTGGTCGCAAACACGACTGCAGAGCGTGGCGTCCTGGGTTCGATTCCCGGGTCGGAGAAAGTACTACTGGGGTTTTCCATTGGGGATTTTTTAGTAACGGCCTGGAGTTTGGTCGTTAGCAGTGTGATAACCCCGTGCCTCGGAAAGCACGTTAAGCGAATATGGTCGGATCAGGAGGACTTAATATTTATTGTTATACCGTAATGAGGTATAAATTGGAATAAATAAAAATAAATATCCCTGGACATTTCACACAGCGCCATCTAGTCCCAAGCTAAGCAACCTAATGCTTGTGTTATGGTAACAAGATGGCTGATAAACTACTAATATAATTTTTTTTTTTTTTGTAAATACATACATATTATAGATAGAAAAACACCCAGACTCAGAACAAATACATGTAGGTCAGACAAATATTTGTTCCGTGCGGGAATCGAACCCGCGACACGCAGCGCAGCAGTCAATCGCTTAACCACTGCGCCAACCGTGCCGTCGGAATGATTGACACGCATTCGATAAGTAATTGAAGGATGACAATTTCAGGAGGCTATGAGCACATTCCAAGGAATCTAAACATTTTGTAATACTGGCATCGATCCTTGGACTTTTCAACAGCCTTTTTAAAACCCATGAATCAGTAGGTACCTTATTTATATCTCACCTGTAACAACTGGAACTCTGCAATACTCTTTCCGAACTGTTTCCTAGTATGTGCGTATTCGAAGGCAGTGTCTACCGCTGCTTGCATCAGACCGACGGGTCCAGCTGCAAGTACCAGTCGTTCCAGGTCTAAGCCTGACATTAGCACGTAGACTCCTTTGTTTTCGGCTCCTAGGAGATTTGAGGTTGGGACCTGCGTTTGGAAAATTAAACACATTACTAGGAGACGAGGTGTGGTGGTTTAGGTGGACTTATGTCTCATTTGGCTTTCTTGTGCTATTTTTAAGATGACGGTAGACTTACATACGAGATTTATAATGTGGCTGATACGATGATGATAGGTATATGAATTTATAGGCCGACAGCTTAACTGAGACGTTGCCCGAAGTAGCTGGGCGGTGCGGGAGGGGTGATAGTTGTCATAAGTTGACGATTCACTGAGCTCTCGCATCAAGTCACCGCACCCCTCCCACACTGCGCTGCTACCTCAGGCAACGTCTCAGTTAAGCGGTTGGCCTATAGTAAATTCGTGCTGCCTCGTCGGTCTCGTGGTCATAAGCATTACTGCTGAGCATGAGGTCAGGACCTCATTTTCAGCAGTAGAGTTTTTCGATTTCTTTAAATGTCTTTGTAGCAGGTCTGTGAGTCTGGATTTGTGCCCGTTTATTGGCAATAGGTTTGCGCCCTACATGGAACTTAAACATAATACTGGCGAAATGTGAGTGTACCATAAACAGGGTGACAGGGACATTGACGCGCAAACTGTAACCATGAATTCAGCACATGAGTTTAGACCCCATAGCGTCGAAATTTTTTGTCGGTTATTAAAAAAAAATTATGGCTGTTCCATACGTTTTGACCGCGTAGGTATAGCACTTTTCTATGAAAGAGAAGATTTTTTTTTTATGATAACCGACAAAAAATTCCGACGCTATGGGGTCTAGTATCATGGTGTTGAATCCATGGTTACAGTTTGCGCGTCGATGTCCCTGCCACCCTGTATAGTACATCTCTGCCTAACCGTTCGGGGAAAGCAGGTGTAATGTAATCCTAAGTAAATTAGTACCTTGCAGTCTTCGAACACTAATTCGCAAGTGTTGGAGCCCCTCATGCCAAGCTTGTCCAATTTCTGTGCGGTACTGAACCCTGGGAAGTCCTTCTCAATGATGAATGCTGATATGCCGTGCTGCGGTTTATTTGATGTGTCTGTTTTGGCGTATACCTGTAAAAAGGAAAAATATTGAGTTACTAGTCGGATTATGCCGTGCTGCGGTTTATTTGATGTGTCTGTTTTGGCGTATACCTGTAAAAAGGAAAAATATTGAGTTACTAGTCGGATTTAAGATTCATCAGCTGCATTGGTTTGACTGGAAGCCGACTCCGACACAGTTGGGAAATGGCTAGGCACATGATTTAAGATTCTTCTACCCTGGGCAACAGTTGCGTCGTGTGAAGCGATCAATATACTGAAATCGCTAATCTATAAACCAACATTTCAGAATGGGTCACTCCATTCTAGAGATGGGTGACAGGTAAATACCCTAAGGGAAAATATCCAGGTAAATTCTGATTTGGGTAAATACCGGGTATTTACCCGGGAAATTACCCGACCCGTGGGTAAATGTCATCGCGCTGCAACCTAATAATGGCGGACATATTAAAAGTGGCCCGTTTTACTGCCCTAATCAACGAAAAATAGTTATTACAAATAGGTACGTTTTAATAAATTCTCTCTCATAAAAATAAATACCCATCATTTGAGAATATCTCCGGGTAAATACCCGGTATTTACCCAAATTTGAATTTAACAGGGAATTTACCGGGCACATAGCTATGTCCATTCTAAAAAAAAACATTCATTTACATACACACATGTCACACATTATACTAGGTGGGTCTCCCACATTGAAGCGTTGTAGATTCCAAAGTTCCCTTCGAACCATTTTAAAAACGTATTCTTGGACAATATAGTATCCCGTGAACTATTCCAGGACCTATATTCGCCTGCGTACTACATTGTCTACATTTTATATAAATTCTCTCAGCCCTTTCGTTATGAACTAGTTTCGAAAATCCAATTTTTCACATCTATTCTATACTTACTCGTATAATAAATCAGTAGAAGTGAAAATTCTGTACATTGAAAATATCAAAAAAATAAATGGCAGGGGGTGTTACTAGGCCGACACCGATCCCGAAAATGTGATTAAAAAAATGTTTGTCTGTCTGTCTGTCTGTTTGTTCAGGCATCACGCAAAAACTACCGGTTCGATTACGACGAAACTTGGTATAATTATTCTTTAATATCCTGGGCACCACACTGGGTACTTTTTATCCCGGAAAAGTATATACAATAAAAAACAAACTTAATTTTGCGGTTCGATCCCTAGACCCGATACTGTATCAACCGCAAATAATAAGTTTGTCGTAGGTTACGTCACCCGCAGTGGAGTTAATTTTTATTCCTTTTAGTTTTTAGAGTTATTTAGGTTTATTTTTATATAAGTCGTAGGTATAGATTTTAATTTTAAAGTATAGGTAGTATATTTGATAGTGTACGTAGTGACCGTAGGTTATTTTATAATACTGTTAGTAGGATTAGTCATTCGTATAGATATTAGTTTTTAGGGATTTTGCTTATTTATTGAGTTTAGATTAGTTATCATCAAAAATAGGTTTATTTAGGTAGGTAGGTAGGTATTTAATTTTCTCTTATTGAGTTTTTTTTTTAAATTAGGTAGGTACTTAGGTAAAGATATCATAATATAGGTACCCTAGTCTTAATCACCACTAATGAGACATAATTGGTTTTCTATTGTAATTAGCCACAAAGGGCCCGCGAGATATGTAGATGGCATTCTGGGGAAGCACATAAATTTTATCCTGTTAGCACATTCCCGTGGGATAGTTTCCGACACCCACGCGGGCGAAGCCGCGGGCAGAAGCTAGTAGTAAATATGACACCAGCCTTAGAAGCTTACCACTAGAACATCAGCATCAGGTCCATTGGTAATCCAGAATTTGTTTCCATTAAGCACGTAGTAGTCTCCCTTCTGCTCAGCGCGCATTTTCATGGATACGACGTCGCTGCCTGCACCGGGTTCTGACATGGCTAGAGCGCCTATGTGCTCTCCTGAACATAACTGTGAATTGAAAATAACGATAGTATTAATTTATTTATTAACTATGGATGACTTACAGCTAAAACAAACAGAATAATGAATAATATGTGAGACTGACGGCCAATTTCATTAATTGTTTCATTACGACCCTTTCAGAAAATGCGCTCAGCGTACCAAGATGAGTTAGGCACAGGTGAGTTTTTTTAATGGCTTAGCAGTTTAGCACAATAGGTAGGTCTCCTTGTGTTTTTTTGCAAAAATGTTGGGATTCCCGAGTGCTTTTTAGAAAGGTTCTCTAATAATGCAATTTTAATATTCTCCAAAATCACGAAAGTTGGACCACTTTGCTCTAAGTACTTCTCATAGTTTCACATTTTACCAAGGAGTCTCACCACATAACCTTACAGCTAGAATCGAGATTCTGGACGATACTTACGGACTTTCTTAAGAGTTACCAGCCGACAGACTCAGGAGTTTAGGATAGATTTAGGTGCTGGGTTATGGTTTACTTACTTTTGGTAAATATTTTCTCTTTTGTTCGTCAGTTCCATTCCTATTAATTTGGTTGACGCACAAATTGGAGTGTGCCCCATACGATAGTGCTATTCCACCGCTGGCCCTGAAACGAACATCGTTTTGTATTTTTTGCATTTCAATTCTAAGGAGGAATTCTCGAGGGGCCCGTGGCTAAATAATAACAGCCGCACAGGTCGATCGGTCAGGTTAAGCTACGCTTGCCGCGGTTGGTCTGTGGATGGGTGACCATCTTTACATACCGAGACCCTTTCGTGCCTCGGAAAGCACGTTAAGCCGTTGGTCCCGGCTGTCATTCGTGGATCTTTGACAGTCGTTACGGGTACTCAGAAGCCCGAAAGTCTGACAACCAGTCTTACCAAGGGGTATCGTATTACCCTGTAACTGGGTTGTGGAGGTCAGATAGGCAGTCGCTCCATGTAAAATACTGGTATTCAGCTGCATCCGGTTAGACTGGAAGCCGATCCCAACATAGTTGGGAAAAGGCTAGGCAGAAGGCAGAAGAAGCATTTCAATTCTTTGATTAGGTGTTTATAGTTATTTATATAATAACTGCTAAAGCAGTTTTTGACTACATAGGTACAGCTTCTTAGTGTGCGAGCACACGAGCGCCACGTTTCAACGGCATAGGTAAATACAGACGTCGACACGCGTCACGGCAGCCGTCGACAATGTCCCGTTCGTGTATTTGATTACGGTGACACTGTGCCGTTCGTGTATTTGATTACGGTGACAATGTACCGTTCGTGTATTTGATTACGGTGACAATGTGCCGTTCGTGTATTTGATTACGGTGACAATGTGCCGTTCGTGTATTTGATTACGGTGCTCAAATACACGAGCGGCTCGTTGTCGACTGCTGCAATTGTCTTTACCGTTGACGCGTGCCGCTCGTGTGTATGAACACTTAACTACATACCTACATGTTAAGGGTTTAGCTGCGCTCTCTCATATCAGTCCCTGGATGGGTAATCACTACCAATTGGAATCCACTCAAGAACGGCCGGAGTTTTTCTATGCCCTAGTCATTCTTTTTTCAGGTGAAACTAATGGCACCGGGAAAAGGTCAGTCAAATGATGTAATTAGTAGGTACTTAGAATAGATAAATGGTACCTTGATAATTCTTCCATGATGACGCAGTGGTCAGAGTACTTTCCTCCGGTACCGCCATATTCTGGATTCGCTGTTATACCTGAAACATTCCGAAATGTATGTTAATCCACAGTACGTAATCTACGCCAAAAAGTAATAATACCTTTGTAAAGGAAAAGTGGAAATTATTCAAATAAATTCGTAGTTATTCAACTTTACGCAAATGTATTTCTGGTCTGAGGTGAATACTCTATGAACCTTGCTCTATCGAACCGCATAGTGCGTAGTAAGTGATTCGAATCAAATAGAAATTGCCAAGGACGGTTTTCCCTTCCTTCCATATCTGCTTCTTCTTAGCCACTCGATATCGAATTGGTGTCAGTAGGTATGTAATTCGACTTTTATAGGTAGGTAGGTACTTAAGAAATCCTTGAACCGGAATGGTCTCATGGCTTCGTTCATTCTCCCGTCAAGAGACTGCAATTAGATTCAGCACCCTAACAGGCGCGGTCCGAGGGGGGGGGGGGCGGGGCGGGTTCGTGGGGGTCATGACCCCCCCAAAATCATTCAAGCTATCGAGAGTTTGAATGATTTACTTGTCTTGCTAACTTAAAACCGTACTTGAGCCACAGAGACCCCGATGGGCATTTATAAAATAGAACATCGGAGACATGGGGACCGCCGACAGAAGTGAAAACTTTAACTATAAAGTGACAGTGGGTTTTTTAAAAGTTTTTGCTTTAATAAGCCTGTTATAAAATATAGAATGTAGGATGCAAGAGCGAGCAAAGCAGTTGGGCACTCCACTTGTACGTAAGGTTCGAAAGGCTTAGGTTAAGGCCTGATTCCAAAACCTAAACTGCTGTAAAACGAGTTTAAGCTTTTCTTCATAATTCGATACAGGAAGTTCTCTTTCTGTATAATGATCAAAAGAAAACCGAACCTATTTCAAAGAGGGGTGCAAAAATTTTCAGGCTCGCTTCGCTCGCTCACATTCTGTTGATTCTTGAGCTTTTCTTCATAACTCATAAGTTGACAAAGCAAGTAATTCGCACTCCTTTTGGAATGACCAAAAGAAAATGGAACCTATCCGAGAGTGGCATTTCGAGCTCGCTTAGCTCGCTCTTGCATTCTACATTCTCGTAGTTGCTTGGGCTTGCCTGGATGAGTTGACAATAAATCTCCTATTTCTGCTTGTAAATATAAAACCAAACCGAGGAGAGTTGTTAAATTCGAGATCGCTTCGCTCGCTTTTCCCACCCTACGTAATCTTTAGCCCCTGAAGAGTTAGGCAGGGGTGTACCTTCATGTACTACTTATACCCCATTTTGCCAGTTATGTTGAAGTCCCTGTCATAGGGAGTGAGCCTCCTGCCACCAACCAGGCATAAATCCAGACTCCAGGCTGTTTCTGAGAAATTTCTAATGGAAAAACCTAACAAAACTGTATCTAACCTAGGAATTGAACCCAGGACCTCATGCTCAGCAGTAACGCTGGTGACCACTAGACCAACGAGGAGATGTACCTCCCTTATTAATATATTCCTCGGCACCCATGGTGGACCCCCCCCCCTCCCAAATCATGGGCTGTGACCGCGCCTGCACCCTAATTGCGTAACACATTATTAATCACAATCTGAATCATTTTGAAGGATATTGCTAATCCATTGCTTCATACGTTCGAAAAGTTTGTCTACTCAACAACGTAAATAACGTAATGAGTGTTGTTGATCTCTCTAAATTAAAGCTATTGCTACTGATAGTCTGTTGCACAATTAGGTAACCCGCTGGTTTGTAGGTTGAAGTTTATTCAGATCGTATTGGGCTTATGGGCTATTAGGTTTCAAAGACTCACCCAAAAGTCCCATCTCGCCACATTTCTTCCAGAATTCTCTTAGTTCTGCGAAATTATTTTCTTTATCTATCTGATTCGCTTTCGGTGCCAGCTCTTTTTGGGCGAAGTCAAAAACGGACTGTCGAAGCTGTGAATCAAAAATATGCACTGTAGTCATGGTATCAGCTGAGTAAATATTGCATAAACAAGGGAGGTACCTAAATATTGATACGTTGTATGAAATTATTTTGATAATTGAATAGATTTTATTTTGATAAGGATTCATAATTAAAAATTATATTTTCATCCAAACGTAAGCATGTGAAAAAATTACTTTTTTAAAACATAGTCAAAGTCAAATCATTTATTTCAAATAGGCACATAAAAGGCACTTTTGAACGTCTAAAATAAAATAAAAATAAAATTGATTCTAGTCGCCCCTTCCAAAAGGTAGTTTTCGTATGGAGAAGAATGGGCAAGAAACTCCACCGTTACTCTTTTAAAATGTTTTACAATATTTTGCATACATTAATTATATAATTATATGTCTTCACACAATACTACTTCGGAGTAGACCCCCAGCCGGTTCGATTCTGTAAAAATCTCACCGTGAAAACTCAAGTGAAGTGAGCTTGATGTGAGTTGTCAGCAGTATCAATTCCTAGCATTATTTGGAATGACAGCTCACTCCACGCTCACTTCACCCAAGTTTTCACGGTGAGATGGTTACAGAATCGCACTGCTGGTCTCTTTTTTTGCAAGTCAACGCGAAATAAGTTATTTAACTATTGAGTTTATCTTCGATTGCTCTTTTATAAACAAACAATTTTATCTTGAATTCAACTGGGCAATTTGAATACCTAAGTATACCTACACATAATTATTTCGCATAGTCGAATATTTAAAGAGCCCATCACAGACATTGCTATCTTCTTTGTGTCGCTGGCTGACGACGACTGGAGGTATTTTAAATCTTGTTTTCCCGAAACTTTGCCACTTCCACGGTGATGTGGGTGGCAGCGCAAAGGTCACTTTGACCATTGGCGTAACAATAGGGTGGCAGGAGTGGCAAAAACCACGGGTCCCTAGCCGGAGGGGGCCCCCGAACCGAGAGGGCCATGACCACAGGAAGATCCTAACATACCGAAGTATAGAAATGCAAACTTTTTTCGACCACTAGAACAAAGAAGCAGTCAGGTATTCCATTTTGTAGGGGCGAACTCGCGGGCAAAGTGCCAGTAAAAAAAATTAGAACGTTGGTTGAGCTTCTTTACATTGAGGGCCCTACCAATCCCATGAATTTTCCACGGGCCCCAAAGGGTATAGTTACGCCACTGACTTTGACTGCATGGTTTGGCACACAAGGCAGGATAGGAGGTGGAGCATATACGTAGCTATAATACTTATGTATACCTATATGTTGCATTAATTTCATTGATGGATGTTCAGCTATACTAATAGGTACCTATTAAGTATAAAGAGGTAAAATTGTTTGTTTGTTTGTATGTATGTAAGGGGTAATCTCTGGAACTACCAGTCGGATTTGAATAATTATTTTGCATTTGATAGCTCAATTCATGAGGAAGGTTATAGGCTATATAACATCACGCTGCGACCAATAGGAGCGGAGCATCAATGGAAAATGTTGCAAAAACGGGGAAAATGAGGGGGAGAACAAGAATTTCACGCGGATGAAGTCGCGAACAGCCAATCGATTCTGTAAAAATCTCACCGTGTAAACTCAAGTGAAGTGAGCTTGATGGGAGTCGTCAGTTGTGTCAATCTCTAGTATTAGTTGGAATGAAAGCTCACTCCACGCTCACTTCACCTAAGTTTTCACGGTGAGATGGTTACAGAATTGCACTGCAGAAGCTAGTACCTACCTACAGTCAACAAAAGAGATAAGTACAGGGTCGTCGGATATAGGTGAAGTTTAGTAAGAAACCGATGGATGTTTCGAATGAAATTTAGTTTAATAAATGAACTGTTTGTTTTCTATTAATTAAATAAAATTTTATCCGAAAACATCAATCAGTTTCTTACTAAACTTCAACTATATCCGACGACCCTGCATACTTATCTCTTATGTTGACTGTACCTACCATAATATAAGTATCAACGCAACAATATAAATTGTAGTATAGGATATAGCTACTTACGTCTGTAATGGGTTCAAGAATCCCAAAAACTGCCAGTCAGAATAGCTAACTATTATGATCTGTACGTAGATAACGATATCGTGAATGAGTTCGCTACAATAACAATAATACAAAATTCATGAGTTGATTCATGACATGAGTTGTGCAATCCGGGTCAGCCTCATAAATTAAACAATTATTTAAGTATACATTATTCGCTTTTGTAGAGACATATTATCGATATCGATAAACTTGTTTCAATATAACTTATTCCGACACAGCTGTATTATCGAACAATCATTATGTTATTCAACTCTTGTATAATGAATTAAAAACATAATTATTTATATTATAGTACTTGCCTGTTGTTGTTCACTCGAAAGTCCAAAAACATGTTCGTCGATCGGATAGTGAGACATGCATCGAGTACCGGTTTTACTCGTACATTTACGTAAAATACTGGTAACACAACCTAAACGAACTGCCATAGTGATGCGACCTTCCTTGCATAAAGTTAATGCGGTACTGAGAAGCAAACAAACCAAACCACTATCAAACGAAGTTAAACATTCAAAATAAACCCTATGCTGTGACTATAACGACGCAATTCGCTTGACAAACAAGATAACGTGAAGGATTATGATGTAATTACTCATTCTATGATAACGTTTGAGCTTTGATAACAAATAACGTAATAAGAATAAATATTTTGTCATGTTTTTTGTTTCCAAGTGAATGACGTAGAATTGTATGTTAAAATCTAAAAGTCAGGGTCAAGCGCCAGTCATTAGGTACTTAACGTTGTAAACATAATGCAATTAACGTAGTAATATAATATATAATATTTTATGCGCATCACAAAAGGGCGGGGAATTAAAGTGTAGAGATAATTGTACTGATGAGATGCTCTTCATCACTCTGTATGTGTATAGTCGATTTCGAAAGTGAAATATAAAGACTACTATAGTATGCTGGTACAATACCTACGCGGTCAAATTGTATGGAACAGCAATTTTTGTTTGAATAACCGACGAAAAAATTAACGCAGGGGTTTTTAGAATCATATTGTGCTGAATCCACTGTAACAGGTTGCATTTAATAATAATAATAATCTTTATTTAAACAAAATGCTTCATGTACAATTAATTGTGTTTGGAGCCTCCTTTTAGGCAAACAATGCCTGTGTTAGGAGACTCCTTGTTGCAAAGCATTGCTTGCTTGAAGCATTTGCATGTCGATGTTCCCTACCACCCTGTATTTTAGTCTATATTGTACAGGGAAGTTTCTGCAGTTATGTAGACCTCCTTTACCACTTATGACAACATCATCATCCTAGCCTTTTCGCAACTATGTTGGAGTCGGCTTCCAGTCTAACCGGATGCAGCTGAATACCAGTATTTTACATGGAGCGACTGCCTATCTGACCTCCACAACTCAGTTACTGCGTAATACGATACCCCTTGGTAAGATCGGTTGTCAGACTTTCGGGCTACTGACGACCCGTAACGACTGTGAAAGATCCACGAATGACAGCCGGGACAAACGGCTTAACGTGCTTTCCGAGGCACGGAGGGGTCTTGGTTTGTGAAAATGGTCACCCATCCACGGACCAACCGCGGCAAGCGTAGCTTAACCTGATCGATCGACCCGTGCGGCTGTTATTACTTAGCCACAAGCTCCTCAACTTTTGACAACAATTCACAATAAATTGGAACTTTATCTTTTGTTGAAACTATCTGTTTTTTTTTTATGGTAACCTACTGTCCCACAGACTGCTGAGTAAAGGCCTTCCCAAATCTTTCCAAGCATCCTTTTCCAGGGCTACCTCGAACCAACCCTTACATCTAACTGCTACACAAACATTATATAACATGACGTTTTAAGACGTGCAAGTGACATTCAACGTAAGGGTGATAAAGCAATTACGAGGTCGACCATACATAATTTTGTTTTTGTATTATTTTTTTTTACATGCCTTCGCTGTCCTACTCCTGGACAAAGGCCCTCCTCCTTCCAGTTTTGACGGAACCCATCCAGCTCGCTCGCCCCGCCATCTCCTACGTGGTCTGCAGCGACCCTGCCTCGCTGTCTCAGGGCACCAATTCTGTGCTATTTGTGCCCACAGTTTTTCCGGCATGCGGCAGACATGTCCTGCCCAGTAACATTTAAGTTGAGCAGCCTTTTGAGCCACGTCAACTATCTTTGTTTCGGAGCGCGGTATTGTGTTTCGAACTATCGATAAAATTAAAACTTTATCTAGAATAATTATTTGATTCCTCGTTAGGCGCAGATTAAACTACGTAGGTGTTCAATTAATGCAAGATAGTCTAATCATTGGCGATAAGATATAAGAATCAAAGTAGAAATGTGAAGCGTAAAAAAATATTGGCTAAAAAACAAACAAAAAATGATACCTAAAATTCTGCAATTTTCAGGTTTAACATTCATAAGATTTGAATTTTAAAACGTCGGAATTTCATGGAAAATTCTTACTAAAACCAAAACGCTCACTTTTCAAGCAGTCTGATGTAATTCGTGGCAGTAATTAATTTTATAAAATAAAAAAAAAACCGGTGTGCGACCTATAGACAACTCGATAGACATCTCATGTGTCCATTGTTAATGGCCATCCAGCCGTTACTATGCTTCGAAGGTATAAAGAATCCCACATACAAAGATACACAGCTACCTACCTAAGGTCTATACAAATTCATGTTTTTTCAAGTGAAACAAATATCAACATTATTGAAGTATAAATTAAGTTGATTTCAGAATGACTAGTACTATTGAAAAAGTCTTAAAAATGTTTGAAGTTGTAGTGTAAAATGTTATTGTGTGGGAATTAAAGTTATTTTTACAAAAAACTCACATTTGTTTACATTTTTGGAAACTAAATCGGGAACAAAGATTAGAAAGAGAGGATACGCGTGAAAAATATAACCCTGTCTTTCTTTTGGCGCAATCGGTTAAAAGGAATATTTTTATTATTTTATGCGATGAAGAAAACACAGAGTCTATATCACTTTTATATTTATTTTACATTAACTTTAAAAGCACCTTTATTCACTAATATTACAACAATTTATATTTAAACCTCTTATAAATTAGCAATACGTCCCTTCACATTATCATTGTATTGATATGAGATTATATCACAAAATAATACAATCTCATATTACATTGTATTTTATTCATTGATCTTTTAATAATCATAATGTCACATAGATAATGAAACTTCGAAATGTGGGATTTTATAAGTAATATTATAATGGGTATTATACATATAATACAATAATATTATAATGAATATTACAAACAAAAAAGTTATTTTAACGCTTCGACAATTGCAGTGAACCTGAGTACACGCGCTTTAATCACTACAAATGTATGTACCAATAATATGAAAACAAAAAATATTTGAGAACATTCTTCTGGCATGTGGTATCTAAAACCATAAAAAAGTTTGTGATACTAGCCTTTCAGGATGGTCAGCGTGGTAGCAAAAAGGTTGCATATTCATAGATGTTAACGTTGACATAAAACCTACATAGATATTATAGAAGTTCCATTATATTCCTAAGAATAAATTATAGTGTCCAATCGTCGGATTTACTGTCTCATACTTTAACGCATTCGCTTCAGAAGTAAAATACGTATATAAATTAAATAAATGTGTATCCCTATACACAATAAAGTCGCGTTCCAAGGAATGTGTATATCACAAATTAATAAAAAATACATAATTTAATAATAAAAATATTGCACAGCATTTTATGTCGTTGCACAAGCCAGTGTAAATAATTTAAGTACGAAATAAATAAAATTGTATTTTCAAGGTAATTTAAAAATAAACCTACCATTCGCCCCATAATTATGATCTACTAAATATAGTTTTAAATCTCACTTGTATAAAAAGAGTATGATATTGTAGCTTAAAAAGATGGGTAAAAAAAGATACTGATTTCATCGAAATGTGTAAAAGAAATAAATACATCGAAGTAGTAATCTAGACATTTGAAAGTATTGCCAGCAACAAAAAATTGTGTAGCTTTTAGAAGAAAATTGGATCATGCAAATCTGTTCAGAAAAGTCTTATGGGTACGACAAAAGGTGAAAATATTCACTTACCATAGTTACAATCAAAGCATCGAAAAGCAATCAATTCTGGATAAAAATAAAGCTTCTTTTTCTTTGCTGGTGAAATCTAGTATTACGCATTGAGGCCGTTATTATTGTGACAGTTTTAAATAATACTTAGATTTAGTATAGCTGCTAAGTTCGATAGTTTAGTTGGTGTCCATCTTGGATTTCAGAGACTGGTAGTATTCGGAGAGAACCTTCCATGCTGATGTTGCCATGAAGCCTTTCGGTGGCTCCTTGCCGGATTTGGCAAGACCTGAAAGATGTAATGTTGTTGAGAAATTCCTTCAAAAAGTGCTGGTTGTAAACCTACCTTTTACAAGGTGGTAAGCCAACCTGGAAGCTGAAGATGGGCTACGCAAATACGCCATTCGTAATGTTGAAGACAATGCGGCCATGTTTATGGATAAGCTAAAATTTCCCTTCTCGGCTAGTCAGATTGGACTACTAAAAGTATAAGTCTCCAACAAATTACCGTTACGAAACGTGAAAATTTTATTTTGTTTTAGCAAATTAAGCCGTATACGAACATTGCTAAAGGTGAGTTTTAATTTCATTAGAAAGCAAATATTATGTTTATGAGAAATATGTCACAACAACCGAATTACCTCTCATCCTAGTTCCGGATATAAAGTCGAAATCTTCCTTGCGAGTGGGGTCGAAGAACGCCATCTTGCCGACAGACGTGTCGTAAGCAGCCACGCGGAAAGGAATGATCTGTAGAGGAATTGTTTTATTAGCAGTATTTAGATGGTATGACATTCGTAAATGTATGCCCGGTTTTGTACCGAAATTGACTGGCTGTATGCTTAGATCTTTTTTGTCTCTATTTATAATCTATTGATCTGCGATCGGTTATTACAACCATAGATAGTTTGGTCTTGCACACATCATAGTGGTTCTCCGTTAAGAATAATCCCATATCTAATAACTTTATACCCCAAGTTTAGAATCTGTGTTAAATAATTCAATAAGAATGTAATTTTAATAAGAAAACAGGTATTTTACCTCCAGCTCGTTAAGCCCGGGCGCCACCTTGAGCAGCATAGCCCCGTGGCGCGGGTCGAACAGGTCCCCGCCGCCCGCCGGGTGCGGCAGGCCGGCCGGGTCGCGCCCCACTATGTAGTGGTTGGCGCCTGCGTTCATGCGGCACTTGGCGTGCCATTGTACCTGGTGAGGAATGTGTACATGAACATTAGTATGGGGAATAACCATTTATTCATGAGGTAATAACCCTATAGTTATTCGTATATTAGTAAAAGGTTAGACCTGGAAAAGACCAAGAGAAACTCGAAAGAAGAAATCATTAGTCTCATAAATTACGAGCGCTCTCAAGGATGCCCTAGAAGTCCGTTCTCTCGACCCCCTGTACCGTTGCCTGTTCAGATTCGCCAGGTATGGCAATACGTTATCAAAAAATGCTCAAAATACTAAGATGTGGATAACCGAGCATTTTTTATGAATCCCACTTACTTACCAATAATATTTTTTCACTACCACATCATATATATATATGTCGGAGTCATTCGTTTGACAATTCGGAACGTCAGCGCCATCTCGTGGCGCTGGACAAAGTCTAGCCTGAGTTCGTGGTGGGAGCGACCGCTACAAAGAACGGTGTAAGTAGAGCTCTCGGGATCATCGAAACATTAGACATCGTACGAACAACATGTGCATAGAAACTGTCAGCGTTCCGTATCGTTGAGTTGTGTGAGTGCGTGATTCGCTAGTGTGACTAACTTGTTCGTAAATTATAATCTGATTTGAACTGTAAACCGTTTTTCTGTTGTGCTGTAACCAACATTACCCATAGTACGCCCACAGTAATTAAAATATGCCTGATGCTAACGAGAGACAGACATACCATCTCCGACATATATATTTTTTTTCATGTTTCGATATGAATACTATTCGATTATAGTATTGATATCTAACATGATGACATTACAAATATAATTAGAGCTAATTATATTTGACCCTGTTTAAATTTATGATTGGATACACTATTGCATAAAATATCACGTGGTCTACATACCTCAGTAGGTCCAGCATACATCATGGGTGAAGGGAAGATAGCCAACACGGTGGATTGCGGGTCCAGTACACCTTCATTGAGTACCGCCTTGTGTTGGTTGATCCTCACTTCTAGAGGAACATCGTCGTCCTTTGTCCAACCACCTAGTAAAACAAAAATTTACTTAGTTTTTTTATGAGCTCAAAGCTATATTTTTTATAACATGGTAAGATGTACAGTCGACCTCGCAATTGCTTTACCAAAATTAACCTAAGGTTGAATGTCTCGTGCACGTCATAAAACGTCAAGATCTATTTTTGGGTTAAGACTATTACGACAGTTACATAGTTTCTACCTTAGTGAAGTTGCAATTTACTGAGAGTTTTTGCTAAAAAAAGGTCGACTATACATCATTTCATTTTTGTTTGTTTTATAATGCCCTTAGTTGTAAAAGGCCCAGGTCGTAGATAAAATAATTGTGTAGATTCACTGCCAGCAAACTGTAGTCTTATGAGATAGCGATATTCTTTGACAGTCCCTTGTAAACTGGTTCTACTAAATAACGCGGTCGGATAATAATTTCTAAAGAAATCGTACTGTGGCAGCCGTTTCGTAGGGTTCAATTGGGGCCAGATAAAAAGTTTGCATATGCGGAGGAAATAGAGAATATTTTGACGTGACAACGTCTTATAAATTGGTTTGCCGGGTGACACTTCAAGAAACTGCGTTACGCTCCGCTCACGTTATGCGCTCACAATGAGAGCGAGTGAGAGGCACGCGTCCCTTCCACTCGGGCATGGTTAGCCCGCCTAAGAGCGAGAGAGACAGACATAAAAAGTGAAAGGCACGCGTCCCTTCAAAGTCGTTGTCACGTAAAACTTTCGCCCGTATACCGACTTTACAGGCAACCAATTTTTTTTCTGTCTCGTTTACTCTTACTACTGGATTTAATAAGTGTGTCCTTGTCTCATTATAATTATTATTTAGTGAATTGACTATTGCTTTACTCTCTCCACAGCCCAGGTGCACCGGACACACATATGTAACTATCCTCACTCGTAGGCGGTCTTTTAATTAATGCACTTCTGAATGTCAAAAGTCTTAGGCAAATTCGGCAAATTCGCAAATTCGGAACGGCGGGGCGTGCTGCGGAGCGTTCCAGCGTGTATTGTCGCGTGCAGCGTGCACGCAACTAGTTTTCGCTAGAGCGTGCGTGCGAGCGGGGCGTCCAAGTATGGACCAATCAGAGGCCGCCATTCAAGGGCAAGTGTCATCACGTCAAAGGAACGATATTACGAGACATTCGTGTATAATTGTTGTTTGCGCTGGTGAAATCGAGCTATTTTTTTTATTATTGAACTTTAATGCCGTTTAGTACGGTACATAATCAAAGCACTTTATAGGCATTCTTGTATAATCAAAAAAAAATCCGATTCTGACTGTCGTAATGGTTCATATAATGTACCAAATTCTCCTAAAGAATCTCTTTGTTCAATTGTTTTACTTTTAGTTTTTCTTTAATTAAATAATTCACATCTTAAAAATGAATTTTCTTCTAATAATACGTCAATATCTTCCCATTCCATATTTTATTTATGAACACACCACTTCTGGCAAATATTGACACACTGAACAAAATATCACTTGTAAACGCTCGTTAAAACGCCAAAACACTGATCGCGCCGCTTAACTACACGCTAAAAACGCTGCTACGAGTACACCTAGACATACATCCATACGTTCAGTAGTCGAGCGTGCACGCTCAAAACAACGCGCCGCTGCACGCGCCGCCATCCGAATTTGCGGCCTTAGAGGATAATTTTGTAACTGTTGAGACCGCTCCACTCAACATGTAGTCGCGCTGGCGGCCGTGAGCGCGCTGCGCGCACAGCGGCCCGCCGACGGCCAGACAGCTGTTGCTCGCCATCATGCACGGCTGCGCTTGCGCGTTTTATTAATTATCACTTAATCTCTTCTTTACATTTTTTACCGACCGTTGTTATTTCTTTTATTATTCATTATACTTCTTATTAATAACATATTTACCAAGAGGATGCAATAGAAGCACCGGTTTCTGGAATCCTCTCTCGACTAACTGACGATGCGTGTCTTGCATGAGCAACGCATGGCCGTTGTGGATGGGATTACGTAGCTGAAACAAATCAAAATGATCTTTATTTACAAGAACGCATGAGTCTTTTAACAACACCCATGTTTAGTAATGTTTCTTTATTTTCGTCAAGGTGTGATTTGTGTATTACTCAATCTTGGGATATTACTTTTATATTCTTTACATGATTCTTTAGCGATAACACCAATTTGATGGACTGCGTCAAATTGGTATCAGCGCTCACCTCAGGTTTACATGGAAATAAGCACTTGGATACCGATATCTATGAATCTTATCATAATCTGTAGACGTGACAGGCCCACACATCCGCACAAACCTATTATCTCTGTAATTTGATAAAATTGTAAGCTTCTTTTTGCCGGCTCGTCTCCGGAACCGCACACCTAGCTTCTGACGTTTCATAAGTGCCCATGTAGGTTTATGTGAAATAATTTATTTTGAAATTAGTTTAATTTGTTGACATTTTCAATAGCATTTGAAGTGGGAAAGTATGGGACACAAATGATAGATGATTTAAAGTTTTATATTTCTAGTATAATGAAGTCCACATATAAAGAAACACGATATGATGGAAGGTGAATGTCTGTACAAGGAATATGAATTGAACTGCTATAATTAATTAAAGAAAATATATTTCTTATGGAAAAGAGAAAAGCCACTGACGTCTTATATCATGTCAAGCCACCAACTCCTCTATGGTGACTCACCAAAGAGTACCAACGCTACACCCCCTCTTGAGACCGTCAAGGGCGATAGTGATCAGGAAAGCGCACCTTACGGTCTGACCGTGTCCTTTTGATGTTGTCATCTTCGGTCGTCGGCGTTAAATTGATGACTGGTGTATCTTGTGGAGTCCGTTCTTGTCTATGTTCATTATAGTGTGCAGTGTAGAGGCATGAGGAACAGGGTGTAAAGTTCACTCATCCTCCATAGAAAAGGGAGGATCCTCCGACCAGACGGGTGTTGTGTCTGGCGGGCAATTGCCCAACGATTGATGTTGGGAAATTGTATCTATGCTAATTGCGCGGTAAACTCTGCTTGTGAGATGCAGGATTTGCGTGACGTCAGTATGATGCGTTTTTTGCATGTGGCGTTGTAGATACCGCTACACATTTATTTAAAAAATAATAACTAACCTGGAAAGCGAACACAGCATCAGCTTCAAGCTCCTTGAACTTCTGTCTGAGCTCGTTGGGCGTCAGCCTGTACGAGTCTAAACCGTCGTTCCAACGTATACGTTCGAACACTTCCAGGTTGCCGCCTACCAACCATTCACCAGCCTCTTTGATCATCTGAGGACAAAGGAGAAATACATTAGAGGTTTTGGAGGCAAACATAAATATTTTTTTAACACTTTCAAGGGCACTAGATGGCTATAGCCGTCATTACAATAAAACTTCTATGGTGTACCGTTTACCGAGCTGAAACCTGTAAATTAAAAATCTGCCAACTCGACATGGGTTGTCTTGGCTGACCCAAGATAACCCGACGTACGTAATATTTATAACGTGTCATCATTGATCATTCGACAACACGGTTAGCGCAGTGGCTGAGCGATCGGACTGCTGCGCTGCGTGTCGCGGGTTCGATTCCCGCACAGAACAAATATTTGTAAGTCCTACATGTATTTGTTCTGAGTCTGAGTGTTTTTCTATCTATAATATGTATGTATTTACAAAAAAAAAAATGTATATAAGTAGTTTATCAGTCATCTTGTTACCATAACACAAGCATTAGGTTGCTTAGCTTGGGACTAGATGGCGCTGTGTGAAATGTCCAGGGATATTATTATTATTATTATCATTAAGTCGTCGTTCAAGTAACTAAATGTAGTGTTAAACGAATTTAAAACATCGTTCTGTTTCTGTCAATCGTTTGCAGATGACAGAGACAAGATGATGCTTTAAATATGTTTAGTTCCAAGTGCAGAGTGCCTTGTGGTGCAAGCTGGGTAATTGCATAAAACGCTATCAGTACGAATGGCTTTCAATTTGGCAGTTCAACAACATTTATTGCGTTATTTATGTTGCTGAGCAGATAATATATTTTTCGAACATATGATATGATAAGCAATGGATTAGTAATTTCCTATTTAAAATGACTCAGATTGAGATTGATTGTGTGTTACGCAATTAGGGTGCAGCACCCTAATTGCGTAACACACGATAAATCGTAATCGGTTTCATTTTGACAGTTCAACAACATTCATTGCATTATTTACGTGTTGAGCAGACAAATTTTTCGAACTTATTTATTTTTATTTTATTTAACCATTTATGTACACACATATATAAACAGACATTGAAAATCAGAACAGAAAAAATAGGTACAGAGGTGATGAAGCAATGGATTAGCAATTGCTTCAAAATGATTCTGATTCCGATTGATTGTGTGTTACGCAATTAGGGTGCAGGTCTTAGATAGTCATCGAAGTGCTAAGAAGAAACTCATACGGTCATACCTTGATATAAGGATGTTCAGCATGATAGATCCCGAACTGTCTGGAACACCTCTCCTCCTTCCTATGCGGATAGAACTCAGGCGACCTGAGTACCGCCACAGCTTTGCCGTTGTATGTAAGAGCGATGGCATTAGCTCCTGTCAAACGGTCCTTGACCTCTGTCGCTACGGGTAGAACGATGGGCACTGATTGGTTGACTATTGAGCCGTCGGCCAGGGTAAGGCAGTTTGAATGGAGTGCCTGGAAGACAAGAAAGTTCAATTTTAGTTACTGGTTTATTCCGGCGTTTAAGATTTTCAATGTAATGTAATGTTCTTAGAAGGGTTTCCTATCCAATATGTTATATCTCATTAAAGAAGATGTATCAAAAAAGTTTTTTTTTTATTGGTCTCCTCAGAATAAAGTTTTGAATGTAGGTATCGACTATGGAATTATTTCAAGAAACTACATCTGAAACCTTAGCAGAATAGTTTTGATAAATGATTTTATTTTGTAAGTAGTTTTGTACAAACACTTTTACACGTTAATCATATTTTAAAACTAGATGAGGTCGGCGTTTCCTATCTGACTAGTCTGAGAAGAAAGGCCGAAACAAACTCAGACGTCACAGTCTCTTTTAAAGTCCAGACATAATCTTGGTCAGATCATATGAAGACCATGTAGGTCGATACATTTCTTATTTATTTAATTTTTAGTAAACGTCACGTTTAACTTAGTTTTTTTGGTTTAGCAGAATACCTTTTGTGACGTTTTGGAACTTTGTCGGGATTGCGACTTCAATTTGACGTTTTTTAAGTATGACAATTGGCCTTCTGGTTCTTTTAATAAGGCGCAAAAACGACAATATTTAACAATTATATAACTATTTAACTAAATTATACCTATTATAATATTACATGTTCTGGAGAAATGTCTCCGAAAGGGGAGGGTTCATATTACTTTTATTGTTATATCTTTATACTTACTTGTAAATATTCATGTTCCCTCATAAATCCTTTCAGAGGGTACGCCCAACCTTCGGACAGGACCTGAAACAAGCACAATCGCAATCAACAATATTATTATTATTACACAAGTCATCATTTATTGCAATCATTTTTATAATCTAATCTGACAGGCATTTTGCCAATATTTTTATCTTCTCATGATGACAGTAAAAAAACGTTTATACCAGTACTAAGTAACTCCAAATTATCATTATTGGCCTGTAAATGTAACCTTGGACTTGGGTATCGAGAATTTATCAAATGAAGTAAGACAAAAAAAAAACAACCTACTTCCAAAAACGACACTACAAAGTGAAAAATAACTTTAATTTCGGAAGTCGGTGTCGTTGGGTTCGCAGTTTCGTAGTTTGCCACCGACTTCCGAAATTAAAGTTATTTTTCACTTTGTAGTGTCGTTTTTGAAAGTCGGTTGTTTTTTTTTTTTGCAAAAAAGTTTTTATTTTTCACTTTCAGGTTGTAATTTTTACCAGTAATTTTGGTTTGAAAACCAAACTACTGAACCGTTTTTGATGAAATTTCTATGGGACCATTTGGGAAGTATACCCTTTCCAACAAAAAAATAATTTTTCATATCGTTTGGCAAGCGACGGAGTTATGTGCGAACAAACATTTAAAAAAAAAATACAAACATCCGAATTGAGAACCTCCTCCTTTTTTAGAAGTCGGTTAATAAAGTAAAAGTGAAATCTCATGAAGTGTTTATCATCTCATATAGTGCACAAGCGTATGCGCAGACACAGGTGCACTCTCCCTACTCTCACTCTCATAGTCCGTTGGGACGGAAAACTGACACGACCGGAGAAGACCTTTCTCCGGTCATGTCAGTTTTCCGCGGTGCAGGTGCAGGGCCAACGGCTTAACGTGGTTAAATACTAGTTATGCAATATAGAACACTAAAATTCCTCCTTACCTGCACCCACTGCAAGTCCAAGGTGTTGATTTCAATCTGCGGCAGTCTTGCAGCCTCTTCAATAGCGCTGGTCAGTCTGTTGCCATAGATAAACAGTTCCTCCACACCCTTGCGGCTATTCTCCATACTGGGGATGATGCCCTGCGAAAAGATATTGAGATATTATTGATTTATTTAAAAATCAAGCAAGTCATAATGTTCCAAAACATCCATTTCTCACTCCAATACTACAAAAAGAATACTCAATTAGAGTAGGTATAGTCGACCTCGTAATTGTATTACCACCCCAAGGTTGAATGTTACTTGCACTTCATACAACGACAGGGTCTATTTATCTATGTGACAGTTAGATAGTTTCAACTTTAGTGAAGTTCTGGGAAATGTTGGCAAAAGTGGTAGCTCGACTACATAACTGCAGAAACTACCTCGTACAATATAAATTTAAATGCATGTGTGGGATGTTAAAGTTCTTTGTAAATGTTAATAACAGCTGCAATGGTAACCACAACTATTTTAGAACATTTAGAGTCCGAGATCTTTCCTAACTTAAATATGCAAACCATGCTTCACCACCTACTATTCTGACCTCTGTGTCCCAAAACATGCAGTAATAGTGACCTCTGGGCTGCCACCGAGGACGCCGTGGAAGTGGCGAAGCTTTGGGCCAACAAGATCTAAAGTCGTCCAAGCGACACGAAGAAAAAGACTGTAATAAGAATGTGCATGACGTGCAGACAGATTCCTATCTATATATATAAAAATCAATTGCTGTTCGTTTGTCTCGCTAAAACTCGAGAACGGCTGGGCCGATTTAGCTGATTTTGGTTTTGAAATGTTTGTCGTAGTCCAGGGAAGGTTTAAACGGTGAGAAAATATGGAAAAATTGCGAGGAAAACAACAATTTAATTTTCCCATATAAACTGTTCTACCTACTTTCCTGTCAAACATTTGACGATCGTCCCTTCGGTACGGTAGACTCGGGTCCACTCTAATTGGAGCACGTATTAAATTCAGAGTTTTGAATAGTGTAGGAGTAGGGTAGGAGTAGGATAGGAGTAGGATAGGAGTAGGGTAGGAGTAGGGTAGGAGTAGGATACCACGCGAACGAAACTAGAAATAATTTATATGGCAAAACAACGTTTGCCGGGTCAGCTAGTTAATAAATAAATATAATCTGATCAATCTTAGACTCGTAACTAATAGCCTATTAAAATAACGTGTTGCGTTAACAATACAGTTAACTGCATTACCACGAATCATTTTATTACAATTTACTGTCAATAAAACTGCAATCAATTTTAAAATCATTGCAGGAAGTAATCACTGTTATTAGGTTTTATTTTACCACTTTATTTATATTGCCTAGTCATGTATATTGAATACTGGCCCTGAGAAGGGAATGGCTGTAAAACACAAACAAAAAAGAAACCAAAATGTTAAAAACTTTTTGTTTTCTTGCGAATTGTGTGAGTGGAAAATAATTTATCTGCGTCGTGTATTTCCAAGGTCTGCAGGAAGGCAGGAAACATGTATAATAACAAGGTTACTGTTAGCCTGCATCATCCTACTGCTGGCCAAAGGCGTCTCCCCATGACTTCGAGCAGTGCGATTCTGTAACCATCTCACCGTGAAAACTTAGGTGAAGTGAGCGTGGAGTGAGCTGTCATTCCAACTAATGCTAGGGATTGACATTATTAACAGCTCACTCTAAAGCTCACTTCGCCTAACTTTTCACGGTGATATTTTTACAGAATCGATCGGCAGGTCTTTAACATAAGGTCAATAACAAGGTTGTGTATTTATTTAATAATTAAATTCAATGATGTGAATGTACTAAAATAAAGCAACAATAGGCTGTTGAACGTGTGAATGGGTTTATTTTTATTTTTGTTAACTAAAAATAATTTCTAGAATTAATTAATTTAGTGTGGATTTTCCGGTACCTATTCTTAAAACAAAAAGAATAAATAAATGACGTCAATTCAATTAAAGCTTGTAACGAGATCTCGTTAGCGAGATCGTTACTCGTTACTCGTAATCTAATTACGAGTAATTAGATTAATCTCGTTACTCTCGCGAGAGTACCAGTTACTTATAACTTAAATATTACTTTGTGAGCAAATACGCAATGTTTTTAAATGTCAAATATTTTACTGATATTTTCAACTTCGTGCTTATTTTATTTTCTGCCTTAATTGCTGGGATTATTTCCTGGTTCATCGAGCAACGAAAATGCACGAACTAAAAAAAACCGAAACAGCTGAGACTGTATTACCGTTTGTTGGTGCAAAAAGGATCTGAATCAGTATTTGATCGAAAAGGCCTTACTTGATTTACTAGTGAAACTAGACAGATTCTACGTTTGGACGATGCCGATAGTCTGTGAGTGGAGTGAGGCGCATGGGGTGCGGGTTAACCCATCGAAGACTCAGCTCATTGTTGTTGGCAGCTCAAGGATGATCCCCAAGATAAACTGGTCGCAGCTTCCCCAGGTTCAATTTAACGGAACTCTTATTCCAGTCAGCGAAAAAGTTAAGAACCTTGGGGTTTGGATCGACAAGCATCTTTCCTGGGGTCCTGAGCTACAGGATGTAAGTCGCTAAATTTTTGCATCTAGTAAGCGGTTGCGAAACCCCTTCCACCCTGTATATATCTTGCGTAATATCCTACATAATAAATAAGATAATAATACCTGTGATTCCAGTAGCCGTACAACATGCATGGTTGACTCCTCGATGGAGTCTTCCACAGTCTGCACGATGAGCTCCGGCGCTTCGGGGCGTTCATATTCCTGTGTGATGCCTGTAAAACCCTGTGATACAAAGAAATTTATTTAAATATCATTATAAACTTAATTATTGTGGAATACGATTAGAAAGCCTGCCTGCCTGTGTTACAACTTTCGTTTAAGTCATCTAGCAGCTGATAATCTCATACTGATTCTATGTCTAATGAAGTGCATATCTGAACACTATCACACAGTCGTATTAATATGTAGGTACTGTATCCTTATACTTGGTATCATGTTACCCAATAACTGGGTTGTCGTTATGGAGTTCAGATAGATAGACAATCGCTCCATGAAAAATACTGGGATTCAGCTGCATCCGGTTATACTGGAAGCTGACCCCAACATAGTTGGGAAAAGACTACGCAGATTGATGTACAGTCGCCAAAGGAGATAAGTAACCAGGGTCGTCGGATATAGTTGAAGTTTATAAAGATACCGATAGATTTTTTCGAATGAAATTTGATTTGATATATGAACGGTTTGTTTTCTATTAATTAAATTAAATTTTATTCGAAACATCCATAGGATTCTTATAAAACTTTAACTGTATCCGACGGCCCTGGTTACTTATCTCCTTTGGCGACCGTACTGTATATTGTTTACTGATGTATCAGTCATTTAGAGTTTACATAGGTGTTCTAATAAACTGATAAAAAGAGCGTTTTTATTAGAACAAACTTTTGCGTTAAGAACGTAACCTTTAAGACCTTTTCATCTTAGCATGTCGATGGCCATATATGTATACCAGCTGAGTTTTTTACCGTCTGGACAAAAACAGGGTATAAAAGGTTAACGGAGTAGAAGCCTGTGGCACACAAATCTCTATTTTTATAACAAAAAAAAGAACGAATAAATCGACAAATATTAAAAAAAAAATTATAGGCACCCTACTCTACGCGCTAAAGTATCAATTAATTCGTAGCGACCTTCAAATCTTTTGATTGATTTAATGTACAAAAAAAAGATTTTATTTTTTAAACGTCGCCCCACACTAGTAATTACTTCTGTATCGCGGGTGCGTTTACAAACATTTAAACTCACATACACAAACGGCCAGACCCGGAACACAAATACAAATAACAATACAAATATCTGTAGGCAATACAAATATTGCCTACAAATATATTGTTTGTTTATTGTTATTGTTGTTTGTTGTTGGTAATATATTGTTTTTTTTTAATTTTTTTATTTATTGTTGGTTTTTGTGAGTTTGTTTGTTTGTTTTGTAGGCAATACAAATATTTGTTCGGTGCGGGAATCGAACCCGCGACACGCAGCGCAGCAGTCGATCGCTCAGCCACTGCGCCAACCGTGTCGCCGTTTTGTGAAAAGAAAGAAGTTTCTTGGCCATATTTATATTGGCTTCTACTTAATTACTGAATACATAAACTTCTTATAAATAAGGTAAAACGTGTATTTATTTTAATGATAAGCAACATAGTGTTAAATAAGAAAGAAAATATGCATTTATTAGAATGCACAACTGCATCCTTTATTTTGAATTAATAAGACATAATAATAGTTTATTTATTACTCCTAAAATCGAGACGAAATTCGAATTACGTCTTATTTTTTCCAAACGCAAACCAACCACTACCGATACCAATATCAGAGGGGCAATTCTCGTAATTTTAAAAACGTTCACAGTCTGATCTGTCTCAATCTGTCAAAAATAAGTCTAATTTCCCTACATTTTGACAAGTGTTTGTCGCCGAGATGAGACTGCGACTAGATTTTGAACGTTTTAAATTACGAGAATTGGCCTTCAGGTTATAAAGGTATCCAATTGAGCAAAAAAATATAGGTAATAATATTCAATTTCGGGTAAATTTTCTGAACAGATGTGTGTCGACCAAACTGAGTAAACCACCAATTTAGTAATTAGCATTCAGTCGAGTGCCGACTTACAAAAAAAATTTAGGAAGTAAGTAACTAATTGAGTATTCTATTCTACTCGACTCTCACGTATTGCGTGGTGGATTACGGCTCACTCCTTCTTACAGAGGAGTTCTAACGATTGTAACATTATAAACTGATGATAATGATAAAGTAATGATCACAAACCTTAATAGATCCTTCTCTGGCTTTCTTGTAGAGTCCCTTGGTGTCTCGTTGTTCACACACTTCTAGTGGAGTGTCGATGAAGACTTCGAAGAAAGGCAAGTCACAGTCCGTGTGGATGCGACGAGCTACTTCACGGTCCTGCGTACAAAAATGGGGAGTTAAGAGAATGACCTTGTTGTTAAGGATTTTTTAGATGGATGTTACAGAAACCTCATCATCATCATCATCATCTGCCTAGCCTTTTTCCAACTATGTTGGGGTCGGCTTCCAGCCTAACCGGATGCAGCTGAATACCAGTATTTTACATGGAGCGACTGCCTATCTGACCTCCACAACCCAGTGACCGGGTAATACGATACCCCTTGGTAAGACTGGTTGTCAGACTTTCGGGCAATGTTACAGAAATCTCCAGGAGGAAAAGCCCTAGAAAGACTGATGAAAGCAATTACTAGTGTTTTATGTAATTAAGGTGCATATTGGGCTACGCTTGCCGCGGTTGGTCCGTGGATGGGTGACCATCTTCACAAAACAAGACCCCTCCGTGCCTCGGAAAGCACGTTAAGCCGTTGGTCCCGGCTGTCATTCGTGTATCTTTGACAGTAGCTACGGGTCGTCAGTAGCCCGAAAGCCTGACCACTAGTCTTACCAAGGGATATCGTTTTACCCAGTAACTGGGTTGTGGAGGTCAGATAAAACACTGCTCGCTCCATATAAAACACTGGTATTCAGCTGCATCCGCTTAGACTGGAAGCCAACCCCAACAGAGTTGGGAAAAGGCTAGGTAGATACCTAAGTCTCGTCTCATGTATTGAGCTACTAGCAGAGTGGGTATTTGAAGATACTATTAAGTAATTACATAAGAAGAAACCGTCACTTTTGGCGATTACTTCTTAATTGGCACACGAAGAGTTAGTAGGAAGACAACTTATGATGAATATTCATAGAACGCGTCATTTCTTTTAAGTAGAACAATAACCGTGTTAGCAACTGATAAGTTTACTAATGAAAGTGTCAAATGACGCTGGCCATTAACTTGATTTCTTATCTTTTATCTAAACTTTGCCCCATCATACACACTAGGAATTTCGCCTGAGTCAGGAATGTGATAATAACTGACGCATTTATATAGAGTAGCAGGGACATCGACGCGCAACCTGTTACTGTTTTGGTAACCGACGAAAAATTTCTACGCTAGTACTAGGTGCGTCTAGAATCATGAGCTGAATTCATGGTTACAGTTTGCGCGTTGATGTCCCTGCCACTCATTCACCCAGACAGGAGTCTGGGCACAAAATCTACTCAGACTCTCCTGAGTCTAAGTAAATTTTGTGCTCTGGACACGGCTTGTAGAGAGGATGCCACTCCGCCAAGCGAGTGTCGTGATCGCATAGTATAATCATCAGTCTATGATGTACACTGCTGGGACACCGACCTCATCTCTGTGTGTGGCCTAATGCGGGTTGGTGGATGTCACATGTCTTCGAACTTGTCTGTCATGTCTTCTATTTTTTGGTTCTAGTACATCCCGCACCCTAATTGCGTAACACACGATCAATCGGAATCGATTTCATTTTGACAGTTTAACAACATTCATTGCGTTATGTACGTGTTGAGCAGACAAACTTTTCGAACTTATGAAGCAATGGATTAGCAATTTGCTTCAAAATGATTCTGATTCCGATTGATTGTGTACACGCAATTAGGGTGCCGTTTTCTTCACGATATTTTCCTTCACAGTTTTGAGAGCAGTGGTGATAAAATAATTAACACAAGGCAAATTGGCTGCCTGGGTTCGAACAAACGATCTATAACTCGTAATTCGCGGCCGTTTCCACGAAGACATTTTACGTATTTTATTTAATCTCCAAATCATGTCATTGTACTTTAATCAAAACAGAAACGACAGCAGTAAGCGTTTGTAGTGACATGTAACACTGACATTTGATCTCATTACAATCTAATAATGCGTGATACGGTATCTCAATTTTTTTTTTCTTTTATTACGTTCTCCGCTTGACTTCAAAGAGAAAAGGCACATATTTACTGTAGGCATATTGTCTTGGTAAATAATAAAGATCGTAATGACGTAATGTAACTACCGTAACTACCCCTGAAAGGGGGCTGAGGTAGTGTTGAAAATCGTAGGAAAAAGTACGAAATACACGTGAGCGAAGAGCTATTTTGATAACAAAGACAAGTAGGTACTTAGTATTTATTTCCCTTCAAATATAGTGTCTGCACCAGGTTACACGTAGATACTTAAAATAACTTTAGCAGGTAGGTGTGTTTGTTCTCAAGACAAAACAACTGTTTTCCTGACATAGAACCACGAATGTATAAATACACGCAAATTACTTCATTACCATACTAATTATATAATTTACTTACATTTAAAGTAAAGTAAAAAAATTTTTATTGACAATATAATTGAAAATTCAGAAACATTTACTTCATCTGTTATAAATTTAAACAAAAGTTACATTTGCGTCACTCAACACCATGTACTTCCCACATTTATAATCACACAAGCTCAATATAATAGTCATTATAATAAATTAGAGAGTGCCACACAATCAGCATTTTATCAAAATGTAAATCGTTAAATAGCAACCATTGATGTTTTAATTAAAATGTGTTTTGTTGATTTTTTATAGCAGCAACACTAAAACAAATTGTATCGAGTTGTTTATTTAATAGAGCTATTGTGTTTCATTTCCTATCAATATAAATGGTGCAGGAAAACATCGTGAGCAAACCGGCATGTCCTAGAACCAAAAATTCGAATTCATGTGACCTCTACCAAACCGCACTGGGCCCGGGCAGGTGGATTACAGCCCACTCCCTCTTACAGAGAGGAAGCCTGTGTCCCAGCAATGGCAAAAATACAATTATAAACAGTATTACAATGTATTGCTAGAAAAGGCCTATTTAAGACCTGAGAAATCCTGTCTAGCTAAGAAGGCCAAGACTGGAAGTGTTTGCCAGAGTCTATACCGTGTATTAGAAATGTGTGGTTATAGTAGTTTATCAGCCATCTTGTTACCATAACACAAGCATTAGGTTGCTTAGCTTGGGACTAGATGGCGCTGTGTGAAATGTCCAGGGATATATTATATTATTATTATTATATGTAAGGGTGTGACACAGACAATAAAACTCAACCAATTTTTTCCATGCAACCTACATCGTGATCTTAAAAAAATATCAGATACGATGTAGTCTCATGGAGAAAGTTATTCAGTTTAATGGTCTGTAGCAGTCCCTCAAATATGACCACACATGTCTGTTAAACGCTATATATTTAACACATTTAGAGTGAACAGGCATCTTCTGGGCACGCTCGTTCCATCATAGACCTTATTCATCGCATCGACATCTGATTCAGCCGTGATTGCGGTCAAGAGCAGGGCCATTCAGCAATAAAAAATAAATACTCTCATCACTAATATGTCAACACTTCGAAACTTTCAATAGCGATTTTTGCGTGAAATAACGAAAACAACAATGAAATACGACGCATTGCAAAAACCTATGGGTCCGAAAATACGTAGCAACATCAAATTTCGTTTAAAAATAAAGGAGTAAATCGCTTTTGAATAAAGCCAAGTGTATACATACTTATGCTCGTGACTGTACATACCGCGCGGGTTTCGCTCAGGTATTTAGTATCAAGTTCCGCGGCTAGAGCGACCTGAGCGGTATTCGCTGCCGCTGTGGATAGAACTGCATAGCGAAACTTGAACTCGGTATTCTATCCACAAGGATAGCGAAATCCGCTTTGGTGTGAATAGACCTTTATCCTTAAGCACCAGATGACTTGTCCAACGCTATCTAATCTTATGAAAACATCACTAGCAATTAGCAAACAAAATATAAACATTGTAATTTCCGAGGTCCACTTTTGTTATAAATATTCTTGACCCAATCGCGGCAGAAATTAGCCCGTCCGAAATGTCATTGAACTGGAGATAAATATTACCGACTTTTTAGGATTATAAGGCACAACAAAAATAATACATATAATGTATGTATCAGTCTCTTAGAGTCAAGGTAGGTTCTCAACAGTACAAAAAAGGTCACACATTCAATGACTGATCAGTGATCAGCAAGTGAATCTTTATCTCGACGATTGACTAATCCCTGAAGGTTTCGGCAGAAGAATGTAAGTGGGTAGAGTCAGGTAAATTACAGTGGCCTCCAAAAGCCAGTTGACATTTTTAAACTTCAGCTAGCAAAATAATCAGGTACTCCGCTAAGGGATTACTTGATTATTTTTTTATGATAAGACAAAGATAGTTGAGTTTGTCAATAATATATATAAATTTAAACATTTGGATCACTAGAATTTTAAATCATAATGAGGTGTGTTGTCACAGCTGCGGTGGAAATATGTCAACTAACTTTTCGATGCCACTGTAATTGTTTACCAAATTGACTAACAACTTAAGTAAGTTACCTAGTTTGTATTCACTCAATTTGTTAAATAATAACTTTCCCTGACTGTACTACAAATTGTTATTTTTACGTGTTTACCTCAGCGAAGGGAGAGACGAAACTGCACAGACATACGACACCACTGTCAGCAAAGAGTTTGGCGACCTCAGCCACCCTTCTAATGTTCTCCTCACGATCCTCCTTACTGAAGCCCAGGTTCTTGTTCAAACCAGTCCTTATGTTGTCACCGTCGAGGCCGTATGCTGGGATACCTGATAAAAAAAAGTATAGTTGAACACTCTATGCTAATACTCTGTGACAACTTCGAATTTTGAACAAATAAAGTTGCCCTTTAATCTTGTTTGTTCCAAATTTGAAATTGTGGTGAAAGAGGTTCCTATCCGGGAGATTAAACTATACAATGGCATCTCCTGTAAAACCTTATCAGTAAGATAACAATACCAAGGTTGCCTTCGATTTATGTTATTTACATTGACTTCGTATATACAAATAAATAGATACAAATGTTCTGAGAAATCGAGTCTGTTTTCCCACAAGAGCTATGTGACGTTATTATCTGGAAATATCGTCGTAAACATAACATAGTTATAACTATAAATAATTGAATAAATGTTATGTTTGATCGATTATGTATTCTCCTGTTAATTGTAATTAACACCAACACTTACGATCAATTAAGCACTATACCAAGGAACCTCTTCTCAGAAAAGTAACTTTGATTTTCTACCTTTTGTAGTAGGTACAGCGGGGTAATTGCGTATCACACTTACAATGGCGATACCGTTCAATTTGACAGTTTAAGAACATACATTGCGGTATTTACGTTGTCGAGCAGACGAATTTTTCTTACATGTGAAGTAGCATAATCAGCCTAGGAATAATGTTACAACTGCTGGGACACAGGCCTCTTCTCTGTGAGAGGGAGTGGGCCGTAATCCACCACGCGGGCCCAGTGCGGGTTGGTAGATGTCACATGTCTTCGAATGTTTTTTTTTTATCGAACCCGCGACACGCAGCGCAGGCGCAGTAGCCGTCAAAATAATGTCCGGACAAGCCGATTTCCTCACGATGTTTTCTTTCACCGTTTTGAGAGCAGTGGTGATGAAACAATCTGTCTGGGTTCGAACCTACGACTTACAACTCGTATGTCGCGGATGAACTAATTCCTTCAAAATCTCTATATTTTGATTGTTGTTTTACGCGGTGCTGGTGTATGAAACGATGAGGACATACTACCGATCCTACCTTACACCTTACCTACCTACTACCTTTACTAATAATAAGATTGTACCTAATTAATATAATACATTCAAAGTCACGACCCCAAGTTTACCTGATAACCAAATTCCTAAGAGCAGGAATTGTAACACTTATTACGTGCAAGGACAAAACAAACGTGAGTCAGTAACTGATCAACGCGTACGCATATTTATGGTCATTTCCAGGCTATTTTACCACAATCTACATAGTAACAGAAGGTTCGTTATTATAAGGAAATCTGCAATTTGGTAATCAATGACTCAATGACTTGATCCTGAACTTAAAAATGTGTATTTTACTCATCAAATTTTAGAATTCACACAAGTTGGACTATCAATTAAAGCTTGTGCAAGTGCAATAAAAATATTGAAGACACAGGTAGACTATAACTGACTGGGCAGCTGAACTTGAAAACGTGATTTGGGACAGATTGGATGCGGAAGGCAGGTGTTATGTGCCGTAGCTTGGGCTCTCCCAAGCTACGGCACAAAACTCCTGCTTTACCACACTCCGGACATAGGCCTCTGCGTCTACATATTATGTCCAGCAGAAGGCTGCGATAGGCTAAGTTGACTATAGGTAGAAATAAACATTTGAAACAGTTTTGAGGCTAGCCTCTCGGGCCCCAAAATTGTTCAAGTCTTGTGTTTTAGTCTACTTGTTAAATTGTTAAGACTTCTTTACATCCTGGCTTGATAAAATAAACTGGTAGAACGAGACCATATTACCATATTTGCATAATGGAATAGTCATGTCCTGAAATGGAGGTTACGGATGGGAAACTTAGCTATCGGTGAAGGTTCGTATGGATAGGATATGAATTATACACACGCGAACGGAACCATGAATTCAGCGCATGAAAAAAAGTCCTTATAAGACGAATTAAATCACAATATATTTTTTTTGTGATTCGATTCAGTAAAATTAACTACAGTTAGCTTGATTATAACAGGAATCAAGCTTAATATTAATATACTATAATTATTTTATTTGCTTCTTTAGCCATATTGAAGAGCAAAGTATTTAGGTAATTCTACTAATACGCGAAAGTTTGTATGGATGGATGGATGTTTGTTACTCTTTCACGCAAAAACTACTAAACGGATTTGGATGCAATTTGGCTCACATATAGTTTATAACTAGGATTAACACATAGGATACTTTTTATCCCGATATTCCCACGGGATCGACACTTATGCGGGTGAAACCGCGGGGCGCTGCTAGTTACTAATAATTGATAACATGCATGTTAAGGCGTGTAAATTTACACAAATACCTAATACTATAGTATCCAATTACCGTTTTAAATTACCTTATGTGGGTCACCAGACTCACCAGTCTACTCATGGTTAATTAATTACCTACTTTATATAATGTGGTTCGTTCGTGTGTTCTATTAATAGTATTTTGGAAGTTCATTCATATTGTTTTGAACGTAAATGACTGTCATAAATATTGTTTAGTAGGTACTTATTTAAGTTTTAAGGAAATTTTATGCGTGTTATTGAAATTTTATTCAACGTAGATAAGGTATTTGAGTGTAATTAACTGCCTCTTACATGATTTGGCTTAGTAAGAAACCATTGGATGTTTTAGAATGAACTTTAATTTGATAAATGAATTGTTTGTTTTCTATTTATTAAATTAAATTTCATTTGAAAACTTCCAACGGTTTCTTACTAAACTTCAACTATATCCGACGACGCTGGTTAATTATCTCCTTTGGTGACCGTACATATGCTGGGTTTGGTAGGTGGGTGACTAATGACCGATTCCTAATTTAAGGACTGTTCATCATCTGCCTAGCCTTTTCCCAACTATGTTGGGGTCGGCTTCCAGTCTAACCGGATGCAGCTGAATACCAGTATTTTACATGGAGCGACTGCCTATCTGACCTCCACAACCCAGTTACTGGGTAATACGATACCCCTTGGTAAGACTGGTTGTCAGACTTTCGGGCTTCTGACTACCCGTAACGACTGTCAAAGATCCACGAATGACAGCCGGGACCAACGGCTTAACGTGCTTTCCGAGGCACGGAGGGGTCTCGGTATGTAAAGATGGTCACCCATCCACAGACCAACCGCGGCAAGCGTAGCTTAACCTGGCCGATCGACCTGTGCGGCTGTTATTATTTAGCCACGGGCCCCTCTTTAATTTAAGGACTGTTATTGGTTAAAATTAAGACTCTTTTATCTTTACCAATAATGAAGCAAAGACCAGCTTTGCAAAGTACACAATAAGTTACATTTAAGTAAGAAAACCTATAATATTTCTATGTAACCATATATTATTGTAACCTATAAAATTCGCATGCTATGATCTAAGCAAAATATGTATGCATTTAAAAACCACTTACCATGTTTTATGCAAATATATATTATTTCTAACAATTCTGTTTTATTTCCATAGCAACACGGGCCACCGCGCGGGCGGACCGTCCGCCGGTGGTCCGTGTGGCCGTGTTGCTCTATGTTTATTTCTCATGAGTCGAGGAAAAAAACGTGTCACTTACCTATAACTGTATTTTTAAACATAGAAATTCCTAGTGTGGGGCAACGATTAAAAAAGAAATACATCTGATTGTATAATAGACGGGGACATAAAATCAAAATATTAAATTAGGTAATTAAAGAGAAAGCTTCAAGTATATTTTCCGTTCCCAGTCGGGGTTACTGGACGATACGGCCTAGAGGCACTTAAATGTCTCTAAGTTTGTTTATTTGTTCTACCTATTTGTTGAAGTGTTTGCAACAAGCCAAGATAAGCTAAAGTAAACGCCGCGTCTCCGCTTAGTAGTTTTACAGAATAAAATTAAAAATTGATTAGTAAAACGAATTAACGACTAATGAATTAATTTGTACTTAAATGTATGCCTTGCGTTGCCAGAAGGCAACAAACTTCTTTGAACATTTCTTGGCTTCTGGGAGTTCTTTTGTTCATTGAAGTGGATCCAGCTGTCGAGAACCTTATACATATAAGTCCTCCACGTAATGACGTTTCATAGCACTAATAGGTACAGTCAACAGCAAAAGTAGATGATCAAAATCAGAAATTCAATAGTAATGAACGGAGTTCGCGTCAGAACTGTATGGCGTCGAAGTGATTCAAAAGTATGTGATTGTAAATTATACTTACCAAACATTTACTACTAGTACAGCTGCCATATAGCTGCGAACTCCGTTCATTAGTATTGAATTTCTGATTTGGATCATCTTTATTTGCTGTTGACTGTACCTTCTATGACTGACATGAGGTAGCACCGACAGTAGGTATCTAAATTCTGAGATTTCAGAAACACTGATACTTAGATTCTAGAAGTCTGAACACTTGGTGTTTTTGGCCCTACTACATTCATCTCACTTTGTTTTTCAGTACAAGCGATACCAACCTTTAGAAACCAGGTAAGCTTCAAGCGCAAACGCTATGCTGGTCTTCCCCGCTCCGCTCAGGCCTGTGAACCATACTGTACTGCCTCTGAAAGCCCTGCTGCCAAGGGCACGACTTCTCTTCGCTCTGGACACCTGGTGCTTTTGCTCCACCACATTTGTCGCCACTTGTGCGCACTGAAACAAAAGATAATTTGTTTTTATAAAAAAGGAAATAGAAAGTGTTTCCTTGCATGTTAATAAGGTTGAATTTAATTATAATAACATTTACATATGCAGGGAACCTAATAAAACGGGTATAGATAGTTTATTTTTAACGTCTCTAACAAACGACATCGTGGCAGGCCCAGACAGAGATGGCGGGATGAGCTGGACTCCTTTCAGCTCTGGACGGAGAGAGGTGGAAGGAGAGTAGGGAGGCCTTTGCCCTACTGCTGGGCATTACATTAACGGCTAGTAAAAAAAAACATTACGCCTGTAATCCCTGATGGGTTAGGCAGATGTGGCCACACAGGCCACATATTTAGCCAGTTATGTTTAATTCCCTTTAGTTTAGTTTAATTTTAGCCGACAGGTAGAAAATAAGGAATATTTATTTGATCCTTTAAAAAGAACCTTTTGCAGATGAATAGAATAGAATACTCTTTTATTATGTACAGTCACGAACACCAATATGTCAACACTTCCCAACTTTCAATTGCGATTTTTCGCTTTTCTTTTCGATTTTTGTTGAAATACGACACATTACATAAACCTATGGGTTCGAAAATGCTATGTTCGTAACAACATAAAATTTAATTTATGCTTATAATAAATCTGTATAAGTGAAAATTCTGTACATTGAAAATATCAAAAAAATAAATGGCAGGGGGTGTTACTAGACGGACACCGAACCCAAAAATGTGATTAAAAAATTTTTTGTCTGTCTGTCTGTCTGTTTGTTCAGGCATCACGCAAAAACTACTGGTTCGATTACGATGAAACTTGGTATAATTATTCTTTAATATCCTGGTCACCACACTGGGTACTTTTTATCCCGGAAAAGTATATACAATAAAAAACAAACTTAATTTTGCGGTTCGATCCCTAGACCCATTACTGTGTCAACCGCAAATAATAAGTTTGTCGTAGGTTACGTCACCCGCAGTGGAGTTCATCTTTATTCCTTTTAGTTTTTAGAGTTATTTAGGTTTATTTTCATATAAGTCGTAGGTATAGATTTTAATTTTAAAGTATAGGTAGCATATTTGATAGTGTACATACGTAGTGACCGTAGGTTATTTTATAATACTGTTAGGTAGGATTAGTCATTCGTATAGATATTAGTTTTTAGGGATTTTGCTTATTTATTGAGTTTAGATTAGTTATCATCAGAAATAGGTTTATTTAGGTAGGTATTTAATTTTCTGTTATTGAGTTTTTTTTTTAATTAGGTAGGTACTTAGGTAAAGATATCATATAGGTACCCTCTTAATCACCACTAATGAGACACAATTGGTTTTCTATTGTTATTAGCCACAAAGGGCCCGCGAGATAGATGGAAGCACATACATTTTATCCTGTTAGCACGTTCCCATGGGATAATTTCCGACATCCACGCGGGCGAAGCCGCGGGCAGAAGCTAGTAAAAAAATAAAGTAGTAAATCGCTTTTGAATAAAGCCGATTGTATACATACTTTTGCTCGTGACTGTACACCATATAAATTACAGACATACGAGGTCAAGAGCACACGTAACATAACAGTAAAATTACGAATAAGGAATTATAAGGCTTTTTTCGGTACAGTTAAAAATAGCAACCAATAATATTGATAATATAAATTAAAAAATAGATATTATCTATTTTAGTTAATTGCAACCAAAAATAGCAATCAGGAAACTATTAGACATATTACATCGAGATGCCCAATGGTCATTGAGAGTGGTTTGATTGGAAACTATAAACACAATCAAATACCTCGGTGTCTCGGCCTCGATAAAGGTCAAACATGTGCTTTATACACGTTTGAACATTATTTTTTTAATAACAGTAGGAACAATGTTTCAATCATTGGTAAAATAACTTCCTCTTCCTTAGAATATGTAGATTTAGTTAGGAAATGTTAATAACAGTCGCACGGGTTAATCGATCAGGTTAAGCTACGCTTGCCGCGCTCGGGCCGTGGATGGGTGACCGTCTTTACATACCGAGGCCCCTTCGTGCCTCGAAAAGCACGTTAAGCCGTAATTGGTCCCGGCTGTCATACGTAGATCTTTGACAGTCATTATAATACGGGTCGTTAGAAGCCCGAAAGTTGGATTGGCAGTCGTACCGAGAGGTATTGTATCGTATTACCCTGTAACTGGGGTGTGGAGGTTAGATAGGCAGTCGCTCCATGTAAAATCAGTATTTTACACAAATACAGTTGATACAGTTACACTTTACACAGTTTAGTTAGTTACAGTTGACCAGATACAGTTGAATAACAGTGTATTCAACTGTATCTGGTTAGACTACAAGCCGACCCTAATGAGTACTTGGTAAAAGGCTTGGCAGATGATGAGTTACGAAATATCAGATGGCGTAATTTTTGTTTAAACGTCCAAGATCCCCACGTAGTTCCCAAAGCATCTGTAGAAATGTAAAGTTGCATAGATTTATCATTACTAATGAGCCTTTCTACAATGTTTCCAATAACAAAACCCCTTGAAATTTTCCAAATAGGTACAAGGACCTATTTATTCTGCAATATATCTGATATAGCTTACATTCAAACACCAAGGACATTCAAGCGTTCAGATTTCACAGAAGTATACACAATCTTTTATCATGGTACTCTGGTATGATTATCAAAACCAATGACCCGTGGCGTAAACCTTCGTGCAAGCCTTACATGCACACATTACCTACAGCTAACATAGATTATAATCAAGTGCATGGTATCTACATTTAAATACTGTATTTTATTTAAAACCAGTTCAAACAGTCATCATCTACAGGGTGGCATCACATCAACGCAACCTGTTGCCAAGGATGATTCTGATTTTAATTACTGTTCTACACTTTTTGACCGCTTAAGTATTGCACTTTTGTAGGAAACAGCTGATTTAGAAAAAAATACCGACGAAAAATTTCAAAGCAAGGGTTCAGAATCATGTACTGAATCCATGGTAACAGGCTGTGCGTCGATGTCCCTGCCGCCCTGTATAGTACGGACGCCAGCAGGTCAAGCTACCCGAAACTGTCAAAATTTTCCAATCAACCTTGAACCTTAATGTTTCAGCGATAAAGTTGAAAATCTATTAAAGAAATTTGACAGATTGTAGTAGCTTGATGTGTCTGTACATTATGTAGGTACATTCTCCTAGACAGTACCTAATGTACCTACATTCTCCTTAACTCAAAGCCATTGCAGTGCGTGCTTCAAACTTCGACCACACACAACTCCGTATAAGTTACCAGAATGTCTTCTTGAAAAGGAAACAGCATGGCAGTATGTAGGTAGGTACTTAACACTTTCTAAATAGGACCAATTTGCAACCAAGTCTTTCGGACCAGAGTCTACTCTACTCTCTAAGCACAAAGTCGAAGTTACGGGCATTTCCTACTCCATATCACTTACGGACGTAAAATTAGTTCGGGACCCGAGCTAAGAATAACAGACCATATTTAACTATCAGAACTATAGGTTAGTCATCATATTAGTAAAGTATAATCAATAGCCGATATACTTACTATTTGTAAATATTCCACACAGCCCTAATCGGCTATTTCCGTCAAACTTGTTACTGTATTAAAGCTCATTCACCTAAATACCATAATAATTACTCGAGATCCAATACCATTCGTTGTAATTTCTGAAATGCAAATTGGATAAAATATATGCAATTTCAACGGTGAAGGGCATTATAGTACAACCTTGGACAAGTTATTAAATGCAATAAGCATTGCGTTCGAAAATGAATGTCAATGGAATAAACCTACTGTTGTTGTGAATCTATTTTTTGTATCTTTTTTTTACGTCGCTGTTATTTTTAATATTGAGTGGCATTTATTCAACAAAAGTCTCGAGAACTTGTAGTTCTTCTTTGAATAATAAATAAATTAACATTATATTATATCCTATGCAAATAAATAAATGTATACTAAGTACATAATATATTGAAGTGTCTGTTTGTAATGTCAACAGCTTTTTACTAAATGTATGTGAAAGTATATACGGTAGGTACCTGCTTATAACAAAAAAAAAACTTTAATTTTATTTTTGTCTGTCTGTCTGTTTGTTCCGGCTAATCTCTGAAACGGCCGGACCGATTCTAATGAAGATGATGATGATTCTAAGGGGATTATACTAATTTTACTTATTCTGAAAAATATTAAGTACCTACCAAGATTTAATGTTTACCTATATATTTTTTCTTGCTATTCTAGTTTTACTATTATGCTTTGACTTTTGTCTGTTTGTTTTGTACATGCTTTTTGCGGCAAATTGGTCACAATAGGTAGGTATCACGAACTATTTCGGAGCTCATACTGTTAATCATAAACCCATTACATAAATTGTGGTAGATGTAGCCAATCTTTTTCATTGATATTTAATGATCATAGCAATTTCGGTTATGAAACAAATGGAATCATGTCTCTTTCCCTTTGTCTACCATTCCTAATCTATAAAGGATCATTTGTGACTTTGGTAATTGGGCGAATTTGTCACTGGCCCGAACTTTTCAGTGGGGTCAATTAGTCAGTGGGACAAATTTGACAGCGGGTTTTGACAGGAAGACTTTTCAGTAGTGTGAATTAGTCCGTGGGAAGAAATTGTCAGGAAAAACGCCTAAGTGAATAAAAAACCTTTCGCTGTCAATAACAATTTGCACAGCTGTTATCTCTTTATTGAAGTAGGTAATAATGCTAAATAAATAACTCATGATAATTCAGTCAACAATTGTTCCAATGGCTTTACATAGCTAAGTAAATATTTAGTTATAAATTATTTACAGTATGCATTGTAGTGAAACAATATTACGGTTATTACAATGACGGGAAAATAAAAACAGATACAGATGCAGCCATGTTTGGCTATTGCACACGTGGGAAACCGAAAAAAGGAAGTTAACAAAAATAAAACGAGTGTCTAAGATTAATTAATTCATAATAATTATTTAGTTTAAAGGTCAGGGGCGTAGCACTCGCAACCGGCGTGCATCATTTTGAAGGATATTGCTAATTATACATTGCTTCATATGCTCAAAAAAATAGTCTGCTCGACAACGTAAATAACGCAATGAATGTTGTTGAACTGTCAAAATGCAAGCCATTATTGCTACTGTTAGTGTGTGAATGATGATATGGTTAGAAAGGGGGTGACTGTCGAGATGGCGGCTGATACAGGAGTATGGAAGAAAAAGACATGTTGCGCCGACCACGAATAAATTGGGATAAGGGTAGTAGACTAGCGGGATCGTCCGAAAGGGTTACCGCTGCCCTGGAACATAAAGGGCTAAGGAAGGAACACGGGTGGGTTTTAGTCAGTAAGAGTCTGACACCCTCCTGCTCCACCCAGAGCGGGAGGAGTCATTTGATGATTTCCCATCCTCAAAAAAAAAAAAAGGGTAGTAGACTGTAGAGTGATGATGATGAGTGTCTTACGAACGTAAACAAAGCCAAAGGAGTATTTAAGGTCCATAGCAAGTAGCGTTCTGTAGTTACTGCCTAACCCCATCGGAAGAAGGCGAGAGTTTATGTATATATGTTATGTATTTAGTTCAGGGCCATTAGAATTATGATATCTTCTTGGATAAATGGAGTAAGTCTGCCTTGATACTTAAGAACATCTTGCGAGGATGGCAGTTTGCCCCGCTATCAAGCAGCTATTCTCGTATAGCTTCTTTTGACATCGAAGAGTATTGTCGTCATAACTGTTAATCGAAAAACCAGTAGGTACCTACAGTATCTGTGCACTGCGTGAGTGGCTATATAGTAGCTAGCCCCTCCGATTCGTATGAATCCGCGCGAGAAATGTGGAGAAAGTCGAATGTTTACGTAAATCTAAAGCCAGTAGCGTAACTGTGACATAATGCTACACAGTACACACCTCTATGCTATAATGTTGTATATGAACTATACAACTATATCATTCCATATATACAAAGCTTTAGAAGTGGCGGTGGACCAAGTAGTAAAGTATGGTGCTAGCACTTGGGGTCATAGAACAGTTCCTTGAAGCACTCCATATACAAACACCCATACTTTTTGGATAAAGGACTATATTGCAACCTATAACAATACGGTATCAGGGATAGAGTCATTGTGTCAATCGAGAGGTACAATAAGCCATCAAAGTTTTAAAATGGCTGAATATGGTCACTGTTTTTGCCACCAATAGCTTGGCACAATGTTTCGCATTCCAGGTATAACACGAACACATTTTCATCAATCGCAAGACGATAATCTTCTATAGGTAATAAAATTATAAATTCGAAAGTAACTCTGTCTGTATGTTACCTTTTCTCGTCTAAATCACTGAACAGATTTAGATAAATTGGTGATGGATTTGGCAGAGATTAATGAAAAAGGAAAATACATTTTTATTTAGACTAAAATACACACAATACATCAGACGCATACATCAGATAAAAATAAATAAAACATCAAATAAAAAGTGTAAAGTCCGATGTAAGAAATTAGCAGGAAAGTGTTCCTCACGGCTGCGCCAAAAAGGCCCAGTTCAGCAAAAAATTCAAACAACTAGTGCCTGGCGCTCGCTGGTTTGACATGACATGACATGATGACATCTCGAGGAAGATAGAAATAAGCTATTTTTGGTCTCGGTAGCACGTTCCCGTGGAATAATTTCCGACATCCAAGCAGCGGGCTGAGCTATTCGCAAAACAATCCGATATCCACCATGTGCCTAGTATTGCATAGCCTCTACACGTGCAGAAATACAAAATTGGACAGTGTAATAAAAACAGCCGACTGAAACCGTTGTTACTATACGCTTTCAAAACGTTCAGTGATCGGATTTAATTGTATTTTCATTACTACAAGTTTGTCACGAAAGAGCGCGATCAATGTATTAAATTATTTAAATAGCAACATGATGCGGTACAGTAAAACGGAACGGTAAAGAAAAGGGAATTAACTCATCATCTGCGTAGCCTCATCCCAACTACGTTGGTCGGCTTCCAGTCTTTCCAGGTGCAGCTAAATACCAGCATTCTCCATGGAGCGACTATCTATCTGACCTCCACAACCCAATTACTGGGTAATAATACGATAACTCTTGGCAAGAAAACAGATTAGAAACGGGGGGTCACCATAAATAAAAATAGTTATATCATAGATTGTAACATGGCATGTTTATGAGCGTAGTGCAAGATAATACCAATCTAATCTTTCATAGATAACTAAGATAACTTAATAGCATATCTACACGTTAACATAAAACAACTCGCTTTTCGTGTCTATACGTGTGACCGCTTGACAAGCTTACATGTATGCAGTCTATAATGTTCCCACTGCTGGGACACAGGCCTCTTCTCAGGTGTGAGGGAGTGGCCCGTAATCCACCACGCAGGCCCAGTGCTTGACAGGCTTAGTTCTTCTAAACTACACAATGGATATTGATGGGGTTTCCATCATCATTAAGATTATTTATTCCGGAAGATTCGATGAAGAAATCTATATGCTTTGACATGTCATCACATCAGTACATTAAACCGTGCGAAACAGGAGCTGGTCGCTAGTAAGTTATAAGCAGTTGAACATAAAAAAGATTGATTTTAAGCGTGGTGTAACTAATCGGAGATTGTTAGCGAGAGAGAAAATAAGTAGTTAAACATAAAAATGATCGATTTTTTAGTTAATTTTCTATAACATGAGTTTGTAAGCGTGGTGTACCTAATCAGAGATTGTTAGCAAGAGAGAAAAACAACGCGATCTTTCAGTGAAATGAAGATTAAGCTAATATACTCCACATGTGGTGGAATAGCTAGCCGAAGCCTAGATCGTTATTACATCGCCTTTAAATAAACGGCATTGTTTATAATTCCCTGAATAGAAGTTTGGACTAGCGTTTCCCCGAACGAAACAAAAGACTTTCGGTGTACGAAGGAAACCTTGTAAACAGGCAACACCCTAAAAAATAAATTGATTTATCTACAGCATCGTCGCCTTTAGAATGAAATTGTTTTTGCGAAAGTGTTCGTACTTCGGAAATGATAAACAATTAGAAAGGTGTACCTACATATTTTATTGGTGAAGTGATGAGAGTTTTTTGTCGACAGATTCGAGTATGTTCTTTCAGCTCTTTGGTAGGTTTGCGTGGTGTACAGCGCACTCAATTCATTTATTTCATACACACGAATGGCACGCGTCAATGGCAGAGTTGCCGGCAAGTTGTCGATGGCAGCTGTAGACGAGTCGGCGGCGGTCGTCGACGCGTGTCAGCGGCTGCAGTTGGTTCTGCCGTTGACGCGTGCTACTTGTGTATACGAGCACTTAGGGTAATTACATGTCGAAGATCTCTCACTGCTATACCTCACGGTCGCGGTTTAGCTCGCTACCTCTAGGAATTACTCCTGTATCGTGGGTGCGTTTACAAACATTTAAACTCACATACACAAACAGCCAGACCCGGAACAACTACCTGTAGGCAATACAAATATTTGCTCCGTGCGGGAATCGAACCCGTGACATGTGGCGTAGCAGTCGATCACTCAGCCACTGCGCCAACCGTGTCGTCAGATTTTTCAATGTCACCTCCATGTAAAACAAATGCATGCTAAAAAACTTACACGCACATGCACGTCAAGGTAAACTACCAAGCACTCCGCGATGTATCGCAGTGAGGTATCGTTCGGCATGTGCGAGCGTATACTTGCCCTTAAGTAGTAGGTTTACAAAGACGTGATCATTGTGGACCCTGTCGAGCACAGCAATACGTCTACCTAAGCAATAGAACATAGGGAAGACACTATATTTGAATAGGACTAATTTCGATATCCCATTTTTTGGTATATCAATTTTTATAAAAAAAAAATTACCAGCTCATTTCCCTTCTTTGTTGAAACATTCATCAACATCAAAAAAGAATCAGTTGACAGTAGAAATCAACTGCTAGCTAAGGTTACCTCTCCTATATTTTAAACAGTAGTCCAGTATGCAGAGTTCTGATGCAAGAGCCCTGAAAATTGCACCTGCATAAAGCTGAATTAATGAGCAACGATGCATTATTAAGGAGTGCAATTATGCATAATAGGAAACCACAACGCCTATGTTTAGTTGTCTACATAAAACAGATAGCCATGACCATTTTTCTAGGAACGGAAAAAAGTAGAGCAGTAAGAAGTGATAACTGCGAAGATTTGTATATTCGTGGAAACAGTTTGATTTCCCTGCATTAAGGTGGATGCTCCAAGGTAGCCCACAAAATTCAAATTTTCTTACGTTATTTGCAATTTGCTGGTCAGTACTAAGTTGTACGTTGATTAAAATATGATTCGCGGCCGTAACAAATAAATCATGAAATCTTGACATTTTAGGATTATGCTAACTTAACAAGTTGTATTACTGATTCTAATGATTATAATTATGTAAATACATATTTGTTACAGCCGCTTAAAAAGATTTGAATTTCGCGGGCTGCCTTGGAGCATCCACCTTAAAGAATTGGGTCCACTGTTCTTTCGAGTCTATGCGTCACTCGGTAATTAGTCTATACAATGTGTAGTTGAAACCTCTAAGGAGTGATTGTAATCATAATTATGATCGACTTGTGCTACCGGCTCACACACAAATTCGTGAAAAAAAAACTTTCAACTTTCTTTCGTAATTACGCCAGTACCTACAGCTTGCACAAAACACAAGCCCACCAGTGCAGGACAAAATTATTTTAATCCTTTAAAAAAATTAAAAATATTTTCTATACCTACTATCAGAAACTGCATCCTCATTTCCTCAACGGACTAATATTATATGTACAGAGTGTTATTATCAGATTTTTTCGAACATTATTCTAGCCTAGCGAAAATGCATTTAATAATATTTTCTCTCTAGGAGTTGTTAAATGCTTTTTCGCAGAGAGCAGATGAACTGTGCCTGTTACTTGAGAAACCAGTTGCCACAAGCGGATGTGTCTTGTTGTGCTCTTCCGCGATGGAAATTGATTGGGTTTAATGACATAGACAATCAGAGCCAGCACTCGTCTCTGTACCTAAATATAGTACTTCGAGTATGAGAAAAAGTTGGGCTTTGTTGAGCGACGCGCGACCTGTCTGTCACGCATACTTTTTTTTTCTATGGGGAAATTCTCCTAGATACCCTCCGTCTGGGGATATCGGAGGGTTATGTCGGACTCCTACCGACAAAAACCCACGGTTCCTGCCACTACCGCGAGTCGAGGGCCCGGGAGATTTTCGTATTAGTGCCCAGATGAGTCTTTTCTAAAGCTCGATACATGTCATAGTAACCAGCGTATTATAACAGACGTCACGAGGAGGGAAAGTACCTCTTAATAAAAACTTAATAAATGTAATTTAGGATAAGAAAACTTGTTTCGTCATCACCATCAGGGCTTTCGCTTGCAAGGCCGGACATCGTCAACTAGCGTAGCTGCGAAAAGGAAAGGAAAGTTCTCCGAACATCGCGTCATAAATAAATTATATGGATGCAGAGCAAGTTATACAAAGAGTTTCTATGTCAACAATATTAAGTTTTTACTGCTTTTTCGATCAGGTTAAGCTACGCTTGCCGCGGTTGTTCCGTAGATGGGCGACCATCCTTATATACCAAGACCCCTCCGTGTCTCGGAAAGCACGTTAAGCTGTTGGTCCCAGCTGTCATTCGTGGATTTTTGACAGTCGTCAGAAGCTCGAAAGTTTGATAACTAGTCTTACCAAGGGGTTTCGTATTACCAAGTAACTGGGTTGTGGAGGTCAGATAGGCAGTCGCTCCATATAAAATACTGGTACTCAGCTGCATCCGGTCAGACTGGAAGCCGACCCCAACATAATTGGGAAAAGCTTAGGCAGATGATACTGCTCTTTATTAACTGCCCAGCACCCTAATTGCGTAACACACAATCAATCGTAATCTGAATCATTTTGAAGCAAATTGCTAATCCATTGCTTCATAAGTTCGAAAAAATTGTCTGCTCAACACGTCAATAACGCAATGAATGTTGTTGAACTGTCAAAATGAAACCGATTCCGATTGATTGTGTGTTACGCAATTAGGGTGCAGTGCCCAGTGATACGCTCAGCAAAAACATGCCACTCTGACTTGGCAATTTATTCGGTAAAAACCACGTACGTATTATTATATCATTCTACTCAGATACTTATGTAAGTTGATAAAAGAATCGATAAGTATCTAATAAAAATATTATTATCTTAATCCATAAAAATTGCGCATCACCAGAGTACTTGTTCTGTCACTTTGAAACGTCAATTTTAAAATATGAGCACATCTTAGTATATCAAATATCAATGATAATATCATGAAACACTAAGTAGAAAAGTACAAATACCGCAATAAAAGAGATTATGTAAAAGTTATCGTAAGTTAAGGACTAGTTTATCCTATCAAGATTATATTGTTACACACTCAGATTATGTGAAAAATGCAAAATATCTTTTGGGTTTTACCAAGTATGTTTTTGAGGACAATTTTATAACTTTGCCTTTGTACTATTTGTGTACCTAGTTTTAATAGTTTTTTTTTTTATCATTGTCCCTCTCAACCAAAGTACCGGCCATCTAATCTCTTCACCACCCTTGATTGACTGGTAGAGAATGCCTAAGGCATTAAGTCCGCCTTTGTACCTTTTTGTGTGAACATTTTAAATAAATAAATAAAAAATGCAAAGAAAGATTATCATGGAAATATTAAATTAATTTTAGTTTGGTAAAGGCTTTCATTAAATCCGACATTAACAAAATTAGACATTAACTCACCACAAACAACAATGAAAATATTCGCATTATAAAGTCTATTTTACTGTGGGGAAGTATGGAATGGAGGATGTCAACGTGTAGGTTCTCAGCCTATGTCTACCCTATTATAAGTGAGCAACTCTAAAATAAGCTTATAGCGCACATAATCTTATTGTAATTAGATTGAGCGCTACTGTTATGTATAAAAATGTTATAAAAAATAGCATTTTTTTTTTAAACTAACGCGAAATTTAGGTAGGGGGAAATGGTGGTACCTAGTGAGAATAGATATTATATTTTCATAAGTACCTATAGTTTTATTAACCAAATTGTTAATTTTGTTAGCGAAAGTCGAGTAAAATATTTAAGACCGGATAGAAAGCTGAATAAGTGCTTTTAAAAGTTTTTATGAAACAACGTAAACAGTTAAAGCATTACCCACAAGATGTAATATAGGAAAAAGTATTAATTAATGTTCCCTAAAGTAAAGTTCAAATAATTAGTGGCGTTTCTAAATTAAATAATATTATCAATATCTATTTATCAATTCACGTATTTGAGGAAGTAAACACTGTTTTGGTATCGGCATTTCTATTATACCAAGGTAAGGTTATAAATATTATATTCACTATATTTGGTACACATTTTCTCCAAAAAGTTTCGTATTTACATTTATTGCAAAAGATAAATATTATTATGTCAGAAGCTATAAAGCAAAATCACTAACCGCTCTTTTAGGACCGTGGCCGTTGCCCCATTCCGCAATTTTATATTTTTCGAAGACGTCCGTCACCTTCTTGTTCCTTTGCTCCAAACTCATAATTGCAATTAAAAAAACAAACGTCAAATAAAACTTTCCCGCCAATCGTAAACGGGTGCGTTCGAAAAAATCCGGTTAGACAACGAAGGAACGCAGCAACACGCACGTCGCTCACGCCGTTGTGCACAATACTGGCGCGATCGCTGAATGATACTGTATTTTAAATTGCTTGTAAATAATGGTAGTAGTTTATTGGACGTCAGAACAGTTGCACTGCATTTTAGCCTTGTTAGAAAATGATTGTTGTATATCCGGAAAATAGTCATTTGTTTTGCTTTTGTGTAGTACTACCTATTTTTCGCATTACTGGTCAAGCCTGTCACTTTAGGGGAGTATATATTTGCGCCTTTCAATTTTTTTATTTAGTTGGCTGCCAACTTTACGTCGCTTTGTTCAAGTTTGCAGGCTGAAAATAAAATGGAACAAAAAGGCGATGCTATTCTGGAGCCCAGACAGAGCCAAGTCAGGCCCAAGTACCTACTTCAGCAAACGGTACTTGGTGTAGGTAAGATATAGGTCATCTATGAAATGAATTTACGCACATGCACGTACGTAACGGTAAGAATACTTATAAGAAGCCGAAAACAATTCACTAAGTTATTATATTACCTAGAATACAACCATTTTTGAAATATTCTTATTTCTTATCACTTTCCAGAATAAAACTTCTATCATGTATCTCGTTTATCGCGCCGGCACCCTAATTACGTAACACACGATCAATCGGAATCGGTTTCATTTTGACAGTTCAACAACGTTCATTGCGTTATTTACGTGTTGAGCAGACAAATTTTTCGAACTTATGAAGCAATGGATTAGCAATTTGCTTCAAAATTATTCAGATTCCGATTGATCGTGTGTTACGCAATTAGGGTGCGGAACCTCTTAAAAGCTATTGCAAAATGTGATCCGAAAAAAAAAATCAGATCACTCGATTTTTTCCGGATCCCATTTTGCAATAGCTAATTTTTTTTTTTAATTTTCTTAAACACAACTAACTCATTGACTCACATGGTTTGTGTATTGTTGATTGAGTGGAATCCCATCCACCTTATTCGGAAATCTACACTTTTGCCTGTGGAGCCATTTCAATTACTATTCTCCATTTTTTTTTTGTCATCTTATCATAGCAGTCGTAGTTTAACCGCAACTGCACCAATTGCTCTTCTGCTCGCAAAAACAAGGTTCAGTAATTTTGGCCCACGCAAACTTTATTGACTTGTAGCAAACACCGCAGACCAAATAACACTTTAATTAAATTTGCGGTCTTTCTTGTGGTTAACCACAGAAATAGAAATCATGTTGGATATGTTTGCACTTTGCAGACACGACAATCTCCTTTTACTCATTATTGACGACTGATGTAATAAGTACAGTAAGTTTGGGACTGGTAGTTATTCCCACTTTGCAATTGGATAAGCTGATTTAAAGCAGGTGGCTCTTAAGACACTACCCAAAAAGAGACCAGAGAGGCATTTCTCGTAATTTTAAGACTGTTCACAGTCTGATCTCAGTCTCAATCTGTCAAAAAATACTTCTAATTTCCCTAAATTTTGACAAGTTTTGACATTTGTTTGTCGTCGAGATGAGACTGCGACTAGATTTTGATCGTTTTAAATTACGAGAATTGGCCTGCTGATATCTGTTCCTAATGAACTGAGGTAGTTATTCGTAATCAGTTAGGATCGAATAGGGACTGACTTACGCAGTTTGTCCATCCGCCACGACATCAACGAGAATCGAAATTATTCGAACAGAACGTGACGTGACGTCCCCGGTGACGGCGTACGGTGGACTTGGTAAATGTATGTATCGCTACTTCAGCGTCGTCGTCTCGTTCTCGTTGACGTCCCGTTGACGGGGCGGTGGACAAACGCCCTTAGACTCGATCAGCTTGACTCATCACAAGACAAAAACAATGTGATAGCCGATACATATCCAATGATTCAGACTAACTTATTTTCGCGCTGAAGTTTTAAGGGATAGCGTTCACGGAAATCCTATCATGAAACGATAAAACAATAACTCACTGGTTACGTTATTAATTAACAGATTAGGATATCGTGAGTTTTAGTTGATATCGTAATCAGTTTTTAAACACGTTAATGAAACATACGGTGGAAAAGGTTTTAGTTAGTGTAGTGAATGTTAGACGATGAATGGGCCAAACTAACGACCCTGTGTCTCGCGATTCCCGGTAGGACCAGACTCCCCAGGTGGAAGAAGGCGGGATGAAACAGCCTTCTTAATAAAAAATTGGTCGTACGCAAATCTGAACAAAAGGTAAAAGGAGAATTGCCCAGCAGTGGGGTTACAAAAAAAAGTGTAAAGTAGTGTCTGGCTATGCTGATAGAGGTAAAGGCAGTCAGGAAATAGATAGAAGGATATAGTGGTTATTTGTTGTTGTGGGAGAAAACTAGTTCCTCTGGTGACGTATAACTATTGGCGTAACACAAGAGGAGCACCCGTGTACGCCGCTGATTTGAGGATAACCCCTCCACATGTGCTGAGGACGGCCAGTGTGTTTTTAGTCTGTAGAAGGCAGACATAACACTACACCTTATTAATATGGTGTATCCATTACGATTTCCCCACGAAAAAAAGGAATCCACATTATCCGCAACTGTGCTCAGGAGTATTGTATTTACAGTTGTATTGGGTTGGTACATCTCGGGTCCATATGGGCGACTGCCCAAGCAAGGCAGCACTTTCTGAGCTATTCAGTAGGCAAACGTTGTTTTGCCATATAAATTATTTCTAGCTGCCCGGCGCTACTTCGTTCGCGTGGTGTCCTACCCCCTACCCTACCCTACTCCTACACTACTCCTACCCTACTCCTACCCTACTCCTACCCTACTCCTAACCTACTCCTACCCTACTCCTACCCTACTCCTATACTACTGCTACACTACTCCTACCCTACTCCTATAAGTAGAACACTGGTTGATTGATAGAACTATACATGAATTATTATATTCGAGTGCCATCTTGCGGATCTGTGGATGGAACAGAATAATATAAAAATCGCGATTAAAAAAATAGGGGTTGTTCATAGAAAGGTGAAAATTTAGGGTTGTATGTATTATTTAATGCCACATTATAAAAAAATAAAAATCTTGTCAAAAACAAAATGTTAGGGGTGGACAACCCTTATCACTTAAGGGTATGAAAAATAGATAGTAGCCGATTCTCAGACCTACTGAATATGCATATAAAATTTCATAAAAATCGGTCAATCCATTTCGGAGGAGTATGGTAACTAACATTGTGACATGAGAATTTTATATATAAAAAGAAGAAGATAAACAGCATAAATTAAACCATGACAAATATTGTGAAATTTGTTAACTGTAAGTAGGTCAAGAGCAGAGAAAAACTTAAAGATTCTTTTGAACCAGAAATAACACAACTTTTATACTTTTGTTGTGTTTTTAAACATTTCATGGTCCTCCAATAATCCAAACATTTTGTGATAAAACAAGATCCTTAATAATGGTAAAGTAACATACAGTTGGGTTGACAATATCGTCAAAGTCGCAGGAAATACCTGGACCGAACTGGGAAGTATGGCAGAAGAAATGGGAGGCCTATACCTAGGACTGGGTGATTCTGGGATGAAATGATGATGATGAACATATAGACCAAATACTAAAGATATAATTTTCAAGCCCAAATAAGAACTCCTCTGTGGACTATAAACATTTTAGGGGCACTCTTAATAAGTTTTAAATGTGTTAATTACTTAAAAACTCTCAGAAGGCCAATTCCTGTAATTAAAAACATTCAAAATCTAGTTGATACCTCAGCTACAATCAAAGTTTCAAATTTGTCAAAAATGTAGGGGGCGGGCAATGTAGGGGGGCTATTGTAAAGGTATTTTTGACAGATTGAGACAGATCAGACTGTGAATGTTCTTAAAATTACGATAATTGCCCCTCAGGTTTTGAAAGACACTGCTTTTTACATCAAATGCTTTTTCACCCAGAAACTGGGTCACAAGTGGTTAGCTTGCAGTTGCAGTACAGAGAATAAAAGAATGGAATCTACTGCCAATATTTTTTAATTAATCAGCCTGGTGGGGGACCTACTATATTACCTAGATAGAGAGATGGAATATACTTTATCATACAACAAAATACACTATGTATATACTTACCTACATTTAAGGTAAATTCTCGATGCAGGAAAATCAGTATGAGTGTGTAATAAAATTTGTTATTTTTAGTTTCCTGTAACCTGAATCCTTAAAATAATGTAGAGTAAGTAATACATGAGATTTGATTAAATCCTCACACCTTGTTTTCCACAAAAGAGATTCATTCTCGCTAACTCATTATTCTTATGACATTTTGTTTGGACTACATAGAACTAACAGAACTAAGATTATCATAGCAACATGGCAGTGTTGAATGATAACTCTAATCCAGTTAGGACTGTAGTCTGAAGTCTGATTCAAGATCTGCATTGTGAATTGTTTACACAATATTATTGTAATAACATCGTCATAGGAGCAGGTAGGGTTGCCAGGTCGCCAAACCTATTAGCCGGACAGACTAGCCAGTTTGGCCGGACATTTGGGTAGAAAGGCCGGACACCCTACATTATTGAGGATTTTGTGTCTCAGTATTAATAGGTACGACAAAAAAATTGTATGTAAAATCAAGCTATTTGATTATTGTCATAATCAGTCATCGGCGCTCGCTCGTTTGCGAAATGTAAAAAGCCTAACAAAAGCCGGACAAGCCGGACACCGTTTATTTTGGCCGGACACGCAATCACAAAGCCTACCTATGTCCGGCTTTATCCGGACGCCTGGCAACGCTAGGAGCAGGTAACGAGATTATTAGCAGTTTGACCGAATTTCTTTCCAATAGGCATTTCGTAGCAGTAAATATCTTCAAGATTCCAAATATGCAAGGCTTGAATAGCATCGATAGTGAAAATTGATTAAACTAGCGCAGTAGTACAGTAGTAAATAAAATATGAATTACACTTACCGTTTTGAGTTTTTTCTTTGGGCCCGATGGTCCGTCCATTTTACGCGATTTCTGGGGATCACAGAGCGTCACTAAAGAACTTTTATGTTAGAAACAAGAAGTTTTGCTTAGTTATTTATAAAAACTGCATATTTTTACATGCATTATAATATTCGACTGGTATCAGTGATATCGTATTAGTACCAGAAACAGCGGGCCGCGGGGGACATTGAATGAATGAGAGGAGAGGGGTCAAGGGCCAAGGGGGCGGAGCGGGGATTGGTGACGTTGACACTGACAGCATAAAAGTCGTTCAGTAATTCCAGTTGCTTGTTTTTGCGAAATAAGTCAAATAGTTAGGAACAAAAATAAATCGGTGATGCCGATTGTCGAGAGAGAGAGTCAAGGTGAATTCGTCAGCCAAGCTCCGTGGGTAGGCGAATTTGACCGTGACCCTACCCTAATAATTGTGATCACACTCTCATCTATGACATTTTCTTTCTTTCTTTTTCATCGGCCACAGACAAAATATTTCAGATGTCTATTGTCGTTGTCGGTTGTATTGTACTGTACCATTGTCATTGTCTGTCAAATACGTACACATAGTGCAAATAAATGTTGAAATCTTCAAGAAATCCAAAAATTAATGAATTTAGAACCTCGTAAACCCAAAATATATATTATTTTATACGCCTTAAGTTAGAATGCTCTCTTCAGGGCCATAAATATAGGAGAAAAGTGCTACAAATAGTCTTATTTTCATGGAGGTTTCGTGTTGAAATTCTAACAAGATGCCTGCTGTAACTGCAACTACAGAAGAGCAAAATGAAGAAGATCAGAAGATGTGGAGCGCTCTAAAGCGCTATATTATACGTGAAAGGCAACGGAAGAAAGAAGGTATGATTCTTTCCCCTTTTAAAACATAGCTTAGAAATTATGTAAATATTATACTCTCAATGTATTTTCAATTGATATTTTCCTAATAGAAGTACTTATAGTTTTTAAAACCTAAGCCTAGTATAATGGCTACAGGTTTGTTATTAGTAACCAAACTATTTACTGTATGATACTGCAGGTCTCTGTTTAAAAATCTTCAAACAGGTAATTTTTGTTTTCTTCAGAATATGAAGCCGAGGTTGAAGAAGAAAGACTTCGAAAAGAAAGGGAAGCGAGAGAGAGACAGGATGTCATGACACTCGGTAATATTTTTTACAAATTGTGTTATTGTAATTTTTCTTTATAACAATCTAAAATGCTAACCTTGAAGGCAAATTGGATAAGTCAGCCATAAAATTAAGGTCAACCAATCCTTTTACAAATGACCATACCAGTCTCCACAACACAAAATAACAAAGATCGGCAATTTATTATTTTAAATACTATTTCAGAGGAAACAAAGGAACAAATAGAACAGTTGGAACAGAAACTAAAACAACTTGAGAAAGAAAAACAACAACTGTTCATGCAACTCAAGAAAGTACTGAATGAAGATGAAGTCAGAAAGAGACAGCAACAGAAGGAAACTAAGTGAGTATGGGAAACCTGTATGATTGTTCTAAAAACAATTTTTGTTTTTATTTTTTTTGTTTCTGGCCATTTACTTGTAGTATGGCCTTTTTGTAGTGAGTGAGAAGTGGCTATTAAATTTGTTCAAATTGGAGGGATTGTTCAAGAAAAAAAACAATTTAATACTTGGCGGTAAACCTTGTTGGACGCCCTCAGGCATAATATCAATAAAACATCTATTATGTCTTGTTCAGTGTCTGTCAACCAATTAAATAAATAAAAAATCTTTGTAAACATAATGACTATATTCATACAATCATAGATATGACTGTTTGAAAAGACAAATTCTCATTGTGTGATGTTGTCAAAGTGTCAAACACTGACACAAAAGCTTGTATTAAAAAAAACATAACTCTCCTTCTGGGTAAAAAGGGATAAACTGTAGATGTTGTAAAATCGAAAAAAATGCAAAAAGCAGAAGTATTCTCTTAATACTCTAAAAATCCAGAAATCGTTGGCTAATATTAACTATTACGAAACCTGTACGTAACAACAGGTTTCAAGGTAAAACTAACAACCTACTAACCCAAAACTTACTAACCACTACCACTCTGTAGACAAACTAATGATCGGCAAAAAAAACAAAACAGCGACTTTTCCAGTGAGATGCAATCTATGAAGATGCAGCCGATGGGCAACATACAGATCCCCATGTTCCCGATGCCTACTTCTACGGGGCAAGAACAGCAACAAAACCAAGGACGACCTCCACCTCTTTCATCTCATATGATGACCAAGGTATAAGTAGTTTATGAGATTGGAGTTTTTTTTATCATCATCATGCAGAGTGCTTTTATTAGCTTCTTTATTAACAATAGATTATATGTATAGAAACAGTGTGTGAAAATAGTTTCATTGAATCAACTGCACATTACATTTTAAATTTCATTTTTATAACCTTTGCAAGTTGCGTGTTCCAGTTACGTTGAGTTCTCATTTTGATGCATTCTCCCTGTAACAATTTTTTTAAAGATAAAAGTTTTCAATATTATATAGAGAAAGAAACAGAAAGAATGAATTAAAACTTTTAAAACGGCTTTATAGTGTAAATAATAAATCTAATTTCCCTTCAAATTGTCCGTCCCTTCAAGTAATTAAACTATTGTAGGCCACTGACAATTTTGACTGCATAATTTACTTTTCATCTTTTATCTCCCATCCTTCAAACTACCACCGCTAACAACCTCATTGCTAGTCCATCATCCATCACAAAACCACTCCACTAGTTGCACCTGTTTGTATTACCGTGTTTATTCTCCTTTGTTTAAGCATAAGCACTCAAACCACATGTTGTTTCCACAACAGCAGACGATTGTGCGTGGTCCGATACAGTCTGGTGGTGTGAAACGACCAAGAAGTCCCTCACCGACGTATGCACTCTACGCGCATCGGTTGCACCAGCCTCCGATGAAGCATCAGCAAGTATACCCGGATCATAGTGAGTTATTATCCCTTGTTGATGAATTTTGGAGGAAAAGTAAAGCCAAGCGAATTAGGGCGGGTTGTTTCAAATCCACTTGACCCACGTGTATACGTCAAAAATGGTGCTAACTATCGTCAAACCAAAAAAGCGTTGTTTCGAATTACTATTACAAAATTATGCCCTTACCATACGTCAAATAATTACTAGTACGTAATCGTTATTATTTGACGTACGTATGTTACGTTAACCGTTTGAAACAACCGGCCCTTAGAGAAAAAATGTAGGGGCCAGTTACAACATCATCTTTGATCTGACAAATGAATATGATGGACAGACTGTTTACAGAAAACCTTATAAAACGCCAATTTTTTTTGCTATATCTGGCTGGTTTTTTGTGCTAAGACTGATTATTCATCAAAGACTGTAATTACTGTTACTTTTATAATAAAAACATCATAAAGTCAAACACAAACTTTTGTTCTACTAATAAAACAGTAAGTATATAAACCGCTTACAGAACGAAAATCTCATCTTTATTGTATTCCCGATATATATGTATAGGATATTTTGATATTTATTATAAATATCGGATTTTCACGAACCTTGGTTAAAATATAGTAGGTAATTTACAATGTAAACATTTATTTACTATAATAAAAAAACTTATTTACTAAGGGTTGATTTTTCCAACGCCAGATAATTTTATCGGAGGAATAATTTTGAATGACAGTTCTTCCATACAAAAACTGTCAGACGTCAATTTTATTATATGTCGATTGAAAAATCAGCCCTGAGACACATTGTTAGACTGTATTTAATTCCTATTTATGTATATTGTAAAATATGTACTATATAACTCTTTTGCAGAGGTAGATCAAGATAGCCGAATGAACCGTCAGATGGCCCGCGCAGTGCTTTGGAACAGTGAGTTGTTTTACTAGGTGTCACTGTATTGTCTCTAGCTTCACATCTTCATGCTTGTGTACTGTCCTTTCTGTTTATTAACCCTTCGTATCGAACGTGGATCCACGCGAGACAATGGCTTTCAATGATTTTTTAAGTGAAGGGCGGGCGTTTTTATGAACGGACTTTTGTAATTTTGACGTTCGAAAAGTGCTGATTCTCAGCCTAATTTGAATAAATGACTTTTGATTTGATTTGTTTCCGCTTAATACCAAAAAAATACCAACCCGCACTGGGCCCGCGTGGTGGATAACGGCCCACTCCCTCAGGCATGTGTCTCAGTAGTGGGAACATTACAGACTGATTATGAACCGCTTAATCATACTCCTGCTCTTATCACAATTAATTTGGGGTCGGCGCAGCATGCCTTCTTTCATATTAGTCTTCATCTTCACCTCTTTCTACAAGATATCATTCGCATAACCAACTATTAACCTTTTAAGCGCTTGGCTAAATATCAATTGCCGTGCCTGTAGCGCAAATCGATAAAAAATTTAATAATAGTTTTACTGTACGGACGCCAGCAGGTCAACCTATCCGAAACTGTCAGATTTTCCCAATCAACATTGAACCTAATACTTTAGCAATAAAGTCGAAAATCTATTAAAGAAATCTGACAGATTGTAGTAGCTTGATGTGCTGGCGTCTGTACCACGCAGTTAATAGGACGAAAATAGAATGAAAAAATCATGCATGTTCTCTGTCGCAGAAATACGACACGAGCGGTAGGGTCACGGAAATATGTGTCGCACAAACGGTTAAAAGGTTAACTAACGTAGCTTTCGTATTCCTTTCTCCTCCATAATCTTTATTCTATTTATCTGCATAATATTATCACTCATCATCATCAACATCAGCCTATAGCAGTCCACGGCTGGACATAAGCTTCTCCTATTGCACGCCATTCAACTCGATTTTCGGTAACTCTCATCGACTCTTACCTTACTCTTATCGATTTTTGTTTTATTGTCATTTCTAGATAACACTTGCATGATCGTAATAATGTGTGGCGTTTTATGTCTGTAGTTATAGTTTTTTAAGGGCTGGTTCTTCAATCATCTGATAACTTCACTCGAGGAATAATTTTGAAATTTTGACAGTTATTTTATACAAAAAGTGTCAAACATCAATTTTATTCCTCGAATAAAAGTTATCTGGCGATGGAAAAATCAGCCCTAAATGAAAGAAATAGAAAGAAAGAAAGAAAATACATTTAAATGAAATACCTCTTTTATAAAAAGTTTTTGGCAATTGCTGTGCGATACACGCATTCGCGACGTTGGTATACCGTACAATAGTGTGCTAAGCGCTTATAGTAGTAGCACTTCAATTACGAAAATCGCTCTTATTGCACCTAAATCAAGACGCTTTCAATCTCAAATTGTTACTGACGTGCGTTTAATTGTTCCACAATTTTTGAACAAACAGCAAAACATAAACTATTTATTTTTAATCAATTAAAACTCATACCTTATACAAATCCCCAGAGCCAGCTCAATATGGATCAGGTGGTTCTTCCGTATCATCTACCGCGTACTACGCGATGCCGACGTCCGGCGTAGTGGGCGTGGTGGGCGAGCGCCCCCCTCCCCTGCTGTACGCGCACCACGCGCACACGCCCCACACGCCGCACACGCCGCATCACGCCAACCTGATGTATGCGCCCGCGCCGCAGCCGCCGCAACTGTACCTCGATATGTTGAAGAATAGAGATGGGCAGCAGCATCAGGAGCAGAAGAAAGAGGCACAGGTGCGTGGGTTGTAGATGTAGTCAATGACTTTTTGTGTAGTTTTTCTAAGCAAGAGTCACTCACTTAGATCGAAGGCTGTGATGACAGACTCGCCTGCCATTTGATCTGGTAGCACGAATCTTGGGTTACAGGTAGCTGTGACTCCAAAGATCGGCCATGTATTTGCCAACGACATACCCAATGATTAGTCATAGGTTCGTTTTTCATGATCGTATTATGTATATGTATGTAGAAGAAAATTCATACAGAATTCTAGAAATAGACTGCAGGAATACACGACACACGTGTTATTGCTCTTAGCCAAGTTCTGATCAAGAATATACGGAAACAGGATTCATTGACAAGAAGAATAAACTTTAATTCCCGACATAAGCTTTACATTCTCCCATATTTAACAAAAAACAAACCCCCACGTTGTCGTCAGCCACAAGTGTTAATCGGTCTGAGCGAGGCGCACCACCCGTCCGTCAGCAGCGGCGTGTCGTACGCGCAGCCGCCCGTGTCGCGCCACCTCTCCATTCACCCGCCACCACAACACAACAATATGCAGGTACACACCATTCTAGTTTTAGTATAAATAGCATTAGCAATAGGTCGGATTTTCTGTGGTGTTTTTTTTGTTCGGTGAAGGATATCAGGCTTGTATTATATTTATATTTATTATTGGTTATCTAATTTTTAAGTATCGTAAAATATTCCTATGGAAATGTAAGTCATGGATTAAGGAAGCTTGTTACATTTATTTATTATATTTTAATTTTTACATATTTATTGATTAATTAATACTTATTAAATATACCTATTTAACCCCTGCTTAATTTTAAAATATTGCTACATTAATTTTGTATCTTGCTAGATTTAGGCTGTGACTGACATGTTTTTTCAGTTAAGATATTTTTGACTGATGCTTCCTATATCTTTTCAATATAAGCCAATTGTTACAAGGCATTTAATATAAGGCAGTTTGCCAAATTATGCTTGAGTTTTAAAATGTCCAGTCTAGTTGTAGAAGTACCTACAGCTGAAAGATGTGATGTCCTGGGTTCGATCCTCGGGGAAATTTTTATTAGAACATTCTTAGCGGTGCTGTAATGCTTGCGCTAAATTACTTTGGTCTACACACACAGTGTCGCAGGGACATGACGTGCAACCAGCTACCATGGATTCTGTACATGATTCTGAACGACATTAGGCTGAAATATATCTTCGGTTATTAAAAAAACTACTCTATGAGGTCTACAATTATGCGCTGAATTCATGGTTACAGTTTGCGCGTCGATTTCCCCGCCAGCCTGTATATACCTAAATCGACGACCTATATATTGTTATGTTAATATTAATGATTCGAATAATTGCTTATTGTCATGTGAGCTTGCCTACTAAAACAATATCAGAAGTAAAACTATTCTACCCCTAGGTGTAAAAGGCTAAAGGCGTACTGCTAAACATTTTGGTGACAAATCCAGATACACTTGATCAAAAAGTAAAATAAATCATTGCTTGGTCGTTAGCCCGCATTCGGGTATCCAAATCCGAATAACTTCATTCGAATTTTGACACTTAAAATGATACGCTATTCGAGGTGGCGCGGGAAAAGAATTCCTGAAAGGACTTGGGGGGGGGGGGGGGGAGGCAGTATTAGTAGTAGCATTGCCAGGGTAAATAAAACGAAAAAAAATTAAAATGCTATTTACGAATTCAGTGCCACGAATTGGCCGCGAAGCTGTATAAACTGGTCCGTAGTTGAGTGTTCTTTGTAATGTAATGAAAAAACAAAATGTAATTTCTTCTATTGGTGCCAGAATGCGGGTGACTAAGTGTATTTGCATCATTACTTCTAGAGAATGACACTAGCTATAAAATAGAATTATTTTATAAATTATGCTGAGCCGCAACGGAATGAATAAACAATAGTCTTAACAACATTTTGTGTCGATGAGAACCCCGATCATAAAGTATTATTCGTTTAATTTATCAGCATAGCTATTCAGAATCATTTCGATACGCTTCCGTGCCGAATCGAACATAAATCAATGTTATCGAAGGAGTCTTCTAAACGCTGTTCGCAAATGGGAAACCCGAAAATGTTGACAGTTTAAACCAAATGGGCGACCAGTATTCTGCTGACGGCTATTTGCGTTCGAGGACTAGGTAAATCGGGTAACCGAGAATATGTCATTGTCGACACGGAAGCCTGTCGAATGGTTGTGAATAGCTATACTGATGACTCTTATACACAAACCATAAACAATTGAGATGAACACAGTAAAAAATTACTCGATCAAAAAAGTTTCAAATGTCTTCTCTGTGCCAAATTGTGCTTAATGTTTTCATCCTTAGTTGTTATGACCCACTGCGTCCGGCGTAATGTGTGCATACCTTAACGTTTTGTTACAAGTTGAATATAATTTTAATGCTACTGGATATCAGAACCAAATAGACCGTAGCGGCTTTCCTACTCGCAAACTTTGTAAGACTTTTTTTCTTATCTCTACGCTCGTTGTCCTTTATGAGGTGAGCAGATTAAGCTTTAGCGAATTAATGAATTAAATACATAATAACCCTGTCTTTGCTGTCGCGCAGTCAGGCAAATATAATACTAAGCAAGATCACAATCCTGTGTAAATAACTTCATTAGTAGAATGTACAGTCAACAGCAAAAGTAGATGATCAAAATCAGAAATTCAATACTAATTAATGAACGGAGTTCGCGTCAGAACTGTGTGGCGTCGAAGTGATTCAAAAGTATGTGATTGTAAATTATACCAAACATTTACTAATAGCTGCCCTGCCATATAGCTGCGAACTCCGTTCATTAGTATAGAATTTCTGATTTTGATCATCTACTTTTGCTGTTGACTGTACTAGCAAGTCGCTCTGGGAGCAGTCTTACGAGTTGTAGTTACGAGCTACAACTCGAAAGTCGCGGTTTTCACCCAGACAGGCGCTTTACTTTGTGTAAATTATTTCATCACCATTGCTCTCTAAGCGGTGAAGGAAAATATCGTGAGGAAACCGGCATGTCCTTGAACCAAAAATTCAAAGACATGTGGTGACATCTACCAACCCACACTGGGCCCGCGTGGTAGATTACTTCCCACTCCCTCTCTCAGAGAGGAGGCCTGTGTCCCAGCAGTGGGAAGATTATAGGCTGATTGTTATGTTACTGCTAGTCGCTCACCTCAAAGTAAAAGGTCACCGGACAACGAGCTATTGTGTTGTCCTTGTTAAAGACTTGCCCTCGATGTTACCCTAGGGCATAATTGTGATTTTTAAACCCACATGAAGTCCAAGGGCTATAAATAATTTCACTTGGACTTCTGTTTTCCTCGAATAACATTAATAGCGTGAAGCTATTTTGTAAGTACAGCTCTATATAAAAAACTAATCAAGAGCACAATTTAATTGCTCAAAAAATAGTAATTATGCCCCAGAACTGAAATTCAAACATAAATGTGTGTGTGTTTGTATTTTATTTCAGCCTTTTGACTGCCCACGAGGCGATAATACGTCGCCGATTTGTCAAAATTGATCAAACATTCAACTTTGGTTTTGTTTGCATGCTCTTCTCATAACTCATACCTTCAAAGCATTTTCGCATACTTGAATGTAGCTTTATTTCGTTGTTCTACTCGTATTTTTAGTTTTTCGATTTAAACAAACGATTGGATTTGAAAGGATGGTGGTCAAAAGGTATATCCGGACGATAGATTAATCAAACTTTTTGTTCAGACGGCGAAACCGGGCAGTATAACTCAAGGATATCCGGTTCAGCAGTCCAACAATGTTCAGAACCCCAACATTTATCCGAACCGTCACCGTTATTAGCTAGTAATCATTCGCCGGCAGTCCGGCAAGCCGGCCTAGCCCCGGCCGCGGGGCCCCCCCCGCGCTCCTCACAACAGCACCACATGAAGCACATACTACTGAGGGCTCTCGTACATGAGCTGATGAAGTGAATAAATACATCCTGTAGAAACAAATGACTTTTTTTTATTTAAGGTTGGTACTGCGATGCGATGTTTATGTAAATGGGATTGAATATAGTCGGTTTTAATACGATTTTCCAATAATGTAAACAAAGCCAAATAGAGCAATTTAAATTTTTTACTCTGTGTACGACTTTACGCCATCGGAAAAGTCAATTTAAATCAGCTGTAATATTGAACGGATAGGTATATAAATATTTATTGAAAGATTTTAAATATGGTTCGGACGCATCGCGCAACATACCATTGTGTTCAGAAAGCCACTTAAATCACTTAAATCTTTAAGTGCATGCTCTATGTTTATCAGAAAAATATGTATAAAATTACTCACATAAATTACCTACATGTACTTGGATAATTCTATGATATAAGTAATGTTCTTTTAATTATTTATATTTATTGATGTATGAGTTTTTTGTTTGCGGGTTCGATGTGTGATGCGTCCATAAAAATAAGACGGTTTAAACCTAAGTCTAATTACTGTGATAATACAGGAAAAAATGGGGTTTAATATTATAGTTGCTTAAGCCGTACTTTAAAAGTTAAATATCATAACTAACTAGACTTGTTAAAAGTTTAATATGTCTTATACGTCTTAAGTGGCTATAATTTATGATGATATATTATATAAACATTTTTATCGCAGCCAAACAATTTTACGCCATACGTGTATTCTTCGCGCAATTAAATAAATCACGTAAAAATATCTCAATGCACTTCACTTAAAGAAAAAAGATCGCTTTTATATTTTTATTACTTGAGTAACCAATAAATTGACAGCAGATTTGCTGATAAATACTTTTTATCCTGCCTTTGGAGTACGCACAGTCACTAGCATAAATATATAACTATGAACAGCTCGGCAATAATATCTGATTTCATCATTCATCCATTAATATCTGTCGTCAAGATGACGGAAAATATGATCGTTTGTGGAGGGCATATACAAGTGGCAGCACAAATATGTGACATCGAAGGAATACCAAAACTATCTGACGAGACAAGTGACGCCAAAATATATGTTGCTGCATCGGCTTCAAAAAGATGTAATCATTAGGTATGTCAGATATTATTGCCTTGCTGTCCATATTTATGCTCGTTACCGTACGTAAAAGTTAGATTATTTACCTCATTGTGCAGAAAAGTCGACATTTACTAAGTTTAAAATAATAATAATGTATTATATTCACTTCAACCCCTCATGTATTCCATAATGTGTGAACACAGCAGTGACAATAAAAAGGGTTAGGTTGTGCAGTGTTAAAAACTGTTTTAGTGCAAAAACAATTTTGTGTACAGTGAAAGTGATCGGCTGTTTTATTGGCAACTAAGTATACCGCTAAATTAAAACCTCTCATTATATTAAGTATAAAAAATACCTTATCTACAATAAAATTCATAAAGAGCGTTGATGTTATAAAATAAAATAAGTAATGTATCTGCCATAGTATATTAGGCCAAGTCAATTAAATTTAGAATAGAAATAATTATACTCCTGCATACAACAGTTAAAAAATTACTTACTATCTTGGAAAATGGGTTGTGAAGAAAGATGTGCTCTCCAAACATTAGCAAGCATACAAATATGATATAAACTTCTTTTAAGAAGCCAAGTATGCTAGACTAAGTGTCCAAGTTGTAAACAAAGATGGAAACAATGTAACCATAGACAATGGATAGTGGTGTGCAATGTGATAATTTAATAAGGCAGATGGGACAATTTTATTAATAAAAATATTGGAGTGTCAATGGATTTTTTTTTTGTATTTTTTTTTTCTTTGGGCACTTATTCTAGTATGGATGATGAGTAAGTATATTTTGTTGCCAATAAAAAAGCTGACTTTTATATTTTTAAGTTATACCATGCATAAGTACTGTAAAATATTTATACATTTACATAGAGAACATTAAACAATATATAATCGATGTAAAAATAGCAGAATTGACGTAAGTTTTTTTTATCAATAATATAAAATTGTTTTTTTTTTTTTTAAGAGCGACTATACATTGTATTAATACTTATTATTGTGTATAAGCATCTGAAATAGCATTAAAATTACAGTATAATCAATAAAAGTCTGGTTTCCTGCTGTTAAATAATCAAGACTATAATGCTAAATTATTGTAAATCCTACATTTAGAAAGTCACTTGGATGTTGTTCAACTTCTAAAAAATATGTTAACTTTTATAAATATTTATAATAGTTGATTAAAGTTAAGAGACGTTTAAACGTCATAAATGTATGGTTAAACAGTCGCTAATCGTTACTTAACTTTAAGCAACGTTTATAAACAAAGGGGATTAAGTTTTTTTTTAAAGATTGATCTGAAACAGCGTTGCTCAACCTTTGTAATATAACTAATTAGGTTAGTTTTGTAAATATAATTTTAGGTTATTTGGGTCTCGTGTTTCGTAAAATAAAGTGGTCAGATATATTTTTCATGGTATGGAGTACTACTTACATGGATGCCGTCACAGTATAAGTAAAGCTCAGCTGATCGATTCTGTAAAAATCTCACCGTGAAAAGTTAGGTGAGTGAACTTAGAGTGAGCTATCAATAGTGTCAATCCCTAGCATTAGTTGGAATGATAGCTCACTCCGCGCTCACTTCACCTAAGCTTTCACGGCGAGATGGTTACAGAATCGCTCTGCTGGTTTCCTAAGAAAGCGGTGAACTGTCAATGACTGACGGCTGTCCAAATACAGAGCGTTTTTGACACCTTAATGTCATGTACTGGTGAAAATGACACCTTAATGTTATGTACTGGTGAAAATGACAGATTCTCATGACGGACGTTAGGGGCTATTCAAGTATTACGTAAGCAGAATTGTACGTTCATCTATAAATTAAATTTTTTCATCTAAAGTCTATAAATTCCTTATTTATAGACTCATGAATTATATATAAAGGAATTTAATGTCCATGTCATCAAAAATAAGCAAAGCAAAGACCCCCCACCCGCCTTTGGTACTTATGTAATACTTGAATGGCACCTTATAATACGACCATCGCTTTTCTAGTAAAACGTAGGTATAATCTATCTTTGTTGTCGCCCAGTTGGTAAAAAGGTTGAGCACCGCTGACTTGAGAATACAGAATCTAGAAAACATTGTATTAATATTTGTGAGTTAGTTACTAAAACCTCAAGCACAAATGTATTTCGGTCCTGCAAAGGTTATAAATATAAAAGGAATAACAACAATTTGCTGATGGAAACCCATTTGTATTTATAGTATTTAATGTTAAAGAGAAAAGTCTTAAGTTTTGAAAAGTTATACTGTATGTGTATGCGTTTCAGAAACGGAATGAAAAGCCAAGCTTTCAGTGAATTGATCTAAACGAAACAATCTATGAGTGTCAAATTGTTCATGTATTCCTGAAACGATAATGCTTGTGTTGGTTGCAGAAATATAAGAGTACATGGAATAATTTGTTTTATTTAAATTGTTCATCTTTCAATCTAGTTTTAAGTCTAAATAGTGTGAAGTAATAGGCAGTCAAAAAGCCTTATTAAATGCTTTTGAATCAAATAAAATAACTCTTTATTTTTTTTTTATTCCTCGTTATTTTATTTTAAACATAATTCGTCTTATTACAAAAGAGTACCTAAACCTGCGAGACAGTTACTGTATTTTAAACGTTATGCCGACGAACGTAAATTTCATATTTTAAATTGACAACTTAGGATTAATAATTTCGTCAGTTTTTATAATTTCGTATTATTATCGTATAACTCGATGCTCGATGGTTTAAACCGGAATCTAAAGATAAATTGTTTTGTATTAAGGCGCAATATGACCTGTCCTGTATTACACTTGCGCATATGAAATAAAGCCATGACCTATATTAAAACCGAAGGACTATTTCTAGGACGGACCTACCCACCCATTATAAGTCATGAATGCTGGTCGAGTACAGCTTGTTGAAACTTATAGTGGCGCTTGAAGCTTAAAGTAAAAAGGTAGGTACCTACTTTACTTATGTAGGTAGGTGCCCCATGTTTTTACAGACCCGCATCCATTTTTCTCGAGGTTCGACCGATTTGATAACTTCTCTCATAGGAAACCTACCTCTTTGCTACCCATAAGATACCTTGACACTGACTTGACATTTGCTGTCAGTCAAACAATGACAGGTCACAGGCACTGTCAGGTCAAACAAATTCAACAATCCATCACACCCACACAAATCTAAAAAGTAACTAAGCCGAATCTGGAAACCATAAAAACTGTACAAAGATTCTGTCTGGGTAAGTACCCACAATTCCCTTATCTTTTATTTTTTTATACAGCCGGTTGGAACGTTTTGATTGGTTGCGTTTTATTTTGTATGCCATTTGGCTCACTTGATCATTGAATGTAAACTACACTTAAACTATGTATAGGTACTCGTCTATAGAAGCGACTCGATACACTAACCGAAAAAAACCGGGTTCCCTCTATCTGGCAGAATCTTGATGCTCCGAAATTTATTTGGCATAACACACTTGGCATAATCTTCTTTAAACGAATATTTTTAAGGCATAAACATGATTTAATATAATTATTGTTTGGCCGAATGTTTATATGTCCGAATTTACAAAGGCATAGTTTTAAGATAGCAGAATTTTATTTGGCATAATTTCGTTTAGCATAACGTTCACTTCGCATAATTATGAAAATGGTAGAATTTCGTTTGGAATAATTTTATTAGGCATATTGACATTTCTATACACTAGCATTTTTAACTTAAATGAAAACATTGTCGTGAAAAGTCAATAATATGTTGTGCTACAAATGTTAGTGACAGAAACGAATCGCTGCAAAACCGACTCCACGTAGTCTTGTCTGCCCTAGAGTGTAATTTAAGCCCGCGTAGGCGCGGAGGGGCGAGGCGGCCCGCGTGGGACCGCCGGAGCCCCGCAGCGCCGGAGCCATGACAGAAACCATGCCTGCTGCATGTTGCATGCTTGCATGCTTGTTTGCATGCTTGCTTGTATGCTGCATGCTTGCTGCATGCATGTTGTATGCTTGCTTGCATGTTCGCTTGCATACTGCATGCTTGCTTGCATGCTACATGCTTGCTGCATGCATGGTGTATGTTTGTTTGCATGTTTGCATGCTTGCTTGCATGCTGCATGCTTGCTGCATGCATGGTGTATGCTTGTTTGCATGTTTGCATGCTCGCTTGCATGCTGCATGCTTGCTTGCATGCTGCATGATTCCTGCATGCATGGTGTATGCTGGTTTGCATGCTGCATGCATGGTGAATGAATGAATGAATTTTCTGTAATGATTATGGATATGAAATGTATGCCAAAAGATGATTCTAACTCTAAAATTTCTGAGATATGCCTTTTAATGACTATCGGTATGAAATGTATGCCAAAAGACGATTCTGACTGTGAACTTTCTGCGATATGATGGTTCTACTTTTTAATTATTATGGATATGAAATTTATGCCTAAAGATGATTCTGACTTACAAAATTATGAATTTTGAATGTATGATAAATGACTGTCTGCCAAACGATTTTCTGCGAAATGAAGTTTATGCTATCCGCTGTTATGCAAAACAATATTATGACATAAAAAGTTCTGCTATAAAGGGTAGACCCAAAAAAACCAACTACGTTAGGAGAGGTTTTAGCCCTCTTATACCTAGGTACATTTTCTCTGCCGGCCAACTCTATTCCATTAGTTGTGACCGGATAATTAAAACTAGATTCGATCTGGCGAGTCATATTAGGGTACACGCTAGTAAATAATAATTTCAAAGGGTGACCTAAACTACATAGGCAATATTCTAGTTCCAAGGAGTATCAGTTAATCCAATAATAATGATAATTCTCTTTGCAACCACCACTGCGCTATTTAGGTCGATAAACAATTAAGTTTGCCACTCAAATTTCATCTAGTTAGATAACACCACACATCCCCCTCTTTCCTATTGACCCTGAAACACACATAGCGTAGAAAAATTGCATTATATTTCCCACGCATGATTGCCAGTGCATTCAGATTAAACAAATGAATGTGGGTGGGGTGGGCAGGGTCAGGCTGGGAGGTAGGTGCACCCGTTTGCCCGTTTGACCTGCAAGTAGGTCGTGTTCGATCGATGCACCGCTGCATCTTATTCGTACCGAACCCTGGGAATACTGGTCGAGCTACGCAGTAACTAAACAATTTAAAAAATAAATAAGTATATTTTCCGCATGGTTATAGGTAGGGTAGGTACCTATCACTGTTTATTTTATTTTTCTTAATCTTCCGCGGATATCTAAGCGTAGGCTACGTTTTCCATGCCCTAAGATTATTTATTAGGAAGGAAAGTTTTTCCCAAAAACCTCCTTACCTACGTACCAACCCACCCTTATTCCTTCCGTCTTGAGAAGTGGCATATACCTACCTATTATAAAACATTGAGCTAGGTCTAAGTAATCAGCTAGTAGTAGGTACTCTTAGTACTACCTAAAGCATATGGCGATTGCGAGAGAAAGCGAGATATCCTGCACTGTTGACGAAAATCAAAATATGAAAACATGGCTCCTTTTCTTTCTTATTACATACCATAAATACCTTTAGATTTTGTTATTGTTAGGTATAACCCGCTGGATGCGAGAAGCACATAACCGGCCGAAGTGGAGGCGCCTGGGGGAGCCTATATCCAGCAGTGGACGTCTGAGCTGAAAATGTAGATCGTATAATATTTAGGTACATAATTTAGAAGTCTTAAAATAAAAAAGGGAGGGAAAGAATCATAGGGCATCAAACATTCGTCGGCATCGCTGTCAATAGGAAAAGTGCCCTAAAGGCTGGCTGGCAGCATTGCCACGTTGTATGGCAATGCTGATTCTTTTTGGCCTTTGTCTTGATTTATCTCCACCAGTGTTCCTAAATTAAAAAAACTTCTTTGTACTTAGATCACTAAAACCTTTTCAGTCTTTTGTTAATTCTCTCCGAGTGCTTACTTATTCTTACTTTCACTTGCCTGTCTACTGATTCTTGTACTACCCTAATATTGTCAGTGAAAACTTTTAATTGGCCTTCTTTCACTAACTGTCAACTATCTGCATTCTAGCTGTACCTAAGTTTTCTTATGAAATAAAACAAATAAATAAAAAATAGGGCAGCCATCTGGTCACGTGAAGAGTAAATACCTACATACCGTAAACCTTTGTAAGTAGGTAAGTTTATAACTTTGAACCAATTCGACTCCCCACAAAACTGATCCGCTTACATTCGATTCAGCACGGGCATACGGCTTAGCATGTTAAACAGGATTAATAGTTGGCAACTCATAACGACATTAGTGTCACAGACGGCTACAATTCGCTAATAAGATAAAAAGATCTGTAGGTAACTACCTACTGTATCTATCTGTATCTTAACGATTTAAGTAGGTTGGTTCTGCAGTGCTCATAATAAGCCCTGGTACCATAGGTGCGAGGTGCGGTGCGCACAAAATGTTAGGAGAAAGCCTTTCGGCCAATTTGGCTGAAATGGTACGATATAACCTGTAATATGCTGATTGGAATTCTAAATAGCCGCAAAAAAATAATGGCCAGTTTTACAAATAGCTATACTTAGCCATATTTATGTTGATGTCAGAAAGATGATTTCTAAAGGACCCACTTGATTGTAGGTAAGTAGGTACCGACGCCTATGGAAATGTAAAGGCCATTTCTTCCTGTATTTTTACAAAATTTCGCTTTCAAATCTCAGTCTCATTGTGTCAAAGAATCTTATAATTTACCTACATTTTTGACAAGTCCTTGACATTGACTGTCGCTGAGATAAGATTGTGACTTGAGTTTTAACGTTTTTTTTAAGTAGGTACGAGAATTGGCCTTCTTTTGTTGCTAAGCAACAGACACCGCGAAAATATCTTATTTACCCTTATTGTGTGTCTTTTAGTCTGTGCTAAATAAATGTATTTTCTTTCTTTCTTTCTTTCTTATTGCGTAAAACACTATCAATCTCATTTTGAATCATTTTGAAAGATGTTGCTAATTCATTGCTTCATATGTTCCAAAAATGTGTCAGCTCAACAACGTATCTAAACAACGCAATTAATGTTGTTGAACTGTCAAAATTAAATCCATTGACTGAACCCACTACTGATAGTGTGTTACACAATTAGCCCGCGGAACACGTGTAAAAGGTGGGTATGTTATATGGTGGCAGCAGTTTCCCGGACGGGCTCTTTGTAAAGAGCTCTTTACTTAGGTACTCTTTACCTAAGTATAACTTACATCTTATTGTACAAACGCCAGTAGGTCAAGCTACCCGAAACTGTGAAATTTTCCCAATCAATCTTGAATCTGAATGCTTTAGCGATAGAGTTGAAAATCAATTAAATAAATTTGACAGATTGTAGTAGCTTGACGTGCTGGCGTCTGTACCTATAGCCACATTATGAGTCGACCAACTCGTTCACAACTTCCACGAGAGAATTTATAATATTCATTGTTCATACCTTCCTATTTTCATCATGCCTCATCGTTCATAGGAACAAGGACTCAGTTCGAACGTGTCTTGCGGAAAATTACTTGTTAAGAAATATACATTGTGGGAAACTTTAGTTCATAGAAATTGAAAAGTTTATTATAGAGACAGGATAAAACAATCTACGGTACCTAACTAATATATCCGGTATTTTATATAACGCCACTGCTGGGCGTGTCTGCTTCCTAGCCCCATCACTTTAACTTTGCCCAACCTACATAGAATACGAACGTATCCTAGGTTGGGCTACATTGGGTTTATCGAATAGAAATTTCGTACTCAGTGTAAGAATCTATAAACATTATATAGTCTTTACCATCTAGCTCGCGGCAGTATTGTACCTATATTGTTAAAAACCGTAAAATTCATACGTCGCCCATTGCGGCTTGTTTCAGCGATACATTCACGCGCGTCTGTATCGCTACTTTTTGCCATTTGTCGCATTTGCAACACGCGATAGAAGCGTTTCGGAGGCAATACAATAGTACGCATAGTATCGATCTTCATCATCGCTCCTGCATTGATTCAGCATCATCAATGACATACGACTATCAATGTTGACTTCACCGAGTCCATATTGCAACTGACGCTACGTGATTGTACAGTCAACAGCAAAAGTAGATGATCAAAATCAGAAATTCAATACTAATCAACGGAGTTCGCGTCAGAACTGTGTGGCGTCGAAGTGATTCAAAAGTATGTGATTGTAAATTATACCAAACATTTACTACGAGTACTAGTACAGCTGCCATATAGCTGCGAACTCCGTTCATTAGTATTGAATTTCTGATTTTGATCATCTACTTTTGCTGTTGACTGTACCTACCTATCGATACTGCATCGCGTCTGTATGAATTCTGCATCCCGACTTTATCGATGCTGAATCGCGTCTGTATCGCGATAGGTAGCGATGTAGAATTGTGGTAACGTGGGGGCGGGTATATGACCAGCGACAGAATCGCGACTGTATCGCGCTGCAAAAAGTCGCTGGGACTACCGTCCTTACAACTTGAAGACACGATGAACATTGCTTAAAGTCTTGAATCGTATGTTACCCATCTATTATTGTATGGAACAGAATATTAGCTACCTAAGCAGCTACCCACGCCTTTACAATTAGGTACAGTATCGTAGATAGAGACAACTGGCTCTATATTCTTGTATATTTCAAAGTTCTATAGTCCAGGGATATTATTATTATTATTTATCTCGAAAATTATCAGAATCAGCAGGAATAGACTTCGTAGAATACTAGATTCAGTTTAGTAGATAACAGGCACTGTTAGCTACTAAACTGAATTTAGTATTATTACTACCTACGTCAAGCTAATTTCACTGCCTACCTACCTACTTTATCTACATATTTTTATTAAGTTTATTCTTTTAGAAATTACAGTTTTCGATACTTTATCCTCTCTCTTTGTCTCTTTCCGGTCATGTCGGATTGCCATCCCATCGGACGATGAGTGTGAGGGAAGAGAGAGTGCACCTGTGTCCGCGCATAGACTTATGCACGGACACAGGTGCACTATATTACGACGCTAAATAGCGTGTATGGCAAACTGAAATTATTCTAGCCCTTGCTAGAACAATTTCTATGAAAACTTAATGGACATTGTTCCAACAGAGTCGCGTTGCGCCTGTCTGCAGGAGCGTTAAATTAAATCACTGTTGGTACATCCCAGCTACTTACTTTTTTGGTGCATCCACGTCCATACGTTAAAATAAAGAAGAGGTACCTATTCGTTAATTACGATACAGTTACGTAGGTACTGTAAATAAATCTTCGTAGGCATGTATGTTGTTTTCTCATGGAGTTCTGCCAAACGTGAAACATGTAACAAACAATGTGCACGCACCAGCGAGACATTGAGTATGTAATACTATATACTACCCTCAGGGGTGAAGTGTTTGACTAACGAGCTAGAGTAAATTGAGACGCGCGTTGTTATGGCATAAACGTTGTTTATGTTACTTCATTGCCTTCAGCTATGTCTTGGCTAAACTTTGTGATCGATGTCCATGGAACGTATCACGTACCATGTGTCATAATTTCTTTGTATTTTAATACCGAATCATAATATCCACTGTGGAAACACTGTTAAAGTCAGTCAAAGTACAAATGATTAATATTGTAACAAACTTTTAAAATGTATTTTCATTGTGGCAAATGAATTCATAATTGGTCGCTTCATTTAAATACTGGTATTCAGCTGCATCCGGTGGTCTTCGACGAAGAGTCCACAAGGCGCCCCGGCTTCTTGATGAGGACCAGTTTCCCCGTTTTCCCATAATGTGGGAACCGGCCCCTCTCCAAGCATGCGTTTAGTAGCCCCCTTAGTCGAGGCCCGAGAGCCTCATCTAATAGGTGTCCTTGGACACTGGAATAGTGTTTCGAGATTCTCAGATTAACAAGACATCGCATAGCGCAGTAATCATTCCAGCGACTAAACCAGTAGGTACCTAGAGTGTTGTAACACACAATCAATCAGAATCTGAATCATTTTGATGGATATTGCAAATCCATTGCTTCATATGTTCAAAAAAATTGTCAGCTCAACTACGTAAGTAACGCAATGAATATTGTTGAATTGTCAAAATGAAACACATTGGTACTAATAGGATGTTACGCAATTACCCCGCACGTTTCTCTTGCAGAGTTTCTTGGAATCTGTTTTATTATATTACTGTTATTTAATTTATTACGTTCTGAACCAAAGCGAATGTCCTATTTTTTTTATACGAGAGAGTGAATTCATTACTTGGTATGGTGCCTACACTGCCTACATCGGTAAAAATAAATCATGTTAGCAGATGCTGCTCATACAATTCACAGCGGAAATTAATTTTTTAATTAAGAAATGTTAATTTGATTTCTTACACGAATGTTGGAGCCTATTCTTTTGTCAAAAGCAGCTGGTCGGAAGTAAGTGTTCTATTTTGGGACTTAGGTTGGCAATTAACTAATTGCCAACCTAATTCCTAAAGTAGAACATTATATTATATGGTTTTATTAGTTTTTTTTCCATGTAGCTACATGGAAAAACTTTAAAAACCATATAATTTACAAGGTTGGGGGGGGGGGGGTGTACTACAGGCAAGCCTCTGGCTTACCCTTCGGGGAATACAGGCATGATGTGTACGTGTTCCACGCGCGCCTCAAAGAGATGTCAGCAAAGCGACGGGGCCCCATAGGGCCGAAGCCTGCCAGGGTAGCGGGAACATCCGAAAGGGTTTACCGTTAAAAAAACAAAAATCCGGATTTAGTAGTAAGGTACCTAGTTACCTACTCATCTTGGAAGAATCAAGCAGTAACGGACTGCGGATGCGATAGGCATAGTCAATTTTGATAGCTTAAATTTTATCTATGTATACAGGGTGGCGTGACTACCGACGAGCAAAAATTTAACCCTGAATTCAGCACATGATCGTAGACATCTCTAAGAAACAGCAGTTTTGTTTTTATAACCGATGGATTTCTAAGCTCGAAATATTTCCCCGGGTATAAAAAAATGGGTTGTTTATTTTAAAAAAAATTTGCTGTTCCATATATTTTGACCGCTTAGGTTTCGTTACGGTCAAAATGTATGGAACAGCTAATTAATAACCGACGAAAAATTTCAACGCAGAGGGGGTTCAGAATCATGTACTAATTTCATCCATGGTAAAAGACTGCGCGTCAATGTCCCTGCCATATAGTATTTAATTAGTAAGTTTTTTTTTAATTTAGTACCATATGCTAATAGTTAGTTGTTCCTATAATAATTATGTGCCAGTTAATAAAACTACTAGTAAAGAGAAGTTAATTAGGAATGGGTAAAGGAAAGAGTAACAATTGAGTTTTTTATAAGGCCGCATTTTATGACTTCATCTAAATATAATTTTCCTCAATCTTGCAAAGTTTGACGTCATCTGTTTACCTTCAAACTCTTCTGTATATTTTTATGATTTCATCTTACGTTGCTAAATCCCCCAATAGTGCAGTGAACTAAAAGCCTTGTGTATCGTATGTCGTGGGATATATTCTCGGTTGAGAGCAGTTTTTATGTGTGGCCTAAGTATATTTGAATGATTAAGAATTATTTTTCAAGTTATGGAACAACAAACTGAATGTCATACCTAACAAAGTTCAAATTCCATTGCAACCAAAAGCTAATTAAGACCGTTTTGTTACAAATAGTTTCCCAAAAATCAACTTAGAATACATTTCATTAAAGTAGATAACCTGATTAAGTGGCGATGGAATGTAAATTATCTGAGATTATGAACACTGCTATAGCAATCTAATCTGCTTACCTACTATTTTCAGTAATAAGTATCTATTTATTTGTGTGGACGTGATTGGTGAGTGGTACAGCCTTGGGATAGAGCGTAGGTAAACAGAAAATTCTAGGATTTAAGTATGAAATGCTTGATCGCCTACGGTAAATAAATCATAAAAAATAAATTATCGGAATTACCGCCTGACGATTAACAGAGAAGTAAGTACCTATGGACAAGAAGACATCTGACACGGATCCCAAATAAATTGGGATATAGACAAGAAAATATTCATATTCAATTATTTGCGTTGATGGTAAAACATGTTAACAACAAGCTTAGAACTAGGAGCCGTTGTAGACCCTGTTAGGGCACAGCAAAATTTTTTGTTTAGTACATACATACAGTTAAAAATCTAAATCGTAGAAACTAATGATTACGAAACAATGATGATACCGCGAAAATTATGCCTAATTAATAAAATGCATTGATTACTTTTTGTGATACTAAATCTAACACAATAATGGGTTTGTATACAGAGCAAAGCCTGAATTGAAAATAAGAAGCAATTTCCGGCAATTTTCTTTGTTATCCTAGAATCTAGCATCCAGACACCTTTGTCGTCCAATTGATAAGGCTGCACGTTAAGACTACCTTACACCATTGGCATAAGGTTCAAACTCCAACTTAAAATAAATTAGGACGATAAAGTGCGCAGGCGTGAAGCTATTGACTGTCCCCCCTTCCTCTCTCTTCTAAAAGCTGAATGTAGTGCTCACAGGACCCAAACAAAGGATAGATATGATATTACGCTGCCTCTCAGTTACGACTTGAAATTCTTTGACAGACCTAAGTGATAAAGGTACCGAAACTTTGGACTTATTACGCCAGCCATGACTTTAAATTTTAAAGTCATGGCTGGCGTAATAAGTCCAAAGTTTCGGTACCTTTATCACTTAGGTCTGTCAAAGAATTTCAAGTCGTAACTGAGAGGCAGCGTAATATCATATCTATCCTTTGTTTGGGTCCTGTGAGCACTACATTCAGCTTTTAGAAGAGAGAGGAAGGGGATGCCTTTGTCCGACGAAAAATTACAGTTCCTATGGAATTACAGCCAAAAAACATTAATTGCAAACTTTGACTGTCTCACTGTTACGCAACTCAGTCAAAGAACCGTCATAATAATACCTTTTAGAAAAGTTTTTTAACCTACTCGTGAAAGGAACAAATCAATCTACATTTAAAGTTTAAATGTAGATTGATTTGTTCCTTTCACGAGTAGGTTGTTTTGTGAGTTTTGAATGTTATTCAAAACTCACAAACAAAAACTTATTTGACTTCTATTGTTTTTACTTTGTGGGTCTAATAGAATAAATATTTACGAACGTTTTGGTTTAAAAATGGCAGTCATTCGTGTATCATTGACGTTACGGGTCGTCAGAAGCCCGAAAGTCTGACAGCCAGTCTTACCAAGGGGTATCGTATTACACGGTAACTGGGTTGTGGAGATCAGATAGGCAGTCGCTCCATGTAAAATACTGGTAGTCAGCTGCATCCGGTTACACTGGAAGCCGACTCCAGCATAGTTGCGAAAAGGCTAGGCAGTTGAGGTTCAAAATATAAAATGGTAAACTAGAAGTTCTAGAAAGCTTTGAGGTTGATTAAAAGCCGTAACAAAGAACTAGTTGTCTAATTTACGCAAGACAGAAATTACGATTTATTTTTCTTCTACAACTAAAATTATAGCAGTCTAGCTTCTGTACTGTAACTTCGTCCGCGTGAAATTTCTTTTTATGACACTCTGCGATAAATGGCAGTAAGTGATCTTCCCGTAAGTGAAAGAATTTTCGGATTTCGATAAGTAGTTCCGAAGGTTACCTCTATTCAGACCATGCCCCACTTGCTGGAGTGCCCTAAGTGCCCGTTCACCTGTAACTTGGATGACTTAATGAATGACACTGATGCAGTAATCAACATGGCCACCTACTGGGCTCAAACAATATAAAATATCGAAGAAGATTACAAAATCCTCAGCCTATAATGTTCCCACAGCTGGGACACAGGCCTCCTCTCTGATAGAGGGAGTGGGCCGTAATCCACATGTCTTCAAATTTTTGGTTCTAGGACATGGCGGGTTCCTCACCAATGTTTTCATTCACCGTTTTGAGAGCAGTGGTGATGATATAATTTACACAAAGTAAAGCGCCTGACTGGATTCGAACCTATGACCCACTACTCGTAAATCGCGGCCGTGACCATTGGGTCACCACTGCTCAGAAGAAGAGTATCATCGACACGAAAATGAGAAGAAGTATCCCCTACATACATTTTACCTCTTTAGAGTACCTATAGACTAATAACCTCTATAAAGTATAGGTCTAGTATGCACCATAGGCACACAATAGCTTTATGTAACTAGTGACAGATTGCTACGCCAAGCGCTACGAGCGATATTTATCGCTACGCGCATCAAAAGTCACAACAAACGCTACGAGCGCATAAATATCGCTACGAGCGCATAAATATCGCTACGAACATAATAACAAGTGATCCCCTTTGTTAACTAAATACTTTCCCACTCTAATACATCTTTTGGTTGTCGAAGCTGGTCGAATGTTAGTTTACAAGTATTGCAGCGGTATCAATTGTATGAACGCCTATAACTGTCATTATACCATTTTTTAATTTTGTCCAGCATTGGATATTCAGTTTTATTTATTGTAACTGACAAAATAATATTTTCTGTCAGTCGTGAGATTGAAAAGAATGATCAGAAGGCCAATTCCCGTAATTAAAAACGTTCAACACCTAGTCGTAATCTCATCTCAGCGACAATCAATGTCATAAACTTGTCAAAAATGTTGGGAAATCAGAGGTGTATTTTTGACAGATTGAAACTAAGATCAGACTGTGAACGTTCTTAAAATTACGAGAATTGCCCATCAGGGCCCGTATTCCCGTAATTTAAAACGTTCAAAATCTAATCGCAGTGTCATCTCGGCGACAAACAAATGTCAAAAAGTTGTCAAAATGTAGGGAAATTAGACGTTTTTTTGACAGATTGAGATTGAGATCAGACTGAGAACGTTCTTAAAATTACGAGAATTGCCCATCAGGTCGTAGCAAAAACGTAAAGTAATAGATTTTAGAAATTAGGTTACCTAAATCATGATTCTGAATTAGCCCAACGTCCGAAATGTTCAATTTAAATTCTCTAAGCAATGATTCTATTTCATTATTGCTCTTAACATACTCCATTAACAAATCCTAGTCTTTCATATTCGCTACAGTGACCGTTACCTATCCTATTTCAGAGCACAAGAAATTCAATACGGTATTGATAAAACGGTATACCTAGGTACTAACGACAGTATTGCACTGCACCAACCGGTTCTATTTCTAGCCTCTCTCTCTCACCGGGATACGCTCAGGTTATCATCAATATCGTTTCAAGTTTGTGAGGGATATGCAGTATTAATTTGTTAGGCAGGTCATAAATATTGCACGTTATTACTCTACGTGAAGTTTGGATGTTGAGTTGGTTTCTATGGTTGTTGTTCGTGTTTTTCAGAGTTGTTGTTGTGTGAATTATGGAGACGTGGTTGCCATAGATTCAGGTTCAATGTGGTAGGAATTTGTACGAAATCTAATTACTTATAAACGAAACAGTGCTCTTTCCTTACTGTCATGCGTCTAAAAATAATAACGGTGTAATAATTATGTTTATTGCAAGCTTGACTTTTGGAGTTTTATGGATGTGTCAGATACACATCCATAAATTCACGCCTGTTCCTATTAGGGTAGGCAGAAATCATAGAATGCCATCTGCTACGAGCCTTAAAATATTGTACACAATGTCTAAAGTTAGTTCTGCTTGGTTCATATAAGTAGTTACAGTCCATTCACAATTATTGTACCTCCGTTATTATACAGTGATCTTTAATCTCATGACAATAAGGTAGCTGTTGGCTTGCTGCAACTGTCAAGTCTGTCAAACTCACAGTGAACTTTATTACTGTTATAATAAGGTTGCTATTGGGTTGCAGCTGTCAGAGGTCAAATAACTGAAAGGGCCGCAGTGTAGTTACATTGACGATAAATCCCTGTCTATGTATTTCGTCAAAATATTTGTTGGCTGGTTTTGTGTCTGTACCTGTGCACCAAATTAATCATCAAAGCAGAGCTTATCGTTGTCACACACCTGCTTGTGAACAAATAAATACATTCTGACGCTTCCTCGTGTCATAATCGTGAACTAATCCACAGCCGACAACAGATCGTAAATCCGCAACACAACAGTACCGTGCACGAATATTTCTGTGCCGACAAGTTCAGGGAGACACGAGACCGAGCTATTGCTCTAAGATGATCGATTGTGTTTACTCAAGACATTCGCTTTGCGTTGATTCTATTAGTTTCCAACTGCTTCGGAGTTTGGCTTAGGTAGTAAAGTAATAATTATGTAGAAGTAAGTAAGCAGTGTTATTTAGAGGTCTATCTTTGAGGGAGTCTTTGAAGTGTTCAAGGCTACAGTTAGGACCCATCCGAATATGAAATAGATAAGTTACGTCTTCAAATTGGACTTGGAATTATTAAGTAAAAAGTTAAATTAAGTGCCTGAAGGCAAATTCTCGTAATTTATAACATTCAAAATCTAGTCGCAGTCTCATCTCGGCGACAAACAAATGTCAAAAATGTAGGGAAAGAGATATTTTTGACAGATTGAGAATGAGATCAGACTATGAACGTTCTTAAAATTTTGAGAATTGCCCTCAGATGTGTATAATTTACTTGTGTAAAATATTGTTTGACGATACAGGAAAAAATCTTGTTTTTAAAAGACAATTTGTTGCTACTATAAACTTTCTCCCATGAGAATGACTTGCACCATTTCAAGGCCTGGTTTGATCTCTCGTACGTTTACGATATAGACAGTTAATAAATATTCAGTACCAATATTGATCGAACATCCACAAGTTTATTTGCACATTTTAATAGAACGTAGATTGTGGAAATTTGCACCATGACTGTACGTCCCCTATGACATGACCTATTTCATTCAGATGACTCAATAATTTATGACAGCAGTTTCCTATTTTATTGGCACTTAAATGCAAATGCAATATCAAGACACAGCTCACGCAAGACGTCGAGACAGAAACTATAATCTTAAACTCGGAATGTTAGGTAATAGTGTTTACGAAATAGAATACTTATTAGACGATAGCGTTTTCCCAAAATATCTGCGGCTATCGATGTAAAGGTATTACCATATTACCATAATACCCCTTAATATTCCCTGCGGGATGCCCATCTATTATGGTTTAAATATCCTCCACTGCCAAGGTCACATCGATCGACGCATCGCGTGAAAGGGACGCAGCTATCTGTTGCATTATTTTGTCTCTGTCCCACGGAAAAATGTCGGATGGGAATCAGTGGGCAGACTGTTAGTAAACAAAGAAATAAGAGGAGGGTTCTGATAACAGTTATCTAAGCTTGGACTTTGATTCAGTTCGGTTGTATGTAGCGATGCATTTTGATGATCAAAAGTTTGGGTTGTAACGTCTTGAGTTAGGTGATTCTAGTCACTTTCCTTGTGTGACCTCCATGCCGAACGAATGAATTTACAAAGTTCTTTAGATTTTTCAGCGGAAGCATTTCATATCAGCCGAAACACACCCACTGCTGCCTTCGTATTAAGTATCAGCACAATGACCTCTGCAATACCTGCATGGATACTTTGAGTTCGCAAACTTCTCCAACAAAATACTCTGAATAATCAAACCGCAGTCTAACTAGATAGTTAGTTACTCTGTGATTTGATGAGATAGACAATCTCTCTAAATTATGTACCAAAGCACACAGTTCGTTAAATCAACACATAATTAGCGAGCTTCCACTTATCTGTACCACCCACCTTTTGTCTCACAATTCTCGGTAAACCACCTAATTATGGAACCTCCCTAATTAACCTTCTCAATTTTTTTGAAGATACTTCTCAACGACAAAGGAAAATTGTCATGAAAATCAATTCTACCCCTTTTAGGTGACGATTAGAAGGAGTTCCATTTTACTGGGGATTTTCAATTTTCCGTTTTATTGAACTTGACTGTATTATGTAGATTCATGTCGATGAGATACAGCGGGCGTGTTCGCTTGCGTAGCCAGACCCTCTACGCCGTAGAAAGTGCTACGGCGTAAACTTTGCTACGAGATTTTCGTTTTTGAGCTGTGCATTGCTTGGTTTTCACTTCAGCGTTTGGTAACCGGCGGTATTTAAGTCGCAATGGATGTTGTTTTCTAAGATAATGCAATGTTTCGTTCTGAAGATAAAAGGGTGAATTTTATAGGTTCTACGACGCATTGCCTCGCCGGCCGGCAAACATGCGCTTCGACATGTTTACATTGCATTGATACAGCGCATAATTTTGTGTCGATGAATTATCTGCAGCACCTCTGAAGCCTAAGGTTATGGTTATTGCATATTGAATTTATAGTACGTATTGTTGATTAGGTTTGTGTGATTTTGATCTTTTTGGGGTAGATTTTTGATCCTATCAGCAATTTTGTTTCAATGAAATCTAACATCTCTGTTTCCAAGTAAAAATTTACGTGTAAAATCCGTGAGTGAAAAATGTTCATTCAAAATTGATACATCAAATCTATTACGCAGTAACTTACTCTACTTACAACATCGCATGATGCAACTCTATAAAACGCTGCATTTCCTAACCTTTTAACAGCATAGTTGAACTTCGCAGTTGCTAAGTAGTTAAACGTAATTGTCTCTCATTTCCTATCTTAAAGCAAAAGTATCGATAAAATATTCGCTTGATCAGCGACGGCTCCGCCCAACCTCCCTTCAGGCAGGCTTCAGTTGAGTCCGCAGGGCGCTGGCGAACGCACGTCCCCTCCGCCATCTTGAACCGCGGCGCCATTCCGTGCACTAAACACTTCCTACTCATTCGTCATTCGAATTTTAAATACGGAAGTATCGTGTTAACACGCAGTTTTTATTCGGTGAGTTTATTTTTTAATTTATTTTGTAGTAAACACAGATGTTTATTTTAAGATGCCTACAACGGGATGGCCTCCCAAGGACGTTTCTGTTCAGTCACTGCATATAGGTGCATACCTACTTATATGACATTCATTTTTGAATATTCTAGATAGATAGGTAGCTACTTCCGATATTTTGTTGACATGTTTTGTTGATGTTTCAGTGAATGTAAATAAATATAAATCAGCGGAGTAGTGATGACGTTAGGATTTTACGTTTGAGACCTGACCTAGGCAAAGGAGGCGGTACCTACATTGTAGGTGCATAGGGCTGGGCTTTTTATAGATGCTGCGTAGTTCGCCAAACCAATAGTTGGTTTTAGCCCGACTGAGTTTCTCATATTCTTCAGAATATGTATAATTATATTATATAAAAACTTTTTCTTAGTCAAAAAAATATTTTTTGCAGTAATTTTTTTTAAATATTTCCAAATTTTCAGGACTTTTTGGAAATTTTACTGCTTTTTCTCCGTGCATAGTATTTCGATTTTAAGTAGAAACATGCAATTTTTTCCGAAAATTCAATTTGAGTTTACTACGCGTCAAAATAGCACTCGCTTCACCCCTGCACCAAAGATACACAAACCTTCACCCGCGCTCCAACTAGAAGCGTTACATCACTAGACCTGTTCCTTACTGAATGTTAGTCAATATGAACGAACGACACGCCCACTCGCGAACAACGAACCCGTAGTAATCGGGTCAACCACCAACCAGTTCCGATGCTAACTTATGTAAGCATTCGTTTAATAACACCTTTTTAACCACCTAATCCAAACAATTTGCGTTTTCGTATTTGCGTTTATAAATATGGGGTTTTGTCAGCTGCGTTTGAAGACAGAAGCGTGAACAGGGCACTAAAATGTTAACCTTAGGAAACAGGCTCTATTGATGACTAACATAATCTGCCTATAATGTTCCCACTGCTGGGTACACAGGCTTCCTAACGTTTAGAGGAAGTGCGCCGTAATGAACCACGCGGGCCCATGGTGGGTTGGTTGATGTCATATCTTCGAATTTTGGTTGTAAAATATTCCAGTTTCCGCACGATGTTTTCCTTTACCGTTTTGAGAGCAATGGTGAATTATAACAGGGCCACTAATACTCTTATATTGATGACTAAATCTGTGAGTTTTCATTTAAAACCAGCTAATGCCCTGCATACGTAGCAATGCCTTTTTAATTGTAAGAACTTCGCACACATCAACTTACCAAGTTACATCACAATCGGTTTATCAAGTTTATACAAATGAATGCATCTTTATCTTTTATCGGTCGAGCCATTTTCGAGTTTTTGCGAAACTAAGGCACGGCTAGGGTACATATTTGAATTTCGAAAATTAAAATACCTACGTGTAAAATGTCAACGTTCAAAACATCGAAAATTTAAATATCGAACGACCATAAAACCGAAAATTAAAATAACGTAAGTTTATAATGTCGAATAGTTAGATAATCTACGTCCAATATATCTAAAATCTAATTATCGACAAACATGACATCGAAAAGCTTAAATATCGAAGTACAGATTATCTAATGACGTAAATATCGAAGTACAGAGTATCGAATGTCCTAAATATCGATATTTATTTATATTTTGTGCTACAAAAATTTGTGACAGAAACAAATCGCTGCAAAACCGACTCCACGTGGTCTTGTCTGCCCTACCCCTAGAGTGTAATTTAAGCCCGCGTAGGCGCGGAGAGGCGAGGCGGCCCGCGAGCTGAGGCGGAGGTGGCTTTATCGCCCGCCGCCGCGGCTGAGGAGCCGAAGCTGCGGTGGTGAGCGTTAAAACCATCGACGACGATAAGCTCGCGTGGGACCGCCGGAGCCCAGCAGCGCCGGAGCCGTGACAGAAACCATGCCTGCTGCATGATGCATGCTCGCTTGCATGTTGCATGCTTGCTTGCACGCTGCATGCTTAAGTAATATTATTTTCGGTTCCCTATCCATTTGCATAAAATTTTAAGACCTAATATAACTTGGCATACTTTTGTTTGTCCTAAATATATTTTCGCATAAATTATTTACGCATAACAGCTTATGCATAATTTTTTTACGCATAATTTCTCTGATCATAATAATGATTAAGCATAACATTCTAAAGCATACATTTTTTAAGCATAACATTCTAAAGCATAACTTTATTAAGCATAACAATAATAATAAGGCGTAGTCGACGGCCCCTATTTCTGTCTGCAGGGTTTAAAGGAACCTAACACGAAGGGGATGATGGGGGCTCGTTCGCTCGCTCCGCTCGCTCACTTGAGCCCCCGTCATCCCCTTCGAACCTAACCTGTCCGAGTCGGGGTGCCCCAATTCCCGAGCTCGCTTCGCTCGCTCTTGCATCCTAAGTTCTCATTGCCTTTTTAATAAACGATTTTTTAATAAAGATTTTACACGTACCTACGTTAAACGTTTGCAGTGGACTGACTAATGAGTTGACTTATGCGTTGGCAGAGTGTGACAATTTCAAATCAACCGACATTTTTTCCTGTGTCAAATTCGATATTTTAACTAGTAGGTATTTTTAACGTAAATATAATGAACTAAAGTGTATTAAATGTTGACATTTTGAACTTAGGTATAATGATTATCGATATTTTTAATCATTAGATATTTTTATCACTCGGCATTTCAATGTTAGACATTTTGAGCTTAGGTATAACAATTTTCGATATTACGATATAATCGGTATTTAAATTTTCGATGTTTTGAACGTTGACATTTTACACGTAGGTATTTTAATGTTCGACATTCAAATATGTACCCCACGGCTATTGGATTTTATATTATAGATTGATCCATGTGCTACTAAAGACCTTTTTCGTTTGCACTGGAACCGGCTTACGTCTTTCGTCAGGTTGAATGGGAACATGAGCTAAACCCATTTTTTGGTTAAAAAAGCACAGTTTGAATATTTTCTCTGTTCCATTTTCTCTATTCTCCTGCTTTTAAGGTTAAAAAAAAATACGGAACAATTATAACTTTACAGACTTTACCTTTTCTCTTAGTTACCTGAATATACCATAAACATATTTTTTTCCTTGACACTATGTCAGTTGTATAGTTTAGGAGCCAGCGCAGGTATGTATATTAGTTACGCGCAGTACAGTAATTAGGCACGCCCTCGGCCATTTCACAGATTGCTCAGTGTAGTTTAGTTTGGAACCTTAATTGTGTAAGGCTGACTCGCTCTTGGCCAGTTTTTATGATATTATTCTCCAATCATATCAGTATGTAAGCAATGATACAGATACTGAATATACTGATCGTAGATCTCTAACGTTTCGTTCGTTTAAGATCCACATAAAATCACGTCCGTTTTCATCCATTCCTACTTCTTTTGGTCTTTCCACATCCATTTATCCTTTTCTTTCTCCATTTTTTTTTTATTTTTCCTTTTTTTATGCACCTGTGTCTGCGCGCACACTTGTGCACTATAATATCTCCCGTGACGAAGCCTAGTCTCCGTTGAGTTTTTTTTTTTTTTGAGGATGGGAAATCATCAAATGAGTTCCCGCTCTGGGTGGAGCGGAAGGGAGTGTCAGACTCTTAGTGACTAAAACCCACTCGTGTTCGTTCCTTAGCCCTTTATGTTCCAGGGCAGCGGTAACCCTTGATCCTGTTAGGGTTAATGGAGGAACACCAAGGAAAGGCTTGTTATAAGGATTTATATAATACGTTTATTATCCCGTTTATATTTATATATCGGAAGGTGTGTTTACTCGTGGCCGAAATACGGTCACATGCGCAGACAATGATGCAATCGCTTGTATTTATAGGTATGTAGTAACCGTAATGTTTCTTCTTTTTTTACATCAGAATTATTTATAATTACTTGTTTTTGACAGCCTTTGTGAACTTTAAAGGTCTCTGCACACAGCGGGCGGGGCGGGGCGGGACGGGACGGCGACGCGGCGCTGGCGCGGCGGCAGTGTTCACACTGCGGGCGCGATCACGTCCCGTCCTGCCGCGCCTTTCTTTCATCAAAAAAAATGTTTAGCGATTCAGACATGGAAACGCTATTGCTCATAGTTGCGCTAGCTAAGAAAACACAATGTAAACGGAGATGGGTGCATGAAATAAATCAAAAACGCGCTCGCGGCCCGCCATGTCCCGCCCCGCCGCTTCTGACTTGTATTTGCCGCTAGGCGCGGCGGCGGCGGGGCGCGACGGTTACCGTCGCGTCGAGCGGGGCGGCTCTGTTGGCGTCGTCCGTAATACTCGTATCTAGTACATTACAACTGCTCAGCGTCAAGGTCAAGGTCTGGTGAATACGGAGGGGAGTGAAGCGACTGCCTATCTGACCTTCACCTTCCTTCACTTTCACCTTAACATGATACCCCTTGGTAAGACTGATTGTCAGCCTTTTGGGCTTCTGACTACGGGTGTAACGACTGTCAAAAATTTACGAACACAGCTGGAACCAACGGCTTACGTGCTTTCCGAGGCACGGACGGGTCTCGGTATGTAGTGGACGTTCACCCATCCATGAGAATTTTGGGTTCTAGCGCCCGCCGTAACAATTCATAATCATTGTTTCACAAAGGTTCTTGGTGCTTTGCCTGATGATTTATAAATGGATAGATATAATCTTTTGATAGCTTGCTTGACAGGCTCTAGTTTTAGTTTTATGCCTGCTTGGTCATCGACTCCCTGCATAAATTACCTAAGTCTTATCGTCTTTTAATTCAGACACGCAGAGCTATCAGCACTTTGACCTTTGAATATTATTGAGGGTCTAATTTATGTAAGAGCTTTATCAGTATTCAGTAGCTATATTAGAATTAGGATTTTCCAGTTATGGAACAAAAAACTGAATGTCATACAAAACAAAGTTCAAATTCCATTGCAACCTAAAATTTATTAGAACCTTTTTGTTACAAATGGTCACTCAAAAATCAATTTTTAATACATTCCACTAAAGTAGATAACGGATTAAGTGGCGATGGACTGTAAATTATCAGAGATTATATGATATGCTATAGCAAATACAACAAGCTCTTGGTAGTTAGAATACGTATCAGTACTGCTCGTTAACGTCATTAATTAGTCCTGTACATCAATAGATAGATACATATGATCATCAAGAGATATAAATATACTCTTTATTATGTAGTACACCATATAAATTACAGATAGGTATAAATGTAGACATTTTACAATGGGGTGACACAATGCGCGATCTTCTCGCTAAAAGCGAACTTTTAACAACCACCCAAGCAATCAGTCTTAACTTTTAAATTACAAGGTGGAGAAGACAATCTTAACTAATATTATAAATGCGAAAGTTTGCTTGTTTGTTACGCTTTCACGCTAAAACGGATGTACGGATTTGGACCAAAATTGGCACGTCGAGACACTATGACCTGGAGAAGGACATAGGCTACTTTTCATCTTGGATCGCAGACGAAGTCGCGGGCGACAGCTAGTACAACAACAAATTAAACTGCGTTTACTTATCTAATGACGTTTCCAGTCTGCATACGAAAATTCAATCGAATATATGTATTATCCAATAGTTTAGTCACTATAGTTAGTCAAAGGTTGGCAAAACTACTCGGTCTCACTACTATTTAAGTTGTCTGTTGGTAAAAATTACTTTTTTTTTAATTTACGAAGCTAGGATTTATTTGATCTCTAGTTTCAAAATCATCATCATCATCATTTCTGCCGCAAGTCGTTTACTGCTGGACATATGCCTCCCCCAAGCACCTCCACTTCGACGGGTTTTGTGCTTCTCGCGTCCAACGGCCTTCACAAGGTCGTCGGCCTACCTTGTGGGGTTCTTCAGCGTACGCGGTCGCCACTTCAGAACCTTTCGGCCCCATCGGCCATTTGTTCTTGAGCAATGTGCCCTGCCCACTACCTGCCACTTACTCGTATGTTTGGCACTTCTTCGGGCTATGTCAGTCACCTTGGTTTTCCTGCGGATCTCTTCATTTCTGATTCGATCACGCAGGGAAACTCCAAGCTCTCCATCCAGCTCCAAATTCAAAATACTCGTAGGCATTAGTTAAGTTTTGCCAGTATTTTCATTTATTATCGCATTGTTGTCTCCGCATTGGCCGTAATCGTTCTAAAACTTGCGAATTGATCAATAAGCACTTTCTCCATGGTTTCGTTCTCTGGATCAAACTAGTTGTATGGGTTTGGAAAAAGCTGATTTTGTCAAAAACAAAACACGGAAGCGGCGGGCTTATAGCCGCATGCGGTTCCGGGAATTTATGGCATTGTGACTTGGTTCCTTATTGGATTTTTCTGTTAAATTATTCATTTGTAACCCGGAGTTACCTACTCGTAGTTTGTGTCGTAACAAACGAGGCTGTTCCTATCACATAGGATCCTATGCTGTTATTGAGGAACTGTTAGGCCTTAATATTTTATTATAAGCCTCTTATTAAAAAGGGTTAATTTTATATACATAATTTAAAAGCTAACAGTCTTAAAATAATAATATGTACAAGTATATAAAGACGAGTTGCAAATTATCAAAGGGCATCAAAAAATTCGTCCGTAATGCTGTCAATAGGAAAACTGCCCAAAAGGCTAATAAAAAAGTGTTATGGCGCTCTGTACTCTCTAGAAAGATTTAAAAGACAGGTAGTGAAGAGTTTACAAGTTTTATGAATAAGGGTGAGTGTACTGTGAACAACAATAATAGGTACCTAAACTTATCTTTGCTCCCTAGAGAAAGCGAGCGTGGGGGCTGCCTATGTACTAAAAGCTTTTTGTATTTACTCGCTAAAGGAGTACCTACTTACTACTATAAACTTTCAAAAAGAAATTGCTAGCTTCGTTAACCCTGAAATCCGAGGCTTTATAGCCACCAATTTGAAATAGGAGACGGCTCGACAATTTGCTTATCTACTTATGAAAAGAAAAATTAGAGCGGCGTCGTAAAAAGACATTTGATATGCTAATATTTTTTTTATTACGACTCGAATGTCATAAACAAGAAGTAATGCAAATGACTATGGTCCTTTATGTCTACACCCGAAGAAAATATACTTGAGTTAAAGGGCTCAGGAATTAGTCACGCACAATTAAGACTAGTGTTACATCCACTCAATGTCGTTGATCCCGACTATCTATACTTATAATAAATCTGTAGAAGTGAAAATTCTGTACATTGAAAATATCCAAAAAATAAATGGCAGGGGGTGTTACTTGACCGACACCGAACCCAAAAATATGATTAAAAAAATTTTTGTCTGTCTGTCTGTTTGTTCAGGCATCACGCAAAAACTACCGGTTTGATTACGATGAAACTTGGTGTAATTATTCTTTAATATCCTGGGCACCACACTGGGTACTTTTTATCCCGGAAAAGTATATACAATAAAAAACAAACTTAATTTTGCGGTTCGATCCCTATACCCGATTACCACTGTCTGTACTGTACCAACCGCAAATACTAAGTTTGTCGTAGGTTGGGTCACCCGCAGTGGAGTTCATTTTTATTCCTTTTAGTTTTTAGAGTTATTTAGGTTTATTATTATATGAGTCGTAGGTATAGATTTTAATTTTAAAGTATAGGTAGTATATTTGATAGTGTACGTAGTGACCGTAGGTTATTTTATAATACTGTTAGGTAGGTTTAATCATTCGTATAGATATTAGAGGGAGTTTGCTTATTTATTGAGTTTAGATTAGTTATCATCAGAAATAGGTTTATTTAGGTAGGTAGGTATTTAATTTTCTGTTATTGAGTTTTTGTTTTTAAATTAGTTAGGTACTTAGGTAAAGATATCATATAGGTACCCTCTTAATCACCACTAATGAGACACAATTGGTTTTCCATTGTAATTAGCCACAAAGGGCCCGCGACATAGATGGCATTCTGGGGAAGCACATACATTTTATCCTGTTAGCACGTTCCCGTGGGTAAATTTCCGACATCCACGCGGGCGAAGCCGCGGGCAGAAGCTAGTCATTCATAAATTTTGACAGTCGTTAAGGGTAGTCAGAAGCCCGAAAATCGAAACACCAGTGTTACCAAGGGGTATCGGTCCCAGTAACTGGGTTGTGGACTGATATTTAACTGCATCCAGTTAGAATAGAAGCTGACCCCATACTAAATAAAATTGGGAAAGTCTATGCAGATTGATTAAATAGATTTGAAAATAATTAAAAGCTGAAGTGGTAGAGCTATCACGAAATGTTCCTTCGGAAAAGTTCAGTGACTTTTACCATACCTAATGCTGACTAAGCAGCATTGTTGTAAGCAGCATTGTTGTGGTTCGGTTCGAAGGAAACCAGAGGGGTAAGTCTCGTAATTTTAAGAACGTTCACAGTCTGATCTCAGACTCAATCTGTCAAAATTACGTCTAATTTCCCTACATTTTGACAAGTTTTTGACATTTGTTTGTCGCCGAGATGAGATTGCGACTGGATTTTGAACGTTTTAAATTACGGGAATACGGACCCTGGTATGAAAAGATAGGAGCGTGCGTGAGACATTGCTTTACGACTTTGTTTTCAAGGTCGGCAATTCGTCAACAATCTTTTGTTGAGGCACCTGTTTAGTGACGACAACTTTCCTTTAGGTACCCGATCCATCAACCGAAATATAACAAAAAATAAAACCTTGCAAAAACTTTTCACAATAAAATTCTTGAAACGCCAATTCTAACAAAGTTTTATCGGAGAAACAGACGTATTAACTTTGGAAAAACTTCTGGGATTTCCCTTGCGTTTATAAAAGGCCGGCCATTATAAAGACCCCAAAGCCTACCGATCTTTGTTATATTTGTATAAATAGCCAGTTGTCAGAAGTCTGACAAATGGTCTGACCTTATGCTGACGGTTGCCAGTGTCCCCGACTTGTCGGGTTGCTTCGTTTATAGAACTGTTGCCGACCGCATCACCCTCCGGATTTTGAATCTCACGAGTACTTACTTATTTATTTATACTTCAACTTCTTTCTTCCGCGGCTTCGCCCGCATTGATTTTGGAAATTAGGGGGGGAAAAGTAGCCATGTATGTGCTTGTCAAATTTTATCGAAATTTGTTCAGTGATTTAGGCGTGAAAAGGTAAAATACAGACAGGGTTACTTTCGAATTTATAATAAATAAATAATTTTATTGAACCAATGTTACAGTAATTACTTACCTTAAAATTAACTTAACATAACATCGGTCTGTTACCGTTAACGATGATCATTTGGATCTTTACGGCGGTCCCCAAACTAGGCGGTGCCTGTATCTTGGGGACCAATATAAGTATGAATGAACATTGATGGATGTAGTTATGAGTTAAGGTACTATTTATTGTTCGACTTGCCGGTATAGGTGTAGGTGTAGGTACTGTACGTTTGACTGCACAGATGCGTCAATAGTTATCATATTCCTTACCCTATTATGGTTAACCAGACCAGTAAAATATTCATTAAAGATACCTACTTTAGTCTTGGGTATTTTACTATACCAAGGATATACCTACATGTTTAGAATATGTCCCTTATATGAAAAGTTTACGTAGTATGAAACAAAGTTGCTTTCCGTGTCTATCCTTGTGATCGCTTAGATCTTCTAAACCACACAATAGATTTTAATCTGGTTTTTATCATAAAAAAAAATTTAAAAAAAATAAAAAGGTTTATTGCAGAAACTTGTACAACTTTTACAGTAAATCTTACATAGGGACCTCCTTTTAAGAAAAAGATATACCTGTGCTAGAACGCCCCGCTCTTCAATGACAAATTATAAAAAGGTAAAAGTGTGTACCAAAATAAAATTGAATTTAAACAATAGAAAAAATAGGTAATCTAAAATTAAACAAAACAAAATAAAGGAAAGAAAAAAAGAAAACAAGAAACATAATAATAATAAGAACTTACTAAGAGATCTATACTAAAATAGTGTGTGTGAGGGTGTGTGCATGACGTGTATGTGCGTGTGTATGTATGGTATCTGTGCGTGGAGTGTTTTTTTTTTTCAGACTACTCATATTGACGATGCTTGCAGCAGTAATTCAATGTCATCATAGGTCTTCAGTTTTAGCCATTGAACTATTGCCTTTTTGCAGTCTTTAGTAGACATGGGATGGATGTTAATTATTTTATTTATTTTATTGTAGAGAGCAGCGGAATTTGTATTGAATTGTCTTTTGGCATATGTAGTTTTAACGAACTCTACTGGTGCAGCACGGTATTTTCGTATCATAATTTAAAGCATTTATTCCGGGAGGTTTATGTGTATATTAAATTAATATTCAACATAGATATAGAACAGAAATCTCGTTCTCAAGTCGTAAAAACCGTGCCAAGCAAGGATTGGTCGCTTGTACTAGATAAAGATTAAGATAATTTTATTTGTCAAAACATGCGTATACATGCAAATTAAGCATGCAGGATGTCACAAAATTCGGCATGCTCAGTAGGTACTATTTACTAGATGAAGGTTTTGTCTTAAATGCGTCGTTGTCGGCTAAGGAAATAGAGATAAGAAATGTAATCATTTAGATGTACTTGCAAATATTCAGATAACATTGTCTCTCGTGTGTAGGTAGATGCTTCCGTGTTCTCGCATTGACGTGCCTTTATCTTATCTTATTGACAAGTTTTGCATAAGATGATATAATGGGATATTGTCAGAAACTCAATGCGACGCAACAATTATTAGATACATACCTAAGACATTATATCTAATAATTGTAGATGAAGAATATAATAATCCGTCCAAAGGTTGTCTTTAAAAGATCGCTCTTAGCGATAAGACCGCCCATTGTGTCACCCTTTATAAAATTTATATATTTATGTTCTGGAATTTATATGGTGTACATAATTAAAAGTATTCTAATAATATCTATATTTATTATATTATCTATATCTATATTAATTATTATATAAATTAGTTATTTTTCATCTAGCACAATATTATACTCTTCCCCGAATTCTTCTTCAGATTATATTGTTATTATCATTCTCTTCAAGCATGAGTGTTGACTCTATTACAAAATTTATACGGTAGATGTAAGTAGAAAATAAAAAATATAATAACTTTTTGTTGTTGTGACTATAGATGACAACTATATTTATGCTCGTTTTTGGTAGAAATATAACCATACACTATCTATATCTGCTTTAGTCCGCGCTCTTTAATATTTATCACCAACCAATTAAGTATTAAAACCACGCGGGCAGACGTCACATGTCTTCGATTTTTTGGTACTAGGACATGCCGGTTTCTTCACAATGTTTTCATCTTCACCGTTTTAAGAGCGGTGATGAAATTATTTACCATTTCAAACCCATGACCCGAGTCGGTAAGTCGGGGCTACCACAGGGCCACCCTTGATAAAATAGAAAAACTTCCAAGTGTACCTAACTCAGAACAGGAAATAACTAATAAGTTTACTAATGACGTCACATAAAATGAACAAGCATCTCAAGAACTCAATCCCAAAGATTAATGAAGCTTTTTTTCACAAACAGTTCCTCGTTATACTTATTTCGGTAGAAAAAGTTGTCTGTCTGTATGTAGTTTCCTTGGCCTAATTTTTCTAATGTATAATGTAGTTACGGTCCATTGCTAACACGAGCAGCAACCACTTTAGGGTATTTTTAGATTTATACTTATTTATGGAAAGGACTAGTAGACTGGAAGAATTCGGAGGAAAATCCTTGACAGACCATTTCACGTAACTGGGCGCCATGACTAAGTAAAATTATTTTCAATGTTGGTATTTGAAATGCCAGAATGTGTGAATTATCGAAGAATACCTATTCGAGAAATGCTAAAAAATTGTAGAAATATACATAGAGAATATATATAGATAGAGTGAATAAAGTCTTGATAGAGAAATAGTCCTACATACTGAAACAAAAACCATACAACAACGTACCAACTACCAACCAACCAATCCTCACAAACACTAACCAACTTCACCAACCAACTATCACGCCTAAATGTGTGGATATTCCAGAAGCACATAAAATCAGGATAAATGTAATTTCTAAAACTACCAATTTCAGACAGAGTGAAAAGTCTTGATGCAAAAAGAATCCAGCCGACTCAAGATTGGCGTGATAGTTGGCTATCACGCCTAGCAAGGAATAGGTCGTATTTCCAATTTTTTTACACACAAGTTTCTTACTTTTGACTTTATTAAATTGGCTAAACATAATCAATACACACTACAGAAAGATCACTATGAATATTTATAATTATATTACTCGCACCATTATTATATTTCTGGATATTTTTTTTTATTTTATTCTTTATTGACATTATGTTTTCATTTTTTTTTTGCGTTTAATTTCCCACTGCTGGGCAAAAGCCTCCATACTTTATTTCCACCTCTCTCTGTCCGAGCTGCCAAGGATTAATATTTATCAAAGGAGTCTAGCTCATCCTGCCATCTCCGTCTGGGCCTGACGCGATGTCGTTTGCCATTATGCGGGACCCACCGGGTCGTATGTTTAGCCCATTGATCGTCTGATATGCGGCAGATGTGTTCTTATACAAAATGAATAAGTAAATGTCCTCACCTACCATCAGCAATTAACCCCTAATTTTAGAGTCAGCTTCCATTTTACCCGCATTGAGCCTCAACCATTATCACAACGAGCATTCCCATTTCCACAACCAATATTTCGAGCACATTTTTTACCTGTCCTGGCTTATTAATTATTCCACTAGTACAGTCAACAGCAATTCACTAGTACAGTCATCAGAAATTCAATACAAATGAACGGAGTTCGCATCAGAACTGTGTGCCGTCGAAGTGATTCAAAAGTATGTGATTGTAAAATATACCAAACATTTACTACTGGTACAGCTGCCATATAGCTGCGAACTCCGTTTATTAGTATTGAATTTCTGATTTTGATCATCTACTTTTGCTGTTGACTGTACATTCAGTGCATTGACCCCAGGAAATAGGGTCACTCGCTAGAGTAGAGTGCCTCGAGATACGCTGCTGGCTAATTGCTGTGAATTTTTAAATTGACCAGCTTTTTTTTTTCACTTGAAAGGGTGAACCACCTTCCGGGAGGTATAAATGTTTGGACTATACTCATGAATATTTGCTCTGTAATTTAAATTCGTCGTTGACGAGTTCCGCAGATAATTACCAAAAATGTAATCGCAAAATAGACCCGATTCTTTACAAACTGCTTTCTACAACGATTAAAAATTGTGATTATAACAGACTGCTATCGATATATTAAGTGTCCTGCTTTATACCCGCTCCCTATAATACTTTGTGACACCTAATTGAACTTTCCGTGGCTCGGAAAGCATGTTAAGCCGTTGGTCCCGGCTGTCATTCGTGGATCTTTGACAGTCGTTACGGGTCGTCAGAAGCCCGAGAGTCTGACAACCAGCCTTAACAAAGGGTAAACTTGGTTGTGGAGGTCAGGTAAGTAGTCGCTCCATGTAAAATATTGGTATTCAGCTGCATCCGGTTAGACTGGCAGCTGACCCCAACATGGTTGGGAAATGGCTTGGCAGATTAATTGACCTAATTGAAAGTCTAAATAAAAGCACAGAGTTGAAACAGTACAATAGGGTAGTTTCCTGGGTAAAAAAAATGTTATTATATTTAGTCCGTCAGTTAGATTATCGAAAAATAATGGACACGTATTTTTTCTTTTGTCAATCAAGCAAAAACTGACAAAGATAAAGCGCGTCAAAATTTGGGAGTGGGGGTTCGTGACGTCACGCCATGCTAAAAAGTGTAGCAAGGCAAGGCAGGCAAGTGACGTCATGCGGAACTTTAACGGGCGATTTCTTCATCATTTTTTATATAATTGACAAAAGAAAAAATACGGGTTCAATATTTTTTGATAATCTAACTGACGGACTAATTAGATTTTTTTAGGAAACTAGCCTGTTGTATTTAGGCGTTCGATAAGGTTTTTGTAGTGCTAGTGTCAACGGGCACTAGTTTGTTAGCTGGGACAGGAGCACATTTCATTTCAAAATCAAAATATTTTATTTTACATAATCCTACGTGGGTACTTATGAAACGTCAGAAGCTAGGTGCACGGTTCCAATTGCTCGTTTCCTATGGAGAAGAGCCGGAAAAACTCCACGGTTACTCTTTTTAAAATAATTGGTTTTTACAATGTTTTCAAATTACAGTAGGTATGGGAGGACAGGCCTAACCTCTCAACAAGTAAGTACCAGGTAATTAATAATATATATATATAATATATATACTATTATACTGATACGGACCTTTCTATTGTTTTGGAAATACAATAATTTATATATATGTATTATATATGGTCATATTTTGAAATTGTAACGACTTGGTTCCAAAACATCTATTGTGTACAAATCGCTTAATAAGTATTTGATGTGACATTAAATAGGTATTTAAAATATTTTGAAAGCACTCACGATTGACAATGAATAATGCTTTTTCATAATAGCTTATTACATAGATATGTATATAGGTAAGTACCCAAATTTGTTCTTAAAGAATGTGTTCAAGGACACGTTAAAAGATAACTATCATACTAACTGCGTAACACGCTATAAATCACAATCTGAATTATTTTGAAGGATATTGCTAATCCATTGTATCATAAGTTCAAAAAATTTGTCTGCTGTCTGCGAAAAACGTAAATAACGCAATGAATGTTGTTGAATGGCCACACCTGCTAATATGTTACGTAATTACCCCGTAGGTCAGTAGCCAACGGAAACAATCACAACAAACTAAAGTACTACTACCACAGACTATCTAGATCTTGCTATGCAGTAGCTAAATTACAGCCTTATTGCAGGATATGGGCGCGGCTTGCGGCCCGAGGCGTGGAGTTATCTCGGTACAGTCACTCGGGAAATTAACTGTTGGCCAAATTGAGACCCTACGCCGATTATCCGTGCAATTTCATATAACTGTCAAAGAATGATAGGCGTGATTTGAATATACCGACAATTTAAGTTGGCAGTCAATTAGCTTAACAATTAGTTTTTCTGACTTTACATGGCATCGGGAGGCTAGTCCTACTAATTGGAACAAAGTTCCTTACCGCGCGTTGCGAAAGGGGGCTAGACGGAAAAAATTAAGACCAAAAGTTGGAACGACACTTTTTCCTATAGTTGTAAGCCGTGCGGCGTGCGCGTGTTTCTCTGTCTGTCTCTCTCTCTCTTATAGAAAGTAAGCCAGTTATACTTCGTTCCATCCGGGTGTCCCTTGACACCTCTCAAGTTTTTTTATGAATGCGAAAACTTAGGACTAGCAGCCCGTCCCTGCCTTTAGCATTGGCGATATGTCAAAATATCGAAATTTCTGTGCATTTTAAGTTAAATATTAATGTAAGTAAATACGCACATAAACCTTCCTGAATAAATGCCCTAAATGATGGTGAAAACCGTGTCCGTTTCAATGGCACGGCCACGACGTTTTTTTTTAAAAAAAACCATGCCAATATTTTGTAACAATTTGTAAAAGTTGATTCCCAAAACCATAAATTTGTCAAAGCTATGGTTAAAAAGTTATAAGGGTTTGAACGTGGCCGCGCCATTGAAACGCGGCGAACCGCGCGGCCACGGAGATCTTTAAAACTAAGCATTGCAGAGACCTGAAATTTAGGTAAATAACAGATTGAATTTGTAAAAAATTTGTAAAAATATAGGAAAAATTCCTGGGTTTATATTTTAGGAGCTGCAAGACTTAAACCTCATGGCCGCGCCATCGAAACGGTGTGAAACACGTTATGGCCGATATCTCGCTGAAAAAGCATCGCAGACGTCTGAAGTTTTTTGTAAAACCCAGATTTGAATTTGTCAAAACTAGTAAAAATACAACAAAAAATCCTAGGTTTATATTTCAGGAGCTGTGAGACCAAAACCCCATGGCCGCGCCATTGAAACGGTGTAAAATACGTTATCACCGATATCTCGCTGAAAAAGCATCGCAGAGGTCTGAAGTTTTTTGTAAAACCTAGATTTGAATTTGTCAAAACTAGTAAAAATACAACAAAAATTCCTAGGTTTACATTTCAGGAGCTGTGTACGGAATCATCAATACGTCTTGAATAAGTCGATAGGGTGACCATGGCTTATTGTTTACAGAACACTTCCCACCTATTTTAGAAATAAACATAGTTTTGTATCTTATCTTTTCAATAGATTTTTTCCACGGCTTCGCTCGCGTTAATTGAGAATTTGACAATAAATTTGGAAGAAAATATTCTTAAGACATGTGGCATCTACGATAAAAAACCACGTTTTGATTGTTTTTTTCGGAAACTACTTTTTTCGGGATAAAAGGTACCCTATGCCCGTCTCCGTATACCTGAAAATCTATATTCAAAGTTTCAGGATGATCGGTTCAGTGGTTTAGGCGTGAAATAGTAACAAATAAACTTACTTTCGCTTTTATAATATTAATATATATATAATAATATTTAGTAAGGATTTTCATTTAATTTAGAATCCTTGAGTTATTCTAATACGTGCAAAGTTTTCTGTAAAAGATAAGCCATGGTCACCTTATTGAAATATTCAAGACGCATTAAAAATTATATTATTATGATAAAAAAAATAATCCCTACTGTCGGTAATTCTACATATTCATAGGTGTTATTTGCAAAAAAAAAGATCTCGCTATCACTTACTTTCATCGAAAGAGAATCACGACTTATTTCTACGCGATACCGTACCACAGCTCCTGAAATGTGAACCTAGGATTTTTTTGTGCATTTTTACCTATTTTGACAAATTCAAATCTAGGTTTTACAAAAAACTTCAGACCTCTGCGATGCTTTTTCAGCGAGATATCGGTGATAACGTATTTTTCACCGTTTCAATGGCGCGGCCATGGGGTTTTAGTCTCATAGCTCCTGAAATATAAACCTAGGATTTTTTGTTGTATTTTTACTAGTTTTGACAAATTCAAATCTGGGTTTTACAAAAAACTTCAGACGTCTGCGATGATTTTTCAGCGAGATATCGGCCATAACGTGTTTCACACCGTTTCGATGGCGCGGCCATGAGGTTTTAAGTCTTGCAGCTCCTAAAATATAAACCCAGGAATTTTTCCTATATTTTTACAAATTTTTTACAAATTCAATCTGTTATTTACCTAAATTTCAGGTCTCTGCAATGCTTAGTTTTAAAGATCTCCGTGGCCGCGCGGTTCGCCGCGTTTCAATGGCGCGGCCACGTTCAAACCCTTATAACTTTCTAACCATAGCTTTGACAAATTTATGGTTTTGGGAATCAACTTTTACAAATTGTTACAAAATATTGGCATGGTTTTTTTTAAAAAAAAACGTCGTGGCCGCGCCATTGAAACGGACACTGAAAACCACATCAAAATCTATTCTGGAGCTTAGGAAATCGAAGCGGTTACACAGACAACCGAGAAAAGAAACTTTGTTTTATACGATGTACTAGCAGCGCCCCGCAGTTTACCCGCATAAGTCTCGATCCCGTAGGAATATCGGGTAAAAAGTATCCTATGTGTTATTCTGGGGTTTAAGCTATATTACTGTAAAGTTTCATTAAAATCTGTTAGTTTTTGCGTGAAAGAGTAGTAGGTTAGGATACCAGTTTTTCAAATTTCAAATTTTTGCCTTCAGCCAGGGCTTCAAGAACTTAAAAACTATCTGCTTTTTATATAGAACTGCGAGAATCCATTTAAAAAAACCTACGAACCATATTAGATTATCTATGCGACTCGTGCAGTCCCGTGTTAACATAATCCTCTATCGAGCAACATCCAATTGGCTTCATCAATGCGGTTCTAATGCTAATAAGCTACTGTAAGCTATTCGTGTTGAGTTGTTGACAGACTTTATACGTTAAGTGATAAACGATTTACCCTGCGTTGAATCAAAGTAAATATTTGAGGTGATTAACAGGTTGAATGCCGTAATTACTGAAACAATTAAAAAGCTATTGTTTTTCGTATAAAATAGGGGTGGCTAAATAATAACAGCCGCACAGGTCGATCGATCAGGTCGAGGTACGCTTGCCGCGGTTGGACTGTGGATGGGTGACCATCTTTACATACCAAGAAGCCGTTGGTCCCGGCTGTCATTCGTGGATATTTGACAGTCGTCACGTCAAAAGTCTGATAACTAGTTTTACCAAGGGGTATCGTATTACCCAGTAACTGGGTTGTGGAGGTCAGATAGGCAGTCGCTCCATATAAAATACTGGTATTCAGCTGCATCCTATGATGATGTGTCTCGCGTGGATCCTGAAGGTCAATCCTCTTAATTTAAAACGTTCAAAATCTAGTCGCAGTCTCATCTCGGCGACAAACAAATGTCAAAAACCTGTCAAAATGTAGGGAAATTAGAGGATTTTTTGACAGATTGAGACTGAGATCAGACTGTGAACGTTTTTAAAATTACGAGAATTGCCGCTCAGGTTCCCGCCATACGAAGGGTTAATCGGTTGAAGGACACTGAACGAGATACAATACAAGATTTATTGTTTTTACGACTAAGGGCCTTTAGTGTTCCTCAAAGTGATAAGTAGATAGCTTAGTAGCTTTTACTATCTGAAGCTTGTCCTAGGAAAGCGATTCCGTCATATTATAACGGTCGTCATGAAAATGTGTCATTTTAACCAGTATTTTAGAATAAAATGTCAAAGAGGGCTCATGGCTAAGTAACAACAGTCGCACGGGTCGATCAGGTAAAACTACGCTTGCCGCGGTCGGCCCGTGGATGGGTGACCATACCGAGAAAATATTTCGGTGGGATATTATAGCGCACTGGATTTTCAACTGTCGGTGTTGAGCGGAGCGTTGAACTATGTTGGGGTCGGCTTCCAGTCTAACCGGATGCAGCTGAATACCAGTATTTTACATGGAGCGACTGCCTGTCTGACCTCCACAACCCAGTTACTGGGTAATACGATACCCCTTGGTAAGACTGGTTGTCAGACTTTCGGGCTTCTGACTACCCGTAACGACTGTCAAAGATCCACGAATAACAGCCGGGACCAACGGCTTAACGTGCTTTCCGAGGCACGCAGGGAGCTCGGCATGTAAAGATGGTCACCCATCCACAGACCAACTGCGGCAAGCGTATAGCTTAACCTGATCGATCGACCTGTGCGGCTGTTATTATTTAGCCACGGGCCCCTCCCGACCGACCCCAACATACTTGGGAAATGGCTAGGCAGATGATGATGGGTCAAAATCGCTGTGTCGGTCGTTATTGGAACTTTCTTTGGAATCCAAAGTTTAATGAAAACCGAACTTTTTAATGACACAATCTGCACCCTAATTAAGTAACAGACGATCAATCGGAATCGGTTTCATGTTGACAGTTCAACAACATTCATTGCGTTATTTACGTGTTGAGCAGACAAATTTTTCGAACTTATGAAGCAATGGATCTCTCCATGGAATGGAAGCAATTTGCTTCAAAATGATTCTGATTCCGATTGATTGTGTCTTACGCAATTAAGGTGCAGTTATTTATTTTTTAGTATTTCAGTTTGCTTTTTGTTGTTTCCGTTGTTTATTGGTCCTTCGACCCGCTGTTAATTAATTTATGTTTTGTAAAAATAATTTGTTGTCTTACATTGTAAACGACAACGACTTTCTATAGTTAACTACATTAGATAGTTTTTGCCTAAAGCTACGGATTCCTAGAAGCGCGGCGACCGCCATATAGCGTCTGCAATTAACCGGCGAATGACGTCGCTGAAATGTTGTTTATGAAAGTTAGTGGTTCGTTCTCCTAGAGAGCGTTTTTGACATCATAAAGTCAAACTGTTTCGCTACCCCCGTTTTTAGGACAGCAAGCCCTGCGGCCGTTATGAGTTTTACAAGCAGTGTTGTCGAAACTTTTGTTCAGCGTTTGATCCTAGCCTTTCTAAATTCCTAGAATAATCTACGCCTGACATAAATTTATTATACTTTAATACCTTATATAGCGCACATAGCTCCACTAACAAAGAAGTTAATCTAGCTTTATTATTCTCCGTGCATTCTTGTAGATCATAGAGGGTTGTAATAGAGAACAAATTGCTTTGAGTGCCGCATAAAGTATGTGAGTCACGCACGTCTAACAGTAAATAATGGAATTTCATAGTTTCTACATAATAGACCATTTTATTACTGAGTGGAAAGATATCGTAATAAACTTGGGTTTTGTTAAACTTACTAAGTAATATCTACATTTTTATTTCAAACTAGCTGCTTCGCCCGCGTCTGCGTTCAAGTGGCATTAATAAGCTTCTGATTTTCTTTCTATTTCTATAAGTAAAAGTAGGTTACTCTTTATAACCTAAATTATGTCTTATAACATCAGCTATCTAACCGGAGGGGCCCGTGGCTAAATAATAACAGCCGCACAGGACGATCGGTCAGGTTAAGCTACGCTTGCCGCGGTTGGTCTGTGGATGGGTGACCATCTTTACATACCGAGAACCCTCCGTGCCTCGGAAAGCACGTTAAGCCGTTGGTCCCGGCTGTCATTCGTGGATCTTTGACAGTCGTTACGGGTAGTCAAAAGCCCGAAAGTCTGACAACCAGTCTTACCAAGGGGTATCGTATTACCCAGTAACTGGGTTGTGGAGGTCAGATAGGCAGTCGCTCCATGTAAAAATACTGGTATTCAGCTGCATCCGGTTAGACAGGAAGCCGATCCCAACATATTTGGGAAAAGGCTAGGCAGATGATGAACATCAGCTATCTAACATCAGCCGTTTCGAAGATTAGCCCGAACAAAAAACAATTTTAAAATGTTTTGTCCGTCTCAAAAAATTTCAAAATTGTTTTTTTTTTGTTATAAGTACCGTATATACTTTTATATACCTTTAGTAAAAAGCTGTTATTTTTACATTAAAAACAGACCCTTCAATTTTATTTATTTGTAGGTATAAAGAGTATACCCACTTTTATCTATAGATAAAAATGTTTTGTATGACGAAAAACATGATAAACGGGTACAATGTACCACTTACAATGTTTTGTAGGTGTTTTAGCCAGGTTATATTTAGAAAAACCATATTTGCCTGCTGAATTCATTTAAATGGTTACACAATCTTGTGATCATGTGATTTCGTGTGTGTAAATGTTTTCACCACATTAGGTGCCTGTATCAATTCGGTCATTATTTACGTGGGTGCTAAAGTAGGTATACTGGTATACACATGCGAGCAACCAAATTGATTTAAATAAGAGCGCATAAATATATATATTTTTCGAAAAATACATTACTTATAGTATAAAAATCATATAGCGTTTTAAAGCTTGAGACCTCAGCTTTAAGTTGGTACTATTATTGTCAACATTTATTGTGAGGGAACATGGAAAATTAGGAAAATGGGCGAGTGATTTGGTAACGTCGTCGTGCGCCCTTTTTTTCCTAGGAACGGTCAAAATTATGTAAATACTACTCAAACTCAAATCATTTATATCAATTAAACCATTTTTTTGAATTGTCAAAATTAAATAGTCGGTCAGTTAGTCGGAAAGTTGAAGCTAGTTGCCCATTCCAAAACGTAGATCTCTATGGAGAAGAACGGGCAAGAAACTCCACGGACATTCTTTTAAATCAAGACATTATTACTAAGCCCTGGGTACATTATTCTGATTGCTTCTATATGTGAGAACAATGCATAAAAGAAACAATTTAATATATAAAATTAAAAATAAGCCCTTCAGTAAGATTTGACCAGTCTCAACCGACGGCGCCCGTTCACGAACATGATGCCAACTTGCTTCATGTTGTGAACTCAGCGATGAATAGATTGCTTATCGGGCGCGTGCTAAAATTGATACTTACTTTAATTTTCTTATTAGTTTCATAATTTAATAATTATAATATATATAATAATTTAATATGGGTTATGTGGTACCTGAAATAAATGAATTTATTATTATTTTATTATTACTATAATTTGAAAAAAAAAAAAACTCGAACGGCGATAATTCCTGTCTACTTGAATAAAGTTTGCACCATCTAAGACGATAATTATACGATTTTTTTCAAGAATTTACATGACTGGTGATGGTGAATGACAGTTTATAATGATTATGTAACTATTAGGTACTGCGCCAAATGCTTCAATTTCATCCTGTATGTGTTTTCACATAGTATTTGTAGCAAATCCACAAACAGCTAGCAATAAAACCTAGTTTAGTACGTACAGGCCACCATACATCAGTGGTAGATAACGCTAGCGCAACGAAAATCACCCTTACTGCTAGGAAATAAGGGCGCCAATTGTTACCACTAATGTTTCTAGTGTTAAGGATCGTAGTTGCGTACATGACAAGTAAATTTACTGTCGATCGCTCCAGCCATAACTCATTTTATCTGACAACGAAATCGTTTTAGCTAAAAGTTAATGGAATACACATTGAAAGGGTTCCATGGTTAATGATCAAAATCCCGGCTATGAAATGCTTCGAAATTAAGTAAGTTTCATGTTTTTTTTTTATTTGGCTTTATAGCTATTGGCGCTGATTCCCTTGTTCACAAACTAAACTAAATTTAAGTTCAGTGCATCTTTTTCTTTCTATTTCATTAAGAAAAGGACGGAAGATAAATATTAGTTTAGTCCTGTAAAATTAGTCAGCGCCTGACGTAAATTGACGTATTTTTAGTAGCCAATTTTTTTATCACGTCTAAACTGTCTATGGAGTTTCTAAATTTAAACAATGAAAGGGTTATTGTTTAAATTGTCAAACATCAGAAATGCTGTGTTTGGAATTAGGTGTGTATGAGATCAAACTAACGGACTTTTTAAAAAAGCAATTACTATGTAGATAGAAGGCACAAATCTTCTATATATTATTCAAATTTCGTTTATGTAACCTAAAGAGATAATTTACCCTCTTTCGGTTAGGTACAAAAAACTTGGACCACTTAAAAAACAAATAGATACCTACTTTTCTAAGTGGTAGGTACAAGTTTTTTTCACTTATTATCTTAGATTACCTACTCCGCCGCTTTGTGGCCGACAAACAATGCCGAAACTTGAAAATCATAAGAATCTCATTATCTTAATAAACTTTTGTTGAACAGCACTTGAACCTGAAAGGCCTAAGGCAGACTAGAGCTTTGTTTTATTAAAGTATTTTTCTTTATTAAGGCACAGAAATGAAGGAGGCATTGACCCACGCGTAGACGGACATCTACAAACGACGACACATCAAGACATACATATTTACAGTTTTATCTGATTTCGCAGGCTTTTCGTTCAATGAGGAGTTAGCTTATATTGGAAATGTATAGCTTGATATGTCGTCGTGCGTACCTGAAAATCATAGAAATTCGCTGAATTAATTTCGTTTGTGTCGTAGAAACTAAATAAAAAAACTGTGTACTAATATTATAAAGGCGAAAGTTCGTGAGTGTGTGTGTGTGTTTGTATATTTCTTTCTTCTTCACGCTCAAACGGCTGGACCAATTTTAATGACATTTTACACACATATGTTTTATAACCAGGATTAACATATAGGATACTTTTTATCCCGATATTCCCATGTGATCGAAACTTATGTGGGTGAAACTGCGGGGCGCTGCTAGTAATAAAATAATTAAGAAAAGATAATACTTACATTTATTTCGAAGTTCTGCCAACCTGAAACTCTGTCATATATAGAGTATTCTCTATATGCTCCAGTTGTTACATTTCTCTGTTCTTACTTATCTAAATTGCAAGAACCTACACTGATATTAAAACAACCCTCATAAAAGCTGTGCAATTTGATTAGCTTTTTGGCAAGTAAGTCCAGATTTTATTCCCGATGTCGGAACTCGCAGTTCCTAGCTTTGAGTGTAGTATGACAAACTCTTTCTCAAGGCTACGCGTCTACGGTTACTTGGCAGAGTGCCCGGCTGGCAGCATTTCCTTTCAGCGTAGCCAAACACAGAACATTCCGACATTTATTTATTTACCAACACTTCATTTACCGTGTTTTGGGGATGTTGTGGTTTTGGTGTGGTTAAACTAGGCCATATGTTTAGCTGGATAGTGTTTATGTTTGCTTAGGCCCGCGTCTTGGGATTTACCGACCATTATTGGGTAAATCTTAGTTAGGCTTTTCAACAAAAAAATATGTGTTATTTTCATAGTTGACAAAGCAGATTATGAAAAGCAGAAATAATAATAATAGTTTATTTCCCTCTCCACAAAGGTTAGCTTATAAATAACAACTTAGGACTAAACAATACGTGCAAGACAATAAGCTCCTTTGCGAGAGACTGGAGTCCGTGCTAGGGAAACCCTGTGTTACAGATCTCCAGGCCCACCACTGTGTTTATAGAAATGTTTACTTAACAAAAGCTTCTGTCTCGTTTTCAGAAATTAATTTAGACTTAGTTACTGTAGGAGAGGTACATCAATCAAACAATATATTTCTGATAAAATAGATAATTATTACGGAATCCTTTTATTTTTTTTTATTTTGTATCTTCATTATCGCAGAATTAGGGGTCATTTTAGATGACAAGCGATTGCTTTTTCCCTCATTCCTTTTTCTGCGTTCTAAATTGGTATTGGCGTTTATTGGTATAGTATTATGTCATTATTCTTAACTTTTTAGAAACGGTAGCATGCCACAAACCGTACAATCATAATCTTTATAGTACCTTTCTAGGACCTATACATTTTCCTTAGTTTTCAATCAAGAATAGCTCACGCGATCAAATATATTCAATTAACACTTTCAAGGGCGCTATACGGCTATAGCAGTCATAACAATAAAACTTCTACTGTGTCTCGTTTACCGCGCTGGAAACTGTTAACCAACATGATCGGTAGCGGGGCTAACTACATTATAAACAAGCCTTACTTAGCTTATAAATAAGATGTTGTGTACATCTGCCTAGCCTTTTCCCAACTATGTTGAGGTCGGCTTCCAGTCTAACCAGATGCAGTTGAATACCAGTATTTTAAATGGAGCGATTGCCTATCTGATCTCCACAACCCATTGACTGGGTAATACGATACCCCTTGGTAAGACTGGTTAAATTAAAGTTTCGGGCTTCTGACGACCCGTAATGACTGTAAAAAATCCACGAATGACAGCCGGGACCAACGGCTTAACGAGCTTTCCGAGGCACGGAGGGGTCTTTGTATGTAAAGATTGTCACCCATCCACGGATCAACCGCGGCAAGCGTAGCTTAACCTGATCGATCAAACCGTGCAGCTGTTATTACTCAGCCATAAGTCCCGGTAGCGGGGCTAACTATAGCTATATCGTAAAATTATTAGTGAAAGCTCATAATACCGAAATTCCTAAACAAAACTTATTCGTATGAACCCCAGGAATAAGTTTATTGCCCGTCACTGCAGAATGTACGTTTCTGACCTAAATTACTTCACAAACATTCTGTTTTCCGCATTCTGCACCCAGGCTGCAATTAAATTAATGATTCCAGCCATTCTGCTTAGTGCTTGCAGTAGTGTAAAATTATTGTTAGTTTATAAATAGCCCGGTTAATTTACTTGTCTTTTATAAATTGAACGCAAAGAGCAATTACTCAGTAGGGCTATTTAATAGAATGTGGTACTTGTACTTGCCGCTGAAATACTATGTAGTTTGCAGTTACAATACATTTTACGTCGAAAATGCCATTACAATTTGAATTGGTAGATGTATTCTAGTACTATTTGTTTAATGATGTAATTAATATTTTGTAATAATATTTTTTTTTCTTGTGAATTGTTTTTGATTTTATGTATTTTGTTATCCCTTCTGCTCTTTCACATGTTGTCTACATCTCTTTTTTTCTACTCTGCGGTCCCAGGTGTGCTAGAAGAGATTTCTTTAGAAATAAGCATCACCGACAAGATGAAAGGATCAAAAAAATACGTACCAAACGTATTTTTTTGATCCTTTCATCTTGTCCGTTTATAATGTGTGTTCATAAATAAAAGAATTCATGGAGCTTCTTGCCCGATCCTGTCCATAGATACTACTACCTACGCTTTAGAATGGGCAACTGGCGTCATCTTTCTTAAATACGGACTCCTTTTGTCAAAAGTGCTTGTAAATAGTTTAATCGAAATAAGTGCTTCGAGTTTGTTAGTTACAAGTTTATTGCCTGTTTTTGAGCGATATAATAACAATGTGTACTAATAATATCGCGACATATTCGTCAAAAATGTAAACAAATATGAGTTTATGGAAAAATAACTTTAATTCCTACACAATAAAGTTCAGTTTACGCTACAACTTCAAACATTTTTGTAACTTTTTCAATGGTGCTAGTCACTCTGAAATCAACTTAATGACCATTAAAATAAAGTTGATATTTGTTTAACTTGAAATAACGTCAATTTGAAACATAAATAAAATTTGAATATAGATAATTTGGGCACGTGCCCATTCTGTCCTAACTATTTGGGGAATAATAGGCTTGGTTACTCCCACGTTTGGCCTCTTTCGGTACAGTTACATAAAGTTAGGGACTTGTTATTACGGAGACAAGACACAGTCAAGTAAGTTGCCTGAAGGTTAAAGGTTAGACTTGGTAAGAACTAGGTACGTTGGTTTAGTTCTAGCTCCCCGAGGCTTAGAGTTTCTTAGACTTTCTAGCCTTACCTACCAGTAGGTAGGTACTTCATACATGTTTTGTTCGAAAGCTGAAATTAACAAAAGTAATGTCAAAAGGTTATTTTATGGTTGTTTAATCAGCCTGTTCAATCTGCCTGGCCTTTTCCTAACTAGATATGTTGGGGTCGGCTTCCAGTCTAACCGGATGCAGCCAAATGCATTTCACATGGAGACTGTCTCTCTGACCTCAGCAGCCCAGTTACTGGGTAACACCCTTGGTAAGACTGGTGGTCAGAGTTTTAGGACTAACGTAACGACTGCTAAAAATCTACCAATAACAGCCGGGATCACGGAGGGGTCTTGATATTTAATGGATGGTAACCCATCCACAAACTGACCGCGGCGAACGTAGCTTTTTTTTTAGCCTGATCGGTCGACCCGTGCGGCTGTTATTACTAATCCACAAGCCCTCTTGGTAAAATTCTAGTATGCGTGTGATGAAAGTAATTGATTGTTGTAAAATTAGCGTGTTACAAATCATAAAATAAATGTATAATATTATTTTATATTCGCTACAGACGGGTTCTTATGCGTAATCAAACAGCGTATAAAAGGATCATGTTTTATGAATATCATAACAATTTTGCACGTCATTGTGTAACAAACTGACTTGATTTTATTATGCTGTTCACGTAGGCACTATAAAGTATGGAGTCCATCGTATTTTAGGATCAATCGATACAGTTATTGGTGTCGCAAAAATATCTCGCAGTCGCAAACAAACAATGGAAATTGGGTAAACATGTTTTTGTGTAGTAAAAACAACAGACTGTAATGGATAGATGTCCACATCAATCAATATTTCCATCCACTTTGTTGTCCATTTATTAATTTTCTTTCATGGAAATATGACACGGCTCACTTATATCCATTAATTCGGATAAAGCAACTTAATAACTGAATAGTGGAAATAATAATGTGAACCACTCATTCAAAGATGGTCATTACTTTAATTACTGCGCGTGTCAATATTTCTTTGTTGAAACTGTTAACATTGCTTTACAACTGCAATACTTGAAGGTCAACTAACATCATCATCATAACCAACAGCTCGTATGTACAACTCACATTTTATAAATTTAGATATGTTCGCTCTTAATCAGAACAAATTTAGAAAAATGGCTATTGGTTTACTTTCTGGTCATCCTTAACGATGACTGTTTCTTGCTGACGTTATGGTGTGATCTGATTGGTGACTACAGATTAAATCTGGACGGGGAGCGCTGTCTTGAGTTGGTTTGTGTGACTTTTCAGGATTATTTTTCTTTTCTTTTTTTTTTCTTTCTATATACCTCCGCTTCCTTATTTCTTTTAAAATTGATATGATTCCGTGGACAATAGTGTGGGTTGTGCGTTTGTTTACTATTATACCTTAGCTAACTATTAATGTAGTAACGCATAACTGTTTTTTGTCCCAAATAAATAAAATAAAAAAATAAAAAACAACCTATAGCAGTCCACTGCTGGAGATACGTCTCTCCTACTGCACGCCATTCAACTTGTTTTTCGACAACTCTCATCCAGCTGCTACCAACCACCCTGCGAATATCGTCGCTCCACCTAGCCTGAAAACTAACGTTATAAAGAATAAATAAGAAACTTCAATTAGTAATATCTGGGCGATGTGGTCGATAAGCGACAAAGCCCTTTAAATACGACGACACGGTTGGCGCAGTGGTTAAGCGATTGACTGCTGCGCTGCGTGTCGCGGGTTCGATTCCCGCACGGAACAAATATTTGTATGACCTACATGTATTTGTTCCGAGTCTGGGTGTTTTTCTATCTATAATATGTATGTATTTACAAAAAAAAAATGTATATAAGTAGTTTATCAGCCATCTTGTTACCATAACACAAGCATTAGGTTGCTAAGCCAGTAAATGCTAAGTAAGCTAGTAAATGTCCAGGGATATTTATTTATTTAAATAAATAAAAAAGTAGCAATCTCAGTGACAATCAATGTCAAAAATGTCGCTCCTAAATAGGGTTTCTTTTGTCAGATTGAGAATGAGATTAGAATGCGAACGTTCTTAGTAATGCGGGAGTTGCCATCCTGAGACACTTGCAGGTGTTGCCATCACAGGGACAAAGCTGGAATGTCTCGTGTGCTTGAAATCGGGCCCCTTACCATTTATATATAAATTATATTAAATTATTTACTAACCATCGATTATGCACAGACAGAAGACCTACTTATTGTCTGCAAATGAAACTACTAACATGCTATTTTACTTTTATTTACCTAAGTTTTTAAATTTATTTTTTACGTTATATTTATTGTTAATTTATTTCATTAAGTATTTAAGCACTTTCTAGCCTGAAGCACAGGTTCAACCTAGTTCAGGCAAATTAGCAACTGTGCGCTATTTTTAAATTGTTAAGGTATTAAATGTAAATGTATTCCCTTTTTATAAATAAACGATTATTATTATTATTATTATTTCGGAATATAGCAACTCCGCTTGGCAGCAGAATTAGGTATATGCTATTATTTCCACGGACGAATATCATCCTAAAGAAATCATCCATTAACTGCCATCGCGGTCACCGGTGACCGCAATCGATAGATTTTCTATTGTGTCTGTTGTCTGGCAGTCATCGTGTTAAAACTATACATACAAGGTGTAAAAAGAACCATCACAAACAAAGATATACAAAAATAATTGCTGAGAAAGACTCTTATTTTTGATGTGAAAAATCACTGTTTACAAGTGACTCTCAACTTCGTTACGCATGTTTTAACATCCATTATTTATTTATTTTACTTTAACATAAAACAGCGATCGGCGAATTACAGTAAAGACAATCGTTGGAAAACATTAAAAATGTGTAAATTTATGCCCTTCTAGGGCGTCCCGTCGTTTCCATTTACATCTGCCTTGTGTAACCCTTTCGTTAGTCATCTTTTATTCATCCTCTCAACACGACCAAACCAATCCAAGAAGAATCCATCCAAAGAATACCAATCTAACCAATCTAAGAATATGCTTAGAATTAGATAAGCATATTCTTAGATTAATACATTCATCTCACAAATCTCCAGACTTACTGACATTGTCTCATCAATCCATCATCCATCTTTCAATGAATTCATTCCCGTTTGTTATCAATCAATGAATTATCTCTGGTAAAATTCAGACCCTATAAAATACACCCCGCTCTTAGAATATTGTCCCGAGGTCCATAATACGCAACCGCTACGCAGCGGGAAAGGTTAAATACGACGTAGCGTACTACGCCGTAGCTACTACGACGTAGCTACTACGCCGTAGCCCTCATCCCTCGCTACGAACGTTTTCTCAATATTTTAAGATGGAGAGTTTTTTGTGTTTGGGATTGTTATTTTAGGATGCCATATTTTAGTCGGTACGCTTTGGTACTGGTATTTTGAGCGTATACTTTATATTAGAATTTGCATTGAACATTATTTTAGAAATTGAAGTATTAGAGATATACCTATTAATTAGAACACAAAGTTGGCAAGCTTAAGGTGCTACATAAGAAAAGAAATGTGTCTCATATGTTATGCAATACGTAAAGACATATGCTTTGTTATGCCAATTCTATTAAGGTAACGCCTGATATTTTTATGCGAGCAATATCTGCATTGAAGTAATGACTTATCAGAAACGAAATGTACACGTAAGCCCAGATATATTTTTGTATACAGCTATAATAAAAACATCTCCCACGAAATGTGAGGCTCTCACATATTTTCGCCTCGTGGTCCGTAACCGCTACGCCGTGGTACTTACCCCCGGGCTACGGCGTAGTTCACTCGCTACGGCGTAGCTCACCCTCTACGAGCTACGAAAGTTATGTAACATTTTTGTAAATGTTACATTTATCTGAGCTGAAATGGTTTTTGTTTCGACAATACTTTGCGTGACTAAAAGGATAAATGGAGGTGAATTGGGCTATTCTTATTCGCATTCAGTAGGTAACGCTCGTATTGAATTCCAATATATTATTATGATTTTTCTGTATTCGGCAGACGTTATTTAGTATGGTATTAGTGTACTAAATTGTGGTATTGTATTACTTTGATTTTTATATTTATGTGGCTTATACCTACACTGCCTATAAATAATGACGACACGGTTGGCGCAATGGCTGAGCGATCGACTGCTACGCTGCATGTCACGGGTTCGATTCCCGCACGAAGCAAATATTTGTATTGCCTACAGGTAGTTGTTCCGGGTCTGGCTGTTTGTGTATGTGAGTTTAAATGTTTGTAAGCGCACCCACGATACAGGAGTAATTCCTAGTGTGGGGCAATAATTTAAATAAAAAAAAGGGCATGAGTTCGTATGAGACTAGACTGATTTTCGAAACGAAAATAATACAGCTAGGCGGAATATGGTGCATAAAAACTTGTATAGTGTATTATGTTATGACCAGTAAACAGGGTAAATAGCTTTTAGCGGTTTATTAGAAAATGCTTTATTTAACGTTGCTGTTATTAGCAACATTCCATGGCCATAGCAACCGTGTCATTCATCTACATTTACTCAGGTTTCCTTAAAAACGAGATATAATTGAATATTTCTGCGAAGCATTCTTTCTCCCGTGGGTGTAGACAGTAACTACAGAACGCCACCTACACCTCAATCCTTAGACACTACTTTTGCTTCGTTAACGTTCATACATCTCGTCATACATTCACGCCGATTGCGGTTGAGTTAATGTATGTGTATTTCTGCGAAGCTGAAACTGCCTACCCTGAATTCGGGTTAACTGTAGCTGAAAAATGAACAGCCCAATAGTGTAATATTTTTACCATTGCTCCTCATGTTTTGTCACCTAAACATTACCCGGTTATTCAAACAATTTACCCTAAAAAAATGCCACCGCCATAAACGTGTCATTCCCAGAGCATTCTTTAAAAGACATGCGATGACGTCACGCCAGACTCCCCGCGGTTACCACTCAAACAATCGAACCCTGTTTCAAACGTAAATAAACATTGTATAACATTGACATGCTGACGAATTATCGAAGCCTTTTGTGTAGTTATAGACACATCCATGAATGTTACTACTCCGTATCGGATTTTCTAGCTGAAAAATTTTAGTTGTACAATGTCTGTATGTTTGATGATGAACTGCATCAATGTTTGCAGGCCAAAATGGTAGAATGTACGGACGCTAGCAGGTCAAGCTACCCGAAACTGTCAAGTTTTCCCAATCAACCTTGAACCTTAATGCTTTAGCGATAAAGTTGAAAATCTATTAAGGAAATTTGACAGATTTTAGTAGCTTGATGTGCTGGCGTCTGTACATGGATTCTTTCATATTATTGTAACTACCTTTTTGTAAATACCTATATTCTGTGCAAATAAATGAATATTCTATTCTATTCCATTGGGATTTGTAACTTTAATTATAAATAATAGCTCAGTTCTAAATACGAGTATTTTTTTCTTGTTTTGATAGTAATTTGGGTTAGGTCTTCGATCAATAATAGTACTAGATTCCCGATACTTAAGCGCTTCAAAAACGGCCCGAAAAATAAGACCACAAATACTTTTGTGGTCTTATTTCAAATTAGTATGTTTTTAACCTTATTACTTAGACTTTAAGTTTCATTTTAGATAAATGACTGAAAATTTAAAAATAGAATTAATTTATTTTCAAGCGACATTTTAAATAGCTTTTACAATGGTAATTAAACTTTGTTTAAACATTAAGGTTTATAATAAACTGAAGTTGTTAATATTATTAATTTTTTTTCTAAGAAATGTAGATGTTTACGTGTGTGCAAACGTGGCCAGCGACTGATTTTTGTTCCTGATCCTTAATCTAGTACTATTATTGATAGAAGGGTTAGGTGCAGTCAGCATTATTCTGTACCTAAGTGAGCATTTAGATGTTTCGAAAGTATCTATAACAGGATCCATATTTCGTAACAAAAAACGCTGAAACCTTGTAAACTTATTGATTTCTTTACTATTAACCAACTTATATTCGCAGTTTACTGCCTTTACGCACGTTGCAACACCATGGGTCCACCCTCTGTATAGTGGACAAAACACTAGTCAATTGCCTGATGCTCCATTGAAATGCACATAAAAACCTTATTTCATTTAGCTTAGCTAAGACTGACATAACAGCTTTGTAGTTCAAAACCTCCGCTTACAAAGCCAAAAAGTAACAATACCTCCAAATCACTCCATTAAAATTCACTTCCTACTTCCCAGTCTCATCCGCTGCTCCGTGGGCGTATTGTGTACATTTTGAGCGATAACCACCACGTGGGCGAGTGAACCCAGTAATAGGATTGGCCGGCTGAATAATCAATAAGAGAACTCCTGAACTGAAATAACGTAGATCCAACTAGATTCGTAATAATTAATTTCGGTCGGGGATTTGCGGTATAGAGGTAGACTGTTTTCGTGATTGAAATTTGGATTTTGGTTCGAGTTGTGATGTACCTACTTCTTAGTTTTACGTTTACAATAGGATATCGATGATTTTAGGGTGTAACCACGTGTCGTGTGACGTATGACGTGAAACATTTTGTCATCGATGAATCGCGATCTTAGTTTAGGTATGCATCTTTTTGTAAGTCAAAATAAAAGCTAGCGAAGAAAAAACAATAGCGCGAAAAAAAAGTTGTTTTTTTTTTAAAAAAAAAAAAGAAAGAAAAAGAATAAAGAATATTATGTGTTATGTATTTCAAGTCACTATAACCTTTAAAATGAGGTAACACGACAACTCCCACAAGGTTACACTTAATATTAATACAATGTCGATCATATCAAACGAACTTTATTTTCAGGCATACCTAAATTGCCACGAAACTTTACTATCGACCGAACAGTTAACCGTTATCACAGCACAGAGTAAATAACGTATTCACCACGCCAGCGAGTAAACAAAATTTGAAAGTCAATTACTCTGAAAGTGACAGTGTGATCATGAAATACGTATACATTTATTTATGCTGTGGCGTGATCGACGGTGTATCGGGTATCACTCGACTTTCAACGGTCATGGACTCATGGTGTGTCCAACAATTAGCTAATTGTTCCCAGAATCGTAATTATGTCAGACACCGAAAGTTACGTCACTTATGGGACCATGTTTGATGTTGTGGGCAAGGTCAATTGTGATTGTAACTTATTATAATTGAAGTAAAACGCTATACCTGTCGTTATGTGAACTACGAACATTAATGTGGAATTAAATTACTCAGGAAATTAAATAGTTTTAGCCATTTAGGCTGTGTGTATGTAAAATTCCTCAAGCTCATTAATATTTATAAAAGTGTTAGTGTAGGTAAGCACCGGCTTTCAGCTTGCTTAGAATTTCAACGCAACACGAGCGTTGAATTTGAAACACATAATCAGATTCTCACCACCACTTTTGGATTATAGCCCACTGGTTTCAGTTCTTGGCATGCTTCCAACTCATTAAAAATTTGTTCTTTTCCGTTTCAGATCCAAACTGCCGTAAACGAACTTGCCAACTCATTCCGACTCAAAATATTGTGAAGTGTTCGAACATGGACATCAATATGATAGAAGACAATTGACGACGCCGCCGTGTCGCCGCTAAAGTGAAACTTCACAATCTTATTATATACTACGACAGTTCTGATAATGAATACGTCGCATTAACAGCGATTTAGGGCAACAAAGCTCTACCAATCACATTCGGACCATCAATGCTAAATTACAGACTGGTTTCAACGCATTTTTTGAAGCAGCCGTAAATCGTTAAAAGACCTACTCTCCATTGACTGTTTGTATCGTACCAATATGTGCCGCGATCGGGACATGTCGGTGCAGAGGAGTGACATCATCAAATAAAGTTTTATAACGGACGTAAAGACAGCCGTGTCTATAGTCTAGATTCAAGTTTCCGTCAAAACGGCGCTCGTTTCCGCACTGCCGTTTCGTTTTGTTTCTTTCAATTTGTTTTACATCAAAGGATAAGCAATAGCCCGGTGGTTTAGTGTTTGGTTGTGGATCATTGGTTGGGGTTTTGCCCACGAGCGGGCCCCAGTGCGACCCTGGCCAGCCGTACCAGAGAAAACATATCCAGAATCTTGGATTCCATAGTTGGTGCTGCTAGATACTGCATTGTGAGTATACCTTATTATTAATTAAAGTAAAAATTCTAATTTTAAACTTGTAACGAGGGAAGTCCGTTAGGTCGCATCTATGAAGGTTTTTGTTTGAGCCATAGACAATGAAGCTTTTTTTTTAGATGCGTTGAGTTGCGTTAGTCCAAAACATGATTTAATTTCAGAATCGTCCCATTAACGGCTGAAAACTTTTGGAAATTGGAAATTATTTTCCGAGTTAGCGAAAATGGTACAATTGGAAATTTTACAGGTATTTTGAAAAATTAGATACCGGGGCTTCACATATCATTTTAGTAACTTTAACAATTAATAGTTTCTCGTTTTATAAATATAAAAAAAACTAGCTTATACCTATACATATACGCTTTGCAATATATACGTAAATACATGGGTATACTGGGAAATTGTATGTATATTATATGCCATTCTTAACGGTTAGATAACTAAGAACTAAGTAGTAGTTGCCTACAAGTATTTGAGTTGCTTGCCCAACCAACCTGTATAAATTTAGTAGGTAACAGCCGTTTAGTAGAAAACCAACGCTTTCAATAACCCGTGTCCCTTGATAGTTTTAGAAATATAGCATTAAGCAAAGATATCCTTACTTAATATGTACCTACGTATATATCTATACAATTTACTGTATCATACATGATCAACACTAATCATTCTCCTCACTATTCGATACGAATCGCAAACATCAGCTTACCCCACCCACTCCAAAATCAACTTTATTTCTTGACACTGAAAATTTACATTTCTTCGCACATTACACTGACATTGACTCATCCTGGATACGTTAGGGGTACGGACAGGAAAGTGAGCGTTCGAGCGAGCATCGGGTAGTAATATCTGGGCTCGGGTGGCGTGCGCAGTGCTCCGAACGCGAGCGCGAGAGGACGGAAGAAATGGCGGCGCCCGAGTGCGAGCGAGAGGCAAGGAAGCGCCGCGAGCGCCGCGACTCGGGGTGCGCGCACGAGCGCAAAGAGCGGCGCCCGCATAGCGAGGAGCGACCTCCCCCGCCCCCGCCGCCGCCTCCGCTACACGACCATAACCGCATTGAGGTAAGAGACCGATGCATAAAATACAATGTTGTTTTTAATATATATTTGTGTATTTTATCTATGAGCCTTAGATGCCTGACAATAAAGCGATTATTATTATTTTAAAGTTCACGACCAAAATCGATGAAATACACCATCATACAAGCGGAAATCACGAATTCAAATCTTACAGAGCATTGCAGATTAATCTAGCGCTTAGTTACTGAAATCTTACATACGGCTGTTACAATTGCATGACATGCCATGAAGTTCTTTCTAGGGGTGTAGAGAATCTCTACTAAGCTCTTTGTTCTTCTACTTTAGATCTAACCGTCAAGTCCGTGTAGTACATTCTAGCTCTCCCTAGCCATCTGTTCAATCCAGACACAATCATTCCTCTCAATCATTTGCAGTCGGAACGTCGTGCCGAGCGGCTGTCCCGCGCTCGTCGTCCGCAGTTCGGTGGCAAACGACGTCGTGCCCAGCCCCGGGCTCCCAAGAACCCGAAGGAGAACGAGTGCTTCACAACTTCGGAAGAGATCAGATGCAGTACACCGCCACACTTCGACTACGTCGTCGTGCAGAAACCACAACGTAAGTATAGGAAAATAAGGGTGTGGGAGAAATTATGCTCATGGCTGCTTTCTTAAAACCAAAAAATTAGGAAGTTGCTCTATTTATGATAAGGCTGGCCCTCCAAAATTCAGTTAGTATAAAAGAAAAGCTTATAGGCTAATCATCTAGGTATATTTTGTGAAATCCCCAAAACCTCGGGTTTCACGGGGCCATCTTGAGCTTTGATTTACCGTTATCAGTATTCATCAGAACCTCATCACTTGCTAGCAAAGTATGGACAAAAGATTGATGATCAAAGAAACTGGATATTATGTGCTTCCTTACACCTGAACAACTTATATTATATGCTAACAGTCAACGCACGTCACGTGCAGACAGACAGTTAAAATATTTTTACAGTATGCGAGGAACCAGAGACTCTAGATGCGGGGGCGCTGCACAGGGTAGTGAGCCGCACGGAAAGCGTCGGCGAGGAGGGCGCAGCCCTGTGCGCGGAGGCCGAACGGGCTCGTAGTGACGAGCGGAGCGCCGCTCCACTCAACGTCGTAAGACGTGAGCAGCCAGTACCTGATCGACGGCTCGAGAAGATCAACAAGAAGGTATCTAACGAAGTAATATCCTTTAGTCTACTTTGGAACACTTGTATGCTATATTGCTTTTTCTATCCAACTACCTATTAAAAGCTTAATTTAAAAATAGACTTGCACAAAAGCAGGGTTTAAAAAGGAAGGTAGGAAATAATTCTTTACAATTTCCAGATCTCCGTACTCAAGAAGAACATCTCCAAGTACGAAAGCGAGTTTGAAACCAAGAATGGTCATCCCTTGACACAGAGTGACAGGATCACAGACGTAGCCCTAACACGAATGAATGATACGTTGCGCAGACTGCAGGCAGAGAAACGCCTCATCAAGACTGACCCTGTGGAGTATGCGCTGAAGGTGCAAGCAGCCAAGCAGCAGAAGGAAAGAGATGACAAGCTCGAAGAATCGCTGAAGAGCGACAAACCTATGACTGATATCGTTAAGGACATTGAAGAGGTGATTTTGGGAAATGTTGATATTAATTACCGTACCTACTTAGTTTTTTTTAATTAACTTTGTTTATTTTAGCATAAACCCACAAATGTGTAGTAGGTACACTTACAGCATTTTAGTGTATACTTTCATGTTAAATAAAGTTTTTCTCCATATTATACACCGTGACTTTTTAGTCGTCTGACAACGGCAGCCCACTTCATGTATCCAATGACTGCTACACATTCATAACAAAAAAAATGGCATTTAAGAGAAAAAAAAAGAAAAAAAAAATCAGTATTATGATGCATAACGTAGTTGAAACATTCTGTTGCGAGCGAAGATCTATCTACTCGACTCGTGCGATGGTTAGGTATGTTCTACTGTTGGATACGTAAACATTATTAACAGGATCTTTCATAATTCTAATGTATTATTTATTTTTCTTTGTACCTATTATCTTAATTAATGGTAAAAAAAAACACGCCTAGAGGTATTTTATGTCGGATACATTGAGTGGACCACCTTTGTCAGACGACTAAAAAATCACGGTGTATAACCACGGTAGTAATTCACCAAAACATGTTTGCCACTATTGCTCTTCTCACTAAGGACGTGCTTGAAATTTATCAATTACTATCTCTTTAGAAATATTTTGTTTACTTAAACATCAAAAGTTTTTCTCCATATTATATAACCACGGTAGTAATTCACCAAAACATGTTTGCCACTATTGCTCTTCTCACTAAGGACGTGCTTGAAATTTATCAATTACTATCTCTTTAGAAATATTTTGTTTACTTAAACATCACAGGATTAATAACCAAATTTTTTACCACGTCTTTGGGATTGTCAGGAAAGTGTGCACAGACTTATTGTGGTCCTTTCTCCAGTGGCTAGAGGGATGTCGCCAGGCCTCGGGCCGCCCATCATCAACCGAGGCGACATGGACATCTTCTCAGCTGGCTGCTGAGAAGCTGTGTGTCCAACGAGTGCTGCTACGACTGGAAGCGGCCCGGGGACGCCCACCAGCGCATTCAGCGGAGCGTGGTGCGGCTCGGCACTTGTACGAGCGGTATAGGGCCGTCAAGAGGGTACTTGCGTCTTCTAGACCTGATGCTGTAAGTTTTGTGTACACTTAAATGCAAAAATTGCACTTCCATTGAAGGGATTTAACCAATCACATTAAACAATATGGTTTCCACAATTATAATGCCACTGTAAACACTAATTTAAATATAAACACGGCGAACGTGGTACCGCCATATTTTTTTCGCTTTTTTTTCTTTAAATTTTCTTCTATACAAACCTTGTCCTGACAATAACAAACACAAATTTTTTTAATCTAATTTGGTGCAGTCGATCGGAAGTTATGCGCGATACATTTCGGTGATTCATTTTTATTTATATAGACTATACCGAAATAAGTTCTTCTGGCACAAACTGAGAAGTCCCGCACCATTCGCAACAGGCCAAAACTTGCTAAGCAACTAGTTTTCCTCGTCATTAGCTTTCCTTGAAAGGTTAATGACGATATACGTGACAACCAGAAAAATTTGCTCTTTGAATAATTATAGCAACATTTTTGTCACTATTAGATCATCGGCTGCACCAACGGCGAACTGGCGACTATCCATGAACATGAAACCATGCTCTTCAACTCAAGCGTCGATAGCTCCAGTGACTCCCAGGAGAAACCTTCGGATTCATCCCAGGTAAATATGATTAATATATGTACTTAGATGGTTTTTTTTAGCATACGCTATAACAGCCGCACAGGTCGATCGGTCAAGTTAAGCTACGCTTGTCGCGGTTGGTCTGTGGATGGGTGACCATCTTTACATACCGAGACCTCTCCGTGTCTCGGAAAGCACGTTAAGCCGTTGGTCCCGGTTGTCATTCGTGGATCTTTGACAGTCGTTACGGGTATAGTCAGAAGCCCGAAAGTCTGACAACCAGTCTTACCAAGGGGTATCGTATTACCCAGTAACTGGGTTGTGGAGGTCAGATAGGCAGTCGCTCCATGTAAAATACTGGTATTCAGCTGCATCGGTTAGACTGGAAGCCGACCCCAACATAGTTGGGAAAAGGCAAGGCAGATGACATTTTGTCCCTCTACTGGGCAAAGTCCTCCCCTTGTTTCTTCCCAAGCTCCCTGTCTTGTGCGATCTCTGGCCACGTTGGCCTTGCAAATGTTACCACATCGTCACACCACCTTCACCGTGGTGGATATAGTATGTTAATCAATGTAAATGCTATATGTTGATATTGTCCTCGTTTGTACCAGATAATTATAATACCTTGAGTATAATAAAATGTTTGCGTATTTTTTTTTCCTCAATTATCAAAAACATAATGTTTTTTTGAGGATTTTTATGCAAATTATGTTCTTCAAATTAAATTATATCAGACTTAAGGATAAGGAACATCATCATCTGCCTAGCCTTTTCCCAACTATGTTGGGGTCGGCTTCCAGTCTAACCGGATGCAACTGAATACCAGTATTTTACATGAAGTGACTGCCTATCTGACGTCCACAACCCAGTTACTGGATAATACGATACCCCTTGGTAAGACTGGGTGTCAGACTTTCAGGCTTTTGAGGACCCGTAACGACTGTTTAAGATGCACGAATGACAGCCGGGATCAACGACATAACGTGATTTTCGGCACTGAGGGATCTTAATATGTAAAGAAAATCCCCTTAAGTTAGACCCTTCTCGGACCAACCGTGGCAAGTGATCGATCCATCTGTGCGGATGTTGTAACTTAGCCTGCACATCAGGACATTTTCATATTCTGATTATCCTTGTGCTGAAATATGTCTTGTTATATTTTCCTTAGCGGTAATAGAATAATAAAGATATGAAAATAAATCACGACATAATATTTAATTTAGGGAAGCGTTTTTTTTTCCTTATTGCTAGCTATTGAAGCGAATACTATTTGTACGCGTCACTCGTGAGTAAAAATACAAAAATCTTTCAAAACACAAACGCCCAGATCCCAAAAATAACCCCTGTTCCCCTCATTTACTAGGAGACAGCCGATACCCCCCTCCAGTCACCCCCCACACGTGACAGTGCCGTAGTAGCAGAGGAGGTTCCTTCCTCTGCTTCATCAGCTCAGTCTGCCACCAGCGAGGAGGCTACGCCTTCCAACGAAGGCCTACACTGCCTCGGCCTTGAAGAGTTGAACAAAGCTCTCACTGAAGCTAAGATGCAGAAATCTGTGAGTTTGATTTTTCCGTTTCTGGGTTGGTCTATGCGGTCTGTTTTTAACCGACTTCAAAAAGGATAAGAATCACAATTTTACTGTATTTTTTTGTTTTTTTATTTTTATTTTTAATCGTTTTTATTTTGTAAGCTGAAAAGTCCCTATAAACTACATATTATATATTGGGCATCTTGTTAGACTTAAACGAAAAATATTACCATTTATCGAATCTCTTGTCAACTTTACAGCTATAGTTCGCTGATCAGGGACTTGTTTGTCAGGCTTTTTGTACAATGAGCGTTAGTAATTATGCAATTGTGGTACATGATCTATATTATTCTATAGTTTCGTTAACAACTTTGTAAAAACCTTTCAAAGTTTCTCAACTATACACTTTATTTTCCAGATTTTACGACGCATCATTAAAGAGTACGAGGTTAGCTTCGAGCTCCAGAACAGCAGGAAAGTGCAGAGAGATGACAAGAAAGGCCACGAGGACGAATACTTCAGGTACAAAGCTGTCAAGGCCAGGATCAAACTCATCAACGCGCTTATCAACAAACAGAAAACACTAACTAGCAATCAAACACCGAAGTAAACCAAAGATAAAAGGGCTCGAAACAAATGAGCCTCAGTTAATCTCTTCTTGCTTGTAATAACACTTCAGATGTGCGAAAGCTCTATTTCGTAGAGTTAGAAACCGTATAGAAGCGAGACTCAAGTGCTGTCCTTTGCTCCAATGCTGACAAAATAATTCGCCGCCCCACTACAGTACTTTTCAGCAACCTTATTACGACAACAATAACCAGATCACTGAGACTTTGACAGACTTAACAGTTGCAGCAACTCAACAGCCACCTTATTGTCATGAGATTAAAGATCACTGTGATATTGCCAGTGAGGTAATCTGTAAATGGACACAACGACACAGGCCGCGTTATCTTATGCCAAAACGAGTTTAACATTGTCAATATCACAACCATCACTACATTGAACTTGTCTTACGCCACGACAACGAGACTATAAGCATTTTCAATTCTTTCGGATTGGCAGTGTCGCTTCTATATATTCTTACTCTGTGGAAAAGTTTCTGATTAGGGTCGTCATTTCCAGACTATTCATGTTTTATAAATAAAATTGATGATTATTGAATAAGTACAACAAAATATTATTATACTCGTACTTACTTCTGTATCGATGTATTGATGTTACTTTCTCACATACTAAATAATATAGTGTACAGACTAGTCAACGGTAGGAATATTAACTTATTTGGCAATTCAGTTCGTTACAGATAATTTATTTACTAATTCGGCGTGAATACAACCATTTTTGTATAATCGAAAATGACGTCATCAAAATCTAGTGCTTCCGAATATTTTAATATAATTGATGTATATTGTCGAATTGGTATATATTTCAGTACCAACGCCCCAAATGCCTTTACAAGATTTTACGGGTTTAACTTTTAATTGCTTTTGGTTACCTATTTGTGAAATTGTATAGTGCCAAATATTGTCATTCTATACAATTTTGTAATTGTACATAATAATAACTTAGCAGTCAAGATAAGTTAAGCCTCGTTCTAATTATTGACAGATAATAAAGGGAAATATGTATTTTAATCCTAATTTATATTATGTGTAAAACTACACATTTTGTTAACTGTTTACAAAAGTTTTGCGCAAGTGCTTATTCAGACCTAAAGGGTAAATTGATCCACTGATTAATATGGCAATTACCCCAATTTAATATTGTACATAATATTATTTAATAGACATTGATGTAGTACTGCAGTGCGATTCTGTAACCATCTCACCGTGAGAACTTAGGTGAAGTGAGCGTGGAGTGAGCTGTCATTCCAAATAATGCTAGGGATTGACACTACTGACAACTCACATCAAGCTCACTTCACTTTTGTTTTCACGATGAGATTTTTACAGAATCGACCGGCTGGTACATTTTAGAAATATTAATATTAAATATGCTACAAAATTATGAAAAACTTGTAAATCTTTGACCGTTCACTGCCCTACACTCTACTTTTGAGTCGTAACCAAAACAATGTAAAAAAACACTGATTTTCAATACATTTGACCATTATAATAAAAACGGGTTCTGAAGCAAAGTACAAGCAGTATTTAATCTACATAGTTATTAGTTAAATAAATCCATATATACTAAATAAACACGTTAAATGTTTTACTGTATTAATAATATACAATATAATAATACTATTGTTTTTTAGTACAAAGAGTTGCAAAAGATATTTACTTAACTGTACGTTCAGCTACGAATATTCATTGTTATTATAGATGATAAAGATTTTAATACTTTTGCAACTGAGTGTACTCTCATATAAATAGGGATGGGAAAGTATACCACACTTTTGTGGAGAAAAAGGACTTGATTGATTTGTTTGACGGATTTTAAAATGTATTTGGTGTTACAATATTTCGGGATTCTGTAGAAATGACATGTGGCAAATGAATGGCATTGAAATTATGGCATGTACATAATACAAAACTATGACAAAATCAATTAGGGGTACTCTAAGAAATTTTCGATCATATACCCCTGTATATTAAATCTTATTAAATGTTAAAGCTACTTCTAAAAATAGTTATATAACTATTATATGTGTATAACTACGCGACCTGAAAAAAGTAGAATAAAACCTCGATGTGGACGGAGCTTGTCGCTTTGGATATTTGGATTGACGACGATGACGATGAAATTGGGAGTGACAAAAAAAAAATCGAGTTTAATGTATAACTTACCGCCTAAGATTTTATTAATGTGGTGATCTTTTTTTGTGGCTTTATATTTTATTTATTCCCTTTATATGTTCGTGATTGCGTAATATACCTACTCGATCTCATATGTGTTAGAAATATTCACGTCCTCAGCGGGCTGAACCTTTCGTTCTCTTAAAGAGAATTATAGCAGTTAAATGTATTTAGTGATAAAGTACTTACCTGTGATTTTATTGTAACAAACCTACTCTTGTGTGACAAGAACTCGGATGTTTTTCTAATCGTTGTGGTAGATGTTAGTTGACGTTTTTCCGTTGGACAAAATTAATTTGTATTCTGTGTTGTTTCGAACAATATTATTGAAATGGATGAGACTTGATAAATGGTTTACGGTAAACCTAAGTAATGTCTATTATAACGTTATATTAATACGAGATAATTATGATGTTTAGATGCAGGGTGTTGACTCAGAGGATATGAAATTCTAGGAGAAATGTTCTTACCCATCTATCTTTAACATAACACTTAGAAGAGCTTTTTGAGGAACTGTAAATGAAGTAGGTAGTCGATGACATTTGAACGTAAAACGAAATAACACTTGACATTTCTCTTCCAATGTTGCCACACTTTAATCAACATCCTGCTTTCGCTTGTCAAGATGGCAAGTAATTTTAATACCTAATTATTGCTTTGCAATATATTATATAAGACGTTCCGTGTATACAATTATATATGAAAAATCAAAAATGGATATCATATCAATGTTTAAAATGACAGTAAGCTGTTTGTACCAATTATAACTTGTTTCTTAAGTTAATGTCCCGACTTTTCCCGCCTAAATATGATAGCCAAGCACGAAAAGCCATTTCAGCTAATTTAAAATTAATAAGCATTGTCTGTCTGTGCAGTTTGGATTCTGATAATCTGCAATGCATTATATTATAATCATACTCAGTCAGTAGAGTTCCACAAATTGCCACTAATATTCATATAATGTTTAAAATAAAAAAATAGAACAAAAATATGCGTTTTTATTTTTGTTGTGTTCATCCAGAAATATAATTTTTATTTTTAGGCAAATACTCCAGTTGGGAGCAGTGGCGGCTTACCGAGTCGTGAGTTCAAATCCAAGCAAGCACTTTACTTTGTGTATTGAATTTCATCACCAATGCTCGCAAAACGGCGAAGAGTAAAACATCGTGAAGAACATGTCGTAGAAACAAAAATTCGAATACATGTGAGATCCACCAAGCCCGCGTGGTGGATTATAGCCTACTCCCTCTCACATAGAGGAGGCCTGTCTCCCAGCTGTGGACACAGTATAGGCTGATTATGTACTTGCATATAACAGTAGGATGCCTACTGTACTCTTATACACCACACAATCTTGTACCAACCTCCCTATAATAAAAGTGATAGGGATTGCCCGTAGGTGTCAAGGGTGACTGAGATATTAAAACAGAGGACAGATGTGCGTATGATGTAGTATCTCAGTCTAAAGATAACGACAGTGAACTGCGTCAAATGTTTTGATAACTAAATCAAAAAGGTCAAAAACAAATGAACCAGAGATAGAATTTAAAATTTGTCACTCACCGTGAAAAGTTAGGTGAAGTGAGCTTAGAGTGAGCTGTCAATAGTGGCAACCCCTTAGCATTCGTTGTAATGACAGCTCACTCCACGCTCACTTCACCTAAGTTTTCACGTTACAGAATCGCACTGCATGACCGAAGCAATCCCTCCATTACGAAATGCTGAATACACTGATGAAGAATGTGAACCTAATAATGACTATCATACATCTACACTACCATTATAAAAAGGTGTGTAGGTTTGTATGTGGTGTCAATCTCGGCAAGTAGACGCCAAGAGACGCAGTCTCGTGGAACCTTTTCGTGTCTCCCAACTTCCTAAGTATTTTAGTAAAGTAGATAAAATTTAAAATTATTGATAATGGCCCTGATTCCCTTGTTCACAAACTAAACTAAATTTAAGTTCTGTGCATCTTTTTCTTTTTATTTCATTAAGAAAAGGACAGAAGATAAAATATTAGTTTAGTCCTGTCAAATTAAGATACTCCATACTTCCATAGACAGATTAGACGTGAATAAAAACATGGCTACTAAAAATACGTCAATTTACGTCAGGCGCTGACTAGTTTGACAGGACTAAAATAATATTTATTTTCTGTCCTTTTCTAAATTAAATAGAAAGAAAAAGATGCATTGAACTTAAATTTAGTTTAGTTTGTGAACAAGGGAATCGGCGCCATTGAACAGCTCGTCACTTCGCTGCCATCTCAGTGTAAATTGAGACAAGTAAAAAGCTTTTGTTTACGGTTATTAGGTACTGGTAGACAATGATCGATACCCTAGTCGAGGGGTTACACTCAAATCAAAATTATCATATTCCTCATATCAGAGAGCAGTGGTAGCCCAGTGGTAACGGCCGCGACTTACGAGTTGTAGGTCGTGAGTTCGAAACCACTTTCATCACCACTGCCGATCGATTCTGTAAAAATCTCACCGTGAAAAGTTAGGTGAAGTGAGCTTAGAGTGAGCTGTCAATAGTGTCAATCCCTAGCATTAGTTGGAATATCAGCTCACTCCACGCTCACTTCATCTGAGTTTTCACGGTGAGATGGTTACAGAATCGCACTGCTGCTCTTAAAAAGGTGAAGGAAAACATCGATTCGTGGGTAAGGCATCCTAGGTCCCAAAATTCGAAGACATGTGACATCTACCAACCCACACTGGGCCCGCGTGGTGGATTAAGGCCCACTCCCTCTCACCGAGAGGAGTCCCAGCAGTGGGCATGTTATAGACTGATTATGCCTCATAATCATGTATCCTGTAAGTGTCAGTATCAGGGCAATATATTATATATCAGAGGTTACCTATTGTAGAAGAACCTTTGACTTTTGACATTGCAATTTTGTTGTATTTGATAAAAATCTGTAACTCTACAAAACGCTCTACAGTGTATTCGTACAATATTTCCTCATAAATGACTCAAAAGTGGGGAGCTATAAAATTTTCCTAGCTTCGCCGTCTTATCATGTGTGACTCAGATATGTTGATAACCTTTCGCTATCAGCACGAGTATGAGCTAAGGTCAAGACACACAAACTGTAGGTATAGGACGATGCGCCTGAGTTGTCGACGGTTGGACCTCCTTATTACCTTTTGTTATTTAATAATTAAGTAATAAGGCTGGTGATCACTAGGTGACACGTCGCGGCAAGGAACGGCAAAGCATTAACATTTATATACTAAAGCCTTCCGCGAAAAATATGGCAGTTTCCCGCGGTATTCTCAAGTCGCTTGTGAGGATCAGGATGACTGCTAAGGCACTCACATTTCGTTGGTACCTTAAGTATTCGGTTGTTGGTACATGAGATTCAAAATCAGTGCCGCGCCGTGCCGCCTGGTGAGCCGTTGTTAAGCTTCATGAGAAAGGGTTTATCCGGAGACTGTTCCTAATGCTTTTTTCTGCCAACACCACCATTTCTGTGTTCTGATTTAAAAGGATACATATATTGTCCTGCGAAAAACAGACTTTGCCATTCAATTTTGTTTAAAAGGTTGACCGAACATTTTGGTGCTTCTAATCTGTTCAGGTGGCTTAACAGCGGTAGCTTGTCATCAGATGAGCCGTCTATTTGTTGCAGTTAATCAATGTTATTAGATGACGTTTCATAGGTTAAAGAGTTGTTGCAAGCACACCTTTAAAAAATAATAGTAAATATTGAAACACTTGAAGAGACGTTATCTTGGCACACATGAGTAACTACAGATAATCGACAGGACCGACTGTAATAATATTTTTCCAACTCATTAACTAAATAAGGGAAGGTGAGTAAATACGAATTGTGAAGTGGAGTGTCCTGTTATTTTATAAACTAATGTTGAAGCACTTGAAACTAAGCAAATTAACGACGAGTCTCTATCACAACCTTACAATCATTCACAACTAAGTGGATTTCTACACACAGGTTCTCAAGAAATATTAAAGAATATAGGTAAATGTAGATAAATAAACTGTATTTCTTTTTAGTCCTTGAAGGACTAGCATATAATATTCAAGTCTTGTCATTAAAAAGAACGCATGGTCCAAGTACACTGCCTTGCGGCATTCCGAAAATATAAATGGTTAATCTCGTCCACAAAGTGAATTCTGTTTGTAATAAACACTTAAAAAGATAGTTGTTTTACTTTCAAGGGCTCCCACTCTAAGTGCAATATGCGATGGAACCATTGAAACACCTTTAGACGTACTACTTATTATGTGATGTGAATCAAAAGTTTGAAACAAATCCAAATACTTGTAATGCAATGGGCAGCCTAAATCTCTATAACTACAGTCACACAACTACAGTCAACTACAGTCTATCTAGTATATAACTTGTCTATTTAATTACGAATCGATGTGTCTTTGTCATATAAAGGTCATTGAACGAATTATTAAACCATTTCAATTTATCTAAACTTCGAGCTCGACCTTTAAATAACTTTCTTATCGTTTCGCAGAACAAATAAAATCATGAGTGGTTTCTTGATACTCTCTTATAACTACAACACTTTTAAGTTGGTAAGTATGATTGAAAGACCAATTCTGAGAATCTTAAAGTTAAGATTTCAGTATTTAGTAAACTTTTGCAAACAAGTGTTTTCGAAAATATAAATAGTCCTGTGCCAATTAAAAATCTTCACAAATAAATTAACGCAAAGCAACATAAATTAAAATATCAGAGTGCACTAACACTAAGCCAACCGCAAAGAGATTGCTAGTACGGAAGAGGATGGTGATTGAGATTCTCATTATCAAATAAGTTAAGAAATCATACAAAATGGTTGTGGATATCAGGAAGGCTGTACACTGCGAAGGTATGTACGTTAAGGGACCCACAGACCAACACCCTGCGTCAAAGAAAGAAAGAAAGAGAAAGCGTCGTGAGCTGCGTCGTGAGAAAGAGGGAAATATGTTGAAGATTGAAGTCCTGCCTGATGTTACAAATTAGGATGTTTTTAAATATAGGGTGGCAGGGACATCGACGCGCAAACTATAACTATGGATGCAGCACATGAGTTTACACCCCATAGCGTCGAAATTTTTCGTCAGTTATTAAAAAAAATAATGCTGTTCCATACATTTTGACTGCGTAAGTATTGCAATTTTCTATGAAACATTAGATTTTTTTTTTATAATCTACGAAAAATTTCGACGCTATGGGGTCTAAACTCATGTGCTGAATCCATGGTTACAGTTTGCGCGTCGATGTCCCTGCCACCCTGTATAAACAAGAACAATAATAGATAGGAAAGGTAAAGTTGTTTTCAGATTTCGTATCTTTTGAGCAATAAGCGCTGTAGGATTTCTGTAGCATCAAACAAAAGCATTATCTTAGCACAGACATGATTGTTCGAAGAAAGCAAATCTATTCATATGGTCCATGCAAACAATATTTACTTTATAGAAGGAAGATAACGAGTTCAGGGTTAAGCCAGCTGCAAGTCAAATGGAATTATAACAAACTTATTTTTAGTAACATCATCAGACGCGTACCGCACGGGCTGATTCGAGCTGGCTCAGGAAAAGGCAACCTGGATGAATTTGGGGGAGCGCTTTGTCCAGCAGAGGTATAGTGTCCGCTAACTAAAGAAAAAAGCACGCCGATTAACAACAGGCGTGCTTAATTCTCGAGAGGGAACTCGAGAAAGAGACCTCTCATACACGAGTAGTGGCTTCAAATCCGGGCAGGTATAGACGCCAGCACATCAAGCTACATCTGTCAAATTTCTTTAGTAGATTTTCAACTTTATCGTTAAAACATTAAGGTTCAAGATTGATTGGGAAAATTTGACAGTTTCGGGTAGCTTGACCCAGCTGGCATCTGTACATTCATAAATATGTACTTTCTCAGTTTATTAAAAGACATCACTGACATCGTGAAGGAAAACATCTTGAGGAAACCTGGATTTATAGTAAAATAAGTGTAATCGCCAATCCGCCTTGAAGAAGCGTTGTGGTTATTGCTCGTGCCTTCTCGGTTTGAGAAGAGGCCTTGCAGGGACAATAACAACTGGTATTGTTCTTATTTAGTACGAGTACGTGATCTCTAGTGGATACCCTGAGTCTGCCTGAAGCTAGTTGGAGAGAACATCTTCGCAGAGTGGTTGGTGTGGTGATAGATGAATATACACCGTTATATTTTGATCGTTTTAATCCTTAAAAAGGGTCATTCTCATCATTATGAACAACTTTTACTACGGGACCAACCCTGAAATTGTGAAAAAAATCAGTTGATCCATACATTATGTCGAGTTATATGAATATAAATCTATGGATCAACTGATTCTTTTTCACGATCAAAATTTAGCGGTTTATAAGAGTAATTGAGGATCAAACTCAGCGTGGCATATAATTGGATAAATCAGAGTAGTCTTTATCCAACCCTGCGTAGCAGTGGACTCGTAGGTACCTACTTATAACTCTTTCTGCTTTTCTGATGGGCCTCAATATCTCATTTCGTCTACTTTCTTGACATTCAGTGAGTTAAAGCAGAACACAAGTATCCTTGGCTCTTGAGATACAAGTATCCTTTTACTTAGTTTAGGAGCCTGCTGTTCAACTTGCCTCTGCCCACTGCTTGTACAATCATGTTTATTGTATGTCTAATCTTGTGTGTTTTTTTCTTTGTACAATAAACTTATATTATTATTATTATTACATGTATTCTGATCCTGAGCCGTTACGATGATGATCCATGTGCGTTGCAGTATGGAGTTCATACAAAGAATCCTGTACGGCTCGAGTTGAGACGATGCTGATCCCGTGCAGTGCATACACGTGTGCGTTGACCTTTATTATTAATTTTGTTTACAGCTAAAGCTATTATTTGCGTATGACTGGCTTGCAAGCCTTCTGACCTCGCCTCGTGAACGCCTGGGTCAAGTTCGAAACTTGTCGGGTATCCCCAATTTATAATTATGCACGTGTCGAAGACGACAACTCAAACATAAAACAAATATATAACATAACATAATATCACGCCTGTGCCCCCGAAGGGTTAGGCAGAGATGCACCTATATACCCTGTCCATTAGGTTAACCGTTTTTTGACAGCTGTCTTAGAACGTACATATTCCAGATTACGTAAAAGTTAACTTTAAAATGCGTAATAAAATAAATATATAAACTGCCTTATCTTATTCAATTACCTTATTTGTGGCTTCTTACATACATTACAATACCGTACGTGTATCAATCAATGTATTGTGTATTGCTGCAATCACTAGTTCCATCTGTCAAAAAACGGTTTACCTAATGGACAGGGTATAGTAAACCCACATTTTATTAGTTATGTTTAAGTCTCACGTAACCGAAGACGAGCCTATTGCCGTTGTAGCGGTATCTACAACGCCACATGCGAACAACGCGTCATACTGACGTCACGCAAATCCTGCATCTCGCAAGCAGAGTTTACCGCGCAGTTAGCATAGATACAATTTCCCAACATCAATCGTTGGGCAATTGCCCGCCAGACACAACATCCGTCTGGTAGAAGGATCCTCCCATTTCTATGGAGGTTGAGTGAACTTTACACCCTGTTCCTCATGCCTCCAAACCGTTAACCGGGCTCAAAAATATTTTAGTGATAAATCGTACAGTAGGTTTTACTTAAAATAATGACTATTTTATCAATGGTTTACCTCGTTGATCTAGTATATTAAACGCGACTGCTGAGCCCGATGGTGAGATCCTGGGGTCGATTCTGAGGTCGGCTAAAGAGTTTCTGGGATTTTTAATAAGGAATTTCTTAATAGCAGCCTGGGGGCCTACCACCACCTCTTTTAGCAGTTATTATAGTAGTTATTATGTTTACCGAATCAAGTAATCTGCCGAGTAACTCGGTTTAGTTGAGGCAGGTTTTGGGGTTGTTCGCGGAAGGATCGTACGTTCCCGTGACCCCCGGCGTAGGTGTGATATGGAACACCGGGGTGGTTTTTAGTCAGTAAGAATCTGACAGACCCCGTCGCCCGCCCCAGGGCGGCGGACATCCATGAGGATTTTCCACCCCCGAAACAAAAAAAAATGGTATTGGGGTTGTACGAAACGCTTCAAATGCATATTATAGAAGAATGCCATGCAAGTTTTTGGCATTGCTACGAAGAATTAGCATCTACAGCGCCGCAACAGCGTGATAAGATTCTAAAAGTGCATCGCTATAAAGTTAGACCAATATCTAAGCGAAAATTTATTACTACGAGAGACTGATTAATTAGTTAAATATGTGGCAATGCCACATGCCAATGCCACACGCTGTCGACTGGTAATGTACCCAAGACCAGTGTCTTGGGTACATTACTAGTCGACAGCGATGCGGATGAAGTTTTCGACGCTATATTTTAGTTTGTCAATAGTTTTAGTTAATTTAGGATATAATTTTGTTATTTTAGTGTTAGCTTGTAAATTGTAATTGGTACCCAAATTAAAATAAACCTACGTTCGGGGAAAAAAAAGTTAAATATGTTCGTTTTTCATGTGATTTTTCTGACAATGCATAATCTTCATTAATATTTTAAAGAGGTCAGCCGGTCTATTCTGTAAAAATCTCACCGTGATAACTAAAGTGAAGTGGGCTTAGAGTGCTGCCGATCGATTCTGTAAAAATCTCACCATGAAAAGTTGGTGAAGTGAGCTTAGAGTGGGCTGTCAATAGTGCCAATCCCTAGCATTAGCTGGAATGACAACTCACTCCACGCTCACTTCACCCAAGTTTTCACGGTGAGATGGTTACAGAATTGCACTACAGCTGATGCTAGGGATTGACACTATTGACGGCTCACTTCACCTATGTTTTCACGGCGGAGTACAGCCGGTCGATTCTGTAAAAATCTCACCGTGAAAACTCAAGTGAAGTGAGCTTGATGTGAGTTGTCAGTTGTGTCAATCCCTAGCATTATTTGGAATGACAGCTCACTCCACGCTCACTTCACCTAAGTTTTCACGGTGAGATGGTTACAGAATCGCGCTGCAGAGTAATAAACGAGTACGTACTCCACGCATCTCGAGCAGTGGTGACCCAGTGGTAACGGCGTCAACTTACGGGTTCTAGGTCGAACGGTTCGAACTCAGACAGGCGCTTTACTATGTGTAAATAATTTCATCACCACTGCTCTCAAAACGGTAAAGGAAAACATCGTGAGGAAACCGGCATGTTCTACCAAAAATTCTAAAACATTTGTGTCATCCTCCAACCCGCACTGGGCCCGCGTGGTAGATTATAGCCCACTCCCTCTCTAAGAGAGGAGGCCTGTGTCCCAGCAGTGGGAACATTATAGGCTGATTATGCGGCGCATCATCATATTTACTATTGTACTTAACCCTCATTAAAGTTCATTAAAAAAATCCTTATGCTAACTAACTTTACGGTTCCTTAAGTACTTACTAATGAATAAAAGTACGTTAAATAACTATTCCTACCGATAAGGATGAAGTTTATTTAAGTACAGTAGAACTGGTTCTAATGAGTTATTTAATATCTTGGAATATTTAAATCAAACTTGTGTATAGGGTTACCTACATTATATGTTTTACTTGTGATATTGCTCAGAAAAATGTTGTTGATTGACCTATAAGTCAGGTACCTACTTGGTAAATAATTCGTAGAATCTTATTATTTACTAGCTGACCCGGTAAACGTTGTTTTGCCATATAAATTATTTCTAGCTGCCCAGCGCTACTTCGTCCGCGTAGTGTCCTACCAGGGGGTAGGACACTACGCGGACGAAGTAGCGCTGGTAGGGTAGGGACCCTACCCTCCCTACTCCTACCCTACTCCTAATCTACTCCTACACTACTCCTACACTACTCCTACCCTACTCCTAACCTACTACTACACTACTCCTACCCTACTCCTATAAGTAAAACGCTGATTGATTGATAGAACCTAGCGGATCCGGCAGACGTCATCTCACCCGAAAAAGCAACGCCACCTACCGCGTCCAATTATGTATACAAACCTTGTCCTGACAATAACGAATAAGTACAAAAAAAAAGAATTATCCAATTTGGTGCAGTCGTTCGAAAGTTATGGACTGTATCCATTTTTATTTACATATATAGATTTATATATTTTACCATTTATGTACACACATATATAAACGGACAAGAAAAAACAGAACAGAAAAAATAGGTACAGAGGTGATGCTTATTTCATAAGAAATCTCTTCCAGCATACCTACGATATCGATAGGACAATAGATACAGAGATGTAGACAACGTAAACGAGACAAAAAATAATACATAAAATCAAAAACAATTCACTTAAAAAACTTAACAAAAATTACGAGAATATAACGTACTTACATACAAATAAACATACATACAAAAAAAAACTTAACTTCCTTTTACTTCCTTAAAATAAATATCACTAGAATGATAATAATGATATCATACTCAAAATAATAAATACATACACAACTATGATGAAGTGGACAGATAGTGTTATTTACTCTTCTTTTAAAAAAAGTCTTATCTAGTTCGGTTATTCCCAATGATATCACTAAAACATATTTTTGCCTGCTTTTAGGTATCGTAATTAAAGAAGAAACTACTTTTAAAATAAACGTACTATCAACAAGATACTCAAAAGAAGAAAAACTTTCGAAAAACCTATTTTTCGATTAGAATACTTAAGAGCGGGTCGGAAATTGCCATAAATACTCGTATTTTCATTAAATTGATAGGACTTAGATAAAAAAACGGGTTGCACTTGCACCCCGGGAGTGCCGGCAGAAGTGAAAACTTGAATATTAACGTTGTGCATTTTTGATAATTTGGAATGCGGTATACTCTCCCGCCGTCTTACGAATTTTCGATCAGGTCACGTGTCCTGACGCGAGCTCCGTCTTACGAATTTTCGATCAGGTCACGTGTCCTGACGCGAGTTTAACATTTTTTACCCATCAAAAAAACTCCCTCTGTCTTACGAATTTTTGATCAGGTCACGTGTCCTGACGCGAGCTCCGTCATACGAATTTTCGACCAGGTCACGTGTCCTGACGCGAGTTTAACATTTTTTACCCATAAAAAAAACTCTCCCTCTGTCTTAGGAATTTTCGATCAGGTCACGTGTTCTGACGCGAGCTCCGTCTTACGAATTTTCGATCAGGTCACGTGTCCTGACGCGAGTTTAACATTTTTTACCCATCACAAAAAAGTGCACAAAGCCGCTAAAGAAGTTTTCACTTCAAAAATAAAAAGAATACGAGTGAATACTTATCTACATGATATTTCCGAACTTTGCGGAACAGAAACATAAACTAATAATATTTCCTCGTAAGGTTAGTAACCCGATACATAGAGATGTATCTACAGCTACACATACAGACGCCAGCACATCAAGCTACTACAATCTGTCAAATTTCTTTAATAGATTTTCAACTTTATCGCTGAAGCATTAAGGTTCAAGGTTGATTGGGAAAATTTGACAGTTTCGGGTAGCTTGACCTGCTGCTGGCGTCTATACATTTCGCCAGTTATGTTTAAGTACCATGTAATAGGGGGTCAGGGGTGAACCTATTGCCATCAACCAGGTACAAATCCAGACTTCAGGTTGCTATATATTGACAAATTTCTGACAGAAAAAAAAAACAAAAAAAAAAGCAAAAAAAAATTTAAAAAAAGAAGAAAATAGAAGAAATTCCTAGTGTGGGGCAACGTTTTTAATAAAAGAAAGAAAGAAATACCCTATAACACTGGCCTAGAACCCAGGACCTCATGCTCGTTTGCGACCACTAGAACCAGCACGAAGTAATAAGTTACTTGCTAACGCACTAAGTATCTTTTTACTTCCTCTACCTAAATTACTACATATAGTTTGCCCCCCACTTTGTCTGTTCCTCTCAAGAGTTTCTTGCACAATCTGCAACTAATAAAAAAACAAACTACTCGTTTTAATCAAACAGGTGTTGCTTTATGGCAATTCTGGTTAAGGAAAAAAATGCATCTAGTTGCGACAACACAAAGGACATTGTGATCATTGGATGTTGCATATTCTTACTACATCATTCTTATTAGGTACTGACTATGACTCAAGTTAATCATTTCTAAGTTAAGGATAACGCGGGCCCTATCAGAATACCAGCGCTGCGGAGTTTATTTTTTTTAATATCGCTCAGCATTATGCTGAAATAGGTATTTTTGGCCTCGCACAGCCGATCTATTCTGGAAAGATCTCACCGTGAAAACTTAGGTGTCACTTCACCTTCGTTTTCACGGTGAGATTTTTACGGCTCTTTGAAGCTAGTCTTTTTTTGTTGGTTTATTAATTTTTCTGGTTGTTTTTAATGTAACTTTGTTAGTTTTAAATGCTCCTTTTTTACTATTTTTATTTCCTGTGTGTGTTCCAAATAAAATGACAGCACGGTTGGCGCAATGGTTAAGCGATTGACTGCTGCGCTGCGTGTCGCGGGTTCGATTCCCGCACGGAACTAATATTTGTATGACCTACAAGTAGTTGTTCCGGGTCTGGCTGTTTGTGTATGTGAGTTTAAATGTTTGTAAATGCACCCACGATACAGGAGAAATTCCTAGAGGGGGGCAACGTTTAAAAAAAAAAATCCAGCTTTAACAAATATTTGTAACCAACCCGTCTTGAGCATGATGGTGATCAACCCTCGTACTTTCTCCTTATGAGAAGAGGCCTTTGACCTGCAGTAGGATAATAATAAAAGGCTTTATTACATGTTTTAATCCTTAAAAGGGGTTTAACGGTGTAGGTATATTATTTATAATTTTAAATATTTTTGCAAAAAAAAAAAACATTTAAAAATATAAATAAAAAATTGTGGCCCATCGGCATCAGGATCAGGGTACAAGCTGCCAATGGTCAGGGCTCTAGAGAGAGGAACTATGCGTGCCGTGTCCAGGTGTACTGCTTCTTGTCCCAGCCTCGCATTGGTGTTTTCCAGATTTAAGGCTTTCAGTTGCTACTGAATAGCTTCATTATGTAGTGTATTTGTATTACATGTTCAATAAGTTTTCTTTTCGATATTTTGAACGAATCTCAGGAAAATGAATTATTAAAGACATTGATTACCAACTTAAAATGTCCGTATATTCTAATCAAAAGTAGTTCATTGACCGTTGTATGGAATGGCTTTAACACGGAAAATTGACTACGGTTGTCAATTTGCGTAACAATTAATTTCCCTGGCTGTATTTAGTTAAAGAGATAACACTCTTTCTTTTATTTTTTTACCGCTCTGACAAAAAGTTAACCCAGGTTTGCTTCGTTTCTTGAGGAGACTTATAATTATGTACCAATAGAATGCACTCATATTACTACCTCGTCACGTACATCTACCTAGTCTTTTCCCAACTATGTTGGGGTCGGCTTCCAGTCTAACCGGATGCAGCTGAATACCAGTATTTTACATAGAGCGACTGCCTATCATCTGACCTCCACAACCCAGTTACTGGGTAATACGATACCCCTTGGTAGGACTGGTTGTCAGACTTTCGGGCTCCACACTGCCCGTAACGACTGTCAAAGGTCCACGAATGACAGCCGAGACCTCATATTAACACCATAACCCGAAATATAAGATGACCCCATCGGCTCTTTGCCGAAGAAACTACTTAAAAATGGTGAAAAACATGCGCGTGTCCACATAAGTATTGTCCACAAGTTGTCGTCGACTCACAGATATCGTCTCTGTTAATATGAAGACGACTATTGTCATGTTAAAGGCAGCTGCTGACTATGGCGTAACGAACGCGTGCGATTCTTTGAGATTTGTTCTGCTTGTGGTTTATTGAAACGACTGTGTGATTATGATTAGATTTTTTTTGATATTTTGATTTTATATCTATTACTCTTTTATTTAACACAAAATGATGAAACGGTACATGTTAATGTTACATATACATTATGTCTAATACTTTAGGTAATTAATTACATGCATTACATATTTAGTTTAAGGGGGATGCTGGGGGGTGTTGGCTTCTTACGTTTTTTGCTATTTGCAGGTCATTGTCATGTTGAATGTTGATTAAAATATGATTCACGAGCGTAACAAATATTAGTTTACAGAATTATAATCATTAAAGTCATCAATCCAACCCCTGTAAGTTCATATACTCCCATTGAATGACTATTCCATGAAATATCAATCAATGGGATTATATGAGCTTCGAGGGTTGTATTGATGATTTACTTTTGATAACACATCCAATAAGTGAAAATCGTAGAACGTATGATTTTCTCCACAAAATTAGCGCCAAGGCCTAAGGCAAATACTGAAGACGTCGTTTCGTTTCAGTAAAGTATTATAAATAGGTATTGCCAGAATTTAAAGCGCGCTGTTATGATAGGTACTAAGAAATAAAATAAACAGATTTTGTGGAACTTATTTTTCCTTTCATTATATTTGCAGAAATGCAGTATTGTGCTCTCCTTAGGGTAGAACCTTCATCCATCCAAAGGTTGTCTTTAGAAGATCGCTTTTAGCGAAAAGGCCGCCCATTGTTTCACCATTTGCAAAGTTTATAGATACCATCCGTAATCTTTATTATGTACATAATAAAGAGTATTCTATCTTTATTTTGGCTCGATCTGGATTTCTTTAGATATTTGAAATCGTTATATTCCTCATTAATTAAAAACTAACATCGAATTTGAGGATATTTCCTGCAGAGGCAATTTTCCGACAGTTAGATGTAGCAGCTATCCCAAATAGGCACCCATGAATTTTCATGTAACATCGGTAACGTTCGCGAAACTCATTCATACCGCATCAGTGAGTTATCATCCTAAAACCGTGTGTATAAAACGCGATGTAAGTCTGACAGAGCTTCAGTCCGCGTTCGGCATTGGTTCTGTAACCAAAAAGTATTAAACAGTGCTACAAAATGATGCTCAAAACTTTTGTTTTCGCCGTACTGGCAGTGGGTAAGTTTTTATCAAGGATTTAATTTTTAAAAATTAATTTTAAGACTAATTTTTGGCGTAAATTAATAGAGACAAAAAGCCGTGTAACTAATTTGTTATTTTTTTTTAAATATAAAGTATTAAAAAGTAATATTATTGTATTTGTGTTGGGCTCGACAGTCTGAAATAGAGCTATTAGTTTTTGTAGTTTTAGTGGTAAATAAATAAATTAGTACTGTGTAATTAAGGAATCTATTTTTTTTGTGGATGGTTGAAATATGGCTACCTGCTTCATATAATTGGTACACAGGAAGTTTATACTTGTAATTTACGTTTTATCGGGACAAACAGCTATTAAAATAACAATAAAGATACTCTTAATTATTTCATTGATTTGTAATCAGCACGAAGGGGGCTTGGCGTTATTTCCTTCTAACCTAACCCAGCCCGTCGGGAGGTACAATTCTTGGTTCTAGGCTGGAACTATTCGATATAATTTAAAGTACAGTCACGAGCATTAATATCTTCGTACACTCTCGCAAGATGCAAAATTGATATTCTTCTAAATTATTAATAGGTATTTAATGGTGTTACAAACATAGTATGATAGTAACCATATTATGAAATAGTTCTAACTATAATTAATAACTACTTATTATATATATTTCTCGAGATATTTTTTTTTTTTAGATGCTAACCATCTAAAAAAAGTTTTCCCGGGAAATATAAATTATGTTCATTAGGGCAGCATCCGGCTGTAAAGTTTTAAGGGGGGTTTGACAATAAAAAGAGTCCTGTCTATTACATTTACAACGAAAGGCAATGTTATTTCCAACAAAACTCTATTTAGGACCTGATGCATAGCTTAATAATAGCTAAGTAGGTTTAAATTTAGTTAAAAAAAGGATTTCTAGTTATTATATATCTTCATGTCACTGTACAAAATAATCTATTTTTCGAAAGATGATTAAAGGTTATCTGTTCCCCGTGCTAAAATGAATTAAAAACAATAAGAAACTTGAAGTGAAACGTTTTTTTGCGAGTCTTATCAGTGTCAATTCTCAGTAGTCACTACAGATTATCAGAAGCCCGAAAACAGTAGGCATAGAAATCGTATTTCAGAGGTCGGATGACTCCATATTGCTCATATTGAGTCTCATCTAGATGGTTAGTCTGAAAGCCGATCCCAATCTCAAAATAAAAACTATACGATGCTGATCATAAACGTCTTAGACCTCATAGTCATTCAACATACTTAGAAAAACGCCGAGTGAATCATACTTTTCACAATTATCATAGACATCGGGACCCTGAAACTTAAGTACACAGAGCGTCATCAACTAGTTACCCCAGCAGAACACACGCAAGTTCAAATCCGAGTTTTTGAAAGTATTCTTTAGAACGCATCAACAGCCGATTGATTCTGTAAAAATCTCACCGTGAAAAGTTAGGTGAAGTGAGCTTAGAGTGAGCTGTCAATAGTGTCAATCCCTAGCATTAGTTGGAATGACAGCTCACTCCACGCTCACTTCACCTAAGTTTTCACGGTGAAATGGTTACAGAATCGCACTGCAGCTTCTAATGTTCCCACGGCTGGGACACAGACCTCCTCTCAGTGGGAAGTAGGCCATAATCCACGCAGGCCCAGTGTGGGTTGGTACCTAGATGTCACATGTCTTAGAATTATTGGTTCTAGGACATGCCGGTTTCCTCACGAGGTTTTGATTTTTGATTCTTTAGAATAGTCGTAACAAATTAAATGTTGTACACACGGCTACACATCAAGCTATGCATTTCTAGTTATAGCTGACCTCGCATTGTATAGGTTTTTCGTACAATCAGAAGTCAGCTTATACTGGTTATGTATAGCTTGATGTGTAGCCGTGTGTACATACATTGTAATATTTTGTTACCCAGTAAGTAATTGGGTTATGGAGGTCAGATAGGCAGTCGCTTCTTGAAAAATACTGGGGCAGCAGTCTCGACATTCATAGCGATCGCTTTACGACCGAATTCGGTTGCAAAGTCCCGGATTGACAGGTGTAATGTATGGAGTGACAGGACTTTGCTATCGAATTCGGTCGGATCGCTATGAATGTCGAGACTGCAGGGGGTATCAAACTGTATCCGATTAGACTGGAAGCCGACCCCAACATAGTTGGGAAAAGGCTAGGCATATAGATTTAACAAAATTTGAGGTCATAAAATAGTGACGTCGTTTGTACCTCTACCCATGCTTGTTTCCGATGACTATATGTATTGTTGCAATGTTGATGTAACAATAGGCAACAATGATAACTAGGGACAGGCCTAGTTCATGATAATGCTGATGAACTCATTAGTTATGATACTTATATTAGTTTACAAAGGGTGCAGTGTTTGTTTTGTTTGTATGTATGTTTGTTACATTATTTTTGCCCTAAGAGATTAGAAGAAAACAATTCTCTATTGAATTTAAAGTTTGACTAACTAATGACCTTCGCTTTGTTGGTATTTCAGCATGTAAATAGAAATATTACAGTTGTATGGGATAAGAAAATGCCCTCTTTCCATGAGTTCCTATTTCAGAGCCAGTGGTTAGGTACTCTCAATTGGTTTAAGAGCTTGCAATAAGTTATTAGCTATTGCAGACCCCTGACCCCTCATATATCATAAGTGTCTTAATAAACAACCTCCTGCTAGAGGACCAGTCCTGGTGGAATGCAAAATCCATACTTACTTTTTTTTGGGAATGGCATCTCGCATTTCAGTATGAGTTAACCGGGTTTGCTTGTGGATGCCTCAATAAATTATGGCTACCAAACAGGGCTTAAAAAACTTAAAAACTAAGCGCGCGCTAAGGGCACCCCCTGTGGGGTACGGATGTCGACTTACATAGAGCGTCGCTGGGAGAGAGCAGCAAGGGACAGGCTGGATCGGAATTAACTCCATACTTACTAATATTATAAATGCTAGAGTAACTCTGTCTGTTCTTTCCTATGGGATAATTTCTGACCTTGACCGTGAGCAAAAGTTAGTGTCCTGTAAAGGACGCTTAGATATTAAGCTAATAATTATCTTCATTTTTAATGCATCTGCTCAATAAAATAGCAAGAGCCATACCACAATTCAGAACACCTTTTACTCCCCTTTACAGCAGGGTCCATCATACTAGGAAATAATTATCTATTGTGTTGCCTAATGTCTATACAAGATACAGCTAAAGACAATTGGAAGATTGCAATAAAGTAGCATCGACCTAGAGAATCATTTTCGCCCGTTTTCCTTAGATGACTTACGAATTGCGTGTAGGAACTCAGATAAAGATAAGTTTCCCTTCAGTAGGTAAGTAGTTTATGATTTCCGAGAGTCAGAGGAATGATTGCAGAGCACATAGGTATATTTTTGTGTTGCAACTGCTTGCAATATTAAACTGACTTCTTTTCCTATTAAGTAGGTACCTACTCATCTGAATAAATCTGCAGTTTTTTTTCTTTCATGTTTAGGTTGCTAATAAGTGTAGTTTCTTAAGGTATTACCTACCTAGTAAGTGTGTTGTGGAGGTCAGATAGGCAATCGCTCCATGTAAAATACTGGTATTCAGCTGCATCCGGTTAGACTGGAAGCCGACCCCAACTTAGTTGGGAAAATGGTTCGGCAGATGATGATGACGTGTAGTTTCTTTCTTTTTTTCACTCTATTTTGTGCTGGATTGTTTAATATAGATTACTAGTCGGCATGTCTTAGAGTAGGTAATGTTAGAATGTTATTTAACGGATTACATTTTGCCGAAATGATGTCAATAGACACATTGTTGTTGTCTGAATTACACGACAACAACGTGTCTGTGTCTATCGACATAATTTAGTAATCACCAACTATTCTTCATGTTTTATTTTTATTTCCTACATACATACATAAACTCACGCTTCTTCCAATGTGTTCATGTTTTTGGGTGGGAAATCATCAAATAACTTCTTCAGCTCTGGGTGGAGCGGGAGGACATGTCAGACTTCTACTGACTAAAACCCACCCGTGTTCCTTCAGTTGCCTGTGCCAGGGGCCACGGTAACTCTTTCGAACAACTCGCGACCCTGGCAGGCCTGCTAGTATCCTTATATACTCCTTTTGTTTAGCGTTCTTCTGTCAAGAAATAGGTACCTACTATTTGTAGCCCTACTGTTTTTATGGTAGTTTGTTAACTAATTAATTGGTAGTTATATTTTCCGGAACAACATACATACGCGTCTAGTTATCATAGCTATGTGTCTATCTAGACAGGCAGTTGACGTCGCTCGTTAAAAAATTAGCCCACTCAAGTGTCGCCATGTGCAATTCCCGGGAAACAATAAATTGTGCAATAATGTCTTTTACTGCTTGATTGCGTGCGCGCCCTTCCGCCATCTTATCTGACAAAAGGCCTTTGAACTTTGTCAATAAAGTTACAATTTATGATTTAACGTTAGTAAATGTGTTAAGTAAATTAAGTTAAGCAATAATTAGATAATTATTTATTGATATTATAATGATATGCAGTTTTGATAAGCATTTAATTGTTTTTATCATAATTATTAGTTATGTCGTCCGGTCTGTGACAGTGAAAATAAAGTTAACAATTCGAAGAATAACAGACAAATTGTTGACAATTTAAATGATAACAATTTTTGTTAAGTCAAATACCTACCTATCTAGTTTGGGTTAAAAACAACAACAATTTTTTACGCCAATTAGGTATTCGTACACAAGCTTAGATAACGGATGGTGATTTTTAAATAAACAAAATTAAAATATATTAATTAGCCTCATTATTAACTGACTTTATTGTTGACTTTTAGTAAATCCGGCTGCACCCGTATTCACGGTATTTTTATTTTGTTAAATTAACTTAAACAATATAAGTATGGACAATTTTTTTAAGAAAAGTTATTTTTTTTGACAAGAAAGTAGGTAGATGACCATAATATGACCCAAACTATGAATCAAGAACACTTTGTTAAAGATTTAAAGAGTTATAGATACAAATAAGTGAGCATCGATAGCAATTTCGCTTCTTTTTCCAGATTTTCTCTACCTACAGGTACAAAAAATCTGGAAAAATCTTTCTTTCTTAACTCTTTTCTTTGAAAAATAAAGCCGTAAATCCGAATTTAGTTTTCAAAAATTCAGTCCACGTTAACAAACTCGGTGTGTATAAAACGGCGATCACCAACACGTTGCAAAGCCAAATGCATTTGATGTTGCCCGTGCAACATCAAATGCATTTCGTAAGTATATACTTAATGGACCAACAATAACCCAGATCATACGGTCCGCCAGTCACAAAGGACTACAGCATATGACTTTCTTCATCCACGAGAACATTGTGAGGTCGCATGTACTAAGATACATATATATTATGATCATGTGTATATGTGCCACAGTTGGACACTCAACTCGTCCCCCACTTCCTGCGAGCTACATCAGCCCATTTATCAATTTACTCGATCAAGACTATCCTTTGAACTCTGCTCGCAGTGTCACCGCTGTGTAGTTTGAGAGACACGATGCAACGATGCACTGGGCAAGGTTCAGACTAGCAAATTGTTTTAGGAAACACAATTTTAGGTCGAGTCCATTTTACATTGTAGCTTTTACTAACAGCTGTAGGTAACAAACCGGAAAGCACGATAAGCTGATGGTCCCGGCTGTCATTTGTAGACCTTTGACGGTTGTTACGGGTACTCAGAAGCCCAAAAGTCTGACAAGCAGTTACAGATGGTTATACTGGAAGCCGACGCCAACATAGGCACCAACATGGGAAAAGGCTAGGCAGAATGACTAGCAGCTCATGTGGGTAATTGTCTGATTTGGGAGGAAGAAATTCCATCTTTGTTTTGTAAAAGGATGACGTACAGAATAAATCAACACATGTACACCTAATTATGCTACCAAAATCCTAATGAATAAGTGGGTTAAATAATAATTATAAAATAATAAAATTGTTTATTTATCCAAAATAAATTAAATATTTATTTATTTTATTTAACATACACAGATTAATTACGATTTTTACAAGCTAACACTAATATATACTACATACAAGTATATAATACGAAAAAATATAGAAAGATGCAGGAGCTCATTCATTACTGTCAATGAGATAAGTGCCCAAAAGGCTGGCAGCATTAACACGTTGGATGGCAATGCTGATTCTTTGGGCTATAAATAGGCCAGCCTTCTGGTCACGTCAAAATAAATAAATACACACAGACACAGTTCAACAGATCAATACAATAGAATAAGCATAGAAACAGCTTGTGCACATTAGATTTAGGTTTACAAAAAGAAAACAAAACAAAAAAAAAGGTCTATGCATACAAAAATAATGAACCCTGTCTCTTAAACTAGGAAGAAAGTATCATATAATAAGAGACAGTGATCGGCCAAAATTTAAATTCAGTAAAACTAAATTTAGTCGGTTATATACGTTTCTTTACAATGAAATCACGTTTTCCTTATTTGTGTAAATATTTTGTTAATAATATCGATATTATTTAACCTAGGTACCTAACATAAAGAGGTTAAATTGGTGTCATGTGATAAGTTTATTCCAAGTAACAGTTATTGTTAATTGGGCAATAAATTATGTTTTAATAAATATTATTGTATTGTATTATTAAATTATTATCATTTTTACTCTCTTTGTCACGGTAATGTAAGCCATAGACTATACTGTCCGTAGGTATGTATAATGTACTCTGTGCTATCTTCTATATATATAAAATTCAAAGTCCTGACTGACTGACTGACTGACTGACTGACTGACTGACTGACTGACTGATAGATCAACGCACAGCCTAAACCGCTGGTCCTAGAGACATGAAATTTTGAGGGTGGGTTCTTCGTGAAGAGTAGGCATCCACTAAGAAAGGATTTTTCGAAATTCCACCCCTAAGAGGGTGAAAAGGGGGGAATTCGTTAGTATGAAAAATCTTATTCCTTGAGTTAATAAACTTGAAACTTGGCACGAATACTTATCTAAATAAATTATGAAGATTGTCAGTTTTTTTTCTTCTAAACTACCCCCTCATAAGGGATTGGGGGGTTTCAAAGTTTGTATGGAAGAATTTTAGCGCGCAGTCCGATTTACTCGAAACTCAGTATTTATATCTAATATTGAAAGTAAAGAATAATGTGTATCAGGGTTTTTTGAAACCTACCCCTGACGGGCTGAAATGGGGTAGTCAATTTTTCAGGGGAGGATTTTACTGCATGGCTTGATTAACTCGAAAATTAGTATAAATAATCTTTGAGTCAAGTTATGAATATATCCCAAACGATTTTTTTAAAATGCCACACCCCTGTGGGGGTGAAAAGCGGGGATACAGTTTATATAAAAAATCTTCTTCATTTAGTTAATAAACTTGAAACTTGGCAAGAATACTTGCCTAAGTAAGTAATAAAGTTTATCATTATAAGTTTTTCAAAACTACCCCTCAAAGGGGGATCTAGAGGTGTTAAGTTTGCGTGAAAGAAATTGAATGCGCGATCCGAGTAACTCGAAACTCAGTATTGATACTTTTGACAGAAAATAATTAATAATAAGTATGTAAAGTTGTCGAAAATTTACCACTGACGGGACAAAAAGGGGTAATTCAGTTTTTAAGGGGAGGATTTGAACTTGAAACTGTATGTTACATTTTCACGCCTAAACCACTGAACTTCTGATTTGGCATAGAGATAGATGGCATCCTGGGGAAGCACATACATTTTATCCTGTTAGCACGTTCCCGTGGGATAATTTCCGACATGCACGCGGGCGAAGCCGCGGGCAGAAGCTAGTACACTATATTTAGATGTTAGCAATTCTTTACTTGTCACCTATAGTTCGTTTTTTAATCCCAGAGACTAATCTGACATTCACGTCTTTTGTGTTTGCGTTTTTTTTTTAATAGAATGTTGACAACATACTACTATACCTACCTAATAGTGATATTGTAAAAGTTAAAGAGTACGTTATGAAACATTGTCATTTCAATAAATTATAAGTAGTTACGGATTGCAGTACACAGGGTGGCAGGGAAATCGACGCGCAACCTGTTACAATCGATTCGGTATATAATTCTGAAACGCCTGCGTTATTAAAAAATAAAAGTAGCTGTTCCATATATTTTGACTGCGTAGGTATTGCACTTTTCTATGAAACAGCTGTTTTTTTTTTTTTGATAACCGGCAATGAATTTCTTCGAGAATTCTAGAATCATGTGCTGAATTCATGGTTATCTACACAATTAAAAACTGTAGGCAGACCAGAATATGCATTTAAGGTACAATTTGTCAGTTTATTATATAAAAAATCATTCAAATACCCAACACAAGATATCGTAGTAAAAAACTAAGTCAAACGAAATTATCTCAATGTAAAACACTCGTTAGAGAAATGGTAACAACTCCTGAAAAAACCATGTGCATTGGACCTCAGGGTGTCTACTTATTTGGTTGTTACTTCTTAACGTCTGAATTACTGAACCAATTGCAACAACATTTAAGTACATAAACACATCCGTTTGACCTCCAATAAATGAAGTAGTTATCTAAACTCACGGCTTTTGCCATGGGGTAGGCAAAAACTACAGAACGCCGCCGCCTTCTACGATCTTTACACACCTACCGTTATATGTATTCTCGTTTATTTTGTTCCTAGAATACGTGTTTATTTCTGTTTTTTTTTAATTCTAGCTGTGTTGGCCGACGACTACTCCTTACCCGATGACAAGCGCGCTCAACTGCGTGAGATGCTCAGAGCACAGTGCCAAAAGAACAACGCCGAAGACAAAGTAGACCAAGTTGAGGTAAGAAAGAAAGAAAGAAAAATATTTTAGGACTACTTAGTAACTAAGTATTGGAACTTGGAAGGAGTTTTATGACGGATTCCAAGTTAGTGTACCTACTCATGCTAGCGTAGGGGAGTTGGATTAAAATACATTAATAGACTAAAGCGAAGATGGTTAAATAAAAGGTTAATTTTCCTGTTGTATTATTGATATAGCCTAATAGACTCCCGTCCCTTAGGTAAACCGTTTTTTGACAGATGGAACTAGTTATTGCAGCAACACTCAATACATTGATGGTTACACGTACGGTATTGGGTACCTATAACGTTTGTAAGAAGCCATAAATAAGATAATTGAATAAGATAAGGCAGTTTATATAATTATTTTATTTCGCCTTTTAAAGTTAACTTTTACGTAAGTAATCTGGAATATGTACGTAGATACTAAGACAGCTGTCAAAAAAAAACCGGCCAAGTGCGAGTCGGACTCGCCCATGAAGGGTTCCGTTACGTTACGATTTATGACGTATTAAAAAAAAACTACTCGCTAAATCTCGTTCAAACCAATTTTCGGTGGAAGTTTATATGGTAATGTACATCTTATATTTTTTTTAGTTTTATCATTCTCTTATTTTAGAAGTTACAGGGGGGGGACACACATTTTACCACTTTGGAAGTGTCTCTCGCGCAAACTATTCAGTTTAGAAAAAAATGATATTAGAAACCTCAATATCATTTTTGAAGACCTATCCATAGATACCCCAAACGTATGGGTTTGATGAAAAAAAAAATTTTGAGTTTCAGTTCTAAGTATGGGGACCCCCAAAATTTATTGTTTTTTTTCTATTTTTGTGTGAAAATCTTAATGCGGTTCACAGAATACATCTACTTACCAAGTTTCAACAGTATAGCTCTTATAGTTTCGGAAAAAAGCGGCTGTGACATACGGACGGACAGACAGACAGACAGACAGACAGACATGACGAATCCATAAGGGTTCCGTTGCCATTTGGCTACGGAACCCTAAAAACGGTTAACCTAATGGGCAGGGTACAATAAGCAATTTAAGTCTAACTTATTATTTCACGTGATAGGTTATATTACAATTAAGAATAGTGTCAAAATGCGCTTTTACACAATTCCGTAGAACTTTCTTAAAGAAAAGGTGGCTGGTAGAAAGTTTGTAAGAAGTAAGTAAGTGTGGGTGGTGGTTTTCATAATTCTCTTCCTGTATTTTACCGTAATGCAAAAGGTACTCAAGTTTCTTATATTAATTACCTACTGAACATAGGTTCCTAGTATTGTATACATGCAAATATATTGTAACTGAACAGACAGCTGTGCTGCTGGGGAGTTTGTTGCGCCACTTCTTCTTCCCAGCGATAGCACTAGGAAGTGGTGAAGGGCGGGCGTTTTTGGGGGACTGTCTTTTGTAATTTTGACGTTCGAAAAGTGCTGATTCTCAGCCTAATTTGAATAAATGACTTTTTATTTTGATTTTTGACTAAGATCAGAAGTCAACAGGTTAATGGTACCAATATTCTATGAGACGCTCTACGACGTTATCTCTACCTAAGTACCTACAATGGGCAGTAGATTATAGGGACGTACCTAGGTATAACAACATATGGACCACGAATGTACAAAATACTCCGATGTTTATAATTTATGTTTCATAGCATTATTAGTGAATCAAAGTGCAAATAAATGTTAAAAGTAAACCCAAAAATTGGCATAATATCTACCGTCCATTAACATGACAATAAGAAGAAACATCTGTTCGTAGAATTTTTGCCGCTATAATAATATGTATTAATTAACATCAAATACTGCTGAACTAAGGCAGTTGGAATACTAAAGAGGTTGTTAGCCCATATTCGGGCCATCTTTGACCAACAGCGGAACACCTGCCGATCTTATGTTTTATGAGATAAACGGTACATACCTATTCGTGATTTTCGATACGGTAGGTACGGGTACTCCATACTACGCTATGTAGCCTGACCGGTCTAGCAATGAAAACGTGGCTGTCAAAACGGCAAAATGGCTGTCTCTACTACAAAGAATATGCGAACAAAACATACAGACTCTCGGTCTCAATCTAGCCACCGTGCAATTCTACGTGAAATAAAGGCGTAAAACATCAAAATAATTATGAATCAAAGAAAATGTTTTTAAGCACTTTTAAAGCCTTTTGGTGTGGTCATTGTTCCGAATTTGAATTCACAACCATTTAAAAAGTTAGAAACAAAGTATAGTTTTATACATAGTTATACAAAAAGTGCTGGGTGGCACGATTAAGTGTTCATAATATACAGGCGGCACGTTGCCAACGGCAGAGGGAACAGACCCTGTTCGGCGTTAGCCGTAGACGCGTCGACGGCTGTCGTTGACAAAAAAGCCGTCGACAACATATTTAAGCACCTTACTCAAATAAGCGAGCGGCACGTTGCCGGCGGCTGCACTGGCCTCTGCCGTTGGCCGCGCCACTCGTGTGTTAGGAGTCCGGGAGTATATAATAGGATAGCACAACTTTTGGCTATGAAGATAAAAATGTCAAATCCACCACCTCACCTGTATTGCCAATTTAAAAAACAAAGCCCAGAGACGATGTCTCATCTAGAACATAAAAATGGGAAAATTGCCAAAAACTACGTTACGTGCAACCAAGACAATATAATATACAAGACAATATACATTTTCCATTAAAATATTCACAAGGCTATTTTCACTTTCAATAACGTGTACCATTTATTATTTGTAGAATGTTGGCAAGGCCTTCGTGGAGTGCGTCAAGGGACTCATTGACGTGCCGACGCTGCAGAGAGAGATCGAGGAAGCCAAGCCCAATGGTGCTCTTGATGAGGTCTTCAAGAAGTAAGTATAATGGTTATGCTTATTTTATGAACCTTTATGCGAATAACGCTATATGTATAAGTATAGTCGACCACTTTTAACAACAATTCCCAAAGAAAATTGACACTTCACTAGGTTCCTATCTAACTACCACATAGACAAATAGATCTTGTCACTATGTGATGGTAAAGTAATTACGAGGCCGACTATTAGAAGACAGATCACCGATTTTAAAAAAAATCCTGGAACTGGGTTCTCTAAAAAAGAAAAAAATTCTATAGGACCTGACCTGCAAAGGTATAAAAGTGTCCGTGCGCTACATTTTTTGAACGACTCAACATCGACAGAAGCTGAAATCGTTATCGTGAACTAGGTTAATCTAATCGATCGTTCTAACCCACAGGTACTGCGCCAAGACTCCTGAACTGAAGACTTGCATCTACAACTTGCTGGATGGCGTGTCTCCCTGCATAGACACCAACGCGCGCGACCAGATGTCGTCCTTCAAGAACGGCACCAACCAGTTCATCGACTTTATCTGCTACAAGGACGGTGACAGGATTGCCCGTGAGTACTTATACCCATACCCTATACGTATTAAAAAAAAGTACGAAATTACTTCTGGACTACAAAATCCGTTGCGTTAATCACTTATTATTGTGGGTCGCCAGAGCGTGGCCTCTCAACTTCAGAATGCGATACGATTTCTGGAGTCAAAATATAATTCTACCTACTTACACTAGTACCTATTGCTACTCAATAAACTTCTGATTGGAATCTGGCTGTAACGGGACGACGAAATTATGGTCAGAACGAACAAAAGTTCTGAAAGTGTCAAAAGTAGTTCAGAACCTCATTCATTTGCTATTCATTCCTCAGACATCTCGATTTTCATTGGGGTGTGTTTTGGTTATTCTGTTAGGTATACTTTTACCTATTTAAACCTACCCGGGAATTCATAACATCTCGGTGAAAAGGTGTAGGTAGGTGCCTACCTCAATTAATCCACATTTAACTATATTCATAACAAACACCAGTGAAACAGGTGTACTTAGCTCAATCCTTTTTTTTTGACAGTGTTCATCGCCGAAGGTGGACCCCAGTGCTTCACCAGCAAGGCCAATGAAGTCAGGGAGTGCGCCAACAAGATCAAGGACAAGTTCTCCAGCATCGAGGCCGCTAAGGCCCTCAGCCTTGACGTAAGTTCTAATCAGTATTTGTATTTGTGAATGGTTTATCCATGGAAAGTTAACAGATCCTTTTTTTTTTGGGGTGGGAAATCATCAAATGACCCCTCCCGCTCTGGGCGGAGCGGAAGGGAGTGTCAGACTTTTACTGACTAAAACCCGTGTTCCTTCAGTTGCCTGTGCCAAGGGCCACGGTATCTCTTTCGAATAACCCGCAGCCCTGGCGGAAGTTAACAGATCCTCAGATACCTATAATGTATCTATTTAAATAAAAATAAAACGCTGTTCGTTGGTAGCGCATCACTTGAGAAAGACTGAACCGATTTGACTATAAAAGAAAAATTTGAAAAGTTTTTAGGAAAATTTTCAAATTCGGGAAAATCGTAACGTCCATTTTTCTATGGGATTTTTTGTATGAATTATTGAAATTGGAGACATAATTAGAAACAGGAGTAGGTACTGTCCGAATAAACCGGACCCGACGGGTCAGCTAGTCTATATACCTATACTTTTAATAGAACCTACCTACTTAATGTCAAGAAAGAACACACACCACAGAATATACAGTCAACTACACGTCAGTAGTGACAATTAAATAACGAAGATTCTTCTGCTACGAAATAATTGGTCGTGTAGTTGAATGCATAAAAAGCCAAAACTTCAAATGGGTTGCTATACTTGAAATAAGACTAATTCCATTTTATTTTGATATACAGCAAAAGTGCGCGACGTTCGACGAACTGTCGGCTTGTATTGTCACAAAGTTGGAAGGCTGTGAAACACCCACCCCGAGCAACATGGCCGAGTCCCTCTTCAGATTTGTACGCAAAGGATCGCCATGCAACAAAGATTGATTTCTGGTGAGAATTTATTATTATTTAATTTAGTTTTTATGTGCCTTGCAGTAGGTATGATATTAAATGAAGTTCAGGGTTCCATAGTTAAGTAACATGCTGTGCTGACATCATAACGCTAAATTGCGACTCGAGAATAAAAAGATGTGCTTTTCTTACCGTCCATAGCTTTTCCTTAGTAAAATAGCAAAAGACAACTCCGTTATGTATTTCTTTTAACTTCTGGAAACTGAATAGGTACATACTATCAATTATTTAAAAAAAAAACGAATGCTATCCGAATAGTCGTAGTGACATAAGTTTCTATTTATATGTGTACAGACGCCAGCACGTCAAGCTACTACAATCTGTCAAATTTCTTTAACAGATTTTCAACTTTATCGTTAAAGCATTAAGGTTCAAAGTTGATTGGAAAAATTTGACAGTTTCGGGTAGCTTGACCTGCTGGCGTCTGTACGTTTAGGGATGTGTCTTGCCCATTTCTTTTGCGATCGATCACAGTTAAATTAGATCCACAATTTATACATTTGTAGGTAGGTAGATACTCATTCAATTTTTAATTGATTTATTTGTTTTTGTTGCAGAAGAACTGATTCGTCGCTGATAGTCCAAGAGTTGGGTGTGATCATAAGTGCCAATAATAATTATGTAATGTTAAATCGCTGTGCAAGAACTGTAACTTTCAATACATAAACATAAGACCAATATGTGCGTTATTTACTCATTTCCCTTCCCCATGAAGTTACCAGCCGTTATATCTACTACTATTGATTTCTGTAGAAGCTATACGAGAATCTAGATGGCGCTGTGTGAAATGTCCAGGGATATTATTATTATTAATCCCTCTCGAAGAGCGGAGGCCTATGTCCTAGCAGCGGGAACATTATAGGCTGATAAGCTAACATTAAATAGTACAGCGGCTAATACACATGGTAGGTAATGTCTTTTAAAATAAACCAATAACAATTAACCTAAAACCGAACGCAGTTTTACAGATAACTACGTGAGTGTTGAATAGAATTCAACACTCACGTAGTTAAAACTTGATAGGTATTGTACAGTCACGAGCAAAAGTATGTATACACTCGGCTTTAGTTAAAAGCGATTTACTCTTTTAATTTTTAATGAAACTTTATGTTGTTACGAACATAGCATTTTCGTACCCATAGGTTTATGTAATGTGTCTTATTTCAACGTTGCATTCGTTATTTCACGAAAAAATTGTAATTGAAAGTTGCCAAGTGTTGACATATTGGTGCTCGTGACTGTACGCCTGTACAATATATATATTGCACCTTTCGAGCAATAAGTATGCTCTGTAAGTGTGCATACACACGAGCGTCACACGCCAAAGTTAGAGGCAACTGTAGCCGTTGACAACGTGGCGCTCGTGTATTTGAGTACGGTGCTCAAATACACGGGCGGATAATTCCGATCCAGCCTGTCACTTGCTACCCTCTCCCAGTAACGCTCTAAGCCGAGGTCCGTACCTCACAGGTTTTTAAGCCCTGGCTGAAGGTCTTAATTTATTGAGGCATCTACAGGCAAGCCCGGGTAAGCAGACAACAACCTCATAGGTAGAACAGCGAGGCCAAAAAAAAAAAAACACCGGGTGCATGTTGTCGACGGCAGTCGCTGACGCGTTGACGGCAGCCGTGGATACTTGTCGAAGGCCGCTGTTGCCTCTACCGACGCTTGACGCGTCTCGCTCATGTGCATGAGCACTTAGGGGTGCTACATACATATACGAATCAGGCCGACCCGGACATGTGTATAGCACCCCTTATTTAGTCGGAATAAATTAATTGTGTTGGAAATTAGGATTAGGATTGAAAACAAATAAAACAAACTATTTTATACTTTCATCATTTATTTGCAAATATTGTAAAATGATTAGAAACCACGTAGCAACATATACAAATACCTAGCTTCCTACCGGACATCGAACCTACCTTTGATATAGACAATAATATGGCTCCTATTAACTAAACAGTCAACTAAGCAATACCTAGTTTATTTCTGTATCTAATCCGTAAGATGAGAAACTTGCTAATTTTTTTTTAGTTTTAATTTTAAGTAATTCAAATATAAGACATGTTAGAGATATGTAGGTAATGGCACTCAAAGCTTGCAACAAAAAAATGTCTTCTGGAGCTGTTATAAATTATTGATATATATTGTTGTCACAAATTAAAAACGTTTCTCATAAATATCCATTATTATAAGTTAAGGGCTGATTTTTCCACGTCTCCAGATTACTGATTTATTCGTGGAACAAAATTGACGTTTGACAGTTTTCGTATGAAATAACTGTCAAAATTTCAAAATTATTCCTCGAATAAAGTTATCAGATGATTGAAAAAACAGCATTTAAACGAAATAAAAAAAATTTAAGTTATTTGTCACATCAATAAAGTAAAGCACCATTTACACGATGCTAGTTTCTTGCCTGTAGCATCATTATAATTGACGCAAAAACTGACGTTCGCGTTGCTTCAACATCTGGTATGCAACAAGCAATCTAATCGTATCGTGTATATCAGGCTTTATATAGCTAGCGGTCCATTTGAGCGGAAAAGTGCAGAGCCAGGAAATCATTAACCAATAGAATGCCACTATGTGCCGTTATTCACGCTTTACTGGACAGGGAAACTTCACAGTACTACGCCGCCCTTTGCTCAAATGGTTAGGTAGCTTAAACGAGAACTAGGTAGTTGATAACATAATCGGCTAGTATATTTTAAACTAAAACCCAGTTAAGGTGCATCATAGACCAACAAAATGTGCGTGATACAATAAAGCTGGGGCAGGCCGCGTCGCAACGCAACGCATTGCAAAAAACCTCCTTCATCACTCTCGTAAATTACACACAAATATTTAAATGCAAGTGCAAATTCATATTATTATATTTCACACAAATATGCCTTCGGTCTATGAAGCGCCATAGAATATATGCAATCCAAACCAATAAAATATTAAGGATATATTAATATAAATATAAAAAATTTTATTTAACAGAATACATACAATCTGATTTTACATATTTAAATGCAAATGCAGTGAAAACCACTGTTATAAAATACGTAGACATACAAATCATACCTGCTTTCAGTTGAATGTTTCTTTTAATAACTAAACTAACGGACTTTTCAGTCTCATTTATCATACATATTCACTATAAAATGTTCAGTTAGGGAGTTCCCACGAGCAACTTTTGTCTCCGCAACTAGTTTGACTCTCACATCAAGTCTACGGGTTTGTCTGACAGTGCGCGCATGTAGCGACGCGACAGCTTGGAGACATTTTTGTCCGCAGGTTTGGAGGCAACTGCCCCTCATCTATTGGTTGCAACGCAAGTGCGCGCGCGGCGACAAAAAAGGAGCATTCCTGTCGCTCCCGTGTGCGCATCGTCCAAATCATGGGGAGACACAGGGAGGGCAACTAATTGCTCGTGTCCCTTATTTGTAGGACAATATTGAAAACATAGAAAAGGAAATAATACTTCGTTAAAAAGCGGAACGTCTGCTATTAACTTTTCGGGACGTATGATATACCCAGTCCCACGTAATTTCACGAGAAAATATTTATTTCCTATGATTGTTTTTTTTTTTAATAAGTGATTATCTACATACATAGCCATAACTATTCACTAAACACCAACCCTAACACCAAACTTCGTTTTCTCCTAAAAACAATATAATGGACAGAGCAGTAATCAAATATGCAAGCGAGACTTGCCATTTTTACTTGCTATTATCGACTTTATAACTTACACACTAAAGTTCATATTACAGTGTTGCCGGTTTCTTTCGCTTTTATTAAGCATTCTGATGTTTGAAAATGAGTACATCTTTCGGACGGCTGTTGTTCAAAAAAAAAACAGATTTTAATATTTAATTCTGGCTACATCTAGATTCCATCCTAGTTATAGATATGCTAGAGTAGTTCTTTTATATGTATATATCTGTCGTAAAGGACGATTTTTTTTTATTTTTGACTTATGCAACCAAGCTAAGCATTTCGTTGGCCACATTTATTTGGCAAATATATTATGTAACGATATGTAACTTTGCGATAAATGTCTCACTTTTTTTTTGTAAAATTGTGAATGATTTTAATTGGAATTGGATTGGATAAGGGCTAATTTTTCAATAGACAAGTAATTTTTATTCGTAGGATAAAATTGACGTCTGACAGTTTTTGTATGGATGAACTGTCAAAAATTCAAAATTATTCCTCGGATAAAATTATCTGGCGTTAGAAAAACAGCCCTAAGTGTTTTAATCACAGTCTTTAAGCATTAGCACTATTAGGCTAATTTAGAATATAAAGGAACGCAAATCACCTGAAAAATTAAGTGCTAAATAATGTAAATATAATTTATAAAAATATTAAAACTGCACGATTCTCTTAACACAGTATGTCTTTCGATTTCTTAATATAATGTTTTTCATAATAATCTTGAATAAAATTGTACAAAAAGTTTCAAAATAATAGAATGTACAGACGCCAGCACATCAAGCTACTACAATCCGTCAAATTTGTTTAATAAATTTTCAACTTTATCGCTGAAGCATGAGGTTCAAGGTTCATTGGGAAAATTTGACAGTTTCGGGTAGCTTGATGTGCTAGCGTCTGTATTTAAATATAATATTAATGATAATTTTCCGATTGTATATTTGGCCGATTTTACCTAATAATCAAGTCGAGACTAATACTCGTGTTGGAGACAAAACTCGAGCCCTTTTAGGTACATTATCTTGATTTTATCACTTCTGATTGGTTCTGAAGTAGTAATAATAGAGAAATAATGATGAAACGAACGTCGCGATCAAATGTGCAGTGACCAATAGGAATTGAGCAATATGACGCGATGCCAGGGATTCTCCAATGGCAGATATTCATTTCAACTCACGGGTGGTTAAATTTCGGTACTTTTTGATGTGGTATCACTCCATACTTACTACTCCGAGCCTTGGGCTTTAACCTTCATAGTGTTGTTTCACAACAATCGTATAGACCTTATAATTACGTACTTTGTTCTATCCCTCGCCTTCCCAAAAAATACATATAAAAATTAAAAAAGAAATATGCGACCTCGTCTTTAAAATGTATCAAAAATGCCTCTACAATATTTATAATTACAGCTGTCATCTTGCAACATATTTGTTTTTATTTTACTATAGATGGCAGCACCAGCGTTTGAGATCGCATACGACCTGTATTTTTGTACCTCATTAGGTATGTTTATGATTGTATTCGCATAGCGTTGTAGTAATTAAAGTTATAGCTGTACGAGTGCTTAGCTTAATCTAGTATGCATCGTTTAAGCGAGTAATGTGACAGCTAAGGCCGTAATAAGCGTTGCAGTCGTCACTGCAAGGCCGCTGGCTGCACCGGGCGAGTTACTTTCTTCAGTCTGAAAATCGAAATAAATGTGTTAAAATGTGGAGTTCCATTTTTGACCACTAACCTATAATAATCAACTACGCTGGACTTCATACTATCGGTGACAAAATGAAGACATTTGATTTTTTCCATTTTGGCGCTGACAGCAACGTGAGCGTCTGGGGAACTATTGGTTTTGATAGCAAGTTTTTCAAGATGCGCATCTCATGATAAAAATGTTCAAATATCTCGTAGTAACACAAAAAGTCTTCTTCCACGATTTAGACATACATCATTAGAGACGTACAGACGCCAGCACATCAAGCTACTACAATCTGTCAAATTTATTTAATAGATTTTCAACTTTATCGCTAAAGCATTAAGGTTCAAGATTGATTGGGAAAATTTGACAGTTTCGGGTAGCGTGACCTGCTGGCGTCTGTACCAAAACAAAACGACGGCCATTTGCGGCAATGTGTCAATTTTAGTTCCTGAGACGCTCGAGCGAGGCGCTTTGAATCGGCACAAAAAACAACTGTCATTTCATATAGTACATATATTTAGTCCAGCGTACTTGTATAATATAGGTCATTGTTTTAGACCCTTCATATACACCGTTAAATTTTGATCGTTTTAATCCTTAAAAGGGGTCATTGTACTCATCATTATGAACAACTTTTACTACGGGAGTACGTACGGGACCAACACTGAAATTGTGAAAAAAAAAATCAGTTCATCTATACATTATGTCGAGTTACGCGAACGCGAACATAAATCTATGGATAAACAGATTATTTTTTTTCACGATTTCAATGTTGGTCCCGTAGTAAAAGTTGTTCATAATGATGAGTACAATGACCCCTTTTAAGGATTAAAACGATCAAAATTTAACTGTGTATATTAATTATGTTTAATGGATCCCATATTTTTTTGTGATTTAAAGTCACAGGTATTCTGAAATAAGATGAACAACAAAAAAGACAACAGGTGAGTCGTGTTTTTCATAATGAAGGAAGGAGACTGATATTGCAAAGCACATACACAGAAAAGAGAAAGAAGAAAATACAGGTTTTGATCAGCGGGGTAATTGCGTAACACACTAAAAGTAGGAATAGCTGTCATTTTGACAGTTCAACAACATTCATTGCGCTATTTACGTTGTTGAGCAGAATTTTTTTTCGAATATAAGAACCAATGGATTAGCAAGATCCTTCAAAATGATTCAGATTGTAATTGTGAATCGAAAACGTAAAACAGAAATCTTCTCAGCTTCATGTTCTTTGTGAATGAAAGGTGAAAAGGTAATACATACCTCAAAATAGGATTTAACATTCTAATTTCTACTGATCCTAACAAATATATTCATACATAAAACATAATAAAGCGTCACGCATTGTTTCCCCCACAGGGGTGGATAGAGGCGTACCTCACTATAGTACACTCACATTTCGCCAGTTATGTCTAAGTCCCATGTTTAAGCCATGTATGTGTGTGTCGTTTTTACATCGTTCACACGTATAATTATAAATTCAACATTAATGATGTAACGAATATTTTTCTAACAATATAATTTAAAAGAGTGTCCATAGAGTCTTTTGACCGTTCTTCTCTATAGATACTATCGCCAAAACCTATATCTGACCATTTTGAAAACAAAATCCCGTGCACATGATGACCACAGCTGAGTTCGTAAGTAAAACAAATTAGAATCCTTATTAGGTCTACTAATAATATACACTGCAAGCAGGAATAGTCTTTTGGAGGTATGAGGAACAGGGTGTAAAGTTCACTCAACCTCCATAGAAAAGGGAGAATCCTCCGACCAGACGGGTGTTGTGTCTGGCGGGCAACTGCCCAACGATTGATGTTGGGAAATTGTATCTATGCTAATTGCGCGGTAAACTCTGCTTGCGAGATGCAGGATTTGCGTGACGTCAGTATGACGCGTTGTTCGCATGTGGCGTTGTAGATACCGCTACAGTCTTTACGGTGGTCAGATATACAATTTGGCGACAGAACCTACCTACTACGGTTTGGAATGGACAACTAGCTTCATATTTCTGACTAACCAACTCCTTGACAATTCAAAAGTGCCTGAAAATGTAATTGAAATAAATGCTTTGAGTTCGTGTATGTGTATATATGTGTGTCAAATATATCCCTTCACCAATTATGCAATTTTCAGGCCTCCATTTCTTAATTTCTCTGTGTAGTGAATAACATGGCGATTTAGCAGACGTTCACACAATGATATAATGATTAAGGATATTTGTGCTCATGTTATACAACTTACAGAAATCCGACCTCGGCCTTTGGGTTTGTCAGTCGCCTATTAAAACATGCGTGATAATAATATATTAGTGCAACACATAAGTTCGATTTGACAATATTGCTGTGAGCAAAACTGTGGCAGTGCTTAGTGCAATGTGAAATAGGTGTTATTTACACAATAAATAGATATCATTTTTGTTAAAAAACATATAAAATTAAGGCAAAGATAGTCAGTAACTTTTTGTGAGTTAAATAAATTAAATAATAAATAGATATTATTTGTTACTGGGGATAAGAAGGCATTATTGTCATATTTTTTGTGCGATTTGGGTTTCAGTTAAATAAATACACAAATAAGTAAAAAATACATCAACTGAATTGTCTTTCGCACTTAGCGTATTTCCAACATAGGCGTTGAAGTTGCGTTAACGCCGCGGGGACGCTATATAAACGCATACACTGCGCTAGCGACGTGCAGGTTGTACCAATTTTTTTTTTTAGCGTTGCCCCGCACCCGGAACAACTACTTGTAGGTCATACAAATATTAGTTCCGTGCGGGAATCGAACCCGCGACACACAGCACAGCAGTCAATCGCTTAACCACTGCGCCAACCGTGCCGTCAAATTTTCGTGAATTATCGTGAATACACCTGTCGCGGCGTAAGTGTATACGTTCAACAGACGCCTATGCTGGGTCAACGTTAAAAACGAAGGCACTGAAGTTATTTTATGTACAACACTTTTCTCCACGACAATGTATTAATAAATTAACTTACTTTAGCAAACTGCTTGCAAGGCGTCGCCTTCCTGATGAAGTTGAACAGCGAGTCCACGATATTGGACGAGGTCGGCTTGGGGCACTTCTCTAGTACGTTGACGATACACTTCTGTAATGTCGCCATTTGGTTGCACTGCTTTTCCTGAAAATATAAAGATTTAATGATTTATTGCTTTTACGAGTAGGTCGAGAAATAATAATAATAGCAGGTGAAGCTTTGGTAGTCGTTGGGTTAACTCCGCATCGAAGCTGCGCTTTACATCGACAGGCGTCGTTTTGCACAGCCTATACGTTTTTGACGAATGCCTACACTAGAGGAGAAGAGAGAGCCTTACTGGTCGGCTCCAACGATTTAAAAACTTAAAACACCTAATGGTTAGGTCAACGTTTTATAGAGGTTTGAGTGCGCACATGTGTAAGCGCATCCATCAATGAAATAGCTAAAAGAAACACGTAAAAGTTTTCATTCTTAAAAGGGGGATGCGCTAAAATAACCTATAATTTTTCAGATAATTTTCGTAATCTTACCTTGAACTCAAACTGCAAATTTCCAGAATCGCTGATGTTCTTAAGGTTTTCCGTCGTCTCTGAATCGAAGGTCGAGTTCAAGCAGTCTTGAATAAGTTCCGATTTGTCCTGGAAACACTCCTTGCCGCCTTCTGCGATGAATACTGAAAATAAAGGACAAAATATATTTTTGAAATATATAAATTAACGGTTGTCACAGGTTATTATAATGCAATTGGTATACAGCGTGGCGCTTTAATGGCGACATTAATTTAACACACGTATACGGTTTTGCGTTGCAGTTTTATGAATATATTTTAATTTAATTAAACATTAATATTTATTTATTTATTAACAATTTTATAAAATAGCATCTTAGAGCAACCTAACTTAAAGAACTGTAGCGCAGGGGTCATTTGCCGGATCATAACATCGCATCAATGTCATTAAAACAATTAACGAGCAAAGAGAAGGCGAATTGAAGGAAAGAGAGAGAGCCCTATGTCGGCGCGCGGCGCAGGTGGAAGTTTTCAAGTTACGATTTTTTTTATGTTGTTATAATTTTTATGATTACTGGCCACTAGCCCTACCCGTGTGTTAAATTAATGTCACCGTTGTAGCGCCACGTTGTATAATCCAACGATTGATGTTAGGTAAATAGGTCGTAGCCGTAGGTAAGACTTGAGTCTGCTATAGCTCTGGAGCCAGGGTCTCAATTTTTCTGTAACTTTATATCAATAAATTTATTTATTTTATTTATACATTCTTTACGATTGGTTCTGCTACACGCCGAAGTGGTTATTCCAAATGGTCACTATCCTTCTTTATGGACTACATTGCCTTACGTATGTATCTATGTTACTGAACGTCAAACAAGCTTGGGAAACGACTCATTTGCCTTTAATTACACTGACACCCATACCCTTCAAAGCGGAACACAGCAACGCTGCTGGCGGTAGAAATAACTATAGTAATCTTCGATCAACAATAGCACTAGATTAAGGATTAGGAACAACATAGCTCAAGTGGCCGCAATTGCATATAACTTGATTATAAACCTTAACCTTTAAACATAAAGTTTATTATCGTTTGCAATATATTTAATACTTTGATGGAAAAGTAAACGTTAATAATATTTATGGAAAAATAAAACATAATTTCTAAGCCATAAGGTTGAAAAAACTATGTTGCAAAGTAAGACCACAACATTTGTGGTCTTATTTTTCCGCCCGTTTTTGATGCGCTTATCGGAAATCTAGTACTATTATTATAGATGCATCACCGCACCCTAATTGCGAAACAGACTATCGATCTCAATCTGAATCTTTTTGAAACGGACATTGCTAATCCATTGCTTCATAAGTTCGAAAAATTTGTCTGCTCAACACGTAAATAACGCAATGAATGTTGTTGGACTGTCAAAATGAAACCGATTCCGATTGATTGTGTGTTACACAATTAAGGGGTAGTTCTTGTTGAAGGAGCCCAGCTCATCCCGCCATCTCCGTCTGAGCCTGCCACGATATCGCTTGCCAATAAGAAGGACCCATTGGGTCGTAAGTTTGGCCCATTGGTCGTCTGACATGCGGCAAATGTATCCAGCCCAACTCCATTATAGCGTGGGAGCTGTGTTAAGAAAAAAAATTCTGTACAAACTTACATGCGATCCGGTCGCCATCCTTAAAACAGACAAAGTCGGCTAGCTGCTCAGTAACGTTGTACAAAGTCTTGAAGTTCTTCTGTTCAGGAGGCGAGAAGCAAGGCTTCACCGTCTCCGTCATATTGCGGAAACATTTTTTGAAATCCGGTGTCTTGGCACAGTATCTGGAAACAAAATTGAACTGAGTTATCTCGACTTCCAAGGTTCATAAACGTATGGCAAATTGGCGTTGTATGAGAGTCTCATATTCCTTTTATTATTTAATGGATCCGCTCTTGACTTTGAACTCGCCTGATGAAAAGCGATGGAAGAGGTCTACGACGGAACTGTCTATTCTAGAAATTTCCTGTGGGTAAGATTGTGCTGAACTTCATATTATAAATTTTATTACTAATATGGGCTACAATCTATATAAATAGACATGAAATGCTTGTTCGTTGGTAAGCACATCACTTGAGAACGGCAGTTTTTTGTTTTAAAACGTTCGTAATAAGGAGGTTTATTTATAAACGATGATTATTTATTTATTAAAACTTTATGCACAAGTAAAAAAAAATACTGTACAAAGGCGGACTTAATGCCTGAGGCATTAAAGGCTCGGGGATTAAAGTTAAGTGACATTCAAACGTCAAAAATGTATGGTTAAAGAGTTGCTGATCGCTACTTAACTTTAGGCAACGTTTATGAATAAAGAGGATGGTGTTTAGTGAAATAAATATTGAAAAGTTGTTTTTAGGATTCCGTACTCCGTACCAAAAACAGAACCCTTATAGGATCATTTTGTTGTCCGTCTGTCTGTCCGTCCGTCTGTCAAGACCCTTTTTCTCAGGAACGCGTGGAGGTATCAAGTTGAAATTAATACCAAATACTCAGGTCTGTGGTCCCTTGCAGCAGTGAAAAATCAAACTTCTAAGTCGACGCGATCAAAAAATACGGCCTTTTATGCTCCGTTTTTGCCGCATATTTTGACACTCGCAAGGGAATCAAAACCTATAAGGTACTTCCCGTTGACCTAGAATCATGAAATTTGGCAAGAAGCAATGTCATGTAGCACAAGTAAAGGAATAAATCTACGTATTTTTTGCTGCATCATCATCATCATCAGTTGTCGTTACGGGTAGTCCGAAGCCCGAAAGTCTGACAACCAGTCTTACCTAGGGGTATCGTATTACCCAGTAACTGGGTTGTGGAGGTCAGATAGGCAGTCGCTCCATGTAAAATACTGGTACCTATTCAGCTGCATCCGGTTAGACTGGGAGCCGACCCCAACATAGTTGGGAAAAGGCTAAGCAGATGATGATGATGATGTAGTTGCAACACAAAAAAAAAATACTTTTGCGATTACAAACTTATTTGCAGTTGGTAAACTAACCGCGACGGCGACCTATGTCGATGTATGGGGACAACAGTTTTCCAACGGCAAAGTTAAGTTTGTCCCTCAATCCGTTTATCTTTTTATGTTCGGTACTTTCATAGTTTATGAACTTTAGTCATTTTTACATATAAGTACATAGGTACATAGATTGTATCACAGGGCAAAAGACTACCCTGTTCCGTGGATTGTCTCTAAATCTATGTAATATAATAATTTATAATCTTACTGATGAAAAACCGACCTCAACCAATCTACTGAACCGGTTTTGATGAAATTCGAATTTGGGACCAATTTAAGTTTGTACGGAACCCTCGGTGCGCGAGTCCGACTCGCACTTGGCCAGTTTTTTCTATGGGATTTTTGTATGAATTATTGAATTTGGACAGGACAACGTCCGTCGGGTCAGCTAGTTATGAACATAACTATCTAGGTATGGTATGGTCATACTGGCAAAATGTGTGTGCTATGGGTACACCCTCTCCATGTTATCCCAAACACATACAGCATACTTTCCCCAACTTGATTTTTTTTTTGTGTTTGTGTTCTTTTTTGCGTCATGTTTGCCGCAATAAACGTATTTTCTTTCTTCCTATGTTTATGTACAATCGCCAAAATCTATATCTGACCACCGTAAGGACTATTCCTGCTTGCAGCGCATATTATTAGTAGACCTAAGAAGGATCCTCTTTTGTTTTACTTCCGGACGCAGCTGTGGTCATCATGTGCACGGGATTTTGTTTTCAAAGGTTTTGGCGATAGTACATATTATATGATAGTGTCGCGTAAAGTCGTGGCTATTTAGGAGCCGTCTCGTTTGAGCATGGCCCATATACTGCAACGTTGTAAAGGGAAGTAATCATTATCTATGTCAGACAGTTGTTGATAGTACTCTGTTCTTATTAGTCGACTTGAGACAGCTCACGTTATTGTCCCCACTGCTGGGACACATGCCTCCTCTTTTCGAGAGGGATTGGGCTGTAATCTACCACGCGGGCCCAGTACGGGTTGGTTTATGTTGACGCCCCATGAATAGATCTTAGTGCTGTAGCGTTGGTACTCTTTGGTGAGTCACCAGAGGAGTTGGTGACTTGACATGATATAAGACGTCAGTGGCTTTTCTCTTCTCCATAAAAAATATATTTTCTTTAATTAATTCTAGCAGTTCAATTCATATTCCTTGTACAGACATTCACCTTCCATCATATCGTGTTTCTTTATATGTGGACTTCATTATACTAGAAATATAAAACTTTAAATCATCTATCATTTGTGTCCCCATACTTTCCCACTTCAGTGCCATCAACCGGTCAACAAATCCAGCCTCCAGCTTGGAGGCTGGATTTGTTTCTGGGAAATTCCTAATAAAAGAAACCCAATGGAACTTTGACGAGGGATTAAACCCTCCGTTCAGAAGCCGTGCTTGCGACCACTTGAGTCGAGGCAAGGTTTTTGTAGGTAGTGGCAATTAAAAGAGTATCACATTTATGCCTATGATCATTAAGATCCACATTTGCATGTTTAATACTAACTTTTTAAACACTTCATCGACCTGCCCAGTTGGCTTGGCATCTTCGATCTCCTGCTGCAACACTTCCGTGTTCACCAATTCGTTGAAGCATGTCATGAGGTTGGTGGCCGCTGTCTGAAATTAAAGAAAACAATAAAATTGTGCTTTGATGAAATTGATGTAGAGGTTAGAAATATTTGTATGGTGTCATCTGACATTATGCTGAGCTGAGGCCCATTTGGCATTATAAGCATTATGTTTTTCCTGTTTTTATAGTTTTAAGTTGTTTTTTGTTCTAATGCCTATAAACGCAATTTTCTTTCTTTCTTTAGCACAGTATCAGTCGAACGAGTTCCACTACTGGGCTCCCCCAAGTATGGTATAGGAGAAGTTTTATAGATACAGGGTGGCGGGGACATCGACGCGCATACTGTTACCATAGATTCAGCACATGATTCTGAACACCCCAACACACGTGCGTTGAAATTTTTCGTCGGTTATTAATAAAAAGTTTGCTGTTCATTTACATTTTGACCGCCTAGGTATAGCACTTTGCTATGAAACAGCTGTTTTGTTAACTTTTTTATGATGAACTAAACATATCAACGCCCCCCAGCGTAGATCAATTCATATTCGTGCTGAATTCATAGTTATGTTTTGAATAATTTGATAGAAACTAATTGATCAAATATAGCAAAACACTAATAAGTACGGTCTACTCATTTTATTGTAAACGTGCCAAAACAACTATCATAAATAGGTACCTACGCAAAGGTGACACCTCACATGTGTCACGGTAATGTTAGATAACATTATCGTGCCTGTGTATAGCGTAAAACAGGGAAATTCAAACCATTTTGTTGTTCAGTACTACTGATTCTATCAAAAATTAAATGTTATAGAAATATAGTTAAAATATTCCGCCTGTATAACATAATTTACATCAATAGTTTAAAAGACAAACGCTTTTGAATTTCACTTAAGTCAATGTACGAGTACCTTGCCTTTTCCTATGTTAGGGTCGGCTTCTAGTCTAACCGGATGTAGCTGAATAAATATTCCTTTATTCCTGTAAAATATTTACTGGCCTTTTTATAGCAAAAATAATAAAATTTGCCGCGTTACTTAACTCAAAATTGCTGTTTTTATTTAGTTGTCAGTCTTCTTGCCAATAAGCGATGTTTGCACGTGACTGTACTGTGTTGCAAGCAACGCTAGTAAGTAGGTAACGTTTACATCATCATCTGTCTAGCCTTTTCCCAACTATGTTGGGGTCGGCTTCCAGTCTAACCGGATGCAGCTGAATACCAGCAAGTAGGTAACGTTTACATTACTACATAAAATACTTTACCTAACTAAACAAGTTTCACGTGACGTAGTTTTTTTCCTACTTTTTGTATTCTATACAATGGTCGTCGGACTAAAATGAACAGTGTCTATAATCAACTTAGTTTATATTTATAAACATTACAATCAACTAGTCTTTATTTACATATTTTAAAGGTTATCAACACGAAGAAGTTTCTTCTACAATATTCGAAACAATCTTTTTCAATTATCTCTCTATGATTAAGAAAAAAAAAATATACATACATACATACATAATCAGCCTATAATGTTCCCACTGCTGGGACACAGGCCTCCTCTCTGTGAGAGGGAGTGGGCTGTAATCTACCACGCAGGCCCATTGCGGGTTGGTTGATGTCTCATGTCTTCAAATATTTTGTTCTAGGACATGCTGGTTTCCTCACGATGTTTTCCTTCACCGTTGTGAGAGCAGTGGTGATGAAATTATTTACACAAAGTAAAGCGCCTGTCTGGGTTCGAACCCACGAGGCCACGACCTACGACTCGTAAGTCGGGACCGTTACCACTGGGCCACCAGTGCTCACCACCATCACCACTGCTCACAAAAAAATATAATTAAGATAATTTCATTAAAAAAGAAGGAAGGTTTACTTTACTTTTTTGTTTGTGGAAAAGTTCTAACTAACAACTCAACAAGAAGTAAAAGTTAAAATTTTAATCTAATTCGTAGGCACTGAAACTAAGCTGTTTTACACCTACCTAGGTAACAATGTTTTTCTTATTCACTACAAGTACAAACAGGTAAATTAAAAAATCCTTTAAACAAGAAAAAACATTATCTCAATCACAACACAATCATAATGGCCTTAGCACACCTCAGACGCGAAAATAATGATGCGAGGCGGTTCAACGAATTCCGCTGTGAAACATTACCTACTAAATGTCGCCAACTGGGTTCGGTAACGATCGACGCAAGAGCAGTTTTGACCTTTGACCCAGAGTCCTAATCACGAGGAAGGTCATTATATTGTTGATCCAAGTAATAGGTATTAAAAATCCCTAAATACAAGATAAAACTATTTTTTTTAAATAAACTCTCATACTAATATAATACTAATTTTTTTAAATAAACTCTCATACTAACTAGTTTGGGAGTTTATTTTTTAAAATTAGTTTTATCTTGTATTTAGGGTTTTTTTTAAACACTAGATATGTATAAGTAAGTTTCCATGATGAATTACCTAACAATATATCGTCAACTAGATAGGTAGTTATAGTTTATAGTTGACGATATACTTATTATTGTTACCGAGCTAGCTCGGTAACGAGAACCAAGAGTTCTGACTTTTGACCCATAGTTCTAATCACGAGGCACTCATATTGTCTATCGAAGTGATGCATACAGGGCGACGTCATAACTATCATACACTAGCTGCGCCACGTGGTTTCACCCGCATAAGTTTCGATCCCGTGTGAATATCGTGATAAAAAGTATCCTATGTGTTAATCCCGGTTATAAACTATCTGTGTGCGAAATTTCATCCAAATCCGTTCTGTAGTTTTGGCGTGAAAGAGTAACAAACATCCAACCATCCATCCATTCCATCATCCCAATTTACATGTGGTCGGCGCAACGTATTTTTCTTCCATACTTCTCTATTAGTTGTCAACTCAGTCGTCACTTCCTTCTAACCATATCATCGATCACATAGCCATTGTTTACCATTGTTTCTTTGTTCTTCCCCTACTCGTATACACATAAATTCCCGACGACATTTTCCTCATTCCTCCTCATAACGTGCCCATACCATGGCAACCGATGTCCACACAATTTTTCAGTCTCCGGTCACTCTCAGACTTAAAACTACAAAATCAAATTATAAAATCTGGCGAAACTTAACAGACCGTATCGATATCTAATGCTGATAAAAACTAAAAATAATAGTTCACTCATAATTTATCACAAGATCAGGTTTGATCGTCAGGTAATTTAATTGACCTTGTATATTGTAGGTTTGCAGGTAATCCAACTTGTTGGTTTTTATTTTAAATATTTATATAGACCGTAGGTACAAATTCAAACAGAAGCTGCAAATGTATTTCCTTTTGCTGTTCTTTTTAGAGCTGATTTTTCAATCGACAAATAATTTTTATTTGTGGAATAAAATTGACGTCACAGTTTTCTTATGGAAGAACTGCCAAAAATTCAAAATTATTCCTCCGATAAAATTATCTAGCGTTGGAAAAATCAGCCCTTAGTTAAAAACTAGCTTCTGCCCGCGGCTTCGCCCGCGTGGATGTCGGAAATTATCCCACGGGAACGTGCTAACAGGATAAAATGTATGTGCTTCCCCAGAATGCCATCTATCTCGCGGGCCCTTTGTGGCTAATTACAGTAGAAAACCAATTGTGTCTCATTAGTGGTGATTAAGAGGGTACCTATATGATATCTTTACCTAAGTACCTACCTAGTTAAAAAAAATACTCAATAACAGAAAATTAAATACGGTAGGTATTTAATTTTCTGTTATTGAGTATTTTTTTTAATTAACCTATTTCTAAATAAACCTATTTCTGATGATAACTAATCTAAACTCAATAAATAAGCAAAATCCCTAAAAACTAATATCTATACGAATGACTAATCCTACCTAACAGTATTATAAAATAACCTACGGTCACTACGTACACTATCAAATATACTACCTATACTTTAAAATTAAAATCTATACCTACGACTCATATAAAAATAAACCTAAATAACTCTAAAAACTAAAAGGAATAAAAATGAACTCCACTGCGGGTGACCCAACCTACGACAAACTTAGTATTTGCGGTTGGTACAGTACAGACAGTGGTAATCGGTTATAGGGATCGAACCGCAAAATTAAGTTTGTTTTTTATTGTATATACTTTTCCGGGATAAAAAGTACCCAGTGTGGTGCCCAGGATATTAAAGAATAATTATACCAAGTTTCATCGTAATCGAACCGGTAGTTTTTGCGTGATGCCTGAACAAACAGACAGACAGACAGACAGACAGACAGACAGACAAAAATTTTTTTAATCACATTTTTGGGTTCGGTGTCGGTCTAGTAACACCCCCTGTAAATTATTTTTTTGATATTTTCAATGTACAGAATTTTCACTTCTACAGATTTATTATAAGTATAGATATAGATTCTACTAAAATAAAAAAATTTGAAGCTTTATATTTTTGGATATTTTTCACTCAATCACGCAAAAACGGCTGAACGAATTTGAATGAAAGGCAGACAGGTAGTTTATAACCTAGATTAACAGCAAGGACTTTTTGTTCCGGTAGTACGTTCCCGTGGTATAATTTCCGACCTCCACGCGAGCGAAGCCGCGGTCATAAGAATCAATAAATAAAGCTGCATCACTCATTCTCCCAACGGCAACGTGACGATGAAACAGCATTCAAAAATACAGTGATCTTACTTACTAATCACATGTTTACATCACCCTATAGGTGCTAAGTACATAGTCTACGCAACCGCAATTATATATTTCCTATTAATAACCACATCCGACTCTGATTAGATAGCATGCATGGAATGGGAATGAACTTTGACTCTAAAAATTCTTAATACAATTAATGCACAATGAGCAAAGGGCTGACCTAACAGGTTGACCTTCTGCCCAAAGTGATGCAAGGTGAAATTCCTGCTACAATGAAGGCACACTGGACACTGGGCCATTGTTACCTTGATCAAATTAGGAGACGTTTTTTGGAGGTATTCCACTTAGAGCACAGATTTGAACGGCACTTCCGCGAACCGCACGTGAGCATTTCCACTAACCGCACTGAAACAAAATTTCGTAACGTGCGGTTCCGAGGAACAGTTTATCGTTATTGTTTAAAGTTCCCGAACAGCACCTTGCATACAGTTTGTAGTGATGGGACGTATGTAGATTCTTCATTTTCAATTCAGGTATCGGTTTTGAGCAGCCAGACATGTGGAGTTCCGTCACAGGTAGATGTTAGGGAATTTTTTTAGGAATATATATTTAAGTTCTGGCTGTAAATAACCATTTTGTTTTATTAAGTTTTTATATGGGTTACCTACTTACCTATATATATTTAGTTTTGAAATCTTTTGTAAAAATAAAAATACGTTTAGGAATTAAATACTGAAACAAGTTAAACTTTTAAAATAATACCTACGTCAATACCTATAGGTACCTTTCTGGTTCAACAAAGGAAAAACCCTGTTTATCTTTAATAACAATAACATAACATCACCCCTGTAACCCTCGAAGGGAAAGACAGAGGTAATGCACACCGCGTTTGATCGGCGTTGAAGGCTGAAATACAGGCTATGCCTAGTTCGGCCTCAAATGCTAATACTTTCGTGTACTGTAAGTTTAGATTAAGCACTCTACTTGATAAAAAAATGTACATTTTTATGAGAATAAACATTATTATTATTACACCCTCATTTTGCCAGCCACCATGTAATAGGGGGCGATACCTAATGTATTTTTACATTTACCAAATTATTCGTAACTTATATTTGGCTAGTCCAAATGCTCTACATAATATAAGTTTAACGTGCAAATCATTTGTTTGTGTCTAAATGTCTCCCTCGACCTTCATTCGATGAATAAAACATGTTAATTTATTGCGTCAGCTCCTCAAGTAGTATCACATTGAATATGATACTTTATGTAACTAAAGTCAGGAACAGAAGTCGTTCAGTCTGCTCATTTCATATAATAGCTAAGTCATCTGTTTTGTTTTTTTGGAACGAAGTTCCTTATCGCGCGTTGCGAAAGGGGGCTAGACGGAAAAAATTAAGACCAAAAGTTGGAACGACACTTTTTGCTATAGTTGTAACTGTTGTAAGCCGTGTGGCGTGCGCGTGTTTCTCTGTCTATCTCTCTCTCTCTCTCTCTCTCTCTTATAGAAAGCAAGCCAGTTATACTTCGTTCCATCCGGGTGTCCCTTGACACCTCTCAAGTGATTTTTTTTTGTAAGGTAACTACAAATTTACGATTTTCGGATTTATTCCTTTACTTGTACTATATGACATTGCTTCTTGCCAAATTTCCTGATTCTAGGTCAACGGGAAGTTCCCTATAGGTTTTGATTCCTTTGCGAGTGTCAAAGAACGGAACATAAACGCCCAACTTGATAACTCCACGCGTTCGTGATAAAAAGGGTCTCGATAGACGGACGGACAGACGGACAACGAAGTGATCTTATAAGGGTTCCGTTTTTCCTTTTGAGGTACGGAACCCTAAAAATGGGAAAATCAATTAATAGGGGGTTTCCCTTTCTAATTGTTATGCCTATTGTTTTAATCATATCCCATCATCGCCATAAGCTACAGTCGGCTAAATATGGGCCAACGTTTGTATGTACTCGTATTTTTAGGTCAATTTAATTTCGCCCTGTATGTCGATAAACTCAATACATACCTCGTGAGGCACTACGGGTCAATGCACTGAAGAATTGGTTCTTCGTTTACCCAAATCAGACAACCGGTCGACGACGACCTTCAGAATAGTTAATTTATAACCGAAACGTGCCTTTTTATAATTAGAATTTTAAAGATATTTTTTTTTGTCGATATTATAAAATATACATAAATAATGATAAGGACAGAAAATTCTTTAAAGCATTTTAACATCGAATCCATCCAAGCCCTTCCGTACGTGAGGTATGTAATGTATGAGCGCCGCATTCCATGGCGCTCCGCACACTCCGAAACCGGACATACTGTACTTTTTTTTACTCTAACTCTTTCTTTTTTATTATCATTTGTAAATATAAGTGTAAAAACAATTATTTATTTCACATATTTACATAATAAATACTGGTATTCCGCTGCATCCGGTTAGACTGGAAGCCGACCCCAACATAGTTGGGAAAAGGCTAGGCAGATGATGACATATTTACATAATGTATAAAGTAACAGCCTTAAAATAATAATATGTACATGTATATGAAAAACGAAGCACAAGGATCATAGGGCATCAAAAAATTCATCCGCATCGCTGTCAACAAGAACAGTGCCCAAAAGGCTGGCAGCATTTGCCACGTTGTATGGCGATGCTGATTCATTGGCCAAGAAATAGGACAGCCCTTTGGTCACGTGAAGAGTCGACCAACCGCTTGGCGATATCTCGAAAAACCAATAATATAAAGCCGCTTGTTACATTCAAAGTAAGTACTTTGCAAACCGGTTGAGTTATAATATTGACGCACATTTTACGTCAAAGGGCAAAAATATTGAACTTCCAAACTATTTATCTTTTGCAGACTCCATCACATCAATAAATTGGACTGTGATCTTTTATTCCATCTGGCATTTACCTCCCTATTTTCTAGTGGGTATACTCCCTAAGCACGAAGTTCGTAGTTTCGGCCGGAGTTACGGGCGTCACCTACTCCGTATCACTTACAGAAATAAGACAAATTCGGGGCAGAACTAAGAATGAAAGACAAGTAGTAGTGTAGTAGACACTGTTTGTTCAGACAGTGTTTAGTCTATAAATAGACTAAACACTGTCTGAACAAACAGTGTATAAAAATGGAAATCTCCGGTCTAAATTCGCTAAGCGTAGTTAATCCGTGTCGATTTTATTTATGAGAAAAACCCATTCACGGTCTCATAGCTCCAATAAGATAGATATAAATAAACCATTTATTTAGTGCACAAACAAGACATGCACAATTAAATGATAACAATTATTTTCGCACAAATCATTATCATCTTTCAAATCTTATGGAAATGTTTTATTTTTGTGATCAAACGATCGATGTTCATCTTTGTTTGCAGTTTTCAATAATTATAATTAGTACTCGTACCTCATACGGTAAATTTATATGCTCGTTGGCTGAGTCACAGGCAATTTCACGAACTTCTACATAAAATCATCACGAGAAGATTTTGAAGACTACAGTGGCACAACCTGATAATAGAACATTTCTATAGAGACGATTTACCACACGGAATGGGATTCTCCCAGCTCCAGGACTGTAATTGCTTTGTTTCGCAATAAAAGCATGTCATGTGTCATCACGACGGAGGACAGGGGGTGACTCAACTGTACCCTTACGAGTATGACAATATAGGTAAAAGGTTTTACCTATTTTTATTATGAGTCATTTAAAGTGCTTTGTGGTACACCTTTGTGGCTTTGATATCTACCTATACTATAGGTAGATATCAAAGTCCTGTGTAGTCTGAAGTACACGATAGCTTGAAAACTGGTAAAATTCTTAGTCAGCAAATCGACTTTTGATAGTTTAGAATACGTGCGTGATAACATGTAAATGCAACAAAACTACACGACCGAAGGAATGAAAGACAACAGGGTTTGTATTACAGAAGCAAACTCAAGCATTGATTTCTGTTTAAAACTAATTTTGAGTCTAACATTTTAGAACGTTCCTCAAGGATAGTTTCATTGATCATAGTTCAGCTGAATTTGGCTTTATTCTAGATCGTTACTCAGTTTTGGAAGGGAAGTATTGGAAGATGATATTGGAAAAATGTACCTACTAATTTTATCAAAAGTCATTTCCGATTTATTCCATTTAGTTTGACATATTTCCCATTTCTTCCTGCATCTAAGTTGGAGACTAAACAACAGCAGGGTAATTGCGTAAGACACTAACAGTAGGAATGGCTTGAATTTTGACAGTTTAACAACATTCATTACGTTATTTACGTTGTTGAGCAGAATAATTTTTCTAACACATCAAGCAATGGATTAGCAATATCCTTCAAAATTATTGAAATTGTGATTGATAGTGCGCTACGCAATTAGGGGTTGGTCTAATGAACAAGTTGGGACTAGAGAATGGCCAGTCACAAATCCTACATGTGCAGGCAAGATACAGGTGATACATTTGTATACATAATCAGCCTATAATGTTCCCACTGCTGGGACACAGGCTTCCGTTCTGTGAGAGGGAGTGGGCCATAATCCACCACGCGGGCCCAGTGCGGGTTGGTGGATGTCACATGTCTTCGAATTTCTGGTTCTAGAAGAAACAGCTGATTTTTTTTTGATAACCGACCTAATATTTCTAAAATCATGTGCTGATGGTAACAGGTTGCGCGTGGATGTCCCTGCTAGGTAGCAGGGTCAGTTATTTTACGAAAATCATCTATACTAGGTAGTATAGATGATTTTCGTAAAATAACTGACTTACTAATCTACACTTAATCTGTTTTTATCACACGTCTATAATAACATGTAGATCGAGACCTGACACTTATCAACGATTCATTATCAACATCCTCTTGACAAATGCAATTAGGTAAGTAGTAGCTAGTCATAGCACTTGGACTGATAAATCAAGGTTATTACTGATTAGATTTGTTGCACAAACCAAGGATTACAAATATAAATTGTATGTTGCCGTGTGAATACGTGCTATAAACTAATAGCATAAGCTTTAATCAATAATAGCATTAGATTAAGGATTAGGAATAAAAACACTTCGCTCAAGTGGCCGCGATTGCATAAAACTTGATTATAAACCTTAACTTGTCATTTGAAATATATTTACTACTTTGATTGAAAAGTAAACGTATTTAAAATATATTTCTAAGCAATAAGGTTGAAAAACCTATGTTGCAAAACAAGACCACACAACCTTCTAATGTTTGTTGATGAGAGTAAAAATACTAGCCCTGTGTGAATTCTTTGAGTTAGGGAAACGACGATGTGTTGTAGACAGCTCTTTGTGAAGTTAAATATTTTAAAGTGCCAATAAAAATAACTCTTATATGGTCCTTAATTACCACATAATAAAGCATGTTGTGTTAGCCTATAAGAAGTTGTTGCACTCTTGTATGTACAAAATGTATTTTTTTTGTTTAATTCTCTGTGTAAACAATTGTTGGTTAGCTAAATAAATAAATAATAGAGTTGAGAATCTAATCTCAAGAATCGTTATTTAAGAGAGTTTGGGTCTGGGTGTGTTTTGTCAAACGACAAGAAAAATCTACATAAATCGTGCTACATTAGAGACACCTTTAAGAGAGTATTCAGCAGACAGCACCCTAATTGTGTGACACACTAGCAATTACAATTTGAATCATTTTGAAGCATATTGCTAATCCATTGCTTCATATGTTCAAAAAAATTGTCTGCTCCACGACGTAAATAACGCAATGAATGTTGTTGAACTGTCAAAATGAAACCCATTGCTGCTGTCAGATAACCCCGCAGGCTCTAAGTCTGCATTACCTCACGATTGGAAGAAACTAGCGTGATGCTGGAACATATATTATATTATATATTATTATTATATAAATACTGTCGAACGTAACTACCTCGACCTCGAGGTCTGAAGTTTTTCATACGGTTTTCCCGGAAGCCTAAGGACATAGATTCCATTGTTCAAAACTACATGGTATCGTTAAATCATACCTAAGTGTCAATAAATATCTGCTGCAAATATTTTCGACATCAATAAACATTGAATTTAAAAGGCGAGAAAATTAATTTAAATAAACATCCTAGCTACTTTTCCTACTGCATTAGTTACCGAAACTGTCAAATTTTCCCAATCAACCTTGAACCTTAATCCTTTAGCTATAAAGTTGAAAATCTATTAAAGAAAATCGACAGATTGTAGTAGCTTGACAGATTGTAAATTTACAGATTGTAGTACCTACATTATGTTCAGGAAAAACATCGTGAGAAAACCTGGACTAGTATAAGTAAGAAAAGGTAGGTGGTGGTGGTGGTGTGGTGGTGGTGGTAGGTAGGTGGTAGTAATAAGTCTGAAATTGCCAACCCGCCTTGAGCAAGTGTGGTGATCAAGGCTTGTGCCGTTTCTGTATGAGCAAAGACCTCGCCCTGCTGTGAGACAATAACAGGCTGGTATTACAACTCGTTTACGTTGACTGATGTACTTCAAAGTTATTAGCCGAGGGACAACACGGTTGTTATCGTCAATCGTACGAAATTGCGCAGACGACCCAATTTTCCGGGTATTTTGGTACATAGAGACGATGCTCCTCCACTCCTACGTGGGTGGAAGGAAAAAACCTTTCATTCGACCTTCTGTGAGAGACTTATTAATCGATATCTTGTAATGAAATAGGTTGGGTTTATATCTATTAGGTTGGTACTTGGGTAGATTATTTTCTGATGACACAGACACTAAAATAATATAATAGGCAAAGGCGCTTAGTAAAGTTGGTGTTTATTTTCCAAAATGTATAAATAGGCCGTCTTTTATTCCGGGAAAAGATATACCCATTTGACCTCTGAATTCGCTTTTCATTTGCCAAAAATGTAAACAAATATGAGTTTATGGAAAAATAACTTTAATTCCTACATAATAAAGTTCAGTTTATACTACAACTTCAAACATTTTAATAACTTTTTCAAAAGTGCTAGTCACTCTGAAATCAATTTAATAACGATTACAATAAAATTGATATTTGTTTAACTTGAAATAACATCTATGTACTTATTTGAAACATAAGTTTGAAATAGACTTTTCCCACTAATCTATATACCTACTTGAACGTAAATGACGCAAAAGGAAGGGTTCTGTAGTTTCTACCTGCCCCATGGGAAGAAAGCGTGAGCACAATCTTGTTTACTGATTTCCCGTTTTCTCGTAAACGTTAATTGTTGCTACAGTTTTTATTTGATCTTTATTTTTTTCTTTTTATCTGATGTAATGTATGTGTCTTTTAGTCTTTGCTAAATAAATTTATTTTCTTTCTTTCTTTCTACATAGCTACAATATTATTGTGATAGTTTATCTTCCCAATCGCCTATTTAAAAAAAGGGTTTTGACTAACAAATTTAATGCTATAAACAATATAATGACGCTAATTGACTTGTCGACACTGAAAATACTTCCGGAAACGCATATATACGTATTTTTGTAAGCTAAAAGTATAATACATATTATATATTCTTGAACACTTGTTTTTAATAATTATTATCTGAATTCCCGTGTATCAGTTTAAAAGAAAACATTCAGATGATAACGATTAAAAGCAAGTGCACAAAAAAACCTCAAACTGTTCAAATAATGTTAACAATGAATTTAAACATTTCTACAATGCTGGTGTTACACGAATGGATAGAATAAGAAATGAGTACATAAGAGGAAGTCTGAAAGTGGCACCGGTAGGTAATTGAAAAGTTCTGTGGAAATCGGTTGTCATGGTATGGGCACGTGTAACGAGGGGAAAGGGGAGGAATGAGGAAAATGTCGTGAGGAAAGTTTTGAGTATGAATGTCGATGGCTATAAGAGTAGGTGAAGACTAAAGAAACGATGGATGGACTGTGTGAATGATGATATGGTTAGAAAGGGGGGTGACTGTCGGGATGGCGGCTGATAGAGAAGTATGGAAGAAAAAGATATATTGCGCCGACCCAAATAAATTGGGATAAGGGCAGGATTACGAGATTTTTTTTTTTCTTTATAAAAACGAGATAAGTGGAAAGCGAGTAGACAGGCCTTTGGCTTGCAGTGGGACATCACAGGCTTTTAACAATAAATAAAACCTAGACCTAAAATTGCATATTAAGAATGTATTCAACTAAAGCCAGAGAATCTTAGAAGAAAATCTATGTTGATCTTTGGAACCTCGACCTCGTCAACTAACGAAGGTTAAGTCATTACAGAACCGGTCGCTTATAATTAGTTTCTCACATAAACATCCGTTCATAATAACTTGCAGCTTCTTGACACTAATACAAATTCTTTATTAAAATTGGCGCTAATTTTAGCGAAGGAAACATAGAGCTTCAATTTTTAAATCTCGAGATAGACAGATTTATGTGTCAACGATAAAGTTTATATGTCACTATCTTTTGCTCGCGACTTCGTCCGCGTAAAGCAACTTTCATTTTTTTTTCGGTAAGAACCTTCTACAAAGTACCTAAGTTAGAAAACTTAAAAAAAAAGATTGATGAAATCGGCAGTCGTTCTCAAATTATGACGTGACCAAGGGAAATAGGGATTTATTTTTATATATATATAATAGCTGACCCGGCAAACGTTGTTTTGCCATATAAATTATTTCTAGCTGCCCGGCGCTACTTCGTTCGCGTGGTGTCCTACCCCTACCCTGCTCCTACCCTACTCCTACCTTACTCCTAACATACTCCTAACCTACTCCTACACTATTAAAAACCCTTAATTTAATAAGTACTTCAATTCGAGTAGACCCGAGTCTACCGTACCGAAGGGACGATCGTCAAATGTTTGACAGGAAAGTAGGTAGAACAGTTTATATGGGAAAATAAAATTGTTGTTTTTACTATCTTCCTCGCAATTTTTCAATATTTTCTGACCGTTTAAACCTTCCCTGGACTACGACAAACATTTCAAAACCCAAATCAGCTAAATCGGCCCAGCCGTTCTCGAGTTTTAGTCAGACAAACGAAAAGCAATTGATTTTAGAAGGCCTAAGAATAGTCAAAGATCCAAGCCTGACAGCCGGGACCAACAGCTTTTAACGTGCTTTCCGACGCATAGAGGGTTCACCCATCCACGAACCAACCGCGGCAAGCGCAGCATAACCTTTGATCGACCCGTGCGGCTGTTATTATTTAACCACTAAATATCCTGTATTAATTGTATCTATCAACACTTAATTATAGTCGTATCTGAAGATAAAGGAGTCTTTCTTTCGAGAATAAGTACTCAATACATTCTGATGTGTTGAAATCATTAAAAAAATATTTCAAGCTCGTTAGCCTACGATATGATATAGTGATAACGCTAACTCGGCCACCAAGATAAATAATATAGGTAGGTACGAGTAGTAGGTATGTACATACATATAATTAATGAGGTCAATCTTATCCTCTTATTATTAGCTAATGTAATTATAATTGCTGATGAAGAAAAATATGGAACAGCACTAATTGAATTGGCTGACTGTATTGGCCTACAAAGTACATAAATCATCATCTACCTAGCCTTTTCCCAACTATGTTGGGGTTGACTTCCAGTCTAACCGGATGCAGCTGAATACCAGTATTTTACATGGAGCGACTGCCTAGCCTATGTGCACAACCCGGTTATTGAGTAATACGATACCCCTTGGTAAGACTGGTTGTCAGACTTTCGGGCTTCTGATGACCCGTAACGACTGTCAAAGATCCACGAATGACAGCCGGGACCAGAGGTACGGAGGGGTCTTGGTATACAAAGATGGTCACCTATCCACGGACCAACCGCGGCAAGCGTAGCTTAAACTGATCGATCGAACCGTGCGGCTGTTATTATTAGGCCACAAGCCCCTCTCGTAAAAAGTACATACGACACAATCATTTTTTTGATATATTTTTTTATACTAGTATGCCATTTCCATTGTATTGTTGTAAGTCTGCAATTACCTACATAATGGTGCCATCATAGAAACCAAAATAAATCCAACGGAAAACTTTTTCGCTACTTAGGTACTTACATTATTATTTTGTCATTTGTAATCTAAAAAAAATATCACCAATATAAATAATAGCGGCCAATCTCAGTGGAGACTAGACTTCGGCACGGGATATAATATATTATAGTCCAAAATTGTGCGCGCAGACATAGGTGCACTATCTTCGCTGACTCTCATAGGCATAGGCTGATGAGAGCCTCATAATACAAAAAGAAGGGATAGAATAATCGAGCAATAAAAAATCTTCTGCAACTGTATCAACAGGCAACAGGCAACGGCCCAAAACGTTGGCGTACCTACTTAAAGTTTTCTCCAAGAGCGTATTATTGGAGTCCGTATCAGCTGCATCTGCCTAGCCTTTTCCCAACTATGTTGGGTCGGCTTCCAGTCTAACCGGATGCAGCTGAATACCAGTATTTTACATGGAGCGACTGCCTATCTGACCTCCACAACCCAGTTACTGGGTAATACGATACACCTTGGTAAGACTGGTTGTCAGACTTTCGGGCTTCTGACTACCCGTAACGACTGTCAAAGATCCACGAATGACAGCCGGGACCAACGGATTAACGTGCTTTCCGAGGCACGGAGGGTCTCGGTATGTCGAGATGGTCACCCATCCACAGACCAACCGCGGCAAGAGTAGCTTAACCTGACCGATCGACCTATGCGGCTGTTATTATTTAGCCACGGGCCCCTCAGCTGTTTTTAAGTATATGTTAATTTTTATATATCCTATATATCCTTTATTTCAATGTAAACATATAAATTATATTTTTAAATATTATAATATAAAAAGTATAAAAATATAAAAAATAGTAGCCCACCGGTATCGGCAACAGGGTCTAAGCTACCGGCGGTCAGGACTCCAGAGAGAAGAACTTCCTGACAATGCGAGCCGTGTCCAGAAGTACCGCTTTCTGAATCAAGCCCTTGATCCAGCTGCCCAACGAGAGCTTCCTCAGGTGTTGGTCGAGGCTCTTGGCTATTACCCCATCGGCTGTCACGACTATCGGCATAATGATGGCCACTCTTTAGCCAAGGAGAGCGGGGTGAGGCCCTTGCCAACCGCGACCACATCTCGATGCATCCCCACGTCGCGTCGGTTTCTAGGAAATATTCCCTGAGACTGCATATCATATCTCGCGATTGTGGAGGGTCTAGCGTCTTATTATTATTATGCCGAATTGTTAATAGATTTTCTGGTTCCATGATGATTGAGCTAGTTATTATCCTGCTTGAGAAATTATACCTGCATTGCATACAATTGAAGTTGTAATGCGATATTTTTAAAGCTATTCTGATATTATTACGGAGTTTAAAAAAAAATAAAGTGATTAACACTTCTATTTTTAAATATATTTTTTTTTCTGACCTTGCATAATATGCTACATGGCCTGCCTAATTTTTATAGGAATCGGGCCACCTCAAGTAATCCTACTCGTGCTGGCAATGATGGGTTAATGATGCCCAAGATCCTGGCAGGGCCTAGTTTGGGACCAATGGTATTTTCCATATTGTAGTTTTAATGTTGAAATAAACGATTTTTACTCTATATGTATAATCTGCGTTCGCGATTTAGTTGCCAAAAATATAAGCAAATATGAGTGAGGAAAAATAACTGTAATTCCTATACACAATAAAGTTCAGTTTCCGTTACAACTTCAAATATTTTTGTAACTTTTTCAATAGTGCTAGTCACTCTGAAATCAACTTAATTGTCATAAAAATAAAGATGATATTTTTTGTTTAACTTGAAAAAACATCAATTGGAAACATGAATAGATCTTAGGTATATTGGGTATGATGGTAATACGATCTTGTAAATTCTTTAGTATATGGCTTCTGGTATCAATTATTTGTTAAACATTTTGGCTATCTGATAGGAATCTGTAGTAACTAAATTATTATTTTCAAAATAGCCAGAAATAACTTACTTGTGCACTCTCAAATAGTTCAGGATGCCCGTTTTGCTCACATTTCTTCTTGAACTGTTCCAAGTATTGCGTCTTGTACTTTTCTACTTCCGTTTCATTGAATTTCTGCTGTAGTTCTGGTGGCAATGTTATGGGGTTTGCTGATGCATCAACATCGAGCTGAGCTGTGGCAGTACCTAGAACGTTTTTAAATTGTGAGTAAATCTCTTCTTAAAATATCTAGAGAAAACTGGAGGGTTTTACAGAAGAGCTTTACATTATAGGATTCCCATAGTAAAATTATTTTGTGATTTGGGTTGTTGGTGTTAGGCCCTACATTACGAAGCCTATGCCAATGTCAGTCTTTATCCTTAACAGTAATAATATGAAGGGAAATATGGGTCCAAGTCTAAGGAAAAAAAAAATTGTCTATGTTTTTTGTTCTTGGCCCATAGTCAGTATATTTTTTATTAAATGTCAATTTTTGATGTCCTCACTATTAACAGTCAAGCGTAGCTATATAGTAGCGGGATCATCCGAAAGGGTTACCGCTACCCTGGAACATAAAGGGCTAAGGAAGGAACACGGGTGGGTTTTAGTCAGTAAGAGTCTGACACTCCCTTCCGCTCCACCCAGAGCGGGAGGGGTCATTTGATGATTTCCCATCCTCAAAAAAAAAGGCATAGCTATATAAAATATTAACTAGGGCATTGATCAAATTTTAAAATTCCCAGCTACTTGAGCAGAGAATTGTATCATGACCTCATAATTACTGTCAATAGTTTGAGATCTACACTTTCAATACTGACATTAAAAGTAATTTATGATTCTGTGAACTATTGTACATAAAATGAATCAGCCTTAATTCAGACTATCAATACTGTAACTGGAAGCAGAGTCCAATTTCAGTGACCCCAGAACATCTTTTTAATTTTTTTATTTTGTTGCATTGATCTTTCAATATTAACTTGAAACTGAGCAGAAAAGGATTTCAACGAGCCAATTTTCAGTCAGTGTTCAGTTCTGCTCTTTTGTTCATGGACATCAAAAGTAAAAAGTTATTGATTGAAATATATCATAATACCCATAATATTAGGAGTCACTCTTAGAATATCTTTTCAAAATATTAGTCCTTCAAGCATTGCCATTTATTCCAAAGTCAATATTTGCAAGGTTTCATTTAACAATCACTATAACTTCAGATGGTGTAAATCTACTTTTGTTGCTGACTGTACCAGATGTAGTTGAGTTAGTATATACAAATTCTATGGGATCTACATCTACCAACCCGCACTGAGTCCGCGTGGTGGATTATGGCCCACTCCCTCTCACCAAGAGGAGGCCTGTGTACCAGCAGTGGGTACATTATAGGCTGATTATGTAATTCCATGGGATGAATAGAAAACACAACAGTATCATAGCCATACTCTTTTACATTAATAATAATGTCATACCATTACTTTTACAACATTAACAACAGCAGAGTTGCGAAAATAATTAGGTTGTATTTACGCGGGAAATCAAGAAATTTAACTAGGTATGTACGCCAGAAATTTACAAAAAAAAAAACGAAAATTTTAGGATTCACCACCACTAACAGAATCTCATTAATGTTCATCTTAGAGTAATTAGAATTGATTGGCTAAAAACGTAAACAAGGTTGCTCGAATCTTGGACTAAATCAGTTCAATGGTCATATTTTTTTCTGTGCATTGTGTAGATTATGGTTACCCCATGTTTTAAAGATCGTTTATAAAAAATCCAGTAAGATACAGGGATACTGACCCTGTATAAGTTTATAAGAAAAAACATCGCTGTTTTAAATTACATACCTGTGAATGCGGCCGTATGAGTGCTAAAGAATGCTGTACTTACATATAAAAACGGACAAGATGAGGAAGATCCAAGCCATTATATGAAACTAGTTTCTTTTTTTTATAACAAATTAGTCACTCGATTCACTTTGGCACTCACTTTAATATTTTATTCTATGAGAATTTAATAGTTACACAGCACACGTCTTGCAAGCCTCTACTATAGTATAGAATAGAATAGTAGTCTCTATGGGGTCCCGGGTCAATGGTTGGAATTGTGATTGAATGTTCATTCATTACAGAATGAATATATGATTTTGACATTTGCGTCAAAATTGACAATCAACTAATTGAATGAACGAAATAGAATCGATTTTCGTTGACTGAATATTGACCCCACTGCCACTGGAGCGTAGACAGCACAGAACACTAATACCCTAAGCCGGGGTAGACAGAGTATAAGCCTGACTGCCTTGTGTGACTGCCAAACTGATTGGACGGATTTGCCCACTATATTGGACTGAATACTGAATAAGACGAACTGAGAAGAAGACGTCCTACGCTAAGTTTTCATGCAACAAATTTAGTCGCCAGCAACTCGTTGGCGATTTCAAAATCTTACATCGACAGAATTTAAAATTACTAGCAACTGTTCTAGTAGTTTGCAATCTATGCCAATATATTGTATTACAACATGGGGCGGTACCTCCATACATGATTAATTGAGAGTTGAGACAGAGCCCAAACAGCTCTAAGCTAAAAGTTAGTTGTCTTCTCCCAATCCTCTATCCTATTTTCAAACTTTACAAGGGTTACTCTCATAATAACAAAATACCTACGGTTATACAAAAGCTATTTGTAAAAGAAAATTACCTACGCATTTGGCTTCAATTTTTTTTTACTACATATTTTCCACAGTTAACTTACTAAAACCAAACATCTCTCATCCGTGTGCGTTATCAAGGCGTTACCCCAGCGGAATGTGGTCGATTTCAGGATTTCGGCTTGACAGATAATAATTAGTAGTACCTCATCTCGTGTAATTGTGCCCGTTGCGTCCAGCCGATCCAAAGATATTGACGAAAAACAGATTCCGCTGGAATGTAATGTTACCCCAGCGGCATGTTTTTTAACCGGTGGTCGTTGCTAAATACAAACTGTACTCAGATAGATTTCATTTTGTGCTTTGTGCGCAAAAAATGAAATTTGTGCGTAGGTTTCAGAGTTATTCAAGATGCCGCTGGGGACTGGGGGTAACGTTTAGCAAATAATTGCTGTATACAAAGAGTATAATAATAAAACGGGAGGCTGTATCTCATAAACGGCATGACATACAACTACGATTTTTTTTACGACTGTGGGTCTTATTTTGTGCTATTTTATTTTTTCTTTAATTAACACCGTTGGAAAAATAGATATATTTTTCAAAAATCCTAAAATCGATCCTTGCGTTTCAATGAGAAACTCTAGAAACTTACCAATTATTGCAGTTTATACCTTTTAAGAACTCAAAGCATCACGTTAAATTGGATGTTTCTATTTCAACTCCTTATGATTGTTAATGTTGAGATAAATAAAGATGAATTATTAACTTTGATTATCTTGCTAACATGTTGTTGTTATTATGTTGTGTCGAGGTAAGATTTTAAAATCGCCAGAGTCGTCAGTGACTAAAGTAGCGCTGTGTGTACACCTAGCATTAACGGAGAATCGTTAGAACCCGGTTAACCATGTGGGCAAAAATCCTTATTTTGCTCTGGCACGCGTGCAATAATAGCGCAGAAGGCTATTATAAACTACATTTAGATAGTGGTCTATCAAAATCCCCTCGTTTGCCAACCGGCTTGCTACTACTTGCTACCGTTTTCGTAGATCTGTGCAAGTTACTTTTACTTATTTTTATTCTGTATGTAATTAGTTGTCTACTGTCAATTTATGGCCAATGTTTACATCACACTGCAGTGAGGTGAAGTAAAATGTAAACCAAGTGATAGTATTTCCTCTCTTTCAACTTTTGCACTGAACTACTTTTACTCAAGTTGACTCAAATAAAGCTTTCTTGACAGCAAGCTGCAGGTGAAAGTTTGGAAACATAAGAATAAGTAATAATTTTGATTCGTACTTTTCATGTAGTATTCGAAGTAGTTTATTATCAAGCTGTATGAATACCATTTCTTTTTTGGAATATTTTAGAAATGCCTGCACAAAAAATTCTTTCGGAAGCCCAATGGGAGCTTTTGCTTGATTACATGGAGGCCAATCCAACTTTTGCCAAAGGCGTAGCCGGTGTTAGGAGCGGGCAGGAAGCAAAGGAACTGAACAATGCCCGATGGAAACGCTTAGCATGCAGGTTGAATAACGTCGGGAGTGGCTGCATAAAGAATTATGGTCAATGGCGAGAAGTAAGTGTAGTAGCAATTATATATAATCTTAGAATTGTTGTGATTGTGACTTTAAGGTGCGTTTATGAACAGGGCAGCAGGCATTTCTAGCTGGAAAAAACCTTTATTGGTCCTAAACATAGTACTAATGCTTGAAGAGCTGGATGTATTTGGAACATCATAGTGATGCCTGTTTAAAAACTCACCTGTGTAAAGTCATAATGTATTTCTTTAATAACTTGTAAATAACTCAGAACCAGAGCAAAACGAAAAAGTTCTGAAGTTATTTAAAATAGGGTATGTCATACCCTATTCTTAGAGTTCCATACCTAAAAACGTGGCGATGACACCCTATGTTTGTCATGGGACTATATCTTTTGAAATGTCATATTTAGGTAATTGAAATTTCCAAGTCTAACTTTCACCTAACTGGTTTTTGTGTTAGAGGTTGTAAATACACCTCTATATATACTTTTTATTTATACTCTGAGATTACATATGTCTTAACCATTGAAACAAAACCCTTTTTTCTAAAGGAACAACCACTAACAATTATACACCGTTAAATTTTGATAATCCTTAGAAGGGGTCATTGTACTCATCATTATGAACAACTTTTACTACGGGACCAACCCTGAAATTGTGAACAAAAAAATCAGTTGATCCATAGATTTATGTTCGCATAACTCAACACAATTCAAAGTCAAAGTTAAATCATTTATTTCAAATAGGCACATTAAAGGCACTTTTGAACGTCAAAATTAAAATAAATCTTCTTAAAAAATTGTATGGATCAACTGATTTTTTTTCACGATTTCAGGCTTGGTCCCGTAGTTCGTAGTTCATAATGATGAGTACAATTACCCCTTTTAAGGATTCTTCTTCTTCCTGCACTTATCCCATGTTACTTGGGGTCGGCGCAACACGTTTTCTTCTTCCATTCTCCTCTGTCAACCGTCACCCTTTTAAGGATTAAAACGATCAAAATTTAACAGTATAAACAAATCATATCTTTTATTTTTCAATCTAGTATTGGAATAATGCAAAGTACAAGGCGCGCAAAAAGGCTTGCACCATCCGGAAACAGATGAGAGGAACACCAACCGGCGAACCGCTTCACAGGTACTTCTTGTTAACGAAAACTGAAAAGAGGGTGCTTACAAGTCTGGGGATACCGATACCAGGACAGGTACACAGGATGAAAATAAAATCTCCACCAGCTTCACCAACTCCGGATGGGTCACAATCACCACCAGATGCATCACTGCCACAGAATGACATGTCACCACCGGCTACTCCATCTCCAGATATACCAACTCGACGTATTAAAGCTGAACCAGATTCACCACGTTTTGCTTCACCACTTCATTGGGTCCCATTGGAACGGAAAGGTAAACCTTTTGCAAAAACTAAAAGGCTTGAGCACCGGGAGCGGGGTAAATAAAATATAGGTGTAAAAACATTCAAACCTATAAAAATATCCTAAAACGTCAAATACAATTATAAATGAATGAATGAGTTATTCAGGCTGAAATCCCAAAATTTTCGTTTTTCAATCTGCAATCTCTCAACTCTACAGTGTTTGTGCATTAGTTGAAAAAGTACCGAAGTCCCATTTCCTAAAATCTAATCGACCGCGCTCGAGGCTAACATTATCGAGCTTGCTTCGCTCGCTCTTGCATCCTACTCTATCTTAATCTTTAAACTTCTTTGTATCTTTGATATATGAGAGGGGCCCGTGGCTAAATAATAACAGCCGCACAGGTCGATCAGTCAGGTTAAGCTATGCTTGCCGCGGTTGGTCTGTGGATGGGTGACCATCTTTACATACCGAGACCCCTCCGTGCCTCGGAAAGCACGTTAAGCCGTTGGTCCCGGCTGTCATTCGTGGATCTTTGAAGCCCGAAAGTCTGACAACCAGTCTTACCAAGGGGTATCGTATTACCCAGTAACTGGGTTGTGGAGGTCAGATAGGCAGTCGCTCCACGTAAAATACTGGTATTCAGGTGCATCCTGTTAGACTGGAAGCCGACCCCAACATAGTTGGGAAAAGGCTAGGCAGATGATGATGATGTATCTTTGATATATGATGTCTAATTTAAGACTGCAAGCCCCTCAACTGCTTCTTGCATGAACTTTCAAGTGTTTGTATAGATTTTATTTTGTGGAGAGGTTTGCAATCTATATCTGTACTCTATACATACCTACAAATAAATAAAATTTAAGTGTTTGTTCCTAATGTCAAAATAATAGCTTTTTACTAAATTAAAGTATATGGTACTTACAACAATTTTTTTTTAAATCTTTTTCCGGCACTTTCACTGGCAGACAGCTGATGTTAGGAGTAACTTAGGCTTACTTTTATTTAAGAAACAATAAAATGAAAGAAAATCAAAAGGTATTAATTTCTAAAATTAATGTCACGCGAACGAAGTCGCGGGCTGCAGCTAGTTTTAAATAAGTCGATCTCTACCTTCGTAATAATCGGTCCTATTTTTTTATTCCAGATATCCAAGCAGCTGCGCCTCCTGCGCCAGAATGGGTACGAGACATTGAGGAAAGACGAATTGTTGTGGAAGAAAGGTCAGCACGAGCACTACAGGGCATACACGCCAACACAGAATTTTGTGTGAACGCTCTGCAGGGAATTCAATATGCTCAAGAGTGCTTGAACAAAACCATGCAGGGCATACAAGCTGCGTTGGAAGCGTCTGCAAGAGCCCTGCAGGAAAGACGCAATTAGCAACTAAAAAAAATCAAGTGGTGTCGTGAAACACCAGTGGGGTAATTGCGTAATACACTATCAGTAGTAGTTATTCGCTTTCATTTTGACAGTTCAAACGCATTCATTGCGTTATTTACGTTGTTGAGCAGACAAATTTTTCGAACAATATGAAGTAATGGATTAGCAATATCCTTCAAAATGATTCAGATTGAGATTTATAGTGTGTTACGCAATTAGGGTGCCGGTTGGAACGAAGTTTCTTTCGCTCTTTAAAACTTGGCGAATGAGATCTAGACCGAAAGAAGTGTAACATTTTGACCGTTACGAGCCTTGTGTTACATTCGTTTGAAAGAAAGAAAATACATTTATTTAGCACAGACTAAAAGACACACAATACACCAGATACATTACAGCAGATAAAAAAATGTTGCGTTGCCAGACGTCCCGATTTTTTGCCTAAAATTAAATGTCCCGCGCGGGACAGGCTCAGTCCCGCTTCTCTTGCGGATAGAAAACTAAAGGGTAAAATTTTTGCAAAATGTGTTTTTGATCAATTGTTAGTTTATCTACTGGTTATTTTTTAAAGTAGTATACCGAATAGTTAGTTATTTGACCATTAGAAATGATATTATATCATCAGATCCTATGTGTTAATCCTGGTTATAAACTATCTGTGTGCCAAATTTCATCAATATTGGTCCAGCCGTTTGAGCGTGAAGAAGTAACAAACATACAAACACACACTCACAAACTTTCGCCTTTATAATATTAGTGTGATTATATTTCTCTTACCTGCCTTACAGTGAAAACCAGTTAACTTATTATTATTTCAATAGTAAAGTAACATAATTTTCATTAAAATACATTTTTTACGACTACATTTTTTAATCTACTGTGCGGCCGTTGAGAGAATGCGTTCTTGACACCTGTCAATTTCATACAAACGATTACGTGTTTTGCGAATTTGATCTTTATTAGCTACTAGAATTGTCGCAATGATAGGTAAGTGGGAACGCATTCTCTCGACGGCGACGGTCGGACAATTTATTAAGTTTTTTTTATGTCTCGCTTTTGACGAAAGAATCCCGACTTTTATAATAAAAGGGTTTAAAATCCCGCTTTGTCCGAATCAAAATCTGGCAACGTTGTGTGACGGTCAAAATGTTACACTTTTTCTCTTTAGAGCTCTCATTCGCCAAATGTGCAGAGTATAACGTGCGATAAGGGACTCCGTTCCAAAGAAGTTGTCACTGTTGAACACGTATTTATTAAGTGTGGGAGTATTAGATAGGTATGATTAATTCTAACTTTAGAAGCAGTTGTAGATGTCAGTAGAAGACATACCCACTAGGAAGAATAAGCAGTACTATTGTAACTAAATTATAGAAAAATGTATTTTAAGATACTTATTAAAATGTATAAGTTGATGAGTATCATTATTAAGATGTTTCATTTTATTTTAATAACCAATCTGACCCAATCAAGCCTGAACCACAGATTGCAGATGCGACACTTCATAGAAAACGAACCTGTCCTGAGACAATTTTTGTGCCACCACCAGAGAGAACCGGGTGCGGAATTAACGCGACGTGCAAAAACTCAGCAACGAAAGTCGATCTGCGGGGTAATTGCGTAACACCTAACAGTAGCAATGAGTTTCATTTTGACAGTTAAACAACATTCATTGCGTTATTTACGTTGTTGATCAGACAATTTTTTCGAACCTAAGAAGCAATATCCTTCAAAATGATTCAGATTGTGATTGAAAGTTGCATAACACGGACCAATTAGGGTGCCACCGGAGTGTTCTCACTGGATGTCAGAGTTTATGGAGTGCCTGCAACTGCCCCGAAAAACAAAGAGACTTATAAAAAAAATCATAACATGAGCTTTACGACGACGCTTAATTTCTACAAGTAGGTACTTTTTTGATAAAGGTTTACGAGGGATTCATTCATTCATAAGCTATCAGAAAAAGTATCTGTATAGTGCCCAAAGTGGAGCAGAATGTATGTTTTGACCAATTCTGGGAGGAGGTTTCCCACAGTTGGTCAAGATTTGGTCCAAAAAAAAGAAGTTAAATGTGTCCTGCAAAACAACCCATTTTGGTCAACCCTTAGTTATCGGAGAATCCCAACAATGTTGCAAATCAATTCTAACCCATTTGTGTTAATTATGTTATGAAATCAGTTACCTTGTCCTATTAAACAAATTGGAAGACCTCATATCGCCTGTGATACAGGTTTATCCTATTACAGGCATATCATACTTAGGCATTCCTACATTATTTTAAAGATTTGCATTTTACCAATTTTTATTTTTGAATAAAATATTGATAAGTAGGTATTATTATTTCAAGCACCCAATCACACTGTACGCAAAATATCTGTATCCATAGATAGAGGATTATTAAATTTTTATGGTAGTATGTAAAATTCACATTATGACAGAATAACCACAGGCGTAAACTAAACGTTTTTCTGTTCTGACTGCAGTTTGACATTTTTATCTGTGGCTAATGTTTACATCACACTTCACAGTGAAAGTGAAAGTGGACTTGGAGCTTGTTAATGTGAAGCCTACTTTTCTGCTGGAGTTTGGAAATTATAGAAAGTTTTCGTGCACTCTGCCTCGTATTCCTACGGTTCGTAATTTATTTTGAATTAAATTAGCTGTTAGAATACCTATTATTTCAGTTTTCATTCATATTTTTCAGACATGCCTGCAAAAAAATGTATCACAGAACGCCAATGGCAGCTTTTGCTTCATCATATGGAGACCAACCCTGATTTTGCCAAGGGTGTGCACCCAAATCTGGCTACGCTCACAGTGAGATACGAAAGTAGGACCAAATGGAATGAGTTAATGTGCAGACTAAATGCTTTATCGCCGAGCTGTAAAAAGAGCGAGAAAGGATGGCGCGATGTAAGTGGAATTTCTAATTATTAGCGTAGTTATTTTTATCAGTAATCTACGTACCATTAAAGCCTGTACCTAGCCCATTTAAAATTATATTATGTAGTGGCTAACCCAAATAGTGGAATCATTGATTTGATACTGCCATAAACATATTATATAAGTCATAACACGCCCTAACTGTGAGTCCCAGGATTGTATATTCGAAGACCTATTTATTTGTGACCTATTTAATAGCATTAGATTGTCAACACAGTAATAATAGAAACAAGAAAATAATAGACTCTCACTGTGTAAAAATGGCTTAAAAATAATCAATGGTATGAAAGTTTAAAAAAAATATGCTGGAAAGTATTGGTTTATTTAAATTAAATCTTGTCTAATGAAACCAAATAGCAGCAAACCTGTATGAATATTGACAACACAATATAACTATCATTATCAAACCTAATTATTCTACACACTAGTTCCAGTCATATAGAAAAGTGAATAGTATCCATTTTTAAATAACATTTTTAATTTTTCTTGCTAGTACTGGAATCAAGCGAAATACAAAGCCCGAACGAAGGCTTGTACAATTCGAAAACAGTTGAAATCAATCATGAAAGGAGAACGAATAAACTTATTGGTTTTAACAAAAAATGAGCAGCGGGTGCTAAGACTTCTGGGGCTTCCGTTACCGGAGTTTCGAGTTCTTGAATCCCCACAAGATATAACACAACCATATGCATCAAAACCCTGTGCTTCACCACCTGATTTACCACTACCTCAGTCACCACCACCTCTGGAAGAATCAACAGGATTAGCTGCTCCATTAAAGCCAAAAGTTGGATCAGAATTAGAAGAATGTGATGCTAAATCAGAATCAGATTCATCATGTACACCGCTTATTGAAATGTGCCCACCACCAACCAAGCTTGCTTGGGCCCGAGCAATGAAACGAAAAGGTATTTGTTTATTTTAATTCTAGTTTAAAAACTGTACTCACAGTGAACGGTTCCTTGTTGGGATGAATATTTACGCATGCACAGTATCGTTTTTCCGACCGCAAAAATAAGTTTGTATTTCTCACAAAAACCATGTAAAACAATGTTATCGCTGCAGTTGTAACATAAAAGATCCCATGTGTCAAAAACTATTGACTTTAATTTTATTATAAGAAGTCACATAATCTTTTTAATGATGGGATCCAACGGTATCCCACGCGTTTATGTGCGTTGATTTTTTCGATGTATGGGAAGAACATCCCCAAAAATTGTTTGTTGATTATTAAAAAAAAATTGCTGTTCCATACGTTTTGCCCACATAAGTATTGCACTTTTCTATTAAACAGCTCATTTGTTTTTCGAGATTTTTTTTTAATGCTAGGGAGGGGTCTATTCGATCAATAATAGTACTAGATTAAGGATCAGGAACAAAAATCAGTCGCTCAAGTGGCCACGTTTGCACACACATAAACATCTACATTTCTTAGAAAAACGTTTAACAATATTAACAACTTCAGTTTATTATAAACCTTAATGCTTAAACATAAAGTTTAATTACCATTGCAAAATATATTTAAAATGTTGCTTGAAAATAAAATCATTCTATTTTTAAATTTTCAGTCATTTATTCTAAAATGAAACTTAAAGTCTAAGTAATAAGGTTAAAAACATACTAATTTGAAATAAGACCACAAAAGTATTTGTGGTCTCATTTTTTGGGCCGTTTTTGAAGCGCTTATCGGTAATCTACTACTATTATTGATCGAAGGGTCTACCGGTCTAGAACCATGTGCTGAATTTGTGGTAAAAGTTTGCGCGTCGATATCCCTGCCACCCTGTATGTATGTATTGTATACTCTATTGTTTGTTAGAAGGTTAGTTTAGTCACATCACTCTTAACTCTTTTCTTGGTAAGGTAATTTATATTATAGTTATAGTATATCACAATGTGATAAGAGTTACATTGCAATGACTTACCAATGGTTTAGGCTGTGTCATCAACATAAACAAGTTTGCCATTTTTAAATCGGTTTCGACTCTTTCTCGTGCACAAGAAATAATAATAATATATAATACTAGCTGCTGCCCGCGCCGTCGTCTGCGTGAAGGCTCTACAGCACCAAAAATACCTAAGATGCCAGTGTCGCTATAGCATTATAAGTAAACAACTTTTAAAATAGCATTAAAATACAAGTTTTTTTTGCAAGCGAAGTAAGTGAAGAGAGTTATATGGGAATCCTGCTGAGTTCAGTCATAAGATGTGACTGAAGGAAACAGAGAAAATAATGCAGGAATACATTCCAGGACACAAAAGAGTAAAAATACGTACAAAGATTGATACCTTTCTTAACGTAGTTAACCTTTAAGTCCTTTAAGTAGTCCCTAAGTAGTTTAAGTCCTTTTTTAACGTAGTTTATAGGGAAGTGTTGTAAGGTATGATTACCTTACAACACTTCCCTATAAACTACGTTGGTAGTTATGCTGCCAGGAGCCAAAATGTATAAAGAGTCAGGACTGGTGACGCGGGAGCATGCGACGTACAGTTGGCCGTGTGAGAAGCAACTCGTCTTGAGGTCGACACCCGCTGCCCTCAGTGTCTGCCCCTGCGACTTATTGATGGTCATCGCGAAGCAAACACTCACGGGGAACTGTACGCGCTTGAACTGGAACGGGAAGTTATGAGGTATGAGGGAAATGCGTGGTATAAATACTGCCTCGCCGACGCCACAACCCATAAGAATTTCCGCCTCAATGGTGTGTCTGTGGAGCGAGATGACTTTAAGGCGTGTCCCGTTACACAACTTCGGAGGAGATAGGTTCCGAAGAAGCATAATCGAGACACCGACCTTCAGCTTGATGGTATGCGCTAGAAGTCCACTTGCTGACAGGGAGTTCAGAAATTCCACGGGATAATGTGTGGCGTCATCTTGCTGGACAACAGTGTTTATCGGGGTGTAGACCACTTCATCCCCTTCAATTTCCGAGAGAATGCATTCGTTAATTGCTGCAGCCTGATCATTTTTGGGCGTCAAAATGGCCATGCCCAAGAATTCTGGTGGTGCGGTATACGACTGATGTCCCCGTACACACAGCGAATAAGTTCTTCTAAGCTGAATACCACTCTACCGAGAGACTCTGGAAGAACCACCTGACCAACTCTCTCTTCTGGTAGATTGCCTTCGCCAAGAAGAACATCAAAGAATTCTTGAGCACGTGCATTGCCGCCGAGCCGAGCTCTCATATTAATGGTCAAGCGCAGCGTACGAACTCGTGACCACAACGAAGATCGTTTCAACGAAGCATTCACCTCGTCAGCCCTCGATCCCCGCGTCACCACGGGAAGCGTTTGCCGGAAATTGCCACTGAACAGAACTGTGACACCACCCATCAAATGTTCGTTCCTGCGGATGTCCTGCAGGGTTCTGTCCACGGCCTCAACTGCCTTCCTATTGGCCATCGTACACTCATCCCATACGATTAGAGAGCAATCCTTGAGCACGTGTCCCTTATCGCTGTTACGTGACATACCACAAACAGGCATTTCGGCGCTCTCTAAATCGATGGGAATTTTAAACATGGCATGTGCTGTCTTGCCACCCGGAAGCAGTGTGGCAGCGATTCCCGACGACGCTACAGCAATAGCAATTTTGCCTTGCCTCCTGACCTCTGCAAGTATGCCAGTGGTAACAAATGTTTTTCCTGTTCCACCAGGAGCATCCAAGAAAAACATTTTACCCTGATTTTGCCCAACGCTTTCAAGGACGGTGTCATAAATTTGTTTTTGCTCTGAAGAGAACAAAGCGAAATGGTCATTTCGTATGGTGGTCATTTCGCCCGGATCGTAATTTGTCTCAGCGTTATACTCCCGATTTCCACGGTCTTGATGCGGTGATGATTGGGGAGCTGGTAACCCATATTCGATCAGTGGATTGCCGCCGATAGAAATGACCACATCTCGAAGTGAACTGAGACAGGTGTTCAGCACGCGTTCATCAGTTACTTCGACTTCGTCTCCAGTAGCACGCCTCAAAGCTCGTAGAAATCTTCAGACAGATGATGGTGATATTTCTCCCACAAAGCTACACTAAGCGACTCCACAAACCACCAAGATGACGGCAAACAGATGACGCATGCGGCTGGCACTGTCACTGACGCTCGCCTCCGCGAGGGTGTCATCCCATTTGGTCACCGTCGAGAAGGTGACGTGCTACGCAGGCTGCGCGGTAAATGGGATACTCCACGCCATCAAATGTCCTCAGAAAGGCGAAAGACGTTGGGCCTCGGACAGTGTGAAGTAACAACCGCAGAAAATAGCATTCGCCATTATTCGGATGCACGGTATAAACCCTACCCAATGCGGTGTCCTTGAAAATTCCCGGAAAACCTTCCACAGCACCTCCTCGTCGACGTCGATTAAATACACCTCTTTGCTTGTCGTACGTGTAATATGAAGGCACCTCGTCATACGTAAGGGATCTCGCAAAATGGTCGACTTCACAGAGCGTGTTTTTTTAAATTGTCTTCCTCAACTCTGCTCAAGATTTTGAGGGTTTTGTTGGAACTTGAATTTGTCGAAACGAACTATAGGTACGATACAACTTTTATGAAGAAAATGCACATTGCCATCTATGAATTTTAAGAATAACTAACTTCTATCCTCGCCAACATGATCAAATTTAAATTATTAATTTCCAAAAAGTGTTAACATGTAACTTGACTTGATTTTTATGAAATCTCATAGATGGCGCTGCTTTAAAATTGCCATTATACTACTAACATTCATTAAACTATGTTTCTCTGCCCAAGTTACTTAAATGGCGTAGTTTTTATAGTGTAAAGCTAGATAATAGCATGGCTTACTCAAAAACAACATTTAAATATGCGTCGTTAGATTACACGCTGTCACTGCATGCGTAAGAAAAATAAAGATTCACAGCTCCTCCCCCGTAGGTGATAGCGTGATAATATGTAGAATTAATGTTGACCCGACCTCTTCGTAATATTCATGCAAAATTTGAAGTAAATCCATGCAGTACTTTTTGAGTTTAGCCCGGACATACATACAGACAAACAGACAAACAGATAAATAGACAAACAGACAAAAATTCTAAAAACTATATTTTTGGTTTCGATATCGATTGTAGATCACGCCCCAAGTATTCTTTTTAAAGAATATTCAATGTACAGTTTTGACTTTCCTACGATTTTATTATATGTATAGATTGGTGTTGTTGGCATGCTTCTACATGATAGTCTTGTTTTTTTTCAGCTGCCTATGAATCAACAGCTTCATCAACAAGAGTTTATTCAGCCCCCTATGGACACACAAGAAAACGATGTAAGTTACTCTTGGCTGGTTTGATTACTTTAAAACTATTTTGAATCTCTTGATTTTTTAAAAAATTTTGTTTGTTAACCTACATTGTGTCCCACTGCTGGGCAAAGGCTTCACCTTTCTCCTTCCAAACCTGGCTTTTGTATAGTCATCCATGTTTCATTAATAATGTTAAATACGTTATAAACTTGAACAGTCAGCAAGATACAGGTAAACCAGAAAATTTATGCGCTTCGGTAATTTTCGTGTTTCTGAGTTAGCACGAACGTAGCGCTACAGAGTAACCCCTCAGAGAGGCCTTCTAAATTTTGTACTGCCGCGCTTTGTGGTAGTGCACCTATCAATGCGCGTTTGTATGGAGCTTTCCCTCTGTTGGGTTACCTACTCCGGTCGCAGATCGCCATCTACCACTCCAAAAGCTTTATGGAAATGCGTAGTTTTTTTTAAATATTTAATCATTTATTATTACACGTCTGCGCGACTCCTAGTTACACATACTTTCGACGAACTTTGGGCCAACGGCCTCGGCCTAATGCACAAGCATTTAGGTACGTACCTCGCGCCCTACGCGGCTACGACCACGGCCTGTGGCGTCACCGACCATAAGGCCAATTCCCGTAATTAAAAACGTTCAAAATCTAGTCGCAATTTCATCTCAGCGACAATCTATGTCAAAAACTTGTAAAAAAAATGTAGGAAAATTAGAGGTATTTTCGACAGATCGAGACTGAGATCAGACTGAACGTTCTTAAAATTACGAGAATTGCCCCTCTGGTTAAATTATAGTAAACAAATACACATCGCGGACTTAGCTGCACCGACCAAAAGTCGGCCGATCAGTTACGACCAATGATAAAACAAAAGCAACTTGGTCGGAGCTTCTGCGGCCAAGATTGCAACCTCATGGTGGCCCTCGCGCACTATGCTGACCAGCCGTGGTCATCCACGGCTGGTCAGCATAGTGTGCGAGGTCTCTTAGGTAGGACATTCACGATCGACATAAAACCATTAGTAGGTACCTACTCATTGCAATGTAACTATTATAAATTAGAATCATTCTAATTTATACTTTATCACAATGAGATAAGAGTTACATTGCAATGACCCAATGGTTTTACGTTATTTCAATTTGATCGTGAATGTGCTGCTTTAGGCTGTGTCATCGACATAAACAAGTTTTCCATTTTTATATCAGTTTCGACTCTTTCTCGTGTACTAGAAAAGTTAGTTCGCAACACAAATTTAATGGCGCCACGATTCGGCAGTAGGTTAGAGATATGAGAGTGCCAAACAAATGTAGTAATCAGTCTAATTTCAATTCCAGATCGTCCAGCACCTCCTGCGGCGGAATGGGTCCGACATATTGAGGAAAGAAGGATTGCTGTGGAAGAGAAGTCATCACGAGCTTTGGAAGGCATACAGGCTAACACTGAATTTTGTGCGAGTGCCCTGCAAGGAATCCATATTGCGCAGGAGCGAATGAACCGAACATTACAAGGCATACAATGTGCGTTAGAAGCATCGGCACGAGCCCTCCAGGAAAGACTGAGCTAGCATCGGTAAATAAAATCTCATTGTTCAAATAATATATTTTATAATTTTTATTTTAATAGTTATCTAATTAAGAATAAATAAGTACTGTTTGATTACAAATTATCTTTTACTACTCACTTAATTAAATGATGATTGCCCACGTTCGCACGAACGCAAGAATATCGTGGCGGGATTTTATCGCGCACTGAATTTTCTACTTTCGTTGTTGAGCCCAGCGTTGAGAATCCAACAGAACGCATCCCAGCACGTCAAAAACATACTGTTGGATTTTTTACTCTCGGCACTAAGCAGTGCTTCGAAAATCCAGTGCGCGAGAAAACGTCCTTGCGAACGTGCAGTGCGATTCCGTAACCATCTCACCGTGAAAACTTAGGTGAAGTGAGCTTGGAGTAAGCTGCAGTGCGATTCTGTAACCATCTCACCGTGAAAACTTAGGTGAATTGAGCGTGGTGTGAGCTGTCATTCCAAATAATGCTAAGGGATTGACACTATTGACAGCTCACTTCACCTAACTTTTCACGTTGAGATTTTAACAGAATCGCACTGCACGTTCGCAAGGACGTTTTCTCGCGCGCAAGTTGCAATACTAAATTGCGAGGAATCATCATCTAATTAGCCCAGCCGGGCTAATTAGATGATGGTTGCTCGCAATTTAGTATTGCAACTACCCACATAAAGACTATTTCGCTTCATTTTAACATAAATATAAAATAAAATGCTATTTTACACATTGAGTGATTAGATTTGAGTATTTTTCAATGTTACAGTTTGATAATGTTAATAAAACAAATATTGTTGTGAGAGAACAAATTGATACAGATGAATGTTACTATTTCTCTTTACTGAGTGATTGTGTCAGAATGTTTATTTTATTTTAAAAAGGATTGAAATAGCCCTTATTACGCACTACTACATATCAAGCAATACATTTCCGGTATAAGCTGACTTCTCATTGTATAGAGCCAGCAGGTCAAGCTACCCGAAACTATCAAAGTTTCCCATTCAATCTTGAACCTTAATGCTTTACCGATAAAGTTGAAACCTATTAAAGAAATGTGACAGATTGTAGTAGCTTGATGTGCTGGCGTATGTACGAAAAACCTATAAAATGCGAGGTCAGCTGAAACTGGAAATGTATAGCTTAAAATGTCGTCGTGTGTACCTACTTTATTGTATGGTGGGTTTATTTATAAACGTCGGCTGAAAGTGAAGAAACGTTTAAATTTCAAAAATGTATCGTTTACTAGTCGCTAATCATTACTTAACTTTAAGTAACTTTCCTTTTTTTTTACGTTACCCACACTAGGAATTAGTCCTATATCGTGGCCCGTGGGTGCATTTACAAACATTTAAATTCACATACACAAACAGCCAGACCCAGAAAAACTACTTGTAGGTCATACAATTATTTGTTCCGTACGGGAATTAAACCCGCGACACGCAGCGTAGCAGTCAACCGCTTCACCACTGCGCTAACCGTGCCGTCTGCCGGACTTTAAGTAACGTTTATAAATAAAGGGGTTAATGTGTATTACAACAACTTTACACTTACTAGACCGGGCACAATAACTTAATTTAAATAGTAACTAATCATTATATGAAAAGAATAATATGAATAAATTTACAACTATTTATTTAGGCTAAGAAAAAATAACATTACAAATTACTGTACTCCATTCGGAATAAGATTGGACATTTAAACAAACCTTTTTTACATTACGTTCAACCGATTTTGACTTCTATTGCGTTGGTGGCATGACAAATGGCAGCTGCAGTAAATAGTTGGTATTGTAACCACTTTTTTGCTTATAATGCCATCCTTATACCTACGGAATAGAAGTTAAAATCGGTTGAACGGACTGTAAAAAAGGTTTGTTCAAATGTCCAATCTTATTCCGAATGAAGTACAGATACAGACACAGTCAGTATTAATTTTGCCTGACACGTTTACCCAATGTTGACAGAGATAAGATAAAAAAATCTTAAATTAACTGACAGTCAATACATAGCATAAACTGCTGGGTTTACGCATTATGCACAAGAGTTCCTTACACAAGGTGTAACAGAATAAACGCAAGTCCTGATAGTAGTTTGTTCACAATTGACTGCTGAATCGATTTCAGTAACTTTTATTTTAATATATAGGTTTTTTTTAAAGTATGTATTTTGTAAAGAAAATTAAATCAATTTTAAACGTATAAAGTAATGCTAGGGTCAACAATATTTTCTTAAAAATATAGTTAGCTTTAAAAAAATAGTTTTGGTTATTGTATCATGCTTTTAACGTCCGCCATGGTATAATAAATTATTTATTTCTAGATATCTAGTACTAGAGACTTATGTATAATTACGAGCAAGTTAGTATTTACTATGCTTAACTGTACCGTCTATTTTACATAACATCTCTTACTTCATAATCAGCCTATAATGCTCCCACTGCTGGGACACAGACCTCCTCTCTGTGAGAGAGAATGGGCCGTAATCCACCACGCGGGCCCAGTGCGGGTTGGTGGATATCACATGTCTTTGAATTTTTGGTTCTAGGACATGCCGGTTTCCTCACGATGTTTTCCTTCACCGTTTGAGAGCAGTGGTGATGAAATAATTTACACAGAGTAAAGTGCCTGTCTGGGTTCGAACCTACGACTTACAAATCGTCAATAATTGCCGCCGTTACCACTGGACACCCACTGCTCTACTCTCATACTTACTAAAGCTATGGTTCAAAAACAGTTATTCTGAGTTACGAGAACGAAATGAGACATTAGGAATAATTTTAAATACATGTTTTTGTTACAACATTTCTCCATTTCAGTAACTTTTATTGAATTTTGAACCACCAGATAATAATAATAGTATTCCAGACCGAATTTCATCTAGGCGGCAAATCTCAGCGCCGTCTCAGATATACTTAAATGAATGCCAAATGCATGCAGCTAGATCACGAGTGCTAATATACGGAACTGTACATCACTTCAACGACTTACGCGCCATGCATTCTGTACACACATCATTTGTATTAATTATTGCAAATAATATGTAAAAATATATTTCGATAAATCATTGTTTAACGAACATTCACGACGGCAGTCGGTTTTTATTTTATCATCTCAAAGTGATATGTTATCATATCACTAGGGATCCCTACATTTATGTTGGTCCTTCGAGCCGGATACTACATACTTGTTGTGAGGAATGTTTTGAGTGAGGGTAATGGATATGATAATGATATTGAAAAAAAAAACCAATGAATGGGTTATATGAATATTGAGATGACGATATAATGATAAAGATGATAATGATTAAGCATTGCAAACAGGATTTCAGCGAGGTCGATATTTCTTCCTCATGTGGGTAGCTCCTACTTACATTTTACCTACTTATTCTTACTTATTAAAACTGTAATTATGATTATTGCTGGTACAGACAGCCAAGAAGCGGCCAGCGGCACAGCACCCTGAAAAATAACCGACACATTATTTCTTAATGCGACGACGCGACCATCGAAACGTGACATTAATATGTTTTCACATCACCTGCTCGATAGTGTCAAATTGTTTGGTCTGGGTCAGGATGACTGGACCAAGAGAGATTTTGGAAGTTTGAGCATAGCATGAAAACCTTACATAAAGAAAGTCATCTCAGCTCTAGCTGGGCAGTAATATTGTACTGAGTTACATTATAACCCGCTGGTCAATCACGTGATTTAAATTTAAAATCAATGAACCATATGATGAAAACTTTAAAAACATACGAATTGCTTTTTATTACGTTGCAGAAGGTGTGAAAAGCAAAGTATTAACCTCGGGGATAAAGGTGTCTTCGTCTTGGCCGAGCTTAAAAATGAATATCCTTCTTTATGCTCGGTGACAAAAGACACTGCTTTATCCCCTCGTTGAATAATGTCCTGTTAACTCATAGTCATGTCTCGCTCCAGCGCGAGGCGATGCGAGAACAAAACCCTATCGCGCGTGGAAGTTAGCTGAACCTGCCTGCTTGTTTACTGTGTAAGGCAAGCAAGTTTAAATGCACTGTACAGTCAGAGCCACTGTTTCGTGCCTGTTTATAGTTTTGCCATAATGCTGGTCGATATGCACATTTGGCTGCGCTGAGAGATTCTATCAACCGCACATCAGTGGTAAATAGATAACATTGACAGCACCCTTATAACGTAGCAGTAAGGGCAATTTTCGTAGTGCAAGTGTTGCCACTGATCGCACAGTAAATCGCATATTATGATGATTGGATTAGATCGGATGATTCGATAGCATTTTGTGTGTAGCTTTGACTGCTACCATTGTTGCTCACACCCCCTTTTAATTAGTCTAATAATATTATTGTCATACTCACACTAGTTCCATTTGGCGGAGGAAGAGTAGGTATGTTAGCTTCGATTTTGGCGCAATCTGCGAGTTCTCGCGCATAAGTAAATAGTGACGCGACGTAACCGCTAGTAGAGTTATCACATGTTTTTAGTGTAGTTTCCACACATTCCTTCACATTTTTACTTGCCATGCATGTTATGCTCTGTAACAATACCATAAAGGTAAATGTTTAAAATAACGTCTTTTGGATGACAGCAGAAAGCCAATTCCCTTATTAAAAACGTTCAAAATCTAATCGCAATCTCATCTCAGCGACAATCAATGTCAAAAATGTAGGGAAATTAGAGGTATTTTTGACAGATTGAGACTGTGAACGTTCTTAAAATTACGAGAATTGCCCCTATTGTCCCCCTATTGTCTGGTTGTCCAGTAGTGAAAGGAAAATTATTTGATTTGTTTTTTTTTTTTTTTACTTGACCTTGAATTGCAGTGGTGGCAAAAATACCATTCAAAATAAAACGTGTTGGCTCTCAATAAGCATCATATTAAATGCGAGCCAGAAATAAAATAAAAAGTTACTTACATTGTATCGCAGGGTTGCCTTGCGATACCACATAGTGTGTTTTCTCTCTCTTGTTATGTTGAAGAATCCCGCGTGAACTTTCACACAGGCGTTACTTATATTATATTCAAGTGCTTTCAAACAAGAGACGTCGTCGTAAAATTCTGGAAAAAGTGAAATATGGTTAGAAATTTTAACGTAAACTAAGGCATACGTAGTTAGCTGATAACGGGATACAAAAATACAGCTTTACTTTATTACACGCTACTTTAAAATGGTACAGACGCCAGCACATCAAGCTACAACAATTTGTCAAATTTCTTTAATAGATTTGCAACTTTACCGCTAAAGCATTAATGTTCAAGGTTGATTGGGAAAATTTGACAGTTTTGGGTAGTTTGTCCTGCTGGCGTCTGTGCCTACCTACTTTTTTTATTCTGGTGTTCTGATGTTCTTTGTATTAGGCCCTCAGGCAGTGGGGTAATTGCGTAACACCCTATCAGTGCCAATGCTTGAATTGTGACAGTTCAACAACATTCCTTGCATTATTTACGTGGTGGAGCAGACAATTTTTTCGACCATAATTATGAAGTAGGCTTTGCAATTTTTTTTTTAATAAAAAAAAAAACGTTGCCCCACACTAGGAATTTCTCCTGTATCGTGGGTGCGTTTACAAACATTTAAACTCACATACACAAATAGTCAGACCCGGAACAACTACTTGTAGGTCATACTAATATTTGTTCCATGCGGGAATCGAACCCGCGACACGCAGCGCAGCAGTCAATCGCTTAACCACTGCGCCAACCGTGTCGTCTTCCTTCAAAATACTCGTAATTCAGATTGTGATTGTGTGTTACGCAAGGTGCAGGTCGTATCTTACCCGCGATTAACTTTAAAACCATGATTAAAACATAACCTACTCTTAAAAGAATCCTTTTGTAAACTGAACTCCACAAGTTTTATGATGTCTGACGTATTATACGGTAATGTTACATTGCATGTTGTTTCCACGTATTGTAAATATTCGTTGAGCTTGTTGCCAAAATCAGCACCATTCTGACATTCTCTGAAAGCAATTAAGTATAGGTACATGATGAGAACAATAGATTAGCAGTTATACACGAAGAAGGGTTCCGTTCCACCGTACAATATTTAACACTACATATATGTTTTAAATAATTTAGTTAAAAAACTTGAGAGGTGTCAAGGGACACCCGGATGGAACGAAGTTCACAGACAGACAGAGAAACATGCGACGCCGCACAGCTTACAATAGCTTACTATAGCAAAAAGTGTCGTGACAACTTTTCGTAAGAATTTTTTCCGTCTAGCCCCCTTTCACAACGCGCGATAAGGAATTTCGTTCCAAAACTTCGTTCCAATAAAAATCTTCTATAAATCAATTTACGTTGTTGAGCAGATAATTTATTATGTAGCTCTGCAACGACGTAGCTGCGTAGCGGATAATCTACGCATCGGCTACGGCGTAGCACTCGTAGCGATTGTGTCGTGACAACTTTTCGTAAGAATTTTTTCCGTCTAGCCCCCTTTCACAACGCGCGATAAGGAACTTCGTTCCAAAAAATCGCTTCTTGTATGGGGACCCTCTTTAATCGTTATTATTTGTTGTTATAAAGGCCATAGTACCTACTCGTAGTACACACTCAGAAAAATTCCAGTGTCTACTTATTACGGGTCAAAAGATACAGTCATGTGACTGACGGACGAACGGACAGCGGAATCTTAGGGTCCCGTCGGCACCCTTTGGGTACGGAACCCTAAAAACGGATAGTTAATAATTATAATATCACGCCTGTTTTCCCCGAAGAGGTAGGGGGAGGGGAGGGGGTACATACTGAGTTATAGTGCACCCACGTTTCATCAGTTATGTTTAATTTGTTTACCAAAGTACTTAAAGTGGTCAAAAAATAAAAGGCCCATTTTGAAATTGACAGGTGTCAAGAACGCATTCTCAAATGTCAAAACGGGCATTTTATTTTTTGACAACTTTAGATTAAGTGCGGTATAGTAAGGTTTTACTGCTTACCCAGGGTTTGATGCGTCTGGGTTTAAGTGCACGGCCACAGTGTTACTGAAGCAATTCTTCAAACCTGCTCTGCTAGCCTAAAAAATAAATGTATTTAGGTATTAAAAACAAGGCCATGAAATTCCTGAAATTCGGTTAGTACGTAGGATATAGGTACAGTTTGCAACAAAAGTCGATTAGCTGACGTTTGCACGGACTTAAAAATATCGCGCTGGGATTTTCTCGCGCACTGGATTTTAAAATCTCGGTTTTGAGCCGAGCGTTGAGAATCTAGTGCGCGAAAAAAAGCCGTAGGAATAACGCGCCTGTGCGTACCTGAGCTTAACATTTCAGGTAGATATTTAAATATTGTTTTTTTTTTTAACTCAAACTCAAACTTTTGAATTGTCAAAATTTTAAATAGGTAGTCGGTCAGTTAGAAAGTGAAGCTTTGCCCATTCCAAAACGTAGATCTCTATGGAGAAGAACGGGCAAGAAACTCCAAGGCTTTTGCCCAGCGGTCATCCTGCATGTGGCTGATGTGACCCGCATGTGATGAATATTATTATGTTATGTATTTTCTGGTGTACAATCTATCTTTACCTATAAATAAAAATCAATTGCCGCAGGTATGAAAGATCATCACTTGAGAATGGCTTGACCGATTTTGAAGTTTTTTTTTTTGTTGTATTCGTAATTGTCAGGAGAAGCGGCGTTATTGCGTAAAGCACTATCAGTAGCAATGGGTTTCATTTTGGCAGTTCAACAACGTTCATTGCGCTATTTACGTTGTTAGCAGATACATTATTCGAACATATAAAGCAATAGATCAAAATGATTGAGATCGATATTGGCGCCGATTCCCTTGTTCACAAACTAAACTAAATTTAAGTTCAGTGCATCTTTTTCTATCCATTTCATTGAGAAAAGGACAGAAGATAAATACCTATTAGTTTAGTACAGGTTAGATGTTACGTGATTAAAAACATGGCCACTAAAAATACGTCAATTTATGTCAGGCGCTGACTAATTTGACAGGACTAACTAATATTTATCTTCTGGCCTTTTCTTGAATGAAATAGAAAGAAAAAAAGATGCACTAAAAAGATGAACTAAAATTTAGTTTAGTTTGTGAAAAAGGGAATCGGCACCAATGTGTTACGCAATTAGGGTGTTGGTATGTGCGAAACATTATTTTTTGAAAATCCGACGGAAATAGTCGGAAATTCACCCGACCGAAGTCAGGCACGAACAGCTATTAAAGTAAGTATACACGGTCATATTAAATTAGCTAGCAACACTCCGCGGACGTGATGGGTATTTCCCGTCTCTCTGTTTGAAGCTTCTGAGGACCAGTTCTTGTTGAAGGAGTCCAGCTCATCCCGCCATCTCCATCTGGGCCTGCCGCGATGTCGCGCCACTAAGAGGGACCCATTGGATCGTAAGTTTGGCCCATTGGTTGTCTGACATGCGGCAGATGTGTCCAACCCAATTCCATTTTAGCGTGGCAGCTTTCCAAGTGACATCAGTTATCGTTGTGATGGAACGGATGGTCGTATTCCTAACCCGGTCTGTTAGTTTGATACCTAGAATACTCCGTTCCATAGTCCTTTGGCAAACCTCGAGGGTTGACCTCTGCTGATTTGTCAAAGACCATGTTTGTCCACCATATGAGAGGATGGGAAGTATGCATGTTTGGATGTATGACCCTGTATATAAATAAATAAATACCTAAAAAATATTTAGGTATTTATTTATTTATATTTAGGTAGGCTGAGAAGCTGAAAATATGTCGTTCCCCAGACAACACATGGAATAGAAATATACTCGTATAAATGATTTCTATGATTTGTTAATCAGTTAATTACTTTTTGTTTTAACGTGGTTGACGAGCTGTCGCGGTCGGCTTATTTAAAAAATGGCCACTAAGCGTAGCATCTAAACATGGGTCAATTGGAATGCAACTCATAGATCTTCCATACATCGCCATCACCATCCATCATGGCTGGACACCAGGGCCCCACCCCCAAGTCTGCTATTTTTACAAATTCGTCATTTCAACACGATCCCATTCCCACCCCATTGTCATTTTGCTTAAAGTTCGTAATCTGCTAAATTCTTAATGGCGATCATTGGTCGGTCAATGGTCTCGTAATAGAATTGTGTCATGACATTGTCGTATTGCCATTATTATAAAACCCGTTAATAGAAATGATTTTCGAAAAACTAGCACTAAGTACTTTATTTATGCCAGATTTCATTTATGTATATTTTTACATATTATTTATTAGTGTTTTATACAAGTCAAGTGTTTTAAGTAAGTCAGTCATTCATTTATCATTATGTACGAGATTACCATTCTATGCCATTTCTTTCAATGGAGTGTCAGTGGTTGACCACTGGAAAGTCATAATGACGCCATTATGTTAGTAGATTACCAAACTTGTCAAAATCAACAATTATGAAATCAATGATAGACCATTCTGACACTATTGTAATAGCAGACTTGGGGCCCAGGACTGCATCATAATCAGGCAAGCAGGGGTTGGCAAATTTTTAAAAGAGACCATAGGTACAGACGCCAGCACATCAAGCTACTACAATCTGTCAAATTTCTTTGATAGATTTTCAACTTTATCGCTAAAGCATTAAGGTTCAAGGTTGATTGGGAAAATTTGACAGTTTCGGGCAGCTTGACCTGCTGGCGTCTGTACTAAAATAATTTAGAAAAATAAAAATTAGGTACGTAGGTAGGTACTTACCATGATATCTGGTCTTTCCGAACAAGGTATTTCCGGTTTCGAAGGTGCCGGTCCCCTTTGCGCTAGCACTGAAAAGGTAATAAAATATAGTTAAGTTCAAAATAAGTAAGGAATTTAGTCCTCGACACCAATCAAATTATTTAGTCGACAAATGGAGCTTTCAAACAGCTGATCGCTCGTTGGGTGATTCGTATGGAACATGTAATGTTTTTTCCCGATTCGGTTTGGGTATTACACAAGGTGTCGTTTTGCATCCTCTTCAAATTCAAGGAGGTAACTATGCTACTGATTCTCGACACGAATCAATAATAAAATAAGTAAGTTTTTTTTTCTTCTAATTTTCTGAAATCGGCATGTATGGGACACGCATTTTAAAACGCGGCCTGTGTGTAAAAGGGCAGTTACAGTGCGTGAGACAGTGAGACCGCACTATAACTGCCCTTTTGTGTGTACACATAAAAACGCGGCCGCTTAAACGATACCATAACGCGATTCTGTTCTTTGAAAGTGGTGTATTCTGAAATACTGTCAAACTTAAATCACAAAAAAAAACAAGTATTATATATTCATTATTTACCAGGAATCGTAATTTTATTTTGATTATTTAGGTAAGTCTTTCATAACAGCCTCCTGAAATTTGACGAGGATGCAAAACAAGCTTGTATAGGGAAACTGCTTCGTATCATGCAGAGTAGATCACCTATACCTACCTAATTTTAAAATAAATTTATGTTATGTTTATTTATTTATATGCCATTAATTTTGCAAGCTCAACAACATTCATTGAGTTATTTACGCTGTTGAGCAGACACATTTTTCGAACATATGAAGCAATGGATTAGCAATATCCTTAAAAATGATCAAATTGAAATTACGCAATTAGGGCGCAGTTTGCGCTACAACTTAATTGTTTTATTACCTACTGTTTAATAAAACTAATAATTCTTTATGCAACATAATTTACTTTAACAGAAAGTTGATATTTATATAAGCGGAAATAACACCAATTTGGAAACAAGGATTTGAATCCGCCTCTGTACGTACAGACGCCAGCACATCAAGCTACTACAATCTGTCAAATTTCTTTGATAGATTTTCAAGTTTATCGCTAAAGTATTAAGGTTCAAGGTTGATTGGGAAAAAAATTTCAGTTTCGGGTAGCTTGACCTGCTGGCGTCTGTACAATTGTGTGCTTAAATAAATATCGAATAAATTAGTAATAAATATAGAATCCTACTAATATAAACGTGAAAGTTTGTATGGATGGATGAAAGAAAGAAATAAATAAAAATGCGTTTATTGGCATTACACAAAATAAATACACCTTATAACTATAAAAACAGAAAACAAAGATGCCAAAAGGGCCTTTTTTTTTTTTTTTTTTTTGAGGATGGGAAATCATCAAATGACTCCTCCCGCTCTGGGTGGAGCAGAAGGGAGTGTCAGACTTTTACTGACTAAAACCCACCCGTGTTCCTTCCTTAGCCCTTTATGTTCCAGGGCAGCGGTAAACCCTTTCGGATGGTCCCGCTACCCTTTATTACCCAAAAGGGCCTCAGCTCAGCATAATGTCAGATGACAACACAAGTGTACCAGCTGACGCTGATTTTCAGCTGCAACCCACGAGTGCCATACGCTGGATTAACAATCACATAGGGAAGTGTTTGTTCGTTATAATAATTTGAGAGAAATTATAGAAAAGCTCATGCAAAATCAATGAATAGATGAATATTTGTTATTCTTTCACGCAAAAACTACTGAACGGATTTGGATGACATTTTTCCTTTATTTCAATGTAAAATTACGTTCTCTGTATGCAACACTCCATTTATGTAAATAAAACAGCTGAAAACAGCCTCGCTCAAGCTCGCTGCGCTGCCGTCCGCTACGTGCGTTTTGCCACGGTAACGATACGTTGCGTGTGAGGTAATAAAACAAATCTGGTTTTTTGGATTCCCTTAATGTTCCTGAAAGAATTACATGTACCGGTCATCTTAATATGATGTACTGAAGCCACCCTATCAGTTTGCGGAGGGCTGTCAATAACACCCTGTATAGTTTATAACCAGGATTAACACATAGGATGCTTTTTACCGCTATATTCCCACGGGATCGAAACTTATGCGGGTGAAACCACGGGGCGCAGCTAGTAATAATATATGTAGGTATACTTAGGGTTAAAGGAGGAAGGAACACCAAAGGAAAGGCCGTTATAAAGATTTCAGTTTATTATCCTTTTATTTACATATTGGAAGGTGTGTTTACTAATACTAAATATATTTGGTTGGTTTGGTGATTGATAACATGGGTTAATATTTACATCCATGGCTGATATCCTACTAATATTATAAACGTGAAAGGATGGATGGATGTTTGTTACTCTTTCACGCAAAAACTACTAACCGGATTTGGATGAAATTTGGCACACAGATGCATTATAACCAGGAGTAACATATAGGATATTTTTTATCCCGATAATCCCACGGGATCGAAACTTATGCGGGTGAAACCGTGGGCCGCAGCTAGTTGGTCTAAAAGGGCCTATTCCCGCACTAATCAATTTATGTAATAATACAACATACAATTAAGGAAAAACATAACGTGTAATAAATAATAGTTATAATGACGTTAAAGTGCTTCTCGTTAATTAGAGCGACGTTTGAAGTATGTTTATATGTGATTTATAGATAGTTATTTCGACATAAATGTAGGTATTGTATTTCATAGTTACAATTATTTAAAACTAGCGACCCGCCCCTGCTTTGCACGGTTTTCACGACTTGACAAAACATGGAGATTCTTTATTAAATGTACCTATGTAAGTAAAATATTAATGTATGTGTACACATAAACCTTCCGGAATAAATTCTCTAAATGATAGTGAAAACCGCATCCAAAATTCTTTGCGTTGTTTAGAAGAACAACGCAGACAGACACGAAAATGTATAGAAGCATTATCTTCTATACTTATAATAAATCTGTAGAAGTGAAAATTCTGTACATTGAAAATATCCAAAAAATAAATGGCAGGGGGTGTTACTTGACCGACACCGAACCCAAAAATGTGATTAAAAAAATTTTTGTCTGTCTGTCGGTCTGTCTGTCTGTCTGTCTGTCTGTCTGTTTGTTCAGGCATCACGCAAAAACTACCGGTTCGATTACGATGAAACTTGGTATAATTATTCTTTAATATCCTGGGCACCACACTGGGTACTTTTTATCCCGGAAAAGTATATACAATAAAAAACAAACTTAATTTTGCGGTTCGATCCCTATACCCGATTACCACTGTCTGTACTGTACCAACCGCAAATACTAAGTTTGTCGTAGGTTGGGTCACCCGCAGTGGAGTTCATTTTTATTCCTTTTAGTTTTTAGAGTTATTTAGGTTTATTTTTATATAAGTCGTAGGTATAGATTTTAATTTTAAAGTATAGGTAGTATATTTGATAGTGTACGTAGTGACCGTAAGTTATTTTATAATACTGTTAGGTAGGTTTAGTCATTCGTACCTATAGATATTAGTTTTTAGGGATTTTGCTTATTTATTGAGTTTAGATTAGTTATCATCAGAAATAGGTTTATTTAGGTAGGTAGGTATTTAATTTTTTTTTTATTAGTTAGGTACTTAGGTAAAGATATCATATAGGTACCCTCTTAATCACCACTAATGAGACACAATTGGTTTTCTATTGTAATTAGCCACAAAGGGCCCGCGACATAGATGGCATTCTGGGGAAGCACATACATTTTATCCTGTTAGCACGTTCCCGTGGGTAAATTTCCGACATCCACGCGGGCGAAGCCGCGGGCAGAAGCTAGTGATTATTAAACCTCATTGAACCGGTAAAAAATTTGGTAAATTAATGAATTCTTGACAAATTAACAGCTTGTAATAGGGGTTAAAGTATGAAATTGCCGTTTTATTGTAATAGGTACTTACAATTGATATAGAACCTTCATGGTTTGAGATTTTTGAGTGAAACTTTTTTCACATGGTAGGTATACGTAGGTACCTATGAAGTTCTTCTTTTAAAAAATTTCAGTTGTTTTTTTTATTCAGCTTAGACAAGAAAGATGGATACTTCGAAAACTCGAGTTATTTTTGAATACGAGTTCCGACGCGGAACTAACGCGGCAGAAACAGCTCGCAATATCAATGTTGCGTTTGGAGAGGGGACTGTTAATGAACGCACCGTGCGATTTTGGTTTAAACGCTTTCGTGATGGAAACTTTGATTTGAAGAACGAACCACGTGGAAGACCGCCCACACAGGTGAATAACAATGAATTGAAAGGGATGGTGGAAGCCGATCCGAGTCAAACTACCCAGGAATTAGCGCCATGGTATAACGTTACCTTACCAACAATATTATTGACTCATTTGCGTCAAATCAATAAAATAAAAAAATATGAGAAATGGGTGCCTCATGATTTGACTAATCTGCAGAAAAAAAAGATTGTTGAAATTCGTGTTGCCTTCATTGCCTTGTTGAATCGATACAGAATTGAAGGAATATTGGATCGAATTGTGACATGTGATAAAAAGTGGATTCTGTACTATAACCGTAAGCGAAAAATGCAATGGTTGACCTCAGTTCAAACGCCGCAACAGTTTCCTAAAGCAAAGCTTACCAATAAAAAGGTAATGGTAACTGTTTGGTGGTCTCAGCATGGTGTTATTCACTATAGCTTTCTCCGATCTGGTCAAGCAATAACGGCAGATGTCTACAGTGCTGAACTCCGAACAATGATAGCAAAACTAGCAGTGAAACAGCCCCGACTCATGAATCGATCTTCACCATTATTGCTCCATGATAACGCGAGACCTCAACCTCATACAGCACGAGAAACCGTTTTAACTCTACAGGAACTGCAATTAGAAACCATTCGTCACCCTCCGTATTCGCCAGACCTTGCTCCAACGGACTACCATTTTTTTTCGTGATTTGGACTTTCTACGTGATAAAAAGTTTTCTTCTCAGGAGGCAGTACAAAATGCTTTCACACAGTTTGTCGAATCTAGATCACGAGAGTTCTATCGCAAAGGCATGAATGACCTTCCTATTAGATGGCAGCAATGTACTTATACATAATAATATTAATTATTTTGATTAAATAAGTACGTCAAATTAAAAAAAAAAAACGATTTTTTTTACAATTTTTCTGTACAAATCGGCAATTTCATACTTTAACCCCTAAATTAAATGTTTTGATTTAAATCAGTAAACGCAAGGAGCGTTTAATAAAAACATTTAATTAAGTTTCAAGCTACATGAACAATACCTACTGTAGTGTATGCGCCTGAGCGGCGCGCGGGTAGTCGAGCGCTAACCGTGAGCGAGAGCGGACGTGCGCTAGACGAATATACTACTTCACCTGAGTGATCTGTCAAAGTGTGTTTTATTAACCCAGTGAACATTACAAGTGGCGACGAGGATAAAAGTAAGTACTGAAAACATTTACCAAAAAAAAAAGGGGGAAAAATGCACGCCGAAAAATAATGCACGTTGAAAGTTGTTTACGATCAATTAAGCGACTATATTCCGATAAGGATCGTTAGTAGTTTGGATACTAAAGTGAAAACAGAACGTAGTCACGCTGTACCTTCCTACCTACACATAAAAAAAAAAAAAATCATTACCAAGGTACCTAGATGTTTACAGTTAATGATTACTTTGTTGCCTCAGTTTCGTATGATTAGGTAACGAAAAATAACAATTCTGCTTCGATTGAGGTAAACAACTGATAAGCGTAAATGTTTCAAAGGCATACACAGTGAGTGTTGTTTACAACAAAACAAAGGGCCATGCCTGGATAGTACGCAATTATTTTAAATGTGCTGTAATGCAAACAATAAATTATTGTTAATTATTATTATTGAGTAAGTGCTTTCATTTAAATAACAAAATAATTGAGTTATTTGCACGCATCTTATTTTAAGTAAAAATAATAACCAATTATTATCCTAGATCTTGGACATACTTAACTTTTCTGTTGTAAATAACCTACATACCCTCTTATTGTAAATATAAAACAATAGATACTATTTTAATCAGGTCACAGGTTTTGCTAGGATCAATTGTTTGCATTTCAACACAGAAATATCAAGGTCACGCAAATACTATTCGCACATACGACCATGCTTAAAGAATAAATGTGAAAAAAGACCGGGAAACGTTAGTGTAAGCATCAACAATGGCTTAATTACTAGCATATTTATTGCTAACCAGTTAGTATACCTAATTTGTTAATAGATAAAGGTTATTATCAGTCAGTTTTCATAATAATAGTAAAGTAACGTTATTGAATAAATTTATTTAATATATTTAGTTGGTCATACGCTTACGTCAAAGGTCATGCTGAATTCGAAATGCTCTAATGAGCACGCAAATACTAACAAATACCCTAAGGCTATGCAGTAGTGTTACCGTTATCTATATAAATGATAAAAGGCCACGCATACGAGTCTCAAAATCCTGTTACAGGTCGCCCCAAAAATGACTCACGCAAGTTCAATGCTGACAACTTTAGATCATTTTGATTGTGAGGGTGACACGACATCGGTTTGTACCCGATGGGAGAAATGGAACCAAATCACAGAAAAATGTAGACTTGTTGATTTGAGGAAAAAGATTGTAGAAATTGAAGATTCAATTACAGTAAATAAAATCATTTCTAAGGCAAATGCCTTAGAAGTTGTTACTAGACAACTTGAGCAGTTTGGTAACTTCAACAACCAAACTGACAGCAAAAAAAAAAAAAATTGAAATAAATAAAATTGATTCCAAGAAACCCTTAAAAAAAAAAAACTTTAAACTAAATAAAGATCTCAGATGTAGCCGTTGTGGTAGCGTTAATCACCAATCAAATGATGCTAAGTGCCCTGCTAAAGACAAAAGATGATTAAAATGCGATTTTGTTGGTCACTTCCGAGAATGTTGCCGGACTAGGCGGAAAAGACGATTTAAAAATAATAAGACCACGGATCCAGCAAATAAAAAACAGAGATTAGACTCGACGCGAAACGAAAAATCTGAAATTGACTACATTTTCCATTTAGATGAAGACAGCGTAATTATGACAGTATAGGCGGAGTAGACTTAGACATGTTGATAGACTCTGGGGGTAGATGCAACGTAATCACAGATAAGACCTGGCAGTTTTTAAAAGAAAGTAAGATTAATGTCACTAACCAAATCCGGAAACCAAACAAAATTTTAGTTCCTTATGGCAATAAGAAGCCTTTAGACGTCATAGGTTCTTTCAACGCGATTATATCAGTGGGTGAAAGAAGTAAAAAGTCTACGTTATCAGAAATGGTTCGCGCGATTTGTTGGATAAAGCTACCGCGATCGAATTGGGAGTACTCCAGATAGACCTCCATATTAACACAAAGAAGATGATGAGGTACGTATCTGTATAGACATGCGCAGAGCCAACGAAACTATCTTATGGGAAAATCACCCACTTCCAACGTTGAACCAGATGCTTCCAAATTTTCGACAGGCAAAAATGGTTCTCTAGACTCGATATTAAACAAGCATTCCATCAGCTTGAAATTAATGAGGATTGTAGATACATAACTACTTTTAGTACTAGCAAGGGACTATTCCGTTATAAAAGACTAATAGAATAGAATAGAATACTCTTTATTGTACACCATACAAATGTAATCCATCCAATGTTGTTGTTGTTGTTGTGTCCATCTAATGTTCGGTATATCTTGTGCTCCGGGAACGTTCCAAAAAATTCTTGAAAAATTGTTGTTGGGTTGTGAAGGTACATTTAATTTTATTGATGATATTATTGTGTTTGGGGCAACAGAGAAAGAACAAGATGAGCGGTTGAGTAAGGTGCAAAGGGTTTTAAAAGAAAATGATGTTCTTTTAAACGAAAGGAAATGTATATATAAAACAAACAAAATCGAGTTTCTCGGTCACGAACTTACAGAAGATGGAATAAAACCCCTTGCAAAATACTTAACCTCTATTAAAACTAGTAGACGCCCAAACACGATTGAAGAAGTACAAAGTTTTCTCGGATTAGTCAATTTTGTGGGGAAATGGATTCCAAATTTGGCAACACTTGCCGACCCCCTTAGACAGATGTTGAGATTAGAGCTTGGGAAATCGGCAAGTGTTGACAAATTTTGGACTTCCAAAACAAACAAATAAGGCATTTGAAGCTCTAAAGCTTAGCTTAACCAATATAAAATGTCTTGGTTACTACAATCCCAGCGACCAAACGCAGGTTATTGCTGACGCATCACCGGTGGGACTGGGTGCTGTCCTTGTCAAAATAGGTAGAGACGGAAGGTCCTAGAGTTATCGCTTATGGACACAAAGCTCTGACTGACTGTGAAAAAAGGTATTGCCAAACAGAAAAGGAAGCATTGGCATTAGTTTGGGCTGTTAAGCATTTTAAAATATACCTTTTTAGCAAGGACTTTGAGCTCATAAGCGATCACAAACCGTTAGAAACGATTTTCGAAAGACATTCCAAACCTTGCGCGAGAATTGAACGGTGGGTACTCAGACTTCAAGCATATAGATTCAAAGTTATCTATCGCCCTGGTAAGTCAAATATTGCTGACCCCATTTCTTTCTAGACTATGTCAAATAGCTCCAACGAAGCCATTTGATAGCGAAAATTATATAAACCAAATTGTGACATATTTTCGACCTGTCGCTGTGTCCCTAAATGAAATAGAGGCATCATCATCAAACGATGACGAAGTCTCAAAGGTAAAAAGGGGTATTTTCAGTGAAGATTGGCACGAATCCATAAATTGTTTTAAAATCATAAGAAACGAGCTTTGTTTGCGGATATATTTTACTGCGGGGTACTAGGATAGTTATACCAAAAGATCTACGCCAGAGGGTGTTAGAAGCTGCTCACGAAGGGCACCCTGGTATAGTCGCAATGATAGGTCGCCTAAGGACTAAAGTGTGGTGGCCTAGGATCGATGGGGATGCTGAGCGTGTAGTGAAAGGTTGTCGCGGATGCACTCTTGTATCGGCTCCTAATGCACCACACCCGATGAAAAGGCGATCATTACCTAAAGAGCCATGGGTAGATGTGGCCGTTGACTTTCTAGGGCCACTTCCGAGTCGAGACTACATACTAATTCTTGTCGACTATTATAGCCGGTATAAAGAAATTAAGGTTATGAGAAGTATCACTGCACTTGACACTATTAAAGTCCTTAAAGAAATGTTTTCAAGGCTAGTGTGACTGTCTGTCACTTACTCCTAATTTAATAACAAAACGTCTTAGTCTAAATTCTTACTTTATCATTGTCCCACGGTATCGGCCGTTAGAAACGCATTAAATCTCAATTTTATGGTCTGACCTGACAGCTCGACATGTTACCCTAATCAATAACAAAATATTCTATTTATTATAAACTGTAAAACAATATTGAACCTTTTTAGAAACCCAGTCCATTTATACTTAATGGCAAACAATATAGAGCCGATTGCCGGCGGACGGTTCGAAAGTAATAATTCTACGAATTCCAAAGAATCTTGTGAAATATCCGATTTCTAATTTTAAGGGACAATGCTAGCACTCACATATGGAAACCATTAGTTGGGTTCGTAGGCTGAAGGAATGGACCCTCAAACAATTAAGAAATAAACAAAGGGCGGCGTGGGTCATTGTTTCCAAAAACTGTAGATACCTGAACGCCTGCACGTGGCGATTTTTAGGGATTGTAAGGAGGCTGATGCAATAACTAGAGGCAGTTAGTTTTGAGACGCGGGAGAAGACGGTGGTGATCGGACCGAGAGTGGTTATGGACTTCAGAGTCCACGCTAGTTAAGTTAGGAGATTGAGGGAATATCAGGAGGCTATGTCCGAATGGGCTGTCGCGAAATAGCGAGTATTAGTTATTAAGTTACATATAGTTGGGTTGAAGCCCAGATTAGGTTAATCTAGTATTTAAAGTATTATGTGTGCGTGTGTGTGTGTTGGCGTGACCGGGTGAGTCCTTAATTATAATAATTATCCTAGGCTGATAATGGTATTAAAGTCCCTCTAACTAAACGGACAGATACGTGTTGCTGGAGAGCTTATTGCACCTATTCTCCTCCCCAGCTAAACACTAGGAAGTAGTGAAGAGCGATATAGCTGAGTATCCATTAATTAATATTTATTCCAGCAAGGACATCCGTGCTATTTTCTCTTATATTATGTGTCCATCTCCTAATCCTTACCCTGACAGTTATTTGTCAATTTCGTTTGGCTATAGGGATACACACGGAGAAGGCCTTCACTATACCTGACTGAGCTTTATTACTCCTGACTTTTGACGACTGTTAATGACCTCATATGGAAGGCAGAACCGTAAAACTCACAGATCTTCTGGATCAAACTAGGCTACAAAGCCAACCTATAATTAAATAACTAACCAAACGTTATTGATGATTTCTGCTTCCAAAAAGGTCTCGCCACAGAACAATTGCGTGAGGCTTGTTGTACGCACATTTCTGGGAGAGGGGTAGGCTTCACTAAGTATCACAAACTATGATTGATAGGCGTTCCAAAACGCTAGGGACCGTGTCTCGATAAAACCCACACACGGCTGTTAGTAGGCCAATTACTGAATCGTCACTATTTATCGAAACACGCTGACTATAGGATGCACCGCGTCCTTCTAAATGGGGAAGCTTAAGGAAATGTGAAGTGACGAAATTCCACTTCGGTGTGCACCAAGTACGATCGCAATGAGTTTTGCTAGAGGCTGAGTCTACGGTGCGCTTGTGCTAGTTTGTGTACCTAGAAAAGGGATAGGTTGCCGTGAGGGTGTCTTTCATAATAATACGCGTTAAGAACTATCCAAAACTTGTCTTCCTCAATAACAGTTGGACTTCGCAGTACTCTGTCCTAGGGTTGAGTAAGACATTTATTTAGTGCTTAGGGAGCGTGTTCTGTTAGAATCGCATTAGTGTCCTCAGAGGTTCTATGCGTTAGGTCTAACAGAACACGTACAATGAGGCATACGTTTTAAAACGGTTCCCAGTCTCACTAAAGTGGGTATATTGTAAACAGATAATTAACGTAGTTATATATGATTCATTTAAGCGCAAGCGTAACGATCCCTTTATTTACCCCGTCTAATCATCAATACTATTGCAGATCTCAGTGACTACCTGCGAGCAACATTTATTATACTAAACCTAATATATTATATTATATACTTTTGCATACCCTCTTGTCTTCTTAGCTTCATATAATATTGATATCTATAATACTTATGTATCCTAACTGTGAATCCCCATTAACATCACCTTGCATCCCATCCACATCCCCAAGCTTTCTAAGTCGGGATGTGGCACATTAGGTCATGGAGATTCATTTCTTATAACGGTGGGAGGGTATCCAAGTCTGGCGACGAAACCCTACAGGAGCACGCGGTGGATTGGGGCGTGCTCTCTTTCCCGCAGGGAGAGCCGATCTTAACTGTAATATTCCAGATAATTAGGAAAAACGAAAATTTTATCAGCCTAGGGTAATTTAGGAACAGTCACATGTGGTGCCGTGACCAGGATTCTCGTCATTAAATGTACTGATTCACTTCAGTGCAACGAGAAAGAACTAAATATGGGTTACTACGAAAATAACATAACGTACACAAAAATAACACAACGTGGGCAATAACATAACGTAATTTTATGGCTAGGTACCTATATTAATTGTTAGCGACGGCAAGCGTTACAACGGCTACAATGCTTGTGAGTAAGTTACGGTTTGATAATAGTGTTTGAATTCTTCAACTATTGGTAGCGGGTTCAATCCCCGCATGATTTAATTGCTGATATGCTTACATATTTCCATTGTCGTAGATCTTGGGTTCGAATTCCGCCTGATGTTATTGGATGATACAATAACTTATGTTTGATAATCTTTGTTTGTAAGCGTTTGATTATTATATATTGGGTTCGATTCCCGTAAGATGTATTCTTTTCATGTTTTTTTGTGGAATTCCTGTGTCACGGCTTGTGGGTTCAATTCCCGCATCAATTGTAGGGCTTTCATTAAGACGCTACTGTAGGTAATGGTACGATTGTTGCTTGGGTGCCTGTGCTACTGTATTAATAGGTTCAACTCTCTGCAAATGTGAGTTTATTAATTAACAATATGTGAATACCTATAATAATAGGTTCAGCTCTCTGCAAAAGTGAGTTTAGTATGTGACAGTATGTGAACAACTGTAATAATAGGGTCAGCTCTCTGGAAACGTGAACTTAGTATCTGACAGTATGTGATTACCTGAAATAAAGGGTCGACTCTCTGAAAGTGCGAGTTTAGTATCTGATAGTATGTGGATATGAGAATGTGTTTGTGATTTATATGCGTGTATGTGGAATGAGTTTAGGTATGGGACACGCCCATAGTACGGGTAGATCTAATATTATTAGCAAGTTAGACCTACGAAGCGCGAAGCTTATAAAATGACAATTAATTTACCAAGAGGGTACATTGACTATCGTCATAAAAAGTAAACATGGATCTTTCCATCTCTGCAATCGGCGACGTATGTCGTATAATTGAATAGATACTCGTTTGGCCTTATTTCAAATTCCAGGATATTAAGTCTTCACTCGGCTGCCACTACGCTACGTCTAAACCTTTGGTTTGTGAGTTGCGCTTGGTTAGAAGTTCCTTCCAAATAGGCTGACATCGGCTGACTTCAAGAGCAGTAGCTGTGGGTGACTTGGCTCCTGTTGCGAAGCTAAGTTTCACTTTTATTACACACTTCAGTTAACCGTAGTTACGTGGTATGATTTTTGTTATCTCGCGAGATATTGTTGTGATTTGTGTTTTAGGGCAATGGTACTACAGATATCATTTCAAATATACCGTAGAATATACTTCTCGACGCTTTCATAATCTGAATGAATAGTTAACAACATTGAGTGCTAGTAAGCCAAAAATTGGTTGCACAGTCTAGGATTCCTATGTTTTCTAAGCAGTATAAATTCCCAACTTTTAATAGAACTCAAAATATTTCTAACCTCTTAAAATCAGAGGGGGGCGTCTAAGTGGAATCAAAACTAATATGTTTATGTGCGGACTATTTCAGCTACTCCTGGATACGACTGCAGGCAGCTGATTAAGCTGGCTCAGCATTGAGGTGCACAAGGAAAGGCCTCTGTCCAGCGGCAACTGCGACAGGCTGAGTTTAGAACGAGGAAGCGCCGTAGGTAGCGTGGTAGCATAAATACTCTTAAGAGAGTCCCTGGTATGTAAAACTAAATTATAAGCATGCACAGGATTACTAAACTTGACTGAGACGCGGTCATGTTATTTAAATTATCATGGAAAGAGTATTTGCAAGAACAGTAATAGTTCAAATATTATAGAGCAATTATAAGAGTATCAGTCGAAGATGCTTCTGAATTACATTATAGCAGACATTGCATCTTTTTGTTACCTTGTAGGATTGATACTAGAATACTTACAATATTCTAGTGGTTATTTGGTTAGATAAATACATCAGATAAGTATAGATAGGTCTATATTTTGTGATACTTCCAAGGAAAGGCATAGTTCATCCTATTGTGAAAGCTCATACGCTGTACTGCGTCACGCGTCTGATTTTCAGAGGGGGGAATGTGACTGTCTGTCACTTACTCCTAATTTAATAACAAAACGTCTTAGTCTAAATTCTTACTTTATCATTGTCCCACGGTATCGGCCGTTAGAAACGCATTAAATCTCAATTTTATGGTCTGACCTGACAGCTCGACATGTTACCCTAATCAATAACAAAATATTCTATTTATTATAAACTGTAAAACAATATTGAACCTTTTTAGAAACCCAGTCCATTTATACTTAATGGCAAACAATATAGAGCCGATTGCCGGCGGACGGTTCGAAAGTAATAATTCTACGAATTCCAAAGAATCTTGTGAAATATCCGATTTCTAATTTTAAGGGACAATGCTAGCACTCACATATGGAAACCATTAGTTGGGTTCGTAGGCTGAAGGAATGGACCCTCAAACAATTAAGAAATAAACAAAGGGCGGCGTGGGTCATTGTTTCCAAAAACTGTAGATACCTGAACGCCTGCACGTGGCGATTTTTAGGGATTGTAAGGAGGCTGATGCAATAACTAGAGGCAGTTAGTTTTGAGACGCGGGAGAAGACGGTGGTGATCGGACCGAGAGTGGTTATGGACTTCAGAGTCCACGCTAGTTAAGTTAGGAGATTGAGGGAATATCAGGAGGCTATGTCCGAATGGGCTGTCGCGAAATAGCGAGTATTAGTTATTAAGTTACATATAGTTGGGTTGAAGCCCAGATTAGGTTAATCTAGTATTTAAAGTATTATGTGTGCGTGTGTGTGTGTTGGCGTGACCGGGTGAGTCCTTAATTATAATAATTATCCTAGGCTGATAATGGTATTAAAGTCCCTCTAACTAAACGGACAGATACGTGTTGCTGGAGAGCTTATTGCACCTATTCTCCTCCCCAGCTAAACACTAGGAAGTAGTGAAGAGCGATATAGCTGAGTATCCATTAATTAATATTTATTCCAGCAAGGACATCCGTGCTATTTTCTCTTATATTATGTGTCCATCTCCTAATCCTTACCCTGACAGTTATTTGTCAATTTCGTTTGGCTATAGGGATACACACGGAGAAGGCCTTCACTATACCTGACTGAGCTTTATTACTCCTGACTTTTGACGACTGTTAATGACCTCATATGGAAGGCAGAACCGTAAAACTCACAGATCTTCTGGATCAAACTAGGCTACAAAGCCAACCTATAATTAAATAACTAACCAAACGTTATTGATGATTTCTGCTTCCAAAAAGGTCTCGCCACAGAACAATTGCGTGAGGCTTGTTGTACGCACATTTCTGGGAGAGGGGTAGGCTTCACTAAGTATCACAAACTATGATTGATAGGCGTTCCAAAACGCTAGGGACCGTGTCTCGATAAAACCCACACACGGCTGTTAGTAGGCCAATTACTGAATCGTCACTATTTATCGAAACACGCTGACTATAGGATGCACCGCGTCCTTCTAAATGGGGAAGCTTAAGGAAATGTGAAGTGACGAAATTCCACTTCGGTGTGCACCAAGTACGATCGCAATGAGTTTTGCTAGAGGCTGAGTCTACGGTGCGCTTGTGCTAGTTTGTGTACCTAGAAAAGGGATAGGTTGCCGTGAGGGTGTCTTTCATAATAATACGCGTTAAGAACTATCCAAAACTTGTCTTCCTCAATAACAGTTGGACTTCGCAGTACTCTGTCCTAGGGTTGAGTAAGACATTTATTTAGTGCTTAGGGAGCGTGTTCTGTTAGAATCGCATTAGTGTCCTCAGAGGTTCTATGCGTTAGGTCTAACAGAACACGTACAATGAGGCATACGTTTTAAAACGGTTCCCAGTCTCACTAAAGTGGGTATATTGTAAACAGATAATTAACGTAGTTATATATGATTCATTTAAGCGCAAGCGTAACGATCCCTTTATTTACCCCGTCTAATCATCAATACTATTGCAGATCTCAGTGACTACCTGCGAGCAACATTTATTATACTAAACCTAATATATTATATTATATACTTTTGCATACCCTCTTGTCTTCTTAGCTTCATATAATATTGATATCTATAATACTTATGTATCCTAACTGTGAATCCCCATTAACATCACCTTGCATCCCATCCACATCCCCAAGCTTTCTAAGTCGGGATGTGGCACATTAGGTCATGGAGATTCATTTCTTATAACGGTGGGAGGGTATCCAAGTCTGGCGACGAAACCCTACAGGAGCACGCGGTGGATTGGGGCGTGCTCTCTTTCCCGCAGGGAGAGCCGATCTTAACTGTAATATTCCAGATAATTAGGAAAAACGAAAATTTTATCAGCCTAGGGTAATTTAGGAACAGTCACACTAGGTTATCCCGCAACTATAACGAGCGATGTGTTCCGCCACTTCTGCAAAGAATGCGGTATCGTTGTCAATAATACTATTCCCTATTGGCCACAAATGAATGGGGAAGTCGAAAGACAAAATCGAGATGTACTAAAGAGACTTAAAATTAGCCGAGCTGAAAACAAGGACTGGAAAGAGGAAATTTAAAATTATTTAATTATGTATAATAGTACACCCCACTCTGTTACAGGTACATCGCCATCTGAGTTATTTTTTAAAAAGACGCTTTCGAGATAAAGTTCCTTTCGCTCCAGATGTAGAACATAAATTCATGGATTCCGATGTGAGAGATAGGGATATGCTAATGAAAGAAAAAGGGAAAGAATATGGGGATAGAGCTACTGATTCTAATTTAGAAATAGGGGAAAAGGTAATGTTAAAAAATATAACTAAGGATAACAAATTGACACCTAACTATAACCCTACCTCTCACACAGTGACGGGAGTCACCGATGGTGACATTCATGTAAGGAACGACGAAACAAGTAAAGAGTATCTTCGGAATATAGTAGGTACATTTAAAGGAAATTAATGATTCTTGGCAAGTTGTGGACAATGATAATAAAGACACAGGGTTATCGAACAACGAGGACTAAACTATTGCAATATATCTCTAAGCAATTAAAATGATTATCTGTCTGTTACTTTGTTAATGATATAATGTTGTATGCCTGATTCACTTTATATATTACTAAATCTATTGTTCTTTCATTGTTAATATTGTTGTTTAAGTTATTGTAACTTAATTATTTATAAAATAAAGGAGGGATGTAGTGTATGCGCCTGAGCGGCGCGCGGGTAGTCGAGCGCTAACCGTGAGCGAGAGCGGACGTGCGCTAGACGAATATACTACTTCACCTGAGTGATCTGTCAAAGTGTGTTTTATTAACCCAGTGAACATTACACCTACTATTTAATGCCTGTTATTTCTGCATTTGGCGCAATTAAATAAATTGGATTTACATTTGTTAATAAGGCAAAATGTAAATCGATACATTATTATTAGGTATTTACATTATCAGTTTAACTATACATTGGATAGAAAAATAAATAACCCAGAAAACCACAAATACTAAACTACCTACCCAGTTAGACTAAAAATAAACCCTGCACCATTGTAAACTCATATACAAACCTAGGTATTGTAATTAGTGTGTTTATCGGCATTATCAACGAGGAATGTACCTATAGTTATCATTGTTACCTATTGTTACATCAACATTGTAACAATAAAGTCATCTGTAATAAGCACGGGTACTGCCGGTCGATTCTGTAAAAAACTCACCGTGAAAACTCAAGTGAAGTGAGCTTGATGTGAGTTGTCAGTAGTGTCAATCCCTAGCATTATTTAGAATGACAGCTCACTCCACGCTCACTTCACCTAAGTTTTCACGGTGAGATGGTTACAGAATCGCACTGCAGCCGATCGATTCTGTAAAAATCTCACCGTGAAAAGTTAGGTGAAGTGAGCTTAGAGTGAGCTGTCAATAGTGTCAATCCCTAGCATTAGTTGGAATGACAGCTCACTCCACGCTCACTTCACCTAAGTTTTCACGGTGAGATGGTTACAGAATCGCACTGCAGGTACAGACAACGTCACTTTAAGTTGACCCCGCACTTTTTAATATATTACAATGGTCAATGTCAATCAAACTGCCTAGCCTTTTTTCCAACGAATAAGTAATAGTCCTCCAGACCGGAAGTCTCCGGACTCTCTCCGGGATCTGGTTAGACTGGAAGCCGACCCCAACATAGTTGGGAAAAGGCTAGGTAGATGATGATGAATTGTTCTCCAGACCGTATTTCGGTCTTGGCGGCCAATCTCAAAGGAGACTAGCCTTCGGCGCGGGAGATATTATAGTGCACAAGTGTACTATAATATCTCACTCTTTCACGCACTATCTCTTACCTCACTCTCATGGTCCGATGGGACGGCACGCAATCCGACACGACGAGAGAGATCGGGCGCAGGACCAACGGCTTAACGTGCTTTCCGAGGCACGGAGGGGTCTTGGTATATAAAGATGATATATGCGAAGGTCTTTGCTTCATTATTGATAAAGATCTTAATAAATAAGAGTCTTAATTTTAACCAATAACGGTCCGTAAATTATAGGAATTGACAATTACTCATAGTAATTACATTTTCAGTCATAATGAATATAAGGAATTTAATTTATATATAATACGCAAATGAGGCAAATCCAGGGAAACCCCTGAAGCACTTATTACTGATCAAACATTGTGGTTTTACTTTAAGTAATTATTGGTGTGGTTTAAATATACGTAAATGCAATGTTATATTCTAATGGACAGGGTATACGTACTTTACTAGTATCAGACTATGTACATAGTCTGATACTAGTAAACATTGGTGCTTCAGTTTCAAAAAGTTCCTTTTGCAAAGCAGTTTTTTTAGAGATTTATATTTACCTAAACGTTCCTTTAGCTAAACGGAACCGGCGCCAGTGACAGGAATAATCCTGTCACTGGCGCCGATTCCCTTGTTCACAAACTAAACTAAATTTAAGTTCTGTGCATCTTTTTCTTTCTATTTCGCTATGAAAAGGACAGAAGATAAATATTAGTATAGTCCTGTCAAATTCATATTCATATATTTATACTTAATTTGTCTATGGAGTATCTTATAAGACAAATTAGACGTGATTAAAAACATGGCTACTAAAAATACGTCAATTTAACAAGTGAATTGGCGCCCGCACATTTGTCAAACTTCAAGTGCAAGATAGAGACGGGAACATAACATGTCTAATTTGAAGCACGAGCTTGCCATCTTGGGACCTCTAGTTTAACTCAAATTCAAAGTAACGGACAAAAGTTCTTATAATCATTTACTAGTCTATTCAAAGTTTGCAGGCCCGTAGGTTAGGTACCCATCCCAGACCTATGGGCAAATAAATCATGAACAAACCAGCACTCTAACTGCGTAACACACTAATCACAATCTAAACCATTTTGAAAGATATTGCTAATCCATTTGATATGATTTGATTTAAAAAAAAAGCGTTGCCCCACACTAGGAATTTCTCCTGTATCGTGGGTGCGTTTACAAATATTTTAAACTCACATACACAAACAGCCAGACCCGGAAAAACTATTTATAGGCCATACAAATATTTGTTCCGTGCGGGAATAGAAACCCGCGACACGCAGCGCAGCAGTCAATCGCTTAACCACTGCGCCAACCGTGTCGTCTTCCTTCAAAATATTGCATTGCTTCATATATTCGAAAATTTTGTCTACACAACAACGTAAATAACGCAATGAATGTTGTTGAACTGTCAAAATAAGAGCCATTGCTACTGATAGTATGCTACGCAATCACCCCGCAGGATTTCAGTAGACGTAAGTTTTGAAATTTTGCTAGCCGGCGAAATTTGAGTGTAATGTAGCAAGGAACCAGGATATATACCAAGAATCCTGTGACATGGGACTTTAACCTAACTGGCGAAATTTGGGAGTACTTAGCCCTTTGGGGATTACAGGCGTACCTAAAATGTCATGTAAGTTTTGAACGGAGTCACGCTTGTGTTCAGTCCAGTTACAGGAATTTTCCGCCAAAGAATATAAGTATAGATATGTATAATACAACGAGGACGGTAAATAGGCGACAAAATAAAACTGGAATAAATGTCAGACTCATATTAACTGCTGAGATTGAATTCACGACTTTTCACCCTGTGGGGGTAAGCAGAGACTACAGAATGCCACTTGCTACGATCCTAGCATGGTTGGTTAGTTGGCTTGGTTGGTGATTTGTTGACCAATATAACACAAACAACCAATCAAATCACTTGGCATTTGATTTGAAAATAGATTTTTGTGCAAGCAGCATTTCGCACCGCGCCGCTTCGCCTGCAGCAAATCGCATTTCAATATAAAAAAGTGCGGAGCCTGTAGTGTTCTGAAATGCTGTAGGAGAATTTTTAAAACACTTAAAAGACTTTTAGAAACTGAAGTTGTCTCAGTTTATTGTTAAAAATGCATTAAAAATATAATCTTGTTATTACGAGACGGATAAGACCACCACCCAAGTTATATCTACTTGGTAACTATAACAACTTAGACATTTTTGACCTCGACTTCGTTTGATTTTAATTGATTCTGTGTTTTACTTTTACTATCCTACTATTTTGTTCATCCTACATTAAAATTTCAAAATATCAACCTACCAACGCACCATCAAGAAAAAAAGGGATCAAGGCATCAATGTTTGTCGTCATCAATCATCATCATCATCTGCCTAGCCTTTTCCCAACTATGTTGGGGTCGGCTTTCAGTCTAACCGGATGCAGCTGAATATCAGTATTTTATATGGAGCGACTGCCTATCTGACCTCCACAACCCAGTTACTGGGTAATACGATACCCCTTGGTAAGAAGGGGTATCGTATTACCAATTTGTTATCATCAATCAATCATCATGAATTTAGCTCATGATCCTAGAATCCTTAGCGTTGAAATTTTTTGTCGGTTATAAAAAAAAAACTGCTGTTTAATAGGAAGGTGGCACTGCCTTCGCGGTCAAAATTAATGGAATAGCAATTTTTTTTGAATAACTGACGTAAATTTTTAACGCAGATGCAGAATCATATATCTACTAAATCCATTGTAACAGTTTGGGCGACGATGTCCCTGTCTGTCACCCTGTATACTTTTCAGATTTACACATAATAAAAAAGAAAAATAAATAAAAAAGAAATTTCTTACCGCAGGAAACAAATGAGATGACAATAACAGCTATCACAAGTCGACACATGTTTGCAGCACTAAAGCTCATCGCCCAATGACACTATTACAGACTGAGTGACGTGTTCATAATTAACGTATTTATACATAATATAGTTTTATCATTTTCTTCCTTAAATGGTACGTGCGGCAATCCCCATTATTAATCATAAATATGCTAAATACTTTTCCGACATTTTGTATTCAAATTAAAGTTTTCCCTATCCTCATGATAGGGAAAACTTTAATTTGAATTTATTTTATGTGATTTTATTTTAAAATTGTGAGTTTTAATTTCTGTTATACGTAACATCGAATATAATACGGTATTTTGTGCATGACTACGGTCATGTGTGTTTTATCCGAAGAATTAACAAAGGACCTACTACTTAGTTTATAATGGGTGTGGAAATGTAAAAAAAAACCCAACACAAACAAAAACCTCTAAAAACTAAAAAAATATACAGTGTACTTGCGAGATACTAGCGTACTAGTGTGGGCAACGTTTTTTCTAAAAAGAAAAGAAAGAAAGAAAAGAAAGAAAGAAAGAAAAGAAAGAGGTAATTGCGTAACACACTAACAATAGCAATGGCTTTCAATTTTGACAGTTCATCAACATTCATTGCGTTACTTACTTTGTTGAGGAGACTAAGTATTTGAACATATGAAGCTATGGATTAGCAATATCAAAGTCAAATCATTTCTTTCAAATAGGCACATAAAAGGCACTTTTGAACGTCAAAATTAAAATTAAAATAAAATTGATTCTAGTCGCCTCTTCCAAAAGGTAGTTTTCGTATGGAGAAGAATGGGCAAGAAACTCCACCGTTACTCTTTTAAAAATGTTTTACAATATTTTGCATACATTAATTATATAATTATATGTGAAGACGATGCACCTAAAAATAAAATTACTATCTATATCCTTAAAATTTATTCTTGTTTGTTATTTAATTTATTCGTGTTTCATTTTTGGATAATGTTGAGTAACATTATCCAAAAATGATTTGATGTTTGATGTACAGACGTCAGCACATCAAGCTACTACAATCTGTCAAATTTCTTTAATAGATTTCGAACTTTATCGCTAAAGCATTAAGGTTCAAGATTTATTGGGAAAATTTGACAGTTTCGGGTAGCTTGACCTGCTGGCGTCTGTACACATATACGTAGATGACGACTTTATGATGGATCGTTTTACAGCCTGTATGTAGGCCTTCCACCAACCTGCAGTGGGCCCGTGTGGTGGATTATGGATAGTTCCCTCTCACAAAGAGGAGGCCTGTGTCTAGGGTTACCAGATGGAAATTTGAAAAGGCCTGACAAAAAGCCTGATTTCCATAGAAAAGTCCTGAGATTTAAAACTCTGTGGAAAAATTAGTTATTGCTTTTGTGCGCATAAGTTGATTCTAACTCTAAAAATATGTTGATGTTAATTACGTTGATTTGTGAATATATCCAAAGAAGAAACAATTATACGTTTTTCAATAAGTTGTTTCTTTCTAATTTAAAAAAATAAAAAAATCTGCTGTATTTTATTGAAACTCAAAAAATCCTGAGTTTTCCAAAATCCGCCCGCAATCCTGTTATCAGCCTAAAAATCCTGAAATCTCAGGACAAATCCTGAGATATGGTAACCCTACCTGTGTCCCAGCTGTGTGTGAGCATTATAGGCTGATTATGTACGGACGCCAGCAGGTCAACCTACCCGAAACTGTCAGATTTTCCCAATCAACATTGAACCTAATGCTTTGGCAATAAAGTTGAAAATCTATTAAAGAAATCTGACAGATTGTAGTAGCTTGATGTGCTGGCGTCTGTACGTAGGCTTTTTTACACACGACAGATTCTAAATAGGGGTAAAATTTAAGTCCCCGGAGATGCTCGGTTTATTGGACGTATGTCTAGGGGTAAATCCCCCGGTCATTACGGGCTTAACATCGAGCACCGAAGATATGCTGTCCCTCACCCAGGGTACTTGCTATGTTGTATGGCTTTTGTATGAGTCATAGTTACCTGCCCGGTGAGATGATGCGAACAGTGGGTGCCAATTGCTAAAAACAAAACTGGTGACCTCGCCGACAGCGGTAACTATAGGCCCATTTGACTGGCTACCGTGATAGGTATTTGACAGCATGCTTAATACACAATTAAGTAGTTGTATTACTATTCATGATAACCAGTTCGGATTCAGAGCTGGGTTATCAACAGAGAGTGCGGTGTTGTGACTTAAGCATGCTGTGACGTACTATGCAAGACGACAGACGCCTATTTATGCTTGCTTCCAGGACTTGTCAAAGGCATTAGATCAGAAGGCCAATTCTCGTAATTTAAAACGTTCAAAATCTAGTCGCAGTCTCATCTCGGCGACAAACAAATGTCAGAAACTTGTCAAAATATAGGGAAATTAGAGACATTTTTAACAGATTGAGACGAGATCAGACTGTGAACGTTTTTTAAATTAAGAGAATTGCCTCTCCTGTTTCCTATGTGTTGTGGAGTAAATTAGAGCGGGTGAATTTGCCCACAGTACTTGTTAACATTTTAAAGTTTTGGTATGGAAACCAGATCAACAATATACGATGGGCTTGTCCTTACGGGTTGGAGTGTGGGGTGAGGCAGTGTGGGATTGAGCTCACCAACGCTGTTCAACCTTTATGTGAACGAGTTGATTGGCGATCTCAGCAGTGCCTGGCTCGGATATTATATAGACGGTACCTGCGTCAATAATATCAGTTACGCGGACGACATGGTGCTGCTGAGCGCATCAGTCTGCGGTCTGAGAAAATTGGTTGCTCAATGTGAGGTGTATGCTAAAGTTCATGGGTTGGCATACAACACTAAGAAGTCTGAGGTCTTTGAGGCTGGGGGTAAAAGTCCGGATGCAGTACCACCTGTACTTTATGGTACACCTTTGCAGAGAGTCTACAGGTTTAAGTATCTTGGTAACCCAACCTCAAAGACGATGATGACGCATTGAACGGGAGCGGAGGGCGTTGTCGGTTAGAGCGAACATGCTGGCTCGCAGGTTCGCACGATGCTCACTTCCTGTTATAATCACGCTCTTTCGAGCCTACTGTACTGCTTTTTACTCATGCAGCCTGTGGGCTAAGTATACGCCAAGATTGGTACAGCGCTGGGGCTGCCCCGTTTCTGTAGTGCGTCAGGGATGTTCGCAGATGCAGATGTAGATTGCTTTTACGCAAAAATGCGTAAAAGGTGCGCTTTCCTGGTGCGCAGGGTGTGGGGCGGCTCCAACAGTGTCTTAAGCATGATAGCGAGTCGCCTAGAACGCAATAGCTCCTGAAATCAAAATTATTTAAAAAAGCTCTCTTCGTCTCCTTGGGTCTTCCAATCTCTGGAAACTCCTTTTCCGTTTTTATTCAGGGAAAATACAAAATTTCAATGAGGTTTCGGAAAGATTGTTCATTAATGGAGCACACCACTATTTAAACAAAATGGGTCAAATTTTCAGGAATACATTAACTTCAATTTCAAATGTGGGCATGGGCGACCGAGCTTGGGTATAAGCTACTCTTCCCATTCCTATGGGAGGCCTCGGTGTCCGCAAAATTTCTACTATTAGTTAACAGACCTTCATATCCTCGGTCCACGGCACTGATAGATTAATCAGTAACACACACTAATTAATTTTGATGTGCCGTGCTTCACCGAGGCTAGGGATGCCTGGAGGCTCGCTTGTCCGAATACAGAGCCACCCGCCAATCCATCTTCTCAGAGACGTTGGGATGAGCTGCTCTGCAGAGTAGTACAGTACAATTTACTTGACTCGTCTGCTACTACTGCAGAGCGAGCGCGTTTGCTGACTGTGGGTAAGTGGGGGTCGGGTCTTTTGTTTTTGTTCAACGACACTGCTTACCGCCTCGCTGCTTCCCTGCGACTAAGAGCTCCTTGGTGTTCTCCTCATCGCCGTTACTGTGGCGAAGTTGTCAACAGCTTCGGACACCACGGCCTGCTTTGCAGCCAAAGACATTAAATTATTTACTTTGCAGCTGAAGTGTGGGTCGCTTAGATACGCGAATATTAAAATGAAATCATCCGACGAGTTCTTGGTGTTCCAGCTGTATTAGAACCCAATGGCACGCGACGATGGCAAGAGACTTGAAGCCGGACGGCATGTCTTTATTTCCATGGAAGGTGAGTAGGCCTTTAGTGTGGGACGCAACGTGTATCGATAATCTTGCGCCATCCATCTTGCTGCTGCTGCGGCTGCGGAAAACCTCAAGCGGCGAAAGTATAAAAACCTGATCGGTTATTATATTTTCGAGCCGGTGGGGGTTAAAACCTTCGGGCCGTGAGTTGCCAAAAGATAATAAAAATATTGTGACTGCTACAGCTCTTAAACCTTTCAAAGTTAGTTTTAGTTTAAGTTATTTGCTTCTCTTAGCTAAGTACCTAGTAATCACGCCCGCCGACACCGCATTATAATTAGCCGATCGACCATGTAGGCGATACGCAAACATGGTACTTATTTCAGTGAGATCAAAAGGTATGATTTTCAGAACGCACGTGTGGGAATGTGAAATTTTGAAGTCGCCAATTTAGTGGCCTGCGATTAGAGTTGCTGCGTGCGTACCTAGCATAAGCTGTAAGTAACCATAGATATTCTCAATACTGTTTCCATCTCTGTAGTTTAAAAATTAATATTCCAAAGATTATCTCTATACTACCACCCTCTGACATCAATCATCAATAAAATAATTTTCATCAGTCTAATTTGACATGACTAATTAAGATAAGCAAAAATATCTAATTTATATAGCATTTAATGATCAAAATTTAGCGTATAAAAATGAATGCGTAAATAAATACGTAAACATAGCATTCTAGCTGCCTTGGGTGGGACAACATAAATTTTAGTGAATCGTTAATCATGGAACACGGCACAAGACCTTCTTTCAATTACTGCATAGACGATATTACTTTAAAGCTAGCCATTGGGGAAAAGGGAGCAAAAAAGTTACAAAAGTATGTGCTTTGCCAAAATGCCGCATGTTCACGAAAATATCCTTTAGACACACGCGCACGTTATCTCACCCATCCTGAAGGCAGAATAAATGACAAAAGAGAAGAACCTAATGATTTAGTTAACATGCAGGGGGACTCCAATACAACCAAACAAAGGAAACGTTCACCTAGCAACAAAAAAAGGAAAGCAGATGCTAACCTTGCGCATTGTACATGTATAGGAAAACTCATTCATGTTGACACGATAGCACAAACCGATGGATTATGCGAAACAAAGAATAAAAGTACCGGATTTTTTAAGAAAAAAAATATTTACACACAGTCAAAAGAAAAATATGATGCCGAGGAAATTGAAACTTCTAAAAATATCAAATCAAAACACTCCAAGCAAAAAAAGAAATTGGATGTCGCATGCCCTTGTCCAGAAAACGAGTTAAATGAAATAGAAATTTCTGAACATGTGCAACCAAAAAAATCTAGTAAATGGCTAGAAAAACGTAGACGTCGAAGTAGACACGTATGGCCTCGGAAAGTAAATGAAGACCATGAAATTGATGCTTCCAATGACATCACATCATGTCACAAACAATGTTTAACTTATACATTGGACGTACGTCCAAATCAATATAAAATGAATGAAATTTCAAAGAAAAACAAACAAGTATCATGTATTCGCCCTCAAAAAGAATATAAAGACAGTAATATTTGCGCTAAGGGTATTTGTGCTGAAGCATCTAATGAAAAGAGAGATTTTGTTTGTACATGTAAGAAAAACCCAGGTGAATGCACGACTAAAACTTGTGCTATTTCTAATATGAACAACAAAGCACAAAGTAAAAGTCTGATAGACGTTAAAAAGATTAGGGGTCTAATAGCATGCTTATATTATAATTCAAAAAAACTGTTATCGAATAAGAAGATACTTCATGAACCAGTAAATACCAAACCAATAATAGATAAAACACCAGAATATGAAAGGATTCGCGAATGCAAACGTGATGCTGAGCCAAAATATCAAAAGATTTGCTTCATAAGTAAAATAGAAAACAAGAAATCGCCCAAGGATGATGCTATCGATAGGAATGTGTTATGCCCAGAACACAAACTGACAGATCTCAGTAAAAAAAATAAAGTGGACCCAACTTCTCCTTTAAATAACACAGCATATATTATTCCTAGTAAAATAAAAAAGAAATCACCAAAGGAAACAGTAAAACGTGACCGTATTAATAAACTCCCAAAAGATGCTGGTGATCAAGCAGGAGAACCCATAATCAAAATAGAAATTGATGCTATTGAGAAGTGTGTTTTAAACCCCGATGAAATAAAGCACAAACTGACAGATCTCAGTCAAAAGACTATAAAGAAATCTACTTGTATCTGTCCTTCACATAACAATCGTCGAGAACAATACCTTTCAAAAAATCTATGTGAAGGAAGGATTTGTCAAAAAATGTTTAAAGATAAGAGAAAAAAATTTAATTGTAAATGTGAGCATATTATAGATAAGGGAGGAGAATGCACCGATAGAACTTGCGGTAGTAGTAACATTATTAAAAGAAAATATAACAAATGCTCCACGAGGTGTATTCTATCGGATAAAATGTCTGAACCTCAGTTTGACATAAAGTTGGACGCTAAAAATATGTGCCTTTTAAATTCTGAAGAAATAAATAGGAAAATAGCTGAAATAGAAGCTGAGGCTAATGAAGTTTGCCCTGGTGGAACGTGTGCAGTAGCAAGATGCGAAAACAGAAACTTATTCAAATGCAAATGTGTGCAAAAAAAACCTGAAATTACAGAATGTTCTGAAACAACATGTGTAGATGAAGAAAGTCCAGTTGATCTCTTGTATTATTGGATGTCAAAATTAATCAATAGAAACATTAATGGTTCAAGTAATAAAATGAAAAGAAGGCCCTTTGATACAAACGAAATATCAAAAATAAAATCAATGTTTTCTTTTATTTGTGATCGACTCAAAAGAACTTCAGAAATATGGGATGGCTCAGAAGCCACTAAGCAAACTAGTTGTGCGTTGTCAGGTTTGAAGGAGGAAAAAAAGCTACCAGTGAAAGCAAATTATCACAAAAGGAGCGGGTTGAACTTGCCGCTGAAAAAAAGTCGTCATGCACCTACTAAGCCTACTAAGTTAAAGAAGAAAGAAAAAATAGCCAAAAAATCCAATCCAAACAAACCTTCGTTGCCTGCCAAGGAATCATCCAGTGAATGTGGATGTGCAAAAGCGTTAGCGAAACAAAAAAAACAAAAAGGAAAGGTGGAAGACAAAATGGATATTGAGGACAAGAAGTTAAGCAAAGAACGACAAAAGAAACAAAAGAAACAAAACAAGGTATTAGCTAAACAGCTGAAGGAAGAACACAAAGAAATGAAAGAATTAAGCCAACACGATGAAGCAGGCGACACTAATTGTTTTACTGACTTTTTGTTAGGACTTTGCAATCTGGGAATCGGCATTGCACACTATCTCCTTTATGTAGTGTATGCAATACTTACACACCCAAAAAGAAGTTACAGATATGCTCGACGATGTATGAGAACTCCACGTACCACATGTGAAAAACTGCAGGGATGGGTAGCAAACAAGTGGAGATTCCAAAAGTTTCGCATGAGCAGGTCAATTAAAGGCTCACGAACTATGAACATTATTACGGACGAGTATAAAGAGTCGTTAATGTATACAGCATTTGCAGATAAAGGTGCAACTAAAAAGGAGAAAAAATTATTCGAAGAAAAACGCAAAAGAAGACAGCAACGAATTCGAAAAAGAAATAATGCAGCAGTGCATGGATGCCGCGATATACTGTTAGTGACTATGAGGAAAACACCATGTTTGTGGGTGTACCACATATGCCCAGATTTTTACCCGCGATTTTTGAGTTTGAGGAAGAACTTCATCACGTTATTTGAAATGGTTTTGTTTTGCTTAGCTATGGTGGTTTGGACGCCTTGTATTTTGTGTTGTGAACTGGGTCGTGGCTGCTTGTGCTGTTTTGGGTGTGGTCAGTAGAGTTTGTAATAGTTTTCAAAAATAAAATCTGAATTTTTATTTATTTTTTCTGCTGGGCGTCCCAAAAGATTCTCTAGAATCCTAAAGGTTGCAGATCAAAAACTTGACACCAGAAACCTTCGTTCAACGTTGATGTGTCTCAATAACTTCTCATTTATGTATAACTAGCTTCTACCTGCGACTTTGTTCTCGTGAAAATCGTAACACCATAACATAATATACTAGGTACACACATCAAAAGTGTCTAGGGATCAAGTATATGTTTAACTATAAAAAATGGGGTCATTTTTTATAGTTAAACATATACTTAATTAATATTTACTAAATCTAGTCTTCCAGATTGGCTTCTTGATTTAATTCCTATGTTTAAGTTAACATCTTATCCCTATATTTTATAAAAATTAAGAAAAATTGCAATTTTCGCAAATTGTGGGGAATGTTTTCTCAGGATGAGAAAACGAAGAGCTGTGAAGCCTCTTAGCCAAAATATCATGGCCGCCATGGTACGATTCCGTCGAGCAGTATTTTGGATGTACCGGTCCTGTCTGCGAGTGGTGACGCGAGATCGTCCTTCATGTCGGTCGGCCACGTTACCTACCCGTGATGCTATAGCGTGTCCAGAGACGGCTTATGACGCTCTGTGTAGAGCAAGAGCGACAGCCACATTACATTGCCTGGAACCTGTTTGCAACATTCCGACGGCGCTCATCATCTCTTCTCCTGTCAAATGATGTCGTCGCTCCATATCAATGCAATTTTTACAGTTCCGATGCAAAATTCCGATGCGACGCTATTACCTACACACTTTTATAGGAATCCCGATTGACAGTTGATTTTCTATTTTTAATGAAAAATTAGAGACAGTAGAAAGAATCAATAATAATCCAAAAAAGTTAAAATAATAATCCTCAATTGCGGCGATACTCTAAAACGTACAGACGCCAGCACATCAAGCTACTACAATCTGTCAGATTTCTTTAATAGATTTTCGACTTTATTGCTAAACCATTAGGTTCAATGTTGATTGGGAAAATCTGACAGTTTCGGGTAGGTTGACCTGCTGGCGTCCGTACTTGATCCCTAGACACTTTTGATGTGTGTATAACAACAACCATATTTTTACAAAACTTCCCTTTACGTTTGTACGAGTACAGCCGGTCGATTCTGTAAAAATCTCACCGTGAAAACTCAAGTGAAGTGAGCTTGATGTGAGTTGTCAGTAGTGTCAATCCCTAGCATTATTTGGAATGACAGCTCACTCCACGCTCACTTCACACAAGTTTTCACGGTGAGATGGTTACAGAATCGCACTGCAGTTGTCCGTGTGAGAAGCAGCTCGTTCTGAGGTCACACCTGCAGCTTTTAGTATCAATTTCTCATTGCTTGCGAAGTTTTCGTTTTTTGTGAATTAATGAACGCCAGCGTTCCTGTAAGTACTACCTAATGGCACAACACCGATACACCGACTGATGCATTCTTACAGATTATTCCTGACGAACGGCTGTCACCAAAATAATATAACAGTAAACACACGGGATTTCTCAGTCATATAAAAAAGTGTTAAAAAGAGGGGCCCGTGGCTAAATAATAACAGCCGCACAGGTCGATCGGTCAGGTTAAGCTACGCTTGCCGCGGTTGGTCTGTGGATGGGTGACCATCTTTACTTACCGAGACCTCTCCGTGCCTCGGAAAGCACGTTAAGCCGTTGGTTCCGGCTGTCATTCGTGGATCTTTGACAGTCGTTACGGGTAGTCAGAAGCCCGAAAGTCTGACAACCAGTCTTACCAAGGGGTATCGTATTACCCAGTAACTGGGTTGTGGAGGTCAGATAGGCAGTCGCTCCATGTAAAATACTGGTATTCAGCTGCATCCGGTTAGACTGGAAGCCAACCCCAACATAGTTGGGAAAAGGCTAGGCAGATGATGATAAAAAAGTGTTAAAAAAAAGAATTACCAAAATATCAATAGTTGGGAATCGAAAGAACAAAAATAGCCGGTCTTATTATTATGCACTGACCTAAATAAACAAGTACGCTGGATTTCATACTATCGATGACAAAATGAAGACATTTGATTTTTGCCATTTTGGTGCTGACAGCAACGCGAGCGTCTGTGGACTAGCGGTTTTGATAGCAAGTTTTAGAAGATGCTCATACTGTCAGGATAAACATGTTCTGATGATGATCTTCTGTCGGCAGTCACCATGTCTCCCTATGTTCTTAATATTTTTGTATATACCGATCGGGGTTTTCGTGGCTCAAGTACACTTTTAAGTTAGTAATGCAAGTAAATCATTCAGACTCTCGACAGTTTGAATGATTTTGGGGGACCCCACCTCGGACCGCGGCTGGGACTCACTGACTTATAACAAATATGGATTTACAAATTATCTGGCGATGGAAAAATCAGCCCTAAGTCTTTTATGGTTGATTTTTCCAACGCCAGATAATTTTATCCGAGAAATCATTTTGAATTTTTAACAGTTCTTCCATACTAAATCTGTCAGACGTCAATTTTATTCCACGAATAAAAAATATCTTCCGATTGAAAAATCCAGTCCTTAATTTAGTACCTAGCGTAAATAGTTTATCATAATTGTAATTTAAATAAAGTTATAAAATATGTCAAAGCGATACTAACCTTTTACTATGAAAGTAATGTTCCACAAACGACGTGTCACTTAATATCGTGTCCTGCGTGTCCTGTCAGCTGCACGTTACAGGAACCGATGGACACTGGTGATGGCGTCAAAAAACTAGCGGGCTACTAATTCTGAGGGGTAATTCTCGTAATTTTAAGAACGTTCACAGTCTGATCTCAGTCTCAATCTGTCAAAAAAGCCTCAAATTTCCCTACATTTTGACAAGTTTTTGACATTTGTTTGTCGCCGAGATGGGACTGCGACTAGATTTTGAACGTTTTAAATTACGAGAATTGGCCTTCTGGGCTGAGTCCATTTTGATGGCTATCGACACACTAACAAGAAGACTATGAAAGTGAGTATAAAAAAAAGCTTATTTTTAACTGACTTATTATTATTTCAACTTGTGTAACAGCTTTTCTATTTAATCTGATGACTTCATCGTCCCTTTATATGTATTTAGGTAAATAAAACGGAAAAATATATACTATCATTTATTTACATAACTACATTACAATTTGTAACATTAACAATGTTTATGAACCTAAGACTCTTTTATAATGTATTGTTAACTTGGGTAAGGTACAGTAACAAACACTATTTCGATTTACCTAAATGAATTGACCCTACAAAATACAGTCGATCTCGTAATTGCTTTATCACTTTTGACAAAAACTTTGCTATGGTTGAAAGTATCTAGCTGTCGCATTTGTTCCTTGATTGTTCACAACACGGCCATGCGCACACAAAAGGCTGTCTGTCGCGGAATACCTATAGTACGCGAGTGCAATAATAACGCGTAGATATACGCTCCGGCAGCCTACTGCAACTTAATTTGGAGTGTTGATCTACGTCCACACGACAGGTTAAAGCAACGTTTCACGATGTGCAAGTGGCATTTCACCTCAGGCAACAGAAGGAACACGGATGGGTTTTAGTCAGTAAAAGTCTGACACGCCCTCCCGCTCCACCGAGAGTGGGAGAAGTCATTTGATGATTTCCCACCAAAAAGTCGACCTCGTAATTTCTTAACCACCCCGTTGGTGGTTAAGAAATTACGAGGTCGACTAAACTACCGACTCCACTTGATTAGGTATGTCTAAAAGATCCGATTTTAGACGGTGTAGTTATGTCCGAGATAGGAATTGAAAATACGACTGGACACTCCGCTAACGTGGACGACAAAATAAAGATGTTCGATTATTTTCCGTGTTACATCCTCACCAATAATTCATCGATAAAGGAAAATCGGCATTCGACTATAACCAAAACTAGGTAGATTACACAAACATGATTTACACAGCATGATAGCAATGAGGACAAAATGATAACATCATTATTTCTATATGAATGAGGATATTGCGAAACGTACCATATATTTTAAAATGCCATTTATATACGTACAGTCACGAGCACCAATATGTCAGCACTTGGCAACTTTCAATTGCGATTTTTTCGTAAAATAACGTATGCAACGTTGAAATACGACACATTACATAAACCTATGGGTTCGAAAATGCTATGTTCGTAACAACATAAAATTTCATTAAAAAATAAAGGAGTAAATCGCTTTTGAATAAAGCCGTGTGTATACATACTTTTGCTCGTAACTGTACGCTCTTTCGCAAGGGCTGCATAGTACACACGGCTACACGTCAAGCTATACAAAACCAGTTTGTCTTGGCCTCACTTTGTATGATATTTTCTCACAATGAACGGTCAGCTAATACTGGTTTTGCATAGCTTGATGTGTAGCCGTGTACACAATACCGCGCGGATTCCGCGCGAGAATTAGGCCCTGCCTTTCCCTTCTACTTCAACATAATATTTAAACGCGCTGTCTTGCACGCGCGATTTTTGTTTCATACGCGATTGAGCGAGTGTGTAGAGCCGGCTAATAAGATAACAATAACATAACGCACAAGACAACATTACTAGATATGAAAGTAACTTATTACCTGTAGATTACAATCAACAAAGGCATTTACACAAATTGTATGCACGGCTCCCATGCGTTTGAGCCCCAAACCGTGCCTTCAAATCTCTCCAATTTATATAACGTAATAGGTACACAAAGTTAACGTATCCTCACTTTGCCTACTTAAAGTCGATCATGAGAACAAAACTAATCTATAATTCAAATAGGCCATGTAGACTACATCTGAAGACCATTTTTGATGTGACACCTTCTTTAACGGCGTTGTGCACTTTTTTCCTGATGGGTAAAAAATGTTAAACTCGCGTCAAGACACGTGACTTGATCGAAAATTCGTAAGACGGTGGGAGAGTTTTTATGTGATGGGTAAAAAATGTTAAACTCGCGTCAGGACACGTGACCTGTTCGAAAATTCGTAAGACAGAGCTCGCGTCAGGACACGTGACCTGATCGAAAATTCGTAAGACGGGGCTCGCGTCAGGGCACGTGACCTGATCGAAAATTCGTAAGACGGAGGGAGAGTAGACCGATTCCAAAATATCAAAAATGCACAACGTTAATATTCAAGTTTTCACTTCTGCCGGCACTCCCGGAGTGCAACCCTTTTTTTATTATTTTATCACCAAGTACTTGGTACTTGTTGACAGGCCTTTTTTTTTTTTTCTCGCTGAGCAATGCTTTATGCATCCCCGTCTCGCGGGGGACGAGACGGGGTATGTGGGACTCCCTGTCGGAATGACAGTATACCCACTATAACTCAGCGGTGCTCCCTCATCGCCGTGATGGGAGGGCCATGGGGAACCGGCTCAGCCTTTACTTCCACAGCCCTCCCGGACTTGTTGACAGGCCTACGCTGTCCTTCCATAACTACTGTAATTTGAAAAGATTGTAAAAAGCCAATTATTTTTAAAAGAGTAACCGCGGAGTTTTGGAGTTTGGAGGAAACGACTAATTGAAACCGCCCATGTTGGTTTATGTGAAATAAAATATTTTGATTTTTCAAAAATTTTATTTGTTTCAAATTGACGTCAGGTAAGTCAAACAAATATCAGCTTTATTTTAATGAAAATTAAGTTGATTTCAGAGTGACTAGCACTATTGAAAAAGTTGTAAAAATGTTTGAAGTTGTAGCGTAAACTGAACTTTATTTTGTAGGAATTAAAGTTATTTTTCCATAAACTCATATTTGTTCACAGTTTTGGCGAATATATCGCAAATGCAGATTAACTATAAACACTGCTATAATCCATGGAATCTAAAAAATGCATACCGAAGCGAAGAGCTTGTTTGACAAAAACGATAAAATGTATAAATTGTGGATAGGCACGTGGGAACATTTCCACACGCTTTGAAATAAATTATATATTCCTAAATAAGCTAGGTACGTGTTCTTGTCTTCTTCAAATTATTTTTCTTTTTGTCGGTACTCTTTCTGTTTCTTATTGGTCAATTGTTGGGATGGCTTTTTACACTCCTGCCGTGCGATTCTGTAACCATCTCACCGTGAAAACTTAGGTGAAGTGAGCGTGGAGTGAGCTGTCATTCCAACTAATGCTAGGGATTAACACTATTGACAGCTCACTCTAAGCTCACTTCACCTAACTTTTCACGGTGAGATTTTTACAGAATCGATCCGCTGATTTTTTACATTCACGCCTACTATGCTGTTTAATTTTACGTTGATGCCGATGTCGGTTAATTAGGGATTTATCGTCATTAGAATGTTGGAGAGAATATTTACAATCAATAAATAATTTTCTTATAAATCCCCATGTATTACGTTGTTCAAGAACTGTTCAACTGTTAATGTACTAGTGGCAACGAAGCAAAAACATCAGTAGTTCCATCATGGAACTGTTAATGGTACTAGTGGCAACGAAGCGCTTTTAAGGTTCACTTGTTAAAATAATAAACCATTTTTTTAAAATTTTATTTAGAATGATCAGACTATTTACTGTCACATAGATTATGGTTACTTAAATATTTTCTTTCACCATGTTGTTCAAAAAAAGACTCAGATTTGGAGGGAACAACCATCCTGATGCTTGTTTACTATTTAATCTATAGTTTGACCAAAACCGCTGTACCACGCCTGCGGTATGTGCGCGGCGAGACGGGGGGGCAGTGCAGGCCGCTCATTCGTCATCGCTCACGGCGTCCCGGCCCCCGCCTCGCCCCGCATTCCTCCCGCCTCGCCGCGCATTCCTAAGGCGCGGTACAGCAGTTTCGGTCAAACTATAGTACAGACGCCAGCACATCAAGCTACTACAATCTGTCAGATTTCTTTAATAGATTTTATTGCTAAACCATTAGGTTCAATGTTGATTGGGAAAATCTGACAGTTTCGGGTAGGTTGACCTGCTGGCGTCCGTACAATTTGCACTTCGCACACAATTTCTGTTTAAGTTTTTCTTTTCTGCAGCATCTAAGTACGAATCAGTGTATCTTTCACCTTTTCTTATTGATGATGGGTATACTTTCATCATACTTTGTAGTCGGATTTTAAGAGGTTGCACGTCGCTATCGGAATGATTACTAGACATTCTTAGTTCTCCAAAGCATTTGGTCTATTTTCTTTTATGTAGGTTTTTGTTGCTTGGAGAGGGACATTCAATTTCTCGGTGTTGCTTTTGGAGAGACTTGCATTCAAAACGCAAGTTTTTACATTTGCAGATAATTTGTTGTTTTATTTCGTCCAGATGACTTTCACTTAAAAATAAATGTTCAGTACGTTTGTTATGTCGTCTGTTAGTAATTATACTATTTTGATCATTAAACATTTGTTGTTTTTCTTTTAAAGAACGATTGTTCTTTGACGATACATATTTCACTTTTGAATCTTTCTTTTCAGTAGTTGGCCGCTCCTTTATTGGTTTTGTTTTATCGATCAGCTTTGTACTATTGTTTTTACGTAAAGTATCACGACTGCTACTAGGTTTTATCTTATTTATGGTTGTATTCGATATCTTTGTTCCTGAAACAATTTTTTTTAAATGTTTGTGTTTCTGCGAAGGAACCTTACATAGTTGTAGATCCTGTGGTCTATTACATTTGATTTTTTCTATACACTTTGACCACCATTTTCTACATACTTTTTGTTGGGAGCTCAATTTTTTTGATAGCACTGAGGACTCGTAATTTTGAATTTGCAAATTTTTACTTGGTTCATCTGGATATGCTGACATTTTAATAGAAACACCGAGTTTGTGAAGTTTTGAAAATTTATTCGGAAATTCTGAAAGTTCACTACATTGTTTTTGATTCATTAATAGGTTTGACAGTAGTTTGTCGATTTCATGTGATGTGCTTTGGTTGTCAGTATGTCTTTCATTTTTATCTGTTTGGCTAAGTTCAAGGGATATCTTATTTTTAGATAGCCTTCTTTTCACTGCAATGTTTAGTAAATCATCTGTCGTCGTAGTGTTTTGTTGGTTATTTTTTGTGTCCTTTAACAGTTCTTCATTTATGTTTGACTTCTGTTCAACAATTTTATAAGTTGTCGTTTGGTTGTCATCACGTTTAATTTGATTAGCAGATTTACTTAGTTCACCTGATAGCTTTTTTTTCACAGCTTGGTTTAACTGTTTGTCATCAACTGTTTTATTTTTGCTTTTAGTTATTGCCTTGGATATTTTTTTGTAAGTAAATTTGTTTAACCGTTGTTCGTCAATCAAATTATATCTTGCATGGTTGTTCCCATTATAGTTACTATTACACGCGGATTTACCAAGTTTATCTGTTGAATGTTCTTTGCAATATCTTGGGGATACATCTATTAGGCGTTCATGTGTCGTGATATAACTTTCGAGACTGTTAATTTGTTTTGAAGTTTCAGATATTTTTTTTCTTAGTTCTTTTACCTTTGGTTTGTAGGTATGTTTCTCAAAATGTGAATTATTATTTCTTATAGAAGGAAATGATAGTTTCTTTAGTACGTTTGACAGTTTAATTAATATAGAATTATTATGTTTAGTGTCTTTGGCTTCTTTTGGATGAGGATCTTTTCTAGTCCTCTGTCTTATATCTTTAGATAGTTGTATGTCTATTATCACATTTTCTGACTTTGGATTACTATGGTCAGTTTTGCCACCATTTGCTAAACTTTTTAGTTTTTTGTGCATTGGCAAGTTAGACTGTAGTTTATCGTTGGGAGAAGTACATATTTGCCCCCTAACGTTCTTACCTTCTTTCTCTATGTTATTTCTCTTGGTTTGTGTTTTGACTACCGGCGATAATTGATCGGTCAATTCTTTAAATATTAATGGGCTTACTTTTTGACGTGTTTTTTTAATAAATAAGTCTTCTTCATGCTTCTTTCTAATAGAAGATTCTAAAAGATCATGCCACTGCGGTTCTTTGGATTCTTTCTCTTGTCGATTTCGCGTAAAAAAAGGACCTTCTAGACAGTTTACATGGTTATTATACTGATTTTTTTTAAATCTAACTTCATTTGGAATTTCATTATTTGAAGTTTCTCCAATTAGAGTAGATGTATATTTTCTTGAATTATATGCACCAGCTTTAAAAATTTCTCTAAATAATTCAGAGGTTTGATAGTCTTGACTCCTCTTAACTTTGTGTTCTTTTTTGTTATTTTCTGTTTTTAATGTATTATTCAGAATCTGGTTTATCACGTCACGCTTGTTTAAGCTCTTTCTAAACTTATCGTAATTTATAGATGAACAGCTATTGAAAGATCTTATTTTAATAGATTTTCGCATATGTCTATGTCTTATACTTGTGTCTGGTGGCAGTTTAGACCTTTCCACAATGATATTCTTTATCTTGCTTCCAAAGGATTTTTTCAAGAATGACTTGTTGTTTTGATTGTTGGTTCCAGTTTTCTCATAATATGGTTTTTGTTTTGACTTTATATCCACTTGTATGCAGTTATTGTCGCCTGTCATACCTCTTCTATGAATTCCTATTTTGTTGTTATGCAACATTTCACTTTTTTGGTGTGTTGTTATAAATTCTTTTCTTTTTCTAATGTTCTTATTTATTTCATGTGTAGAACTTGTATGAGTTGCGTCACGTAATTGATTGTCCCCATTTTTGAGACAAAATTTTACTTTCATTTTTATTTTTTCATTGTGCCCTTGTGTTGAAAGACACGACTTTAATGGAATAGGTTTGTTACCTTCATTAAAAGAGTTGGTCAAATATGTCAAAGATTTCAAATCCTTGCATCGTAACGAAGTTGGCTTTGATGTCGTGGGGTTTATGACGCTTAATTCACTTGTAGATTTTCTTTCTAAGGGTATCGTTTTTCCTTGTTCACGTGATTTATAGTAATTGCTGCATAATGTTGGTTGGCCGCGTGCAGAAAATAGTCTGCGGTTCTTAGGCATTTTTGTGTTCAGTATAAATGGGAATAGGTACCCAAAAAATTACTATGAATAACAATAGGCTTCAAAGTTTAGACAAGTTTTCTTATATGACGTCCATCACTTGTATTGCACCTGCCACTCCTGGATTTAGTTCCAGATTTGTCTTAAAAAAAATTACCCAACTTATGCATGAAATGGCGAAAATAGGGTACCTCTGCCTACCCTCTCAGGGCTGCTATGTTGATGTTAGCATTAATTCTATTATAAGTGTTGTATCTTGTTATCCTCCACATCAGTCATTGGTAAAAAAAAATGGTAATTCTATAAAAAAAACATTTGTTATTATTATTTGGTTTTACCTATTTAGTAAAACCAAGGAAGTAAAAGTATTTATTGGGACTCGTACGGGAAGATTAGGTACAGACGCCAGCAGGTCAAGCTACCCAAAACTGTCAAATTTTCCTAATCAACCTTGAACCCTAGTTCTTTAGTGATAAAGTTGAAAATCTATTAAAGAAATTTGACAGTTTGTAGTAGCTTGAGGTGCTGGCGCCTGTACATAACACAGTGCAATAATGTAATGAAGATTTAAAGTAATATTAAAGTTCTCCAGACCGTATTTCGGTCTTGGCGGCCAATCTCAATGGAGACTAGCATTTGGCGCGGGAGATATTACAGTGCACAATTGTCTGCAGGCTCAGGCCTGTGTCTGAGCCTGCACTCTCTCTATTTCTTACCATCAGACTATCATAGTCTGATGGGGCGGATTTAACATAATAAGTATTATCGTGGACTTACCAATATATTAAGATTATATAAAAAACTTTGTATGTATTAGTAGATGATACATTGTGGCTCCTAATCTAAAGAATAGGAAATATTACAGTCCACAGGTAAATGCAAAACTAATTTTTCCAGACCACATTCAGATACATAATACTCATAATAAAGTATTGTTCCTAGATACTTAGCATATTACAACGAAGGTATTAAATAAATATGTCAAATGTGGCATATTATGTGTCACGACCATATGGTATACTTTTTTCTCCTTCATCGTATAAAGAGAGTGACCTTCTTCTTCGTGTTGCTGGCACGACTAAATTTCAAATCTTGTTGGTCTATAACTACCACTTCCATGGCGTCGTCAGTGCCAGCGTAGAGGTCAAGAGGGGTGTTAAGATAGGAGTAAAGCCTCCACCTGTTCGTAATGAGCTAAGGTAGTAATGATGATTTTTCTGCGCTATTCATACAGTAGTTCAGACCATGGACTTAGAAAGTACTGTACTTACAAGTTCAGACAGAGGCGGTGGGCCGGTGGCCACTCCAGGTGGCTTACCACCAACTCTTATGGCAGGGCAGAAGTTGAACTGCACTACTTTTTTGTATTTAGTCATAGAACAAAAAAGCAGGGCAGTCCAACTTCTGCATCTGCAGCTGCAGCTGGTGGTAAGCCCCCGGTGGCGAACAATTTGACGGCAACTATACTATCTCACATTTAATTTCACACTGACTGTCGCTGAGATAGCAGTCTAACCGGATGCAGCTGAATACCAGTATTTTACATGGAGCGACTGCCTATCTGACCTCCACAACCCAGTTACTGGGTAATACGATACCCCTTGGTAAGACTGGTTGTCAGACTTTCGGGCTTCTGACTACCCATAACGACTGTCAAAGATCCACGAATGACAGCCGGGACCAACGGCTTAACGTGCTTTCCGAGACACGGAGGGGTCTCGGTATGTAAAGATGGTCACCCATCCACAGACCAACCGCGGTAAGCGTAGCTTAACCTGACCGATCGACCTGAAACTACTGTGCCGATTTCAAAATTTTTTTCACTATTTGAAAACGTAGCTTTCCAATAGTGAATTTTTTTTTGAAATTACAAACATACACACAAAAATACAAATCTTTCCTCTTTATAATATTAGTATAGATGAAGTTTCTTTAAACCTAAACCTATATGAAAGTATACTTACGTTCATACTTCTAAAATAAATATCACTAAAATATAACATTGTCAAAAATGTTGGTTAATTAAAGGTTTTTTTGACGGCTTCAGACTAACATTATACTGCGAACGTTCTATACGATTATAATACGGGAATTACTCCACAGATATGTCGGATAGAAACAATCACTAGTAGATAGGTACTTACTAATTCCATGACAACCACCGCCTCTGATTCGACCACGCATTAGCATAATTATGACTGTCCCTGTGGGTCGGTAGTCACGTCACAACGCGACATTGGTCATGACTCGTAACTGCGTTGTTACGTAGTTGTGACAACAGAAAATAATAACTATAATTCTTATGTGACGAGTGGGTTAAGCTACCGTTTCCTAGAAGAGCGGTGGCCGCCACATAGCGTCTGCAATTTACCGTCACATAGTGTCTGGAAATGACGTCACTAAAACGTTATTTATGAAAGTGAGTTGGTGTGTCAAACCTCGCTGCTCAAAGATTTAAATCGCTAGATTTGCTTGCTTTGCTTAATGACGTGAAAAAGTATATATGTACACATATAATTAAATATCGTTTCCATGACAACCAAGTCAAGTCGTTGCGTCATTGTGTGTCGGAGGTGTCGAAACGAAACAGAAACGCGACTATCTTTTGACGCGGTAGGGCGAATCTAAGGGTCAATTTACATTGCCGCGGAATGTAGCGGAATCGAGTTTTCGCACATAGCAAAATTAACTTTATGTCAAAACGTACAAACTAGATACGAGCTTATTACCTACTGCTGGAATTCCCTAGAATTCGCGATAATTCTCCAGAAGATGTGCGACCTGTGCGTGTGTGTATCTAATTTGTGCGTTACACTTTTGACATTCATTATGATTTGTACAAAAAAAAAATCACTTTCATTCCGTTCCACGGCAATATAAATTGAGCCTAACGATTTATAAGGTATTTATATTTGCCACTGTCATCATTTCCAAGACAGCCGTCACTGCGACCATTAGTGGCGGCCACCGCTCTTTTAGGCAACTGTAGCTCAACCCACTCGTCACCTAAAGGTGAGTATAGACTAGCTAGAGCATTTACTTGTAACAGAACAATGAGCCGCTCTATAGGTTCTAGTATATCACCCTTCACGAACCAGACGTCGAGCACGCTCGCCGTTTTGTTACAACAATAATTGTACAAACCAACGAGCGTATTGGTGTAACATTTCGTCGAGCCTTTGCACGAGCGCGGGCGATGTGACGTTTCAAGGAAGAATGAACGCAAGGTACAATGAAATGTTACGGGTAAATGCACACTCGCTGTGAGCATTACGCCGAGCATTCGCAGGAACGTAACATTACATGGAAATGCTTTGGAAACTGAGCTTTTACCTGTATTGTACCATTCGTAAGAACGTTACATTACACAGAAATGCTCGAGAAAATGCTCTAGTCTATACTCACCTTAAGGTAAGCCTAACATTGGCGCAGCTATGTAGGCATTTTGTCTAGGGGGGGGCAATCTTCCAGCTGAACTAACCAGTCATTTAATGAGAGGTCTTTCTTATATGGCGCCTATTAATAAATAATCCCACCAAGAACATGTTTTTTTTAGAATCCCTTACGTATTTCATATTAATTTCAACTTCATACTTCCACGCGTTCTTGAGAAAAAGGGGTTTGGCTGACAGACAGACCAACGGACAACCAAGTGATCCTGCACCCTAATTGCGTAACACACAATCAATCGGAATCAGAATCATTTTGAAGCAAATTGCTAATCCATTGCTTCATAAGTTCGAAAAATGTGTCTGCTCAACACGTAAATAACGCAATGAATGTTGTAATACTGTCAAAATAAAACCGATTCCGATTGATCGTGTCTTACGCAATTAGGGTGCGGGTAAGGAGAAGCGGTTAAGCAGTTAGTAACTCTTCAATACTGTCGATTTTCTTGGGGTGAGCAAAGAAGATTTTAGAGTGGGCATTGCCCACCTTTGCCCCCCTAGCAACGCCCATGACCCTACATGAAAATCCATGGGATTGGAGACAACTTCAAAGTCATTTAATAATCTGAGATGATGTAATAATTACATACATAGATAATCAGCCTATATTTGTTCCCACTGCTGGGACACAGGCCTCCTCACGGTGAGAGGGAGTGGGCCCTAATCCACCACGCGGGCCCAGTGAGTGCGGGTTGGTATATGTCACATGTCTTCGAAGTTTTGGTTCTAGGACATACCGGTTTCTTCACGATGTTTTTCTTCACCGTTTTGAGAGCAGTGGTGGTGAAATGATTTACACAAAGTAAAGCGCCTGTCTGGGTTCAAACCAACGACCTACAACTCGTAAGTCACGGCCGGTACCACTGAGCCACTGTTCTCAATAATGTGATGTAATAATTAATAAAATTTGAGTAACCATTTTTAAAAATAATTTCCAATGTTTCGGGAGGAATTTAGGTAGGTATATGAAGAGAGACCGTTAATTCAAAGGTGTTTAGAAAGCCATGCCTGTAGATGATGATGATGATGTTGTTAGTAGTTGTTGTTTGTTGTTGCTGGCCCTATTCCTTATTGGTTCCATACATGGTAAGTTTACTGCTCATCAAACGTATCTGGCTAGATAGGTACAGACGCCAGCACATCAAGCTACTACAATCTGTCAAATTTCTTTAATAGACTTTCAACTTTATCGCTAAAGCATTAAGGTTCAAGGTTGATTGGGAAAATTTGACAGTTTCGGGTAGCTTGAACTGCTGGCGTTTGTACCTACTACCATCTGTCTATAGTCAGAAACGACGATTGTGTATTGTTTTATCTGTATTTTTATTGGTTCCAATAATAATCAGCAGAGGAATTGCATAACAGACTATCAGTAGCAATGGTTTCATTTTGACAGTTCAACAACGTTCATTGCGTTATTTACGTTGTTTAGCAGACACATTTTTCGAACATATGAAGCAATGGATTAGCTATATCCTTCAAAATTATTCAGATGGAGATTGATAGTGTGTTTCGCAATTGGGGTACTAGTTGTTTATTTCATCAGCACTTTATTTCATAGCATCGATAGTCCCGCCGTGCCATCAAATTCAATACAAACTGGTTATTATTATTAAAGAACTTATTTAGAATAATAACTGCAATCCAGTTAATGTAATGGAAATAGAGATAGTACGTTCTTCCCAGTTTCTCCTAATACAGGAGACCAATAGTTTTGCTTATTTGACCGGGTGAGGGAAGATAAGAGATATAATTAAACACCAAATTCAATCAAAGAAATCTTCATTTTCTTCAACAAAAATGATGATTCAATTTAATATACCTACAACATTATCACAGTCGCAGTCGACAACAAAGTGCTTGCGTGCAAACTTCAGTACAAAGTAAACATGGACTCCATGCAATAATAGCTAATATAAAAAGAATAATATAAAAAAACTGTTTCCAAAATGTAAACAAAGAAATAAATCTTGGGTAAAACTCTGGGAATCTATGATATACCCACAAACATGGTTTTCTATTTCGTGTACGCACATAGAGGTCACAGCCAACTCTTTTTGTCACCCGTTTCTTTTTGAAAAACTTCTGAGCCATAATACGTATTCTATGCTTTAGTCTTGCTGCTGACTCATACATTTCTTCCTCATCATTGTAGTAAGATTGGGTCTGCTTATGCGTCAAGATTCTGTTAAACTTTAAAAAAGCATTCCGGCCGATTATGCCAGCATCGGTAGCTGACGCGACTGCCAACGCGCTGTATGATGCCTCTCCGCCTCCACCTGCCTTCACCTCTTTGAAAGCACGTTTATCCAATTTGTTTTTTCGTTTCTGTCGCACTTTTTTACTTTTCTCTTGGAATTTATTACTTTTTAGCCTTGCTTTTGCTTGCTTGTTTGTTTTTAGTTTCATTGATTTTTCTGTGTTTTTCATATATATTTCATCCGCTTTTGCCATTGCTTTTGCTTTTTTGGCCTTTAAAAGAGCTTCAAGTAACCTGTTACGCTCTTCTTCACATATGTCACTCCCACATACACAAGCTATAAGCCTTGCCTCGCTTGAAGTTAGTTTCGTCAGCGACGGACTATTTATTATTTGGTGTTTTCGACATAGTTCACTTCCACATTTACAAGGTTTCATTTTTGCAGGTTCACAAGGGGTGGGCCAGGTTGGAACATTGCCCATAGGCATTATCGAATAATTTGGCATACCATCACATATAAAGTCACGTTCGGGATCGCAAGAAAGTTGTGGACAAAATGGATTTATTTTTCTGTTTTTGCACGCAGTATTCGTGCAACGTTCATTTTTACAGGTTTTAAATGATGGTTTTGGTGGTTCTGGTGGTTTTGGTGGTTTTGATGGTTTTGGTGCTTTTGCATTTAAACGTTCAGATATCATTAACTTTGCCTCCGAAAATATAATACCAGCATTATCTTTATTTAATAACATTTTCATGAGAGACGGTGTAACTTCTCCATTTTTTATTGCTGAATATAAATAAAATAACGTATTAATTAACTGACCCTCAGATTTTGATAGATATAATCAATTATTATGTTAATAATAAGGAAAAGAGTGATCTCTATTTCCTTATAGGGACTGATTTGACCAAAGTTGGATATGTTTTATTCGAGGAATAAAATTGATGTTTGACAGTTCTAGTATGGAAAAACTGTAAAAAAATCAAAATTTTGTTCTCAGGATAAGACTTATTCTAGGTATAAGAGTTTGGTGAAATGTGGCCTTAATAACGTAAAATCTGGACCTGGGGGGCTTACGCTAGCAGGGCAGAAGTTGAACGGCACTGCTTTTTTGTTCTATAACTAAGTACAAAAAGCAGTGCAGGTCAACGTGCGTTCGTTATCCTACTCCGATGTCACTTCGTGGACAATAGTGTGGGTTACACGTTTTCTCGACTGTAATATAACTACTTTTTGTAAATGCTGTAAAGTATATTTTTTTTGTCCCAAATAAATAAAATATATAAAAATAAAACTTCTGCGCTGCTCTGGTGGTAAGCCCTCTGGAGATAGGCTGATAATTAATAATAATAATATCCCTGGACATTTCACACAGCGCCATCTAGTCCCAAGCTAAGCAACCTAATGCTTGTGTTATGGTAACAAGATGGCTGATAAACTACTTATATACATTTTTTTTTGTAAATACATACATATTATAGATAGAAAAACACCCAGACTCAGAACAAATACATGTAGGACTTACAAATATTTGTTCTGTGCGGGAATCGAACCCGCGACACGCAGCGCAGCAGTCCGATCGCTCAGCCACTGCGCTAACCGTGTTGTCAAGATTACCGAGTTGTCAATTACCTTCTCTGACCCTCTGTAAGATCGGACCGTCGGTGTCGGCACCGGTTATATGTGCGACTACATCGTTCTTACGAACGATGACTTTGTTTTCATGTTGTCTTCTGTTTAGAAGCTTATTCAATACCGTGTAAAATTCATTTTTGTTGCAACATATATCACAGTTTGCATTATTTATCATTTTCATTAGCGATGGCGAAATTTCCCCTGCTTTTCCAGCTGAAATTAATGAGGAAATATTTAGATAATGTTTGCGTGGTTTCAAGTAAAGTTTCGTCATTTAACAAGTCCATATTTTTATTTTTCATACATTTATTAATACATATATATAAAAAAATACAATATATTAATGGTAGTTTTAAACAATTTTTTATACCATCATCAATCACTTTTAAATCATTAGGGCTGAGACTGACGATTTCCTCATTAACTCGTCCTTTTTTTTTTTTAACTATCCTTGATATCTTTAGCAGTAATTGGCGCTTTTTTATAGCTGAAAATGAGAATAATGTGTGTGCTTTACTGATATATAATTAACATTTCCACCGATGATAATAACAGCATTGTCAACTTAAAATAATTTAGGGCTGGCTTTTCCATCGCCAGATAACTTTTAATCGAGGAATAAAATTCACGTTTGACAGTTTTTGTGTAAAATAACTGTCAAAATTTCAAAATTATTCCTCGAATACAGTTATCTGGCGTTCGAAAAATCAGGCCTTAATAAAAGGGCTTCTCCATAGACAAAAGAATGCAGTAAGCAAAGATTGAAAAAAAAAAAATTTAGTAAAAATTAGAACTAAAAGAGCGTAGAATTGCAATCCATTATATGTATATATTTTTTAATTGCTTGGTGTATTTTGTTAGCGACTAACCTTTAAGAACCTTCTTTATTATTTCTTCATTGTCGTCAGTAGGTTCTACGTTTTTAACCACGTCATCCATGACAGGTTGTGGTATTTTGCCATCATTCACCGCTGAAACATTATTCGTCTTATTACAAAACGAGGGTTTCAGACATGGTTAACCACCAACCCAGATTTGTATTAGGGTCCTAGCTATGGTAGAAATACAGTTCTCTAAGCAGAACTGACAACGTAGTCTGATACTAAATTTTCAGTTTTGTAAAAAGAATCCCACTGTAGTCGGAATTAAGTACAAAATTAGAAAATAGCTTCATGGTTTAAGCCTGGGTTTGGAAATCAACCTTGATTTATAATAAAACGGTATCCGCGCCAGTTATTGAATTAAGAACTTAACTGTTATAGAAATGCAGTTCTTTATACAAAAATGACAACTTAGTTCGGTGCTAAATTGTCATTGTAGTATTAAGAACTGTATTTAAATCGAAATAAAGTTCGAAAAACAAATACTGACTAGAACTAAAGTTAGATTTCGTTTTGTAATAAGACGGTATGTGTCGTAAATTAGTACTATTTTTGTCAGTTCGTTTGACTTAGGGTTGATTTTTCAATCGACAGATAATATTTATTCGTGGAATAAAATTGACGTCTGACAGTTTTTGTATGGAAGAACTGTCAAAAATATAAAAATTTTAATTCCTCCGATAAAATTATCTGGCGCTGGAAAAAAAGTTCTAAGTCTATAAGTTATTTTGCTATAGTTTCTTATCCATCATGATTACTTGTACAGACAGCAGGTCAAGCTATCCAAAACTGTCAAATTTTCCCAATAAACCTTGAACCTTAACCCTTCGTGATCTACGCAAGACACAATGGCTTTTTAATTGTATCTGTAATTACGGCATTCAACAGGTTAATGCTTTAGCGATAAAGTTGAAAATCTATTAAAGATGTGCTAGCGTCTGTACATTCCTAATTAAGAGCTCAACTGTCACTAATGAGACACAATTACTTTTTCTATTGATACCGGTCTTAATAAGCTTCGACGAGGGGTTAATAAGGCAACTATTAACATCATCTGCTGCACCTTTTCCCAACTATGTTGGGTTCGGCTTCCAGTCTATCTAGATTCAGCTGAATACCAGTATTTTACATGGAGCGACTGCCTATCTGACCTTCACAACCCAGTTACTGGGTAATACGATACCCCTTGGTAAGACAGTAAAACTGGTTGTAACAAGGCACCTATTATCTGAAACCTAATTATTTGACTTACCTGTATGAAGCTTTGTTATGATTTCGGCCTTATCTTTAGAGTGATAGAGTTCATCGAGTACATTGTTCATATCTTTTGATTTTTTGGCTTCATCTATGGCTCGTATCATCTGCATGGCAGAAGGCGTCAAGCGTCCGGTTTCGACCGCTGAAATGTCCATTATGTTTATTAGGAAGCTATTTAGAATCTTCTTAGTTGTCTTAAAGTATATACAGGGTGTTATTGACAGCCCTCCACAAAAACACAGGATTGATTCAGCTCCTTATTCTGAATCATATCCCACTGGAAATTTTCTCAGGGAAAAAAAAATATTATGCCGTTTTTTCTGCTGATATTCTTTTATTTCAATGTAAAATTACGTTCTCTGTATGCAACACTCCATTTATGTAAATAAAACAGCTGAAAACAGCCTCGCTCAAGCTCGCTGCGCTGCCGTCCGCTACGTGCGTTTTGCCACGGTAACGATACGTTGCGTGTGAGGTAATAAAACAAATCTGGTTTTTTGGATTCCCTTAATGTTCCTGAAAGAATTACATGCACCGGTCATCTTAATATGATGTACTGAAGCCACCCTATCAGTTTGCGGAGGGCTGTCAATAACACCCTGTATAGGTATGTATAGGCTATATTGGTAGTCTTTTACCATCATATCATATATTCAGGGTGTCCGGTAATTAATTGGTAACCTCTTAAGGGGTCATTGTACTTAAAATTATGAACAATTTTCGAATCGAGAAATCGCGAAAAAAAGCCGTCCCCTACATTTATGTTCACGTAACTCGTCAATATGTAGGAAACGTAATAAGGTTTTGATTTATGGAAATGATACACTGTACATAATATAAATTATGTTGATCAAAACCTTAATTTCCTACTCGTACGTTATACCGAGATTTTGGATAATTAAACATATCAAAAATAATCGTTTCCTTCCTACTTGTGGTCTTATTAGGCTAAAACTAAGCGGAAACTTTTCAATTTTCCGCAATGTATGTGTCGTTCTGCTGATTTTATGGAATAATAATTATTTGAAATTGTACGTACTGGTAGGCGAATTATTATTTCTACTAACTCCTGCCAGTGACTACCTTCGCGTGGACGTCGTATTAAGACACCACAATTATACATATTCGCTTAGCGCTCGTTCTGAATTTTTTATTTTTGCTCGGCTCCTAAACGACGTAGCGTGATGTTTAATAGTTATTTGAGTCCAAAAGTTAGATCTCTGGGTCGAGTTTCTCCGCCGATTATATATAGCATGGACGTAATAAGGTTCAAATTTGTACAACTATTTGTAAAACTGAATCCGAAGTAAGAGATCAATTACGTATGCGATAAGCTAGACAAATTCGTATACTCAATAAAACGTCTTCGATCAACAGTGAGCGTAGCACAGCAGTCATTGCATATTACGGATACGTATCGTCTGTGCTGTCATATGGTCTGATACTATGGGGCAATTCAGTTGAAGTTTTAATGGCGTTTCTGGTACAGTCAGCGTCAAAAATATCGGGACGAACAGACTGTTCAAAATGATCTCAACAACTTTGTCTCAATTGGATAAAGTTCTTGTCAGAATGACAGTTGTCGTGTACTGTCTTCATTCTGAAACATTCCTTGTGTCATTGAGTTAATATTTCATTTTCATAGTTGCTTAGATCATTTTGAATAGTCTGTTCGTCCCGATATTATTGACGCTGACTGTACAAAAGTGTGTTAGGGCAATATCAGGCGTCTGGTTTTTGGACAGCTGCAAACATTTGTTTAAAACTTCGCATTTTACCGTAACCCTGCATGCACATCAAGGAACTATGTATGCTAGTAGACGAGCAAAATCCGCACAAATTTTCGCATTCAATTAGAAGTAAGCCCCAAAAAGGCTTCTGCTCGAAATAAGTACAAACACGAATTAAATGTGCCTCAGGTATATAACAAGTTACCTTAATCATTCAAGTAACTTCCCATCCCCATGTTAAGAAAAAGGTGACAAGTTGGTTATTGGATAATTGCTTTTACGACATTTTAAACATCACATTTTACGAGTATTTTATTTTTTTCAATTTTATACGGAATATTGTAAAAATCCAAGATGGCATGTACTTAATTTTGACATTGATTTTAAAGCAACGACTTCCTAATCATAGTAATATCTATTCATATTGGACTTATTGTAAATCACAAATCTTAATATTAATTGTACTTAGTTATATAAGAATGACATTTGAATATGTTGTTGTAGAATGTATAGAACTTAAAAAATATTAACACCATACTATGTAATACTACATTCTAATAAATAAATTATAATTCTATAAAATAATGAACATTACAAACGAAATTAAGAAAAAAAGAGTCTTAAATGTTATGCAAGAGTTATCCCTTTAACGTGTTTTCGCGTTTATACTATTCTCAACTGTATTTCAATTGTAATTTAGTTCATTTTTTAATGAAAACTTCCCGAGCATTTTCTGCTCAAAGTGCGGTTTATTTTACCCTCGATTCTGATTACTTCGTCGACTTACCTTTACGAACATTCTCCATCATAGCTTTATTATCTTCTTTATTATCACTAGGTTTTATTTTATCCATTATTTTATCCATGACGTGGGGTGGCAACAGCTTCTTTTCCAACGCTGGAATTTGTATTAATCAATCAGTATACAATAAGAAAAAAGTACAAAAAATCTTGGTACTTTTACCAAGTTTTGTAATTTAATTTAAATTGTAAAAAAATGTTGATACATACATACATTATTTTAGTAAAAAAAAAAACATTGATAAATGATTTATTTTCTGTAAGTAGGTTGTACACACGGCTACACATCAAGCTATGAAAACCAGTATTAGCTGACCGTTCATTGTGAGAAAACATCATACAAAGTGAGGCCAAGACAAACTGGTTTTGTATAGCTTGACGTGTAGCCGTGTGTACAAACACTTTGCACGTCAGTCCAATAAAAAAATGTGGTTTGGTAAAATATGAGCCATATCGTGTCGAATAAATATTTTTACGGTTTTATTTATGGTTAAAATATCTTCTACAAGATGTATAAACCAATGATTACCGTGCTTTGCTGTACCTAGATAATATTTTTTTGGGCATTACCTTTGCGAACTTTCTTCGCGGCAGCAGCCTTATCGTCACTAGGATGTACATTGTCAAGTATTTCGTCCAATACATTCGGCGGTAGTTTTCCGTCTTTTACCGCTAAAATAAACATTTTATTTAAATAAATGAATCTTTATCTTGTCTCTCTTGCTTTTACCTAATTTATTTGGTGTCAGCCCTTCTAGTAATTTTGCGCCATACCGTACACATTTAAATAAATAAATAATTAACGGATAAGAAATAATGTCTTTTTTAGCCTATACTGTCCCAATGCTGGGCAAAGGCCTGCCCAAATCCTTCCAGGAACTCTTTTCCCGCGCCACCTCGGGCCATCCCTCGCGGTACGCGTCCAGGTCATCTCGCCATCTATTTCTGGCATCGGCGGCGCCGTCCATCTTCAGGCATCCATAGTGTGGAGATATTTTCCCAGCGGTCATCGTGCATACGGCTGATGTGACTCGCACATTCCCATTTGAGCCTAATGAGCTAAGGTATAATATGAAGTGCTACAAGGATCTGTTGGCGCTTGGATGACAATACAGGAGGACGTTGTTGGTAAATATTTGTGAAACTATTTCGCAAAATCGTATTGAACAAACAAGATGGCCCACGTTAGTTCCGACGCGCCAAAAGGTCCTTGTCCAACAATTGAGTTTTGAGGCAAATTATCGATTAGTTCACCTTGACATAAATAACAAACAATTTGTTCTGAAGGCAGTGGGCCAACACAGGTAAAAATAAAACTATGACTGGATTACAATGGCCTAATTAAGGCAACATCAAAATGAACATACTATACTCATGCGAATAGAGACTATCTACCTTGGCGGACGTGTTTAATAACTTGCGATTTATTATCACTCTTATCTACTTTCCTAAGTACTTCTGACTTGGCATAGGATGTCACGTGCTTCGTTTCTACAGCTGTAAGTAAAATACAGTATTTAGTCATCTAGTTTGTAAAACACTTCATTCGACGCAGTAGGGTGATTTTTAAATTAAAATGATGCTTGCCAAAACCAATAATTTTCTTTAAAAAAAAACACTATTAATTGATAGGCTAGAATAGACAAAATGAAAGCCTTTTAAAGCTTTCAATAGGATAGAGCGAGCTACGCCGTAGCATGGAGCGAGCTACGTCGTAGCGTAGTTCGTAGAACAACAAGACAAGGAAATACGAAAACCAAAAAATGCTATACATAGGTACTTTTACACGTTGTTGCTCAATCAAATTGATGGCACGGTTGGCGCGGTGGTTAAGCGATTGACTGCTGCGCTGCGTGTCGCGGGTTCAATTCCCGCACGGAAAAAATATTTGTATGACCTACAAGTAGTTGTTTGGGGTCTGGCTGTTTGTGTATGTGAGTTTTAATGTTTGTAAACGCACCCACGATACAGGAAAAATTCTTAGTGTGGGGCAACTTTAAAAAAAAAAAAAAAACATCTTTATAATACATTGAAAAAGTTATATTCTGTACCTATTTAAGATGTACGACGTACCTTGTTTGATCTTCCTAATAACAGTTGTGTTAGTGTCATCGGTGTGGACTTTGGCTGCTATTTCTTCCAAGACTTCGGGCGCCAGATGGCCATCTTCTACCGCTGAAATTGATATGACTTATTCAATTGCATATTCCCAGGTAGAAGAGCGAAGAAACCCTACGCTTCCCGGGTATCGAAAAAGAAAACTATGCATTGGTCTTGTGTAAAACTAGCTTTTGCCGCGGCTTCGTCCGCGTAAAATTTCTTGTACCCCCGACCCACCCCATCGCATCGCCTACCCGCGCTATTACTTTGTTTTCGCTTTCGGTTTTATTTTGTTTTTGTTTGGCTCCTAAGTTTCGTAGCGTGATGTTAAATAGCTTTCCTCAAGAAAATCCAAAAAGAGTATTTCAAAAAGAGTATTTCAAAAAGAGTATTTCAAAAAGAGTATTTCAAAAAGAGTATTTACAAAAGAGTATTTCAAAAAGAGTATTTCAAGAAGAGTATTTCAAAAAGAGTATTTCAAAAAGAGTATTTCAAATTCCGCTAGTAGTTCTAGAGATTAGCGCGTTCAATAAAACAAACTCTTCAGCTTTATTATTAGTATTATTATAGATTAAACGTTTTTTAATCCATTCCTATTACTTGTTTATAATAATAATAAATATTTATTTTCAGACCATGATGTCCATTTTTAACCGACTTCTAAAAAAGGAGGAGGTTCTCAATTCAGATGTTTGTATTTTTTTTTAATATTTGTTCGCGCATAACTCCGTCGCTTGCCAACCGATTTGAAAAATTCTTTTTTTGTTGGAAAGGGTATACTTCCCAAATGGTCCCATAGAAATTTCATCAAAAACGGTTCAGTAGTTTGGTTTTTAAACCATAACTACTGGTAAAAATTACAACTTAAAAGTGTAAAATAAAAACTTTTTTGAAAAAAAAAAACAACCGACTTCCAAAAACGACACTACAAAGTGAAAAATAACTTTAATTTCGGATGTCGGTGGCAAAAAACGAAAACCCAACGACACCGACTTCCGAAAGTTATTTTTCACTTTGTAGTGTCGTTTTTGGAAGTCGGTTGTTTTTGTTAGTAACAATGTTCTTATAGACTAGAGTTACTAAATACATAAAAATACCTAAAAAAACTTATACATAGAAAGTAAACTCACTACTGCACCATTCCATGACAAAAGGCGCAGCAATGATATGTCATACTTGTTTATGTTTATATCAATACTAGCTGCACCCCACGGTTTCACCCGCATAAGTTTCGATCCCGTGGGAATATCGGGATAAAAAGTTTAAAATTTCATCCAAATCCGTTCAGTAGTTTTTGCGTGAAAGAGTAACAAACATTCATCCATCCATCCATACATCTCATCATCTGCCTAGCCTTTTCCCAACCATGGTGGGGTCGGCTTCCAGTCTAACCGGATGCAGCTGAATACCAGTATTTTACATGGAGCGACTGCCTATCTGACCTCCACAACCCAGTTACTGGGTAATACGATACCCCTTGGTAAGACTGGTTGTCAGACTTTCGGGCTTCTGACTACCCGTAACGACTGTCAAAGATCCACGAATGACAGCCGGGACCAACGGCTTAACGTGCTTTCCGAGGCACGGAGGGGTCTCGGTATGTAAAGATGGTCACCCATCTACAGACCAACCGCGGCAAGCGTAGCTTAACCTGACCGATCGACCTGTGCGGCTGTTATTATTTAGCCTCGGGCCCCTCAATTTCAAATCCATCCATACATCTATCCATCCATAAAAACTTTCACGTTTATAATATTAGTAGGAATACTTGTTATTGGTATCTCTTACCTTTACGGACGTTTTTCATAGCTCCTTCGTTACGGTCAGTTGTTTCTAGACTTATCATTATGTCTTCCTTGACTGAATCTGACAGCTTCCTCTTTTCCATCACTATAATTATAGTAATTAATGACAATGTATTAGTTTTTAGACTGCAGTAAAGCCGTATTCATTATGGTATAAGCTTGAAATAGTAGATTATTAACCAAGGGGATAAAGCAGTGTCTTCTGTCGCGGGTGACAATTTAAATCGCGAGCGTAACGAAGGACTCGAGGTTTACTCCCGAGCGTAGCGAGGGTGTTAAAAACTTAAATCACGAGCGAAGCGAGGGTATTAAGACGAGTCCTGAGTGTAGCGAGGGATTTAAGTTCACCCAAGACTAAGACAGTTTTATCACCGAGGAAAATACTCTACTTTTCGTACCATTTGCGAAAAAATAAACTTAACGTTTATGTATTTGAAGAAAACAAAAACGCGGCATATTCCTAGACTAATATTTTTTTGTCGGAAAAGCAAAGGCATCAAGCTCATATGACCTCGTCGGTTTTCGTAATTTTATTTAATAATCATAACTGCATAATAAATGCGTATTCCTTTTTCAAAAAGATGTATAATGCTTTATATACAAACTCAATAGTGTAAACACAGATGTAGTTCAGTATAAATTTCGGTAAGTATTCCAAATTTAAATCACATTCTCCCCCTAGAGGATGAATGAAATTCAGTACAATTTTCTTTCCCTGTTTTTAACAGATTAAAAATGACTATTGTTATGTTCGCTTTTTGTTGCATAGAATGTCACTTTTTTGAGCAAGTGGTATGAAAAATATATTTTTAGTGAAAATGACGTAAGATGAAACTTCGTAATATTAGATTTACATTAAAAACAAAAGTAATTTATTCAAACTAGGCTGAGAATTAGTACTTTTTGAAAGTCATTATTACATAAGCCAGTCCCCCAAAACGCTCGCACTTCCTAGTGCTTTCACCACTTTCTAGTGCTTTCGGTGGAAAAAGAAGTGGCGCAACAAACTCCCCAGCAGCACAGCTGTCTGTTCAGTTAGAAAATACTTGATTGTATACAATACTAGGCGTGTAAAGTAATTAACATTACAGGACACAGAACATTAAATTAAATTATTTGCCATATGTCAACTAGCCACGCCAATATACCAACAAATACAATAAAAACTAGATGTACTCAATCAAAAAAAATTAAAAATGTAAATAAAGACTTACTACCTAAATAAAAGCCTCCAGGCATAAAGGGCGTGACAGCTTACATATTTATACGAATACATGTAGTTTATATAAGAATACATTAAATTTAATAAGTACGAACAACGTTGAGTTTAAACGTCATTAATTCATTAGCTACGTTTTCTCTCTGCCTACCTTCAGGAGTATAGGCATAGTTGACATAATGTTCTGTTTGAAAATAACATCAAAAGAGAACATTAATCCAGTAAATCGTCGATTACAACAACATTAAAACATAAAGCTACGAGGCTGCTACGGAGTAGTAATCGTAACAACTTACGACTCTAATTTCTTTAGCTATTCATAAAATGACTGTTTAGTTAAAAAAACTTGATTCTATACAACGATAAGTAATTAACATTACGAAACAGACAACATTAAATAAAAATATTTGTCAGCTAGCACAAGCCAATATCAGTATCAAATCCCCCTCTCATTTCGTTGAGTTCAAATGAATGGTTCTTCCTTTTCCTTAAAGACGATTAAGGAAATATATATCAAATTGAAAAATGTACATCACAAATTCGTCACCCAGACTTGGTTATGACAATTGTCTGATAAAACCATTAAATGATTAACAATAAAATCACCATTGGACCATCCCCTTTCAGTATCAGCTGTAAGATTAGTCGTAGAATACTGCTTTACCTTCTCGAACCTTCTTTATGACTTCGGATCTATTGTCAGCTGGGCTGACTTTGGCCTTTATTTCATTCATGACATCTGGCGGTATTGTTCCCTTTTTAACAGCTGTAATAAATATAGTTATTATAGAAGAAAAATAATTTTAAAGTGATTTTCTGGGTCTCGAAACTTCAATCAATCAACTCAGCCTATCGCAGTTTACTGCTGGATATAGGCCTTCCAGGCTGCACCACAACACCCTGTCCTTCGCCTTCCGCATTCAGTTTATCCCACCGACTCGTCTGCTCCACCGGCCATCGGTCCTACGACCAACATGGCCAGACCACATCCACTTCAGTTTGCTTACTCTGCAAGCTACGAGTATGTCGGTACTTCGCGTTTTCTCCGGATATCATTTCTGATTTTATCCTTTAAAGAAATTCGGAGCTGCATTCATAGCCCGCTCCATCTGGGCTAGTTCACAAATTCAAGTTCGCTCGTGCTGAGCGAACTTGAATTTGTGGACTAGCCCGACTGTCAGCGTCCACGTTTCGGCACCGTAGGTCATAATGGGCAGGACGCACTGGTTGAAATCTTTAATCTTCAAATATTGCGGGATAGGCGACGGGAAGACTTGACGAACTTTATCAAATCTTGATACTTTTTAATAATGATATCCGCTCTTGTCAGTTTGTAAAGTACCACTTTATTAAAAAAATATATATTCAGAAGCAAATGTTCTACATTAATTCAAATATCGCTAGGTTTTCTCCTCGTAAGTTTTACAGATTCATTATCGGGTCGGAATTAGTGTGTCACCCTATTATGATTGGCTGAAATTAAATCGATTTCTATTCGTCATTCTAAGCTTATTTCCTTACAGACATATTACCTTTTTTTTTTTTTTTTTTTTTTTGTGGATGGGAAATCATCAAATGACCCCTCCCGCTCTGGGTGGAGCAGAAGGGAGTGTCAGACTCTTACTGACTAAAACCCACCCGTGTTCCTTCCTTAGCCCTTTATGTTCCAGGGCAGCGGTAACCCTTTCGGATGGTCCCGCTACCCAGACATATTACCTTTACAGACATTCTTCAAGACTGACGACGTGTGTTCACCAGCACGTACTTTGGCGATCACTTCATCAAAGACGGATGGCGACACGTGGCTTTTTTCTATCGCTGCAAAACACATTTTGTACTCTCAATAAGGGGCCGTCTCCACGAGCGAGAGAATCGCGGCGATATTATCGTCGTGCCACGTATTTCTATACACTCTCTTAGAACGTGTCTCTACACGGCGATATCATCGCGGCCAGAATTTGATGGCACGGCGAGACTATCGCCGCGATTCTCTCGCCCGTGGAGATAGCGCCTTAGTGCATAATCAACCTATAATGTCCTGCTGGGACACAGGCCTCCTCTCTATGGGGTAATCCGCTAAGGGCCCAGTGCGGGTATATAGTTGTCACATTTCTTCGAATTTTTGTTTCTAGGACACCAGGCCGCACGATATTTTCCTTCGCCGTTTTGAGAGCAGTCGTGATGAAATAATTTATACAATGTAAAGCTCGTGTCTGGGTTCGAACCTCCGAATTAAAACTCGTAAATCGCGGCCGTTACTATTGGGCAACCACTGCTCTTCCTTACTGTAGGATTACCATTGTAAGAATGGATTTTAGTTATAGTTTCTAGAGAAATATTTTCAGTGCGACTTTAGTGACAATTAATTAAATCTCCATGTTTATAACGGTCATCACGCATATAATTTATTCTGTTTTAGTAGATCATTGCAGGTATGGAGGATTTTTCGGCCTTACCTTTACGAACCTTCTTCAAGACTTTAGAGTTAGTGTCAGTAGGAAGTATGTTGACGAGTATATCGTTCATGACAGCGGGTGATAGTTGACCATCTGCGACCGCTAGAAGTAACATTCTTAAAAATTATGTGATTCAAATGTTTGTAATTAAAATGTTGCTAATCATTATCATCTCAGTCGAAAGACATCCACGGCGTCCAATGCTGGATATGTCTAGCAGTGGATGTCTTTCGTTCTTCTGCCTTTCTTTCATCGTCGTTTAAGTCTTCCCCAAAAGTAACGACTTGCATGTCGAAGTCGTAGGAATCCGCTGTATGCGGGACCGCATCCAGCAGATTCCTACGACTTTCATTAAGTCATCAATCCACCTTATCAGGGAACTCGTTGCGAGTCCTATGACCGTTATTGCTATTTACGCGTAATACAGTAAGGTTTAGACATTCTTTTTTGAGATAAGTTCAACTAAAACTTTGTTGGACCTGTTTTTCGACTTACCTTTACGAATTTTATCTACGGCTTCACCCTTATAATCAGGAGGCTCTAAATTCTTCTTTATGTCATCCAAGACACTGGCTGGCAACGTCCTCTTGCTTACAGCTGAAATATTGGCTGGGATTGTTTTAATTGCTAAATAGAAAGCAATATGATATCTATGATTTTTTATTAAATATTAATGCACCAAACGAGCGTCTTCTAGCAGGGTATAACCTTCCGTGGTCCACTTGGAAGTCCCCTAACCGTCTCCGAACCCAAATGAGAAGGTGTAAGTCGAATCTCGTAAGTGGGCCTACCTCGAAGGCAGCAGGGTGTGGATGTGGAGCTATGTCATCATAACCTATGATCCACCTCCTCTCCTGCCCTTTGTACCCCAAAACATGCAGCGAAATGGACCTCTGCGCTGCCACTAATAACGGCGTAGAAACGGCGAAGTTTTGAGCCAATAAAATTTAAATAACTATCGTGGCAGTGACATGAAGAAGTCTAACTGCTGCCCGCAAATTCGATCGCGTGGAAGTCCTAAGACACCACAATTTATCTACTAAAATAACAGCCACATTTTTATAAAACTCCTTTCAATGTAGTGACGTCGCAACGCATCGCCCGCCCGTGCTGTTACTACGTTTTTGCTCAACGTTCTTTCTGAGTTTTTCTTTTTGCTCGGCTCCTATGAGCGTAATGGTAAACTGGGAACAGCATGCCACTGTAACCCAACGTTGTATTATAACACATGCAGTTTTGCAAAAAGGTCAGCTTTTGTCACACAGCTTGATAGAGCACCGGCCGACCCTCAAAACCCGAACTTTTCCCAAAATCGATGTGTCATTAGAACGACTACTTATTTGTGCAGTCTCGGCTAAGCAACTTCCACAACCCAGTTACTGGGTAACACATGATACTTCTTGGTAAGGTTGGTACTGGTTGTCCGACTTTTGGGCTTCTGATTGTCCATAACGACTGTCAAATATCTTAGAATGACATCGGGGACCCACAGCTTAACGTGCTTTTCCTAAAGTGAAAACTAAACTGCTAAAGTGAAATTATTAGTAATCTCCAGGCTCCAGTACCAGTTGGATTGAATGATTTTAATAGTTTTACCTTCATTAAACTTCTTAATCATTGTTGATTTTTTATCATCAGGGCTGGCCAGCAGTTCATCCAGGAGTGCTGGTGGCAGTTCTCCCTTATTGACCCCTAAAATGATCAATTTATGATGTAGACAGTCAGGGACATTTATCAATTTAGTTTGACCTCGTAGACCTGTCAGTAAATGACAGGTCATAAATTGCCCTTCTGTATGATAAATCGTTGTCGACCCGCGTAATTGCGTAACACACAAAATGGCAATCGATAGCAATGCCTTTCATTTTGACATTCATTGCTTCTTAGGTTTGTAAAGTTCGTCTGCTCAACAATGTAAATAACGCAATGAACGTGCCTGAACTGTCAAAATGAAAGCCATTGCGATCAATTGCATGTATGTTTGTTACGTAATTACCCCGCTGTAGAGGGATTAAATTCAGACATTCACATTATTATATTCTACACTACATAAATACTTTTTATCATATTACGTTGACGGACATTCCCAATGATTTTAGACTTCTTATCAGTAGCGCGAGCTTGGGCGACTACTTCTTCTGCAAGGGCAGGTGTCAGAACGTGCTTCTTTGCTAAAGCTGCAATCAAGATTTACATATGTATATACAACGTGTATTTTTTGATATCCCATAAATCTAGGGGGTCATTTGTACTCATCATTATGAACAACTTTTACTATGGGACCAACCCTGAAAGCGCGAAACAAAAATCTGGCGTTCCCTACATTTTGACGAGTTATACGAACATAAATGTAGGGAACAGCTGATTTTTTTTTCTGATAGATAGACTGGGTCCAATGTGCAGAATGAAATGGGTAGAATGGGTCTAATGACTAATGCATAATTTAAACCGAGCTTATGAACTGTCTTCATCTTCTGCCTAGCCTTTTCCCAACTATGTTGGGGTCGGCTTTCAGTCTAACCGGATACAGCTGAACATCAGTATTTAACATGGAGCGACTACCTATCTGACCTCCACAACCCAGTTACTGGGTAATACGATACCCCTTGGTAAGACTGGTTGTCAGACTTTCAGGCTTCTGACGATCCGTAACGACTGTCAAAGATCCACGAGTGACAGCCGGGACCAACAGCTTAACGTGCTTTCCGAGACAAGGAGGGGTCTTGGTATGTAAAGATGGTCACTCATCCACGGACCAACCGCGGCAAGCGTAGCTTACCTTGATCGATCGAACCGTGCGACTGTTATTACTTAGCCACAAGCCTCTAGATTAACACGTGGTTATGAACATGAAAAGAAGACGATACACAAGCTTAAAGACCACAAGCAGGCAAGGATATTTTTTTATGTTTTTTTTTTATGTAAGTGCTGTGTACAGTCACGATGCAAAAGTATGTATACACTCGGCTATATTCAAAAGCGATTTACTCCTTTTTTGGGAATGAAATTTGATGTTTTTACGAATATAGCATTTTCGAACCCATAGGTTTATGTAATGTGTCGTATTTCAACGTTGCATTCGTTATTTCACGAAAAAATCGCAATTGAAAGTTGCCAAGTGTTGACATATTGGTGCTCGTGACTGTAAGCCTGTAAATTACTAATTCACCATAACTCAATGCTTATGTTATTTTTTATTATGTTAGGGTTTCTAGTGAATAAGGTCGTTGGTGTACCTAACAAATAAAATAAAATATACAGCACACTATGGTAGAAAAAATGTAAAAGAGAAGTGCAAGGGAAAAGAGAATTTCATAGTAAAAATTTCCAATTTAAAATTTCCATTTTTATGTAAAAATTTAGGAGACATCAGTAAAACCATAGTAATTCCTATCTATGAGTAAAACATGTTGACAGGAACGAATGCGTAAGGTAAAGATAATTAAATCTATATCTATCTTATATAAATAAACAGTACGCGCATAACTTCCGATCGACTGCACCAAATTGGATATATATACAGGGTGTTATTGACAGCCCTCCGCAAACTGATAGGGTGGCTTCAGTACATCATATTAAGATGACCGGTACATGTAATTCTTTCAGCAACATTAAGGGAATCCAAAAAACCAGATTTGTTTTATTACCTCACACGCAACGTATCGTTACCGTGGCAAAACGCACGTAGCGGACGGCAGCGCAGCGAGCTTGAGCGAGGCTGTTTTCAGCTGTTTTATTTACATAAATGGAGTGTTGCATACAGAGAACGTAATTTTACATTGAAATAAAGGAATATCAGCAGAAAAAACGGCATAACATTTTTTTTTTCCTGAGAAAATTTCCAGTGGGATATGATTCAGAATAAGGAGCTGAATCAATCCTGTGTTTTTGTGGAGGGCTGTCAATAACACCCTGTATATTTTTGTGTTTGTTATTGTCAGGACAAGGTTTGTATAAAAGGAAATTAAACATATTTACATAAAATGACATGTACTTGTCTAATGTATAATATTATGTATTGAATTGTAGGATGGGTACTTATGTCCCATTTTCCTGTTTACTCCTTAGTGTTTAAAAACATTTCCTTGTTGTGACAAAAATTAAATTACGAATTAATGTAAAATTATGATGAAGGTCAAACTCCGCAGTCTGTATTTGTTATACGAGTTATAACTGGCCATATTTGACTGGAGATGTTTGGTTATCATAATTTTATTTATGGGATAATAAATAAAAGGGGATAATTTCATCATAGAACCAACTGTTTACAGGAAACACCAGGAATGCATATGACGCACGTATGTGTGGTTTTTGATAATGACAGGAACATAATAATTATATAATAATGATGAGAGTTAATTATTGTGGCTACATCCCTAAGTACGTCTATTTGTTAAACCTAACTATTTCGTACATGGAGGGATCAATGTAACTAAACCAAAACTCAAAAGTGATTTCTCGAAGAGTAGCTATTGGTGCTTGTTGAAATGCAATCCACAAAAGTCGTGTGCGCACATGGTGCACACCTCTTGGGGCCGGTATTTTTGGTCCGTAGTTAAACTCAACCAATTGTTAAAAATAGTACCTAATTAATGGTTAAATTTTTACAAAATGTGTTTTTGACCAATTTTTAGTTTATCTAATGATATAATATCATTGCTAATGGTCAAATATTACATAAACTAACAATTGCCCAAAAACACATTTTGCAAAAATTTCACCAATTTTAACCATTTGTAAGTTTTTAACAATAGGGTAGTTGTCTGGGTAAAAAAAATATTATTATATTTAGTGCGTCAGTTAGCTGTTAGATTATCGAAAAATAATGGACACGTATTTTTTCTTTTGTCAATCAAACAAATAATGACAAAGATGAATCGTGTCAAAATTTGGGAGTAGGGGGTCGTGACGTTACGCCTCGCTAAAAAGTGTAGCAAGGCGTGACGACACTTGGAACTTTAACGGGCGATATCTTCATCATTTTTTATATAATTGACAAAAGAAAAAATAGGGTTCCAATATTTTTTGATAATCTAACTGACGGATTAGATTTTTTAAGGCATCTAGCCTATTGGTTGAGTTTAACTACGGATCAAAAAACCGGCCCTTAATTTCAATTTATACTATAGTAGAACTCATAGATACGGTCAGCAACAAAAGTCGGTTAACCCTTTAGTTGTTTAAATTTTAATTATTGAGCAAAATATTCTGAAAAAACATATAGTAATAGAATATTTATGAATAATTAACTCTTTGCTATTACATGAAATAGAGAAAACTAATGTATCGCATCATTTTGTATCAATTTATTAGACGATTTGTAAAAGTTACAGTGTTAATTGACTTTTGTTGCTGACTGTACAATAGCATAATCAGCCTATAATGTGCACTGCTGGGACACAGGCTTCCCAAAGACGGCTTCCCAAAGACTGCAATAGTATACTAGCTAAGGCTTTCTCTCTGCAAGAAGAAGCGGATACGGCGTTAACCGGTTCAATATTTTACTATATAATATTGGGATTACATTGTAGTTTTGTACTGTGTTTGTTGTGTTTAATGATATGAACAGTGCTAATTGTTTTGTCTTTGTGTTTAATCGTATGAACAGTGCTAATTGATTTGTCATAATTTAGGACTTAGTTTCACCAGGGTGTGCGTCGGCCTAACTATAGTACAGATGCCAGCAGGTCAAGCTACCCGAAACTGTAAAATTTTCCCCTTGAACCTTAATGCTTTAGCGATAAAGTTGAAAATCTATTAAATAAATTTGACAGATTGTAGTAGCTTGGTGCGCTGGCGTCTGTACATTATCTGTCAGTCTGTTTTTTTGTGTTATTCTGAGGTGTTTATTTCAACTTACCATTGCGAACCTTCTTCATAACTTGAGGTATACTGTCACTCGATTTGACATCGATGGCGTCTAAATCATCCAGGGCACCTGGCGCCAGTTTCATTTCATCTGCCGCTAAGTTAAGTATCTTTGTTAGTATTGTGGTTGTGTTAGCAAAGGTAATTAAATAAATTAATAATAACCGGCCAAGTGCAAGTCGGACTCGCGCACGAAGGGTTCCGTACAGTCTGTCATCACAATTATCTGACCCACCCTAAAAACAAACGAATTTGGACCCTCTGGCTGTAACATTAAGGTTTATTCAATTTATATGAGCTTAACAGACAAGTGCTCGAGCACTCGAAGGACAAATACAGTAAAAATACAGACACGCAAATTTGATCTTTAACACGTAAGGTTAAGGTAAACCCACCCAACATTGTCGGAGCCACCGGCATTATATATCATTTTGTTAAGCTATTTTAATCATTATCTCGTTGACATTAAAGTTGAAAAGCTTTTAAGTCACACTACATAATTACAACCCAATCATTAATTTCGCGTATTTCCAACAAGTTCTTGTTTCTTAGCGGTTTGATGATGGATTGGCAAAGAACAACATGTGGGTTCGAAAATACAGTCCACCTATATTATCAGTTTCTTTTTTAATTTGTTTTCATTTCTACAATATTGCTTGCATTATTAAAGAACGACCAATATGATTTACGCCTAATAACTTATCTTGTAGACAGGTGGGTAAATTGAAAAACTTTAAGTTCACAGAATTTATATTTACCAAGAATGTTTGGATACGAAGTAAAAAATATATTTGCTTCGTGAGGTAGATAATAAATTCATCTAAGTGACAAAAGTTACACTACGCCTAATAGCAGTGACTGCGCTCACACATTTGTAAATCGTTTCACATAACTCGATAAGTATATTTAAGCAATTTGGTGTTACCAAACATAAAATCATATTTTTACATGAGTAGAATGTTGGAATTAGAGAGATTGGTCATCGACTTAATATAGCAGTAAGTCTTTTTTTATACCTAATTTATTTTATTGATTGTGATTAACGAACGCGTAGTTGGCTATTTTACCATTACATTCACTCCTTACAAGTTACATACACGGTTCCAAAAATGTTTTTTTTTTGTTTTAGAGAAATACGGTCAGTCTATGCCTAAGACGTTATGGAGACAATGGAAATATTCAGCGGATTCGTCCAGGTGCAAAAGCCATCAAGTATAGTCCCGAATTCGAACGCCACCGTTGTTTCAAGTCAAGTTGAAAATCCATTTTTTGCCCATTCGTGTAACCGCAATAAACCACAATATTTCAGTGGATACAGTGAGAAGTCATTTACACGCTGCTGGGATAAGGAATTATTAACCGGCACAGAAAATTGCATTGACACCTGCTCATCGCGAAGAAAGGGTCCGTTTTGCCCAGGAATATTTAAATTTTATTTTTTTTATTTTCTATTTTTAAACACACCATGTAAGTAAATGCTCAATGGATTGATTGTTAAACCATTAAAATGTTGCAGATTATGTGGTGATGTTATTGTTATAAATAGATTGTTTCTATATAAATAACATGTTTATTCACTACATATAGGCAGCTATAAATCTGTAAAGCATTTCACACATGAATTAATTTTCTCGATAACAAACTTTTAAGCATAAGCATGCCTTGTTTAATGTTAATAAATGGTTAGATTTGATTATGGCATATTAATATAAAATGTAGGTATATTAATTTGGAAATATATATGAGCATTTACTTATTTTATCTTACCTAAGTGTTTTAATGAAATAATAAACATTTTAAACTTGCAACTTTTTAATTTTATTTCTATACCAACTGCCCGTTTAAAAAAACAAGATCCTACGTCGTCCATTAAAGAAATGTAAAAAAAAAGTGTAATAAAAAAAAACAGCTGAGCAAAAAGCTACATTTAGGTTAAACTCGGTTTCGAACGTAGACAACGATGAACACCGCACTACCTTAGTGACCACAAGACCAACTCAACTCTTATAAGTAGCATTGAAATTTGATCTTAGTTGTTATGCTAGACGCAATATTCTAAAGAATTTGAACCATATAGTATACTTTCATAAAGTTTATTCTTGCACAGCACAAGCAGCCAACCTTTTCCTTGTGCAAATAGATTATTTTGTATTTTAAATAATCACTCCATTGAGACATGATAATAAAAAAATCTACCTACAAAATAGAAAATAAAAAATGGTAAAGAGACGTTGTTTTTTTAATTTAGTAAGACAAGGTCAAATATGTTTGAGCGTAGTCACTGCATACCCTTAGTAGCATTTGAATACCAGTTTTATAATAAATAATATTTATTTTTCAACTACCCACTTATTACAAGTTATGCGAAAATATTACCATTTTACTAAGTTTATATTTGAAGATTATCCGTCTATAGTTCTTTATAATAACAAGAAATAGTTTTGGAATAAATTCTAAATTGAAAGCAAAACAATATCATCGTCGCAGGATTTGATCTCGCACCTTGATTTTCTCAGTCTTATATACAGACCACGAGACCAGAATTACTTGAACGCAATCATTAAAATAAGCTATTACACTAATTATATTATAAAAAGTTATAACATATAACCTAATGCTAACGTTATAAAGATCAAATTTGCGTGTCTGTAAAGTTATTGTATTTTTTCATCGAGGCCTCGTGCACTTGTCTGTTATGAAAAAAAAATGTCTGTCATATAAATTGAATAAACCTTAATGTTACAGCCAGAGGGTCCAAATTCGTTTGTTTTTAGGGTGGGTCAGATAATATTGACGAGGAACTGTATCATTATCTGTACAACATTAGACACTATATTATAACCTTTTTTTTAGTTTCACCTGTCCCGGTGTCAACTAAATATTCTGTGAATATTTCAAGCATCTACCTGTTGCCGTTATTAATATCGAGACAAAATGGAAAAAAAGTCACGTCTGTTGTATGGGAGCCCCACTTAAATATTTATTTTATTCTATTTTTAGTATTTATTGTTAAACCGGCAACAGAAATACATCTGTGAAAATTTCAACTGTCTAGCTATCATGGTCCATGAGATACAGCCTGGTGACAGACAGACAGACGGACAGTGGAGTCTTAGTAATAGGGTCCCTTTTTTACCCTTTGGGTACGGAACCCTAAAAATAATAAAAGTCGTAATATTAAAACACACTGTGCGCGGTTAAAAAATATCTCAGTATAAGGCGGTAAAATTCTTCAAAATATATGCCGCAGCGCTGCTGGTGAGGTCAGGGAAATTAATTGTTTATCAAATTGACTACCAACGAAAAGTGTCCAGATATTCAAACCACAACTGTAATAGTTTGACAGTCGTATGAAATGGCTATTAGGTACACAGAAAAATAACCTAGTATTAAAGTTGTCAAGAAATAAAAGACCTGTCTTGACATTGACAGTTTTAGTAGTTAATAAAGATCAAATTTGAAAAATATGTATTCGTTCGTACGAAATTGACAGGTGTCAAGAACACATTCTCAAATGTCAAAACGGGCCTTTTATTTTTTGTCAACTTTATACTGTAATATTTCATGTCCCGGGCTGTATTCAGATAGGGCGCGATGATGCAACTAGAAGCTACGCACATAGAGTAAACCCACAATTTATTATTAAAATAATTAATCCCTACTCTCTTTCCATTTCTCTCTGTGTAAGGCCAATTCTCGTAATTTAAAAGGTTCAAAATCTAGTCACAGTCTCATCTCGGCAACATAAAAATGTCAAAACCTTGTCAAAATGTAGGGAAATTAGAGGAATTTTTGACAGATTGAGACTGAGATCAGACTGTGAACGTTCTTAAAATTACGAATTGCCCCTCTGTTCTTGTTAAAGGAGTCCAGTTCATCCCGCCATCTTAGTCTGCACCTGCCGCGATGTCGCTTGCCCAAAAAGATGAATTTAAAAAAAATATATAAAAGGGACCGCCCAAGTATTTACCTATAAGGAGCTTCTGCTTGATTTCTGCCTTCTTGCTTTTCTTGTCAGGTTCTAATCTGTCCATTATGTCATCGATGACTACTGACGGTAATTGCCGCTTAATTGAAGCTGAAGATAGAATAGTTTTCATATTAATGCTATCATCATTATCATTCACAGCCTGACTTCACCCACTGCTGGACACAAGCCTATCTTTTCTTGTGCCAATCCCCACGCTTATGTTGCTTTCGCACTCCGACATAAAACACGTCTTAACCTACCGACTTCTCGTTTAAAAATGCATTCATCTGGGCCTTTGGTAATGTCGATAAAAACGTATAAACGTATAAGTTACCTGAGCTATTAAGAAATGAAAAAAAGATGACTGTTTTTACGAACAAATTAAAAAAACTATTATTAAGTAAATGCTATTACAGCATAAATGAATAATTGAATGATAAATTTATACAGCTCGAATAATAATATAAATAAAATAACAGTAATATTGTAGAATTGAATCCTAATAATATGTATAATTAAATTGTTTGTATTGTGTATGTTTAATTAAATTGTATTTAGAATAAGTTAGTCTATAAGTCCTTTTCTTGTTTTATATAATTGTCTTTTGCTGTGCCCAACAGGGTCCACAATTGTGTCTAATTACATTTTCACCTACCACCTAAGCATGTACATTGTGGAATGCAATAAAGAATTGAGTATTGAGTATGTGCCAGCCTCTTCCAGCTTTTGTCCGCGATGGCAACAAAACAACAATGTCGTCCGCCATATCTCGCCACCGGACAACCGCCACCTCGTCTTCCAGTCCTTGGACTAATGCTATAGTGAATTTGAAATGAATATGTAAAAGGAAGTCTAAAAGTGGCGCTCGTGATTGAGAAGAAAGAAGTTGTGTGAAAATCGGTTATCATAGCATAGGCAAGTGATGCGGAGGAATGAGGGACATGTCAGGCGAAGCTATGACGATGACTGTGAGATTAGTGATGAGATCTCGCCATATGTAAATTTCGAGTCTATGAAATTAGCATAAAACATATACCAAGATTTTGAGCGCGCACCTTTTTACCTGACTGCGCGACAGCAAAGACAGACGTGTGCGATGGTAAAGTTTTGAATTATAAGATCAAAAGTGCGGATTGTAAACTTCAAAAAGAAACGTCGGATAAAAAAAGTTTAGTATCAAGACCAATAGGAGAATCAAAATTAAGAGCTTGAAGAGTCGATCCCAAAAATATAACACATTTAGAATGTGACATTCCTTTTATACTCGGTCCCTCACTGCTGAGGATCATCACCCATCTTGTTGATGTCTAGGCTTGACGCAAAATAACACACAAAAAGGAAAAAAAACATCTGTAGCAGACGGGTTTTTTTTTTTAAGTTTTGGGTTATTTCCATACCAAACAGCTTGTATTCTTGCTTACCGTCACGGATCACTTGCAAAGGTTCCTCCTGGTCTTCCCTTGGCTGCTGATGTGGAGGTGCTAATATTTCATCCACAAATGGCGTCACTTTCTTCTTTTCAAGCTCTAAAATTGAATAGGTATCTTTGTTGTATAAAAAGTGTCATACTATTTCACAGAATTAATTGTTAAGCTTGCGTTAAACAGCGAAGGTTTATTATATTTTATTTTACTCTAAAGTATACAATTATTATACTAATAATATTACTATGAGGAAATCCATACTAATATTATAAACGCAAAAGTTTGTATGGATGGATGTTTGTTACTCTTTCACGGCAAAACTAACCAACGCATTTGAATTAATTTGGCACACAGATAGTTAAAACTAGGATTAACACGTAGGATACACTTTTTATCCCGATATTCTCATGGGATCGAAACTTATACGGGTGAAACCGCGCAGAAGGCGCAGCTAGTACATACATCATAATTATAAGTAACTTTCAAATTTCATCCAAATCCGTTCAGTAGTTTTGGCGTGAAAGAGTAACAAACATCCATCCATCCATCCATCCCAACAAACTTTATTAAATAATATGAGTAAGAAGTAGGATCGGTAAAACTTACAATTTAAACATTTTCGCGTTAAAATTGCAAGTTGCTTTAATAGCCTTTTTAAAGTTGGAAGATATGTTGATTCCTTAATCACTTTAGGTACCTAATTGATTATAGAATTGTGCTCCCTCATATACGACAGTCCTTCTACCGTACATAATCATATTATGTATTTGTATAAGCTTACCCTGTCGGAATATTTCTAAGACTCCTGACTTAGTGGTACATGATCTTACATTGTCTAAAAGGTCATCCATGAAATTGGGCGGAAGTTGACCATTCTCTGTCGCTAGAATTGTAAAACATAAGAAATAAATATTTTAATTTAGCTTTACGGATACTTAATTACGATTGTAATAAAAACGACGACGATTCTATAATATCATACTTAGTCTGTGTGTGTAATTGCTGACCACAATGCTATTTATATTATACCTAGCTATACATATATTAATGCAATTTTGCGACGTTAGGAGTTGGTTGGTAGGAACCAAGACCATTTATTTTGTTAAATAACATTAATAAAGGGAGGAAATAAGCGCCGAGACGTCATCGAATGGAGTTGTTATACTAATTCTTAATTTTATTTAAGCTTTCAAAGAGAGATATTGTTATAAACTGTTCATCGACCTACCGTTGCGAATGTTTCTCAAAATGTCAGTTTTCTTGTCGCCTGCGCGTACTGTAGCCATGGTTTCCTCGATGGTGGATGGCCAAACGTGCCGCTTTGCTATCGCTGAAATTTATTTATGTAGGTGCAATAGATAGAAAGAGAGAAAGAAAAATACGATTTTTGGCATTACAATAACTATAACAACATGAAACTGTAAAACAACAGAAAGAATACAATTATTATAATGCCTTAGGGCCGGTGTTTTGATTCGTAGTTAAACTCAACCGATCGGTAAAAAAAAAAAAAATTAAAAACCCCCGGCACAAAATAATAAAAATAGTATGAACGTAAAAAGCCTGAAACAAGTTAAAAAAACTATGAAAAAACAGCCACAAATAGAACAAAAAGGCATAATTGTGAAACTATACATATAAAAGACAAAAATAACCTTGAAATTATGACCCAACGTACCTAAGTACCTACGTATGAAATTTTTTGATTAAATGTTGTCGCGTCGGGGGACCGCTCTAATTATTAGCCTAACATTCTGTTAAAGTACATACGTAACATATTATGAAGTTTTTTTCTAATACCCCGTGGACGCGACATCATTTAATAAAAAAATTCATCTGAAAATTCATCTCTAAAAAAATTCATACACATGTTGAGGGACTTGTGCGGCCATCTTAGACCGATTTTCATCAAACATAGCTAAGGACACTCCTGACTAATTCGCCTTTCAAACAAAAAAAACAAAATCAAAATCGGTTTATCCGTTCAGGAGCTACGATGCCACGGACAGACACACACACACGTCAAACTTATAACACCCCGTCGTTTTTGCGTCGGGGGTTAAAAAAAACACATTTTGCAAAAATTTAACCATTAGTTACCATTTTTAAAAATTGGTTGAGTTTACGGGTCTGTCCGTTCACACCGACCGACTCGGAGGGAAGAGTACATTTTTGTCACCGTTCAATAAAGAGCTTTTCGTCATTGAAATAAGGTTGATTTTTTCATGCCAAAAAGGCCTAAGCTCAGAATGATGTCAGATGACAACATAAGGCACCACCTGACGCTGATTATCAGCGAATAAAAAATATTAAATTAAGAATATTAGGTATGTGGTGTATGTTATTGTTTGGTGTATAGTCGACCTCGTAATTACTTTACCACCGTAAGGTTGAATGCCACTTGCACATCATACAAGGAGTCTATTTTGGCTTTTATACCAATATGGCGCTTAGATAGTTTCAAACTTAGTAAAGTTTCGAATTACTAGTTTTTGTCAAAAGCAATTATGAGGTCGACTGTAAGAGCATAAATTACTTTATTTCATGTTACTACTTGCAGATTATGGGAGTCATTGGTTAATTTTGTATTATAAATACGTGTTTCATTCACCTATCCATAAAGAAATGTTTTATATGACTAACCTTTACGGACTTTCTTCATGAATGTAGATTTATTATCAGTAGGACATGCATCCGCGAGTATATCATCTAGGACACCAGGTGCCAGTTGTCCCTTTGCAACAGCTGGAACAGGGGTCGTATTATGATTAGTTAAAACCACCATTGCGCCGATGCGAGAAAGAGATGGCGCTATACGCCCTACATCCCAATTGCGAAACACACTTTCAAACACAATCCGAAGGATTTTGTAATAAATTCTTAATCCATTGCTTGATAGGTTTGAAAACTTCCTCTGCTCAACAACGTAAATTACGCAATGAATGTTGTTGTACTGTCAAAATAAAATAAAAGGCATTGCCTTTGTGTGTTACGTAATTACCCCGCAGTATAGCTACATCTTTCTCTCACAATGGAAGGGCCTCAGAAATGCATGCTTATGAAGATTATAAATATCATAGATTGTATTATTATCTTTTACGATGAGATTTGACGAACCTCGACGGATGTTCCTCATAATATATGCCTTATCATCAGTTGGTTGTATTTTTGCGACTAAATCATTCATGACATGGATTGGCATTTTTCTCTTTATTATCGCTAAAATGAAATATTTTATATTAGATACCGTATGACCATCTATTAAAGTATAATTTGAAGAAACGCTTGATCTTGGCGATTTTTTTGGTTCCCTAGTTATTCGACCAACCGTGAAAGGCCAGAAAGTAAAAGAAAACATCTTTATTTGACAATTCAATATAAAAGATGTTTTTTTTGTGTTGTTAGTGGGCATCATTAGAAGCTCAAAAAGTTTTTAGAGGTTCATTAATTTAACAGAGAACGTGTGGGGTTGGGGTACCCCCGGCAAGAACGTAGTTCAAAATGAAAAGCCAAGATGGCAGCAGCGAAAATTTGAAAATATTCACAGCCCCCATCTTGTATTTTCATTTTGACCACACTATCGGCTTCAGCACCTTCGAAAACCATGAAAAACGATACTCATGGCGAAACATTTGAAAATTATGGTTTTATTTTTTCAACCTCACTATCTGCTTCTGCGTCCTCGAAAACCATGAAATCAACTCTCTGACACTCTATTGTATGTAATAAAAAGTGGCATGGAGTGGGCTTCATGCGACTTTTTAATCTTTCGTTACGTGACGATTCCTCCTACCGCAAGCTCCGTTAAAGAACTTCGTTCCAAAAAGCATAAATCATAAGATGGTCAATAAGTTTTTAATAGGGTCAATTAAATATTTCCATTTTATTTTTTACTAGAAGTTAAGTGGTTACGTTAAAAAATAGACCTACCTTTGCGCACTTTCTTTATGACTTCACACGTGTTGTCAGTACGGCGCACTTCTTCGAGTATTTCATCCAACACAGCGGGTGGTAGTTGTTTGTTCTTTACGGCTGAAACGAATATCACATAACTATGAACTATCAGTATTTCGATCTTGTAACTCATCAGAACATCATCATCTGCCTGGCCTTTTCCCAACTATGTTGGGGTCGGCTTTCAGTCTAACCGGATGCAGCTGAATAGACAAGACGTGGGCGTGTTGGTAAGACTGGTTGTCAGACTTCTGGACTTCTGACGACCCGTAACGTCTGTCAAAGATCCAAGAATGACAGCCAGGACCAACGGTTTAAAGTGCTTTCCGAAGCACGGAGGGGTCTCGGTATGTAAAGATGGTCACCCATCCACAGAGCGACCGCGGGAAGCTTAGCTTAACCTGATCGATCGACTCGTGAGGCTATTATTACTTAGCCGAAATTATCTCCCAAGATGACGTCAAAATTATAATGTGACTTAAAAACTAAATTAGGTATATTATGACTCCACTTGGTTTGCAAAAATAATATAAATTGACAAGCTATAGAAAAATAGTTTTACCTTTACGAACGTTTCGCATAACCTGCCACGTTTTTTTACTGGCGCAAACTTTATCAAGGACCACATTCATCGCTGATGGCGTCCGGTAGTTTTTAGCTATACCTGAAATTAAATATTTTGATGAAGGCATTAACCGAACACATGTTTAACATACACGTAACCACCAATAAGAACAGCCGATTTTATAATGATAAGCTATTTGAGGTTTCATAGTATAGTCGCGCTCGTAATTGCTTTACCACCCTAAGGTTGAATGTCACAGAAGTAATAGTTAAGTAAATACTTAGTTTATATCAAAGTGAAGTTTCAGTTTATTGAGTACATGTTGTCAAAAGTGGTAGAGCAATTACGAATTCGACTACCTATGATAAACCTGTGGGGTATCGTCTCACAAACAATGGGGCCGTATCGTATCCAGCGTGTCTTGTTTCCTGCACGTTACAGTAACTGATGGACGCTACTGAAGGTGCCAAGTCGCATGTCAAGGAATACGTCAAATTACAAATCACCCTGTATAGATCGACATCAACACGTTAAGAAGCTTGCGTAGCATACTAACAATTGCAATGCCTTTCATTTGTAAAATTCGACAGCATTCATTGCGCGATTTACGTGGTCGAACAGAGGAATTTTTCAAAAATATGAAGTCTTCTTCTGCCTAGCGTTTTCCCAACTATGTTGGGGTCGGCTTCCAGTCTAACCGGATGCAGCTGAATACCAGTATTTTACATGGAGCGACTGCCTATCTGACCTCCACAACCCAGTTACTGGGTAATACGATACCCCTTGGTAAGACTGGTTGTCAGACTTTCGGGCTTCTGACTACCCGTAACGACTGTCAAAGATCCACGAATGACAGCCGGGACCAACGGTTTAACGTGCTTTCCGAAGCACAAAGGGGTCTCGGTATGTAAAGATGGTCACCCATCCACAGACCAACCGCGGCAAGCGTAGCTTAACCTGACCGATCGACCTGTGCGGCTGTTATTATTTAGCCACGGTCCCCTCCTCCCTCCCTTCAAAAATATGAAGTAATGGATTAATAATTTCTTTAAAAATCCATCGAATTGAAAATGTGTTGTTAAATTAGTTGTAATTTTTCTGACCTTTGTCTGACGAAGTATTTGACGTTTTGTATTAAGATTTTAAAAGTTACCTTTCCGGACTTTTATCATGATATCTAACTGATCGTCAGTTGGGCGTAAATCGGCGAGTATTTCATGCATGACCGCCTCGTATAATTCCCCGTTATCTACCGCTAAAACAAAAAAATATGTTCTATAACCTTATATATGAACCTTTTTGGCGCAGCCGTGAGGCACACTATTGTTGTCTGAAACATTATTTTTTATTTTATTATTTTTGTATTTTGTGTTTCACGAACTGTGTCCAAATAAACTTTTTTCTTTCTTTCTTTCTATAAAAAAATCGCTCTTAATAACGCTTTTCTGTAAAAACGGTATACTTAATTCCATTTTTACACAGAAAAGTGTGACTTAAGTGCGGGTTAGGTTACACGAGCTAACAAATAGTTATACGTTTGACTTAAATAGTCCATTATTGCACGGCGTTGCCGTTGCGTATCGTAATGTACAGACGCCAGCAGGTCAAGCTACCTGAAACTGTCAAATTTTCCCAATCAACCTCGAACCTTAATGCTTTAGTGATAAAGTTGAAAATCTATTAAAGACATTTGACAGATTGTAGTAGCTTGATGTGCTGGCGTCTGTACTATTAGCGCTAAATCAATGGTTATAAATTCGTCTTGCGCTGACGTTGACAATTGACCTGCCGGTCTGTTCTTTCAAAAATCTCACAGTGAAAACGTAGCCAGTTTTCACTGTGAGATTTTTACAGAATAGCTCGGCTGTTGTTGTCTGTACTAGTATGTAGCCAATTCTAAGGTTTTTTTTAAAAGAAATGTTTTTGGATTTTATGGTGATTTACCTACCTTTAGTGAGGCTCTGTATGATTTCATCTTTATTTTCGCCAGCGACTATGTCGTCCACGACATAAGGTGACACTTGTCTCCTGTCAACCGCTGAAATTATAATTAATTATTTTATTTATAACACTTCCAGCACACAAATGTACAGAGGCGGACTTAAAGCCATAGGCATTCTCTACCATTAAACTTTTGGGGGCGTCTCCACGAGCGAGAGAATCGCATCGATATTATCGTCGTGCCACGTATCTACGAGTACATTTATATACACACTCTTAGAAAGTGTCTCCACACGGCGATATCATCGCGGCGAGAATTTGATAGCACGGCGAGACTATCGCCGCGATTCTCTCGCCCATGGAGATGGCGCCTTAACCGTATAGTTCGGTAGCGCCCCCGAATGGACCCGAACACACGAACCTCCGCTGGCTCAGTAAGGGGTCCCATTGGACCTTGAAATGACGACATACGACACCCTTAATGATAATGTAAATATTGATTATGCTACCCATCAAATCTTATGAATGTGCGTTAATTAAGAGAGTTGGATAAAAAACTCATATGTTATCGCCATTCAATCTTCCATATTTAGCGCGCAAGTTTATTAATTTACCTTTATTAAATTCAAGTCTGTAAATGCGATAATCGCCATTTTGATGACAGTGGTGGTCGAGGCTAAAAAACATAAAAATTGGGGATTTCGAAAATCCAAACTTCACCACAGGGGCAATGAATAATACATGATTTAATTATTTGACGAATTCATCCATTGTTCATGTTAAATAAGTAGTGGTAATGTAGTTTTTTGATATCTAAAGTCGAAGTTTCGCGCCAATCGTGCGTGTTTACATTTTTACTTTTCACAAAAGTCACTCACACACATGTAGATAAGATGTAAAATGTGAAAAATATTATTACAAATATTATAAAAAACACGAAAATGCCCAAATCATAACGTAATATTGAAACACAGGTCCAATAACACGTATTATTCATTACCACTACTTAATTTGTGTTCAAAATCGCCGACCATTGTTGTTTTTTTTTATCGTAATGATGTGCGAAAGCGATTATGCCAAACGATTTTTTTTTTAATTTCGATTGAGCCGAGTAATTAATATGACGAATGTCAGAAATCGATTCTCAGAAATTGAAATAAAATTATTTTAAGCATTAAATACAACAAGCATTATTTATAATAATGATTTATGCTTTCCTAATGTAATTTTAATCGTTTTTTGGACATTATATTGAAACTGAGTCAATAACAGAGGACCTATGACCATATAGTCATTTATTCAATTTCGCGCCGAATTGTTTCTATATTTGAATTTATATTCGGAATGCGCTCGCTATTCAAAATTATTTTTATTTATTGTGCAATTATTAATTTTTTATACTTTCTAATAGTTTGCTACAGAATGCCCAGTATACATTTTTAAATAGGCTTAGCAAAAGTTTGGGAAACCGCAAACACTTTACATTTCATTATGTTTTGTAAGCTGTATGAGCTTGGTAGTTTTTATTTATATTAGTTTACTTGAGTAATAGAAATTGTTTACTTTTTGTGGTAGTTTCCCAAAGAAATTAAAAAAAAAAACTGGCCAAGTGTATGTCGGACCATGCACAGTGAAAGGTCCCGTACTTGGGATGAATATTTACGCATGCACAGCGCATATCATTAATTTGATCGACTGTAGAAATAAGCTAGTATTTCATAAAAGTTTTCGAAAAAACTGTAAAAAACCAAGTTAATTCTGCGGTTTTAAACGAAAATATCTCATATCTCAAAAACGATTGGCTTTAAAAGTTAAAATCAATTAGAAACATCTTTATAATTTTAATTATAAGTTCCAACAATACCTCCCACACGCTTGTGTGCATAGATTTTTTTCAACCCTCGGGTACATGCATGGGGAATGCTACCTCTAATTATGTTTATCGTAATTTTACTACACCATTTTGCTTGCATAGAATACGAATACGATATAGTGTTATTAACACTCGTTAACGTCTTTTTTTTTTTTTTTTTGGGTGGGAAATCATCATATGACCCCTCCCGCTCTGGGCGGAGCGGAAGGGAGTGTCAGACTTTTACTGACTAAAACCCACCCGTGTTCCTTCAGTTGCCTGTGCCAAGGGCCACGGTACCTCTTTCGAATATCCCGCAGCCCTGGCGGCACTCGTTAACGTCTACGAGTAAAATGGTTAATGGCATTAACATTCGAACGCACGCACAGACTGACATGACGAAATTATGGGTTCCGTAAAAGTATTTTCAGATCATTTAAATTAGAAATCAGACAATTAAAGTTCTTAAAATTTTATCCCAAGCTACAGAACGGCAGCTTGGGACATAAGGAGTGCCTACTTTGTCCCACAACGCGCGTCCACGAAAACGCCCCGCGTTAACCCTGTAAGAAAGGCTGGCCGGTGCAAATTGGTCAAAATCTAGATTTTACTGTTAGTTTAGGTTTGTACAGACGGCAGAGAGGCAGACCGACCGGCACATAGACAGACGGCCACATAACTTTTGTTTTAGTTATTAAGCAAATATATTTAAAACCCCCCCAACAAGCCCTTTCATTTGATATGTCACACAGAGGTACAGCAAAGATTTTTTTATTTATTTTCTAGTTTGCCCCTCAAGAGTGACCCCATTTTCAAAATTAATTTATTAACGTTACACGTCCGTCTTTGGGTCACAGAAATTCATATGTGTACCAAATTTCAATTTAATCGGTCCAGTAGATTCGAAGCAAATAAGAAAAGACAAGACCCACAGACACAAGTGATCCTGCAAGGGTTCCGTTTTTTTTCATTTAGACGTACGGAACCATAAAAAATTACACACCTAACCACACCGTACGTGTACGTGTACATACTGGCGGTCGATTCTGTAAAAATCTCACCGTGAAAACTCAAGTGAAGTGAGCTTGATGTGAGTTGTCAGTAGTGTCAATCCCTAGCATTATTTGGAATGACAGTTCACTCCACGCTCACTTCAACTAAGTTTTCACGGTGAGCTGGTTACAGAATCGCACTGCAGGTACGGTAATTAAAATGATTAATTTAAAAAATAAACTAATTCATGAAAAATATACCAAAGAGGATTTATATAGTTTCTACACCTTTTTTTTTTTTTTTGCAAATTCCGATTATCGATTAGACTTTATGCAATTTTTGAATCGAAATAAGAAAACTGGACGGATGGTCAGCACTAAGAAGTGTCATGTCGAAACACAATTTTTTGTAATTTTTATCAAGACTTGATTGCGTTTTATAAGTAGTTTAAGTAAGAAAAATGGTAAAAGTAAGAACGCGGAGAGAATGATAATATCTTTATTTTTCCCTTTTGCATATTTTCAGCAAGAGAATAGGTTGTATATGTACATATTTCCAGCGAGTTTAAGGTGCCTACCTTTTGGATAGGTGTAGTAATACCTATTTTATACAACTTTCGTAGTAGACTAACGAAGTTTGACCGACCTCAACAAATAATTAAAGATATTTGCCACAAATATATTGTATAAAATAAGCGCGGAAACATATTTTTCTTAATAAATTTGAATGCTGAAAGTTGATGTAATTTACTGAATTTCATGACGTAATTCGCAACATCCCGTCGAGTCAGCTGATATGTCATATGTCAAAATCTAGTCGAGCAGAGTGGTTAAGGTGATGCAGAATGCAGAAACAAACAGTGGTAGGTGCAATCATTAATTCGATAGTAACAGCAGTGCGATTCTGTAACCATCTCACCGTGACAACTCAGGTGAAGTGAGCGTGGAGTGAGCTGTCATTCCAACTAATGCTAGGGATTGACACTATTGACAGCTCACTCTAAGCTCACTTCACTTAACTTTTCACGGTGAGATTTTTACAAAATCAATTGGATGGTAGGGCTTACATTATTATTATTTATTATTTGGTAAGACAGACTAGCAACTACATAATTAGCTGATGCGAAGCAACTATTTCAGTCCAGTCGGTTCTTGAAGCGGTTCAGTGTGAGAGCCTTCACAACACTTTCCAGGAGCCTATTCCATGCTGTTATAAGTCGTTAAGGCGAAATGGGTCCCAAAAGAAGATTTTGACGCATTTCGGCTGCACGCAAAATCAATTTTTGTCCTCAAAAACTACTAATTTTGCCGTATTTTTTTCATGATTATTAAAATTGAAGATTTTCTTTAGTGAATTATGAGGGCCAAAACACGATTGACATAATTTGGCTCGATACAAAAAAATCGCAAAGTTTCCTCAAAATTTGCATTTTTTATGAGAAAAAACGGTTTTATTCGATTGTAATTAAAGCAATTTCAATAAAATTTCGTCTATATGTTCACCATTAAAGATATTAGGGGATTATGGCTTTAGAATTTTAAAAAGAAATATTTATAAAAAGCATGCAATAATATTGCGCGCAAGTCGGACATCCCACCGTTCGCGCAGTCCCGTCAGTCGGCCGCAGCGCGTCTTAGAGAGCACTCGTGTACAACTTTATTGCGCCCGTTGTCGCCGACTACTCAAGCGAACATTGAAGTCTAAAGTGATACCTTAGTCACAAAAATGGTGAACAAACGTAATAAAATAAAAAAATATTCAGGACTGAAGCTCAAGAAGCTGAAATTGATGAACCTGAATAGGTAAGTTTTTTATTTATTATCCCAAAAAATACCAATTTTGAGATTTGACATTGACGTACTAACTCGTATTTATTGTACAAGCACACAACTTTCGTTTTGAAATGCCCTTTACACATCATGCCGTAGCTGCGGCGGCGCCGCCGCCGCCACGGTGCCGCTGTATTGGTTTCCCTTGGATTTGTATGAACCCTTGCACACGGCGGCGAGTTTTGATAGGTCTTATCAAAACTTGCCGCCGCCGCCGCGGTGCCGTGTGTGGGTTCTTACAAATCCAAGGGTGACTGGTGCAGTGGTGCCGCTGCAGCCGCGGCATAATGTGTAAACGGCCCAATAGAGATAGATAGTTATGGTCTAAAACTTTCATGTACCCCAATAGCTTTATTTATACAAAATAAATGGTTTATTATGTTCTTACAGAACTCGTATCAATACTGAGTCTGACATTGCGGAGTTGCCATTACCAGCAGACTCACAAGGAATGAGTAAAGCCGTCACACCACCACAATTACCAGAAACATCTGATGGGGCACTAGTACAACTTCAATCAGTATCACCCAAGTTTTTTGAGTAAGCTCGCTTACATACCTACCTATTATTATTATATCCGTGACGGCTACGTAGTTTCGCTAGCTAATTTAATTTGACCCTGTGTAGTTGTGTAGGTACTAGAGAAAGCTTTTGAACATACATTTATATCCCACTCTAGGGGTCAATGTACTCATAATTATGAAAAACTTTTACTAAACCTAAAATCGTGAAAAAAAAATCATCTGTTATAAGTATTTTATTTTATATTCGCATAACTCGTCAAAATGTAGGGAACAGCTGAATTTTTTTCGCGATTTCGTGTCAGGTCCCATAGTAAAAGTTGTTCATAATGATGAGTACAATGACCCCCTAGAGTAATGGAATATAAAAAAAACACGTATAATATGTACATAAGTTAGAGGTCATGAATAGGAATGAAAACCGGTTTTTACCAAAAACCGTTTTTTTCGGTATTTTGATATATTGGGAATGGGATTTCAAGAAAACCGGTACCAGGAAAAAACCGGTTCTTAACACGTCATGGGTATTTTTTTATTACTTATATTTCTTTTGTCACATTGAGGGTAGACTTTATTCTCATAGGTAGATTACAAGTTACGCAGCATGTAGCGGAAATGCACCACCACTATGAAGTTAGTTGTCGAAGTGAATAGGTTAATTTTAAGGTACCTTATGTTTATGTTGTATTGTTAAAAATATTTTCAATATTTCAGCACCCATGAAAAACCACTGGATACTGACGGAGCAGGAACGGTCTCACCACAACAGCTACCTCTATCTGATGCGGCACACGATGTGAACATTCAGTCAATCACACCACCGCCATATGGTGTTGTTGAGTAAGTTTACTCTCCAGTGAAATTGTAGTTTTGTTTATGCTAATAGTATATATATTTATATTTTTTTCATTGAATATATATTTTTAAAAAAATTGGTGGGGTACGAACTACAAATAGTCCTACCGATACACCAGTTTTTACTGGTTATTATTTTATGGAGGATACAAAACCGGCATCGTTTTTGTAGTACTGCTATTCATCACATTTAAGTACACGCTTTTTATTTCAAATGTTTCAGCGCCCAAGAAGACCTGCCCTATCAAGTGGAATACGAGTGTGAGACAACGTCTGTCAAAGAAATCACCGGTCGCAGAATTGTAGACGTAGTACATTTCTTTAATCAACTGCAACAGCAAGAGCACGTCCCTCTTTTTCAGTGTGATTTCAGCTGCTTGGTTTTAGAAACAGAAAAACGCACCGGTCTGGTTTCATATTTCAATTTTAAATGCAGGATGTGCAAGAAAATTTTCAAGGTGTGTACTGATGACTTGGACAGTGTTAATAGTGTAGATGTTAACACTGCAGCAGTCTCAGGTATAGTATCCTCTGGGATTGGATACTCTCAATTCGAAGAAACTATGGCTGCCATGGACATTCCTATTTTTCGAGAAAAATATTACGCGAAAATTCAAGATAGCATTTTCAATGAATGGGAGGCTACAGCAGTGGAGGCAATGGAACGAGCTGCTGCTATCGAACGTGAAGCAGCCATCCAAGAAGGGCGAGTTGTTAATGGCATACCTGTGATTGACGTGTTTGCGGATGGTGCATGGTGCAAACGTTCTTATGGGAATAACTATAAAGCAATGTCTGGTGTTGCTGCAATTGTGGGACGAAAATTTGGAGAAGTTCTTTTCATTGGTGTCAAAAACAAATATTGTGTAATATGTGCCAGGGCAGAGAAACGTCAGGAAAAACCCAAAAGTCACGTATGTTATAAAAATTATGAAGGCTCGTCCAGTGGAATGGAAGCAACGATCGTATGCGAGGGTTTCAAGGAATCCATCAACATGTATGGGCTTATATATGGCAACATTGTGGCTGATGGTGATTCTGCAACATATGCTAAAATATTGGCATCAAATCCGTATTCAGACTATGTAGTGTCTAAAATAGAATGCCGAAATCATGTTCTGCGAAATATGTGCAACAAGCTGCGTTCACTAGGCAAAGACACAAAATACCCAAAAGTGCAGAGAAAACATATTACTGACGAAAAAGTTATGAGCATGAGAAAAGTCGTCACGAATTCAATCAAACATAATAAAAATAATCCCAAGGATATCGCTATAAAACAAATTCACGAAGACATCACCAATTCTTTGAACCACGCGTACGGGGACCACAGACGTTGCAAAGATTATTGCTGTAATAAAGATAAAATAATTTTGTCTTCAACTGTGGCAGAGCTTGAAAACTCAACTTTTTGGTTTCGACTAAAAGTAATTTTAAATTCGGTGGCAGCAAAATCTCGGAGTCTTCTGGAAGACGTTGACACCAATGCTGTTGAGAGATTCAACAGCGTAGTTGCCAAATTTGTTGGAGGCAAAAGAATTAATTTTGCTTCCCGACGATCATATCAAGCGAGATGCTCGGCTGCAGTTGTTTCCTACAACACCAAAAGACCTCTTTATACACTTCACAAAAAAATATTGGGAATGAGTCCTAAGGGCAGCTTACAAAAGCTAGAAGCAAGGAGAGAGCTAAAAAGAAAGCGAGCCAATGCTGTGAAAAGAAAAAAAAATAGAGTTAAGCTATTCGAGAAACAAAATGATTATAGCAAAAAAGTAGCTGCGCCGGACATGTCTGCCGATGAGTACAGTGCAGCGTCTGCAGATTTTATGACAAATCTGAAGACACTGGTAAATGACCGGGAGGGTATACAAAAACGAACCACACAGCAACGCGAAAGCACTGAATGGTTGCAAATCAGAAGATTGATGATAACGGCCTCAAACTTTGGAGTAATAATAAAAAGACAAAAAAGTTTTGCTGCCCTGGTGAATAACATTTTGTACAAATCTAATATTTCATCCGTCGCATCAGTGGCCCATGGACTCAAAAATGAAAAATTTGCGCTTCAACAACTGAGCAGCCAAGAAAATTTAGAGATAGAGGACTGTGGACTTTTTGTGGACAAAGAATTTCCTTACATCGGTGCCACACCGGATGGTGTCATTGGAGAAAATACCATCGTTGAGGTCAAATGCCCAGTAGCTGCTTTTAAAAACGGCATAGAAAATGCGATCAAACAAAACAAGGTCCAGATTCTAAAGTATAACAAAAAGAATACCCAAGTTACTATAAATAAAAATAGTAACTGGTACTATCAGGCTCAAGGACAGCTACGAGTGACGGGCAAACAGCGATGCATTTTCGGGATATGGGGAGGAGAAAATGAAAAAATGGAAATTGTTTACATCCAAAAAGATGATGACTTTTGGAAAGATAAAATGGAGCCAAAACTTGTGAACTTTTATCACACGCACATTCTTCCAGAGTTAGTAGATTCCCGCCGAAACCGTGGTATGCCATTGAGAGGCTCTGAAAAATAATTTGGAGCCAATACCAACAGTCACTAAACGAACAGTAATCGATCCTTCGATTTGTTCGCAATTACTTTGTTACTGTACATAATTATTTTACTGTTGTATCGTGTACCTACTGTGTATGATTAAATTGTTCGTGAAATTACAATCTGATTTGAACTGCAAACCGTTTTTCTATTGCGCAATAACCAACACTATCCACAGTAATTGAAATATGGATGATGATAACGAGACACACCCATACCTTCTCCATCATATATCAAAGCTGTTATGCTTACCTGTTTATTTTTTTTTTCATTTCTACAGGGCAATTTTTTTATCAATATCCACTTTTCACTGGGTGTTACTAGGACACCCTATGAAAATTTGGGTAGTGATAAAAAAATTATCCCGTGTAAGAACCGGTTTTTAGTAAAACCGGTTTTCGATAAAATCGGTTTGGATTCTATCTCTAATACTAGTACTTATTCATTTTCAAACAGCGAACTAATTGGGATTGTCATAGGAACTCATAAGTAGTTATTTTATTATAATTAGGCCAGTATTCGTAAGTAGATGGATATAATAATGAAAACACTAGTGTATGTGCTACTGTGAAAACCCGAACTGCGGTAAATTTTAGGATTTACCGGTAAATCCTAGGATTTACCGCATTTCGGGCTTTCACAGTAACATATGCACCTAATTAAAATATGATTTTATATTTATTTATTGCACCTTATGTCCTCAGTATTTATATACTTTGAGAAAATAAATACATTTTTTTAAATACCTACTGCGTTACTAGTACTACCTAACTAAAACTGCTACTTGCCGCTACAGTCCGACCGCTATATACGCGACCCTCTGCAGAAGTATTTTGGTTCACGAGAGAGGGTCGCGCTTACAGCGGTCGGACTATAGCTTGCCGGCGGAGTGCGGCAGAGCGCGGGGCCCCGCGCGCCTCTTACCTTTCCGCGTCTGCTTCACCCCCTCGAAACCTACGCGACCACGATACCATTTCGCCTTAAGGCAAGAATTGCTTCAAAGATTTTTTCTTTGACGAATTTCCCCAAAGCTTACATGGTACTTAAATATATCTGGCGAAATGTGGGTGTACTATAGAAACTGCTTCGTAACACCTTTTTTTTTGTGGATGGGATATCATCAAATGACTCCTCCCGCTCTGGGTGGAGCAGAAGGGAGTGTCAGACTCTTACTGACTAAAACCCACCCGTGTTCCAGCCCTGTATGTTCCAGGGGAGCGGTAACCCTTTCGGACGATCCCGCTACCCTGGCAGGCTTCGGCCCTATCGGGCCCCGTCACTCGTGCTGACATCTCTTTGAGGCGCGCGTGGAACACATACTCGCCGTCCGGCACGGGCCTGGTCCTGATCGGACGGTGAGTTACCCATTACTCTCCGCCCACAGGCCCGCGCCTACGGTGGCCGGGAGTCGTCACGCGGCTCCCGACGCCCGGAGCGTCTCCCGCGGCGGCTGAGGCGTGAGATGCGTTCCCTCGCCCACCCCGCCACCTTCGTAACCCCTTGGGGATAAAAGGTGTGATGTTATGTTGAGTTAGTAACTGGTAGGTATCCCGCGAGATCTAAGCAAAGATGATCGATTAGACTTTGGGCATCCGTCCCACTACCGGCGCGCCGGTAGTGGGACGGATGCCCAAGGCGTTTAACGAGAAGCGAGTAGAGCTAGCAACTAAAGTCTATTCAAACTAATGTTTCAAATTGAAGTTAAACAAATATCAACTTTATAATAATTGCGATTAGGTTGATTTCAGAGTGACTAGCACTATTGAAAAAGTTATAAAAATGTTTGAACTTGTAGCGTAAACTGAACTTTATTGTGTAGGAATTAAAGTTATTTTTCCATAAACTCATGTTTGTTTACATTTTTGGCAAATAAATCGCGAATGCCAATTAGAAACGATGTCGCGACAACGAGTAGCAAGTGCGCGACATTGTCGACCGATTACTCGCTGGTATGTGTAGGTACCAAGCGTGAGTCTCTCAACGAGTGTGCCCGCTAAGCGAGCGTTGCTGAGCGAGTACTCTCTTTGATAGCCATCAAAGAGAGAACTCGCTCAGCAACGCTCGCTTCACACCGCCGGCGAGTACTCCTTTGTTATAACGATAGGAGCCCCTGTCGTTGTAACAAAGGAGTACTCGCCGGTGTGAACAGTTAGCGAGTTTCTTGAGCGAGAAAATTTTCTTATGCGCGGTGGGACAGGTGCTACAAGCTGGCAATAAATAGTAACAAAATGAAACATGTATAAAATGTGAGCCTTCACGTAACTATAGGACAAAATAGGCCAATGTCATTGCAAAAAAAAGTGTCACTGTTGTAGGCTATTAAGACAGGGTAGCAGAGTGTACCTGTAAAATACCATGGATTCAGTACATGATTCATGATGCTTCCCTTTTTTTTTGAGTGGGAAATCATCAAATATATTCTCCCGCTCTGGGCAGAGTGGGAGGGCGTGTCAGAATTTTACTGACTAAAATCCATCCGTGTTCCTTCAGTTGCCTGTTGAAGTTGAAGATTTTCGTCGATTTTTTGAAAAAAAAATAAGCTGTTCCATACAGTTTGACCGTGCAGGTATTGCACTTTTCTACAGCATTTTTTTTTTGATAACCGATATCTACGCTAAGACCCCCTAGGTCAATCATGTGTGAATTCCTGGTGCCAGTTTGCGCGTCGATTTCCTTGCCACCCTGTATAGTAGGTATTCCTTACCTGCACGGACTTTCTCCATGATTGCAGACTTATCATCGCTAGGAAGAACAGTGGCGAGAATATTATCCATCACATCTACCGGTATCCTTCCTTTGTTTAGCGCTACAATTGAAAGTTTTCATTATAAACAATGGATGCCTTGATACGGAAAATGTTAGGCCGAGATCGATACGTTACTTAGCTTGCTTAGGCTTAGATATGTTATTATTATTTGGTAAGATACATCATCATCTGCCTAGCCTTTCCCAACTATATTGGGGTCGGCTTCCAGTCTAACTGGATGCAGCTGAATACCAGCATTTTACAAGGAGCGACTGCCTATCTGACCTCCACAACCCAGTTATTGAGTAATACGACACTCCTTGGTAAGACTGGTTGTCAAACTTTCGGGCTTCTAAAAACCCGTAACGACTGTCAAAGATCCACGAATGACAGCCGGAACCAACATCTTAACGTTCTTTCCGAGCCACGGAGGGGTCTCGGTATATAAAGATGGTCTCCCGTCCGCAGAGCAACCGTGGCAAGCGTAGCTTAACCTGATCGATCGATCCGTGCGGCTGTTATTACTTGGTCACAAGCCCCTCATTTGGTAAGACACACTAGCAGCTAATTAGCTGTTGCGTGTGTTTCAAATAATTTGGAGATCTTATTTTAATCTGTCCAGTCGGTTCTTGAAGCAGTTCAGTATCGGAGCCGTCACATCATTTGACGGGAGCCTATTCCATACTGTTACAACTTGGTTAGGTAAGAATGGCTTCAAATGCTTTTTCTTTGATTAAAATAGATTGACAAATTGAACAAAATACGTCCTATAATTCTAATTTTAAGATTATGACGGTAAAAGTAAACATACTGATGTAGTTCGAAATCCGAATGTAGCAGACGCGACGTTAGTAAATCCAAAATTGGATTCGTTGATGCGTTTTTCCCATGTTCCCGTCTATCTTGCACTTGTATTTTGACAATTGTGTGACAGATATAATGCTAAGCAAAAGAATGTGCTAAGTAACTTTCAATCTCCGCTGTAATGTTTGTTTAGTTATCTTCTTACCTTTACGAAGGTTCTTGATAAGTTCTGCTTTATTGCGGCTTACGCGTGCGCTGGCGAGCATTTCATTCGCGACTGATGGTGTCACGTGCTTCTTTGCTATCGCTGCAAGTTATATTAAGTCATTTTGAATTCCTTTATTTCATTTAAACACTTATAAATTACATTTTTAAATCCTACTAATAAAAACGTGAAAGTTTGTAAGGATGGATGGATGTTTGTTACTCTTTCACGTAAAAACTACTGAACGGATTTAATTTGGCACATAGATGGAAAATGGAAATGCCAACGTAATGCCAATCATGTATATGTAACTTACCTTTACGGACTTTCTTCACGACTTCAGTCTTGTTGTCATAATTGTTTACATTAAGTAGTACATCATCCAAGACATCAGGCGAAAGCTGTCCTTTTTCTACAGCTGAAATATACATAATTATTACATACCTATGTACAGTCACGAGCACTAATATGTCAACACTTGGAAACTTTCAATAGCGATTTTTGCGTGAAATAACGAAAACAACAATGAAATACGACACATTGCAAAAACCTATGGGTTCTAAAATACTATGTTCGTAGCAATATAACATTTCATTAAAAAATAAAGGAGAAAATTGCTTTTGAATAAAGCTAAGTGTATACATACTTATGCTCGTGACTGTACATACTTTTTCCCATGGGGGAAGGCAGAAATTACAGAACGCCGCCTACTATGATAAACTCTTTTTGCTTCATTTACGTTAATACATCTTGTCATACACGCACTCCAGTTGCATAATTACTGTCAAAGTTATATGGGACTACAGCATAATTAGGTATCATCATAATCAGCCTCTATTGTTCCCACTGCTAAGACGAAAACCTATACAGGGTGACAGGGAAACTCGAAGTATTCCTTGAAAGGGGTCATTAACAACAAATTTAGTCCAGTCCACTAGGGGTCAAAAATGGATGGTAAAAAAAAAAAAAAATTTGCTTTTAAAGACCTTTTATTTCTGAGATTATGTAAGTTTTGCAACCAATTTTTTTTAAATGATCACCCTTTTTTCAACTTTCAGAAAAGTATCAATTAAATGTTTGGAGTGGAGTAGCTTTTTCTCATAATTAATTGTTTTTTGTAACAAGCCAGAAAATTTCTAAAAAATCAAAGAATCGACACAGCTCGGTAACCAACCAGTTTTGAACCCTAGTTGACTGGACTTAATTTGTTGCTAATGACCTCTAGTATAACGCCTTTCAAGGAATACGTGGAGTTTCCCTGTCACCCTGTATATACATTTAAACCTCTATGAGAAGGGGAGGGCCGTAATATACCGCGGGCCTAGTACTCGTACGGGTTTGTAGAAGGCACATTGTCTTCTAATTCTGTTCTGTTTTGTTCCAGGACATGCTAGTATCAAGACTCGGAAAAATTCAAATACAATAGGTATAATGGGATTACAAAATTGTTGACGTTACAGAGTTTACAGGGTTGACAAACCTTTTCGTATATTTGCTATAACTTCATCTTTATTTGCGCTTCTAGGCATTAGGTTAAGGGCAATATCATCCATCAGATTGGCCGGAACTTGTCTTTTATCCATTGCTGAAATAATCTGATGTATTTATTTAATACTTTAAGCATACAAATGTATAGAGGCGGAGACAAACAGTGGCAGGTGCTAATGTAAAAACACACTATATACTTTTTTTTTTTAAACGTTGCCCTACACTAGGTATTGCTCCTGTATCGTGGGTGCGTTTACAAACATTTAAACTCACATACACAAACAGCCAGACCCGGAACAACTACCTGTAGGCAATACAAATATTTGTTCCGTGCGGGAATCGAACCCGCGACACGCAGCGCAGCAGTCCATCGCCCAGCCACTGCGCCAACCGTGTCGTTGTTTATTCATACTTAGTATTGATAATCAAATTCATGGGACACAAAAGTTACAAAACTTTGTTTCAACAACATGTTTTGTGTTCCGGGGCTTTCAAGGTGGATTGTTGCAGAGTTGTTGGCAACATGAGGCGTTATTGTGTGCACCAACATTTGAAGTTACGAGAAATAATATTTAGCTACTGTTTCTCAAAGTTAGTTTGCAATGCATCATCATCATCTACCTCGCCTTTTCCCAACTACGTTGGGGTTAGCTTCAAGTCTAACCAGCAGCATACCAGGCTTTAAATTAATATAGTATCATCATGTGTCTGTTTTGTTATCTTACCTTTACGAACTTTCTCCAAAACAACAGACTTGCTATCTATATATTTAATATTATCGAGTACTTCACCCAAGACGTCACGCGGTAATTCTCCCCTTACTACCGCTGAAAGAAAAATTTCGTTGTTATAAAGATAACTGGTTCAGAGCTAATAAAAAACTAACTTTACAGAGAGTAGATACCTAGATATTTATATGCCAACATAATATGTAAGATAATGTTAACTAAATCCAAAATAGGGAAACAGTTATAAACCGTAAGTACCTACTTTCAAGTCTTTGGAGCTTAGAGGGACTTCAATTGTTCTTCAGTCAACAGCAAAAGTAGATGATCAAAATCAGAAATTCAATACTAATGAACGGAGTTAGCAGCTATATGGCAGCTGTACTAGTAGTAAATGTTTTACAATCACATACTTTTGAATCATTTCGACGCCACACAGTTCTGACGCGAACTCCGTTCATTAGTATTGAATTTCTGATTTTGATCATCTACTTTTGCTGTTCACTCTACTTACCCTCTAAAATGATGATGAATAAAAACAAAAGAAAAACCAATCAGATTATGATTGGTTCTCAACAACATGTATAATACTTGTACTACAAGATAACATAAAATAACAAAATTATATCCTATCCTGTATTATATAGCGTCGAAAAATTCATCAGAATCAGAATTTTATTTGCTTCGAATGTAGGTACAGGTATAGGATGTTATAAGTACATAAATTAATGAGATCAGCTACAATCTACCTTGCGGCGTGCAAATTATTACATACATTAAAATATTAATACAAAACAAAAATAATATCAACAAAACAAAACAGAAATTACAGTGCAGTAAATTACAGTATGTAAAAGAAGTTACATTATTTTCATCCGCATGGCTATCGATTGGTAATGTACCCAAGACACTGGCGGCATTGCCACGTTGTATGGCAATGCTTAGCCTCTGGCCAAGGTAAAAGCCAGCCCTTGGGTCATGAAGTGTCAACCAGTCGTTTCGAAATTTCCTTAAAAAGACCATGCGCACTCGGACCCCACGGCCCGAGGGTTTCAACCAGATTATGTAGGTATAATTACCTACCTTTGCGTACATTCTTCATAACTGCAGACTTATCTTTACTGGCGCGTAAATGCCCGAGTACATCTTCCTTGGTAGATGGACATACATGTCTTTTTGCTACCGCTGAAATAAGAGTTTTTTTTTCACAACTATTTATAACAACTTCAATGAAGAATTCAAAGTAACAACGTATCATATTTCATCATCTACCTAGCCTTTTCCCAACTATGTTGGGGTCGGCTTCCAGTCTAACCGGATGCAGCTGAAGACCAGTATTTTACATGGAGCGACTACCTATCTGATCTGCACAACCCAGTTACTGGGTAATACGATACCCCTTGTTAAGACTGGCTGTCAGACATTCGGGTTTCTGACTACCCGTAACGACTGTAAAAGATCCACGAATGACAGCCGGGACGTATGTCTCGTTATGTAAAGATGGTCACCCATCCACGGACCAACCGCGGCAATCGTAGCTTAACCTGAACGATCGACCTGTGCGGCTGTTACTGAGCCACGAGCCCCTCAAGAATTCAAAGTAACAACTTATCATAATTACAAATGTAAAAGCATCATAGAATAGCGTATAGAGGATATAATTAGTCAGCAAATAACTTGCATGAAAAACTGTACAGACCTACGGGTCGTTTCAGGCTCCTCTCCAGGTCAGAGGGAGAATTGCGCAGTTAGCTCCATTTAAAATGAAATGAAATGATGTTTGTTTCTTTTTGTAAGTGTCTTTAGACACTTTTACACTTCCATTTTTTTTGTCAAAATATTATAACTAGAGGTTCAAGATTACAGAGAGTTTGCCGGCTAGTACACAGGGAAGGTAATATAAATTATTTTTTTAATTATAAAACTTCATAAAGTTGAGGACACCAATACGCCATTATACGAAATCAACACTTACCTCTGCGGACCTTCTTCATGACTTGAGATTGGGTATCAGTAGGTCGGACAGTATCTAGTACATCATCCAGGACATACGGTGACAGTTTCCCATATTCTACCGCTGCAATCAGGCAATAAAAAGCCGATAAATAGAGGTGTCTTTTTTGATAATTATTTAACACCGTGCTGGTGTCCTAATGAAAAGCGATCGTCGCACGAATACGCGATCGTCGCGTCGTGACCTTTGGTTTGGCGAACTCGAACGAACGATCCCGACGATTGCGTTCAATTATGAACGTTTTAGCACCATTTCACCTGGGGGCGTATTCTCTATGACGCAATGAAAGAAAAGAAGAAAGAAATAAAATACGTTCATTAGCGGCAAACATGACGCATAAAAATAACACGCACAAAACAAAAAAAAAAAACAAGTTGGGGGAAAACATAGTACGTCACATCCACGCAAAACGGCCATCGCTCAGCATAATGCTAAGACCCTATACGAGACAAAGCCCCAGCGCTGGTTTTCAGCGACAGCCGGCGTTGACGTGGTGACGTCAACCAGTACAGCATACGATTAGATATAAATAAAAAAAACAACCGCGAACGAAACCGCGCGAAATGGAGGCGATATTGGCGTGATTAGCTAAGGAATTGACAATTGACCTGGTTTCGAAGTAAGGAATCATAGTGAATCAGGGCCCTGATGGTGAGTGAACATGTGGTTGATGATGATGCACGCTTGCCTAAAGTAACATTTAGATGTTTTAAAACATGAAGCCAGTATACCTTTTCGAATATTCTTAATAACTTCAGCCTTATTATCCCTTTTCTGTAGATTTCCAAGTACCTCATCCAAAACATGAGGGGACACTTTTTTCTTTTCAAAGGCTGAAAGAGTATTTTGTGGGTCAATCAATTGCATGTTCAGAATCAAATACAATAGAGTACATTTTCAAAATCATAATCAGTTTTACCATCACGGACTTTCTTCAACACTTCTTCCTTGGTGTCCTTCGGGCGTACATTCTTGAGAATGTCATGCATGACATCGGGCGGAAGAATCCCTTGGTCTACAGCTAAAATAAATAGATAAAGTTTATTTTCGATACAAACGTTTCGTAAAGAATCATTATTCTATCATAACGTGTATTCCCATTGACCCCTCCACAGTGCCTACTGGAGAGGACACCGGGAATTTAATAAAAAAGATATGCTGTCCTCACCAAAGAGCAGTGAGGACAATGAGAAAGAAAATGACCGCATTCCCGTTGCCCCTGCCAATAGAGCCACGGTGATGGGGACAAAGGGTATGCACGCAATCATAATTTTCTATAGTCAGGAGCAAAGTACTGTCGTAAAGCTGAATTACCTCCAACTCTTATTGCGATTCTGTATACCTACTATAAATAAAATAAAAAAATAAAAAGCCTTTTATTTCTTGCATGCATTTTACAACGAGTACTTTGTTGGTTGTTAGTTTATGTTAATTTGCTTATTCTAGTGTTAGTTTATTCATTTATCATTTATTCTCCTTGTTAGCAAGAACCCCGTCTTCACAGGTGAAGGCCTCCTCCAAAGTTAGCCAATTGACGAGTGACGTCATGGAAGGGCCCGATCGGCAAAAGGGGCAAAGGAAGGCAGGAGTAGATGGGAAGATGAAATTAAAAACGTCGCCGGCCCACACTGGATAGAAGTAGCCCAAGACCTACACAATTGGATACCTACTATTAATACATAATTAGTTGTCTTTCCTACCATTTCGAATCTTGCTCACAATTTCAGGTCCATCGTAACTAGCGGCGGCATCGGCGAGAACATCCTCATAGACAAATGGCGCAATATGCCTCTTTGCTATGGCTATAATTCATAAATTAAAATAAAATATTTTTGACAAACAAGTCGTAGTGAACTATGTATTAGCAATGCAATCTATTAAGGCGCAATCTATTTAAGTTGGTTAGTTGGTTGGTATAGTAAAATAAGTAGTAAAGTATACGGCGCACATTTAGTAAAAGTTTCTACATTTTTTATTATTATTTTACGAGTTACCTTTGCGAATTTTCTTGACAACTTCAGACAAGTTTTCTTTTGATTCTACATTGTTGATTAAATCATCTAAAACAGCGGGCGAAAGCTTCCCCCTTGCTACCACTAAAATTATTATTTAATTTAAATTTTGCAGTATTTCAATAAATAAAAGTTTTAGGGCTGATTTTTCTATCGTCTGATAACTTTATTCGAGGAATAATTTTGAAATTTTGACAGTTATTTCATACACAAACTGTCAAGTGTCAATTTTATTCCTCGAATAAAAGTTATCTGGGAATGGAAAAATAAGCCCTAAGTCAACATTTAAAGCTTACCTTTACGAATCTTTTTTAATACTGCTGATTTATCAATAATATCGCCATGTGAGTCTTTTTTTGTTCCCTGTAACATTCTCACCAATCTTGACGACATTTTCCCCCTTACTACCGCTGAAATGGAATTTGTATTAGCAATTAGTACTTTAGGTACGGAAAGATAACATAATAGCGTAGATAAGCTAATATTTAGGAGAATCATTTACAGTTATTACAGATTTTTTTTACGCTTCGGTAATCTTCGTGTTTCCGAATTAGTACGAACTTCACGACACTGAGGGAAGGCTTCTATACCCTGTCCATTAGGTAAACTGTTTTTTGACAGATGGAACTAGTGATTGCAGCAACACACAATAGATTGATTGATACATGTATTATAATGTATGTAAGAAGCCATAAATAAGATAATTCAATAAGATAAGGCAGTTTAAATATTATTTTATTACGCATTTTAAAGTTGTAATCTGGAACATATACGTTCTAAGACAGCTGTCAAAAAACGATTAACCTATTGCACAGGGTATATGTTTTAAACTGCTGCATTTTGTAGTAATGCACCTTCATCGCCCGTTCGTTTCCCGAAGACAGACTATTTATTTATCCATTTATTTCAGGTATCAAGGCACATATAAACACATACAATATAATATTAGTTAATATAACTTAAAAATACTATAAATACCTACATACAACATTATAATTACACTAAAAACTAACTAACGCACGCGAAGTGCCTGCGTCGTGTTTCGCTGACTGGTGTCATGTAGCCGGCCACGAAACCGGTGGTACACAACACCCTTCGGCCAGAACTCTTCCTTGAGGAACTTCTTGAGCATCTCAGACTATGATTGCCGAAGCGTATAATTTTTCTGGGTGATATGTACAGACGCCAGCACATTAAGCTACTACAATCTGTCAAATTTCTCTAATAGATTTTCAACTTTATCGCTAAAGCATGAAGGCTCAAGATTGATTGGAAAAATTTGACAGTTTCGGGTAGCTTGACCTGCTGGCGTCTGTACTTACCTTTCCGGGCCTGTGCCATGACTGCCTCTTCATCTTCAGGACGCATTTTTTCGGCTATTTCTTCTATTACTTTTTTTGGTACTTGGCTATTTTCTAAGGCTGAAATATGTTTGGTTTTCATAAATGCTTAGTAATAGTAGGTAAGATTAAAGGCAAAGTACGTCACACACTGGACGCCTGATGGAGGACATCGCTGTCGAGGTAGACTGCGGTGAAGATGGTGTGGCGATCTAATCTACATGAGCTCATCCCGCCTTCACCTTTCTACCATCGAGAGTCCAGACGCACTGCGGGATACCACCCCTATTTGGTTAATATACCATATATACGCACTAAGCGCTTCTCGTCATCTTTTCTGATGCGCACAGCTAAGGAGTGGAACCGTCTGCCTGCGTCTGCATTCCCGAGTTCATACAACCCGAATCTCTTCAAGGCGAGAGTGAATAGGCTTATTCTGGGCAAGCTCGTTCCACCGTAGATCTCATCCCTGCCTCTGGGCTGGATTGAGGTCAAGAGTGAGCCCATTGTCAATAAAAAAAAAAAAAACATGTTTGCGGGGACAACATGGCCAATTATTGAATAAAAAAGAGCAGCTGTTCGGTAACGAGAGACTTTGTTGGAAGAAGCGATATTATTAAATAAAATGATAAAAATGAACGTACCTTTACGGACTTTCACCACGACATCCGACATATCGTCGTCGGGGTAGACGTGTGCCAGTATTTCATCCATCACTGAACGCGGTATATGTCCCCTGTCTGCCGCTAAAGGTAGACGGTTGATATTAATAAAAGCGAGTTGGTGAATAATGGTTTATAAATAAAATCTAGGTATATACAAGGTTGTTAGTAAAAAATTAACAACCTCTCAGGACTATATTACTAACATCATAAACAATGACTTTTATTAATTAATCAAATTTTAAATCATCGGACGTTCATACAAAAAAAAAACAATTTAACAAATTGAAATATTCGATTTTCTGTTACGAACTCTACGCGAAGCAAAAGAAGGCGCTAGTTAGGCAAACAAACTGCTGTATCTAGTACAAAATTCAGCGGACGGGAGAGAGGATTATTATAAACAAGTTTAATTATTGGTCCAACATTGATCTCGAGAAAAAGATTTCATTTGGCTCGTTTCGGTCTAGACGATACGACTCGACACTGCGTCGAACTATTCGTTTTTATGGCGTAGACATAAAGCTCTTTTTGCGGTGTCATTGCGTATTTAATACTCTTTTCATTTTGACAGTTGAACAACATTCATTGCGTTATTTACGTTGTTGAGCAGACAAATCTTTCAAACATATGAAGCAATGGATTAGCAACATCCTTCATTAGGGTGCTGACCGGCTCAAGCCGATTCCGCGTCGATAAGTGTGCTGATTTCCTTTTCCCGATTTCAGAGTTGATCCCAATAAAAGTTGTTCATAATAATGAGAACAATGAACCATTAAGAGGTTTTCTATTATTTCAATGTTCCCTTGCATAATCTTTGATTTACCTTTATGAAGTTTCATGATAACTTCAGTCGAATCGTCACTGTGGCCTACATCATATAGTATTTCATTCATCACTGAGGGAGTCACGTGCTTCTTTCCTACCGCTGAAATTAACTTATGGTCATAAGGTTGAATGTCAATTGCATATTATAACAACGTCAAGTTCTATTTTTGATTTAAGACCAAGGTGACAGATGGTTTCAACCTTAGTGAATTTTCAATTTACTGGGAGTTTTTGTCAAAAGTGGTAAAGGAATTATGAGGTTAGCTATAACTAAATAGATAAGCTGCTAATATAGGGTGTGGTACAGACCGTCAAACTGAACAACTTTCTAAATGGGACCAACAACGTAATCGCGAAAAATAATCATCTGTCCCTTACAAAACTTCAATATAATATGTCACGGCTGATTACGATGTTGGTCGAAATGAGAAAGTTGCGCAGTTTGATGGTCTGTAACTGTAACAAATCCTTAAATATGAGCACATCTTTCTGATACTGTTTTAACGAATTTAGAAATTCTTTATATAAATTGTAATTACAACAGTTTCATTTATTATCTTCTCCATATTATTTCACCTTTACTGTCACTAATGAAGCATGTTAAACATTGAACGCTGTGTACCAGTAGGTAATAATTGAACTTCAGATTTATGTACTGTATGTTGTCATAACTGTGCTGAATTGTCTTAGTCTGTAGTAGTCTGTCACTACTCGTAGTCTGTACTTATTAAAATAAAATTAAATACACGCTGTATACCTACAGTCCGGCCGTCGAGAGACTGCGTGCCTGACATCTGTCAGTGCGACAATTCTAGTAGCTATTAAAGATCAAATTCGCAAAACAGGTATTCGTTTGCATGAAACAGTTTCATACAAACGAATACCTGTTTTGCGAATTCGTTCTTCGACGAGAGAATTCGTTCTTGACACCTGTCAGTTACTGACAGGTGTCAAGAATTCTCTCGTCAGCCGCCAATGTAACTGAAGTAAAGTATTTGACTATAGAAATTGACATTTATAACTTGCAATATAATTTTATCAGCCAATTACCTATTTACCAAGACATACATTTACGGATTTTACCAAGACATACCTTTACGGATTTTACCAAGACATACCTTTACGGATTTTCTTTACCACCTCCGTTCTACTATCATCAATCTTTGTATCTGCGACAATATCATCCAAAATACAACGCGACAATCTTCCCTTTCCTATAGCTGTAATTAATTCGATTAATAAATTAGATTTTGATAAGACACGTTCATAAGTCGGCTTTATAAGTTAAGAACAATACAACTTAAAAAACCGTTAAAAAAAAACGAAAAATAACAACTTCCAAATAATAAAATGAAAAATAACTTTAATTTCAGAAGTCGATGTCGTTGGGTTCCCATTTTCGTTGTTTACCATCGACTTCCAAATTTTGCAAATCGGCTTATAAATAGCGGAGTTCTGAGGTAATAAACATAAAAAAACAACCGAATTGAACACCTCCTCCTTTTTTGAAGTCGGGTAAAAATTGACATGGTAGGCCACGGGGCCACATTACCTAAACAGTATTTTAATGTTACATATTTTTTCTTTTCCTATTTTATTATTTATCTTTTCTCTTTTTCTTTATTATCTATCAAATACATGGCTAATATATATGGTCCTCTAAACTGGATCCCATTTTTTCAAAACAACTTAATACAAACCTTTCTCGATTTTCCTTATAAGTTCTGACTGACTGTCTATAGGTTTACTGGCGAGAATATCATTCATGACGCCCATTGGCACGTATCTCTTTATTAACGCTGAAATCATGGTTTTGGACATTAAAGGTAATATAAAAAGTAAAATACAGGAAAAAAATTAACCAGTGCGCAAACTGTAACCATGAATTCAACATAATTATATATGATCCTCGACCCCCTAGCGTAGAAATTTAGGTTCGATTAACAACAAAAAAATCTGCTGTTTCATAGAAAATATGCAACACATACGCGGTCAAAATGTATGGAACAGCAAAGGAGAATGACCAAAAGTCGTACCAAAAAGTCTCGGCATGCATCAAGATCAAAGTATCTATTATAGTAATTATTTTCATAATTTTTTACGACATTACGCATCGGGGATTTGATTTTTTAACAGGGAATTTAATTTAAGGTAAAAAAAGTGTTGATATTGTTTTACTCCCTTTACATGACGTTCCGTTTCAAATGATATGATTAATTTGAAACCTTGAATTTTGAAAGTATCATGATCAAGTCTTTCAAAAATCGTGTAAAAATATTATTCTTTGCCGATTCAACATTAATTTAAAATAACTAGAATAAATATCTTTTATTAAATTTTTTTTTAATTTTTATTTTATTTAAACTCATTTTTTGGAGCAATAATGACATGTCAAACAAAATAAAATACCTAGTTTTTAGGTTATTTCGATTTTTTGTTAATAAAAAGAACTTTTGTAGGAGTTAATATGATAAATGTAGTCTATAAAAAATAAAGTTTGACTTTGATGCAGCATGGTACGGGATTCCATACATCAATGAGTTTTGTCCTTTTCTCGTCTAGAAACAAGTAATGAATCTATGTATCTAACAAGTTGCACGTCGATGTCCCTGCTACTCTGAGTATCTCAAGATAACAACCCATTTATAGTAACTTGACAACGAACCTTTTTGGAACTTCTTGATGACTGCACTCTTTCTGTCCTCCGGACTCAAATTACCAAGTAATTCAATAAGAATGGCACGTGGTAGTCGCCCATTGTCTACCGCTGGAATTGTAATAATTAGTTTGAATGTCGGGTAAAAAATACAAATACCAATATCAGTATTTAGTATAATATTAACTTTTTCTGTACCTTTGCGGACTTTTTTAATAACATCAGGTGTGTTGTCACTGCAACTTAAATCCATAAGTATATCTTTTAGGGCAGAGGGTGTAACATGTTTTTTTTCTATAGCTGAAATTAGAATAAGTCACTTAAGCCTAGACATAGGTAAACTTTGTGCCTAACTGTTATGTAAACATAGTTTTATTAAACAACAATTATTTAATGCTACATTGTTTCCATCATATTTTTTAAACCCTCTAATTCTGAACGTACTTACTAAAGATTATTTCGCTTTAAAAGTGTTAGGGCTGATTTTTCCCACGCCAGATAATTTTATGCGAGGAACAGTTTTGAATTTTTGACAGTTCTTTTATACTAAATCTGTCAGACGTCAATTTTATTCTACGAATAAAAATTACTTGTCGATTGAAAAATCAGCCCTTATACTTCGACTTTTAATATTGTATTCAGTTACTTGACAGTTCAAAGAAAAATAATGTTACCATACTAAAACTAATAGTGTTGGGTGAACGAATTTGCGTAAAGTACGAATGATAAAAATGGTTTAATTTAAATAAACTAAATATTCGTAATTTGTCGAATATTCGAAAATTCCCAAAATGTCTTGGAAGAAAAGAAGACATTCAAAAGTGGCTGAATGGGACTGCCTCCCCTACACCTCGTTGTGAGAGAGGAGGCGGCCCTGTCTGCCTTCAGGCTCCAGCTATCAGGAACCCTAAGCAAAGACTCGAGGATCAAGCACATACGCCTAAAGGACGAGGCAATTAAACGACAGCCAATGATGGCATCACCCTGCGACAAAGCCCCTAAGCAATACTGCTTTCAAAAGAATTACAACGTAGTGCTTAAAGAGGAGCAGTGCGACTACTCAGGCCCGGAAGAGCTGAGAGTTTACACTGATGGATCAAAGACCGACTGCGGAACTGGAGTCGGAGTCTTCTCACACGACCTCAACATAAACATATGCAGCCCGCTAGGAATGCTCAACACAGTCTACCAAGCCGAGTGTGTGGGTATAATACAAGCGGCCCATGCCATAGCAGCCAGGGGAGTTGCGGACACCCATGTTCGTATACTCTCTGACAGCGCTTCAGTCCTCCAATCCCTAAAGAAGGGATGCATCACATCAAATTTAATACTAGAATGTCACATGGCGCTTGAACAGGTAACTGTATCGAACCGCAACACAGTGACACTACAATGGATAAAAGGACACAGTGGATCACTAGGTAACGACGCGGCTGACGAGCTGGCCAGAAGGGCATCAAGCACGCCAGTCTACGGACCGGAACCAGTCGTGCCCATCCCCTTCAATCAACTACGCAGGTGGCTGCAGATGCACACCCACACACAGGCAGAGAACTGGTGGTCCTCGTCACCGGGCTGTAGGCAGTCCAAGGAAGCCATGCCATCATTAGATGGCAAGCTAACCAAAAGACTGCTACGTCTGGACAGGAAAGGCCTGCGCCTGGTGACGGGGACCATCACGGGACACTGCTCACTGAACAAACACTTCCATACGATAGGCATAACGGACAGCCCCCTGTGCAGAGCCTGCATGGAGGCTGATGAAACCGTTGCGCATGTGCTCTTTGAGTGCACAGGCGTCACCCAGATTAGATCAAGAACCCTCGGGACACCCGGATCCTACACGGACGTTCTCGACAGACCAGGGGACCTAATAAGCTTCTGGAGGGAGGTGGGCTGGTTGGAATAACCACCGACGGCCACCATGGCTCACGCACAATGGTCCACCTGAAGAACTAAGTGCGGAAACCAAACCCATAACATAGAACATAACATAGTGGCTGAATGATAATAATAATCAATACATTCTAAGTAATACTACTGGAAAACTGAAAATATAAGAAATTCTACAATTTTTGATAGTGTCTAACGTGTTATTAAGAAAAGTTATTAAATTTAAAATAAAAAGTTTGCATTTAAGTACATTATTTAAGTTCATTCGATTTCGTTCATTCTTGCATCACCTCACTATCTTTTTTTTAACAAAATCTGGTAACCCTTGAATACAATTTTAAAAGTCGAAGTTTAGAGGATTAGAAGTGTTTAGCTTAGTTTCTGATCTGTGTGTGTTACAAAAAATATTTTTTCTTACATTCTTTGCTTTCTCTCAAATAATATTCAGATTATCACATTCCTATTCTACCCATTGGGCACAAAAACATGCAGATAAAGTAACCTCTGGGGGCTTACCACCAGCTCAGCAGCAGAAGTTGAACTCCACTGCTTTTTTGTAATAAGTCATAGAACAAAAAAAGCAGTGCAGTTCAACTTCTGCCCTGCTATAAGAGCTGGTAGTAAGCTCCCTGGGCTTCCACCGATAACACATTAGCGAAGTATTGGGCCAACAAAATTTAAGTAACTGTCGTGCCAGTGAAACGAAGAAGAAGAAATCACGATCATCATCTGCCTAGCCTTTTCCCAACTATGTTGGGGTCGGCTTCCAGTCTAACCGGATGCGGCTGACTGCCAGTATTTTACATGGAGCGACTGCCTATCTGATCTCCACAACCCAGTTACTGGGTAATACGATACCCCTTGGTAAGACTGGTTGTCAGACTTTCGAGCTTCTGACTACTCGTAACGACTTTCAAAGATCTACGAATGACAGCCGGGACCAACGGCTTAACGTGCTTTCCGAGGCACGGAGGGGTCTCGGTATGTAAAGATCACCCATCCACAGACCAACCGCGGCAAGCGTAGAGAAATCACTATCATGAGAAACTAACATATTTTCATTAGAAATGTGTGATTAGAAGAACTTTTGGACTTACCTTTACGGGCTTTCTCTGTGAGTTCATATTCTTTATCATTAGGGCGCATATTGAGAAGAATATCATCCATGACAGAAGGTGTCAGGTGTCCTTCTTCTATTGCTGTAATAAATATTTTTGTGTAGGTGTTTATTTAAGCCGATAATTAAGTAAAGTTATGACGAGAAATAAAAATAAACAATTGACAAACAAAAGAATTTGAGACAAAAGAGTATAAATCTGCATTCGCGACATATTCGCCAAAAATGTAAACAAATATGAGTTTATGGAAAAATAACTTTTAATTCCTACAAAATAAAGTTCAGTTTACGCTACAACTTTAAACATTTTTATAACTTTTTCAATATTGCTAGTCACTCTTAAATCCATCCATTAAAATAAAGTTGATATTTAATTGATATTTATATTTATTTAGTTGATATTTATAAATAACGTCAATTTGAAACATAAATAAAATTTGAATATAGGTACTAAACCAAATCAAATTCTTTCTCTCTTTTTATATACTCGTAGTCGTCATTTATTAGACTTCACCCTCTGCTGTCTGCGTTATTTTAGTTAACATGGCAGGAAAAAGCGAAGTAATCATGTTAAGTGTTTAACGCGGTGTCCTGCGTGAGCGACGAATACGACGCGACGCGACGGTGCGAACGCGACGAACGCGATCAACTCAAAGGCATACCTTGCTTGCGGCCTATATGACAGTCTGCGGCGAGACGCGACGTAACGCGTACTTGTTTTGAGGGCGACCAGACGCGTCACCACGAACTAAGAGCAAAATTGTACTGTACTTCTCCATGATTCGAGAAGTAATCACCAAAACCACGTAGGACATTTGTCGCGTGTAGCATCGCGTCGCATTACGTCGCGTCGTGTTGCGTCGCGTCGTGACGTATTCGTCGCTCACGCAGGACACCGCGTTACTTTACAAACGTTTCTTTATGATGTCAGGCCTTACCATCTCGAACTTTTACAAGAACATCGTCCGGCTTGGGGCAGACTTTCGCTGAAATGAGAAGGAATGTCACCCATCAAGCAGAACTGCGGATCGATTCTGTAAAAAACTCACCGTGAAAAGTTAGGTGAAGTGAGCTTAGAGTGAGCTGTCAATAGTGTTAATCCCTAGCATTAGTTGGAATCACAGCTCACTTCACCTAAGTTTTCACGGTGAGATGGTTACAGAATCTCACGGCTGTTCTTACATATGCCGCCGACTCCCAGGCGAGCCAGCATCCTCTAAAAACTTATTGACCTTCTAACGATGGTCACTTTTTTAAATTAATGACCTCTAAAAACATTCTGGCCTTTTCTCAGAGTAGGTCTCATTAACTAACCTAGGGTACCCCGACCAAACAGGTTAGTTTGAAACCAATTTTGATATTTTTAAGACACAAAAATAGGAATTATTTGAGGTTCACAAAAAGAGACGCAAACATTATAATAGAGTATTCAATAATATTTTTAGGTGCGCAAAATGAGAATCATTAGAGGTTTAATTAAATATTTACATGCCAGTCCAGTGTTGCCAGATGACCGTCTCACGTTCTCCCCAAACCTTCCCCGAAATCCCCCCAAAAATTAAGGTTTTGAAAAAAAAACCCCCACAAATTACAACATATTTTTTTAATCAATTATTTATTTTTTAACCCCGACACAAAATAATAATAAAAATAGTATGAATGTAAAAAGCCTTAAATAATAAAAAAAAACGATTGAAAAATAGCCACAAACAGAACAAAAAAGGTATAAACGTGAAACCCTTAAAAAGAAAAAAATAACCTTGAAATTATGACCCGTAAGTACCTACGTATGAATTTTTTTGATTAAATGTTGTCCCGTCGGGAGACCGCTAGGTACTATTTTAAACTTTAACAGAACGTTAGGCTAATAATTAGAGCTGTCCCCCGACGGGCGAGCAACCGACCGCCCGAGACGTAGAGTCGTAGACGCGGACGCGAACTATGCGCGGGGCGAGGGGGCGCGGCAACTTCGGAGTCACTCGGCTATCATCGTGAGCAGCATTTTGTTTTCGTGTGTGTGCTTTCAAAGATTAGTTAGTGGTTTGATCGCGTTCACACATAGATCTATTCGTGATCGATGCATTCAGATAATATTATATTTAATCATCAATGCTAGCCGCGGCTTTGCCCAGACTACTTATGTTAATAAAAACCCCCCTAGTCCCCCCACACTCAGTTTTCTCCCTCCAAATATCCCCCCAATAATATTGTCCCCCCAATTCTCCCCCCATAACTATAAAAAACCCCCAAATTTGGGGGGATTCCCCCCAATCTGGCATCACTTGATAATTAATCGTTTGTCATTAATATAGCAAATCAATTCACCTTTCGAGTGTATGTACCATACCTGCTGAACTCGTACCACAAGGCTTTCGTAGATTACCGAAGATTTTATTTAAAATACGTGCCGGGACATGCCACTCTTCTACCGCTGTAATGATGAGAGTATAAATTAAATTAATGATAAATTAAGTATACAATACACTCTGTCTACTAGGTTAACCGTTTTTTTGACAGCTCTGCCTTAGAACGTAACTATTCCAAATTACGTAAATTTTACTTTAAAATGCGTAAAATATGACTTACATTTATGACTTCTTACAGACATTATAATACCGTGTACGTGTATCAGTTATTACAAAAAATATAATTGATATGCGTATTAAATTACATTTTATCGTACTTTAACTGATGGGATCGAATGTATTCGCTTCAAATGAATAAATCGAAAATAATCATTTTATATCTACAGGGTGGCAGGGACATCGACGCGCAAACTATAACCATGGATTCAGCACATGAGTTTAGACCCCATAGCGTCGAAACTTTTCGTCGGTTATTATAAAAAAATATTGCTGTTCCATACATTTTGACCGCGTAGGTATTGCACTTTTCTATGAAAGTGAAGATTTTTTTTTATAACCGTCGAAATTTTCGACGCTTTGGGGTCTAAACTCATGTGCTGAATCCATGGTTACAGTTTGCGCGTCGATGTCCCAGCCACCCTGTATTATAGGTAAATCAGTATAGAAAAACCTTGCACCCCCTTAGGCTCGCCCCTTTTACTACATGGGATTCGCAACTGGCGAAATTTGGGTGTAGGTACTAAAGGTACATCTCTACCTAATCCTTTGGGGATTACAGGTGTGATCTTATCATATGTATGTATGTATGACATGTTCATATTTATAAGCACGACAACGATATGAATTTACCTCCACGGATCGTATTCATAACTTCGTGTTTTTTGTCCGTCGCACGTATATCGTACAGTATTGCACCCAAACAGTCGATCGGTATTTGCTTCTTTTGTACCGCTAAAATAAATCGTAAGCACCTATGTATTTTTACATCAATAAGCACTTTATTATTTCTAACGTGGCAATGTTATCGTGGACGTCTACGTCCATAAAATGTATTAAAAAAAAAACAAAATCAAAAGTCATTTATTCAAATTAGGCTGAGAATCAGCACTTTTCGAACGTCAAAATTACATAAGGCAGTCCCCTAAAACGCCCGCCCTTCACCACTTCCTAGTGCTTTCGCTGGGAAGAAGAAGTGGCGCAACAAACTCCTCAGCAGCACAGCTGTCTGTTCAGTTAGAAAATACTTGATTGTTTACAATACTAGGTATGCAAAGTAATTAATTAACATTACAAGACACAGACCATTAAATTAAATTATTTGTCATATGTCGGCTAGCCACGCTAATATATACCAACAAATACAATACAAACTATATGTACTCAAGCAAAAAAATAAAAATGTAAACAAAAACTTACTACCTAAATAAAAGCTTCCGGGTAATAAGGGCGTGACTGCTTATTATTTATGCAGCTTACATATTTATGTATGGAAGTGTATGCACGTTGTAACGTTATCGAGGAAGAAAATTTAAATGCGTCTTCATATATTATTTCCATATATTTTACTTTCCCGTGTTATCGTGATGTCGTGGACGTCCACGATAATATCGTCTCGTTAGAAATTATTAAAGTGCACAATTTAAAAAACAACTGTGTCAATGAGTGTATTTAAAGAGTGAGTTGTTTCGTGTCTGTGTCAAACACAAACTCAAAACATTTATTTCAAATAGACCATTTTACAGGCACTTTTGAATTGTCAAAATTAAATAGTCGGTCAGTTAGTCAGAAAGTTGAAGCTTGTAGTGTGTTCTACATACAGGGTGGCAGGGACATCGACGCCCAAACTGTAACCATGAATTCAGCACATGATTACACCTCACTAGACCCCTTAGCGTAGAAAATTTTCGTCGGTTATCAAAGAAAAAAATCATACGACGCGGTCAAAATGTATGGAGCAGCATTTTTTTTAATAACTATCGAAAAATTTCAACTCAGTGGGGTTCAGAATCATGTACTGAATTCATGTTTACACGTTGCGAGTCGATGTCCCTGCCACCCTGTATATTTTTTTTATCCACCCATATTAAAGGGGAATCGCAAGTGTGGAGAAAGTTGAAAAAAAAACTCATGATTTCTCAACATACCTTTGCGGACTTTCTTTAAGATTTCAGCCTTATCATCATATGGTTTAATATTACCGAATACGGCATCCATCACAGACGGCATAATATGTCTCTTTCCTATCGCTGAAATTAACAATATATTTTATTTATTTATTTTTCTTTAGGTAATGGCAACCAACAATTATATTTTACTTATACTAGGTAAACCGTTTTTTGACAGATGAAACCAAAGAGTAAAGTAATATAGAGGGAAAAGAAAAAATACGGGTCCAATATTTTTTTATAATCTAACTAACGGACTAATTAGATTTTTTTAGGAAACTAGCCCATTGTGCCACAAGCACTATACTATAAACTAAGTATTACTATGAACTGCCCCTTTGCACGTTAGTCTCGTGCTGCGACTGCTGAGCGTGGCATCCTGGATTCGATTCCCGGGCCGGGCAAAGTGTTATTGAGTTTTTCTATTAGGAATTTGTTAGTAACAGTCCGGAGTTTAGAAGTTGGCAGTGTGACACCCCCGTGCCTCGGAAAGCACGTTAAGCCGTTGGTCCTGCGCCTGATCTCTCTCCGGTCGTGTCGGATTGCCGTCCCATCGGACTATTAAAGTGATCCAGAGGGAGTGCGCCTACACACAAACTTGTGCACTATATGTAAGTAATATCTCCCGTGACGAAAGCTAGTCTGCGCTGAGATTGGCCGCCGTAGCCGAAATACGGTCTAGAGGACTTTATTTTACTATAAACTACTAAGTATATGTTGAGCAGTATGTCCCATTTCTTTCGAGGCAAAAGGATGTTCTTTTACTCACCTTTTTTAACCTTTCTTAAGACTTGAGAATGACTATCACTAGGATGTATATCCTCAAATAAATCAACCATGACATCGGGCGATATTTGGCCCTTCTTTACAGCTGGAATAATATTAGTAGACGGGTACAGTTACGAGCAAAAATACCGTAAGGTATTAACACTGTCACTGACGTCACGGCCAGTGGCGTATTTTTTTTCGTGTTTGATATGACGCTACGCCCACAGGCGCGGTTAATTTTACGAAGTCAAATCAGGCGAATCGCCTATAGCCGTGTAAATTGCGTACATTACTAAGAAGCCATGTGATTTAGTGCTGTATTGCACTTAATTCTAGTGTCAAGACAAAAAAAAATACATAAATACATTTCGAGACCCCCCCCATCCCCCACAGATAACATGTGTGTAGGTACGACTAGGCGCCTCTGGACGTTAGTTCTCTATGCAGCCAGTCATGTAGCGTCTTATTACAGGTACCTACAGACGTCAGCAGGTCAAGCTACCCGAAACTGTCAAATTTTCGCAATCAACCTTGAACCTTAAGGATTTACATTTACAAACAAACTTTCGCGTTTATAATATTACTAGCTGCGCCCCGCGGTTTCACCCGCATAAGTTTCGATTCCGTGGGAATATCGGGATAAAAAGTATGCTATATATTAAATCTGGTTATAAACTATCTGTGCGCCAAATTTCATTAAAATCTGTTCAGTAGTTTTGGCGTGAAAGAGTAAAGTTTTTACAGAATCGAGGGGCACGTCTTTACTCGAACTTGAAATCATTATTTTTGTAATTTGCGTAAGTGTACACTTAGGTACAGCCGATCGATTCTGTAAAATCTCACCGTGAAAAGTTAGGTGAAGTGAGCTTAGAGTGAGCTGTCAATAGTGTCAATCCCTAGCGTTAGTTGGAATGACAGCTCACTCCACGCTCACTTCACCTGAGTTTTCACGGTGAGATGGTTACAGAATCGCACTGCTGAATAGTAGTGCATTATTTATTTTAAAAGCTCAATTTACCTTTCTGGATATTCTTCAGAACCTCTGACTTATAGCATGTGTCATTAGGCTCTCCCATGCCACCTTCATCCATTCTTCCTAATGCCTTCAAAAGCGATGGCGTTATTTGGCCTGTTTTAACCGCTGAAATGAGATATTTCAAGTATGAAAATTTAACACCGAAACAATATCTATTTTAAGCCGTGTCTCCTGCACGTGTTTTTTACCCGACTGCGCGATGCAAAGGAGTGGTAATGTGTTTATCAGCCTATGTATGTATGTATGTTCCTTTTTCGAAATATTACACAAAAACGTCAAAACAAAGAGGCGTGGCCATACACATTTGTGTATGAAAACCACGATGAAAATGCTGCTTTTGTTTTCCAAGCTGCATGGAAAACATTCCCCGCGCGGGTGAAGGATAAGGTTTGTTTCATTTTCAACCGCCATGCGCACCGCGCACATCTAGCATATAGTATTTTGAAAACTTAATTCTAACTGACACAGGTTTTGAGGTTATATTGTCTTGTGAATAGTAAAAACTAATCCAAAAAAAAAAAAATACGCTGGAGACAGCTTGTGTATGAAAAAAAATGTTTATGTGTAAGGTTTTTGGAACGAAGTTCCTTATCACGCGTTGCGAAAGGGGGCTAGACGGGAAAAATTAAGACCAAAAGTTGGAACGACACTTTTTGCTATAGTTGTAAGCCGTGCGGCGTGCGCGTGTTTCTCTGTCTGTCTCTCTCTCTCTTATAGAAAGCAAGCCAGTTATTTTCGTTTCGTCTTTCTATTTCGCATTGAACAGTGTGGTGTCGCGACGATTATTTTTGTTGAGTGTATACAGGTTTTTTGTACATAATAAATAATAATTAATCGAAAGGAACTTCGTTCCATCCGGGTGTCCCTTTGACACCTCTCAAGTTTTTTTAAAAAACGCGCAGGAGACACAGCTTTAGTTACAAGGTATATCACTAGTCACAAAATATATTACTATGAGGGTAACGTTTAGATTTATTATTTGAAGAAAAAACAATAAAGGTTCGGGTCGACGTATCTCAGTAGGTGGTACGTACAGCACAACTCTCTTTTCAAGCTCGGAAAAGCTCAACAACCCGCAACATGACATTGCCTGCCTCGAGATATTTTAATAGATGATTGATACGCCATCCTCTCGCCATAGGACAATTCGTGAGGAAATCCATTAGACATACCTTCACGGACTTTCTTCATTCTTGCAGCCTCCGAGTTGCTGGGGCGTAAATATTCGAGTATATTATCAACTTCCTTCGCATTTTTGTCTTTAAGCATGTTGGCGAGCGATGAACAGATTCTCCCACTTGTTGTGACTATAATTACGAATGAACAACTGAGAACGAACATCAACTCGACCCAACTTGAACTTGTAACATTATTACCGAGAGAACGAGACATTATGTCAAATACACAAGACGGAAGGAGATAGATATATTATAGATTGTCAACTCCACAGTCGTATTTTAGGTGAATGAACGTTCGTAGCGCTTCTCGCTGGCCGTATTTCACCCAGCCATTTCCCAAAAATTTTGGGGTGGGCTTCCAGTCTGCAGCTGAATACCAGTATTTTACGTAGAGTCAACGCCTATCTGACCTCCACAATCCAGGTACTGATTAACACGATACTTTTTTTATTACAATCTATGCTGTACCTTATTAATTATTATAGTCTGGAGTAATACTGCAATCTCTTGCTTTGGGATAGAATCTCAAAATGTTTCGAAAAAATACCGTAAAGTAAGAATGTAACATGTTTTTTGTTATTTGATCCTCCACTAGAACAACAATTTTATAAAATCTACGTATTATTTAAGTCTACGTTTTTCTCTAATACTTACAGGTCTGTCTCATAGCTTCAGACTTTTTTCCACTGACTAGTATGTCCATAACAGAGGACGATAATTGCCCCGATTCAGCCGCTAAAATGGACATGAAACTTAACAAACTTCCGCATTGATCAATTATTCTGTAGCTCACCTCTCTCGTATGGCTGTCGCGACAAAATAACTTAAAATCAACTCGACTCAGTAAAACAAAAGAAAATGTGAGCTTTTATCGTGATGTTGAGTTACTTCGGAGTGCGACGGTCATTAAGGGTCTCCACGTATTACACCGTACCATTTCTTCCACCCGCTGAAGATCTCCCACCTGGGGGTCTACTCCGAAGTAGTATCGGCCGAATGTTCGGCCGTTTCCTGCTACGAAGTTACTATTTGATGCGGTCGGTTCCGATCCTACACTCCTACACTCTTTCGAATATTGACTATGGTCCCGACCCAACTGAGTCGATCTGAACTTTCTTCGCATTTTTCAATAATATTCGGTTCGGCCATGTGTCGATCCGATCCGAACATTCGCACTTTGCACTTCGGAGTAGGCCCCTCGACATGAGTTGCCTTGGGTAACCTGAAAGTTTTTAAACAGACTCCGGACCCAGGTTGACCGAAGTAAGGAAAACCTGTTCAGGTGGATATTCATACGGCTTCGACTCGTCTCCGCCTTGGGGTGTAAATGTGGTGCTGTTCCACAAAGGATGGGACATTTAATATCATGTCCTGCCTGTCCAGTCAGCTGCACGTTACAGAAACTGATGACGCTAGTGATGGTGCCAAACAGGTATCTAAATTCTGGGCTGAGTCCATTTAGATTACCATGATTTATTGCACAAACATATAAAAAATGTCGTACAAATTATAATATGTATGGCATTTGTGTTGGTCAGTCTAGGGGTTACGTTGCATATTAATTCATATAAAGAATTTTGTTTATTGCATTTGCCGATGCGATTTCGATCATGGATATGACGATACGAACCGTTCTAGTGAGAAACCTACAGGATTTCAAAGACTCTTCTCTGTACCCTTCACTAATACGTTCCCCCATTTTACCATACAGAAAATTCATGCAGTATGTATTATAAATACCTATATTTCAACAGTTCTACTTTACCTTCTACCCATCAGTTTTCCTTTACCCGTCTCTGGGAGTCTACTCTCTAAGCACAAAGTCCGTATAGTGTTGACCGAAGTTACGGGAGTTTCCTAGACCATATCACATGCGGAGATAAGATTAGTTTGAGGCCCGAACTAATAATGAATGACAACACAATTTGACAGCTCCCGACGTGTTTTCCCCGTCCAAAATATTGAATATGACATTCGTTTGACGGATCAAGTATTTTCAGACGGGCCCGTATATTCGTTGACGGACTTAAAGAGTAGGCCTGATTTTTGTAGACATTGCAATAGACCTACCTTTACGGAGCTTGTTCATCTCCCCAGTCGGCCAATAAGTATTTTTGCGTAAACTTTCGAATAATTCATTGATTTCCGTCGCATCCTTCACTTTTAACAATTTCGCGAGTGAACCGCATGGTTCTGTTTGTGACTTGGCTAAAATAACAAATGATAGTTTATTTTTATTTTTATAATACTGTTAAATCTAAGATTTTTCTGTTTTTTTAAGTAGCTATATTTTTTGTCTTAGCATTGGGCAGATACATTTATTGTCTTTATTTATTTATTAACCAACATATCTACACAATAAAGGTCGAAAAAACTTGAGAGGTGTCAAGGGACACCCGGATGGAACGAAGTATAACTGGCTTGCTTTCTATATGAGAGAGAGAGAGAGACAGACAGACAGAGAAATACGCGCACGCCGGCGCCGCACGGCTTACAACTATAGCAAAAAGTGTCGTTTCAACTTTTGGTCTTAATTTTTTCCGTCTAGCCCCCTTTCGCAACGCGCGATAAGGAACTTCGTTCCAAAAATGCAGCTATAGCGACCTCTGCGGTGCCACCGACGACGATGCGATGGAAGTGGCGACGTTTAGGGGCACCAAAATTTAATATACTGTCGATGTCGTGCCATCGACACGGCGGCGAAGTCGAAGTATAGAGATAATGTGGTAATTTTTGGAACGAAGTTCCTTATCGCGCTTTGCGAAAGGGGGCTAGACGGAAAAAATTAAGACCAAAAGTTGGAACGACACTTTTTGCTATAGTTGTAAGCCGTGCGGCGTGCGCGTGTTTCTCTGTCTGTCTCTCTCTCTCTCTCTTATAGAAAGCAAGCCAGTTATACTTCGTTCCATCCGGGTGTCCCTTGACACCACTCAAGTTTTTTTTTACGAAATGGCAGCAAGAAGTGTTATTTTACAGCGGCTAATTAAAAGTCCGTCGGTAGGTAGGTTATTACCAAAATTGCGTATGAGATTTTTACTCGACCTACCTTTAAACATTTTCTTCATAATCAGAGATTCATCTTTTTCTTCTATTACTTTACGGAGTGGTGTACATGAAATCGTTTCCTTCTCTAAGTCTGAAACTGATATTAAGGTATTACAGAAGTGTGATCTATTTTTTTTAAATTTATTTATTAATTTTACTTTATTGTACACCAGAAAATAGATAGCAAATAAAATACGAAACATACCAATTGCCTTATCGCTTTTTGCGATCTCTTCCAGGCAACCTTGGAATGGAGTGATTGCGTGGAGATAAAATGGACACAAAACTAACTAATTATTTATCTCATGATAATAATTTCGATTTCAAATGCATCTGTAATTGCTAACTCGCTTTGAGCAAGCGCGGTAATCAATGGTCATGCCTTCTCTGTATGATAAAAACTTGAGAGGTGTCAAGGGACACCCGGATGGAACGAAGTTCAAAGAGAGAGAGAGATAGACAGAGAAACACGCGCACGCCGCACGGCTTACAACTATAGCAAAAAGTGTCGTTCCAACTTTTGGTTTTAATTTTTTCCGTCTAGCCCTCTTTCGCAACGCGCGATAAGGAACTTCGTTCCAACAGGCGTTTGCTCTGCAGTGGAACAGTAACAGGCTGGTATTTTTTACAAGCTTTTATTTTATTTCGATTTACCTGGACTGTGCTGTTTCCCGGCTATAAATTGGTACACATCACCCCTCTTATCAGATAATCTCCTCCAAAAACTTGATTTCCTAATGTCGATAATTTTTCGCATTTTTAATTTACGTAATGGCTTGTCAAATTCAGGGACTACTTGCAGTAGCAAATTCTTTTCACTTTCTGAAACGAAATGTATTCCAGCAGATGTTGAGCACGTTAAGCCGTTGGTCCCGGCTGTCATTCGTGGATCTTTGACAGTCGTTACGGGTAGTGAGAAGCCCGAAAGTCTGACAACCAGTCTTACCAAGGGGTATCATATTACCCAGTAACTGGGTTGTGGAGGTCAGATAGGCAGTCGCTCCATGTAAAATACTGGTATTCAGCTGCATCCGGTTAGACTGGAAGCCGACCCCAACATAGTTGGGAAAAGGCAGATGATTATGATGTTCAATTATGGAATCTCCCTTTAGGTCTCGGTACATGACGCCAGGGCCGCAGCGGCTCTGAACCGCATGTTTGTGGATAAGAATGAATGTCTTGCAAAAGCCGCACCGCTGCACGCTGTCGCACCGACGCCACGCCGGAACCGCGCGTACACCGCATTGATGCTGAGTTATAAATAGTAAAGCAACGATCACAGTTCAGTAAGGCATAAGGATTTCCGATCAAATATGATTTACTGACCTTAAGGTTACGACCAGTCTTTCCGCCGCAGAAATGCTACGTCGCATATATCTTGATGCTGTAGTTTACTTCACAAAATGCTTAGCATAACAGAATTTTTGAAATGAAATTACTTCAAAATTTCTTATTTCTTCAAAAACACGTGAAATTTACATTTAAGGTATATCAATATTAAATTATCAATATTAATTCACATTTAAGGTATATCAATATTTTTGTTGAACTGTGATCGTTGCTATACTATTTAACTCGGCATCAATGCAGTTCCGACGCGGCGCTGTTGCGGCGCACGCACGATATTAATTCGTATACACAAACATGTGATCCGGTGCGGCTCCGGCGTCATGTACAGGAAGCCTAATAAGTTATCTTACAATGGGTTACCTCCAGGACTTCTCTTCCCGTCCTCAGAGTCACGACTTCTTTTCCCGTCCTCAGGTTCACGACTTCTCTTCCCGTCCTCAGGTTCACGACTTCTCTTCTCGGCCTCAGATTCACGACTTCTCTTCTCGGCCTCAGATTCACGACTTCTCTTCCCGTCCTCATGTTCACGACTTCTTTTTCCGTCCTCAGGTTGACGACTTCTCTTCTCGGCCTCAGATTCACGACTTCTCTTCCCGTGCTCAGGTCTACGAATTCTCTTCCCGTCCTCAGGTCTACGACTTTTCTTCCCGTCCTCAGGTTCATCAGAAAAATACTTCGACAATGCACTATTTCTTCCTGTTTTGAATAACCTTAAGCCGCGGCCGCCTGGTAATTTTGTTATTATGAGTCCTGTATTATCCCGTGCCCAACACTTCGGGGAATCTGGTTTTTTAAACTGTGTTCCTTTCACTTTTAGCTCTTTCTTTTCTGTAATTACATTGAAAACAAAGGAGTGATAGACACTTGGGCTCGCCTAGATACATAATATGTTTTTTATATTAAGATTTTTATGAGATTACCTTTAGAGACTTTTCTGATGATTTCCGACTTCGTGTTAGTACCAGTATCTTTTTTTCTATTTCGTTTTATTCTATTTCTGATTAGATTGTCTAAAGATGGCGTAACTTCCCCCTTTTGCATTGCTACGATAAACATTTTTTAATTATTATTTTATTTTAATATGGCTAAAGAATGTTATTGAGAGCATACCTTTATCCATCGCTTTAATGATATCAGGGTCGACGTATTCTTGTTCGTTTTTCATTCGTTTCTCATATTCCGCTGGTGTTTCGTCTTCATTCATCATCAATTCAAGGACAGAGGGCGATACTAGTCCTGCTGCGATAGCTAAAATAAAATAATTAAGTTTTTTTTACCATTAGCAACTACATATTGCATCAATGTTTTCATTTAAGTCTAAATATGGAAGAAAACCCCACGTACTTACCTATTATGGTAAAGATAAAAAATTTAGAAAAAAAATACGTTTACTCGTGGTAAACAAAAAAAAAAAAACAAGGTGGGGTAAATATGCGTCACATCCACGTAAAATGGCCATCGTTCAGCATAATACGATACAATTACGATAAAACGATACGAAACGATATAATTTAACCTAATTAATTGTATTTCGACAAACACGGCTAGCCCACTGCCACTTCAACTGGCTTATTCTGCAAGCTATGTTAGTAACTCCGGACCGATGGACGATGGAGCAGACGAGTCCTGAAGTAGAGACTGAGTATCGACAAGCATAGTGTGGGTCATCGCTGCCAAGTTAGATGACCTTAAAAATGAGGCTGGGACAGATTGAATGCGGAAGGCGGACCACAAGGTCTTGTGGCGCAGCCTGGGTGAGGCCTATGTCCAGTAGTGGACTGCGATAGGCTAAATTGACTGAATTGTATTTCATAATATTCGTAATTTTCTACCAACTTACCTTTACTGACTTCATCCAAAATCTCACATTCCCCGTCTTCGGTACCTAGTTTGGCGAGTATATCCCTTCTATTCATTTGTCTGTTACATTTGTTTGCTAAAAGTTTTTTATAGAGTGGTCTATCTTGTTTGCCTTTATTTAAAATATCTTCTATGACAGACGGTGTTACTTTCCCTTTTTTTATAGCTGGAATTATTGATAAGAAATTACAAATACAAAGTTAAAAGTGCATTAGTTTGCATAGATACTTAGGTAGATCCTACTTGGTACTAAAATTATAAAACTGAAAGTTTGTATGTTTGGACGTTTGTTACTCATTCGCCTATAAAAGCAAACACCTGATTGGTTGTATGGCAGTTTATCTAATACCTTTAGTGACTTTCTTTACGATTTCAGCTCTGCCCTTACACGTGCATAACTTCTCAAATGTTTGAGCTTTATTATTTGATTTCAGAAGGCGTTTGCATTCCAACGTTCTTAAGAATGGCTTCGCTTTATCTTTGTTTATCATCGATTCTATGAGATACGGTGATACTTGACCAGATTTTATAGCTGAAAAAGAAATCACAGTAATTTTATTACGTTATCTGCATACATATGTCCATTAGATTTAGAGATGACGAGACGACCTGGACGCGTATAGCGAGGGCTGTAAAAAAAGTGCTTACCATTGGAATACACTTTACATACCTTTAGCAATATGATCGACAATTTTATCAATGCCTTCATCGGTGCGTAGGTTGTAAAATATTTCATTTTGATCCATTGTTTTCATACGACTCTTGCTTCGTAATCTTTCTAATAATTTTCTTTGCTTAACCCCGAGATACATATCGTTGTTTATCACCATATCCAGAAGTGGTGGCGATACATCCCCTCTTTTTATGGCTTAAATAAAAAAATACATTAGCTGCAAGTAGGTACTACTATGTTAACGACTACAAAGATAATGTAATCAGCTGGGCAAAGTATAACTTTGCTTTACGTAATTGGACGACATAAAAATACAGTTTTTATTTATGAGCACAAACGCTTGTGTCTTGAAGTGTAATGGGATTCGTACGAATCCCATTGGTAGGTACCTATGGGATGATAAAAAAAGTTTTGTTAACTCTCCAGTCATTTGGATTTCTTCTAAGTTAACGGCAGTAAGCTCTTCTTACGGGTTATTCCGTTTCCGACCGAGAATCTACCCTGAGCCTATAAATTCCGTTTATAAAACTAGGCCTAGGTCGATTATCGGACATGTGTTTCCGCGTGTCCACCTTAGGGTGGGTTTTTTGGGATGGATTAGCGGAGTAATCGCTCCTTACGCCAGATCAGTGGGACAATTCTCGTAATTTTAAGAACGTTCACAGTCAGAAGGTCAATTCTCGTAATTTAAAACGTTCAAACGCAGTCACATCTCAGCGACAAACAAATGTCAAAAACTTGCCAAAATGTAGGGCAATTAGAAGTATTTTTTGACAGATTGAGACTGAGATCAGACTGTGAACGGTCTTAAAATTACGAGAATTGCCCCTCAGATCTCAGTCTCAATCTGTCAAAAATTCCTCTAATTTTGGCAACATTTTGGCAAGTTTTTCACATTTGTTTGTCGCCGAAATGAAACTGCGACTGGATTTTGAACGTTTTAAATTACGAGAATACGCCTTCAGATTACAAAAATACGGACAAAATTCAAATTCCTTTTTTCAAACGTGAGCATCAATAGTCATTTGTTTTTGCTAATAAGAACTTGCTTCTGTCTACCAAGCGAGTTGAATTCATAATTCTATTAACATTAGAAGCCTTTCTACTTACCGTTACGGATCTCATACATAATTTCTGCCTCGCCGACTTTGGTGCCCAACTTAGTGAGTATTTCATTCATAGTCATCGGTAACATTACCGTTTTGCTTCCAGGTTTCATAAACTTTACATCCTTTCTTTTATTGAACCCTGAAATCAGCATTAAGTATGTTAATTTCATTACATTGATACTGCAAGAAGAATAAAATATGGGGCGGCAGGGACAGGAAAAAAATCTGCTGTTTCATACAAAAGTGCAATACCTCTATGTACACACGGCTACACGTCAAGCTATACAAAACCAGTTTGTCTTGGCCTCACTTTGTATGATATTTTCTCACAATGAACGGTCAGCTAATACTGGTTTTGCATAGCATGATGTGTAGCCGTGTGTACTTACGCGGCCAAAATGTATGAAACCGCATTTTTTTTTTTTACTGTCTACATGTACTGAGTCCATGGTAACAGATTCCCTGTATTCAGCGACAAACTCTAAGTACTGATAAAATAAAATGATAAGTGCAGACAAGTCCAGTCGAACTCGTAATTAATCTTCACTATGGTTGAAACTGTCTAACATTACATTGATCTCCAAGCAAAAATAGACCTTGACGTTTTGCATTCAAACTCAAGGTGGTCAAGCAATTACGAGCCTTACTATGCAGTCAACCGCGCGTCCTTATTAACATATTTTTGGCAGCAGGCTTTATTTCCTAGCATTAGGGTTTTAGTAGTTCAAGTGTTACTACAGACGTAAGGCTCACAATTTCCACTTTCTCTCTTTAACTTAAACTGTCAGTATTTTCAAATTAGACCGGTCATTCTTTGACAGTTGTGTGAAATGCTTATAATACGGCAAATTGACGTTCGTGAAACTTGCTTAACAATTAATTTCCCTGACTGTACAATAAAGCGGTTTATTTATAAACGATGTTTAAGTGACGTTCAAACATCAACAATGTATGGATAAACATTCGCTAATAACTACTTTACTTTGAGCAACGTTTATGAATAAACAAAATGCTTACATTTGTAGCCCCGTTTCTTGGTCTTCCACGAATCCTTAGAGGGAAATATATTGTGTAATTCAGTTTCTGATTCCCTCCATGATAGACTAGGCTTCATGGCTACTGATTTATATTCTGTATCATTGACACTTTTTATTACTTTTAACGTCTTACTTTTAACGTCTGTACATGCCGGCGGGAATTTCTTATTATTTGTACGTCGCTTTGAAAATATATCATGCAGTTTGGCTACTGGTGACAAATAGGATTTGCTTCCCATCCTTCTTAGCAGTGGTTTACATCTTTTATCACACTTTTTATTAGACATTTTATCTTTATTCAAGACCATGTTCTTCCACGACGGCGTTTTTTGTGGTTTTTTCGAACCTAAAAACCAAATTCTAAAGAGTAACAAACCTTTTTGGCATAGGTACCTATACCGTTTTTCATTTCATAAAATGGCGGACGATAGGTATGCCAGGTTCCATACAAAAATTTTGAACTAATTTGGATCCAGTATTTTTATCCAGCGTTTAAACCCACTGTCGTCACACTGGACCGGCCATCGGCCAATTAGCGACTGTTTTATTCAGATTGAGCGCTAGATACTGGTTGCTAGACAGGATTTAACCGTGTTCACATTGGTCAAATAGCAAACCAGTGTCACTGGATTCCAGTGCTGGAATGAGATTCTATGATCAATGTTAATGAGCCTTAGTGATGATTCAGAAAATATTTAAAATCAAAACTGGAACAGAACCTCTATGAAATTTTCTGAAGTCAATTGGAATAAGAACTTATTCGAAAGTGGTGACAACGGCTTCGTTCAAGAATAAACAAGGATAAGCGCCTCAAAAACGGCCAGGAAAAGAAACCAACGAGGTAATGTTGTGCTACGTGAAATAGAATAAAAACGAATTACCTAAAAAAATATTTCAAACCAATGTGTTAGATTATAAGTTTAAATTTTATAATAAATATTGAATCAGCCCGACACTATCCAACAGGTCTTGCTTGGCGTGAGTTGAACGATGCTACATTGGACACGCAAATTCGCCAGCAGAGAAACATAAAGTCATGACAATTATGTAAAGAACATCAGGGACTGCTTCCCAGTTACAGGAAATTGGTTGACGTAGCAGATTCCGGTGAGTCCCGATCTTCTACTTTGTTTTGTAGCAGTATGACTCAAAGCTGGTCGTTTGTATAGATGTTAAAAAGAGTTAGCGCTAATACACTGCCCTGAGGAAGACCGTTCATTTGTCGTCACCATTTGCTCTTACCAGGCTGGAAACAAATCTGGAAGCGGCGGTTGAGTAGAATTTTGCTTAAGATGTTTACAAAACCTTGTTCGTTAATAAGGGTGCTCACTTTGGCAAGAGGTCTTTTGATGCCAATTGTGGTGTAAGCTGCTGGTAAATCAACAAATCAGACACTAGTGACTCTGTTGGCCTCGTACCCATAATCTAAATATTGAGTTAACCGAAGAACTTGACTGGAGCAGGATTTACGTCGTCTTAAACCACAATCACAATTGCCACAATCTACTGGGGTCCGACAACATAAAATTTAAAAAAGAAGACTACCATCGATACGAAAAGAAGAAATTGAGCAATGAAAATTTTGTTCATGATCCTGTCCCTTACCTAAAGTATTCTTCATCAATGGACAACAGAGTGAAAATATTGAACACGTAAACAAATGAAAACGAATCATACATGAGAGGTCGAACATATAAAAAGTTAATGGCCATCACTTTAATTTTAGAGGGGTATTTTAAACTCTTAAAGCCACCTTTTTTGACAAAATAAACAGTTAGTTCTTATTAAACATCGTGAGGTTTCTATATGAAATAATAAAATATCAATCATTTATTGCATTCCACAATTTGTAATGAGTGATAAAACTTAAGCTCTGGCCAAACTGAAGAGAACCTCGTGCGTGATCCGAGACGAAATTGGCTCTCGCTAATGTGCCACTAACTTTTATGAAGGTGTTCCAAACTGGCGCAAATAGTCGAGTGATGAATTATTAAAAAAATTGACGAGGGCTGTCGCGTCCAAAGGGGAATTCACCTCAGTGGTGCCTTAATGTGACCAGAGCTTTATAATAATTCAAGCATAGACCACCGACGACGATGATCAAGACGCAACGAAAACGCCTGGAAGAGCTATTGGGTTATGAAAGAACTTATGAAGGGTGATCTTCCTTTGTCCCATGCCAAGCCATGGTCCGGGGTGAGAGGGAGTGGGAGGCAGTCACCTCCTTCTGCGAAGCAGTCATGCTAGCGAAGGAGGTGGCGGGGTGGGCGAGGGAACGCACTTTGCGCACCTCACGCCTCAGCCGCCGCGGGAGACGCTCCGGGCGTCGGGAGCCGCGTGACGACTCCCGGCCACCGTAGGCGCGGGCCTGCGGGCGGAGAGTAATGGGTAGCTCTCCGTCCGATCAGGACTAGGCCCGTGCCGGACGGCGTGTACGTGTTCCACGCGCGCCTCAAAGAGATGTCAGCAAAAGAGACGGGGCCCCATAGGGCCGAAGCCTGCCAGGGTAGTGGGACCATCCGAAAGGGTTTACCGCTGCCCTGGAACATAAAGGGCTAAGGAAGGAACACGGGTGGGTTTTAGTCAGTAAAAGTCCGACACTCCCTTCTGCTCCACCCAGAGCGGGAGGAGTCATTTGATGATTTCCCATCCTCAAAAAAAAAAAAAAAGGGTGATCTTCCTTTGTCCTATAAGAGAAGACTCATTGACGTGTGCATATTTAACATCTTCTCATATAGTGGTCAAACATGGTCTTTGACAAATCGGCAGAGGTCCACGCTCGAGGTTTGCCAGAGGGCTATGGAACGGAGTATTCTGGGTATCAAACTAACAGACCGGGTTAAGAATACGGCCGTTCCATCACAAAAATAACTGATGTCACTTGGAAAGTCGCCACGCTAAAATGGAATTGGGCTGGACACATCTTCAGCATCTCAGGGGATCAATGGGCTAAACTTACTACCCAATTACTTTTTTACTTTAACTTACTACCCAACTTACTACCCTCTTAATGGCGCGACATCGCGACAGGCTCAGACGAAGATGGCGGGATGAGCTGGACTCCTTCAACAAGAACTGGTCCTCAGCAGCTTTGTACAGAGAGAAATGGAAAGAGAGTAGGGAGGCCTTTGCCCTGCAGTGGACATCACAGGCTAATAAATATAATAAATACATTTCCTTCTTGATCCGGATACTGGTATCTATATTATATATATGAATCGTTTTTTAAATCAGACAATGTATTTTTTCCAAAAACTCCATAAACCATGTGTCGCACAGCTCACGCGGTTCTATCATCCGTAATATGCGGCATACAAATGTTAGTGAGGGTCTTTATGACCGTGATCCTCATGATTGAAAACGTGATAAGAATGATCCTGCAAACGTTATACAACTTTATATCATTTTTGCTGCAAATGATATCACTTATACCGATCTGTGTCGTGTTCCTACTGACGGCCAGGCTTAAAGTGTTTTATGTGCGGGTGGAGGGCCTTGCCCAGTGAAGTAGCTTGGCTTGGCAGCACCGAGCTACTTCATTTAAGACTTACATCTATTACAGCTTCTGTTGGCTAACATATCTGGCAGTTTTGTTACTGATTTCACATGATGACAGTGAGTGGCAACCCTTCCTTTTTTCTTCTTTGGTTTATCTATCATCAATTTTATAACCGAAGGCGATATCTGGCAACCCTTTATAACTGAAAAGAAGTTTGTATTTTTACCTACTGCTAAAATCTTCTATGAACTCTACAGGATATTTTTGGTTAAAAATGTTTGATAGTATATGTAGAGGTATGAGGAACAGAGTGTACAGTTCACTCATCCTCCTTAGAAAAAGGATGATCCTCCGACCAGACGGGCGTTGTGTCTGGTGGGCAACTGCCGGAGGATTGATGTCGGGACTTTATAAGTTGCGCGGTAAACTCTACTTGCACGATGCAGATATAGATGCCGCAACAGAAGTACCCACAGAGCACGGAGTCGATAGCATTACTAATAAAATTCGTGGTGCTGAAATTGCGTTGGTCTGTATGAAAAGTGTTGACAATGCCGCTTCTTGTAGCGACTGTCGAGGCGTTTTTCGTGCTGTGTGGTAGTAGTATTGATAGCTTTGAATTGGATCTGGTAGACGTTGCTACCTTTTGCATATGGAGGTAATGAGTGAGCAAGGTCAATCTTGCTATTTTCAAAGTAATGGATTATAATAATAGGGAATATGCATGTATTTAAAAAATATTTTTATTCGATAGTTTAGTCGCCATATAATAGTAAAAAAATATTCAACGACAAAAAGCTATTAAAAGTAAATAAAAAAAAAAACTTAAAATAATAGCCAACCGACACCGACCTTAAATGCCCTCCATTTTGGTGCGCTTGGTGTGACGTCATAGTTCATAACATTTTCAACGGACTGAATTTCAAACTATAAAACATTGACATTTATTGTTGTCACATTCGGACTGAGCAATGGCATCGCTTTTATTAGAAGTTCCCACAGTTTTATTGCATATTTTTTCTTCCTCAAAAATAAATTATAATTAAAAATATTGATGGAAGCATAATAATTATGCTTCCATCAATATTTTTAATATTTTTAATTACAATTTAATTTTGAGGAAGAAAAAATTACTTAAAAATGACGTCAGAATTATTCTGAAATTGTAAAGATAGTTTATTAAAAAAAAAGTATTTGACCCTTATTTGTATCACTTGCATATTCCCTATTATTACCATTTATCTCAACATCTTCATCCAAAGTCAACGTTTTACAAAGAAATACTTCCTTACCTTTACCGACTTCTTTCAAGATTTCAGCTCGACCAGCACGGGTGCCTAGCTTCTTCGATATTTTTTCCCTAATTAATATTTGTTTCTTATTCTGACATTTTTTGCTTTCATAGAATTCAGCCTCCGTGAGTTCAGTATTCTTCCTAATTGCTAATTCTATGAGGGATGGCGATACTCGACCATTTTCGATGGCTGGAGGTTAAAAAAAGTTGAAAAGATATGAAAAAATACTTCATACTCGTAGAATAAGGTAAAGTGACGTAGATATGACACATTGAGCTAAGAGATTATCACCCTGATGTGAGTGACAGAAATAACCACGACGACGCCGACGGTCAGGACAAAATTCAAAGACTGCCCTTTGTCTTTACTTTCCTAAGTGTCTCATACGATCTTTGACAGTCGTTACGGGTCGTCAGTAGCCGGAAAGTCTGACAACCAGTCTTACCAAGGGGTATCGTACTACCCAGTCACTGGGTTGTGGAGGTCAGATAGGCAGTCGCTCCATGTAAAATATTGGTATTCAGCTGCATCCGGTTAGACTGGAAGCCGACCCCAACATAGTTGGGAAAAGGCTAGGCAGATGATGAATCATTTATTTTTTTACCAGAATACGGTACATTATATTATAGTATTAAGATTGCCCAAACTCAAACCTTCGTACCCGTTTTTATATTTCGAATCTTATTGTTTGAATGAGGTAACTTTCCTTACTATTTAGATTAAGTCACCTGTCCCACCGCCCGCGTGCCGGTGATTAACGAGAAACGATTAGAGCAACTAAAAACAAGTTGGTGAGCAACGAGCAGCGAGTGCAAGACGGCAACGAGTGATTACTCGCTGGTATGCGTATTTACCAAGCATTAATCTCTCAGTGAGTGTTCTCCTCGCCAAGCGAGAGCTCACTCGCTTGGGTCGCGAGAGCTATCAATGAGAGTATTCGCGCTGCGCAAGTACTCTTTTTGATAGCTCTTGCTGCGACGAACGAGTACTTGATCTACTATTACTAACATGATTGACACGGGACCTACAATCTTTTCTACGTTCCTTAAGTGAAAAAATCATTGATAACTAGTCGCTTTTTAGTCGTCGGGGGGACAGATGTCTAAAGTCAGTTTTTGTAATAGGAACTTAAACATTGTCGGAATAAAATTCGAGACTCGAAAATCGTCAGGGCTGTGTTTAAGCCGCACCCTAATTGCGTAACACACGATCAATCTGAATCGGTTTCATTTTGACAATTCAACAACATTCATTGCGTTATTTACGTGTTGAGCAGTCAAATTTTTCGAACTTATGAAGCAATGGATTAGCAATTTGCTTCAAAATGATTCAGATTCTGATTGATCGTGTGTTACGCATTTAGGGTGCCGGTCTAAAGGCATATAATATTGTTCTGAAATAAGACCGGATACGTCTTATTTACGATCGGTAGCCTAAAATTTATGATAAACTAGTATAATAACCTTTTTCGATCCTATCCAGGATTTCAGCGTTGCCATCATCAGTCCCCAGCTTGGCAATGATGTCATACTTGTTCCATGTTTTTTTTTTAACTTTACTTTCTAAAAGTTCCATTTTTGATGGAGATATTTGATTTTTCTTCCTAGCTGTAATCGTGGTTTAACGGTTAACAAAGTTCAAAACAAAAACTGGAAAAAGGCGTTTATTTCATGTCAAACCATTGTATGGTCGCCCAGTGGTATCGACCCTGAATTACGAGCTGTAGGTCGTTCAAAACCAGACAGGCACTTTGTGAATTTAATTTTCATTACCACTGCTCACAAAACGGTGAAGGAAAACCCCGTGAGGAAACCGACATGTCCTAGAACCGAAAATTCACAGACCACTGGGCCTGCGCTGCGTGGTGGATTATGGCCCACTTCCTCTCGAAGAGAGGAGGCCTGTGTCCCAACAGTGGGAACATTATGGGCTGATTATGCTTATACATTATGTAAATTTCAGCATAAATTCAAAGTCATATTCTGAACTTTTACTGACTTAAAAGTTACATATAAAATAAAATAATTAGATGGCTAACAAATCACAATTTTTTCTATACTTAGCTTAAGTTTTTATCAACCATGTTTCACTATGGCCAGTACATAGCAGAGTAAAAAATAATAAAACTGTAAAAATGGTTTTGTTTATTATTTACTTACCCTTCTCAATCATTTTCATGATTTCGCCCTTACCCTTAGGAGAGGCAAGTTTGTCGGCGATGTTCTTCAGGCTCATTGGTCTCAAAGCGCATTTTTTTCCAAATTTTAGAACTTTATCAATCATTGATGGAGTTATATCCCCTTTACTTATAGCTGCAATCAACATTTCGAACGTAATCAGTTGCAAGTGTGTACCAGCAGTGCAATTCTGTATCCATCTCACCGTGAAAACTTAGGTGAAGTGAGCGTGGAGTGAGCTGTCATTCCAAATAAAGCTAGGGTTTGACACTAGGTACTGATAACTCACATCAAGCTCACTTCACTTGAGTTTTCACGGTGAGATTTTTACAGAATCGACCGGCTGGTATTGTATTTACATATTTGATGTTTTCAGTTGTTTTGTTATGGAATAAATTAGATGTTACTTATTACAGAAAACTGCTTAGCAGTTTTAAAGTCTAAACGGCCGACCTATTCTGTAAAAAAAAAAATAGGTGATGTGAGCTTGGAGTGAACTGTCACTTGTGTCAATCCTTAGCATCAGGTGGAATGACAGCTCTCTTCAAGCTCTCTTCACCTAAGTTTTCACGGTGAGATTTATACAGAATACACCGGCAGTTATTTAACACGACATTTACATTATGTCTGGAGTTTAACGAAGACCCACATTGGCCAACGCGTTCATGAAGTATCTAACTAAGTTTTCGTGTTATGACCCTTGTACGTTCCCATATTACCTTTGCGAATTTTGAGGAGAAATCTGCTTGGCTTGTTAGGTATTCCATCTTTATTTTTTGGAGCAGTTTGTTTTATTTGGAGCGATTTGCTGATTCCGCTTTCATTCTTTGCTAAAATAAAAATTATCCAAAATATTTAAAAAAACCGGTCAAGTGCTAGTCGGACTCGCGCACCGAGGGTTCCGTACACATTTGCAGGTATACGTATACACCGTGTTCCAGACGATATACATAAACTTAGACCAGATGTTTAGACCATGGAAATAAGCATTTTTCATTATGGACACTAATAGGTTTTGATTCCCTTGCGAGTGTCAAAATATGCGGCATAAATGGAACATAACGCCCATATCTTTTGATTGCGTTGACTTAGAAGTTTGATTTTTTCACTGCCTGAAGGGCTTACAGGCCTGAGTATTTGATATTTTTCAACTTGATAACTCAACGCGTTTCTTAGAAAAAGGATCTTGACAGACGGACAACGAAGTGATCTTATAAGAGTTCCGTTTTTCCTTTTGAGTTACGGAACCCTGAAAGGTGAGCACCTAACCTTTTTTTTCCTAAAATATTTTGGAACAGACAGTTACCAAAGTACCTGTATTCCAAAAGTATCTGACGAAAACGTAACCAAATGGATCAAAAACGTACACGAGCCCCCCTGTATATTTAACAATGAGAATCTTGTTCGTCATTCTGTTTCGAGTACTCTTGATCTTATTTCATTCCACAATTTGTACTGAGTGATAAACTATAGACAAAGTGAAGCAAATCACGCGCGGGATCCGGGGTCAACTAGCTTGTTTGGAGATTTTTCAAACTGTCGCGAATAGACGAGTAGCGATTTATTAAAACAATCGACGACCGCAGTCACGTATGTTTAGTGACCGTCAATGTAGATCGGGCTTGTGGGTAAGTAATAACTGCCGCACGGGTCGATCGATCAGGTTAAGCTACGGTTGCCGCGGTTGGTCTGTGGACGGGTGACCATCTTCACATACCAAGACCCCTTCGTGCCTCGGAAAGCACGTTAACCCGTTGGTCCCGGCTGTCATTCGTGGATCTTTGACAGTCGTTACGGATCGTCAGAAGCCCGAAAGTTTGACAACTAGTCTTACCAAGGGGTATCGTTATACCCAGTAACTGTGTTGTGGAGGTCAGATAGGCAGTCGCTCCATGGAAAATACTGGTATTGAGTTGCATCTGGTTAGACTGGAAGCCGACCCCAACATAGTTGAGAAAAGGCTAGGCTAGATGGTGATGAGCGTCCCGCGCGGTATTCGCCTCAGTGGGTGCCTCAGTTACTCAGTATGACCAGAGACCATTGACCATTTAGGAGCTACTATAAGACTTACGTTTGGCTGGAACTGTCAGATGTTCATCTGATAGTTTTGTTTCTAATTCGGAACAGGGACAGTCCTCACTTCCTTTCTTCTTTGGTTTATTTATCATCAATTTCAAAACCGAAGGCGATACCTTGCAACTCTTTATAACTGAAAAGAAGTTTGAATTTTAACCTACTGCTAAAATCTTCCATAAACTCTACAGGACACTTTTGGCTAAAATGGTCGGTAGTATTCATCTACCAACCCGCACTGGGCCCGCGTGGTGGATTACGGCCCACTCCCTCTCACTTAGAGGAGGCCTGTGTCGCAACAGTAGGAACATTATAATATGCTGTATATGTTATATATAGCGTACGGAATGACCGCGCCACCGGCATTGTCTAGGGATGGCAGTACTAATACAACTCGTGGTGCTTAATGTGCGTTGAGAAACATCACGGACCGCCTACAAAGCCTTCAAAGCTTCAGTACGTCATGTGTGCTGTAGTGCGAGCAACCAGTGAAACGCTTTGTTTGTATCAAAATTGTTGTCAATGCTGCCATCTAAGTAGTGCCCTATAAGTATGTGATATCCGTTGTATTGTTGATGGTGAAGCTGCATCCGGTTAGACTGGAAGCTGACCCCACCATAGTTGGGAAAAAGCTAGGCAGATGATGATGATGATGATGTTTTTGGTGAAATTAATTATTATTATATAATTCCGCCTCTAGCAGTGGCCGACGAGGCGTCTCTGTACTCTAGGTAGTGTTGATAGGAATGTATTGGGAAATGTTGTAACCTGTAGGTTATAAATGGAGCGTGCGAGTGACCAAACTCACGGCTATTTTCAAGAAAAAGGTTGCATTACTCCTCTAGTTTTCAGACATTTTCATCATCATCACCCACAGTCAACGTTTTACAAAGAACTACTTCCTCACCTTTACCGACTTCTTCCAGGATTTCAGCCCGACCAGTACGGGTGCCTAACTTCTTCGATATTTCTTCCTTATTTAATATTTCTTTCCTATCCTGATATTTTCTGCTTCTGATTGCCAGTTCTATGAGGGATGGCGATACTCGACCCTTTATGATGGCTGGAGGGTAAAAAAACTTTTAAAATTAGGAAAGAACCCAAGCTCGAAGAATAATGTAAAGTTCTTATGCGTAGATATGATACATCGAGCTTTAAAAAGAGACAGAGAGAGAGAGGGACAGAAAAGAGATTCACAAAGAGACAGAGAGAGCGAGAAGAAATTCACAAAGAGAGATAGAGAGAGAGATACTGGTATGAGTGATGGAGATGGCGCTCTACTAAGCCGAAATTAAAAGTCTCGCGCTCATTTGACCAGGCCGCGCCGCATTACAACGCATTGGAAAAATCCTCCTGCATCACTTTAGTACCTACAGTCCTACATGTTTTAAGAACAAATTGCACACTACTGGCGGGCCGCCGTACAACGTACTGATCGGTTACCAGACGAACTGTTTCCAACCACGCGCGAACTGAATTGATCTCAGTAACTAAGTTAGGACACCATCCCAAATGGGTTAGGTTAGGTCAGAACTGTGACAAATGAAAATAAAAGCTAGCCATGCCGCGGAAGCGGCTGACGACGTTCGCTACATCCAAGTTAGTCGCAGTTTCTTTGCTTTAGACATATCGTATTTTTGACAGTCGTTACGAAAGTCTGACATCCAGTCTTACCAAGGGGTATCGTATTACCCAGTAACTGGAAGGTCAAAACAGGAAGGTTGTGAAGGTCAGATAGGCAGTCGCTCCATGTAAAGTACTGGTATTCAGCTGCATCCGGTTAGACTGGAAGCCGACCCAAACATAGTTGAGAAAAGGCTAGGCAGATGATGATGATACATCATCATCATTCTCCTGCCCTTATCCCAATTCGATGATACATAATATAGTATTTTTAAGTCCCCAAAGTAGGGATTATTTAAAGTTCAATTAAATACAAGCCACAGTTCATTACCTTTAGTGACGTTCTTCAGGATTTCATCTTTCCCATCATCAGTCCCCAGCTTGGCAATTATGTCATACTTGTTCCATTGTTTTTTTTTAACTATACTTTCTAAAAGTTCCATTTTTGATGGAGATACTCGATCTTTTTGGATAGCTGTAATCATGGTTTAACTGTTACCAAAGTTAAAAACAAAATCTAGAGGTGCCACCATAAAATTCGAAGTCATATTGTGAACTTATACTAACAAAAAATTACGCATTAAATAATTATTGGTAGGCTAACATACCACAGGTATTTTTATAGCGGTGTTTTTTATTAACCTTATTTCGCCATGGCCACCACATAACAGAGGGCAAAAAGGTTTTGTTTGATATTTTGTATTATACTATATTATATTATTTTGTAAACTTACCCTTTTCAATCTTTTTCATGATTCCATCCCTACCCTTAGGACTGTCGAGTTTGTCGGCAATGTCCTTCTTGTTCATTGGTTTAAAAAATCGTCTTTCCCCAAATTTTCTTAAACTTGATTTATCTTTTCTGCTTAGAACCTTTTCAATAATTGATGGGGTTATGACCCCCTTACTTATAGCTGAAATCAATATTTCGAAGGTTTTTATGATCAGTTAACAGTAGTTTTTGTTTCATTGTGAAATAAATTAGATCCTTATCACAGAAAATTGTGTTTGTCAGTTCTTCTTCGTGGTATCGATGATTCCATTGGTTTGTTTTAAATAAGAGACTAAATGATATAAGAAAACTTACTTAGGCGGGCCCTAAACGGTCAAAAACATTGTACAATTACTGCTAATGTGCAATATATATACGCCCTTACATGTTGATCGTTTTAATCCTTAAAAGGGGTCGTTGTACTCATCATTATGAACAACTTTTACTACGGGACCAACCTTGAAATCGTGAAAAAAAATCAGTTGTTCCATACAATTTAGAGTTATGCGAACATATGTAAATCTATAATGATGAGTACAATGAACTTTTTTAAGGATTAAAACGATCACAATTTAACGGTGTATATAATAGTTTAGGAGGCGCCTAAATAAGTTTTCGTGGTAGGACCTCATTATGTTTTTTACCTTTCCGGATTTTGGGAAGGATTTTGTTTATCTTGTCAGGGATGCCATCTTTTTTTTTTGGAGCTTTACGTTTGCTGGTTCCGGTTTTCTTCTTTGCTGAACAAACATTATCCATAATATTAAAAAAAAATCAGAGTATCTAACCTCATTACATTTTCCTAAGAGCTAAAATATCTGTTCATTTTATTAAAATCTAAACAAATGTTTCAGAAAACGTATTGTAGATGCCAATTTGTAGTGCCAGTACTAAAAACACTACAAATTGAGTGTTTGATTTAATTATTGGAATACTTATAGCCGAAATTGTAAATTTAAATCACCTTAAAGGTGTTTGTCATTTGACAATAAATTGAGGTTAATTTAATAACTTTTTATTTCGTCGATGATGTTCCAATCACAATTCATAAAATAATTGTTGCAATATATAAAATTGATACCAGAATGTGATACTAATTTCCTTTAGTGAGTGATTGCATAAGAGTTTAACCTGAACAGGGTCTGTTGACACTTTCCTCAGAAACTTTTGGAACAGTCCTTACATACCTTGTGGCGAGTCTAGATAAGGCGAACAACTTCTGTTGGCTGAAATATATAAATAATAATAATAAATTGTTTATTACCACAAATTTCAAGTACATTGCACTGTATACAGATTAAATATCTTAATTTAGCATTAGGTAGATAAGTACAATAGGTCCAACCCTGTCCCCTAAACTAGGCTAGGCCTGTATCTTAGGGGCTGTCTCCACGAGCGAGAGAATCGCGACGAGTCCGCCCTTATATCGTCGGATAATCTCCACGAACGAGCGATAATTCCGCCGCGTATCGTCGCGAGTCGTTACGGAATCGCGGCGATTCCGCGGCGACTCGTAACGGTATCGCCGCGTTTCCTTGACGTCACAACGAGAGGCAATGCTGAAATGACGCTGCGTTTGACAGCGCGCCCGCCGCGCGCTCGTCGCGAGGGCGCCCCGAGCGCGCGGCGGTCGCGTTGCTAGTCGCGGCGGGCTAGCAACGATGTAATGACGTTTTGCGTGCTCGTTGCCACCGTTGGAGACAGCGCCTTAGGCGCTGTCTCCACGAGCGAGAGAATCGCGGCGATATTATCGCCGTGCCACGTTTTTCTATACACTCTCTATGGAACCGTCTCCACACGGCGATATTATCGCCGCGATGCGACGAGTGGCAACGAGCACGCAAAACGTCATTACATCGTTGCTAGCCCGCCGCGACTAGCAACGCGACCGCCGCGCGCTCGGGGCGCTCTCGCGACGAGCGCGCGGCGGGCGCGCTGTCAAACGCAGCGTCATTTCAGCATTCTGCGTCTGGCACGTAACTGAATTCCTTCTTTCGTAACGTGACGTCAAGGAAACGCGGCGATACCGTTACGAGTCGCCGCGGAATCGCCGCGATTCCGTAACGACTCGCGACGATACGCGGCGGAATTATCGCTCGTTCGTGGAGATTATCCGACGATATAAGGGCGGACTCGTCGCGATTCTCTCGCTCGTGGAGACAGCCCCTTAGGGGGCAGTACCCGGCTATAAAGTATGCTTATATGATTCTATTGTGGCAGACGTGCCAGTGGACTGTGTCAAGTGGGTGCATTATTGATCTTGTGGTAAACTTTAAAAATGTGAGAGTGAGAAAGTGAAGAGTGAATTTTATTGTATAAGAGTAAATGTTTGATGATTGTGATTGTGTGAGGAAGTGGATGGGGTGTTTTATGATAGTGTTGTGTGTAGTGAATGAAGTGAGTGTATGGTTGTAGTGTGTTTTTTTTTTTTTTTTTTTTTTTTTTTTTTTTTTTTTTTTTTCTCTCATCTCTTAATTAAATTGCAAACTATAGTTTTGTATAATTTAGAAGCATTTTTGAAAATTTTGTAAATGTAAGAACCATGGATCCGTTTTTTATGTTATTTTGATGTTGACTTGAAAGAGCATGGCAGTTGAGAATATGTCATGCTCACTTAAATGTCTCACTGGTGGTGGCGCGTGTGTTGGATCATTCGGTTCCCTACGAAATGGTTGAGCTGGGTGGTGCTGATCCACGCGTCATGTTCGTGAACGGGCGCCATCTGTTGAGACTGGTCATCTCTTAACTGCCAGGGCTTATTTTTAATTTTATATTTTTAATTTTATATTTTAATTTGTTTCTTAACATTGTTCTCACATATAGAAGCAATAAGAATAATGTAACCAGGATTTTGTAAAAATGTCTTGATTTAAAAGAGTGTCCGTGGAGTTTCTTGCCCGTTCTTCTCCATAGAGATCTACGCTTTGGAATGGGCAACTAGCTTCAACTTTCTGACTAACTGACCGACTATTTAATTTTGACAATTCAAAAGTGCCTGTAAATGGTTTAATTGAAATAAATGATTTGAGTTTGAGTTTGAGTTTGTGTTAGAGATGTGAGTGATTAGCGCGTGTGAGAAAAATAGGTGAATTTACACATAAATAGGTGTTTATTAGGCGATGTAGGTTAAAAGAGATTAAAAGAGAATGTGTTTCTAATTACCTTGAGTGAGTCATTGCGTAAGCATTCAATCAACAGGGTTATTGCATAACACACTAATAGTAGGAATGCCTTTCCTTTTGACATTTCAACAACATTCATTGGGTTATGTACGTTGTTGAGCAGACAAAGGGGTTCGAACATTCTTCCATGGGAGCTGGCATAGCCAGCCGTCGACATTTTGTTTTTTTTTTTTTTTCAAAACCATGAAACAGATATATTATGGGTAGAGGACACTTGATGATGCCCTAAAGTGTCACGTTGCCGAGATATATTTGGAAGTAAAGTCACCAAGTGAGAACAATGACAATCATTAAAAATGAATTAATCATGTACTTATATAGAGTAGATTGTATTCAAATAATATTTCCCGGCTTGACCTGTCTATCGTTAGCATCAGGCATATTTTCTTCCAATAAGTGCTTGAATTAAGCTGGGAACTATTATTTGACTATAATCTAATGCATATAAGCACGAAGTTAAATGATAAATGACTTTATTTTTGTAAGTAGGTTTGTACAAACACTTTTACACGTCAATCATATTTTAAAACTAGATGAGGTCGGCATTAATTAATTTTTAATGATAAGCATTGATCGCACATGACAACCTCACCTCCAAATATCTCGACAACGTAAAACTTATGGGCACCATGTTGCAAAGATTTTTCGTTCACTTAAGTATCCTCTATCCATAAATACCCTTTTAATCGCGATTTTGAAAAAATAAAAAAAAACAATCGACGACCGAAACAGCGACTCGGCCAAAGTGGCCGGGTCGCTATGCCACAAAGGTTCTATCCCCTTTTTTTCGAAAATATGAAGTAATGGATTAGCAATATCTTTTAAAATAATATTGTGTGTTGTTATATATTTATGTTCTGTAATTTGTATGGTGTACAATAAAGAGTACCTATTCTATTCTATTGTGATTGATAGTCACGCATTTAGAGCGCTGAGCCGGGTTGGTTTACACTTTTATCACATTATTTTGAAACAGACCTGTCATGCTTTGTGACGAGTCTCTCCATTTCCGTTTCACAGTAATATTTAGTGTTGTAGGTTTCTCATCTGGATAAGGCGAACAGCCTTTGTTGGCTGAAATATATAAAGTTGAAACCAGAATATGTCACTAATTCCCTTGAGTGAGTCATTACGTAAGAATTTAATTTGCGGGATACTTGCGTAAAACACTACAGTACGATTGGCTTTAAGTTTGACAGTTCAACAACATTCATTGCGTTATTTATGTTGTTGGCCTGACAAATTATTCGAACAAATGAGGCAATGTGTTAGCAATATCTTACAAAATGATTCAGATTGTGATTCATAGTGTGTTACGCATTTAGGCTGCTGAAAAGGGTTTGTTTACATTTTTATCAGATTCTTTTGAAACAGACCTGTCATACTTTGTGACGAATCTCTCCATTTCCGTTTCACAGTAGGCACTAATGTTGTAGTTTTCTCATCTGGATAAAGCGAACAGCTTTTGTTGGCTGAAATATATAAAGTTGAAACGAGAATATGTTACTAATTCCCTTGATTAAGTCATTACGTAAGAATCTAATTTGCGGGGTACTTGCGTAAAACACTACAGTAATTATTTTGCAGTGCCCATTGTATATTTTGCAGTGTTTAATGTATTTTTTATGCTTTGTATTTTTGTGGTGTACAATAAAATATCAGTATGAATTTCAGTTTGACACGTCCTTCAACAATATTCATTGCGTTATTTACGTTGTTGGCAAAATATTCGAACAAATGAGGCCATGGATTAGCAATATCTTATAAACTGATTCACATTGTGATTGACAATAGAAAATCAGTACTATTTTATTTATTTATTTAAACTTTTCGCACAAAAAGGTACAAAGGCGGACTTAATGCCTCAGGCATTCTCTACCAGTCAACCAAGGGTGGTGAAGAGATTAGATGGCAGGTGCTTTGGTTGAGAGGGACAATAATAATTAAAAAATAAAACTCTTAAAACTAGGTACACAAATACATAAATAGGTTATATACACATACATATTATTACTATAATATATACTTATAATATAAATATATATATATATACAAAATCAAGGGAGAGATGTGTTGAGATGACTACGCTATTTTTTTTAAAAATTGTTTTGAAAATAACTCTGCAATTTCCGCTTAAATGCATACCGACTGGTGGCCGTCCTGATATCAAGAGGAAGCGCATTCCAAAGAAGAATGGACTGAATATGAAAAGAGGAATGAACAAAGTCAGATGTATGAGAAGGACAAAGTAAGAGAAGATTGTTAGAAGAACGCAGATTCTTAGCGTGTGAAGAACATAGATATTGGAAGTGAGATACGAGATAAGAAGGAGGAGTGGGAGAGTTGAGAAGGGAGAAAAGCGTGGTCAAAGCGCGCAAACTTCTTCTTTGGCGAATGGACATCCATTTGAGCTCAGACCTATAGCTCGACACGTGGTCATATTCCCTAAGGTTGAATATGAACCGGATCCCATTGATGAGCAATCTGTCGACCTTATCCAATATTTATCGTGTTTAGATATCAAGAGCAGTGGTGGTGGTGGCCCAGTGGTAACGGCTGCGACTTACGAGTAATAAGTCTTAGGTTCGAAAGAAATAAAAAGAGGAAGACCGAGAAGAATATACATTGGCAAATTAAAGAGCAAATGTAGTGCTGTAGGGGTTAAGTGTGTTACGCAATTAGAGTGCTGTTCTGAACAAGGTTTGTTTACATTTTATCAGATTCTTTTGAAACAGACCTGTCATACTTTGTGACGAGTCTCTACATTTCCGTTTCACAGTAGGCTCTAATGTTGTAGTTTTCTCATCTGGATAAGGCGAACAGCCTTTGTTGGCTGAAATATATAAAGTTGAAATCAGAATATGTTACTAATTCCCTTGAGTGAATCATTACGTAAGAATTTAATTTGCGGGATACTTGCGTAAAACACGACAGTAGGATTGGCTTTAAGTTTGACAGTTCAACAACATTCATTGCGTTATTTACGTTGTTGGCCTGACAAAATTATTCGAACGAATGAGGCAACAGATTAGCAATATCTTACAAAATGATTCAGATTGTGGTTGATGGGGTGTTACGCAATTAGAGTGCTGAATAGGGTTTGTTTACACTTCTGTCAGATTCTTTTGAAACAGACCTTTCATACTTTGTGACGAGTCTCTGCAATTCCATTTCACAGCAGTTTTCTCATCTGGACAAGGCGAACATCCTTTGTTGGCTTTACCCTTATTCCTTGATTCAAGAATGTTAATCATTTCTGATGGGTGTATAATATTGCTGGTACCCTTATCAATCATCAGTGTCATCATAGATCGCGTTACTTTACCTTTTACTATGGCTAAAATAGAAATAATTATTATTTAAATGTGCAATTCTTCGATACCTTATGGCTAAAAATATTAGTGTCCTTTTAAGGAAAAAAAAAAACATTTAAATAAAATACAAAAACTAAGTGCTAACCTTTGAGGGTCTTGTTCATGTTTTTTATCTCGGCTTTTCTTGTACTTTCTGTATGTGAAACAGTATATAAATCTTGCGTATCAGGAAAATTCTCTGCACGTTCTTTCCTCATAAGCTTAACATCTTGTGGAGAATTCTTATTCAAAAAACTCCAAGATTTGAATCCAATTTTCTTTATGACTTGGCTCATTTTATTACCTAATGTTATAATGGTCGAGCTAGGTTTTTTAATTATTGAGCAAGATATTTTGGAACTGAAGCTAGATGTTTTACTGCTGCGGCTAGGTTTATCTTTTCTTTTGGCCTTGCATTCTTCTGCACTCTTTTTGTTATCTTTTCTTTGTAAATTATAATAAGTACTTGAATCTTTTGAGTAACGAGAATTAAGTTTAACATTTTGTTGTTCAGTCAATCGCTTCCCTTTGTATTTGTTTTTACTTTCAGTATCGAATATATAGGAACGTGTTCTTTTATCATAAATAATTGACATTTTGTCTTCTAACGGTTTAATTTTCTTTGATGGTTTCGCCATGTTCTTTTTCGAATAAAGCATTACAGTTTCAAGTTCTTTTGCTTCTTTTTGTAAAGCTGCTTCAGATCTTTCCAGTTTTTCTATTGCTGCATTAACCGTTTCCATTTCTAATTTCAATGCATTCGCTCTTTCAATTTCTAGTCTTTTTGCGTTAGCTTTTTCTTTTTCTAATCTTTTTAAATTGGCTCTTTGATTTTGTAATCTTTCTTCATCAGAACTTTCAATTTGAAATCTTTCCATGTTGGCTCTTTCCCTTTCTAAGCTTGCTGCTTTAGCTCTTTCCATTTCTAATCTTTCTGCGTTAGCTTTTTCCAGTTTCAATTTTAACGCCTTAGCTTTTTCTAATTCTAATTTTAATGCATTGCCTCTTTCCAGTTCAAATTTTAATGCATTAGCTCTTTCCAGTTCTACTTGTAATGCATTATCTCTTTTCATTTGTAATTTAAAAGGATCAGAACTTTTCTTTTCAAATTGTACTGCAGCTTTAATGCCATAATAAGTTCGTAGTTGAGAAGTACTTGTAAATGTAGTAGAAGTTGAGTTTTTCGGTAGACCCTGACGATTGTCGGAATGTATGTCAAAACCCAAATAAGTGGAGTTTTTCTGTGATTTGTCTTCTCCGTCATAACCTTCTATTTTACTTGTAGATGGCATGCCATGTTTTAATGTATCTAGCTTGTCTAATATTGTTGTTCGTTTGTCATATTTTTGAAGCATGCTCCTCAAGTGAGGCATTATCTCGTTTGATTTTTGATAGTCATCCTGATGAAATTTGTTACGCTTTTGCGGACGGAAACTTAATCCGGATTTGGGTGTTGACGTATATTTTGGAACATTACGTTTGAAAGTCTGTTTTAGGTCGAAATGTTCCTCTCTCTTAAGGAGTTCCATAGCAGTCATTAATAAAATATTGATATTAGCTCGCCGATCTTCAAATGTTACGCGCGAAGTTTTGGTGGAATATTTATTTCTTCCATCGCCAATACTGCTTGATAGGATTTCTTCCTTTTTTCTGTTAATACCAATCGACTCTGCGTCGTGCAAGCTACGTTTCCTTTTCCACAGTAATTTGGAGTGTTTTGTTTTAATTTTAGTTGTGCTCAATGATTTTGATTTGATTGCCGTTCTCAATGTGGATTTGGAAGTGTTCTTCATTTGTTTTGTTGCAGTTCGACCAAAATTTTGCTCTTTTACCTGATCTGCTTGAGAATAATCCGAGGGCATATATTTGCCCGATATATAATACTTGAGAGTTTGTGAGAACCACTTCTTGTTATTAATACCGCAATATTTCGTCGATTTCAATGTTGGACGTCGTTTTTTTGTACGTTTATTGCGTTTGGGCTGATCATTCTTACCGAAGACGCATGAATCAGATAGACATTCGCTAGTGTTGATTTTGTTAAATGATCTTGTTTTAGTAACTACATGCATAACTACCGACTTACTAGGTCCAAACATAGAACGTTTAGCTCTATGCATTCTCATAGATTTTAAATACTGTTTTTTAGCATTTTCATCGGATTCATTAATTGAATCGGCCATGTTGAAAAATTTGTATATGTTTTTATTTATGAAAGTTCATTGATGGTATAACGCGTGACAAAATATTTGTCTCTTTCAAAGTGCATCAAGACTATGATTTTATTGATGTTATCACCTCTTGAGTTTTTTTATTTTTTATCCACTTGCCCACTGGAAACAATAAGTAGGTAGGTTGTTACAGATTTACAAGGTTATTAGAATGTATAAGCATATATAATATGCATGTTAAGTATTTATCTATTATTTGTTACATTTCGTGATGTGGTTGTAAAAGCCCACTCACAAGGAGAGTTGTGACTGTTTAATAGCTAAGATATGTGAATGTGATATACAACCTGCTACTAAATAAGTGGCTTTGTTGATGCAAATGATGCCAATTCGACATGATGGTAAGTACGTATCCTTCAACAAAATTAAGTAATAAATCACCAATATTTACACGTAGGGTGAAGAGCATTTAATTTTCTTCCCCACAATTTGACGAGGCAGACGAGGAGGCAGCTTACAAAAATATTCATAGATAACCATGAATTTTGGAATGGAAATAGATTTCAGTTATTATTGTCATATAAATATCCAAACATTGGTATGAAAAGTATATTTAGATCTGAAATAAGCAGGATAAAGCATTAATATTTGATATTTGCTTAAATTTGCGATAGGAAAACAAATAATAAATTAAAATATTGCTTACCAAATATAGTAAAAACTAATTTTATTCGCTAAATGCTGATGCATGGTTATTAACGTAGCGTAATATGACTAGTCGCCGAGTACCTACGAGCAAACTTATTTGCGCGTACAATACCATGCCACGTAATATTACTAACAAATAATTAAATCGGCCACCTTGCTTCGAGATACGCTTACTACATTACTAAAAGTGTCAAACTTGACATTGGGTATTGTCATACTCACAGAGTATTCCATACTGCTGCAAACGAAGGTAACATTTTAAGAAGGTTTTTAGTTGGTGTACCCATAAATATTTAAAACTGCCGCTTAAAGTTAAGAGAGGTTTAAACACTACAGTGAATGGTTAAACATACGCTTATCATTACTAAACTTTAAGCAACGTTTATAAATAAAGGTGTCCTTTTTAGGTACATGATGCAACGCGAACATGGGTTCATTTGGTGTGCCTTGCCATCGCTCAGTAGGCTTGCTTGCCACGATTTGTCTCACTTTGGGTAAAACCGATTCAGGACAACCACCATAAGTGAGGGTGGACGGCTCCGACCTCTGGTGTGTTTGCGGTGCTTTGACCTATATCATACAAGTACGCTGGACTTCATACTATCGATAACAAAACGAAGACATTTGATTTTCGCCATTTTGGCGCTGATAACAACGTGAGCGCCTGTAAAACTAATATTTTTGATAGCAAATTTTACAAAATGCGCATACTCATGATAAAAATGTTCTAAATATCTCGTAGTAAACACAAAATACACAAAAAAGTCTTATTATATGATTTAGACCTGGGGTATCAAAACAACACGACGGCCATTTGCAATAATGTATCAATATTAGTTCCTGAGACGCTCGCTTTGAATCAGCACAAAAAACAACTGTAATTTCGTATAGTATATTTAGTACAGCGTAGTTGTTTATTACCTATAGGTCAGTGATGCGATGTGATGTCTCTCCACAGACAATGGCTCACCGAGGGGTGAGCATCTGGGCACCTTGCACCGCATGTCCTGTTATTGTGTCACCTGCACACGTGAGGGCTGCGTCACCGAACAGTATTCGCGTTGCTGAATTTTGGGCCAATCAAATTTAAAATATTAAGTAATTTTGCCTGGTATTTTTGCCATTGACCCACTAAGAAGAGTATCTAGCGTCGGTTTTTCTCCACAAATCAAAAGCGCTCGCCTGCGCTCACCAAGTGGTGAGCGCAGGCGTATGTTTGTGTATGTTCGCATTGGTGTTTGGCATTCGTCTCGTTCGAACTTGACCAACATATTTTTTACGGTAGCACTCACCTTATGTAGGTACATGTATTGCCGGCTTTACGATACCTACTTGCATGGACGGTGGCCATTGGCCACGTTATGCTCCTTGCGTGATAGTTTCCATGGAGTTTGAGTGAGGTTAAAATAAAAATCCATATGATGGAAAATTGAAAATTCTTGCAGTCGCCATCTTGGAGTTTCTTTTTGACCTCACTATCGGCTTTCAAAGTCCCATGAAGGGAGCGTAAAGCTTTTCGTTACGCGACCATTTCTACCAGTTTATTCCTACCGCACGCCGCGTTTAAGAACTTCGTTTCAAACCTTCGCTCAACAAGATGGCGATTTTGGTCAAGCGCCAAATAGTTCTTTGCACAGCTATAGGCAGGCATAGCAAGCTGTTGCCTGCTATGCCTACAACTTGTTATTACAAGTTGTAGCGACTACACTTAAAAATTGCGCATCATTTAAAGAATTATTGGTAAACTATACTTCTGCCCGCGGCTTCGCCCGCGTGGATGTCGGAAATTATCCCACGGGAACGTGCTAACAGGATAAAATGTATGTGCTTCCCGAGGATGCCATCTATCTCGCGGGCCCTTTGTGTCTAATTACAATAGAAAACCAATTGTGTCTCATTAGTGGTGATTAAGTGGGTACCGATATGATATCTTAAAAAAAAAAAAGTACCTACCTAATTAAAAATAAAAAACTCAATAACAGAAAATAAAATACCTACCTACCTAAATAAACCTATTTCTGATGATAACTAATCTAATCTAAACTCAATAAATAAGCAAAATCCCTAAAAACTAATATCTATACGAATGACTAATCCTACCTAACAGTATTATAAAATAACCTACGGTCACTACGTACACTATCAAATATATACTACCTACCTATACCTTAAAATTAAAATCTACACCTATGACCAATGATTATCATTGCCTACGACTTATAAAAATAAACCTAAATAACTCTAAACACTAAAAGGAATAAAAAGGTCGCACTGAAAAGCACGGTTTAGAATTGCAAGTAGCAGTTAAAATAAGAATAAGAACGAACGCTCGCCACTCGACACGTCCGTTCAAATCAAAGTTCAAAAAATGTAATGCCATAGATAAGGATACCTAAGTACTGACGTAATGCGCGCGCGGCCGCGCGTCACGCGTGTGCTGCGAACGGTGCAAGCCAAATTAAACCTTCAGCACTACATTATGACGGCACGGTTGGCGCAGTGGTCAAGCGATTGACTGCTGCGCTGTGTGTCGCGGGTTCGATTCCCGCACGGAACAAATATTTGTATGACCTACATGTATTTGTTCCGAGTCTGGGTGTTTTTCTATCTATAATATGTATGTATTTACAAAAAAAAAATGTATATAAGTAGTTTATCAGCCATCTTGTTACCATAACACAAGCATTAGGTTGCTTAGCTTGGGACTAGATGGCGCTGTGTGAAATGTCCAGGGATATTATTATTATTATTTAGAGCATAACTTAGGGACACTGCACACGGCTAAGATACTGTGACGTAACCTACGACAAACTTATTATTTGCGGTTGGTACAGTAATCGGGTCTAGGGATCGAACCGCAAAATTAAGTTTGTTTTTTATTGTAAATACTTTTCCGGGATAAAAAGTACCCAGTGTGGTGCCCAGGATATTAAAGAATAATTATATAAGTTTCATCGTAATCGAACCGGTAGTTTCTGCGTGATGCCTGAACAAACAGACAGACAGACAGACAGACAGACAGACCGACAGACAGACAGACAGACAAAACATTTTTCAATCACATTTTTGGGTTCGGTGTCGGTCTAGTAACACCCCCTGCTATTTATTTTTTTGATATTTTCAATGTACAGAATTTTCACTTCTACAGATTTATTATAAGTATAGATAGATGTCCAAGCATCATCGGGTTTTTCCACCTGTCAATGTTACTTTGATGACTGGTGATGGTCGACGCAATTTATGCCTTCGCCGAACAGTCCAACGATCCGAACTTTAGGATAATTCATGTGAAGTCCTATGAAATCCCGCACACACGCCACGAATCGCTTTTATTCGGAAGAAGGTGCGCAAATCACAGAAGAATCCGCGTGACGTCGTCAGTTTAGCGCGGACAATGCGTACGAAGCGGCGTAATTAGTCGATTCGGACGATGCGCCTTCATGGGCGTCATGTATCTAAAAGTGCGTCCAGACATTACGAGGCGTGGGCTTCGAGTGGTAAGCCACGCATATAACGGCTGCCTGTGGCTGAGGCATCTAACATATAAAAAAAATCATTTGCGGCGCATGCCTCGCTCTGTCTAGATACACCTTTACGATTGTGTCGCCACGCTTGACTCGTTTGGCGTGTTTATCGCCAACAAATATATGCCCAACATTACTGCCAGCCTTTATCATCCCACTGCTGGACAGAGGCTAAGGTGAAAATGCTTCCCTTTTTTCCCATATCAACTGTCACATTATCATTGACACCCTTTGTCTAATCAAAAGACATCATTTTTGGAATGAATAATATCCATGTATGCACCGTGGTCCCTTCCGTAGTCCCTGGAAGGGACCACGGGGACAGAGAAACACGCGCACGCCGCACGGCTTACAACTATAGCAAAAAGTGTCGTTCCAACTTTTGGTCTTAATTTTTTGCGTCTAGCCCCCTTTCGCAACGCGCGATAAGGAACTTCGTTCCAACGATATCATCATGTAAGGTAATTAATGTTATCATCACTTTTAATTGTATCCAGTAACTTGACAGTTCAAAAAGAAATAATGTTACCATACTAAAACGAATAGTGTTGGGGTAGTGAGCGATTTTGCGTAAAGAACGAATGATAAAGATGATTTGATTTAAATAAAACTTAAAATTTTCGTAATTCGTTGAATATTCGAATTTAAACAATTCCCAAGATGTCCTGGAAGAAAAAAGACATTCAAGAGTGACGGAATAATAATAATCAATACGTTCTAACTAAGTTGTACTACTGAGAAACAAAATATATGTAACAAATTCTACAATTTTTAATACTGTATATTGTGTTTATAAGACAAGTTATTAAAAAAATAAAAAGTTTTCATTTAAGTACAGACGCCAGCACATCAAGCTACTACAATCTCTCAAATTTCTTTAATAGATTTTCGACTTTATCGCTAAAGCATTTAGGTTCACGGTTGATTGGGAAAATTTGACATTTTCGGGTAGCTTGACCTGCTGGTGTCTGTACATTAAGTTCATTCAAAATTGTTTATTCTTGCACCACCTTACTATCTTTTTCTGTCAAAATCTGGTAACCCTTCCTTCAACTGTCAAGTTACTGAATACAATTAAAAGTCGAAGTATAGTTAATACTATCATGTTTCGAGCGTCAGTTAAATCTAATCAAATCAAATTACTATTTGCATTTTCTAAGACTTTTATTAAAAACAAAACCCATATTATCCTTGACACATAAAGCAACACACACAACCTCTGAGTAGCTCCATAAACAGTATGCATGGACTCCATACTGTAACAGCCAATAGGAATAGTAGAATATCCATCAATTGTTTCCAGATATTCAGCAAACTCATACAGTGAGGATAAAACCACGGACACATGTAATATATTCGCAAACAAGGCTTCTTTCTCATAGACGCCATGTAAAGACTACATTGGAAATCGAGTGGTTCTCTCTTACGTTTAACTTTAAACTTCTTCATTCGTTTCTTGGGGTCTTTATCAGCCATGTGGATCAAATAGTTCGTTGTAGGATAAGCTTCCAAAGTAGATATAGCTTCCTTTGCTGCCGGCATCTTCTTAAATCTTGTTTGAATTCTAGCCAATGTAGCAAATAAACCCATTCCTTCGGCGCTTTGCTTCATAGCTTTCGCTGCACGCTCAGGATCACTTATGGTGTCACGAAACTCACTGATACCCTGTCTTGGATCTTTAACAGCTTCATATACAGCTCTCGCAATGTCGCAAAATGCTTTAGAGCCAAAAGATCCTAAATCTATCAATGATTCTGCCATCAAACTAATGTCTCCCTGGTGTAAAGATTTTTTAACTGATTTCATTTTACGTTTATCTTCTTTCTTCCTCAATTTTGTTTGCCTTTTATAACGTTTTTTACGCTCTTTTATATCTCGCTGTTTTGCTTTCTTATGCAATTTCTTTTGTTTTATAGCTCGTCGTGCCTTATCTTTTTCATAGTCCTCCTGCTTTGCAGCCTCTAAGAGTAATTCGGGCATTCTTTGAGACTCTTCATCGCATATATTACTGCCGCAAATACATTTTTTTATATTCAATGATTTTTGTAATTTCCAATTCCTTTCTTCTCTTTTTAATTGAGTCCAATCTTTTTTGCATATAACACTTCCACATACGCAAGGATTTAACTTGCGGGGCTTCATGGAAAACTGTGTTCCAGATCGTTTTTTACCTTTCTTCGTGCCGCGACAAATGCAACACTTACAGTTTTTGCCATGCAACTTCGCCGATTTTCGAGCTGGAAGAATACAAACATATGGAGGTAGCTTTCACAACTAATGACGGCCCCTTACATAGAACAATACTTCATTTAGGCAAGAAATACAAATAAATATCCACTTTAGAAGTATACTGTATAAAAAGGAAAGGAAATGTTGCTATATAAATTCAATTAATAAGTAATAGAAAAACGAGTTTTACAAGCGTTTTTGTTTTGTGTGAGCGTTGATTGCAAAGGTCGTCGGTAGTTGCGTGGTCCCGGTGGACGGCCTGGGTTATGGCGGGATGGTTTGGACATACAGGGTCAAAAAAAGGTACGGTAAAGGTAGAAAAGTAAAAAACGGTAAAGTAAAAAAAATATTATAGACAATTTGAAAAATTAAAAAAGGCTTCGAAGTATGGAATTGGCCCCACTTCCCCGTTGCTATAAGATTTGTACATTGGTTTTTATTATTATAAGTTAATATTACGACTTTGTATGTGTGTGGCAATGTTATATTGATCCAACAACAACGATTTTTAAATTGCTCCGTAGTCGCTGACTTGGAAACTTGGTGTTGCGGTGGCCAAATCAATACTTTTACCTCAAAAAAGGGCTCTGATTACCGTTTTCGTGGTTATGACTCTTTGGGTACTTAACCTCCAAACTTTACAATATCATATCTATTGTGACCGTGATACAGTTCTTTGTGCAACAAGCTATAACCAGAAAACGCATAACCTTTGACCCTTCGATAAACTTCATTCGTGTATATAGTTTGTCTAAGTTGGACGTGGAACGACCATAACTAAGCGACATTCTCTAACCCCGCAGTGACAAGCTAGACGCGGCGACACGCGTTTTGCGACAGCAACTATCGAGGAAACAAATGAAAGAAGATGTTTGGAGCATGCCGAGAGTCACCACGAAGCGTTTTGTTACAGCGACGGATGGAAACAACACTCTTAATTGCGTAATACACTATCAATCTGAATCAGAATAATTTTTGAAGGATGTCTTCATAATTCAACTCAAAAGGGGATTGAAGATTTTTATATGGAGCCTAATTTCGCGCCATTTTGTTTTTTTTTTCAAAATGTCGGCCACGCATGTAACCTATATAAGTCGATAGCTGACATCAATGCAAATACATTACAAGACTAAACCTCGTAAATAGTCGTTTCCGAGATATTAACATTCAAAGTTGATGACGGGACATCGATATAGGTATCATATGGCCGCCATTTTAAAAAAAACAAAATGTCACGGATCTTCAAAGCCCTTTAGTAAGAGGTCGGAAAAATACAAAGTTTTTTGAAATATATTTATAGACTCGTTCAATAACTGTTTTCATCCTTTTTCTCTATTTACTATGCAGTTCCATTTCAAGAAATTACACTCAGTCTTAAAAAGTTAAGCACATAATGGATTGATAAACTTTAGTAGACATGCCCCATAAATCTTCGGTAATTTTGATCTTAAGTTGCATAAATGCCTTTGTAATGACTATAGGGTTTATATTATGTTTAAATTTAATTTCCACAGGACAGGCTGAGATATTCGCTATTAATAATTCAATAGCTAGTGCGAGCGAGGAATTTATAGGTTCTGTAGTTTTAATTGGGATATTGGTAAAGAAAGTTGCAAATTCCTGAGCAACATCGATGTTATCGCTTGTTATCGCATATATACTATTTACTTTAATATATGGTGTAATGGCGTTTGTCCACCACCGCCGTCACCGGGTCGTAACCAAGATGATAGCAACGAAGCAGCGATACATATATTTACTATGTGCGATTGTCCACCACACGGCCGTCACCTGCGCGCCGTCATCCAAGCCCAAGTTTCGAATAGTTCGGCGCGATCTTATCCACTCACTGCTGTCACACCGCGCCGAGAGAAAACAAAAACTAGGCGAGCCCAGTTTTTGTTTTGTCTATCAGGTCGAGTTTCGTCGATTCGGATACTGACCGTCGAAGAAGACAGACGTGTCCAGTCGTGTTTTCACGTGCACAACATGTGGTTGTTTGATTTTGAGTTTGAAACCCGAATTTGAAATTTCGCGTGTTGTTTTCGTGGGTGCAAATCAAAACACCTTAAAAAACAGTGGAAAGGTGACATACCTACGTTCCTGATCTACAGCCAGAGGCCTAGGCTTTCCGGCTGAGGATCCTGGTGACGTCGAGTGACTCTGAGGGCTCTTTGCGGGCCAATCTGGTGAGATCTTAGGACAATGTGTTCTTATTATATTAGTTTAGTATTAGAGTCTGGTTTAACCACGCTGGGATCGGTGCATTTCATTCACTCATTCATTCATGTCTATCAAGCCGAGTTTCGTTGCGGTGGACAAACGATTGCCGTCATCGGAATGTCACGTTCGGCTCTAATATTCTAGTTTCTCGGTGACGTGCCGGTGACCGCAGTGGTAGACAAAAGTCCTAAGACTTTGTTCTCGACCTCGGTGGTTCGGATTTGCGACGCGATTTGCATCAAGCGACATGCGCGAGACTTCATGCCATGCCACGACCTGTAAATGGTGACAGTAATTTATCAGATGATGCTCGCCGGTCGTTCCCGCTCTGAAGTCGTAGCCACCGCACACATTAATTGATTCACTCACGCATAAATACAGTCGTCAAGTTTCCTTCGAGTGAGCAACCACAAATCCCGTCGTGGCACGCTCTTAACTTCTTTCATTTGATATCTCTACAGTCGCTGTCGCAAGACGCGTGTTGCTTAAGCGTGTTAGTCGTGGCGAATGGGTAAGGGGGCAGATAAATAAAATCAGATATTTTTCAAAACTTTTTATTAAAGCAAAGAAAAAAATATTTTCTCTTCACCCTTGACACATACAGCAACATACACAACCTCTACAAAGCTCCATACACAGTATGCATGGACTCCATACTGTAACAGCTAGTAGGAATAATAGAATATCCATAAATTGTTTCCAGAGATTCAGCAAACTCATACAGTGAGGATAAAACCACGGACACATGTAATATATTCGCAAACAAGGCTTCCTTCTCATAGATGCCATGTAAAGACTACATTGGAAATCGAGTGGTTCTCTCTTACGTTTAACTTTAAACTTCTTCATTCGCTTCTTGGGGTCTTTATCAGCCATGTGGAGCAAATAGTTTGTTGTAGGATAAGCTTCTAATGTAGTAACAGCCGCCTTTGCTGCTGGCATCTTCAACAATCTTCGTTTAATTCTAGCGAATGTTGAAATTAAACCCATTCCTTTAACGCGTTTCTCTATAGCTTTCGCTGCAACTGCGGGTTTCTTTATCGCGTCTCGTACGTCATTGATACCGTCTCTCGGATGAATAACAGATCTACACACATATCCCGCAATGTCGCAAAATGCCTTAGAGCCAAAACTGCCTAAATCTGTCAACGATTCTGCCATCATACTAATATCTGCCACATTTTTGTTTTTCTTGATTGATTTCATTTTACGCTTATCTTCTTTGTTTCTCAATTTCACTAGCTTTTTAAATTCTCTATAACTTTCTTTTGCACGTCTCTTTCTCTCTTTCAGATACAATTTCTCTTTCCTCACAGCTTGCCTTGTCATTTGCTTTTTACGAGCCTCTTGCTTTACAGCCTCTAAGAGTAATTCAGGCATTTTCGAAGACTGTTCATCACATATTTGACTACCACAAACACATTTTTTTATTTTCACTGCTGCTCGTGTCTTTTGTTCTTGATGTATTCTGTCCAGATCTTTTTTACATAAAACACTCCCACACACACAGGGCTTTAATTTATGGGGAAGTATTGAAAGTCCTAGTCCTGGTTGCTGTATAACTTTCTTCTTTCCGCGACAAATGCAACACTTACATTTGCTGCCATGAAACATCGTAAATAGCGAGGTTGATGCCGGTGCTAGAGCTGGAAAGAACGAAAACAAATGGAGCAGGCTTTCACCACTAATGACATACCTTACATCGAAAACTAATATTACAGTAAACTCGGGTAACTTTTTAACTAACACCTTGTAATTTTAATCAGTAAGTAATTTACGAGAAAACCTTGCTAAATATACGAACACATTTGTGCGCAACTTTTAATGGAATAAATTATAAGAAAAGCAAAAGACGAGGAAGAGGAATAAGAAAACTACCAATTGTTAATAAAATACTGTCATAATACACAATTTCTGGTAGGCAGTCAATAGGAAGCCTAGAATAACAAGAAATGACGTGTCTTTTTCACGATAAATTGAGAACTACTGGTCCTGGAAGAATCATGTGGAGTGCTTTTTTATGAAGAGTTTTTATATAATAAGCTTTATTTAATCATACTACAAGTCCACAGGGTTAGTAACAAAATAACTTAGCCTCAACTTAGTACTTGATAACTTAAAGAAATTGGGTCCAGTGAAAAACGCATTAAAAGAAAGGCCACGCATTAAAAAAAAACAGAAATTTTATTTCTTTTGGACCACTCGTACTTGACCAAAAAGCGAATTATGTCAAAATTGTTTTAATGAAAAAGAGCTAATTGTTCCCAAGACAGTTTCCCCGCATCTCCTTGGTTTCGAATTACCCCACACTATCCCACTCTGTATGTGCGCATCGCGCAGAAAACATTGCTTGCGCGATGCACGATTTTGCGTGCCGTCTGTGTGATGCATAGTTCGCATGTGGCAGTGTAGATTATGTAAATTGTTGTTTGTAAATTATGTCCAGTTGCAGTAATAATTTGCTTAAAAGTCAGATTTGTTTTTCCTTCATGTTGTAAAGTAATTTTTTTCAAATAATGTTTTTATTCGGTTATGATGTCTCTATTATTTATATTTTTTTATATGAGGACCAAATCTTGCATGCTGTAGCTTGTTGTGCTGGCGTCTGTACAATTGTTGCACGATACGGGCAAGTTTACCGTTCATAACCGGTATTGGTGTAAACAGCTCGTATAGTAAAATTGCACGTAAAATAAAATTATATGACAATTCAAAAGTACCTGTAATTGGTTTAGTTGAATTAAATGGTTTGAGTTTGAGCTGATTGCACAAATATGTACTAGAGGGCTTTGAAGATCTGTGGCATACCTACTGCCGCGCTACATACGTTCAAAGTTGATCACGTGACTCAATCATACACTTTGAACGTTAATATCTCGGAAACGTGACCCTTTACGGAGTTTGATCTCACTACGTTTTCCATTTGAATTGATGTCAGCTATCGATTTATATAGTTCTTATGCATGGCCGACATTTTCAAAATGGCGCGGCAGTAGGTACACCAGGTTCCATATAAAAATCTTCAAACCCCTTTAAAACTTAATTCCTATGGCCACCTTTCCACTCCTCTATTAGAACCTGAATCCATCCAGTCCTAAAGTACTTGCCAAAATAAATCTAACGAGCCCAAACATGACTGAGCTATCTTGTTTAGTTGAGGAGTTCCTGTCACCATCATGCTCTGGACTCCAACTAGGGCAAGTACTTGTCAAGTAAATAAAACCAACGAGGCCAATCACAGCGGAGCTATCGTGCTTATTGAGGAATTCATATGACCACCTTCCAGCTACATCATCAGACCTGGCTGCATGATCAGACCAGCTCCATAGTACAAAATGTCACCGAAGTTACGGTTATAGACCGTAAGCCAAGTTTTCGCTCAATCGGATGCAAGGAAGTGCTTGGAAACACATACGAACTGAAATAATGTGAACGGACACTGGAATGCATTGGGATGTACTCATTAAAAAAAAAAAAATGAAAAAGTAGGTAATGTCAGATAGAAAACTAAGTTTCTGGGAATTGAACCTCCAATAATTTTCATAGTTTTCTTAGAGCGATGTTTACCTCCAAATATATCGGAAACGTGACACTTTAGGGTACCATATTATTGGACATTTTATGTTTGTATAAGTGCATACTACTGCATACCCTACCCATCATAATATATACTACTTTCATTGAGCGTGGAAACTTTGAAAAGATAAATCAAAATGGCGGCGGGTGGATATGCAAACTTCCATAAAAAATGTTGAACTATCATGTATGTAAATTATCGTACATTCCCCTTTTATCATATGAGCGGCACTGATTGCTATCCAGTTGAAAACGACTCGAAACATTATCTGTCAGATACTTTTTACCACAACAAGGTGTCTCATTTTTCTGAACTAAACTGTGGAGGCCCATATTTATAATGCAAGGTATATGCGATGTATGCATTCTAAGAGGTGACATCTTAGAATGCTTTTGAAGTCAATGCGGTATCCTATATTTTGCGTTTCTTCGATGTGACATGTTTATGCCACTACTTATACACCGTTAAATTTTGATCGTTTTAATCCTTAAAAGGGGTCATTGTATTCGTCATTATGAACAACTTTTACTACGGGACCAACGCTGAAATCGTGAAAAAAAAAATGGTTGATCCATAGATTTATGTTCGCATAACTCGACATAATTAATGTATGGATCAACTGATTCTTTTTCAGCTAAATCCATAGCATTATGCTATGGAATTAGCTGTCTTTAAAATAAAGCTTAATATTCTTTTTTACATACATTAGGATTTCATACACATATTGAGATGTATCATTATATTTGTCATTGATGTATGTCATTATGTTTATTTCGTTTATATTCGTCAGTGAATGCCTGCAACTTAGGTTATAATTTCTCGAATGGCTCGTAAATTATTTAAATTTCTTGGGACGAGGAAGTTTATTGTAGAAACGTACTCTCTTCTTGCCCACGACTAGGGTCAAAATTGGTAATTAATTTAGCCGCCAAAGTACAGTCACGAGCAAAAGTATGTATACACTCGGCTTTATTCAAAAGTGGTAAATCGGTTTTGAATAAAGCCGAGTGTATATATACTTTTGCTTTATCTTTTAATGAAATTTTATGTTGTTACAAACATAGCATTTTCGAACCCATAGGTTTATGTAATATGTCGTATTTCAACGTTGCATTCGCCGAAAAATTCGCAATTGAAAGTTGCCAAGTGTTGACATATTGGTGCTCGTGACTGTACCTATACGTTTCTACAATAAACTTCCTTGTCTCAATAAATTTAAATCATATACATTTAACATATACACTAAACAGAAACTCTGTCAAAACGGTTTAATTAAAGTTAAAGATCACTTGGATGATAGAAGGGCTTATGGTTTAAGATACTCCAATGTAGATAAAATACATAAGTTTATAACTGTCTGGTGGTTTTGAGTACTTCTTAAGTGGCCTACGCCTAATATCCTGCAAATCTGGTAGAGTTGTGTGACGGGTCGTTGAGCTCCCTAAAATAGGGTTGAGCTATACGATAGCTGGTGGATGTTAGCCGTCTGTCGGGATACGTCAACCCAAAGATCAATGGCTGTTTCTTCATAAGGCCTTTCTAGGCATAGCCCTGCATTGTTAGACTCACACCTACCAATGCCATGTCCCTATTTTTTGGTTTTCTGGCGTGATTACATAAATAATCCTATTAATTATTACAAATGTGAAAATTTGTATGTTTGGACGATAACGAAACCGCCGAAAGAAAGATGGACAAAAAAGAAACTGAACGGTCCAGAGGTACAACTTATCGTCTTACCTACACGCTCATACAACACGCGTCTTGGAACAGCGACTGCGGAAAAAACTAATGAAAAATACTTGTTTGGAGCGTGCCACCAGTCACCGCTAGTCGACTTGCAGAGCGACTGATTATTGCATAGTACTCGCGCGTTGGATTGGGCGAGTGAATCAAATGTAGGTATGCTAAAACCGCGGTGGCCACGACTTTTAGAGCCCATGAAATCGCGCGCGCGTCGCTTGACCATGAATATGACTTGATCGTGAATATGACAAAAGTTAAATAAAATTACATTTTTTTTCCAGATTTTTATTAAAAAAGAAAAAAACTATAATAATTTATCTTTATCCTTGACACATACAGCAACACACACAACCTCTAAGAAGCTCCATACACAGTATGCATGGACTCCATACTGTAACGGCTAATAGGAATAGTAGAATATCCATAAATTGTTTCCAGAGATTCAGCAAACTCATACAGTGAGGATAAAACCACGGACACATGTAATATATTCGCAAACAAGGCTTCTTTCTCATAGATGCCATGTAAAGACTGCATTGGAAATCGAGTGGTTCTCTCTTGCGTTTAACTTTAAACTTCTTCATTCGTTTCTTCGGGTCTTTATCAGCCATATGGATCAAATAGTTTGTTGTAGGATAAGCTTCCAATGATTTAATAGCCGTGGTTGCTGTTGGCATCCTCAACAATCTTTGTTTAATTCTTGCCAATGTTGCAAATAAACCCATTCCTTCGGCCCTTGCCTTTAAAACTTTCACTGCAGAAGCAGGATTACTCACCGCCTGGTTTACATCACTCACAGCGTCTCCTGGGTGTTTAATAGATCTATACACATATCTCGCAACGTCGCAAAATGCCTTAGAGCCAAAAGTGCCTAAATCTATCAATGATTCAGCCATCAAACTAATGTCTCCCTGGTTTACAGATTTCTTGATCGATTTCATTTCACGCTTATCTTGTTTCTTTCTAATTTTTTTTTCCTTTTTAAAAGCTTTTTTTTGCTCTTTTGCACGTTTCTTTTTCGTTTTCTGATACAATTTCTTTTTCCTTATAGCTCGATTTGCCATTGTTTTTTCACGTTGCGCTTGTCGCGCCCCCTCTAAGAGTAATTCAGGCATTTTTGAAGACTCTTCTGCACATATATTACTTCCGCAAACACATTTTTGTAATTTCACAGCCGCCCGTGACTTTTGTTCCTGATATATTCTATCCCAATCTTTTTTACATAAAACACTTCCACAAACGCAAGGCCTTAACTTCTGGGTATGCATTGACAATGGTGCTCCTGGTGGCCTTTTACCTTTCTTCATGCCGCGACAAATGCAACACTTACATTTGCTACCATGAGACTTTACCGTAACTCCGAGCACTTTTTTAACCGACTTCTTAGTTTGCGAGGTTGATGGCGGTTCCGGCCAGTGCTGGTTCTCTCCCGTTTGTTTCAGTGCCTTCGTTTTTTGTCTAGCTTTTTTCGACATATGTTGATTATTTATTCTATCAATAACTTGGTTCGAGTTCAAAATACTTGCGTTCCCGCTATCTATTAACATTTCCATAATCGGTGCGTCCACGTTTCCTGTTTTAATAGCTGAAATGAAGATATGGATTCACCATTAAACATTTCAAACCAAAAGTTTAACGGGAACATGTCAAGTAGTTTCCAAATTAGAATAAGTTGTTGATATTATCGCATTGATACAGGAAAAGGAAAAAAATTGCAACCCCGACTCCACGTCGACCTGAACGTTCGTGCCAAATCCAGTTCGTTACTAAGTTACATAAAAGTCTAGCTTTATACCGCATCGGTGTTATTACAAAACAAAGTCTATTTTCAGTCAACGATACCTTCGAGCTAGCGGTTATGATTTCGTATTTTGAAGCTTGTTCTGACAACGGTAAAGTTTTATTTTACAAAAAACTGAACACCTAAGACTCATTTCTTAGAGTCTGTGTATCACTGGTCAGTACCCTTTCCTCATTAGTTTATTTAATTAGCCAGTTCTTAGTATTTACCAGTTTCCTTGATTCGTCAGTTTGGTACACTTAAGGAAAAATATGTTTACGTTTAAACAAATAAAAGTACCTTACCTAACGAAATCCAATTTAAATCACTGAAAGTTGTACCTATTTTTTTAAACACAATATTTTAGTATCCTACTAATATTATAAACGTGAAAGTTTGTATGGATGGATAGATGGATTTTTGTTACTCTTTCACGCAAAAACTACTGAACGGATTTGGATGAAATTTGGCACACAGACGGTTTATTACCAGGATTAACATATAGGATTTTTTATCCCGATATTCCCACGGGATCGAAACTTATGCGGGTGAAACCGCGGGGCGCAGCTAGTAAAAAATAAAAACTTAGCGTCTTAAAATAATTGAAATCTGATAGACCTTTTTTGTGTCTTTCTATATTGTTTTTTTTTTTTTTTTGTTTATTTGGATTTATGACTGGCTCAATTCAGTACTTAGACATTTTTCAGTAGCGCCTATGGATTCGGGCCCGGTGAATACCAATAGGATCACCTCTTATTTCGTGGTACTCAAATGATAATATGGGTGTAGGTACACTAACGACACATTTGCCCAACCCTTTCAGGAAACAGGCATGATCTTATGTTACGTAATACATAATTAAATTAGCAGACGTGTGTGCAGCTTTCCATCAATTGTACTTTGACCGACGAATTGAATAAAACTGACAAAGCAACGAAACTGGCAAAAACTGGAATCGAGTTGACGCAATTAAGCAATCTGCAAAACTGACCAATCAGTGAAACTGACTAATTAATTAACTGACGAGTGAGAGCAACTGACCAGTGGCACGTGGACCTGGACTCATTTTTAAAGTCAGTTTTTTTTTAAATCGTCAAGGATGGAGTGAGGCTCACCAAGAAAACTTTTTCCATTTTTCAACGTTTACGATCGCATAAATAAGTTTGTAAAAACTACTATACCCGGTTTTCTTGTAAATTTTGAACCTACTAAAAAAGTGCTTATCATGTCCATATTTGAAATAAAATGATTTGATTTTGACTTTGACAATATTAAAATTTATGGGAGGCCCTTTACCTTTGTTATTTTTTTCTGTGTCGCTAAATATTCGGGCACGTTCCACACCCCACAAGCACGCTACGTGTATGGGTTGTCCACACCAGGGCACATTTGTATTGTAAGTCGCAACATAGTTTCGGGCCAAGGTATCGGCACGAGCTGCGAATCCAAAAAGTATATTTTAGATGTAAAATCTGTTTCAGATACATGTGCCTGATACATGTGCATGATACATGGGCCCGATACAAGTGCTCGATACAAGTGCCCTATACGACAGGTTACGCTGTCGCTAAACCCGCACCCGCTGTAAATGTGTCCGAGTGCGCTTGCCCGCAAATATTATTGCCACAGAACAGAAAAAAACAATATTCAAATTCAAATTCAAAATATCTTTATTGTGGGCATATGTTAGTTACAGGTCTTAACAATAAATTAAAGTTCCAATATGTCCTACCTAACAGGCATACAATAGTTATTTAGTGTCATTAGATTTAAAATTATATAAATAATAGTAGGATAATAGCGAATACGCAAGTTATTCAAAACTTTTTCATTATTTAAATTTACGAGTACATTACCTATAAACGAGCCAAGAAACAAATTGCTATCTTTTTATATTTTTAATTCATTACTTATACGGGAAACAGGGTGTCCCAGAACGTCAAGCCGTCGACGTCTAGCTGGAATCGGGTAATAAGCCAAGTCATAAGTTCATTACAAAAAAAAAAAATAAGTTTTATTATTTAAAATGCAACCTGTGACAGTTTTTTCAATCCTGTTGCTACAAACCATAACTTAAAAAAAAAATGTTATTGCAATATGACTAATGTTGCTGTAAATTTTTGCCTAAGATGTAAAGTGAACTGCTCCAGATGGCAGAAAATGTCTCTTTTTGCCCAACCAAATATTTAAAATGAATAATACTTCGCAAAACTTTGACTGACTGTACTAAAAAAAATGTACTATGCGAGTGTGGCAAGTAATAACATTAAAAGTTGGCGCATTTAATAAGGATTCCAAAATGGTATGACACTAGCTAGATTATTTCTTAAATTGTGGACCATTTTGCTCAACAATTCGCTCGTGACTGTGTGTTCGGTGTGCGGGCTACCTTCATTTCTATTCACGAATTAAAGGACGGTTTCCAAGACATATCTACAAGGTGTGATTGAAATAAGTCAAACCTGGAAAGGGATTCGAAGGTCCGTGGCATACCTACAGTGTCCGCCATTTTGCATTTTTTTTCAAAATGGCGGCCACGTATGATCCTTACATAAATCGTTAGCTAACATCAATTCCAACAGACAACATAATAGGAGCAACCCCGTAAAGCGTTACATTTCCGAGATATTAACGTTCAAAGTGATCACGTGACATCAATATTTTTATCGTACTTACATCTTGTTGCATAAATGTTTAAAACTTTAAACATTCAGAGTGATTATTTTTAGGTTGCATGCGTGGCAGCCATTTAGTTTTTTTTTTCAAAATGGCACTGTAGGCATGCCAGGCTCCATATAAAATTTTTGAATCCCCTTTGCTGCTCGATTTGGTGTTAAAAATAGACCCCGGCAAAAAAATATTGGCGATTATTAATAATAATAAGTTTTACGCCCGGCCGCTTCTACTGGGTCCTACATGGACCCGATGTAGATCTACTAGCGTCCGTAACCTAGCTGCGTTTCGGTGACCTCTTTGGAGAAACCGAAGGTCTTGTCTGTGCAATAATGGTCGAAATTATGATGACGAACAATTTTACCAGAGATTTATTGTGAAAGACGGCTCGGTTGACATCTGTCGGGCATGCCACTGGCGCGGCGAGGGCAATCAATCAGGCATATTATCTCCGGGTGTTCTCGTTTAGCTAACGGAGAGTACTTGCATAGACACAACCTTGTAGCCAGGATAATCCACCAGCTGCTTGCTCTGTAATACAGACTTGTGGAATCGGAGGTGCCGTACTACAGTTATGTGCCCGACCCAGTTCCCGAAAATGGAAATATCACATTGTACTGGGATCGATCCATCATTACTGATAGGACTATTGCTGCCAATAAGCCTGATATAGTGGTGGTGGATCGATCAGAGCGGCGCGCAATGATTGTTAACATAACCGTCCTGCATGATGAGAAAGATTCGTTAAAGCCGAGTAAGATAAAGAAATCAAGTATCTTGATTTGGCTCACGAGGTTGTCGACAAGTGGGATGTGGACTCAGCGATCATTGTGCCGATAGTCGCGACAGCTAGAGCCTCGACTAACACCTCAGGAGGCTCTCGTTGGGCAGTAAGGGCACTAGTTGGGCTTACGGCACATAGGCTTAAGTTGATCTGTGCTGACAGACGGCATTCACTTCATTAATTATCGTGTAACTCTTTTTTGGGGTTTCGTAGACATATCCGTGATCCTTATAACTTCGTCATATCCGTCTGTCCGTCCATCAGTCCGTCCGGATATCACACAGCCATTTTACTCAGGGACTATTAGCACTATATCGATGCAAATTGAAGAGAACGTGTATTATTAGACGGCACGGTTGGCCCAGTGGTTAAGCGATTGACTGCTGCGCTGCGTGTCGCGGGTTCGATTCCCGCACGGAACAAATATTTGTATGACCTACATCAGTCTGGGTGTTTTTCTATCTATAATATGTATGTATTTACAAAAAAAAAAATGTATATAAGTAGTTTATCAGCCATCTTGTTACCATAACACAAGCATTAGGTTGCTTAGCTTGGGACTAGATGGCGCTGTGTGAAATGTCCACGGATATTATTATTATTATTATTCTGTACATCGCTAAACAGTGGTGTAGTGAAATTATGAAATAACTAGCTGCGCCCCGCGGTTCCATCCGCATAAGTTTCGATCTTTTGGGAATATCGGGATAAATCTTGTGTTAATCCTGGTTATAAACTATATCTGTGCCAAATTTCACCCAAATCCGTTCAATAGTTTTGGCGTGAAAGAGTAACAAACATCCATCCATTCATTCATACAAACTTTCGCATTTATAATATTAGTAGGATAATTAGGGGTGGCACTACCCATATACATTTACCGGATGAGAATAAAATCGTTGCATATGTGTGTATTTATTATAACACTTTTTTACGGAGTAGATATTGTTGCATCACATATTTTAAAAGAGTATCAGCTTTAAAAGTGATTTTGCTATTTAATTCAATAGTTGTTGATGTATGGGATATTTTCGGTAACAACCGCGAAAATAATTTTATTCTTCGTAGTTTTTTCGAGAACTGGTTGATATAAACAACTTATTTTTGCAAACTAAAATCAATAGGTACTGTGCATGCCTTTATTTTTCGTAGATTTTCCGAGAACTGGTTGATATAAACAACTTATTTCTGCAAACTAAAATCAATAAGTACTGTGCATGCCTAAGTATTCATCTCGACTACGAAACCATAGTATAAAGAGAGGACGAAACCCTTCATAGTGGGTAGTCCGACACATTTGGCCGGTTGGCCCGTCCCACGACACTTTCTGATCTGCAGGGCATTCACGTAGGCTACGTAAAAACTAGGAACTCAAAACCACCACAAAGTTATGAACACTTGTTCATAACTTTGCGTAGTTACTATATTTATCTAATCTACCATTACCTACATACATTAACAAATTATTTTTTGTTTCAATGTTACAAAAATCTTAATAATTTATGTCAAAAAATAAATTAATAAACAGAGAGAACTTAAGCCAATATAAAAACCTTATAAATAACGGTGGCTATAAAACTGCACTACTAAGAAAAAGTGTCATTTGTATTAAATATGATTGGTCATATTTAATAAATTACCGGAATATTTAAAAAATGCCACATTGCAACATTTCAAAAAAACTTAAGGCTTTTTTCTAGTGGAAAAATGTTATTACTCCATTAATGATTTTCTCTATGGTAAATCTACCACCGGTTATTACAGACCTTGAAATTTTGTTAATTAAATAAATTGAATTTGAACATTTTAATTATATTTCGACATTTGAATTGTATATTGACAATTTAATTGTATTTTGTCATTTAAAATAAAAATAAATATGAAAAATAAGCAAAAGAATCATAGGGCATCAAGAAATTCGTCTGGCTCGTCTCGCTGTCAACAGGAACAGTGCCCAGAAGGCTGGCAGCATTGCCACGTTGTATGACGATGCTAATTCTATTGACATTTTAATTGTATTTTGACATTTTGATCTTATTTAGACTATTGTGTATTTATTAAGTGCATTTTGACTGAATTGTATTGAACTGTTCATTTTTATCTGATTTTTAAGTTCTTATTTTTTTTTTGTACTATATCATCGTATTGATTCTGTAGTGGTATCTACAAACGCCACATGCGAACAACGCGTCATACTGACGTCACGCAAATCCTGCATCTCGCAAGCAGATTTAAATTTTGCATGTTGAATCTTGGGATTCTGCCCAAGATTCAACATGCAAAATTTAAATGAGTGTGGCTCAACTTAATTCTTCACGACCTTATTTATATACCTGCATTCTAGCAAATATATAATTTGATTTGATTTTTTGATTTTCTTATTCCCAAGTTTCCACGATAAAAACCACTATAGATAATAATTTGTTCTTAAAAAGAACCGAAATTCATGTTGTGTCTCAGCTCTAAAATGAGCATTGGACATGTGTCGTGCATAGTCCTTCTGTGAGCACCACTGCTTCGAGAACTTTGGCTAGAATTTGAAAGAGTTTTAGAAAAAAAAACACCGATTTTTCTGAACAAATTTTTTCCGGGGCCTCGAGTCCGTTAGTTGAAATTAATAAAGGCATATTGTCACCCCAGCGACATGCTGTTGAGGATCAAAATAACCATTCTGTACAAGATTTGGTAGTCCGCTACAATTTTAATTTACCTATGTAATTATAGCAACGGAGGCGGCCAGATTAATTCTTACAAAAACCCCGAAAATGTAAAAGCATACAATCATGATGGGGGTAATTTGTCAAACCTTAAAGATAAGAGTCTAAATAGTTATTAAAATAGGAATTGTGTTGCTCCACGCTGTATTATACACGCTGTATAATGAGGATAAGTATTTATTTATGTGGGTGTTACAATACACCTTTGCCGGACCTTTAAATACCATACCATAAGACTCACGCTTGTATTCCTTCCTAAACAGACTTAATGTCTCATGCATTTTCCATGTGGGATTTCGTAAAAATGTAAAGGTTTATCCTAAAACAATTAAAAATTATTTAAAAAATTGCTTACCTGCTCGGGCTTTCTTCATTGCTTTAGACTCTTTGCCAGATGATCCCAAATTTTTAAGTACTTCATCTTTGTTTACTATTCTCATATTAGTCTTGTTGACAGTCATTTGAAAAAGCGGCGTATTGTCCACTACTGGCGCTGCTGGCTCATTTGGTGCATATTTCTGTTCTTTTCCTACACTTTTTTTCTGTCTCAGATTTTGATCCTTACACGTGCATGGCAATTTATTTTTGGTTTTACTAAATTTTCCAGTAGCTATAGCTCTGCAAACGGGACATAGCCCTTTAAGGTGCCCATCGTCGTGACACAAACATTCGACTGAGGTCGCATGCGTCTGTTTTGGACATAAGCATGTATTAAGGCCTGATGTTCTGCAGTTTTCACAAACCCCTGAGCCTGGGACGAGATTTTTTATTTTTTTATTTGGGTATTTTAATTTGCACGTATCACAAATCCCTTGTATGTGTTGTATGGTAAATTGATTTGTGCCTCGGGCAAGTTTTACTTGGCCATCGAGTTTGTTTCCTTTTCTCTTTGAATCAGGCGTTATAGGTTGGTTTTGTTTGGTGTTTACATTTATGCCTCGGGCAAGTTTTGCTTGGCCATCGAGTTGGTTTCCTTTTCTCTTTGAATCAGGCGTTATAGGTTGGTTTTGTTTGGTGTTTACATTTATGCCTCGGGCAAGTTTTGCTTGGCCATCGAGTTTGTTTCCTTTTCTCTTTGAATCAGGCGTTATAGGTTGGTTTCGGTTGGTGTTTTCATTTATGCCTCGGGCAAATTTAGCTTGGTCATCAAGTTTTTTTCCTTTTTTCTTAGAATCAGACGTTATAGGTTGGTTTTGTTTGGTGTTTACATTCATGCCATGGGCAAGTTTTGCTTGGCTATCAAGTTTTTTGAACTTTTTTTTTGAATATGGCATAATAGTCTCCATTCCCTTTTCAGCTTTATCAAGATGCTTGAATTTCTTATTATGCTTGAATTTACCGTGTCCAATCGATTCCATGCTTTGTTTTGGTGTTAAATATTTACCCTTCTTTTTTCCTTTGAGATGTTTTAGAGTACAATAGCATTTGTCTACAAAACTGAGTTTCTTTTTCTGGTCTTTTTTCTTATTTTTAGGCTTTTTGGATGTTTTCAATGCACAAAGGCATTTATGTATCACGGTTTTTTTGTCTGCATATGGACCTATAAAATAAAATATTTTAAGTAAACGGCCCATCATGTAGTTCTTTCCAACTTGTAGAAAAAGGACATTTTAAATAAAACTAGGTAATACCTTTTTGTTTTCCTATATCGCCCTCTCCTCTTCCTTGTTCTCGATTAAATTTAGCTTTGTTTTGATTTCGATCATGGTAAAATTCCACACAATTTACGTTAGTACAAAATGATACATTATTTCTATTTGTAGGTCTACGAGATTTTTTGCGATGCTGTTGTCGTTCGTACTCGTTATATTGAACAGATTTGGCTTTTAAATCCCTCTCTCTTTTCTCTCTTCTAAAGGAAAGACGTGTAGAGGACTTGTATCTTGGGTTATCTGTACCAACACCGAGAAAGAAACGTATTTTATTAGCCTTTGCACCTTTCAACCTTTAAAATGTAATGCAATAATAAATATTACAATATTAAGGATATTTATTGTTGTTAATGCATGCTTGCTTGTATGCGTGTTTGCCTATTTTCATGTTGGGTTGCACGCTTGCTTGTTTCTAATTTCAGAAACATGATTCTATGGAAAATTAATGATACGGAAAAAAACAAAAATAGAGAATCTGGTTTCAATTTAAAATCATGTGAGATTAGAATGAAAATTTATTTTTAACAATTATAAAATGTGGAGTGAACGTTTCATCAATAGTAGAGTTAAAATTTTTGAATGAATCATAAGTAACCTAAATATTGTAATTGCACAACATTTTGTGTTCGCAAAGTAAAGCCTGTATACACTGGATATATTATTATGCTACAATCACGCAACATTGTTTTCCGCAAGATTTGACGTTGCGAGATGTTCTTTTGTTTATCTCAGCATAAGCATGTTGCCAGCAGCACTGCAATATTCCATGTGGCCAGCAACGTTGTTTCCCGCAACAAAAACATGTTGCTGAAACAATGTTGCGCAACTTTCTCTCCGGTTTATACGGGATCTAACACCTGATTCCATGACTTACCTTTAACCGTCCTGGTTCCATCTCTATTCTGGTTTATATCACTTTTAGTAGCGTTTTTCAATTTAGAGGCGCAAAAACATCTTTGTATAATATGTGATATTCCTGTGACCTTACTTTCAGTTTCGCTATACACTTGCAAGTCAGCATCACATGGTCGGACATGACTTTGTCTAGATCCTTTCCTCGCATGGAATGGTATGGGTCCCGTACTACATAAACCACGTGATGGTGGTTCTTTGAAAAAGTCAAAGTTAAGACGTACATCTGATCCCAAACGAAGGGCTTGGCAACGCTGGCTTTTGTACGGATCTGTGTCTTTGTAAACTCCCGCTCTAATACTTAAATCAGATCCAAAAGTAATCGGTTTATCCGGTCCTTTCTTTTTATTTTTTTCAAATTCTTTTTTACACTTTTTATAGCAACTAGACTGAGAATCCATACTGATGGTATCAGGGACGTTGAAACGACGTCTAAATCGCTTAACTTTCTTTGAACAGTCGACTGGGTTGCAAACATTTGGCGGACATTCATCAGGTTTCCTTTCATTGTCCTTGAGAGCTCGGTACTTATTATGCGATATATTTTTTGATTTAGAAACTTTTACATTCAGCGCATAAAAAGATCGATAAAATGGATTAATCCTCTGTGTATTCAGTAATCTTCTCATTTTATCAAAATTCAATTCGACACGAGACCTAACATGGGTTCGTCTTGAAAAGGAACGACTATTTGGCAAATGTTTGGCACTTTCATTTTCAATAAGTTTTTCTCTAAAGTGCTGATCACCTTCTGGTAACTTTAATTTCAAAGGTTCTCCCCCATACAACGTCTTCTTAAGAACTTCACATCCTGGTTTTGTTATATCATGTCTGTTTTGTTCGACTTGTACAAATTGCGTCGTTATGGGTTGATGCCAATGAAATTCAGGGTTTGGTTTGTTTTTCTTTTGAAGACCCAGTGTACAAAAGCACCTCTTAAGTAAAAATCCTACGTTGGATGCCTTGACTTCCTTACCAATTTCATTTGCTTTTGAAAGGTCATGTTTTAAAGCAACTCGTTTATTTTTCGTACCTTTATCTGTCATTCTACTGACCGTTGATATATCACTAACTGTGTTATACTTTTCTACCCGATGCACAAGACGATATTTTGAAATTTCTTTATTGATACTAAAGTTAGATCCTTTACGAGCTGCTTGACGTGAACGTGCAGCTTTTATATCTCTATGTTTATCCCTCAATTTGTGGTCTTTTTTTGTTTTGCGTTTTAATAATCTAGATTTAGTACTTTGTGTCATTGTAGTACCACTAAAATCGCTTGTAGTTAGACTCATAACCGATTTTCTTTTATTTCTGTCTGTGCTGACGTGGTCATCGTGTAATCTTTTAATCTCGCGCCACTTACTTTCCTCATAGCACTCATGAGGATCACACATTCCTGGGATGCAGAATTTTGGCGCACACTTGTATCTGTTCAAACCATAACGGATTTTACTTAATCTTGTATGAGTACTTTTATATTCGCATATCGGAGAATTTTGTACGGTTTTTATACTTTCACTTATTATGTCATTGTTTTCCAGCCCCGCTTTGTTTCTTTTCTTTTGAAACTTAAAAGTACTGAAACATTTTTTAATCGCGGAAAAAACATAACTTCCCTTTTCTTTAGGTTTTGCTTCTGCGTCTATTGAGTTTTGGTGGACAGGACCCTTTAATTGTTGAGACCCTATTGAGTATAATTTATCTTTGTTATGTTTATTCATCATGTTTTCAGTGATTATAAAATTATCTTTGCTCTTGTAGCGCGACATTTTTAAACTCGACTTGGAAACAATTCGCATTACTTTTTGTTTTGAGTGACCCGGCATAAAATTGATTTCATTATAGTCTTGATTTCTCTTTTTTACCTTTTGTGAACATTCTTTTGTAAAAGATTGAGTATTTCGAGACTTAGAAGTTACAGATCTCGATGTTTTACTAAATGTTGATCGAGATCCTATATCACCAGAGATTATATTTGAATATTTGTGCTGTAATGGCATATGACGCAATTTTAAAAGCTTTTCGTAATTATATGGATCACATTCTTTAGGAATACATAATCCGTTCTCCCATTGATAGGGTAAAAGCTTTGATCGTTCAGGGTTATAACAAATCTCTGCTCTATTAGCTGTAACAGACTTCTTTTGCATGTGCATAACATATTCATTTCTATTCTGCCAAGGCGAAAGCGTTTCTCCTTTCTTCTTGTTTTTTTTCAGTAATTTTAGTGTACAAAGGCACCTTTGCAAAAAGGGTTCTGTATTAGTTTGCTTTGTTTTATCATATTTGTTTGTTTCTGAAGTCTCATGATGAACATGAGGTTTATTAGCCTTTATTCCTTTTTCTTGCAAATGCCTTCTCTGCCTTTTCATTGACTTGTCAGATTTCAATGTATCTGCATCTTCTTGATAATTAATATTTGTTTTGGAAAATTCAATATTAAAATTAAAATTTGAACCTATTCGCACTGCTTGTTTTTCTGAAACTTTACGTTCTACGTTTGATGACGGGGAATGCCTCCCTTTATGTTTCATGTTTCTATTCTCATTTGTTTGTCTTTCTGATGTATCAGTCGAAACTTCTACGTTTGATGTCTGGGGATGGCAGTCACAGGGTTTTGATATCGATTTAGATACAGACTGTGATGTTGAAGCTAATTTAGACTTTTTCGGAGTAACAGTAGTATTTGTATCTTTAGAAACGTGCCTAGCAGCTCGACGATTGCGTTGTTTGATTCTTTCTGCGCATTCATAAGGGTCGCACTCGCCAGGCGTACAAAAATATGGTTCACACTCGTACGGTAGAAGCGAGGCTTGGGTTGATGTAGCAGGTGGTACCACGTAAGCAATACCTGAAGGTTTAGTTTGCGTTCGTTTTTTTCGAGGTCTCATATCAAGTTCTTTATTATGCAATGATGCCATTGTCCTTTTCGATACCACATGCTTTAATTTTTGTTTTTTCTTTGGTAGTAGTTTTAGAGTACAAAAGCAACGTTTTAATCTGTGCCCGACTTGAATGTTTTTAAATGATTGTGATGACCTAGATTGAGATGATATATTTTGCCCAGAACTGATATATCCAGTTCCACGATCTTTATACTTTCTTCGATGTTCTTTTTGTTTAATTTTCTTTTCGTGTCCTGATACCAAATCTTTTTTCTCATCGTCATTTACGCAAGGATATGTATCTTTATAAAATTCAATGTCAAAACTGAAACTGGATGTAATTTTGACAGCTTGTCTATCGGGATAGCACTTTTCCACTATTTGGGGAGGTGGTTCTTTTGAAACGTATTTCGGTTTTCTTATAAAATTTTCCGCACTTTTTGATTGTTTATCTTTAGATTTTGTGCGCGATCTAGAGCTGGTTTTTTGAGAAGTTCTCTGAGAAAAGGCGGCACTTCCTACCGATTTACGTCTTAGGCGATCCGTGCCCGTCATAACAGATGTACCTCGTGATTTTGATCCTGATAATAATATCTGGGCACATTTTTCAGGATCACATTCATATGGTATACACATTAAGGGTTCACATTCCCTCGGGAATGGCAAATCTTTTGCCTGGCTGGCAGAATCTCGCAAATAAGATTCTTGACTTCCTTTGGATAAAGTTCCAGTAAATTGCGTATTGCTATGCTTGTGTTTCCTGCGCTGTTTTATCCTACCATGAGTTGGCTTCATGCGTTTTTCTCTTTTAGCTTTAACGTGTTCTATGGGTTCTTGTAAGTCTGTTTCCATGAAATTCTGGTATGATTCAAGTCTAGATTTTTTACGGTCTCTTTTGTGTCGTGTAGGTGGTGAAGCTACTTCATGACTTTTGATACGTTTAGAATCAGATTTTGAAGCTTTCTGCTTTGGAACAGATGTTAATGAAGAAGTAGATTTTGTGGAAAGTTTACATTCACAAATATTAGATAGAGGTGAAACTTGCACCCGTATACCTTTTTCTTCTAATCTCTTATCTTTTCCCACAACCATGGCCTTGGGTTTCACTTTAGGTGCAACTTTCTCTTCTTTTATTGCTGATTGGGCTTTTGCTTTCGATTTTGGAATAGACGTCATTGACGATTTAGTTTTTTTAGATGCTTTATCTTGTTTTCCAGTTCCTTTCTCAAACTGTTGCCGTTGTTTTGGTGAAACTGACCTTTTTCCTTTTATTTCCGATTTCGAAAACGATGGCATTATTTTGGTTTTAAGGATTGTAGTAACTGTCTGAGAGGATTTAGGAGTAGGTCCATCTTGAACCTGTGAGTCTCTTACTCTCACTTTTTTGGTTCGGGAGCTCATTGAAATATGAGATCTGTCTTTCCGTGTCTCAGAATGTCGGGTATGATATTTTCTTTTCCTCGTATCTCCAACGCCTTTAGCTTTAACCTTTCTGAAACATTCTTCAGCTATACATTCATTTGTATTACAAGTTCCAGGTTCACACTCCACGTCTTGATTCTCCTCGTAGGTTCGTTTTTTCAATAACTTTTCTTTAAACAGTAATATAGAATCTTTTTTTATTTTAAAGGCTTTTAGACTTCTCACTTCTGTCCCACTATCTTTTGTAATGCTGCTTTGTATATACTTTACTTTTTTTCGTGGTTTTCTTGGCAGCTTGGCAATTTTAGTTTCTTGGTCTATTGTCAAAACTTTTCGAGCCTGAGCGCTTTCTGTCGCCTTTCTTTTTGATCGAAGTTTTCTATAAGCTTTTGATGAGCGCGTTGCCAAACTACTCCGCGATAATGCACACGTGCAAGGTTCAGATAGATTTTTTTTCATTTTCAAACGTGTTGCTCCAATTTTTGAACTTAATTTTGAACTTATTTTTGTACTAAGTTTGTTCCGTCGCTTTCTACCCTTTTTTTCAGCTTCAGCACAATACTTAGCTATGTCTTCACATGTCACAATGTGTCTGTGAACACAGGGTTGCTTGTACTTATTCTTCTCCATACGTTTTCTAATTTTCCTCAAAGTTTCACAAGAGCAACAGCTACAACAACTATTTAATTTGCTTGTATTTGTAGATCCCATCTGCCCTCTATCAACTAGATCAACCATTTTTAATACCACACTACTTTTGTCAGTGCTTAGTTCGTCACGTCTCTTCCTTTTATATTCTTGACTTGTCTGATCACTGCTTGAACTTGATAACAATTGGTTTCGCACGTCATCGTAGACATCGCGAGTCCTTATCAATTTTTCAAGCAATTTCCTTTCTCGTAACGGTAAAAATTTACCGTAATAAAGTTTGTCAATATCGGTCCCTCCCTGTATTATTTGTTGAACTTTGGAATCCTTGGATCTGCTCCGATATATACAACTAGTGCAGGAGCAACTTGCAGGGTGTACGCTGAATGGCTTCATTGTGCAATTATTTACAAATTACACATTCGCTTCACAACGCAATTTAGCAGTGTTAAAACACACCGTATTCCAAATATGTTCTTCAATACATAACAATAACAACACAATTTTCCGGTGACGTCACGAATTTTGTAATGTACAAAACCTGCAAAATTAAAAACATTGATTACATGAGTAGAACACAATACTACTACTATATTATTATTATTCAGTGACATAATTTGTTCTGTATCAGTGCAATGTTGGCCTTTCTCGAGGAGTGAGGAGCCTAGACTATACGTTCAGATTGAAGACAGGCGTTGTGCGCTAAGTTGTGTTGTCGCTAAGTTTTCTCACGGCTCTTTAGGTATAAAGTCGTGTCAGTAGTACCTAAGCTTAAGGCACTAGGCATGGTCATTCACCTTTACAAGCAAACTCCATGTTATATTATTTCGGGTGGAATTATGAGGCTTACGCTTCGTAAAAATTAAATTAGTAAAGGAATTTAAGAATTATATTGAAAAGGACTTTTTTCTCAAAAAATTACAACAACCACAACATTCTTGACTACGAAATGAACATGAAACATGTCATTTAAAAGTTATTTGCTTAATTAAAGAGAAAAACGAATTCAAAAAAAATTATCTAAGTGAATTCGAAATGTTTTAATAGATCAAAAACAAATAAATCGAAGACAATCACAGCACAGAATAGGTAACATATATTTTCCATATTGTCAACTGTAACGGTGAAAGAGAAAAACGAAACGGAAAGTCGAATTAGGGTTACCTAGCACCTTAACGACAGCTGCACCAGCTGCGCCAGCAGCGGATGTAGGGTAAATTAAGTAGGATCGAGTAATATGCATAATACGCGCTCAGACATTAGTCCGTTAAACCTGTAGGTTAGGTATAGGGTACCAATCATTGTAATGAACCGAGTATATTGTCTCCCCACAACCGCCAGTAGGAACGATACCATACATTATTATGTTATGATCTGTAGCAGCATCTACACCGCATGTGTATGCAGAGTTTACCGCACAACTAGCATATATACAGCGTTCCGACATCAATAGTCTGGCAGTTACCCACCAGACATGACACCACATGACATCACCCGTCTGGTCGGAGGATTCTCCCTTTTCTATAGAGGATGAGTGAACTTTACACCCTGTTCCTCATATCTCTATATATGAGATGGGGTTGGGGTGAGGTAGACGCTAACGCAATCTGTGCGCTAACGCCGCCGCACTTGCTCACACTCGCCTCGTGGGAGTGGTAGCGTTTAAAACCCATGGCGTAGAACTAAACGCCGCTTTTGCTTTCACGTTCTGATGCAGGCACGTAGGTGCATGAGCCTATATCACATCCAAGCAAATGCTTTTGACTGAGCCAGGAATCGAACCCGACATCTTTTGCAAAAAAAAGCACTCGGGACATTTAGCTCTGATATGCCATCGCCTGTTTTAATTCTGTCCGAACAGATTTTTATGCTTTGCTGTAATACTTTATTCCGTTATAAAGTAGCCAAGAAAAAAATGCCAAGAAGCAAAAAGATTGGTCTTTATCGTGCCTATCGTCGCCTTTTTCACTCTGATATCAGAGGGGCAATTCTCGTAATTTTAAGAACGTTCACAGTCTGATCTCAGTCTCAATCTGTCAAAAACACCTCTAATTTCCCTACATTTTGACAAGATTTTGACATTTGTTTGTCGCCGAGATGAGACTGCGATTACATTTTGAACATTTTAAATTACGAGAATTGGCCTTCTGATACTGACTGAACGCAAAACGATTGTATTGATCTGATGGACGGATTAATGTCTAAAAAAGAGTTGATTACACTGAGTGACAACTGGCAGAGATGTATAGAACAAAAGCCCAAAGTGCACCGGTGCAGACCTCAAAGAAATTGGTTTTAATACATATCAAATTTGACTATTCGGAACGCCAGCGCCATCGGTGGCGCTAGACCGAATCTAGCCTGAGTTCGTGGGGGTGGCGGGCAACCGCTACAAAAGCGGTGTGGAGCAGTGCGCTCGTGACGATTGAACATCGCACGGACAACATGTGCTCCGAAACTGTCTCGCGTTCCGTATCGTTGAGACATGTACACACGGCTACACATCAAGCTATGCAAAACCAGTATTAGCTGACCGTCCATTGTGAGAAAATATCATACAAATTGAGGCCAAGACAAACTGGTTTTGTATAGCTTGACGTATAGCCGTGTGTACCTACATACGCTAGTGTGATTAAACTGTTCGTAAAATTATAATCTGATTTGAACTGTAAACGGTTTTTCTATTTTTGCGCAATAACCAGCACTACCCATAGTAAGCCCACAGTAATTTAAATATAGTTCATGATAACGAGAGACACATACCTTCTCCGCCACATATTATTATTTTAGAGTAGGAAATGCCCATGAAGGGTTCCGTTACGTTACGATATATGACGTATTAAAAAAAAACTACATTGCAAATTTATTGGTCAGATAGGCAGTCGCTCCATGTAAAATACTGGTATTCAGCTGCATCCGGTTAGACTGGAAGCCGACCCCAACATAGTTGGGAAAAGGCTAGGCAGATGATGATGATGAGAGTAGGAAATGCACCTATCACATAAATAAGCAGTGAATACGTACCCTTATAAAATATACACTCCAAATATTGGAATGTAGACTCCAGGGCAACTTATGTTTTCAAATATCATAATGAATTTTGTGAAACCATCTTTGAATCCTTTACAAATTAGGTACGTAGTCAAGGGAATTCTAAACAAAATCACATTACGCGATTTGGAATATAGCAAATAGAAATTAAAAGTAAATCTTCTTTCTTTCCTGTCATCTCATTCTCAAAAATTATTTTCAATGGAATGGATTCGTGTCAAAGTGGCAGTGACTGTACCTATATTTTTTTTCACAAATGCTAATTCTTTAGCCAGTAGCAGCAGCATTTTCTGAAATGACGGAAGTCCTTAGGCTGGATTCACACGTAGATATCGAAAGGACAATGACCAAAAGTCGTACAAAAAAGTCTCATGCATCAAGATCAAAATATTATAGTAATTATTTTCATAATTTGCATGCTTCGTCATTAGACAACGATTATTTTTATGTTAAAATTTAAATCTCATATAAGTGAACTGTATCTTGTTCTTATGAGAAATAAAGATTCTTTAAACCTAATTCTCACAGAATATAATTATACATATAACGATGACCGTTATCATGGCAATTACAAAAAAGAAAAAACCGGCCAAGTGCGAGTCGGACTCGCCCATGAAGGGTTCCGTTACGTTACGATATATGACGTATTAAAAAAAAACTACTCACTAGATCTCGTTCAAACCAATTTTCGGTGGAAGTTTATATGGTAATGTACATCATATATTTTTTTTAGTTTTATCATTCTCTTATTTTAGAAGTTACAGGGGGGAGGGGGGGATACACATTTTACCACTTTGGAAGTGTCTCTCGCGCAAACTATTCAGTTTAGAAAAAAATGATATTAGAAACCTCAATATCATTTTTGAAGACCTATTCATAGATACCCCACACGTATGGGTTTGATGAAAAAAAAAATTTTGAGTTTCAGTTCTAAGTATGGGGACCCCCAAAATTTATTGTTTTTTTTCTATTTTTGTGTGAAAATCTTAATGCGGTTCACAGAATACATCTACTTACCAAGTTTCAACAGTATAGCTCTTATAGTTTCGGAAAAAAGCGGCTGTGACATACGGACGGACAGACAGACAGACAGACATGACGAATCCATAAGGGTTCCGTTGACAATTGGCTACGGAACCCTAAAAATCGCACGTAGCCGGTTTTTTTTTCTATTTGCAAGTTATTCTTTAGGTTTCTAGTATACATATCCTTTATTTAAATAAATACATCAAATTATATTTTTAAATAAAAAATATGTAGTAGCCCACCGGTATCGGGAACAGGGTCCAAGCTACCGGGTCAGGGCTCCAGAGAGAGGAACCTCGTGACAATGCGAGCCGTGTCCAGAAGTACCGCTTTCTAAATCAAACCCTTGATCCAGCTGTCCAACAAGGGTCTCCACAGGTGTTGGTCGAGGATCTTGGCTATTAACCCATTGGCTGTCACGACAAATGCTTGCACAATGATTGCTGAGTCCACATTCCACATGTCGACAACCTCGCGAGCCAATACTTGATTTGCTTATCTTTCTCGGCTTTCACGATGTTCTCATCATGCGGGATGGTTATGTCAATAATCATTGCGCGCCGCTCTGATCGTTCCATCACCACTATATCAGGTTTATTAGCAACAATAGTCCTGTCAGTCCTGTGATGATGGATCGATCCCAGTACAATGTGATATTTCCATTTTCGAGAACTGGGTCGGGCACATACCTGTCTGTAGTACGGCACCTCAGATCCCACAAGGCTGTATTTCAGAGCAAGTGGCTGATAGATTATCCTGCCTATAAGGTTGCGTCTATGTAAGTACTCTCCGTTAGTTAGACGAGAACACTCGGAAATAATATCCCTGATTGATTCCCCCGGCCATTGGCATGCCCGACAGATGTCAACCGTGCCGTCTTTCACAATAAATCTCCGGTAATTCTTCGTCATCATAACTTCGTTCATAATTGCACAGACAAAACCTTCGGTTTCTCCAAAGAGTTCACCTAAATGCAGCCAGGCTATGGGCCCTAGTAAATCTACATAGGGTCCATGTAGGGCCCGAAAAAGGGTCCGTGAAGCTCCTTACTCTACCATACCTCCATGCGATCATTAGTATCAAGCACTACTGGCTTGCGCCAGTTCTCTTTACCCAAGGAGAGCGAGGTGAGGCCTTTGTCCACCGCGACTACATATTCACACCTGAATGACTTTGACAGGGGCGTTGTGTGTGCATATCTTCGTGCTCGTCTACGTCGGCGTCGTTCTCACATGTACCTATGTATAATTTCATAATGAAAGATGTAACCAATATTTTATAACAATTTTGATGGGGTTTCTTGCCCGTTCTTCTCCATAGGTACCTACTACGCTTTAGAATAAGCAACTAACTTCATCTTTCTGACTGACCGACCCCTTGACAATTCAAAAGTGCCTGTAATTGGTTTATTTGAAATAAATGCTTTGTTTTACTTGTTGGTAAACATTTGTGAAATTATCACAAATTGTATTGAAAAAACAAGATGGCGGCGCGGCGTTGATCCCGATTTTGGCGCCAAAAGATCGTTATACCTACAGCTACAGGTAACTACTCCTTGTAATGTAGTGAGGCAAATAGCGCGTGCGTACTCGCCGGTTCCGTTACCGTATAGTTTTAGCCCCATTTTTTGCTACGTTACGTTTGAAACCAACACCACCGCCTGCCACGATAAATCAGCCATTTTTGAAAATAAATCTACATATATTAAAAACGCAAAATATTTAATTGTCAGTTTCCTTAAATATAAACATTACAACTTCTTAAAAAACGATTTCTAAATGGTCTCTAAGTTTTTATTTTTTGTTGAAAAACATCATTTAATTCCTCTAAAATACTACTTTCTCATTGATTCATCACCAGGTTCTTGTAGAATTGCTTTAACTATAACAGTTACATATGTAAAATTCTTTTCATCAGATCTGAATTTATTGACCTTTTCTTTAAAGTGATCTATGTAAGAAAAGTCTAAGTCGTTTTTCATTTCTCGTCTTATATCTCGGAGACGTTTTCTGACATGCTTGGAAGATTCTGTTGAGTGGGTTATATCCTCATGTGCTCCATGCAAAGAATACTGTGAACTTTGAACTGTTTTACGTATCGATTTATCACTCATCATCTGAGATTTATTCTTCTTAACTTCTTGAAGTTTGGTAATGCCTGTTATTTTCTCAATAATATGTGGAAAATGTTTCTCAAATGTAGCAAAGGTATCCTCAAACCAGTTGGTAAAGAAGTAGACAAGAAGAAAGACTATGATCATTGTTAGGAATAAAATGCAACCGCAGCTGGATCTCATGGAGTAGCATCCTGGTGTGCAGCACGATGTGGAGCGGGAATATTGCTTTGAATAACAGTAGACCAAGCACAAGGGTATCATAGCCAGCGCGTGGATAGTCGTTGATACCCAGTTGTGTACTGCCAGAATAACCATGCGTAATATATCTTCCACCGCAAGGATTACTGTCATTATAACGCGTAATATTGTCTGCAAAGTGCAGAAAATTGGCACGACCAGCATCGCATAACACATTTTGATTTTAAGCTAAACTCTGTGTTACTATGACTCAAAGTTATTATATGGACAATATTTTTACAATTATTTTATAAATACATCACTTTTGGAACTGTACTTTTAATTTTTCGATTTTTATCTTAGATTTTTATTGTTATTTGTTTAGTCTAGTAGCTTTTTTTTGGCTTTTTTAACTGACTTATATGACTATGACTTATACTGACAGATTTTATAATAATTTATGATTTATCATTTTACCATAAACCAGACTCCATAGAAGGCCCCCCTCTCGGTGAGAGGGAGTGGGCCATAATCCACCACGCAGGCCCAGTGCGGGTTGAAATCTGGAAGATCTCGTCTGCTCTTAATGAACTCTCCTGTGACCGGTTAGGACATGTTCTGTTCTAATAACAACGTAATACCAGAAGCATCACATACACGTTGCCATGCCAGTGACCATCCATGTTTGTAGTATTTTGTCCTGGTGTTAGCTCACCCACTCAATGCAATCACCTACTGTAAGGGCCCTATCACACGTACTACAACCAAACCACGGGCGCTAATTTGCATGAAAATAAATGGTTCACCCTTGTTTGGTATAACAACTTTTGATTGAATGTTACTAATTCGAACAACGTTTAAGAAAATAATCAATTTGTATAATATCGATTAACATAATTTTCATTTCATCGAATATTTATTTGCGATAAGGGGGCATCCATTAATTACGTGAGGCATTTTTGGCGATTTTCCGACCCCCCCTCCCCCCCTGGTGAGATGTTGTGAGATTTAGCTCGACCCCTCTCCCTACCCCCTAATCTCACGTGAGATTTTACAAAATGTGAATTTATAGTGTAAAAATGCATTGGATTTATTCTAAACAAAACAAAACCAATAATTAGCTTAATACATTGATTAGACTAGTATTTAGGATTACTTAGAAAATAGGCTGGAATCATTGTGAGAATTGAACAATAGGTACTTAAATCGTAACTACTGAGAATATTAAAAGAATATTTATTGCAATTCAGTCCATGGAGACTCATGCACAGTCTCAAGAGTGACTATTGGAATGAACATGTCCATATGATTTTCAGTAAAATCATCAGCTCCTTCAACCTCACTCTGATTGAGCCACTATAAGCTGTTGGCTCAAACCCACGATAAATATCATTGTGTAAGATTTGGCCATATTTTAGTGTAGGAACATGTTTTACTTCATTTAACCCAATTTCCTCGCAGTTTTACTCTGTTTCTTAAGGAAAAAAAAAATTACGTGAAATTCGGCGAGAGCCCCCTCCTCCCCAAAGTAAGATTACATGAGATTCGGGTCAACCCCCTCCCCCCCTAGAACACCTCACGTAATTAATGGACGCCCCCTAACAACATTTGCGCTATTGATCAAAAGGTATAATGTTTATTTGATGTAATGTTCAGGTGGTATAACATGTATTTTATCGAATATTCAATTGGTGTAATGTAATGCAGAAAAGAAAACATTGTAAATATTTATATTTGTAAATATTTGTATTTGTAAATATTTTCACTCGATTCTGAATCACTTTTTCCAAGAGTCGGGGTGCCCCAAGGTCTAACACATCTCGATTTAGTAAAAAGGCTATGAGAACTTAGGATGCAAGAGCTCGGGAATTGGGGCACCCCGACTCGGACAGGTTAGGTTCGAAGGGGGCTCAAGTGAGCGGAACATCGTAACCCAACCTAACCTTTAGACTATAAAAAAAAATGTACTCTGTGCCTGTGAACTGGCGAACTTTACCTAACTGCCCATTTGTTGTGCTGATAAAATAACAGACCAATTTTCTTTTTATTATTACTGTTCATGGTGTCCGTTTCAATGGCGCGGCCACGACGTTTTTTTTTTAAAAAAAAACCATGCCATTATTTTGTAACAATTTGTAAAAGTTGATTCCCAAAACCATAAATTTGTCAAAGCTACGGTTAAAAAGTTATAAGGGTTTGAACGTGGCCGCGCCATTGAAACGCGGCGAACCGCGCGGCCACGGAGATCTTTAAAACTAAGCATTGCAGAGACCTGAAATTTAGGTAAATAACAGATTGAATTTGTAAAAAAATTGTAAAAATATAGGAAAAATTCCTGGGTTTATATTTTAGGAGCTGCAAGACTTAAAACCTCATGGCCGCGCCATCGAAACGGTGTGAAACACGTTATGGCCGATATCTCGCTGAAAAAGCATCGCAGACGTCTGAAGTTTTTTGTAAAACCCAGATTTGAATTTGTCAAAACTAGTAAAAATACAACAAAAAATCCTAGGTTTATATTTCAGGAGCTATGAGACTAAAACCCCATGGCCGCGCCATTGAAACGGTGAAAAATACGTTATCACCGATATCTCGCTGAAAAAGCATCGCAGAGGTCTGAAGTTTTTTGTAAAACCTAGATTTGAATTTGTCAAAATAGGTAAAAATGCACAAAAAAATCCTAGGTTTACATTTCAGGAGCTGTGGTACGGTATCGCGTAGAAATAAGTCGTGATTCTCTTTCGATGAAAGTAAGTGATAGCGAGATCTTTTTTTTGTAAATAACACCTATGAATATGTAGAATTACCGACAGTAGGGATTTTTTTTTTACCATAATAATATAATTTTTAGTGCGTCTTGAATATTTCAATAAGGTGACCATGGCTTATCTTTTACAGAAAACTTTGCACGTATTATATTAGAATAACTCAAGGATTCTAAATTAAATGAAAATCCTTACTAAATATTATTATATATCTATAATATTATAAAAGCGAAAGTAAGTTTATTTGTTACTATTTCACGCCTAAACCACTGAACCGATCATCCTGAAACTTTGCATATAGATTTTCAGGTGTACGGAGACGGGCATAGGGTACCTTTTGCCTTTTTTATTTAACCTTAATAACCAAGTTACATTAGTTTAAGAACTTGGTTATTAAGGTTAAATAAAAAAGGCTTATTATTTTTTGCTTTTCAGTTTTTTCGGCGGTTTAATTTTTTTGTTAAAAAGTTTTTATTTTATAATTTTTTGTGGCTATAATCTAGGTACTAATTGATTGCCAAAGGGCAGGCATATGTGGCACTGAGTAGAGTAATAATACACATCTCAGCATGCAAATCTGTGTGAACAATAAATCACCCCTATTTTCCCACCCTTAGGGTTGGAATTTCTTTTCCAAATTTATATGGGACCAACTTTGAGGTATAATACCCTTTCCAATAAAAAAAGAATGATCAAAATCGGACTACTCTATAAAAAGTTATATGTGGTCGTATATAAAAAAAAAATATATATATACGCGTCGAATAAAGAACCTCCGTTTTTGTTCGTCGGTTAAAAATAGGTGGAAAGTGTTTTGTAAACAATAAGCCATGGTCACCCTATCGACATATTCAAGACGTATTGATGATTCCGTACACAGCTCCTGAAATGTAAACCTAGGATTTTTTGTTGTATTTTTACTAGTTTTGACAAATTCAAATCTAGGTTTTACAAAAAACTTCAGACCTCTGCGATGCTTTTTCAGCGAGATATCGGTGATAACGTATTTTACACCGTTTCAATGGCGCGGCCATGGGGTTTTAGTCTCACAGCTCCTGAAATATAAACCTAGGATTTTTTGTTGTATTTTTACTAGTTTTGACAAATTCAAATCTAGGTTTTACAAAAAACTTCAGACGTCTGCGATGCTTTTTCAGCGAGATATCGACCATAACGTTTTTCACACCGTTTCGATGGCGCGGCCATGAGGTTTAAGTCTTGCAGCTCCTAAAATATAAACCCAGGAATTTTTCCTATATTTTTACAAATTTTTTACAAATTCAATCTGTTATTTACCTAAATTTCAGGTCTCTGCAATGCTTAGTTTTAAAGATCTCCGTGGCCGCGCGGTTCGCCGCGTTTCAATGGCGCGGCCACGTTCAAACCCTTATAACTTTTTAACCATAGCTTTGACAAATTTATGGTTTTGGGAATCAACTTTTACAAATTGTTACAAAATATTGGCATGGTTTTTTTTAAAAAAATACGTCGTGGCCGCGCCATTGAAACGGACACCCTGAAATTTAGGCAAATAACAGATTGAATTTGTAAAAAAATTGTAAAAATATAGGAAAAATTCCTGGGTTTATATTTTAGGAGCTGCAAGACTTAAATTGAAACGGTGAGAAATACGTTATCACCGATATCTCGCTGAAAAAGCATCGCAGAGGTCTGAAGTTTTTTGTAAAACCTAGATTTGAATTTGTCAAAATAGGTAATAATGCACAAAAAATGTTGTAATATAAAAACCGCCGAAAAATAAAATAACTGTCCATAATCATAATATCCTCATTTAAAGAACAGTTGTCAAAATGATTACCCATATTAGTTCCATTTCCCTCACATTTTCACCCTATTATATAAATAGCCTAAGCAGCTAGTTCATTCAATGTTATATTAGATGCATTGGCTGAATCTGAATATCATTCAGGGCGCTAGTTGAACGGCGCCGTTTAGTTAAAAGTCTAGGCAGTTAACTGAATGACTGATTAAGCTAGTTGGCGGTAAAGACATAAAATTATTTGCGGTAACATCGACATCTTTCAAATATCGTTTTGTCATAGCTGCAAGAACGAGAACTACTTCAAGTACTTGGATTAAAGTAAACTTTTATTTTATTAAAAGTCCTTTCATTCCAAATATGTATCTCATATCGCTGGTTTCTATAGAAATAATAAGTTACATAATTTACTTTTCGTTTCTTTCTTATTTTCTGAATAAGTTACCTCTACGAAAAATCTTGTATATGAAAAACATAGAAAAAAACAATCAGTAGCTCGTCAACAGAATTATATTATTATTTTATACCACATAATAAAGGACTGTGGTCCAATTCGTTTCTGTGCTTCGAGTATCACCTGTCGTGTACCCTGTATCAGTTGTCCATAATCCCCATATATCGGTATTATTATCGGATATCCATCGCCTACCTCCAACTTTTTTTGTAGTGAATAGATGGCTATACTTTACAATCCATTCGCTCATACCCATAGTAGTAGAAGAACGAACGGTTGAAGAATCATTCCTTGAGCACTCTGTGAGTTCACCAGCCGTTGGGATAAATTTCATGTATGCGGGTGTTTCAGCTTTGGTATAGCCTAAAGCGTAGAATACCTTGTCAAGCACCCCAGTGGCTCTGAATATGAAGAAGATAATTACGACAGCCATAAAGGACATTATGCAGTCGCAGGTGCCGCCTCTCGCTCCGACTGGGCAAGGCCCTCCACCACCGCACATAAAACATTTAAGCCTGGCCGTCAGTAGGAACACGACACAGATCGGTATAAGTGATATCATTTGCAGCAAAAATGATATAAAGTTGTATAACGTTTGCAGGATCATTCTTATCACGTTTTCAATCATGAGGATCACGGTCATAAAGACCCTCACTAACATTTGTATGCCGCATATTACGGTTGATAGAACCGCGTGAGCTGTGCGACACATGGTTTACGGAGTATCTGAAAAAATATATTGTCTGATTTAAAAAACGATTCATATAGATACCAGTATCCGGATCAAGAAGGAAATGTATTTATTATATTTATTAGCCTGTGATGTCCAATGCAGGGCAACGGCCTCCCTACTTTCTTCCCACTTCTCTCTGTTCAAAGCTGCTAAGGACCCGTTCTTGTTGAAGGAGTCCAGCTCATCCCGCCATGTCCGTCTGGGTCTGCCATGATGTCGCTTGTCATCAAGACGTCCCTCTTGATGGCAAGCGACATTGGGTCGTAAGTGTGGCCCATGGGCCGCCAGACATACGGCAGATGTGTCCAGCCCAGTTCCATTTTAGCGTGACAGCTTTCCAAGTGACATAGTTACAAGAAGGAGAATTACAAAAAAAAAAAAACTAACATTTCGAGAAATGATTACATTATTACTGAACTCGATCAAATTCAACAGTTTTCTTTTAAGTTCCAATGTTTACCAACACTGCCTCGACAATCTAATGGTCGCCAGCGCTACTGCTAAGCAAGGTCCTGGGTTCGATTCCCGGGTCGGGCTGAATGTAATTGGGGGTTTTCCAACAGGAAAGCTAGCCATTCCTGTTGGAAAACCCCGCAGAGCGGAGTCTGGATTTGTCAGATTTTTGCTAGGCTGTGGTTCATGGGAAATCCAGTCAGGCAACTACTGCCTGGTTTAGCTAAACTACTTTAATTCATTGCAATGTACATATATTACCTGTTCGCTTTCTGGGGCCGAGAAAGAATAAATCCAGTTCGTTTCATCGGTTTGTAGTATTTATTTAGTAAATAAATATATGAATAAGTACATAAAAAAACAATAATTCTTAAAAAAATATGTCTAAAGACATAATAAGTAACAAAAGAGTAGAAAGAGAATAACTATTCTCTGTCATCGAATAAAAAATACGTCATGGATAAATTGTTTCTTTTCTTCTCTATGGTTCCAATTAAAAAGTTATCATCATCTGCCTAGCCTTTTCCCAACTATATTGGGGTCGGCTTCCAATCTAACTGGATGCAGCTGAATATCAGTTTTTTACATGAAGCGACTGCCTATCTAACCTCCACAGCTCAGTGATGTCATTAATGCTGGCGTGCCGTGCTATTCGCCCTGCGCTCCTACTGCAGGATAGGCCATGATTGCCGAGGTAGTCGACAGCTTCACCGCACTGACAGCGATGCGGAGCCCCGCAAGGAGCGCCCTAACGTAAACAGGTAGCGAGCCGGATGGTGGTGTCACCCAGCATAGTGCCAATGTTGGGTGACGGGAGTGCTTGAAGCCAGAGCCCCCGACTCTCACTCACCCTCAGCCAGTAGGCAGGCACGCTCATCAGTATTGGTGCACGTATTGATAAGATTATTCCGTACCAACCTGCACAGCGGGTCATCCCACTGTCTCTGGGAAATTGTGCAGATATATTGCAACACATGGCCCAGCTATAGATTGCCTCAGCCATAAGCTCAAATAAAATGTTTTTGTGATGGTCGAGCAATAGTTGCCAATAGTACAGCTACACATTGCCGTGAAAGTATAGCCCGTTTAGACCTTAGGTAAGTGTAAGTAGAGAAATCTATGTTGTTGTATTTTGACGGCACGGTTGGCGCAGTGGTTCAGCGATTGACTGCTGCGCTGCGTGTCGCGGGTTCGTTTCCCGCATGGAACAAATATTTGTATGACCTACATGTATTTGTTCCGAGTCTGGGTGTTTTTCTATCTATAATAAGTATGTATTTACAAAAAAAAAAAAATGTATATAAGTAGTTTATCAGCCATCTTGTTACCATAACACAAGCATTAAGTTGCTTAGCTTGGGACTAGATGGCGCTGTGTGAAATGTCCAGGGATATTATTATGTTTGAAGCCAACCCAAATTGTCAGTGACCTGAAAAAATATTTATCTAAGATAATAGAAGAAGTAATAAAAGACATTTTAAAATCAAAATAATTTAATGAAATCAACATAAATATCATACCACACGATAATAATTTATTAAATAAAAATATAATACTGTATTAAATTAAAAGTAGAAATATAAGTGCACACAAGGAGGTCTAAATAGCCGTTTTGATAGTTGGTGCTGTGTTAAGGGTGATACAAGAGCCTACACAAGTACGAGACACTAAGTTTAATAATTATAATAAATGTTACAACAATAACATTACTGAAAATTGAAAGTTGCGTAATTAACTAGAATCGTCGATACATAGAGAGAACATTTGAAACCAAACAATAACATTGAACATCAGACGGTAACATAATTGAAATTGATAGCTCAATATAAGTTTTCTGGTAAAATGCAAATATATGGACGGTCATACGGACGGATGCACCAAAATAAAAGATGTTCCTAATAACAACAGAATCCAGAAAACATAAAACATTATAACAATCAAAACGTTAATAGATCCTTAAATAACTATTTCCGTTACAATTCAAAATAGTATCTATATTTTTAGATAATAACGTCTTGCAGTTGATCTCACAATCAAATTGAGTCTTAAGTTAAAAGCTAAGAGGAAAAAATAAAACTAAGTTATAGTCAGAATTCGAAAATTAACAATAAATTCCGACAAGGTGCTGACCTTTGGTGTGGTTTGATATATAACATAAGTGTACGAAGCGCTGTGTCCGTAATTTCGTCCCAGGCGAGGTGAAGAGTTACAGCTTGTATGCTTGACGCATCATCAGGTCGAAGTAGCAATCATTGTCGATCGACACGCTGATGCCGCTGTAGTAGTTCATGAATTCCTCCAAAGTCACCTGTGAGAAGTGTAGACTTCTATTTTAGAACATTCTCGAATGAGTGGGCGAAATTAATGTCGAATGACAGTGATAAATAGAGATTGAATGTGGTGCTAGTGATAGAAAAGTTGAAAGGGAATCGTTCGTCTTGGTATGGACATGTGATGAGGTCGGATGTAACTCATGTAACTAAAAGAAAAGAATATAAATAAAGAAAATACGTTTATTTGCGGTAAACTTGACGCAAAGAAAGAAATATACAAACACAAAAAAAAAACATGTAGAGGGAGAGGAAAACCAAATAATGGTCGAGCGGCTTATCTGAGGACTGATATGAACGAAAAGGGAGTGATAGCACGACGGCTAATAAGGGAGAATGAAAGACGCAAACCTTTTGCACCGATCCCAAGTAAATCCACAGGGGCAGGAAGATGAAGATGAACGTTGCATATTTAAGACGCCCGAAACTAAACAATATTGCTATTGCAAGTGTTGGTATCGTAAGCATCCCGATACAACACCTTACGATGATATCATCGTAAACACATTCGAAAGACATTCTCGTAGTTATAATAGATTTGTATCAAAATAGACTTGGTGTCGTACTGTTTGATGGATATCAAAAAGTACTGGATCGTGCAGAAGGAAAGACTCAACTTGGAATATGAAAGTTTCCTACATACATAAATCAGCCTACGTTCTACTGCTGGGACACAGGCCTGCTCTCTATTAGAGGGAGTGGGCCATAATCCACCACGCGGACCCAGTGCAGGTTGGTGAATGTCACATGTCTTCGAATTTTCGGATCTAGGAATGTGTTAAAGCTAGCGACACGTAAGTTGAACTATGACCTTGAATGTGTAGTAACAGATTTTCGGATCTCAATCAGTCTCAATCCATAATATTGTACCTGCGCGGACGACCGCCATTTTGGTTCAACTTACGTGCCGCGATCTGTACCTGCCTGGGATTAAACTCACGACAACTAGTAAGCCACTATTTCTCCTACATAAAACATAAATATTGATAGGTATTAATATACGTAGTAATATTGTCTTACTTTTCCATCCACCTGCCCATCAGACTCAAAGTTGGCGAGGAATTTGTTCAGAATAAGATCTGCCGTCTCTTCGCCGCTCATGTATCTGGAATTTAAAAAAAAAATATTAACAACATCGACATAATATTACATGTTTTTTTTTTAAATATTTCCTTTGAGCATGACACGTTGCACGAGGTGTGCAAAATTAAACTGACAACCAGCCTTACTAAGGGGTACCGTGTTACACAGAACAGCGTTGTGGAGGTCAGATAAGCAGTCGCTCCATGTAAAGTAGTGGTATTCAGCTGCAGCCAGTTAGACTTAGTAGAAACCGACACCTACACAGTTAGGAAAAGGTAAGGCAGGTGATGCATGACCTGCTTTCTGAAACATTTTGAGTGCATGGCAACCCTCAGATCAAAGGTAAAGTTTTTCTTTATTTGGTTCTCCTTTTATATGCAATCGGCTTTCTGGCCATAATCAGATGGGATCTTCGTGTGAGATAATTTTTTTATGTTCTATAGAACATTCACATTATGTGTTTCAGTACTAAGTAAACTTTAAAGGCGTTTAAAGATTTTTATATGGAGCCTGGGGCCTGGTATACCTGTCAAAGTTGACAATTGAGTCACGTGATCAACTTTGAACGTTAATATCTCGGAAACGTGATTACGTGACACTTTACGGGGTTTGATCCCATAATGTTTTTTGTTTGAATTGACGTCAGCTATCGATTTATATTGGTCCCATGCGCGGCCGCAATTTTCAAAATAGCGCGACAGTAGGTAGGTATGCCTCGGGTATTCAAATCCCTTGAGTTTATGATTTGCTATCTCTTTAGACGGATTGTATCCCCTTCCCTTGACTGTTTAGGTGGATCTTGGTTTTGACATTGTCGCGCATGCTCATTCTCTGTTTGTATGCTTTGCATTTTTCGCATACCTAGTTCTTTTTTCGCTGTTGCGTATCTGTTATGTGTGTACTATCGCCAAAACCTATATCCGTCCATTTTGAAAACAGAATCCCGTGCACATGATGACTACAGCTGCATCCGTAAGGAAAACAAAAGAGCTGGATAGAGAGATAATTATATATTTAAGTTTTGTAATTTATATGGTATAAAGAGTATTCTATTCTATCTTTTTTAGGTCGACTAATAATATGCGCTGCAAGCAGGAATAGTCCTTACGGCGTTCAGATATAGATTTTGGCGATAATGCCTATACTTACATTAGAATTGATGTGGCTGTGCCGCATAGTAAAGACAGCTGTTAAATACATCAGTGCTGTGATAATCATTCCGTAGCCATTCTGTAGGTTCCCTATAACCACCAAAACTAATTTGCTTCCTCTTGAAAGAGCTCAGAGAGCAATTTTGAAGGTAGCAAACTTCCATCCCTTCTTTTTTCCCACAGATCTGCTATATAAATCCTGCAATGTACTAACTGTTCGCCAGCTTTTCATTATGCACTTAGTATTAAAACAGCACACCATGCTTGCCTATAATGCCGACAACACTAACAAAAGACGGAATCATCTGGTATGCATGTCTAATGCAGCCTCAAAACATGTCTTTGTAGAAAGATTTTTAACATTCTTAGGTCCTGTACAATAGATTAAATAAAAAACTAAGTATCTATAAACTAAATTACTATAGCTATAAACAAATTATATTTCATTATTTACTAACCATCGATTATGCACAGACAGAAGACCTACTTATTGTCTGCAAATAAAACTACTAACATGCTATTTTACTTTTATTTACCTAAGTTTTTAAATTTAGTTTTTACGTTATATTTATTGTTAATTTATTTCATTAAGTATTTAAGCACTTTCTAGCCTGAAGCACAGGTTCAACCTAGTTCAGGCAAATTAGCAACTGTGCGCTATTTTTAATTGTTAAGGTATTAAATGTAAATGTATTCCCTTTTTATAAATAAACGATTATTATTATTATACAACAGTATAATTAGGTGCTCGTGTATTTCTGTGTTTTCCTGTATTACCCAGTAGCTGTGCTGTGGAGCGCAGGTAGGCAGTCGCTCCATGTAAAATACTAGTATTCAGCTGCATCCGGTTAGACTGGAAGCCGACCCCAACATGGTTGGGAAAAGACTAGGCAGATGATGATGTGTTTCTGACAAACCGCTAAATTTTGGAACTAAAGGTAAAGTACATAAGTATAAATGTTTGTTACCTTGGATGTGCAGTAACGGAGTAGACTCCTCGAATATCCGCGACGGTGATGACGCCGTCTCCGGTCTTGTCCAGCTTCCTGAACGCCTGTTCCACAATGGCGCGGCGTGAGTCTGCCATGGGAGGCTGCAAACATTTATCAACATTTATTAAGGCCTAAAATAGCAGTAATAGGCAAGGGAGGCCTTTGACCAGCTGCGGAATAATACATACTAGATGAATAGAAGTATAAAGAAGTGTAGAGTAAGTAGTGACTAGTGTAGTGTGTCCTGGAGTGCAGACCGCGTATCGGCAAGCGTAGTGTGGGACACCCCCCAGCTAAATGGTCCAACGACCTGAAGAAGGTGGCTGGGACAGACTGGATGCGGAAGGCGGAGGACGGAGTATTGTGGCGCAGCCTAAGACAGGCCTATATCCAGCAATAGACTGCGATAGGCTGAGTTGATTGAGAAGTATGAAAACATGGGATTTGGACAAAATTCAAACATTTCTCGATAAATACGATCTAAGTTTTATAAAGTCACTGGGTTCTACCCGCGACTTCGTTCGCGTGAAATTTCATGTTCCGTTGCTTGCGCTGTTACTTGGTATTCAAACTCAAACTATTTATTTCAAATAAACCAATTACAGGCACTTTTGAATTGTCAAGGTCGGTCAGTCAAAAAGATGAAGCTAGTTGCCCATTCCAAAGCGTAGTAGGTACCTATGGAGAAGAACGGGCAAGAAACTCCATGGACACATTTTTTCTTTTTGCTCGGCTCCTTCGAATCCAAGCGAGATGTTTAATAGCCCTCTATAGCCTTCTTGAAGAATTGAGCTATTAAGCGCAAAAATAATTTTGAAAATCCAAAAATTTCAACTTTTCAGCTGTATTATTATAATATAATATATAGACAGTGCATATAGATAGGATTATGGTTTACTAGTTGACAATGACAAAAATGGGAGCCCAATAAATACTTACACGAATATGTGCTAGGAACTCGTCAAGGCTTATGGAGCCACTCTTGTCAGAGTCGAATGTTTCAAACAGCTCCATTGCATCCTGAAAGAAATACAAAAATATAGTCATAATGTCTGTAGACCTCTGTAGACATAACTAACTAGATATTTATTTCCAGGTAAGTAATACAATTACAAGGCACAGTTGGGATGAATAACATTAGTTAACGCTGAACAGTAAAAGCCCATTGCAATTTTACAAATTAATATTGCCAGTGAGCCGACAAACTAGACAGTTACAGTCTGCGGATAGTCTGTATCTTCAACTTGTAACTTGTTTCGGACATTGCTTACTGGCACTATGCGTTTGCACTGGCGAAACATTAACATAAAAACTAAAATATGTGTTTTCTGTCAATTTCGAGAGACATGTGGCTCAGTAATAACAGCCGCATCGATCGATCGTCGGGTTAAGCTATGCTTGCCGCGGTTGGTCCGTAGATGGGTGACTGTCTTTACATACCAAGCCCCCTCCATGCCTCGGAAAGCGCGTTAAGCCGTTTGTCCGGAATTTCATTCGTGAATCTTTAAATATAGTGCGAGCTCAGCTAAGAATAAATCTTTATAAGTCTTAAAACTTACTCATGTTTCGTACAGTGCGAACGCAAATTCAACACAAGATATTTATTATAGCTAGTTTTTAGTATCATTAATATTTTATGTACCTACTAAAAATAAGAAACCATTTTTCTTGCCCGTTCTTCTCCAAAGAGATCTACGTTTTGGAATGGACAACTAGCTTCACTTTCTGACTAACTGACCGAAAATACCTAAATGATTTGAGTTTGAGTTTTTAAAGCCTACTCTTGAGTTTATCTATAATGGTTTAAGGCAAACATAGAATTCCAGGAGCAGCCCAAAATCTGGATTTGTGTCCTAATCGGACACAAATCCAGATGAGATGGCAGTAGGCTCGCCCCTAATTATAAAAAAAACTAGCTTTAGCTCGCGGCTTCGCCCGCGTTTAGGTCGGAAGTTATCCCACGGAAACGTATTACCGGGATAAAAGTATCCTATCGTGGTTAATCCAGGCTATAATAAACTATCTGTGTGCCAAATTTCACCCAAATCCTATTAAAAGCATAATACTAATTATTGAAATACTGTTGTGAATTCATACAAGCCTAGTACTTTTTGTTAGAATACTGCCCGTTAAAACGCTCTAAGTGACTTTTGTCCACAGACTTATAAGTCTGTGCTTTTGTCCCTTTTTCGTTTTGACCCGTTGAGCGCACGTAACTTCACGTAAGTAAGTACGTACGATTTTTTTTGATTAAATGTTGTCCCGTCGGGGTACCGCCTAATTATTAGCATAACGTTCTGTTAAAGTTTAAAATAGTAGCGGTGCCCCGACGGGACAACATTTAATCAAAAAATTTCATACGTACTTACGTAGGGTCATAATTTCAAGGTTATTTTTTTCTTTTTATAGGTTTTCACGTTTATTCCTTTTTTGTTCTATTTGTGGCTATTTTTAACATGTTTTTTTTTTAAATTGTTTTAGGCTTTTTACATTCATACTATTTTTATTATTATGGGATTATATGGGGGTTTTTTTATTTTTTTTATTTCATGCTTTTTGTAGGGACATTGAATTTGTATAAGTATGTAAAAATAAAAATTACGCGCGGAGGCTCTGTCACGCGCGTGCGTAGTGTGAGATCCGCCCAAATGTTGTGTATTGTCTAAAGGAGTGGCAATCAAAGTTACAAATCTATAAAGCCTCTATTCATCCATCTTCATTGCTCCAAGCATCCATTCGGATGAAGCAATAAAGACTACGCTTAGCAAACGGCCCTTCGCAGATCAGTACCTATTTTTTTGTTCGGGCGAGAATGCTGCGTCCCACATTCCAGTCACGAGGCACATTTATGTCACCCGAGAGCTTTGCAAGGCCAGCCGGGGGGAGGCTATTGTTTACCGCCGCGATTAAGGTAGTCTTGTCTTGTCAACGTAGGGGAGTTAAATAAGGGGAACAATAGTTTTATTTTTGAACTGTTTCTGTGGTGCAAATATTCTTTTGGAAAACTTGCTTTCTAACTATTGAAGCTACATCAAAGTTCGACGATTTTTATTTTCAACAAATTCTTTTTATTTTATTTTTTTCGAATATAAGTACATAATGGTTTTACCTCATGACTGAGCTCCAGTCCAGTTTCCTTGATTCCGTTTAAGAATTCCTCATGGTTCAACTGCCTGCTACCATCGTCATCCATTGTTCGGAAGATCCTGCAAGTATAATTTTACGGTTATCATTAGTAAAATCGAAAAATAAATATTTTAGCCAACTTCTCCTAAAAGCAGGCTTGTTTCATTACACAAAACAGCTTTTACTTCTCCCATATCACCACGACTGACGCTAGAATAGGTTTTATCATGGTGAAAAGATTATGATGGAAGTTTCCGTGCATGATGGAATCAGAAGGACAGCCACTGTAACCAACATGGCCCAAATAAATCCAATCGTAGGTGACAGTGGGCGGGGCTCATTGCTCAAAAACATGGCCAATGGTGCCGAAAAGTTCTAGTTCTACTGGAAGGTGCCGCGTGGGTAGGGCTCCCCATAAAGTAGACCGGTGAATATGAAGGTCGTCATTCGCAGCAAACACAGGACCGGTCGTGACGATGACGATGTCCAGGATACAGGTCTTTCGGCAGAATGATTATAATAATATATATAATAATATCCCTGGACATTTCACACAGCGCCATCTAGTCCCAAGCTAAGCAACCTAATGCTTGTGTTATGGTAACAAGATGGCTGATAAACTACTTATATACATTTTTTTTTTGTAAATACATACATATTATAGATAGAAAAACACCCAGACTCGGAACAAATACATGTAGGTCATACAAATATTTGTTCCGTGCGGGAATCGAACCCGCGACACGCAACGCAGCAGTCACTCGCTTAACCACTGCGCCAACCGTGCCGCCGTGCGATTATATTGATGATAAATTCTTCAAAATGCATACCTTCCAAGTCCCAGGATGCCGGAGGCTCCTCGTGACAAACAGAGCAGGCGCAGCTTCTCCAGAGGGTCCGTGGCATTCGTCAGCGCGCGGGCCGACTTCTGCATTAACTCCTCCTCCTGCCGTGACGTCGCTGACATCGGTCTGTGCCATGCTACTGTAATCGCAATAAAGAAAATACGTTGGATAAAAAATTCAATAAGATTGCCTATCTGCCCAACTTCGGCATCAAAATCAGCAAGACCCACAGATTGCTGACGTTTGAGACTAATCGACCAACGTGGAAATTCGGGATTTACAGCGGCATCCCGGAGTCTAAATGAGTGTTTGTTTAACTCAATATAGTCGCTGCCTATTAGGTACATGGTACATGTACTTAGTGTATACACTTCTGCCTCTTCCTTTGAGAATTAGTATAGGCGTAATCCGTTCGCATGTTTTATACAACAGGTAAACCTATTATTAACCATACAATACTGCAATACACACTCTTTGTAACATACGAGTACTATTTGTATCGCTGTTGGTTGTTAAAATAAAATAATGTTATGCAGCCTGTAGCCAAAATTGAAGAGCGGTTTATGATTACTAGCGCATTTCGCGAATCGAAGTTGGAAGTTATTGACTCGCGACCTTACATAAGGACTTGTGGTCGGGGCGGGTCAGGTTATTAAAAAGGTTTCCCCCTTTCTATTTTCTAATATTTTCCACAAACATTTCAGAACATACCGTGCCCATGTGAGGCCTCGTCACAAGCTCATGTCAAAGTGACAGACCTCTTGACAGGCTACCACATTAGTAACAGCCCACCACGGAGGTTGAATAGACGAAGGAGTTCGTATACCGGTAACACAGGCATCAATAGTTTTACCTCTAATTTATAATGGCTACTCCTAGGGCCGTTATCACCTAAATACGGACCCCGAATAAAAACTTCAAAAACCCCGGATATTCGGGTGAAATAAAGATTTTTCCCCGGACTCCCTCGAAAAAAAAATTACAATAAAACTACTTTTTGCCTCAGTGGCAACGCAGCGACGGAAAATAGCTAGAAAGAATAGTGGTAAATCACAGCGGAATATCTACAACATGATTTCATTATTCAAGCAAACGGATCCGTACGTAACGTAGCAAAAGGTGCACAAACTCCCTCCAGTGACTTTTCGATCATATTGACGCAACCAGGACACTAGGGATATTCTACTATTCAAAATGACATAAGAATTATGAAGGATACGTTTGTCACGGAGACACAACTAAGTGAGATTAGAAATGACTTGCAAAATTTAAAGAAAACCTCGATCGTTAATAACTTTGATTTGTATGTAAATCGAAAAAGAGGTTGTGGTGGTGGAATTGAGAGTTTTTGTTTTGACAGTGGGCCGATAGGCCTACCCCACTTTATCAAAAATCTCAACAACACAAGGCGACAGTGAGTCACAATACATCAATAATGTGACAACAGCCGATGAGAGCGGAAAGTCTAGTCCGTCAACTCGTAAGATACAAGGATCTCGCTCGCCCATACGTATTTCTAAAATGCCTGTCTCGTTTACACATTTTAGCAACACGAGCGAATCTCGACAAGATGATTCGGCTACGTTGCCGGCGGCCGAACCTGAACTTGACCGAAACGCAAGCGACCCAAGCGCGAACGAGACGCAACAACTAAACCACGTAAACGGTCTAGCGCATAGCGGGTGGTCCAAGCAAAAAACTCTAGCGGGAATTGTCGTCGCTGACGATGAATGGAAAAAAGAGAAGGTTTCTGAAGAATGGCAAACTGCGCCACAAAAAAGATCGAGAAATCACCTGCAGGAACAGAAGGGCAAGGCTATAACGCAGCCCGATGTAAAGTTTAGAGCAGCCGAAATTGAAGTTCCTCTTTTCATAAATAATGTAAACACAGCGAGCAGGCCAACCGATATTATTGAGTACATACAAAAGATGAATGTATCTGTGACTCTAAAGAAAATTAATATGGTTAAACAAAAACGCTATGATGCTTATAAGATCTTTGTACCACACGCGAAACTGTCAATGTTTCTTGATGGAGGATATTCAATTTAGGAAGTTTATCTATTACAATAGAAAAACCTATGACAGGAATAAAGAAAATAGGATAATGCACAATGACGAGAAATTAAAGGATACAAATATCAGAATAAACAACATGACCAATAACAACACAAAATTTGTTACTTTCAAAGTTTCAACTGTAGGTCGATCACTCGTTCAGTCGAATGCGTGAGAGGTTTATGCAGATCAGTTGACAATGTTAACATCGTAGCTTTCTTTACAAGAGACTTGGTTGCAACCGCAAGATATACCCTTCTTGAGCACTATTGATACAGATTTCGAGCTTACGGGAAAATCTGCGATAGATACCGGCGCGTCGGTGTGTTGAGTGAAAGACCATACCGCATACGGAGGTGTCGCCTTAATTTGGCGGAAAAATACTTTTCAAGCGGTAGGCCCATGGCCTCAGATATAACGCAAAAAAGAGCGAGTGTCTGTTGTTCAAGGCAGGCACTAAAGACTATCGTGAAGTGCAGCCTGTCACACTCGGTGGAACTGCGTTAGAGTGGGTAAAAACGATTAAATATCTGGGACATTGGGTCACTGCAACGCAGACGGATAATGTTGACATGGAGAGGGAGCGTAGGGCGCTGTCAGTCAGGAGCAATATGTTGATCCGTAGGTTTGCGAAGTGCTCGAGATGTGTAAAAACCACTCTGTTTAGGGCATACTGCCAATCTTTCTACACCTGCAGTCTGTGGGTCAACTACACGCAGAGGGCTTACAGCGCCTTACGTGTCCATTACAACAACGCATAAAGGGCGCTGTTGGGGTTGCCACGACACTGTAGCGCATCAGGGATATCCGCAGAGGCACATATAGACGAGTTTTATGCAATCATACGAAAGCGTGTCGCCTCCCTGATGCGACGGGTGCGGGGCAGCGCCAACAGCCTCTTGGTCACTGTGGCTGATAGGGCGGAAGGACTAATACTCAGGCACTGGACCAGGACACAAGTATTGCCTTCAAATCGTGCATTGAAATAGCATTGTTGTTCTTGTACCTTTTGCGTTTTTGATTATTGATGTTGTATTGTATTTGATTATGGTAAGTATTGTATTGTTAATGATTTTGACATAATTGATGGTAGTTTTGACATTATAAATGGTGATTTTGACATTTTTATTGGTGATTCTGACATTATTATTAGTTGTTTTGACATTATAAGTAATTATTTCCAAAATTTGCCTGGTACTAACACTAGTGTTTAAGACGTGCATGTTATTATTACTAACAAATTGGATTGCATGATCTGGATAAATAAATGATTACTTATTATTATTATTAAAAACATGTTATCATATTATTTATAGAAAATTTATTTAAACCTTAACAATACAAATTAAACGCTTAATTTACTAATCAATTATACACTCTTCTCTGTGAGAGGTATTCTGGTAACAAAAATAATTATTAGGAACGATCTTCTTTTTGGCATGAAAAAAAAAAATTAAAGAAAGGAAATCTCGCAAATTATGAATTGTCACGAGCGCACGAGTAGGTAAGTATATCTATATGTAGGTACTCGTATTTGCCGCGCGGAGAATTTTGAACTTTATTATACATTCATTTAAATTGCAAATCATTCAATGTGGATTTCCCCTAACACACAGTGTGGTGAAACATATTTAAAAGCCCGGACGCTCCCCGAATGGCAGCCCTAGCTACTCAGAAACGTGCGCAGATAAACCACGATCAATGAATGAATGTGTTACGAAAACACTATCTAACTGTAGATCTATAAATAGTACAGGACCTATTTGTTTCCACCCTATATAAGGCTTTTCTGAAGGTCATGTAGGGCCGGAAACTGAAGCTGATATCCAAGCGTATCTAGCGGTATCATAATCCTAATCCACACTCTAGAAACGCATAGAATGATGACGAAACGTTAGAGGGAGAAAACAATAGTTATGTTTCCGTCTCTCCATGCATACGCATGCCGGTTAGGTCTATAACCTCGGATAACAACAGAATCAAATTTAGTACCTACAAGCTTATCAATAATACTACGTATATTAACAATGACTATTATATTAAGTATCTGAATTTGGTCATTGAGAAAACAATGTGTGAAAGTTAGATCTTGAACAGTAACAGTAACTAAATCCCAGTCATTTATTAACATCTAGCTGCGTTCCGCGGTTACACCCGCATAGGTCTCGATTCCATGGGAATATCGAGACAAAAAGTAAGTAGAAGATCCTATGTCCTAATCCACCCATGTGCAAAATTTCATCCAAATCCGGTCAGCCGTTTTACCGTAAAAAACCATCAAACAAAAAAAATCAAATCTTTCTTTATAATTTTCGTTAGACAACAACCGTGAAGTCTTGAAAACTAAAATGGTGTTTAGCTCAACCCAATAGCCCACTTCCTCTCTTTGTATTTGTCAAGGACGGGCTATTCACCTAATTATAGACCGTTCATTCATCTCAAGCGTTACTGAATTTTAGCCTTTACCTTGTCCTAACCCTAACCTAAGCTATAGGTAGTGTGACCTAGTCAGAAGTATTGGTAGGTATGTAGAAAACATTTGCACAGCAGCTGATTCGACTTATAAGAGTATAAGTTATACATTACCTGCATTGCAGATTGCAGCTATAGAATATCCAGTCGCATTGCTGTATTTACTGATAACTAGGCAATGTACAGACGCCAGCAGGTCAAGCTACCAGAAACTGTCAAATTTTGCCAATCAACCTTGAACCTTAATGCTTAAATGATAAAGTTGAAAATCTATTAAAGACATTTGACAGATTGTAGTAGCTTGATGTGCTGGCGTCTGTACTGCATTCATATTGCAATTCGTACTTTCGTACTTAAGTTTTTTTTTTTTAATTTGCCGCCGATTTTAGCACAATAACAGAGATCGGTCTTTTTTGGTTTAGTCGTGTTTAGGAAGCGATATACCTCCCATTAAGTACATCTGCGGAATTTCGCTGCCAAGATAATTGAATTTGACCTTGTGTATCGTGATTTATCATGATTTATATCCACCCACTGATAAATATCAGCGAACCCTGCTTTTACTTGAACGACTGTCACGTTATACTTTTTGTAGGTACTACACAAAGTAAATAACTGTTCGTCGTGGATACTTTGGTGGAACGTTGCCAAACAGTGACGGAAAATATTGTTTTATTTTGCTTTCAAAATACACTGATCTCTTTGCTACTAGGGGTGATTTCCGTAAAAGGTACCTACCTTTTCTCTTCAGAACATTCAAAGTTGAACGTGAATGAGTTATGCAAAAAATACATCCTATTTCTACAGGCTACTTCGATCAATAATAGTACTAGATTCCCGATAAGCGCTTCAAAAACGACCCGAAAAATAAAACCACAAATAATTTGTGGTCTTATTTCAAATTAGTATGTTTTGAACCTTATTACTTACACTTTAAGTTTCATTTTAGAAGAAATGACTGAAAATTTAAAAATAGAATGATTTTATTTGCAAGCGAAATTTTAAATATATTTTGCAATGGTAGGTAATTAAACTTTATGTTTAGGTAAGCATTAAGGTTTTTATTAAACTGAAGTTGTTAATATTATTAAACTTTTTTCTAAGAAATGCATATGTTTACGTATGTGCAAACGTGGCCACTTGAGCGACTGATTTTTGTTCCTGATCCTTATTCTAGTACTATTATTGATCGAAGACAGGCTATATTCTAATCCCCCTGTTACATGGGACTTCAACATAACCTGCGAATGTGGGTGTACTATATAACTAGAGATGCACCTATGCACCTATCCTTCGTGGATTACATGCGTGACGCTATGTTATTTAACACGCTCAGCGCCAAGCCCCATATGCCAATACCACTACACCAGGAAAATTCCCTAGGCCAGGGCAACATTTTTTGTATACAACGCAAAAAATACACATGGCGCTGAGCGTGTTAATAGGTAAATCATAATGTAACATTTCGTAACGACAAAATGAGTTTCAAAAAACCAATAAATACGCCCTAATAGGACTTCGTTAAAAACCCACTACATTTAACTTCCAAGCTGAAGTAACAATATTTAAACAAAACATAAATATCAATAGAAGAATGGATTTACGAAATCTCCATAAAGCTACGGCATTTCAGTAAATGAAACATTTAGTATTGGTTTATTTACAAAACAAGCTTACACGCGATCGTGAACTTTGTAAAAAAATCAAAAACCGTTCCCTTGACCTACATTTAACCAGTTTATTAAAATGTTGTTGTTTTTATCGTATTATCAATGTCTAGCTGCTGCTGTTGACTTCGTCTGCTATCTATGATGAAGGTCATGCCAAATTGCATCTGTTGTCTTTATTATAATATTATTCGTTTAGACTAGTTTCTGCTCAAATGTCTTGTTATAACATAAAATATTTATCCTTATAAACTCGGTAATACCGTAGCTTCCCACTAGTGAAAGAATTTTCGGAATCGGATCAGGAGTTCCGAAGATTACCCCCTACATAGAAACTCGCAAATTTTATCCCTTTTTAATATTAGTAACTATAGAAAATGCATTGTAAACATAATAACAGCTGCGTTTTTCAGTGAAGAATTCATCGCAATGGAAACTAGCCAGATAATAATTAAAATGGTTTTTTTTTAATGTAATGCGACAAATGTATTGTTGCCTGCGTACACCTCTTTTATCAATGTTAATGCGGAAAAATATGGAAAAATGAAACTATGATAAGTAAGTAGATAAGAGCCACATTGGTACCTACAGATACCGAAATAAAAACCCTATATCCTTTCCTAATACGAGGGAGCTATTCGATAAGTAAGTACTATCGATAAGTATAGGTACTAAAGTAGGCACTTGACCTCGAAGCCCTTATTGTAAGAAGGTTGAACAAACTTCCTTGAATTTGTAAGTATTCGATTAGGTACGATAAAAATAAATCGATCAATCGTTTCGACTCCCAAACTACCGAGATATCGAAAGTAATTTCGATAATTAAACGCCTAGAACTTTCCAGTCACACCTGTCGCTGTCTGCCAAGTAATTATTTCTTGTATAAAGTCCCGCATGACACATTTTTTATCGTAACATAGGGGTTGGCAACCGAGAACCGAGTCACGCAGTCAGCCCTACCTACTTGGTCAAATCGATACAGTTCACAACACTCCGTTGTTCGTATTTAACTTTACTCATCAAATATTACACCGGCAGGAAATCTACCAGCTGTGGTTAACAAATTAATTATTAATTCTCATAATTTTAAGTTACATTTCGAACATTATCTTTTGGCTCCACGCTTAAGTTAACCTACAAAGTTAAAATGTTGTTTGATATAAGGGCGGGACCATGGCGGGACTGAGGATTGGGACCAACCCGGTTTCATTTTGATAAGAAATAAAATAAGGTTAGTCCAACCGTCATCTGCCAAGATGCTATGCCGAAGTAAGCTTGAACGATACAAATATAATTCACAATAAAAATACTAAGCAAGTACTCTAATTTTTTTTTATATTTATAAAATTAGAGCAAGTATTAATTAAATTCCATGAGAGAACTAAGAAGCCACATCTAATACACGAACAACTGTTTCATTCATACACAACACCGGCAAAACATTAAAAAATAAACAAACTTACTGTTCGATGAGGTTTTTAGTTTTCCAAGATACATTTTGTCCAATAGGTACTAACTATAATTTATAAACAACACGACACAAGTGATCAGATCCTGGCACAAAACATTACTTAAAAACAGAGGGAATGTTATAGGACTATACGTCTTTGAGCCTTCGACGTTCACTACTGACTGCCGCCGGAGGCCGGCCGGAGGCAAGAGCGTCTACAAATAGGGTGGCGCGAAGTGAGACGGAATACTTACGAGTCCAAAAGCAAAAATTTACATGTTTGGTTGAAAAAAGAACGTGGTATTTAAATGTACAGTTATCATAGTCTGGATTCAGAACAATGCAGTGGATTTGAACGGCGAACGCTGATAAAAGCAGTTATGATTTAAATTGTTGAGCGGTTACTAGCAGCCAGTGGCGTGCACACAGTTTTATGACAGGGTAGGCAGAAAATTGTACTCACCAAAAATACTACACGTTGATTTGGTTCGTCGTCTTGTCGATTGATGATGTAGGTAATTGCCAAATGCCCACTCAAATATCCATAGATTGACTGATTTTATAGACATATCAATTTACGGATATTATGGTGGCCTTTCAGCGCGTTTGTTTGACGTTTTGTAATGTTTGTGTGATTTGCAAAATTTAAATAAAATCATTGAAAAGATGGTGGTGTGAGTATACTAAGTATATAGGATTGTTTTATTTGTATATTAAATCTACACGCCTATCTTTCTGTAAGAATATCTGCAATATTAATGTTAATACTACTTATGAGCCTATTTTATTGTTATTTGTAAACATTTTATATTGTAGCTGTTTATTGTCCCATAATAAATAAAAATTAAAAATATGGAATCGTAAAAGTTGGGAAGGCGTTTTATTTCCGTAAGAAGGTTTTTTTCTATTGAAATCGTGGAAAGATCTGTAAGTAGTTGCTGGCCTTGTGTATTTCTTAAGTAGGTGTGTATACGTTTTAGCGACGAGAATGACCTTTCGGTTGAAGCACTGCTCGCGGGAACTGTAACAATTAATTTTGCCAAACGCAGTACTTCGGGAAAAAGTATTTATGTTATTTTCGTAAAAATGTTCTATAATTTTGTAAATACTAAGGTTTTTCAATTCGGCAGATTTATAAACACATTTGAGCTCATTGATAAGGCGGTCTAAGTTAAAGTCGTATAATTTATAAACATTTACGAATTGCGATACTAATTTATTCAACCGGAAAATTGCCATTATATATAGGTACTTAATGAAATTTTCGCATGAAAGTAGTCCAAAAAATTTTAACTCTTTCAGATTTTTATATCGGTCGCGACATTCGATGGATATATTGTCTATAATTTCAATAAAAATCCGCTTAAAATTGGTTTTCGCGTCCACAACATTACGTTTTTGTTTTGGCGGCCCTGTGATTATTTTTACGCCTTCAAAAATTAATTCAAACCTAGATCTGAATGATTCCAAAAACGATTCAAAGTCCCTAATTTTTTTAATGCAATAAGTCACATCTGATGTCTTTTTTTGCATAATTAGGGGAAGGGAATATTCTAAGTGTTTTTCAGATTGTTCATGTTTTCTCGCGGCGGCGGCGGTAGGAAAATTATGAATATCAGCGTAATCGATGTCGTTCCAGACGGTTTTATTATTTGAAAATACTAGACAAACGAAACAAAATAACCGATTACTGTGTATGCAACCTGTCAGCCAATGATATGAATCATATTGTTTTGTATTGAATTTACGATTGACTTTACCTTTAGTTTGTAATAATTGCAAATCCGGTGTAGGACGACATAACTCGATAACTTGTTTTTTTTTCACTAGAAGATAGTTTTGAAAACGCGTCATATTTTATTTTATCAATACACACACCATCTGAACAACTTTCACAGACAATATTATCCATTTTTCACTCTAATCACAATGTTAAAATCCTAAATATCTGACAGCGTAAGTCACAAACACAACACACATCAAACAATAATGGCTACTATTGACTATTGAAATTACGTAGTAAAAAGGAAAATTAATACGACAAAAAAATGATGGCCATCTAAATATATAAAATTCAATGAAACAATATTACTTCTTAAAATATTCGCATTGCATAGCAAACTTTCGTCGGAAATGTTCGGTTAGGATCGTAATTTTTCGTGTTAGCTCTAAAGAACAACTCGAACAAGACACTGGCTTTTCATGCAGTTGTGTGCGTGATTTTTGTCATTGTGTGTCAGCAAAGCCCACGTAGCTATAGGAACGCACACACATATGACCACGAGTTTCCACGGAGCACACATACAAAATATTCAGAGACGAATAGTTTGTGTCTTTGCCGTGGCATAGGCGAGGTGGCGCTAGTGCAGTAAACTGTATCGATCTTAATGATAACACCGGCACTCGATAGGTGGAGCTGATTTATGATTTTTATGTTGTTTTGTTTATTGATAAAATAATATTAGATCTATTATCAAAACTAGGGTAGGCAGTGTCTTTCTGTCTTTATGAACCGCACGCCACTGCTAGCAGCGTTCTGATTTTAATGTTTGATTTTATATTTTCCCCCGTCGCATTACATCGTCTAATCGCACTATTACTAAGCGTTCTTTCTGACTTTTTTTCTTTTTGCTCGAGTCCTTTCAGCGTGATTTAAGCCTATAGCCTTCCTCAAGAACTGGGCTATCAAATGCAAAAAGATTTTTTCAAATCCAACTGGTAGTTTCAGAGATTAGCGCGTTTAAACCTTCGATCAATAATAGTACTAGATTCCCGATAAGCGCTTCAAAAACGCCCCGAAAAATAAGACCACAAATACTTTTGTGGTCTTATTTCAAATTAGTATGTTTTAACCTTATTACTTAGACTTTTTTTTATTTTTATTACTTAGACTTTAAGTTTCATTTTAGAATAAATGACTGAAAATTTAAAAATAGAATGATTTTATTTTCAAGCGACATTTTAAATATATTTTGCAATGGTAATTAAACTTTATGTTTAGGCATTAAGGTTTATAATAAACTGAAGTTGTTAATATTATTAAACTTTTTTCTAAGAAATGTAGATGTTTACGTGTGTGCAAAAATGGCCACTTGAGCGACTGATTTTTGTTCCTGATCCTTAATCTAATACTATTATTGATCGAAGGTTCAAACAATCTCTTCAGCTTTATTATTAGTATAGATATTAGTATACCTAGATATATTCTTTAGATGTTTCAGAGCTTTTTTTCACACAAGGCTAAATAATCAAAAAGCTATAATCTAACATTTATTGTCACCGAAAATAAAAACAGTATATCTAACTAATAAAGTACATTAGTACTCTAAGTCCATGTCAGGAAATAGTCTCATTAAAGAAGACATCAAAATGGCTTCGACATGAATCCAAACAATGGGATGGAATCATACCGGAACAACGATCGCAGTTAATGGACCGTGACAAGGAAACGTACCCACCTAGATAGCTTTAAACTATGAACTAGTTACATAACTGTAAAACCAGATGGAAATTATGTAATAAAATGCAGTACATACAACGATACATCAAGCTATACTTGTCCAGTTTTATCTGATCTCGCATTGTATAGGCTTTTCGTACAATGAGAAGTTAGCTTATACTAGAAATGTATAACTTGATATCTCCTCGTGCGCACTGTCATTGTTAGTAATTATCCACCCACAAAATTAAAACTGTTGCTATCTTAGGTAAAACAAGCAATAGTCCTAATTTCAGAGATGCCAAACTAGTTATCTCAGCGTGTATTTTATTGTGCATCAACTTAGCATCTTAAGAAGTTCATCTATCTCTCTCTCTCTTCATCATCATCATTATTGGCAGCCTCTTTTCACTCACTGATGAGCCTCCTTTTGTGCTGATTACCTGGTATGTATGTGCAAGTCTCAACCATGTCTTTTTCTCTCTCTTTTTATCAGCACAATAAAGTAATCGGTAACAATACTAGTTCAATTTAATCATCCTCCACCAGAACGAGGTCCATTGCGTAATTTGACACAAGTAGTTTAGTAAATCGTTAAATAACGAGGTAAAGCGACTTTAAACTGTGTCATAATATAGTGCAGTTCATCCGCATAATCTCTACAGCCTAAATTGGCTTAGGTACATTTGGAATCCACAATGTTACATACAGCTCTCCAGGGTCCGTGAACAGTATCGATTTTGGTTTCATCTGTAGTTTTATACGTTACATAACTGCCGGCTTCCGAATACCTTTCAGATCATGTGCCAACAGTATTAACAAGGTATAAATAAAGTAAGCCTTTTTCAACGACGCGACGTGTAGGTTAGGTTACTTACCTACATTAAGACGACGAAAATCAAGTTCGTAGAACGTTGTGAATTACTCAAATCACTTGCCCTTTATATTTTTATAATAAAGGAGACCTATTAGAGTCGGAATACCGTAAAATTAGTGGAAACACCGAAAACGCGCTTATAGTTAAATGTATTTATTGTTATAGTTAAAACATTTCATGGCAACAATGGATTTAGGGTTGACACTAACTAAAGCAACAAAATTTTCCGTGTTCTTGCTAAATATAATCATTTGCAGCTTCGGATGAGAAATTCTTTCCCTTTCTGATTAATTCAACTCTCCAAATCTTTCTCTCCAGCTAAACAGCAGGCACAGTTTCTTAAAATAGACAGCGTCTCTACCAGGTAACCCGGTCGACACACGTTAATCTTTCCTCCACCTACTCACTATCTACCACCAAGCGAGCATTTTCCTTCCTGCCTGCCAGGGTAGCGGGGTCGTCCGAAAGGGTTACCGCTGCCCTGGAACATAAAGGGCTAAGGAAGGAACACGGGTGGGTTTTAGTCAGTAAGAGTCTGACACTCCCTTCTGCTCCACCCAGAGCGGGACGGGTAATTTGATGATTTCCCATCCTCAAAAAAAAAAAGAAGCATTTTCCTGGAGGGCTTCTGTGGTCCACTTGAAAGTCCCTGAACCGTCTCAAAACCAGGTTCGACTTACATCTTCCCACTTCGGTTAGTGGGGCTACGACGACGTACGGACCTCGACGCAACCGCAGCAGGGTGTGGATGCGGAGCTGTGACACAAACTATGCTTCACCTCCTATCCTGCCCTTTGGAAGTTATGCTTGCAAGTTAAGCCTCATTCATGCTTTAAAAGTTTAAAACATGAATGAGGCAAGTATATAAGCAGTTAAGAGCCTAGATTTTGATATCTGGCATTAAATAAAAAAATCTTTCAATTTCGTAAACGAAGGAGTAAAAGAAAGCGACAACCCTTCGCCGCTATTTTGATTAATCAACATAGAATTCTTATAAAAACTTGATGGATGGTATCAACGCTGGCGTCGTGAAAACTGTAAAACGTATGGAAAAATACTGTTATACTTTTCAACACAAAGCTTTTTGCTTTTGATACGAATAAATTACTTAGAATTTGAATAAAATGTCAACACATTTTTTATTATCTTCGTTTTACTTGAAGTAGGTATACTTCAAATGTTGCTTTATTGAATTGGAATGATAGACGATGGTAGTAACCGCTGGGTTTTGTAAACTTTCTATTTAGGTTATTGCGTAACATACATAAAATGGCCATTGATCGCAATGCCTTTAATTTTGACGGTTCAACCACATCCATTGCGTTGTTTACGTTGTTGAGCAGAAGAATGTTCAAAAACCTATGAAGCAATGGATTGGAAATTTCCTTCAAAACCCTCGGATTGTGGTTGATAGTGTGTTGGTGCAATTTGGGTGCTTGTCAATCAATCAATCAATCATTTTAATTTGTCAAATCTTTAATCAGTGATTTTAACCTGCTATAAAATCGAATGTTAACTGTTGTGGTCACCTAGCGATTTTGACGTTCGAAACGTTCAAAATCTAGACGCAATCTCATCTCAGCGACAGTCAATGTCAAAAACTTGTCAATAATGGAGTGATTTTATAGGTATTCTTGACAGATTGGGACAGACCAGAATTGCCCCACTGATTTTTGATAGTCTCAGAAACTAAGTTTTGACATTCAAAACTATCGACATTGTTTTCTTGTCCATAATGATAAATATTGTTTGACAAATAAGACATACTTAAGTAAGTACCACCAGTACCATTTAGACACCAACCAGCCAATGGTACCAGTAGTACCATTTGAGATATAGTTACAAGTACCTTCACAGGTAGTTTAGGTGTATTGAACCTAAAACAAAAATCCCATATGAATAAAACATCGAATTTTTCCACAGTAAATTTTCTTTCTTTCACTAACTGTCGCAACTCACAAGTAGGTTATAGTCTGTAAACATTTACTAGTATTTGTTCAAAGGCCATTGCCTCCAGCTTTGTATAATGGAAACCCCGTATGCCGTGTAGTGGCGGTCGCGTGATCCTGCCCTTAACACGTAATCAAACTAACAATTACTACAAACTTCCATTAATTCTGTGCCAGTTACTTTACTTTACACGTCGTTTAAGTTTAAAGGAAAATTGTTAGTTGCGCGGTTTAAACTTAGATTAGTTTTCATTGTTCTATGTGATCTTTTTCTCTTCAGCGTTTAGTAAAAGTTTCATTTGTTTAGATGCTGCTCTAATAATTAGGTAGGACGACACACGACACGACAAACATAATTATGCTGTGGTCCCACGGCCCGCTTTCTCAGAGGCCAGCTTAGCTACTCACAACCCCTCGATATGTTTCCGTACAGTATCGAACATCAATCAATGTTATTGTAGGAGTCTTCTAAACGCTGTTCACAGGTCCAAAAATCGAAAATATTGCCAGTTTAAATCAAATAGACGACCGCTATTCTTCCGACAGCTGTTTGTTGTCGCCCCCGACAGCAATCAAAGCAAATCCAAGTTATCAAAATGTGTCATTTGCGATACGATAGCCTGTCGGATCGTTGTGAATTATACAGATCGCGCTAGGCCAGATCGACAAGACGTGGGGGCCACCGGGGCCATCGCATCCAATGAGGCCTGCCGTGGCCTGTCGTCGCCCGTCCGGTGCGTCGGGAGGCGCGACGTGGCGCGGCACGAGGTCTGTCACGGCGTGGCGCGGCACGAGGTCTGTCGCGGCCTGTACGGGCGCTTTTCTTTTTGCTTTGTTTATCAAAGGTTGACCACTAAATAAAATCACAGCGGCTAGGTACTCACACGGCCATGGGATCTGTATCACTTAACATTTTGGAATAGCGGCCAACACACTCGGTAGGAATATGCCCGGTACGATCCGTGACAGGCCTCGACAGGCATGGCATGTCAGGCGAGGCACATCTGGCCCGACTTGTCAGTTAGCAGGCCGTGGAACCGCAGCTTTAATGATATCATTAGGTAGAAAAATGTCTCGAAAAAAATTTACATTAGCATACTAATTTTTCTCAATCATATGCATATTATATGCGTCACAGTTTGATTTCTGTGGAGGTTTTACGTTTGTTGTTCCTCTTTTATAACCCCAAAATAGAATAGAGTACTGTTTTTTACACAGAAAAGAAACAGAAACATAAATATACCAGAATAAAGAATTACAAACGCAAATCTACTTGAAAGGATAGAATCAATTGAAAAGAAAACATTTGTATTTCTTGTTTACCTACGTCGAGCGAATATAGTCCCAACAACTAGGTATGTTTACATAACCTCAATACTCAATATATTTATTACTTCCACATGTGAACTTAGGTGGTAGAATATAATCATTGTGGACCCTGTCGGGCACAGCAAAAGTAGGAGAGAGGAAGAGGGCTGCTAACCTGCACCCTAATTGCGTAACACACAATCAATCAGAATCGGTTTCATTTTGACAGTTCAACAACATTCATTGCGTTGTTTACGTGTTGAGCAGACAAATTTTTCGAATTTATGAAGCAATGGATTAGCAATTTGCTTCAAAATGATTCAGATTACGATTGATCGTGTGTTACGCAATTAGGGTGCTGCTCGCTCTAAGGAAAAATTGAAAATTGTCATTTTAAATTAATTATAATTAATAACTTAGCTGTGTTCTTCGTTTTTGGTTTTAATAAAATTATAAGGCTATAAAACAAATCAACATCAGCTAAGAACATTTTAACCCAATTCAGTAAAGATTTTGGAACCATAAATCAGAATGTTGCATCCAAAGATCCAATTTAGATGATATAAATCGATAGAGGGAACCAGCTTCCATCTTGGAAGCAGGACCTCCTACTAAGATCTCTGCATTGTGGAAAATCTTTTCGCAATAATACTTGGGGAAAAAGGAAATGAATTCCGTATTCCTTATTTCTCGGGAAAAGACTAGGAAGAAAGGAACTTCGGGAAACATAAGGTATTCTAGGTAGTACCCTAGGTAATATTTCCTGGAGTTTGTTTTTACTAAGCATATTCAAATAAGCGTTACGGTTACCCCTATTATGATTATAAAGCTCGTTAGTTAATTATGACTTTGTTAGGGTTCCGTAGCCAAATGGCAACGGAACCCTTATGGATTCGTCATGTCTGTCTGTCTGTCTGTCTGTCCGTCCGTATGTCACAGCCGCTTTTTTCCGAAACTATAAGAGCTATACTGTTGAAACTTGATAAGTATTCTGTGAACCGCATTAAGATTTTCACACAAAAATAGAAAAAAAACAATAAATTTTGGGGGTCCCCATACTTAGAACTGAAGCTCAAAATTTTTTTTTTCATCAAACCCATACGTGTGGGGTATCTATGGATAGGTCTTCAAAAATGATATTGAGGTTTCTAATATCATTTTTTTCTAAACTGAATAGTTTGCGCGAGAGACACTTCCAAAGTGATAAAATGTGTGTGTGTCCCCCTGTAACTTCTAAAATAAGAGAATGATAAAACTAAAAAAAATATATGATGTACCATATAAACTTCCACCGAAAATTGGTTTGAACGAGATCTAGTGAGTAGTTTTTTTTAATACGTCATAAATCGTAACGTAACGGAACCCTTCATGGGCGAGTCCGACTCGCACTTGGCCGGTTTTTTTTTATTAATAAAAGCCAAGGCTTCCTAGTTGGCCTGCAATGTAATGACAGCGAGGGACATCTATATCTTACAGATAGATTGTTTTTCATTACGTTTTGTTTTGCATTTGATATACAACATACTGAAAAAATTCTAATCTACTGTGCAACTGCCTATTGTTCATTTAGGTTAAGCGATCCCGCCCACAATCCCTTGAAAGTCGTTATGGACTCCTGAAGGAACTCCACTCCTGGAGGAAATCATCGTGAGGAAACCGACATGTCTAGAACCAAACACTCGAAGACAAGTGACCTCTACCAACTCGCACTGGGCCCGCGTGGTGGATTACGGCCCACTCCCTCTCACAGAGAGGAGGCCTGTGTTTCAGCAGCGAGAACATTATAGGCTGATTATGCTACTATTATTGTCAGTGACTAAAAAAACTTGATAGGTATCAAGGGACACCCGGATGGAACGAAGTATAACTGGCTTGCTTTCTATAAGAGAGAGAGAGAGAGAGACAGACAGAGAAACACGCGCACGCCGCACGGCTTACAACTATAGCAAAAAGTGTCGTTCCAACTTTTGGTCTTAATGTTTTCCGTCTAGCCCCCTTTCGCAACGCGCGATAAGGAACTTCGTTCCAAAAATATTAAGTAAGTACCTAGATACTGAAACTGAATAGCCCGCATCCCCCTTTGACTTCAACAAGTACCGTTAACTTTTACGAGTATACGTACATAACATATAATTTATCTTTTTAGCCTGCAGAGTATGTACGATATAGAAATAGAATAGAATATACAACCTCATACAGGTTGGTTTATCCGTGTTTAAAAAGTAAAATGTTGGTAGTTAACAACAACACAGCACAACATTACCTTAAGCCTATAAAGTTAGACTCAATAATGAATCTGACTCTTAATTAAGCCTAGATGTGGATTAGTTACTCCCAGAAAAGGGCGTAAGTCCATTGTTTAAAAAAATAGGTGTAACCCTTCACTATACTTCAGCTAAGAGCAGTGGTGGTTTACTTTGTGTAAATTATTTCATCACCACTGCTCTCAAAACGGTAGAGGAAAACATCGCGAGGAAACCGTCATGTCATAGAACCAAAAATTCGAAGACATGTGACATCCGGCAACCGGCTCTGGGCACGCGTGGTGGATTACAGCCCACTCCCTCTCACAGAGAGGAAGCCTGTGTCCCAGCAGTGGGACAATTTTTTTTTTTTTAGAACTTTTCCCCATACTAGGAATTACTCCTGTATCGTGGGTGCGTTTACAAACATTTAAACTGACATACATAAACAGCCAGACCCGGAACAACTACCTGTAGGCAAGCGCAGCAGTCGATCGCTCAGCCACTGCGCTAACCATGTCGTAAATTATAGGCTGATTATGCTATTACTTCAGCTAGGTACTAAGTAGGTTTGACATTACTACTCAGAAGGGCAGTAAGTTACACCAGCAAATAGCGTAATCATAATTTCCATTTTGAACCGTAACCAGCTGAACCTAAGTGCTAATTAAAAATACTTAAATACAAAATTTACCATTATCCATGACGTCGTTTTTGTCTCCTTTTCCTTTTGAGTTGGAGACGTTGTCGTAGTTGAAGCAGGCTGCGAACAAAAGAATAAAATTAATAACCAAGCATCTCAATAATAGAAACAATAAAGGGTAGGTAAAGCTGTCAAAAAAAAGGCCCGTTTTGACATTGACAGTTCTAGTAGTTAATAAAGATCAAATTCGCAAAACACGTATTCGTTTGTATGAAACTGACAGGTGTCAAGAACGCATTCTCAAATTTTAATGTCAAAACGGGCCTTTTATTTTTAGACAACTTTAGAAGTAGGTAGGGCTGCTAAGGTTCTATAGTCTCCACCATAGATATAGGAATACATTTCTATGGGGGTTCCACCGTCTCTTCCGTAAAAAGAACGAAGCTTCTCTTTTTCGAAGCTATACTGCAACATCCCCAGTACAATGTAAGGCATAGACAGATAAAATACTTTTTATTATGTGCTTACACTATTATACTACTTATACAAAATAAATATAGGTAAATATAGAAATATTACACGGAGTGACAATGGGCGCTCTTATCGAGATAAAAGCGATCTTTTAAAAAGACAGCCTTTGAATAGATTAAGGGAGGAGAGACAATACTGAAGGTCTGTGGTGTACCATTTACATATAGGTATACAATAAATAGATACATACCCAAAACATATTACACTTATCTATAAAAATATACAATAATAATAATAATATCCCTGGACATTTCACACAGCGCCATCTAGTCCCAAGCTAATCAACCTAATGCTTGTGTTATGGTAACAAGATGGCTGATAAACTACTTATATACTTTTTTTTTGTAAATACATACATATTATAGATAGAAAAACACCCAGACTCGGAACAAATACATGTAGGTCATACAAATATTTGTTCCGTGCGGGAATCGAACCCGCGACACGCAGCGCAGCAGTCAATCGCTTAACCACTGCGCCAACCGTGCCGTCGTAATAATCAAGACCTGGAGAAACCGGGCATTTTACCAACGGCGGGTGGGTTGAAATATGCCCAAAAATATTACATGTGGTCTTATGATTCTACGACATTGACCTACATTTGGGTATCTATCTGCGCTTTCCACTTCGAGAAACAGGGACAAGACGATGCCTTTGTCGCGTGTGCTTTAATTTCTACACCCCTTCGTGACCTTGTGTTCTTACCTAGCCTTGAAGACTATCGATTTAATAGACAATAAGTTCCACGTATTATCTTCCCACAATAACTAAGGGCGCGTTCACATATAACGTCCGTTTTACAGGTCCGGTAAAACGTGTATGGTAATAGCGTATGCAGTTGTATGAGCCAGTTCACACATAATACAGTATTTCGGATCCAGTATACTGATCCGATCTCTTAAAATCAGTCCTGTGTGAATACTATCTCCAGTAGCGACGGATCCGTTAAAAAGGATCCTATAAATGCTGTGTGAATACTATCTCCAGTGGCGACGGATCCGTTAAAAAGGACCCTGTAAAACGGACGTTATATGTGAACGCTCCCTAAGTGAACACAATAGTCATCACAAGTATACAGTATCAACCTATGATAACCTTTTTGACCTTTTATACAAAGAAGACGGTTTTATAATATATTTGGTTTAAAACATCATCTGCCTAGCGCTTTCCGAACTACTCGTATGTTGGGGTCAGCTTCCCGTCGAATCGGATGCAGCTAAATATTAGTACTTATTTTACACGCGGCTATTACATAGAGCAAATGTCTCCACAACCTGGTTACTGGGTAACACGATACCCCTTGGTAAGATTGGTTGTAAGAGTTTTGGGCGTATGTCTATCAAACTGCTGTCATTGATCTACCAATTACCACCAGAAATGGACCACAAAGACAATGGACCATAGAAATGTAAAATATATCTATGGGTGGGACCTATGGCTTATTAGGCTTTCCGAAGCACAGAGGATATTGTAAGATATCCGTGAAAATAAACCCTAAACCACGGGGTTTGAGGTTACTGCATCCACCACGGGGTAAGCAGTGTACCTACATAAATTTCAAACGTAAACCTGAAAACGTTTTAGGTACCTACAAGAACATGATATTTACATCATGGAAAACAATACGTGCTACTGTATCACCTTCGCATGACAGGTCAAATAGATAATTAGCAGATAATCATTTCACATAATTATCATAATAGGTAACTCAGTATAACCTTTAGATATACATCTAAATAATAATAAATACGGATACTTATAACTTATAACGAAAGCATTGTAATCGAATCGGTCATTTTGAATTCCATGTTAGTAATTATTAACGTGTTATGGACAGTAATCCCCATAGATTAGGCATGGCGTACAAAAGAACTGAAATTACCTTTAATTAGACTGTCCTACAAACGACACACCCACTGCGGGACATTTAAATGTAGGACTGAAGGTGTGTTTTTCAGCTAGCTTATTATCTATACTTATAAATGCAATAGTTACTGTCAGTCTGTCTGCCGGATCTTGGAACGGATTTGGATGAAATTTGGCATATAGGTTTTAAGGTGTCATTTTGTGTAATGCCAATAAATGCATTTTTATTTCTTTCTTTCTTTCATATCTACGGATAGACCATGACCGGGGCCGTAATTCTCTATGACACAACTAACAAAACCGCGCGAAACCAACGCGAGATTGGCGGGATTAGCTAGGGAATCGACGTGGTTTCGACGTGACCATAGTGATTTAAGGCCCTGAAGTACGTTAGTACTATTAGTTATTCTATGCCTGAGGGGCGATTCTCGTAATTTTAAGAACGTTCACAGTCTGATTTCAGTCTCGATCTGTCAATAAAAAATACCATTTCCCTACATTTTTAACAAGGTTTTGACATTGATTTTCGCTGAGATGATTTGTGACTAGATTTTAATCATTTTTAATTACGGGAATTGGGCTTCTGGGTTAGGACGTAGAATACTTTTTATCCCGGTAGTATGTACGTTCCCGTAGGGTAATTTCTAGCCTACACGTGGGCGAAGCCTTGGGTATAAGCTAGTTATAAATACGGTGTACAAAAGTGACTGTCGGTGTCACCTAGAATGCTGCCATGCATAAATGAGGTTAGACCGGACACATTTGTCGTACGTCAGACGTGTTGTGGACAATGCCGGTTTCCTATGTCTTACGGCCTACCGAGGCCGACTGGTTAAAATTACGACTTGCGTGCCTGCAGCGTAGCCTCGGCGTAGCGTGTCGTAGACCCTTTGGCGTAGCATCCTCGCGTGTAAAAATATGTCCGCATTTCTTTATTTTGTTTAAGAATTAATTAGAAGTTACTTTTTAAGTATCTTTCTATTTTAACTTGCAATAATTTGCAAAGCAGGATGAAAAAATTTGTGGGGTCGGGGGACCCCCGGCAGGAACGAAGATCAAAATGAAAATCAAAGATGGCGGCTACGAAAATTTGAAAATATTCTTGTATTTTCATTTTGACCTCACTATCGGCTTCAGAGCTCTCAAAAACCAGAAAAACGACACCCTTGACGAAATATTTGAATTTTTTTGCAGCCGCCATCTTTGTTTTTCATTTTGACCGCACTATCGGCTTTAGCACAAAAATAAATAATAGAGGACATATATTATTTTTACATTTACGTTTACCGCGTTGCCTAGTACATAAATATGATTAAAATCTCTTCTTCTCCCGGCTATTATTCCAATTAATTTGGGGTCAGCCCTCCAAGTAGTTCTGCGCCACACCGTAAGGTTATGGGTTATTTATTAAATTTATCATCGTTGTAATAATAATATATTTACGTTATCTATCGAACAAAATAAACAACATTCTGACATCACACAACGACTAATAGATTATTTACATATTTACCTGAGCATAAGTTTTTACGTCACTCACCATTAAAATCATCGTCATACAAAGTGTACCTAGTTACCTACAAAATGATTCACCAGTAAGCCTACGTTAATAAATTAGTCTGACGAATACTTAGCTTGTTGTCATCGCCCGCGAACAATCTAGAGTCGATTAGACTTTAATAGAAAATGCACTAGAAGAGACTATCTACAGTTCCATACATTATATTAATTTAAACAGGGCCAAATTACCTAGTGGTGGTACAGTGGAAACGGCCCCGACTTATGAGTTGTTGGTCGTGAGTTCGAACCCAGGCAGGCACTTTACTTTCGATAACCACTGCTCTCTAAATGGTGAAGAAAAACATCGTGAGGAAACCGGAACCAAAAACTCAAAGACTTGTAACATCCACCAACCCGCACTGGGCTGACGTGGATTACTCTCTCTTCCACTTTCCTAGTTTTTGTTGTGCCCGACAGGGTCCATTTTGATCTTTTACTTCAATTTGTAATACCATCTATGTATAACACATATGGAATATGGAGTGAAATAAAGAATTTAGTATTATGGCCCACTCGCTCTTATAGAGAGAGGCCTAGGCTGTGTCTCGGCAATGGGAACATTAGAGGCTGATTATGCTGAAACAATTGAAGGAGGCAGTTAGGTAATACACCTACGTGTCTAGGACTCGGCTCATTGGCTATTGCAGCTTTACTGCAGATGACAGTTTCGCTAGTGACTGTCTGCAACTGTCTAGTGCAAGTAAGTACAAGGTACGATTTCCCGAAAGTAATTTAATAAATAAACAATGGACCTCCTGCCAGGTCATAGAAACAACGGGCACGAGCACTGCCAGTACCTAGGTACCATAATTAGGTAACACAATATCAACCAGAATTTGAATCATTTTGAAGGATATTGCTAATCTATTGGTTCATATGTTCGAAAAATTTGTCTGCTCAACAACGTAAATAACGCAATGAATGTTGTTGAACTGTCAAAATAAAAGCCATTCCTAGTATTAGTGTATTAGGCCATTAACTCGCAGGTCTAGTCTAAAACGAAAACACTAAAGAAATCACCTACAATAATGAGATCTGAAGTGAAATTATTTTTTAAATGTTTATGTCATTATGGTAATAATGGCGATTGTTTTTAGTTTTGTACTGTACGTAATATATCTAACAAAAAATTGACTACCTAATAAACATTGCTTTGTTTACTAACAACAAGTTAACATATTTTGCAATTTTCTAAATAAGATAGTACAGAGTCAAAAATTATATTCACAACTTACGTTTAGAATTAAAACCACTCCAACGAGCGTAGGAATTACCTCTAAACAGACAAATACTAAGAATTATAATTTCCCTTGTTGAGGAAAAACACTGAGTGATTAATTAATTACTAAACAAAGGCTTCCACCAAACATTTAGTGTTTCGCGCCAATTGACAAATTGAATAGGTTACGTTTGTGGCGGGAACTAAATTCAAAATAATGTCCAAACAGGGTTACGAAACATTCGAAATTAATTATAATATTTGAATTGATTTTATTGCAAATACCATAGTCATAATGTTATTTAAACTTATAATTTAATAGAAAATCAAAACAATATTTTCTATAGACTTACCTAACAGCTTATACTGAGTTGGTTGAAAGTAAGGCAAAGACACGAAGAGCCTACAGCCAGCACCGTCCACCCGTGACTCTATAATGCCTATGACCGCGTTACCGACATTGTCACTCGACGCAAAATCGATCACCAATCAAATTGACTTTAATTATGTTTATCGAACGACACGGTATGTTTTACTAATAAACTTTTTATTTTATATTTTTAAAGGTAAACGCAACATGTACAGCTGAGATGAGAAGATGGAATGACGCAAAGGCATTAACCGTGAGACGTCCTTGTACTTATTTGGAGAATAAAGACTGCATGGTCGTTGCAGTATTTTATGTATAAAGTATGTTGTATATATTTTAGCAATAGATAAATGTATTGTTATGTTTATGCACACAGGTGACACATGATCTTACGCAAAAGTTTTAGATCATCAGTTAAGTTAAATTATCATTATCATTTCAGCCGAACGACGTCAACTACCGGACATAGGCCCAAGCATCGCCACCTCGACCATCAATAAAATTTATGTAGCCTATAATGTTAACATGAAATCTCCGGACAATAACTCCATAGAAGTAGTTAAAAATATCATCCCATCCCAATCTGCACTTACTATAAAATATCAAATCAATCAATAACAGCAAACACTGAACACCCGCTATAATGTTAGGTACTTGTTGTCTCTAATAATACAATTTCCATAATGATATCATTTTCCAAACGACGGAACTACAACATCAAACAAAAAGAAAATACGATATTACCTTTTACAATATTTGAAATAACAAAGTATCGTAATAATTATGTAAAGAGTTTCTTATCGAGCAAACAAAAAGTAGAAACCATCCATCAACTTTGCTTAGATAAAAAAAAAGACAATTTGTGATTGTGAACCTCCACGGTCATTAAGAGACACGCAGTTGGTAATTGTGGTACAACGGTATGATATTTTATGGTTTATTCTATCGATCGGAGGTCGTCAGTCGACAAATACATACGGTTTCAAGGACAGAGCCACTTCATGCATAATTTACCTGATAGGCATATCTAGGGTGCGACCTCCAAGACATCTGCAACGCCGCAGTAGGTTTCCCTAGAGGGGAAGTGTATGCTATCTATTTATCTACTTCCTTCCTTCATCGTGCTGTACTGTACCTATGTAGGTTGGTACTTCCTTAAAAATAATCACGACGAAAATCGACATAAAAATCTTAGGTAGGTGAGTAGGACGATTTTGTAAAGGTTATGAATCTTTCTAAGCCATAAATTATACTACATTACCTACAACTAAAAATGAACATTCGTTTTTTTATTTCGGAATGGGCCTGCTCTTCTCCATCACGCCTGATGGAAAGCGATGGAAGAGGTCTTTGATGGAACGAGCGTGCCCAGAAGACGCCTGAGGCATTTTTCGTTCTCAAAATTGTACGACACTAGAAAGTACGAGAGAACTAACGAAGAGGTAACGTAATATACCAATACAATACTGAAGACTGATCTTCTATGTCATACCGGCACGAACTATTTAAAGAAATAGGTGCAGCACATTCCTGGGGCGAGGCCTATATCAAGCTCTGGACGTCTTTCAGCTGAAATAATGATTGGTAATGACTAATGATGAAGCTAGTAAATGAGGCTGCTTTATGGAGGAGGTGTACGGTATTGTATCATTGTGAATTTGTGATACGATGTTTTGATAAGGAGCTGTTCTATTTGGCTGAATTCAATCGTCTGAATTTGTCGTCTTCTTAGGAATAGAGCTCGCTGTTTAGAAACCAGCCGATCGATTCTGTAAAAATCTCACCGTGAAAAGTTAGGTGAAGTGAGCTTAGAGTGAGCTGTCAAAAGAGTCAATCGCTAGCATTAGTTGGAATGACAGCTCAATCCACGCTCACTTCGCCTAAGTTTTCACGGTGAGATGGTTACAGAATCGCACTACTGTACATACTAAGTACACAGAATTAGTTTCTGAATCCGTCTGTAGATTAAAGTGCGACAGAGACGAACGTATCGCGAATTCGCGACTTTCTTCTTTCGAATAAGGTGACTTTTTAGATTGCTAACTTGCTGAATTCAATTGCACTTCCTTTTAGCCGAAGGAGCGCAGGCCGGCCATGCGGCAGGTACTTAGACCGATGACCAAAGCAGGGCGTTAGATGCCGGACGCCCAAGACCGGGTAAAATGACGTGCAATGGAGGACACTCTGCAGCATTGCGGGATACAACACCCTAATTGCGTAACACACAATCAATCGGAATCGGTTTCATTTTGACAGTTCAACAACATTCATTACGTTATTTACGTGTTGAGCAGAAAAATGTTTCGAACTTATGAAGCAATGGATTAGCAATTTGCTTCAAAATGATTCAGATTACGATCGATTGTGTTACGCAATTAGGGTGCAGGTTGAAGAAGAGAGAAGAAAAAGACGATTTAAGCTGAGCGTTGGGAGAGCCGAGGTGGCCCAGTGCTAACCCACGCAGGCGCTTTACTTTGTGTAAATAATTTCATCACCACTACTCACAAAACGGTGAAGGAAAATATCGTGAGGAAACCAGCATACCCTAGAACCAAAAATTCGAAGACATGACATCTACCAACCCGCACTGGGCCCGCGTGGTAGACAACAGGCTACTCCCTCTCGAAGAGAGGAGACCTGTGTCCCAGTCCCAGCAGTGGGAACATTAGCTCATCATCATCTGCCTTGCCTTTTCCCAACTATGTTGGGGTCGGCTTCCAGTCTAACCGGATGCAGCTGAATACCAGTATTTTACATGGAGCGACTGCCTATCTGACCTCCACAACGACCACAACCCAGTTACTGGGTAATACGATACCCCTTGGTAAGACTGGTTGTCAGACTTTCGGGCTTCTGACTACCCGTAACGACTGTCAAAGGAACAAAGGAAGGAAGGTGTGGGAACATTAAGTCTAGGCTGATTATGCTACGGAGAAATAACATCTACTAGAATTTGTCATAAAACTTGTCTCATAAAATGGGTAACTGCGTAGAACGTCCAGCAAATGGTCTAGTTGTAGCCAATTTAGTTAATGAACGGTGTTAAACCGTGTCAGGTCCCTAGGTAGATAGAGAAGACTCTGACTACGGTCTAGATAGGTAGTGTCATTGCGGCGATTTTTTAGGTACTGGACAACTACTAACTCAACCCGTGGGGTAGTTGCGTAACACAATAGCAGTAACAATGGGTTTCATTTTGATAGTTCAACAACATTAATAATTGCATTATTTTATGTTAGTGAGCCGACCAGTGAACGAAAAACGTTCACTGGAGCCGACAAATTTTTCGAACATTACGTATGAAGCAATGGATTAGCAATATCCTTCAAAATGATTCAGATGTGATTGATAGTGTGCTACGCAATTAGAACGCTGGTTGGTGATAAAGCGTGACAAAAAGAAAAGAAATTGAAATTGTTAAAATTTTGCGTTAATCATCAAAATGGAAACTCATTTATATTCATTATTTAGTAGGTATTCCATTTATTTTGTGACAAGTCAAATAATTTCGGCCTCCATTAAAAATATTTCAGAGATAACCGACCAAAGATTGTGAATAAAACTACACGAAATATTTATTTAAACTTACCCGCCATGGAGGCACTGCTCATTCTTCCGCGTGTAAAATCAATCTTGAATGAATTTTCAAACTAAATCTCAATAAAATGTAGGTCTATTTATCCTAATAGAATGATTATTATATGATTGACAGCAGAACCCTTTTTTATAATTTTAATGACAGGCTCGACAGGCTTCATAATTTAATTATGCTGCCAATAGTTTTACGAGCATTGTGTTGTATTGTTATGTTTCTAGAAAAGGCTTTATGCATCATTTTGTTTAAATTTAGACTTAAAAAATCTCAACGTAAAATTACTTAGCAATAGGATAATAAAAATAAATAAAATATCTGCAAATTATTCATCACTTTCTATAGCGCAGTTAGTGGAAAATACCTTAGAGTGAATACACCTTAGGAATCAATACGTTTAGAGTACGTCACGCGAAAGAAGTTAACCATTGGCCTAAGTTGATGTATGTAGAAATGCTGATGCACCGATGCAATGGGGAAACTTCACGCGAAAGGATTAAATCAACCCAGCCAAAGATAAAAGAACACATTCAAAATCTGCCTTTTATTTTTACTATCATTACTTTTTATTTTGTGTCTATTAATTATATTTTATGTTGAGTTAAAATATTTAAGAAGCTTAAAATATTAACTTAATTTGCTTATTGAAATTAGCAAATTGTTATTTTAAAATTTGCATGCAAATTTATGGCGAAATGCGTCATTAAACTATCAATATACTGCATTTACTCCAAATTATTCGCCTTTAAGTCGTTGTTCGTAGTGCACGTGTTACCACTGTTCTACGGCTGACTGTAACATTTTCCTCATAGTTTAGGCTTTACTATTTTAATGATCGTTATCTTGTTGGGCGTTGTCGTCACAACAAATGGCGTAACGTCGCATATGTAGATCAACAGTCACTGGTCTGTCCCGTCAGTCTAATGTCAGTGTCTGTGTCTACCATTGACATAGAAAAGTATGGACTGGAAATACCTACAAAAAAAGGGTGCATACCTACAACTCATATTGTCGCATAAAATGGCTGCCATTGCTAGGGTTGTGTCAATCAAGGAACAACTGTTATCTCGTTGTTACTATAACGAGTAACGATACTATATACGAGTTTTACTAGTTATCACGTTTGGATCACGATGGATTTTGGTGCTGTGAAGTGTGAACCACAGGCCGGACCTAGCTAGGTCACTCGGACCGAATAAGACGCAAGATTATTTATGTTAACATCGCAGAATATACTGATATCGTTCCAGCGGAGGAACTAGTTTCGGAAACTATTACGGTAAGTCGGCAACGGTACAACACTATTCCATTATGACATCTGTTTGTAAACAAACGAATGAATTAACAAATATAATAAAAAAGGCCTGTTATATGGAAATGAACCCAAATATCAATACTTTAGCTATAAATTCATGATCGCGTTACAATTGTATCATCTATTGTGTATTATTGTATGTATTAATGCATGAAAACCGGCTACTAACCTGTGCAACTACAATTGAGGTTGATTTTCATTCTTTCTTGCACCACACTTCACAATACAACACACAGGCATGTTGAACTTCTGTTTTCCAACATTTACATGCAGTTTTAAAAGGTAAAATCCTCGTAATTTTCTCGCAAATCTCAATAATACAAAAAACAAACAACCATTTGACAGCAAAACTACCACGAAACTCGTCACCTAAGATGGCTGCTACGGCACTTACCTACAACTGTCACTACGTCAAGACAAAATGTTGCCATAATTAGCAACAACTTAAAATATACTTGTCTCTTTTATCAAATGAGATTATCTCACTAGAAAGAATGAGACATAACGATATTTCAAATTCTGAATCATATTTCACTCATATTTGTATAAGCAAATGTATGTATAGAATAACGCGGCATCTCCATGTTTTTTCCTATCTCAATGGTGTCTACTGTCACTCTGTGCTTGTTGTGTCACTCGACTGTTAGTTTTATTAGGCTATGTTTATTTCTTTCTGGATTTAAACATCACAAATAATTTGAGTACCTAAATAATTTCAATTTGTTTACTGCAGGTAGATTATAATGGCGCCGGGCAAAAAGGGCCATGTGCACGGCAAACGTTCAAATCATCATGTAAAGCGAGAGTACGCAGAGAGATTAACAGAGTTGAGTTTAGAATCCTCAGAAGAAAGTAATTCTGATGGCAATGACTCTGATGGTGAAGGCGTTGCACCTACGTTTCCTGTTAGCATGTGGGACTTGAATCACTGCGATCCAAAGAAGTGCTCCGGCAGAAAACTTTCACGTCATAACCTCATCAAGAATTTGAAACTTGGTCAGCAATTCCGCGGTCTAGTGTTGTCACCTGTTGGCAAGCAGTGTGTCAGCCCAAATGACAAGGAGATTATTGAAAAATTCGGACTGGCTGTTATAGATTGTTCATGGGCTAAAATTGAGGAGACTCCATTTGATAGAATGAAGTCACCGAATCCAAGGTTATTACCATTTCTAGTGGCTGCAAACCCTATAAATTATGGGAAGCCGTATCAGTTGAGTTGTGTAGAAGCCTTAGCAGCTGCTATGGTTATCACAGGACATAAACAAGAAGCTAAGTTTTATTTGTCAAAGTTTTCATGGGGACATTCATTCTTAGAACTGAATTCGGAAGCTCTTGAGTTGTATGCAGTGTGTACTGATAGCAAAAGTGTGTTAGAAGCTCAAGAAAAGTATTTGGAAGCAGCTAGGATTGAAAAGGATGACCGGGAAATGTGGCCCCCAACTGAATCTGATACGGAATCTGAAGACGATGTTAAATCATAATTTTGAGCACAATATCAGAGGGGCAATTCTCGTAATTTTAATGTCCACAGTCTAATCTCATGAGGGTCTGGTTGCAGCAAGACTTGATGGGTCTGAAACCAGCTTGATTGAACTAAAAGGGCTGAAACTGCGGTCTCAGTTTGCCAAAAATACCTCTAATTTCGCTACATTTTTGACATTGATTGTCGCCGAGATGATATTGCGACTAGATTTTGAATGTTTTTAATTATGGGAATTGGCCTTCAGGTATAAATAAACAAAGTCGTGTTAGTTACACCATTTATAACTCAAGAACGGCTGAACTGATTTTTATGGTCTTTGATTTCTTGAATTTCTCTCGGAAAATGTACAAAAACAATAATAATGAAGATAATGAATTTTCTCATACATTTGCTCTTATTGATTGTGAGACAGTATGAAGTAAATGATTTTATTTTGTAATTAGGTTTGTAGAAACACTTTTACACGTCAATCATGTTTTAAAAACTAGATGAAGTCGGCTTTTCCTATCTGACTAGTCTGAAAAAAAAGGCCAAAACAAACTGAGAGGCCACATTCTTTTTTAAAGTCCAGACATAATCTTGGTCAGATCATAATATGAAGACCATATAGATCGATGTCTGAGATAGTCTTTTGTGTGCGCTGGGTCAGCTGGTTTTAAATAAAATAATCCATTTCACACCAAGCTATGCTGAAAAATGGGCATAAGATGATCCTTCAATAAGATGATTTTGTTTGTCTTTGTGGTTGTAAATCAAAAAAAAATTGTTTGGTGCACAGCATCAGCTTAATCTGCTGTATCAAACACAGATCAGTGCTCTAAAATAAGTTACAGTTGTGTATAATAGCGTATATTCTGCAACATACAGCGCTTTATGTATGCAGTGTGTATGAAAGGTTAGAGGATATTATTACAAATTGTATGTCCACTCGTATGTATTTGTTGACTACTGTGATACATAACATAATACAAACTGCGACTATATTATGTACTGTTTGTTTATTATAATTGTGTAAAAAATTACTAATAAAATAATCATACAAGTCTGATATTTTTTGCCTAATCCCTTTTTTTTCTAGCTGTAGAAGTTATGCGCTTACACTATCAAATGTGTGGTCAACTTATGCTAGTAAATTGTTTGTCGAAATAAAATAAAAGTCTGTTACATTGCTAAACTCGACTAATATTATGGTTTCAGGAAGACAGATAAATTAAGATTTTTCCAAGTTCTTGTACCCAAGTTCCAAATTCGTACAATTTTGTGTATGTATTGTAAAAGGCGCCATCTATTAGGCCACTCGAAAAGCATGCATGAAAATTTAAGTCTACGGATCGTGTTGGTGCGCAGCGTCATCTGTTGAACATGGCACGAACTGATAAAAAGTTTCGTACAAAGTTGGCTAGAGGGAGCTACTACCTCCTATTCAAAAGTTTCGTTTTTTTTTTTCTCTTGGATTCCAAGTTTGTCTGTGCGTGCTGTGCCGGCCCGCTCTTCGCTTAGTTTGCGTTTGCTTCCCGAGTGTGTGAGTCGGTTATTGTTCGGTGCAGTGGCTGTTTGAAACTCGCGAATAACTTATTTCTCACTTACTTTATATGTGTTATGTTTGTGAATATAATTGTGCTGTGTTTGGTGTGTGTGTAAATATATTTGGAAGTTGGAACTTTTGGAGGCTGTTACTTCTGGAACTTCGGTAAGTTTGTCCGTTGACTTCATGCAACCTGTCACGCAGGTGTCTCGCAAGTCGCAAGTCACTAACCTCTGATGAATACCTAAATGATGTCTTTGGATGCGGCGATTTGAACTTGATATAAGTTGTGATTTGTAGATTTGATACATTTTTTTTGCGCACGTTTTGCCATGAATACGTCCGTCGTAATTTGGCCGTGTTAAGTAAGTATTTAGTTCCACAGGTTCCACTCGGGTCCTTGCCGATTGTAGACGCCGTTCGTTTGAAGTATTTAGGCCCAAATTAAAAGTGTGTTTTGTAAGTAATACTAACATATTTTTATTTCTTTGATACTACATTAATTTGCGGGCTAAGCCAATTTATTCAAGAGCAAAGATTTAAAACAGAGAAAAGTTTTTAAGAAAGTTGAGGTGACACAGAGCATTGTGAATTAACTTCCTGCATTACCTGAGCAGTTACCATCCTTCCAAACTCGGAACCTAGTCCCGTTGTGAGTTCATCAATGTTTCCAATTTGTCGTATCGAATAAGCCGGTCCTAGGCTACATCATTATCTGCTTAGCTTTTTCCCAAAGAACTATCCCACAAAAATATTTCATGTTAAATGTTGCCAAGACGAGACCATGTAGCTCGCACTGTCAAAAAGTAATCAGATCTCATGTAGAGCCAAGCTTCTAACTCTACAAGGCCTAACTTCGCATACTCTACACTAAAAATATGTGGCTTGGCCATTTCGCTACATTCACATGAGCGTAAGGTGAAAAACTCATACTGCTATACAATGGTTCTTATAGTAATGAAACGGTCAAGCCATAAGAGCTGGTGCCCTGCTATAAGCTGGTGGTAAGCCCCCTGGGGGCTTACCACCAGCTCTTATAGCAGGGCAGAAGTTGAACTGCACTGCTTTTTTGTTCTATGACTAAGTATAAAAAAGCAGTGCAGTTCAACTTCTGCCCTGCTGTGGTGCCCGCAAGCCCGCATCTGTCCTGTTTTTGGTAGCAAGAGAAATAGGATACTTTCATATAAAAACTGGCTTGACTGGCTGTCATAAATGAAAATTCTTGAATTTTTAAATTTCTGTCTTTCTGGCATATTGGCACTTGTCAAATTTTTTCCCCATGATGCGGTAATAATGTCGAAATTTTAAATTAATTCAATACTAACGATTAGATCTAAATCGATTGAGAAAATTTATTATTTGTAAAGGGAGGCGATATGCATTAACATGTTCGGGAGTAAACCATACAAAAATGTTGTGAAATAGTTTATTTATTTGATACCCGGTCCTTAGTGGTGGACCGGTGTCGCTTATTGTTCTAATGTTGTAAGTGGGTAACTATTTTATTAACTTATGAGAATCGTAGATTATAGTGTGCCTTGTAATGAACGCATGAAAGTCAGTAGTCAAACCACTTGCGTAAAACTTAGTTTATGAAGTAAAGTGTAATAATATAATATATAATCATAATATTATACCTACGCATCAGTTAAAGCCAATGATTTAGTAGCCAAGAACCTCGACCAAAATCTGAGGAGGCTCGATACAGAAAGCGGAAGGTAGCAGGCACCTAGTTGCTCCTTGAGGTCGAGGTTGAGGATCGCCGTAGTTGGACCCAGAGGACTTCGTGCTAGTGTTTATTAATACCTATTCAATCGTGTTAACGTTCATCTAAGTTAATTCCTCCAACCTCAAATGGATCCGAAAATATGGGTAGTAAAGCAAATATCACTCTGTATGACGTATGTATACATAACTCAGTTCGGTCTGATTTTTATGATGTACTGTGATGCAATATTTCGTTAACACCTCATTTGACCAGAATTGGCGACCAATAAAGGTCATTAATATGGTTATATTAGTTTCATTAATGGTCGCCAATTCTGGTCATTAGCGTTTTGTATTCATAATCAACAAAAGTTGCGTAATGTTGGTTTCCTTAGATTTTCAGTGATTTAAGCATGCTACTTCCAAATATGACTTTCAATTACTAACTAGTTACTTTCTGAGTTAGTCCAACTATCAATGTCAGAATGATAGAATAAAACACAAACATTGATATTTACTTCATTGTAATTTTCAGGTAAATTATGTAGTGACGCAGTATACGAAGTTCTATTAAAAACTGTTCATGTGACATTGTATTCGTTAAGAACTCGAGCATACTCGCCTCTAATATTTTAATGGCTTTGACAAACCCGTCAGAAAAGGCAAAGGAACAATGAAGCCGTTGCAAGGAGACTCGGTGAACAACAACAGTTGCTTCTGCACTTCATGCGATTCTAAAAGTGAATCAGATCGCCAAACAGTAAAAAGATTGTTAGTCCAAGGATCTAAAATAAATAAATTATTGACTAGTAAATATTATATTCATATAAGAGACAGTGATATGTTGGAAACATTAATCAAAACAAGAGCATTGTACGATGCCCTGAGAAGGCAGTTGCTGTCCAGCACTGAAAGTAGCACAGCTGATTTAAAGCCAAGACAATCTTCTAGAGAAATTAAAAAAGCTTTTGTGAAAGCTAAGAAGAGTAGTGATATTTTTAAATTAGTGGATTTAGTAGACAAAGGTGCTGTTATTGAATTTAAGAAATTAAGTGAATGTTGCAGTTGTTGTACATGTAGTTCTAAATTCCGGCTCAACGAAAATGTTCAGAAAGGCCGAAGGAACCGACAAGCCCATGCTGGTGGAAACATCGCTTCGAGATCTAGTCTGTTTTCAAAGCAGGATACTGCTGAAGCGAAGAATATTAAATCCGACCCCTGCACTTGTGCTTGTTATAAAAAAGAAAATATCAAGAAATCTAGGGAACTAACTGAGAAAATCCGTCCCGAACTACAAATCATTGAACGAGATCGTCTTTCTACAGCTTCGAATAACCATAAATGGATGTCTCTTAATAATGGAAAATTGAAAAAATCATATCATAAACTTAAGCGGGCCAAAGTCTGTCCATCTCCATATATGGAAAATATTGGCGAAGGTGGAAATAAAATAATAAGAAAATCAAAACAAGAAATTGCTCTTGAAAAAAAGAAATCAATAGAAATGGCAAAGCTTGCTGTGAAAACATTACTAGATAGTTTTAAAACTGATCAAACTTTAAAAAAAGAAGAACCTATCGCGAGTTCAATTGTTGGGAACACTGCAGAAGAAAGTATGATTCATGTTAAAAAGACCGTAACAACATCAAAATACCAAGCTGGTAAACGCCAGGCACCGAGTACTGAATTAAAAAACAACAAAAAGCTTCTGCAGCAAGCAGATAGTTTAGCTGAATCTAATATAGAGATTTCAAAAAAGCCTAAAGAATTACGAGGATCAAATCAAGTGAAAAAGTCAAAAGAAAGCAAAATTCCGCCACAAAAGGATCGTGCTGAAGTAGATAAAATTAAAAAACAATTGTCTATCGGTTCTACTCCAGGGAAGGAGCCAATCAAATCTAATACAGATACAATACCAGATATTCAAAATTCAGTATCTATAGAGTCAATTAAAAAGAGTGATCAGGCCAATTTTAACAAACCATCGTCGAATTCATTGAATAAAATGAACAAATCTAAATTGAAATCAAGATCATCGGTCTCATTTCGTAAAAGACTTAGAATGTTATCAGCGCCGTTACGGTTTAGGCCTCATCCTCAAATAAGAGAAGAACCTAAACTGCGCAAGGAACCAGCTCCTGGTCGTCATAAGAACTCCTCTAGCTTTAAACAAAGAAACTTAAAGTCTGGCAGCCACGCTCTTAAGAGGTGTTTCTGCACAGTTAAACTAAAAATAAATGAACCCAAATCTAAGATTAGCAAAAGTAAAAATGTCTCGAACGAGAATTTAAATGTCAAAGATAATCAAAATATCAACTCAAAGAAGCTGTCCTCCATGAAAAATTTGATAAAAGCGTCTAATTTAAATCTTCATGATCCTAAATGCATGTCAGGTCATGCAACTGAATGTGAGTGTAATGACTATGTTAATCAAAATCAAGCAATGAGAAGAAATAAACTACCCACTGAAAAAGAGAGTAACGCTTACCTTGAAATAAAATATGATGTTACTAACGATAAACAATCAATACAAGATGTCCGCGCACAAGATATTTCCAATAAAAAAAAACTATCAATTCATGCATCAATAAGTGACTGTATTTGTGATGAATTAGAAGAATTGCTCTATAGACACAATCAACCAAAAATTGAACTTTGGGTAAAATCCACTTCCAATCATCATGTTTCTAATGATCCTAAAGAAAAAACGAAACCTCAAGGCAAACATGCTGATACGAAATCTATCAATGCATGCGATTGTGAGTTATTCGATGTGAATTTTAGGAGGGAAGACAAAGGAAGATACATGTATCAACGTGGTAAATCAAACACTCGCCTTAGGACAAAATCAACTCTAAAAGATGCATCTATTACGACCGAAAAACGGAAATTTCAAAATCAATGCGTTCAAACAATAATTAATATTAGTTCTAAGCAAAAACAAGAAATAGAAATCTCTATGAAGCAACTAGAAAAGAAAAAACCTAATACTTGCAATCCAAGATTTAGTATAGAATTATTAAATAAAGATTATAATAATGGTCTTCAAATAACCCAAAGCAAAGTGAAGTTTGTATACAAATGTGATGACGGAACCAAACAACTACCAAACAAGCACTCGCAAACTAGCAGTTCTACTCAAAGATCCAAATTTACGAGTACTAAACACAGTTTACGCAGATGCTTTTGTACATTACAACTAGGTAAACAAGAAAAGAAAAAATATAATCAAAGAAAAGTTTCTAAGGTGACAATGATACAGCCAATCAATAAAGTTGAAGGGTCTCGGTCTCGAGCTAAACATAAAACAGTGAGGCACGATAAACTGCTTAACAAATATGACTTCAGTATTTGCAATCACAAAAAATGCTTTTCACAGCGATTGAAGGTTGAATTGGTTAAGAGAGAAGAAAGAAGATTTAACTTTAGTCTAACTTCCCGATCAATGCAATTACCTAGAACCAAAAAGATACATTCTACTTTATCTTCTAATAGTGAAATTCTTACACCTATATTGAAGAGAAACAAAACGAAAACATCTGATGTTACGACGCACCGAAGAAGATCAATCTTTTTTAGAAAATTATTTAAAAGCAAGTGTTCTTATTGTCTTTGCTCTCCGGTTGACAAAGACAATAAAATGGTTATGGATACTAAAATCCGTTCTTCGAAAGACTTACAAAAATCTATGTTATTGCGGAACAAAAAACTAGTGCAGAGTTTATCATTTAGTCTCACAAGAAAGCGGTGTTTATGCAGTTTTAAGTTACGTAAGAAAGGAGAACACTACAAGAAAAGCAGTCTTGTAAAAACTGATACCAAATCTAATATAATTGCAGACAAAATAAATCCGAACTTTCAAAAAGGCACAAAACTCACAGAATCGAAATATTGGGATCAGCTGAGGCCCTACGAATCAAAATGTTTGGAGCCGTTTGTATTAGAAAATAATAAAATGAACACCTTTAAACATTTTGGATTTGTAACTGAAAAAACTAAAATGAAATCAAAGTCAAGTGATACACGTGCGTTAAGAAGCACGTCAAAACTTTTATTTGTAAAGTCTGACTTACAACAGCGGAATACTTCATTACAAAAGTTTAAGAAAACGAGGAAATACTCTGAATTGTCCCACCTGCCTCAACGAGACAGGGAAATGTATTTGGACAACTTTTTGAAACAAAGTGTCAAAATGGGTTCTAATTTTAGCTTCAATATAGAGTTTTACAAAAGCATAACACCCGAAAACAATTATAACCAAAACAAGTCAAAGAACATAATCGTTCATTTTTTACACAATAAACAGGAATGTAATCTTCTCACCAAACGATATAGTTCTCATCGAAATACCCGCCTAGATACCAAAAGAGCGAGTCCCACACCAAACAGTTGTTTATATACATTACAAATATCAAAAATGGATGAACAGCTTCGAGATAATAAATTGCTATTACCATTTGAAACGAAGCAACTAACACAAGTTTATGCCATGAGTACAGTTGCTATTGCCGAAAATAAAATAAAAACACCAGAAATATTAGAAGCCGATCATGACTTCTCTTGCAATTATTCTTATTATCCTACCTATTCAAATAATACGTTAAGTCACACTAAACAGTGGCAATATTTCAATAAAAGTCCAACAAGCGGTTTGTCCATATCAATGATTGCATTTAAAACTAAAAATGTGCAGTCATACATTCGTGAAAGCAAATATAAGTTATTGCAAATCAGCTCCAGTGATCAAAGTTTACTTGATTTTGCTTCAAATGAGTCTGTGCGATTTGAAACTGCATTCAGTTGTGAAATTGATTATTTAAAAAACATCTGTTCTAAAAAAAGACTGATCCTAAGAACTGCACAGTCACAAAATGATATGCTGGAACTAAGACAACGCACTCCGGAAAATCCAGAAACGGAAAAGGCTCAAAATATAACGCATCTTTCTCAACTAACCGGTGTTCAACCATTACTTAGAAGGTGTTATTGTACCATGAATATACAAGTAGCTCGCCAAAAAAGGAAGATATTGGATTATGAGTGTGAGCCAGGAATTTGTATACCAGGCGATTGTGACCCATACGAATGCCAAAAATTGATAATGAAGCGATTAATGAGACACGTTTCAAGAATGTCTGGCACTGAAAGCAGCTCTAGAAGCAGTTCTTGTGAGACTACCTCAACTGGTACATGTGTAAAAAAAATTCAATCAGGTGTTAGTGAACCGAAACATCGTACAAGAGGCCACGATCCAAGAGATCACGATCCAAGATCAAGATCAAGACGAAGACGAGTCCGCCGTCAGGGCTTAAGATACCAGACGTTACCCCGAACTGTCCAAGCGCCAGCACCAGCACCAGCACATAGGCAAGCAGTTCGAGTTGGTTCGACTTTTAGTTTTGATATAGAATTCTCTAAAGGCAGCTCAAAATCAGCACCTACTACAGATTTTGTCAAAGTACCAAAACGCCAGACATCGTCCGGATCTTCTACAACCTATCACAGACATGGTATAGATAGAGGTACAAAATATGGCGGTCGCCGGCATCACCGAGAAACCCAATCGATGATGAAACAAATGCGTCATAGAGCTTCCAGTGTTACACCAATGTTGAAAAGATGTTTTTGCACATTAAAATTACAAAAAAAGGGGAGACAACAAAAAGAACGGGAGTTACGAGGTACCGATCATGGTACATCAACACCGCCTAAATTTAGTGTCGAAAACCCTATTCTTAGAACAACTGAAAGAGGGCAGAATACTAAGAGAAAACGAAGGTCACCGGAGTTATTACCATATGAATGTGAACCTGGTATTTGCGTCCCTGGCGAATGTGACCCTTATGAGTGTTTGGAGTTGATAAAAAGAAGGACTAAACATACTAAAGACTTTGGAACAGACTCGATGGCATCGAGCATATCCAGCTCAACCATGACATCTAGTCAACAACGAAAAAGGAAACGATTACAGACAAGAAATATTCGGGAAAAAAAATTTAGATCTATTAACACTTCAGTTAGATCTAAGCCTTCGGTAATGTCTATAGACAGGCCAGTACAGGACAGGCTAGTAAAGGACAGGTCAAGTAAACCATCGAGACAAGCAGTCAAAATCAGTTCCAACTTTAGCTTTAACATTGAATTTTATAAAGATAAGACTGGTTCCGGGCATGATACTGATACACGGCCGTCGGAGGTCTATGTACAAAAAACACCGATGGAAGTTAGAAAATTTCCAAAACAGGTATACGCTCATAGAAGGATGAGAGAAAGCTCTTCACAATATAGAAAGGGAACTCGTGATGACGATTCCCAAATAGGTATATACCAACGCGGTCAATCCACCATGACAAGAAGTTTTCTCGAACGCTGTTTTTGCACTGCAAAGTTACAAGGAATTAATGTTGGCGCAGCCACTGGCGCAAGACAACATCGGTCATTGGCAAGATTGAAACGATGTTTCTGTACTCTTAAATTGATGTCTGCGTCTAAAAGACGCCGCCGAGGTGGTAACGTGGGACATGAAAGAGCTACTCCTATATCAGATAAACGAGTTGGTATGACTCAAACACGAGGACGTTCTACACCAGTTCGATGTGATCCTGGATGTGAAGCCGCTGTTAAGACGCAAACACGGGAACGTTTTCCAGCCCTTTTGCCATATGAATGCGAACCTGGTGTATGTGAGCCAGGTTTTTGTGATCCTCATGAATGTATAAAATTAATAAGAAAAAGATTAGGAAAAGAGAAAATGACTGGTACGGCAGGACCAAGAACCACATCAATATCGTCATCATCGAGTTTTTCGTCATATCAACCATCAAGAGCAACAATGACACAATCAAGATCAGCTTGGCCAAAAGCAAAATTGACACAAACAAGACCAGGTCGCCGTCGAGAAAGACGCAGAAGACGAGACTATGCTCCTAGAGAAAGGATTTTTCAAAAAGCAGTTGTGTCACCCGTGTCACCGCAAAGGCAAGCCGTTAGAATTGGTTCAAACTTCAGTTTCAATATAGAATTTTATAAAGACAAGGGTTCTAATAATCTCGATGTGCAAGCGCCTGCTCCTTTAGTTAAAAGGTATCGACCGATACGAATGAGAGATAGAGGTCATGGTGCATATCGTAGAATAAGAACCAGAGATAGGGGATTAAGAGGAAGACGATTTCCAGCACTAAGTCGTGACTCTCAGATGGATCGAACAAAAAGTAGAGACATAGGTTTGGGCCCAATATTGAGACGGTGTTTTTGTACATTAAAACTTCAAAAACAAGCTAAGATCAAAGGCAAGACCAAAGCTCTGACCAAGGCCGCGTCCAAAGCCTCGTCCAAAGCCTCGTCCAAACCCGCGTCAAAAGCCGCGTCCAAAGTCGCGTCCAAAGCCGAGACTAAAGCCGCGACCAAAGCCGAGACTAAAGCCGCGACCAAAGCCGAGACTAAAGCCGCGACCAAAGCCGAGACTAAAGCCGCGACCAAAGCCGAGACTAAAGCCGCAACCAAAGCCGAGACTAAAGCCGCGACCAAAGCTGAGACTAAAGCCGCGACCAAAGCCGCGACCAAAGCCGACACTAAAGCCGCGACCAAAGCCGAGACTAAAGCCGCAACCAAAGCCGAGACTAAATCCGCGACCAAAGCCGCATCTAAAGCCGAGGCCAAAGTTGATACCAAAGCCGAGACCGGCGCCGACACTGGCGCCGAGACCAAAACGGAACCAAAAGAAACCGAAGCAAAAAAAAAAAAAAAGTCCAAAAATAAATGCCTATGTACTCCTGTAAAAGAGGTTGCAACTTTACACACTAAAAGTGTCATGACAGCAAAAAAGACGCAGGAAATCGTCTCAGTAAAAAAGCTGAAAGAAAGTATCGAGAAAGTGAAAAAGCCGAAGGAAAGTATCGTAACAATGAAAATGCCAAAGAGAAGGAAAGCATTTCCCTATAAATTAAAACCCTACGAATGTGAACCTGGTATTTGTGTGCCTGGTGAGTGTGATCCTTATGAGTGTTTAAAACTGATTAATAAACGACTCATGTACTCATCAGGAACGTCGACCGATCGACGAGGAACAAGATCGACTTCGAACATGACAGACTATGGTCGTGGACTCCGAAACAGTGAAACGCAATCTTTGATGCAACGCAAAAAACCAATGAGGACGAGAGATACTCGTACCAGGGATAGAGAAATGAGACCATATAGAGAAAGAAGACCATATAGAGAAAGAAGAACATATAGAGAAAGAAGACCGGAATCTAGAAGCGCAGAATATAGAAGTACCGTGGTTGAGAAAACTACAAAACAGGCAGTGAAGCTAGGATCAAATTTTAACTTTGACATAGAATTTTTTAAAGATAAATCACTCGGCGTCCCTGTTGTAACATCGAGGCGAATAAAGCGAGATATAGCATATGACAAACCCAGAAGAACTAGTAACAGATCTACAGAATGGCGATCGTATTATTATAGCAACAAGAAAGCGCAGTTTTTAAGGGCAAATCGAGATAAGGATTCTCAAGTTTCTAGTCCATCAATGCGCTCTACAAGGACTGGAACTGTAGCACCGTTCCTGAAAAGATGTTTTTGCACATTACAATTACACTGTAAAACGGAAAACCAAGGGAACCCCTTTGACTGTTTGAGTGATGTTTCAAAAAGAGTCAAAGTAAAATCCCAAAGAAAACGAGAGACTTCTAGCACAGTAAGAAAGCCTTATTTTAGAAAACAAGCTAAATCTCCTGGCAGGAAACTTTTACCTTATGAATGTGAACCTGGCATTTGTGTGCCTGGCGAATGTGACCCATACGAATGTTTAAAAAGAATAAAAAGAAGGATGCAGTCAAAACAGGCTGGTACTGAATCGTATAAAAGCCGATCATTTTCTAGCTCTACAGATGGAGAAAAAAAATATGTATCTAGAAAAATACAAGCCAAATCTTATCCAAGTCCGAGAAATGTTAAGACTTATCGATGCGATGATCAATGTCAAGGGACTGGAAGCCGATCAATTTCCAGCTCATCAGATGAAAGAAGGAAACGTAGACCTAGAATAAAAGCTAGGTCTTATTCTCCAAGTTGGAGATATGAAAAGTCAAGTCCGAGAAGTGATATGACAAGTCGGAGAAACGATAAGACAAGTTGGAGAAGTGGTAAGACTAGTCGAGATCACTTTCAAGTTGATACTAGTCCTAACCGACAAGCAGTACGAATTGGATCGAATTTCAGTTTAAATATTGAATTTTTCAAAGATAAGTCACCACAGGTTCCATCTGTGCGTGAAGTTAATCAAATTGTCAAAAAAGAAGAAAAGAACAAAATGAATAGGAGGAGTGCTAGGAAAGAAACTGTGCCACGCTCAAACATTACCAAGAGAGGAACAGAGGCAAGACCGAAAACTGCCAACAGTATGTCCTTTTGTGGCAGAAAAGACTGTTCTCGGGATGTCCGATCACAATCACAATTTAAAAAAACTGATACTAAAGGAATGGGCACACCTTTATTGAGAAGATGTTTTTGTACGTTAAAACTTGAAAAGAAGGGAAAACAGCGATATGTTACACCAAAAAAAATAGAACCATCCTTTAAATGTGTGTCCACTCATACTAAATCAAAAACTAAAGCAGAAATTGAACCAGTAGCTCGTGAAATAGGTACTAAAACTAAAAATTGCAGATGTCATACACTGAAAGAGAAAAGCCCTAAAAAAAATATTAAAAACAAGAACTGCAAATGTAAAGAATCATGCCAATGTGAAACTGAACAAAAGGCGGAATCAGAAGAGTTTCCATGTAAAGAAGGCAAAGAATGCAAATGCTGCAAATGCAATACTTATGTTCTGCGATCTAAAGGGTATCGATGTAAAAAAGGCAAAGATTGTAAATGCTCTAAATGCAATACTCCTGCTCTGGAACTAAATGAGTTTCCATGTAAAAAAGGAAAGGAATGCAAATGCTGCAAATGCAATGCGATGGATATTCCTCTGAAACAAGATCAGAACATTGTTCCAGTGAAAAAAGATAAGTCAAAAAAATGTAAATGCAATATTGTGAAAAAAAAGAACCGCAAAAGCAATGAATCATGTATGTGTGAACCAGTGCAAACGTTAGATAAGAAACCATCGACGAAAGGAAAGTCCGATCCCTTGCAAAAATTTGAGAACAGTCCGTGTCCTCCTCGCAGTACTCCTACTCTGGAACTGCATGAGTTTCCATGTAAAAAAGGAAAGAAATGCAAATGCTGCAAATGCAATGCGATGGATATTCCTCTGAAACAAGATCAGAACATTGTTCCAGTGAAAAAAGATAAGTCAAAAAAATGCAAATGCAATATTGTGAAAAAAAAGAACCGCAAAAGCAATGAATCATGTGTGTGTGAACCAGTTCAAACGTCAGATAAGAAAACATCGACGAAAGGAAAATACGATCCATTGCAAAAATTTGACCCTGTTGAATGTGGAAAAGAGGTATGTGAGCCAGGAGAATATTCTTCGTATGGGAGTCTTAAAAAGGGAACTCGACGCATGTCTGATACACCTGACACGCGGTCGAAACGAACCTGGCGACGCACGTCTGATACACCTGACACGCGCTCGAAACGAGCCTGGCGACGCATGTCTGATACACCTGACACGCGCTCGAAACGAGCCTCACGTGCTTCTAGCATGGCTGCTCAATTCATACCGGGTTATACACATAAAAGAATAAAATATAAAGGAGAACCTTATTCACCAGAAAACATAGATAGTATAGTAGAAGAACCTCGATATCCATTTTTGCATGGGAAAGATGCAAGACAAGGCGTAAAAATTTATTCTAACTTTTCTTTTAATATTGAATTTTTTAAAGAAATGTTACCTCCCGTGGTGGACAACGTCAAAAAAGTGGGCAAAAATAGCTGCCCACGTTTAAAAAAGGAAAATGGTCGTGACACAAAAATTGACCATTATGGCGACAGAAAAGATTCATACAGCACCGAACTACAGTCACGATCTGACAGAAAACAAACCACATCGCCTGTTGCAATGTTAAGAAAATGCTTCTGTGGTTCAAAATTACAAAAATCGATTCCTCGTCAATCCTTAGCTGTGTGTAGAGTAGAAGAAAAAAGGCCAATGTCATGTTTTCAATCAAGAGAATACTGGGTTCAATACCAAACACAGCAAACAACAAAATATTTTAAAACGAATCCTCAAGAACTAGAAACCATAATGTCTTACGCACCCAGTAGATATGATAAAATTAACAATAATAAAGACTGTCGTTCTTGGCGCAAAAGTAATTTCAATCGTGTGGATTCAACAAAAAAAGGGGGTATACCTAAACATATGGAGACCAAAGAATCTACTTTAAAAAAAATTATTTATTATTTTAAGAATTTATTTACGAAACGATCTAATAAACAAAATATCAAGAATACGGAAAGATGCATGGAATTAAAAACAAAAGCAACCAATAAACAACCTTTGATTGACATTTTGAAACCTTCTAATAGTGAACGTCATCCAAATAAAGCAGCTATTGCAGATATTAAAAAATGTAAAAGCCTCAAAGCCGCAAAAGTAAGTGGAAAGGATGATTATAAAAAGAAATATTCTCGATTTCAGTCTGGAGACCATCAAGGCACTAAATCACAAAATACTACTGGCAAAAAATTTAAAAAAAATTGTCAACATTGTCAAATCAAGTTCAAACATGCTATTCCTATACAAGATAAGGTTCGTTTCACTACGTTGCGTACTTATAAAGCATTAAAATGTAAGCCTAAGGATGCCATTGTAACAGAACAAGAAAAGGATACCAAACCTGTTTCATTTTTATTCAAAAGTCTAAAATTTAAAAACTCTGAGGATATTAAAAACTTAAAATTGTGCTCTTGTTGTGGAGGCATCAAAAAAATAAGAAATCTTCCATCCGCTGGCAACTTTTTAGATATAAAGAACAAATTATTCGAATACAGTGTAGATGCAATAACAACTGTTATATCTAAAGATATAATTGCGATACCAACTAAAATGGATATACCGGACGAGGAAGCAGCATTACTTCAAAAATTGAATAAACAGTCCTGTCCATGTTGCGTCTGTAAGTCTGTCTCTAAGCAAAATACCAAGCAAGGTAATGAAGAGGGCTTCGGCGTATGTGGAAGTGCAGTATGTAAAAGAGAAGCTGAAAGACGTGCAGAAAACACGCACCATGCAGAATATATCGAATGTAAAAGGCAATGTGGAACGCCGATTTGCCCTGCTGAATCTGAGAAAGGAGCCCTTGCGTCGGAATCCGGATGCTATCGGGCTCCAAATAAAAAAAAGAAGGAAAACTTGGAACAAGAAGCTAAAACCCGGGAAAATTTTCATAAAGCAGAAGACAAAGGAAAGTCAAAGAAAGGAGACATTTTAAGTAATTTGCATAGATCAGTCTCTGTCCCTAAAGGTACATACCGAAAATGCCAGTCATATCTACGCGATTCTATGCGCGCATGGAATAAGATCCAAAAACCGGCTAACAACGGCCCCGGCGTAGAAACACTACAATTTTTAAAGTTAAGATGTGCAAGGAAATGTGTAAAGGCGGGTGAAGAAGTCCTCGAGGATTATCTTGTAACTAATTTCGGGAAACATTCTAATATTTCAAATCGAAAAAAAGGATTTCATCTTAAAAAGCCATCCTGGCGGCGTCATCCGGGCTGTGGCTTTGGTTGGAGTCCATTCATGCTTTCGCTAACAAAGAAGCCGTGGTTTAGCGCGTACTACAAACGCGTTGGGTCTTACCCGCGTTGTCTTACTATTCTTCAAATATGGAGGCAATTTATGGATATTATTTTATTTTTGTTGGCAGTTGCAGTGTCGTCTCCTTGTCTATTGGGCACCGAGTTATGTAGAGCGTTGAAGTGTTGCTTTTTGTGTAAGGTCTAGTTTCGTGTCCGGAATAAATTATTTTTAATCATTTTTCGTTTGTTTTTTTTTTATTTCATTTTAGTGTTGGAAAGTACCTATGTAAAGCCAGTCCAGCCACGTTACGTATTTGTTCTTAACTTTCGAGCATAGACTTATTACACTAGGGTTGTTTTGTAAAGTGCAGTACCTTGTCCATCTACGCAACACATTGATGATTGCACCCCCAAGTTCAATGACCACGCTGCCGTGCTAGCGATAAGAGCAGTAAGTATGTTTTGCATAGTTTTGAGTAATTGGCGCGTAAAGTTTTTGTTACAATTTTGTTTCTCCGGACTTCTTTTTTTAAGTTGTATTAATTGTGATGATTGAAACGTGTAGCCCAAATAAAGCGCTTTTATATTCTTTACTCAATAAAACTGTATATATATTAGAATCGTTTTAAATGACGAAAATCCTTTTATATCTAGTGTCAGTTGAAGCAACTGAAACACCGATTACTTAGAATAATAGCAGTAAGTAGTAAGTTACTGCTTTTATTATAAGCAACTCATACTAGGTTTAGGTTCTAGTCGATATTGAACTGAATTCAGGAAATGTTCTTTATTTCAGGTACTTTAACTGTAAAAAGTCTAACCTCTGTCTTTATTAGTCAGCATGGTTTTGTATTGCAGCGTGAACTCTCCTCGATTTGCGACTAAAACCATAATATCTTAATAAACGGAAGTGATGGTGCAGTTATCAACATATTTTTTTGTGGACCTTTCATCTGCCTAAGATACAGTCAACTTCCGTAATAGAGAGTCGGGTCGCAAACTTAACATTGTTTGGGGTGTGGAGTCCATCGAGCACAGCAACTCCCCTAAATATCTTGGTATTACGCTGGACAGGTTTTTAACATTCGGCAAAAACTGCAAGAACTTAAAGCAGAAGGTGCACATTCGCAACAGTCTTCTCCGTTGACTAGTTTCATCGAAGTGGGGTGCTTCGCCTGACGTTATGCGGACTACTGGACTGGTGCTATCTTTTTCTGCGGGTGAATTTGCGTGCCCCGTGTGGAGTCGTTCTGCCCATGCAAAGCTAGTGGATACAGCTTTGAATGAAACGTGCCGGATCATCACTGGTTGCTTAAAACCGGCCCCGATACAAATGCTGTATCCACTGGCAGGAATAGCGCCACCAGTGATTCGTAGAGCGGTGGCAAGCTCCAGTAAAAGAGCCCAAAATGGTTTCCGACACATAACACCCCTTGCACGACAACTTCTTTGTGCCACAAAGGCTTAAAAGGCGAAACAGCTTTTTAAAGGCCCAGTCACTGGCGAACGATCGCAAGAAAGACTGTAGCTGTGGCGAGACTGTGCTTCCTTAGCCAAACCTTTCATCCCACCCGCTGAAAACCTCCCACCTGGACATGGGTAACCTGGAAGTCTTTAAATTGACTCCGGACCCAGGTTGGCCGAAGCAAGGAAAACCTGTTCAGGTGGAGATTCATAGACGACTCCGCCTTGGAGTGTAAATGTGGTGCTGTTCCACAAACGATGGCACACTTAATATCGTGTCCTGCGTGTCCTGTCAGCTGCACGTTACAGGAACTGATGGACGCTGGTGATGGTGCCAAGCAAGTGACCGAATTCTTGGTCGAGTCCATTTAGATTGCTATCGACACGCTAAGGAGAAAAAGACTCAAAATAGTCCAGTTTTTGTTTTGTGCAATCAATCAAAATAGTCCAATTATCCATCCATAATACGATATGATCAGCATCACGTTTATGTAAAAGAAATGCATTTAGTGTCGAGTTAATATCTTCCTGTTTTCTTCCATGTATACTCCGTTCTTCTACTTCCGTTATAGTCTCGTTCCAGACGGCTGCAAAAGGCACGTAATCTTTTTTAGACCTTCTAAAGGTACAAAGCTTTCGTTGAAGGCACCTGACACGTGGACAAAATATTGTGCACTTAAATTGCTCCATTCGCAGTATCATTACTACTTTTTGTAAATCTACGGAGTAGTAGATGGAACCTGTTTCCTTTTCAGCTTCATACAAGCCACAGTCGTGTATATCTGTATTTATGGAGTGCAAAACTGTTGCAGAGCTCACAATCATTGTTACGTAATTCATAATTTTTTTGGAATTCTAATTGGGGACATACTTCACATTCCTCATTTCCCAAATGTGCAAAAGATAATATATTCATTTCTTCCCGAATGACTTTCCATACCTCAAAGGAAACTACTTGTTATGGAAAAGCATTACAAACGTTTTGATGCATTAAAGTAATGGTTATGTCGCTTGGTAAATATAGTCAAAGGGTTCATGTTCACACCTGTAATGTGAGTTAAGAGGATTGTATGTATGTAATAATAAAATGTGAAGTAGACCTTGCTTAATATAACCATAGTGTGATGAGTTACTGCAGATATTATAAGTATTTAAGGCAGAATAAAAAAACATACCTTACTTGTTATATCCACAGTATGTTTAGTTACTGCCGATATTCTAATCAATTAAGGCCAAATAAAAAACTAACTCTACTTATTATATCCACAGTATATTTAGTTACTGCTGATATGCTAAGTGATGAAGGCAAAATAAAAAAACATGCTTTACTTATTATATCGACAGTATACACAGTTACTGCACATACCCTAAGTAAAAGTAAAACCTAAATGATAGAGCTTTACTTGCAAACCCGGGGTAACTATACTTACTGTTGTTATGTTAAGGAAGACATCTCATTTATTGGACTTACTGCCTTTATCCTTAACTAAATTTACCGGTTCCCGATAAGCTATTAAAACAGCTGTCAGCACATCTGGTAGAGCTCATTGCGCTGATTCAGGATCAATATATAACTCATTTTGTCAAAAATTGCACTTACTGCTGATATCGCTAGCGCGGCAGCACGCAGCCCCCTAAAATTAGGGTGGTCAGACCATTAATAAAAAATACAACGCTGTTTGGATTCTATGAAAATCATCATCTATGTTTATAAACAACGCTTTACCATTCGGGAAAGTCAAAGACATTAAATTATTTACTTAACAATCTTAAATCTCTTTGGGGAAAGATATCATAGTTTTCTTGCTGAGCATCTTCGAAATACATAATACATCAAAAAACATAAATGACGTGGTCATCATCTTTCAAAATAATGCACATACTTAAAAATGTTTACAATCTCTATAAAAATTGTAACTATATTACCCTCCATCAGTTATTAGAATACAGATGATTATAAATAGTAGAACACTGAAACACACGAGAATTTACGGACAAAAAACAAAAAAAAAATATTTTCAGTGACCAATGACGCGCGAGTTGCGTCTACAATATTTACTCTTTGCTACAAAAGGATTTTTTGGCGCTCGAACGACGTTGACAGGGGGGCGTTGTTGGTAAACATTTGTGCCATTGTTTTGTGAAATGTAGTAAAAAAACAAGATGGCGGCGTTAGTTCCGATTTTGGCCAAGCACCGAAGGAAGGCAACACAGGTAGACCATGACCTGCGTTACGATATGGGATATCACAACTTCTATCCCGGTATTAAGTTCCCGTGGGGTGATTAATTTCGCGGGCAAAAACTAGTGTACGGAGAATACTCGGTACAGTCAGAGAAATTAATGATGTTAAGCAAATTGTAACCCTACATCTACGTCAATTTGTGCTTATACTTAAACATTTCATACTTCTTCTTAGCGTATCGATGGCAAAATGAAGTCGGCCCAGAAACATACCATTGTCAAAGAATATCTGTTGTGATTTTAATATACGATCAAAATAAGTTAGTACCTAACTGAATATGCTTAACAATAAATTCTCCTAACTTTACATCAAGGAAACGCTTGTAGGTACTTAAATTACCTACTTAATTTATTGAACTAGTTGCCTCGACAGACGTTGTCCTGTCTGTCTGAATAATTCAGAAAATGCACTTTCAGTTATCCTTAACTTTTCTATTTTTTTCTTTCCGTAAAAACCTGATTCGAACTATTACGAACATGTTCAAACAAAAATTTGCCAATCAGTCGTTCTGAATTGATACCAACGAACAGCATTTCATTTTTTTCTAATTATTTTTGGGGTAAGTATGAAATATAGGTAGAAAACTACTTTCCTAGGTTATAAGAGATGTTTTCTATTAAGTACATTATATAAGATTATTTCAAGAAACAAACCTTGTTTTATATTTGTTTACCTTAAATAATTATGTGTACGTCCTTACCGTTAAAACAACATTCGAACAGATTGTCAAATTGTAATCCGACTAACTGATAATATCGAGCTTACCTATCCAACCTTTTAAATAGTTAACATACTATCACGGAATCGAGTTTCAACGGTCCACATTGCGTTCAAAGTGCGAAAACAAAAGAGAGCAATATCGACCAAACCCTCAAAAGTGAGAGGGAGACCACCCTCTTTATGAGTCAGAGGGGAGGACCCTTGCACGTAGATATTGCGGTGCCTACCCTTAGTACAGTACAAGCCATGCACTCCACACATATCTATCGATCTGGGGTTTTGGCTGATCTACTATTAAGTTTGTTTTTTTGGAATGAAATATTAAAAATAAATAATTATGTACCTAACACTGCTCCTATACTTCATTATTTGTGTCTGATCAATAGAGGATATACGTACCTATATAATATTTTATGAAATAATGAAGTTATGTAACTATGAGGTGTGATTTTAATAAATAAATAAATAACATGGGTCCTAAATGCGTGCCCTGCGCACTCCGTTGGATTTAGTTGGCGCAGCAAGCGGCAATGTATTTGTCGATTTGTTCATTAGCATATTTCTACGTTGTTATGTCGCAGCTGTCACTGTACCAGCGTTAACCAGCGCCGGTTTTGTTTACTAGACGGTAACACATTATACCTACATCAATGACGCATTCAAATGATTTAGAAAAAGATAAAATATTAGAAAGACACTAACTAAACCTCGTTTTCAAACAAATAATGAAAACGTATAAACAAACTTTTCATGTAGGTAAGTTAGTCAGAAACAAATGTGTATTAATCGTATAAAGTTGTATCTCTATCTAAAGTGTAGCAGTAATCCTTTAATAAATCTGTATCATTATTAACGAATCTTAATACCTTTAGCGGCGAGACGTAGACCGGTTCCCTCGACCACTCGTTAGATCAGACTGATAAAATGTTATAATTCCAACGTATCTTAAGGACTTCATTTAAACATACTGGTTTCCATTGATTAAGATTTTTTTCGTAACCGTTTCTCTTTCGGTTACAGATAAGATGAGGGATAATAATGTTGTATCAATAAGTTTCCAGCTGTAAGCGCCTGAATTCAAAACTTTGATTGACTAGTTATACCTGCAACCTAAATATCTAATTCTCATCATCATCATCTGCCTAGTCTTTTCCCAACTATGTTGGGGTCGGCTACCAGTCAAACCAGATGCAGCTGAATACCACTATTTCACATAGAGCGACTACCTATCTGACCGCCACAACCCAGTTACTGGGTAATACGATATCCCTTGGTAAGACAGGTTGTCAGACTTTCGAGCTTCTGACGACCCGTCACGACTGTCAAAGATCCACGAATATATCTAATACTATACTAGAAGAATATAATACTCAATCATCTGTGCCTCTACTGTACATTTCCCTGTCAACGTCTATGAACACTGACGTCTTTAAAAAACCGCCAAATCAAATTGCTTCCCTTTTTAATGTCAGCTTAAAAACCGCCCTCTAACAATGCTCGCAAAAAACTTTTTGGCGTGACTCAACAAAATGCCTTGTCCCAACTTTTGGGGGAGCCGAATTGCATTGCACTTTATAATATTTCACTCGCGAGACCGAGAATATCGTATTTTTTCATTGCGCCATGTTATATTTTAATGTCATTGTAGATATTGAATTTTATTATGATAATATTAAAACTTGTTGCTTCGTTTGTAGAGTTTTTTCAAAGTGTATATGAAACTATACCAAAAGAAAATGCTACAACTTTTTTCGGTAAACTTTAAGCAAACAATTTCTACAAATATATCGGTAATGCGTAAATGGGGCTTACAATTTACTCGATGCAAGTTTTTTTGCCTGCATACTATAAGATTGAAGCAACATATTATTATGACTTGCAAATAGTGTTTAAAAGATGCAAATTTTTATTATTGTTTCAACTAAATGGTCCGACTTAATTGCTTGTGGCATGCCACAAGTTGAAGTAGGTAACAATACAAGTTGCACCGTCTAAACAGTGTTTACATAAACAAGGCAAGGCATATATCGCTTTTTCAATTTTATTGTACACACGGCTACACATCAAGCTATGCAAAACCAGTATTGGCTGACCGTTCATTGTGAGAAAATATCATACAAAGTGAGGCCAAGACAAACTGGTTTTGTATAGCTTGACGTGTAGCCGTGTGTACATATAATATATGCCACAGGCAATTAAAATGGTATCGTGTAAATCAAGCATTAGTGTGACTCTCATAATCTTTACCACGAATCACACAGACATGCACATTCCCATTTCCTATCGACGCAGCCTTCTGCATCCATTATGAATAGCAATTTAATGCATACGAGTAATGATAATATAAATATCCCGCTCCACTGCCCGCGTCGTATTAATATGGATACACCACGTCAACCCCACTTTATTCAGCCATTTCAACATCTCATTTAAATTACTATTGTGGGGTGTTCCGAGAACTTTGTAAATATAATATGCTTAAAACAACCATGAATTTACATGTTACATAATGTGTGATCATGAAATGCGTCTTTTCGTTTGAAATACATTACACTGTCATACATTATTGTATTTCCTTGGTAGGAGTAGACTGTCGTGTTGATAGCGACAAATCAGTGTCAATCAACAATCGTTTTTGGAACGAAGTTCCTTATCGCGCGTTGCGAAATGGGGCTAGACGTAAAAAATTAAGACCAAAAGTTGGAACGACACTTTTTGCTATAGTTGTAAGCCGTGCGGCGTGCGCGTGTATCTCTGTCTCTCTCTCTTTTATAGAAAGCAAGCCAGTTATTTTCGTTTCTATATTTCGTTTGTTTTAGTTATATTTAATATTACTATAACTTAAAAAAAAAACTATTACAATTCCTTCACTAATTAATCGAAAGGAACTTCGTTCCATCCGGGTGTCCCTTGACACCTCTCAAGTTTTTTTTATATCAAGACGCGAACCCGCACTGGGCCCTTGAGGTGGATTACATACGGCCCATCTCCTCTAACAGAGAAGAGGCCTATCCTAGCAGTACAATATTATAAACTGATGATTATACTAGTTCTTGTGACCGCAAACCATATTTAATCATACTTGTATACCGCTCGTGTTGTAATTTTTGTACTAGATTTCAGAGAAAATTGGTAGGTAGCTTTGTAGTATTTTATAGTGTAATGAATGTTATTTAAGTCCTCTAATCCCGACGCTGTAATCAATGTATAATATTGAAATGCGTACACATGACAATTATAAATTAATTATTACGGGAGTCGTCGACTAATAATATTATCAAGTCACTTAAAGTTATTATTACGTTTTCGGGTCGGTTATCGTAACATAGAACGCGAAATTGGTAATGATAACAAAACTTTGTTAACATTATTTTAGAGAAAAGTTTCAACATTGAACTAAAGTTTCAATTTTGTTTAATGAAAACTCTATATTGTTTTGTATTGTATTAAAAGCACTTGTTCTGCGGCCTAATTACGTAACAAAGTATCGGTAGCAATAGGTTTCATTTTGACAGTTCAACAACATTCATTGCGTTATTTACGTTGTTGAGCAGACACATTTTTCGAACATATGAAGCAATGGATTAGCAATATCCTTCAAAATGATTCACATTGAGACTGATAGTGTTACGCAATTAGGGTGTTGGTTCTAATACCATTAAATATTATCTAACTTTAGAAATCTGCGTTATTCCAGTAACATCACGCCTATAAACCCCGTAGGGTTAGGCACAGGTGTTCGTATAGCACTCCCACATTATGCCAGTAATTTATTATTCGTTATTCCAGTAATTTCAATAAATAATAGCTTCCAGTTAGTTAGTTAAACACGATAGCGTTACATTTTTTAAAGAAAACGCAACATTGTTATGCTGTCAGGTTTTCCCGCCGAAACACACGCCATGTTTTCAATATGGCGGCGCGTCGAGGGGTCTCTTTACGACTTCCGTGGAAATTATAGCAGTATACGTACGTTAAACTTTTATACCCGCCGTGTTAGCGCACATAGGATATAATAATATTATTACCGGTAAAAAGCACGAATATCACACATGTTTTGTTTTACTTTGTGTGTTATTTTGTCAAATTGCGTGACATTTTGTAGTGCCTCTACCTGTTATGGTTACAAGTTGTTAGTTAACTTAATTTTAAAATTAATAGGTAGGTATACTTATAAGGGCAACCACAGGAAACATTGGCATAGTTCCTTATTTAAAGCTATTAAGAGGAAACACGTCCACGTGGTCGTTTGCGTTCATTCTATACTAACATATTCCTCTGTTTTCGCCCTGATACTAGTCCTTTTTTTTCTACGATATAACTGCACTACCATGTATCCTGTTTTGTTTTTTGGCGTAATTAATTAAGCAATATATAGTAGCAATATAGAATTAATGCCAAGAACCACGTCACCAGATTTCCTCTTAAAACGGTGAATTCGGTCAATTTTGAAACATGTATGTACCTACATTTATATTTATTACAGCGCCTGTACTGCTACCTGAGCCGTCAGTACCTTTTGTAGCAATAATACAATAATAATATGGTTATATTATAAAGCCAAGTTTAGACCAACCAACGACCTGTCACTGCGGCTACTGCCTTGATCAATATGCGCGACGCGTTGTCTATACGTGCTTTAATGTATCTCGTCTTGCTTACTCTTTGTACGTGTGTATCTTTGTCTATAGACAAGCATTCATCCAGCTAATTATAAATACCATCACAACTGTATTCCCCGTAGGATTAAGCAGAGGGTTACCTGCAGTGGCGTGCATTGCATATAGGCATATAAGCAGTGCCTAACTCGATAAATCGATAAACCATATTTTTTTTCTAATTTCGTCGTCATGGGTGTCGTTTTCATGGTTTTCGAGGGTGCTAAAGCCGATAGTGAAGTAAAAAGCAAATTGAAAAAAAAAGAAAAAGTGTTTATTCACATAACTAATTTTAACCTAGACGGCGGCTATTCAAGACGGCGGTTACGAAAATTTTAAAATGTTGTCGTTTTAAAAGTTTTACAACCGCCATCTTGGATTTTTATTTTGAACATCGTTCCTGCCGGTGGTACCCGACTACACACGTTTTTATACCCAGTAAATCGTTAACTTTTACATAAAGTGCGTACGTACACCTAACGAAAAAGTGTGCCTACCTATTCTGAAAACCAATGCACGCCACTGGTTAGTGCATCCACATTTCGCCTGTTATGGTCAGATAGGTCTCCTGTAATAGGGGCGAACCTATCGCCATCATCCAGGCACAAATCCAGACTCTGTGCTACTATTGAGAAATTCCAGATGCAAAAACCATACTTATAACACTTTGTCCGACCCGGGAATCGAACCTGGGACCTCATGCTAGCATGAGCTGGTCTATTATTAGAGAAGGCACTATGTTGGGAAAAGGGTTCCAGTTTAACCGGATGCTGTTGTATAGCAGTATTTTGCAGCACGGAGCGACTGCCTACCTAACTTCCACAACCCAATTGACGACACGGTTAGCGCAGTGGTTAAACGATTGACTGCTGCGCTGCGTGTCGCGGGTTCGATTCCCACACGGAACAAATATTTTTGTATGAAGTACAACAAGTAGTTGTTCCGGGTCTGGCTGTTTGTGTATGTGAGTTTTAATGTTTGTAAACGCACCCACGATACAGGAGAATTTCCGTGTGTGGGGAACCGTTTAAAAAAAAAAATACTGGGTAATACGATACCCCTTGGCAAGACTGGTTGTCAGACTTTCGGGTTTCTGACGACCCGTAACGACTGGCAAAGATCTACGAATGACAGCCGGGACCCAACTGCTTAACGTGCTTTCCAAGGCACGGAGGGGCCTCGGTATGTTATGGATGGTCACCCATCTGCGGATCAACCTCGGCAAGCGTTGCTTAACCTTGAAAATCGAACCATGCGACTATTTCTATGTAGTCACGAGCCCCTTCTTCTAGTGAATTATTAAAGAAGCCAACAAAGAAGTAGTTGCTCCTACTTTGGTATGGTATATTCTTAAATACCTATTTCTTAAATAAATTGCTGCTGTCTGCGAGTTTTTATATTACTATACTCCGTAACATTATATTCACGGAGTAAATATTTACGTAATTATAATTTATATTTACGTAATATTAGATTTATATAATATAATATTATATATATATATTCTATATTTTTTTAATACAAAGGATGAATAGTAACCATTTACTCCTTCGGGGTAATTGCGTAACACACTGTCAGTAGCAATGGCTTTCATTTTGACAGTTCAACAACATTCATTGCGTTATTTACGTTGATGAGCAGACAAAATTTTCAAACATATGAAGCAATATCCTTTTAAATGATAAATTTCGTAACGACCCATTCGGTGTTTTAGGCTTGAAAGATTACAGACAGGCAGACAGAATTGCTTTCGCATTTATAATAGTAAGTATGGATTTATCGTATTATGATCCCGCTATTAAGTCTTGAATTAAAACTCGCAAAGTTTCCTCAGGATACACCACCGATAAGAAAATATAGTTACATAAGTAGGTACCCCAAAACAATGACGTATGTTCTTGTAATCGTCTGCAGCCAAACAAAATGGTTAGGTTGACTCACGAAGTTGTGTTAACAACTTATAGTCGACGAAACGGATCGATTGTATGATTCATTCAGGGCTCCCTCTTGCCAACTTTCGTTTTGTGGTGCAAGACATAAGCGTTTGGTGTTTGTGAAGTTTTTTCAAGTATTAATTCTAGACCATGGACTGTTTATAACTTGCCGCAGTATATTTTGGACATAATATAGTATTTATTAAGAATGCGTCGTGTGTTGTATCAACGTTAAGAGAAGCTCAGGAAGTAAATAATCAATAGATTTGAAAATAAATGATGATAGAATTAACGGTGGTTTATGATAGATAGAGCACGGATTCTAAACCCAGGAGAAAATGGCGGCACAATCTTGACGCCTTCAGCAGTGCGATTCTGTAACCATCTCACCGTGAAAACTTAGGTGCAGTGAGCTGTCATTCCAACTAATGCTAGGGATTGACACCGTTGACAGCTCACTCCACGCTCACTTCACCTCAGTTTTCACGGTGAGATGGTAACAGAATATATCGGCAGACAGGATTGGTCAACACTAGCTCAAGATAGAGAGGAGTGGAAAGGAGAAAGGGAATCCTTTTGCCTTGCAGCGGGACAACACAGGCATTTTTTTTTATGAATAGCAATGTTTGGTTACAGTCCATGCAAATAATTTAAAACGACGACCCCAGCTAAGACAGCTCACCTTTCTCACCTATGAGATACGACATTTTTTCTAAGAAGTTGCTCCCTAGGTAATAAAAAAACTTGAGAGGTGTCAAGGGACACCCGGATGGAACGAAGTATAACTTGCTTGCTTTATAAGAGAGAGAGAGAGAGAGAGACAGAGAAACACGCGCACGCCGCACGGCTTACAACTATAGCAAAAAGTGTCGTTCCAACTTTTGGTCTTAATTTTTTCCGTCTAGCCCCCTTTCGCAACGCGCGATAAGGAACTTCGTTCCAAAAAAACGCATAATCATCACATAATGTTCCCACTGCTGGGACACAGGCCTCCTCTCTGTGAGAGGGAGTAAAAAAAACGCAATCCTTTCTATTTCTACCACACACCAAACATATTAATTGCAAGCATAGCGGATAAACACATTTGTCAGTGGCTGTCTGATTTTATTACCTTCCAAGTACGGCGGTAGCATTACCGGGAACTTGCGGGCGGTATACCAAAATAATGTTTTACTTGCCAAATAATTAGCTCGAAAAGAAAATTCTGGCAATGAAAAGTGAATTTGTTTTTTTTTTCAATTTTATGTGTTCTTCTTAATAGCAAGTGATGAGATAAGTTGTATTGCTTATTTGCTAATTTGACGATAGGAAGTGAGTCTCAACTTTTGGGTGATGTAGAGACAAACAGTGGTAAACCGCGCAATCACGAGAATTGAGGAATATAAGTAATTTTGTTCATGTAATTAAACTTGAAAGTAATCCAAACCTGATAACTACTATAATCGTTCATACCGTGGTTAAAATATAAGTCAGTCAGCCAGGTCGGCAACAGGGCCAACTGTGAGTATGTACAGTCACGAGCACCAATATGTCAACACTTGGCAACTTTCAATTGGGATTTTTTCGTGAAATAACGAATGCAACGTTGAAATACGACACATTACTTAAACCTATGGGTTCGAAAATGGTATGTTCGTAACAACATAAAATTTCATTAAAAAATAAAGGAGTAAATCGCTTTTGAATAATGCTGAGTGTATACATATTTTTGCTCGTGACTGTACCTGCACTCATACAGGACCAGCTCTTATAGCAGGGCAGAAGTTGAACTGCGCTGCTTTTTTGTTCTATGACTAAGTACAAAAAAAAACAGTACTGCCGATCGATTCTGTAAAAATCTCACCGTGAAAAGTTAGGTGAAGTGAGCTTAGAGTATGCTGTCAATAGTGTCAATCCCTAGCATTAGTTGGAATGACAGCTCACTCCACGCTCACTTCCCCTAAGTTTTCACGGTGACTTGGTTACAGAATCGCACTGCAGTTCAACTTCTGACCTGCTATAAAAATGTGGTAAGCCCCAGGTTTACAAACAAGTAACCCAAATAAAATAATATTTGCATGACTTAAAATCACCTGACCTAAAAACAATGCAGGTATCTTCGCCTATCCATCAGGATACCCCACAGTATCTGTGTTTATAGCCTCTGTAATATCCAACCCAAGAAACCACATGCAGACCTATAAACTGTCCAGTATAAAGACGACTTAAGTCCACACATCCCTCCCTATACTTAACCTGCACTATAGCCTGTAGTAACAGGTTGCCAGTCCATTACTTACTTTTCTTCGCTGACTTTTACAGCCACGATAAGCTTGCTACATTCTATTTTATACCCTGGAAACGGCAATGTAATTACAAATGCGGGTGATGGAGAATCTTAGGCAATTGTTTGTAAAGGAAAGGAAGACTGTTTGTATACAGTATATGATACCTATAGGATTTTTAAGCAGAAAGTGGATTTCCGCCACTATAGTATAGGCCGCAAGTGGATACAGATGCTAAAATACATAAGAGAAAGAAATAAAATACATTTGTTTGCGCTACATATAACGCAAAGAAAAAACACAAAAACTAAAAAAAAACAATTGGGGCCCTGTTTGCGTGGATGTGACGCTTCATCATCATCAGCCTATAGCAGTCCACTGCTGTACATAGGCCTCTCCTATTAAACGCCATTCAACTCGATGTGACGGATGTGCTTTAAATAGGTAAGCACCGAGGGGTTGGCCGATATGCTACCAACCTTAGGACACAAATTTGGAATGTCTCCTGTGCCTTTGATTTCATTGGTATCTGCTTACTCCTTTCCGAACTGAACACAGCAACGCTACTTGCTGTTAGAACAAGCCCTATCAAAAAGGACTTTTCCCCGACTTAATCTAAAATCAACAAAAACTCGACAAAAGAATACATCCCATTTCCCTACACCTCTACTCTACCGCCCTTGGGAAATCCAGTTTGATATAGGTACCAGCCGATCAATTCTGTAAAAATCTCACTGTGAAAAGTTAGGTGAAGTGAGCTTAGAGTGAGCTGTCAATAGTGTCAATCCCTAGCATTAGTTGGAATGACAGCTCACTCCACACTCACTTCACTTAAGTTTTCACGGTGAGATGGTTACAGAATCGCACTGCTGGTACCAAGTGACCGATCTTGATACATCCATTGGCACAGATTACCCATACTAATATGATAACCCAAGTAGCACATTAGCGATGAATTAGGTCATAAACAAGCCACATTATAGTCTACAGCTTTTATGCAGATGTACTAAAGGATAGGACGAGTCTTTAGACTGTATTAAGGAAAGATTATACGCTATTAAACAGCATAGCTGACTAATGACTTTATGATGGCGAAAAAATATACTAAAAGCATTTAAGTAGAATTTGAAAATAATCTAGTCCAGCTTTTGGCTGCATGTGAAACTACTAGCTGGTTTAGAAGTCCAAAGCTTGTTAACGACTGCTTAATACGAAAAATTCACCTCACTTGTAATGTTGCGGGCTGCATTAAAGTATCGAATAATGCCACTGGCTTTTAATTGGTGTACACTAATTCTATTCTAATTCTACTTCAACGAGCTTGTTAATAGCTGATTAAAAGTGGATATATAATCTCTACAAATGCCGTTACATTTATAAGAGAATCATTAATTCACCCTGAGTTGTAAATTGGAGTAGGCGTACTCCATCCTAATGCCAATGCATAAAGTGTAGCTGACAGCTATTTTACAGCTTTCGGCGTTATTTTAAGAGTAAATCTAGATTATTGGTGTTTAAATTACGTCAGATTTGATTTTTTTGATTTGATATTTACAAGCCAAGCGTGACGTTTACGCATAGTGAGGGTTCCGCACAAATAGATTTTGATCAAAATATTGGCTTATAATAATGATGCAGCTTATGTTTATAAGCCAGTGTCGTATAGTGAGGGTTCCCGACAAACAGATTTTGATCAAAATATTGATGAAAATTTAATTATAGGCTACAAAATAACAGGTTTAATAGACATTTTTGACTACCCAGTAAAGTCATCTACTTTTGACATATTTAAAGTAAAACGGCCTAACGCAGAACGTATTGAAGTGAAAATACATTTTCTGGATGTGAAGTTTAAATTTATAATGTATTGAGCATAAAAACTACTAAACTTGTATTTCATACCCCTTTTACATATTTTGTAATCAATTGTGGAAATAGATTTTTTTAAATACTATTATTTCAAGTAAAGTGTATGTAATTCTGCTGAGCCTTAATAAGAAAAAAAAATAATAATAAGAAAAATAAAAATTGTTTTAGAAATTTGTAAGTACTGTTTTGTTATCAATATGAAATATAATTTGTGGAAATACAACATAATTACGAAAATGCTACTTTTCATAATCTGAATTATTTTCTAATCACAGCCACCAGATTTGGTATCGATATTATAATAAAAATCAATCAATTTGTCACTTTTTATTCGCAATTTTAAAGAAACGTTTTTCCTGGCCGTCTCAAAATCCCGTTATGCTCCACTTGGAACAATTGTTAATCTTTCCTTTCCTTTTTCAACGGTTTTGATTATTTTAAACAGCATTATCGATCCTGAAAACAATATTAATGTAATTAGCAATCATAATATAGTACGAAAAGGGCAAAACAAAATAAAAACAAATCACATGAACTGAAGGTTTGTATGTAAATTATGTACGATTGGCTCTCCAAATACCTGCCCTTGCAGATCCGAAAGATATCTAAAGCAAAAAGTTATGTTCAAAAACGCGCCAAGTACACTACCTCACGGGAAGCGCGGAAACGTGCAAAAGAAGAACACAACTTTTTCAACTTATTGTGCGACTGTTGAGCGAGCCAAGCCGTCTCTTAACGTGTTATTTAAAAAAAAATAAATATCTTCTGGGCCTGCAACGGTATTTCGAAAGCCAAACATTGTAGGTACATAATGAAATGGTTTTCTGTCGAGATTTCTTTATCCCTGAAAACCTATTGTATACTCTCTCTTTATACCAATACACAGTAAGAAAGCTAATTAAAATCCTTTATCCAGCCAGCGTAATGCTTTAAGCTGGTACATAGACTTGGCAACACCACTGTTACAGTAAATAACTTTTCAAAAGCATTTATGGAGAATTTGTGCTGGATAACAAATGGACGCCATTTTAGCATTACAGAAATGATTTGTTACTAAATATCCAGATGATTTCTTATAGATTTCAAGGATATTTGATAGCTTTTAATTCAAACAATATATTTTCCACTCATTTCCTAATGGAACACAATAAGTTAGAAAGCAATAATTTGAGTGATAAATCTATTAAGTTTTCGTACACCATATATCTTGTGAAATATTTTCGTTAAAACGGTATAATTCTGATGGCGCGTGTAATTACCTATACACATTTACAGTAAAATGGTACTCGCAACTCAATTTACAAACAAGGACACTCAAAATCAACGTGAAAACTATTAAAAATATCTTACCTTAAATAATGTCCGCCCTCGCACTTTAACAAACTGTCGTCTGTCACAAATACACAAAATAAATTTAAAAAAAAAATTTTTGGTTAGGATTTATACTTTAATAAAAGCTGTTGACAAGCCTCAAAACATCTAAAAGCTGTTGAAGAGAATTAAAGAAGCTGAATCTTAGGCTGCAATGACTGTTGTATAGCTGTATAAGCCAATGTACAGGCCTTGTACAGCTGTTTCAATGATTATACTGCCGTTAACCAGTCACTTTAATGCTCAAGGCTGGTTAATTTGGGGCCCAAATCGGAATTACAAAGGCTGCGTAGCTAACTACAAAGCCCTTATGCAGGAAACTAAAACAGCCTTGAGTAGTCACTAATTCTATAATCAAGTCACTGTGCGGCTGTCATGTGCTACTTGGGAATGCAAAGGTAACTCTGTCTGACTGTCCGTCTGGTACCTTTTTACTTTGGTCACAGATAACCTTGAAAAGTTGGTGATGATGGGCAAGGTAGATGGGAAAAGCCCCGTAACCGGTCACCTAACCTCTAGTCAGACCAAGTAACCGCCCTCACTATGGTCTCTGTAACCACGGACAAACGTTTAGAATACTATCCACTTCAGTATGAAGTGTCAAGAAAGCTAAAGAGTGGCCATCGTTAAGTTTTATTACCAGCAGTCTGTATTAAAGTCGCCGATAAATAAAGTTTCTCCATGTAAAGATCAGGAAATAGATGAAAGTAAACTAGATTACCTAAGTAATGTAAGGTTGGCGCAGTGACGGTACGGTTGGCGCAGTGGTTAAGCGATTCCCCCCCAGTGGGTTCCCGCATTGTCGAGGCGGGGGGGCTCAGTAGCCGTGGCTAGGCGGGCCACGGTGAAGCAAAGAGGGACCCAAGCGGGGGGCCGCTCGTCCGGGCTGTGCGGTTTAGCCCGACGTAGCGGCCCACGGGTAGGTTGCGGTGCCACAACATCGCGACCTACCCGAGGCGGGCCGCGATGTCTCCCGTGAGGGAGACATTGCGGCTGAGGATAGAGGCCGCGGCGGGAGGGGCTCTCCCTTCCTTCCGCGGCCTTGACGGGGCCGCCACCGTTAGATGGCGGACGCGGCGGGGCCACAGGGGAAGAGGAGTGTTCGGTGTTTCGTTGCCGCTCTCCCTATCCTCTGCGGCCGTGGCTCCCCCAATGCGGGGGGCATGCGGGGCCTGCCTGTAAGGCGGGCGTGGAGGCCAGCAGGCAACGGGTGCGGGGGCTCCGTTGCCTGTTCTGCACAGGTCTCCACCTTGTGGGACGGGAATGGCCAGGTGTTCCCGGCCATTCCCGTAGCCCCCCAACCTGGGGGGCATGCGGGGCCCGCCATACCATCTTGGCGGGCGTGCGCCGGGAGGGCCGTGGAAGTATTAATTTCCCATAGCCCTCCCATTACGGCGTTTGTAGGAACACCGCTGAGTTTTAGTGGGTATACTGTCCTTCCGACAGGGAGTCCCACATACCCCGTCTCGGTCCCCCGCGAGACGGGGATGCATAAAGCATTTCTCAGCGAGAAAAAAAAAAAAAAAAAAAAAAAAAAGTGGTTAAGCGATTGACTGCTGCGCTGCGTGTCGCGGGTTCGATTCCCGCATATTTGTATGACCTACAAGTAGTTGTTCCGGGTCTGGTGTTTGTGTATGTGAGTTTAAATGTTTGTAAACGAACCCACGATACAGAAAAAAAAATTATCCGCTGATTTGTAATTTTTAATTTAACAAATTATTAGATTGCTGGAGGAGGAATTTATTATTTAAACTGTAGCAGCTGGTAATTTGCTATTTTTCTTTTGTGTTTTCGATGTCACTCCAAGACATTTCATTAGACGAGCTCGTAATAAATTCCTCAATGATAAAAAAATGGTTTCGTAATGAACATTATGGAAATTTTTTAGGTAGATGTTTAATGATTTCACAAATATGCAGGGTGGCAGGGACATCTACGCCCAACGTGTTACCATGGATTCAGTAGGTACAGACGCCAGCACATCAAGTTACTACAATCTGTCAAATTTCTTTAATAGAGTTTCAACCTTATCGCTAAAGCATTAAGGTTTACGGTTGATTGGGAAAATTTGACAGTTTCGGGTAGCTTGACGTGCTGGCGTCTGTACAGGATTTTGAAACCCAAGCTTTAAAAAACTTTGTCAGTAAAAAAAAAATCCATACATTTGACCGCGTAGGTGCACTTTCCTTTGGAACAGCAGATTTTTTTTTTTGATAATCGACTATAGATTTAATATCTAGAATAATGTGCTAAATTCATGGTTACAGTTTGCGCGTCGTCGGTGTCCCTGCCACCCTTTATTTTTCCGTCTATGCGACGAAAAGTCCCTATTACCGTCCCTGCTTCGCACGATTTCTACGACTTGACAAAACACGCACATATCTACAACATTTTATTTCTAAGTTAATAATAATGTACACATAGATAACCCTTCCGGAACAAACTCTCAAAATGATTTAAAAAACCTCATCCTTTGCGTATTTCCGGAGAACAACGCAGTTACACAGACAGACACTAATAGATTTCTAGACTTTAACCTTTAAGACTGTGACCTCTGAGTTTGTTTCGGCAATTCTTCTCAGAGTAGCCAGATAGGAAACGCCGACCTCATCTAGTTTTTAAATATGATTGACGCGTAAAAGTGTTTGCTCAAAGCTACGTTCAGAAATAAATTATTTATCAATTTACTTTAAGCCTCTCGTGGTAAAGAACTTGCAGTTGTATTCTACAGTAACATACAGCTACCCCTAACAAGCCCTTAGGGGGACAATTTATCAAAATTCAAAAATCAACAATATCGTCGGAGCGCTGTCACACACACGTGCTCTCTGCTACTTCCATATTTCATGGCGTTCATAACACACGGTGACTTTATATTCGACGTGCGATGGATTATGGGAGCCTGGTAGGTGACTAGGTATTACTGAATTGCGAATAGTTGCTGCGTTATCAGTTAATTGTAGGAGAGATTCCCGAATGATTTTCTGTGATTAGGTAAATGACTGCTCCTAGTAGCAGTGGTGGCTCAGTGGTAACGGCCGCGCCTTACGAGTTGTAGGTTCGAACCCAAACAGGCGTTTTGTGTAATTTATTTCAACACTACTGCTCTTAAAACGGTTAAAGAAAACATTATGAGGAAAGCGGCGTGGCCTAGAACCAAAAATTCGAACACATGTGACATACCAGCAACCCACAATAGGCCCGCGTGGTGGGTTTCGGCAGTCCCTCTCACAGAGAGTAGGTCTGCGTCTCAGCAGTGGGAATATTAAAACGGCTATGCTTATATTTTTGAGGTAAATTATTGGATAAAGTTTATCACGTTACCCAATAATTTACCTCTGTTGTAATGTTGACAGTCATTAGTTAACCCACACTTAAGTACCTAGCTACTAATTAAAGTATTAAAGTTTATTAGAGTAATAAAAACTTAAGAAAATTAATTAAAGCAACACCATTTACTTACATCAACATAACAATCTACATCTTCTATACTTATAATAAATCTGTAGAAGTGAAAATTCTGTACATTGAAAATATCAAAAAAATAAATGGCAGGGGGTGTTACTAGACCGACACCGAACCCAAAAATGTGATTAAAAAAAATTTTGTCTGTCTGTCTGTCTGTCGGTCTGTCTGTCTGTCTGTCTGTTTGTTCAGGCATCACGCCAAAACTACCGGTTCGATTACGATGAAACTTGGTATAATTATTCTTTAATATCCTGGGCACCACACTGGGTACTTTTTATCCCGGAAAAGTATATACAATAAAAAACAAACTTAATTTTGCGTTTCGATCCCTAGAACGATTACTGTACCAACCGCAAATAATAAGTTTGTCGTCGGTTACGTCACCCGCAGTATCTGTGCGACCTTCCTTTTAGTTTTTAGAGTTATTTAGGTTTAATTTTATAAGTCGTAAGTAGGTATAGATTTTAATTTTAAAGTATAGGTAGTATATTTGATAGTGTACGTCGTGACCGTAGGTTATTTTATAATACTGTTAGGTAGGATTAGTCATTCGTATAGATATTAGTTTTTAGGGATTTTGCTTATTTATTGAGTTTAGATTAGTTATCATCAGAAATAGGTTTATTTAGGTAGGTTATTTTTTTAAATTAGGTAGGTACTTAGGTAAAGATATCATATAGGTACCCTCTTAATCACCACTAATGAGACACAATTGGTTTTCTATTGTAATTAACCACAAAGGGCCTGCGAGATAGATGGCATCCTGGGAAGCACATACATTTTATCCTGTTAGCACGTTCCCGTGGGATAATTTCCGACATCCACGCGGGCGAAGCCGCGGGCAGAAGCTAGTTACAGAAATAAAGTTGAGCTAGACAAAAGAAAATAGTAAAGAAAAGTTCCACGAAAAATATTAGTGTTAGAGTTGCTTATTCTATCCCTCCAGTTTTTTACAAAATACTAAGTGATATTTTTTCAACATAGGATTTTTTTCCGAAAAGTCTGTGAAGCTACCATTTCAGTTTCTTTTACTTTCAACAAAACCTTGAAACATTGAAACTCTTTATCATCCTACATTCACCATAGAAATATAAAATTTGTTATATCTATGGTCCCAACACAGGTATCATACAACTCACAATTTATAAACCCGAGCCTGATAGCAAAAAAAAAAAGAGAAAAACCCTAAAGAATAATTTATCACTAACGAAGCCGTTAATCAAAGGAATATTATCTTTTTCATACGTGCCCCTGTAATACCTACCTACCGTCTGAAAGCACTGAAAACGTAATTAATGCTTATTGGAGTCACGTACAGGCCAATGCTCGATTAAATTCCACCCGAAGTAACTTGCTTTGTCACCAGCGGATAATAATACCGAATATATTTTAAAACCATCACGGCACAACGAGGAAGGCAGGTGTTTCGTACATTTTGCGAGCTATGTCTAAGTCCTATAGAAAAGGCAGCAAGCATGGCAGGCATGTCTTAGAACCAAAATTTCCAAGACATGTGACATCTACCAACCCGCACTGGGCCAGCGTGGTGGATTATGGCTCACTTCCTCTCACAGGGAGGAGGCCTGTGTCCCAGCCGTGGGAAGATTATAGGCTGAAATCTTCCCGGCCTCCTTGGCCGGTTAGTGATCTAACCGGCCAAAAATCCAAGCTTGGACTGAAATCCTATTTGAATAACCCAATAACACTGTCTGAATTTGAAATCAAACCCAGGAACCCATGTTCAGCTATCGATCTTGCGCCCACTATTTACAGTGTTTTATGTTTACTACGCGATGACGTCATTTTCCGGACTACTTTCGTGTATAGGCTTCCAAGGAGTTGTAAATACGAAATTAGGTCCCAATTTTGATATTCCTAGACAGTTCCTCAGTTCAATTGATTAAATTAGCAAATATTGTATGATTACCTACCCTATTATAGAGGTAAATTGAGACTAGGTTATCAGAACAAGCAAACATCAATATAAAAGCTAACACTAAACACTTACTTATATTTTAGTGTTCGCTTGTATACAGGATGGCAGGGACATCGACACGAAAACCGTAACCATGAATTCAGCACAATGATTCTGAACCCAGTGGTATTCATTCATTCAATTCATGGTAACGGTTTTTGTGGGTTCAGAATCATTGTGCTGAATTCATGGTTACGGTTTTTGTGGGTTCAGAATCATTGTGCTGAATGCATGATTACGGTTTTTGCGTCGATGTCCCTTCCACACATTTTGACCGCGTAGGTATTGCACCTTTCTATGAAACAGAAGATTATTTTCTTGATAACGGACGAAAACTTTCTACGCAGTTCAGGGGGTCGAGAATCATGTGCTGAAGTCATGGTTACAACTTGCGAGTCAATGTAGGGCTTGTGGCTAAGTAATAACGCGCTTGCCGCGGTTGGTCTGTGGATGGGTGACCATCTTTATATACCAAGACCCCTCCGTGCCTCGGAAAGCACGTTAAGCCGTTGGTCCCGGCTGTCGTTCATGGATCTTTGACAGTCGTTACGGGTAGTCAGAAGCCCGAAAGTCTGACAACCAGTCTTACCAAGGGGTTTCGTATTACCCAGTAACTGGGTTGTGGAGGTCAGATAGGCAGTCGCTCCATGTAAAATACTGTTACTCAGCTGCATCCGGTTAGACTGGAAGCCGACCCCAACATAGTTGGGAAAAGGCTAGGTAGATGATGATGAGCTTGCGAGTCGATGTCCCGCCACACTACTTATATTGAATTTGAGATTTGACTAAGTGAGATAAAGGTTATTAATTTAAAGGTCGTGGTACAGAACAAACCCTTAACAACAATCTTACCCATTAATAAATAATCATGCTGAGATATTGCATTAGAAAGATAGCAATAAAATCGCCCTCCTGGATACAAATAGCGTTTCTGAATAAAATATTCATCTGTATACTTTATAGTTCAGCTTTCTAGAGGGTGTGAGTCCTGAGGCCCTCAGCGAGGCATGGGATTCCCATTTGTAAATGGATTTCAGAATTAAAATATTCACCTAAGGGACCGTCTGAACATTTTGATTAATTTAAACGTTTTTCAGGTCCTGTATCTAGGTAGGTATCCATTAATAGATGAACGCTGACAAGTACTGTCGGTTGCGCAAGGCAAAACGTATTTAAGCTAAGTAAATATTTTTGATATATTTCCGAAGGGTTGGGGTTGGTTACATCTCACCAGTTATGTTTAAATCCCATATAACCTATTACATGGCCACAAATCCAGTGTCAGAAAAACCCAAAAACCCTTTGCTCGATCTGGGTATCGAACCCAAGACATCATGCTCACTGCTGAACATGATGTCTTGGGTTCGATTCCCAGTGCTAGCGCGTGCGACCACTAGGTCAACAAGGTATTATGAGTGTGATTGCGGTCTACAGTCCGTTCTTCAAAAATTGCGTGCGTTTATGTGTTAACTAACATAGTTTTACCTAAGCATTTGTTTTACTTACAACATGGATCTTGTCTAAAATATAATTAAAATAAAATAAATAACATTATGAAAATCTTTTCATTTATTTCTCGCCTCACCTAGTTTTACACGCTTCAGAAATATTTCTGGTACGAATACTTTTATGTCCCCAAATGTATTATATATAACATGGCAGTTATATTCAGAGCATACAGGTCACAAGTGCGGCAATAATCATAAAATATCAATGTATATAGGCGCCCCTATGTGCGTGACGATTTGAATAAACCATGTTTACTACGGTTTTACTACTATGTTTGATGATATAATTACACATTACTATTTACTTAATGGCATATAATTACTTTACGCTTTGCGTTACGTTTACGTTACGTTCTTAGTTACCCTTCAAGGGGTGTTATTTATATGAAACTTGCTGTTAGGTAAATAAGACCATGTATCTACTCACAACCTCAAAAATACTAACATTAGACATCGTTAGAAAGTGTCAGATCTATTTTCTTATCTGTGGCACGTTCTAACCCTATTTTTTATTAAGTATCCTTTATTAAAAAGAGCCAGTTTCTTAATAATTCATCATAATCTAGCCTATAAGAATAATAAGCAACATTAATTATTTAACTAAACTATTTTAAAAAATTCAAAATTATTCCTCTGATAAAGTTATCTGGCGTTGGAAAAATTAGCCCTAAGACGTCAATTTTATTCCACGAATAAAAAATATCTGTCAATTGAAAATCAGCCCTAAATTGTTCACGTGATAATTATTTTAAAAGTTAATAGAAAAGAATAGTATTGAATGTTACTTTAAACAAGTCCGTTCCACTTTCTTGAAGTGATATAATGATATAAACACTTTGTTCATGTGTTATTAACTTATTATGTGTGACATGGTCACTATTATCTCTTTACTTTTTACACTAAATTAGTTCAAAAGGTTTTGTTTGTTAAATGATAAATGATTTTATTTTTGTAAGTTACAAACACTTTTACACGTCAATCATATTTTAAAACTAGATGAGGTCGGCGTTTCCTATCTGACTAGTCTGAGAAGAAAGGCCGAAACAAACTCAGACGTCACAGTCTCTTTTAAAGTCCAGACATAATCTTGGTCAGATCATGTGAAGACCATGTAGATTTATGTCTGAGATGGTTTTTTTGAAGAAAGAACCAAACAGTTTGAGAGGACCTGTCCAGTCAGTGCACGCATTTGTCAGAAATCGTGCAGCTCAACTCAAAACTTAGGGAGCTCAACGATCCGACGAACAATACCAAAGAAAGGACATTTGGGTAGGCCACATTAATTACTCAAACTGCCAGACCACGACAAAAACTAAGAGAACAGAGAGAAAAATAATATAAATACAATGACCCACATAGTCTTCACATTCACAATAATTAAAATAATAGAATACTTTACAATTTACGTTCTAATGGATCCTATTTAATATCGGGTCACTCAGTATTAATTCTTTCTTATGTAGCAATACTTAAATCTTCCATATGAAGGGTCAAACTCACACATTGACGAAACCAAAAGTTAGACTTCAAACAAATTCAATGATTCGTCACAATATTGGGATTATATCAGACCACTTTGACCCTGACCAGTGAGACGGTTAAATCCCTGAAACATTAGGCTCACCCTAATCCTACCTATTCCCGTCTGGACCCGATTGTCTAACAAAGAGTGGTATGGGTCCGCACGATAAAGGGATTAAAATTTATAAAATTTATGGGGTGGGATTACGCGCGTGTGCGTGTGAAGGCTTGATCGTGTTCGCATTAGAAATAGATTAGAGCTGGACTAGAACTAGAATTGTAATGGAATTAAATATTAAATTCTTTCTTTTTAATAGTTTTACCTCATGCACAGAGGTCATTTTAATCATTTGACCCCAGTACGTGCCTTTATTGTCTTTGTGTCTCTTTGTACAATGATAGTTATATTGTATAGTGTAGTCGAGAGATTTTAACGCGAAATTATTAATTACAGTACCTTGTCAGCAAAAAACAGCTAGGATTAAAAAAGGGGAATTTTTAATATAACCACTTTCTATTTTTAACACGGCTTCACAAATTGGAAAAGTTGGCCTTTTTTTACCAAAAAAGGCTACCTTTTGTTTACAAAATCAAATTATTAATGAAAACAGATTTAGGATTCACATACAAAGTCCAACTATACAATAATGTAATTCCATAAAGTTTAATTGTATTACATACATTACCCCGACATTCGCAAAGCTTGTAATAATACTTAATTTTCTAACTCTAACCCTGACGCTAGAAATCTAGGCGTTTCTGTAATGTAGGCAGTTTGTAACAATCCCTAAAGTACGGAATTAGGGTCACGTTTGTAAAACTAAGTTAGACCAGTAGTGGAATAATTTAGATTTTATGTTACGTGATTAGATCACCCCAAGAGATTTTAGTTTCTTTGGCTCAATTTGCAAAGTGGCCACGAGATAAAATTTAATAACGTTTGGGTACAATTAAAGATTCATACCTACCATGGGCTCCAATTTATCTATTGCATGAAATATATTGTTAATATTTCTTATAATTTCCTGCCTATCTGTTATATATTTTTTTCTCTTATTATTAATTCTATTTGATTGTTGACATTTATTTTTTTGTTCATTTATAATTTATTAATGCAGCTGATCTCATTTATTTATTGTAGCGGTATCACATGACATGTCACCTCCGGTTCGGCAATTTTTGGTCTATTGTAATGTTTATTTTTGTAATATTTGAAATTATCTTGAAAAGTATTTAATATTTCGGTTTTGCCTGTACGGTTTCACAATAGGTATACGGTATAAAAAATGCTTCTAAATATTAAATCTGAAAATTATTGAAATGTGACGTATTGACGTTAACGGTGTTGCCAGCTTATTTATTATTAAAGTAAAAATACAACTGAGTATTTTGTGAATATTTCATGTGCCTACCTGTTGCCATTATTGATATCGAGCAAAAATGGGCAAAAAAATCGCGTTTGTTGTATGGGAGCCCCCTTAAATATTTATTTTATTTTGTTTTTAGTATTTGTTGTTATAGCGGCAACAGAAATACATAATTTATGAAAATTTCAACTGTCTAGCTATCGCGGTTCTTGAGATACAGCCTGGTGACAAACAGACAGCGAAGTCTTAGTAATAGGGTCCCGTTTTTACCCTTTGGGTACGGAACCCTAAAAAGGAAAAGGGTAGGCAGATGATGGTGATGATGACGAATAGACCAGAAAAAGTTAAACATACTTAGTCTGAAAATCTTGATTACTTATTAAGTTGTTAATTTCAACTTCCCAGAACACGTGCTTGGAAAACAAAAAGTTTTAAACATGTAACATTTTCCTAAAACTCGTATGTGCCTAAGCCTAAGCGCGCACTGCGATGCGATTTTTTTATTTCATGCGAAATAAAATCGCAAACGCAAATACTTTTAGCCCGCACTGGGCCAACGTGGTGGATTTTGGCTCACTCCCTCTCACAGAAAGGAGGCCTGTGTCCCAGCAGTGGGAACATTATAGGCTGAGTAGGTATGCTAAATATTCTTTCTATGGAATTCTCAAGCGTTTTTTTACCGCAGTGCGCGGACTCTAGAATATTATTTATTTAATATTTTCGCAAAGCAAAAGGTTCAAAGGCGGACTTAATGCCTTAGTGCTCATTTACGGAGACGCGGGGCGTCGCCCGTCGCGTTGTGCGGCGCGGGCCGCACTGAATTCAAACATATGGCGTTGTATAGACGCGTTTGCTTGAAATGGAGCGTTTTTTGCGGCCGAGCCCGCGGCTGGCACCGCCGCGTCTCACGCGGCGTTTATCGCGGCGGCGCACGCAGCGGCAATTCTCGATGAAGCGAAGCCCGCGGCGGAATCTTCTGCCAGTCATATTTGGAAATTGCAGAACGCAAATAATTAATTATTACTAATTAATTTAATTTGCGCTCCCATTTTCCGCTAACCTAAAACTGGTCGGTTTGATTGAGTATCTCGCGTGCGCCGTAGCGTTGCCCGCCGCCTGCTTTGCTACACGCTTGAGGATTCGCTGCGGGTGCAGCGGCGGGCACCGCCACGCTTCCCGCCCCGCGTCTCTATGAACAACGTCTTATATTGCCATACGTTTGTGTTTACGCGAGCGATGATAAGTGCCGCTAGACGCGCCGCCCGCGCCGCTCCGTCAACAAAAAATTGAACGACGCGCCGCGAGACGCCATGCCGCACGCGACGCGCGACGCCCCGTGTCTCCGTAAATGAGGCCCAGGGCATTATCTACCAGTCAACCAAGGGTGGTGAAGAGATTAGATGGCAGGTGATATTAAGTAATATTGGTATTGTTCACAGATTGGCGATTGTTATCCGCAACTATTAAATTTCCTAGTGCGCGCTTAGCCTTATCCAAAGCCTGGTACTGTACGGTACCTACAAATTATGTACAAATTAGTTACTAGGTAGCTCTGAAATGTCTAGTTAATTTGCGGGCTGGAACGTCGACCTCACCAGGTCTTTGATGCGGTCGCGTGCCTAAAAGGTGTCTCGAATTCCTAATTAGTTTAGTGCTGGGCTAATTGGTTTATTATGAACGTGTACCCTGCCTTGTTGAACTTACTTTAATATACATGAAGCTTTCTTCATAATCCGACTAGGAACTGCTGGGAAATAGGCCTCCTCTCAGTAAGAGGAAGTGGGCAGTAATCTACTACGCGGACACAGTGCGGGTTAGTAGATGTCACATGTCTTCGAATTATTGTTTCTAAGCACAAAGTGATGGGGTCCACTAGGGCCGATACCTGCCAGGGTCGCGGGTTGTTCGAAAGAGTTACCGTGGACCGTGGCACAGGCAACTGAAGGAACACGGGTGGGTTTTAGTCAGTTAAAGTCTGACACGCACTCCCGCTACGCCTAGAGCGGGAGAAGACATGCTGGTTTCCTCGCGATGATTTCCTTCACCGTTTTGAGAGCAGTGGTGATGAAATAATTTACACAAAGTAAAGCGCCTATCTGGGTTTGAACCTACGACAACTACGGCCGTTACCACTGGGCCGCCACTGCCCTGCATGAAGCTTTAGTTACTTATTCCATAATTACGGCAGTAAAACTGATTTATTAACAAATCACAAGACTACCGGATTTTCTTCTTGAATTAGATACACTTTCAATCTCGTTTGTAGATAGTTAATTTGACTGTACCCATTGGACCTACCTATCTATTCTTATCATCATCTGCCTAGCCTTTTATGTCGGGGTCGACCTCCAGTCTAACCAGATGCAGCTGAATACCAGTATTTTCCATTGAGCGACTGCCTATCTGATCTCTACCACCCAAGAGAGTAGGACTGGTTGTAAGACTTTCGGGCTTCTGAAGACCCGTAACGATTGTCAAAGATCCACGAATGACAGCCAGGACCAACGGCTTTACGTGGTTTCCTGGGCATCTCGATACGTAAAGATGGTCACCCATCTACGGAGCAACCACGGCAAGCGTAGCTTAACCTGATCGATCGACTTGGCTATTATTGCTGAAGTATCTATTCTTGTGGAGTTTTTAATAGGGGTGTTTATAGTGTTTGGTTTTGATAGAGCAATTAAAATGGAAAAGCGTTAAAATATTAGCTACCTGTCTACCTCAAAATGGTGTCAAAAACGCAGGCAGCTGCTTTCCAAACCTTTAGCATTATAACTTAAGATAAAAACAGAAATAAAAATTAAAAAAAAACGGTCTCAATTAACATTTTAAACGGATTTCTTTAAAAATACCCAATATCCATAGCTCATTCAAATCTAAACGATCTACTATCACGTGATATCTGTTCTGGTTTGTAATTAACTTTGATTTGGGTGCGAATGAGAACAAAAAATGTTTACCTGGAACCTTGGAGATTAAACGGAACCATTTTTTATAAGAAATAATGAACGTAGGCGAGGAAGAAAATGAGAGTACTTATTATTTTTATACACTGATCACGTAAAGCAATACTTTACCTGTAGGATTACTTAGTTAAATCAGAAATACTAACTTGCTGAGAAGTTATTTTTCGGGTTTCTAGGTAGTAACAGCAAAAAAATTCCGAACATTATATTTTGAGCATATTATTATTTGTAAATTTTTTCTCATAAAAATATTTTTTTCAATAATCCATATATTTTCGAAATGAGTATTAAAATTTCGAAGCACTGCAATTTTTTTTTTTAATAGCTGTTGTATACATTTTGTCCGCGTCGTAGGTATTGCACTCTTGTAGGTAACAGATGATTTTTATTTAATAACTAAATATTTCAACTCAGGGGCGTCATTTACTGAATCTATGGTAACAGGTTAAGTATGCGTCGATGTCCCTGCCACCCTGTATGATGGGCTCAGACTACCATCGTACAGTCACCAAAGGAGATAAGTAACCAGGGCCGTCGGGTATAGTTGAAGTTTAGTAAGAAACCGATGGAAGTTTTCGAATAAAATTTAATTTAATTAATAGAAAACAAACAGATCATTTATCAAATAAAATATCATTCGAAAAAATCCATCGGTTTCTTACTAAACTTCAACTATAACCGACGACCCTGGGGGCCTACTCCGAAGTGCAAAGTGCGAATGTTCGGATCGGACCGACACATAGCCGAATCGAATATTATTGAAAAATGCGAAAAAAGTTCGGATCGGCTCAGTTGGGTCGGGACCATAGTCAATATTCGAAACTTCGAAAGAGTGTAGGATCGGAACCGACCGAACGAAATAGTAACTTCGTAGCAGGAAACGGCCGAACATTCGGCCGATACTACTTCGGAGTAGGCCCCCTGGTTACTTATCTCTTTTGGTGACTGTACCTATGAATAACCACCATAACCAGTCCCCATAAAAAGACGCTACAAAAATAAATTAGAAAACAATGAACGTCAACGAACTCATAGACACTATAATTCAAAGATTATGATTCCAACCAGGGACTTAAAAAAGCTCTTATATCCATGATTCCAACAAACCTTTGCCTCACAAAAATAAAGATGGTTATCATTTCCATCCACAGACACTTATCGCGTACAGTCACAATAATGAGTTCATAAAACTTAATTTTATCACATAAACCATCAAACTTATCAATAAATTATCTTTATTACATCTACCAAGCATTCATGATCTATTCAACTGCATCTGACGCACTTCGGCTGCATCACATCAACGTCAATATGTTATTAAGTGTACCTTTAAATTATCTTTTATTTTGAACCCAATAATTACATAAGAATGTATGGGATGGCCGGACGCGCCGCCTGCTTTATGAAAACGAAACATAAAATTAAGGTGCTAAGGTAAAAAATGAATTGTATTAGTTGAATCAATTATAAGCCCATCTCTGTGCTGGGCAAACTGGTTCTGGAGCAGGCGCGATGGATGGGACTAGCCACTGCTGAACTACTTTTTTGAACGAAATATCTTCATTAATTACTTTCTGTTAGTATGTCGTGTGACTATTTACTCTTTGATTAAAAACTTGGATCTTTTAGATTAGTTTTAAGTTTCAAACGCTTAGGTAAAGATGCTTGATTAGTATCCTATTTCTATGTTACATAATCTGTTTGAGTTTTAGTATTTTTATCTCACGAAGCGACGCGCGCTTTACTTGCGTTTAGATACTAATACCAAGTGTAAAAATACTGGGAATATGTGTGTAAACGCAGGAGCTCTCGGTACGTCCGAGACAATGGCGAAGTCGGAAGTGTGTGTGTAACTGTTATGTGCTGAAGCTACTCGTCTTCACGCACACTTTCACAGCGTGTTTGTACACTTACTCGTAACAAGTAAAGAGCGCGTCGCTTTGTGATATAAAAATCCTGTACGTCTTTGAGACTTAAAAAAAAACGAATTTAAAACAAAAGTTTTAAATTCGTTTTTTTTTAAGTCTCAAAGACGTTTGCCTATCTACTTATATATTTGTTTTTAAAATACTGTAGAAAACTACAGTATTTTAAAAACAAATATATAAGTAGATAGGCAAACTTGGAAAACTGAAAAACATTAAAACTTTTTGATAATTTAAATAAAATTCTAAATCTTACGAAAAACGCAACATTGATAATTCAATCTAAGTTTCTTTTAACGTAAATGAATTTCAAAACACAAGCACGCCACACTTTTTGGTGTTAGCCAAAGCACAGAGCCAAAGTTCCACATTACAACGAGTCTTTCGCTCGTAACTCGTAAAGCTCGGGATCTACCGTGGAACAATTTATTTGACGTTAGACCTCCAGACTTTTTATGGGGTTCGGCCCCGGGGCGTGAACAACCCTTTTCACAATAACGAACTTGTGCATAGAAGAATTGGAGGGCGAGTAAAATATCTTCTCTATCAAAGGCTCATGGTGTTTGCAAATAAAAAGTGAATGTTTGAGGTTATCTCGCCCTCTTTCACGAAAGTTTTCATCAAGTTCTGTACACCCTTCGATGTATGGTTGGTTGAATATAGCCTTATAAACATATGTGGTAAATTCACTATAGTTTATTTCGAGTTTGCATTGTACGTTGCGCAGCGACGGCGCGTTTAGTCATATTATTATTTTGATATCAAATATTTCGATCTCGAAATTAAACCGGATATTATTAGTACTACGTTCAATACAATTTTCCGGCACGCGAATTCACATAATTTGTTACGGTCACCTTTCAATTATTGACCGTACCATGCCTTTGTATTTTGGTGCTAAACGTACCTTGATTTTGATCCACTTTGCGGTAGATCTACTATTTGGCTTCGATTCGCCATTGTGACAACGTCCAATATAATGTAATACTTAAATAAAACACGTGACATGAAATTAAATGTTTATTTCTGTAAAGACACTTTTACACGAAAATGTCGGTCAATATTTTTAAAACTAGATGGCGCCGATATTGCATAGTTGACTGATATTTGAGAAGAAATTCCGAAACAAACTCAGAGGTCTCTTCCTATAGTCCTGTGTAACATCATTGCCCACATCATCTAGTGAAGTTGTGTGTTGCTTTGCTACAGGTATCTTGAGTTTAGCAACATAATATTGGATTTAACTGAGCAATTCTAAAGTCATTACTGCATCATTACCAATTGCTGCCATCGCCTACAAACACCGTTAAGCAATTCAGACTTCTATTTATAAATTGAACAGTACATTCGCGTGTGAAGATAAAATCACGGTTTTTACCTCTTTGATTGTTTAGAATTAAATTGGGGTGATTTTGATCTTTTTCACTTCTTGGTTGGCGTCGCGAATTACGTTTTTGTCCATACATCTTTATCTACGAGTAGGTTATCTTCCTATCCTTTTGTAAAACTATCTTCTTCTGCTAAAAAGTATTCAAGCAATTGCTTTTTGAGATCATTCACATTGATTTTTGTTTTAATTAAGTACTTTTTCTAATTCGCATACAACTTCCTAAGTACCTAACTTTCTAGTTTGAAAATTGCAATCAATCATCAATAGACATTTGAGTAATCCAGTCATAGCAAAATATTATAATTGTTACCCACACCCTACACGTCTCAATTTCAATTTGTTAGCACAAATAAATACAGAACTCTTTTGTTTTATCAAAAGAAAGTCCAGGTAAATCGATTCAGTATCGCGTACAATTTCCCCGTACTTTATTTATAGACTACGCATTTTTAGCATCGATCCCTGACTCCTTGGCGAGTCCTTGCACGGTTTCGTTTGAGAGTATAAACTTTAGATGTAGATTCTATTCCTGTTCACTTGTGTTTTTTTTATACTAAAATACTGATTACTATTCAGTCACTCAAAACTTTCAAGGCCTGCAAAATTGTATCTAGTTTTATCTGTTAATAATTAACAAACTTTAGAAGCAATCTGACTTTAGGTTTCTAAAACAACTTCAGTAAATTCGGAAAGGTCAGTGATTAATATTGTAGTAGATAGAAGTTCTCCAGTTAAAATTTATGTTGGAATGGTCACGTCAGCCCCATGTCGGGACTTCGAGAGGCTCAATCCAATCACAACCGAAACATACCTCAAACGAGATGAACCTTCACAGAAACTTTGCTGAAGCGTGCTGAATAATAATATTCTACGAAATTTATGATACCAATAGTTCGTATGTTATTTTAGTACAAAGTTTTAGTTTGATTTATCAATGGTTAGCTATCTATGGGGGTCTTGATATATCTTCAAATGTTTCATCATCACATTTTATGCTTAGTATCGTCCTCGCTAGAGACTATAACAAAATTGGTTTGCAACGTCAGGCCTATTTGTATTTTAACTTCACTATTCGACCGTATCCTTTCTTTTTCATCCCTTTTCCCATTTCACCGTTCCAGTGTTTTCTTGACAGCATAAGTACTTGATCCTTTTGTCCTATTTCCGTTAACATTGTATATATTGTAACACTCACGGTCGCTGGGCGCTGCGACGCTCCATCCCAGCAGAGCTCCAACAAACAACACTGTAACCGAGAGTAAAGCCATTTCTGCACTACTTACAGTAATTTAGTCAAATAGGTTTATATAGGGGTTACCGTGGACGCCCACGGTCCATCATTAGCTCGATACGACACGGCCTTGGCAATTGAATAATCGTATCAATGGTCCTATTGAAATCTGTGACATTGTAGTACGTCGGTGCATGTTGGTCTAGCGAGTCTTTTGTTTCAGCAATTGTTGTGGTCTGATCATCATTATCATCAGCATTATCTTCATTCCTGAAAGCTACTGTGTTTGTTTTTCCGTCAATTATATTATGTGCCAGTTGTTCGTAAGGTCCTTGATAAGATTCAAGGTCGGTTGCTGATGTTTTGTTTTGTAGTTATCTTTTGCATTAATTGCATGCTTGACAGCTGCTTTCTGGATAACATTGTCTTAATGTTAAGTGGTTGTTTGTGTTTTAGGTTTTCTTAACTCTTTCGTTGCTCATTCAAACTGGATATATATATATATATTTAAAAAACCTACTAGAGCGTATAGCTAAAAATAGTAACAAGACACTAATAAATCGCGTCTTATGTATGTCTAGAAATGAATGTAGCTCTCAAAAAGGTAATGGTTCAAGTTTATATCTTCATGTTGTGTCAACGTCCTCGTTAACGTATTCAATTCATTGAATAATCTGCTTTATTGCGTCAGCTTCTAAGCTAAAATTAAAGATTCTAATCTTTTATTTTAAAAGTTCAAAGCAATCAATGTCTATTACTGGTTGTTGAACGTCTTCAATATAATATTGCTTTTGTTATTGCTTCAGTTACATTAACAAAAAACTTAAAATTTCATTTTTTTTTTAAATTAAATTGTCTGTTAACAAAACATTTCATATCATTATTGATCAGAATAATTAATTTAATTACAGTCTTGTTTATTCTAACTTCGTTCCTTTGTTTTGATATTCCTAACGATCAAAGTTTTGCTTTGCGTTCAACAGTTTATTACCATGTAGCGGCCGGTTCACGTAAATCGATACAAATGCGTTGCCAACCGTCTTTTGTTAGGGGATGTTACCCCTAAGTGCATGCCACCCTAGTGCACGGTCGCGGTGGTTACAAGCGCTTTTTGTGATGCAAAGAGCTTTTTTAGTCACGTTTTTGCATGAAATGATTTTATATTTTGTGTCAACATCAACAGTGTTGTTAACTTTTTATTGTTTGGTAAAAAGATCTTTTACAATATTTATTTGATCTTCTGACGAAAGATTTTTATTCAAAGGGCACACAATAATAAGAGGATACACGTGTAGACGTAATCCGACGCCATTTAAATTACTTGATAGAAAATGGGTTCTAAGAGGCAGCCTAAACACTCCTCATTAAAATTTATTCCCTAGAACCCTCTCCAAGAATATATTAAGATGAAGTAATGATAGCAAAATAAAAATAAGTTATTTATTTTTTCAAAGCCGATACTGATATCTAAACGTTACATGTCATGTGCTTTGGCTTAGATGTTCCCATCTCTATCTTACATTTGTAGATTGACATTTGTGCGACAGTGACAGGAATAATGCTCAGCTAAAGCACGTGCTAAGTAATGTTTATTTATTTTGGCCTTAAGCTAAGGTTTTCTAAGACTGCGGTGGCTGCCACATAGCGCACACAATTTACCGCCGAATGACGTCGCTGAATTTGTTTGGTTGAATGATAAATTATTTTATTTGAGTAAGTAAGTTTGCACAAACACTTTTACACGTCAGTCATATTTTAAAACTAGGTGAGGTCGGCGTTTCCTATCTGACTAGTCTGAGAAGAAAGGCCGAAATAAACTTAGAGGTCACAGTCTCTTTTAAAGTCCAGACATAATCTTGGGCAGATCGTGTGAAGACCATGTAGATCGATTTCTGAGATGGTCTTTTGAGGAAAGAACCACACAGATTGAATGGACCTGTCCAATCAGTGGACGCATTTGTACGAAATCGAACAGCTCAACGCAATACTTAAGGAGCTCAGTTTGTTGTTTGACGTTATTATTTATGAAAGTAAGTTGGTGTGTTTTCCTAGCGAACGTTTTTTGACACCGTAAAGTCAAACCCCAGTGCCATCATTTACATGACTGCCTTCACTGCGGCCGTTATGTGAAGCCGTAGCTTAAAAGACAGCTCATAGTACTGCCATCTTACTAAAAATAACCCGCCGGCATATTAAAATATGCGCGCGAAAACGCTTCATGCTTATCTCTGGCGACATAACCACTTGCAATGTGCTAAGTTGGATATAAAATAGTGTGAAATACAACGCTTGTTTGCAACCTGCGCTCGCATTGTAAAGTCATTTACTTATTGCTGTTCCGTTAAAGTAAAGTTCCATCCAAGTATTTAGATTGCAGTATTTGTTACTAAGCGTAGCTATTAATTGTATTAACGCACTGGCTTTTCTTTGTTGAAAGAAGAAGCTGGTAAACAAAATATAGTAGTGGTTGCTAGATATATCGGAGTTTCATTATTTAGAGATGCTACTATAAAGAACAAGGCAAATGTGAGTGGTAACGCTGAGAGGGATAAAACGAGAATAAAACGACATTTAGTGAGCATATGGGTGTTCTTAAGAACGATCAGGTGCAGTACTCGCATCCGTGTATGGCCAGATGTATGAGTCAATAAGGATCGTAGTTCCACCTACCCCCATGGGAAGAAAGCGTGAGGTTATGTATGTGTAATCCAAAATGTACCTACCCATCGAAAGTTTCACAAAGAATAGCGGATTTTAAGATGTCCGCCATCAAAGTTGCGTTCCAATTTACTTAAGGTAATATATTTTTGTTTTCTCCCCAGACTACTTTCTGCAGTTAAGCGTAAACTTGGCTCATAATTCTGTCGTACACAGGAAACTCTTTACAAGTTAAACTGGATGTTTTCAGTGGAGTTCCCGAAGAGTTTTTGTACGTTTTACGACTGAGTATCCGGGCTCTGGGCATGACTCACTGAATGATGTAGGATCTTGTCATGGCGTCAAACATGCTCTACGCGCGGAATAATGAAGCATTTGGGATAAAAACCTTTTCAAATGCAAAAGTTAAGCACGGTTTGCCTTTAGAAGCGTGTAATTTAAGAGGATTTTTAAAAAACAGCTTTAAACTCTTTTAAAGGCTTGTTTTTTAAACCAGAGTTGTATTAGACATCACAACACCTTAATGTCAAAAAACATTAAGATATTTAAAAAGTCAAGGTCTGACACAAGGCAAGGCTCACGGTAATTAAAACCCCTAAATCATAAATCTCAACGCCTACCAATTTTTCAAAGCAAAGAAAAATAGTCTACACAAACGGGTACAAAAGTACCCCAGGCGTTAATTTGCCCCAGTGCACCCCCGCTGAGCATCACGCTAATCTCATTAGCAGTCCCGCGAGTGCATTCGCTCAAATGAACCCCCTACGTCTGACGATTTGACAAAAGACATCCGGGGAACATCTAGTTTGACGACTCTGCCAACTGAGTTGGTATGAACCTGTCTAAATACGATTATAGGGTGGAAGTCGGTGGGCAAATGTGTCTTAATTTATCTGAAGTGAGCGCGTGAGCATGCTGGCGGAAGAGTGTTTGACAAAAATCATTGAGATGTCTAGGTTGACGAAAAAGATGCGAAATTACGAATATTTATGTGTTTAAACCGCATTTTACTTAGAAACACCTTCACAACTTTTACTACTAAATGCATATTGCATAGAGCTAGAGGTCCTTTAAACTTAAACGTGTATTTCTAAATGCAATTTTGTCGGGTAGTCGTGTAAGTAAATGTTAAAATAAGTTGTTGTAAACTTAAGTTGCGAACTCAATTCCAAGTTCGCAGTCGCGTGTCGCAACTATGACTCATAAGACGTATGTATGTGCAGATTTAAGCTCTTATTCATTACATGGTGATATAAAACAACTTTCTGCCGCCATCAGACAGTTTGTCAGACTTTCTGTAAAACTTGTAAATTCGATGATTGCACGGGAAGGGTCTCGTGTACTGCTTCAGAATTTAAATGAGTTTACAAACGATTTTTTCTGCACAAATCTGTAAATTCATATTCGGAAGTAGAGATTTTCTATTACTTTCTTGATTTGATGGACAATATTTTAATTTTACTCTCGGTAATGCTTTTTGGAGCATTTGTATTTTTTTTATCTGTATTTTTTTTCTCATTAAATATTTATTTTGTTTCAGGTTTCTTTCAAAATAATTCAAGAGTCAGCACCAAATGTAAGTCCTTACCGTATTTTACATACAAATAAACGTAAATAAATCACAGTAAAGGATCAATGAATCAAATTGGAGTCCCACGCTGGGCGCCAATTGCTTCGCAATCAAATGTTGCCCGAATCTAAAATTAATGTGAGTACGATGCTGAATCATTTGTATTCAGAAAGCAATTAATCGTTAGTTTAACATATTTACGATACTAGCGTACAATATAAATTACGGGGTAAACCAAGATTCAACTCAAAAGATCCGTAGAGCAATTTTGTAAAGAAGGATTCGCTGCTGATTCACGAAATTATTTTCCTACTTATAGGGCAAGTTGCAGCTGAGTATCAGGTTAAAAAGTTATTGACCTATCATCTGTTAAATTCTCGCCTTCTTTTCGATAGGAACCATTTCTATAACGAGATACACACATATTAGATTTGTATCTATGTTACACAGCATAGCAACATAGACACAAATCTTTTAACGACCGCCATATAGATAAAACCATACATATTAAAACATATTACCATGTTTATTACTTTATTCGTTAGCCATAGTCACATGCCAGTAGCTCGACCCGGTGAGTCATTTATAATTATTGGGTAGCAGGGTCAACCCAGGGGTGATCTCACCCCCGATTCCAAATTAAAATTCCTGACGTGACGGCCAGATAGCAGATGATCTAAAATTTGAATATACATATAATGAATATGTAGATTTTATTAGTAATGTAAAAAATGTAATAAGATTCGATGTAACGATTTTGTAGGCGTGTATCGTTTTTATCTGATCGTGCGTGAATGAGGCACGTGTTTGGTTTATGCTTTCTTCTTGACTACTATTTGTTGTAATTTGAATTTGCTTGTGGTGGCGTTTCTGAGCTGTAATCGTCTAGAAGTCGGCTATACTTAGGTTTGAAAATATCAACACTCGACTATACTTACGTTTGCAAATATTACTTTTGCAACAAAAAAGTTGCATAGGTACACATAATCTTCTCCATTAACTTTTCTAGTAATTTTCAAGTCCCAGACATCGCGTCATCTACATTTCCAAGTAACACAAAAGTCTTCAGGTTTCCATAATTAAACCGCCACATTTTCGTAACTCCTTCGCCAACATAAATATTTAATACTTATCTAGATCGAACTTCGTCTGGTTTAAACAAACGCATAAGTCACACGACATAGCGTGCGGGGGGCGCGGGCGCGCGGGAGGCAACATGGCGACTAATTGCAGCGATTCACAACTACCGCCCAACCGTAGAGACGCCGCTTGATTGATTATTATTGTCCGTAAGCGATATGGAAATCGCTTAAGCTTTTAGACTATTACTGAACCGCCACTATTGTTCCCCGAAATTATAATAATTTGGGGAGCTTGCAGCTAAATAACGATAAAGACAGTTATTATGTTTGGCAGAAAATGTTCGGCTTTCAATTTCGGTCGGTAATAGTTCTATCTATTTATGTGTTCTTGAAAACCCCCTCATAATACCAGAGTATCAATTATATTACCTACTAGCTGTGCCCGCGACTTCGTTCGCGTGCATGTCGGAAAACAAATTGGATTTCATGGGTTTTAATTTTTCTGCGCAGGTCCCTAATTTTGTTTTTTTAAATAAAAATAGTCTACGTTACTCCCTATAACATCAGCTTTCTGCCAGAGACAATCCAGTCAAAATCGTTCTAGCCGTTTCGGAGCCGGAACAAACAGACAGACAACATTTTTTTTTTGCAAGTGCTGTATACCTATACGAGTACTTTTTTTTTTGAGGATGGGAAATCATCAAATGACCCCTCCCGCTCTGGGTGGAGCAGAAGGGAGTGTCAGACTCTTACTGACTAAAACCCACCCGTGTTCCTTCCTTAGCCCTTTATGTTCCAGGGCAGTGGTAACCCTTTCGGACGATCCCGCTACCCTGGCAGGACCTATACGAGTACTTCCATATGAATTTAGTAAAGCTATTATGTTGACATTTCATACAGACACTTCAATGTTATTTATTTGTATAGATAGCATTTATGTAGACAGAGAAACTTCTACGTAAGGTAAATTAACCTATTCAGTTTTGTGGATATCATTTTATACCTGCCATTATTTCCAATTATGATTCGATTCCAAGCCAATCAAACCAGAAACTGCTGTTAATAAATGTAGGCTCAATCATACTTAAAATAAAGAACTTATACAAATAATCGTCACGACTTTTCTAAGCTTCTCGAGCGAATAAATCGAAGCAATTCTAAATCGGTGACGTAGTAACTTCGACCCGAGTGCAATGCTTTATCTTTTCAGACAGTTGGCGCCTTTGCTTAATGTCTTTCCGATTAAATCGTTTAGGCGTATGCGCCGTCACTTCCGAAGACTGCGGTGAGACGAGGCCGAATTGTAGACCAGGAGTTGGTATTGAGTCTTGGGAAAGTATTTTTGCCATTCTGAAATTTTCCATACGACTACTACCTATGGAAAATCTGTGGAAACAGGCACAAAAAATATGCCAAAAAAAATTAAATGAAGCATTGCAAAATTAAGAGAGTTCCTGAAATATTTTGAATATCGGTCGGAAAAAATAATTGGAAGTGTCCTACTGATATTTATTATAGAAAACACTCGCAAAAAAATCTAGGCGCAAAAACACACAAAACCTTTTACAAAGAATAGACCGCTTGTACAAAGAAGCCGGATTTCTATTCCCTATTTATTTGCACAATGTACACACAGTTACTGGCTATGACCAAAAAACCACTATGACTATAAACATTGACATTTGTCAAAAAAAAAAAGAGGCACTCCGCACTTCAATACAAAATTCTAAAAGGCTAATTAAAGTGACTTCTCAAAAAATGTTTCCAGCTCCCGGACTACTTATAAAGTAGCGAATAGATCAGCGAAGAATGTGGAGTCGCCAAGTGTATATCGCATGCTCGCATACCCAGGCAACGTGCTTCGCATGCTAAGCGCCCATTGTCCTTGCCTTGGGAATCTGTTCGTTACTTATGTTCGAACCACAGTATCGATATGACATGGCGTGAATTATGATTCACGTGTGACTATCAATGTTTTGTGGATGCCATTTAAATTTAGATTCTAATAAGTTAGAGCAGTGTTTTATGATAGACTGTTATTATTTAGCTAGCTAGCTATTTATCATCATCATTCTCCTGTTTATCTCAATTTATTTGAGGTCGGCGCCACACTTCTTTTTCTTCAATGCTCAATAATGCTCATAAAAGATTATATGCCTAGAAAGGGTGTTTTTAAGACCATGTTATCTTTCATAGAGTCCATCCTGACAAATCTACCCCTGGACCCGAATGCGTTACACACTATCAATCAGAATCTGAATCATTTTCAAGGATATTGTTGCTTCATAAAATATGTTCGTAAAAATTGTCTCGGCAACATAAATAACGTAATGAATGTTATTGAACTGTCAAAATGACAGCCATTCCTGCTGTTAGTGTATTATGCAACTACCCGCTGATTTTACGGTTTACGGAAATTACCCTTAGGGAAAAAAAAACAGGCAAGTAAACATAGGTTCTTGAAATTGCTTGAATAATGAGCTATCTTTCCACCATAGGTACTTACTGAAGATAATTTACGGGCACTAGATTTTACAACACTTATGAGAAACGGCTAAGAACCTGCTCTCTTAATCTTTAAACCCACACGAAATGAATCTGTTCTAACACTCCTATAAGTCCCGACTAATTACCCCAAACACTTTTGCCGAAAAGTCTTAAAGGTCGAAAGGCAAGAGAGTTTTAATAGGAGAGTAAATCCTCCTTTAATCCGGATTATGCCTCGGAAAGGAAAAATCTCGACAAGGAAGTGTGAGGTTGCCGAGACTTGCCGAGACTCTTACGAAGTTATCGCGTGTGTGTTCTCAGCTTTAATTACACGTCGGTCTGAGACGTAGCTTCAATTTTAAGTTCGAATTTCGAAACGATAGCCTTTTTTTTCTTTTTGGAAAAACTGGAGCGCTCTTTAAAGCTCGCTGTCGTGTGTTCATGTTTTGTTAAAGCTGTGTTGACAAGTAACGATATTTGATGTGATGTGTACTCGGTCTAAATAAACGAAAAGTGATAGAGTGACATGTTTGTAACTATTCTTAGAATCGATATGTGATAATGTTTGCTTTCGAACATCTGACCGTGTACAGCTTTCGTCATATACTCGTAGTACTCGTTTAAACCAGAACCAGAATAAATCAAATATAACTCCTTTGAATAAATGTACCTATACAGGAACAAGCTTCGTTAATTAGGCGACTTTTGAAAAAAATATTCATAACTATTATATATAAAGAATATACTTCCTTTGTATTTTTATTATTAATGTATTATACAAAATCAAAAGTCATTTATTCAAATTGTTTCCTGAAACAAATTCTCCAAATATTGGTAAAAAATCTGAAAACTGCGTCAAAATCCGTTTGGTAGTTTAGAAGGACAGACTAAAAGCGATTAATTTACAATAATAATAATTATGTATAGATTATGTACTTACATAAGGGCTGATTTTTCAATCATCTAATAACTTTACTCGAGGTATAATTTTGACAGTTATTTCATACAAAAACTCTCAAACGTAAATTTTATTCCTCGAATAGGTAAAAGTTATTTGTCGTTGGTAAAACCAGCCCTAAGTCTAACAACAACACCCTATTTGCGCAACACATATCAATCTCAATCTGAATAATTTTGAAGGATATTGCTAATCCATTGCTTCATATGTTCAAAAAATTGTCAGCTAAACAACGTTAATAACGCAATGAATGTTGTTGAACTGTCAAAATGAAATCCATTGCTACTGATAGTTTGTTTCGCAATTTCCCCGCAGAACTATACATGCATATCTTTAACCACAGATTTGGAAACCGTACCTACATTTAATTGATCAGAAAATCCAGTTTTAAAGGCATATCCACATTAAACCACCCGAGCCACAACAGACGAACAATTAGGTAGGTACTTACGTGCATTGGGTAGGTACATACGCCAAAGTTGAGCAGAACTAGGTTTTAATTAATGGTCTGTTAAACGAATGCTCGCTTCGTGCTGAGCATTTTATTTACGGCTAGTTGATCAGTTTTAATTTGATAGGCTTTTTGGTAAAGCGGGTGGCTAAACTTGACGGTTAGTTTTTTTTTTGTTATGAGTTTGCGTTTGGGTTAAGTAATGGTTTTTATGCGAAACACGCTTTAGAAGAGTAGAAAACAACGATTTTGTATGGAACAAAGCTGAACAGCTGAACAGAGCTGAATAGTTTGGTTAGTCCCTTAGTAGTTACGTAATAAGTAAACAATTTGTAAATTCCATGGTTTTCATTCCAAGGTTCAGGGGCTGCAGTCTCGACATTCATAGCGATCGCTTTACGACCGAATTCGGTCGCAAAGTCCTGTCACTCCATATATTACACCTGTCAATCCAGGACTTTGCGACCAAATTCGGTCGTACAGCGATCGCTATGAATGTCGAGACTGCAGCCCCTGGAATGGCGACCGGGTACCGGAAGACGTAGCGTTGGAAGTCCTCCCACAAGGTAGACCGATGACCTTGTTAAGGCCGCAGGAATCCGGTGGATTCGGGAAGCACAGAATCGCTCAAAGTAGCGGTGCTGGGGGAGGTCTGTGTCTTGGGGGAGGGTATTCAAAATTTGCTTAGTCTTTTCCCAAATATGTTGAGGTCGGCTTCCAGTCTAACCGGATGCTGCCGAATACCAGTATTTTACATGGAGCGAGTGCCTATCTGACCTCCACAATCCATGCAGTTACTGGGTAACACAATACCCCTTGATAAGACTAGTTAATAAATGACGAGGTATCACCATTTATGAATTTAAATTATCAAACCAATAATAATTGTATTCATGTTCCGCAGTAAACAGAAATATGAATTGAATGAATTTTGTACCCAATTGCGAAAGTGGTTGTTACAGGAATGTTTTTATTCAATTAATGAATTTTTCCACAAATGTCCACGTAAATTTTGTTATTATTATGCCTAAATATTTTATGAAAAAGTGAAGCTCTCATTTCTTGTTAACCATTTAATATTACATATTTGTTGTTAATTTAATTTGTATTTTAATTTAATTTGTAATTTAATTAATTTGGTTTTATTTGGAATTTAATTTAATTTGATTTTATTTGTAATTTATTTTAATTAAATAAATTTCTATTTGCATGCCGCTGTGTCGGCGAGACATGATGATCCTTAACTACTTTATTACATCTTTGTACCGTGTTTCTGGCAAATAAACGAATTATTATTATTATTATGAAAACAAAAGTTAAGCTGTTTAGACCATAAAATAACATAAATCAACGCATTAAACATTATAATGACACTTTAAACCACTCCATTTGAATGAAAAATTCTATTCACACAAGAGCTTCAAAAAAAGGCAGTCCCAAAAGAAATTGAGGAAAAAACGAGTAAGTAAATGAGCCGTTGACGCATTATGTCAACAAAGCCTAGCGAATACGATATTATGAAGAGGGTCGTCAGCTGATTCGTGACATGATGAATACCGGCTACACAAAGACGAAGAAATGGTCCACAGTACACCCTATTTCGTTTTGGGAAAAGGATTTTTATGAGCAATTTCTCTATCCTTATAAGGATATCAGTGGTTTATTAGGTAGATACTGTTTTATCTGGTATATATACGCCCTCCTTTACTGGTTTCCGGTTAATATTTTCTGCACATCGACTGGTTATCTCTTAGCTGTTACGGATTATTTCTGAATTGGAAAGCAGAAATCATCATCTGCCTAGCCTTATCCTAACTATTTTGGGGTCGGATTCCAGTCTAACCGGATGCAGCTGAATACCAGTAGGTACTTTACATAGAGCGACTGTCTATCTGACCTGTGAATTCCATAACTCAGTTACTGGGTAATTCGATACCCTTGTTAAGACTGTTTGTCAAACTTTCTGTCTTCTGACTACCCGTAACGATTGTCAAACATCCACGAATGACGAAAGCAGAAATGTACCTAATGATGAAAAAGTGAAATTTGAAAAATTATTCGCAGCCCTAGCTGCTATTCTATATCCATAATTGTAGCTAAATACATACCTTCTTATTTTACTAGTTAACCCTATTATGATTATATTGATGTCATTCAAATCACATATGTTTATTGTGCACACGGGTTAAAAAGTGTTCGATCATTAAGTATGAAGTATGGCATACAAATATTACAAAATTAGGAACAAAAAAAAAAAGCAAAGCTTAAAGCTAAAACCCGACTACGACAAAAAATCAACTACTCATAAAAAGGTATAAACAAGACATCATTGCCGGGCAAATTAAAAATAGCATCAGTTTTAATAGCATCGTAATCTGTACGATTTATGCTTCAATTACATGACTTAGTAATGACGTCTCCGGAGTGACGATGTACACACGGCTACACGTCAAGCTATACAAAACCAGTTTGTCTTGGCCTCACTTTGTATGATATTTTCTCACAATGAACGGTCAGCCAATACTGGTTTTGCATAGCTTGATGTGTAGCCGTGTGTACATACTTACATACATAGAATAATCAGCCTATAATGTTCCCACTGCTGGGACACAGATCTCCTCTCTTCGACAGGGGCTGTAATCTACCACGCGGGCCCAGCGCCTGTTGGCAGATGTCACATGTCAGCGAATTTTGGGTTCTAAGACATGCCGGTTTCCTCACGATGTTTTCCTTCACCGTTTTGAGATTACATACATACATAGCCTGTAAAAATCATAACCCTCCTTGGGCTTTGCCTTAGTCGGGTAAAAATAGTGAACAAAATAGGAAGGTAGGTACACTTCGTCTCTTAGATAATAACGGGATAGTCTATTCAAACCCAGACTACACGGCATAGCGTGCAAAATGTCTCAGATTACATCGTATCACGTTAAACTGGAAATGAATAAGAAACGTGGCATTGCCATCCCACGCACGTTAGTTACTGGAAGGTAATCAATGATGTTCCATTATGATTGGATGTAATTATGTAGGTTGTTGAAGAACAGTGAGTTCATGGCTGTTTGAGTTCATTGAATAAATTAAGACATTCAAAATTTTTATCAGGTTTCGCCCACCAACCTTTCTGCTTCGGGAATTTGTTCCTTTATCTATAAAATTGCCGCGGTTGGTCCGTGGATAGGACCATCTTTACATACCGAGACCCCTCCGTGCCTCGGAAAGCACGTTAAGCTGTTGGTCCCGGCTGTCATTCGTGGATCTTTGACAGTTTTTACGAGTCGTCAGTAGCCTGAAAGTCTGACTACCAGTCTTACCAAGGGGTATCATATTACCCAATAACTGGGTTATGGAGGTCAGATAGGCAGTCGCTCCATGTAAAATACTGCATCCGGTTAGACTGGAAGCCGACCCCAAGATTGTAAAAGGCTAGGCCTATAAATGCGGAAGTAGACCGCAAGGGTTGGATCGAGGTGGCTCTAGAAAAGCATGCCTGGAAGGATTTGGGGAAAGTCTTTGCTCAGTAGCAGGACAGTATAGGCTAACTTAAAAAAAAAGTATAACTCGGTCTGTCTATATGTCACCTTTTCACACCTTAACGGCTGAGCAGATTTCGATGTTTGGCACGGATCGTCCGAAAGGGTTACCGCTGCCCTGGAACATAAAGGGCTAAGGCAGGAACACGGGTGGGTTTTAGTCAGTAAGAGTCTGACACTCCCTTCTGCTCCACCCAGAGCGGGAGGGGTTATTTGATGATTTCCCATCCTCAAAAAAAAAAGGCATGACGTGGGTTAGGTCGTAGGATACTTTTTATCCCGGCGGTAAGTTCCCATGAAACAATTTCCGACCTCAAAGCGGTCGGAACCACTTGCAAAAATTTTTATAAAATAACTCTCTCAGTTTTTACTTTGAGGATGTTCAGCAACAACAGAATTACCTATCCTAAGCAATAATCCGTTTCCAAGCGTGGCTCTTCAGACAATTTCCTGCAACAGTCTCCTTACGTTTAGCATTGTTCGTTTACGCAAAACAAAAAGTGCTTATGGTACAGTTTATGGGGTAATCTTACCTAAGCAATTATGGTCGTTTACGGCCTTTATTCTACTTTAAACTCAGCCTTCTTGGTACTTACGTGCCTATACAAAAATTCATAATGGTGGAGGCTTACAGACTCAAAACAACGCCAAATTCCGTTATACTATATCTATGTTCTACGTTTTTTTTTTTTTTTTTGACAATGGGCTCACTCTTGACCTCAATCCAGCCCAGAGGCAGGGATGAGATGTACGGTGGAACGTTAAAAGGTTGGTACCATTGTACGTGGTATAAGCAGTCGGCTATATAGTGCTTTGTATTCATTATCCTGTACTGTCCCACAGCTGGGCAACGGTCTTCCCCTTCCCTTCTCCGGCCAGCGCTACCATCATCTGGCTAGCCTTTTCCCAACTATGTCGGGGTTGGCTTTCAGTCTAACTGGATGCAGCTGGATATCTATATCTATATTTTACATAGAGCGACAGCCTATCTGACCTCCACAACCCAGTTACTGGGTAATAGAATACCCCGTGCTAAGACTGGTTGTCCTTGTCAGACTTTCGGGCTTCTAACGACCCGTAACGACTGCCAAAGATCTACGAATGACAACCGGGACCAACGTGCTATAAGAGGCACGGAGCGGTCTACATATGTAAAGATGGTCACCCATTTACGGACCAACCGCGGCATGCGTAGCTTAACCTGATCGATCGACCCGTGCGGCTATTAACACTTAGCCACAGCTCCTCCCTAAACGTGTGCTATCATAGTACCGAAAAGCCTCAAAGTTAAATAACATAAGTAACAGCTAAAAAGGAATGGCTCACTGCAGTCTCAGTTAGGATAAATATCACACAGGACGCGACCCGGCCAAGTTACTGAGACAAATACCTCCCTGGTGGCGTATTGTGTTTTCACTACCCCGCTTGGCCACGATTTACGCGTCCATTCACCGAGGGAAGTGTGGAAACTTAAACTACCCACGTTAAAAATTTTGTAGGAAAGTTGGACGGGAGTTTTGGGAGTAGCTCTATGTTATAGATGGTTTATTTGTGTGAAAACTGCATTTTTCCTTTGTTTTTACAGTTAATATCAGGGGTAGTATTTGTAGTTTCTCTTTATTTCTACAATGTGGAGACAACAATACGACAATCAATGAAAACACATACTATTGCACAAGAGTATTTCGGAACTATCTAATAAATCCTAGTGTCGAATTTTAAAAAGTTTTTAAGTGAAAACTTCTTTAGCGGCGTTGTGCACTTTTTTGTGATGGGTAAAAAATGTTAAACTCGCGTCAGGACACGTGACCTGATCGAAAATTCGTAAGACGGTGGGAGAGTTTTTGTGATGGGTAAAAATGTTAAACTCGCGTCAGGACACGTGACCTGATCGAAAATTCGTAAGACGGAGCTCGCGTCAGGACACGTGACCTGATCGAAAATTCGTAAGACGGAGGGAGAGTTTTTGTGATGGGTAAAAATGTTAAACTCGCGTCAGGAAACGTGACCTGATCGAAAATTCGTAAGACGGAGCTCGCGTCAGGACACGTGACCTGATTGAAAATTCGTAAGACAGGGAGAGTAGACCGCATTCCAAAATATCAAAAATGCACAACGTTAATATTCAAGTTTTCGCTTCTGCCGGCACTCCCGGAGTGCAATCCGTTTTTTTTTTACTAACATTTAAATATGTAGTAATAATGGGCCTACTATAGGTTTTGCCAATATATGACTAGCTGTAGTGACTAACCTATTGGATATATTCGGTTGAGTTTTTGTATGCAGACTGAGAACGTCATTTGATAAACACAGTTTAATTTGTAGTCGTATTGTCGTCTCCACCTTGTATAGTAGTGAATAATGTATGGTCTGAAGATGGAAAGTGAGCTCTACTATGAAAAATATTCTTTTACAAGTCTTTGACGTCACTCGCTCTTTGGAGTGTCTCTTGAGCTGCAAAAGGTATTGATAGCGTTTAAAGATCTTTTGTTACCAGCACACGTTACAGTTCCTATCAGTTATAGGGGAAGCTCTATGGGATTTTTCTTACGTTTTTTTTTTGTAATTTACAGGTCCGTTTCAGGTTGTCTGTTGATCAAAAAACGTTTCGCGACCGTAACACATGTGTATTTACAGAATTATAATCATTACAATCATAAAACTTATTTACATCCGTCACCTCACACATCAGATCCAGTTGAAAACCAGCGTCAGGCACTAGTTGTCTGGCATTTTTGCTGAACTCGGTTTTCTTGGGGCAGCCGTGAGGCTTACTTTCCTGCTAATTTCTTACATTTTTTTTTTTTTTTTATCTGTTGTATGTCTCTGGTGTACAATAATTGTGTCTCTTTGAGTCTGTGTTAAATCAATGTATTATCTTTCTTTCTAAATATAAATACAACGCTCTGTCGCCTTATAGCCTCTGAACGTCCATTTTTCATTAAACTACTCCCTCTGCAACCTTTGCAACTCGTTCTTGTTACAAATTACAATGAGATCCGACCACAACATAGTTACGAAAGAGCTAACCAACCTACATAATATATGAGCACATAACTTTAATATATCATAATAAAAATAACTGTCGCTCATCTACGCTTTCCTACGATCATGATATAAATAGAGGTAAGAAATCATTAACACTGTGTTCCCGTGAACTCACGGGGTCGGGTGATTCCCATGCGTCGGACCGAGACGGCTGCTTGCCCCATTGTATCGATATACAAGGCGATGGGATATCTCCTGCTACCTTATAAAAGCTTCTTTATTATGGACAATGTAGATGTAAGTGTCAGGTAGTTTTTAATACTTATTATATTAGATATCTAATGTACAAACTTCTAATACTAAATAAACTACAAATTATTAAAATAAAAAAAACTTGAGAGGTGTCAAAGGACACCCGGATGGAACGAAGTTCAAAGAGAGAGAGAGAGAGACAGACAGAGAAACACACGCACACCACACGGCTTACAACTATAGCAAAAAGTGTCGTTCCAACTTTTGGTCTTAATTTTTTCCGTCTAGCCCCCTTTCGCAACGCGCGATAAGGAACTTCGTTCCAATATAATATCCTAACCTAACTAAAACTATACATTTTAGTGTCAGGATATGTTTCTTTGGAGTAAGGTAGGGAAGTCCGTCTTGTTCACCCGTAGTCTTGTCGCCCAGCGTTCAGAAAATAGCATCACATTTTAATGAGATTCGGGATAGATAACGTTACATGCAAGCATTCATGAAGATCAAGTTTTACTTATCAAAAGAATGCGAAACCACTTAATTTGCGCAGGAGTATAAAGAGCGTCCGATTCTTTTTTTTTTCAATATAAATTGCGACAGGAAATACCTACCGAAGCAATGCGCGCCTACGCACCGCAGTTTTATAAATGAGAACCTAAGTATGATAAAATACAACGTTAAAACACATTAGGTCACTACTAACATTAATAAGTATGTAGAGATACATAATTAATATATCGTCGCTCTAGATGTGATACCTCGTAACTGCAATTATTGGTCAATTTTACATTTTGATGCGAAATTGTCCATCACACAATTTTCCATCTTTCTGGTGATACCTTGTATGTACAGGAGGTTTACTTCACTTAAAAACTGACTTTTAGTGATATCTCGTAACAAGACTTTCAAGCACTTTGTAAGGTGGGACCTTGTAAGTTAATAGACACCAAGCATGCCAAGGTGATTTTTTATGTAAATGCAAGAAAACATACGGTATTCAATAAAATAACAGCCGCACAGGTCGATCGGTCAGGTTAAGCTACGCTTGCCGCGGTTGGTCTGTGGATGGGTGACCATCTTTACATACCGAGACCCCTCCGTGCCTCGGAAAGCACGTTAAGCCGTTGGTCCCGGCTGTCATTCGTGGATCTTTGAACTAGTTTTTAGGCCACTGTGGCGCTATGTCTTTTAAAGTTTAGAGCAGAGAGCCACAGTGGCCTAACTGAAAAAAATTGAACTAATTTTTAGGCCACTGTGGCGCTATGACTAATGACTTTTACAGTTTAGAGCAGTTTTTTCAAATAAAGTCAGTATTGAAAAAATGACAGTTAGGCCACTGTGGCTCTCATGGCCTCAATTATCCGCTGAAAAATAAGCTAAAATCCCGTCAAAGACCAAACTCAATAATACCCTACCTTCTTAAAGAACTTGATAATAAAATTTAGGAAGAAGTATCGATAATCTGCTCAGTTTAGACCTCTTAAAATTCGTACCATTTTAATTAGAAAATTTAAATTTATTTTCAAGTTGAGATAGGTACTTTGAGATAGCGAGTGTTTTAATCGAGTCAATTTCTGGAGGCGGGTGCTTGATTGATACTTACCGGTGACTCTCACAACGAGGTTTCGAGAACCCTGGAATGGATAATTGTTTAGAAGATTGATCTTTGAAATGTTGACCGAGTTACTAACAAGATTTAGACTTACCTTAGTTATGGTAATCTTTAGGGACACCCTCAAAAAAGAAGATGATTGATTACATAATCAGCCTATAAAGTTCCTACTGCTGGGACACAGGCCTCCTCTCTGTAAGGGACTGGGCCGTAATACACCACGCGGGCCCTGTGCGAGTTGGTAGATGTCACATCTCTTCAAATTTTTGGTTCTAGGACTTAACGGTTTCCTCACGATGTTTTTCTTCACCGTTTTGAGAGCAGTGGTGATGAAATCACTTACACAAAGCGCCTGACTGGGTCCAAACGTACGACCTACAACTTATAAGTCGCGGTCGTCTCCACTGGGCAACCACTGCACGATTATTACTTAGTGTGGGGTATTTTGAAGTCACATCGAGGGTCAATCAGTCTGCATAGCCTTTTCCAACTATGTTGTGGTCGGCTTCCAGTGTAACCGGATGCAGCTGGATACTAGTATTTTACACGGAGCAACTGCTTATCTGACCTCCACAATCCAGTTACTGGGTAATACCCTTGGTAAGACTAGTTGTCAGACCTTTGGGCTTCTGAAGACCCGTAACGACTGTCAAAGATTCACGAATGACAGCCGGGACCTCCGGCCTAACGTGCTCACCGAGGCACAGACACACACTTGATATGTAACGATGGTCACCCATCTACGGGCCAACCGTGGCAAGCGTAGCTTAACCTGATCGATCGACCCATGCGGCTGTTATTACTTAGCCACAAGCCCGATCTACATGGACGGTCACTAGAAATAAAATCGGTAAACGAAAAAAAATATACTTTCCTTTCTTGTTGCTTCTAAATCTTCTCAAAAAGTTTTTTTTGAGAAGACCATATTGTTCTTCAAAGCGTACCGAAAATAGTCAAAAACTTCTAGATATCTTAATACTACATGAATACGCAGATCTTGGCAGCAGGCCAGTGAGGATGCCTCGTGGCTCACAATCTGAGTTGAGCTACACGATTACTGACAAATGCTTGCACTGACTGTACTGGTCCACTCAAATCTGTGTGGTACTAATATGCCGTGTAAAAGTGATTCCGATATCCCATTTATAGAATAAATAATTTCATTTCATTAACTTTAGATATTGTTGTAGGTATTTATATCAAAACAAAGAACAATAACTAGCAAGTTTGTTTCAGATAAACCTGCAATACCTACATGTCAATCAACCGCCCTTTACCAAAAAGTCCAAATACTTTACGATATTTATCGTTCGTCATACAAAACTGTCGCTAACATTGCGTCTGTCGAGTTTCATAATACCAAACACCGAGTAAGTCAAAAATAATTAAATTTCAGGGATTAATTTAATAGTTTTTTTTTTCAATTTCTAGAATACACATTAGACATGGAAGTTATAATATCCTATTGTTTACGGACTTAAAAAAAAATGAAGACGTACATTTCTTTTTCGAGATAATTGAGGTTTTTAATTTATATTTCGGTACAAGAATATGTTATATTAGGTTTTATTCAATTTAATTTCTTTATATTCATGAAAGTAAGCAACTAACAAAAAAGAAACTAAATTTTAACATCCTTACTAGTAAATAAGATATTTTGAGTTATGCCTTCTTACTTGGCGTCGAGTTTGCCGCCAGGGGCACATCACCTGTGACCGCCATTTTGCTTTTGCTCCTATTAGTCGTAGCGTGATGTTATATATAGCCTATAACCTTCCTCATTGAATGGGCTATCTAACATTGAAAGAATTTTTCAAATCGAACCAGTAGATCCTGAGATTAGCGCGTTCAACCAAACAAATTCTTCAGCTTTATTATATTAGTAATAGAAGTAATAGGTTACAAAAATAAATTATACATAAATGTGCCCGGGAAAATCGACAAAACATACCTTTTCAATATTTATAGTCTGCCCATATATTTAAAATAAAAACGACTGATCATAATTTTGATCAAAAGGTTCGTAATCCCTTTCTTTTTGCATGTACTATCATGCGACAAGGTCGCCTCTTACCACGATACACTTGTTTTGATCATGTTACCGACACTGCCCATACATTTTTTTCGTATCGTTTGGAAATATTGGGATACATTAGTAGAAGGAGGTGAACAAATTGTATTGCAAGTTAGTCTGAAATAAACTTTTAGTTTCTATTATTCTAGCATCAAATGATCCCATAGATTAACTAAAGAGCAATTAAATTCCAGCGATTAATAAGCTAATCCCGACCACATATCACATCAATAGTAAATAGACTCGTAGTTGGACTATAATATACGCAAATAATAGTGCTAGCCTGAAAGCCTATTACTACAGAATAGATTGGTACAGAAGCTCAGCCGGCTCTAATGCTCCGCGAGCGAAAGGCTCACACACACATAGACGCGTACGTATACCGATCTAAAACTATCTCAAAACAAATGCCATTCGCGAGTACGTTTGCACTCGCTGTACATATTAATATAGTCTGTTTCAAAAAAATCTGATGAAAATGTAAATAAATGAAAACATAAGAAGCAATTGATTAGCAATATCCTTCAAAATGATTTAGATAGTGTATGAAAATGTGTTACGCAATTTGGGTGCGGAACGTGGTTTGTTTACACTTTCATGAGTTACTTTTGGAACAGCCTATCGACGCATGTCTGTGTGTGTGTGTGTATTTGCGCTCGTTGTTTGATCCGGCCTTCTGTAACCAACCTGTCTATTCTAAACTATTACGCTCATTGGGCCGATTATTCGATCAGGCTGGACGTGAGAGCATTATCGTATTACCTGTGCAGTGTCAGTATTTCACAATCAATATGCACTAATCTGCACAGTTTCTAGAATTTATGTCTCGAATGACCACTGGCATTTGCATCGTTATCTGTGGGTATCTGGGCTAATATTATAAATTGCGATAGCTGTCTGTGTCCTGTGATTGTAATAGCTAATAGACGCGAGTTTCTGTGTCCTAAAGTGTACTACTTATTATAAAGTCTATTGGTTGACCAAATTGTTACTTTGTTTGTACTACAGCTTTTGGCTCGAAAGGACCTCTTCATTTTTAGAAAATCAAATGAATCGTCCATCACTCTGAACGCAGAGTCGGTCAGTTCCATCTTTTTATTTTTTTAACTACCTAATTGAAAAGGGATGAGCTGTCTCGGATAACACGTATAAAATGTGTTTGACTTCTTCACGAGAGCACCATAGCTCGCGATTCCACTAAGTAATATCCCTGGGCATTTCACACAGCGCCATCTAGTCCCAAGCTAAGCAACCTAATGCTTGTGTTATGGTAACAAGACGGCTGATAAACTACTTATATACATTTTTTTTTTTTGTAAATACATACATATTATAGATAGAAAAACACCCAGACTCAGAACAAATACATGTAGGACTTACAAATATTTGTTCTGTGCGGGAATCGAACCCGCGACACGCAGCGCAGCAGTCCGATCGCTCAGCCACTGCGCTAACCGTGTTGTTACTAAGTGTGCATACACACGAGCGACACGCGTCTACGACAAAGACAACTGCAACTGTCGATGCGTGTCGGCGACAGCGGTCAACGCGTGTCGTTCGTGTATTTGAGTATTGTGATCAAATGCGCGGCTGTCGCCGACACGCGTCAATAGTAGTAGTTGCCACTGTCGTCAACGCGTGACGCTCGTGTGTTTGAGTACGATGATCAATGCAAGGATGTCGCCGACACGCGTCAATAGTAGTAGTTGCCACTGTCGTCAACGCGTGACGCTCGTGTGTTTGAGTACGATGATCAATGCACGGCTGTCGCCGACACGCTTCAACGGTTGCAGCTGCCTCTGTCGTAGACGCATGTCGCTCGTGTGTATGCACACCTGGTGGAATCACGATCTCTTCTAGTAAGTACACACGGCTACACATCAAGCTATACATTTCCAGTTTGAGCTGACCTCGCATTGTATAGGTTTTTCGTACAATCAGAAGTCAGCTTATACTGGTTATGTATAGCTTGATGTGTAGCCGTGTGTACAGAGCAATAGAGCATGTTAAGAATTTACTTACATTCAAAGCGGTAGCATGGTCGGTGCATGTTTCGAGCTCAAAACATGCAGGAGTAATGTATTGAGTATTATAATATCCTTCTGTTAAAGTTGTAACAGTAGCTCATGATATACACGCTCTGGAATAACCAGTTTGTGTACAAATTACACTGGATTATAGGCGGCCATGCAGCTGATGAATTTCGTTTTCATTCCCAGAAATTCTGTATCTATTACACATACCTACTACTTACTTAGTATGTTTTAATTAGGCTATACGGGGTTATTTTAGAACGACCGGTTTCAATCATCATTATCTAACATTCTCGCACCTTAATTGTGTTATACACGACCAATCATAATCTGTATCATTTTTAAAGATATGACTAATCCATTGCTTCATATGTTCGAAAAATGTGTCTGCTCAACAACGTAAATAACGCAATGAATGTTGTTGAACTGTCAAAATGAAAGCCATTCCTACTGTTAGTTTGTTACGCAATTACCCCGCAGTACTTTTATAATTCTGATATTTCTTTCCATTTTAAATAATTCTTTCCTTAATAGAAGAGAATTACATCATGGTGGTTATCCGGCTGTTTTTGGACATTCAATGGGTTTTCATTATTCAAGACACGTCCTTCAAGTAACTTGAAATATGTAGAAGAAAGATAGAATAACATTTATTTGAACACATAACGCAAAACAAGTTACTAATAATAAAGTTGAAAGGTGGTTTCTTTGAACGCGCTAATCTTTGGACCTAGGTCGGATTTGAAAAAATCTTTTTGCACTTGATAGTTGAATTCTTGAAGAAGGCTATATGCTTTTTAACACATGATAAGTTTAAACCTTAGTGGTTTTTGGTTGCTATTTTTTTATGAATAATCTTGTATTCTTTTTTATAAATGATAAATAAATAAAAAAAACTTGAGAGGTGTCAAGGGACACCCGGATGGAACAAAGTTCAAAGAGAGAGAGACAGAGAAACACGCGCACGCCGGCGCCGCACGGCTTACAACTATAGCAAAAAGTGTCGTTCCAACTTTTGGTCTTAATTTTTTCTGTCTAGCCCCCCTTCGCAACGCGCGATAATGAACTTCGTTCCAAAAACATATTCAGCGTTGCGATCCTTATGAGCCAAGGAAAAAGAAAAAAAAACTCAGAAAGAGCGCTAAAAGAAAACAAAGTAATAGCGCTGACAGGTGATGCGATGCGACGGAGTGGGTCGGGGTCGGGGGTAAAAGAAATTTCACGCGGACGAAGAAGCAGGCAGAAGCTAGTATCCCACTAAGTAATATTATAAACGCGAAAGTTTGTATGGATGTTTGTTACTCTTTGGCACACAGATAGCTTATAACCAGGATTAACACATAGGATACTTTTTATCCCGATATTCCTACGGGATCGAAACTTATGCGGGTGAAACCGCGGGGCGCAGCTAGTACAATAATAAGTGAAAATAATGTTTTAGCCACAATAGTGTGTGCCTCACGGCTGCGCCAAAAGATACCCTTACTTTTCCCAAACTTGAATTGAAAACTATTGTTCTTATTGTAAGTTCAATAGTTTGCCAAGCTAGTGGTCAAGTAGGTACCTTTAATGCTCCGTAATTATCTCGTACGCGAGATAGGAAAAAAAGTTTAATGGAATTCCCAGGCCCAAAACGTTTTGTGGTTGTGTGTGCTCGACCGAATTCTAGGCGATTTTCAACTGAAAAGACAATTTAATGCCGATTTGGAATTATATCGAAGTATTCTGGGAAACAAAATTACAAAACCGTAAAGATCTTTAAAAAGCTCAATATTTTAGAATATTCAAAGATTTTAGGAATATTGTTTATTCGTTTGTGGGGAAAGTCCATAAAGCGATCGTGAGCTAAAAATATATCCTTTCAAATGAAACCCCCACGGTGCCTTCTCTATTACAGATGATAGTGACTTCAATGTTCAAACTGGTGTTATTTCCACTTAAACAAATAACAACTTTAATCAAGTTTAGCTTAAGTTGATTTCAGAATGACTAATACTATTAAAAAAGTGATAAAAAAAAATTAAAGTTGTTGCGCAATCTGATCGTTATTACAGTTATTGTCCCAAAAATAACATTTGTTTACATGTTTGGAAACAAATTGGGAACGCAGGAGAGGTAGGCACCTTTTCTGCGGAAACCTTCAAAAGGCGCCCGGTTTTTGGGGATAAAACCAGGAAGTGTGGGATTTTTACCTAACTAAAACCACCCCGGTGGTCACCATCTGCACATGGAAGGGGCACTGTTACCTCTCAAAAGAACGATCCGGAGCGCCCTCTGTGCAAAGTCTGTTAGAGCACATGTCTGGGGAGACTGTAGAGGGGCTCCCCGAGGCTATGGCCTAGCTGTGCAAGAGTGTAAGGCAGCACGTGACCACTGTGCGTCGTCTTCCCTGAGGTCACTCTGTGGGCCAACAGAGTCCCCACTTGACTCTATTCGCCCGCGACCCCAAATTTCTACCTGCCTTATGTAGGAATTTGGGGGTTTGGGAAATGCTGGCGGGATTTCAGCGTGCTAGGCGTGGTTGCCTTTTTCTCCGAGCGGGATCAGCAGGACCTACCAATTTTTTTGACACTGATTTACATTTCCCGATTCTGTTTTTGGAACGAAGTTCCTTATCGCGCGTTGCGAAAGAGGGCTAGACGGAAAAAATTAAGACCAAAAGTTGGAACGACACTTTTTGCTATAGTTGTAAGCCGTGCGGCGTGCGCGTGTTTCTCTGTCTGTCTCTCTCTCTCTCTTTGAACTTCGTTCCATCCGGGAGTCCCTTGACACCTCTCAAGTTTTTTTTTAAACCACTTGCTTTATATACTCTAACTTCAATGAAAGTTAAGTAAATAATCTACTCCCGCAAAACACCGTAAGGTAATTCAGTAATAGTCGCAACATAATACGATAGTCCTCCTATAGGCCAAAATTGCTAACCCTCAAACTAACATTTACATCAACACAACCATCCTAATCCAATAATCGTTTACAATCTTTCGAAATAGCATTCGGATAACAGAATCGGTATTCCTTAAAATTGCGGTACTGTCGAGCACAGCGTTGTTACGATTGATCAAATATTCAACACATTCTATTAGTGTGGCACTGTGGATGGTGGGGATGTGAGGATGCTCGCTTGACGTGCATATTTCATGAGAGTATGTATTGCTACCACTGGCGATGTCCGATTGATTAACAATCGTGGGCATGCTTATTATTATTAACGTATGACTTGTGTTTCTGATGTAGTTTAGACGCGGGATTTCGGTTACAAAATATGTTATTGATACGATGTTTGTTTCGATTTGAATTAACTGTATTCGGGTATGATTTTATGAATGGATTCGGAGTAGGTATGCATTGTGTGTGAGATGGCAATGACATTTTTTGCAAACGTAACATCAAGCCTGTATTCCACGAAGGGTTGGCAGCGGTGTAGGTACCGCAGGTTATGTATAAGGGTGTAATGTAATAGGGAGCAAGCCTATGGCCATTAACCAGGCACAAATCCAGACTCCAGGCTGCTACTGATAAATTCCAGATGTAAAACCCCAATAAAACTGCCCGACCCGTGGATCGAACCAAGGAATTCATGCATACAGTTCATTCCTAAGCGATAAAAAAATGCTAGACTATTTACCTACTTATAGTATGTCATTGAATTCTTTTTCGTTTTATGTACTTTTTTATCAATTGTAGATTTTTAGACGACCACCTTCAACTCAAACAAACAAAACACACAATAGGAAATTGAATTCGTTTCCCATCCTATTTTTTTACCTCGCCAAACCTTATGTGTTTGTTTGTTGCTTGCAGCTACATGTAGTGGATCTGTATCCACTAGATACGACACACAGAAAATAACTGTTTATTTTCTCTGTGTTTCCAATGTATACACAATCAGCCTATAAAATGTTCCCACTGTTGGGATACGGACCTCCTCTCGGTGAGAGGGAGTGGGCAGTATCTAATCCACGCGTAGTGCGGGTTGGTTCTGGAATTTTTGATTCTAGGATCTGCCAGTTTTCTCACGACGTTTTCCTTCACCGTTTGAGAGCAGTGATGATGAAATAATTTACACAAAGTAAAGCGCCTGTCTGGGTTCGAACCTAGAACACTAAAGTCGCGACCGTTACCACTGAGCCACCACTACTTTGCATGAAGCTTTATTTATTTCATAATTACGAGATTAGTACTGGTTTATTAACAAATCACAAGACTACCGGATTTTCTTCTTGTGTTCGGCCATTTTCACTCTCTTTTGTGGATATCTCATTCGTGCATGTTACTCCAATGTATGTATTCCGTGAATTGTTAAAAAGGAAAGAAAGAAAGAAAAATATTTAATTTGGGACACAAAGGAAATACAAATAGTAAAAAGGAGCATATAAAGCTAACAAAATTACATTTAAAAAAAACAACAACAAAAGACTGGCTCAGAACGGCTCAGCTCGGGAATTTAAAAAAAAAGTTAATTTCTAAGTAAAAAAAAGTTTGTAAACATATATAATGATAATAACATGAAATTTGGATACACACGGAAAGAAAGCCATTTTCAATTCCAGTTAACTATCAAAGTCTGATGAGCCTTATTAAAATACAAAAGTTTAAATTCAAAATTGTCACCGTCCCGTTCCGATAGGAGCGTTGTCTACGCGAGTGTACGCGTGGCATACAAATGTTCTGATTCCGAATAATGGGACGAGCAGGCGGCCGTCATAACACTATAATGTGCCTGACTGTACACGGCTCCAGACTATTCAATAATTTATCGGATGGACACCTTCTGGTGGGTTTGTGGTTAAGCTTACTAACGTGCACTACGGAGTATACTTAGGTATTTTTAGAATGACCACGGAATATGTTTATCCTCTACTTTCTGTGACATTATTAACATCTATAAATGGCAGTACTGTATAGAACTAGTAGTATATTCTACTGCCTACTAATATTATAAACGCGAAAGTTTGTGAGGATGGATGTTTGTTACTCTTTCACGCAAAAACTACTAAACAATTTTAACAAATATACTAAACACTATATTTTCCACAGATTATAACTTAGGTATTTACAAACTGATGGCAAACGTAATTGTAGTTGGGCAAAATGTAATTATATGAACAAAACTAAAAACAACAACACTCTTGTGTATTGTACACGTTTGTGTATTGTATCCTACAGATCCTATAATAATATAGTGGAAGATCGTATGCATTTATTTGTTATTAAACATCCCAAGGCGTCTACAAACAAGTTACATTTAGTAATATACGCATTGAGTTATTTGTTTTTAACGTACACAATCATTATCAAATCACTACATAAGTATTATAAAACAAAAAACTTCCCCTGCCGCGTCTGTCTGAACGCGATAAACTAAAATCTACCGAGCGGATTTTCATACGGTTCCATCAATGGACGGAGTGAATCATGAGGAAGGTTAAGGTTTTGTGTAAATTGACTAAAATATGATGATGATGACTGTTGAAGATGTCGGAAAAAATCATGCCGACTGAGAGCTTTCCACGCGAGCGCCGCGTAAACTAATAAAGTTATATGTAAACACAATGTATTACGGAATTATTGTTAAACACATAGGATACGTTTTATACCGGTAGTACGTTCTCGATAATTTCCGGTTCTTATATTTTTTTCCCGATTTATTCGGGATAATTTCCGACCTCCACGTGGGCGAAGCCGCGGGCTAAAGCAAGTCATAATATTAATAAGAATAAGTTAAACTGATTGTGCAAAGCTTTTTTCTGATGTAGTTGTGGATGATGCATAAGTAGGCAGGTGCCTACAGTAGCAGGTTGCAAGTTTGCAAATCAATCCATACTAACATAGCAACTAAGAGCAGTCGTGGCTCAGTTTCGGTCGTGGGTTCAAACCCAGGCAGGCGCTGTATTTTGGGTAAATTATTTCATCACCATGGCTCTCAAAACAGTGAAGGAAAACATCGTGAGGAAACCGGCATGTCCTAGAACCAAAAATTCGAAGACATGTGACATTTAGGTACCAGCCGAGGGGCCCGTGGCTAAATAATAACAGCCGCACAGGTCGATCGGTCAGGTTAAGCTACGCTTGCCGCGGTTGGTCTGTGGATGGGTGACCATCTTTACATACCGAGACCCCTCCGTGCCTCGGAAAGCACGTTAAGCCGTTGGTCCCGGCTATCATTCGTGGATCTTTGACAGTCGTTACGGGTAGTCAGAAGCCCGAAAGTCTGACAACCAGTCTTACCAAGGGGTATCGTATTACCCAGTAACTGGGTTGTGGAGGTCAGATAGGCAGTCGCTCCATGTAAAATACTGGTAATCAGCTGCATCCGGTTAGATTGGAAGCCGACCCCAACATAGTTGGGAAAAGGCTAGGCAGATGATGTGACATTTACCAACCCGCACTGGGCCTGTGTGGTAGATTACAGCCCACTCCCTCTCACAGAGAGGAGGCCTTTGTTCCAGCAGTGGGGACATTATAGGCTATGTATACCGCTTGTGCAAAGATTTTTTCTGATGTAGTTGTGAATGATGCATAATTAGGCAGGTAGGTACATGCCTACAGTAGCAGGTTGCAAGTCTGCAAATCATTTTTCATACTAAAGCCTCCCACAAAAAGGTGCGACGCAACTGTAGAAGAACAATTTATTTGAAAACTTCATGGAAATTCAGGGAGCCTTAATACTTCAGTCTGTTTCACTGCTATCACAATAACAACTTAAGTATACAGAAGGATCCTAGTTTGCAAATCATTCATCCAAACAAACCTATCGAGTTTCATAACTCTATACCACAGTCTCCAACAGTTGCAAAACTAACTGCAGACTTATCATTCGCTGACGACACAGAGCAATAAGATTAGACTATGAACTGGGCTCAAGTCGTCGCAACACTAACAATGCAAGCCTCAAGATGCACAATTTAATAAACAGAACAAGAGCCGAACTTGGGGAACTGGGTTAAACATCGGCTAACTTAGTTAGGCTGGTCCACTGCGCAGTAAACTAGTTTTGTTTGTGATCTCTGATGGAGAAGTTTCTTGTACTCTCGAGCATAATGACGATATAGTCTATTCTAAAATGATCTGATGAAAATGTAAACAACAATTCCCGTAATTAATGTCGCTGAGAAGAGATTGTGACTAGATTTGAACGTTTTTCAAATCTAGTCACAATCTCATCTCAGCGACATCGACAGTCAATGTGAAAAACTTATCAATAATGTAGGGAAATTAGAGATATTTTTGACAGATGAAACTGAGATCAAACTGTGAACCTTGTTAAAATTACAAGAATTGCCCCTCAGAAAACGTGTTTGTGGATGCCAATTTGTAGTGCCACTTACAAATTGGGTGCTTTAATTTGATTATTTAAACATTAAATTCTAATTTTATATCACCAACAAGATGTTTACTATTTGAAAATTGAGGTTAATTTAAAAACCTGCTTTTTTTTTGTTGATGATTTTTCAATTACAATTTAACAATTTAATTCAAACAAAAATAATTTTATTATTGTAAAATCTCTTGAGATATAAAGTTTTAACCTTCTAAATATTGATGACCGTGTTAAGGCTCCCGCAGACAGGCGTGACGCGATTCTGGTAGAACAATTTCCATGAAGTTTTTATAGAAATTGTTCTACTAGAGTCGCGTCGCGCCTGTCTGCAGGAGCCTTTATTCATTCTAGTGAGTAATTGCGTAAGAATTTAACCTGAACACTTGAACAGGTTCTGTTTACACTTTCATCAGATATTTTTGGAACAGACTGTTCTACAAATTGGTGTAAATAAAATAAATAAAAAATTAAAATAGTTTATTTGTAAAAATAAGTTTAGGTATAACAAAATTTTGTGATTGGATCCTCCTTTTAGACAAATAGTGCCTGTGTTAGGAGAGTCCGCTCTTCCATGGCAAGTTGTGTTATAAAAAAAGCAAAACGTATAATTTTTATGCTAAGCGTAGTTTAAGCAGCCTATAGAATAATATTCTTGTTCTAACAATACTGCAAGCTTAGGCGTTTCAAAGCAGTTCGTTAGAACGGCTAGTCCTTCCAACTTGCAATGTCATCATCTCAAGTTTTAGACAATGTGAAGAGAAACTTTTAATTGGATGACCTCAACCACTTTTGAGTACGTAGTTCATATTGACAGGTGAATAACTAGCCTCAAGACTTTGGAGTCCTAGATTTTGCTTACTGCTGATAAACTAAGCCAGTTTCTCGAACGAATGCGATTGGTTGAATGATTTATCAACAACCAATCGCAACAGTTTACACGGGCTTGGTAATTTCTCATTATTAATATTGCGATAATTTTTGTTAGGGAAACTGGGCTAGATGGCACTTTCTTTTTTCGAGTATGCTATTTACTTACCTCTTTATTTATAAACGTTGCTTAAAGTTAAGTAAGGATTAGCGTCTACTTGTCCATACAGGTTTACTAGTATACTCGAAAACCAAGGCCCAACACCCAAATTGCGTAACACACTATGACTCACAATCTGAATCATTTTGAAGGATATTGCTAATCCATTGCTTTATACAAGCTGTTGTTTTGCATCCTCGTCAAATTTCAGGAGGCTGCTAAGAAAGACATAAATAATCAAATAAAATTACGATCCCAGGTAAATAATGAATACATACTTTTTTTTTAGTTCAGACAGGCCGCGTTTTAATATGCGTGTCCCACAAACGTTTCAGAAAATACCTACTTATTTTATTATTGATTCATGTCGAGAATCAGTAGCATAGTTATCTCCTTGAATTTGACGAGGTTGCAAAATAACACCTTGTATATGTATATAATTATATTTATACAGGATTACATAAACGCAAGTTTTTCACCATATTTATCTCTTTCTCAATACATATACATAGGTACTTTAATAAGCCACATCTATGCATTTACTAGTAAGTAGTTATCATAACAAAAATATACTCTGCTCGTCCTACAACTATTGATACTATGTTTCAAATTATAGGCGAGGACGAGGACCCTAAACACAAGTTAAATCTTACTTTGGGTGCCAGAGTTCATCGAAATCACTTTTCCTTTGTTGTAACGCTGCATAGTATATAGATAAGTGTTTTGTGTGTAAATAAAGAAACTTTTTTTTTTGTTCGAAAATATTGTCTGCTCAACAACGTAACTAACGCAATGAATGTTGTTGAACTGTCAAAATGAAGGCCATTGCTACTATTAGTGTAAATACACTGACTGCAAAGTGTCAAATGACTTAATTTACAGAATAAACAGTTTCATTTCATTTCATACACCATAAAAGGAATATCTTTATTCCATCTATGGTAATGAAATGAAATGGAACTGTTTATTCTGTAAATAGAATACAAGTCATATTATAAAAAATAAGCTGGATGGATTCGACATTTCCTATCTGACTATCCCTTTGAAAAAATGGCGACACAAACACAAGGGTCAGTCTCTTTTAAAGTCTAGACATAATCTTGGTAAAGTACAGACGACAGCAGGTCAAGATACCCCTGTCAAATTTTCCCAATCTACCTTGAGCCTTAATGCTTTAGTGATAAAGTTTAAAATCTATTAAATAAATTTGACAGATCGTAGTAGCTTGATGTGCTGGCGTCTGTACATTTAAGCAGATATACTGTCTCCTAGAATTAATGACCTACTTATTTACTACTTAAATAACTCTATCAAAACATTGTTGCATCCCACACTCCAACACAATAGCGTCTGTTACAGAATTCACAAAACATATTTTCATCGTTATAACCCAAAAATGTCTCAATATACTTAACTCGTAAAACTGTTGATAGACATCTCTTAACTTGTTTGAAGTCGTCTCGGAATAGCAGACAGACTTGTTCTTCGTGTTCTCGGTGTTCTCGAACAAGACGACATTGTTGACATGACATCGACAAGTTTGTTTGTCAATCTGTCTGTTACAGTTAAGACCGAGCACGAGATACAAATAAATGTGGTGTTGAAATAAATCGATTGATATTCGTAATGATGATTGATTCACACGAAACTGTTCAAGCTAAAGGTAACATAATTTTTATTTTTTTTCGGGCCAAGTTTGTAGTTTAATTTAATTACCTTTAAAATTAACAGTAAAACTATTTAAAATGATGATAATAATATATGTGGGGTAATATAATTATGTATGTGGTGTGTGCGGTGGGTCCCGCTTAGTGGCAAACGACATCGCGGCAGGCCCAGACGGAGATGGTGGGATGAGCTGGACTCCTTTCATAAAGATTGGTCCTTGGCAGCTTTGGACAGAGAGACGTGGAAGGAGAGTAGGGAGGCCTTTGCCCAGCAGTGGGACATTAACGGCTAATAAAAAAAATATGTACAAATATTTTAAAAATGAAAGAATTATAGGGCAATTTGGCCATCATATTTTAATTGAATATTATCTAGGTAGGTTACTATCTTTCGACACAAAATGATTCGATTCATTGTATTTAAGCATTTTATATAAAAGCTAAGTGCTACACTTTAGCTATATTTTTTTAATTTTACTTCTGGTCCAATTTTAATTAGGTACCTACTAAAATATTTATTAAGATTTTTTTAAACTGAAGTGTGACTTAATCGACTTTTGTCGTTATCTGTGTCTACTACTTAGCTGTGCTCCTGTTACATCAAGCAGATTCCAGTTGAAGTTGAGCCTGTTAAGAAAAAAACATTGTCCTATTAGTGAAGATGATCAAAAGATACCTCAGTTTCCCAACATCAACATCCTTCCAACATCATCTGCCATCATCTGCCGAGCCTTTTCCCAACTATGTTGGGGTCGGCTTGCAGTCCAACCGGATGCAGCTGAATACCAGTATTTTACATGGAGCGACTATTTGACCTCGACAACCCAGTTACTGGGTAATACGATACGCCTTGCTAAGACTGGTTGTCAGACTTTCGGGCTTCTGACGACCCATAACGGCTGTCAAAGGTCCACGAATGACAGCCGGGATCAACTGCTTAACGTGCTTTCCGAGACACCTCGTCTTGGTATGTAAAGATAGTCACCCATCCACGGACCAACCGCGGCAAGCGTAGCTTAACCTGATCGATCGACCCTTGCGGCTGTTATTACTTAGCCACGAGCCCCTCAACCACATCCTTCATTCGCCACAATTTTACTAAAAGATCAATGACCAAATATTATGACGTCAATCTGGCAACAAAAAAAGAAACCAACCATAATCTTTTCAGCCAGAGTGAACAACGGAAAGTAAAGGCAACACCGCCATTGTGTGTGACGCTTCAATAATCTTCACACAAAAAACTACCCTCGTCACAAGTGTCAAACTTTAATAGGATGTTTACCGCGAAAATAATCCTTTAAATATTTACACAGCAAAATAATTACAGCCGCACGGGTCGATTGGAGGTAAAACTACGCATGCCGAGGTCGGTCTGTGGATGGGTGACCGTCCATTACTTATCGAGATTCGTGCCTCGAAAATCTTTAAAGATTTTCGAGGCACGGAGGGGCCGTGCCTCGAAAATCACGTTTAGCTGTTGGCTATCATTTGTAGATCTCTGATAGTAGTCAGAAGCCTGAAACTCTGATTACCTTATCAAGGGATATCGTATTACACAGTAACTGGGTTGTGGAGCCTGTGGCGGTGAAATAGGCAATCGCTCCATTTAAAATTCAGCAGCACCCAGTTAGACTGGAAGCCGACCCTAACATATTTGTAGTTGGCAAAAGGTTGGGGAGTCCGTCTCTTGTCCCTAAAGGTTCATTAGAAAACCAGCTTCACACAGCATCTGTCTGGCATCATCTGCCTAGCCTTTTCCCAACTATGTTGGGGTCGGCTTCCAGTCTAACCGGATGCAACTGAATACCAGTATTTTACATGGAGTGACTGCCTATCTGACGTCCACAACCCAGTGACTGGGTAATAAGATACCCCTTGGTAAGACTGGTTGTCAGACTTTCGGGCTACTGACGACCCGTAACGACTGTCGAAAATCCACGAATGACACCCGGGACCAACGGCTTAACGTGCTTTCTGATCTGCATCAGTCTGGCAATGAATCTTTTTAGCGCAGACGTGTGGCACACACCATAATTATGATTGTTGTTAAAACGTATTTTGCTATTTGTGTTTCACGAACTGCTTGCACTGAACGAAATAAATATATACATTATGCGCCATTAATTTATACCGCGAAAATAACCCTTTATATTTATACAGCCATCTTATTCTGATTGAACCGGTTTAAACCGCTTCATTTAATATGTTGTGCCTTGTATCGTTTGTGAAGTGTTACGCCGAATTAATTGGCGCATCTGAATGCAAATTACATACGTTTTGCATTTATTTTTTGCTTAAATTCCAATTTCTTTTGGGCTTCGGGAGAGGAATTTATAAAGTACTTATTTAAAATTGATATGAGTTTACTGATGCTGCTGAAGTAAAAATTGTTTCAAGATCAATCTGGCAATTTATTATAGCTTAAACTTAACATTGTGAGGTTTTTTTAGGAGTAATCTTGTAAATAGTACCTACTTAGGTACTACTTTTTGCCCGCGGCTTCGCCTACGTGAACGTCGCAAATTATCACACGAGAACGTACAACCGGAATAAAAAGTATCCTATATCGTAACCCAGACCCCTGGGATGTGTGCTTTTCGTCGACATCTGAGGGGCAATTCCCGTATTTTAAAGAACGTTCGCATTCTAATGTCAGTCTCAATCTGTCAAAAACACAAATACTTTACACACATTTTTGACAAGTTTTTGGCATTGATTGTCTTTGAGGTTGCGACTTGAATTTTAACGTTTTTTATTAAGTAATAGAATAGACCGTTTCAGCGGTTTTCTTCAATTTAAACCTTACCCAGGTCATGATCTACCTGTGTGGCTTGCATCGAAATCTGGGCCCGTATTCCCGTAATTTAAAACGTTCAAAATCTAGTCGTAGTCTCATCTCGGCGACAAAAAAATGTCAAAAACTTGTCAAAATGTAGGAAAATTAGACGTATTTTTGACAGATTGAGACTGAGATCAGACTGTGAACGTTCTTAAAATTACGAGAATTACCCAAAGTTCAGCCGTTAAGGCGTGAAAAGAATACAGACAGACGGACACTTTCACGTTTATAATATTTGTATAGAGTAGACACAAAACCCCTTCATCTCAGCCGTCTAGTTCTTTCCCTAGTCTACGTCGACACCGCAGTTATCTGGCGGTGTAGTGGCAAGCCCGACTCGGCAAGCCGCTTATGTCCTCCTGCGGAATTTGCACAAACTTGAAACTTTAATGAATAAGTCTCCCCGTTCTGGTCTTAAGACCCGTTCTCTTCATTTTAAGCCTTTAAATATATCTTCAAGATGTGTCTGTATGTCTTGGTGCAATTTGACTAATGTGTGGTTATACAACGCCGGGAGTGAGTGGATTAATCATGTTTTATGTTCCTAGTTGGTTTATTTGCTGGTTTTGGTTGGTAGTTATGTAAGTGAGATTTTTGGGGTCTGAAGAGAGAAGTTTGAATGTTTGCTTGTTTTTTCTCAAACATAGGTCGTTAGTAACCCTGCTCATTGAAAAAGAAGGACAAGGAAGGCTTTACCCCAAATAAAGGACACACGATCTACGAGAAAGAATATAATATTTATAATAATAATATATATTTATTAAAAAAATTATAAGGCATGAAAATTAGTACAGTTTAGCTTAAATGTAAATTATATTCCTAAGACTTACGTGCCTGTACTAGGTAATCCTGTGTTTCAGGCGAAAAGAGCTAAAATAGTCTTTAAAAATTAATAAATAATCAAAAGTTGACAATAGAAAAATAATTATATGTTTAGTAGCATAACCTAGTTTCTAAAGATAAATATTTGTATACCTATATTTACTTTAATACAGTTAGTAAATTCTCTGTTTCTTCGTAAGACATACTTTGGAGAGCCTCCTTGAGGATTCTCTTACAATTTGTAGGTATAGTTCAGAGAATAAATGTTTGCTTTCGAGTTTAGTCTATTATATAGGAGAGGTCCGAGGTACAGGTAAAATTTGGCTATAAAAGCATGTTTTGTAGAATTTTGTGGACAAACTATATCTTTACGTCTTTTATTAGTATATCTAGTGCTGTAGGGTAGAGCTTTGTGTTGTTTTAATACAATGCCCATAGTTAATAGCTGTCGAACTATTAATACTTCACAAGATTTGTACAGGAGGCTAGTAGGAAAAAGGAAAGGGCGGACAGTAGACACTTTGAATATCGCCCTCTGAGCTCTCTCGATGTTTAGTAACAATGTTTTACCAGCTTCACCCCATGTGGTAATACAGTAAGTTAAAATCGATTGACATAGAGCAAAGTACTAGAAGAAGAAAGTACTAGAAGAAGCTAAAGCTGTCTTTTGTACTTTTTGAGGTTCAAAACTGCAGATTCATTGGAAGATATGATTTTGTATTAATTTTCCCAAATTTTTAAGCCGTAAAGTCTTCTGCAAATATGAGTGCACGACAATTCCCCTCTACGGTCAAGACTTAAATAACTACTAAGGCAATGTCCCTCTGTTCTCTAAAGATCTATATACATACTTATAACTTCATACTAAGGCAATGCCAATACGATAAATATTTTATTTCAATTTTCTACAGCAAACCGTAGCAATTCTTTTCTCAGAAGTACAGTCGCCTCCACATATTACTAACCATTATCGTAGGCTACATCCACTTAGTACACATTGGCACGTTACAAAGAAGGGTCTTCGCCCATTTGCACCTAACATTTATAATTCAAATTCTACTTTTAGACGTATTCGTTCTAATGTTACTTACATTACATATGTAAAGTACTAGCTAGAATAAGAGAAAGCCAGGAGCTTTGACGGGCAGCAAGCATAATCAGCCTGTAATGTTCCCACAGTCGGGATACAGGTCTCCTCTCTTCGAGAGCTCTTCGAGGGGGATGTGGAGTGCAGTACAGGTTGGTAAATGTTACATGTCTTTGAATTTTGGTTTCCTCACGATGTCGTCCCTCACCGTTATGAGAGCAGTGGTGATGAAGTCATTTACACAGATTAAAACTCCTGCCTGCCACTACGTAGAACTCGTAGGTCGGCGCCGCGCCGTTAGCACTGTCCATTACTACTCTACGAGTCTGCTCTGACGAGTAGCGATAATTTATAAATATGAATACTCAATAAGTTAAATAAATAATAATAAAAATAAAATATTTATTTCATCAAGGTAGGTACAACAATTTCTTAATCTATTAATAAGTTAAATCTTAGTTTAGAGCAGTGGTTCCCAACCAGTGGTCCGTGGACCACCAGTGGTCCGCAGAAGCCAAAATGTGGTCCGCGAACGATTTTAAATTTAGCAGGCGTTGAGCCGTTGGTCGCCGTGCAGTGAGTGAGAAGAGGGGGCGATACGTCGGGCCGCCGTATGTAATTCCTATTAAATTTTTAATGAAAGTTTCAGTTGGATTATTACAGTTTATTTTTATTATACCTACATAGTGGTCCCTGCTAACAAGAATAATATAAAAGTGGTCCCTGACCAAGAAAAGGTTGGGAACCCCTGGTTTAGAGGTTGTACGCTGTCACATAGAATTATGGAAAATCTCTAACTCCTAAACTAAGTTAAATGTAACATGGAGCCACTGTTGAAATATTGAGTGAGATATGTATTTACGTATGCTTATACGTTAGAGTAGGGAGATGCCTCGGCGGCACTGTCAATAGGTATTTGTCGTAGTGGTAGTGAATAAATGGTGACACGCTTGGTTTGTATGGAAAGTATTAGAAATTGATGACCTTGATGGCGGTTCGTGACAAGTGTTGCGTTCAACGCCCTTTCAGCGCCACGAATTTTATTTGTTTTCGGGGTAATTGCGTAACACACTAACTGTAGCAATGGCTTTCATTGTGACAGTTCAACAACATTCATTGCGTTGCTTACATTGTTGGGCAGACAAATTTTTCGAACATATGAAGCAATGGATTAGCAATAAGGATCCTTCAAAATAATTTAGTTTGTGATTGATCTTGCGTTACGTAATTATAATAATAATAATATCCCTGGACATTTCACACAGCGCCATCTAGTCCCAAGCTAAGCAACCTAATGCTTGTGTTAGGGTTAATAATTAGGGTGCTGGTGCGTTGATGCTGTGCTCTGGGGCTTATATCTTGTAGGTACTAGATTAGATAAGCACCCAGTCATACGAATAGTATTATATTTACTAGATTAGTGCCACAGGCATTGAAATACAACTATCATAGAAATTGGTTAATCTAAATTAATTTCTATCGTAATCTAGTTCAGAGTTCAGGCAATTAGGCTTAAATAATAAGCTCTAACAACATTATTCATCATCTCGTCGATAGATACAGTCAAACAAAACGACAAAATTCGATTAACACTGGTAAGTACTTGTAAAAGTACTTACCAGTGTTAATCGTCATCTGCCTAGCCTTTTCCCAACTATTTTGGGGTCGGCTTCCAGTCTAACCGGATGCAGCTGAATACCAGTATTTTACATGGAGCGACTGCCTATCTACCTCCACAACGGGTAATACGATACCCCTTGGTAAGACTGGTTGTCAGACTTTCGGGCTTCTGACTACCCGTAACGACTGTCAAAGATCCACGAATGACAGCCGGGACTAACGGCTTAACGTGCTTTCCGAGGCACGGAGGGGTCTCGGCATGTAAAGATGGTCACCCATCCACAGACAAACCGCGGCAAGCGTAGCTTAACCTGACTGATCGATCTGTGCGGCTAAGAGTTAATGGTCTTTTAATTTTAAACCTCTGTTCCGATTTTAATTAAATATTTAGCTTAATAATTTAGTTTTTTTTTTAAACTGAAATTAATGGACTGTTGCCGCTGACTGTAAGTACCTACAGCTTCAGTTCACGAATCATTAGTGAATAATAAACCATACCGTTTCATTACCGTTTGCTTATTATATGAGAAAGGTAGCTCACACACCCACACACAGTATTGCCGCTGTACAGACCTACAGCTTCAGTTCACGAATCATTAGTGAATAATAAACAATACCGTTTCAGTATTTTATGAGAAAGGTCAAAATCCTTTCTTTTGTCTGCTACTTAAGCTTTTCAAAATCAGCTAAGTAAGAAGATCTTTTGTCGATCTCCGCCATGGTTCAGAGGTGTTTCATTAATTTCAATTATCTTTAATTCTGTATTTAGCCGTGGATTATGTTGAATGGAAGTTAGATGAATGGCGCTATTTATAGATAGGTCGATTCGAAACATGTAACCACATCGACAAAAGAACAGGTCTTGTGTATGCTAATGAACGATCCGTCCTTTTACGAAGTAACTGTGATCTGTTCCAAAAGTGGGTGGTGAAAATGTAAACAAATGCATCAGAAAATATATCTGTGGATGCCAATCTGTAGTGCCACTTACAAATTAAACTTTGACTTGATTATTTGAATACTTACACCCGAAATTCTAATAACCTTTACAAATGATTTTCATGATGACTTTTGGCTTCCAGCTCTTTCGATCCAGGACTAAAGTGGGTCCCGCCATCTTCTACTTTTCAATTAAATTTAATGTTATTCAGACAATAATTGTTGGAAAAAGTGACAGGATATCAAGTTTAAGCCTTTTAAATTCCTACCGATGAATTTGTGTTACGAATTCCCTTTAGTGAGTGATGGCGTAAGAACTTAACCTAGACAGGGTTTGTTTACACTTTTATCAGATACTTTTGGAACACAGAATATTCGGATTTCTATGCTTCTCCTCACTTAGGCTTCATCAAGATTAGAATATACCTACCTACATATATGTCGTTATTTGAATTCCCCGAAGGAGTTCGTTTTGTTGACGTACACCCACATTTTGCCAGAAATGAATAAGTCCCACTTAATTAGTTAAAGGGGCGAGCCTCAAATCAATACTCTGGGGAGCTATTGAGAATTTCTAAATGAAAATGATTGAATATATTTTTAAGCCCGACCGGAGTATCGAACGTAGGATCATAAGCGTAGAAGTTGCACTTGTGACTCCTAGACTATTGATGCTGATACAAAAGTATCGCTTACGCCTGCGGGGTAATTGCATAACACTCTTACAAATATCTTTCATTTTGACAGTTCAACAACATTCATTGCGTTATTTGCGTTGTTGAGCAGCCGATCGATTCTGTAAAAATCTCACCGTGAAAAGTTAGGTGAAGTGAGCTTAGAGTGAGCTGTCAATAGTGTCAATCCCTAGCATTAGTTGGAATGACAGCTCACTCCACGCTCACTTCACCTGAGTTTTCACGGTGATATAATTACAGAATCGCACTGCTGATATTTTTTTCCAACATAATTAAGAAGCCATGGATTAGCAATATCCTTCAAAATGATTCAGATTGTCATTGGAAGTGTGTTACGCCATAAGGGTGCTGATTTCCATGTTTCAAATCAAAAGTTGAAACAACAATTAATCATTCAAGTTATTTGTTGCTTCAATTTTATTGAATACCACAGGTATTAACGCATGCATCGTGTAAACGGGAGTTTTAAAAATGCGGTATGGGTAACTTTTTTTTTAAATTGCCGTAAAAGTAGGCAAGTAGGGTAAATAATATGTTTAACCGCAATGATGAGACTACCAAATGGATACTCTGACATTGATTTACTATGTCTATAAACAGTTTCTTCTTATTTATTGCTTACGATTATCTACATGTAACACGACAAGTGACAAATTTTCACATGGAATTTGGAAGTCAGAGATGTTCTCAAATAAGTAATTACTTGGGCTATCGATTGGACTACCAAACGAATTCGAAAGGTACCTAATTAACTTACATAATTTGATGTGATAAGCCATTTTCAGTAAAAATGTTTGTTTGTAACCGACTTCATATTGGAAGCCGGTCATTATTTTCTATATGTTGTGTAATTGGTTTTTATTACTTCCTAAAATAACGGTTCATGTTATAATGACGAAAAATTAGGGAAAGGCAAGAAATAAAACCTGGATCCGGAAATATTTATTAGTGTTCTCAAATATCTTTGCGTATGTTCCCAAAAGCTCAAAAACTCTAGCCTTTTCCCAACATAGTTGGGGTTGACTTACAGTCTAACTGGATGCAGCTGAATACTAGTTTACATAGAGCAGTCGTTCCCAACCAGTGGTCCGCAGAAGCCAAAATGTGGTCCGCGAACGATTTTAAATTTAGCGGGCGGTGAGCCGTTGGCGCCGTGCAGTGAGTGAGAAGAGCGCGGGTGGAGGGAGCGGTACGTCGGGCCGCCGTATGTAATTTCCTATTAAGTTTTTAATTAAAGTTTCAGTTTGATTATTACAGTTTATTTTTATTATACCTACATAGTAGTCCCTGCTAACAAGAATAATATAAAAGTGGTCCCTGACCAAGAAAAGGTTGGGAGCCCCTGACATAGAGCGACTCCCTATTTGACCTCTACAACTCTGTTACTGAGTAACACGATATGCCTTGGTAGGACTGTCACTTGTCAGACTACCAAGTCTGACAAGTGACAACTCACTTGTCAGACTATCAGGCTTCTGACTACCCGTAACGACTGTCAACGATCTACAAGACTACAAATGACAGCCGGGACTGGAATGACAACGGTTTAGCGGCTAAAGGCTAGCAAACTACCTGTATATAGAAATGATAAAATTGCTCAAAGTCAAAGCGTAATAAAAATAAACGTAACGTATAATAACGCATTGTGTTCACAGTTCAAGGGCAGCTCACGGCCAAGGTCGTGTTATAAAGCGGGAGCAGACTGATGTGCCATGGTTTGTTAATTAACGCTTCGTTTAACATTAACTAACGTCACTCATTTGTCTGACATACCTGGCTTGTTGTATTTAAAATAAAGTATAATATTTAAATGAACTGTGAAAGGATTAGAGGAGATATTTCTGAGTTATGTAAAAATTTCGCAATTAAAATGAAGAATAATAATCTAAAGAACTATGAAATGAATAATAATTATGGAGCTATAGATTTAACTTCAGCGAAAGAAGACCCACTTACTGAAACATTTTGTTTCACAAAGTTTACGTATATATATTGAAATCAAGACAATTTAATTCTACTTTAAAGTAGGATTAAATTGTCTTGATTTCAATATATACGTAAACTTTGTGAAACAAAATGTTTAATATTATAAACGTGAAATATTTGAGAGGATGGATAGATGTTTGTTACTTTTTCACGCAAAAACTACTGAACGGATTTTGATGAAACTTTACAGTAATACAGCTTATGTATCAAAATAAGACATAGGATACTTTTTATCCCGATATTCCCACGGAATCGACACTTGCAATATTATAAACGCGAAAGTTTGTGAGGATGTATGGATGGATGAATGTTTGTTACTCTTTCCCGCAAAAACTACTTAACGGATGTTGATGAAACTTTGCAGTAATACAGCTTATACATCAGAATAACACATAAGATACGTTTTATCCCGGTATTCCCACGGGATCGATACTTATGCGAGTGAAACCGCGGATTGCTGCTAGTTCTTATTATTAAGAACTAGCAGCGTGTCAATTGTTTATTTTTTTTGTATTTCAGAGTATGACTCTCGATAATATGCCAGCTGTGAATAGCTGTAATACCGAATATTGTATAAGTACCGTATTACAGTACAGTAAGTACAGTAGGAGTAAGACAGTATTGTACTTACAAGTTTTTTTTTTTTTAAATAATAGTACAGACGCCAGCAGGTCAAGCTACCCGAAACTGTCAAATTTTCCCAATCAACCTTAATGCTTTAGCGATAAAGTTTAAACTCTATTAAAGAAATTTGACAGATTGTAGTAGCTTGATGTGCTGGCGTCTGTACCTACTCGTTGGTACTTAAATATACATAAAATAAACTATTACCCATATTATTAGACAAGCATGCTTCATTATTGTTAATTGAAGGAATGCTAGTTCATTTATACGCAGATATTCTGAATGTCACATTCACCTGGCTTGGCTATTGAAAACTTCCGTTCTATATAAAGGAACATGCGCACTCATTAGAAAGTTAGCAGTGAGTATCTTTAATCATGGTCTACTTTACCTGAAACAATTATTGCTGTTTGACCTTTTCAATCTTTGGGGTAACTAGATTTTCGCAGAAAATTGTCAACTTCCTCGCAATTCGGTCAGAAGTTCGAAATACCAATAATTTAGGAATGTTGAAATTACCCACGCAAACGCCTCATTAGAATTCGCTTAAATATTTGTTAATCAAAAACTTGTTGTAGCATTTGGAGATATGGAAATAGAAATAGATTAATAAAAATATTTTAGACTTGATTCAGAAGCTTACCCTCAGCCTACCTACCTACCTAACCTACCTAACCTACTCCTCAACTCACATTGTGAGGGATTCCTGTCTTTGGAGCCCTAACCACCGGTAGTTTGGACCCTGCTCCTAACACCAGCGGACCACCGTTTTTGTTTTAAATATTTTTAAGTAAATGTTTTAAATTTAAATCATACTTATATTTAGTGCAGTATGTGTAGTGAAAAAAATAATTTAAATTAGCTATAAATATTTTGATCGAAACTTTTTTTAGCAATTAGTTAGATACACACCTCCAAAATAATATACCTACTCAGGCACACCGACATTAAATTATTTCCTATTGCGATCTACACGAAACGTGACCGTGTCGTTCTTCTAACGTCTTTTAACAAACCCTGCAGTTAGCTGGTAGAAAAAATACAGTTTAAGCCTCAACTATAACAAAGACAGGCGCAACTCCAGTTGAAGAATTTCCATGAAGTTTTCATAGAAATTGTTCCACGAGACTCGCATCACGCCGTCGCGTCGCGTCTGTATGCGGGAGCCTTAACAAATTTTAAGAATTTCATGCATTTTAAAACACTAACACGAAGTTCCAAGAAACTTTTAACGGTTCGCTTACTATGAAAGAAGCTGGCGTGTATCGAGCTATTAACACCTTAAGTGCTTTAAACAATGTTCTATTAGCTGAAAAAAACTTTAGGCTGTAATAAAATTTTCCATCATATTACACTTAGGGAAAGGGGTGTTCCAATGTGAAACTGTGAGTAGTAGGTAGCCTGGGATCTGGATTTTTTGGCTAATTGATGGTAATAAACTCATCCACTTTAACATGGAACTTATAACATACTACTGCTTATACCCGCGGGTTTGGCTACGTGTATGTCGTAAATTATCCCACATGAACATACTTTCGGAATCAAAAAGTACCCTAATGGCCTAACCCAGGTCATGCAGATCTACCTGTGTGCCAAATTTCACCGAAATCCATGCAGTGGTTTAGCCGTGAAAAGGCAACATACAGACAGTCACTTTCGCTTTTATAAAATAAAGTATGGATTACTGGCGAAATATAGGTGTTATATACACATACATCTCTGTCCCCCACTTTGGTTATATACAGGCGTAATGTTATATCAAACTGAAGCGCCTGTTTCTTTCTTCAGAAGTTTTTCTGCAAAGTTTTTTCCAGAGAATGACGACGTTAAAAAGGCTTCCACGCATATTACATAGCCAAAAAATCCAATTCTTTCTCGTGACAAGTCTATCCATCATGGAAATCCGGAGGCTTCCCTTATCCATCACTCAGTCAAAGGCTTACTGGGGCTGACTCCGAAATTGGATCAACATCAGAATGAATAGTTGAACGCCTCTTAAAGTTGGGCTATTTCTTAAAAGATCTTGGGGAGTGGAACTTTAAATCTTTGGAAAGTCTTATCTTTGGTCATACTTTATACCACGGAACAGATACCTTATTTATCTATTCCGTGCTTTATACAACCATATTTCGACAGATATCTAATTATGGAATAAGGGCAAGAGAATGATTGTGTAGCAGTATCTACAACGCCACATGCGAAAAACGCGTCATACTGACGTCACGCGAATCCTGCATCTCACAAGCAGAGTTTACCGCGCAATTAGCATACATACAAACTTCCCGACATCAGTCGTTGGGGCAATTGCCCGCCAAACACAACACTCGTCTGGTTGGAGGATCCTCCCTTTTCTATGGAGGTTGAGTGAACTTTAGACCTTGTTCCTCATACCTCTTTAATAATATAATTTAGACCGACGACCTTGTGAAGGACGCATGAACCCGTTGAAGCGAGAAGCACAGAACCGGTTGAAGTGAAGGCTTGGGGGAGGCTTATGTCAAGCGTCCACTGCTGGACATTAGCCTCCCCCAAGCATTTCTGTCAGTTTCTGTCTTTCGGGTTTTGGGGGCTATTCCGTATTAACCCAGCAGAAATCCAGTCTGCTGCTACTACTGATAATTAGCATAATATGCCTATAATGGCCCACTTTCTCTCTGTGAGAGGCTCTGTTTATGGCTCTGTGAGCCATAATCCACCACGCGGGCCCAGTGCGGGTCGGTAGATGTCCCAGATCTTCAAATTTATTCATCCTAGGTCTAGTTTCTTCACGATGTTTTGCTTCACCGTTTTGAAAGCAGTGGTGATGAAAATACATAAAGAAAGCGCCTGTCTAACTTTGAACCTACGACCTGTAACTCGTAAGGCGCGGCCCGTTATCACTGAGCCACCACTGCTCTGATAATTGCCTTATGAAAAAACCGAGAAGAACTTAATAATTCTGCCCGGCCTGAGGATCGAACACTCGCATCTGCGACCACTAGACATTCAAAGGCAGTCAAAATGCACGTAGTATTTTTTTTTGTAGTTTCTTTATGCGTTTTAGTTAAATATGGTCATGAATAAAACATGATGAACTCATAGAATACCCTGTGGGGTATTCTATGAGTTCCGTCGTTCAGCCTCACACCAGGACCGTAAAGTATCACAATACCAAGTTGCCTCCAAACCGGTCTCTAACTGTATTCTGCGATAAATCTGAATTAGTGATGCGACATTGCAACACTCGAATAGCTGTACATAATCGAGTGGAATAGTCGAATACACGATGCTTATTCGAGTGACGTTAGAAACCTAAACTGCTTGAAATACGAGACAGAGATACGATTTGTAATTCATTGTGTTTGGCAAGCTTGATTTAGAGCACGAGTCTATGTTTAGTCAAAGGTTTCAGTAACAAAAGGTAGTAATGCTCATGTAGTATTCAACATTTAAGTAAGCGATTTTGTGAAGCAAGGTTCCTCTAAGCCTTTACTAGGCTTAAGTCGCTCGAGTGAGTATGGCTCAGACGTAATCCAATTCTGTCTGCTCTACAAGTCTATGTAAATAAATACGTTCCAATGATCTTTTTATTCGAATACAGTTCAATCATCATCATTCTACTACCTTTATTTCAATTTATTTATGGTCGGCGCAACGTGTCTTCTTCTTCCATACTTCTCTATTAGTCGTCATTTCGGTAGTCACCCCCTTTCTGACCATATTCACACAGTCCATCCATCGTTTCTTTGGTCTTCCCCTACTCTTATAGTCATCGACACTCATACTAAAAACTTTCCTCACAACATTTTCCTCATTCCTCCGTATCCTTTTATCCGAATACAGTTCAATGAGATTGAAAATTAAAATTTCTGGTAATGTACAGTCATTCAGTAAAATTACTCAATGACTCATTACCACAAAAACTTTTATCGATTTAATTCGCATAGCAATTTGCGCGTCACTATCAAACTGAATGTTCTAGGCAAATATAGACAAAGTTGTTTTAATAGGACGATGAACAAATATTTCTGTTGGCATTTTTCGTGGAATTAGTGAATGAAATTACTACGCCATTTTTTGTAGGTAATACGAGTTTTATGTAGTATTTGCGTGCGGAATATGTGAATATTAAAAAAGTTTGTTGCCAAACAAGTCAATTAATTCACGTTTACATATTACATGGATGATTTAAAATAACGTGTGTGTTGCTCGTATGAAATGTTGACCTATAACAGTCAGATGTAAGTAGTACAAACAAAAATTAATTGTGTTTGTGATATTTGTCCCTCTTCCTATGTCGGTAGAGTGGCTCAGTGGCAACGACCCCGACTTACGAGTTCTAGGTATGAACCTAGCCAGACGTTTTACTTTGTCTAAATAATTTCATCGCCACGGCTCTCCAAACGGTAAAGGAAAACATCGTGAAGAAACTACGTTCTAGAACCGAAAATTCGAAGATATGCGACATCTACCAACCCGCATTGGGCCCGCGTAGTTGATTGTAGTGCACCACTAGGAGCATTACCTATAGGCTACTCATGCTATGTGCATGCAGTGTATACAAAACGTAACAAAGTTGTTGACACATTGTGTGAGTTACATGATTAATTCATGACCTTCTACACTCCAAAAAAAAAGAATGTAACAATTAAAAACATATCGCGTAGATTTATGGCCCAGCAAGGCCTTTCAACATAAAATTATCGTTAACCGTTACTAAAATTAAAATCCAATTTCAAAATGGAAAGCGGCAACTCATTTTCCATTTTCAAAATGGATTTGTTATTTCTAACTGGAAGAGAATTAGAATAAGTGTAGCTTAGCTTGTATAATTTATTTTATTAACTTTGCAACGTAGACTATGTACTTAGCGAGGTAAATCTTGCTAACTGGAATACTTGTCGGGTCGTATATAACCCGTTCACAGCCACGTCGATGTACAAAGTTGGTAAGGGTAAGTTTAGACGGACGGTTTTAGAATTTGCGCTGGAAAGGCAGACCGTGTAGGTATCAATCACCTGGAATTGCGGGTTTTAATTGTATTGTTGGATTTGGGTAGAACGTTTCGCTATTTTAAAATAGCACACGTGTACATGTGACGTAGGGTCCATTTAATACGATTCGTATCAGTTTTCCTTTACAAACATTGTAATTAATTGTACGTGAATTATTTGTGGTAGGATTTTATTGGCCGGCTTTCGTTTGAATTATTTCCCTATGCCACTGACATATGGGAAATCATAGAATACTCTTTATTATGTAAGTAAACCATAAAAATTACAGATATAAATGTTAAAAAATTTACATAGGGTGACAGAATGGGCGGTCTTATCGCTAATAGCGATCTTTTACAGACAACCTTTTTATGGATGGATTTAAAAGGAGAAGGAGAGACAATATTGCAAGTAGTCAGTGGTGTACCATTTATATACTATACAATAAGTACATAAAACATACTATAATATAATTAATTGACGAGCCCTTTTTCTAGATAGATTCCAATTCATCTTACCGCGTTCTAATATTCAAGATTCTTACGGATCTGTACTCACCCCTACAGTGATTGTCAACGAAGTGTAAAAATAATGCTTTACAGTTATTCTGTGTGTACAAACCTTACCCAACGTGTAGAGTACCTCAAATAATAAGAACAGCTCGGTTTGTTCAATGGTCAAACTAGCAACTAGTTAGTCAAGACGATTGTCGTGGCACCGTATTGTTCCTACCTTTATTACTTCGTTAGTTCGGCTATTATTGTGACAAATGTGACTTATGTCGTGACCAACTTAGCTGTGAGCACACGGCTTTATATTATAGTATCTTTGGAGTTTATTTCTGAGGGGTGTGGCTTGAACTGTGTAGTCTTAGCTTAGTTTAAAGCTAGGTACATGGTCATGCTCATTAGGAAGTACAAGATACCTGGAAGTAGTAAGTCTTTAAGGCTCGGTAAGAAGGTAATTGATAATAGCGCATCGCAGTAACAAATAAGGTTCAAAACAGCGATGCGTTTGGTGTTAGTTGAATCGAATGACCACCAAAATAAAAGTAATGTTGCAAAAAAAATAAATGCATGGCTCAGTGGAATTATTTTTGGGTATTTCTTTAGTTGATTGAATTCCCTTTATTATCATTAAGTAAAATATTATGATAGTTTACGCTTAAACTTTGAGAATTATGCGCTGAAGAATATTTTTTTGAACTCTGTTTTACGGCTGTTTTATCATGATACTATTTTATCAAATAAGCACATAAAAGGTACTTTTGAACACCAAGATTTAGTTACAATGAAATAGAATTGATTCGAGTGGCCCCTTCCAAAAGGTCGTTTCCGCATGGAGAAGAATGGGAAAGAAACTCCACCGTTACACTTTTAATTTTTTTTACAATATTTTTAACATTTGAAAAAAAGTATTTTTAATGTATTGTACATACAATAAAAATACCTTTTTTGTGGCTTGTAATTTATTCTATTCCTAACTAGACAAAAAACAGCGTTTTCAGGTGTCCTATGTTGCGGCAGCGCCTTAAAGGAAAGACTTAAAATCGGTGCATAGTAAAATAGCGAAATTCTTTAAAGAGCTTTCAGAGCTTTAGCTTAATGAAGCAGCTTTTAAATAAGTATAAACCTGCCCTTGTCATATCAATATAAAAAGAGCATTATATACATACCTACGTTATGTAAATCCTTTAATGCACTTCCCCATACATTCGCGTTTGCAGGTAATATCCATTCATCAACGCTTTTTAACCCCCGCCGCAAAAACGACGGGGTGTTATAAGTTTGACGTGTCTGTATGTGTGTGTGTGTGTTTGTCGGTTCTGTGGCATCGTAGCTCCCGAACGGATGAACCGATTTTGATTTTGTTTTTTTTTTGTTTGAAAAGTGAATTAGTCGGGAGAGTTCTTAGCTGTGTTTGTCGGGGTTTTTTTTAATTTTAAATTTTATTGTAGAATAGTATCTTAGCTCTTTACTCATGGTTCCATCAATGATATACTTACGTAAATATCTCTTTATGTGTATACCAAAATATTCTTTCTTTGGTAGTGTTCTTCGAGTCGTTGGACTCCTAAAGTTCTGAGTTGAGCTACACGATTACAGACGAATTCTTGCACTGACTAGACTGGTCTACTCAAATCTGTGTGGTTCTTTCCTCAAAAACCATTTCAGGCACTAATCTACATTGTCTTCACATGATCTGACCAAGATTATATCTAGACGTTGTTTAGCTTAGGCATAAGCATCAGCCTATAACGTTCCCACTGCTGGGAAACAGGCCTCCTCTCTTCAAGCGGGGGCCATTATCCATCTTGGTTATTTTTGGAACGAAGTTCCTTATCGCGCGTTGCGAAAGGGGGCTAGACGGAAAAAATTAAGACGAAAAGTTGGAACGACACTTTTTGCTATATAGTTGTAAGCCGTGCGGCGTGCGCGTGTTTTTCTGTCTCTCTCTCTCTCTCTCTCTCTTATAGAAAGCAAGCCAGTTATTTTCGTTTCGTCTTTCTATTTCGCATTGAACAGTGTGGTGTCGCGACGATTATTTTTGTTGAGTGTATACAGGTTTTTTGTACAATAATAAAAAATAATAATTAATCGAAAGGAACTTCGTTCCATCCGGGTGTCCCTTGACACCTCTCAAGTTTTTTTTATAATATGACGTGTAAAAGTGATTCCGATATCCGATTCACGGAATAAACAATTTCATTTCATGTCATTATGTATTTGTATAGTACCGTCGCGCCACTGCTTACGTCATCGTCTATATAAGGGCTAATGACAAGTCTACCGTATCATTTCACCCTCTCGCAATTGGAATAAAAGTCATTGCATCCGTGCATACTAAGGTTTCGTCAAGGGCTTCATTTTAATTAACCGATACTCTACACTTTTTAACAGTACAGAGGCAGTCTGCAAACCTAATTACGTTTAATTTTAAACCCTAATTTAATATGTTAGGGTATAAAATACCTTGGGGCTTGAATTAGGGAGGCCGGAGTCAATTTGCATACGAGTAAACCGCACGTGTCCATTGTCAAACGACGTTTTGGCAAATACTGGTGTGAAATGATTTTATTATACTTTATTTTCATAAAACAGTGATTTGATTATTTAAATAGGTAGCTATTATCGACCGACTAAACATCTAATTTCTGTCTAGTTCATTTTATACAAATGATATTCAAGCTAACGATAATTTTATTCATAGGGAGTCATGGAAAATGTTTAGTTTTCATTATTAGTTTGCAAGTAGGAATGAGTTTTGTTCGTGTAAGGCAACACCTGCTTAGAAACACTATTACGAGTCACCGCATGGTTCGGCAGTGGCGATATTAATTCAGTCGTTCATTTGGTACGTGAATAACACCAGAAGGCCCTGTATTTAAAACGTTCAAAATTTTGTCGCAATCTCGTCTCAGCGACAATCAATGTCAACAACTTGTCAAAAATATTCCCTACATTTTTGGTAATTAGAGGTATTTTTGACAGATTGAGACTGAGATCAGACTGTGAACGTTCTTAAAATGATGAGAATTGCCCCTCAGGTTTAATATTTTGCAAAGAATTTTTTTTTCTTTTCATCTGGAAGCAAAAACTTCGTAACTTTAGTATACGAGTCCTACTACGAAACGGCTTACAAACTCACTATGTCTCATTTCTCATACTTTATGTTCAGTCACCCCACACCAATGGCAACTTTGAATAAGTATGACGTAGCAGTAAGGGCGTTTACCGTAGCGCAAGTGTTATCACTGATGTGTACAAATCTAACTCGGAAGTGTCAATTTGATTATTTTTTTAAAAAGAATAGTAAGGGCTGATTTTTCAATCGACAAATATTTTTTATTCGTGGATTAAAATTGACGTCTGACAGATTTTGTGTGGAAGAACTGTCAAAAATTCAAAATTATTCCTTGGATAAAATTATCTGGCGTTGGAAAAATCAGCCCATAAGAGGAAACGCGGCTGGTGTTTTTTCTATAGAGACGCTCTCGCCTGTTTTCTTTCTGGTTAATGACCATATTTCTATGATTTTTTACAGAATAATAAATGTTAGTTACTTGTATATCCCTATGTTTTCCTTTTTGATAATACATTATTTTTATAAGCACTAGAACCCTCAAAAAATTCTCAAAATTGCCTATTTAGACCGCTGTTAACCACTGTTAACAGCGGTCTAAATAGGCAATTTTACCCTAGGTCGACCATAGGCCTCTGCCTAGGGTACAAATTTGACAACTATTAATGAAAAAAGGAAAACATGGCGACACAGTATATATATCCTTTTTATCCAGTTTATGAAATATTTCGCATTCGCATTTCCTCTTAAAGAAATAAGTGACACGTCACCAATTAAAGTTCGTGGCACAGTGGACACGCTCTAAGCTCGCGGGCAGCCGGTCCGGTCCGGTCCCTTTGCTTTTGTGCCACCGTTCCTCTTTTGTTACCAACCAGTGTACTCTTTGCTGGACATTCCACTCGTTAGAGCACGCTTCTGGGGAGATTCAGCTGTTCGGTTATTTGGATTAAATATTTTTTTGGTTCTAAAACTTGGGTTTCGTGTTTTACCATGTGAGTAATTGAATGGGTTTATTTTGCACCTGGTTTTGATATGGTAATACCTACCCAAAAATCTCCGATATTGTAAGTTTAAAATAATGTTGAAAGAATTGAGGTAGACTGTAGTCCAATTGTGGTCCATTTCCTCGCCAGAAACCAAAACTTCTCCATAGGTACTTACAGAAAGGAAGCAATGACAGCGCTGCGAAATAAACCTAATCTGCACCTACTAGAACAAATCGTCAGTATTACTTAGGCAGCTAACACATTAGCTCAACCAAGCATAGCAACCAATCCGACGGCTGGTAACTGTCTGCGTTAGTCAGACTGACATGCGTGTGGTATGTCACGGTACTTAGGTACATACTCGTGGCGGCTACAACTTGGCTGCCGGAGGCGCTATCTGGCTCATTGATACGTTGCAGTACAGTTAGGCTAGCCTTTACATGGCCTGTTTGATCCATATTGGTGTCTCTGGAATTGAATGCTATAGGATTGAAGTTTACGTAACATTTGATCGCAAACTTCATGACTCGTCATCAACTGCTGTAAAGAATGAAAATATAAAATACCTAAAGAAGTTGGCGTAAGTGCCAATAATAACCCCTGATCAGGGGGTTTAAGTCAGTCAACCCGACCGGCCCGGCCGAAAGTAGTTGGTCCGTTAAAACAAGTGTTTCATTATTTTTTTATGGGCAGGGGCATAACCACATCGCGAGTAGGAACAGACGTCAAATTGTGTTGTCATTTATTCTTAGTTCGAGCTCCGAACTACTCTTATGTTCGTAGACGATAAGACGCATGAAACGCACTTAACTTCATTCGAAACTACGGATTATTCGCTTAGGGAGTAGACCCCCGGATAATTTTGTGACGGATTAATACAATAACCCCATATCCTAGACACCTCTCAACTCGATATTTATACAACAAAACGGCTTTTTAGTTTCCTAACAACAAAGCGCAACTTTCGTTCCAATAAAAAGGATAAGACTAAAAACCGAACCAGTATTAAAACACTTCATTTCCCATATTCCATTGTTTCAGCAATTCTCAATATCCTAGCATAACTCGGCAAATATTAAACCTTATATTAAAACAAGAGAACATTGTTGAAACACAGACTATGTATTTTCCATCTGAGTTAGTTCTTGCTACCTTCCTCCCATTTAATGCATAAAATAAAAGGTGCCAGTTTAATTCAGCGGCTGTTTTGGTCCGGAGTTAGGGGCGACGTAATAGGAACCAGGGCCTATCTCCGGATACAAATTACAAGGCAGGTTGTTAGGCTGTGTGCTAGAGGTTGAAGCTAAATAACGTAATTTTCCACTAAGTTGATTAAAGTTCGTATAGATGTCCTATTGTTGCAAACTAGATTGCCTTTTGTGGCACTAATTGCTTAGCGATGAAACTTTAGTAGGTAGTTTAGCGTAATGATTACGAGGTTCGTGTAATTGGACCAGTTTTTAGTGTCGTGGCTTTTTAGGGATGTGACTTTTTAAAGTAATTGTGGAGCGGAGAAAAGTATAGAGTCATCTCGATGCTTTGAACTTTTAGAAGCTTTTCTAAGCGTAACAATTTCTAACTAGAGTTACTTTATTTACTTTCACAATTACTGGTTAGAAACGTGGCAAGTGGCGTTCTGTAGTGTCTGCTTACTCCTATGGGAAAAAGGTGCGAGTTTACCTACATCAGAAAAAAAATAACTTTTCTGTTTCAAAATAAATACATACAATACTGCATAGGCGTTGTTGGGGTTGTTTGTAATTGTTAGCACGTTAAGCCGTTGGTCCCGGCTGTCATTCGTGGATCTTTGACCGTCGTTACGGGTCGTCAGAAGCCCGAAAGTCTGACAACCAGTCTTACCAAGGGGTATCGTATTACCCAGTAACTGGGTTGTGGAGGTCAGATAAGCAGTCGCTCCATGTAAAATACTGGTATTCAGCTGCATCCGGTTAGACTGGAAGCCGACCCTAACATAGTTGGGAAACGGCTAGGCAGATGTTGATGTTATGGTATTGTTACACCTACTGTTAACATTAAAATTCCCTTTATATCGCATCACACTATAATAACAGTTCACTCTATCAACATTCTTAGAATATCAGCGCATACTTATCTTTAAACGTCTCGCCTGTCATCGATCTTCCATCCTATCGCCTCATCTTGCAATGACTGTCACAATAAAAAGGGGATGGACATACCCTCAATTGAGCTCAGGCCTAGACGAATGGCCTTAAACGGAGCCCGTTTAAGGCCATTCGTCTAGGGCCTAAGCTCAATGTGCTTACATTAGGCTTTTTATGTAGTTCAGCCCCGAACATTAAAGTTCACTGATTCTTTGTCAGAAAGACTTATCAAATTTTGGGATTTGGAAGTGTGACGTAAGCTGTACGCTGATTAGGTACAATTACTGGAGAGGCAATTCTCGTAGTTTTAAGGATGTTTGCAGTCTGATTTCAGTCTCAATCTGTCAAAAACAGATAAGTTTTTGACATTTGTTTGTCGCCGAGATGAGGCAGCGATTAAATTGTATAATTGAACGTTTTCAATTAGACGATTAAATGGCCCTTTTGAACGTCGAAAAAAATTCGTCTATGCCCAAGCTCAATGTGCTGTTCAGTTCAGCCTAAAACATTCAAGATTCCTGATTATTTTTCAAAGAAACTTAAGTACTTATCAGTTACGTGATCCTTGGGGTTCGTGACGTAGTCTGGTTATGTACAATTACCAGATTATAGGCTAAATTAGGTAGTATTGTGGTAAGCATTAATAAAGATCTTTCTTTCGTCTAGACTATAAAGGGGCCTTGTTTACCTATTAGCTATTACCTACAATATTTACAGTCAAAGTAAAACTAGACCTTTACTTATAATATGGCACTTTTGAACGTTAAAAATTACAAAAAAAAGATGTTATTTCGTATGGAGAAAGATGGGGAAAAATGTCCATAGATACTCTTAAAAAAATGGGTTTACATGATTTTGTTTACATTAATTAGATTATGTGAAGACGATACATACATACATAAAATCACGCCTTTTTCCCATGGGGGTAGGTACAAACTACAGTAGGTACGCCTCCTAAAGACGAGGTACTATCGCGGTCTTTTCCGCCTGCTCACTTAAAATTTTTTTTGCCTAAATCCTGCGGCGGCGCCAAACCACGCCCCCTAAAAGTTTTGGCCTATTAGGAAAGCGATAACGCAATTAGTTGCAACCTGCACTGCGCAGCTTAGCGACGTATCACGTGTACTCCTTTTTTTAATTTTACGGACGAACTATTTGACATGGGCGCGCTTACCGGACCTTTTGAATATTGACCATTGAGCTGTTTACTTGAGTAAATTATTTTAATTATTTTCATGGTAAATTGTGTGGTTTTAAAATACCTTAATTTATAAATAAAACTTTATTAACGATGCGCAGTGCAAAGTTTATCATGAAAATGTTATTGAATACTTTCTAGTTTGTTTTACATCAATAAAAGTATTAGATAAATAAATAATAATATAATATATTTATTCAAAAAATTATAAGGCATAAAAATTGGTACAGTTTTGCTTAAATTTAACAAACAAACAAAAAAATAATAATATTAATAAAAAAAAACAAATAATATTTTTTTTTTTGTTTTTTTTTTTTTTTTTTATTATTCTTTAATTTTTTTTTGCTTGTTTGTTAAATTTAAGCAAAACTGTACTGGTTTTTATGCCTTATAATTTTTTGAATAAATATATTATATTATTATTTATTTATCTAATACTTTTATTGATGTAAAACAAACTAGAAAGTATTCAATTACTTACACAAGATAACATTTGCATGATAAACTTTGCACTGTGCATCGTTAATAAAGTTTTATTTATAAATTAAGGTATTTTAAAACCACACAATTTACCATGACAATAATTAAAATAATTAAACGAGGAACAAGCAGAAAAAATATTCAGAGTTTTTAAACTTGAATGAATGACTGATTTTATTTGCAAGAATATAGGTAGCTAACATAAGATCGGTTTTACTATATTCGGCATTTCTGCCGTGCAAATATTTAGATTTTACATCTTGGTTATACTTATCACTATATACTTGGTAAAGCAATTACTTATACCTTTATGAGAGTGGTATGTATTACTGCTTTGTTGTGACGGGCGAACTCGGAATACTTTCTTGCTCACACACGCACTATTTGTTTCAATGTTATTGATTATAATTATTTGCAGTGAAATTTACTATTTGAAATTCATAATTTATATTTTTAGCCGTTATAAATTAATTAATGTGCATAATTCAAACACAATGCGAATTTTTATATGAATAAATAAATAAAAATAGTTGGTTTTAATTAAAAAAATGCTTGCCATTGTTGTGTAAAAAGTATTTTGTTGGTTAATAATAACCTACTTAAAATTCCGTGCAAATAAGTAGGTAGTGACTAATTATTAAATAATTCATTTCTAGAAATTTTACAATAAGCCTAAGCCGAACAAAAGAGTCATAAAATTCAATAACCGCAGTGGGCAAAAGTCGGTGGCATCCTTTGATACTTTTGTTATACCTAGCGGGTTTCGGTAATTACATAGAGGTCTTTCTCTCATCACTTATAAGATAAGATAAGAAGCATCTCTTTGTTTGACATTACAATGATGCCCCAGTGCAACTGATAACAAGTCATTTTATGTATCAGTAACATGTGTGTCAGCAACATGTCAGACGAGAGTTTAAATTAATTTATATACAGACTGTGATTTGTGATATAATAATAATAACCTCGTGAAAGCCGAGAAAGATAAACAAATCAAGTATCTTGACTTGGCTCGCGAGGTTGTCGACATGTGGGATGTGGACTCAGCGATCATTGTTCCGATAGTTGTGACAGCCAATGGCTTAATAGCCAAGAGCCTCGACCAACACCTGAGGAGGCTCTCGTTGGGCAGCTGGATCAAGGACTTGATTCAGAAAGCGGTACTTCTGGACACGGCTCGCATCGTCAGGAGGTTCCTCTCTCTGGAGCCCTGACCGCCGGTAGCTTGGACCCTGTTCCCGATACCGGTGGGCTACTACTTTTTATATTTTTAAATGTTTTTTTATCCTTTTGTTTATAAAAATATTTAAAAATGTATTTTGTAAGTATTTAAATGAAATAAAGGAGATCATAATAATAACGTTTATTTATAAAAATGGTGCAGATTTACAACTGAATGATGAATTGATGACTGAATAAAAATAAATACAAACCATACAAGCACTTTTCTTACCATCAGTACTTTTGCGCCTTCTAGCTATACATGGAGGTAGATATATACGGACCAAGAAAGTTGGGACTAGGGTTTAGTATGAACGAAACCTGAAAACTGATTTGTTTAGAACTATTTCGTCGTTTGTTGCGGTCGGGTTTTTTGAAACAAGTCAGTTTTTTTTTAATGAAGCCACTTGTTATTAGACTATTTATTCCTTGTAGAGAAACACTGTCCGGCTGTGGATCAGACGTTATGAAGAAGAGGGTGTCTTAGAGGATAGGCCGCGGGCACCACGTCCATATCTGATAACCTCCAACGTATGGTAGACACTATTTCACAAGCGCTATATTCTCAGATGAGAAATGTTTTACGTCGAGCCAACATTGTCGTCGACACTTGTGGCGCGTGATGAATACACGCTACAAACCTAGAAATAGACATGTGCAAAACAGTGCACCACGAAGTGATGTGATATATCATTACATTTCGTGCCCAGTAATATTACATTACACCATCACTTCAAACATCACGCGTGATGATAGGATGTCGCGCCATGCGATAGCACACCATCGCGCGTTCTAATGTAATGCAATGTTCTAGTGTAATAAGACATGGCGTCAAGGAAATATAAACCCTTTTATAATAAAAATAGAGTTCTAAATAACATAATAAGTCACCTCACCGGGCGAAATACGAAATCGCACGCGCCTAGTTCCGGACTTCCGATATAAACCGAACATTGCCGATGCGATGCGTTCGGGAGGGCTCGGTTCGAGCGAGTCTGCGAGTCATGTCACGAGCTACTGCGCTGCTACCGCGCGCGTAATGTTTAGTGTGATGGTGTGATGCTTATTTTAGTCGAGTAATGTGTGATGTTACAGTACGCGCTCGGGTGATATTACGCGTGATGCATCACTCGCATTACTCAAACATGCCTACCTAGAAACGTGATTCCTAATCATGATTCTGGAAGGATATGCGCTAATAGGTGGGGCTGGATGAGTGCTGATGGTCCCGGAGAGCTTGTCCATTTCCCAGGGCGAGTAAATGGCGAAACTTACTGCGAACTATTACAAAACGTAATGGTGCCAACTGTGCTCACAGTTTATCCGAGAGCAGAGCTCCCGGAATTTATTTTTATACAGGACATTGTTTTTCTCGTTAAGTTTTTAGCGACTTAATCGCCAACGGCTTATGAAATGAAGGCTAGGCCACACCAACTTCCTAGTTCTAAATTTAAAAAAACCCGCGTTCTAACGCGTTCAATTATATGTTCTGAAGGGCATGTCTTGAATTTTTTTATTACCTACCATACAACCTTATACTGAACTGAAAATTGTAAAAAGCCTAAGAAAATTTGAATATTGTTAATTGTGTGTTTTACCTACTTACTATGTCCAATATTTTATGAATATCTTTGTTCAGTTCAGTTAATAAATAAATAAAACTGATAAAACTTCAAAATTGTATTTTACTTTTTAATTAATGCCTAACCAACAATAGGATTTATCAAATCAAATTTCTAATTAGAAAAATAAAGACAAAATGTATTATTAACTCAACGAATTAACGAATAACGAATCCCAGATCTATCTATACTAATATTATAAAGAGGAAAACTTTGTTTGTTTGTTTGTAATGAATAGGCTCAAAAACTACTAAACCGATTTAAAAACTTCTTTCACTATTCGAAAGCTACATTATCCATGAGTAACATAAACTAAATTTTATTTTGGAAAAAAATAGGGTTCCGTAAGATATTTGGGTTTTTCGGACACAAGGTGTAAAAAATCAACCAGAAAAGTTACTTATTTTGCGTACGCTGCCTAAACTATAAAAGATAGAACCATAAAATGTTCAAATTAATTGTAGATCTTATAAATATCTACAAAAAAGTCCGCGACACACTATACCTATCTATGTCGAGTGAGGCACAACAACCATTTTTTTATTTAAAAATCTTGATTTTTTTTGGACTTCATTTATACGCATTTATTTTACTCATGCTATTCATCCTTATCAAAATAAATTATTTCATCAGTAAGTACAGTTTATGTAGATAATATTTGGTCGTTGAATGAGTCCATAATATAAAAAATAGGTAATAGCAGTAGTTTGAAAATAAAAATAAATCTCGAACGGCGCGTGCGTCACCGCGTCGACAGTGCAGTCGGCCCGTCTTATCTTTCATTCGTCTATTCAAGGTCAACGGGGCGGGGCTAGAGAGCGCTTCTATGTTTTGAGTGCAAGCAAAAATGAACTTAGTGGTGATCAGGCGGAAGTGTCCGTGATAGTACCTACGTAGAATAAATTACTATACTACAACACAATAGGTACAAAGTCATCATCTGCAAACTCGAATCATTTAATTCAACTTAACCAATTACAGGCACTTTTGAATTGTCAAAGGGTCGGTCAGTCAGAAAGGTGAAGCTAGTTGCCCATTCCAAAGCGTAGGTCCATAGGTAATGGAGAAGAACGGGCAAGAAACTCCACGGACACTCTTTTGAACCATAAAATTGTTACAAAATATTTGATTAAGTACATCATTCGTGTGGAAATTAACCATGTGAAAACGATGTAGAAAGACATGCACGTTAAAAGCATCCGTTGTAGAAAAAATAAAAACAATTCTTAAATTAAAAATTTAAAAAAACAAAATTGCCTCTTCCCAACTATGTTGGGGTCGCTTTCCAGTCTAACCGTATGCAAATAGGTAGGTATAAAGGCAAATTAAACAATAACAAATCAATTAATTACGATGAAAATGATGGATGATGATGTTTTCCCATGAAAATTGTGTTAGAATGTTTGTTAACTCATGAAAATTCAAAACCCACGCTTCATAAATCACTGCCCTAATAACTATTATTACAATTTAACAAATTACCATATTATAGTCTCACAGACTACGGGTCCTTGTTTATGGCTCGTCTCGTAATTTGAACCCGTTACTTGCGGTTGGCTAGTCTTGCGCGTAATATTCACTTTCCTATTCGTGATTACATTGTTTTGTTTAATTTTCTCGCTGAAAGTGGTAATCTCGTGTCAGAATCAAGAGTCGTACAATTTGTGCCGTCCCGCGAATCGAGGATGCACGGAAATATGGATTTTGTAAGTTTTATACACAGGAATAAATTGAATTAATAAATAAAATTCCTTTTTTTTTCAGGTAAGACCCATTTTACAAATAATCAGAAAAATAACAACAAAAGGAGCTGTACCCAAAGTAAGTTTTAATAATTAAAAAAAAAACGGGTTGCACCCCGGGAGTGTCGGCAGAAGTGAAAACTTATTATTTATTTATTAAATAAATAATAATTATTAGCTAAATATCAAAAATGCACAACGTTAATATTCAAGTTAATATTGAATATTAACGTTGTGCATTTTTGATATTTTGGAATGCGGTTTACTCTCCCTCCGTCTTACGAATTTTCGATCAGGTCACGTGTCCTGACGCGAGTTTAACAATTTTTACCCATCACAAAAAAAATGCACAACGACGCTAAAGAAGTTTTCACTTCAAAAAAAACGTAAGTACAGCAGAAAAATCAGGATGTGTTCAAAACACATGACACTTGACTTTTCTGCTGTACTGAATGAGAAACTGAGAATGTAAAGAACTGAGAAAAATCAGGATGTGTTTTGAAGAAGCTACCACATCCTACTTGCTTAATAAGTATCTAATCTAGTTACATAATCAGCCTATAATGTTGCCCACTGCTGGGACACAGGCCTCCTCTCTGTGAGAGGGAGGGCCATAATCTAGATGTAAGTATAGTTATTTCAACACTAAGAATAGGCATAAAAACAGGAAACACAAAAGGATTTTATGTAGGTCCTCTAGGTTTAGTGAGAGACATAAAAGCTAGACCTCACTTAGGTTAGGTACACAAAATGGCACAAAACCTTTCCTAAATTGCTTTTTCAAACAACGTTTTTATGTAAAGGAAATGCCTGATAGAAACATCTCTATTCATACTGCGAAACAAAAATATTGTTACAAAAGTTTTTACCAAGTATTTTCCAGATCAATAGGCACGTTCTTTATGGTATTTCTATCGGTTATCAAATTATTTATTTATTTCTCAAAAAAGTGTGGTTCATACCATAGATATTTCTGTGGTTCATTCACTCTGTTACTTAGGACAAAAATAATTGAACATATATGTGTGCTTAACACAGCACAACAAAGTTACATTGAAATTATTGGTGGCCGTTGAAAAAAAAAATGACGCCACTAGTCCATACAAAGTTACTCAAACCCCTTTATAGTTTTACAATTTAGGGAAAAATCATAAAGAGTTACAAACGAATTGAATCTGGCGTCCTAGCTAGGTTACATGGTCACCTCTATTAAGGTTCGCCAGCCCACGTTCCCACAGAAGGAGTACAAAAAATCCAATAATAAAAATAATAAATAGTAAAACTGTGAAGTGTTAGTATGTGTTTTGTGTTGAGGTAGGGTGTGTATGTAGGTGTGGTGTGTGTGTGTAAACAGAAGGCAAAGAGGTTGAGTTTAAATACGGAGTTTTAGCGAGAACTCACTACGATTGTGAAGTAAGCAGGTATTCAGAGTTATCGTAGTTTAAACTGGTTAGAAAGCATGCTATCTGTTTTTTGCATTAATTCACCTAAGGGTCGATTAACATAAAGGGCTAAGGAAGGAACACGGGTGGGTTTTAGTTAGTAAGAGTCTGGCACTCCCTTCTGCTCCACCCAGAGCGGGATTTGATGATTTCCTATCATCAAAAAAAAAAAAAAAAAAAAGCGTCGATTTTTCCAACACCAGATAATTTCATCCGAGGAATAATTTTGAATTTTTGACAGTTCTGCCATACAAAATCTAGCAGACGTAAATTTTATTCTACGATTAAAAAATATCTGTAGATTGAAAAATCAGCCCAAGTATCATGATTATTTTATGTTTTTCGAATTATTGATTAACAAACCAATTGCCTTAGTTCTAAGCTAAGTTTTCTGTTCTATTCTCAGAATCTAGAAATAGGCTTCCGTCGATCTCCAACACGCTTGCATAAAATAAGAAAAGCTTATGCCGTTATTGACTTAGCGTGTCACGACCTCAGATCTTTTCTTAGTAAGAACGAGAGAGAAAAACTTAGTAAAACTCCCTTTTCCTATGAACTCTTGCATTATAATCAGCTTATAATATTTCCACTGCTGGGACACAGGCCTCCTCTCAGTGAGAGCCAGGATGGGTGATCGTAATCTACCACGCGGGCCTATTGCGGGTTGGTGGATGTCACATGTGTTCGATTTTTTTTTGGTTCTAGGACATGCCGGTTTCCTCACGAGGGTTTCCTTCACCATTTTGAGAGCAGTGTTGTGTTCGAACCCAGCCAGGCACTTCACTATGTGTATTTAATTTCACTTGCATTACATTAACAAATAATTATTACCCCAATAGAATTAAACCCAATACATACATCAACTGACAGGTCACTAATAGTCCGCAAATAGTCCGCATCTAACAACGTTATCGGCTCAAAGCATCCCTCTCCCCTCCCCCTAACCCTTCAAAGATCAGTCTTACCTACCTCACCAATAACCGTCACCTTTAATGGTACGACCCATTGTCCAAATGACGTCATCAGGCGTCCTTCACGTAACGATACGTACGTTACGTTACGGAGTCGGTCTCGAGAGCGAGGTGACACGGTCCACCGGCCAACCATACGCCACGATGGGCCACTACGGTTATACATACGTGTCCATTATGTAATTACTTAATGACGTCACGGTTCACGCGTATTGTGAGGGAATGTGATTAGTTTATTGAGTGTGAGTTTTTGTTGCGGAGTTAGTGGAAAAAGTGATGAAAGTTTGCCATATATTATCTTTTTTAGATCTTCTCGGCCACAAAACTCGACCATAAAACACTAAATTGATACGAGGAAGATTAACCTCATAATTCTGCTCTTGTAATAGCATATTCAGCCTATAACGTTCCCACTGCTGGGACACAGGTCTACTCTCGGTGAGAGGGAGTTGGCCGTAATCCACCCCGCGAGCCCCTGTACGGGCTGGAAAATGACACATGTCCTCGAGTTTTTGGATGTCCGGTTTCCTCACGATGTTTTCCTTTACAGTCTTGAGTTATTTTGATGGACAAAGAACTGACACTAGTTTTAGGCTAAAAGACCTCCTTCAGTCGTGACGTCAGTATGTCGATAGCTTTCAGAGTTGACGGAACTGTTCACAGCATGACAGGATGTCTCTAAAACAGTCCTTTGGGAATTTGTACGGGCTGGAAAATGACAGCATGACAGGATGTCTCTAAGACAGTCCTTTGGGAATTTATACGGGTGGGAAAATGACACGTCCTCGATTTTTTGGATGTCTGGTTTCCTCACGATGTTTTCCTTTACCGTCTTAAGTTATTTTGATGTACGGTCAGCATCAAAAGTCGGTTAACACTTTAGTTGTTTAAATCTTAATTATTGAGAAAAATATTCTTAAAAAGCTTATATTAATAAGATATTTAAGAATAATTAACTCTTTGCTATTACATGAAATAGAGAAAATCAATGTATCACATCATTTTGTATCAATTTAGATGATTTGTAAAAGTAACAGTGTTAATTGACTTTTGATGCTGACTGTACTTACATACAAAGAACTGACACTAGTTTTAGGCTTAAAGACCTCCTTCAGTCGTGACGTCAGTATGTCGATAGCTTTCAGAGTTGACGTAACTGTTCACAGCATGACAGGATGTCTCTGAGACAGTCCTTTGGGAATTTGTACGGGCTGAAAAACACACATGTGCTCGATTTTTTGGCAGTCCGGTTTCCTCACGATGTTTTCCTTTACCGGTTATTTTGATGTACTTACATACAAAGAACTGACACTAGTTTTAGGCTTAAAGACCTCCTTCAGTCGTGACGTCAGTATGTCAATAGCTTTCTGAGTTGACCTAACGGTTCACAGTATGACAGGATGTTTCTGAGACAGTCCGTTGGGAATTTTGGCCGGATTACAGTTCTGCACATCCCGTACAATTAGACTATGCAGTATTTGTATAATACTGTGAAAATCTGAAATCGTTCTATAAATAGGTTTCATCTGAGGTTTCAGGTAGGTTTCATCTACCTTTCTGTTTTCCGAGGCTAATTACGTCTGATTTACGTCCGGAACCGCCTATTACATGTTGCCATGTGACTTTGACATACACTGAAGGCTTTCCGGCGTTAGTTTATTACATACAGGACAAAGAGCATTGATTGGTCTAAGGATGTCAATCAAATATCGTTAAACGACGAGGGATTAAAGAAGTCAATACTGATAAGTTTAAATAAATCCTCGTAATCGGCAATAAACTCTTTAGAGCACATGGGAAAAGAATATATAAAGTAAAGTAGTGTTAGAAGAACAATAACTTATGAAAAATATTATAAGAATAATAGAGGTATTCATTCTCGATTAACTGAACTGGATTATCTTGCTCCGCGTAACTGGAATTTTCAAGTCTGCACCAGTTTAACAAAGCGATCCATTCTTTTTCAAATGCCGCGAGGTCGAAAGAACCATGATTCCATTTTAATAATAGAGATAAAAATATGACCAGAATGAATTTATAATTTAATCAAGACTAACCATTAAACTATAACTGCGATGATAATAATACACTTTAACATAAATAAAACAGTTATAGATGTATCTATCTACAAACGCACGTGTAATTATCATCAATCAACTCAGTATCTACACAATCATTTCGTAAAACATTTGTATTATAACAATAATAAAATAACAAACCATAATTTTAAACCAAATAATTATATTAAAGTATCTAAAACAAAAAACGAAGAAGCTCAGTGAACACCATCAAAGGAAAACTCGAAGAAGTGGCTTTGCATTCTGACCTGAGGCACTTCACAAATTGCTTTTTGTGTGGATTTGTTCACAAAAATCATTTAACTTCGCCCCAAGTTACAATGTAAACGGGAACTGAAAGACAGTCGGAAATATACCAATAAGCAGGCATAGATAAATAAAGGGATTTAATAGAATTGAAATAACTTCAAAGACATTGGGGGAGGGGTCATAAATGGTAAAATGTTAGAATTGAATCCATTATATTCATATATAGCATAAGAAAACAGAAGAGAATTCTTTTTTAAAAGCAGTTATCGCACACTCCTTAACCATATGAATGAGTAAATCACGCCAGTTAAATAAAAAAGAGTGATTTTTTAATAAATATCAATAAAAGTATACGAAGCTACGGACAATTTACAATGACACGGGGCAATACGAGAGTCCGTGCGAAAGAATTTTAAATAAAGGCATATCTGATTCGCAAGGGGATGCAAACACAATAAATATTTAAAGAATTGTTTCATGCCGACGTGGGAATGGAAGAAAAACAGTTTACGAGATTTTATCAGTGTTCGCAGCTTGTTTGCGAAGTGAAACATGTTATTAAGTTGTTCATAGATGATAAACTACGTGGAGTAGAACACGTCTATTATGCATTACCACAGGCGGCGTCGACTTCCTTCGATACAAAGTCGCCGCAGGAATTTTAAATAATCCTGTCATAGTGTTTGCTATTTACGTTTCTAGCTCCTTATTCAGGATTAGGCATTCGAAGTTAGTCATCTTATTTATTTATTTTAGGATCTCCAACAAAAGTTAAACACTGAACATTACATATGTAATGTTCAGTGTTTAACTTTTGTTATAGTTAATGGACGACAAAGTATTTAGTAGGTTTACTCCTTGAATTACAGGAGACCACTGCATAAAACCTTGTGCTATATTTAGAATTTAACTTCGAATGAACAGATATTTTATATACAGCTTGCAATATTTGCTATATTTCAAAATCGTTTGAAGTTATTTACTTAATTTGAATCAATGAAATTACAGATAAGTTCAAACTTCTCTTGCTATAGCCACCTAACTTCGTCGAACTTTGAGTGGCCCAGGGCTATGAGTTAATGTTTAACCAAAAGGATATAATCGAAGGCTAACTTTGACTGATTGCGTTTCATTTCCCTGAGTCCAGTTATTACCTGGACCTCACTTGGAAATGTGTTTATTGAGTTTAAATACAGGTTAAGCTTTTCTTAGATTATTGCTTATAAACATTGGGGTGTTTGTTGTATCTTTAATTTACTTGTAACTGTTTTGAATTTATGGTCTATATTGCTCTATATTCACCCCTAAGCCACAAGCCCTAATTTCAGTCCTGAGAATATTGTTTAGTTCTGGAACTTTCTAGACTGAGTAGCAAGTTATGTCTAAACTTCCAGACTGTTTCAGTTCTAAGTCTAGTGAAGTAATTTGTATGTTACGTGTTACGTTATTTAAGGTAAACTTCTCAGGCAAATACCTACATGAAAGTGGTTAGTGGAAAACACTATTCCATAAAGATAATATTTGTTTTCGGACTGTTCAACGAGGTGACAGCGTGACGATGCTATGACGTAATGATTTATAGTGTGTACTAACGTTATTTGGCTCGTGAATCCTGCTGTACAGCCGAGACTGAACGATTTTTTATCGTCAGTTACCAGCCCTAGGGGTTGTAAAAATGTGAATCCCCTTAAAATCCGGCCATTGCTTTTAAGTGACGCCTGTTCAAACACGCGGAGACTGTAAAACGATGTTGTTTTAATATTTAATGATGCCACGTAATTTAATTTTGTTTGCGAAACGTTACGAATTTACTAAAGCAGAAAGTACTAGATATAAATTCAGACGTTTTTATGGTGTACAAAAATAGGTTGATGGCGTAAAGATTGATGAATTTACTTACGAATGTTTGAGAATCAGTTTCATCAAATTAAAGTACCGAAACAAACTCTCGGAATTATACGGGTACGTTAAATAACCGAACAGATGTAAGAAACCTTGGTAACAATGTTGAAGGCGCACAAACTTTAAGTAGAGCTCTGGGTATGCTTGTTGCCACAACTTTTGAAATTTCAGTTAACAATTTATTACCGACGAAGCAATTTAACAAACTTAGCAAAGACAGTTATGTCAGATCTTAACGCTGTACAATTGTACGGGGGATTACATGTTCCTCTGTGTCTCGGAAAAGTGGGACACGGGCACTGAGCTATATTAAAGATGTACGAGAAGTCTCGTCTTTCTTACCTGAAGTTTTGATTATCAGCTGTAGCGGAGAATATTTTATTTCAGAAAACTTATCTTTATCAAATGACACAAAGAATTGAAAGAATAGACTGTGATATATTCTGCCGATCGATTCTGTAAAAATCTCACCGTGAAAAGTTAGGTGAAGTGAGCTTAGGGTGAGCTGTCAATAGTGGCAATCCTTTGAATTACTTGGAATGACAGCTCACTCCACGCTCACTACACTTAAGTTTTCACGGTGAGATGGTTACAAAATCGCACTGCAGTTTTCTTTTTACCTTCATTTTCCACATTGTCCGCAAACTAGAATTGTTAAGTAAATTCATTACGGAATTGCAGATCTCTGCTTCTATTATAAAAATCTGGAGCATGCATTGTGCAGCGGCATTATCTGTTTTGTTTGTCAAGCGTTTGCAATTAAATTTTATTCCTTTATTGTTTTCTTTTTTTCGTTCATTTTCACTGTCATTTTTTCCATATCTTTCATGCATTTCATTCGAATTCGACTTTCCTAATTGTTACATTCCGCCATTTTCCTTCCCATTCTATATTTAGCGTAGAAAACCGTCTCTTTATCTGATAATGTTTGTGGGATCCAATTCCCGTTAACTGATATGTGACTAATGAACCGGGCACGACTGTTATCCGGGCATACGGCCGGATAGACAGGGATATCCTGCGAAAGGAGATTATCCTCACCCTCCTAAGGATAAGTGCGTGTGTGGATATGTATCGAGTTTCTTTTGTTTACTGCCTTCTTGATTTGTCTAATGCGATTTCGTGCACTTGTTTAGAGATAGTCCGTCTGTGTATGGTTTCGGGATGTATTGGAATTAGTAAACATCAGTAAAACTTATTACTGTAATTGTACAAAGCACGTGTACATTTCCCGTCGTCTATTGTATCGTACTAAGTGAGACACAGCACTGGTTAAATGCATGTGTATATTAGAAACAAAACAATTGATACAAGAGGATTCACATTGCTTCATTCATACAATAGTATAGTAGTATATATAGTAATAGTACAATCCTTCACTCCGCGATTACCACCAAAACTATCGACCCTAACATTGTATATTCCGTTTCAGCTGATCGACTTAGCTGAAACTTGGCCCAAGTTACGTCAAAGGGGTCTAATTTTGAACTCGATATTGAGTTGTCGTCTGCCGTTGTCGCCGGCTTACGGCAACACACGGCATCCGATGCAACCGTACCGTAATGCCGACCTGAACCGGTTTCTACAGAATTTAATAAAGTCTTCGTAGTTTACGATAGCAATCGTAAAAGTTTTGTGATCGTACGCGTCGAGTAAAATGTTTTGGATTTTACGATACCAGTTTTCTTTCTTGAATTAGTTATTAGTGTTATTATGTTTAATAAGATTAAGTTGTGGATTTGTTTTTTGGATTATGTCGTTTTAAGTATTTATTGGACTCTTTATCACCCGATGACAGTTTATTTGAAAGGATTATGTTGCATGGATGACATTTATTATTCAAAATTAAATGAGTTGTCAGACTAAATTGGACGTCAACACAGGTTTCGTTTATGTTTAATGTGGTATTGATTCCTACTTTACTTTATTTCTAATAAATTATTCAGACAGTAAAATACCCAGCCATTTGAAACCGCAGCGGCAATCAAATAAGATTAATAATAAATATCCACGTGGCTGTCACTTGAATAGTAACAGTAGCACCAACAATAATATACAATTACAGTCCATATCATTTACATCAATAAATATCCATCGAAAAATCAATAAAAAATTCATTTATCTACCAAAAGTCATCGAGAAGAGTAGCGTATTTTCCAATGTCGCATTCCCGAGGGTGAAATAAACGTGAATTTTATACCTACATATCGTGGGTCGTCTGCCCCGACATAATTCAAATTAAGCTCATGACAGAAGGGTCGGCCAAACGGGGTAGCACTTGGAGGGTCGAAAATGTTTGGAGAAGGCTCTTGTCTGTATAATTTATCTTTCAGATCTGTTGGAACGTCTTCTTGCCTTGTCGGATTGTGAAGTGGTAAATGTTTTGATGTCCCGAATAATGAGATCTGGATGGTGCTTGATGTTGACGCCATCTTGAGTGGGTTTTTGTGATTTTAGATCGAGTATGTCAGGGAATTATGTTTTAAGTCAGTATGCCAACTTGTTTGTATCAATTAATATTGGGAAATATTTAATTGATCTACCTATTCCAAAACTTATTAAACTACAAAATATGTGATAAATGACCAGCGAGCTCTGCATCGCAGTTACTAGGACTCCAAATTAGGAATTACGAGTATTTAAGGTTCACAAAAAGAGGCGCATTCATTACCTATATTATTAGGAATTCATGTTCATTAATATTTTTAGGAAAGCAAAATTGGAATTATTTGATATTCAATTAAATACATGCCATCAAAATTGTTACTGTTACTTCATTATTATTCGACGAAGCTTTATTAGAATAGTGGTGGCCCAGTGGTAACTGCCTCGACTTAACTACGATTTTAGGTCGTAGGTTCGAACCCAGACAGGCGCTTTACTTTGTCTAAATTATTTTATCTGCAGTGCGATTCTGTAACCATCTCAGCGTGAAAACTTAGGTGAAGTGAGCGTGGAGTGAGCTGTCATTCCAACTAATGCTAAGAATTGACACTATTGACAGCTCACTGTAAGCTCACTTCACCCATCTTTTCACGGTGAGGTTTTTACAGAATCGATCGGCTGATCTCAAGACGGTGAAGGAAAACATCGTGAGGAAACCGGCATGTCCTAGAACCAAAAATTCGATGGCGTGTGACATCTACCAACCCGCACTGGGCCCGCGTAGTGGATTACGGCCCACTCCCCTTACAGAGAGGAGGCCTGTGTCCCAGCAATAGAAACGTTATAAGCTGATTCATCATCATCTGCCTCGCCTTTTCACTACTATGTTGGGGTCGGCTTCCAGTCTAACCGGATGCAGCTGCATACCAGTATTTTACATGGAGCGACTGCCTATCTGACCTCCACAACGACCACAACCCAGTTACTGGGTAATACTATACCCCTTGGTAAGACTGGTTGTCAGACTTTCGGGCTTCTGACTACCCGTAACGACTGTCAAAGATCCACGAATGACAGCCGGGACCAACGGCTTAACGTGCTTTCCGAGGCACGGAGGGGTCTCAGTATGTAAAGATGGTCACCCATCCACAGACCAACCGCGGCAAGCGTAGCTTAACCTGACCGGTCGACCTGTGCGGCTGTTATTATTTAGCCACGGGCCCCTCAACGTTATAAGCTGATTATGAATAAAAATTAAATTTTCCTTTTTACCAAAACGTTCTAACTGTATCATATACATAGATACATTTACATATCAATAGTTACACATTGCTGAGCGCAGGTGGATATCGTTTCCCATCCATCATTCACCAATGTACGGTCCCCTATGCAACTTTGAGTTGTATGTAAGTACTCACTTGAATTAATAACAGAGCAATATAAATAAGTGGTGAAGGGTCTATACATACAGAACAGTTCTTTTTTTTTGTCCACTTTTTAATATATGACATTTATAAAAAAAAACACACATCGTTATTGGTACAACGAAGTTGGTCGCAGTTTCTATTATTTCGTAAGGATACTTGGTTATTTTTTGTGCATTCGCGATTTATTTGCCAAAAATGTAAACAAATATGAGTTTTTGGAAAAATAACTTTAAATCCTACAAAATAAAGTTCAGTTTACGCTACGACTTCAAACATTTTTATAACTTTTTCAATAATGCTAGTCACTCTAAAATCAAGTTAATTTTCATTTTTATAAAGTTGATATTTGTTTAACTTGAAATAACATCAATTTGAAAAATAAGTTTGAATAGACTTATGAAACCGAGACCTTACACAAAATAACTACACAATCTTCGTCTATGCACAAAACAGAACCAATCCAAAATAAAGACAGTCGTCACTCAATAACCAACACTTCAATACAGTACTTTTAGGTCCCCAAATAGGAATAGGAGTGGTTCTCAAAAAGAGGTGCATTCATTATAGTCTTCAATAATATTTCTAGGAAGGCAAAATGGTATGCCTATAGATTTTAACTGCTCTCTCTTGCGCAAATATTATATTAGAAATGTGACGTAACTCTTCAAAACTTTCATGATTTCATGTCGTTATTCCCCATAGTGATCAGGAATGCGAATCCCGTGTCGAGCAAATGGAATAATCCGACTCTAATGAGTATGCAGTTCTGAGATGATTAACCTTCTAATTAATACAATTCATCAGAAGTGCTTACGTGATTTTACTAGTGAACTGTTCACTAAAAGCAGGTATTTAATGGGTAACTCTGATAATTTTATGTGGATTGAACAACAGACATATACTTTTACGCTTTTTTTCCACTGTGCCTACAAGGAGCTGTTCATTGAGGGGGGAGGGGGTCCGAACAAGTCTTATTTTTTCTTACGGGGGTGGGGGAGGGATCTAGATTGTTCTTACGTAAGATCACAAAAGTAAAGCAACGAACACAAGTTTTTAATTTTTGATGCTTTGTCTTTGCAATTTTGGTAGATACTAATCTTACGTAAGATTGAAAGGGGGTCAGGGGGTTCATCCAGGTCATATTTTTTCTTACGTAGGAGGGGTCAGAAACTGGTCAAAATTATCTTACGTAATAAATGAACAAAACAAACGCGCCCCCAAGTGCGCTCTCAAATATTTACCTACTTAGGTAATAATTAGTTCTTCATAATAACCAATACTGGAGTAACCAACTTCAGATTTATTAGGTATCTCTAATCATAAAATGAACTACGTTTCCATAGTAATTTGGTGTTTCATCTTAATAATAAAACTCATAAGATATATTGGTATTTTATGAGTGAAACTTAATTACCGATTAATAGCGCCAGCTGTTACAGACGATGTCCACCACTGATGGCAGACGTGCACTACTAATTATTTTAACTCAAAAATAATTAACCTATTGAATGAAACAAAAAAAAATAAGTTGAATCTAGAATTAAAAAGCATTAACAAAAAGTTATCGTCATAATATGATATAACAACAGGTAGGTAACAAAGCTAACAACAAAGAAGTAAAAAGTCTTTATTCCATTGTTATAATTCTAATAACAATACCCAGTATTTTACCTAGCCAGGTCAAACACGTGTATAAAATTTTAAACCAAACATATATTAAAAGGGCGCCGAGGCAATCCCCAGACCTGACAAAACTCATAAATACTGGATATGTATCTGGACATTGTCCTGGATATAACGCGAAATATAACGTAAATATTAGGGCACCACAATACGGGTTTAATCTGCGCCGACATTGTTTCGCTTTATGAAGGGTCATGTAGGACTTACCATCGTAAAATACTGGACATTGTTTAGACCAACAGAATTTATTAAAGCCCTACCAACTATACTTTTTAGGGCTCTGTACTGAAAGGGTGTCAACGGGACCCTATTACTAATCAGGCTCTGCTGTCCGTCCGTCTGTCACATCTTTTGAACCGTAGGTAATACGGGCTGGTGTCCGCAACTCCACGTCAAAGCACATACTTTGCGTTCGTCATGTATTTTTTACAAACCGTAATAGGTAGAAATTTTAATTTTTGAGTGTTTACTACTATGACCACTATTTCAATAAATAAAATAAAATTTAAAATTAAAGTGGGTCTTCATATACAAAAACCTTAGGTACTTATATATTTTTTACTATTTAAAGTATTTAAAAAATATGTAGTGTTAAATATTGTACGGTGTTTCGGAACCCGTTCGTGTGTGAGTCCGATTACACTTGGATAACACTGCAATACAATCTGTCGCGTGTAAAGCTTATTTGATTACGAGTATTCGACGCGTCACAAATATTCCGTTCGTTACCGAATCACTCGTGAAAGCATGAAAAAGTCATCACTCACAAACGGCAGATCCCAGTCGAAATCACTGTCGAATTCGGAATATGCAAGTGATGAGTTTTACACGAACACGATTCGAAGCTTCGACACCGACCTGTCCACTGTCGTCTAAATTGCAGAAAGCTTTACTGAATAAAATCCTCTTAGCGCATTCGAATTCATTCCGAGAGGGAATAGACAAGCCATTTATCCACTAAACCTGCCACAGTTTAAGCTTAATGCAATGTTAAAGAGCGGAGGTTGTAACTCCTTGCACACGCTTAATCTGCTCAAAGCTGTTTTGCATCAATTGTTCTGCCTTCAAACGTTTAACTCTGTTCCTTCCTTGATTCATGCATATGTTATACTGACGGCTGTTATACTGACGCTAGTAAATTTTTCTTTATTTTTCGTTCACACATTGTCATCCCTGTTCAAGTAATCTCCACTCAGCTTTATCTCGACTCTCATCCAATCATTTGCCGGAGCAGGTCTGACATCCAATTAACAACATTCTGATGACAAATCATTAATACGCTTGTTGTATAAAACAGTATAAGTACTGAGAGAGAGAATGACGGGCCATGAATTATTCATCGACGAGTCCCGTTAACGTACACCAACAGATTTCGCCATCGAGGGCGCAACCCTTACCGCCGAATTTTTTTCATTCGTCACATTCACGAGTGGTTCGTTGACGGAAAGGTTTTAATTAATGAAATGCAAACTGATGTCCAAATTCAAGTGTGCCGTCGCGACAGTATTTTGTGTTTGAAAAATTTAAATGCCTGGCTTTTATCAGATTACGCGGGATGGCGGAATTGAGATGATATTTTTATTTCAAATAGGAACTTTGCAAATAAACGAAAAGTTTGCCAGCATTTGCTGATTTATTTATAGAGCACTTTTGGTGGAATCAAAATTAAATACAAAATTCCAGTTCTCAATAATTCAAATATAATTAATCTTCTACTAATCCCGAGGAAATCTACATTTCTGTAGCAGCTGACAGGAAATCGATGGATGACGTAACGTCGTGAGCACTTTGACTGGGCTCTAAGCCCTGGTTTCAAGGCTAGGAAGGAACCAGTCAATATTAATGGTCGTGGGGAAGTCTTACGTCATTTCATCGGGCAGCTAATTAATCAGGACCCTCCTCATGTGCACGATTAGCCTTTCGTTCTGTCGCACGTAATGATATGGATAGGACGGATTATCAATCGCTTTCAATTTATTACACTCACCTTCGCCGAACCTTTTTGGTGAAGGATCTCGTTTTACGGGTATTACTTTGGATATAGTTTTTGGTTTAAGCTATTTGCTATTTTATACCTATTTGATTTGGTTCTTTTTAAAGTTGTGTTATTTTTCGAAGTATGGATCTCATCATCATCTGCCTAGACCCCAACATAGTTGGGGTCTTCCAGTCTAATTAGATGCAGCTGAATACCAGTATTTTACATGGAACGACTGCCTATCTGACCTCCACAACCCAGTTACTGGGTAATACGATACCCGTTAAGACTGGTTGTCAAACTTTCGGGCTTCTGACGATGCGTAACGACTGACAAAGATCCACGAATAACAGCCGGGACCAACGACGTAACAAGCTTTCCGAGGCATGGAGGGATTTTGGACTCTTGGTATGTAAAGATGGTCACCCAGCCACGAACCAACCGCGGCAAGCATAGCTTAATCTGATCGATCGACTCGTACGGCTGTTATTACTAACTTAGCCACAAGCCCCACTATAACTCTGTATCTATGATCTAAAAAACAAAATTCTAAAAGTATTGACTGTTTTTTTCTGCTTGTATTTTTACATTCATCAATCTACTCTTGTATGCATATATAGTAGAAAATACACCACATATGCATAATGAATGTAGGAACGTGTAAAGTTAGCTTCCCTGCTACACGCGCGGAGTTTTTATTCTGTCAATATGTAACAGGAAAAACTCCCGGATACGTCACCGGATGGGCACTCTCTCACATTTCCCCATTGTATTTCAGAAACAAAAAGGGGTGTAAAGAATTCACAAGTTTTCATAAGAAAGCCAAGGGTAATGTCGCTTTTATTTCAAACTAGCTTTTGTTCGTGACTCAGTCCATGTAAAATTTCTTGCTCCATCGCGTCGCATCGCATCGCCCGCCTGCCCTATTACTTCGTTTACGATTGGCGTTATTTCTGACTTTTTTTCTTATTGCTTGGCTCCTAAGGGTCGTAGCATGATGTTAAATATCCTATAACCTTACTCAAGAATTAGGCTATCAAAGGCATTTTTTTTTTAAATACGACTAGTAATTCCAGTAATTCCAGAGATTAGCGCTTTCAAACAAGCTCTTCAACTTTATTATCACTATATACTTTATAATATTAACCTAACGCATAGGCGAGATACTAAATGCTAACAAGCAGTGGTGTAAAATTCTAGTTCCATTCAGAAATCTAATCAACACGCTTGTACTCGTACAAACCAGTCTAATAACGCTTAAACAGAACTGGGTACTAAATCTAGATGTGATTTATAATGATTATATCGTAATTTACGCGCTAGTGAGTTCTAAGTACTTGTTCATACGTGTAAATAATTCTAAAATTATCCTTCATGAAATCCAGAATAGAACAGTGTCTGCCGTTGTTTGTCCTATCACTACGTCTCAAGAAGACAGACCATTTTAAAGACGCTAAAAATATAATCATTGAAAAATTATAGTAATATTAAAGAAAAAAAAGAAAGCAAATACATTTATTAAACACAAACTAAAAGATACACAATACACCAGATACATACATCAGATAAAAACAAAAATCAGTAAAGATAAAATAAAAAGTGTAGAGTCCGGTGTTAGAAATTAGCAGGAAAGTGTGCCTCACGGCTACGCCAAAAAAGCCCAGATCAGCAAAAAGTTATTAATTGGATAAGCGATACTCAAATAACTCTTACAGCACGAAATGCTTGTGGAAGTAAATAAATTCAACCGATGAATTTAACATGAGTCCTAAAGCGATAAACTTACGCACATAACTTATATATGTCGCATCACATATGATGAAATAACTAGCTAGCTAAGAAAGTGGAGCGTGGCAATTTTCTAGGCCCTGACCAAACCTGTTAGGACTACTCCCGAGGACAACATTATCTTCATATAGATAGATGGCTTTAAAATTATTGTTTCTCGCAGATGTCAACTGGACAGCGCTTGGTCCATCCATTTGTACCGTCGCCAAATTATACGCTGCGGGAGATACAATTTGCGATTTCTATATTTACTTCCATTTCCTATCATTATCTAGAATTATAGAAAACAAGTATATTGTATGGAAGCAAAAAATTTAATTCCTTTACGCAACTAATCCAATTTTCCTCTCTCCCTTTTGTAATTTTCTCTCGTGAAAATCACAATCAATGCTTTGTACTGCAACAAAGTTTCTCTGAAAACATAGGAGTGAAAAAAACCAGGACACTGTGAACAACAATTTTAGCCTTTGACTTTGTAGCTAACCCAATTCCAGCGGCGAATATTAAAATCCGTGTGTTTTTCTTATTTCTACAGCCACTAGAACATAAAGCCGACATTCTAACAAATATGCAAAGGGTTCCGTTTTAATGGTTGAAAATTATCAATCATGAACATGGGTCAAAAGCGGGGCTTGTCTATCCAAGCCCATCATTGATTGAACCTATACCATTATTATACCAACTACATTATTACCCGGAGATTACATTATAGCATCGGATTCTCCAAGTTTTATAGTAGTAGGAACCATTTGAGACAGTCCATGGTTAGGTACAGCAATATCTTTTACGTCGGGGTTTCTTTTTGGACCGTTTCTGATCGTTTCTGTCCAATGTTTTTCGTACTTGTGAAATATAGCGATTGTTTCGTTTTCTACCTCAGTTGTTGTCCTTTTTATTTAGGAACACTTTTCCGAGATTACATTTTCCATTTGATCCTTATCGAAGTGATTGGAGTGTATTTTTCGTGTTTCTATTTGTCTAATAATAATACGTTTTCGTTGTCTTGATTTCGTTGTTTTTATTCTTTCGGTTTTTTCGGGATCTGATATCAGATTTAAATTTGGTAACGTAATCTTTTGGTACCGTAATCTCTTAATTTCAAAACTTAATTTACTTTGTAACTCGATACAATCTTTCAATTTTAAGAATATTATCTTGACGGGTCCTTCGAATGTATCCCGCTCTTTATCACCTTGGCTCCCATTCCCGTGGCCCCCTTATCCTAAAGATGAAGACATTCAAAATGTATTCTTATCTTTATTATAATCTGCTGTACAGTTAATAGGGTTGAATATCAAACTGACACGGTATAATATTACGTCGAGAATTCCTTGCGTTGTTCCATAGATATTCAAATATTTAGAATAGAGCTATCAGCTACTTATTTTTGTAAGTTTTATTGCCTAACGTTTATTTTACCGATAGTTTTAATATATTCTTGTTTTTCTTGTTTATTTCCATATGCGACGGTATTTATGGCAAACTTATTTAAATACTAATTATAGTTTTGACATTTATGTGAAAGCTATAAATTCTTACTATCAGTGTAATTTGCCGACGCCGACGCGGCGACGGTTATGTGAACGAACGAGTATTGTTCACGGTAATAAATAACTTTTGTTGTTTATTCTAATGGTTTGGGTAAATTCGCTGGTCACAGATTTTATGAAAATTCCGTAAGTAAAGATGTGCGTTTCCACCAATCCACATCTTGGCTGAGCAATATCAAATCAAATTCAAAAGTCATTTTTTCAAACTAAGCCGAGATTCAAAACTTTTGGGTGTCAAAATTACGTAAGAGTCAAAATTACGCAGTCCTCCAAAGCGCCCAAAGTCCCCTTCACCACTTCATAGTGCTTTACCTGGGAAGAAAAAGTGGCGCAACAAATTCCCCAACAGCACAGACCAACAGCGTGGTCGATTTTTTAACATGAAAATACATTTTTTTCCTCTTAAAATATAAGCAAACACTTTTTAACATAAGATTTATAATAACTTAATTAGTTGTACCATAAAACTAATAAGGTTTGTAATGGGCTCCCGTATTTTCTCTAAATTAATACAACTATTCTTGATAACCAAATTAGAATCACGCTCGAGCTATTTATTTATATTAGGATTATTTATATTAAGGGGCACTAACTATTTAGATTCAAACTTTGACTATTCCACTTTAGTAGATAATGTAAATTACTTTGGTAGTACCTAAGTATGTTGAACTTTATTACCAGGAATTTGTAAGTAACATTGTTGAAGTTAGAACAATTCCTTTTCCATGCTTACAAAATGCTCCAAAACTACCCAAGCTTATTATTTAACCGCGATAGCTTATCTTAATAATTTTTTATTTCCTATATTTCATTCTACTAAAATCCATAAATGCCCATCCTATCAAATAAATCAACTACTTTTATGTATACTGTTACTTTTATTTTGTACTCTATATCCAAACTAAAATGTCCATATTGCGGGGCGTACGGCCGGGCGGGCGTTTATATGCAAAACCCTGTCTACATGGAGCAACAGCTAACAGAATACCACCAAACAATACTGCAGTTGACCAACATGACATGTATAATGTGTATTACAATATCAACCTTAAAAATATAGAGATCAGTAAAGTAATTTTTCCTTCAGCATTAATTGGAGGACTGCTACATTTTCTTCCTAACTCTGTAACCAAACTAAAATGCCCATATTGCGGGGCGTACGGCCGGGCAGGCGTTTATATGCAAAACCCTGTCTACATGGAGCAACAGCTAACAGAATGCAGCTAAACAATTCACGTCGCTCGCCATTAGGCGGCCGGCCAAAATGTCTTCGTCTGTATTTGCAGTTTTGTCTGTATTTTCATGGTATTAAAGTTCAGAAGTCATTCCTGAAGTTGGGATTGCTTTTAGATGTTGCACCGTGAGATGGGTTTTTCTGATTGGTAGATTTAATTGAAGTTAGTAGTTATAGTAGTTTTCACTTCATTATAGAACTCTGGGTATTATAATATTATATCAAGTTCGAAGCAATTCCTCCTAATACTGCCGTATTATTTTTGTTTTGCATTTAAATATCCTTTCCTCTCCTTATCGTCTTCAGTTCCCCTGATACTTTCAAGCCGAGGAATACCGAGGGGAAGGCTCTGTACTCCTTTAGGTTTTTATTTATTTAAAGGCAAACTAAACACATACACAGCATTAACCCATAGTCTTTGTCACTATTTTAGGTCTAGGTGTAAAGATATTTATTCTTCAAAAAGACACGACGTAAGGGTGTTATTTGTGGTTAGTCTTCACATCTGACCAAGATTATGTCTGGATTTTAAAAGAGACTGTGACCTCTGAGTGTCTTACGGCCTTTCTTCTTAAAGTAGTCATATAGGAAATGCCGACCTCATGTAGTTTCTAAAAATATAATTGACGCGTAAAAGTGTTTTTACAAACCAACTTTCAGAAATAATTCGTTCATTGATATAAAGGAACAGCCGATCGATTCTGTAAAAATCTCGCCGTGAAAAGTTAAGTGAAGTGAGCTTAGAGTGAGCAAAAATATTATTAAAATCTCGATTATGATTGTAAATGTTTGCTTGGTCAATCCATAGCGTCAGTGGGAAGACACTGACAGCTCACTCCACGCAAGATTTCACGGTGAGATTTACACAGAATCGACCGGCTGGTAATAGTGTCAATCCCTAGCATTAGTTGGAATGACAGCTCACTCCACGCTCACTTCACCTAAGTTTTCACGGTGAGATGGTTACAGAATCGCACTGCAGGATCATTGTTTACGCAAACCTGACTCAACCGAAGAGGAAGGCACTATATCTCTTTCTCTCTCTCTTATTAAAGGAACCACATTATCTTGAAGATCAAACGCGCTATTTAAACTGCAATAAGCAGCAATTACACATAATATTACTGCCACCATAAAGCCTATATCCTTTTCAACGATGTAATTATACCTTCTCACTGAAATTTTAATGATTCTGTTTTCAACCTGGACGATTATGGCCCATTAAAGTTAAATAGTTTTGTTCTACGTTTTTTTGTTTTCATATTCACACATTGAATGTTAAAGTTTGCTGGTATTATGAAGATGTTTTCAATATTAATAATCCTAACATAATAAAAGGCCTTGTGAAGGTCGCTGGAACCCGTTGGATGCGAGAAGCACAGAACCGGTCGAAGTGGAGGTGCTTAGGGGACGTCTATGTCCAGCCAGTGTCGGCTGTAATGATAATGATGACGAATAAAAGAGTCCCTGTACAAAAGGCAGAGTTATTGCACTTACGACAGCTAAAGAACCTCTTACCTATATGATTTACATTTAAAAAAATCGTTTATAATATTTTCTTATTCTTTCATTCCCACTTCTGGGCAAAAGCCTCCACTCTCTTTCCATCTCTCTGTCCAGCTGCCAAGGACCAATCTTTATTAAAGGAGTCTACACATCCCGCTATCGCCGTCTGGGCCCGCTGAGAATATTATTTTTACACGTACACCAAAGGGAAGCCGCAAGCTAAGCAAGTGTTAAATAAAGATGTCTTGCACAGACATCCCTTTATGTGTGTGCCAAATTCACCCCAATTATACTTAGTGTAGGTACCAACTACCAAGCTACCTAAATCTTACACTTATGCAAGATTCAATACCGATTTTCTCCCAAAATATTGATGAATATTTTATAGTGTTAGGAACATAGTATTACCAACACCTTACTATTATGAAATAAGTCTTTTCTCGAAGTTGCAATTTTAATTTCACGAGAAAATGCTTTTAAATTTTTCGTAATATTACAGTACACATAGGTGGCATAGGTTGGCACATAGATAGGTACAGTCAAGATCATAAATATCTATTTATGCTTTTGACTGTAACTACCTATGTGCAAATTCCTGTGGATCATGTGTATGACCACCGTATGTGCAGAATGTGTGGTGCATACTGCAGCGATGCAAAAGCACCTCTTCCGTTGAATGGAGACAAGTGTGGCAACTATTGTTATTCAAAAGTCGTTTATATATGGACGTTGGGTATATGGCCCATATACTTATCGCTCTTAGCTCTAGAGCCCGTATACCTCAAGTATATTTAGAGCCCAATATTATTATTGGGCTCTAAATATACTTGAGGTATATATGGCTCCTGCATTCTGACGAGGTTGACACTTACCGTTGAGGTAAAGTATCGTTTTATCACCGACATGAAAGTTTATAATTGAAAAGTACCATAATATGTTATTTGCTCGCAAGCGCCCTGCAAAATATAATCAAAACTTAAGCGGTGGTTGTTATTTGTTATGATGAATTCGTACAAAATGATCAATTTTTTTTAATTCGTTTTAGTTTGAAAAAAAACTTAAGTCAAGTGAGAATCCTGAAAATCTGACAGCCAGTCTTGCCAAGCGGTAGGTACGAGTATCGAGCTACGCAGTAACTGAGTTGTTGAGTTTAGATAGGCAGTCGCTACATTTAAGTACTGGTATTCAGATTAGACCGGGAGCTGGCAGCAAAATAGTGGAGAAAAGGCTAGGCAGATGATGATGATGAATTGGCATAAGAGCTCAACTGCCACTATTGAGACACAATTACTTCTTCTTTTATTACCGAACTTAGGGCTGATTTTTCAATCAACAGATTTTTATTCGTGGAATAAAATTGACGTCTGATAGATTTTGTATGGAAGAACTGTCAAAAATTCAAAATTATTCCTCGGATAAAATTATCTGGCGTTGGAAAAATCAGCCCATAATAAGCTTGCCTCACAGACAGGTTTAAGTAAGGATGTAAAATCAATAGCTTAAAGAAAACATAATCACTACTGTCAAAGCTTTGAGACCGATCTGTTGGAAGCTGTCATTAAGCAGTATAACATTCTCTTGGTTAAAACAAGACCTAGTAACCTGTTGCCTTCGAACATTAATGGCCTTTGCCCGTAATTACCTCTTACGACTGCCTCGAGAAGATAAGTAACTGCTACTTATACTTACCTAATACTTATATTTAAGTTTATCTCTGCAGACAACTTAACGAACCGGTAGTTAGTTTACAGAAAACTTAGAATTTCTTGCTTGTTTTTCTGCAACGGAGTGTAATTTTATTGTCTTTCAAACGACGGTTAGTTTTTACTGTGCTTTAATAGTGAATCGGTGTTATGGTGCTAGTAAAATACGCCTATAAAATTGAATTTACCTTAATTTAAAACAAACCTAGTATTTAAATGGAGTATACATTCTTTGGGCTCTATTTTTATTCAAAATACATACCAAGCAAAATCATTAGCCTCCGTTTAGGCTCCGCCGCAATCGGATAATAAGCAGTGAGGTAATTGCGTAATACACTAACAGTAGCAAAGGCTTTCATTTTGAGAGTTCAATAACATTCATTGCGTTATTAACGTTTTGAGACAGACACATTTTTCGAACATATGAAGCAATGGATTAGCAATATCCTTCAAAATGATCCAGATTGTTATTGATGGTGTGTTACGCAATTAGGGTGAGGAAGGCCCGTCTGATAACGATTAGTCACCGTCGCCGGCGCCAAAGGTATCGTAGGCCTTTTCTTAGAACGAAGACAATGCCTTTATTGAACTTTATTAATATGGCTAAAGGCAAGGGTGTTGCTCTCAATGTAGTCTTCTCTCTTCGATAACTAATGAAGCTTTGACGTCGAAGACTGCCTACCTTTGTAAAGTGAGAGAAATTATTTTATATCAAACTGACACACCACGCCAATTTTCAGTGTTATAGACTACCTTTGTAAAGTGAGAGAAATTATTTTATATCAAACTGACACACTACGCCAATTTTCAGTGTTATAGACTACCTTTGTAAAGTGAGAGAAATTATTTTATATATAACTGACACACTACGCCAATTTTCAGTGTTATAAACTACCTTTGTAAAGTGAGAGAAATTATTTTAAATCAAACTGACACACTACGCCAATTTTCAGTGTTATAGACTACCTTTGTAAAGTGAGAGAAATTATTTTATATCAAACTGACACACTACGCCAATTTTCAGTGTTATAGACTACCTTTGTAAAGTGAGAGAAATTATTTTATATATAACTGACACACTACGCCAATTTTCAGTGTTATAAACTACCTTTGTAAAGTGAGAGAAATTATTTTATATCAAACTGACACACCACGCCAATTTTCAGTGTTATAGACTACCTTTGTAAAGTGAGAGAAATTATTTTATATCTAACTGACACACTACGCCAATTTTCAGTGTTATAGACTACCTTTGTAAAGTGAGAGAAATTATTTTATATATAACTGACACACTACGCCAATTTTCAGTGTTATAAACTACCTTTGTAAAGTGAGAGAAATTATTTTAAATCAAACTGACACACTACGCCAATTTTCAGTGTTATAGACTACCTTTGTAAAGTGAGAGAAATTATTTTATATCAAATTGACACACTACGCCAATTTTCAGTGTTATAGACTACCTTTGTAAAGTGAGAGAAATTATTTTATATCAAATTGACACACTACGCCAATTTTCAGTGTTATAGACTACCTTTCAAACTCAAACTCAAATCATTTAATTCAACTAAACCAATTACAGGTACTTTTGAATTGTCAAAGGGTCGGTCAGTCAGAAAGATGAAGCTAGTTGCCCATTCCAAAGCGTAGGTACCTATGGAGAAGAACGGGCAAGAAACTCCATGGACACTCTTTTAAATCATAAAATTGTTACAAAATATTTGATTACATCATTCGTGTTGAAATTAACCATGTGAGAACGATGTAGAAATACGTGCACGTTAAAAGCGTCCGTTATAAAAAAAACAAAAACAATTCAGAAATTAAAATAAGCCGAGGCAGCTAAGAGATGACCAGTCCCTACTGGCGGCGCCCGTTCACGAACATGACGTATGGATCAGCACCATTCAGCTCAACCATTTTGGAGGGAACTTAATGATCCAACACACACGCCACCACCAGCGAGACATTTGAGTGAGCATGACATACTCACAGCTGCCAGGGCACATTCAAGTCAATGAAAGACGTACCCAGTAAATGGTAGCTTTATAGAAAGTACATAGTGCTCACACGTGTGCTATGCAATTATACAATTCTAAACAATTGAGTTTATACAATGCAAAGATAGTTTTTTTTTTCCAATGTTCAGCAGCTCCAACAATGTTTCCGAATGCTAATTAGTTTATGCGCCTCTGTGGAGCAGGACCAGCATTGAGCCAAGCATTTTTGTCAGCGATGTAATCCCCTAACTTATAGTATGCTCGGCTACATAGTGTGCGTTTAATACAAGATTTAAATTTCGTTTCATTCAGTTGGAGTATGTGGGGAGGAATTTTATTGTAACATTTTAAACAGTACCCCATGAAGGATGAGTCTACTTTAGCCAGTCTGAAACCTGTTTGAACTAATTGGTCCCTATTTCTAGTCCTATAATTGTGTCTTTCACCTCTTTTATTGAAAAGATTTAATTTTTTTCTTACGTACATTATGTTTTCATAGATGTATTGACAAGGTACCGTCATGATGTTAATATCTTTAAACAGTTCCCTTAAAGAATCGCGCCTGTGGAGGCCATATATTGCTCTGATGGCTCTTTTCTGCAGAATAAAAATGGACTCGATATCTGCAGCCCGTCCCCATAGTAAAATACCGTAAGACATGATACTATGAAAGTAACTGAAATAGACTAGCCTCGCGGTATCTACATTAGTAACTTGACGGATTTTTCTTACAGCATAAGCTGCCGAACTTAGCCGTCCTGCAAGAGATGTTAAATGAGGACCCCATTGCAGCTTTGAGTCGAGCGTGATCCCCAGGAAAACAGTTTTATCGACGAATTCTAGTTTCTCTTTGTTCAATACTATGTCACAATCACTACTTTTAGCATTTGGTAAAGCAAATCTTATGCATTTAGTTTTTTTCCCATTTAATACCAAATTATTAGCAGTGAACCAATTTTGTACCTGCAGTAGGGCGTTATTTACGTCGTCAAGATTTGATGCACGCCTATTTATCTTAAAAATTAAGGAAGTATCATCAGCAAATAACACCATTTGTGGTTGGTTCTTTAATAAATGGGGTAGATCATTAATATATACTAAGAAGAGGAAAGGACCCAAAATCGAGCCTTGTGGAACACCCATTTTTACTTTTAAAGCAAGAGAATTGACACCACTTTGTAAAGTGAGAGAAATTATTTTATATCAAACTGACACACTACGCCAGTTTTCAGTGTTATAGACTACCTTTGTAAAGTGAGAGAAATTATTTTATATCAAATTGACACACTACGCCAATTTTCAGTGTTATAGACTACCTTTGTAAAGTGAGAGAAATTATTTTATATCAAACTGACATACTACGCCAATTTTCAGTGTTATAGACTTTTTTGTAAAAGAGTGACAGTTGTGGTTTCAATATAACGAGCAATTAAAGTTGGTTGGCTTCATAATTAATTTAGCTGCCTGCATCTACAAACGACCTTCATTTTCTTTCCAAGAGGTAAAGCTCCAGCTTTACCTCTTTCCACTACGATGTCTTAAGAAAATTAATTTGTATGACTAATTTAATTACCGAGTTAAATAAATAAACCAAAACATATTTCGTGGAGCGTTACAATAAAGAAGAATGACAATTCTGCCGATGTATCCTGTAAAAATGTCACTTAGTTGAAATGAGTTTGAAGTAAGCTGTCAATAGTGTCAATCCCTAGCATCAGGTGGAATGACAGCTTACTTCAAGCTTATTTTGCGTATATTTTCACGGTGAGTTTTTATAGAATAGATTGGCTGGTGTCATTTAATTTCAGAAGCGTTCATGAATAAAAGTATGTATAAACTGTCATGGGGTCAGTATATATGGAGCCAGCCTTACTGTGTAAATAACGTTTATCTAGCGAAACTTTTTTTTTTAAATATGCTACGATTATCTTTTATCTTAATTTGACCGAGATCTTTCTTTGAGAGTATTTTACGAATGTACGTGAAGTTTAAAAACGACACCCAAATTACATGGAGTCCAAGAAGGGGAAGGGAGGGTCCATTGATCGCCACTCTTCTTTGAAAAACTTATCTTGGAGAGGTTCCGAGAAATCTTTTGTCAACATAACAAACAAACAGAGCCAAAAAAATTAATTCAGATCAGCCATATTTCCACGTAGAGATTTTCATTTGTTACGAGTATTATCTTAAACAGAAATTCTGCGAAGTTTTTTTGTAATACCTACCTTGTTGTCAGTTTACTACTTAGAGATTATCAGGCGATATACATAGGTACCTGCTCGAGGATTATAGTATAGCCGGTATACAATGCCTGTTGGACAATAGGCTCATATGAGAGGTAGTACAGTTAACGAGCTAGGTACTGTCCTACAACTTGCCTCGAGTATATGGGACAGTTTAATGATACTAGACAGATTAATGTTGCGTATATTGATTCAATAGTATTGTGTCTATTCAGAGTTTAAGTTAGGTACTTTCCTTGAGACATATGCAACGAGCAAAGGCATGCTCAGTTATGCAAGTAGGAGCAGCATGTTGTCGACGGCGGGCATCGACGGGTGTCGACGGGTGCAGTGTCCTCTGTAGTCAACGCGGGTCGACGGATGTAGGTAGTTGCCTCTATCGTTGACGCGTATCGCTCGTCTATATGAGCACTTAGGGCAAATTTCTTCATTGAAACTGAACTCGATCAGCATATTTCAAGAGTCATCATTGTCATGACGGTGATGACACTGATGACTCTGACAGCTCTGATATTGACACTGACAGCTCTTGAACTTGCTTATGATGTGCATATGGCGTTCAGTTTAATTTGTGAAACGTAATTACTTAGCTAGCATGTAACCAATGATTTCCAAGCCTATACTAGAATCATATCCAAAATCTTAAGCCAGCCTTAACACTTTCAACCCAAAACACACAATAAAGTCACGTAGTACATTTTATCGCAAAAGGGAGCAAAGCCGGACTTTAGATGTTAACCCGTAGCGAACCGCGTCCGACACCAAGTTATCTCTAAGTTGCTGCTAAGTTACCTCGGCTTATCTAAGTGAGCATCGAGGCTTGATAACGCTAAACTTGCTACAACTTTGATTGTAGAATTACGGGAAAACAAAGAAGGAAGAAAGTGATAATTTATGGTTAGGGGAATTATCTAATTTGGAAGTTTGGAAGTGATGAAAGAGTTTTTAAATTTTAAGTACTTAAGGTTATTCCATCGACATTTTTGTTTTCATAAAAAAAATTTATGGTCTGTGATTATTATCAGGCTTGTTTGTTTCCAATGATGTCAGAGATATCAGTGTCTTGTCTACGATATCTAGATTTCATTGTTGTATCAAGAAAGTTATTTTGTGTTCAAGTCTTTTGTCCAATTATTTCAGAAATAATTGCTTATCATCCCAGTTGGCTAGTAAATTGAGAAGATTAGCCAAAATTGTAGACGTTTTTCTCTTATATTTGGTAGATATAGGTAGATAGTACAGACGCCAGCACATCAAGCTACTACAATCTGTCAAATATCTTTAATAGATTTTCAACTTTATCGCTAAAGCATTAAGGTTCAAGGTTGATTAGGAAAATTTGTCAGTTTCGGGTAGCTTGACCAGCTGGCGTCTGTACTTAGGAATACGAGGGTTTATTTTATTTTGAAGGTTCAAGGCACCTTAAGTCATACTAGGAATAATAATTTGCCTATAATGTTCCCACTGCTGGGACACAGGCCTCTTCGTGACGGAGTGGGCTGTAATCTACCACGCAGGCCCAGTGCGGGTTGGTAGATATCACATGTCTTCGAATTTTTGGTTTTGGGGATATTGCGGCTTCCTCCATCGTTTTGAGGGCAGTGGTGATAAAATTATTTACACAAAGTAAATCGCCTGCCTGGGTTCAAACCCACGACCAAAAAGTCATATACTATGATTGCCGACTAATCGTGGACACATCTGATACGGTATTAAAAATGTTTTAAAAGTAAACATGCACTTCTATACTTAGTAATTTTCTTACGCCCAATGCAATCGAAATTCCTTCGCGTAATATTATTTACCTACTCAATTAAAGTTTTTCAAATATTTTGAATATAAAACCAATTGGTATTTTCCGAACGAATAAACATTTCCAATACTGCCGTGGGAATATGCGAATAACAAACTAGAGCGTTATGTCCATAGTTTTATGTTACACGGATTTTATTGCATTTAATTCTAGAGTACAAAAATACAGGGTGTCAGGGACATCGACGCGTAAACTGTAACCATGAATTTGTCACTTGTTTCAAAACCCACACCGCATTGAAAACTTCGATAGGTTTAAAAAAAATTGCTGTTCCATACATTTTGACCGCGTAAGTATTGCACTTTTCTATGAAACAGTTGACTATTGTTTAGATAACCGACACTAAATTTCTACGTTACGGTCCTACAGTGGACGGCGGGATGAACTTGATGCCTATATGAGGGATTGGTCCGTATTGGCTCAGGATCGAGTTGAGTGGAAAACGAAAAGGGTGGCCTTTGCCCTGCAGAGGGACAATACAGGCTGATTATTATTATATTATTAACGTATGGTCGTCTCCTCCTTGTATAAACTAAGATATTATTTTAATCTAGCCTACCTATTGTAGCACCATTTTTTTTTCATCCAAAGAATTATGTTTAACATTTCTAATAACAAATATGAATGAGGCCACTTCTCCATTGCACAGAATTTACAACTTTAAAAGGGTTTATAACCCTTTCATACCTTGTGTTGAAATAAAAACTGACTGAGTAACACTGAAAAGTACTCAAACATCATAATTCAAAGGATCTCATAAAAGTGTATTCCCATTAATGCCGGTGCAATGCACGCTTTAACAATGCTTCAAAGTGGGTCGTGTACATTCAACGAAAGAGTTAGATATACAGGCCAATATTCATCTTTCCACTACAATACCTGACAATATTTTTTATTATTTATTATGAAAAGGGGTTTTTGTCCATACAGATATGCCAAACCCATCGTACCTTGTCAACAATTTAACTTTAATTGAGGTAACTGCGTACTAGTAGAGAAGCAAGTTTCTCTACAGACAGCTGTGCTGCTGGGGAGTTTGTTGCGCCACTTCTTCTTCCCAGCGAAAGCACTAGGAAGTTGTGAAGGACGGGCGTTTTGGGGGACTGTCTTATGTAATTTTGACGTTTGAAAAGTGCTGATTTTCAGCCTAATTTGAATAAAAGACTTTTGACTTTGATTATGTAACAGAAATAGAATCATCGTCAATTTATTTTTATTGTGTGAGTGCCTGTTATCACTAATACTAGGATACTAGGAAATGAATGCTTATATGAAAATGCGCCGTTGGCTTTTCAACGCCTGGCTCAGCGCCGACAGTTGTGTCGACGTATAGACTTACCAATGAAACGTGCTTGAAATTTAGCTACCTGTATAGTGTATACATACCTATACCTACCTATCTCCTTATTTGACTGTACAACGTTAGTCATGTAGTCTCGCCACGTCAAACTACACGCGATTATAAGACGATAATAGTCTCGACTGTTTTATGTAAATAGGTGCATAAACCATTCAGTAATTACATTACCTGACAGTGTAACTGAATTTATTGCTAATCTCATATGAAAGTTTCAGCAGTTTTGAATCATAAATACATCCTATATTATAAATGCGAAAGTTTGTGAGGATGGATGGATGTTTGTTACTCTTTCACGCAAAAACTACTGAACGAATTTTGATAAAACTTTACAGTGATATAGCTTATACATCAGAATAGGATACTTTTTATTCCGATATTCCCACAGGATCGACACATATGCTGGTGAAACCGCGGGGCTCTGCTAGTATTACATATTAGCTTTCTCTCCTTTCTAAAAACAACAAAACAATTACAAACAAATTTAATTAATTTAAAATGTATGGCTGTAAATATATTATCTCTCCTCCGTGTGGATTAGAAGTGTAAACAACAAGAACAATAAATTTTAATCTCTTTGAAGCGGTTAACTTTGGAGCAATTACTTACACAACTTTTTAAGCGAGCAATATTAACGTTAACAGGGCAAAGCTCGCTTTAACAGACGTCACTGCACACATTCCAAGCATACATAATGTATGCAATCTCTACAAGTATGCATATGTGTACAGATGCCAGCACATCAAGCTACTACAATCTGTCAAATTTCTTTAATAGATTTTCAACTTTATTGCTAAACCATTAAGGTTCAAGGTGGATTGGGAAAATTTGACAGTTTCGGGTAGCTTGATGTACTGGCGTCTGTACCTACCTATGCTGTAAATGAACTCAGTCTTTCGTAGTCCATTGCATCTTCCTGCAGTATGTAACCTTTCGTGGTTCACAAGGAAGTTCCTGAACCATCTCCGGATACAAGTGGGAAGATGTAAGTCCTACCTGGTAAAGTCGTGCTACCTCACGGAACGGCTGTAGGGTGTGTATGTTGTTGTGTGGCAAACTAGCGTCCATCAGTTCCTGTAACGTGCAGCTGACAGGACACGTAGGACATGATAATAAGTATGCCATCATTTGTGGAACAGCACCACATTTACACTCCAAGGCGAAAGGGTTTTCCTTACTTCGGCCAACCTAGGCTGAGTCCTATACATCATTGAATCATAAAAGAGTAATTGTCGTGGGTCTCAATAAAGCGAGATACCAATTTAATTCGGGTCTCTATTACCTCGAGTTTTACGGTCGGTAAACTTGAGATTACAATCGTAAAGCCAAGAAAAAAAGCAGCCAAGTGCGAGTCGGATTCTACTGTGACCGGGTTCCGTACCAACGTACAATATTTAACTCTACATGTTTTTGTTTAAATAGTTTATTTAAAAAAAACGTTTCTTGTATAAGGCCCCTTAATTTTTAACCATATTTTATTTTTATTTGTTGTTATAGTGGCTATAGTATGTACAAATCCGTAGTGTTCGAAATTCTGAGAATCAGTCTTACAAGAGGTATCGTATTATCTAGTAACTGGGTTGTGGAGGTAAGATAGGCAGTCACTCCATGTAAAATACTGGTATTCAGCTGCATCCGGTTAGACTGGAAGCCGACCCCAACATAGTTGGGAAAAGGCTAGATAAAGGATGAGTGGCTATACACTCTGTAGAAATTTTAAGTGTCTACCTATTACGGTTCAAAGATACAGCTCTGTGACAGACGGACGGGCAGCGGAGCCCTAGTAATAGGGTCCCGGCTACGGAACCCTAATAAGACAAAGTGCACTTTGCGAAGTTATTTGTATTCAAGTCGCGTGTGGGTCTGCTTGCATGGGGTCAATTGCGACTGCCTTAGCACGAGTGACACTTATATTAAAGGATTCGACTAACTTTTCAGGACTTTTCAGCAGGGTTAAAGGGCTTTTGTTTAAATGTCATTGATGGCGTAAAGTTTCTTCATTTTTTAGTTGCGTAGATAGATAAACCATTTATTCAGTACACACAAGACAGCACAACGCACGAAAGCACAATTAAATGCTAATAAATTACATGAATATATAGAAACAAGGTGCCAACATACAAAAAATAAAACATATACTTAAAGAAATTGTGGGCTCGTGGCCTGACCGACCGACCCGTGCGGCTGTTATTGCTTAAATAACAGCCGCACGGGTCGGTCGGTCAGGTTAAGTTACGCTTGCCGCGGTTGGTCCGTGGATGGGTGACCATTTTTACATATCAAGACCCCTCCGTGCCTCGGAAAGCACGTTAAGCCGTTGGTCCCGGCTGTCATTGGTAGATCTTTGACAGTCGTTACAGGTTGTTAGAAGCCCGAAAGCCTGACAACCAGCGTTACCAAGGGGTATACCCAGTTACTGGTTTGTGGAGGTCAGATAATCAGTCGCTTCATATTGAATACTGGTATTCAGCTGCATTTGGTTAGACCGGAAGCCGACCCCAACATAATTGGTAAAAGGCTAGGCAGATGATGACTTAAATAAATTAAGTGACACACTAGCGTGGGTATTTTCAATCAAACTTACCAATAAACGGTAAATACATTTTTTACGGTTTATCTCACGTATTTATTTCGGTTCAACCAAGATTACTTACTTTAGATCTGCTCCTATTTGTGAACTCATTAAGTGACGAGGTCGAGGGTCAACACTGCAACTTTTTACCTGACTGTGTTAAAAAAAGAGGTAATGAGTTTAACTTGTTTTATTAAGTACTTTTTGTTGTTTCGTGAAAAAGTACCTATCTACTTACTTGCTACATTATAAGGAACCACTGCCTATAATGAAATTTTATCATAATAATTCATTCATAATAATCCTCCTGCCAAGCTAATAAAAGTTTTAATTCTTTCAAGCTAAAATAAAGCCGAAACATTGGATCATTAATTTCTAAAGTCAGCCTCTATAATACCAGTCACTCACAATTTCAAAATGGACCCTTGAGAACGAAACCCGCTTGTTGTAAAAGTATTCCCTTAACGCATTGTCCGATGAAAACGACGCCATTTTCATTGAATAATTTTATTCTATAAACTAGTTTCCGCCCGTGACTCCGTCCGCGTGAAATTTCTTGTTCCCCCGATCCACCCAGTCACATCGGATCGCATCGCCCGCCCGCTCCATTACTTCGATTCTGCTTAGCGTTCTTTCTGACTCTTTTACACATATACCAACTCACTCACACACATACTCACACAAATAGTATATTTTGTATATATATATTTTTTTTTATTCAAGTAGTATAAGGTATGGATGAGCGGAGTCTCTCAATACAGGCATTACTTGCTTAAAGGGAGGCTCCAATCACTAATGTGTTTAGACTAACTTATGTTGGAGAATTAAATATTGTTTTTTTTTCTTTTTGCTCGTCTCCTAAGAGTCAGTCATAGCGTGATGTTAAATAACCTTTAGCTTCAGAATTAGGCTACATAATTAGCCTTTAATGTTCCCACTGCTGGGACACAGGCCTCCTCTCTGTGGAGTGGGCTGTAATCGACCACACGGGCCCAGTGCGGGTTGGTAGTTGTCACATGTCTTCGAATTTTTGGTTCTAGGACATGCCAGTTTCCTCACGATGTTTTCCTACACAGTTTTGAGAGCAAGAATTAGGCTATAGAATGCAAAAAGAACTTTTCAAATCCTACTGGTTTCTCCAAAGAAGAAACCAAGTCTTCAGCTTTATTATTAATATAAATTCTCATTTCATAAAGTATCAGAACAAAACTTATACCTACAAACAAGGGAAAGCTCTTCACAATATTATTTATGCGTTTTCAAAATGGTTGAAGTCAGTTTTCATTTGCAAGTCGCGACTGCGACTCGCAATAGTTTATTTATTTAACTTGTCCACGCCCGAGAATTGAATTCTTGGGGGCATCGGAGCAAAATGCAGTTCTTGAAATATAATAATAAGTTATGCTGGACGCCTTTTATACAATCTTGTTCTGAATTAAAATAAACGATATTTTCAAATGTTAAAACTGTTATATATTTTCTTGGTTCTAAACCAAAATCACTGATTATATCACGATGTGTTATTGCGTAGGTACTACTAGGCACTTTACTATTTACAAAAAAAAAATATTAAAAGTGTGGGTCGGGGGGGACTCCCGGCAGGAAAGAAATTCAAAATGAGAATCCAAGATGGCGACTGCGAAAATTTCAAAATGGCGAATAATTTGAAATCTTCGAAGCTGCCATCATAGATTTTAATTTTGACCTCACTATCGGCTCTTGTAGGTACCCTCGTAAACCATAAAAACGACATCCATGATGTTTTTTTTTTAATTTTCACACCCGCAATTTTGGTTTTTCATTTTGATCTCACTGTCGGTTTCAACGCCCTCGAAAACCATGAAAACTATCTCACTCTCTCTCTCTCACTCTCGGTCGGTTTCTATGATATATAATAAAAAGTCAAATGGAGGTACAACGCTTTTTCGTTACGTGATGAATTCTACCAGTTTACTCCTACCGCAAGCTCCGTTAAAGAACTTTGTTCCAAAAATAACTTTTATGACAGTAATAAATCAAAAAGGAAATCGTTTAATGAATGAAGGCGTCCCCAAAAGTTGAGAAAGAAAAAAGAAAAAAAGCACTTCAGTATTTGTTTTGATTCTTAATTTTCCTTATGTAACCACGCTTGAAAAAGAATCTTCAGGAATCAAAAATGTTTTAACTTGTGTACGAAAAGTTCAATCATCATCTGCCTTGCCTTTTCCCAACTATGTTGGGGTCGGCTTCCAGTCTAACCGGATGCAGCTGAATACCAGTGTTTTACATGGAGAGACTGCCTATCTGACCTCCACAACCCAGTTACTGGGTAATACGATACCCCTTGGTAAGACTGGTTGTCCGACTTTCGGGCTTCTAACTACCCGTAACGACAGTCAAAGATCCACGAATGACAGCGAAAAGTTCAATGTTTGACGTTTTTGCTTCAACCCCCTACGACTATGCTGAAAAGACAAGCTTATTATTTTAAAGTACCCCACACCATGAGAAATTAGGGTAGTTTGCATCTCCTGTGCAATAACCCTTAAGCGTACCCCATAAGCTATATGATATGGAAATAAAACGGTCTCCTGTGTCGTGAAAATAATTTGGGAATCCAGTTTAGAATGGTACATCCATTCTAAACTGGATTCCCAAATTATTTCAAACAATTCAAGAGTAGGAATTACAGCACAATTCACCTCGGGTAATATTTAAACATAATTATAGTACATTTAATTAGAGATGACTGCATCAGTGAGCGAAGTTCCTTTAAAGTTTAAACATTTTGGGCCAAAAATATTTAAGCTTTTTGCCATCGATACGCTAAGAAAAAGATTAGAGATATCTGCTGGTGTACTTTAATTTCTCTAAGGTACAGACGCCAGCACATCAAGCTACCCGAAACTGTCAAATTTTTCCAATCAACTTTGAACCTAATGCTTTAGCGATAAAGTTGAAAATCTATTAAAGAAATTTGACAGATTTGTAGTAGCTTGATGTGCTGGCGTGTGTCTTCATCATTTATCTTCCTTAAATTTTTAAACCATTTCTTCCTTGCTTCTATTCTTCTTCATTCGTTTCAAATCTTTTGTTTGAAGTTTCCTTTAAAGTTACCGTATCTTCAAATTGCTTTCTTTCTTAATAGTTTACAATAAAAAAAAAATCGTTATCGATTTCGTTCTTCACTCCATTCCTACCTAAAATCGGCTCACCTAACTGAAACAAAATCACTAAAGACTGAAACTTGAGCGCTTACAGTCACAAGAGTATAATGAAATTTAACTGTAAGAAGCCGGCAGCCAAATCGTCTCGGCACACGTGTTCCAAGTTCCCTAAGTATCGTCTCCAATACCTTCATTATGCTCTAGCAGCGGGGAAACTGTATGAAATATAGCTTCGAAGGGGAAACTGTATCTGCGGGTGGAGATAACAGGTGGGCAGAGGGTGGCGGAGTTTGGGAAGCAAGTTGGCGAACATGCGTGGTGAAGGTGTTTGGATAACTGTGTGTGGAGTCTTCCAGAAGTTTCATGGTAGGTACTTATTTTGAATTTTCGCCGTAATCCGGAACTGTCGCATTTCAGCAATTATGGCTATGGATATCGGTTAGAGATCGCGACAAATAACGCAGCAGTGTTATGTAAAAATTGACATTGGTTCTACCGAAATATTATTGGCGCCGATTCCCTTATTCACAAACTAAACTAAATTTAAGTTCAGTGCATCTTTTTCTTTCTATTTCATTAAGAAAAGGACAAGATAAATACCAGTTTAGTCCTGTCAAATTAAGATACTTCATAGACAAATTAGACGTGATTAAAAACATGGCTACTAAAACTACGTCAATTTACGTCAGTCAGGCGCTGACTAATTTGACAGGACTGAACTAATATTTATCTTCTGTACTTTTCTTAGTGAAATAGAAAGTAAAAGAAGCACTGGACTTAAATTTAGTTTAGTTTGTGAACAAGGGAATCGACGCCAATCTATTTTTATGCGTTATGTCGGCAATATAAAATTGGAACTTGCTACGTCACTTTAACTAGAACCAAATGGTAAATGAATAATTGCAACAGCTTAGCAAAATAAATATATCTACTAATACACTGCTTCATATATTCGAATAATTTGTCTGCTCAGTAACGTAAATAACGCAATGAATGTTGATGAACTGTCAAAATTAAAGCCATTGCTACTGATATTGTGTCAGCCATTGATACCCCGCTGAATATCCAATAGTCTTTTAAACGCACTTTATTTTAAAACCACCCTTTTAAAACCATGTTAAAAACTAAATCACTCTCCACACTTCATAGCAGTGTGTCGCCAAGACGATGTCCCGTTGCGATTACAGCACGAACAACTTGATAAAGGCATTAAAATATGCAAGTAACCGCCTAGGAAGCTCTTAATAACCAGCTCTCTAATTAGTGGCAGCAGCACAAAGAACCCGTGACTATTATATCGTAAATAACGAGGGTTTACCTACTAAACGAAGGGTATAAAGGTAATATGATGACTAGACTGGTCGTATTTTCTGATTCAGCTTTTCTGAAATGTTTTGTTTATGTATTTTTATTTTGGGGTCTTTAATTTTTTTGAACTTATAACACACGAGAGCAGAGAGCAGTGGTGGCCCAGTAGTAATGGCCTCGACTTACGAGTTGTGGGTCGTGGGTTCGAACCCAGACAGGCGCTTTACTTTATGTAAATAATTTCATCACCACTGCTCTCAAAACCGTGAAGGAAACCATCGTGAGTAAACTCGCATGTCTTAGAACCAAAAATTCTAAGACATGTGACATCTACCAATCCGCACTGGGCCCGCGTGGTAGATTACAGCCCATTCCCTCTCGAAGAGAGGAGGCCTGTGTCTCAGCAGTGGGAACATTATAAGCTGATTATGCTATGCTATGCTACATAACACACTGACAAAAAAGTGTTTATGCTAAGGCGGATCACGCGCCACGCGACGGGGCGCAGATAGCACGCCCCCGAGCGTGTGTTTTGACATACAAATTCAATAAAAACGTGTTCCGTGCTGGGAATTTAGCTCCGTTTCCCAAGCCCCGTCCGCGCGTTGTAGTGTTTGATCTGCCTAAGTGACTTGTTTTCAATCGGAACACCGAGTTGAAAGAATCGATATTCGTTCTTAGTATCTAATAACATAAAATAGTGCTGTTTCTAATGCATCAATGACTAATAGAGATGGTATGGAAGACACATATACATTTTTGTGCTTGAGTATGAGGCTTTTGACCTTGTTGTATTTTAAGTCTTTTTTTAAATTTGTAATGTGCGTTTTGGTTGTGCGGAATAAACTATTTTTCTTTCTTTCTTACATAAGTACCTACAGACGCCAGCACATCAAGCTACCGGAAACTATCAAATTTTCCCAATCAACCATGAACCTTAAATGCTTTTGCGATAAAGTTGAAAATCTATTAAAGAAATTTGACAGATTGTAGTAGCTTGATGTGCTGGCGTCTCTACTTACGTACAGCTGCGCCTAATAAAAAAAATAGTGAATAATGACTGGATTATCCTCCTAGATAATGATGATGATTCTAATAAATCAAATTAATTCTCTTACCGTCTTGTGTGGCCGGAAATAATGTACATTGAAAAAAACAATTACAAGCAAGGTATCTTTAGCTACACCCAACAAAATAAAAGTTACACGAGTGCAAAAATAAAATTATAAATAGAGAGTACTGATGGTAAAAAGATCATAGATGTTTGGCCCAAAATACAGCTACGCGAACTCCGCTCACTGACGCAGTCATAAGATCATCAAGTTTACAGGGGATCACTAAGTGTACTCCGAAGTAGTATCGGCCGAACGTTCGGCCGTTTCCGGCTACAAAGTTACTATTCGGTTCGGCCATGTGTTGGCCCGTTCCGAACATTCGCACTTTGCACTTTGGAGTAGGCCCCCTGGTGACAAGGCATGTGGTGCAGGATGGAAGGTGGGCCATTGTCTGTGGGGAGAGGCCGCATGCGCACTTGAAATATCAGCCGTCTATGTAGATAGTCTTAATAAATCTGCGGAATAGTTGCACAGTACCAATGACTTTCATTTTGACAGTCCAACAATATTCACTGCGTTATTTACGTTACAGAGCAGACACATTTTTCGAACATACGAAGGAATGGTTTTGCAATATCCTCCAAAATCATTCAGAAGTGTGTTGCGCAATTAGGCGGCTGATTTACACAAATCCTTGCTCTTACTTACCAGTTCTACTAATAAGCCTCATTACTATTCCTTCAGTAAGTACATAGAAAATAAATTCAGTACATCTTGGAATTACTGTCGGTATAATCTAGCTGATTCGTAGAGGTAAACCGAGCATCAAAGGTTGGAAACAAGTAGAATATAGAATTAGGCGAGGTACCTAGGTGAGTTTGTAGTACTTACATTAATTTTGACTGCCGATCCCTCGTGGTTTTGTGTGTCTGTACTTCTGTAGTGATGTCTAGGTTCTAGTAATTTTACGGGTGTGTAACTAATAATAGTGATATTCCACGGGAAATGAAGTTCAGTGATTTATTTGGAATGAGTTTTTTTGTTTACTCATTATACCTACCTACGTCATTTTGTTAAAAAGTAAGTAAGTAGTGTGGATTCGAACCCAGCCAGGCACTTTACTTTGTGAAAATAATTTTATCGCCACAGCTCTCAAAACGGTGAAGGAAAACATCGTGAGGAAACGTCTTAGAACCAAAAAAAAAACGGAGATATGTGATATCTACCAACCCCCACTGGGCCCGCGTGGTGGATTACGGTCCACTCCCTTACCGAGATAAGGCCTGTACCCCAGCAGTGGGAACATTATAAGTAGGCTGATTATGAATACATTAGTGTCCGACCAAAAGTTCGGTTTCAGTTTCGGCCGAGTTTCGGCCAATAATCAAGTTTCGGCGGCAGTTTCGGTTTCGGCCAAAATTGGCCGAAACTTTTGCCGAAACCGAAACAGTAACAATTACTTAGTGATTTGATTTATTGATAACTGATAAAAATTTTGTTATGAGAACTTAATTTAAAAAATAATAAAAATATTATTCATATTTTTTTATATATTATTATATTAAATAAATTATTACAACAAAATTAATATACTGTGTTTCCATTTCATGTCCTAATTAATGCAGAATAATGGGTAAAATGCGCCAAATTTCAGTATTTTAAGGAATTTTATACTTAACCACGTGATTTCGGTTTCGGTTTCGATTTCGGCCGAAACTGAAGCTCGACCGAATATTCGGTTTCGGTTTCGGTATCGGCCGGAAAACCAGTTTCGGTCGGACTATAGAATATATTATTATGACATACCTTCTTAATTATTAAGTCTAGAAAACGATTTTGAGTGACGACCTACTGAAGCATTTGATTCTTACGAAATGGCAAAATTCCTTTGTAAAATTAATATGATAATATATACTTTATTCATATTTTACCCGAACAAATAATGTACATTGTAAATGGAATCTTAAGTTATTCACAAAAGTAATTTCACGACTACCCACAATACACCATTTCATTCATAAAGTTAATTTTATTACTACCCACAGGATGCGAACTTTTCATTTATAACGAGGTTAATTATGAAAGATAATGTTAAGTGTACAGTTACGAGCATAAGTATGTAGACACTTGGTTTTATTTAAAAGCGAATTTCTCCTTTATTTTTTAATTAAATTTTGTGTTGTTACGAACATAGTATTTTCGAACCCATAGGTTTTTGCAATGTGTCGTATTTCATTGTTGTTTTCTTTATTTCACGCAAAAATCGCTATCAAAAGTTTTCAAGTGTTGACATATTAGTGCTCGTGACTGTACCTACATATACCTACATGAGTAAACAATGTATGTAAACCTAGTAGTGTTTATCAAGTGCGAGCTTCCAACGTGAATTTAGATAAAAATGTATGCAAATAAGATGGTTGAAAGTATGGACTTATAAAAAGTTAGAATCAAAAACCTCTAAGTACTTCAGATGCATTTCAAAAGAGCTGTTGTCATGTTGTAAAAAAAATTGTTGCTACATTAAATATTATGTACATCCATTTAGTTTCCAATAGCAGTAAAATTATATTTATTACTAGCTTCCACCCGCGTGGTATGTCGATGAAAGCCTATCTCCTTCCCCAGTGTTCAAAGTATGTCCATATCAAATTACATTAAAATCGGTCCAGCCGTTTCAGAGATTAGCTAGAACAAACAGGCAGACAGACTAAAATTTAAAAAAAAAACTTTTTTTGTTGTTATAAGTACAGACACCAGCACTACCCGAAACTTTCAAGTTTTCCCAATCAACCTTGAACCTTAATGCTTTAGCGATAAAGTTGAAAATCTATTAAAGAAATTTGACAGATTGTAGTCAAACTCAAAACTCAACTCAAACTCAAAGTATTTATTTCAATTAAACCAATTACAGGCACTTTTGAATTGTCAAGTGGTCGGTCAGTCAGAAAAATGAAGCTAGTTGCCCATTCCAAAGCGTAGGTACCTATGGAGAAGAACGGGCAAGAAACTCCATGGACACTCTTTTATATCAATATATGGTTACAAAGTATTGGTTACATCATTTATGTTATAAATTATGCATGTGAGAACGATGCAGAACGTTAAAAGCGTCCGTAATGAAAAGTTTAAAAAAATAAAAATAAGTTAAATTTAAATAAGCCATTAAAATAAGCCATGGCAGCAAAGAGATGACCAGTCCCTACTGACGGCGCCCGTTCACGAACATGACGCGTGGATCAGCACCATTCAGCTCAACCATTTTGAAGGGAACCAAATGATCCAACACACGCGCCACCATCAGCGAGACATTTGAGTGAGCATGACATACTCTCTGCTGCCAGGGCAAATTCAAGTCAGTGAAAGACGTACACAGTATATGGTAGCTTTATAGTATGTACATAGTACTCACACATGTGCTATACAATTATACAATACTAGGAGATTGAATTTATATAATGCAAAAAAGTATTTTAAAATCTTCAGCAGCTCCAACAGTATTTTCAAATGCTAATCAATTTATTTATGCGTCCTTATGGAGCAGGACCAGCGTTTAGCCAAGCATTTTTATCAGCGATGTAATCCCCTAATTTATAATATGCCTGGCTGCATAGTGTGCGTTTTATACAAGATTTAAATTTCGTTTCATTCTGTTCTATTATGTGGGGAGGTATTTTATTGTAACATTTTAAACAGTACCCCATGAAAGATGAGTCTACTTTAGCCAGCCTGAAACCTGGTTGAACTAATTGCTCCCTATTTCTAGTGGTATAATTATGTCTTTCACCTCTTTTACTAAAAAGATGTAGATTTTTCCTTACGTACATAATGTTTTCATAGATATATTGACAAGGTACCGTCATGATGTTAATATCTTTAAACAATTCTCTTAGAGAGTCACGCCTGCGGAGGCTATATATGGCTCTGATGGCTCTTTTCTGCAGAATAAAAATAGACTCGATGTCTGCAGCTCGTCCCCATAGTAAAATACCGTACGACATAATACTATGAAAGTAACTAAAATAGACTAGTCTCGCGGTATCAACATCAGTAAATTGGCGGATTTTTCTCACAGCATACGCTGCTGAACTTAGTCGTCCTGCAAGGGATGTTAAATGAGGACCCCATTGAAGCCTTGAGTCGAGCGTGATCCCCAGGAAAACCGTTTCATCGACGAATTCTAGTTTCTCTTGATTCAATTCTATCTCACAATGACTACTTTTGACATTTGGTAAAGAAAATCTTATGCACTTCGTTTTTTTCCCATTTAATACTAAATTATTAGCAGTGAACCAATTTTGGATCTGCAGTAGGGCGTTATTTACGTCGTCAAGATTTGATGCACGTCTATTAATTTTAAAAATCAAGGAAGTATCATCAGCAAATAACACCATCTGTGGTTGAGTTTTTAACAAATGGGGTAGATCATTAATATATACTAAAAAGAGGAAAGGACCTAATATCGAGCCTTGTGGTACACCCATTTTTACTTTTAAACCGAGTGAATTGACACCATTTATTTGAACTTGCTGTTGTCTATCATTTAAATAAGATTTTACTAAACTGAGCGCAAGTTTTCCAAGTCCGTAATGCTCAAGTTTTAAAAGCAAGGTTTCATGGTCGACGCAATCAAAAGCCTTAGAGAGGTCACAAAAAATTCCTATGGCGTCTTGGGACTCTTCCCACGCCGTAAAAATCTGTTTTAATAAAGTTACACCGGCATCAGTAGTACAACGTCCCTTGGTGAAACCATACTGTTGGTCGTGCAATATTTTATTGGTGTTGAAATGATTGAGCATTTGGTTCAGCATCACCTTTTCAAACACCTTGCTGAAAACCGGTAACACGGATACCGGTCTATAGTTATTAGTAACTTTACTGTCCCCCGATTTGAAAAGTGGTATCACCTTGCTGTATTTCATAAGATCCGGGAAGACTCCTTGATCCACACACAAGTTAAATATTAAAGCTAAGTACGGCGCTATAGTCTCAATAATGGAGGTACAAACTTTGATAGACATTCCCCATAGATCTTCGGTTAGTTTGATCTTGATTTGCTTGAAAGCTTTTATTACTATTGTGGGGTTTATATGCATGAATTTAAATTCAATCTGGCAGGATGAGACGTTTGCTCTTAATAAATAAATAGAACGTAAGGGCGAGGAATTTAAGATTTCAGTGGTTTTATGTGGGATACTGGTAAAGAAATTTACAAATTCATGAGCAACTTCTTTGTTAGTGCTTATGAGACCACGCGAAGTCTCTATTGTGAAATCATTATTATGTCTTTTATTCCGGTTAGTTTCGTCATTGATAATTTTCCAAACCGTCTTTATTTTATTATCGGCTGATTTGATCTTGTTGCTAATATAGAGGGCTTTAGCTACCTTGCAGGTATTTTTAAAAGTTTTAGAGTAGGTAGCAACATATTTATTAAAAGTTTCAGAGTTAATATAAGGCTTAAGGCCATACAGCTCAAACAATTTTTCCCTACTTTTCCTAATACCCTTAGTTGCCCAGTCACTGAACAAAAATCTTGGGCAAATAGTTTTGGTTTTCTTTTTTAAAGTATTATTGAACTCGGTGCGTACTACCGAAAAGAACCACTCATATAATTCATTTACATTGTTTTTAATATGGCCTGGTACATTTAACTTACTAATTAAGTTATTATTAAATCTATTTAGATTGCTTGGTGTTATTTGTCTAGTAGCTTGATGTGCTGGCGTCTGTACCATAAATACCTTCATATGCATTTACAAAAAACCTGTTATTTTGACATTACAAACAGACACTTAAATTTTATTTGTTTTTATAGGTTTAAATGTATTTATTTAATTTAATATTTTAAGCTCACAAATGTACCTACAACATGCCATAGACATTTTCTACCAGTCAACTTTTAGGTAAAAGTTTCTTAGTGTTACCAACTAAAAGACAAGACAGAAAGAGCAGAAGAAAATAAACTATTAAATAATTATCGTAGTGATCCATCACTATCGCAAACTTTAAAGTTCCGTCACCAATCTTCAAGACAGAAAATCAATAAAGAAAAATTAAAATTGTCAAATCGCATCTAATGATTACAAATTGAACGTAGTACGGACGCCAGCAGGTCAACCTACCCGAAACTGTCAGATTTTCCCAATCAACCTTGAACCTAACACTTTAGCAATAAAGTCGAAAATCTATTAAAGAAATCTGACAGATTGTAGTAGCTTGATGTGCTGGCGTCTGTACATTGACAAACGACACGATTTCCATCAGATATTCAAAGCGAGGGTCCGGGTTCGACTCCCTTCTGGGGCCACAGATGTTCCCTTCTAATTGCGCGATCACTGTAATAAATTACAATTTGTTATGTAAACTAATTAGTTTGTTTGACCGAGCTTCCAATCAGATAAAAGCTTTTTGTTTATTTTATACTAGCTGCACCCCGCGGTTTCACCCGCGTAAGTTTCGATCGCGTGGGAATATCGGGATAAAAAGGATCCTATATGTTAATCCTGGTTATAAACCATCTGTGTGCCAAATTTCATCTGAATCCGTTCAGTAGTTTTTGCGAGAAAGAGTAACAAACATCCATCCATCCATCCATACAAACTTTCACGTTTATAATATTAGTAGGATAATTACTCTAGCTTTTGCCCGCAGATTCGCCCACGTGGAAATAGACATAGGAACTTACTACCCGGATATAAAGTATCCTATCGTCTGTGTGCCCATTTCATCGAAATTCGTTCAGCCGAACGGTAGCAAAAAGACAGCCGACAGACTGTTACTTTTGCCTTTATAATATTAGTATGGATAATTACATCTGGGCTATGACCACATAACTCCTCAGGAATTGGGCTATCGAATGCAAAGATAATTTTTCAAATTCGACCGCAAGTTTCAGAGTTTAGGGCGTTCAAACAAACAAATTCTCCAGCTTTGTTCTTAGTTATTTGTAGGTATAGATTTCCTTCTATACCTACATTTGTATAAAAAAATCTTTTTTGCAAAAAAAAACCACCGACTTCTAAAAAACGACACTACAAAGTGAAAAATAACTTTAATTTCGGAAGTCGGTGTCGTTGGGTTCGCATTTTCGTTGTTTGCCACCGACTTCCGAAATTAAAGTTATTTTTCACTTTGTAGTGTCGTTTTTGGAAGGCGGTTGTTTTTTTTTGCAAAAAAGTTTTTATTTTTCTTTTTTAAGTTGTACTTTTTACCAGTAATTTTGGTTTAAAAACCAAACTACTGAACCGTTTTTTATGAAATTTCTATGGGACCATTTGGGACGTATACCCTTTCCAACAAAAAAAGAATTTTTCAAATCGGTTGGCAACCGACGGAGTTATGCGCGAATAAAGATAAAAAAAATACAAACATCCGAATTGAGAACCTCCTCCTTTTTTAGAAGTCGGCTAAAAAAGTAATTAATGATACTTAGGTTTTGGAAGAGCAGAGTTATCTTATCTGCTTAAAAGGAGACTTCAATTACTACTTAGTGGTCAAAGTTGACTTGTTAAAATAATAAAATATTTGAATTTTTTCAAGAATCCAATAATATTGGCTTGAGATAAATGAAAATAAGGAGCAAAGCCTTTACCTTGCATTAAAAGTTAGTAAAAACCCTACCTTTTAGTATATAAATAAAATGAACTAAAGTAGCAATCCACTTAGAGTTTATCAGACGTTAGTACTGAAGTAGAGTCTTGATTTTTATATTTTCTGGTTTATAGCCTTACATTTCAGGCTGGGAGCACTACACTACGAGTGTATTAGTTATTCATTGAATGTTTTACTTAGCAAAACATCAGGCCTTGATTCCCCGAAGGTATACGCAGAGGTGTTACTATAGTAGCATTATCAGCCTATAACCTTCCCACTGCTGGGACACAGGCCTCCTCTCTGTGTAAGGGAGTGGGCTATAATCTACCACGCGGGCCCAGTGCGGGTTGGTGGATGTCACATATCTTCTAATTTTTGGTTCTAGGATAGGCCGGTTTCCTCATGATGTGTTCCGTCACCGTTTCGAGAGAAGTGGTGATGAAATGAATTATACAAAGTAAACTTGGAGAGCAGTGGTGGCCCAGTGGTAACGGCCGCGACCTACGAGTTGTAGGTCTTAGGTTCGAACCCAGACAGGCGCTTTACTTTGTGTAATTTATTTCATCACCAATGCTCTCGAAACGGTGAAGGAAAACATCGTGAGGAAACCGGCATGTCCTAAAACCGAAAACTCGAAGATATGTGACATCTACCAACCCGCACTGGGCCCGCGTGGTGGATTATAGCCCACTATCTCTCGAAGAGACGAGGCTTGTGTCCAAGCAGTGGGAACTTATAGGCTGATTATGAAACTTGGGTTTGAACCCACGACCGACAACTGGTAAGTGGGAGCCGCTACCACTCACCACCGTTCTTGCTAAAGTATGTACAGTCGCCAAAGGAGATAAGTAACCAGGGTCGTCGGATATAGTTGAAGCTTTGTAAGAAACCGATTGATGTTTTCGAATAAAATAAAATTAAATTAATAGAAAACAAACAGTTCATTTATCAAATAAAATTTCATTAAAAAAATCCATCGGTTTCTTACTTATCCAACGTCTCTGGTTACTTATCTCCTTTGGCGAGTGTACACCCACTTTTGGCCCATGTTAATTCATGGGCCAAAAGTGAGTGTACACGCACGGGTGGGGGCTATTGCCATCAACCAGGCACGAATCCAGGCTCCTGGCTGCTACTGAGAAATTCCAGATGGAAAAAACACAATAACAATTTGCCCGACCCGGGAATCAAACCCCGCCTCCTCGTGCTCAGCAGTAGCGCTTACGACCACTAGACCAAAGAGGTAGTCCAAGCAGCAATCCACTTAGCACTTATCAGACTTTAGTACTGAAACAGAAAGTCTTGATTTTTATATTTTCTGGTTTACAGCCTTTCAGGCTGGGAGCTCTAAACTATGTTAGTTATTCAGTGAATTGTTTTAGTGATAGCAAATCCCGGGCTTGCGGCATGAATATTTTCCTTAGTTCGTAGTGTTACCCTTGGTATTAGGTATGAGGGGTATTGTTACTGTAAACTGCTACTGAAACAAATATGTTTCAGCAGTAGTTTAGTAGATATCTGAAGGCCAATTCTCGTAATTTAAAACGTTCAAAATCTAGTCGTAGTGTCATCTCGGCGACAAACAAAAATGTCAAAATGTAGGGAAATTAGAGGATTTTTTGACAGATTGAGACTGAGATCAGACTGTGAACGTTCTTAAAATTACGAGAATTGGCTTTCAAATATCTACTAAACTACTGCTGGAACATAACACTCTTCTCTTTGCTTGCAAGCATTAGTTAAGTCAAAGTCTTACACATGCAAGCTAATATCATGGTCATACTCTATTTGCAAACTGCTTCTTGTGGTTAATGTAGGTTGGTAATGCGACCTTACAAACTAAAAACAGCAGTCAGTAGAAATAGTCAGAATATACATATACACCCACAGCAAAATGAGCTTACTCAAAAAATCTACAAAACAACAACAAAAGGGTTAAGAAAAATTTAGTGTGAGAGACAGACAGTAATATATTTCTTCTCTCTCATGTAACGAAATGTGCCTAAACGTGACGCGTCCTTGAAATTTCACCCTCAATTCTCGTCGAGTTATCGAATCGCTGCCTCATAAGTTTCACTTCAGAAAGTCCAAAACTTGTCGAATTAATGGATTATGTTGTACATAATTTATCGAAGTACTAATTTCGGGCGATGAAAAGAAATCCAAGACTAGGCAAAAGAAATAGTCGCAACATATGTACTTAAAAAGTCGCTTTAATCAGAAATCACCAAAAAGCACCCACAGCAAAATGAGCTTACTTCCAAAAAGCTAAAAACAACCCAAAAAAAAGTTCGCTCGACGAATTTCGTTAAAAAATCTGCGGGTAACTTTGATTGCGGAGGCGACACGGCGTAGACCCGTAGTGGGGTAATTCTGTGTCGCTCCCTAAGAATATAATAAAGTTGTCAATTTGCGCTTCGCCCCTCGCGATTGGGAGCCCCTGAATTAACGCGCAGACCTGTGTTGCAGCCTCCGAGTTTCAGTTACATCTCGTATGTTTTGACACGAACCTTTGTTATTTTTGCAATAGGTTGATACATAGTCTATTTTAAGTTTGAAGGGTAGTTTGTGCTGTAATCTATACTAATAATAATTCACCTTTATTATAAGTAAGAAAGGATTACAGCACAAACTAGGTTTGTTTGTTTGAACGCGCTAATCTCTGGAACTACCAGTGGGATTTGAAAAATTCTTTTTGCATTTGATAGCCTAATTCTTGAGGAAGGCTATAGGCTACCTAACATCACGCTAACACCCTAAGGAGCCGGGCAAAGAGAAAATAAAGTCAGAAGAAGAAGAAGGCTAAGCGAAAACGAAGTAATAGCAGGCGATGCGACGCGATGCGATGCGATGCGGTGGATCAGGGGAACAAGAAATTTCACGCAGACAAAGTCGCGGGCAGAAGCTGATTGTTATCTACAGATTCCTCAGTCAATTAACTTCTCTTCTTCAATATAATACAATCATAACTCACAATAGGACGGAGCTTACAGGCTCTTACGACGTCAATTATCTTAACCCTCCCGCTTCTGGCCATCATTTATAATACTTAAATAAAACCATTCAAATAAATAACACTCCAGCGTCCTATTAAAATAAATCTACCCAAAATACAGCCAATTTCCCTTTGTATGAAAACCTCTTTATAGAATTTCCCGACAATTTCCTTAGTCTAGATAATTTCCAAGATGTGGACACATAAATTTTGAAGGGTGGCAGCACTGTTCGGTCCTAATTAAGAATAGGCCACAGCAAGAACTTAAAACGTAAGGTCTTGCAGAATGGGAATCTTCACATTATGTAAATTCCCTGGATTATGTTGTACCTAATTTATCGCGGTACTAATTTCGGGCGATGAAACGTCTGGGTGTAAAATTAATCACCCTTTGAGCTGGTTGATGTCTTCAACGATGGAGGAGCAGCTATTAAACTAGTTCGTTATGGCTGAACGGTAGTTTCTAAGTGTTAATATGAGGTCTTGATTGCGAATCGACATCTTCATTTCCTCCAGCCGTAAGTGATGACTATCTAAGAGATTATCTTGATACGGTTTAATATAGGTACAGCCATCAAATTTTAATCATCTCAGCTTATTATTTCATAAAACTTTAATGTTAATCACGCATGCCGAAACACATCGTTCAATTAAAACATAAATATTTTAGTAACCTCGCATTTAATAATAATTTGAAATCAAAATATTAAATGATGAGGTACACTGGGCAACACAAAGTTTATTTTATTTAAATAACATTGCAGCTGGCAAAAGCAAAATATTAATCAAATTAAAACTGCAAATACAACGCAATCTCATAAATCAATTACGATATTCATTAGTTAAAACACTCGATCTATTAAAACGATTCAAACTCCGATTTAATCAAGATAACTTATCATAGAATCGAATCGAATTATTCCAGTATTTTCCAGCAGGAAATGGAATAGTTCCCTAGGTGCGGAAATCGAGGTAATAGATAAACTGCAATATTAATGCCTGGCTGTGATACAAATCTAATTGAGAACGATCGCAAACAATGCCGCGCCAACCGGCGGCGACAGCGATTGTGTGAGATTTTTATATTACCTACAGTATAGTGGAAAATACAACTGAAAGACTGACTGACTGGCTAGCTAATTACTACTATATAGTAGTAATTAGCTAGCCAGTCAGTCAGTCATAAATAAATGTATGTCATACATTTATTTATGAAACTAATTGAATCTTTATGCAAAGTAATATTGTATTTTGTTAGTAGTTTTTTGTAAAAAAAAAATTATATCCTTCATTATACGGTCAATGTCTACAAAATAAAAAACATAGGTTAGTACCTAAAACACTTCTCCTCTCCAAGCCATTTTCACCCACGAATAGGAAAGGTTCCTAGTGCAGAGGGTTTCCAAAACTCTCATTCAAAAAAACGTTTAAATGTACAAAACTAAATTTTGAACCTATTTCATTGCATTCATTTAATTGTATTGTATTAGGAATATATTACATTTTCAAATCCGAATTACAGCAGTTTCCAGACATTCGAAAAAATGTAATGAAATTCGATATCAAAACTTATTTGATTTATAACGAAATTACGTGCTCAAACTGTTGCAACAAAAAACGTTTCTAAAAAAATGTAATCATAAAGTTTTGACCATCTGTCGGCGACTGTACCGTGTAGGGCCGCCAGGCTGGCGTGTTTGTATTGTATTTCATGGCCCGACAATTAGCTAACATCATGGCATTGTTTGTTTGGGATACTCTCCCATCAAATTTTAATTTCAAGCGTGTTTACTTATATATTTTAATATTTTATTCACTTGGTACACACGGCTACACATCAAGCATTTCCAGTTTTAGCTGACCTCGCATTGTGTAGGTTTTTCGTACAATCTGAAGTCAGCTTATACTGGTTACGTATTGCTTGATGTGTAGCCGTGCGTACACAGTTGACTTTATTTATTTAATGTATTAATGACAAAATAACAATATGATTCCGACCTTTTAGCAACTTTATGTAACATTGTTTTTTATTTTATTTTCAGATTTTCAAAGACGGCGATTGGCGATCCTAAAGGTAATAAAAACCTCATATATTTATACCACGTAGGTATACTTAGTTTCACCACCGCACTGGTCATGTCCGGCTTTTTACCTCTTGTCCGGATTTTGTCCGGCCTTGTCGTTTGTCAGACTTTTCGAATAAAGGGTACTTTTAGAAAAAAATAAACGGGTTGCACTCCGGGAGTGCCGGCAGAAGTGAAAACTTGAATTTTAACTTTGTGCATTTTTGATATTTTGGAATGCGGTCTACTCTCCTAATTTTCGATCAGGTCACGTATCCTGACGCGAGCTCCGTCTTACGAATTTTCGATCACGGCACGTGTTCTGACGCGAGTTTAACATTTTTTACCCATCACAAAAAAGTGCACAACGCCGCTAAAGAAGTTTTCACTTCAAAAAGTTAAATGTCCGGTTCTTGGCAGTACTTTCCAAATTTGGAAATGGTAACCCTATGTACACTGTCATCATCATTTGCCTAGCCTTTTCCCAACTATATTGGGGTCGGCTCCCAGTCTAACAGGATGCAGCTGAATATCAGTATTTTACATGGAGCGACTGCCTATCTGACCTCGACAACCCAGTTACTGGGTAACACGGTACCCCTTCGTAAGACTGGTTGTCAGACTTTCGGGATTCTGACTACCCGTAACGACTGTCAAATATCTACGAACCCTACGGCCATACTACATTGTGTTCTTCGAAATAGCAATATCATTCTTAGCGTGCAATATACAGTTTTATTACCTGGGCAGAATTGATTGAGTAGCCATAATATAACGCGAGGCTATAAATATGGCCAAAGTGCATTACGTTCCTCTAAGGAGCTACAAGAGGTTAATATCTTTAAAAGGTTTTTCATTAAAACAGGAAGCTTCGTTTATCACAATTTGTGTATAACGCAGTTAACTCGGAGTTATATGATGTTGTAAAGGTACCTTACGTACTTACCTACGAGCTACAGCCCATCTCCCTTAAAAAGTGTATTTTAGGTAGCCAAGTGGTAACAACCGCAACTTCCGAGTTGTAGGTCGTAGGTTCGAATCCAGACAGGTTTTACTTTGTGTAAATTATTTCATCGCCACTATTCTCAAAACGGTGAAGGAAAACATCGTAAGGAAACCGGCATGTCCCAGAACCAAAAAAATCGACGACATATGACATCTACCACCCTGCAGTGTGGTGAATTACGGCCTACTCTCTCTCACCGAGAGAAGACTGTGTCCCAGCAGTGGGAACATACGCTGATATGAAAGATCTACACATAAAATTACAGCACATTTTCATGTTCCAACCTATATGATATCAGTACAGCGTCCTAATAACTGTTTACATAAAAATAATCGTTTTATACTTGTTTATGAATAATTGTTTGCTGCACCGGACGACGTTATTACGTCGGCGCCGGCTGTCGCTGAAAACCAGCGCTGGGGCTCTGTCTTGCATAGGATCGCAGCATAATGCTGAGCGATAGCCGTTTTGCGTGGATATGACGCATGTCAACCATTACTTATTGTTTTTTTCTTTATTTTGTTTTTATGTTCTTTTTTGTGTCATGTTTACCGCAAATAAACGTATTTTCTTTCTTTCTTCTTTCATATCTTTTAAGAAACCGTTAACAAAACTGCAGTAATTGAAAAGCAGACATGTCGTCCCCAAACGCAACAGTCTAATGCACTCACCACTTTAAAACAACCACCTTCCACAAAAGCAAGCTGGAAAAACAACAAAAATGTTGGTCAAAGAGTACAACGAGCTTAGTTACGTGGTATCGCTATCAAAAACATACGCTCGGACCTACATTATTCATACGAGCTTCCTCTGGGTTCGCCTCCTTGCTACTATTGTGCTCCTGGTACTTTCAGCCAAACAAAAACATCGTGTAAGTGAAATTTTACACATTTAGTGGTTGTTTCAGGTTTATTTTATCAGTTTTAGACTTTCTTTGGATTTTAAAGCCGATATTATTTATGTATTTAGTTGTTTACTTTCTGTTGAGGTTATAAAAAATGGCCGCGAGATGTCACACTTTCAATCACAATCTGAATCATTTTGAAGAAAATTGCTAATCCATTGCTCCATAAGCTCGAAAAATTTGTCTGCTCAACATGGTAAATAACGCAATGAATCTTGTTGCACTTTCAAAATGAAAGCCATTGCTATACTGTTAGTGTGTTACGCAATTACCCCGCCGGTTGGAATGAAGTTCCTTTCCCTGTTTATATTATGTGTTAAATAATAGGCACTATGGAATAAATTAGAAACGTTTGAGAGTAACTGAATATAAAAAAAACCGGTCCAATGCGAGTCGGACTCGCGCACCGAGGGTTCCGTACGAATTTGTAGGTATGTAACTACAAATTTACGGTTTTCGCAATTTTTCCTTTATCTGTGCTATAAGACGTTGCTTCGTACCAAATTTCAAGATTCTGAGTTCACGGGAAGTACCCTGTAAGTTTTGATTCCCTTGCGAGTGTCAAAAATTTGCGGCATAAACGGCTGTATCTTTTCATTGCGTTGGCTTAGAAGTTTGATTTCACAGCTCCAAGGGTCAGTAGACCTGAGTATTTGATATAAATTCCAGCTTGATACCTCCACGCGTTCCTGAGAAAAAGGGTCTTGACAGACAGACAGACGGACGGACGGACGGACAACAAAGTGAACCTATAAGGGTACCGTTTTTTCCTTTCCAGGTACGGAACCCTAATAACAAAAGTGTCGTGACGGTCAAAATGTTACGTTTTCGTCGATCTAGCTCTCATACGCCAAGTGTGCAAAATATCGACTTTGTCTCAGATGAAGTTGTGTTTCTAAATCTTTCAACTCGAAATTGAACCGAAAGGCTTTCCTTAATGAAATTGAGCTTCAACGCAAACTGAAAAATTCGTAATACATAACAGCAGATACATTTCCGGGTGGTTGATTTTCACGGGTGAAAAACGTGTTGGTATGCTTAGTTAAACTTTGTCATTTCTTATGGGATTACTGCAACCCTTTACTACCCCAAAAACTCTGAGCCCAAGCCTGCCTAATTAATGTCACAAATAAGAGTTTATTTTATTTACTTGTATTTTCCCAAAAAATATCTGTTTTTTTTTTTGAGTCACTTCTATCACTTCTTCAGAATCCTGGGACGGATAACAGCCGCACGGGTCGATCTTCAAGGTTAAGCTACGCTTGCGGAGGTTGCTCCGTGGATGGGAGAGCCATCCGTACCTCAGAAAGCACGTAAAGCAGTTGGTCCCCGCTGTCATTTGTAGATCTTTAACAGTCGTTACGCTTAGTTGAGCCCGAAAGCCTGACAACCAGTCTAACAAGGTATATTGTGTTACCCAATAACTGGGTTGCGGAGGTCCGATAGGCAGTCGCTCCATGTAAAATATGGTATCCGGTTAGACTGGAAGCCGACCGAAACGTAGTTGGGAAAAGGCTAGGCAGATGATGACTTCTTTGGATTACTTACTACAGATTACGCTGGATTTAATTATACTAAGTTACTGTAAACGATTACTTACTTCCCACATTCACAAGCGTAACTAATGATAATTCTTCTTTCACTCAGTTTTTCTCTCGCTCTTAAACAAAACAAACAAACATCGGAGCCGCCTCATTAACTTTTAGCACAATGAGAACCAACTCTTTTAAATTAAACATTTCTCCTTGGTAACAGGAAACACAAAATGTAATTCTTAAATTAAAACTTGCAAAGACCCAATGTCGACGAATTGGAACGAATTAGAAGATCTTGGCAAAGCTAAACTGCATTAAAGGCAAAATAGTTTTCTTTTACAGAACCAAATCTGTAAAAGAAAACTAGTTTTTCTTTAAGCCGGGGGAAGCTTAAAGGAGTCCGTGTCAGATTGTATGTTGAGCAAAATATGATTCACGACTATAACCAGTTGTAATGGTTGCTCAACATACAACTTGACACTCTTCGACTGCTGTTTTTACAGAATTATAATCATTAAAGTTTTGTTAAAAGTTCATATTATCCTATTGATATTTCATGAAATAGTCATTATGAGTGGGGACTTCGTCAAAAACTAAGTACCTAATGACCAGAAAAGCCGTTAAAATATTATAATATTTTGTGTAAGTACAAAATATTTACCAGGTTTCGTACATAAAAATTATTGTAATAACGAATTATTTGGCTCTGATTGCTTGACAACCTACATTTGTATGAACGACTCGAATTTTGATTTCGATCATTATTACTTTGGTAAGTAGGTACTGTTAATACCTTCAAGGGTATCATTTCACAAACAAACTCCTAAGATATTTGTATTGATAAATTGGTTGTCAACCAGAAATCTGACATGCGTAACGTATTTGTAAACCTAACATTAACACAACCACTTTTACTAGCTTCTGTCCGCGAATCCGTCCGCGTGAAATTTCCTAAGGCTAGACTATAAGGGTAGTGGGATCGTCCGAAAGGGTTACCGCTGCCCTGGAACATAAAGGGCTAAGGAAGGAACACGGGCGGGTTTTAGTCAGTAAGAGTCTGACACTCCCTTCTGCTCCACCCAGAGCGGGAGGGGTCATTGGAAGACTTCCCATCCTCAAAAAAAAAAAAAGGCTAGACTATAGCCTATTTCACGTCACGCTGGGACCCTTACCCTTTGCCTTCCGCAAGAGTTGGGCTATCAAATCACGTTGAAAACAAACTTAAGTTTTATTATTCATCCTCTGCCCAACTTCAACCACTGCTGAGCTTAACCCTCTCTTTTCTTGTGCCTATCCCCACGCTCCTATGCCCTCCTCATCCAGCACCCTAATTTCGTAACACACAATCAATCGGAATCAGGTTCATTTTAACAGTTCAACAACATTCATTGCGTTATTTATTTATTACTGTGATTGCCCGTGACATCACAGCGGGCCCTATCAGAATACCAGCGCTACGACATTTATTTTTTAAATGTCGAAGCATCATGCTGAGATAGGAGCCTTTAGACTTTCTGTTTTTTTTTTCCTTTTGTTACTTCTTATACAATTTGTTTTATTTTTATTTTTAACTGTGTTTAGTTTAGTTTATGATCCTGTACGAGTCGCAATAAATACCTTTTCTTTCTTTCTTTCTTTCTTATTTACGTGTTGAGCAGACAAATTTTTCGAACTTATGAAGCAATGGATTATCAGTTTGCTTCAAAATGATTCAGATTACGATTGATTGTGTGTTACGCAATTAGGGTGCGGGTTTTGCCCATCTCGGCGCCGGACGACCGACATCTCGTCTTCCAGTCCTTGGACGCCACTCTGTCAAAGCCATACTCCACCTGTCATCACTGCACCTTGTCTGGTGTACCTACTGAGCTTAATTATTAGCCTTCTTCTTCTCTGTGTCGCTGCACGATTGTATTTTAAATGCTGTTTTCCCAAAACTTTGCCACTTCCACGGTGTTGTCGGTGGCACTTTGACTGCATGTTTTGGGACACAGAGGGTAGAATAAGAGGTGGAGCATGGTCTGTGACATAGCTCCACAATCACACCCTACTGCCGTTCCGTCAAGGTAGCCCCACTTTACTGATGGCACGAACCGGTCTTTATTATTACAACGAGTAATAAATAGTATATAGTAATATTTGTAAGTCCTACATGTATTTGTTCCGAGTCTGGGTGTTTTTCTATCTATAATATGTATGTATTTACAACAAAAAAAAATGTATATAAGTAGTTTATCAGCCATCTTGTTACCATAACACAAACATTATTGTTTAGCTTGGGACTAGATGGCGCTGTGTGAAATGTCCAGGGATATTATTATTATTATTATAGACTAGCTTCTGCCCGCGGCTTCGCCCGCGTGGATGTCGGAAGTTATCCCACGGGAACGTGCTAACAGGATAAAATGTATGTGCTTCCCCAGAATGCCATCTATCTCGCGGGCCCTTTGTGGCTAATTACAGTAGAAAACCAATTGTGTCTCATTAGTGGTGATTAAGAGGGTACCTATATGATATCTTTACCTAAGTACCTACCTAATTAAAAAAAAAATTCAATAACAGAAAATTAAATACCTACCTAAATAAACCTATTTCTGATGATAACTAATCTAAACTCAATAAATAAGCAAAATCCCTAAAAACTAATATCTATACGAATGACTAATCCTACCTAACAGTATTATAAAATAACCTACGGTCACTACGTACACTATCAAATATACTACCTATACTTTAAAATTAAAATCTATACCTACGACTCATATAAAAATAAACCTAAATAACTCTAAAAACTAAAAGGAATAAAAATGAACTCCACTGCGGGTGACCCAACCTACGACAAACTTAGTATTTGCGGTTGGTACAGTACAGGCAGTGGTAATCGGGTATAGGGATCGAACCGCAAAATTAAGTTTGTTTTTTATTGCATATTCTTTTCCGGGATAAAAAGTACCCAGTGTGGTGCCCAGGATATTAAAGAATAATTATACCAAGTTTCATCGTAATCGAACCGGTAGTTTTTGCGTGATGCCTGAACAAACAGACAGACAGACAGACAGACAGACAGACAGACCGACAGACAGACAAAAATTTTTTTAATCACATTTTTGGGTTCGGTGTCGGTCTAGTAACACCCCCTGTAAATTATTTTTCTGATATTTTCAATGTACAGAATTTTCACTTCTACAGATTTATTATAAGTATAGATTGGTTGTCAACCAGAAATCTTACGTATGAAACATTAAAATAACCACTTTCCTTGTTACCACCTACCTTTTATCTACTTATTCACCGATCAAAGACCTTTCTATATGATACACTACGGCTCGTGTCAATCACATCGTTAAGCTCGACATTTATTCGTTCTACATGTCCATCATTTGTCACTTTCTCTTCATATCTAGAGCTCGTATATGTACCTATGTATGTAGTTAATTACCTAAGCGAACCACATATTCTATAGATCGTTAGTCGATGCTCAAACAAATGAGATGCTGACTCATCGGGTTTTCCGTACCTGGGACTACGCATGCGGCTTATCGCTCTATAGAATAAGTAAATAGGTATAATACCTTATATTTTTAGTAGCTATACTTTTTAATTAATGGTTAGTATTTTAACGTTGCACATTATTCAATGCAGTATTCCTCGGTTTCGTAGAAGATCGGTGGCTGCCATATAGCATCTGCATTTACCGGCGAATGACGTCGCTGAAAGGTTATTTATGAAAGTAAAGAAAGAAAGAAAATACATAAGAAAGAAGAAGATGGAAAAGAAGAAGGAGAAGTAAGTTGGTGTGTTTTCCTAGCGAGCGTTTTTTGACATCGTAAAGTCAAATCCCATCAATCAATCAACTCACCCTATTGCAGTCCACTGCTGGACATAGGCCACTCTTCGGCTGCGGCACAACACCCTGTCCTCCGCCTGCCGCATCCAGTCTGTCCTAACCACCTTCTTTAGGTCGTCCGTCCATCTAGCTAGGGTCCCACACTACACTTGCCGATACGCGGTCTCCACTCCAGGACTCGTCTACTCCAGCGGCCGTCGGTCCTTCGGCAAACATGGCCAGCCCACTGCCACTTCAGTTTGCTTACTCTACGCGCTATGTCGGTAACTCCGGTTCTTTTCAAATCCCATAATCAGCCTAAAATGTTCCCACTGCTGGGACACAGGCACACAGGCCTCTCTGAGTAAGTGGGAATGGGCCGTAATCACCACGCAGGCCCAGTGCAGGTTGGTGGATATCACATGTCATTGAATTCTTGGATCTAGGACACCTCACGGTGTTTTCCTGAGGCAACCGTTTTGTGAACAATGGTGATGAAATTATTTACACTAAGTAAAGCGCCCGTCTTGGTTTGTACTCTTGACCTACAACTCGTGGGTGCGATACCACTGAACCACCACCACTGCTCTAAATGTGTATGTCAATAAGTTATTAAACGTTTCTGAACCAGTATGTTTACCTATTCTTATCATTAACTTAAAACAATAGTCTCATTTTATCGAGGTACAGACGCGCACATCAAGCTACTACAATCTGTCAAATTTCTTTTTTAGATTTTCAACTCTATCGCTAAAGCATTAGGTCCAAGTTTGATTGCGAAAATTTGACAGTTTCGGATAGCTTGATGTGCTCGCGTCTGTACCATGTTTGCTATGACATCTGCAAATGGATTACTTTCCGTCGTGAGAATAAAAGAAAGTGATATCGCTAGTTTTTGCAGCAAACAAACATGCATTGTGAAGTAGTCATAATCTATTAACTTGGAACTGTACTCTCTATAAGTAAACCGAATACCTACGAGCAGTTCTAAGTACATGCGTACTTTTAAACCTATCTATACTAATAATAAATCTGAAGAGTTTGTTTGTTTGAACGCGCTAATCTCTAGAACTACCAGTCGGATTAAAAAAAATCTTTTTGCATTTGATAGCCTAATTATTGAGGAAGGCTATAGGGTATTAACATCACGCTAGCACTTTTAGAGGCCGAGCAAAACGAAAAAAAGTAATAAAACGAAGTAATAGTACGGGCAGATGGCGAAGCGAGTGACGGCCAACCCGTCACTCGCTTCGCCATCTGCCCGTACGTCGGAGGAACAAGAAATTCCACACGGACGAAGTCGCGATCAAAAGCTAGTATAATAATATTTCTCCAGTTGTACTGAGTTTCACGGGGTTAGGCAGTATCTCGATCGTTTGTCTTCCATTTTGGTTGTGATTGAAATGTAATCTCTTACAATGGATATTTTGATATATTTCTTCATTTGTTTTTTCCATTGTTCTCACATAAAAAAGCAACAAGAATAATATACCCAGGATTTTGTAATATCTTGATTTAAAAGAGTATCCTTGGAGTTTCTTGTCCCTTCTTCTTCATAGAGATCTACGTTTTGGAATGGGCGACTAGCTTCAACTTTCGGACTAACTGACCGACTATTTGTTTTTGACAATAATATGGTAGATTCCTGGGTAAAAAAAATATTATTATATTTAGTCCGTCATCGTCAGTTAGATTATCGAAAAATAATGGACACGTATTTTTTCTTTTGTCAATCAAACAAAAAATGCCAAATATAAAGCGCATAAAAATTTGGGAGTAGGGTGTCGTGACGTCACGCCATGTAAAAGAAAACAAGTATAGAAACAAAGTATAGCGTCACGCGGTATCTTCATCATTTTTTATATAATTGACAAAAGAAAAAATACGTATCTAATATTTTTTGATAGTCTAACTGACGGACTAATTAGAATAGAATAGAATACTCTTTATTGTACACCATACAAATTACAGAACATAAATATACTTATAAAATTAATTAGAATTACGAATTAATTAGATTTTTTAGGCATTTTTTTTTAAATAAATGCTTGAGTTTAAGTTTGGAATTTTGTTACATATTTCCAACGATGTGTCATATTTCACAAATCTAATCACCACAATCCTATTGCAACGGAAACCGTTTTTGACCGGGAATGTCTTGCTTTAGTTTTTATGTTTTTTGAAGTGAAAACTTCTTTAGCGGCGTTGTGCACTTTTGTTGTGATGGGTAAAAAATGTTAAACTCGCGTCAGGACACGTGACCTGATCGAAAATTCGTAAGACGGGGGGAGAGTAGACCGCATTCCAAAACATCAAAAATGCACAACGTTAATATTCAAGTTTTCACTTCTGCCGGCACTCCCGGAGTGCAACCCGTTGATTTTTTTTAAATGCTGAAGTGAGTTTATTGCTATTAAAAGTTAGTTGCGTGTTGATCTATTTTACAACAATATGCTTTACTATTAATCCTATACGCAAGAGCTAATTTAAATCAACTACAATCAATAAATTATTAGCTTCGATATCTCCTGCTGCTACACATAAGGGATGAACGATGCACGTTATCAACGCGATATCGAATACCATAATAAACATCAGATTAATCGAGAAAGCAGAAACCGCTACTTCGAATAATTGATTCGATAAATTCTATTCGATTATTCGAAGCAAATTGCTAACATCGCGGATATAAACCAACATTAATCTAACAGGATGGAGATAGGATACTTTGCTTCTTACATGCAAATCAGTCATGCTTTACCCCCTTTCGGGAGCGGATTGCAATGTTATCACGAAGAGTTATCGCGAGTTGAGGTTTTGTGTCCATGAGATTAGTGTTATAAATGGTAGCGTTATGTGAGTGCGAAGATTAAATGGGGAAAATTTTTCGCTTTATCTTAGGAGTTATGGGTGGGTCTATTGGTTTCCCGATTAGTTTGAAACCTACAAGGTTTTAAGATGCAGTATTTTGAATATCAGATCTACGCCGCTACTGGTGTACTTAAGTGGTTACCTGTTAAATTTTCTAGCACAAAATCTCAAACAAATTCTGTTTATTTTTTTTATTTTTCTGGTGGGCAGTACAGTGTCTGGATACCTAAATGAGATTTATTTCTGTAAATCAGTCCAAAAAAACACTTTTATACGTCATGTTTTAAAACTAGACGAATTCGGTGTTTCCCATAGAACAAGAATGGAATAGAATACTCTTTATTTGCATAATAAAGAATATTCTCCGCACAACCATACGAATTACAGATATAATGTAAATATAGAAATATCCGTCCACTCTGAGAAAAAAAGGTTGAAATAAACTCAGAAGTCACAGTCTCTTTTAAAGTCCAGACATAATCTTGGTCAGGCAATATCACCATGCATATTAGTATCTAAGGGCTGTACTCCAGCATTACTTAAAACTAGTCGATTATTATTTACAATCATTTACCAAATAGTTTTCAAGACTTACCGCTGACAATGTTTAAAAAAATACTTTTCAAACTATAAGATATTATACCATTAACGACTATTTAGAAGACAAATCAATAGAATCTGTAATGATTGTGAATACATTTGCACGCCATGTTATGGCAGGATATGCTTAAACAAACTGTAACACCTTAAGTACCATATTCTAGCAAATATTGTACAAAGATTTAGTTTCATGCTTGAGTTTTGAATAAGGTTCTGTAATACGGGCCTAAGATGGTCTTTTCAGGACCTGTCCATCCAGTACACGCATTTCTCAGTAATCTAATCCTCAACCTAATACAGACACTTTATAAAACGCTGAATCTACAAATTCTTCTGTCTTAAAGATACAAAGGCTCAGTACATAGGGTTTTTTTTTTTGGGGAAATCATCAAATGACCTCTCCCGCTCCGGGCTGAGCGGAAGGGCGTGTCAGACTTTTCGTTCCTTCAGTTGCCTGTGCCGAACAATCCGCAGCCCTGGCGGTTCATAGGGCTTACAGTTGAAGGGTATATTACTCATTCTCCTTCGTATAATAAAGCTAATGAAGACATAATCATAACCTTCTTTTATGACGAATATAAAAGGCACATATCTTCATTCTCGTATGTCTGGCTCATAACCATTTATCTATTAATCAAATCTTCTCGTGTATGTAATTTATTATTCTCACACATACCTTAGTGTGGTTTTATGAATCTTAGGGTTTGCTAGCAAAGGTAGTTTGTAAATTAGTACCTACTGAAGATCATAGAGATTGGAATGCATAACATAACATCACGCCTGTAAACCCCCTAAGATATGCAGAGGTGTACCCACAGTACGGTCGCCAAAGGAGATAATAAGTAACCAGGTTTGTCGGATATAGTTGAACTTTAGTAAGAAACCGATTCCCGAAGCCGTTTTCGAATAAAATTAAATTAAATTAATAGAAAACAAACAGTTCATTTGTAAAATTAAATTTTATTCGAAAACATCTATAATCATCATCATCATCTATCATCTAGTTTCCCACTTAACTTCCACTATATCCGACGACCCAGCACCCTAATTGCGTAACACACAATCAATCGGAATCAGAATCATTTTGAAGCAAATTGCTAATCCATTGCTTCATAAGTTAGAAAAATTTGTCTGCCCAACACGTAAATAACGCAATGAATGTTGTTGAAATGTCAAAATGAAACCGATTCCGATTGATCGTGTGTTACGCAATTAGGGTGCTGGTTACTTATCCCGTTTGATGTCTGTACACCCCCATTTCATCAGTTAGATTTAAGTATCATGTAACTGATAGGGAGCGAGCTTATTGCCATCAATCGGTCACAGATCAGCCTCCTGGTTGCTACTGAGAAATTCCAGATGGAAAAATCCAATAACACTTTACCCGACTCGGGAATCGAATACAGGACCTCATGCTCAGCAGTAATGCTTGCGGCCACTAGACCGAAGCAGTCAGAGGCAGAGAGGTAAATTAATTAACAATAGGGTAGTTGCTCGGGTAAAAAAAATTATTATTATATTTAGTCCGTCAGTTAGTTATCGAAAAATAATGGACACGCATTTTTACTTTTGTCGATCAAACAAATAATGACAAAGATAAAGCGCGTCAAAATTTGGGAGTGGGGGATCATGACGTCACTTGCTTGCAAAATTTTCGCAAGCAAGTGACGTCACGCGGAACTTTAACGGGCGATATCTTCATCATTTTTTATATATTTGACCAAAGAAAAAATACGGGTTCAATATTTTTTGGAACGAAGTTCCTTATCGCGCGTTGCGAAAGGAGGCTAGACGGAAAAAATTAAGACCAAAAGTTGGAACGACACTTTTTGCTATAGTTGTAAGCCATGCGGCGTGCGCGTGTTTCTCTGTCTGTCTCTCTCTCTCTCTTTGAACTTCGTTCCATCCGGGTGTCCCTTGACAGGTGTCAAGGGACACCCGGATGGAACGAAGTTAAAAAAAATCGAATTAGTCCGTCAGTTAGATTATCAAAAACTTGAGAGGTCTCAAGTTTTTGATAATCTAACTGACGGACTAATTCGATTTTTTTAGGAAAATAGCCTATTATGTTTTCCGTGGCTGCAGAAAGTTCTCCACTAATAAACATCATAATGATTAAAGTTTTTGCCTAATTAACAGAACTTCTAGTAGCTGGTAATTATATAAATTAGATAGAGGAAACGCGTAGGTAAGCGGAGCAATTTCCTTAACTCTCCACTCCTTGACTCTCCAGAATCAACTAGTGGTTCCAACAAGTTTTTATGCCGATTTCACTATTTTCACAATTAGGTAGGTATCGTGCCTAGATATGACTAATAGAGGTGATATATAGAGCGGCTCGTGGCTAAGTAATAACAGCCTCACGGGTCGATCGGTCAGGTTAAGCTACGCTTGTCGCGGTTGGTCCGTGGATGGGTGACCATCTTCACATAGCAAACCCCTCCGTGCCTCGGTCCCGGCTGTCATTTGTGGATCTTTGACAGTCGTTACGTGTCGTCAGTAGCCTTTAAGTAAAAGTCTGACAACCAGTCTTACCAAGGGGTATCGTATTACCCAGGAACTGGGTTGTGGAGGTCAGATAGGCAGTCGCTCCATGTAATATACTGGTATTCAGCTGCATCCGGTTAGACTGGAAGCCGACCCCAACGTAGTTGGGAAAAGGGGAGGCAGATGATCGTGCCTAGATATATCTGTGAAATCATGTACACAAATCGTGTACACCATGAATTGATCGCATTTATAATTTCTACCGTGATGACATTATTTTTTTTTATTTCAAGTAACTATTTATTTTTAATGCAATTTTTAGAATGTGTCATGTTTTGTGTATGTAATTAGTGTTGTATTTGTTCTATGTAATTTGTAGTGCTTAATATGGGAATAACTTCCTGAAATAAATGATTATTTCATTTAATTTTAATAAAATAATCGTGAATGTCCACGTCCATAAAATGTATGGAAGTACAGACGCCAGCACATCAAGCTACCCGAAACTGTCAAATTTTCCCAATCAACCTTGAACTTCAATGCTTTAGCGAAAAAGTTGAAAATCTATTAAAGAAAATTGACAGATTGTAGTAGCTGGATGTGCTAGCGCCTGGACATGAAGTTTATAACGTTATCGTGGACGGAAATTTAAAAGCATCTTCATATTATATATCCATACATTTTACTGTCCTATGTTATCGTGATGCAGTGGCCGTAAAAGTCCAGGATTATATCGTTATGTTAGACATCATAAAAGTGCATATTTATTAATAGAAAACCAGATCAATTTGCCATACCATGTTTATGATAATTATAGATTCTGCGAGCTTCATTTTAGCTCTGGATTCTAAATTATCTTTGGGCCTGTTTTTTGATCCGTAAGTCAACTAATTGTAAATGTGTGTGATGAAAATCTCATCAACCAATTGTTAAAAATAGTAACTAATGGTTTTATTTACATTATATAAGCTAACATTTAAAATAATAATACATAATGAACATGTGAAAAAATAAGCAAAAGAATCATTGGGCGCCACAATTTTTAAAAAAAAATTAAAATTAAATTATGTAATTTTAATTTTAAACTCATGGTAATTTTTTTGCAAAATGTGTTATCTAATGGTCACTTATGGGTATTTTTTTAACTAATAGTTAATTATTTGACCATTGGCAATGATACGTGACTCGTGACTTTTAGATAATATAATTTTTTCCATGGGCGATTCACACGAATTGACACATTTTCAATTTTATGCAATGAAGCTGAGAAAACAGTAGGTACACGTTTTATATATTAACTCTTATCACGTTCTAATAAAAGTGACGATTCACCCGATTTGGGCGAGCAAATGCGTCCAAATCGACTAATAAGCCTATCCTGGAACAGAACAGAGAACGGTGGAGTTTCTTGCCCATTCTTCTCCATACGAAAACTACCATTTGGAAGGGGCGACTAGAATCAATTATATTTTTCTGTAATTTTTGACGTTCAAAAGTGCCTTTTATGTACATATTTGAAATATATGCTTTGACTTTGATTATTTATCGCCAGTAGCTTACACAATTCAGTTTAGTAGATAACAAATAGCCCACTGGCATTTACCTATAACTGGAATCCGTAATAATAACTGACCTTTCCATGTCTATCTCATAATTCATTCTAGGAATTTCTCAGTAGAAGTCCGGAGACTGGATTTTGTGCCCGGTTGGAGTTGTGATTGCAAACGCTACTGCTGAGCATAAGGTCCTAGGTTCGATTCCCGAGTCGGGCAAAGAGTTATTAGGTTTTTCCATCTAGATTTTTTTCAGTAGCAGCCTGGAGTCTGGATATGAACCCGCTTGAGGGCAATTGTCTCCGCCCTGTTACATGGGACTTAAACATATCTGGCAACATGTGGGTGTACCTATAGGTACACCTCTACCCAACCCTTCAGATATTACAGGCGTGATGTTATGTCAAAAGTCAAAGTCAAATCATTTATTTCAAATAAGCACATAAAAGGCACTTTTGAACGTAAAAATTAAAATTAAAATAAAATTGATTCTAGTCGCCCCTTCCAAAAGGTAGTTTTCGTATGGAGAAGAATGGGCAAGAAACTCCACCGTTTCTCTTTTAAAATGTTTTACAATATTTTGCATACATTAATTATATAATTATATGTGAAGACGATGCACCTAAAAATAAAATTACTATACCACAATAGGTAAAAGAATTAAAATGAATTAATGAAACCATGACATATAAATTGACTATGTGATAGATACATGGTGCTCACATATTTACAAACATTCCAAAAGTAGACTATTTTCATAAATAAATAAGGAGTAATAAGTCCGGGTGTGACTTTAAGTAGGTAATTACAGAATGTAAATCAATATCAAAGAGAATAAAAAAAATAATAAATTATACAATTACCGTTAGCAACCAGTTTGATTTTGTCTAATTAGCAACCAGTTTGATTTGGTCTACGTTATGTTATGTTACGTCTATGTTATGTTTTACTTCACATTCTCACGATCAATTAACCAAGACGTCCTTTCTAGTATCATATCAATAAAATAGAAGAGTTATCCTCATGCAGATGCGGGCTATCATATGACATAACTGCAGGATATGCTAATAATTGGCTAAAGAGTCTAAAATTGGCTAAATTCGTTGTTGTCTTACATGACTAAGGGTCTGTCCGTTTAAAAATAGTTATCTTGTTTATTCAAGTAGTTTCGTTAGCGACGGCAGCTGGGAACAAATTGTGAACTGTGTTGCACGGTTATGCAAAAATATACAAAGTGAAGTGCGCTGCAAATGAAGGAGTTATTCTCGGTTTATTTACCTACTGGTGTGTAAAAATGGTGTCATGTTACTTTACTAGTTTGATATACATATATAACCTGAGTATATGTGTCAGTCCAGGCATAAAGGGTCCAGTAGTGGGGTATTGAGTTAAGACTGGATTCGGTATCTAGAATAGTCAATTGATAGTATGGATTGAAAAAATAATCAAAAAGTAGCACAGGTTTTTTTTTATCAGACATTTGAAGTTGAAATTCTGAAAAAGCTTGATTTGAGAAAAAGCATTTTGAAAGTTTGAGTGAAAAAAAAACACACTTTTACTTGCTTGTTACGTAGATTTTTATTCATTATTGTAGATTGATATGTTTTCCATAGAATCAACTTATAATTATACTTTTGACATCAAAACTAAAACAATTATTATCAAAATAAAAGAAGGATACACAGTCTAGTAAAAAAGGTCCACTTGCCGATATTTAATAAAAAGTTAGTTATTGCGATAGTAATTAACAATAAAAAACTAAAATTAAGTATTCTTACTCTATTTAGGAACTAACAAAATAACAAGACAGGCTTTTTTCAAACATTACTGCAACAGAATAATGATTATTTTAGCCACTGGTACCTTTTATGTAATGTCATAAAAGGTACCAGTGGCTAAAATAATCATTATTCTGTTGCAATAATATTTGAAAAAAGCCAATACAAACATAAAAATAAAACTTATTCTATTTGGGACTCCAACTTACGTTTTGGACAAAAATAAATTCCTCCTCGCACCTGATTCCTATGACCAACCTGTTTGCAGTACGAACATGTTGGTTTTTGTCGAATACTCTTTTCAATTGATGGTTTCTGAAAAGAGTACTCGACAGATGTTGTTGGGACAGAGTTGTGGTCAACATCAACATTTGGAATGGGTTTCGGGCATAAAATGTCTTTAGATTCTTCACGTACAAATTCACGAATCTTATTATAAAGATACGATTTTCTTTCGTACGTCATGCCTGCAGGGGATTTTTCTAAAGGAAAACCGTATACTTTATTCGGGTTCAAAACCTTTGATACAGTTGGTTGACTGTCAGTATATTTTTTGTAACATAACATGTGCCCTCTATTATCTTCATTTGTTTCAAAATGACTAAAATGCAGAAGTTGGTTAATAGTTACACAATCAGGTTGAAAAAAATTGGCCCAGTCGTAAGTTTTCACAAAAGTTTCTCCTTTCTCATCACCAGTTAGAACAGCTACTATAGATTTTGTTTTCGGACAAGCTTGAACAGCAGCTGCAAGAATATCCTTTAAGTTATTGCATTCCCATTTTCTAAAACTTTTTTTGAATAGACCGAAATACATGTCGGGTGCAAACTTCGTATGACCCACGGGAAGGAAAGATATACGGAAACTTCGGTGTCTGCCTGTTAAAACTCGCCATGTTGCATATTGCATGACATAGTTATTTTTATTTTGTCCAGCACAATTATCTGCATGACAAACAACATCTTTTTCGCCTATACCAAAATTTTCGAAAAAATGATGTAGCATTGAAATTATTACATTAGCTCCTTTCCCAGTAGCACAGGGTTCAGGAATTACGTACAAAACGAACTTTCTCAAAGGCTCTGCAGCAACACCAAATAAACTGACTTTAAATCCTGTCAAGAAATACAGTGGCCCAATTTGTTGTGAACTGTGCGGCAAATGCACCTGTTGGGCAAAATCAAAAGAGTAATGCATGACGCCATCATAAGAACATGGTTCATGAGGTCCAAGAATAAGAGTAGAGTCCGTTATTGAATCAGTCGCAACTTTGATTACATTGTTATAATATTTTCGTTCATTTTGCACTAAATCAAGGTGCTGCCTCGACTTTTCTACAAGCTGTATTTTTTCCTTTTCATCTAAACCACCCATTCGTCCCAACGTGGTCACGTTTTTCTGACAAGTTGCACATAGATCTGTTTTCGGTTTCTGTATAACGACATATGGACAAAAATCTTCCCAAAGATCATACCAACTACTTCTACTAATAGGAGTTTTATCGAGTAAAGCTATAGTTTCCAAATATTTGTTGTACACATACGCTTTAGACATACTACAAGGTAAAATTATTAAATCAGATTTAAATTGGTGGCCTGGTAATCGGCCCGGCAATACTAAACCGTTTTCATTAGCAAACTGTCTTATAAAAGTGATTGCGTCTGATCTAGTTTGCAAATTAATACAATTGTAAGGTCGTTTACGTGACCCGTGGACCTTTGGAGCAACACCGCTGTCCAGAAAGTTCTTTTTTACATTTTTTAACCTTTTCAAACCAGTGGCATATACATATTGGAAAAAAATCTTGCATACTGAAACACCTCGAAAGAAATACTTTACCGTGTATTCTTTTCGTTGCAAGTTTCTGTTTTTTGAATGTAATGTATTTTCACTTGTACGTAAGAGAGCATTTAAAGCTCCTTTCAAGACCAAGTGATGATGATTGACTCCTTCATTACAACGTGAATTTAATTCGATACAATCTAACCTACTACTTAATATTACATCTTTTTGAAATTTGGACACACAATTATTATTACATCCACAGCCAGTATCTAAGAATGAGGCCTGAGTTACATCGTCTAGAATTAAAGGATCATCATCTAGTAAAATATTACCAATTTGCCGCTCTTCGAGCGGCTCACAAGCACTAAATTCGATGTCACACGATAATTCTGTACCCCGTTGACTTTTGAACTCTAAATTAAAATTTTCATAGTCTTCATGTTCTACAGACGCTGAATAGCTAAACTCTGAAAACAAATAGTTGAAATATACATACTACACAGGTCATTTTTTCATACTATGTCTATGACATAGGTACCTAACACAACTTCTTAATTGGTATTAGAGTCCTTGCTGTAGTCATAAAGAATATGTACTATTGCATGCATACAATGATCACGTCGATCTTTTTTGATTTTACACAAGGCTCGGCTAACTATTTTAGCAAAATCATAACACTCATGTATTTCATCTTCACTGATTGCTTCTGTATTAGTGCTTTTTTCATAATACTGATCCGTTTCATCCATCTCAGATGTCGACTCTGTGAAATTATTTTCTAAGTTGTAAGTACCTGAATAAGGTGCAACGGTTTCTTCTTCTGTTGGTAAATCCGGCGTTGTTGCGGTCGAGGCCAAAACAGGTAGTGTGTTTACTTCCACCTCCATAGAAAGTGGTACAGGTCCATCAGAATGCTTAGATTCATCACTAGAGCTGGAACCTTCGGTTGAATCTTCAATAATTATGTTACCTAAAAACAAATTTGAATTTAGTATAAATGGGATGAAATTATGACTAATTGAGATTCATTAGCCTATCAACTTTGTCGCGGTCAGTTTTCAGTCTATGTGGATGCAGCCGAATTATTATGATTAAAGCTGCTCTCTTTTAAAATGTAATAAATAAGTAGGAACGTAACGTAATCTACGCTTAATCCATAAATCTCTAAATCTCTAAAATCCATAAAAAATCGAATTTAAAGACGACTGCTGTCTGTAGGAGGCTTCGCCCCTGTCGAGGTCTAAATATGAAAAGTAGGTAACAGCTGTAGATACACACAAGAACTCCGTAACATTCCGATACCCCGGTTTATAGAACTAGCTTTTCGACCTCGGCCCCGCTAAGCGTAATAACGTTAATAATATTATAGCCTATGACTGAATAATGCAGCTTTGTATTGGAGAAAGAATTTTCAAAATCGGTTCAGTACTTTTGGAGCTTATTCGATACATAACACAACACGTAACAACAAACATAGTATTAGTAGATATAATAGACAACGTAAAGACTTACCTTTATTCATTTTTATGCGCACTTTTCACTCACTCAATTTAAAACAGCTAAGATAATAAAAACTGCTATATTTACACAAAGACTGTCGGATATTGTTTCCTTTCCGGTGTCAAATGACAAATAAATTATTGCATCACAGGCAGATCTATTTATAGGACACGTAGGTAGCAAAAAACGATCAGGGAAATCCCCGCTATGTCGAAGTGAAGCAAAGTAAATCCCCTTAGTAGTTGCATAGTAGCAGGGAGTTCCCCGCTTTAAGGGACCTTTTACACGTAGTTTCAACATTTTAATCTTAAAATATAATTAAATTATTAGAAGTGATCAGTACGGGGTATTGAAACGTATTTTATTCCCAGAATATCGACATGCCACCCACTGGTACCTTTTTAGTAAACTTTTTTCATAAAGTTTCTGGTACTTAGAAACATCGTATATAGTCATTTACTATATGAAATTGTAGATAATTGAGCATTTATTTATAACCAATTAAAATCGCGAAATGCAATTTTTATACCCAACTTTACAAAACCTCTTATATCTCGGAAACTAAATGCCGCGCACTGGACCCTTTTCGCTTGGACTGACACATATTTGTCGTGCTTCTCTACGCCTAATAATTTCATCAGAAGGTAAATTCTCGTAATTTACGTTCAAATCTCGGCGACAAACAAATGTAGGGAAATTAGAGGTATTTTTGACAAACAGAGACTGAGATCAGACTGTGAACGTTCTTAATATTACGAGAATTGCCCCTCTGATTTTCCAGATTGACCCATCATATGGAACAATCTTTGCATCCTAATTGGGTAACATATTTCCAATCACAATCCAAGGGTTTTGAAAGAAATTCCTAATGCTTTGCTTCATCGGTTTGAAAAATTCATCTGCTCAGCAACGTAAATGACGCAATGAACAAGTTCATTGCGTCATTTACGTTGCTGAGCTAAACTGTCAAAATGAACGCAATCACCCCATTGAATATAAAGCACGTTTAATTAAGTTAGTACTTACCTAGTGGTTTGATTGTTTCTTGATATTTTGACACCAATTAACTATGTTCTTGAGGTTGGTGTAATTTGCAAAAATAATGTAATGTAATTCCCAAAATGGAGGCATTTGCCCTACAGTGGGACAACACAGGCTTATAATAAATAAATAAATACCCAAATTAATTTCGCCATTTAGTCGCTCCATTTAGTTAGGACTCGTCTTGTAGGACGCAATTGTATTCTAAAAATCACATCTTTGAGCGACGCAAACTACGCTCTTCCGGCCCCTCCAATGGATTTAGCATAGTTTCTACCTATCCCAGTTCCAAAATGTCGACACATAGCGCCAACAATACGGACATCATCCTGCTAATAAACCACCCGACTGCACAGCACAACTTCCGTAGTAGTGCAGTTCGCTGTTATACTCATGTACCGCCATCCACTGCTATTTACGATGCCATAAAATGATAAGTTTAGCGCCTGCGACGAGTACACAGCTAATACATGTAAATAGGAGCCCGTAAAGTCATTATTATACGTTTATATGAGAGTATGGACGCGATTTGAAACTTGAAACTTGAGACCATCCTGTTAGATTCTGGTCAATTTTGTGTGTTTGTTGTTTTGTTTTTGGCATATTGTTTTTGCAATTATCATTCGTTTGTGGGGTTGGTTGCGACGGATTTGCCTATAGGGCTCAAGGCGGCTATAGGCAAATCGTTGTAAGGCAAATCGTTCAAAATCTAGTCGCAGTCTCAACTGCGACTAGATTTTGAACGATTTGCCTTACAACGATTTGATTTACATTTTGACATTTGTTTGTCGCCGAGACTCATCTCGGCGACAAACAAATGTCAAAATGTAGGGAAATTAGAGGTATTTTTGACTGACTGAGACTGAGATCAGACTGTGAACGTTCTTAAAATTACGAGAATTGCTCCTCTGATAACAACAAATAACGGTCCTAAGGACCCTCTCACAGAGAGGAGGCCTGAGTCCCAGCAGTGGGAACAGCAAAGGCTGATTATGCTATACTTATGCATTATTATGCTAAGTCACAAGGTACCTAACGTAGCTGTCCAAATCACAGTCGAAAAGTAAAGTTTTGTGCAGTAGAGTTCAAAATAACCATTCTACATTTATTTAACAACTTTCAACTACTTAATCGAGATCACGCTTAGCATAAAATCCATGTTCATAAAGTACAATCGTCTCACAAATTCATTAATTTACAAAACAAAGCACAAATTCCTGATTCAGATGTGGTGCAAAGATGCAAATAAACCCCTTATGCCGAGTATTTCCGAACGATTGCCTTCGTTCCGATGTCCCGAGCGGCGCCGACGCCAAACTTCTCTTGCGGAAATTAAAAAATACCATTTGTTCAGCCATCAATGTGTTGCCATGATAAATATTTCAATATTATCATTTCTTCTTCTGAATATAAATTCAATAAAAGGTCACAACGGTTGATGGAACGCTTTGAAAGAGTTTACGATAAATTAAATTACGTAGCTACGAATAAATGGGGAGAAAATTGGAATTCCATGATGATTTTATGATACCTATAAATTCTTGATATATAAACGGGAAAATTGTTAATTAATTTATACCTGTAAAAGATGTGTTAAAATATATCAATTAATTGCCAATAGGCAACTTTCCATTTAAATGTTAAGTGATAGTGATAATTTATAATTAATAATACATATATATGTTTTTAGTGTTAGATTGTATATTGTATTTAAGATTTCCTAATAATCATTTAAATTATATAGGTAGGTACAAGCTACCCGAAAAATTCTTTCAGGGGCACAAAACTACACTATAGTCGAGTGCCATAGGGTGGGTATATTTTAAGCGGACAGTATCGCGGGTTAAAAAGCTAGTACCTAATATTATAAAAAGGTAATTTTTGTCAGTTTTTTAATCTTCGGAATGATCTGATTCCGAAAACTCTTTTACTAATAGGAAGCTACAGTATTTCCGAGTGTCATTGGATAACTTTTCTGTTAAAACGAAAAATTTCACGCCGACGAAATCGGACAGAAGCTTGTTAAATACAATACTACATAGGTAAAGGAACATGGAGATATGTGAGAGAGACTAACGGACACTCCGTTAACCATTGATGGCCCCCATGGCACGTGACGGCTGGTAATTGAATCTTCCCCGTAGGATACCCATGCATCCTGAACGGACCACGCTTTTGAGATAATTTGGACATAAAGGTTGATTTATTTACCTCTGAGATCGTAGAGCAAACACCGCGTTTGATGACCTAATTGTAACTAATTTGAGAGTTTTCATGGTTTTCATATTGTGAACTCCTGGAAACTACTGGAACTATGCATATTAACTAGATACTGTGAAGGGCTAGATGAGACCTTCGACGTACCGGGAGGAATCAAACAACAATACGATTCTTTTAAGTTTATATTGACAGACAGAACGTCTTAACATATTTCCGACTAAACTAGCACTGACTTGTCCTAAACAAAAATCGTAATAAAATATTTAACCCCACCTCATTCTAAACTTGCTTGAATGCTCGAATGGAACCCGTGCTAAATTATAGCTACATAAGGTTGACTGTCATGAAATGTAATTATTGCATATACTTGGTCTGTAAATAAATCCCAGGATATAAACATCTCTATTACCATGCGAAATATTCGTGATTTGATATAGTTTCTAAATAAGTACCAGGCCAGAAACATCTGAATTACACCAGGGGGTCTACTCCGAAGTAGTATCGGCCGAATGTTCGGCCTTTTCCTGCTACGAACTTACTATTTGGTTCGGTCGGTTCCGATCCTACACTCCTACACTCTTTCGAATATCGACTATGGTCCCGACCCAACTGAGCTGATCCGAACATTTTTCATTAGTATTCGGTTTGGCCATCTGTCGGTCCGATCCGAACATTCGCACTTTGCACTTCGGAGTAGGCCCCCAATACCTACGTAGAAACTACCTACTAACTTCTAGGTGTACATACCAAGGAATTCCAGAATACTAAACAGAGGTATTCCAAAAGCCTTTCATAAAAAGTTAGTATGCAAATAGATCTAAAGACATTCTCAAATATCTATAAATATTTCCGTCTGGTCTGGCTAGACCAGCCAAACTTCGAAGCCCTACAGATTAACTGGAGTGCCTCAAAAAAGAGGTAGCCAAAGTTCATGTCAGAAACAACAAACACCTTTTCAGAACAGGCGAAATGCTTTCACTTTATTAGAACTAAGGGTAAATCCACCTAGGCCATGCTAGTGATATGATTTATTATTCGATAAGAATTTCGCGATGACTGATGCATGCGTGCCGTCTGTTGGGACGGGTTTACTCAAACTGTTTCTGGTACTTTCTTCTAAAGGTCAGTCCGGTCGCAACCTTTTGTCACATGATATTTTTTATATTTAATACCCTAACTCTAAAAGAGACTGTGTAACTAATATTTTTGTAACAATATAATTTAACAGGGTGTCCATGGAGTTTCTTTCCCGTCCTTCTCCTAGGTACCTACTACGCTTTGGAATGGGCAACTAGCTTCACATTTTCTGACTGACTGACTCCTTGACAATTCAAAAGTGCCTGTAAATGGTTTAATTGAAATAAATGCTTTGAAGATTGAGTTTGATAAATGGCGAAACAAACTCGGAAGGAGTTTATTTCGCCATTTCTTCTCAGGGGTATAAAGATAGGAAACGTCGAATCTAATCTAATCTAATCACCTAGCTTATTATTTATTTCAAATATGACGTGTTAAAGTTATTTTAATATTATACAGAATTGCTATACAACGTGGCAATGCCGCCAGTGTCTTGGGTACATTACCAGTCGACAGCGATGTGGATGAATTTTTCGACGCTATTTTTTTGTGTTATCTTGTAAATAAATGTTCATCTTTGAGGTCTATTTACAGAATATTACATTTCGTTTCATTTGAATGTCCTAGGGTTGACTGCCCAAAGTGCGGTGGACGTATCTTTATACATATACTTACATTCAAAGAGTGCGCTGGACCTATTCAAATTATGAAGCTTTGTTAATACTTAATACATCTCTCACTAATAAGTTTAGGCATCTAAGTTTACGTTCTTCGTTAGTTCACAAAGTGTTGTGATTGGAACGTAACCTATATTTAACAAACCATGAAATAGTTCAGAAATGCAATTGCACAAGTAAGTAGAGCAGTGCCCTACAGGCGCCATCGTCATAATACCCCACTTCAGCTGGTAGTTGACACCCGCAGCTTCACAGAAAATAAGCACAAGATGAGTTCTAAATTCGCGAGTAAAATTGTCCTAGTAAAGAAGAATGCAATAATAAAATGCTATATTTTAAGGACTACATTTGAAGGGAATTTTACCGTGCATGAATAAAACGTAACTGTGTCTTTTTTTTATTAGGGCAGTGAAAAAGTCTGCGATAATATTTTTATACTGATGCTTGAAACGGAATTTTATTCACTCATTTTTATATGTTTTTAAAAGCTTTTCAAGGACCTCTTAAAAATATGTAGGTATAGTAATATTATTTTAAATCTCTCCAAGGCCCTTGTGAAAATGTAAAGCAAGTATTTTTAAAGAAATAAGTATTACATTTTCAATATCGAATCATCATATTATTCACTCAAAGTCAAATCATTTATTTCAAATAGGCACATAAAAGGCACTTTTCAACGTCAAAACTCCACCGCAGACTTTACTTAAAACCCCCAAATATAAACCGAAACAGTTATAATATAATACAATGATATTTTGCCGCTCGAATGACGTTGTGAAATTGTTTTGTGCAATGTCACTTGAAATGTATTAAAAAAAAACAAGATGGCGGCGGTAGTTCCGATTTTGGCCACGCGCCACATTAACCTTGTAGCGCTATGCGCAAATATTCGTATCATTATTCATTCACACGATCGAGACGTTCCGATATAATAACAATATACAACTCGAATTATTTTTTACCCCGTTCAGGTTTTCTTATAAATGTTCTTAATTCACTAAAGATAGAGTTAATTATCCTGTGTGTGACTTAACCGAATAATCGATTACAACCGATATATAGATTACCTATGAAACTTTTGCGTGAGGCGTTAAATTGTTCAGGGTTTATAGACCTTGAAAATAAATTGTACTTAATTGGTGTGATTCAACAATTTCCTTAAACTTTGAACACGTGTTATTTCTACCAAAATCTTGAGATTTTACTACCGTGACAGCCACATAAGGAATTGTTCTTCACACTGCCGCAAAATTATAGTAGAATAACTGAGACAAAAAAAAAATTGTATGTAGCAGATAGTTAGCACTACTTTGGTGGGCCTTGTGTCTAAGTACTAACAGCGGCATCGATCGATCGATCAGGTTAAGCTACGCTTGCCGCGGTTGGTCCGTGGATGGGTGACCATCTTTTCATACCAAGACAAGACCCACTCATCCGTGATTCGGAAAGCAAGTTAAGCCGGTGGTCACGGCTGTGATTTTTAGATCTTTCAGTCTTTACGAGTCGTAAGAACCACTCTTACCAAGGGGTATTGCCCAGTAACTGGTTTGTGAAGGTCAGATAGGTAGTCGCTTCATGTAAAATAGGTATTCAGCTGCATCCGGTTAGACTGGAAACTGACCCCAACTTAGTTCTTTTTCCAACTATGCTAGCTAGCCAGATGATGCAGATGATGAGTTGGCACTACTTTGGTTGGTAAAGATTGCCTAACTGCTCTGAGTATCGACTGTAAAAACCAAACATCACAATCAAAACACGCTCCTACCATGCCATACTATCAGCCATCACCATTGAAAAAGTTTATCAAACAGATCACAACAAATAACTACACAAATAAAATAAGGTCCAATTATCGCCCGTCAGAATCCCCGACAGGCTTCAAACGCAGGCGGTTGCTAAGCTACTTAATTATAGACGCAATTAAAGGATGATGGCCCTATAATCCCGACATGACTGTCTACCACACGTGTCCAGTACCACCTGACCTTCCATACTCCTTGTTTTAGTACCAAAAGTGGAACTTTTGGGGTTATGTTGAGCGTGAGTAGAGGTTTTGCTAGCTGGTCGTATGTGGGCGAAAAGTTTTGTGTTTTAGCTCTGTGGCATGTTTTCGGGAATACTTTTCTTGGACTTTTTTTTATAGGGTTTTCATTTAAGTTCTGTTTTATTTGGGAAGTGTTATGATAGTTTTATGACTTGAGAATTTCATTATATTAATACAGACGTGTTATGATTCCCTTGTTTTTCCCAAATTTTACGCGTAAGTAACTTATAAAAAAACACAATTATTATATTGAAAGTTACGAACGTAACTTGTGATTGCTACACAAAGCGCTGATTCAAATGTACGAGTATCTTATATCAGTTTGAAACAAAGCGTTTACTGAATGTAGTCTAGTTTCACTTTGTAGTTTTGAGCAAATTTTCATAACGCAAGTCTCACTAAAAACGCCCACACTTGTTCATTACATAACATAGATATGTTTATTTTGTTGCCTCCCTGAATATTTTCTGCATGAAGTTTTGTATTACCATTTGTAACATTTAGAACCAGCCCCTGTTTTCTCAAAACCTGTTCAATTTACTCTCCTGTCAAATCAGTAATAGTAATTTACACAACAGAAAATATGAGTTTTGGCTTAGCAGATTTACTAATAAGTAATTTTATCAGGCTTTCCTAAACTGGTGTGGTAAAGTCTCATTTGGAATGGCCAGTCTAGACACAAAACCTTATGACCCATTCATAGTAATTTTCGCCTTAACGCGACACTGCCAATGTGCCCGGACACACTCCCATGTATGTCGATTACATGTTTAGTTTATGATGCGTGTAACGGAATAGAGGCTATTCGACCATTGGACGTCGCGTCGTTGCCCATTTAACTTCGGCTATCTTCGGAAATATGTTCGAGTTTAGTCGAATTTTGAACTTGGCTGAAGCTGTTGGCTGGTTAAACAACAAAATACGAACTGAATTGCAAAAATAAATGAAGTAAAACGTCAGAGATCTGGGCCCGTATTCCCGTGATTTAAAACGTTCAAAGTCTAGTCGGCGTCTCATCTCGGCGACAAACAAATGTCAAAAACTTGTCAAAATGTAGGGAAATTAGAGGTATTTTTGACAGATAGAGACTGAGATGAGACTGTGAACGTTCTTAAAATTACGAGAATGACCCCTCTGTTACTTACTCCTTGAACAAATACTACACAGTGACAAACATTGTTAAAATTAACAATAACAAAATGAAAAAAAGAGCTCTTGCATGGTTATAATCAAAAATGTGTATTTTGTAGTCAGATGTTATTGTATTTCTATGACAAGGCACCACAAACCACACCAAACCCTTTTAAAACTTATCTAATACCTACGACACTTAAGCCAAATTCGGCTTCGGCAGTTGCGGGCCTAAATTCGGCTTAAGCTAAAATATTGGTCCTACGTTAGGCACTAGTCTTAAGTCGTAACTTAACTCCGACTTCCGACATTATATATTTGGTCAATCTCGTCTCGTATCTACTAAAGTCGCTAAGTCGTAATGCCTAAGTTTGATTAAGTTGCCAACTTAACGCAGAAACTTTGTGTTTGAGGATAGTAATAAAGTGTTTATGTGTAGCTTGTACAAATTTGCTTGTGGATTTAACTTCATGAGATTGTCTGAGAATATGTTTGTCAGTCTACATTCATATAAAAAGCGTCAGCCTTCGTCTGTCTGTCTGATATGTGATTTTGGTTTCTAGGAGGTACCTTTGGTTTCTTGTACCTAGTACATAGTTGCAAATCATCTTCTCCCTAAAAAGATCCTACAAGGATCTTTTGGCGCTTGTCAAAAATCGGAACTAACACCGCCATCTTGTTTTTCAATACAATAAAACAAAATTATTTCTCAAAAATGTTTACAAACTACCAACAACTCTTATAGCACTTTAGTTTAGTTTCATTACATCAGAGTTATCATATGTATAATATTAATCAGCCTATAATGTTCCCACCACTGGGATCCACCCACCTTCTATCAGTAAGAGGGAGTGGGCCGCAAGTCACCACGCGGGCCCAGAGCGGGTTGGTGGATGTGACATGTCTTCGAGTTTTGGTTCTAAGACTTGCCGGTTTCCTCACGATGTTTTCCTTCACCGTTTTGAGAGCAGTGGTGATGAAAGTTACCACTTGGTTACCACTGCTCTCGATAATAACAATAGATAAAACTGCGTTTAGACAACGTGCTACTTAATTAAAATTCCAACATTCAAATAACAACCGTCAGCATGTCTGTCTGTCTGATACATCGTTATGGCTACTAGTAAGTACATAAGTAATAGGAACAGTCACGAGCACTAATATGTCAACACTTGGAAACTTTCGATAGCGATTTTTGCGTGAAATAACGAAAACAACAATGAAATACGACACATTGCAAAAACCTATAACTAGTTCGAAAATACTGTTTGTAGCAACATAAAATTTCATTAAAAAACAAAGGAGCAAATCGCTTTTGAATAAAGCCAAGTGTATACATACTTATGCTCGTGACTGTACAAAGTTACTTAGGTATCTTCTTCACCCAAGGAGAACATACAGCCTAAGTACTTAGTTTAGTTTCATTACTTCAGTCCTTGCTATTATTTAATTTAACATTTCCCTGGTCAGGCAATGACAGTAATAATTTAAACATCTAACTGTAACCACTTGAACGTAACTGTTACAGGTATGCAGTAAATGACCACGTCTTTATCTCCACTTATTTATCGAGCCAATCTTAAATACAGATCTTAGGGATGCCAAGGAGTTGATTTTTAACAGGTGCATGCACATAAAAGGATTCTGTAATAAATAAATTATCTTTCTTGGATATCTCCGCTAGTTATTTTTTTCCATTTCAGTAACAACCTAAGCGACTTGGCGCTGTTTCATTCAATCAACTGGGTAATAGCGTGAGATACTATCTGTAGCAATGACTTTAATTTTGACAGTTCAACAACATTCATTGCGTTACTGAGCACACAATATTTTCGGACATATGAATCAATGGATTAGCAATATCCTGATTGAGATTTATAGGGTGTTACGCAATTAGTTCTGAAGGCCAATTCTCGTAATTTAAAACGTTCAAAATCTAGTCGCAGTCTCATCTCGGCGACAAGCAAATGTCAAAAACTTGTCAAAAATGTAGGGAAATTAAATTAGAGGTATTTTTGACAGATTGAGACTGAGGTCAGACTGTGAACGTTCTTAAAATTACGAGAATTACCCCTCAGACTGTGAACGTTCTTAAAATTACGAGAATTGCCCCTCTTATGTCAATTCCAGTTAAGGCGTCTAGTCCAACTCACTACTGTACTATCGGCAGATACAACCTAAGTATGAGTACTTCTACAAAACAACCTCATATTAAACAAACAGAAAATAAACAAAACTGCCAATATTTCTTCAAGTAACCCGAATCGATTTTGTAAATCAACGCCATCTCCTCCGTATTCAAAACCACAGAGTAAAAAACTAATTCAATCCGTAACTAGCTCACGTCCACAGTCAACCAAATAAACCATCAGGGCGGACAACGAGATGTTTACAAAAAAGGGAAGGAAAAGACGGGGTGTGCGTGCAGGTAAATACGAGTGCAACCGGTCCCTGAACGTTGTATTATCCTAAACAGTTTACCAATTTACCAATTACCCCTTTCACACATCTAACTAAAATTAACTTACCGTTTTCTCCAATAAGGTTTGAATTAGACTGTTTTCGAATCATCCCGCAGGGCTGGCGTGCTCCTAACGCTATATTTTCGAATGATAATTTTAATGGAGTCAAACATGCATCTTATAATGTGGCATAATATCATCCGTTGGAATGTAAGGTCTATTTTGAACCGAGCAAAAATATTGAAGGCGGAGTTCTGAGAAAATGTAGTACCAAGATAGGGTTGTCAAAAGTAATACCTGATGAATATAAATGGAGTAAGAGATACGCAAGCATGGGAGGAAAATGTTTCCTCCTTCACTTTATTCTGAAGGAGACGTTGTGTGAAATATATTTGTAACTAGCTGTGCCCGCGACTTCGTTCCCCTGCATGTATAAAAACAAATTGGATTTCAAGGGATTTTTTTTGCGCGGTCCCTTAATTGTTTTTTTTTTTAAATAAAAGTATAATTTAAGTTACTCCTTGTAACACCAGCTATCTAACAGTGAAAGTCCCGTCAAATTCGGTCCAGCCGTTTTGGAGATAAGCCGGAACAAACGGACAGACACACACACACAATTTAAAAAAAAAAATTATATAAGGACCGTATTTTGACATTACAAACAGACACTTCAATTTTATTTATTTGTAAGAATAGATATAGATTTATAGATTCTAAATCGGCAGGGTCTGGTGTGTGCAGGGTCTAACATTAAGGGGCACAAAGTCCACGGTTCATTTCCTGTGAGACCCTATCCGGGGCTTTCGCCGGCCATTTTTATACAAACGACATGTCGTCTATAATATTAAGATGGGGTAAAGTATAAGATGGAGCGCAAGAAACATATTTTCAGCACCAGCAAGAGTATAATTATTATTCACTGTAAGTGAATAAGTGAGTGAGTGTGTGTGTGTGTGTGTGTGTGTTGTTTGTGAGTTCACTGTGTGTGTGTGTTTTTTTTATGCGTCATGCCGTCAATTTTTGCTAATAATAATTACTAATTACTTCGTTTGATGTACCGAACGCGTACTTAGATAACGGCTTCGTGATGGCTTTGTACACCCTGTCATGCTTACTCGTTCAACTATCGCTCTCCGCTTATAAATTGCACGGCAAACACTCTTGCACGCCTCACATTTATTTCGGATTTTCCATTTTTCCTAGATATAACGCTGAAAAATCGGCTGTCATTTATATATCACAAATTACTGGGTATTATCGATCTTACTATATAAATTACAGGCTCGATGTATTTCATCAAGAAAAGGCCATTCATCATTTTACTTTGACAAAGGTTTAATATCAATTTGGAAAAGCGACGGTGACCTAGAAAATCAATCAATCATAGATATCATTAGAGAGTAGTAAAGAGTCCGAATTAGCACTTATAAGGAACAACTACCAATTACTTGAATCATGCGAATGACGTCGAAAGCAAAAGCTATATACTTAATCGCAATTAAATGTGCCAATCCCGCAAGAGAATAAAATAAACCCGAAACGTCCTGCCAAAAACCGCGTGTCAAAAATGGCGCACGAACAAATGTCCCGAATTAAACCACAGCCAATGAAAATAATCCCTCCGTATAATCCAGCTCAAAAATTGGCGGGACCGTTTAAAAATCTCCGGGAAATGTAATGAAACAAAGCGTGGTAGTCGATCGCTCTGATAATAATTCTCCCCGGGTCTCGTAATATAGCACATTGAGAGGATAATCCTGGGACTCCAATTTGTCAAGCTCTGCCCGACATCGCGCCTCGGACATTCATGCACCGTGTCCGCTTATGACGTTATTTCTTTACCGTAATTTTGTTTCATTTATCTTGTGTCGCGACAGAGGTATTTTTCTCTGTCACTGCTTTTGCTGTTGCTAAGTTTAATGTCTTCTGTGTTATAAGCTTTATTTATATAGCATTCATATAACCCACTCTTCTAAATTCTACCTAATTAAATTTGTGCCTTCTTCGCGTGATCGTTTCTACCATATCTTCCTTACAACATAAGAAGCCATGTAAGGTGTACAAAAAAAACGTATTATCTTTTAACCTGACTTCCTTAGAGATTAAGTAACCTGTCGTATTAAGGCCATATAACTTCCTGCGGTTTGGTTTCCAACTTACAGTCCAGTGAACAAAACTTTGTCGTATATTCTACCTTCTTACATATACATAGTTTTATCTTGAAACTACTCCATGCATAGGTGTCTCTAGCGTATAAAATTGTGTCAGGTAAATTCTTCTCACCGCAAATTCTCTCAAAAACGGAAGTCCAACCCAGGATATGTTGTCAAAAAACGTAACAGAGACGGCTAAAACTCAGTAATTGTACCCTTTATTTCCTTCGTTTCGTCCCGGCTTCAGTAATTTGATAATCTGTGCTCACATGAGCTTCATCAAGACATTCCGAGACCGGAACAAATATTTGTTCATCCCGGGACTGGTTTTAGCGGTACATCTGTGAGAACCATTAAGTGCTACTGATTTACTGGCTTAGACAGAGGGAGATAAGTACAGCTAAAGAGAATGAATGAATGCAGGTTATACACAGCTCACACATCTATTTACTAATAATAAAGCTAAAGAGTTTGTTTGTTTGAACGTGCAATAAATGGACGTGCAATGAATTGGATTTAATAGTGCAATATTTGAGAAAGATTATAGCCTACTTAACATTACTCTACGACTTTTAGGCACCGAGCAAAAACCAAAAAAAAATCAGAAGTACAACACATGCATGCATGCATGGATGCATTTTTCTTTCTTTTCTTTCTTTCTTTCTAGAAGTAATAGGGCGATGCGATGCGACGGAGTGGGTCGGCGGAAAGTCATGCGGACGAAGTCGTGGGCTAGCTAGTATTGATAGCTAAATGTCGTACCTTTTAAGAATGCTTTTAAAAACAATACAGAGCTAATAATAGCTTGAGTGACAGAAAATATTTCGGGACCATAATATAGAGCGCTTCTGATTTTGATGTATTGTCGACCTCGTAATTATTTGACACCACCCTAAGGCCCTTTGTACACACGTTTTTGATGCCGTGAAAAACTAAGGTTTATTCGCCGTGTGTAGGCATGGTGGTCAGTGTTGTATTGATCACTATGTGAACTAGTTGACAGGCACGTTTTTACCGTACTTTCGTATCGTAAAGATACCGTGCCGTGTACCAACGGCCTAAGGTTGAATGTCACTTGCACGTCTTTAACCGACAAAGTATATATTTTTCTAGATAATTTCAACTTTAATGAAGTTTCAATTTACTTACGAGGTACCTTTTACCTCGGCCAGACGCTAAGTATTGCCATACAACGTGGTAAGGTAATGCCAATCTCTTGTGTACATTACCAGTCGACAGCGATGCGGATGAATTTTTCGACGCTATATTTTAGTTTGTGTATAGTTTTAGTTAAGATATAATTTTAATATTTTTATTAATTAATTAGGTATTAGTTGTTATTTACTTACTACTTATTATTTTAAAGCCTTACGAGGTCGACTTTATCTTATTACTAAGTCCCATAGAGAATATTATGTTCTTCTCCTTCTTCTTCTTTAAAAAACGTTGCCCCACACTAGGAATTTCTCCTGTGTCGTGGGTGCGTTTACAAACATTAAAACTCACACAAACAAACAGCCAGACCCGGAACAACTAATGTAGGCCATACAAATATTTGTTCCGTGCGGGAATCGAACCGGCGACACGCAGCGCAGCAGTCAATCGCTTAACCACTGCGCCAACCGTGCCGTCATGTTTGTCGACATCCACATAAAAATGGTACATTTCCTGACGTTGAAGTTTTCAGTCCTATGGCAAAGATAATTAGTTAAACCTCTAATGAAAATGGACTAATCAAATAAAGTAACCCAACGGCCTTCTATCCATTACTACTAGGTTTATCCAGATATTCCAAGACAGGTTTTAGCTGTAAACCTGCGTGTGAAGCTCTGAACCGCGTTGCGTTCTTAGTATCTACTTTAATGGACTAACAGATAGATAAGTGCTTCTAAGTAAGATGAATGCGAGCTGGTTGACAGACGTGTCTGTGATTGCTATTTTATTGTTGTACTATTAAATAGGAAGCTGTAAGACCATAAGGCCTTTGAGGAATTCTTTATTTATTTTTATGTTTAAACTTTTACAATATTTAACACAACTACCTTATTACACTACTACTTTTTACACTGTACTAAAATAAATGACAAACTAACTCACTAAAGAAATAAATACAAAAACATTTCAAACTTTGAGGAATTGCAGAATACGTCGTGTGTAGGGATATGTTTGGTCAAATTGAAATAAACCAGCCATAAAACACCCAGCTAACCTAGTTCAACGGTTACCTAATTAATTTATACAACTAAAACAGACTCTGTTTACAGACACGATACTAATATTTTTGCGTTTAACAAAAACATACGCTGAACTTCCGCTCCATCAAGGTTTACACCGGTAGCAAGTTTAAAAGCACAACACTAACCATTTTGCAAGCAAATAAACAGACAAAAAAAACGCAAGCAAGCAAAATCTTCAAACACCAGAGTTTTCAAAGAACACCATCGAAAACCAGATCATAAACGTGAAGTGCCTACATCGCAAATGTTAACTTTCTCAATGGACACTTGTCACTTGACACTTGTCTCACGACACAAGGGGGTAGCCCTCACCAAGCCGAGAGAAGCGGTGAACTCACACTTGACATCTGAAGACCCTCTATACTTCCAATCCTTAGATCCTCGACTGTCCCCGATACTTTGCAAAGCTATAACGCTTTGAGTACTCCAGTAAGAGTTTTCCTATGCTAATATTATGGCGGCGTTGTAAAATTTTATTTCTGCAGCAATTAAGAATTTAAGAACCGACTGCATTTTCGTCAAATTTATGGTGTAAGACTAAGTTGCTGCTATTATGACTGAGTGCTCCTCAGGGTTCGTGGAAGTCTGGAGCAGATTATACGGCTTTCGTTTAAGGTAATTGATATGTTCGTAAGCGTTCCGAGAAATACTTAATGATTTGGGAGAAAATTACTTCAGTCTATCAGTACCTAATTCTAAGTAGAGACGCAATCTGTAGCTACTACTTAAAAAAAAATTATTTTCTTAGAAAAAAATGCTCTTACACTTTCCAACATTCAGCAATCCTTATCTACTGTCACATCAGGAACATCAAATATTTCCACATCAAAATGTTTCATTGCATATTCTTTCTTGTTTTAATAAAAGCACGAGATATTATCAAGAAATTCCATTCAATTTGTACAATAGGAAATGGTCGTTTGAAATTCAGGAGTCCTTTAATATTTTTCATTTTGGCGGCGAGCTTGCAACATCTCCTGTGTAACGTTACCAAGTTGTACAGGTAAAGGAATTTAAACTGTACCAATTTTTCATAAGGCTCAATTTCGAAATAATCCATGTTTCGTTGTTTTAGCCGTGTTCTTTTCCTACATCTCTCTTCGGAGGATTTCTTGGCTGCGTTGCGAATCATATTTTTGAAATCTTGAAGCTTTTTATTGCAAACGATAGAAGTCGACAAAGCCATTACGATATTTTTATCGTCTTTTCGCAATTTATTTCACGTCAGTGTTCCGACTGGGCGCCATTACGACGATGATATTCTTATTTTAAACTTCTGATTCACTGTGTTCTGTTTTAACAAAGATCTTTGTTGAACTCAATATTTTATAACAATTTACGGTTACACGTCAATGGTATATAGTCGAAATTAATCATTATGATGAGAAGTTGTATTGATTAACTTTTAACAGAAACAAAACAAAGCGCAACGTGCGAGGAAATTCTCTTTTGTATTGGTCCAGCTAAACAATTCCGTCGACTTTCTTTGTTCAAGTTTTCTGATACTTCACTTCGATCACAAATTTCTAAGTTATTTGACTTTGCTATACTTACACTTTTCCCTGTTTCACTTTTCTTCACACTTTGGCCAATGTTAAACAGAAAATATAAATCTCTAAGAAACTTAGCGTTCCATGTTGAGCAATAAAATATCAAGCTAACATATGTTCGTTCGACCCTAGAAAACATTTTCCAAGTTTTCTTTCACCGTATGGCGCCAACTCGTATTCCTTCATTGCAGAATATTTTCACGGCGAAAATAGGAATAGTACCTTATATTAATAATGTTACGGTTTAAATTAGAAAATCATTCGGAAATGTTAATTCGCATGGGTATGTGAAAGCGGTGTGGCGACCAATTAAGCTAGATACCGAAGTACTAACATATTACATTAAGTAAAAGCTCCGTTTTAATTGGACTTTACACGTAGCATATTTAGGTTTCTTTATTTCACTTTCTGGCTATTATTTTAGCGTTTAATGGTTTTGTTTGCGCTGTATAATATTTGCGGAGTGCAAACTCGTATCAAGTGGTCAAATAATTTTGTTTGGTTATGTCAACTTGGACGCTTATAATAGGTAGGCGCGTGATACTTGTGCCTTATATTTCTTATATATTTACACTGCTATTAGTACTTTTGATACTCGGTTAATATTTAACACACAAATATTTCGGCAATTTTTACACGTTTCTTGGTCGATAAAAAAGCCGCGCACAGGCTGCACTTTTTAATTTACCGAAGCGCCTTTGGATTTACTCCATCATTCCTTCATGTAAACCTCTTTAAAATTTGTGAAGCTTTATTATTATTATTATTCATTCACCATTTTGGACTGTGTCCTACCATACCTGCCACGATTATCTTCAATATCAAACAAACTTGAAAACTCCCACCCCATCATGCCACAAGATGAAACCAAAACGTATGTTCAAACAGTCCAAACTAAAAACATCAAGGAAACCACTTTGTGGATTTCAGCTATTGTGTATAAGGTCCCATTGAGCGTATTGTCCGCTGGTGAATGCGAGCAATTGCTATCACCACCACCACAAATGGCCTTCCCCACCCCGTTTAGACCACGACACTTCGCTACAAAGAAAGGACAACGGGTGTTATATGAGGGGTCTTAGTCCACTGGTCGGGTGATATGGCCATGTAATTCGTCCGATCATAGCAGATCGAGGTGCAAAAGATTTATATGCGTGTACACTTCCTTTGTTACGTAACGCGTATTTATTAGTCTATATCGTTTTTACTGGGACATAATATTTTATGGTGTATCGGGATTATGGCCGATCGTGTTGTGCTTATGGCCGATTTGTTTTATGTGATGCTATTGTCTGGTTTGATAGTTTAGTGTTTAATACAATAATTTGGAGTAACGACGTCCTATCATTAGTTATGGGGGTCGACAGCCATGAATGAATACCCTATAGGTACTTCACATAGGGGTGCACTGTTTTTATATTTTGTTACAAACTACCGAATCTCGCCCCCATAAAAATACCCACAAAAGAACCGCGATTAAAAAACTCCAACACACCGTACACACCTTAACTCAATATTTTCCGCGTCTTTCACAAAACACCATACATTATCCTATTGAAGACACCCCACGCTACACCGCATTGGTTTAACGTCGCAACTCCGCAAGTGTAACTAAGGCTTGAATGGGACGGCCTAAACCCTCTTACACCGATTCAAAAGGAACCCTCTGATATGATTTTCACAGAAAATTGCTTACAACAAAAGAGAATTGGACGCTTTTGTTGATATACCGGATTTATCTCGTCAACATACGTGATACTTGGGTTTTGGGGATATATGATGCTTTGTTCCGCCTTCTACTCTGTTGGACGCTGACAGCCTGAAATAATGCTTGGAGGGAAATTATTACACCTGTATTTTGTTAAACGTAGGTACTATGTGTAGAATGTCAAATGTATCTTCGAAAGTAGTTTTATAATAATACTTTTTCTCAATAGCAGAAAGAAACACAAAGTAGTTTTCAAGAAACATTGCAAACTTCACTCTTACAAAAACATGTAAGTAAGGGAACCATAATATTTTACGACGTCCCACCAAAGAAAAAAAAAATCAAAGGCATGTTTTTAAAACTGCACACCTCATACAAAAAGTTCTTAGCAATTAAAAATAATTGCGAGCATCTTAAAACACATAACTACGGACATGTACAGTACGCTCACAAAACTCTTTGTGAAGTCAAACTAGAGGCTCACTCGCTCACTCCAGGTGGAAACGCAAGCGATCCAAGAACAATGAAGACCCTCAAAACAACTAGGATGCCTAGGCATTGTACACCGCCGACGCTTTCAAACCACTCTTCGTCCCTCTTAATTAAGGGGGGCAATACTCGAATGCTTCTCGCGGACGTCAATGGAGGCTATTCAGACGTGTGCCGTCTGCGCCGAGATAACGAACCTCTCTCGGTTATTACGCTTGCTTTTTTCTACTTAAATTTGCCATATGTTAAACATTTTGTTGCTTTTTCTAGTGCAAGTGTCATTTCACATTTTGTACGTGTTTCAGCTGGATATTTTGCTTCGTGGAATATCATAAAATTGTGTTTTAGTCTTTGTAGAGCAAAATGTGAAACGAACGATACAATATACAGTTCATAAAGTATTCTATAAAAGTCGCTTTAGCACTGGAACACTAGAGAGAAAATTTTAAAGACAATTTTTTATGGTATAGCAACACTACACACTTTTCAGTTTTCCTTTGCAAAGTTATAGCCGACTTGAAAAAAAAAACGAATTTAAAATATGCTTGGTTGACTGTAAACAGACAGGATGAAACAAATTCGCTTGATTAAATAGCATGAGAGGCTGAATACCTTACTCCGTTGCCTTCATGAAATTGGTATGAAAAAGATGATTGTAAAAAGATAACGCCGTTCCCGCCATTTATCTTTGCGCATGGCGGCCTCTCTGTAAGATTAAATGTGTTTCTCTCGTTTTTAATCATAAGTCAGAGAAAGTAAAAATATTCACAACCTTTTCACGTAAGTACTTGAGATTTAATTTATTACAAAGGTGGGCAATAATTTAGTTACAAAAAAAATACTCATTTCTTTGAGCATTTTCAGGAACAATCATTTTACTTATGATTTTTCTTTTAACTGGAAATACAAGAAAGGGAAAGCGTGTTAAAGTTTTCACTTTGATACCTACTCAAGTTATTTTCATACCAGTATCTATTCGTCTTACTTTCCTCTCTCCTAAAGAGAGTTCCAAGGAAGACATAAACTTATGACAACTTACATGACCGTATCATTCGAATTCAAACCTCATCTGTCCTTCCATACCAAGCTTTACAAATTTACCCATTACAGTTCCTATAGCGCTTATTACGTCTCAATTAAATTTAATTTACTTCGACTTATTAGCACGTTTTGTGGCACTGGTTTCCGAACCCAGTATGGGAATACTGGTTGGAATACCGTTATGACTAGCCTTGGGAAACGGGATTGCCACCAGTTGTGGCAGGTATAAAATAAGAGTATTGCTAGCATGCTTTGAATTTATGGCTATCAGAATCCTTGTGCGGCCATATTTTTTTAAATTTTATAAGAGTGCACAAAATTTTGTATCGGTCGGTGTCAGCTGGTTGCCTTTGCGCACGTTTCGTTCATTCTGTTGTGGAAAATAGGAGAAAAAACTAGAAGTATTTTCATAAAACTGGAAATATAGTTTTAATTTTCCGGAAAATTGGGCTCGTGACTCCGTTGCTTTTCTTTTCTTCTTTTCTTTGCTTTTCTTTTTATGTTTTTCTCAGTACCTAGTTTCTGTATTCGCCGTACAAATAAATGAGGTATCGGTAAAACTCCGTCTCTATGCCGTTTGTTCAAAAATTGATTTCATGGAACCATTCAGTGTTTCTAATAGTTTTGTATTTTATCTGAAAAATTCAAGATATTCAATAAGGTTACATTGAAATTTTAATTTGTATATAATTTATAAAGTGGTTATTATGAAAATATAAATTACCAGGTACCCACTTTTACGGTAAATCTCTCACATAAATTTAAGTTTATTAGGTTGTTAAAGACTTGAGATATAATTACATCTTTCCTTGGACTATAAAATATGCATTGCTTGGCAGTCACATTGTAAATCTTGCATACTCTAGTTATTAAGATAACGGGAGGCTGTCAACGTAATCACTGTGACTGCCGCCGTCCAGCAGTGCGATTTTGTAACCATCTCACCGTGAAAACTTAGGTGAAGTGAGCGTGAGGTGAGCTGTCATTCCAACTAATGCTAGGGATTGACACTATTGACAGCTCACTCTAAGCTCACTTCACCTAACTTTTCACGGTGAGATTTTTACAGAATCGATCGGCTGGTTACAAGAGAGAATTTCAATTAAGTTGTTTTAGTTTTTAAGAGGTGCTAGTTTGCATTTAAAACTGTTTTACAAAAAAAACAACTGACTCCCAAAAAACACATTAAAGTAAAAAAATCTTAGATGTCTTTTACACCCTCATTTCTCCAGTTTTGTTTAAAGTCCCATGTAAAAGGGGGCGAGGCTATTGCTGTCAACCGGGCATTATTCCAGACTCCAGGTTGATACATTCCAAATGGACCCAATAACACTTCAAGTCGAATCATATTGTGAACACTCGTTTTTGAAGTGAAACAGGACAGAACATTTTACTGTATCCAAAGACATTAAATTATTTATTTACTTGTATGGTCTATCTTAAATCTCTTTGACTGTATCTATCTTGTCGTCCTCAAAGTTTTGTTTTTCAATTGTTTTAAGTACTTGCCATCTTTGTCCTACTATTTTAGTAGGACCTCTTTCATTCCCAAAATATGATCGTTTTGACATGGAATTAGTATGTACTATATAGTTTTAACAAACATTTTCCATAGTCATTGATAAAACTGCTTTAAATATTCAGCATATTTCACCAGCAATAAATCATTTTGAACAACTTTTTCAAATGTAAAAATGGCTGGGAAGTCAAGAAAAGAACGAATTCATAAATTTCAATTTGCTGTTCTTAATTTATGTGGTTACATCAACTTCTTACTGACTGACTTTCTTCTTTGAACTTACAAAAGTAAATGCTTCGCTTTTGTAATGTTAATACAGCAGTCTGTAGATACGGATTTATTGAAAGCTTTTATTAAACTTATCCGTTCGTTCATTTCGTAGGGAATGCAATTTTGCAAGTCGATTTTGACCTATTTGCCGTTATCCCATCTGACCTGTAGGTAATAATTTTGCATACGAGTACGATTCTGTTACCAGTATATATGTATTTATATATCTATGTAAAGGCATTTTAATATACTCCAAGTACAGGATCAGCAATTCATTTAACGAGCACCTGAGTAAACAATAATTTAGGAACATTAACCGACTTGAAATACTACCGTAAGTACTGTAATTTATCGTAGCAATCGATCGTCTTAAACGTTAAGCATTCCTAGTCTGCCACACAGCTTGGATCGATATGGTAATAAAGAAAATATTTCGTAGAACCGTTGAACATACGAGACGCAGTGTTAAAAAGCTCGTGCAAACAGTTATTCTTGTGCTTAACACCTCACCCATTAGCGGCCACAGACAATAAAAAACACTCACTGCATGAAACGTAAAAGAACGTCATTCGGTCATTGACCGCATCGTGAATATGTGTAAAAAGTTCAAGGTTAACAGATTTGCGGGATCCCAATTAAATCATACGTAGCTGTTGTTTTAATTATAATACGATTTCTATACTCATGGCAAAATGAATATATTTTGTTCATATATAAAAACTTTTTTGATAAAACTTTCCCGCCAAAATTCTTTCATTGTCTTTGGTTTTTCAAATATTATCTGTGGATTTGTTTTTGTATTCTTCAATAATATTTATAGAATATCAGTTTTATTAAGTCCTTTTGTTTTTTCTTTTACTTTCACGCATACACTGCGTAATGCAGTAGCACACATGTCATATTATAAAGAATCTCCGACGATATCAAGTGGGTGCTTGAACCAAGACGTGGGTTTCGCAGATATAAACTACTTCAAACGAATAGATGTTTGTTAAGAAAATACACGTGTAACAATGTTTGAGAAGAATTCTTTGAGTAAGCATTCGTTTCAAGTCCTTTACTCGTTAAATCTATACTTACTAATATAAATCTCTTCAGCTTTATATTTAAACAAACAATTGTTTGAACGCGCTAATCTCTGGAAATACCAGCGTGATTTGAAAAAATCTTTTTGTATGTGATAGCCCAATTCTTGAGGAAGGTTATAGGCTATTTTTAACAACATGCTACAGACGATAGGATCCGACCAAAAAAAAAAACACGCGGTCGAAATCACTGGCAGAAGCTGGTAAAGTAGGTATAAGAATGAAAATTCAGAAAAAAAAATACATTTATATGTATATGTGGTAGTAGGTTACCAATATTGTAGAATAGTTCGTAAAGAAAATCTAATATGTGTTTGCATTTTATTTGTACGAGGCTTTTCTCAAAGCTATTTAGCAATTGCAATACTAAAAGTCCCGTAAAATATGAGAAGCGACAGTTTCTTTGAGTTTCTCCCACGTAGACTGTTCGAAACACATAACTTTAATTAATTGATTTTCTGGCGGCCCAGAGTCAAGTTGAAGGCATTCGGTGTGTTTGCGCAATCGATTTTTCTCGGAAACTCCGGTTGTACGTTGTTGTATGCATTAATAGCCATAAATGTATATATAGCATGGCTATGGGCTCACCGAGAAAATAAATAGTTAAAACATTGAGTAGCTGACAGCAAAAATAAATGTAAGAAAGTCTTCGGGACTCCGATGCATGACTAAGGCAGTAGCATTTGGCGGTTTGGCATCATAAGAATTCACATAATGCGGTACCAATTACCACAATATGTGAATTATTTAGTACTTAGTAGATAGCTGGTATTTAGATGGATAGTCTTGTCTTAGTCTATCACCTCTTAATTTAGCACAGATCTAAGCCAAAACTTCCTAAAACTGAGATTCGCCTAACAGGAAAACCCAATTAAACTTTTGTAGAAAAACGAGAAAGTTTGCGGGTCTCGCTTGCCAGCTCGTTTATTCGTATTTTTAAGATCTATTCTGAAAATAAATGTTTATGCATTCGTGAACCTGCAGTCGGGTCAAATAAATCCTTGGTTTGAATTTAAAATTCTCGTTAAGTGCCACTGCGTCACTGAAGCCAGCAATCATAGGCCGGCGACCCCTTGCGGTCGATACTGCTTTGTTATAGTGCTTTATTTTTTCATTCTACATCACTATCATGTCTATGAGGCTATGATCGAGTAACGGACAACCATCGATTGATTATCATCGATTATGCGGACGAATCGAATCGATTGTTGTTTTAGTTTCGTCACACTATTCGTCAGGTGAAACAACCGGCATTCTTTAGCCAGAGATTTTACTAGAAGATTTTTCTTATCTGTTTCCCACTAGACGATCGTGTTCGTAAGTAATCTTATAGTGTATAAAATATTGGATGCTATCTATTGAAGACTCGTTGAGGAGATTACAGAGTAGATATCGTCTAGTATAAATTGACAAGGCCCTCCACAGCGGTGGTTTCTTCGCTATTTCTCACACATTTTTATGAGAAAATTTATTTTTATTTTGACCCACATTGGTCCCTCTTGCAGTAAACGAAGTTTACACTAAAGTAGTATTAATGAGTCTTAAATGGGCACTCAACACGTATCTTTATATGAGAAAAAGCCTTATTATTCTAATACTAATGAGACAGTTTTCTTAGTTTAATGATCTGACTCGGCGGAACATCTCAACCGTTGGAAATTCTGCTTAGCAGAATTAAACAATGCTATTTCTATTTTAGACTAGCATTTTTTACGACTGTCTGTCTGCATTATAAAAATAGAACTTTCCCCGAAATTGCTTTTTTCATGCTTTTTCCAACCTCTTGACACGCTAATATCTTTACTTTCATAGAAGCTACCTTAACAGACTCTATTAATATCATATCTATGTACGAGTATAAGAGGCACTTGTGTATATAGGCATTCTGCCAGAGGCAGGCATCTTGCACAGAAAGCCAGTGATCCGAAGAACGAGCCAAACGGGTCCTCTATTTGATCTACATAAGTAAATAACTGGAATACACGTCGACGATATGTAGAAAGTGCAAACATTGTAACGTGAAGACATGTTCTACTGGCTTTTTAATAGTTTTTGACTGCAGCAGTAAAATATGTAGTTTAGAGATTAGATTAAACATTTTGGTAAGAATATGGAGTTTTCCAGAAGTTCATGTTGCAAATGAATGGTCAAAGTACGGTCGTGTCGTGTATTCAAACAAATGTAAATTCTAAAATCCTTTTTGTTGGAGAGGATATACGACGTCTGTATGAGATGATTGTGTATTCGACGTACGCCTCCTTATTTATCAACTTGGCTTGTCGCTGAATATACTAGTACTTTTAAATGCCACGCCAAGTTTTTATTTTATAGCGGAGCAAGATATTTAATTAATTAAGTGATAATACGCTATCATTAAAGCGGATTACTAGATGCAAATTACTAGAACGAAGTAAGCAATTACTTGAAAACTTGCCGGCATTAGCCAGTTTGAAAAGTACCTACCTACCTGTCGTGCATAAGCTTACGTAAATAAACCAGAGCAACTGCACATAAAGTTATAAAAAATATCAGAGCGTAGTAAAAGCGATGCAGAACTTATATGAAGCCATCAAAATATCGTATTTTTTACTGTTACGTACTTGAAATAAACGGGCATGTTTGGGTTCCAATTAAAATCCGTGCCTTATTTATTATGATATTCGTTTTAATGATTTCATAAGGAACGCAAATATTTTCGACGAAACTCGTTTTGTCGTTTTTATAAAACCTGTTTTTAGGATGCCGTAGTCAACAAGGAACCCTTATAATTTCGCCATGTCGTCTGTCTGTATGTCTGTCTGTCGGCGGTTTAGCTCAAAAACTATTGGTACTAGAAAGTTGTAATTTGGCATGAGTATACACGCTAATGCCGCCAAAAAAGAAGTAAAATAACATTTTGAAAAAAACAATTACTTAGGGTACCTCCCCTACATCTAAAGTGGGATGATAATTTTTTTTTTCGTCATTCCCGTAATGTGGGATATCGTTGGATAGGTATTTTAAAAATATTAGGGGTTTGGGAAGACCGTTTTTTGATTAAGTAAACCGTTCGTGACTTATCAAGCTTAGCTTTAAATTACCAATTTTCGTTAGAGTCAAGTGTGTGTCCCCCCCCCCTCTACCAACTAAACGGTTGTAGTTAGAAATTCAAATGTCACGGCAGTAGTACCTATATACATATAACGACGTTTAAAGGAAAACTATCACAAGTTTACGAGTAATAGTCGACCAATTGTATTAGACTCGAAAATTTCGAACTACTCCATAGAAATGTCGATAGATAGCGCTAACCGTCAGTTGTCGCGCTATTGTTTCATTCCTAAATAAGTTTTATAAAAAAAAACAGTTGCTACACCGGCTATGACAAGTCTAATCAGAATCCCAAAAAAAAAAAAAAACTTTCCGTGCAAAATTGTCGAATCAGGTGAGGATTTGTATAGGAAGTCAAATTAGGTAGGTAGTCATGTTTGGCTTTTAGCTAGAGCATGGATTAACAGATTTATACCAGCAATCAGGGGTAAATGAATGTTTTCTAAACGTACTAGAAGCTCTTTTCAACTTTCAATAGGGCACTAAGCTGCATTTTTTTTTTTAAATTAAAACGTTGCCCCAGACTAGGAATTACTCCTGTATCGTGGCTGCGTTTACGAACATTTAAACTCACATTCACAAACAGCCAGACCCGGAACAACTACCTGTAGGCAATACAAATTAATATTTGTTCCGTGCGGGAATCGAACCCACGACACGCAGCGCAGCAGTCGATCGCTCAGCCACAGCGCCAACCGTGTCGTCATACATTTAACCGTTTAAAGACTTCAAGTGGGTATGGTTCATAACGCTTTTCATAGCTAACATAAAACGCTCACAAATATCAAATACCTAATACTTTGATTTTCCATTAAAAGCAGGAAGGTAAAAACATCAAAACTTTCAAGAAACAAAAAAATCATCCCGTGTCTCATAATTCAATTATCCAATCCCGCCCCGTATTATAAGTAAGGAAATGAAAAAGTAAATCAACTCGAGATTTCGAAACTTTGTCTCCGAGATCGCACGACTTCCATCCCCGGAACGTCCCTATTCATCAAACGTACACGGGAGGGTTAAATCTCCCGATTCGTACGTCCGTACGTAATTGTACGATTCGTACGATCCCCTGCGTTGGAGAACTTAGTGCGTGAGCGGCCTAACAAATCACGCTGTATTTTTAAAAGTGAAAAAGAGTTAGAGCTGGGATAACAGTCCGATGTGTGTGTTCGAGAATGTATGCGTGCCGAATTCACGTTATTTCTTTTTTTTTCGTTTTATTCTGAAAAGTTGGGTAGGGATTGTGGTAGGTAGAAATTTTATTGCATAGTAATAAAAACAATATACGATAGTGCTTTATACGAGATTAACGCTTTCGTGTCAAACACGTATTATGGCAACAAAACTTGGCTTTTTTAGTTGTTCGAGTTTCTGCTCCCACTTTTTAATACAAAACAGACGGTTAAAAAACAGAAGAAACCTCAATTGCAGCTTGTAAACGACCTATAAAATAACAATAATCATTAATTACATGAATGCTCCTATTTTAAATCGTTAGCTAAGCCATAAAAATATTTAATTAAACTAAACTCACTGACTTTACTACTCTTACATTTAGATTTATCTTGAACAATTAACGATTTGTGTTGAATGGTTATAATAAATTAAATGGTAATTTATTGCTCTGTTACACGTTTTCAAAATATTTAATTTAATAGGTAGGTTCGTATTCGTAAAATTAGATACTATTTACGCTTTATGGTAAACGTAAAACTATTTTGCTAGTAAACGTTTCAACGTAAATGCTAATTCTAAATGCATTAAGTACAAAGGGGTTAGACCAAATGTTACCTTTCCCACAAGCTTCGTCAGTCAACGATGAGTAATATCGGCTGCATTTCCGGCAGCATACATTTAATTTAATTAATTAATTTCTCTAATCGATTCGTGTGTTATCCCTCTGTATTGTTGTCGTAGTTTTACTTAGTTCAAAAATTGATGCAATGTTTCCGATAAAACTTTACTGGATATTTGTTTTATGTAACTCTTAACCGAGGAAACACAGTATTGAACGCACCTCACACATAAAAACATTACAGAAAATAATGTTGCCAACGTAAAAAAATTTGAAACAAAAATATAACGCGTCTATAAAAGTTTAATATAGAAATGAAACCGTTTTCCCGATTCAGAATAACGCGCGGCCCTACGTTGCATGCAGATTAGGCCGACTCCCCCTCCCACTTTTTATTTGCCTACGTTCAAACCTACTGTCTTTCAAGCACGTGTGAAAGTCGTATTATGATATTAAATTTTCTCAGTATTGTAACTGAGATCACGAGGGCATAAAATGGCAACGTGGTTACAGGAAAAATGAGTTTAGTATTTTTCCTTCAGATTCTACAGCGTGTGTGTGTGTGCAGTCTTGCCAAGGGCTATCGTATTACCCAGTAACTGGGTTGTGGAGGTCAGATAAGCAGTCGCTTCATATAAAATACTGGTATTAGGCTGCATCCGGTTAGACTGGAAGCCGACCCCAACACACATAGTTGGGAAAAGGCTAGGCAGATGATGATTGTACAGCGTGTATCAGAAAAGTGTGGTCAAAATTGGTCTGTAGGTATCTGTACCACACCATAAATTTGACCACACCTCTAATTCGTACGTATAATTAAGAAACGTGTTTTGTGCTAAACAAACAGTAAGTAAGTATATTGGAATGATTTATGATTAGCAAAGATATTAATCTAAGCATTATTTGTAACAGTTGAATTATGTACCGAAATACAATTCATTTCATCTGTGCAATTTCATGTTTAACTAACTACACATTTCACTTGCTGTCATGTGAAAATGGGTAATGTATCTGAATTATATTACTCTATTATGACCCAAGAATAACTGTATTATTATTAAGTACCTACCTATTGTAATTTTAGCAAAATGTGTTTTCATTTCAAGAAAATTGCTTAAAATAATTCATTGTGTGGCATTAGTTTGCGTTGCTATAATAATGTTATTAACTCTCAAAGTGTGGACACTCTAGGGCTAACGTGCCAAACTCGACCCTATTGTATCGATTTTAATACCAGTCAACTATTAACTGCAGTTAAGGCTCAATTACTACAGCAGTTTGCGTGTACCGGGAATTTCCATCCAACTTGAAATAGGCAAAGTTGGAAAACGAAGAAAATTAGATTGAAAATAGAAATTGCAAAAAGAAAGTTTATTTACCTATTTCAATGCTACAGCAAATTACTATATTCTGCTTCTGAACATTATAACACACGTACAATCCTTTCACAGTTTATTTTACCTCTGGCAGCAACCTTATTGAAACGACAATAAAAATCACAGTGACTTTGTGACAGACCTGTCAGTGGCAGCAACCCTAGAGCAACCTTATTAATATGAGAATAAAGATCACTGAGACGTTGACAGCGATACAAAATCAGAGGTAAAATAACTATGAAAGTACTGTATGTTGGCTTGTAGTTTGCACACACATACACATAAGTTGGTGTACCTATAGTAATTTTCAAATCGTTAACTTTTTATTTGCTTCAGTCTATAATAAGAAGACAAAAAGGTGATTTATAAAGTGACAATATTAAAAAAAAAAAAACAAACAAAAATATTAAATTAAGTGACAGAATAAGCAAAGCCTTTGTTCTATCTCCGGATGCAGACTGAACCATTCCATTCATTCATTTTATTCCTCCGCTCATTCATTCATTCATTTGTCAAAATTACTTTATAGCTTTTGTGCGTCGAACAATTATTTTGAAGTCCACCAATTAATGGAAAAGTAAATTAAGAAACCCTCTTGCATAAAGATTTCATAAGAGTACCGATTAATTTTCCTTTTAAACACGCTTTTATTCACTTGCCTTATATCTTCAGCGCCTTAAGAAAGATAATTATGATATTGGAATTCATAATTATTGGGCATTGTTTTTTCATTATTAACTTTTCTTTATTTTAAATTGGTTTGTAATTTAGTATAAGTACTTCGATGTAGCACAACCACAATCAGGTTATAACATTCCACTGCTGGGACAAAGGCCTCCTCTTAGTGAGAGGGAATGGACCGTAATCAACCACGCGGGCCCAGTGCGAGTTGGTGTATGTAACAATAATAATTTAGAAACTGTCTGCCATGCTATAAGTTATCACTAAGTTTTGAAAATCTTTGCGATTGATTTATTCATAAACTTTGGTACTTTGTTCATTCTTGTGTCGTCTGTTAACCATCTAAACTTAGAAAATCTACATAAATTGAGATAGAGGTCTAAGCTCTAATTATGTTGAGTTGCTTACTCTAATAGTTTACTGTACCTATTTGCTAAGCACAAATAATGTAGGTATTATATTTCCACTACCATACCAATAAGCGACTTGAATTAAATATTAAATAAACAAGTTAGTCAGATTTAAGAGAACGGACAAATAACTCACTTAGAATCACATAAGTAAAACCTTTGATTTCAATAAAAAACTACTTTTATAGCCCATATCTCTTAGTGCCCTATCGGAGCACTTTTCCCCCGATAGCCGTTGACTGATAAACGGCTGTAAAGTTTCACAATCACGTGTTGTACCGGCACTTATATTTTAACTATTTCCATTGAAACGACGCATTACATCGGGAATATCGAAATAAAACCAGTAGCCGACAATTAAAGCTGAATAAAATACCTTCTATGTGAGCTAGTGGGGCTGGTCACACTGTTTATAGTACCAATTTAATGTAATAAAGGTGAAACAGTTCAGTTTCGAAACATGCCGGAGCCTTAACTTTCAAAGGGAGAGTTTAATCATTTATTACCTCGTGGGATTCTTGAGAAAACGTTTTATTACACTCATTTTATTAAACAATATCGGGAGTGCACTTTGAAGTGAATGAATTCATATTTATTGGTAACTAGCTGTGCCCGCGACTTCGTCCGCGTGGAATAGTGACTTTTCGGGCAGCATATTTTGAATTACATATACCGTCGTTTGGGTAGCAAAAAATTTACTTTACAGTAATGCTTCTCTGTATACGATATTTGACGTATGGCCATCGGGGATGAAAGCATACAGGCTCCTAGGATTGTTAACCCGTGACAGAACCACATACAACTGACCGTGCGAGAAACAGCTGATACTTAGATCTGCTTTATTAATTGTCATCGCAAAACATAGGCTGACTGGAAACTGGACTCGTTTAAAACTAAATGGAAAATTGTTTGGAATGAGAGGAATCTGAGGAATGAAAACACTTTCACCTTTTCCACACCCTGTTAAAATCTCTGCTTCTATCAGATTTCGTTGTAAATTGGTCACTTCTAACCTGGTACCATTGCAAAGTTTTGGGGGGCTTAAATTTCTAAGAAGCATTAGGGGTTCGCAGAAGTCTCAGACTCACGCGATAGCGCGTGAGCTTCGCGATCGACAGATAAACGTGCCTTTCGTTGTTCCCTATTTCGAGTTGTCATCATTCGAGAACGATTTGAACTCAGTCGAGATTCTCGCTGAGTCGAAGTTTCTGCAGCACGAAACCTAGCCTGATGTTCCCGAGTTGCAGAAAGCCTTGCCTCACGACCTTCTTCAGATTCCTGTGATCGAACTAATCTCATCCTTTTAGCATTTTTGCTACATTGGGAGAGGTTGGATCTTCTTCGAGGCATTCTTACAATAAAATAGTACTTACTACTTAACACACAGTTATTTAGTAAACACGTACTATCGTAAACAATTATTTTAAAGAAAATTAAGAAAAAGAACTTAACCTACAAACCCTAAAATATAAATAAATGAAATATGCAGTCAGTTTTTTTTTCCTTGAGAGGCCGTGACTACTTAACCGGACTATCCTGTGGTTGCCTAAGGAATTCTTAAAGCCTCCAGCCAGGGCTATATCTAGAATAAACTAAGCGACTTAGACTAAGCGACTTAGACTAAGCGACTGCACGCTAAAGGCACCCCCTGTGGGGTACGAACCTTGGCTTAGGGCGTCGCTGGGAGAGGGCAGCAAGGGGACAGGCTGGATCGAATTAGTAGTATTAATGCTTTGATGAGCGCGGCGTTTCCTAGGACTATCTCTGAGAGGAAAGGCCGAAACAAACTCAGAGGTCTCAGTCGGGGAATTTAAAGCTACAGGCTCAGCTACGACGCGGGCTGGCACTTCAGCGGGCAAGGGTCAGGGGGGAGAATTTACTTGGGGGCGTCGCGAGGGACCTCGGCGGTGAGGTCGGAATGTCGGTAATTTGTGTTTGTATACTGTACTGGTTGCCCTATCGCTCTCCTGGAGGAGGGTTATGGGGTCATCGGGGTCGTCGAGAACATGCCTTGGACGGCGAATTTTACTGAGTTTGGAGGGGGTGTAGTTGGCGGCCGCGACCACCAGAGGGTTGGGGTGATTAGCGGCTGTGGCAAAGAAACGCTTGGAGAGGCGTTTCATGAACTGCTGGATAGTGGGGATCTTGAGATCAACATGGAGGATCTCATTGCTAACGAACCAAGGGGAATTTGTGGCCTTGCGGAAAAATCGGTTCTGCAGGGTTTGCACCCTATGGATGTGACGGGGCTTTGCGTGAGCGAAGACTACGCAAGCGTAAGTCATTATGGGACGGATGCATGCTGTGTACAGGCGCTTTTTGCACTTGAGTGACAGCTTGCTGCGTTCATTGAGGACGGAATGAAGGCAGCCTAGAGCGAAAGAGGCGCGCGAACGGACCGTCTTTATGTGCTCTGAGAAGGTGAGGAGAAGGAGAAGAATAAAACAAAGGTATTTGGCTCGCTTTTCCCAAGGGATCGGCTTGCCGAACATGGTGATTGGTGGAGGGGGGGTGGGTTGTCGTCTGGGTCTCGAATAGAGCACCGCTTGACTCTTATCGGTGTTGACTTCGATTCGCCATTTCCTGAACCAAGCAGCCAACTTATTGACTGTGGTTTGGAGACGAAGTCGTAGTTGGATATGGCTGCGACCAGTGTAATAGATGGCTGTGTCGTCTGCGCACAGAGCCAATTGGGACTTAGCATCTTTAGGGATGTCGCTAGTGAACAGCGTAAATAAGAGAGGGGCGAGTACGGAGCCCTGAGGGACTCCTGCTCTGATGGGGGGCAGCGGCGCTGCTCTCAGCGCGCTTTATATAGCCATAGACGCACAGGCGCGAGGCCTGTACGTACTCTGATAGAATACCTTAACAAATGTTCGCCGTGATTCTTTAAATTGACATAACTTTTTTATTTATGAACCGATTGACATGAAATAAACACTAACTGTTAAGTGAAGCTTACTACAATATATTAGTGAAAACCGCATATAAATCAAATAGGCCGTTTCTGATATTAGCGTGCACAAACAAACAGACAAACAGACAAAAAAAAAATTAATTACAATTTCGGGTTCGGTATCGATATAACAACAACCCCTGCTACTTTTTTTTAATATATTTCCATTGTACAGACACCACTTTTCTACAATTTTATTATATGTATAGATTAAGTGGAGTGAGGTTACTGATTAGAAAATCTAATTTAATGTTCATTCGTTCAGTTTGTGAACACTTTAATATAATTAACAGATATGTATTAACGTACATTTTTGTTACGTTTATTACAAGTTCCCATAAAATCTTATTTATTATTTTATGGAACAATAAAAATCTGACTCAACTATACGTAGACCATAATTTGTTATGATCAACATCATCATCTGCCTGGCCTTTTCACAACTATGTTGGGGTCGGCTTCCAGTCTAACCGGATGCAGCTGAATACCAGTATTTTACATGGAGCGACTACCTATCTGACAGTGACTGGGTAATACGATACCTCTCGGTAAGACTGGTTGTTAGACTTTCGGGATTCTGGCCACCCGTAACGACTGTCAAAGATCCACGAATGACAGCCGGGACAAACGGCTGAACGTGCTTTCCGAGGCACGAACGGGGTTATATGACAATAAAGCCATAATAGATACGGCAGCGCAGCTTAATCCTATCGACATAAAAGCATACCATTGCTAGCCAAAGGGTGCCAAATCGAATGACCGGCTAGAGGGACGCGATGGGAATCCAATCGACTATTCCTGGCACGTTTAATTGATAGCACCATTAGCACTACAATGTCTACAACACTGTGTAGATGTCGGATAGAAGGAAATAAAATGTAATTTGTAGCTTCCCTTCTATAAAAGATAGCACTTAAGTAGTATTGAGAGATGAGAGATATCCAATTTGTGTTGAAAAGGCTTAATAGTGTTAGCTCTTGTGAGAGACTGAACGGCTCTCAATTATTGCTGGTCTATATAATAAACTGCATTCAATATGGCGCCGTGAGAACAGAATCTGGGAAAAAAAATTGTTATTATTTTTAAACTTTCGCGAATTTTAATCATCATTAGGTATACCATTTAGTCTGGTGCTTTATGGCATCTATAAGCGTTATTTGTTATATTTAGGGAACTGGAAACACAAAATTAATATTATATTCTATTTTTTGGTAATTCGTAGCTCAAAATCAGCCTATAATGTTCCCACAGGCGTCCTCTCATTGAGAGGGAATGGGCCATCCACCACGCGGGCCCAGTGCGGGTTAGTGGATTTGTAGATCAAATAATTGTTATTTTTAATAACATAATCTACTATTCTTATTCCTTCTCTGTCCATGCTGTAAGATTGTGGAACTCACTTCCGCCTAGCATTCGTGATTTAAAAACTATTTCTCTATTTAAACGTCGATTAAAAGAGCATTACCTTTCCTCTATACCGTGAGTATTTGTTATATATATATATATATGTGTTTATATATTTTTGTATTATGTATTTATTTAAGTATACTTATGTAATTTTTAGCATTATAGGTATATTTAATATTTTAGTTTTAGACTTCACACATTCATATTTCTCTCTTCTAGTTCTCACACACTATTGTCTACATTTCTTTTTTACTTCTCCTTTCGCAGGTCTGCTGGAAGAAATTTCTTAAGAAATAAGCAGTACCTTTGTACTCATATTATATAATTATGTCATATCCCAATGTTTACTGTGTGTACATAAATAATAAAATAAATAATTAATCTGTGTTAGTATATAATTAAAATATAAAAGACGAAGTAAATAAACAACTTAGCGTTCTTCGCTTTATTACTTGTCTAACAAACACGATTTCGTTTGACAAAAGTTTTGAATCATTTTGCAGAGTTTTAGTTGCTCAGTATTCTGTGGTTTACAAAACGGTTAAACAGTTTGCTTAAACGGTTACCTACTGAATTCCGTAACTGAAATGCAATTTATTCCGTGTGATATATCTGAAACCAGTCGTTAAACGTTGTTGCCATTTTTAAAAACACTGGGTGAACTCTGAAATATAACTCGTAAATCAATGACATGTCTACAGTATTTCAAAATAGTGGAAAATGCTGCTCTATATATACTGAGCTTGCTACTTTTGCCACACTGCACGATATGCATTTATATTTTATACTTTCATATTTTTTTAAATGATGTACTTATTACTTTGTTTTTTTTTCAAATATGTCTCGTCTCGGAATCTCAGCCTGACTACATTTTCATTTAAAAAAATTAATCACAAAATGAAAATCAAATTACACGTCGGACTTTGAAACGCCTTTCATTACAGCTCAAAGCGCTTTCCGTGGAACACTGCAGAGTAGGTACCTACTACCTACCTGCTCTTCTACGTGCAAAGCCGCTAGTAAAACATAATTATGTCACCCTACTAAACTCCGTCCCCACTTCTGTACAAAAGGACTAGTTGCTTCGCATTTCCGTCTATAAGTTCAGTCGGGTCCATCGCAATTCGCAAATCCAAAGAAAAATACACTTTATTTTTATGTCCAGCGGTCTTTTTCTAAAAGCATTTGCAGTTGAAACTACACAGGCTTTTAGGTGAATGGGTCTAGGTAGATAGTTTTATGGGCGCGTAGAAAGGTAATATAAGTTGATGTCTATAAGTTTTTAGTGTTTAGTGTGGTTGTTTGAAAGCCACAAAAGGTCTTCAGTCATCATAATAATCACAGTAAAAAGCTTTAAATAAAATAAAAAAAAGTTAAAAAGAACATATTTTTAGCATTAAAAAGTTATATTTTAACATTTTGCGTAAAGCATAAATCATGTTGCGTGCAGCAACTTGTATATTAATAAAAAAGCGTCAACATTATCGGATACGTCCATGCCCAGGTGTAAAATGATCTTCCCCCTCATGGAAAATTGGAAAACGCGGATATTGGCGGGAACGAGACCGTCTCCATTAATTGACGCCATTAATCTTTTGACCGTAACCGACACCTCTGCGCGACCGTTCACGGAAAGGGCCGACAAAGCCCGAACACGCGTAATTGCCTGTATTAAACAATGTTATTAGGTAGCGCTTTCTTAATGGCATTAGGCCTGTTTGCTTAGGAGTGTTTATTCAGCCACATATTAAATATTTATTATTTTCCACTTATACGTAAAAAGATAAACAATCGACCCAAAGTCGATGCACAGGTGTCCGTATTTTCTTTCAATTTTCTTTCCCAGTAAACAAAACATGCTGAAGTTGCGTTGTTTCCACTCGATTTACCTCGCGTTTCCCTTCACTTTTACTCCGCCCGTATTATAAAACTTCTTTGTAAGAAGTAGCTGTGTATTACGGCTAAATAAACTTTTACGATACTAAATCGGCTCCTTTTTTATGTTGAAAAATATTCTAGAATGTACATCTTTTTGACGATCATTTTATTCGTCATAAACTACATCGAGTGGCGCTATAAGATGGATTATTGTCTGTCTACTAAGTTTCCATTGTAATTTTCTCCCTCGGTGTGAAAGCAACTGTAGGTAATAATGCACCGTAATCATTACTTTTTATTTATAACCAACCCATAAATGTCTATTTAATGTAATGTCGTCATTGTGGAAATATGATGTTTTATGAATATAATTTCTTTTGTTTTAGATGGAGAACCGAAGCGTTTGGTGTACGCGGCGGCACCGCTGTAGGTGAACAGCGAGCAACATGGCGCGGGCGTGGGTGTTCGCAGTGGTCGCCATCCTCACGCTGGTGACCACTCGCGCCTACCTCATCCTCATCCCCGACACCGCTCCGCCAGGGCACGAGGTCCTCGACGCCGCCGTCTACAAACTAGGCTCCGAACGAAACTACAACATCGATGTCCACCGAACAGCGAACTTCGTCCATCACATCCTCAAAGTCAACAGAACCAGTGGCCTCGTCACTTTGAGGAAAAGGCTAAGATGCGACGGAGTTCTCTACCCAAACCTCTTCACTTTCTACGTTGACTCCACATCGGAACGCATCCGCGACATCGATTACTACAGTCTACCTATAAGGGTCCTGGTGACCGGCGATGACTGTAGTAGGAGACACGCAGAACTGTATGACATAGATTTCGATCGTGTCTACGATCAAAACGATGCAGCGCTACAATATGAGGATCAGCCGACCAGAGATAAAAGAGAAGTGATATATCAAGAGAGTATAGACTGGAGGTTGTTAGAAGGAGAAGAATTAGTCTCTAGTCAATATAATGTCCTATCCACGGCTTATCCGTGGTCGAACATGATGTTCGAGGACTTCGTAGCGAAAAATAATAGTAGGAGGAAACGATCTCACAGTTTAATACCCTTCGATATGGCCATAGATGTAAAAATAGCTGAAGCGAAGCAATGGATATCGGAAACATACGCTAGTTTCGCTATCCCGACAACGGATCGATGGCAAGGGATTTGTCTGAAGCAATCGCAATTCGTGAATTCCCTTACAGCTTTCTTACCTAGGACGGTTCAAAAGATGTGTAAAGTGCAGTTTTTAGATGTGAGTGATCCGAGGTTTATGATTGAAGCAAGCCAAGGTGATTTGGTTGCTAGTGAAGATATTTGTATACAGGAACCTATGTGGAAAGTGTCCATACTCTTTACATTCAACTGTGACAAGATCAACATTGTGGATTCCGATCATAGATTGAAGATAGTGTATCATCATCAAGAACTCAATGACACTGACATTGCGCGAAGAGTGAAGAGGGAGCTTCGAAACCAGTCGCCGTATTTCGAGCAGGCATTGTATGTGGCATCTGTAGCTGAGGAGCAACCACCAGGCGTTACTGTTACCACAGTTAGAGCACGGTAAGAACTTAATGATTTCTACATTAACATAAATACATAACTTACTTAAATTGGATTTTCCCGCCGCTTACCTAAGTATAGACTTAAACCTTCCTATATCTTGACAAAATAATACAGAGTCACGCAGTCTAGGAATTAATGATGACTAATGACTTCTAAACCTCTTAATTCAAAGTTCCTTAAGCCTGTACTAACAAACAGGACGTGAGCATTATCCTAATCAACGTCAGGACATAACACCTAGTCACATACCATCTGTCCTTTTAATTGACTTTAAGCTGGGCCTTTATGGACCCATCTATTTTATGCGGTCCGGAACCGCTGTCATGGGCCATTGAACGTGTCGGCGAATACTGGGGCGCTTGTGCTCGTATGATCACATCATTTGCTATGATGACGTTGTCATTTTAGTTGTTCCTAACGAGATCATTGCTGGTCAGGTTTTACTCTATTAGGTGCTTAATAGATTCAAGTCTTTCTCTAAATGGCTTATTGGACGTGATTTCTAAATCTGGAATGTAAGGATTAATTTGCTGTTGTGTTAGGGGGACCCGCTTTGAAGCCGACGAATATTATCCTATTCAACAAACTTGTTTCTATAAACTTCATTGTTTAAGAGCCCAGACGGGACGGATAAGTTATAACAGGACAATACAATCAGAAAAGTTATTGTAGAACTTTCAGAAAATTAAAGTTATTAAATAGATATCTGCTACGAGCCACAGTAGATTAATAAAATTTCCCCGTCGTTCCTCTATTTCCGAGGTTTATCACGTCCGGGGAATTGCAGTAATAACGTGTGTAATCAGACGTTATTTGCTTTCAACATTTTTAAATTGCTACTCTCATCTGTTTTGCGCCACAAGACTTGTTATTGAACTCACTCACATAAATTACTTGCCGTATAACATAATTACTTCGCATTGCTACCGTTTGATAAGTTTTCTTTTTCTATTTAAGATTTCTGTCATTAAACTCTTTGGAGTCGTTCGTATTTTATTCTTATTAGAGTGTGTTTTGTACTGAAGGTATGTTATTTGTTGCTTAATAAACCAACATACAATCAGGGACATTCATCGTTCGGAAAAGGAAAGTAAGGCCAGCTGGCTTTACATATAAAAACATGATTCCCAACAGTTTTATGAAAGCTTATGTTAATTTAACAGACGATATATTCACACCTGCTCCTATTAACTTTAGCAGGATAAACACCTTTCATAGACGTCCTACCTGACTGCTTACATCAACAAATCACCCACCCGCCTTCACGGTCGACTGACTACCGATCATATCAAGTCAACAGTGGACACCTCTGATCTCTATATGTCCCCGGCTCATCGACTGGAATTTCTGCTACATTCTGAATAAAATATTTTTGAAAATATTATTAGGTTTACCAACGGCGTGTGCACCCTCAAGTTAGGTGTCAATTAAGGTGTCTGTTTATAAACCTATTACTTTTTTTTAGGGACCCAGAAAACAGTCCAGTAACCTACTCGATGTCAAGTCTCCTGGACTCCCGGTCTGCTGGCATGTTTGCAGTAGACTCAAGGTCTGGTGTGGTAACCACTCAGGCAAGATTGGACAGGGAGAGACTGGATGTGCACTACTTTAGAGTAGTGGCTCAGGATGACACCTTCCCGCCTAGGAGTGGTACTACGACTTTACAGGTGAGCAGAAATATCATTATTATAGCGTTTTTTTTATTCCTGAAAAAGGCCAGCCTTTATCAGGAATAAAAAAATTCTAGCATGAGAAGATAAGATCACTCTTCTAGACTTGAGATTTCGATTTTCGTAAAATGACTGTAAATTTTGTAAAACTTTTGCAAACCAATATTTTACAGTGTCTCGTGAACACCTTAATATTTTACAATAACCTTAGTCACTTGTAGTTGTTACCATGCAAAGATATTTTGTCGCCCATAGTCAATATACCACCTATGTACAGATAAATGTGCTCGACTGCAACGACCACTCACCAGTCTTCGAGATGCAGCAATACGAGTCATCAGTAAGAGAAGGTGCTAGCCCAGGAACCACTGTCCTAACTCTGAAGGCCACGGACCAGGATATTGGAAAGAATGCTGAGGTAAGACATATAACTGACATTACTGAAGTAAATACTCAGATTATTGGCTAGTGACGGTGAGAGCGTCAGTAAAAATAATAAAGAAGATGGTTCATTGCATGTCACCTAATCTAATTCTCCATTTTCAGGTGGAATATTCAATAGAAACAGTAACAGCAGAGACTTTAAACCCAGAAGACATAAACGAGTCAATAGACAATTCGGAACAGATAGAAACGCAGGATGTTTTCCGGATAGACGGCAGAAGTGGAGCATTGCTGACCAGATCACCTTTAGATAGGGAGAAAGTGGCTCGATACACTGTGATTGTGAAGGCTACAGATCAGGCTAGTCCTGTGTCTGATAGACTTTCTAGCACGTGAGTTGTTTAACTTTATTTTTCATGATTGTTATTTATTGGTAAACAAGCCAGCGACCTGATGGTAAGTGGTCACCCCCACCTAAGATATTTACAATTACCAGAGACGTCGCATATATGCTTTTGCGCCAATATGACTCACCTGCTGAATAACACTGGCACCCCTGCTCTTAAATCCAGAACACATGAATGTTGCATTCACGCCAGAAAAGGTAAGTAAGTACTAACCGACGACGAGCTTCACAAAAAGCTCATGCATCGACGTGCAAACTGTAACCATGGATTCTATACATAATTCTAAACAACGAATGGGGCGTTGAAATTTTTCGCCGGTTATAAAAAAAAAATAGCTGCTCTATACATTTTGACCGCGTAGGTATTGCACTTTTCTATGAAGAATCTGATTTTTACGCTAGGGGTTCTAGACTCATGTGCTGAATTCATGGTAACCATGATTTTGTAGTTTGCGCGTCGATGTCCCTGCCACCCTATATATATTTTCTTTATGAATCGTAAACGATTGCCGCAATGAACAGTCATTAGTGAGCCCATAAATACTACGCTTGATAAATATAGCATTATTTCCTGCCGCCCCCAGATGTGTAGCTGAAGGCAATATGTTGTTATATTAGCACCAATGGGGATGCTGTGTATGTGTATCCTATTGACATTTGTCTCTTAATAGATCCCCCTTGGTGAATTTGTACCAAACAGGGTTACCTGTTCTATATACGGGGGGTGAAGGAATTATCGAATAATACAAGTAATTAAGATTTTAGTATAAACGTTTATATTGAGAGATTTTACAGATCGAACAACCATAGAGATAAAACAATGAACATGAACCATAAACTATAATAGTGATGGTGACACACAATAGTGTTGTGCTTAATCGGTAACAAAATAGTACTTTCAAATTTAATTATTACAACACTCCCACCAAAATTTGAACCCCACAACAATATTTTAAATTTAATCACCACAACACTTATACATCAAATAGAAAAAAAAAAATGTAGGTAAATCTATAATTAAAATTAAAAGTATTCTTAGACTTTCTTTTTTTTATCTAAATTAAGTGCAGCAGTAATATTATTTTAATTTTTGAACACCAATTTTCTGTCTAAGATACTGAAATCTGTCTCTAGGAAGAGATTTTGTAAATATGTCAGCAAATTGCTCTTTAGTGCATACATAGTTTAAATCTATTTGTTTCTCAATATATTTATCTTTAATAAAATTGTATTTGATATCTATGTGCTTGCAACGCTTATGATAATCCACATTTTTAATTAAACAAATTGCACTTTGATTATCAATGTTTAAACAAATAAAGTCTTGTTTAAATTCACTAATGTCCATTAACAATCTTTTTAACCAAATAGCCTCTTTTGTAGCGGCGCATGCAGCCATGAACTCTGCCTCAGTTGTAGATAAAGCTACACTTTGTTGACGTTGTGTTGCCCATGTTATGGCAGCTCCATTCTTTATAAACACGTACCCACTCAGAGACCTACGTGTACATGTATCTTTAGCAAAATCTGCATCACTGTACGCCTCAAGTATGCTCTTTGTTGAAGATGAATAACATAAACCATAATCTTTGGTTTCTTTTAGATATTTTATTATTTTCTTGACCACCTTCCAATGAGTGTGATTGTAACAATTAAGATATCTGCTCACCAGACTGACTGCATACATGATATCAGGCCTGCTCACCACTGCCAGATGCATCAATGACCCAACAGCTTCTCTGTATTGAATATTCTTGTCCGGAGCCTCAAGACTTTTCTCTAAAGTAGTATGAGGATCTACTGGAATATTACAACAATTAGCATCTTGCATATTAAATTTATATAGTAGTCTTTCAACATATTTAGATTGGTGAATAAATATTCTTTCTTTAGATTGTTCAATTTGCATACCAACAAAGTTATTTAAATCACACTGTTTAATTTCAAAATTTCTTTTCAGTTCACACATTATTTTATCAAGTGCATTTTTAGAACTTGACATCAAGAGTCCATCATCAACATAAAGTAATAAGTATACTTTGTTATTATTTACATTTCCTCTATAAACACATCTATCTGCATGGCTATTTACAAAGCCAAATTTCTTTAATAAACTGTCAAATTTCTGATTCCAGCACCTAGGTGCTTGTTTTAAACCATAAAGTGAACGGTTAAGCTTACATACCAGATTTGACGGGACATCCAAACCTTCAGGAGGCTTCATATAAATTTCTTCTTGTACATCACCATACAAGAATGCAGTTTTGACATCAAATTGCAATATTTCAAAATTGTGTTGAGCAGCTTCTGAAAGTAAAACTCGCACTGAATCATATCTCACTGTTGGAGAGTAAATTTCTGTGTAGTCAATTCCTTGTACTTGTGAACATCCTTTGGCACACAGTCTAGATTTATAAATGAGACCAGATGGTTCATCTTTTACTTTGAAGACCCATTTACAACCAATTACTCTCGCACCTTTACGTTTTTCAATTAGATGCCATGTCTCATTTTCTTCATGTGCTTTCAACTCATCTTTAATGGATTGTTTCCATTTTTCTCCATTCAAGTTGTCTGATATTGCTTCGGTATATGTTTGTGGCACATCATACGATTCTATATCTTCACTGCCACATATATAACTGTTTGCTTCCATTTTATTCATTCTCGCTCTTGATCTAGTTGTAACACCATCCTGTCTGCATTCTGTTAGATCTATGTGTTTTTCTGGTTCATAAATAGATCCTTCATCAGAATAATAGGTGTCATCATTTGATCTATCATTCACTGTTTCATTTTCTTCTGAATCAGTTAATGTTGTGTCACTTATTATGTTACTATCTTCACTTACTTTTGATTCTGAAACAGACTCTGATAATGGTACCATAGCAAAATTCCTTTTAACTGAGCTCTCAATAAACATTACATCTCTACTTATTAAAATGTTTCTTGTCTTCGGATCTAAAAGCCGGTATCCTTTGGTTTCTTCACTATAACCAATAAAAATCATTTTAGTTGACTTCGGATCCCATTTTTTGGCTTTTCCTTTTGGGACATGAACCATTGCTTCGCAGCCAAAAATTTTTATGTGGGTGATATCTGGCTTTTTACCACTCCATTTCTCTTCAGGTGTTGAAAATGCTAGAGTTCTTGTTGGGCATCGATTAGTTATGTAGCATACTGTTAACACTGCTTCTGCCCAATACTGTTTCTGTAATTTAGCATTTAATAACATGCATCTTGATCGTTCCAAAAGAGTTCGATTCATTCTCTCAGCTAAGCCATTTTGCTGAGGAGTGTATGGAGTTGATGTCTGATGTTTGATTCCTGACTTTTTCAAGAAAGCTTGAAATTCATTACTCAAATATTCTGTACCATTGTCTGTACGGAGAGTTTTTATAGTTAAATTAAGTTGATTTTCTACGGTGGCTTTAAACTCTTTGAACTTTTCAAACACATCAGATTTCTTTTTCAATATAAACACAAATACTTTTCGGGTAAAGTCGTCTATGAATGTGACAAAATAACGAGCTCCTCCGACAGATTGAACCTCCATCGGCCCGCAGACGTCAGAGTGTACAAGTTCCAGTTTATTTTGTGCTCGATTACCTTCTGTAGGAAAAGGAATACGTGTCTGTTTTCCTTCTAAACATGTAATGCAGACGACTTTCTCTTTATTTTCTAGTTTTACTCCTAAACTTTCTGTGAGTTTATTTAAGTTTTCAAAATTCAAATGTGCCATTCTTTGATGCCAGAGATAGAAATCATTTTCTTTTGAACCAGATATGTATGCTTGCACACTGTGTGTATTTAGCCTGTACATATTATTTATCATTTTGGCAGCTGCTACTTTTTCATTGTTTTTGTTGAATATCATACAGCCTTTCCGATCAAATTGTACTTGGCATCCACTGTTTATAATTTGACTTACAGATAAAAGATTTGTGGCCAATTCCGGAACATACAGGACATTCTGAACCATAATTGAATTTATCTTGCCATTTTCATTGATAACATTTAGAGTCACTTTACCACAACTTTTCACAACAAGCTTTTTGTCATCAGCTACCTTTATTGTAGTAATCGGAGGTGGAATTTCTTCATAAAGCCAGTCACGGTGCATTGTTAGATGCATTGATGCTCCAGAGTCTATATACCAACCATTATCATTGTGTGTAGTTGCAGAGAACACAGCCACATATCCAGTGTCATCCTTTGACTGTGGTGTCTTCTTATTTCGACAGTATTTACTTATATGCCCATATTTGTTACAAACAAAGCACCTCGGACCTTTGGACTTGTTCGCTTTATCAGTAGCTTGTTTGGCAGACTGCGACTGTTGTCTTTTATGTTTATTAACATACAATGCAGTAGACTCTGAGTTCCTTACATCTTGAAGGAGCTTAGTCTTTACAAAATCAGCTGTGATTGCCACACCAGAGCTTTCAAGTGCCATTATCATAGGTTGGTAAATTTCAGGTAAACCAGCTAGCAGTAAGGTGCCTAGCCACTCATCGTCTACACTAAAACCAATATTTCGTAATTTGTGAGCTGTCGAAATTATCTTATTGACGTAATCTTCTATGTTTGTACAAGATTCGAGAGAAGTGGTTATCAGATCTCTCAATAAACCAACGCGACGTGTCAGCCCTTTGTCATCGAAAGCTTTTTCTAAGTTTTCCCACACTGCCTTAGCCGTTTTAGCTTCTTGAATGTGTACATAATTGATGGGATCTACCAGCAATATAATTTTTGACTTCGCTTTCGTGTCCTTTTTGACATCGGTGTTTACGGAGGTTACACATTCCCACAATTCTTCATGTTCGAGATACGTTTGAACTGCGAACTTCCATGTAGGAAAATTATCCCTTCCGGTCAACTTTTCAATCAGTGCCATCGTATTATTTGAAGACATTTTGTTGATGAAGTGAATTTTGTAACCAGTCGCCTCGTGGTGTTTTTAGGTTAGGTACGTACAGTGATCACGGAACTACTTATGTTTTGTCACTTAATCACTTTATTCTTTTACAACATGGATCACGTAGTCTGGGCCCATAACCTGAAGGAATTATCGAATAATACAAGTAATTAAGATTTTAGTATAAACGTTTATATTGAGAGATTTTACAGATCGAACAACCATAGAGATAAAACAATGAACATGAACCATAAACTATAATAGTGATGGTGACACACAATAGTGTTGTGCTTAATCGGTAACAAAATAGTACTTTCAAATTTAATTATTACAACAGGGGGCAGGGACATCGACGCTAAACCTGTCAGTATATGATTCTGGACTTCTTTTTTATTTCTTAGGTTATAAAAAAAACAGCTTTTTCCTACAAAAGTAACTACGCAGGCAAAATGAATGGAACATCTAGTTTTTTTTAAATAACCGACGTATAATTTGAATGCAGGGGGGTCCAGAATCGTGTACTGAATCCATGGTAACAGCTTGCGTCGATGTCCCTGCCAGCTTGTATATTATTTGGCCTTTTGATGATTCAATATAAGTAGTCCCAAAGCGAAACTGGATACGACTCATTTTATGTAATAAGATTGAAATCAGATAATTCGCCCTGCGTTGTGCCTCGTGTACCTCGATGTACCTCGTGGCAAGTTGCCAAACCAACCCCTACCACACAGGTTGACTTTATTACATTCAATTTATTCAAAGGATTTGCTTAAGTTTCACTTCTTATTACGCCTTCCTTGACTATTGTTATAATGTCATCAGGTAATGCATTACTTGCTTACTTTCTTATTTGATATATGCGCCGTAAAAGACAAAACGTAGAGATATCTGTACCTATTTTAGTTACAACACCACTTTTTACATATATTCGCTCATTGGCAATAAGGGTGACATAACTAAAAACTTTGCAATTTTGAGTTAAGTATACAGGTGAACGCGGCTTATTATTTTTGCTACATAAACGACATTAAGCTAAAACCTAAAAATGAAGGAAGCTAGCTATTATGCTTCGTCGCACTCTTACCGATATTTTAAAACTTTTTAATCATCATACCCAAACATTTTTCTTTTAGAATCATATCAGGGCTTCTGGCAAACGAGCGTATGTTTAAGAAATAAAATCTTGCCCTTTTATTTCTGGACAAAAGCTCTCTCATTCCAGTTTTTGCGGAATTTTGCTGTTGTAGTCCAATTTTTTCTGGCCCAAACATTTATTTCATGTAGGAACTTGACATGATTAACCGGTACCCATAATTCTACTAGGAACGTTTACCGCGTAAGTAATCTCGGTTAATAATTAGGTTCTAATTACATTCTCCAGAAGTCCCACTTAATAACAATTCCCAGCCCATTAATAGTGATCAACGTATGTCCTTTAAGTACGCAGTATTCGCATACCAGGACTTGACATCGGCTCTTTTGAGTAGACGACTTTATGATAAAGATTCTAGTTAGAATGGAAGTGGATTTCAAAAAAGATAGACACACAAAGGCTTGAAGATGATAAATAGTAAATGGATATAAATGAGTTTTCAAAACTAACGATTACTTAATAAAATGAGAAGACTGTGTTTAGCAGTAAACTAGTAAAGCTGACTTTTGTATGCATAAATCCAGTAAGGATTATATTTGGGAGACCGACGCAAGGAACAGTATCCTTCTTACATCGGTCTCCTTTATATTGAAGGTTGGATCCGATCTAGTCTACAGGCAACACTTTTATATGGACGATATATGCAATGATTCAAGTTTATGTACAACTCCTTTTTTACCTATTAAAACATTTTCTCCCCAGTGCTACAGTCCACGTGAACATCCTTGATGATAACGACAACTACCCACAATTTAGTGAGAAGACCTACACAGTAACAGTCGATGAGGACATTAGTGCTAACGATAACCCAGTCGTCGCAAGGATCAAGTAAGTTTTACCATAGACTTGTGTAAGCGAGAGCTGTGAAAAATTGGTCGTTGTTTTAATGACAATAGGAACCTCTTTGGCTACTGAACTTTAAGTCAGGGATCTGTACCAAGAAGGTACTAAACTAAATGAGTGCCAATTAAATTTATGTTCAGCTCATGTTTTATAAATTGTGAAATACTCAGGTTGATGAGGCCGAACCACATTATGAAAACGATGGTTTTGTTAAGTCAACAACCACAGTACTCGAAGTTAAAATTGGTCTATTGTGAATATGTCTGGTTTAAATTTTATGTTTTGCAATCAATATTATACGAAAGCTAGGCAGTAAAGGGTGAAAGCCGCTCCAAGACATATTTACAATCACAATATATCTTACACTTTCAAAACTCCGCTAAACGTTTTCCAATAGAATATTGTCTCGATACCCAACAGGGTCCAATAGAGCTATATTTTCAGCTGGCAATCTTCCCCTGAACACGAAGCACCGTCTGCTGTTCAAATTTGTATTGCCATAAATCGTTATATGTAGAAATTGTTGCAAAAGCCCGCGTTCATATTTATTGTTTTACTCCCGGACAACTGCAACTATCAATATTTCATCCGACCATTGTGGTGAGCCGTTAGAAATTTATATTTGTATACCATTTCGCACGAAATTGTTAATTTTGCTAGTGTTGAATGTTTCGAAATCGATGCTGGGAATACAATTTGTAATTCACGGTGTTATTTATATTCAATTTTATATGCTTTTAAATTGGAAACTCCTGAATTAATACACAGTTCTCGATCGTCTATATCGGGCTGACTGTTCCAGCTGTCTAAATTGCGTTGATATATTATACGGTTGAAACTCACCAATAGTTGAAACAAGCAAGAATTGTCTAGACATTCTAAGCTTTCAGACAAAGCATATATTCCACTAAGACCTACACAACTACTTACTTTGTGTAGTCATAAAGAAGTGGTCGCCTTCCAAAATGTTGATTCCAATAAATTAAAACATTATCATAATAAGTAAAAGGTAATTTTCAGTGTGTCGCTAATCCATTGCCACTTTACCTTAGAGCGACAGATGCAGACGTAGGTTCAAACGCAGCTATACGTTACGCGATCATCGGGGGAAACACTCAGATGCAGTTCTCAATAGACAGCCTCAGCGGCGATGTGTCGTTAGTGAAGCAGCTGGACTATGAACAAGTCAGGAGCTATCGGCTGGTTATTAGAGCTCAAGGTTTGTACAAGATATTCTCACAACTTTTTCTGATAAATGTATCTTTGCTTACCTGCAGTTTTTTTTTATTTACATCCATTTGGGCGAGTGCGAGCATCGCCCAAATTAATGTAGATAAATGTAATTTCTCACTAGCTTCATATAAGTTGCAGTAAACTTCCCGGGTATATAATTACATTGACCCAAAAACTCTATTCCATTTATTTAATTATCTGGATGATATTGCTTATCCGTACTCGTGTCGTACGTATGAAACTGGCCGTAATATGTCTAGTTAAACAATGCTAGAATCCAGTCATCAAGAATGGTCAAAGACTGACCTTTGGGAGCAACGCAAGACCTATACCGTAGTAGTTCTTACAAAAGCCTATGGGTCCAACTTTGGTTGCCCCGAAAAGAACAGCTATTAAATAGATATTTACGAAACTTATTTTTTATCATACCTACGGAGTTATCAAAAACTGATTATATTCCAGATGGCGGCAGTCCTTCCCGGTCCAATACAACCCAACTACTGGTAAACGTGAAGGACGTGAACGACAACGCGCCGAGATTCTATACGTCACTGTTTCAAGAGTCTGTCAGTGAAAACGTTCCTGTTGGATATAGCATAGTTCGGGTGAGTGATATACTAGAACTTGCTTAATTTTCTGTATTGAATTGGTTGATGACCCCCAATAAAATGATTAACGTTGATCATGTTGATGAAAGTAGATCTATATAATAGCATGATTAATCAACTTATAATGTTAAGAAAGTAAGTTTTTATTTTATTCGGGACACAGGAAATACAGAAAAGTAAAAAAGGAGCATTTAAAACGAACAACGTTACACTAAAAACAACAAAAAAAAAACAAAAGAAAGGCCTGTGCGACGCCAAAAAGGCTCCTATCTCAGCATAATGCGATATTTAAAAAATTAATGCCGTAGCGCTGGTATTCTGATAGGGGCCGATGTTCCCTCCAAGAAGCCTGACACAGCAAAGTTACGCCTTTTCTCTGTGAGAGGAAGCCGACCGTAATACACAACGCGGTCGCGGTGCATATGTATTGCTGGAATATTATTATATTATCAGGCACTCAGGTTCATGTCTTTTATGAAGCTCCGTCGCAATAAAGACAAAGTGCAAGTACGTCCAGCTTATGGAAATTGCCTTACGTGCGAGTTCCGAGTATGACTCATTCTTGGCCAGTGTTTTCATTCAGCGTTGAGACATTAGGCGGATCACACTACAACGCGCCACGCGACGCGGCGACGGGGCGAAAATAACGCGCCCCCGTGTGTGTTTTTTACAAACAAATTCAATAAAAACGGGGAATTTGGCTCCGTTTCCCGCGCCCCGTCGCGTGGCGCGTTGTGTGTGATCCGCCTTAAGGTAAATCAAATTCAAATATAATAATTTTTCAACCATGATTATTTGGCACACTGGGACCTGGCATTTATGTTACCGTAGAACAACAACAGAATGAATCATCATCATAGCACTTTAACATAACTTCTTTAAAACAAATGAGTACCTTTCACAATATGGCGTTACGGAACTATACCCTGCGTTTTTTGACAGATGGAACTAGTGATTGCAGCAACACACAATACATTGATTGATACACGTACGGTATTACAATGTCTGTAAGAAGCCATAAATAAGATAAATCACTAAGCTAAGGCAGTTTATACATTTATTTTATTAAGCATTTTAAAGTTAACTTTTACGTAATCTGGAATATGTACTCGTAAATACGTTATAAGACAGCTGTCTAAAAAGGGTTAACCTAATGGACAGGGTATACCTACATTTTTTCCAACGGAAGTTCTGACCATTGGTAATTTGATTGCTACATCGATCGCTCTAAATACCACCCGCTGCATTACGCTCGAGCGCCTGTAATTACAGGTCTGTCGCCGCTTATTACAGGCCATGATACAGAACTTACAGTAGTCGGGGCAATGGAATTTTTATATCGTATTGAACACTCAATCTTTAAGGTTGAAGTCCAAATTGTGAAATGATATCTGAGTTGAGAAAGTTAGTGGGTATTTACTATTTAAGTACCTGTTTCTGGATTCGCACAACACCTTAATCAGTTTTCCACATCTCGGTGCATGAGGTGGAAAACCCCATGTACAGTCACGAGCAAAAGTATGTACACACTCGGCTTTATTCAAAAGCGATTTACTCCTTTATTTTGGAATGAAATTTTATGTTGTTACGAACATAGCATTTGCGAACCCATAGGTTTATGTAATATGTCGTATTTCAACGTTGCATTCGTTATTTCACGAAAAAATCGAAATTGAAAGTTGCCAAGTGTTGACACATTGGTGCTCGTGACTGTATGTAGAATTGACACAGGAGGTTTTATTTTGTTTGTATTGAATTAAAAATTGGTGAGACCAGTGCATAGGTATCGTTAGTGATTCGCTATCGATTGGTGATATGGAAACGCAGGGCAACTTTTCTAATGTTTCTTGGTTATGTAATTATACAAGCTGTTGTTACATCCTCATCAAATTTCAGAAGACTGTTATGAAAGACATAAATAATCAAATAAAATTACGATCCCTGGTAAATAATGAATACATACTTGTTTTTTTAGTTATTTAAGTTTGACAGTATTTCAGAATACACCACTTTCAAAGAATAGAATCGCGTTTTTATGTGTGTGTAAAAGGGCAGTTACAGTGCGGTCACACACAGGCCGCGTTTTAAAATGCGTGTCCCACCCATGACAATTTCCGAAAATTAAAAAAAAAACTGTTTATTTTATTATTGATTCGTGTCGAGAATCAGTAGCATAGTCACCTCCTTGAATTTGACGAGGATGCAAAACGACACCTTGTATATATATAAGTTTTCCCAAAATAACTTTTATCGATGGCAAAAGTAGCAAACTCATGCCACCGAAAAAAGTAAAGCGTTTAGTTTTTGTTAGAGATTGTTTACTATAAAAGTCCCATCCATTAAAATGTCTATAGAAACATTTGAAAAGTGTATGCAACAAGCAGTTGAGTGGCGTGTAAATTCATAATAAACGATATCTACTTATTTGAAACTTCAGTAGGTAACAACTCTACTTTCTCCTAGATGCAGAGTTCGATTTTTCCTTCGCACGGGTTAGTTAGTTATGAGTCCGTACGGAGGCATACGATAGATAAATCCGTTCCGTGGTAGGCTGTATTGCGTCTTGTGATCAAACACGTAAAATATCTTTACCCTGAAAAGTCCACTACTGAACATGGGCGATTGAACGGACGACAATGAATGACCGTCGGGGAATATGGTCATAATCCCATAAAATATTAATAGTGTCTCAAAGATGTAAAGATGTTTATTATTACCTATATCTATACAAGCATTACATTGGAACTGAATATTTTGTTTTTTAAATAATGCCTTATTATAGCAAAGTTACTTTTGTGACATGTGGCTTACAAGGTTGTATTCATACTATTGTCACAAAAATTGTGACCTGTTAGTAAAAAAACTTTTTTGCAAAAAAAAATCAACCGACTTCCAAAAACGACACTAACTTTAATTTCGGAAGTCGGTGTCGTTGGGTTCACATCTTCGTTGTTTGCCACCGACTTCCGAAATTAAAGTTATTTTTCACTTTGTAGTGTCGTTTTTGGAAGTCGGTTGATTTTTTTTTTTCAAAAATGTTTTCATTTTTCACTTTTAAGTTGTAATTTTTACCAGTAATTTTTTTTTAAACCAAACTACTGAACCGTTTTTGATAAAATTTCTATGGGACCATTTGGGAAGTATACCCTTTCCAACAAAAAAAGAATTTTTCAAATCGGCTGACAAGCGACGGAGTTATGCGCGAACAAACATAAAAAAATTAAAAAAAATACAAACATCCGAATTGAGAACCTCCTCCTTTTTTAGAAGTCGGTTAAAAAGTAAACTTGTTTACTTTTTGATCTTTCTTGCTCGGCGACAAGTTTGCCCCTAATAAACGTATTTTCTTTCTATCTATTACATCATCATCATCATTTTATTATTTTCTTTTTTTTCTATCTATTTATTTTCTTTTTATTATTTTCATTTTTTTTCTACTAACATAACATAACACCAACATTGTACACTTAGTTTGCAATAAACGTTTTGACTTTGACTATTTAATTTACTTTTATAATATGATAACCAAACAATCCTCTGAAAACCCCATATGTAATTTAACCATAATTATGTAATTTAATCATCCCTGAAAAGTGATTTGAACTTTAGTTTCAAACTAAAACAACGTCGAGACTCGACAGGCAGCGCCATCTTATGCGCGCTATTAAGAACTACAGTCGGTATAGGATGCCCTGTACCAAGTAAAGGAAACTTTTTGCTGATACATTACATCACGCCCTCTATCCACGGAAGCGGCAATTATAACCGGGCACAAATCCCTCTCGGTCTTATTACAAAAAATTGCTTAAGTACTGGTTTAAACCAAGACTAAAAAGTCTAGGATTGTGACGGTATTAAGATTAGTACCAGGATCAAAATGTGTCCCGATTACAAAACGAAGACTATCTGAGGATCTGTTAGTAGGTACAGACGCCAGCACATCAAGCTACTACAATCTGTCAGATTTCTTTAATAGATTTTCGACTTTATTGCTAAAGCATTACGGTTCAAGGTCGATTGGGAATATTTGACAGTTTCGGGTAGGTTGACCTGCTGGCGTCTGTACCAAAGAAAGTCCATGGTTCAAATAATATCCACAGATAAGAAATAAAAATGGCATTCTTTCATTCGTTCGTACAGGCTTTATTTGAAGCAACATTCTGTTTCTCTAAATAGTGATATTATAATAACACTTGAAATGATTTAATAATTATTTATCAGTACAAAAATATGTCATAAATGGTTATTTGTTTGGATTACAATATAATGAACAAGAACAACTTGTACTTTTGGCGCGCTGATCATAATCAAGTTGTTATATTTTTAACACCTCTAGCGTGAAATGGAGCGAATTACATTCGGCGACAGCCCGCGTCATTTGAAGCGAATGTTTATCTTTTGAAGAAACAAATAATACAATTCTTATTTTTATTCGTAATGGTTTGTTCGTGAGTGGATGTGTCCGATTATGCCTCGTAATAGGCAACAAAACCGTTGGTTGCTTCATTAAACTAAAACACCTCTCCATCGTCTTCCGGGTATATATGGCTGCTGTTATACCTCTCTTCTTGTGGTGTTGTGGGGTTACGCAATGGTGTAAATAAATATGGAGTGCAGTGATAGCCACAGCCACCGAATAATATTCCAGATAAAGCGCCAGCCTCAAACCTCTGTTTCAATCTACAGCCTCGGAATATTCTGGAGTCATGGTCCACGTCATCTGGTAACAATTGTCCATGATTTTCAGGCCAGCATCACAAACCGCTTGAAAAGTGACCGCATATTAGATCTTTAGACTCGTCTCTGTTATTTTAATATGACAATATGACAAATAAAACAATAATATTGGGATATTATTTGGATTTTATTTAATGTAATGTTAGCATTGACCAAGGGTACTTACTTCATGGCGAGCCCAGTTGTGTAAGTGTTGGGTTTGGATCCTTGCGGAATAAGTGGACTGTATTATCAATAAGAAACTGGTTTACTTAATACAATAATGTTACAAAATAATATATAATAATCCCGACAGCGTTATTTCGTTGCTACACGGGTGCGCGTGTGTCCTATGCGTAAACCACTTGCACTTCAGGACTCAATGGGCATCCTCGAGGGTCGTGGAGTAAATCTTCACGTAAAACATCCACAATTTTTTCCCGAAAACGTTTTGTGAACCTATACTTATATTTAAAATCTTCGTCACTCAATTTAAAAGGATTTACATGATGACGACATCTGTAAGGTCGCCGAGACGTCTCCAGCATAACCAAATCCATCAAATCAATTATAACAATATCCATTTTTGACGATTTGTAAATAAAAAGACACAATAATAATCAATGCTAACCTCAAATAAATTAGTACCGATGTCAAATCCATGGTTAAACTAGGGGTCTCGGCGGACTAACTTTAGTACCTTAGTTAGTTCAAGAACTAGTGATAAACTTCATTTTATAATAACGTTTTATTTAGTCATGGTTTAAACCTAGTAACAATCCCAGTACTAAATTTAGATCGTGTTTTGGAATAAGACGGTCTGGGTTTTTCCCTCTGGATCAATTATGGAATTCTTAGTAACAGCCAGGATTCTTCCTGGCTGTTTGTAAGAATCCCATAGTAGATCCGATATCTAAACCCAATAACATAGTGTCAACTCCAGGATCGAAGTACCCTTCGCTCCCCGATCATTTTCCCTTAGCCACTGTACCAATGTGGCACTATTTCCTAATATCAGTTGACTATTTCAGGTGCAAGCCTACGACGCAGACGAAGGTGTGAACGCGGAGATAACCTACACTTTAGCTGACAAGGAATACAATAATAACAATGATCTGCCAATCACCATCGACCCTCGATCCGGATGGGTGTACACGTCATCACAGCTAGATCGAGAAGTGCAGGCCAAGTATCAGTTGATGGTTAGTATATAAAAGAAGATGATTCCTTAGTCACGAAATTAAAATTGATCGCCAGCAGATGTGGTAACCTACCTATACGATCCGTCAAAAACTTTTTGCACAGAATCATGCCTCGTTTTACTTTTTCAATACCTTAAAGCTAATTTAAAGTTAAAACATTTTATTATTTATAACTTCTTAGTTATTTAATCGTCCAAAGACAACTAACAATATGTATCTACTACTTTTAGATAATAAGTAACCATCCTATATGACTTTACGATGTGCAGTAAAGAGAAACCATTTGAACAAAGTAATCTACAACGACATCAATAATTTGGTACAGACGCCAAGCAGGTCAAGCTACCCGAAACTGTCAAAATTTCCCAATCAACCTTGAACCTTAATGCTTTAGCGATAAAGTTGAAAATCTATTAAAGAAATTTGACAGATTGTAGTAGCTTGATGTGCTGGCGTCTATACCTACAACGAATCTTCGAGAATCTTCGTCGCATACTCGTATGTGTACAAAAATCGCACAAATAAATCGCTCACCTATCATACCATAAACCGTATGTTACTGCTTGTGTTCAAATAACCATTAACTCTGTTTATTTCTGTGCAGGTAACAGCAACAGATGGCGGGTCCCCCTCCCGTTCAGCAACAGCTTCAGTGGTAGTGGTGGTTCAAGACGTGAACGACAATGACCCAGTGTTCTCTCCTCCACAATACGAAGTAGAACTGGCTGAAGATGAACCGCCCGGCACTCCTGTGGTAACGCTCACTGCTACTGATGCTGATGAAGATAATAGGTGAGTTTTAGAAGTAGATGATAGGTAAATTAAGAATTATTTAAGAGGATAAATGGACTGAAGCTGGTGTCCACATGAGCCAAAAGGCAATGACCGGCACCCTAATTGCGTAACACTCGATCAATCGGAATCTGAATCATTTTGAAGCAAATTGCTAATCCATTGCCTCATAAGTTCGAAAAATTTGTCTGCTCAACACGTAAATAACGCAATGAATGTGAAACTGTCAAAATGAAACCGATTACGATTGATCGTGTGTTACAAAATTAGGGTGCGGTTCTTGTCACCATAAACACAATTGACGAATTTTGATTTTGATTTTTTATTTTGACGATCATGAAAATATGACGATTCTTGATTGAGGGCTGATTTTTCAATCGACAGATAATTTTTATTCGTGGAATAAAATGTACGTTTGACAGTTTTCGTATGGAAGAACTGTCAATAATTCAAAATTATTCCTCCGATATAATTATGTCTTTTCGATAGCAGATAGACCGCTTTTATAGAAATATAATGAAAAGTAAATAGACATTAGGTACTTTAAATAATCTCAATGGCCCATTTGACTACTTTTATATTTAAAGAACAACGTTGCAAAAACCCATTCCTATCGTTCATGTTTAATTTCAAATCATCATTTTAACTTTTTTTTCTCCAGGCTACACTACGAGATAACAGGTGGCAACACTCGCGGCCGATTCTCGATCACCTCTCAAAATGGCCGCGGACTGATCACCGTAGCTCAACCGTTGGACTTCAAGCAAGAACGACGATATGTACTGACAGTCACCGCTACTGACAGTGGGGGGAGGAGCGATACTGCGATGGTCCATATCAATATCACTGACGCTAATAATTACGCGCCTGTGTTTGAAAATGCCCCTTATACGGCTTCGGTAAGTATTTTTTAAATATCCATAAAATATAGAGATTAGAAAAGTTCAAAGGCTAGCAATATCGAATTGGAACATTTGTTGTATCGATGGAATAGTTGGTACAGTTACGACAAAGCAATATAATGCTGAGCTTAACCTACAGCACTGTGGCGGCATCTATACCGCCACATGCGAACTACGCAGCACACTGACGTCACGCAAAATCCTGCATCGCGCAAGCAGAGTTACCTCGTAACTAGCATATGTATAACTTCCCGACTTCAATGGTCGGGCAGTAGCCCACCAGACACGACACCCGTCTGGTCGGAAGGTCCTCTCTTTTCTATGGAGGATGTGTGAACTTTACATACTGTTCCTCATACCTGATGTAGATTGGTGCGAAGCATAAAAGAGCAACTGTCTTCTTTGGGTTGCATCCGTATTCGTAGTGTGTTTATTTTAACACTTTGGATTTAATATTTGATGTTATACGGTTAGCGCAGTGGCTGAGCGATCGGACTGCTGCGCTGCGTGTCGCGGGTTCGATTCCCGCACAGAACAAATATTTGTAAGTCCTACATGTATTTGTTCCGAGTCTGGGTGTTTTTCTATCTATAATATGTATGTATGTATAAATGTATATAAGTAGTTTATCAGCCATCTACATAGTTACCATAACACAAGCATTAGGTTGCTTAGCTTGGGACTAGATGGCGCTGTGTGAAATGTCCAGGGATATTATTATTATTATACATATATATAATTTTTTTTAACACAAATTCCCCGTTTCTGATAGTTTATCATTTCACTAATGAAATAAATTGGATTTCAAATCTTATGTTTAGTGTTTGTTGTTATGATCAAAATGCCGACAATTAAGCTTGCATCGAATGATTGAGGTTTAATAACAGATTGTAGGCAAAACTTCTCAGTTCCTGTAAACACCGGGTTCAGCAAACAAACTGTTATTAATCATTTCCTGTCCATCCAGGTATTTGAAGACGCGCCCGCCGGTACAACTGTCCTAGTAGTATCCGCAACTGACAGCGACGTGGGAGTCAACGCACAGATCACATACAGCCTCAGCTCGGAAATATCTAACGAGGCAGTCACTCATCACGACCAGGAGTTCATCATCAACCCGCAGACTGGAGCTATTACTACTAACAAGTTGCTAGATAGAGAGACTATGAGCGGTAAGTAACCATAGGACAAGTTCCATATTGTCCTCTCTTTTTTTTTTGCGCCGCACTAGGAATTTCTCCTGTATCGTGGGTGCGTTGACAAACATTTAAACTCTCCAGGAATTGAAACAGTGACACGCACCGCAGCAGTAAATCACTTAACCACAGCGCCAACCGTGTCGTCTTTCTTCCATTTATACAATTTATAGTTTGGTTTTCTGGTGTTACTGAATAGTAGTTACGTGAGAACCATCAAGCCACGACAACCCTGTGGAGGACATCTTGAAGTTCAAGCCAAACTATCATACTTGCACTACTCGTAATCCTGCCATTCGATACCAATGTATCTTACCTAACTACTTGATGTGCGATCCGAAACAAAAAAAAAACGGGTTGCACTCCGGGAGTGCCGGCAGAAGTGAAAACTTGAATATTAACGTTGTGCATTTTTGATATTTTGGAATGCGGTCTAATCTCCCTCCGTCTTACGAATTTTCGATCAGGTCACGTGTCCTGACGCGAGTTTAACATTTTTTACCCATCACAAAAAACTCCCTCCGTCTTAGGAATTTTCGATCAGGTCACGTGTCCTGACGCGAGCTCCGTCTTGCGAATTTTCGATCAGGTCACGTGTCCTGACGCGAGTTTAACATTTTTTACCCATCACAAAAAAAGTGCACAACGCTGCTTAAGAAGTTTTCACTTCAATAAGTTTTTGATTTGTAAAAATCGAAACCGAGCCGAATACATAAAGTCATCCTCGCAGAAAGCTCAATCAACGACGTAGTAATACACTCCCTCAACTCTGTCTGGCCCATTATTGGTGATAAAATTCCATTGCTACATTTCTCTGTTCTTTGTCACTTATATTAATATACTTTTGTTATTTCTAGGGTACCTACTAACTGTGACGGCTCGAGACGGTGGTGTTCCATCTCTATCTGACACTACGGATGTGGAGATATCCGTGGTCGATGTAAATGACAACGCGCCGGTGTTCAAACAACAGCTGTACACTGCTACTATCATGGAGGATGCTTTAGTTGGTAAGTAAGAAGATATTTATTGTACACCTTTATGTTGTTGGTGATACCAGAGGGGTACCTCTTAATTTTAAGAACGTTCACAGTCTGATCTCAGTCTGAATCTGTCAAAAATACGTCTAATTTCCCAACATTAGTTTTTGACATTTGTTTGTCACCGAGATGAGACTACGACTAGAACGTTTGAACGTTTTAAATTACGGGAATATGGACCCTGTTCTTGGGCTAAAGAAGAATGATCTCGTAGGTGGTAGACGTATCTTCGAGAAACTTTTCTGGCATATCATGAATGTCATTCTCTTCCCGTGCCACTTCAGTCATCACGGTAACTGATTACCCCTAATATGTGAGCAAGAGTTGTCGTTGTTATGGACTAATAGTCTTTTTTTACGAGGGATGGCAAACGCGTATTCAATCACTAGTTAGTCGCAATTTGATGCAAATCGTAAAGTAATCTTGGCCCAACACGAGAAAATAAAAGATTGTTTTATCTAGCAATGATTGTAAACGCTGGTACTGAGCTTCACGTGGACTATGACGGGGGGAAGAATGATGCAAACTTGATTTTTATAATTATTGGTTTAATGACCAAGAGATATTTACAAAAAAACAAATATGTATGCATATGGCGGTTTCAACGATCTATGGGCGAATGACGTGACATCGTCGCTCGCGGCTGTTGTCTTTTCGTGTCGTGCGCGTGTGTGCGTGAGACATTGGTGAGCGCACACATGCTAGGCGTTAACAATGATCATTGACCAATACCAATTACTTGCCCATACTGAGGTTAGAAAATCTTTGTTTATTCTAACATGAAACACTGGATCTCATAAAGTTGAAAGTTATCACAAAACCAAGCAAAGTTCCTAACCATACAATTTCTCCTACAGGTACCTCAGTAACTCAAGTGAGTGCTACGGACGCGGACGTGGGCCTCAACGGTCGAGTCCACTACGAGCTGGAACCAAGAGATCGTGAGGAAGGCTCCTTTGTAGTGGACCCGGCGTCTGGAGTTATAAGGACTAACAAGGCGTTGGATAGAGAGTCGGTAGCGACGTATGACTTGAAGGCCTTGGCTATCGATGGAGGGACGCCGCCTATGAGTTCAACTGTAAGTTGCAATTTTTAATAGTTTTAGGGGCAGGACTCAGTTTTTTACATTGAAGATATTTTTTATGTGACATTGTTTTTTTTTTGCCGTGCTCGAAAACGGAACAGTTAACTTTGTAATAAATTGAACGCGACTTTAAACCCTTGATAAGACGGGATATGTTTTTTAAACAAGCCTTTCTACTTCTTCTTGATCTTTCGCTGCGTGACCCCCGGGGGGTCAACGCGCATCAATGTGGTAAATTTTTTGTAGCATCCAGTAAAACTAAATGCTACAGTGGTTAAAATCCTAATAATAGTTATTAATATCGTGTGTTAATGTCCTTTGTGATGTAAGAAGATGAAGAAGAAGTGATGAAGAAGATATAAGAACGTTCAATGGATAATTGGACACAAAACCGTGTTATTACTTACTTTTTTGTTATTATTACTTACTTTGTAAAGTATTATATTATTTTAATTATTGTGAATGTGAAGACTATGTATGTATTTTATTTCATTTTATTCTGTTCTCTTAGTTTTTGTCCACACAACCAAATGTCTTTTCTTTGGTATTGTTCGTCGAATCGTTGAGCTCCTTAAGTTTTGAGTTGAGCTGCACGATGTCTGACAAATGCGTGCACTGACTGGACAGGTCCTCTCAATCTGTGTGGTTCTTTCCTCAAAAGACCATCTCAGACATCGACCTACATGGTCTTCACATGATCTGACCAAGATTATGTCTAGACTTTAAAAGAGACTGTGACGTCTGAGTTTGTTTCGGCCTTTCTTCTCAGACTAGTCAGATAGGAAACGCCGACCTCATCTAGTTTTAAAATATGATTGACGTGTAAAAGTGTTTGTACAAACCTACTTACAAAATAAAATCATTTATCATTTATTTCAGGTGATAGTCCACATAAAAGTAGAAGACATAAACGACTCACCACCGGTCTTTGAAAGCGATTGCCTCACGTACTACATTGCCGAGAACAGCCCCATAGGAACCACTGTGGGAGAGATATACGCGCATGATCCTGATGAAGGACCCAATGCTGTGGTGCATTATTCTATTAAAGGTAAGAAAAAGTTGTTGTAGTCTTCAGTTTGATTGTTGAATAAGAATTTGTAAGTTTTGTTGATAGTTAAAATAATGTGCTTGGGAGGCAATCGACAAGAGCAAAACCAAAAGTGGAAGCACACGTCATGTTCTGCCTACCCTCATTGAAAAAAAGGCTCATTTTTATTTATGTATTTCAGTGTTTTTTTTTTTTCAAAAGCCTTCCTTGTCGTTGGGCAACTATCCTAAATTAAAAACCCAACAACATTTTCTAATTCGACACTGTATAGTAACACGTAATTACACGATTAATAATAAACCAAAAAATTAAAAGGAAATGCTAAGAAGCAAGGACCATCCATAACAAAATTGTCCGTGTTTTTCAATTTTAATGTATTTACTTTGAAAAATCATTGAGTTTCAAAAATTCGCAATGAATGTACGCAATATGGAAGTGATGGGGCTATGGACAAATGCTGCACTTGCACGCTTCGTGAGCGTGCCCGAACCATCGCCACTCGTTCGATGTCCACCGCGCACAGGATGGATGGAAAGCAGCACATGAAGTGATTTTTTGCTCCATTGGTGTAATTGCCGTATGGCGTTCCAGTGTGAGGATAAATAAATAAATAACAACCTCTCAACTATCTAAAGCAGGGGTTCCCAACCTTTTCTTGGTCAGGGACCACTTTTATATTATTCTTGTTAGCAGGGACCACTATGTAGGTATAAAAAAAAATAATTTGTAATAATCCAACTGACACCTTCATTAAAAACTTAATAGGAATTACATACGGCGGCCCGACGTATCACCCCCTCCACCCGCGCTCTTCTCACTCACTGCACGGCGACCAACGGCTCACCGCCCGCTAAATTTAAAATCGTTCGCGGACCACATTTTGGCTTCTGCGGACCACTGGTGGTCCACGGACCACTGGTTGGGAACCACTGATCTAAAGGCATGAGCGTTGACCACCACCATGCTCAAGATGGGTTCTTCGTCAACGCTCATGCCTTATCTGTATGAGAAGGGACTTTTGGCCTGCAGTGGGACAATAATAGGCTAGTATTCATATTTCTTTTCGACCCCCAGGTGGCGACGATTCCAACAGCTTCTCCCTAGAAACCCGCCAAGGCTCTGACAAGGCCGAACTAGTAACAATGGTAGACCTCGACTACGAGTCTCCTCGCAAGAAATACGAGCTCATCATACGCGCCGCCAGCCCGCCATTATGGAATGACGTCAGAGTGGAAATACTTGTGACAGATGTCAATGATAACGCGCCGATGATGAAGGATTTTCAGATTATTTTTAATAACTATAAGGATTGTTTTCCTGTGGGACCGTTTGGAAGAGTCCCGGCTTATGATGCTGATGTTACTGATAAGGTAAGCACTGGTATCTTTTCTGAATTAATTTTATATAATGAGGACTCATCCCGTCTAGTAAATCAGCTCCAAGATAACATGTAAACCCTTGCGGTTTTTGGTTTAGGTATGTGTGTGTTTAGATACGGCAACAGCTACATCGCCACATACGCATCACTCTGACGTCACATAAAATCCTGCATCGCGCAAGCAGAGTTTACCTCGTGACTAACATATAACAACGTCCCGACATTAATCGTCGGGCATTTCTATGAAGGACGAAGTGAACTTTACATCCTGTTCTTCATACCTCTATATATACAGCTACAGCGTGACAACAAGTTACTGGTTGGACCCTTTTTCTCACTCATCACGAAATCTCATCAAAAATTTTAACTCACATAGACAAACAGCCAGACCCGGAACAACTAGGCCAACTAGGTCATACAAATATTTGTTCCGTGCGGGAATCGAATTAACCCACGACACGCAGCGCAGCAGTCAATTGCTTAACCACTGCGCCAACCGTGTCGTCAAAATTCATGAAACTGCAGTATTACCTATACTACTTTGTTTGTGAATCATAATATATAGACTAAAGTAACGTGTCTTGCTTCTAGCTCCAATACCGTATTCTATCGGGCAACAACGCCAACCTAGTGCTGCTGAACGAAACAACTGGAGAAATGACTTTATCACCACAACTGAACACCAATGTACCCAAGCTAGCCACCATGGAGGTATCAGTTACAGGTCAGACTTTTACATAATAATAAGCTTAATGACAATACACCAATAAACATGGCGTACCATAACCATGTTACTTGATTGCATGATTTTTGTTATATTTTTTAAAAGAAACGCCACTATTTTTTCGTATAGCTCCATGTCCTTTATTTCCTCTGGAACAATGACGATCTTGGGAATTCGCTAGTTCCTATATTATTTTTTTAATCTGCGCCTAGCCCCGAGTGTATTTTATGATTGTGTATCTAATAACAATCTTTTCTTAACAGACGGCGTGAACGAAGTAAAGGCAATGATGCAACTGTCAGTCCGCCTCATCACGGAACAGATGCTATTCAACTCCATCACCGTACGACTGAACGATATGACGGCTGAGCAGTTCCTGTCACCGCTGCTGGGATTCTTTATTGATGGGCTCGCGGCTATCATACCGTGTCCGAAGGAGAATATTTATATTTTTAGTGTTCAGGTATGTACAGTGCCTAAAAATCTGAAGCTTTCATCATAAATGGTTTAACTTCTACCAGCTCAACTGAGATCAGCAGTGCGATTCTGTATCGCATCTCACCGTGAAAACTTAGGTGAAGTGAGCGTAGAGTGAGCTGTCATTCCAAATAATGCTAGGGATTGACACTACTGACAACTCACATCAAGCTCACTTCACTTGAGTTTTCACGGTGAGATTTTTACCGTATCGACCGGCTGGTGGTGGTGTCCATGCTGTACTTATATTTAATTGTGTATCATTTCAGGACCACACGTTGATCATTGCAATTTGAACCTTTTGTCAATCATACTCATACCATGATTTGCGACGACTACATTATCTCGTATTCTTCTTTAATTTCAGCGTTTTCCAAAAGCCTCAAATGCATAATGCACTTCAACAATATAACTGTTGCAAAATTCCTGTGCTAATTATGACTTCCCTCCTATGTTGACCTCAATTCAACTCTGTCCTATAGATCTACGTTTGCACCCATACCTTTTTTACCATGATCTTATCCCAATTTTCTTTTTCTATAGGATGACACAGACGTAACAGGCAACATTCTAAACGTGTCATTCTCCGCTCGTCGTCCGGACGCAGAAATCGGCGTTGCGGGCGATACTTCACAGTACTACTCGCCGACACATCTAAGGGAGCGGGTTTATCTGCATCGAGCCACATTAGCCAGGCTAGCTACTGTACAGGTTAGTTTATAAATCATCATTAACTGTGCGTTACAAATAACCAAAATCCACAACGTCAAACTTTTCACCCCACTACAGCGAAGCCCAAAGTTGGAGATAGGTTGGAGGGTAATGTTTTCTAAACTTAGGTTTGATTTGATTTAGCTTAATACATCAATTGGAGTTAGGTTAGGTTAATTTTCAGGTCCTATCCATGTTTTATCCAGACACCGCTTTTTTTTAAGGTGTGGAAATGAAATACATAAAAGGCTTTAGAATCCTTGAGGTTATTATATCAGAATAGAATCTACGAGTGACGACTGTTAAGTTAAATGGCACCAAGTCTCTACTTCGATACCAACCTTGCCAATTACCCTATCTCAGCATGACCTGGCATAACCTCGTCAGTCTTTGCTGATCAAAAGGCAAAAAGTATCCCCTGATATAATCCCAATATTTCTTCCTAGGTCTTACCATTCGACGACAACATCTGTGTACACGAGCCGTGTCTGAACTACGAGGAATGCCTCACTGTGCTCAAGTTCGGCAACGCGTCGGGCTTCATCAACAGCGACTCCGTGCTCTTCAGGCCTATATATCCTGTTACTACCTTCTCTTGTCAGTGCCCGCATGGATTCACAGGTAATTATTTATAATTTTAGACGATAACCTTTGCTTGGACAATACCTTTAACTAAGGACGTTTGGGCAATGTGACAAAGAAGCTGACCCCAAAGACTTGGCAAGTCTAAAAATCGTAATGTGTTACTAAAATTGTGACACAAATATTCGTGGCGTATCGTTCGAGTCACTAGATTATTTCTAACGATAAGAAATTTGAGTTACTTTTTTTTTTCTTTAGGTTCCCAAGAACACTACATGTGTGATACCGAAGTGGATCTATGCTACTCCTCGCCGTGTATCAACAACGGAACTTGTGTCCGACGCGAAGGAGGATACACCTGCGTTTGCGCAGCGGGATATACGGGTAAATATTCATAGCCGAATAAAATTATAGATTTTCTAAACTGCTGTGTGTGTGTGTGCTTTATTTTGAGTGCTTTATTTTACTGTTAAAGTATAATATAAATAAAAAAAAACCTTAGTTTTATATTTGAGACAACGACCAAAAGAACAGCAACATGAGTCATGACTTCTGTGTAAAAATAAAGTTATCTTAAAACTAGACTCATGACTTCTGATTAAAATTTAATCTAATTGGTAACCCTAGCCTAATCTAATATTTATACAATCTATTGCACATAATATCGTAACTGTAGTAACCATCTATGATTTTCTGTTTCCACTTAACAGGTCTAAACTGCGAGACAGTCCTAACAACAGCAACTTGTGCTTCCCAATCCGCCGTCTGCCGCAGTGGTTCTCAGTGTGTGTCCGTCAGAGAAGGAGGGTTCGTCTGTCAAGGATGTGCCATAGAAGCTGATCATACCACACCGCTCTGTGAGCTGAGGGCCAGGAGCTTTCCTACGGCTTCGTTTTTGACATTTCCTGGGTTGAAGCGGAGGAATAGACTGCATTTGAAGTTGAAGTAAGTGGATTTCGAAGTGAAATAGACATAAAAATATACTTAGTTTCCGGGTTATACAATTACAAACACAATTAGATGACTGAAAAACATTCTTATAGTTAACAACAGTAAAGATATTACCTACAGCTGTTTTACACAATTAATATGGCCAGTGATATGCCATCCAAGCTAATTAGGCATTTAGTCTGTATCTTGGCTTAGACAGGACACATACACAGCCAAGCTACAGAGCCTGGCTGCGTATGTTTCCCTGATTCACCAAGCCCTATAAAATTATGAATATCATGTATGAAATTAATTTTGATTCTTTCCACCAGGTTCGCCACCCAATCCCCGAACGGCCTACTTCTTTACAACGGCCGATATAACGAGCGACACGACTTCCTCGCGCTCGAGACCATCAGCTCGGGCGCCGGAGTGTCGGGCGGCGCTGGAGTCAGGTTCACCTTTGCGTTAGGAGGGGGGAAGGTTGATGTTACTGTGGCTGGAAATGTGGCCGATGGGAATTGGCATACTGTGGAGATCGAGTACTATAATAGGGTGAGTAGTCATGCTTCCTTCTCTGGTGTAATTGGTAAATAATTCAGTAAAATGAATGAACTGAATTAAATATTATAGCAATTAATAAATCCATACTGAGTAAACGACTCAAGTAAATTATTTAACTTTATACTCTGTAAAATAATCACATTCTTTCATTCTGGTTAAGTTTAGAAATGACCAAGGCGCTGAAACAACTTTCAAAATAATTTCGCAAACTACGATTTTATTAACTTGAAACTTTCAGAAGTTGACTTCTATTTCCTTCTTAATATTCGCTTTAAGGGGACATAGTAATCCTACTAATATTATAAACGTGAAAGTTTGGATGGATGGATGGATGTTTGTTACTCTTTCGCGCAAAAACTACTGAACGGATTTGGATGAAATTTGGCACAATGATGGTTTATAACCAGGATTAACATATAGGATACTTTTTATCCCGATATCTCCACTCCCCGGGATCTAAACTTATGCGGGTGAAACCGCGGGGCGTAGCAATAAATACCTTGGCGGTAGCCCGCGAAATTCAAATGTTCTTACGTTTTTTGCAATTTACAGGCCGGTTGCGCAGGCTTGTTGTTGATAAAAATACGATTCCCTATTTACCGTAAAAATATGTATTTACAGAATTATAATCATTAACATCATCAATACAACTTATATTTAACTTTCCCTTTAAGAAAATTATTAATTATATACCCTGTTAATATAATTAATTAAATATTAATAATACAATAAAATATAATATAAAAATATATAGAATACTTATATTATATAATTATAATTATACAAAAATACTTGTTTATGGACCATTTGCCGAAATTATATACCAAGCCCTCTTCCTCTGCTGTGCCCGACAGGGTCCATAGTGATTCTGCTATATTTTTATTTATAAGACCTAATGTACACTATGGAACGCAATAAAGTATTGAGTATTGAGTAACTTTCTCTTGTAGACTGCTACACTGATCCTGGATGACTGCGATAAAGCTCTATCACTGGCTGGAGCTGCGGACTTTGGACTCAAGTACGCGTGCGCCAACATCTCCAGAAAGGTCTTACCGCCAAGATGTGAAATAGCCACGGAAACTTGTCACAGGTAAATACGAAATATTATTAAATTAACGTACAATGTTTGGTCGTCGTAAATCTGCCAATGATTGAGAAATACTGAGCAACTTTTTTTGAAATGAAAACTTCTTTAGTAAAAAATGTAAAACTCGCGTCAGGACACGTGACCTGATCGAAAATTCGTAAGACGGAGCTCGCGTCAGGACACGTGACCTGATCGAAAATTCGTAAGAAGGAGCTCGCGTCAGGACACGTGACCTGATCGAAAATTTGTAAGACGGAGGGAGAGTAGACCGCATTCCAAAATATCAAAAATGCACAACTTTAATATTCAAGTTTTCACTTCTGCGGGCACTCCCGGAGTGCAACCCGTTGTTTTTTATTTTTTGCTACAAATGTCTAGATTTCGCCATAACCTAATGATTTCTTAGGCTATGTTAATTTTATTTTAAAAGTACTAGAGACTCTAAAGCCCATTATATTCAGTAGTAACTTATCATCAGCTAGGCCATCGTTCTTATGTCCCTTAAAGATGAACAAACATTGCCAATTTCCAAACATGACATTTATTCCTCCTTCCAGATTCCTCGACCTAACAGGCCCCCTCCAGATCGGCGGTCTACCCAACATCCCGAGCAGCTTCCAAGTAAAGAACAAAGACTACTTCGGCTGCATATCTGACCTCTTCATAGACCACAAGTTCATAGACCTCAACAGTTTCGTGGCTGACAACGGGACCTTAGCGGGATGTCCTGAAAAGAGGTCGCAGTGTAGTTCCGCGCCTTGTTACAATGGGGCAGAGTGTAAAGACCTGTGGGACACCTATCTTTGTGATTGTACGGAGGGATATACGGGGAAAGATTGTGCTGATTGTGAGTACTCGTATTCTCACGTTTTTTTAATCATAAGAGACTTGTAATTGCTGCTATATTTTTTTTGATTGATTCACGTATTTTTTTCCATTTTTGGATTAATGCCAAAGGGCTTAATAAAAATATAATTTAATGAAGTGTTGAACACATTTTTGAAAAATAGCTTGAAATAACCCTTATGAGAGAGCCTCATTCTGAAAATATATCCATACTATTAAACTTCAAACCCCAAAAATCGCTTGAATTTCAAATCGAGCAACTATCTAACCTTCTTCATTTCCCTCTAGCAACAAACCCACCATGGCGCTTCAGCGGCGACGGCATGCTATCATTCAACCCACTCCTGCGTCCCATACAACTGCCTTGGCTGAACGCGCTGTCTCTCAGGACAAGACAGCAAGATGCCTTCCTCATGTCCATACAAGTTGGACAGAACAGCACTATACTGATCATTGTGAGTTTTGTAGATTGAACCTTATTTCTAGCTGAATAATCTCTTAATTCAACTGTCAGGGTGTAAATAGACGAGCATTTCCGACGTTTGGCCCCCAAACTGGAACGGGCCGGGGCCGCCCTAAAGCGGCTCTTGCCCAACCTGAGGGGGCCAAACGCCTCCTGTCGGAAGCTTTACGCGGGGGTCGTGCGGTCCATGGCCCTATATGGGGCCCCGGTATGGGCGCGTTCGCTGCGGCTTCGAGCCGCACACTACCTGAACGCGCCCCAAAAGGTGGTAGCCGTAAGGCTGATCCGGGGCTACCGCACGATCTCGGGCGAGGCAGCAAGCCTCCTTGCCGGACTGCCACCATGGGATCTGGAGGCGATAGTCCTCGCGCGCCTATATGATTGGCGCGCGGAGGCACTACGCCGGGGGGAAACTCCGCATCCGCGGCAAACCGCGGCGGAGCGGACGAACCTCCGGCGCGATCTCATGGTGGCATGGAAGGAGCGACTATCGCAACCCAGCGCAGGGCACGCCACGATAGCGGCGGTAAGACCCCTCTTTGAGGAGTGGCTAGAGAGACGTCACGGCGCTCTCACCTACCGCCTGACGCTCCTCTCCGGACACGGATGTTTCGGGAGGTTCCTGCACATCATCAGGCGGGAGGAGACGCCCGGGTGTCACCACTGTCAGGATCGCCCAGAGGACACGGTGGAGCATACGGTGGAGGTCTGCCCTGCTTGGGCAGAGCACCGCCGTGTCCTCGTAGAGGCGATTGGCAGCGGCGGCGACCTCTCGCGCCCGGCCCTGGTTCAAGCCATGGTCCGGGGTGAGAGGGAGTGGGAGGCAATCACCTCCTTCTGCGAAGCAGTCATGCTAGCGAAGGAGGTGGCGGGGTGGGCGAGGGAACGCGCCTTGCGCACCTCACGCCTCAGCCGCCGCGGGAGACGCTCCGGGCGTCAGGAGCCGCGTGACGACTCCCACACGAACACGGGTGGGTTTTAGTCAGTAAAAGTCTGACACTCCCTTCTGCTCCACCCAGAGCGGGAGGAGTCATTTGATGATTTCCAAAAAAAAAAAAAAAAGGGGTGTAAATAGAAGCTAACTTAGCGTCTCCAAGTTTTTAATCTTTTCTACTATTCTTCTTTTTGATGGTAGGATAACAGTGGGGGTATCCAGGAGATAGACAAACTTCCTGAAGTGTCTTCTATGTTTTTGTCTACTGTCTGGTGACATTGCTTGATACCTTAAACGGTTTCTAAGCTAAGATCTGGAGCTGCTGGATCCCCCTACTATCTAAGGCTAAACTCTAGATAAAACAGTGGTTTTAGCGGTAGGAGGGGCGACTGGTCCCGGTAGTAAAACTTGGGTATCCTAGGAAAGCGGTTCCGTCATATTGTAACGGCCGACATGAAAATCTGACACACCAGTATTTTTTAAATTTTGCCAACCTCCGCTTCCCCTGCCGCTGTTAGCGTTTCCATGCGTCTTTGTGTGTCAGAGTTGTCAAAATGAAAAAGCCTACGATAAAATAGAACCAAAACCAACTACATAATTATATTTGCTGTAAGAAGGACCGGGGGCCTACTCCGAAGTGCAAAGTGCGAATGTTCGGATCGGACCGACACATGGCCGAACCGAATATTATTGAAAAATGCGAAAAAAGTTCGGATCGGCTCAGTTGGGTCGGGACCATACTCAATATTCGAAAGAGTGTAGGAGTGTAGGATCGGAGCTGACCGAACCAAATAGTAACTTCGTAGCAGGAAACGGCCGAACATTCGGCCGATACTACTTCGGAGTATACCTCCTGGTTCTACGGCAAAAACGATTACTATTTCAAGTTCAAGTTAATCAATTTTTCTTTTCTCTTCTACAGCTAAAATCCGGCCACCTCCACTACTCATATAACGGAGAATCCATGTTCTTACCCACTACCACTCTTTCCGATGGCCAATGGCACCGCATAGACATCAAATGGCTCGGCACCGATATATCCGTCAGTGTGGACTACGGGCTAAGGACTGTGCTACTGCCGATGCTAGCCAATAAGATTCAAGGACAGTATATTGGCAAGATTCTGATTGGTGGACCGGATAGTACGGCGGGGTTGTTGGCGTCAGAGGTCGGGTACTTTGAAGGATGTATTCAGGTTAGTGTTGTTCTTGTGATAATTTCATTAAATACACTCTTGGTTTAATTTTATTTTAACTGTAGCCATTAAATAAATTTTGGCCACCATTATTTGAAAATGGTGGCCAAAGAAAGAAGCTTATCATGCCCTTGCACTCGCACAGTGATGTATGAGTAAGAAGGAATGATTAGCGTCGCTATTTTTAATTTATTTCTTTGATGGCACTAATTTTGGGACCATGTTTTGCTTTTCAATTTCTCGCATTTGCTGTCAAATTGTTTAATGATTTTATCTTAATTTTCAAAATGAACTATCCCCAAGGAATCCGGTATAGGTATGATGGTAATCAACTTTTTTCTTTCAGGATGTAAGAGTAGGAACTGCTCAATCTCTTCTCAACCGACCGACAGTCAGAGAAAACGTGAGGGATGGTTGTCAATCGCGATCAGACTGTATGCTGTCGATCTGTCCACCTTATGTAAGTAACTTGTTTGTATTTCTTCATATCACCTTCAGTTTATTGCGTAGAAAATAATACGTACTAGGCTGTGGTACATTCCAACATTCCCTACATTGGCATTTTTTTTTTAATAATTCGAATCTCATGATGACAAAAACATTTACACTCATAACTTCCATAATAATATCAGCGGCTATTGACCCTGTTATCTGTGCTGCTTGTGCTGTGTTAAGTACTTTATTTTCAAGTGTTCAAGGGTCCGCATTTCAAAGAAAATCAACATTGTTCCATTGTGAAAAGGGGATGTGCAATTCTTCATGCATCATCACTCTTCGCATCAGATTAATTGTGGTTCTCATACGCCAACATACTCCTAACCAATAATAACATTCACAGAGCACATGCGTATCATCATGGGACAGCACAGAATGCGTGTGTTCGAGCGGGCGGGTGGGCCCGCAGTGCGCGCCCGCGTGCGAGCTGCGGCCGTGCGGGCGGCACGCGCTGTGCACGCAGCACGACACCGACAAGGGGTATAGTTGTAGCTGCGACGACGGGTACATGATGACTGGTGAGTTTAAACTTGCAGTGACAGATAAGCGATCTTCTAAATATTTGGCAGGAAGTATTTCCTTCAGTTTCTACGCTGACCTTCGCTAACTGACATTTTATAGCTGCACTAGGTAATTTCCCCGGGTGATTTACACAAACGGAACTGCTATTCACTAGATTCTAATCTATTTGTATTTTGTGAACAGCATCAGGTTGTGTGGAGGCCGCTGTAGAGGAGTGCCCGCGCGGCTGGTGGGGCGGCGCGGGCGGCGCGTGCGGCCCGTGCGCCTGCCCGCCGGGCCGCGGGTACCACCCGCACTGCCACGCCGGGACAGGGCATTGCCACTGCAAGGTAACGCTCATTTTTTCATGTTTCATTAAAACTACTTTTTATCGGCCTTTTCTGACCTTTTTCTGATGAAAAGTCTATATAATTTAAGACATGCTTGACGTGACGTCGGACTCATTCGTTTGACTATTCGGAACGTTAGCGCCATCTCGTGGCGCTAGACAGAGTCTAGCCTGAGTTCGTGGTGGGACGAGAGCAACGGCTACAAAAGCGGTGTGAGCAGAGCTCTCGACAGAAACGAACATTAGACTTCGTACGAACAACATGTGCATAGAAACTGTCAGCGTTCCGTATCGTTGAGTTATGTATCTACTACAGTGTGTGACTCGCTAGTGTGACTAACTTGTTTGTGAAGTGTAATCTGATTTGAACTGCAAACCGTTTTTCTGTTGTGGTATAACCAACACTACCCATAGTACGCCTTACATACCATACATACCTTCGAGACGCCCTGGACGGGAGTCAACAGCCGACTCCCGGCCACCGTAGGCGCGGGCCCGGTAAGGACCAGGCCCGGATCGACGGCGCGTTGTGTTCCACTCAAAGAGATGTCAGCGCGAACTGACGGGGTCCGCTAAGGCCGATGCCGCCAGGGCTGCGGGTTGCTCGAAAGAGATACCGTGGCCCCCTTGGCACAGGCAACTGAAGGGAAAGAGTGGGTTTTAGTCAGTAAAAGTCTGACACAAAGAGCGGGAGAAGTCATAATTATTTTACCATTTTGTGAGCATCTTAGTGCAACTTTCATCCAACTGCTACTAGCGATTTTACATCATCATCTTGTATGTTTTAACTCTTCCACCTATATCTGACTTATAATGTAGGTAATCCCGAACACCAAACCTTTTTTCAGTCCATATTGCCTTACTGTTGGGCAAAGGTCTTCCCAAGTCCTTGAGGAACTCTTTTTCCACGCCTCCTCGAACCAGGCCTCGCAGTAGCTACGCGTCCAGGTCGTCTGGCCACCTCTCTTTGAGCCGGCCCAAACCTTATTAAATAAAACTTTATTGAACAAAACACTTACTCTAAATCGGCCACAGGAGAACCACTACAAGCCGGAAGGCTCAGCCGACTGCCTCCCCTGCCAGTGCTACGCGGCCGGCTCGGTGAACAGCTCGTGCGAAGTGCTGACCGGCCAGTGTCACTGTCGCGCGGGAGTTATAGGACGCGCCTGCGACTCGTGCGCGAATTTGTATGCGGAGGTCGCGCCTAATACTGGCTGTGAAGGTAACCATTTCAATAATGTGTTTTATTTTTAAACAATAAAAAAAGAAGGAGGTTCCATATTCGTCTGGTTTTTTTTAGTAACAACGTATGAAGGAAAGTTTCACCGTGTAATAGCTGACCAACTTTTTTTTAACATTTCGTTACTCAACCTGTCCAAAGTCTTCCAACAGATAATCGTGGTTACAATATTCACTTAGTTAAAAGAAACATCCAGAAGACAAAAAAAAAGACCTAATTCAGTTATTGTTTAGTAAATCATACATCAGCTTCAGTTCAATACATTAGCTCATATCATATTCTTTCAACAGTTGTCTACGATGGATGTCCCCGCTCCTTCTCACACGGCGTCTGGTGGCCGCGAACAAAGTTTGGTATTGAAGCGATTACTGACTGTCCAGCTGGTAAGTTATTTTATTTGCATATTATTGCCTAAATAATCTGCATTCGCGACATATTCGTCAAAAATGTAAAGAAATATGAGTTTATGGAAAAATAACTTTAATTCCTACACAATAAAGTTCAGTTTACGCTACAACTTCAAACATTTTTATAACTTTTTCAATAGGGATAGTCACTCTAAAATCAACTTAATTATCATTAAAATAAACTTGATGTTTGTTTAACTTGAAGATACATAAAGAAAACTACCACCAGTGAGACATTTAAGTGAGCATGACATATTCTCAACTGCCATGCTCTTTCAAGTCAATATCAAAATATCATAAAAACGGATCCATGGTTCTTAGATTTACAAAATTTAAAAAATGCTTCTAAATTATACAAAACTATAGAAATAATCAGGAAGAGGTATTTAATATTCAAGTATTAAGAATTAAATCTTGATTGAATAAAATAAACATTACGTTCGTAATGTCAGAAACACACAAAAAAAGGGGAAACATCTCTTCCAAATATTGAAATCGTAATCAACTAGTGAGCCCAAGTGCCTGTGGAGCAGGACCAGCATTAAGCCAACCATTTTTATCTACTATATACTCATTCAACTTATAATATGCTTGTCTACATAGTGTGCGTTTAATGCATGTTTTAAATTTCTTCTCATTTAGTTGAAGAATAATAGATTACTGAAGCGCATTTCTTTTCTGGTTTAACTGTATGATGGTTGTGATAAAAAGAGATGAAGATATAATTCCTTTTCCTTTTCTTTAAGGTACAAGTGGTAAAGCGACCCGTATGTGTGATGAAACTCAAGTGGTACCGTGGCAGGAGCCTGATATGTTTAATTGCACTACATCCACCTTCTATCAATTGAGGAAACAGGTATTTAATATAGACGAATAATTAATTAACCTTCATGCTTTAATGTAATCACATCTAAAAATGTTAGAGCCTACTTTCCGCTCGAATCAATAGAAATAACTGCTCTATTAGACCATTCAAACCAGTTAGTTCTCATAAAAAAGCAACCACAAAGACTTCAGTAGTATGATCAGTGCACCCTGAACATTTGACTATAACCAATAAATCTAGTTCAAATTCTATTGTAGCGAAAATTTATTTCGGACTTTTTTATCACTCTAACATCAACTTAGACTACATAACGCTAAAGTTGATAGTCCCTTAGAAACCATTTCATGACAAACTTTTTTCTCAGCTAAGCAAGATCGAAACCGGCGAGTTATCAGTGAACACTTTCGTGGGCGTCCGTCTCGCCGCCGACCTTACCTCCGCGTGTGCTAATACACCACTTCTGTACGGAGCTGATGTCCTGGTAGCCGAGGGTATTTTATTAGAGCTTCTGCAGTATGAAATGAGGCAGGCTGGTTTGAACCTTACGCATAGTCAGGATAAGGATTATGTGCGGGTGAGTGGACTATCTTACATACATAAGTAACATCTGTATGGCGTTAATGTCCTGGTAGCCGAGGACATATTGTTAGAGCTTCTGTAGTATGAGAAGAGACGACCTCTTGAACTAGGGCAAGGATTACTGAAGTAGGAAGCAGAAGGCTAATTCTCGTAATTTAAAACGTTCAAAATCTAGTCGCAGTCTCATCTCGGCGACAAACAAATGTCAAAAACTGGTCAAAATGTAAGGAAATTAGAGGTATTTTTGACAGATTGAGACTGAGATCAGACTGTGAATGTTCTTAAAATTACGAGAATTACCCCTCTGATCTGTGTGCTTGTAGAAAAAACAAAATAATATTTACCTTGAAGAAAGAAGAAAAAAAACTAATTTGTCTTTTAATTGCACTCTGTTTATGTAATCCATTACTGGGCACAGCCCAAAAGCTAATTTTAATAGAAAATAATCTACATTTTGAAAACATAAAAATATCTATCGTCGTATCCCGAGCCGCAGTATCGGACCAAGATAATGGCAAAAATATTTTTTTTAAAAAGGTGTCCCAGCGAGCATTTCCTATAGTTTTCCTTTCGTGTAATCGTTATTAATTTCATGCTACAACAAATCAACCATTCACTATTTTACAGAACGTAATAAAATCCGCCAACACAATCCTGGACGCTCAATATTCCAAAGAATGGCGTCGCATTCGAGAGCTGACCGGGCACGGCATGGAATTATTACTACAACGGTTCGACAAGTACATCGCAGTGCTCGCGGAAAGCCAACACGATACCTACACCAGTCCCTTTGAGATCAACACTAGTAATTTAGGTACGTTTTACTTTTATTCGTTAAACTTCCAAATGGCGCCAATATTTAAATGAATGGACTTTTTCCATGTACTTGTACATAAACTCTTTGTGACCAACACTAGTGATTTGGGTAAGTAATAGAAAATGGACCACTTTCTTACTCACATACTATAACTCCATTCGGAAAAAGATTCGACATTTAAATAAACCTTTTTTACAGTCCGTTGCACCGATTTTGACTTCTATTGCGTTGGTGGCATGACAAATGGCAGCTGCTGTAAATAGTTGGTATTGTAACCACTTTTTTGCTTTTAATGCCATCCTTATATCTACGGAATAGAAGTTAAAATCGGTTGAACGGACTGTAAAAAAAGGTTTGTTTAAGTGTCTGTGTCAGTGTGTTTGTGTGTGTGTGTGTGAGTGGTTTGTTTATGTAGTGTAGATTGTTGGAATCATCAACCATTTTCCATCAGTATCAGTTAACGAGACTAGATGCTCTTCTTAAAGTGCCACATTCAGGCACTAGTTTTTCCCATCTGATTTGTAGAACAATTTTATTTTGTTTATTAATCTCACGCTTATAAAGTTATGAATATGGACGAATTAGTAATTTTCGGAAATCTGTCTCATATTATAGCTATTCCACTTTACTACTCTCTACAACATGAAGTCCTAGATCACCTATCGCCAATTTTAGGAAGAGAACAATATAATATTTCTTTTCAGTAATCGGCGTCGACATAGTAACCGCAGAATCGATCTACGGTTTCGAGCCGACCCAACTCAATCGCTACAACATAGACTCCTACACAACCGAACGCGTCGTACTACCTGACACGTCGACTTTCATACATTCTCCCATACAAACGCCGATATACCATGCAAATGGCAAGATCAACAAGCACAGGAAGCCATCCAGTCCTACTGTGTCGTTCCCGAAGTATAACAACTATGTGAAGACTAAGAATAAGTTTGATAAGTACACGAGGGTGCTGCTACCACTGGATCTCCTTGGAATCACTAATAGTAATATTCAAGGTGAGCTGGTTTGTATCATTAATTCATTATTGTGATTTTTAGGGTTCTGTGCCTCAAAAGGAAAAAACGGAACCCTTATAGTATCACTTTGTGGTCCGTCCGTCCGTCCGTCTGTCTGTCTGTCACGACCCTTTTTCTCAGGAACGCGTGGAGGTATCACGCTGGAATTTTATCAAACACTCAGGTCTACTGACCCTTGGAGCTGTGAAAAAATCAAACTTCTAAGCCTACGCAATCAAAAGATACAGCCGTTTATGCCGCAAATTTCCGCAAGTTTTTGACACTCGCAAGGGAATCAAAACCTACAGGGTACTTCCCGTGAACTCAGAATCTTGAAATTTGGTACGAAGCAACGTCTTATAGCACAGATAAAGGAAAAATTTGTACGGAACCCTCGGTGCGCGAGTCCGACTCGCCTTTGACCGGTTTTTTTTTTAAATTGTTGATGAGTAATGTATTGAGCACCCAAATAACTTGAACTCTTGAACAGGAAATTAGATTCTAAAAATAAAAGATTATATTGTGTATGCCAAACCGTCATAAGTTTTCAGTTCACTGCTGTACATAGGCCACTCCCAAATTGTGGTTCTCCGCTTCCTGCGTCAAGTCGTGGCCATCTATCTAGCTGGGAGGCGTTTCCACTCTAAATCTGCCGAACATGGCCCGTTTGCATCGTCACTTGACCTATGTTCAATGATATCTTAAAAGTTTCTAGAAATCTACCCATAAATCTACGCAATAAAAATTTAATTTTCTTAGTAAAATATATTGGCGACTTCTCGCTTCAACGCATTACAATATCAAAATTCTTCCAGAAAACCTCGACCTAAACTACGAATCCCGCGCCGTATTCTCGTACCTGCAATACTCTCGCAACACATCACAACTGATGCCGCTCCGCATGGACGAGTCCATCAGTCAGCGCTGGGGCGTCAACATCACAGTGGGCTCGCCCATCATACAGCTGGCCTTGTTCGTGCCCGAGTACGTTTGGACCAAGGAAGCCAGCGACGAAGATAACTCTCTGGAGAATAACATGGATGATGTTGAAGGTAAGGATCCTGGAAAGCACAATCGGCCTATAATGTTTCCATTGCTGGAACACAGGCCTCCTCTCTGAGAGGAAGTAGTCTGTAACCCACTCCACGGACCCAATGTGGGTAGGAAAGTCTGGCTGGAAACTAAAATCCTTTGTGGGTTGTAAAGGTAAGGTCAAACACAAGTAACGAAACATATAGGGAAACGGCGGATAATCGCAGGTTGGAGCCCGTTTACGTCCGTTGTTTTTAAATTGTTGTAAAAGCTATGGAAAAAGTGCATAACGATAGCCAGAATAGTAACCTTCTAGATATATTAAAATGTATTTATTCAGTTTTAACACAAAGGTATTATGACAAGATAGTTTCTCAACCTCAATCGTAACAAAATCGGCAACAAAAAATGTCAAACCACGTTAAATTTTTTAACCAAGATTGTTTCGACAGGCATAATCTACACAAACAAAGGCAACACACACCACCAACAAACCAACCACATTAACCAGAACAGCCAATCAAAAAACACTTGGCCCCTCGAAGACCCCCAAAACCATGACAACCACGGCCCGGTGGTCATACAACCAACTTTCAAAAAGCAAGAAAAATCCTTCACAAGCGATGACTTACAAGAAAACGAATCATCTTACGTCGCAGAGAAGCTAGATTCCAATGACGGACCGAAAGTGATGGCCCTGATAATGGAAAGCGGGAATTTGACAAAGGATGGTGTGAAGAAGAAGTTGGTGTATAAAAGCTTGAGTGGGATTCGGTTGAAGAGACCGATTAGATTGCAGATGTGGCTCGATATTGATAGGGAGACGTTCGGGTCTAGGACCAACCCGCAGTGCGTGCATTGGTCTACATTGAGAGGGTAAATCTTAATTAATTTTACTTTAAATAAAGAATTGCTCTGAGATTTATAAAATAGTCAATTATTGCTTTCATTATTTCTTCTGATCTTAAATTTTATTGCTATCGATCTTTTCATCATAGTTTTACCAGCTGGAAGACACCCACTGTTGGACAAACGTGCTTGATTAAAGGCTAAAGGCAGCTCTTGGTCTAGAACCCTAGACCCTATTGCTAATAAATCTTTTTATTGAGGCAGATTTTTTAGCTCCTAAGTAGAGCAGAAGCTTCAACATTCCATTTGCAGATGTCTCCCATTTCTAATGTCATCAACTCATCACCTTATTTCATCTCTGAGTTCTCTTTGAACTGATTTCTTTTCTTTCATACCAGGTCTGGCGAATGGTCTCGCGTTGGTTGTCACACAGAGATCGACTACGACTGGTCTCCGTACTCCAATGAACCACTACTTATCAACTGCACCTGCAATCATCTGTCGACCTTCGCTGTACTGGTTGATGAGGTTGATATTGAGGTAAGTGTCTTATTTCATAATTACGGCACTAATACAATACTTAGTTATGTGGCAAAGTGTGTTTTAAGTCCATTCATTCCGGTGCGTCTCCACGGCAAGGCAAAGCTCACGAACGAATGGTCGCAAATAAATTCTTGAAAATGAAAGCATGTGGTAGAGATGCATCTTGGAATGATTCGACGTCTGAAGTAATATTTTTTTGTCCCTACAGTTCATCCCAGAACCCTCACTCCTGGAATCGGTAACATCATACACAGCGTTCAGCATATCTCTACCACTACTTCTCACCACCTGGGCAGCTCTCTGTCTGATGCGTGGTGGTGCCGCCACCATCTCCAACTCTATACACAAGCACCTCATCTTCTGCGTGTTTATGGCTGAGCTGCTGTACCTTATTGCGTTGAAAGCTAGGAGTTCTTTGGTGCAGAATGAGGTAAGTAATCATGTGGACTTCTTAATAAATAGAAAAGTCAAAGTCAAATCATTTATTTCAAATAGGCACATAGAAGGTCCTTTGAACGTCCAAAATTACAGTAGAATACAATTCATTCTAGTCGCCCCTTCCAAAAGATAGTTTTCGTATGGAGAAGAATGGTATTAAAATTATGTCTATCACTTATTTTATTAAAAAGATGTTGATTTTTTCTTACATACATAGGTAATATTTTTCATAAATGAATTGGTGAGGTACCGTCACAATATTAACCTATTCATATTCATTATATTTATTTGCATTCCATAATGTTGTATAGGTGTTACAATGGTGTTACCTTTTTAAATAGTTCCTCGACGACGTAGATTGTAAATGGCTGTGACAGCTCTGTTTTGCAAAATAAAAATGGATTCAATATCAGCAGCCCGACCCCATAGTAAAATGCCATATGACATAATACTGTGGAAGTAACCAAAATAGACCAAACGCGCGGTTTCTACAACTGCTTGCTAACAGCATATCGACGGCGAAATGCCAATTACTCCTAACTAACAATTTTCACGAAATTCACTTTTATCGTTTTGTTTGTAATTTACCAAGAAATTAAACTTTTTTTTCAGTTGTCAGTGTGTAAAATTTGTATTTTGTAACTTAGGAGTTATTGGCACTTCGCCGTCGATATGCGGCCGGGCTTAGCCACCCCGCAATAGATGTTATATTAGGTCCCCATTGTAATTTCTCGTCTAGCGTGTTCCTAGGAAAAATGTCTGATTAACAAATTCTAGTTTTTGGCCATTCAATATGATGTCACATTCGCTACTTATAAAATTAGGTAATTTAAATCTAACGCATTTGATTTTTTTTTCATTATGTACTAAATTATTTACCGTAAACCAATCTTGGACCTCAAGAATAGAGTTATTCACGTCGTAAAGATTTTATGACCGTCGGTCTATTTTAAAGATCAATGATGTGTCATCTGCAGATAACACCATCTTCGGTTGATTTTGAAGCAATTGGGGTAAATCATTCATGTAAACTAAAAAGAGGAATGGACCCAGTATCGAACCTTGAGGAACGCCCTTTGTCATTTCAGATCCTAATAAGTTTTACGCCGTTTTCTTGAACGTTAACCTTTCTACGTTTGAGGTATGATCTTAACAAATCAAGTGCTGTTTTCCTAATCCCATAGTGCTCTAGTTTCATCAGAAGTGTCTCATGGTTTATGCAATCGAACGCCTTAGAGAGGTCGCAAAAGATTCCAAGTGCATCTTGTGCTTTTTTCCAGGCGTTAAAAATATACTTTATTAGGGTAACACGTGGTATAACGCCCTTTGGTGAAGCCGTACTGGTGTTTATGAAGGATGGAATTTTTAGGGTCCCTCAATGTTCGAAGATCATGACCCATTAAAGACGTCCGCTGCTGGACATAAACCTCCCCCAAGCATCGCCACTTCGACCTTACTACAGTATACACTTCGTCTTTTGCATGGTTATAATTAAACTTTAGAACAGGTCATCCATCTGACCTGAAGTGCCCTTTTTTGCATCGTTTTTGGTCATATACATTGGGCCCCTCCCGCAGTTCCTGTGCAAGCTGATGGCCATGTCGCTGCACTACTGGTGGGTGAGCGCGCTGGCGTGGTGCGCGTGCGACGCGTGGCAGCTGCGGCGCCTGGTGCGCGAGCTGCGCGACGTGAACCACGGCGGCCTGTGCGCGCAGCTGGGCGCCGCCTACGCCGCGCCCGCCGTGGCGCTGGCGCTGGCCGCCAGCCACCACCAGCACCAGTACGGGAATGCGCTCTTGTGAGTAGCTTTGTGTTTATTGCTAACATACTCTATATCTACACTATTTTATTATGTGTGTTTGTGGGGTAATCTTCAGAACAGCTGATCCGATTCCGAAAATTATTTCACTAATGGGAAGCTACATTATTACTGAGTGCGAAACGAGAAATTTCACGCACAAGAAAACATTGATTCCCAATATTGCACGATTATAGCATAACTAGCTTTTGCCCGCGACTTCGTTCGCGTGGAATAGTGACTTCCGGCAGATTTTTGGTTTAACCCAAATAGTTCTTACTATTTATTTACATTTTTCCGATTAATTTTCAGTACTGAATTGATGTCGACTCTTGACCAATAGATGGCGCTGTATGTCCGGAATAAATTTTATTTTTTATTTTATTTTTTGTAATAAAAACTATCCTATGTCCATTCTCAAGTTCCAAACTATGTCTGTACCAAATTTCACACAAATCGGTTCAGTAGTTTAGGCGTGAAGCAAAGACAGACAGACAGACAGACAGAGTTACTTTCGCATTTATAATATTAGTTTGGATCAGCCCATAATGTAAATGTGTTGGGACACAGGCATCCTCTCTCTAAGAAGTAGTGGACCGTAATTCGCCACACGGGCTCAGTGCGGATTGGTAGATGTAACATGTCTTCGATTTTTTTATTCTAGGATATGACGGTTTCCTCACGATGTGTTCCTTCACCGTTTTGAGAGCACTGGTGATTAAATAATTTACACAAAGTCAAGCGCCTGTCTGCGTTCGAACCAACGACATACAACTCGTAAGACGCGGGCGATACCACTGGACCATCACTGCTCTCTGCCTTATAGCCTTGCCAACTTAGGTCTTTAGAGACCACACAATTTTAGTGAAATCTAGCAAAGCCGTATTCATAAAACTATCGTTATGCTCATACAGTTGCTGGGTAAGCTGCCACGAACCAGTTGTATGGTGGGTAGTGATACCAGCAGCAGTGTATGCTGGTGCAGCACTAGTTTTCCTAGCCGGAGCTACAAGAGCGGCCTTCACTGTACGAGATCATGTCATAGGCTTTGGGAATTTGAGGTAAGCAAGACTTTTTGAATGTAATTATGTTTTGTCTTATTGCAAAAAAAACATATAGTATTTGACCGTAAATATGAGATTTCGGCATTCTAGAGCGTCAACTCTTTCTAAGCCCGCGTACCCATGAATGATTTATTTATTTATCGCGCACTGGATTTTCAACACATTGCATAGCACCGACAGTTGAAAATTCAACAGTTTTATTTTTGACATATTGAAATGCACTTTGTTGGATCCTCAATGCTCGGCCCAACACCGAGATTGAAAAAATTGTATATGCGAACCTAGGCTAAATGTGTCCTATTTACGCCTTGGTATGCGCGATCAAAAAGTCGCCCGTACTAGTCTAGGCTAAGGTTCGATGTGACCTATCTACACCTGACTATTTACATCGTAGGTAAGTACGTGTTAGTGATTTCAGATTGCAGTTCATATGTTTCAACATTATGTTATATTTAATTAACTTTAACAATGATTGGCCGAAGTCCGACCGAAGTAACCGTGTTAAAGTCCATAACCCACGGACATTGGCGGTTGACTTTACACCATTATGTCCTTAGTAATAAGGTTGAAAAATGATCCACCACTAGAATCCGCGATGGTCCTCTACAACATTTGCTGAAATATCAATTGAATGTTTGTCAGAGTCTCCCAACGTTCTACAAATGAATGTATTTTGGAACAGGATGCTCCTAGGCGTGAGCGTGGTGTGCATGCCGCTGCTGTGCGTGTCGTGGGCGAGCGCGCTGCTGCTGGGCAGCGAGGCGGGCGCGCGGCGCGGGGCGCTCAGCGCGGCGCTGGCGGCCGGCGTGGCCGCGCACGCCGCCGCCGCCGCGCTGGGCTACGTCGCCTTCAACGTGCGCGTGCGGGACAACTTGAGGAGGTCAGTTGCGGTACCGGTACCCCTAAGTAGCACACCCCCAACCATTAGTAAGTCATTGCAATCTTATCAGTCAGTTCTCAGTAAAATGTTTGAAAAGTTGATGTTCAATCAAATGTTCCGTCACTTTGATAAAAATTACATCTTTCATGAACACCAGTACGGCTTCACCAAAGGGCGTTGTACCACTGACGTGTTACCCTAATGAAGAACATTTTTAACGCCTGGAAAAAAGCACAAGATGCTATCGGAATCTTTTGCGACCTCTCTAAGGCGTTCAATTGCGTAAACCATGAAACACTTCTGATGAAACTCGAGCACTATGGGATTAGGAAAACAGGACTTGACTTGCTAAGATCATACCTGAAAGATAGAAAGGTTAAAGTCCAAGTAAATGGCGTACACTCATTGGGATCTGAAATGACAATGGGCGTTCCTCAAGGTTCGATATTGGGTCCATTCCTCTTTTTAGTTTATACTTATTAATGATTTACCCCAATTACTTCAAAATCAACCGAAGATGGTGTTATTTGCAGATGACACATCATTGATCTTTAAAATAGACCGACGGTCACAAAATCTTGACGACGTGAATAACTCGATTCTTCAGGTCCAAGATTGGTTTACGGTAAATAATTTAGTACAAACAAACTTCCCAGCAGCACAGACAGAGTGGTGGTATAGTAATCTTATTTTTAGGTGCATCGTCTTCACATATAATTATATAATTAATGTATGCAAAATATTGTAAAAGATTTTAAAAGAGTAACGGACAACGGTGGAGTTCCTTGCCCATTCTCCTCCATACGAAAACTACCTTTTGGAAGGGGCGACTAGAATCAATTTTATTTTAGTTTTATTTTTGACGTTCAAAAGTGCTTTTTATGTGCCTATTTGAAATAAATGATTTGACTTTGACTTTATCTCATTGTAATAAACTATATATTAGAACGATCGCCGTGAGTTTGATCAAACTCTCACCTATAATTTATACCTTACTTTACTGAGATCTACCAACCCGCACTGGGCGCACGTGGTAGATTATGGCCCAGTCCTCACAGAGAGGAGACCTGTGTCCCAGCAGTGGGAACATTATAGGCTGATTATGCTATGTTTACTGAGATAAAAGTTACATTGCATTGACTTACTAATGGTTTTACATCGATCATGAATGTCCTACCTTACAAATTATTGTTTTATTTTTGCCTTATATTAGGTGTCTCTCCCAATATTGTTAATGGAATAAATAAGAAACAGATTTTTAAACAAGTTTTGTTTTGATTACATGTTGGTCAAATAAATCTCATACAGTTCGCTAAACCAGCTAGAACAAACTTTATTCTATTAATCTAATCTTACTTCCAGATAATTGCATACAATCACCACATTGCGCTATTAAATGAATCTATAAAAAATACCACAGAAGAATTTAAAACATACAACAAGAAATTAACTTTGAAATTCTTTTTCAGAACGATACTAAGATGTTTGGGCAAGAAAGTACCTCTAGTCGACACATCAGTCATAATCAGCAGCAGTGCTCAAAACTTATCACAAGTCAACAGGTAACTTACACAAACCAATTTCAACCTTATTACATTGACAATAAATCTAATTGTCAAAAAAAAAACTTTAATCTATTTTTATGCTATTCTTACATCTAGGCAAACTATTTTCAACTTTATAACCTACAGATTAAAGTTCAATCTTAAATGTTATATTTTGTTAGGTCTGCCCTCGCATATCACAGTAGCACGGAGCCGGGACGTCAGATGAGGAACATAGGAATATCAGCATCTTCAACCACTTCTAGATCCACTACTAAAACAAGTTCTAGTCCTTACAGGTAAGCATTTACTTAATACTTATGTATTTTATACCTTATCGGATTTTCTTGTCTCTAAAAGAATATTCAATGTAGAATAATCATCCTAAAACTTCAATGTCCATCATATTGGTCAACCAATCACAAGTGCTCCTTTGGGATTTGACTGCAGATTTAATGATCAGAGACTAGCTTAGGATTTAAAAAAATGGTTTACAGCGTTAACGCATACTTAAAATCGTTATATTTTACAAAAAGGCATCAATCTTCTAAAAAATAACATCAAAATTAATAACCGTAACACGATTTTTGAAACTATACATTATTATTATTCGTAATTCATAAAGTTCAAATTATTTATTGCAACAAAATCTAAAATGTGTAATATTTGACGCAGTCGCAGTGACGGCCAACTCCGTCACACGAGTACTTCGACGTCCAACTACAACACGAGCGCGAGTGACATGCCCGCGTACCTCAGAGGATTCGACTCTTCACTGCACACTAGGAAAGACGGTAAATAATACTTCCTTTATACTTTTTTGGATAAGTGTGTAGCACCTAGAGTTACAATCCGTCCAGATTTGTCCGGTTTTTTGGCCTCCCGTCCGGACTTTGTCCGGCTTCAACATTTGTCCAAACTTTTCGCAGAAGTACTCAATACTCTTCCAAAAAACTTAAATGACCGAGGTACTGAACAAAAAAAGATTTAAAAGTAAAATATCCGGACATTTTTTAACACTTTTTCTTATTTCGAAATGGTAACCCTAGTGTACTACTCCTCCCTCCCTCAGCTTTCTTTTTTAAGTTCTTTAAACTTCTAGTACTTATCATCAATTAACATATTCATCTTTACAATAGTCCCTAGTTATTTTCTACCTTACACTCTATTTTGTTTAGACGAAGGTCGCCGCCGCCGCAAAGCGGCCACAGACGGCGAAACCACAGGAGAGACTGGTGAAGAAGCTACCGAGGCCACAGACAGCGACAGTGACGGCAGTGCCAGGAGCCTCGATTTGGCCTCCAGCCACTCTTCGGATGATGACGAGACCAGCACACGCCGGTCCAGTCACCCGCCTTCTGCTAACCGTTAGTATTACTTACATAGGAAAGAAAGAAAAAATATATAGGCAGGCAGGGACATCGACGCGCAAACTGTTACTATGGATTCAGTACATCATTCTGAACCCCCCCCCCCCCCAGGCAGCGTTGAAATTTCGTCAGTTATCAAAAATATTGGGAATTGTCCTTCAGATTCAGATGTTATCATACATAATCTTTGTAGGGGACCGAGCAACAAGTGGCAGTGCGGCGAGCTATCTACCGAACATCACTGAAGGAGCACCGCTAGCCATGCAACCAAGATGGCCGGCGCATATACGAGAAGGTACGACCTAAATCACTCATTGATTTATGTATCGCCGTTCAACCAAACTTCGTCCGTTGTGTGAAATCTGGCAGTGGTGGTGGTGGCATTATAAATGTAGTCAGGCGTACACGCAGACTACATTTATAATTATAATATAAAAAAAAAAGTTAAAATTTTTCATACCTATATCTATTTTATTGATTTCTGTATTTGCCCGTGGCATTACGCCGAGCCCTAGCCTTTTGGCCTCGTACAGGACTTTCTGTTTTTTTTTTCTATGATTGTGTCATTCTATTTAGCTTGAGTTCTTCCTTCGCGAGTCCCAATAAATACTTTTTGTTTAAAATCTCAATTTCATCCACCAGACCCGAACCGGCCCGACATGGCTCGCTGGTCGCAAGAGACGGGCTCGGACACCGAGGGCAACCCCGGCCTGGCCTCCCCGTCCCCGCACCCGCTGCCCAACCCCGACCTCACGTCCGACGTGTACCTCGGCCGGCACCGCCTGAAGCCGTCGCTCCTGGAGAACGTGCACGACACCTATGTGGCCAGTGTGGACGCCAGCAGACTGCCGCTCGATAATAGGTCAGTGACGTCATAATATCACTTGGATAGTATAGTGAAGTCAGGTCACTCCTTATTATATGAATGAACAACTAATTTAAACTAAGTCAGGTCAATTTTTACATCAAGGAGAAACTATTACATAAAGGATAGGTCGTCTTACGAATCTAGATTTTGGAGCAAAAACCAGAGTGCATTCGCCTCAGGGATACGTCAAACACTAAAGTCGTTGGCCTTTGAAGATGCAAAACATTACGTCACTGAAGTATATTACGCGCATGTGCGCGTGAGCGTGCTATGTCATATCATATCATACAAAAAATTAACGAGCATTTAGCTCCACGCTTGCTCAACATTTCGATAATTTCCGACGAAAATTTCCGATTTAGTATGTCAGCTGTGTCTTAGTTGAACTAAAACTAATAAAAAATGTTGTCCAAAATTCTCCTAGCCATCACATAACACCTTGTTCATTTAATATTAAAGTAGGCTTTTACTAAATGTACCTATCTCGTGACTCACCCATTTCACCTTTCAGATACGGCGTAATGGACGACGAACTGATGTACGGAGTCCTGCCAACAGACACAGAGAAACAAATTCCGTACGATCCCAACTACCCAATATCACCGACCATGTACCGACTGCCCGGCAATCCTTACGGGTCCAAAACTTACTTACCCACGCGAACGTCAGACTATGGATATAGCCCCACAAAATACTTGAATTCAGACCAAAATGTCTATGGATCTAGGGATTTTAGAGACTCAGGAGTATCTACAAGAGAACATGATGGATACCCGCCAAGGGATTTCCGAGATTCTGGCATAGCAACCATGTTGAAGAATGACTATCAAAGAAAGATGGATAGTCATAACTATGGTGGGGACTATACAGACAGGATGTCAGAGGGATCGGATAAACATCATGATAAATATTTGTTCCCTTATACAGGTATGTGAAGGAATTAAATTTTGTTTTGTGATTGGTTTTGTATTTGTACAGAGTATCTGCTTCACTTGTTAAACATAAATAATCCCAATCCCATATCTTTATAAATTGATTTGAAAAGAACTATACTTTCATGATCTTGCTCCGGACTTTGGAAAGAAATAAAAATCCTCCAGAAACATACGTATCTCTTAAATGAATGATTTTTACCATTTTATTATTTTACCTATTTTAAAAAGCGTCCCAAAAAAATGACTAAATTCAAAAAACAGCAACACAGAACTATTATTTTTAAAGCTGGCAATATCATAACCTACTAGTATCCTTTGACGTTGTACTTTGAGAGTGTGCTTCTACTTTTTTGTTATTTTTTCTTCAACCAAGCTTATCTAGCGTTTGAGAGTGTTGAACTGCTTTTGACCTTATTATTTTGCTTGCTTTAGCTGAGGAAGACCACGCTCACTTGCGTGGGATCAACCAGGCACCGCAAGTCCGTAGTAGTGAGATGGCACATCCAGGTAACTGTTACAGCTAAGGACACACTTCGGCTTATCTAGATACTTAGTATGTTTAGTGCACCTGTATACGGTACACACGTGACGTTAGTAGCCAGCGAGTCGCTGGCAATTTAAAAATATCACAGCCACAGTAATCCACACACAGATTTCGACACATTCGCTAGCGATTAAAAATCCCCCCCCCCCCCCCCTCTCGGAGAGAGGAGGCCTGTGTCCCAGCATTGGGAACATTAAAGGTTGATTATGTGATTTAAAAATCTGTATATGGACGTGACATTTTGAGTCGCCAGCATTTTGACTCGCTGTGTGTGTATCTAGCATAATGTGCTATCGGCACTCTCATAATAATACTTACTAGCTAGACTAGGTAAGGCCAATTTAGGGCAAAAATTACCCCAAGATTCGTATAATTGTACTTCCAGGTACAATTTATACGACATTGCACTTATCGTTTTGTGCCATCTGGAGTTCAGATTCCTTTGTGTTCCCTAGCCAAAGTATGTTCTCGGCTTTTTGTAAATAATTGCAGAATCAAGCCTCGCACTTAGTTTCACGTTATGTGTGTTATATTTTTAGACATTATAGATTTTGTTAATTTTCGGTCTGTAACATTTTTGTGTTTTGTTTTCTCTTAGCCGAGAATCAACAACAGCAGATGGGGGCGCCACTAGCGAGTATGGGAGAGACGAGCGAGTAAGTGTGAATCCTGTTCTGTCTGCATGGTTACTGTATGCTTGTAAAACTTTTCATTTTATGTTATAAGCTACTCGGAATTCCGTATAGCAACATTAAAATGGTTCAGATCCGTACTTTTGGGACGGTTATTTTATTCTACTAGCTTAGTACGAACTTTCCTAACTACGCCTTGATACGGAATTCTGCTTGGAACGTATTTCAGGAGTCACAAACATAGATACCCTCGGAACTTAAAAAAGAAAATCTGATATAAGACATTTAATAAATTGGGTCCTGAACATCGTTAATAGGTTTTTATTATTATTTACCTTTAAATACAGCCTTAATGATAACATTGTCAATAGATGGTGGCGGTTGTATGAGAAACACTCATTGTAATCATCTTTTGCTTTGCTAACCGGTGGTGTTGCCGCGCAATCATCTTCAACCATTTAGGGAGGAGGTAATGTAATGTTCTTTACTCATAGACAATTCACAGTCTGACCACATTCTGACCTACCTTATACGCAACAGTTAAACGCAAAAAGTTTAATTTCTAATTTTAATTTAACAAATTGGTACCTAGATTGAATGTGGTCCTGCTAGACCACGGAGCAAAAACAAATTTGCTCAGTGTGCTAGACAGAATTTATTAAACTCTAATTATTATTGTAAATCTATGTATTTCAATTTTGGTTTTCATGTTTTCGGAAAGAGTTTTTGGAATCAAAATTGATAATACTATTACACAAAAAAATATAATCTGTCATGCATGTGGTATTTTCCTATCGGGTTGATTAGGATCTCTTTTGAATCTCAGTTTGAATTAAAGAATTAAATCAAATTTCCAACTATTACAGGAAATCTACTACTGAAGACGACGCGGAGACGAGAGTTTAACAACGCTAAATAGTACAAGATTTCCAATGAATCTCAATTAGTTATTAATTTAATTTTAATCTTCTTAGTAATTTTATAATGATTAGTGTTCATTTACGCAAAGACTGTCGTTCAATCAGTACCCACTGCCATAGTGTAGAGTAAAGAGTATTTATTTTGAATTTATGTCTATGCTTTAAGTAGTAACTATAGTGGAACTGAAGTAGAGTTTAATGTATTGAATACTCATTTTTTGTCGGGTTTAGCATTTGAAAGTCTGCTCTTAGGTTTAAACTTGTAAACAAATGCAAATATAGGTATCTCACCTAAGTGTATCAAATCCACTGTGCATACCTAAATAAATATGCCCAGCAACTGGGTACAATGCTATTATTGCGATCACATACCTCTACCAATTTAGACGTGTATATAATAATCTAGGAATCTTTATTCAAACACTCAAATGTAGTAGAGAAATTATAAAGAATTTATTTGAGCGTGCGTTGGTATAGAGAAATAATGCATGCCCATAATGAAGTAAGAATGACATCCAAAGTCAGTCATGTAAATAGATAAGTTAGCTTATTAGTACTAGAGGTTTGCCGAATTATATTCCAAAAGATAATTTAAAAACAAAAACAGCTTTTCACAAAACATGCTAAACATCTCGGAAGGAATAAAAACTTTTGGAATTTAATCCGGTAAATGTACTTCAAATATTTTAGTGCAAAATATGAATTAATTTTATTTTTATATAAGAAAACCAAAACTATCGTTTATAAACAACGTAGGAATAAGAGTAGGTAAAGATATTGTTTGTGTAATGGTGAATGAAATTGTCATTTACTTGTTTGTGTGAAAGCGGTTTTTTTAAACTGTGCGTAGATCCTATCTCCCTTTTTCATTATTACAAAAGCTATGATGATTCTCAAGTTATGCAGTTTTGTTTCCTTTTTTCGGATTGTTATTATTTTTCTAATAAAAGCGATGATTCTAGTTTTGAAGTTCTTATCAAACTTTATGTAAATAGCGTGTTGTGTGCATTTCTAGCGTTTTAACGAAGAGTCCACCTATTTTGTAAATAATAGATTTTTACACTTTTAGTAGTTAAATTAGGGACTACGATAATAGTGGAATATTAAGTGAAAGCTTTATTTAGATATTCTATAGTGTCAGATTGCCATAATTAATATTTAATGAGTTCGTAGAATGCACTATGAATATGAACGAAGTTGATGAATATTTTCTCTGAACTGCTAATGTTTGCTATTTCATAAAATCAGGCGTTTCTTCGTAACCTATAATTTCATGTTAAAAGTGGCAATTTAATTCCTGGCATTACCATTAGGTAAATTAAGAAGACTTAATTCAATTGGTGTTTAATTAGTTTTTTTTTTTTATCTGATCTTGTTTATCCATGCTTTACATAGTACCTACTTGCCTAATAATTATGTAATAAAACAACAAGTTTTATCCCGCTTGTCAAATGTTCTATTTAAGTATTTTGGCCTTGGCCTCTACCCACCTATATTGAGGTTGGCTACCAGTTGGAAACCAGATGCTACTGAACGCCAGTATTTTACGGGGAGCAACTGCCTATCGGACCTCCACACAATCACACTTATAGTCAGACTTCCTAACTTCTTCTCGGAGGTACGGAGGGGTCTTGGTATGAAAAATACGGTCCCCCATCCACTGACCGACCTCGGCAAGCGTAGCTTAACCTGATCCATCGACCGGTGTGGCTGTTATTACTCAGCCACGAGCCCCTGTAATAATTAAATCGGTGAATACGTCACAACTAAGGTCATTCCGTTTATTCTGCTCAAATGTAAAGTTTTACATTATTTTAGATACGTAAGCAGTTCGAGATTGCTTTGTGCAACTGCATTTGCCACTTTTTCAAATAACTTTCGGCTCATTTTTATATCTTACATTCCATTTTGTGATATTATGTATCTTTTTCACCATTTTCTATGTACTTTTACTGGCAATGTTTATAAAATAGTGGTACAAACCTTTTAATTGTTTTATAATGAAATAAAATATTTTATTGCTAAAATCTTTTCTTTGTTTTATTTCCAAGATTTTAACCATTCATTGGCAAGTGTACTTGTGGATTATATGTACAGACGCCAGCACATCAAGCTACTAGAATCTGTCAGATTTCTTTAATAGATTTTCGACTTTATTGCTAAAGTATTAGGTTCAAGGTTGATTGGGAAAATCTGACAGTTTCGGGTAGGTTGACCTGCTGGCGTCCGTACAGACACATCAAGCTACCCGAAACTGTCCAATTTTCCCAATCAACCTTGAACCTAATGCTTTAGCGATAAAGTTGAAAATCTATCAAAGAAATGTCATGATCACGGTTTTATGAACGCTCTATAACAGGATACCTAATCATCCAACGGTGTAACTAAAACCCGCAAGAGTATAATAATAATATAATAATATCCCTGGACATTTCACACAGCGCCATCAGTCCCAAGCTAAGCAACCTAATGCTTGTGTTATGGTAACCAGATGGCTGATAAACTACATACATTTTTTTTTTTTTTGTAAATACATACATATTATAGATAGAAAAACACCCAGACTCGGAACAAATACATGTAGGTCATACAAATATTTGTTCCGTGCGGGAATCGAACCCGCGCACGCAGCGCAGCAGTCAATCGCTTAACCACTGCGCCAACCGTGCCCCCAAAGAGTTAACTTGAGACTTTGCTCGGAAGACGGAAGCGGTCGATGCTGAAGCGTCGATGGCGAAAGCGGTAACAGTGCGGGGTTCGGGAGGTCCGCTCGGGTCTCACTCAAGTGAACTCTTTGGGGGTTGTACTCTCAGATATTTTTCAGGCTGGTAAATGGGAACAGTTTCATTGGTGCTCTGCTGTCGCACTACCAAAGAGGCTACCTACCTAAAATTGGGGTACCTAGATCCATGGCTTAATACTACTGCTCCTCTCCCCTTACCAAATAAATCTTATAGATACCTATTAAACACTGCAGATACTGCAAAATTAGCGTACAAGAAAATACATGTCATTATTAATGTACCTAGGTAGTCTGAGCCATCCATAAATTACGTCACACGTTAAGGGGCTGGGAGGGGCAAAGAGATTTAAGATAATTTAATGTCTTTGGGGAGGGGTCAACAAGTGTTACAAGAGGGATGAGTCATAAACGGTGTGACGTCACGTGTATACCTAAACTAAAAATAATTCCAAACTTCAAATTAACGAAAAACTTAAAAATATTACTAGGTATTAAGTACAACTCTATCAAATTAAGGGTGAATGTTTCAAGTCACCGTGGATGACCAAAACCGAAACCATAGGTAATACGGAAAAATACATAAAGGAGTCTCGGAGTCGATTTTGATGAAAACTAAAACTGCATCATTCGATTTTTTTTTAATCAATTGTTCTAGCTATGAATCGTAACATGTAGATTTTGAAAAAAAAACCACCCGCACCTACTGGTACACACGGCTACACGTCAAGCTATACAAATCCAGTTTGTCTTGGCCTCACTTTGTATGATATTTTCTCACAATGAACGGTCAGCCAATACTGGTTTTGCATAGCTTGATGTGTAGCCGTGTGTACTCGATTTTAAAGCTATACCTACACACCAGTATATATGCCGTCGTAATTACTAACGTGCTAATAATATTCTTATCGGACACAATCACACTACAGTAAGCACTACTCACGCGCATTCGAGATAATGCCAAAATCAATACTGAATTGATTAGGTACCTATGTACCTAGTTTTTAAGGGGAAACTATTTTTGCTAACTAAACAATCAGGGTACCTACCTAATTAGGTACATGAAGTCTGACAAACTAGAAATAGGAATAGTACCTAAACGTCATCATCATCAGCAGCCTATAACAGGCCTCTCCTATTGCACGCCATTCAACTCGATTTTCGTCCAGTCTCATCCAGCGGCTACCAGCCATCCTGCGAAGATCGTCGCTCCACCTAGCCCGAGGGCGTCCCACTTTACGTTTACAGATTCGCGGTCTCTACTCAAGAACACGTCTACGCCAACGGTCATCGATTCTACTCTACGGCTAATATGGCCGCCGGCAATGGGCCAGCTTGCTTATTCTGTAAGCTTTGTCGACAAGTTTGGATCTCTGTCGGATCACCTCCTTGCGGATTGATCCCTCTACGTAAACGTACAGTCGCCAGCACATCAAGCTACTACAATCTGTCAGATTTCTTTAATAGATTTTCGACTTTATTGCTAAAGCATTAGGTTCAATGTCGATTGGGAAAATCTGACAGTTTCGGCCCAAGTAGCACATGACAGCCGCACAGTGACTTGATTATAGAATTAGTGACTACTCAAGGCTGTTTTAGTTTCCTGCATAAGGGCTTTGTAGTTAGCTACGCAGCCTTTGTAATTCCGATTTGGGCCCCAAATTAACCAGCCTTGAGCATTAAAGTGACTGGTTAACGGCAGTATAATCATTGAAACAGCTGTACAAGGCCTGTACATTGGCTTATACAGCTATACAACAGTCATTGCAGCCTAAGATTCAGCTTCTTTAATTCTCTTCAACATCTTTTAGATGTTTTGAGGCTTGTCAACAGCTTTTATTAAAGTATAAATCCTAACCAAAAATGTTTTTTTTTTATTTATTTTGTGTATTTGTGACAGACGACAGTTTGTTAAAGTGCGAGGGCGGACATTATTTAAGGTAAGATATTTTTAATAGTTTTCACGTTGATTTTGAGTGTCCTTGTTTGTAAATTGAGTTGCGAGTACCATTTTACTGTAAATGTGTATAGGTAATTACATCAAATATTTCACGCGCCATCAGAATTATACCGTTTTAACGAAAATATTTCACAAGATATATGGTGTACGAAAACTTAATAGATTTATCACTCAAATTATTGCTTTCTAACTTATTGTGTTCCATTAGGAAATGAGTGGAAAATATATTGTTTGAATTAAAAGCTATCAAATATCCTTGAAATCTATAAGAAATCATCTGGATATTTAGTAACAAATCATTTCTGTAATGCTAAAATGGCGTCCATTTGTTATCCAGCACAAATTCTCCATAAATGCTTTTGAAAAGTTATTTACTGTAACAGTGGTGTTGCCAAGTCTATGTACCAGCTTAAAGCATTACGCTGGCTGCATAAAGGATTTTAATTAGCTTTCTTACTGTGTATTGGTATAAAGAGAGAGTATACAATAGGTTTTCAGGGATAAAGAAATCTCGACAGAAAACCATTTCATTATGTACCTACAATGTTTGGCTTTCGAAATACCGTTGCAGGCCCAGAAGATATTTTTTTTTTTTTTAAATAACACGTTAAGAGTCGGCTTGGCTCGCTCAACAGTCGCACAATAAGTTGAAAAAGTTGTGTTCTTCTTTTGCACGTTTCCGCGCTTCCCGTGAGGTAGTGTACTTGGCGCGTTTTTGAACATAACTTTTTGCTTTTGATATCTTTCGGATCTGCAAGGGCAGGTATTTGGAGACCCAATCGTACATAATTTACATACAAACCTTCAGTTCATGTGATTTGTTTTTATTTTGTTTTGCCCTTTTCGTACTATATTATGATTGCTAATTACATTAATATTGTTTTCAGGATTGATAATGCTGTTTAAAATAATCAAAACCGTTGAAAAAGGAAAGGAAAGATTAACAATTGTTCCAAGTGGAGCATAACGGGATTTTGAGACGGCCAGGAAAAACGTTTCTTTAAAATTGCGAATAAAAAGTGACAAATTGATTGATTTTTATTATAATATCGATACCAAATCTGGTGGCTGTGATTAGAAAATAATTCAGATTATGAAAAGTAGCATTTTCGTAATTATGTTGTATTTCCACAAATTATATTTCATATTGATAACAAAACAGTACTTACAAATTTCTAAAACAATTTTTATTTTTCTTATTATTATTTTTTTTCTTATTAAGGCTCAGCAGAATTACATACACTTTACTTGAAATAATAGTATTTAAAAAAATCTATTTCCATAATTGATTACAAAATATGTAAAAGGGGTATGAAATACAAGTTTAGTAGTTTTTATGCTCAATACATTATAAATTTAAACTTCACATCCAGAAAATGTATTTTCACTTCAATACGTTCTGCGTTAGGCCGTTTTACTTTAAATATGTCAAAAGTAGATGACTTTACTGGGTAGTCAAAAATGTCTATTAAACCTGTTATTTTGTAGCCTATAATTAAATTTTCATCAATATTTTGATCAAAATCTGTTTGTCGGGAACCCTCACTATACGAAAACGACACTGGCTTATAAACATAAGCTGCATCATTATTATAAGCCAATATTTTGATCAAAATCTATTTGTGCGGAACCCTCACTATGCGTAAACGTCACGCTTGGCTTGTAAATATCAAATCAAAAAAATCAAATCTGACGTAATTTAAACACCAATAATCTAGATTTACTCTTAAATAACGCCGAAAGCTGTAAAATAGCTGTCAGCTACACTTTATGCATTGGCATTAGGATGGAGTACGCCTACTCCAATTTACAACTCAGGGTGAATTAATGATTCTCTTATAAATGTAACGGCATTTGTAGAGATTATATATCCACTTTTAATCAGCTATTAACAAGCTCGTTGAAGTAGAATTAGAATAGAATTAGTGTACACCAATTAAAAGCCAGTGGCATTATTCGATACTTTAATGCAGCCCGCAACATTACAAGAGAGGTGAATTTATTTGTATTTATTTGTATTAAGCAGTCGTTAACAAGCTTTGGACTTCTAAACCAGCTAGTAGTTTCACATGCAGCCAAAAGCTGGACTAGATTATTTTCAAATTCTACTTAAATGCTTTTAGTATATTTTTTCGCCATCATAAAGTCATTAGTCAGCTATGCTGTTTAATAGTGTATAATCTTTCCTTAATACAGTCTAAAGACTCGTCCTATTCTTTAGTACATCTGCATAAAAGCTGTAGACTATAATGTGGCTTGTTTATGACCTAATTCATCGCTAATGTGCTACTTGGGGGGTAGGTTGACCTGCTGGCGTCCGTACTATTCCTTAATTTTTCCTAGATGTTTAAGGGAATACAGACTGAAGTATGTAGGCACTGTGCCACTGACGTCAGTTGACCCTGTTGTTGACACACCGTGTAATCCGTGAATATCCAGGGTCAATGCATCTGTTCTATCATTTTCAGGGCTATTTCCGTGTTTAGTGTTTCAATTGCATTGCCATAGAATGTCAGCAATAATAGGTGTTGGATATTGGAGTATTTGGATATTTACGGGTACCTAATTCCGTTTATCCACCCAAAACAAAAATCATCCTAAGGTGGATAAGCGGAAATGCATGTCCGAGACTCCGAGGCCTAGGGGTGTATACCGGAAAATCTAGTCGTAGTCTCATCTCGACGACAAAAACATGTCAAAAATGTAGGGGAATTAGAAGTATTTTTGACAGTTAGAGACAGATCAGGCTGTAAACGTTCTTAAAATTACGAGAATTGCCCCTCAGATATTTACCTATTATGCTACGATAATTGTTTCAATGGCGCGGCCACGTTCAAACCCTTATAACTTTTTAACCATAGCTTTGACAAATAATTTATGGTTTTGGGAATCCACTTTTACAAATTGTTACAAAATATTGGCATGGTTTTTTTTAAAAAAAAACGTGGCCGCGCCATTGAAACGGACACTAGAAAATAGTGATGCTAAAAATGAATTAATAATGAAGTAAGTTAAGTAATAATCATAATTAACTCTGTATTTCTGTAATTATACAAAATCAAGGAACAAAACTGTTTTATTAAATTTTTGCAGTCTTCTCTGCTGCATACAGACACTGTAGAACCTTAAAACTATGAGAGAAATAAAAACAGCAACTTTTTATCTATTTATTCATCAACATACATAATATCTACATTTGCACAAATAAAATATATTTTACTTAGAATTACATCAGTAAACTGTTTAAAGACTGACATAATACTTTCTCGTTCGTTTTGTTCCGAAATGTGTACACTGCTAATAGCCAATGTCGATTCCCGATTGATATATCAAATACCATCAGTGTGGCCACATATCAACTCCTATAGTTAAGTTTATGCAGATGAATTTACAAGTACGTACAATAAATTAGTAAGGTAAGCAAACTAATATTTACAATTGGGAGTGATGATAATTATGATCATTTTTTTGTTTAATTTAAAAGGGTAACAGTGCTTTATCGATACCAGAGAACATTAACAATTTAGATATTTTCCAAACAGACACAGGCAGCTTTTACACTTAAAATCTATTCAAATTGGTGAATAGATTTTTTATTTTAAATGTAAGACTTTGTGCTCTGCAATATTAAGATAACAATAGGGTGCTACTGATGGCTGTCTACAATGCCATCAACATCACCCGTTTTAAATCAATGTCGAATGGAAAATAACTCACACCAAATACGAAATTTAAGTATGTACATTAAATTTTATTACTATGAATAACATGGGTTACAGACTGACCAATCAAAGCTTTTACAAAACTTGAAACAAGGTTTTATGGAATGTATAAGCCTTATAAATGACTAGGTACGGTACTGTAGTTACGTCAAGGCAGAGCATTATATTAGGCCACGGAAACTCTAAAAACAATGTGTACCTAGTCATTTCAACATTAGGACACTGTTATGGTTCAATACAACACCATCTCGACTGGTTACTATTAAGTTGTCAATAAAATACTGCAATACAATCCAAACCTCAGTTCAAATATCTGAAATCTTAGCACAAATGCCTTATTATATGAAACAACAATTAAAATTAGTGTATAGTACAGTTATAACATCAAAAATGTATTTATACTTTAAGCTACTCTGCTATGAGGTGCTAAGATCAGATATTTTATTGAAAATTAAGATTAAAAAAATAATTTACATTATATAAACACACCAACAAAGAGTAGGCAGGAAAGATACACAAGTTCAACACTGCAATGATATAACTTGAAGCTTCTCCGATGGAAAAATAAGTATGTGAGCACTGGAGACTGATTGTTAGGGTAGGTCAAGGCTGGTAACATCCAGTGCTGTTGTACACTGAAAATATAAAAAAAACGCATTATTATTTCAAAAAATTTAATTAGATAATAAGTACAAGTAAAATTATACAACTATTTATTTTTAAGAATCAATTATTCAATTGAATTGCACACAATATGTAAGCAGGAAAACAATTAGCTAAGAACTATATTATGATTAATGTACATAGTATAACTGTATGTCAAGTGACTAAAACATGCTGTAACTGACACTTAGATTTCTGTACTCTCAAGATCATGTGACCTAGATTATAAAACCTATTTTATATATAATTTAGAAACCGAGAGGATAGAAATGCTAGATATTTATAACAGTGAAGATAAGATGCAGTAGCATCTGAAAAATAATGACAAATATAAGTTTTTTAAATTGGAACAAGACTCGAGTATTTCAGAATTTTGACAATTTCATTGCTCAATATGGATAATTCTAACACAAATTGGGGTGAAAACAGTCTGTAGTACTAACATATCCATGTAGTAGTTTTATGACATTAAGATTTACACTCAATACTGAATCCCACGAAATGATTTATTTTTTTACATTTCAAACAGCAATGAATCATGCTCATAGGTTTAACAAGTTACACATTTCTCACATTAAATAATAAAAAATAATAATTACACAAATGTTATAAATGCAAATATTAAATTGATACTTACACTTAGATTCAAGTTTTACTTTATTCTTATATTACTGGTTGCCCATTTTGCACTTTGAGGTCATGTAGATACCAACAATAAGACCGAAGAGACCAATGGCTGAGCCGAAAATCTCTACAATGAGGATCTTGACGAAGAGAGCAGCGTTAGCTGCATCAGCCAAGGCAGCACCAGAGCCGACGATACCGACAGCAATACCACAGAACAAGTTGACGGTGCCCACGGCCAATCCAGCTCCGAACATCACATAACCAGCCATCCAGTTTTGTTCCTTGATAAACACACTAGACAGGGGCTCAGTGTACTTTTCCAACATTCCTGACAATACAATGGCGGTGATCAGACCGTAGATGGCGACGGCTTCGCAGAAGATGACGGAGATCAAATTTTTGGTCTTGATTCGGGGAGCTTTGACACCTCCTCCGACTATGCTCACTCCGGTCGTGTGGATGCCCATGGCTGCGCCAACCACGGACAGGGAGACGGCGAATGCGATGCCCAACGTTCCCCACATGTAGGGGGAAGTATTCTCCAGGTACCATCCAATACTTAATTGCTCACCCTTTCCTTGGAGAAGAAAGAACATAGAAACAGTCGGAATCACGATCAGCAGCAGCAGCCCAAACAGGTAAGATAGGAAGTACCTCATCTTGGAATATTTTATTTAGCAAATTGGAGCTGTTTTACCCGATATTCCCGAAAGGGACGGCCTTTTTTCGCCCAATTTTTGCCTTGACAGAAAACTCAAAAACGGAGAGGTCTTGTGATCACAAGTTGTCATAGACTATAAAAGAGTTACCATTCAAAAATTTTGTTAAATCAAAACTCTTGTGACCTTTTCTGATGCTTACGAAACACTGAATATAAGTGAATGAAATCTTCTAAAGATCACGAAAACAATTTAATGTTATTATAATTTGTATTTATTACTGCATAGGTATGCCCAAATAAATAATGACCCAACTTGAATTATAATTCCTTGTTGCCATTAAATAATTCACCATAACTATTAGTCTTCAATCACGTCAATCATGTTGTATTGTCTATGACTTTGACATATTCTGTGGAGATTCAATAATCGTAAAATAGTGTGAGAGTCGGGCCTCATGTTTGTGAGGCCCGATCTGGGCCCGATTCTGAAATGCATATTTTTTTTATGAATCTTAACCAGTCTGCATGTTTAAGTACGTACCATAGCTTTTAGTATTTCTACACCAGCCTCAATTACCATAATACTGAGAAATAAATATGACGGAGAAGGTATGTCTGTCTCTCGTTAACATCAGGCATATTTTAATTACTGTGGGCGTACTATGGGTAGTGTTGGTTGGAGCACAATAGAGAAACAGTTTGCAGATCAAATCAGATTATAATTTTACGAACCAGTTAGTCACACTAGCGAATCACATACACACACACCTCAACGATACGGAACGCGCGATAGTTTCTATCCACATGTTGTTCGTACGATGTCCAATGTTTTCATGTTCCCGAGAGCTCTGCTCACACCGCTTTTTGTAGCTGTCGCCCTCGTCAACCTCCACAAACTCAGGCTAGACTCTATCTAGCGCCATGAGATGGCGCTAACGTTCCGAATAGTCAAACGAATGACTCCGACAAATAAATACAATAAACCTGGTGCAATCGTATATATGTACATAAATACACCGCCGCGCGCCCTCCCGCCCGCACTACCTGCCTAAAATAAACACGTTCTACTCTTTTTTGTAACCACGATTTCACCCAGCGTTTTCTTTGAACACATTTCTTTAAAGGTAATTCAAGGAAACACGTAACGCATTAACTTTATTAATATCCATGTCCTCCAGCCGGATTTTGGACACTGACTGGAGATGTTACTGATTGATCGTCTGGGCATTGCTTCAGTCTCGGTTCAGTCCGTGATGAAAGATCAATCAAATGCTATTAGTCAGATTTAGCGTCTAGAGGCGCGTCCCCACTGGGGCCGCGCGGCTTCGTAAGGCCAAGCCGTGTGGCCGGCCTCGCTCAACCCACCGGTTGACGGTCTACTTCAAAGGAAGTCGCGCGGCTCTGGCTAGCGGGGACGGGCCGCGTGGCCGGTCAGTGCGCTTGTAACCGCAGCCAAAAAAAGCCTTAGAGTAAACTGTGTTGAATACCTCTATACCTCCATGTGATTCATAATACAGGGGGCTTGCAGTGCAGTTCAACTTTTGCCGCTGCTCGTCATGTTAATTTTATTAGTCTTGATTTTATTTTTCTTTCTGACCAGACCATAGATAAGTATAAGTACTGACGTGACCCGACGGCGACGATCTAACCCGACAAACGGACAAAGTGCCCGACATGGAACTGTGGATGTTTTGTGCATGGATCCGACCATGTTCATCAGATTGACACTGACACTTAGCTGTCATAATAATTTTTTGGTAATAATTTTGTTTGACATTCAGTAAATTCAGTTTCAGAACTTTCAGACTTTCATTCAGTCATTGTTTATATTCTGTGGCACTTTATAGTTGTGTATTTTGTGTAGGGGTTGGGGTAAACTTTTATTCCTTCCATTTTTCTAATGTGTTGTGTATTTTGTTTTGCAAAATGTGATCCCTTTTACGTTTATTTACGTTAGCATTACTAAGTTGGGTATGTGTTACGATGGTATGAGAAGATGGTGCAGTGAAATAACTATGAGGCCCGTGAAGTCATTACATAAAGATGTTGTCAGCTTACGCCAGGTTTATCGTCCGCCACTCCTACCTTGCTCTTTTCACTGTAACTGTGATCTCAACCATCCTTACTGTGATACCGCTAGTATGCCATGATTTACCATCATTTTCTGATCCTATAGTAGGCTTCGAAACGCGTGGGACGACCCTAGCCCATCGTTTCATTGCATGGGAGAACCTTATTGATGAAACGAGACCTTCTAAAAGACTTGCAGTAAATCCAAAGGAAATTGAAGATCAGATACGCATGAACCAAACATATAACAATAGAACGCGCCAGGACAAACCAAGATCGGGTCGTGGGCGCTCGAAAAACAAAGGACGTAATAAAAAGAAAAAAGTTGACCACAACAATGACACTAATTTTGAAAAGAGCTGGCCACCATCAGAACCTAACATATCTAATACCCATGTACATTGGGGTTTTGGTAAAAACAAGACATTTGAAGATGAGAACACAGTTTTCCTTAAAGACCACACAAGAAAACAATGGGTAACAATAAAAGAAATGCAACGTAAGCCTGACCAACCCATAAATCACAACTATGCATCAGGGACCTGTGGACCACCCATATCAGATTATGCTCATTTAGTTATAACAAATACTGACAACACATCTTTATTAACATTTGAAAATGTACAAAGAATGTGTAGATTACAATCAATGCTTGTAGAATTTGGAGGAGCGGAATACTATAAAATGTGCCAAAGGGATCTACATTCCGAAGAGCTTTGCTGTCCAGTGTGGAGTGTGCCAAACTACATAGCTTTAATATCCGGGAAGACTTCCTGTGAAAATTTAAGCAGAGAAGATGTGAGTAGTGCGGTTACGATTCTACAGAAATGCGCATGTTACTTTCATGATTTCTCACTTATGGCCTCCTGTGATTTAGATAGGTGTAAAGTACCTAAGTATTGTTCGCAGTATGATGCAATATATAATTTATTATTTTATTTAATAGATTCACAAGCGTTCACACCCTCCGATCTCTCACAGACTTTTGTACAAAACGTCATGCTTTTCCTCCCATTACCAAGCAGTAGCACCGTGTTACCTTATTACGAACTATTGCAAAGTTCAAATTTATCTTATGAAACACTTGTTATACCTGCCATGGACTTTGGACTGAAAAATGCACTTTTTGACTTATGGGTAATACAAGATACCTGGTTGATAGGTTTAGGTGGTGTATTTGTATTTGTGTGTGTGTGGCTCTATACAAAATCTGTTATCCTCACTCTGCTGTTATTTATAGCTATTACATATTCAATTGGTATAGCATACTTCCTGTACATCTATGTGTTCAATTTGGAATTTTTTCCCTTTATGAATTTATTAGTAATAGTTGTTGTGATAGGTATTGGGGCAGATGATGCATTTCTCTATGTCAAAGTTTGGAAAATGGTTAGCAAGCAGCTCATTCGAGACAATATCGTTTGTCAGAATAACGGTCTAAGTGACATAAAGAATGTATCTAGTGCTGGTGAGACTATACTCATACAAATACTTGTGGAGACCATGAGGCACTCAATAACAACCATGAGCATCACCACTTTGACCACTGCAGTAGCTTTTCTTGCCTCTTGTGTAAGCTACATTCCAGCCATCAACTGCTTTAGCGTCTTTGCTGGTACAGCTGTTCTAGTCAACTTCTTTTTAATGATGAGTTTGTTGCCTGCATCAGTATTCATAATAGATGTTAAACTCTGTACAAAGCGAAGACAGTTTTTAGATGTAATTCATAAAAGTATTATTGTATTTTGCGAAAATATTAGGGTGATAATGAATATATTTATTATAACATGTGTCACAAGATTGTACATAGTGTTTGTTATAGTATTGGGTGCTATTGGAATTGGCAGTGTTGTCGTAGTTTTCTACTCCCCTGGCCTTCAATTGCCAGATTCAAAACAGTTTCAACTTTTTCAAACTTCCCATCCTTTTGAGCAATATGACATGCTCTACAGTAGTAGGTTCCTATTCGAAAGATTTGGAAAGGATATTGGTACAGGCAGTAAGATGCCTCTTAGATGGGTGTGGGGGGTAAAAGCTATAGATAATGGAAATCATATGAATCCTGTTTCAAAGGGCCACTTAGAGTTTGATGAAAACTTTTCAATATCGGATCCTGATTCTCAAAAGTGGTTGGCAGGATTTTGTACTAGAATTAAAGCACAACCATTTTTTCAGCCAACCTTGGGTCCTTTGCTTCCCAATTGTTTTATTGAAAGTTTTAAAATGTACATGAGTAGACGGTGTATTGACCATATTTACAGAATAAATAGGACACCATGCTGTGAAACTTCAATTTTTCCCTATAAAAAAGAGGTATTCGATTTCTGTATCATAAAAGCTATGGAGTCCTTGTATCAAACCCCTCGTGAGCTGTTTATGCCGGGCGTGGCGGGACCTAAATTTCTTAGAAGTGCCACTCCCCCAACAGTGTCAGCTATGGTAGTAGAATTTGAAAGTGTTGTACCCTACTCTATGTCGTACAAAGAAATGGATTATTTTTACAATCAGGTAGAAAATTGGACACAGCTAGAATTGAAATCTGCACCGCCAGGTATGCAATGCGGTTGGTTTTTGTCAGACTTACAGTTTTACGACCTACAAAAAACATTAGCTAGCGGAACTGTGATTGCCCTAATCCTATCAGCTACATTAGGTTTTATAGTACTTGTACCGGCAACATTAAGCCTCGTGATTAGCACGTGCGCTTTGGCAGCCATGATATTTTCCGCAACTGTAACTATAGCTATTCTAGTATTAAATGGTTGGAAGCTCAATATTTTAGAAAGTGTAGCAATATCAACTTCGGCAGGGTTAGCTGTGGATTTTAATCTTCACTATGCCCTTAGTTATGCAAATGCCAACGGTTTGAACTCCGCGAGAGTCAAATGTGCATTGTCATCATCGGCAGGTCCAACTGCTGCAGCCGCGCTGACTACTGGCTTTGCTGGTATATTTTTATTGCGCTCGAATCTCTTGCCTTATTCACAAATAGGTTCGTTTTTGGCTCTCATAATGGTAGTCAGCTGGACTTATGCAACATTTTTCTTGTGTTCTTTGTTACACTTAGTTGGACGTAATTCAATAAAAGAGCCGCCAACTGAGGAACGAAAATCAGTATCGCGAGTCAGCTCTGTGTGTTCAGGGGTACCCAATTTAGAAAGCCACGAACTAGAGCATCTAGCGGACAGCAATCGAACGAATCTCACACACTCTCGTAGCCCCTCGAATGCTAGTGCCACTACCGTGGTTTTGCATGACGATTACGAAAATTCTCACAATAAAATTGTTAAGAAGTCTAGTGATACGAGTAATAATAAATTTTCCGAAAATGACTGAATGTTAGAACTAGTTATTTAAGTACCTAGTTATAAGGCATATTTTGAAGTATTTTTTTTAATGATGAACCAGTATTATGTTTTAATTTTTGTAATATGTTAAATGCTGTTTTTACTCATTTACTATTGTAGTTTTATCTTTGTAAATACTCGTGACTTATAGTTTAAATTCAATTTATAGGAATGATCGATGTGACAATAATTATCACATAAATATCCACATGGGACTATATAAGATCTTAACGAGCTTAGCTTGCATGTTGAGTTACATAACATACATAAAACAAACATTGTTTTCCTATTCAGACATGAATAAGTATTTACTTACTACTAATATGTACTTATAGCTATACATTATAATATTATCATGATCTGATATAATGTACCATACCATACTTAATGTTAGAGTTTACAATTCTATACCTGTTTAAGTATTTTGATGTTACTTTGCACTGTTATTTTATTGATGTATTCTTGTTATAAGCATATAAGTATTAATGTCAATTCACATCCTCGATGAAATTGTTAATGCATATTATTACTTAAAATATATGTACTTTATCGTCTACGTATTTACCTAAATGTATTGATAATGTCCACTTGTCCAGACACGTCTTATAACGCCACTTTTTGTGCATTTAAAGAATTTTGCCATCCGAATACAATACTTCCTGAGCAGGATTCGGCAAGTTTCCCACGCACACATACTTTTTCCATGCCTGGGCACTTATGTTTGAATTTCCCGCCGCGTGTTCCGCAACGTGTGAATATAATCAGGGCAGGGGTAAGGATACCGTCATGGCATTCTTCCAATGGTCAGAATAAACAAATTTTTTATTATATCCGTAAGTAATTCCGTATCGAAATGAGATTATTGCTGTCGCAAAAACGCATAAGTACTTGATTCAAATACGGCAGTGATTTAAAAAAAGTGCAATAGTAAGGCCCATAATTTCTAAAATATGTTTAACGCTAAACGAATTTATAACAGCGTTCTATGTTTGTCAATTATTGAAGTTGGCAGGGAGAAAACGATGTTTTTTTAAACATGTATAGCGCTAATGCATGTATTTAGTGATTTGTGGCCCAAGCGGCCTAATTATCGATTCAAATAGGTTGAGCAGCCCCATTTGCACTGGTAGGGTCATTCGCTCTGCGATGCTTTAGTTACGGACATATTCGATGTGTGACGGTATCCTCAATAATTCTCTGTACTCTAATGTCTATTGTACAGACGCCAGCAGGTCAAGCTACCCGAAACTGTCAAATTTTCCCAATCAACCTTGAACCTTAATGCTTTAGCGATAAAGCTGAAAATCAATTAAAGAAATCTGACAGATTGTAGTAGCTTGATGTGCTGGCCTCTGTACTTAACTGTCGTAAGTGTGAAAACTTAATTCGTGAAGCATTTATTTTATACAACGCAGAAGACGATAATTTGTTAAGTCAACTTAATTAATTTATATGACTAGACTAATCTAAGATAACGCCTAAAAAATTGCACAAAGCTTGGATAACAAAACATTGAAATATTTTTGTTACGAAATTGTTACCATAGAAAATAATAATATGATGCGTGTTAAGAATATCAAATAAACAGTAACTATAAAAAAAATAAGTTAGTTCATAACACATGAACTATTTATTGATTTGGATGTATAAAATCTATGAAATTAATAAGATTTTTTACTAATCAGATGTATCGAATGTTGACTTACTGTATTATTCTTAATGTAGTATAGATAATTGGGCCGCTGCCCACGGTAGCGACAAACTTAATAGTATATGAATAATGATTGTATATGAAACAAAATAAAATGTTAATTTTTGTAAAAAGAAATTGTAGTTTTATTTGTTGACACTGCCCGTAAGAAAAGCACTTCTGAAGAAGGCCGATAAAAAAATACAACTTGCCAAAATGGAGGATTACATACATATCGTTCCAGCTCCAGTAGCCGAGCAGTGCGAGATGGAGATTTTCGGAACTGCACCTTTGAGGACATAAAGATTGCCACTGAAACTAATCACTTGGCCACCTACTGGCTGGACTCAAGTTATATAAAAATTAGACTGCCTTGTTAGTATCGTGGTCGCAAGCACGACTACTGAGCGTTGGTGTCCTGGGTTCGATTCCTAGGTCGGGCAGTGTTATTTGGTTTTTCCATTATACATTTCTGAGTAATACCCCGGAGTTTGGAAGTTGGCGGTGTAATACTCCCGTGCCTTGGAAAGCCGTTAGCCCTTCGCCTGATCTCTCTCCGGTCGTGTCAGATTGCCGTCCTATTGGACTATGGCGGTGAGGGAAGAGAGAGTGCACTCGCCATAGCCGAAATTCGGTCTGGAGGACTATTATAAATAAAAATTTTGATTTTTATAATAGCCAATTCCTACGAAAAAAAAAAAAAAAGATTTTTTAACTTTATTTTCGACGACATAGTTGGCGCAGTGGCTTCGCGATCGACTGATGCGCTGTGCGTCGCGGGTTCGATTGCCGCACGGAACAAATATTTGTATTGTCTACAGTTGTTCCGGGTCTGGTTCTTTGTGTATGTGAGTTTGTAAACGCACCCACGATACAGGAGTAATTCCTAGTGTAGGGCAACTTTTTTTTTTTAATTAAAAGGCAGACCTGCGCCCTTATTGCGCAACACATTCAATCGCAATCGATCTGAATAAGATAACGTATTCCCCGAAGTGGTAGGCAGAGACGTTTGCACTCCGCCAATTACTATATTTAAGACATATGGGGCCATAAACTAGGCACAACTAAACCGCACAAATCCAGGCGCCGCGCCGAGCTTCTATAGAGAAACTGTTGGAATTGGAAAAATTCAATCACATTGCCCGACTCAGGAATCGAACATATTTCGACAGTTGGGCGAGCTACCGGGTACAATTCCAGAATAAGGGCCCTATACCACAAAACTTTATCAAATGTATAATTGTAAATATCCAAATTGTAAAAAACATAACGTAATAGAGAAATTACAAATATGTAAGAGTTACAATAATTTACAATCCCCAAATCTTTCGTATTTTTTTAGAGCGTAACATTCAGGTAAATTTGTTAAAATACAAGACTACAAATAATTGTACAATTTCTGTCCACTTAGAAGTTTGTGTAATATAGTTAGTTACTTTAGCAAAACATTCAGAAAACGACGGTTAAGCCTTATGTTAATACCCGAGAATACCTAAAAATAGTAATTATCGCTTAAACATTTTCTACCACAAAAATCGAACGGTTGCGAATAGCTGTAGAGTTCCGTTTAGTTATTTCAAGTTATTTACATGTTTTGAAAATAAAATGTTTACAACGATTATTACGTTTGTGCACATTTTATATGGAATGTCATGGAGCTTGTGGACAAATACTTAATTAGTTAGTTACAAGTGAAGTTAATAAAAGCGTGTTAAAAAAGACAGACCGTATCACAATCATAGTGATCTTTTTAGTTCAAACCCCAAATAATGTTTTTTTTTTTAATTCGATTGTCAAAATGATGTTACGTTCTGTTTCTGTTAATTCTAGTGCTACCAAAACATCACACCCAAGGAACATATTATTTACTCTAGGGAGATCACACCTGAGGGGCAATTCTCGTAATTTTAAGAACGTTCACAGTCTGATCTCAATCTCAATCTGTCAAAAATACCGTATTTTTGACAGACGTATTTTAAATACGTCTAATTTCCCTACATTTTGACATTTGTTTGTCGCCGAGATGAGACTGCGACTAGATTTTGATCGTTTTAAATTACGAGAATTGGCCTTCTGATTACTTTCATACGTCTTTCCAATGATATTTTTATTAGAATATCATTGCGCCTTTCTTAATAATTTCATTAGTTCAAATTGATGGTGAAGATACCTAGCTTTTTGGACATTTTGCTACATTTAACTTGAATTAATGAAAGTTTAGTTCGTTTAGCATGGATAGCTCTGTCCTTGTCATCCACGAGGTAATTAGTATACGCTATCCTGCTGTCAAATGACAGGTGTCACTTGTCAGTAGACTAGACAGACGTATGTGATTTCTATCTGACCGATTATTTAGTGGAGCGGTGATTCATGCAAACAATAAATAGTAAAATCTCGCGTTAGTCACTCGCAATTACGTCCGTGTTTTAAATTATTGTAAAAAATCAATTTCCAACATGTTTTCCACAAATCCCAACTATACTAAACTCAAAACTCACTTGCGACTTGCTATAAATAGGCTTAAGTTGATAGAAAAGAAGAAAACGGAGTTAGCACAGAAAGCGAGGAAGGAAATAGCAGACTACATTGCTGCTGGTAAAAGTGAAAGAGCTAAAATACGAGTGGAACACATCATCAGGTAAGAACATGCAGTAATTCTGTAGTAAAAGAAAGAAGTCCTGCAAACAAACCTGGCCTTGAAAGAATTTTATTACTTTAATATAAAGCATTGCGTCATTTCGTAATAGGCTGGGCATTCACTAGAAAAAAGAGGTTGTGCTTCATTTAATTGAATCATCAAAGCATCATGTTGAATTACCAAAAGACAAATAATATCAAAAACATGTGTATCTTCTACAAAAAACTATAATATGAGACAACATGATGGTCTGGTTGTATTTTTGTGCAAACTAACTTTCTGAAAAAAGGTTTTGTTATACCTTAAACTTTGAACTATTTCTATGACCATCCTTCCTATCTACAAGACTACTACAACAAACCTTTCCATCTAGCAAGACTAAATCATTTATAATAAGGTAGACTTATCATAATCCATTTTCAGGGAGGACTACATGGTGGAAGCTATGGAAATAGTGGAAATGTACTGTGACCTTATCTTGGCGAGGTTTGGACTTGTGACGCAGATGAAGGAGCTTGACGAAGGGCTTGCAGAGGCCATATCCACACTTATTTGGGTGGCACCAAGGATGCACACTGATATACAGGTAAGCTGTTGGTGAAACCTGATTAATATACTTTGCGAACAAGTAAAAGTGAACTGAGGGGCAAGTCTCATATTTTTAGGAATGTTCGCATTCTAATCTCAGTTTCAATCTGTCAAAAATACCTACATTAATTAACCTAATTTACCTAAATTTTTGACATTGATTGTCACTGAGATGACATTGCAACTTGCATTTCATTGTTTTTTAAGTATGAGAATTGGCCTTCGGGCATCTTCTGGGCAAGCTCGCTCCATTGTAGACCTCAACCATCGCTTTCCTTCAGGAAAGATCAAGGTCCAGAGAAGGCCAAAAACTCAAAAAAAAAAAATGCAGATAGAAGTTAGGGGTACACAGGTAACAAGACAATATTATATAAGGGGCAGGGGGTTAAATTATTAGGCTGCAATATTTCATTTTTAACACGTTGCGGGACGCACTGCATTAGCAGTAGATTTGTCGGTGTTGAAAATGACAGTACGGGCACCGCCATACAATTTTAACCTCATCTGAACTGAGGTACGGACATTACAGCGAAATTTTGTATAGAGGAACAAGGAAACCCGTTTTTACTGTCATACCACATCAATACGGCTATGAAAGTACTGTCATCGTATATTATTCTTTAGTATTGCTCTAGGGCGTTACGGATAAAGCAGTGGTCGGAACTTGTATGGACAATTTTACTGTCATATCGCATAATTTGTAAAAGTCAGTACCGTCCCGCAACGTGTTAATCAACAAAGTAGCAAGAAGTAGTCAGTATACCTACAGTCCGTTCATGATTTTGACAGACCTGTCAGTGGCAGCAACCTAGCATCAACTTAGAGAAATAGCATTTTATTGTTTATGACAATGATCCTTTGTCATTTTATCAGTGTATCACAGCTAATTGATGCTCATGATGAGCAATTTGGTAGCAATAATTGTTTACTAAGAATACTTAAGAAGTTAAGAATAGCAGTAATGTACTCTGAGTGGTTGTGCTGGCGTCTGTACATTAACGGATAGATAACTTAGATAAGACAGTTTATGAAATTCCTGTGACTTCGCTCTTTAGCCTCTGTATAAAATATTGAGATTGCTAAAAAGAAAACCTCAAATAATATTTTCCAACTGTACTGTTCCAACCCATCATCAGCTAATAAATTGACTAATATACGTAACAATATAACGTAATTTGTTAATAAATTGACTAATTTGACACATAATCCTATATTTTACAGGAACTAAAAATAATATCAGACTTGCTGACAGCAAAGTATGGCAAGATATATGCTGATGCCTGCAGGAATGAGAATGTAAACACACTAAGTGACAAACTGAAACACAAGATGTCTGTACACAGTCCTCCCAAGATCCTCATTGAGAGGTACCTGATAGAGATAGCCAAGAATTATAATGTGGAGTATACGCCTGATGAGCAGGTTATGAGAGAAGAAGAAGGTACTTATTATAAATATATTTATCATTATTAAATAAAGGGGGTCTACTCCGAAGCAGTATCGGCCGTTTCCTGCTACGAAGTTACTATTTGGTTCGGTTGGTTCCGATCCTACGCTACACTCAGTCCCGACCCAACTGAGCCGATCCAAACTTTTTTCGCATTTTTCAATAATATTCGGTTCGGCCATGTGTCGGTCCGATCCGAACATACGCACTTTGCACTTCGGAGTAGGCCCCCTGGTTTCTGGAACGAAAATTAGCGACGCGTCAAAATTAAACGCAACTCAGTTATGATTTGAACGCGGTTATACTATTGACTGATGATGATAGTCCCTTCAACCAATAAATTACAGTAGGTTGGTTACATCCCGATTCAAACTTTATGATGGCTCTCTTTTTGTGAACTTCAAATAATGTTGGTGTCTACTGCGCCTAACTTGGATGCTACTGCTGCAGTTGGTTACAGTTCTAACCTTACCTAAGCCATGTGGTTGGGGTGACCTGGCTCAGTTACTGTGAGTATCTCGGCTTACGTATGGTTGGTCAAAGTTCTTACCTAACCTAACCCGTTCTGCCGCGTACTCTAGCTTAGTTACTGCAACCAATGTGAGAAAAGGGCAGAAAGTTTAAAGAGGCTCATTTATTTATAAAAACTTGTATCATTAGAAGCCCAAAAAGTTTTTAGACGATTATTTAAAAAAAAACTTGAGAGGTGTCAAGGGACACCCGGATGGAACGAAGATCAAAGAGATAGAGAGAGACAGACAGAGAAACTCGCGCACGCCGCACGGCTTACAACTACCTATAACAAAAAGTGTCGTTCCAACTTTTGGTCTTAACTTTTTCCGTCTAGCCCCCTTTCGCAACGCGCGATAAGGAACTTCGTTCCAAAAACCCATACTTCATTAAAAGTTAATAAGTTTTTAGATGACCTATTAAAATATTTCCTAATAAATATTGTATTTTTGACTCGCAGGTCGCGACGCCATGTTAATAGACATCAACGGCCCCCCCATGCCCCCTGGCTTCATCGGCTACCCGCAGCAACCGCCCGTGACCAACATGAACATGCCGAACCTGCCGCCGGGCGGAGGACCTCCACCTCCTCCTAATATGCAGCCGTTCTCATACCCTTCTGTAAGTATAAAGGCAGTCGCCCAAAAATTATCTAAATTCGTTTGTACAGTGGGCCCAAATTTTCGTATAATATTTTGATGTCTTTTTGGTCTTAGCTATTTTGATAAGATTTAAATTTGTCAATTTTTCGCAAGTCCAATCTATTCTTAGTTGTAGTAGTAGCACTGTACTATCTGTACATTGCTTCAAAAGCAAAATAAACAATAACTTACACATTCCCAGCTGTAAGTGGCTTGGTATATAAAAGTAAACCTTATTTAAATATTGAGATCTAGATGAGCGTTTATTAAAAACGCTCATATTGATCTCAATATTTAAATTGAAAGTTAATTCCAAATTGAAATAAAGGCAATTTTTGTGTAAAGTGCACTTAAAAATTTTCATTGTGCAAAATACACAACTAAAACTGTACAGTTAAAACATCAACAGCACTTTTGCAATAATATCTTACTTACTAGTTTTTTTTTGGTTCCACTATTGAACAAAAAAAAAAAAACATTTTTCTGCTCACATATTTCTGACCTCAAGTTAACTTTTAATCGTCATAGGCGAGTTTTTCGAACGAAAATTACCACAAAATTGTCACTTGCTGCGATTGGCTGTTTATAAATCAATTAACCAATGACAGTAGAATTTGTCGCATTCATTTTTCGATTATTTTCGTTCAAGAAATGAGCTCTATAACTTGCTTTAATAGCTCTAAACCTTCCTCTACTAATTTGTGACTAATTTACACCTAGCAACCATCTGGCGGTAAAGTGGGTGGGTTTATTGCTACGCCGCCACCACCGTCATCGTACGGGGGACCCAGCCAGCCGCCTATGGGGTACCACCTGCCTCCCGGAGTTGATTCTAAGTCCTTGAGCAATAGTTTCCTGCAGGTAAGAAATTATCGAAAATGACGCAATTATTTATAAGCTTTGAAATTTCACCAACAAGAAGCCTAAGTCTGACAACTAGTGTTACCCAGTAACTGGGTTGTGGAGGTCAGACAGGCAGTCGCTCCATATAGAATACTGGTATTCAGCTGCATCTGATTAACCTAGAAGCCGACCCCAACATAGTTGGGATAAGGCTTTCTAGATGGATTGAGAGTCCTAATAATAAAAAAAACATCTTGTTAATGGTTTTGAAAATTTTTTCAAACCATGATTGATTAACCTAAATGTTGCTAGTTGCTTTTCATCTTACACTTTAAATGTATTTTTTTTTATATTTCTTCCAATTTTGACTAAGCACACTAATGCATGCCTGAGTGTTCGATGCTTGAACCTACCTATTCCTTTTTCAGGATGAAATGAGCAATCTGCCACCTGCTTATGACAGCATCCACCACGATATGGTACTTATTTTATTTTTTATTATTTTTTTCGCTTTCGTTACCATCACACCATCACTGCAAGAATTTCATTCATACCTTAAATTACCGCTCTGAATGTTGTTAGAAACCTTGTTGATAGAACATTAAAATTGCCACTCGAGTTTTCGTTTCCGAAAGACGTCTTAATTTAATATCTTTCACATTGAAATGCAACGGCCACGAAAGAATGAATCATCACAAGCATTTTCTAATGTCACTGAGTAAATTCTTCAGCACCACTCTTTACTTACATCGTCAAAATGATCATCATTTTCATCAACTTTCAGCCTCCGCACGTTCCAACACCGCCGCCGCCCCACGTACCAACACCACAGCCGCGTTCCCGAGTCCCCCCGAACATCTTCCCGGAGTTACCCGAGCTGCCATCGGTACCATCAGACCTGATCCTGCCTTCAGTGCCGCATAGCAACAACTCGAACACAAACAACCAGCCGAACGCGCCAAACGCTCCTGATGAAATCGACTTTGATGATCTGAACCGTAGGTTTGAAGAATTGAAGAAGAAGAAGTAAGAAAGGGAATTTGGTTGCTAGTAGCATATGCGCGGGTGTAGGTCGAGTATAGATCTGATCATATTGATCTAGATGACGGTTCTGCCTGATAGTGCTAGGAAACCTAAAGTCTATGCCTTATTAGAATTGGATTGGATTGTACGGGATGGTTTACATGTGAGACAATATAGTAAAAAAAAATCCGCAAGTATGTGGCTGGCTTATGGAAAGATTGGCCAATGCTCACTTTTTCATGAATAAGAATTAAAATAGGTCTTAACCACAATATTATAATATAAATCATTCACTCAAGTTCTTAAGAACAAATATCGGGTATACGATATCTTTAAAAAATATTCATGTTCCTTCAATCGACTAATTATGAAAATCAATCAACAAGTCACAAGCTTTTCTCATGAAACACGTTTCTAGATATTAATTAATCACTTAATTTAACTTTATTTTTTAATTATTTTAAGACTGGTCGTCGAATGACGATTTCTATATGTAAAACCAAATATGTATCTATATTTTTTTTATTTTCTTTATTATTCTGGCTTTCTGCCGGTCCCTGTAATATAAATGTGATTGAATGTGTTACTATAAATATTTAGCTTTTTTTACTGTTGTTCTAACTAACCGTTACATAATAATTAGGGAATGTGAAAGTATAACATTTTTATAAGAATGGGATGAGAAACGGTGGTCGAACTATTTGCCTTTCGCTTAATTGGACTACGTGCGAGTGAAATGCGAATATCGATAGAAACACTGCACTTTCTAATGCCATTCTTATAAAAGGAATGGTTACTATTTAGTCTTCAATACAAATGAAGAAATATCTAGTTAAATATAGGTATGTGTAAAGTATAGGTTATGAAATAAAAGAGTTTTATTTTAATTAATATTTTATACAATTTATTATTGCTGCAAATGTCTGATATAAAACCATGCTTCCATTGATGACGGGTAGCAAGCAGATGTATAGTGTTATCATAACATGTATACTATGAAATACATATACATTTCAACTACATATTTCCTTGTTTTATTAAACCCTGAATATGTATTAAAAATAGATTTAAAGGGGCAAAGTGTTAACATTTTATAATTACAACCATATTTTATTGAATCACTTCGTACAAACAATCTAGACGTTTACTACCTTATTCATACATATATATGGAGAGACAAAATGGAGTACAACATTAATCTAAGTAATATTCTTTATAACATCGTCATCTCATAATTATCATCACATCATTGTGGCAGGTCCTAGCGATAGATATATTATTTTTACGAATAAGATAGCAATAATTATCCTAAATTATGCACTTTAAAGGCAAACTTGTATTATTGCTTATTTGAGACAGTATTTCGGGGCGTCAGCTATTGGAAATCACCGAATCCATCAAAGAATAAATAAAAAAGGCGCTAACAAGGAGCCAAGATCAGCTATTCAAATCCAGTGCGCGGATTTCAATAAGAACATACAAAAATGATCTTTTAATTCTAATAATATAAATAACAGCCTTATGGAGGACTTGAGAAGGTTTTGTTCATAACAGACTGATAATTTGCTGCGACAGTGTTGCTATTTTCGCGGTATTTGGGTCGGTAATGTTGCCACTGTCTCTTTTCAGCCTATTATGGACCTGGGAGCTGGATACTATTCTAGTTTGTATTTGAAGCTTGTTGGGAGATTCAGCTAGGAGAGTGCCGAGAGCCACCAAACCTCTGAAAAAAAAAAAGTTAAACATAAAAGTTTCATCAATATCATCCTATTCAGTACTTTCTCTTCATCAAAAGGTCACATTTAATTGACTCATCATCATAATTTCAGCTGAAAGACGTCCACTGCTGGACATAGGCCTCCACTACGACCGGTTCTGTGCTTCTTGCATCCATCGGGTTCCAGCGGCCTTACACATTGTGGGAGGCCTTTTTTTTGGGTGGTAAATCATCAAATGACCTCTCCCGCTCTGAGCTGAGCGGAAGGGCGTGTCAGACTTTTACTGACTAAAACCCACCCGTGTTCCTTTAGTTGCCTGTGCCAGGGGCCACGGTATCTATTACGAACAACCCGCAGCCCTGGCGAAATCGTCCCTAGCGGACCCCGTCAGTTCGTGCTGACATCTCTTTGAGGCGGAACACAACGTGCCGTCGACCCGGGCCTGGTCCTTGCCGGGCGGCGAGCTGCCTTATGGGAGGCCTTCCAACGCTACGTCTTCCGGTACGCGGTCGCCAGTCCAGAACTTTTCGGCCCTATCGGCCATCTGTTCTGCGAGCAATGTGCCCTGCCTACTGCCGTTTAATTGCCTATTTGTCTGAAATATCCCAAGAGAACCCCCTTTGGTGACCACAATAACAAGGGTGTTTTGGCACTCGAATGTTGTTGACAGGGGGGCGTTGTTAGTAAACATTTGTGCAATTGCTTTAAGAAATATATTGAAAAAACAGTATGGCGGCATTAGTTCAAATTTCAGCCACGCGCCAATAGAAGCTATACGTACGCGATCGAGGATATGGGACATCAAGGTTTAGAAAAAGTTCCATCTTTTTAGAGAACTCTGTCAGTCATAACATCGTTGCGTTGTATAGTTTACCTGAAATAAGCTTCGTTATCAGTAATCTTGGTAAGTAGCTGCACCAAGCAGTCGGCGAGGTCGACACTGTCGGACTGTTGCGCCAGTGCCACTGACAGGTTCAACAGTAACGATGTGGCCGCGATCTGCCGGAAAAGTTATTATATTAGCCAAATGAGTGTGTGATGGTTGATAGGGGAGAATGTAAGAAGAAAACGTGTTGCGCCAACCCCAAGTAACATACGATAAGGGAAGACAGTTATGGAAACATATTGGTAATTCAATACATTGTCCTACAATATCAGGTTTCATTTGTTATTATGGAGTTTTTAACTGCCGACTGGCAGTTTGTATATCACGGAAGTGCCCCGAGCTGCAGTATTGTAACTTGGGATGCTTGCATTGCCCAACTACTTGAACAGGGCGAGAGTGAATAGGCTTCTTCTGTCCAATCTCGTTCCACCGTAGATCTCATCCCTGCCTCTGGGCTGGATTGAGGTCAAGAGTGAGCCCAATGTAAATAAAAAAAAAACACTAAGTTAGATTTTTCTTCTTAATCCCACTGCTGTAACTCTACCATTGTTGAATTCCCACAGACATCCTTAACGTCTAAATTTACTATGTTTATTTACATACAGATTATGGATATAATAATTAGTTACAACTTAAGAGACACTACGTAGATATCGTTTAAGTAGTTTAAAACTGTACGCCCCTCCACTAAAAGTTCTATAAAAAACATTTAAAATGTGTATGCAACAAGCAGTGGAAGTTCGTGCAGTTTTAAACTAAACTGATTCAGTTCGGCTGCCATTGTTTTAATATTGTGACAGTTGAAGATGTAATCGTAGACTGTAGTAACAGCTTACCTGAGTATTGTTATTAACTTGTGTGAGACATATGAGCGAGTGCACGACGCTCTCTCTCGCGGCAAGGACCAGCATCTCTCCAGCCAGATCACTGAATGCGTTGACAAGGACGCGCATCGCTAGCATCTGATTGGCCGGCAGGTTATCTGAAAGTATAGGACAAGATTTAGCACTGACATACTTTTATTTGTAAGTATAGAGAACAAGTCTTTTTACATTTAAAACCGGCGCACCAGTAATGTCAAACTGCATCTATAGAATAGCCAAAGATTTTGGATGTTTTCATGACATGTATATAGAAGCTTTTTGATAACCGACGAAAAATTTCGACGCTATGGCTCTAAACTCATGTGCTGAATCCATGGTTACAGTTTGCGCGTCGATGTCCCTGTCACCCTGTATACAGAGAGGCAATGATTGAAATCTCGATTTCAATCAGTGAAAAATACCTCTAATTTACATACATTTTTGACAAGTTTTCGACATCGATTGTCACTGAGATGAGATTGCTACCAGATTTGAAACGTTTTTAATTACGGGAATTAGCCTTCAGATTGCAGCGCCATTGACCCTCAGATTTACGACCTTAATTTTCGCTAATTATACCCATTAGTGCAATAAACAGCTCATTCTTATATTTCTCCACACATTTTTAATACAAATCACGCGCTTCTTCCTGCTCGCATGACTATCAAATTAATACATACCTGGTGCTAACAGCGACAGTAAATATGTGACGAACGACGGTCCGTACGACGTGTCGAATATCTGAGCGTTTATTTCTTTATTCCTAACTGCTAACCTAGTTACGTCTAGTACGGGGAAGAGGATTTCTGCAAAGAAAACAAATATAAGTAATTATTATTACATAACATCACGCTAGTAGTCCTCGAAGGGTAGGACTGAGGTGTATAGTTACGCTCACATTTCGCAAGTGTAATAGAGGGCAGCCTATTGCCAGAGATATATTATTGTTATAAATATGTATGTTAATCCAGGAATATAATGAGAAGACTTACAGCACTGGCCTTCCAATAAATTGGAATACTGGGAAGGGGATGACGATTAATAAAAAACTTGAGAGGTGTCAAGGGACACCCGGATGGAACGAAGTTCAAAGAGAGAGAGAGAGACAGACAGAGAAACACGCGCACGCCGCACGGCTTACAACTACCTATAGCAAAAAGTGTCGTTCCAACTTTTGGTCTTAATTTTTTCCGTCTAGCGGGTTTCGCAACGCGCGATAAGGAACTTCGTTCCAATATTTTGTAAAGTTGTGGTGACATACCTTTGGGCCATTCCAACATTTTCTTCAATATCAAAATGGTTTCATTGTTGACCACATTGTTCTGTAACAAAATAAATGATTGATCAACGTTTTTATTTAAATAGTCATTTACGGATACAATAAATTCTTATTAATGTAAACTTAATTAAAGATATGGTACAGTTTTTGTACAGTCTCGCTTTATATATTATCATAATTATGCACGACTAGGTGGTGAATGTCGATGTATAAAGGGGTAATACCGTTACAGACAGACAACATTATTCTTTGTTAAGATAAAACACAATGTTATCTATTATATGTAACATTGTATGTTATCTCATTGTCTGTTTTGTTATCATCATTTCCAACAATTGTCAGTATTCATTATGTTCATGCTAACACTTTTGTAAACTACTGGGTAACTAACTGCATAATTTTGTAAGCGCCAGACATGTAGAAAAATTTATAAGACGTGTAGAGCCTCGTAGGACTTTCGTAGCAAGTCGCGGCGTATTGTACACACGGCTACACATCAAACTATGCAAAACCAGTATTGGCTGACCGTTCATTGTGAGAAAATATCATACAAAGTGAGGCCAAGACAAACTGGTTTTGTATAGCTTGACGTGTAGCCGTGTGTACGTGGTTCGTAGAAAAACCAGTATTGGCTGACCGTTCATTGTGAGAAAATATCATACAAAGTGAGGCCAAGACAAACTGGTTTTGTATAGCTTGACGTGTAGCCGTGTGTACGTGGTTCGTAGAAAAACCAGTATTGGCTGACCGTTCATTGTGAGAAAATATCATACAAAGTGAGGCCAAGACAAACTGGTTTGTATAGCTTGACGTGTAGCCGTGTGTACGTGGTTCGTAGAACATTCGTTGTGAGTCGATGATGATCCGCTGTGTCGATGGGCATTCGTAGCTACTCAAAGGACACTAGCCCACCATAAGACGTGCATTTGCTTGAATGGCAAGAGCAGTGGTGACCAAGTGGTAACGGTCGCGACTTACGAGTTGTAGGTCGTAGGTTCGAATCCAGACAGGCGCTTTACTTTGTATAAATTATTTCATCATCACTGCCCTGAAAACGGCGATGGAGAACATCGTGAGGAAACCGGCAATGAAAAATTCGATGACATGTGACATCTATCAACCCGCACTGGGCCCGCGTGGTGGATTACGGCCCATTCCCATTTTGGTGAGAACCAAGAGGAGGCATGTGTCCCAGCCTGATTATGCAAAAAGAATGACAATCTTATTTCTTACCAGCTCACACAATTTGACTACAGATTCTAGCTGTTCTTCTGTCATGGCGCTCAGACCGTCACCCACTTTGCTGTTGAACTCCTTTAGCTTCTCGTGAATCGCCTTCAAGTTTGCTTGGTCGAATCTGAAATGATTTGTTTATAAATAAGTTTAGTTTGTGATAAATTACTGCGGAGTCAGAAGTAAGGAAGAGATATTGAAATGATCGTGTAATATATTAGAAAATCATTAATATTGTTTGATTTCAAGCTGAAAGCCTCTTGCATGAGAGGCGAGGCTTTAAGTATTGGGTTATCAGGAAATTGTTATGCTGTCTTCACAACCAATAATAGCAGTGAATTTTTTATTTTACATATACCATCCTCACCTAATATAAGCATCATGTGGTATCAGCATCTTCTCGCTGGTGGTGCTGGTAGTGGACGTGGTGTATGCGCCGGCGCCGGTGAAGGGGTCCGCGAGCGAGGGAGGCGGCAGGCCGCCCAGCGCGCCCGAGCCCGGCACGTAGCGGGACTCGCCGGTGAACGGGTCCGCGAAGCTAGAACGGGAAGTAAGGTTAGTTGGCTTCGTAGCTCAAATAAAAAGGATAACATAACATCACGCCTGCATTTGCCGTAGGGTTGGGTAGAGGTGTAGCTAGAGTACACCCACATTTCGCCAGTTATGTGTAAGTCCCATGTGAGACGGGCAGAGCCTATTGACATCACCGGGCACTAGTCCAGAGTCCAGGCTGGTGCTGAGAAATTCCAGTTGGAAAACCCCAATAACACTTTGCCCGGCCTTGGAATCGTACCCAGGACCTCATGCTCAGGTGTAGCCTTTGCGACCACTACACCAACGAGGTAGTCTATGAAAATGATGAGTTAATGTATTATTCATTACTACGAGGGCGACATTGAAAGTTTTTAGAACTGGCCAATTGTTAACGATATAATAAAAAAATAAGTTCAATTTTTGAAAATGGAACTCTTTGCCAATATTATTGTGTGTGTATTTTATTCATTTGTCATTTGTTTACGATTTGGCGGCAAATTGAAGATTGTTTGCGTCACGTCAGGATGAGTTTAACGCGAGAAATTTTTCTTACAATGATTTTTTATGACTTTCGATGTCATTTAAGTCGACAACAAAGTTATGATAGACGTTTTACGATGAAGCCCCATCTCGTGCCACTGTTTACAACTGGTTTAATGAGTTTAAACGTGGTCGCACTAATCTCACCGATGTTCGCGTGTGGGACGGCCTTCTACGGCGACGACTGAAGATAACATCAGTGTTGTGCGGCGTATGATAGAGACTGACAATAGAGTGACTTATCAGCAGATTCGGACAAGCTTAGGCATCGGTATGAGTCAAGTGCACAAAATCCTCCATGAACATTTAGCGGTCAGGAAGCTTTGTGCTCGGTGGATACCTCACAATTTGAAAGAGGCCCAAAAGCTCCGTCGTGTTGATTGGTGTCGTGAAATGGTTCAAAGATTTAAAGGAGGTGATTCTGTTCGACATCCTTACGGGCGACGAAAGCTGGATTTATTGTTATGATCCTGAAACTAAGAGACAGTCTGCTGTCTGGGTGTTTCCTTTCGAGGAGTTGCCAACTAAGGTGAAGAGAGGTCGAAGCGTGGGAAAAAAGATGGTGGCCTCGTTCTTCGGAAGGACAGGTCATTACGTAACAATTGTTTTAGAGGATCGAAAAACAGTTACTGCAGAGTGGTACACTAACAACAGTTTGCGACTTGTCTTGGAAAAAGTTCGGGAGAAACGACCTCGCAGTAGGATCCTCCTTCACCACGACAACGCCTCGTCGCACACCGCCAAGTAAACAATCGACTACTTGGTGACGTCAGACGTGGAATTACTGGGTCACCCGCCCTAAAGCCCCTGACCTCGCATCTTGCGATTTTTATTTATTTCCGAAAATAAAAGCAAAACTTCGAATTGAACGTTTTATGGACGCCGAGGAAGCAGTGGCTGCGTTTCAAAATGCCGCCGAAGAGACCCCTAAGGACGAGTGGGCAAAGTGCTTTTCTCAGTGGTTCCATCGGATGCAGCGATGTATTGATGTAAATGGACACTATTTTGAAAAGATATAATAAAACTAATAGGTAACTTGCTAGTTTGTTCAGTTTTTGATTTTCTAAGAACTTTCAGTGTCACCCTCGTACCTTGCAGTTGCATAGGTGAAATAAAGTTATCAAGGTATATAATATATTAATTGAATTGCCGACCCCAACATACATACATAGTTGGGAAAAGCCTAAGCAGATGATGACGAGTTAAGTTACGGTTTCCTAAAAGCGTTTCCGCCATATTTTTAACGGACGTCGTAAAAATCTGTCTTTTTCACCAGTATTTGACATTAAGGTGTCAAATATCGCAATGTATTAGCACGCATGTGGCGGTCACAGCTCTTCTAAGAAACCGTAGCTTTAGAATTAGAGCTTTTTTTATTAATACATAATTATTATTATTATATATAAAGATGTAATATCCAAAATATTGTTTTAAATCTGTCTTGGTTGTATACTTTGTATTTGTCATCTTTCTTTAATTTATTTTGTTTTATAATTTTTAACATTTTTTTTCCTCACCTCTTCACCTCTGGCGATTATTGTTTTTTTTTTTAATATTATTATATCATAATGGACAGTGTTGTGGGTCACATTATTAGCAAAATGCAAATATTGTTGTACTAGTTTTAAGTTTTCATGATGTAACTGTTTGTTTCTTAATAAAAATAAAATAAAGACAAAAGTAAATAGGTGTGTGCATTATTATAAAGTGAAATGGATGAGTGTGTGAGTGTTATGTATGACTTACGTCAATAGCGGGCTGTGATAAAAAAAAAGAAAACACGTTACTCACTTTCTGAAAATCAAACTAAAATTTTGTTTTGTCAAATCTTCAAACAGTTTATATGACTCGCTTTTTTTTTTTGGTTATTCAATGATAGAAGCAAAGCTTTGACCGCATATTTAATTTTTTAAGCTCACAGAAACCAGCATCAGTTAATTTGTTAAGCCTAAGCGAGTTTCTTTGAAAAATATTTATATAAAAAGTACTGAAAGTGAAATTAAAATTAACTCACCCATTGCTCGATACAGGTTGTGAATCCAATTTAGCGTTGGTAATTATAAAGTTCGCGACTTGCTCCAAATATACTTGAGGTAGATTGTTCCTGTAATATAAACAACACGCTGTACTTTACTGTACTGAGCAGTGGTGACACAGTGGTAACTACCGCGAATTACGAGTTGTAGGTCATGGGTTCGAACCCATGGAGGCGCTGTCCTTTGTGTAAATAATTTCATCACCACTGCTCTCAAAACGGTCAAGGAAAACATCGTGAGGAAACCGGCATGTCCTAGAACCAAAACTTCGATGACATGTGACATTTTGACGGCACGGTTGGCGCAGTAGTTAAGCGATTGACTGCTGCGCTGCGTGTCGCGGGTTCGATTCCCGCACGGAACAAATATTTGTATGACCTACATGTATTTGTTCCCAGTCTGGGTGTTTTTCTATCTATAATATGTATGTATTTACAAAAAAAAAATGTATATAAGTAGTTTATCAGCCATCTTGTTACCATAACACAAGCATTAGGTTGCTTAGCTTGGGACTAGATGGCGCTGTGTGAAATGTCCAGAGATATTATTATTATTACATCTACCAACCCACATTGGGCCCGTTTGGTGGGTTACAGCCCACTCCCTCTCATCGACAGGAGGCCCACTGCTGGGATGTGTCCTAGCGGTGGGAACATTATAGGCTAACTATGCTGTATTACTAGTCAGTAAAAAATTAAACAAACAACATAATACAGATGATATCCTATAGGAGCCAATTGATCAGTAAGGAGGCAGTTTCCGTATTTTTAGGAATGTTGAATCTGTCAAAAATATTTAATTGACTTACTTTTTTTTTAACAACGTTCTGGCATTCATTGTTGCTGATATGAGATTGTGACTAGATTTTGAACATTTTTAAATACGGGAAATTTATTGATGTTCAGAAGACAGTGGCTTCATAAAAATCGATAGGAATGACACCATGTCAAATATAAATAGGTCTGAATTTACAGTTCCAATTTTAGGTGTACTGATAAAATTTCCTACTATTAAGATCGAATTTATGAAAGATATAAGATATCTTACTTGTGTATAAACGCTTGGGCAGCTACCCAGGGGTCTTCGGTTTTGTCAAAAGGAAGTTTGATTGGCGGTGCTCCGTCTTTGATGTCTACGCTGAACACGAAGTCGTATTCCTGGAAAAAAAAAACGACTAAATTCTTTAAATTTTGATACACAACATAACTTCGCATGACATTGGCAAACACATGTGGCCAGTGGACACGCTATGTTATTAAAGTTTTGGCCATGGCTCCATAGCATTCAGTCTGGTTGTAAATATTTTGTCGGAACCCGCAGATGCAAATCCTGGACGCTGGCGATAAAGAGGCTACGAGGCAACCCCTGAAGGGCCGTGGGGTAACCGCCAAATGTCCATCATGGACATAATATTATACCATTGTAGGACATTCATTGTGTGCTTAATCAGTCTGTGACGGTTTGATTATCTGCTGTTCCAAATGAATTACGAAAACAGGGTTTTTATTTCTACAAGCGTGTCAGAAATAATCGTAACTAAACTTTACATAAATAATCAAATATTAAGTTTATATGAAGAAACCGTTGCGCATATGCTCTTTGAGTGCACAGGCGTCACCCAGATTAGATCAAAAACCCTCGGGACACCCAGATCCTACACAGATGTTCTCGACAGACCAGGAGACCTAATAAGCTTCTGGAGGGAGGTGGGCTGGTTGGAATAACCACCGACGGCCCACGCACAATGGACCACCTGAAGGACTAAGTGCGGAAACCAAACCCGTAACATAGAACATATATAAATAATCTAGCTCTTTAGAGCGGCCTCAACGGCTAAGTAACATCATACAAACCTTCCCCTGATACATAGTCTTGCCCTCACTGGAGGGTGGGCTTCCCATGACGTCTCCGATCTCGTTCCAGGTGTTCTCAGCAGCACTCCAGGAGTAACACTTCACGTTGGTACCGCGACGGACCAGCTTCGTCACACCGTCAGCTTTGCCGGGCTCTAGAAGAACTTCTGGGCCGGGTAATCTGGGGAACAGGAACGATGATTGTGTTATCAAAGGAATGGTAGTATTTGGCATTGCAATAGGCTATAGATTGGCGCAGACGGCACGGTTGGCGCAGTGGTTAAGCGATTGACTGCTGCGCTGCGTGTCGCGGGTTCGATTCCCGCACGGAACAAATATTTGTATGACCTACATGTATTTGTTCCGAGTCTGGGTGTTTTTCTATCTATAATACGTATGTATTTACAAAAAAAATGTATATAAATAGTTTATCAGCCATCTTGTTACCATAACACAAGCATTAGGTTGCTTAGCTTGGGACTAGATGGCGCTGTGTGAAATGTCCAGGGATATTATTATTATTTATTATAGATTGTTTGAGATAACAGGCCCTGTGATGCTATTGAAATTTGGCTACATTAGCCAACACTAACTTCGTTTTTACTTAAATCTTCAATAGCATAATATCGTTTACAGGAGTCTAGAGAAAATCAACATGCGAAAAATAAAGCAGTGGTATCTATTAATCGCAAACAGTGGATAACTATTGGATTTTAATTTAAAAGAACATTCAGGATTGTCCTTTCGAGACCTGTGCTAAGCTGAAAGAACGCGAAAGACAGCAAAAAGATGTAAAATTCTAAATCAGAAACTATCTTACTCAGAAAGTTTGAATCCCCCAATTTCTTGCTGAGAAGCAGCTTGCATCTTCGCGACATCTTCTTCAAATTGTTTCAGTGTTGCTTCGTCTGCGTATCTCGCTGGGTCCTTCGTGAATACACGGACGATTCCGTCACTTGAACCTGCCAATAAAGATTTTTTTAATTAATTAATTTCTTTATCTCTTCCTTATAAAGGCTCTCCCCCACAGGCGCGTTATTATCGGTCGATAATATCGGATGCGTTATTGCGATATCTGATTTCAGTACATTTTGTATTAGGACGGCCACGAAGTTACAGACAGCTGCGATAATAACGACGCAATAGAAGAAAGATGCTTGCGTTCCTCCGTCCTACGATATTCCGATATGAGTTCTTAGAACATTATCAGGACGCATACGATCTTACACACACAGGATCTGTGTTAACAACGTAGTAATGTGTAGTGCGGGCGGGGGGCCTGTTATGTAGTGTAGGTTACACGCACACTCTAAATATCGGACGATAAAAACGCAGCTGTTAGCCAAGGAATCGGGACACATTACCGCAATAACACATCCGATATTATCGACCGATAATAACGCGCCTGTGGGGGAGACCCTTTAATATCATCACAGGTTCATCACCTAATGCGATAGTCCGGTCTCTTATACTGTCTTTATATAATAAAACTATTTACTATTTAAACAATTTTAACACACGACACGGTTGGCGTAGTGACTGAGCGATTGACTCCTGAGCTGCGTGTCGCGGGTTCGATTCCCGCACGGAACAAATATTTGTATTGCCTACAGGTAGTTGTACCGGGTACCTGGCTGCTTGTGTATGTGAGTTTAAATGTTTGTAAACGCACCCACGATACAGGAGTAGTGTGGGGTGCGGCAAAGTTTTTTTTAAACAAAAAAAAAAAACATATTATTTAAAATATTTGATAATGATGCATTAGTTTCAAGATCAAAACTGACAATAGTTTGGCAACAAGAATTTAACCTACGTGAGGTAGTTACTAGTTAACATTCAGAAACTTTTAAGTTCATAAAACAGTAATAACAGCTTTCAACAATATGCATTCAATCACACACCACACTCACACACACACTGCTACAGCTGCTTTCACTTTTGTAAAAAGAAAAATATATTTAGGGCATCCTGAAACTTCTCCTGACTGACATAAAAGGCGATAGTTAAAATCTGGTAGAAGAGACTGCCTTCATCACCCCAGTCATGCACTTATAGGGTTTTGTAGAGTACACTTATTTCGACCTCTAACATACCAGTAACAATGTCTCCGTTGTCGAGACACGTGACGCTCCACACGGACTGCACAGGCAGCCGTATGTCGCGCACACAGTCGCCGCCGGCCCACAGGCGCACACTGCCGTCCTCACCGCTTGTTGCGAAGCCTTGTTGGACGCCTGGGTTCATGCTGATACTGCAGTAAGACATGACGTGTTATAATTTGTAGATATTTAGGTAGAAAGAGTAGTCCCTTTCTACCTAAATATTCACAAATTCTGAAGTTAAGAGACATGTAAACGTCAAAATATAAGGTTAAGAAGTCGCTAATCATTACTTAACTTTAAGCAAAGTTTATAAACAAAACCCCTACATGAACTAGTGAGAGAGGGAGCAAACTGATTCACTCATTTGTAACTTGTCTTCTTTTTATCCCGGTATTCCCACGGGATCGAAACTTATGCGGGTGAAACCGCGGGGCACCACTAGTATTATCTATAAAAAGGTCAAAAGTTGAACATGTTATGTAAACATTCTCTACTACACTCCTACACTCTTTCGAATATTGACTATGGTCCCGACCCAACTGAGCCGATCCGAACTTTTTTCGCATTTTTCAATAATATTCGGTTCGGCCATGTGTCGGTCCGATCCGAACATTCGCACTTCGGAGTAGAACCCCTGTATTCACTGAAGTGTTAAGCAGAGGTGTTCTTACAGAACAACATCCACGTTTCACCAGTTATGTTCAAGTCCCACATATTAGGGACAACCCTATTGTATATTGACTTACCTGTAAATATAGTTAGAATGTCCATAGAATGTGTTAAGGCACTGTCCCTTGTTAGTCCAGAGCTTGATGGAGGCATCATTGGAACAACTAAGGAAGGTTTCAGGATTGGCTACGGCTAAAGCTCTTACACAATCTGTGTGGCCTGAAATACAGAATGATAATAAGCAAAATATCTGCTTACTACTACTTCTGGAGGGAGGTGGGCTGGTTGGAATAACCACCGACGCCCACCATGGCCCACGCACAATGGTCCACTTGAAGGATTAAGTGCGGAAACCAAACCCAGAACATAGAAGTAAAATAAATATAATTTGAACATGTACCAATATGAAAGAAAAAATGTACAACTTATTTTTTATTTTATATATCTGAGTAATGCTAATCTAGTGGCACATTTTGCCTTATCTTAAATTTTGTTAACATGCGGATAATGTAGTGGGCTGCCATATTGTTAATAAGTAGTATTAACAATATTGCAGCCCGTGTGCAATAGTACTAAAAAGGTTTAGACAAATCCAGTAACGTAATAATCTACTACATTATCCTATATTATTGTTATTTGTAAACGTTTTATATTGTAGATGTTTATAGTCCCATGATAAATAAAATAAAATAAACATGAAGAGGGACCCGCTTCTTGCCATGGGTTGGATATAATAAAAGGCTACTAAAAATGTCAGGATAATTGATAATGTCCCAGTTTGAAGTACTTATTCTAAATACTAATAAGATACTGCCAGCAATTTTACAACCCACAAATCTGTTGCTGAAGTAATCTATTAAGTTAGGTTTAGACGAAACCAGTGTTGGCAACACAGGCTGTGGCTGGCTTGTTATTCGCCTCGTATAAACAGATTTTCAAGACAAGCTAGCGCTGGCTGCCGGCACTGGCGGGAATAGAGCGCTGGCCTATTTTTCATACCAGTGACCTCCATTCATTTTTTTAAAACCAAACTGTGTACACCCCACAAGAATAATCCATGAATTAAATGAATCCATTTGCCTCATCTAAATAACACGGGTCAGGCGAGCGCAGGCTTGTCTAAGGACTGGCGCCAGCGTTACTGGCTTCGACTAAACCTTGCTTAGTAAATGCTCAAAACTACTCTTAAAATGAAATTAAATTTCTTCTTGTAAATATTTAATGATTAACAATGCCTTGTTTCTTTCAACATCCACAATTAATAAACCAAAATAACTAAACCATTGAAAGTTATCTTTAATATCCTTACCAGTTAAAGTAGTAATAATAGTGCCGTCTTTCATCCATAACTTAATAGTTTTGTCAGCGGATGCTGTGGCATAGGTACCGCTGAACAGCTCTATGGCTGCCCACACTGCGGCCTGGTGACCTTTGAGAGTCAATGGAGGCACGCGGGCTGCATTCACATTCCATACTCTGGCTGTGCTGTCCCAACTAGAACTGTGGAGGATGAATGTTAATTAAGTAGTAGTAATTGTATAAAGATTGAGTTGTCATCATCTCCCTAGCTTTTTCCTGACTATATTGAGGTCTGCTTCCAGTCTAACTGGATGCAGCTAAATACCAGTATTTTACATGAAGCAATTGCCTATCTGACCTTCCCAACCCAGTTATTGGGTAATACGATAGTAGATACGAATACTGAAGACCCGTAATGACTGCCAAAGATCCATGATTGACAGCCAGGATTAACGGCTTCACATGCTTTCCAAGGGACGGAGGGGTCTTGATATGTAAAGATGGTCGCCCATCCACGGACTAACCGCGACAAGTGTAGCTTAACCTGATCGATCGATCCGCGTGGCTGTTACTACAGCCACATGAGTTTTATTTTATTAATAGACTTGAAAGAAGGAGGAGGTTATGTATTTTGAAAAATTTCTATTTTTGTTGGTTTATGTTCCCTTAATTGCAAAACATGACATAACTCTGACAGTTTTTCTATTAGTGCTTTATAACTAGATAACAGAATTACATAATTCATTTTTAATTTATGTATAATATTATCTGGGTGGCTTTTGGTATGTTTTTTATTACCTAATGTAACATGCCTAGCTTGTTACATAATTATTTAACTTATCACTGTTAGTAAACCTACAGTATTTGAGATTTTATGTAGAGGGTATTCCCCAGTTAAAGAGGTGTTCTCAGATGTTAGTCACTCCAAGTATAATTTTATGAATATTCTACTGTATCTAGAATTCTGGATACAACAATGATTAAGCAATGTTGTTGTTGTTTTTGTAAACTATTTCCAGCAAAAGTATAAAATGATGTTTTTTGGTTGGTCATCAGCAGTTAAATAATAAATAATAATCATAATTATCTTTGGTTTAAAATATTCCAAATGTAATTCATGAATGCTTACTTGTTGCCCAAGATACAGGCTTGCCTAGTTTGGGGGCAATGTAAAATCTCTATAATCTTTTGAGCAATAAAGTTTTTATTATATTATTACTGCTTGAGGCTCAGAGCATTGAATGGGTTGGGTTTATGAGATTATTCAATTAACTCTTAGTTAGATGGTTTTTGTGTGTCTACCAGCTTAGATAGTAGCTAAACAGGGCATGATTTTAATAAATTAATAATATTGGGTATCTAAAACTTTCTAGAAAATCTACACAATTTCCTGCAAAACATTGCATCATTCACGTTTATCTACGATATAGATTTTTTTATGTAGTAAAGTTGCCACATGAAAACAAAGGATATTACTAACCTCAACAAAATGCCATAGTCTCGTCCAGGCGTGACACTACATACGGCGTTCTCGTGGCCCTCCAACGTCACCTGGATCGCGCCGTCCTGCAGGTTATACCCCAATATTGTATTGTCATTGCTGCCCGACACCACTAGCCCATCGGGAAACGCTTCACAAGGAGGCAGCCAGCAAACGCATGACACGAAATTCCTATGCCCTTTATACGTCACCACGTTCACAAAGTCCTTCACTCTGCAATAGAAAAGTTTTGTTAACTTTCAGATTGTTATAAACAGCGTAACGGGATAGAAATACCAACCCTTCCGGATGCCACAATTTTGCAGTCCTGTCGCGTGAAGCAGATAATATACAAAATTCTTTGGTCGTGGCCACACATCGCACGTCCAGCGAGTGGCCGCATAATACAGCACTTAATTTATAATCAGGAACAGCCATTGGAAAACGTATTTATTTTCAAAACGCAGAGAAAAATCAGAAACAATCGCGGCGAACAAAAGTTGTCATGTCATGTTGACGTAAGCTGTCATTGGTGGCAAGTTTTTTTAAAACCTTTGAAGAGTAGCAAAGTTAGGCTCGTTTTGCCATAGGGTTGGTTGGTACGTATAATAGTGTGATTCTTTCAAATGTGCACATATATTATTATTATGGAAATAAGGTAATCTATGCTTAATTTTATCGATGGCAAAAATATTTTAAAAAATATAAATATTTTTAAGCAAAAATTTATTTTTACAATCATCATAAAATTTCTGAATAAGACATTTATTACCGGCACACATTGCCGACATTCATTTTTACTATGGAGTGGGACTATGGAGCTTACAATCTGCGTTACCTACTCCCTAGAGTAAATATGTTCCTTGGTTACCTATCTGCGTTTCCTAACCGGCAACCAGTGCCATCTGCCCGCAACTTCCAGAAAGTTCACAGAAGGTTGTCGATTACTGGATTTAGATCAAGTAGAGGTCGTCGCGAGCCGCCTCAAGTAAATATTGATGTGGCCATTGAACAAGCAGTACTGAGTGATCATTATGGAGTTTGTTTCATCGTGATAGATTATTTATTTTCGTTATAGTTACACCTTTTTGTTTACACTGGGGTCACAGCAGCGAACAAATTTTTTTTAAATTCCTTATAGGAAATATTTAGATTTTATAAAATATTTTTGCCGTCGATAAAATTAAGCATAGATTCCCTCATTTCGATATGTGCACATTATAAAGAATCACACTGTGGTTTTGAGCAACCTGAGAGGAAAGTATTTTAAAACACAAAATCACTTTCTCATTTATTATTACTTTTTTTATCGCCTTTTTCTCTAACACCATATTTAACTGGCGAAATGTGGGTGCACTTATAGGTTCACTTCTGTCTAACACTTCGGGGATTACAGGCGTAATGTTATGTTAATTTATACCTATTTTTTTGCACATTTTAAAAACGTTGTGGGTGAATGTGTCCTAGGTTGATTGTACCTTTATAATTAACTATCAATAAAATTATTTTCATCTTTTTTCTTTACGTTCATTTCTGAACGAAATGTTTGATGTTGGTTTCGCAAGGCTGCCAATATAATAAAAATAGCGCGGTCATTTCAACTCAAAACACTATTTTTAGCCCACAAAGTGCATATCTTTAAATTAATAATAATTTATGGTAAATAACTTTAACGAACACGACTACAGTGTATAAGAAGCAGTAAATTATTATTCGGTAAGGTGTAATGTAAATCTAGTTATTCGGCGAAGAAAAGGCGAAGCATTGTGGTGCTACTACAGTGTGCTTGGAAAGAATTATTATTTTCTTTTCAATCGCTAAGCTGAAGAATAACAAAATTGATGTATTTTGGTTTGACAATACAGCAGCTCGGCTCGTCTCTCTACTTTCTCGCTCCGCGGCGCCAGTGTGACCGGACCGGTGACCGGTGTTACTATAGACTATACATACCTACAGTATTGTACATACGTAGTGTAAAGATGGCGTCGACGGTGTGTGTTTCTAGATGCCGACTGTTAGCAAAATTAGAAATAAATCGTGGTTTGTGTTTATCACCGATATTTAGGGATTTGTCGAATAGCAGGGTAAGTGTCTAATGTTTTTCTTTTATTTACCATGTTTTATTAGTAGTGTTTCATATATGATTGCCGATTTATAGACCGATTTTCGTATGCACGTGCATATCTATTCTATAGTTGTAGTTAGCAGCTGTCAAACGTCAAAAATATTGTTATTATTTTTAATTTGTGGTTAACAGTTTTTTTAATGATTACAAATACCAGAAATGGTAAACCTTATGACGTTTTTTAGATTTGACAATACAAAAATTACCCGCTCTGCTCGATAGTATTAAAATCTAATTAGAAATCCACATTTTTTTATGCTCTAAGTACTTACCTATTTTAGTAACATACCCCTTTAATCACAAACGTTGCTTAAAGTTAAGTAGTGATAAGTAACCAAACATTTTCGAAGTTTATACGTCACATAACTTTAATCATCGTTCATAAATAATCCCCATTATTTACATATTTTCCGTATACCGGTTAGAATATCACACTGGCTCCAAATTTTTGTCTTTCTAAGAATGAGATCATACTGTATACCTATTTTATTAAATCAAATCAAAATCAAATCAATTATCATAAATCCAGGTGGTGCAGCTAACAAACAAGATATTTATTATCATCTATATATTTACCATAGTATTGACAAATTATTTCAATTTATTTTTTCTTTAGATAAGGTAAAATATAAATATTAGCAAGGTCATCAATAGATTTTAACTTTCGGGCCTACTAATAATTAATGAAGGTAAATAAATAAATAACATCATCAATTTAGATGGGTACTTACCATAATTTATTGCTGTAAGTAGATAAGTATTTACCTACTTATGTAAGTAATTCGTGATCTAGAAAATAACCAGAGGATCTATCTGTCATCTCCCTTAAAAAATGCAAATGCGGCCAGTATTATCATTATCACCATTAAGTACCAACGGCATTGTTTTGTTTGTGTACTCAAGACCATAGATAAGACAACAAATATTTCTCATTTATTGCTTGTGAAACACTAGCACAATGTAGAATTAGGTTCCCGATAAGCGCTAATGTTTAAAATTTTTCAGAATCTAATGAGCGTTATTGTATTTTTTCTTCGAAATCTCCCACGGCGCGTTAACGCCGCGGCGTTTTTTCTTAAAATAAATCGAAGGTAGGTATAAGATGAAGAGCTCATTATTTTTGTTTACACCACACACTACATATTTCGTTCGCGACATCTGGTCAGTAGGTAATCACGTAGGCAACAAAATATTCCATGATCAATTTAGCTATTAACCAACAAACGTAGAAGTTATGATTTCCTTCTCAATTGGCTGGGGCACTAAGGGGTTTATTTACAAACGATGGGTAAAGTTAAGTGTCGTTCAAACGTCAAAAATGTATGGTTAAACAGTCACTAATTAACTTTAAGAAAAGTTTATGAATAAAGAGGTCTATCTTCTCACAGCAACAGTTACATTCCGTTATCTGTCCAGTTGACAAATGAAAGAATCACGCTTAGACAAAGTGGAAGGCGGAGGTAGGTACAGGTAGGAGACGAAACTTCTTTATATAATGTCACGGAAAACACAAATAATAATATTAGAAAAACTGTACCATCAATGATTACAAGATCAACATTTCCTACCTGTATTATGTAACTCATGCATTTCACAGTTTCACTAAACTTAAAAATATTTCGGTACCTATCACAATGCATTGACATAATGATCGATGTGCTCTTATCTGTTATGTTTTCAATGTAGATTACATGGCGATGTTTTATCCATCATAATCTACATTAAGTAATTCTGAAAAAGTAATACGTCATAAAATTATCTCACAAAGTTTAGATAATTCTCTTTACAAGTTAACAATAAGTATCAAACAGAATGCTTCTACTAGAATCACTACTCTTGACAGAAACGAAAATGTCGCCGTAACCGTCTACCAATCTTGGTGACCATTTAAAAATCTTTTGCGATATAGCCACACGAGAAAATATTCTTGTTTAAGGACACAGTACACGTGCAAAATTATATGAAGATGTGAACTTAAAGTCAGGCAAAACAAACATGTTAAGTAAAGTTTAAACACCACGTTACAAAGTTACTTGCTCTCTCCAGATCCGCTCCAAATTTTCTTGGCTTTAGTATCTCGCTAATGTATTATTCACGTTGGTAAATAATTACCTTCTCGCTCAGCAGTCCTGAATAAAGATTATTATCAATTAGACGATTATGGTAGGTATAGTACAATATTGTGGTCATTAGAGGGAGTTAAAAAGTGGCGCTTGTCACATAAATACGAGTATATGAGAAGAGACAACGTATGAAATGGAGAATAAAAGAATCGAGAGGGAAGCCTAAGATACGATGAAATGATTGTGGGGAATGATATGAGTGAAGAAGGTGTGAATAATAAGCTAAAAGCTAGCAGAGAAGAAAAAAATAACACATTGCTCCGTGTCCAATGAACATAGGACCAGGCAAGGACGAAAAGTATTGTGGCAAATTAAAAAAGCTCGGAATATCGCTTATTGAGGGAGACATAATTTGGTATTAAATAGCAGCAAGCGGCAAGAAGAAATCACAAATCATAGCACCATGGAAATAACCCACGTAGGTGTTCATTATAAAAAATCATGACTAATAAGACGAGGCACATCGGAAATTGGAAAGTTCTTCTTTTGTGGGCCGGGCCTTTGATTCGAGCCTAAATGTCTGATAGGTAACACCATGAGGAACCACACCAAAACGTTCAGTTACTTGTTAATAGATCTTCAGTTTCAGCGGTCCACAAGAGTAGACACATCGCGTGACATGACTATTAGGTAAACGACCTGTTTGTCCGTTTGGTAATTGACCTACATTACCAACAGCTTGCCAAATTCACTCTAGCAAGCATAATTCTGAATAACATGGACTCAAAAGCCTTTATACTCTTCTTTACTTCTATCTTAGATATAAGATACTAACCATGTGGTGTATTTCTCAGGTTTCTATTATTTAACCACATCAAGGGTATGACGCATGCTATTCGTCATGAAATCGCGTCATCACGAATTTCAGTTACTCAGTATTTTCCGATTTAAACCATTGCTCACATGCGTTAGATCCGATTCCTAGATAATTATGTGAATGTCAGTAGAGGAATCATGTAATGTGTTTACTATTGTCAATCAAAGACATTGGCGCCGATTGCCTAGTTCACAAACTAAACTAAATTTAAGTTCAGTGCATCTTTTCCTCTCTATTAAATTAAGAAAAAGACAGAAGATAAATATTAATTTAGTCCTGTCAAACGAAGACAATCCATTGACAAGTTTAGACATGATTAAAAACATGGCTACTATAAATACGTCAATTTACGTCAGTTGCTGACTAATTTGACAGGACTAAACTAATATTTATCTTCTTTCCTCTTCTTAATGAAATAGAAAGAAAAATATGCACTGAACTTAAATTAAGTTTAGTTGATAAACAAGGGAATCGGCGCCAGTGAAGTGTTTGTTTAATTGCAATACTAACTATAGATATCTAATCTAAAGTATTACGTAATTAAATAATATTGTTCGGCAAACCTCGGTTTATTTGCAGTTGTTTATCATTAACTGAGTCATTTTCCGTGTTCAATCAGCGTTACGGGTGAATTTGTTAATGTGATGATACTGTGGCTTCATTTAGCTCTAAAAAGTGACCATGTAGCATAATAGGTTTACTTATGTTTTGCACAATAACTTTATAACCATCATAATAAAAGGAAAAATACAGGCAAAGAGAAAGATCGAAACGATCGCGGAAGTAAGAACATGGACCACTTTAATGAAAAAGCAAATGTAGAGTTTTTAGCAGAAAAATAAGGGAGTAGAATGGCTGCACCGACATGTGCCCAGCATTTAAGTTTTGGATGTCAATGGATCAGATTATGTGTAATGCAATCTTAATTGTATAAACCAGACCACTTCTTCACTATGAACAAATGCAAGAAACACAATCGCGTTACTATCTCAATGTGCACTGCTGCAAAATATGGTAATAGTTTAGAACGCACTGAAAATGTGTGTGTTGTTGTCATATAACCATTTGAAGCAGAACCACTATGGAACGCGTAGATCTAATAATAATCGTAATGTTCACACGAATACGGGTCCACAAGTTAGTTGGTTTCATTCATATAAATAAAGATGGTTTGAACTTTGAATTTGTTTTGTTTGAATACACATTCAATTGGTATGAATACATAGATATTCAATGCAGTAATCAAGTAATTAAGAATCAAACTATACATCCGGGATAATTGTAAGATCCATAAAATTACCAGGTGGTTATAATTTTTGATTGGTTATAGCAGAGTTTAATCAAAAACTCAATTTTTAATTTGTCGTTTGATCTTTATGTTTTAATTTATGACATCACTTCGCTGGCTTCGGCTTGTTGCCAAGTGTGCATATCAATTGAGTGTTCCCTTTGTCCTGTATTGTAAGCTTGATAAGAATAAAAGAGCACTCGAGTTAAAAAGGTTGTTAGTCTCTACAGGGAAGTAATGTTAACATTATATGCTTGTAAACTGTCATTAACTACGTCGACGTAACATATTTTGAATCCATTGTCATCATTGTTGTTTTTGCTACGACTCATCTTTCAAATTAACTCTATGGAAAACAAAAGAGCGCGAGGTTAAAACCCTCATCTTTTATTAAAAAGCCAACTCTAGTTAAAAAGTACACTTTGTACCATAAACTGATGAAACGGTGAACTAAAAAACATGATTCCTACAAATGAATATCGCCAAGGTTATGCTGTAAGTACTCACAATCAATTCACGGGTCGTTGACCTTAAACTTGCCGGTTGTGTAGTGTGTAGTGGTTCATTCGATAAAAAGGGCAACGTATTTATTAGCTTATCTATTACTATGGACCTACATTTCTCTAAAAACCATAGTTATTATGCACTGTAATTCGAATCGGATATAGTTCAGCTTAGATTTCTATTTGTATTAGTATCTGGCAGATTCATTAATATGGTTGATTAGTAGCTCTAGGTACAGACGAATAATGTTTATTTTATCTGATAGCTATTTGTTAAATAAGATAACCTGTTTTTGTATGAGTTATTTTTATTTATGATGTCAATAATTTATTCCGTGGTTCAATTCGTTTATCTTTCCTTGGAACACTTACAAGCGATCGGGCCATATTTATTTACCTAATAGATTGTCAATTGACGCAGTTATTACTCTAAACAAATGCACATCAGCTGTGCCAATAATGCTTGATCTTCAGAAACGTATTGTGAAGAGCTAGTGCCAGTGGGCCAATACTTTGTATGACCCAGACCCTACACAATGTACAGTGATTCATGCGACAATCGCGTATGTTTGGAAAAATTTTCCTGTTTCTGATCGGATGAACAAAACCTCACTACCTACTATTACTATATTTATAGCTCAATCTTACAGTCTGAAAATGTGATCAAATGAGACTAATGTAAACATTTTGATACGAAGGTGCCAAAAGTATTTAAATCGAGCCACAGGGTAGCTTGACGGTTATTTGGCTAATTTAATGTTCCGACAAATAGTTTATTTTCATTCCAACGCAACTTTGCGTCTGGCAGGAATACAGCACGTCCAACAGTAATGGAATTCTTAAAGAGATTACTTTGAACAAAAATACTACAAATTGCTTCTTTTTTCCTATTTGTTCCCTTTTCTATCTAAATACAACAAGGAAGAAACATGATTGTGAAACATCTTTACTTCTATTGCGCAGTCTTAACAATTTCACTACGGGTCAAAAATCTAATAACTTATTTTTGTAACAAAAATCTTGGAATCGTGCCCAATAATTGTATAAAGGAAGGCAGACGAAATTCTGGTGCACTGCACGATAAGACATCTCTTAATGCCGATGGCAGCGATCTGATATGGAGGAAAGATTATGGAACAACAACAAGAGGCCAATTCCCGTAGTAAAAACCGTCAAAATATAGTCGCAATCTCATCTCAGCGATAATCAATGTCAAAAACCCCATAATTTTTTTTACTGATCGAGGATTGATATTGGAATGTGAACGTTTTTATTAAAATGCTAACAAAATAAACACAAAACGGGAATTGCTCTTAGATTTTATACATTAATTTATAACCTAAAACGTTTGTACCTATTCCTAAAATAACGTAACATTTCCTCCAGTTAGCGTAGTGATCCGAAAGGGTAAACGTAATACTCTTATCATGGTCCAGCAAGCAAACATTCGTTTGACACGTGATTTAGTGTCGTTGCATTGCAAGCCAGGACCATAAAGTTAGTGGTGCCTTGGCACTAGTGCAATTAGCAATTACGTAATTTTGATTGTTCATTTCTTACTGCTCATAATATAATTAACTTCTTTCATTGGATCTATCTTTTATAATTTTTGGATCAATCTTAATAAAATTCTTATTAATTGAGTAATTGCTAACACGTAGAAGCTGTCTAATATGTCAGATACTATGACTAACCGTCGTGTGTACTACTCTCATATATCTGTCTTCTACGTAGTTTCTGTAATTAATTATTATGTGTAGTCCATGCCATATGAACATTCTAAATGCTCTCTTTTGTACTGGGCTGACACAAACATTTTGTGTCTCGTTCATTAGCATTGAGGTACCTAATTAGTTAAATGCTACCAAATGGTAATTAACTAATGGAATGAATGTTCCTGTTATCTAGTTACTGCAGTTTTTGACTTGATAATTATTTGAATCTGAGTAGGGGAACGTAACGTTAGAAGGCCTTCCACAAGGTGGACCGATTACCTAGTAAAGGCCGCAGGAATCCGCTAGATGCGAGAAGCACAGAACCGGTCGAAGTGGCGGTACTTGGGGGAGACCTATGACCAGCCGTGTACGTTTTTCGGCAGAAAAAATGATGATGATGAGTAGGGGAACACCATAGAAATTATGGATGGGTTGTGTGAAAGATAATATGACTAGAAAGGAAGCGAAAACTGAGATGACGAATGATAGAGATGTTTGCAAAAAGAAAACGTGTTGTGCCACCCTAAATAAATTGGTATACCTACGGGCAGGAGGATTATGATGAATGCATGTATGTGAATCAAATTGTGATCACTTAAATGTATTTCTGTTTTATTCTAAAATCTTTCGCGGCGGTTTGCCAATTGTTATTCTAAACATTGCCACAGCTTGTCTTCATTGACGTTAATAGGCCGTAAAACAGATTTGCTCCTACCTAAATGTCAATCATTATTTCGAATATAAACGCGTTATGTTAACAAAGATTAAAAAACATTCGTTTCTCTATACCGTTTATTAACTTGTTTTATGAGGTCTTATGGAATTCATATTCTAACTAGACACTTATAATTATAATACGTAGCGACTGTGTTCCATAGGGAGGGTCTACTGCTGGTCAGATACACAAAATTCTTTAAAAAAATGATATTTCGTACTAAAGATGTGCTATTTTTGTTACCAGGAGTCGTGGTGTCGCCGTTGGCGGCCCGTGCGCCGCTCCTTCTTCACAAGTGTATGTACACATGGAACTAAAACGCCAACAAAAGTCGAGCACGAAAAATCTGAGGGTAAGGATCTAGGAAACTAAACAACCCACAGCATCCATAAAATACATTTATTACAGAAAAGAGACCATCACCAATAATACGGTACACTTTGATCGCGAACGTTAACAGCTATCTATGTTAAAAGAATACACCTAAAACTAATTTAGATACATGATTATAAGCTAAATATTTATATTAATAGTTACTATATTTACTAGCAATAATTTATTAGTGTTATTTGAATACAGATCACATTTTACGTAAGCAAAAGCTTATGATAATAATGTAGACATATTTAATTATTTTAATGACTTATTGCTATTCAAACTATCGTAGCAAGACTCTAAAACTTCAAACTCTTCGAACACCATTTCTCCGAATTTTCCTGTGGTCACTTTGCCTTGGTCTAAGTTATCGTTCACATAGTAAAATTTCTTTTCGAAGGTGTGAGCATTAGCCGCTTGTTTGTCCGCTTGCGCCGCTGCGATATCTTCCTCTGTACATTCATCTTGTTGTTCCGGGATCATTGCTTCTTTTGTAGATTCGGTAACGGTTACCATTTGTTGTAAAGCCGCTTCTTTCTTTTTAATAATAGCATCATTTTGTTTTATAGCTTCAATTTTGGATTTTACTATGTCTTTTTTAATTCCGCTGTCTTTATTGTCAAATGGAGTTTTAACAATACCTTTACTGTAGCTTTCAAGACGACAGATTTTATTTTTAACTGAATTTTCGTCATCATGTAGTAATGGGGGGTCATCTTTTGATATTTGTTTTTTGAATTTGTTTCGAGGATTTTTGCTATCATCTGTACCAGTGAGCTCTAAACGACTGCTACAGCTGTTCGATTTCACTAATTTAAATTTAAAACCTGGAAACCCCTCCGTTCGTTTGTTCTTGTCTTGGTTTTGATTTCCTGAATCTAAACTCGTAGTGGAATTTTGTTTTTCCGAAAGCATTTGCTTATGTTTATCTGCTACGAGACATGAACACTTATCTCCTCGACATTTTGTTTGACACGAATAACAATCTCTACTGCAGTTTTTTTGAAGACTCTTTATTTCTTCCATTATAGCTTTCGTCATAGGACTTACGGTTGAACCAGTTTTTGAGGTTAATACTTTTCCTCCGTAGTATGTTATTGAAGTTCCACACTCTCTTATTTTTCTTAAAATATCTGGGCTTACGTATTGACTTTCACAGCAAAAATCCTGGTTCATTGAATCACAAAGATATTCTTCACTTGAGCTATATACATTATCTTTTAAATTTTTCTGTGAGTAAGGGCTTAGCCCATCAGTTTCATATTCGTTGTTTGAGCTGAGATCTCCGCTCGACACACCACTGGAAAGACTAGCATTATCCCATTTCTTATTGCCAAAGTTTGTATCTATGGTCAGTTGTCGTATAATTTTCTTTCTACCACCATTTTTGTTGCCTTTTGTTTCTTCGTTAAGATTCCTATAAGACGTTGCTCTTCTTGTCAAACCTATGTTTTCATTAACCAACGGTGGGTCATGCGTCATAGGACTTTTCATTTTCAATGTATCTTCGAATAAGTTTCTTACTTTCTTCACCGTATCTGGGTTGGGGAGTTCTTCTTCTATTATTTCTTTGTTTACTCTTATGGGATGATAAAAGAAATGTCTTCGTACAGCATTTTTAGGCTTATCAGTGGAAGCGTTTTTATCGTTTTTCTTCAGTAAAGTTGGTGGAATTTTACATGTATCTGTATTTTTTCTAGGTGCCGGTTCAACTTTAGTACGAACTGGTTCAATAATTACGATGTTGTTATTTACCAACAGTTCCTGAAAGCTGTAATCTTGTAGATACTGTAACAACCCGTCAAACTGAGCTTCTTTGCGGTAATTAGCTATCATGCTGTTTTTGAATAGTTCTGATTTCATCACCTTGTATCTAACATGATCGAAATCATCACATCTATTTTCGAAACCCTTTGCTTTTATAAGCGTAGCTTGAGTTTTTTGATTTTGGTTATCGTCGCAACTTAACTCTACTATTTCTATCTCTGGAGTATCTCTGCATAAATCTATTTCAGATTTTACTTCACTCTTATCATAAAAGTTTGGATCACAGTCCTTGACAATTTTATCCAATGTTGATTCTTCTATTTCGGAGTCACTTTTTACTTTTTCGGTTTCATCTTTCCATAGTTGTATTTTTGCCTGACTGATTTTGCGTATGCTGTCTACAATTTTAACGCTTTCCAGAGACTTGATAATGTTTCCTACTGATATTTCTGACAAACATTTGCTGTCATCGTTCTTCTGTTGATTCTTTTCTTCTTTTACATCTCCAAAATCACTGCCGTTATTGTTGTTAAAATCTTCTTGATGAACCTTTAACTCTTGTTTATTTATGTTCTCATTGCCATCTGGATTTTTGTCTACAAGCTTTGACCAATAGTTTTTAACTGAATTTAGTTTCTCTTGATATTCAATATCGGTTTTTATTGCATTATTAAGTTTTTCTTTTACACTGCTTTCAGTTTTAGGAGGTTTAATCTCTTCTTTAACTTCAACTGGAAAATCTGGTTTCTTAGAAATTGCAGCACTTGTTTCAATGGTATTTTCCATTTTTGCTGCAATGTTTGGCTTTTTACTTTTGGAGTCGATCACCTGTAATACCTGAGGTCTCGACATAGTGGTGTTAATTTTTTTGAATGTATATAATGGTTGCTCTTGGCAATTTTTGTTGTCCTTTATTATCAACTTTGGAGGTGGTTTGTCAAACTTGTGATGCACAAATGCAATTTTTTCAGTTGTTTCTTTTCTGAGTTTTGGTATAGTGGTTTTAACAACTTTATTTAATTTAATAGTTATGAAAGGGTCTTTGGGTGTATAGTAACTGGATGTATCAATACAATTATCTGCTGTTACTTTTCTTACGTCTTTAATAGTTTCAGTAACGGGCTCCAGAACAGTTTTTACTTCATATTTTGGTTGCCTTTCTATTAAATGGGTTACTTCTGGTAGAGTTGTCTTCGTTTCTGATTCTCGTTGAGGATTCACTTCTATTCGGTTGTTATTTTCGATTGGTGTATGTGTTAACGGTGGATCTATAACAATTGTTTGGTGACCACTTAGAGGGACCAATGCAATATTAGATTCTGCTGATGTCTTGAATGATTGAACTCTTGATAAAAGTGAATGGGTATTTGTTTCTTCAGTTGTGGAGGATTTCGTTGTCGCAGAATCACTTGTTTTTACAATACTTTTTTCTACGGTGTCTGGGCTAGGTATTCGAATAATTTCGTCTTCTTCTGTTGGATCCCGTTGCCGAAGAGAATAATGTTTTTTAATTATTCCTAGTCGTGGCTTCTTGTCTTGCAAAGATTTAGTTATATTATCGTTAGACAAAGATTTTGTTATATTTATTTCTGGCCTGTATTCGGAATTAGATATTTTCAGGCTTTCCGATTTTGTGATGATTTTGTTGTTTCTTATTGTTCCTTCTATTTCATTTATCTCTCTTTCGTTTTGATGGTTATCCGAACGAAAATAATTTGTTTCTTTATCGTCAGCGTTAGAACTATCGACGGTTAAAATAGATTTTAAGTCGTCGTCAAGCTTGTTAAAGTTTTGTATTAATTGTGGTTCTGTATATTCTGGAAGGTAAATGCAATTATTTGTTTGAATTTTTATGTTATGTGTTGGCTTTGTAAAAGTTTTATTTAATTGACCGTAATTTTCAGTGCCTTTTGAAGATAGTATCTCTCGAAAATGTGTTTGTGCTATTTCATATGTGTTTTCACAAGGTATGTCCTCTGGATCTTCCTCCCTTAATTGAGCGTCAATACGTTCTGATTTTCTTAAGCACTTGCTAATATTAATATCAGGAAGCGAATAGTACTGATTTTCGATAAGGGTAGTAACAAAAGGTTCAGTTGTAATGTTTTTAGAAGTGCAGTGACTCTTTGTAGAATACGTATCACTTTCAATGTATGTGTTACTGACATAGACTTCGTTGTTCTGTTTTTTCAATATTTCGTTGAAAAGGTTGCCATTCTTCTTTAAAAAAGAATCTCTACGAATGTCAGCGAAGGTCTTTTTCTTGTTAACTTGAGTATATATGGGATCTGTCTCTTGATTATTATTTTCAGAATTTATGGTGTGCGATGCGATGGAAGTGTTTTCTTTAAATTGAGAGTCGCAATATTCGTCAATCTTTTCGGCAAGAGAATTAGCCAAGTATTCTAACTTGTGCGACTTGTCCGACGAAGCGATTGAAATTGAAATATAGGAAGTTATGCTATCCGGGGGGCTTGACACGATTTCGTCGTTTTCAGAGGCTATAGATTGTATATCATTATCGTTTTTCGATTCATCTATTTGTACGATTTCTGCTGGTATTGGACTTGTATTTTCTTCACTCTCTTTATTTTTTACAGAAATTTTGTCATAGGTTTCTGTGTAGCTTATTGGCTCAGGTTCGACTGGCTTATCCTTGTCACTCCGCGTAAGACTGTCGTTTGTAAATGATTTTGGTGTATTATTTTTCGATCTCTCTTTATCTTCGTTATCAGTCCCGTGTTCGTCCGTTGTTACATAAAGTTCTTTGCTGGGATTAGGAGATGCAATAGATCGATCTGATTCAGGTGAACTGTCTTTATAACTTTTTCTATGAGCTTCAAAATTATAGTGTTTTCTTACGTAGTTAGAATCTAAACTATCAATTTCACTCGGGTTACGGGAATGTCCGATGCTATCTTCAGACAGGTTTGTCTGTTTTATTTCTTCATTCAAGTTCGGCCAACTTCCACTTACTGATCTCGAATGATGGCTTTCGTTTCGCGAAACGACTTCTTCTTTTTCCGATCTATTCTCTGTGTTTTCTGCTTTTTCGTTTTCTTTCTGTGCGTTTATATCCCCAAAACACGAAGCGGTGCTATCAATGTATATGCTTTCCAGAACTTCCTCTTTCGTTTGGTATTTTGCACGTCCTGGCAACCTGAAATGATATACGAACTTGTGTTAAATTAACTTCACTAACTTGTGATGTTATCTTAGATACGCTTTCTCAAATATTTATGCGTTGTCCCTTTATCATTACCATTCTAACCGTGCGGTTGTTTGATAATAATTATGAAACGGCTATTATCGGAAGTGCAATATACTGTTTTACCAATGTACTGATTTATATTTATCAATCAGAATAAATAACTCGACATTATTCATTCATTTTCACAGGTTTTTGGCAAAGGTAATACATAAATGCCAGATTGCCTTCTGATAAAAAAAATATTTGCATTTAGTTCTCTAAACTGCGTAAGAATTGTGTACTATTTAACGGTTTTTAAAGACAATAGACAAATAGCGTAATGTATCCTAAGCGTAAAATGGTGTAGGTGATGGGTACACTTGTAAATTAACCAACATTCACGTCGAACAGCATCAGAATTTATTTATTTACTTCAGTTTAAAATAAAATTGACTAGTAATAAATAGAAATAAAATAAATTACCTGTCTTTGAAGCAAGGCTTGTCGAACAAGCGGGCGCGGGGTATCAACTGGGATCTCTTGCTTTTGGCGTGGTTTTGTATCTGAAGATCAGTGAAGGTTTCCTCTCTTATCACTGCCAAGCTTCGACTGCGTCGTAAATTAGCACCTTCAGGCTCTTTATGTTTACACAATCTTCCGTAGCTACCGCTGAATTCGGTATCAGAATTCGAGAAACGTTTTTGTATGAGTTCCTCTGCCGCTTTAGACCTTGTCAAATGTTGGTAAAATTCGTCCTGAGGAAGTTGTACAGGTAATTTGTAGTATTCTGCTAACTTACTCTGATACTTCTCGTGTTTTTTGTTCTTATTCTCACAAAGATCTTTATCCTTGTCTTTATCTTTTTCTTTGCCCTTTGATAGTTTCCTCTTTTTGGGACGTTCTTCTTGACTTTTCTTAGATTCTAGCGAATTTCGCGGTTTGTCAAACTCTAATGTTTCTGTAGGGTTTTCAAAATACTGTATATCACCGACGGTGTCTGCCGCGGACTTGTGCTCGTCCTGACTCGATTTCCTTTCGACAAGTTCTCGAAGGCGGCTTCTTGTTGAGCTGGTGTTGGACGTGACGCTCTCCGGCCGTTTATTGGGATATTCTAAATTGGATGACGACCGTCTGAAGAGGCTTGTCTTGATCGACCCGAAGTCGCCTTCGTCTTGACAAGAAGCCGCTGAGAAATTCTGTGCCCTTATACGGTCAACGTGATTCTGGCTAGAATACGACGCGACCGAGTCCACCGAGTGTCTGAAACGCAAAACATCATAGATTAGATTAAGATGTATTTCCTACGAGCTTGATAATATTGTTTGCATGAGATGTGTATCTTTTGGCGTGGCTGAGTTGAGTCATAGTTTTTTTTATGACATTAACTAGGTCAAATATTGATATAGGGTGACATCGTACACAATGGGTGTTTGGATAAATCCTAGAGCGTAATTTGTGGGTATCCCGGTATGATATGGGATCTCAGAGAATTAGACGATATGTGGTGTGTACGATTCTGGCACGCTGCCAACGACAAGAGCTATTTCGTTGACAACAGAAATATATGTCTGTGAAGAGCTTCTCTTTAACTATCATACAATTTAATATGTTTTGTGAATGTTTGAATTTGAAAAGTCACAACCGTTTGGCACTCGTTTAGCTTCAGTTATAATTTTATAATGATGATTGATTCATTGACGAAATTAGGTGTTTGAGGAAGTAAGTGACTTCCATAAAATTGGGTTTTCTCAAATTATTGTCATAAAGCAACGGTTTTCTATAAACCGAGTTGTAATAAATGACGTCGGGGCAAACAATAAAAAGTTATCGCCGGCAGAGTCATTCTTCAGTGGTCGGCGAAATTTTATAATCAAATTATGTATAAAAGGAGAGTATTATTATTATAATAAAAATGGCTCAAAATTATTCGTTCAAGTGGATATCTCTAGGGAAAAATTTAATTACCATATCAATCAATGGAGGCATATCCCCATAAAAAGTAGGATCTGTTAATTTTTCAACAAACTCAGAATATACGCTGTGCCATGATACTTAATATATCCTAAGATTTTTTACAAATGAAGGTGTTCAAAATTAAATATATCATAACCTATTTTCTCCTCCAAACAAATGAGTTTTGTGCCGCAAAATTCTAAGACAATATTTTAACGAGCCTTAAAGCATCTGACATCTGCAGCGAACATTTGAAACCATGCCAGAATGGGCCTGTCGGTAATAAAGAGCTGGCGCCTTATGTACTACGAGGTATGGTTATAGGACGTATGTTTAAGGATTTTAAAATTTCAGGACCCGTGCCGTGTAGCCCTTTTGCCCCCATGCTCCATATATTCTGCGTTCGAGGGTTGAAAAGTGAGATCGTAAAGTACGGCAATCATGTAAAAGCAATGAGCTGGTTTACTACCTGGGGGGTCTGCCCTTGTGATGGAGACATTTTATTCTTACCGTATTTTAGGCTTAAAGTCAGCTGTAGGAAAGATCGATAGAAACACGTGGAAAAGTACCTATTATTATTATCGTTCACATAGTAATTCCGCAAACTTTAATGTTCTATATTATGACCATTACTCAAGAGTTAAATCAAATCATAAATGCTCGTGCTAGTCGGGGGTTTACCATAACTCCATACACTCGTAATTGAACCTATAAATTCAGTGCGGAAAGCCTACGAACTTATGATACATGTATTTGTTTTAGTACAAAATGTGTTTATGCGATATACGTGGGAAATGCATGGACATATCCCGATCAGATTAGCAGAGTTCCGACGGCATCGGGCTGCTCGTAATTGGCGCATAGACTCGTGTGATGACTGCCTAATGCCTTTCATACATGTACCCGATGTAGGATCACCGGAATTCCCACGTAACATCGGAAACAAGATAAGCGGATATTCTGTTGTTCATAAAAGAGTATTGCGCGGGTATATAACGTGAAGTTATGCTCTGAAATATCATACACCAACGCGTAAGTATTCTACACGTCAGTCGTTAGTAAACTGTTGTGTTGCGTGTACATACAAATGGTAGGAAACGTTTTCTAAGAGTAATGGTTTCGCGATTCAGAGAAATTATCCTTTGAAATAGTATGAAATGCCTGTCTCGCAGTCGTCGTCGTCGTAGTGTCGTAGTAGCCTGCTGAGCATGAGGGCCTGGCTTCGATTCCCAAGTCAGGCAGTGTTATTGGGTTTTTCTATCAGGAATTTCTCAGTAGGAGCCCGGAGTCCGGAATTGTATCCGGCTGATGGCAATAGGCTCTCCCCTATTAGATACATGGGACTTAAGGTAGATGCTTCAAGGTAGCCCGCGAAATTCAAATTTTCTTACGTTTTTTACAATTTGCTGGTCAGCACTAAGTTGTACGTTGATTAAAATATGATTCGCGGCGGTAACAAATATGTATTTACAGAATTATAATAATTATAAAGTCATTAACACAACTATCTAAGATCAAGTAATCCTACTGAATGACTATTTTATGAAATCTTGACATTTTAGGATTATGCTAACTTAACAAATTGTATTACTGATTCTAATGATTATAATTCTGTAAATACATATTTGTTACGGCCGCGAATCATATTTTAATCAACGTACAACTTAGTACTGACCAGCAAATTGCAATAAACGTAAGAAAATTTGAATTTCGCGGGCTACCTTGGAGCATCCACCTTAAACATAACTGGTGAAATGTGGGTGAACTATAGGTACAGCTCTGCCTAACCCTCCTGGGATTACAGGCGTGATGTTAGGCAATGTAATATTCTTGGTAGCTCAAATACAAGCAGTAGATAATATAGGGATAAATGAAATTGCTTCATAAACCTTCCTTTAAAATATCAGCCATTCTACGACATTAAGAACAATTAATGAAAGAGTATCCCGCGAAACTGCCAGCGGTGACTTTGCACTGTGGGTTGTCTATATTTCCGCCGCCTCTCTATAAATATTCATAGTCTCGACACTCGCGAGTCTGCTATCTTTTGACAGGTCACTCGAGACTTTCTGAGCTACTGAAGCTTCCGTAACGCTTTGTAAAACGATGTTGTTTCTCAACTGTTGCTGGGGTTTAGATAGGTAAACTGATCTATAAACGTTCCTTGATAACATTTAAATGAAAACGTCTGTTATACTGGCGTGAAACCATCGACAGATACGCCAGTATGACTAGACAGCTTACGTTCCAAGCGTTTATTGAGCGTTGCTACTTTAGCACCAAAGAAATGCATCTATTTTTTTTAAGTAGTTTTCGCGAAAATAACTGCATCGCATCGAATATTTAGCATCTCATTTTGCTGCCAGTATTTTTTATCACTATTAAAAATGCACAATATCTTATTATTCGTTATCGACGACATACCTTAATATTCACATATCATGGGTTTAACCTAGAGCAAGAAAGAAAACTAATCCTAACATTGATAACTACTACAAAACATAGTCAGATTTTTACCACCATTTTATATGTAAACCCGCATTACCATAAATTCGATATCCATACATTATTATCTTTTATTTGCTGTTGTTCCTTACGGAATAAACAAAAGTACTGGCTGTGTGGGCATAGCTTCCTCTTTTATTTTTATTCATGCTTGGTCGTCCATTACGTCTACTGCTCACGTTGGCGTCATACAACATGAGATAAGTTGGTATTCGGGATTAAATTCTGTTGATTGCACTAGCTTTTATCTATAAGCGTGACGAGTGCCAGTAATTATTTATTAGATAACAAAGATTTGTTGCTTAGAATCCTAATTTATATTTTTTTTAGGTTAGTTCGGCTTTCGTGACAGCAAAAGGGTTTTTCTTTTCTTGTTATAATCTGGCCAATGTATCTGGGTCATCATGTCAACTGCAAAATTCTTTGGTTGGACTTGACTCGGCCGGTGCTTATCACCAAATAATTTGTTTGAGTGGAAAGAGAGCTTTCATATTCAGGTATTTTATTCATTCATTTGGAGAATCCACAAATTGTAAACATTGAATCGGATGAACCGATTAGCCAACAGAAGGAATATCTTGTTTTGTATTGAAATATAAATACACAACGATAAAATACTGTAACTGGGTGATATTAAACTTTACCCTAAAGCGGGCTCTTTAATGCTGTGGGAATCGTCAGCTTGCGATAAACAAACTAAGCATTTGTTAGAGACTATCTCTCCGATCACAATAGGGATTCCATAGTACTAGAGGTTGAATAGTGATAATTTTACAGACAATGATTGTAGTTAGGATGTAAATGACGATTTCGGACACTACACACAGGACGACCTCAATTTTACAGAGTGTTTCACGCAGAGAAGAACAATAGTCTATTAAGTAGAGGAAGTGAAGATTTATAATGCATCGGTACGCTCAGTTTTTCCAATTATAAATGCAAAAGGAAGCTAAAGGTATTTTCAAAACGCATGTATCATTTTTGCTTGTGTAAATAAGTCATCTACTGACAGATGATAATAAGCTTCTCGAGTTTTGGATCTCAAAATAAATAAAGTGTTACGTCGCAATGTTTGTTTTACTTTTCTCTCTCTCCGATGTGTAATGCACGCACACTCATTTTTTTCTCTCGTCTTATGAGCGTGTAATAATCTCTATTTATTCCTGTCACGTGGCGTAGCTCCGTCCTAATGCACACGCTGAAATATTCAGAACAACGCTTCAAATCGTTTTTCTTTTTCAGTCAAATAATATTTGCTAAACGAACCCGCGCTTTATTACTTTTATGGGAAATTAATACGTTTTTGAAATGGTGGGTAAGGGGTTCAAATTTCCAACTAGCCTGTTATACAGTTTTGTTTAATCGGTGAATTGTTGAACACACATTTGTGGTAAGAACCGATATGTTAACATTATTTACCCTAGTTCACGCTACAGTTCAAATATTGAGTTGCGGATCTTATTAAACTTTGTATGAAATTAAACAACATGACTACTGTCAAAACATTTACGGTAGGTATACTTTAGTCGCTATGGTCTCAGTTTACTCCACCGGAGCTAGTGGATAACTTTGATAGCTTTGACTAACGATCAATAAGAGATTTACTTTATTACTTTCAAAGAATAATAGCCTAGATCAATGGACTCCTTCTTAAAAGATTGGTCCACAATCGCAGTAGACCGGGAAAAGTGGAAGGACCCTGCAGTGGGCCAACACAGGCTCATAATAAAATAATGCAGATTACAAATACGAAGCAAGTCAATCTCTTGTCTCTATCCATCACTAGAGTGCTTAGAAGATTTTCCCTTTGACTAAGATTAAATCACATGTTAACACGTAACAGGAAATCTCTTGAGATTACTTCTGATCCAAGAAAGATTAGTTTGTCTTTGTGGTAAATGTTACCGATTATATCGAGAAAAGCGTTGTAGGGACATTAGACTGAGGAAGGGATCAATTTTATAGCTTTTATCCAAGCTTCACTATAGTTACTTCCCTAAGGAAAATCACCACTTATGTAGACCCTTACGGAAATCCCTCCTGATGGTTTGAATAAGATAAATCTTTAGATACGTAGGAAATTAGAAGGTACTCCCTAATGGATCCTCAATTCCCGAAAAGAGTCTGTCAAGCCTTCAAATTACTTTCCTGGTTCTAAAGTGCGAGCTTGAAAAGATAAACGTGACCTGACCGTAAAAAAGGCTGCACTTTAGACTATTTCGGTACCTACTTTAAGTAGACGAAGACTTGATATCTTCCGGAATACTCCAGACTAGTTGTCTACGTAACTTTCGTGATGTAAATTGATAGGTAATAGAAGACGTCGGTTTTCTGATTTATATTCCGTTCACACAAGTACAAGTGTGCTCTTGCCGTAACATATTGCTTGCACCTTCACAGTAGGCGTCTTAACTTAATTCCAAACGATCTCACGTAATTATATGTTACTTAGGTTCCTTTATTAGAAACTAATTCCTTTCTTAGGGAAGCCCGGCAGTGTGATTATGTAATAGGTTGTTACATTACTCATTCTTTGTTATCACACTCATATATCTACATTTTATGTTACTTTCAGAGTGGTTAATGGAGCTATTTTGTACATCGTTGATCCTACCATAATTTTCTTTTATTATGTTTGTACTACCGGTGAACGGTATGTTATCTTGGACATCAGGCATTTTACTTTGGGGTGATTGTAACAGATACTTGAAGTAACACTCCAAAAAAAAAACAACAATGTTTTGTGAGTTAGAAATGTATTATATCGTGGCTATTTTATATTTGCATGGCTGCCAAATTGATGACACACAAAGTCTATTGGCAACTCTTAACCAAATAGCTAGTTTCTGTTTGTATAACCGATAATTTGGAGGTGGTAATTATTCAGCGGAGCATTTATGCAAGTTTAGCGACCCAGTACAAAAAATGCTTCCAAGGATATTATACATTATGATTCAGTCAGAGTTAACTGTACATAATTGGTTTAACAATTATTTAAAACTTAAGACACGATTAATTTCTTAATTGTCTGAGCTGTGTTACTAATAGACATGCCAATCGTCTATTTTTTTTAAATACTTGATATTCTAAATTCATATACCCTGAATTAAACATTAAAATAATACAAACTATTTTGCGTCCCCGCCAAAATATAAACAGTCGTATCTCCTGTCTTAAATAACAACTTAATTTGTTATTTCAGCCTATTCAGATTTCATCGAATCTCCCAGATTACCTTCCCATCCGAAGATATAATATGACGTAAATACTTAAGGCAGAAAAAAGTACTTTTTCTCAGCGTAAGCGTCGCGGAATGCTGCCAATCGTATATTTAGAAAACCGGAAAGATGAAGATTCGTGATTCAATGTCAGAGATTATTTTGAGAAACTAAACAGATAAACAGAGTGTGGTGTTATCACATGCTGTATCTAGTATACGAGTATATATCCGTCAAACCTTTAAAAAAATACAAAATGGAAGCTCCGTAGCTAATACAGTCGATATAATATTAGGCTTTTCAAATGATTTGAACAAATAAACAAACGTCTAACTAAAGCTTCAATTGGCTATATATTTGAATAAGTTTTTAAAGCTTTTTTTATGTATTTTTTTCACGGGTTAACCGTGTTAACACGTGAAAAAAAAAAGTAACAGCCACGATGGTATGATGTTGGCAGAGTAGTTAATATTTATAAAGGAAGAGATGCTTATTGCTTACAATATTAATGTAGGTTCCTACTTTCTAGATTATTTGTGTCAATAAATAAAGTTAGGTACTTTCAATGATTATATATATTATGTACCTAAATACATTATATGATATATTGTTCTTGGCGAAGTGCTTTCCTATTCTATTTTACGTAAAAAGCTACTAAAGTACCTATCCTTTTTATAGAGGACCTACCCACATTTCTCCAGTCTTAGTCATAAAAATGGTAACAGCTGTTTTATAAATTTATTCAAAGTCCGTTTCATTAAATTGTGCTTCAACTGGCGTACGTATTTATGATAAGAGCCTTCAAGTAAACGAAATTAAATTAAACAAGTTTGACGAGCGGACGTGTTTTGTAGATGCCAAATTATTTTGTAATTTTCTTAATCTTGTAAGGAAATTGTTTGTTTTTTAATTGTACTGGCTATTGTGATACACACAATAGCCAGTAATAGCAACGAAGCACCTACCCCAAAAATGATTTTGAATTAAATGATGTGTAAAAGTGTGTAGTTTCTGCCTACACCCATGGAAAGAAGACTGAAGTTTATGTATATGTGCCAAAGTAATTCAACTGAAACTTTATCGGAGGTGGTGGAAGTAGCCGTAAATATTTAAATGCTTTTAAGCAGTTTGAATACGACTTATTCCTAAAAATATTACGTACTTAGGTACCTATCATTCGAAAGTCTGAAAGTGCAAATTTATAGATGACCTTCCAGTAGATATTGAAATGCTTATACCTAGTGCATGCTTATCTGTTGTCACTCGTCGAGTTAACGTATTAATTAACCTAATTCATATGTAAAACGCTGTCATGCTTACCTGTCAGTCACGCGTGTTTTCCATCTGTTTATCGCAATTAGGGTTGGTATGCATGAATAATTACTTCACATAATTAATGCTTATTGAATATTGTTGGACTAGATTATGAAAGATTATAAGTAGACTGTATTTTTTTTTCTTGTCGTCTTTTACTCATAATAATGGCAGTCGGAGCACTAGAATAGACGAAACAACATGATCATCCATCCCAAATCCCAGAAACTACCGACGTAACGTATATTGCCACATAAAATAAAGATGGCATGGCAACCCTGTCTGGGTACATTGTCGGCCATAATGCAATAACTTTTTGCCCACATCCGTCGTGTCCGCTTTCTTCCGGCCGTGACACCCCAGTTGCGATCTGTGCCCAGCACATAATTATTCAATTAACTTACCGCGCGTAAATATAGGGTATCAGTTTAATGGATATGGACTTGTTTGTTGTTGATACTGTAATTTTGTTGTGGGCAGAACAACAATGGCTTCGATCAATATCACCTAATAGCACGTGGGCCCTATCCACATGACTTAACAAGCCATTCGCGCTTAATATTAGCCAAAATGAAAACGAGCCGAACTATGATTGAAACTCCTGATTTTCGAATAAAGTTTTCTCATTTGTAAATAGGTAATAATATTATTATAGAATGCCATTAACACTGTTCCTTGATTTCTCTCAAAATACCGCCAAATGTCAAATCCGAAGCGATTACTACTGAAATAGCAACTAATCTATTTCGCTTTGCAGTGATATGGTTTTAGAATTTAGTTCAATAGTTGTGAATCCGACTGTCGGAGCTGTCAGTCGATTGTCACCAAACAAACTTCTGTAGGATTAGTTTGCAGAAGTTAAACGAGGAAATCATGAAGCGTTGGCTTCATCAAGATACGGCATCTAGTTTAATTTACTTTGATTTATCTGCAGCATTCGTAGCAAGATGCTGCATCAAGTATTGCGGCTTTCCGAAAGATTTTTCGGGATTTTAATCTACTGCAATCAGTCTTTTGATCGCGTTGTTGTTTTAGTAACGCAGAGTTATTCCGGCCTTTAGAATAATATATTACCTAGACGCGTAGAAAGAAGTTAAGAAAGGAGAAAATTGTTTTTGCCTTTAAGCGAAATAAACATGGCGCTGGCCAAAAGAAAATAAATAGACTTTTTTTGGGTTGTTGACCTTTACCCCTGCTAAGTTTGCTGGATTAGTACAATTAAGGAGACAGTTTTATTCTGTAGTCGTAAGACCAAGTAAAACCTGAATAAAATATTCGTTTTCACACGTCTCGAACAAAAGGTGCCAAAAGCTTGGAATTGGCACTTGTCAATCAGAACGATTCAGAACGCGTGAAATCTACGATACCTTGGAAAAATTTAAAAATATTCGGAAGAACCCAATGCAAGTTCCCTCCAATGTTTTTGTTTACCTACTATAATTTCTATTTCCACGTTAGAATGCACAAAAATGCGGACATAACGCATGTTTTCAAGTGAATAATCGTTTAAGCTGTCGCTTGCCATTTGGCTGGCATGTTAATGATCAGGAACGCACGTAGGTCCGAAATAAACTAACGTCATTCCCAGACCACCGGCGATGACAGAATGATTAATTATTTGTGCTTTTTGAAAAGCGTATTGGAGGCAGTAGTAACGAATTAATTAATTCTGTATTTCTGTTGCTATAATATGGGCCGTTAGTTACGGTAGTACGCAACGTCGAGTGATAGTAATGTATTATAGAGTTACCGTGGAAATCTATTTGTGTGCGGGAAAAAAGTAAAAAAAGTAATGATTTTATGCCAAGCGATCCTATAACGCTACGTATAATTGTACTGCACCGTGTGACAATCCGGGCTAGACTTGCGGATAGGCATAAAATAATAGATGTTTCTAACTTGTTAATGATTACAAAAGACAGTGCAGTCTATTTTCGATAGATAGTCTCATTTTAGGAACTAAATATCCACCAACAAATCGAGGAAATAAAGAAAATCCTCATAACGAAAGTTCTCGGTGAAAACCAACTTCGTTTTCATACACCCCTCACAATATCTTTTACTTATACCTAATAGGTATGAAAAGTTCTCATGAAACTTCGGCTTACAGGTATTCCAAGAATATGGCTTGTTTATATTAAGCCGCTTTTATAGCATCCACATGTCTAATTAAATGATTGTATTTCGACGAAGTTACCGTTCGGTGATTTTTAATTTCAGCTCAAAATTCTCTGGAGTTGGTACATTTCACCAATGTATAATGCGATTCTACCATCGAATTTATTCCCAGCCGAGTGTGAAACGATGTTTACCAGCTTATTGGACCAGGTGGCTGCAGTTAAGAGCTTGGTTCCGTTGAATGGCCGAAGAATTTTCATACAAAACGTTCAACTGAAAAATCTGTCACAACCACGTACGAGACTATTTGCAGTTTGCCGAGATTCTGGGTATTTCCGACTACACAAAGAGTATTTAGGTTTGCAGTACCTACCTACCTAGCTAGAGTAGCTAGGTACTTATGTTAAGTCTTTAGTATGATGCCGTGTCCAAAGTTTCGGTTCCTATCCCAAGATTAAAACGGAAAGTTTCTTCTATTCATGAAACAGTAAGTGTTCTCTCTGGGGAATGGTTTCTCAGCCAAATGTTAGTTTTGGTCGAGATTAGTTCTCGCTCCAGCATCTACTTCTAATACTTATTATCATGCTTTGTATTCCTATCATTCTCAGAAATGGATTAATTAATTTTGGACTTTACTTCAAGAGCTTGACGTAACACTCCTTTCATGTGCTAATTCTACTTTTAAACATCGCTTTTAGCAATAAGACCGCCCATTGTGTCATACTTTGTAAAATTTCTACATTTAAAGCAGTAATTTATATGGTGTACATAGTAAAGAGTATTCTAATCTAGTCTATTCTGTCACTATCAAAAGTCGATACAAATTAACACAGCAGTAGAACTTAGTGAACCCTGTTTAACTTAAGTTCTACCTACGTAACATCTAACTAGACTATTTTAGTAATATCTTTGAGCGTAACCGACATGTCCCAACGCTAACTACAAGCAATTTCACCTTAATAAGCATCTGCGGCGCGGTGGCTCTTAATCTAGTCATCTAGTAGGTGAATTTGATATCTGTATCGTTGGATATAACGTGAACAAGACGCAATTATGGTCTTGCGATATAAGTAGGTACCTATCTACGTAAATCGAGATTTGTGTAATAATGTGTTGTGTCGTTTGAGTTTTGTAATAGGTATAATAAGTGATAGGTCTTTTGCATAAGTTTAGCAGTCGCTTGTCTTTATGAGTTTCTTTAATATAAACCTGCTCTCGCAATTTTCAGTTTTTTTTTCGCGCCTTTTTACGTGGGACTTAAATATAACTGGTAAAATGAATGTAATCTATGTGGGTAATCCAGGCGTGATTTTATGTGTTTTCTGAAAGACGGATAATCCTGTAAGGAGGCAGTCATCAGAAAAATGGAAAAACGAAAAATGGGTAAATAAAGAAATGGTCTAGTAACTTAGATGTTCTGTATATCTCTAAGGCCTGATTTTTCTATCGACAGATAATTTTTATTCGTTAAATAAAATGGACGTCTGACAGTTTTTATATGGAAGAGCTGTCAAAAATTCCAAATTATTCCTCCGATAAAATTATCTGACGTTGGCTATGTTTAAGTACCTATTTCATAACATTCAGTCAAGATGTGAGTGGATAAAACGTAAAAATCCATAGTGCTCATTTAACTTAGTTACAAGTAACGAGCACCCCTTACATGCTTAACAGGCTAACGTCCAACCGGCAATCACAAAATCGCTTACATTCCTAGAAATCAATTTTGACCAAGCGCCAAACACAAGCACCTAATTAAATTACGACATATTTGTGAGCAAATGACTGAATTGCAGCCATTTACGTCGTAATCCATACAGGTTTGTTTGTCAACTCATTAAAGTTTCTCATTGACCGACAATAAAATCCAAGGTACACCACAACCGGTGCAGCCGGTGGTCTTAATCTTGTTAAATATTACCCAATGTATGTAGCGGCTTTCTTTGTATTGAGATCATAATCTGCATAATTTTCGGAGTTTTAATTTAAAGGCTTTCGAATTTATTTGTAGAGTTATTAAATGTAAAGTAGCCAAAAGCAGTGGAGCCCAGTGCTAAAGGCCGCGACCTAAGAGTTGAAGGTCGTAGTTTCGAACCCACCCAGACAGGCGCTTTACTTTGTGTAAATAATTTCATCACCACTGCTTTCAAAACGGTGAAGGAAAATATCGTGAGGAAACCGGCATGTCCTAGAACCAAAAGATTCGAAGGTACGTGACATGATCTACCAATCCGCACTGGGCTCGCGTATTGGATTACGGCCCACACCCCTTACAGAGAGGAGGCCTGTGTCCCAGTAGTGGGAACTTTATAGGTTGACTATGTAGCAGTGGTAGTTAGGATAGAGTCATATTGCTTTGTAATTAATGCGTTTACGCCATGTTTACACACTCGCAAATATTAGGCAACTTAATTAATTAGCTAAATGAAGCTTATAAACGGAAGCACAAATTAATTTTGGATCCATTTGCGGCTGGAAATGAACCAAATATCGTTTGTCGAATCGAAAATGGTTTTGATTTTCTGCGAATTTGGACGATGATAATTATCTAATTGGGAAATCTATCTATACTTACTATAGTTCGTTTTTTAATCTACGAGACTAATTTGACAGGTGTAATGTCAACCTTCTATACTAAAAAAACCGCAAGCACAGAAGACTTAAATGTCAGATTAGTCTGGTATTAAAAAACGACGAACTATATATATAATAATGAAGTTAAGTTTGTTTGAACGCGCTAATCTCTAGAACTACCAGTCGGATTTAAAAAATCTTTTTGCATTTGATAGTCTAATTGTTGAGGAAGGCTATAGGCTAATACTTTTTGCATTTGGTAGCCCAATTCTTGAGGAAGGCTATAGGCTATTTAACGTGTTATTTTCTATGATCCTATGGAGCCGAGCAAAATGATAAAAGTGAGAAAGAACGCTGAGCAATAACGAAGTGTTAGCGCAGACAAGCGATGCGATGCGATGCGATGGGGTGGGTCGGGGGAAACAAGATTTATTTATTTATTTTATTTTTTATTGACAATGGGCTCACTCTTAAAATCAATCCAGCCCAGTGGCAGGGATCTACGGTGGAACGAGCTTGCCCAGAAGAAGCCTATTCACTCTCGCCTTGAAGAGATTCGGGTTGTATGAACTCGGGAATTCAGACGCAGACAGACGATTCCACTCCTTAGCTGTGCGCATCAGAAAAGATGACGAGAAGCGCAGTAAAATCACGCGGACGAAGTCGCAGGCAGAAGTTATTACTATAAATTATAAACAGTGATACAAACGCGCAATTGCGTTGAGTGAGATTGGCAGAGTTAACAAGACAAATTGTACGTATGTAGCGATCGGGGCGATAGCTATGTTCTGAGGTACAATTTAGTCTGGAGCTGTGAATGCTTATGCGAATCCCGCACCCCCGGCCATAGGCAGAGGTTGAACACCGCGGTGGGTTTATCCGGTAAGAGTCCAGCATACCCCTCCGTCACCCCCACGATGGAGGAAGTCCATGAGCATGTCCACCGCGAAACAAAAAAAAAAAGGTACAATTTAGTCTCCGTTCAAATGTTTTGCATCCTGAATAAACTCGTAGTTATCTTAATAGATAATTGATGCTATTCTATGGTCGATCAAAACGTGTATGTTTGTTTGCGCACTTGTGAATAAGTAGGTATGGATAACAAGTTTTTTTGATTAACTATCTGACGACCTTCGAATTCTCTGTTTTCCTTCGTTATTTCCTTGAGTAGGTACAATCATGGAAATTAATAGTTATTCTGTGACTGCGACAATTTACGCTGATATAGTCATTTCGGACAATTTAAGTTGGTAGTTAATTTGCTTAACAATTAGTTTCTCTGACTGTACCTATGTTAGGTAGATACTACATTTTTATTATTATTATGTAAACGCTTTTCCTTATTCCGGACGTTAACGATGTTGCCCAAGCTTGATGATTATCATTAAGTACTTCTTCGTTTCTAGGAAGCTAGGCAGAAACGTAAAAAGTTAGCCAAATAAATTATTTTATACATTAAACTATGAATAATTTATAGTCGACTCGTTATTAGACTAGTCTAAATCAACGAAGAGAGTTATTATAACTAAGCGGTTATTAAACAATGTTCGAAACTACGTGCGAGAGAGTTTTGTTAATTAGAATTTGTGTAGTTCTACCAATGCACACATACAAGCTCCATACATATAAGCTCTAAATAATATCCAACTACCTACATTATTGAAATTGAAAATACAACAGGAACTATGAGAAAGTGAAGGTTATTTCAGTCTCCCGATGTTTTGTCATGAGAAACATATGGCTGTTCCCACGAGGCAGTATATCGACGTAATTTTTATCCTCAATGTCGACTGTTATGTTATGAGTACTTATGACTTCACGACATAGCATTGACCTTTTTATTCCTATGACATTGTTATGAAATAGTGCGTTGTTGAGCCTCGTGCACACCAGATATACCAGTGTCCCGGGACCTATCTTGAGAAAAAAAATTGGGTCGTCCGTCGTAAGACATGTAGCTCTGCATTCGTTGGCTTTCGATTTTTACCGAGACATCAAAGGCCAGAGACATTGTCGCAAGACTTGTCTTGTGTTCCGCGACATGACTGGAACAAACCTCAATAATCGTTGCAAAAACTTAAAGAGACATTAAAACGTCAAAAATGTATAGTTAAATAGACGCTAATCATTACTTAACAACAACGCCACAACATTACTTCTTTCTAAAACATCACGACGATAAATTAGTCGGACGGGAAACATGGCGTCGGAGACATGTCTGGAGAAAAGTTGCGACGTACATGTCTACAAGTGCGTACAAGGCTTTAGAAGAGATGTTGTTCTCTCCCTATTCTTCTCACGGACGGCAGTACATCCACTCACCTACAAAATTGATGTGGCGTTGAACTCGCATGTGTTCTATTTTTATTACTACCTTCGAGACAAAATATATTTTAGCTTGCGCCTTTTTCCGATATCATTCGCTCTTGTTGCCGTTTTATCGCTGAACTATTCTGCTATTTGTTCTGAGGTAGCCTTGGTTAGCCTGCAAGTGGTATATTTGTTTAAAGAGCTGAGTTTACCTACTCCTAGATCAGGCTTAGCTATTAATTCCCTGTGTGCAAGCTAAAGCACGTTCCGAGGTCTGCCAAAGCAAATATGCTGCACCTGATATGTAGATTGCGGAAGATAGCGCTTTTGTTTTAAGTTAACTTCTCATAGGTATTAAAACTTAGTCAGTTTTCCGGAACACTAACCAAGGTATAAACTCGTGACCGCAAGTTTTCTCGTCAACCCTAAGTATCGTTTCATGGCTTCGTCTGTAGAATTAGATACTAGAATAGCCAAAAAATAGGTATCTAAAACCTATTATTTCAAAATACGTACGAGTACTTTTTATTTTTATATAATTAATGAACGCATTAAACTATTGGTAAATCATTATTTTGCGGACATTGGTGTCGGTTACTCGTTCGTTTTTAGTTTTTAATTTATTCTGTCACACTTAAATTGTAGTGTGTAACTGTTTTATGTCCCAATAAAGTATTAAAAATTAAATAGAAGATCATTAACCAATGAAAATAATTGTATACTTAGTTCTTTTTAAACAAATTTGACAATGTATTGTATTATTTAATTTGTAACAGTCTCGACTCTAGTGCGAAATCACAAATCAAATAAAGTAATCGTTGACCGTAAAATTCACAAAAAATAGACTGATTGTGTAATAATATGGTTTACTGTCCATTTCGAGGTCTTTGACATTTGCCTTCATGAAGACTGTGTGTTACTTGAATTACAATTGCTGAGAGACTTTAGAATTAACAACTGAAAGAGTAACATTATTAACCGAAATATCACACCAAGGAAGACGGAAGTGAAGTAGGTAGCTATGAAGACAACAAGAAAATAATTAAAAATAAAATTGTCAATTTATGTTGATTTGGACGCTCTAATTTAATACGACTTGGATGCATAACGCTCAATCATTTCATTACATTAATTGCAACAGTGCCGTTCAATTTATTATCTTATTTTCAACTAGAAAAGATCTAAAGTCGATTACACTGCCCCACTTTTAATAGACAGTATTATTACGAATGTGTATTTCAGTCATGTTCAAGTGAAATCGATAAATTCATTGATACATTTTGTTTTGATATGTTGCCTACGTTCGTGATAGTATCGATTAGGTATATAGTACTGATTATCGTATCAGAAACATATTGATAGTAATTATCTTGTTAGTAGGTAATTCATGACATAATGCACTAACTGCTTCATTAATACTTAATGCTATCTATATTTTGAAGTGCCTTTACGTAGATAATAATACTTATTTAGATTCTCTTCTACGTACAAAATGACCTACTGTTAAATTGTTACCAACATAGTCTTTCCCGCATCCCAATTCATTTGGGTAAGCTGCAGCATGCAAGTCTATTTTATCCATATCCTTTCTCATATTTCCTTGCTATTTCATGTATCCCACAATCCATCTATCTTTTCTTTAGCCATCGACATACTATAATCAACCTATAGGTAATGTTCCCACTACTGGAATACAGGCCTCCTCTCTTCGAGAGGGAGTGGGCTGTAATCTACCGCACGAGCCCAGTGAGGGTCGGTAGATGTCAAACGCCTAAAAAAATTTTTGGTTCTAGGACATGCCGGTTTCCTCACGATGTTTTCCTTCACAGTTCTGAGAGCAGTGATGAAATTGTTTACACAAAGTAAAGCGCCTGCCTGGCTTCGAATCCACGACCTACAATTCGTAAGTCGAGGCCGGTACCACTGGGCCACCGCTGCACTCATCCATCGGCCATCTACATACTAAACATTTTTCTAGTCACATAGGTATTTACAGCTAGTAAAATATGGGTTATATTCAGCCTATATCAGAAAGGTGTAGTCATATTTAAAGGTGTGGTACACACCATCAAACTGAACAACTTTCTCCATGGGACCAATATCGTAAACGCGAAAAATTTATCAGCTGTCCCATACATTTGGGTCGAGTAAGTATTGAAGTTTTGTGTGGAACAGCTGGTATTTTCAGTTTGAATATATTATATTTTCAAAAATATGACCACACGTCTACATGCAGTATAGGTAAAAAATCGATTTAAAATTTTAATCCAAGTATCCAAATTAGTCACGAATACATGATGCGACTCGATCATGAATCGATTAGAAGGCTAAGCGAAATAATAAAATATTGATAGTATTCAATTAAACTGCCCGCATCACTGGTTTATATCGTGTCATTGTCGCTGGGTTCACAATCGTGTCAAGGGCACCCGAACAAATCGCGAAGGTTTGTTTATTTCGTTTTTAATCGGCTAATTGAAATCATCATCTTTTCTTTTAAAAATTACATAGTATAATATCGCGTTTAGTTTCTCCGAAGGGTTGGGCTGAAGTGTTATTAACGCCAGTTATGTCCCGTCTAATAGGGAAAGAATAAATCGAAAATATTTTATTTTCCAGGTAATACAGTAAGCAGGTTCACAGGTTAATAGCTAGTTGAGACGACATAAGTAGCTTAAATTACCACCTACGCCTAGGTTACAATACAACGTGTAACGTTAAATGCGCAAACCCTCAGACACCCCAACTGATTTTTAATTCAATTGACCTATTTCATAGAGAAAAAAAAAACATAAAAAAAATGTAAAGGTTTTATGTGCTGTTTTAGTTTTACTAGCAATTCTGATCGTTTCTTGCGTCTGCGACGACGCTCTATCGACGGAGGAATCGTCACCGGACCGCTGCGCCGCGCTGTCATTTGACCTATTAATAAATAGACACGGCAACGTTTTTAAAGAAGATTTTTTGAAAAATGTGACCTATATTAAAAAGTGGTTCAATTGATTCAGCTCGTTATTCTGATCAAACTATTTTCAGGTTTTGCGCATTTAATGTTACACGTTGTATATTATTTGCTAGTGAGCCTCAAACTGGACAGTCTATATCTTGGGGCTCGGGGTACGAGTTCCGGTGTGGAGACTAGGGAGCGAGCCTATTGCCATCAACCGGGCTCAAAATCTAGACTTCGGGCTGAAAAATTCCAAATAGAAAAACCCAATTACACTTGTACGACCCGGAAATCGAATCCAAGACCTCCTATTTCAACAATAGCGCTTGCAACCACTAGAGCAACGAGGCAATCCGGCCATCATTTTTCCTTTTAAAAATGAGTAGATTTTTTTTTTGTTTCCAGTATCATCTACACTTTTTATGTCAAATACATTACGTAACTACCTACTCCATAAAATAAAACATAAAACAAACCTGAACTGCGATATTAATTTTATCTGATCACCCTCTATGATGTTTAAGGAAAAAGGAAAATTCATGGTTTTCTACGAAGTTACTTACTTAGTATTCCTGCCTGTTTCTTTTTTACCTTCCTCGTTTGTGTTGCCAGTCTCAACGTAACGTCATTATCTTCTGTTTTGTCTCGTAAATTCATTTATTATTTACTTACAGTTCAAGTTCGAAGCAGGTAGTAATGTATGTGGAACAACATGTTTTGTTTGACCTACACAGCGTTTAAACCTTACTATAATACACAATGGCAAGGCTTTGCAAATCCTTTAAGTCCTTACATAAATGTTGGAACACGATCTATTAGATCATCGTGTATATATAATATTAAATCATAACGGTCATAATTTCTATTGCAATAGAGTCCAATATCGCTTGACCAGTCTTTATGTTTGTTAATTGCCGGCGTCATGTATTGCATTAATTTATCCTTACCCTATTCACTGAAAATAGCGTTCGTATTAGATATGTGTTGATTTGCATATCATTTAGCGAAAGCGTGTTTTGTAGAAGGCTGTTAACAAATCAATAGTCACGCCTTTGCTTCGTCTGAAGTCTTGGGTAATGTTGCCACAACAAAAAATATGAGAAATATACTTATATAAATATCAAAGGAAGGGTTCATGAAAAAATTAGAAGTGGTTTCGCCGGCAAAAGAAATATTAAAACGAATCTTGATTTTCTGCTGTTGAAGAGTGAACGTAAAACAAGGCAAAGGGCACAGGTTCACAAAAAAATACGAAAGAAAATAAACCTAGAAAACGGATTTGGCTGATAAGGATCTAATTAGAACAAGTTTAGTGTGTGAGGCCATTTTTATCAAAGATAAACAACCCGCTGAGCATGTAGTAGGTACACATGGTAGATAGAAATATGCAGTAGAACCTATGATGCCCTAAAGACACCAAGTTTTTTTAAGGCTTTATTCATTTGATTCACTTTATACAAAAATAACTGTTTACATCATCAACTGTCTTAAGACAAAACAATCGGCCATATCTAATACTGTGATTAGGTGAAATTAGTATTCCTGTAAGGTGTACAAAATCTATTTTCCTTCAGAAGGCAATAATTAATTCACGATAGCAAAATTTTGCTTCGCTGGTATTCGTAACCGCCTGAGGAGACTATTGCCTGACTACTGTAAACTAAGCTCAACGAATCAATACCTAGATTTAGAAATAGATTAGGTTTCCGAAATCAGTACCTACCTTATTTGTTTAGCAATCGTCCACTGCGTGATTAATGACCTTTTTAATATCGATACTGTTGAATCAATTTCAAGGTTTATTAGTTCCTTTATTTTACGGATCGTTACTGTTAATTTTAATTCTCGTGTATCATTTATTTTAATGAAGTGTATCCTCCATACCGTACCGTCCACTGACCCCCGTATCCGTTAGGAGTATCGCTGGTCAAATTGGCTGAAGTGTCTCTTTGGAACACAATTTGGTGTACTTAACTAAATTGCTTACTATGTGTTTAGGAAAACGTTTAATTTTGTTAATGCTGGCATAGACTTGGCATACGTAAACAAATATTCCTACCATTTGCAATATTTCTAACACAAATGAGACAAACAGAGTTATGTCACAAATAAATTTTAGCTCTGTTGACATTTTGACAAAGAGCTGAAGGAGCAAACAGTTTCCGCTGAAATTGTCACTTCCATTTATTCATTGAAAGGTTGAATACTTGAACGGGACCTAAGTCATCACTGAATGTAAAATGATCGACGTAGTTATTTGTCAATGATGATTGAATTTAAGCTTTACATAATAGTGTTTGGTGTTTAAAATTAAGGTAAGCAATTTGTTCCGATTGTCTCTTCATTGAAGAAGTATTTTTGTTTTCTAATGTCACTGTCTTTGGAGTAACTTCTTTCACCGTCTCATTTAGTTAAGGATCTACTGATCCATTCTGTAGTCAAGCTTTTGGAACATCGTTTGAATTGAGAATATTTTACCTTTGCTACTTGACGTCATAAGAGAGGGGCAATTCTTGTAATTTTAAGAACGTATAGTCTAATCTCAGTCTCTATCTGTCAAAAATACCTCTAAAACCCCTACATTTTTTAAAAGTTTTTGACATTGATTATTGCTGAGATGAGATTGCGACTAAATTTTGAACGTTTTTAATTACGGGAATTGGCCTTCAGCTTTTGCGTTGATATTGCGTTGTTTAGTTTCATAACTTAAACAGTGTTTTGTATAGACTCTCCAAATTCTATAGGCAATCTGATTGGTGTCTTATTGTGTCTTCATTATTACACATCGTGTTTCGACAAATGATATCCATACATAATTACGTTTTACATAATTCGATTTCTTTAATAATTGCAAAATTATTTGATAGCACGATTATTACATTTTTGTAAAATTATTAACGGAGTTTGGTACATGTTCCTGCGCTATTGCAAACTCCTGTTCATTGTTGCTGTTATTGCAATAATAGACTAGTAGACTGTACAAATAGGTAAGTTAAATTTTAATTGACACAATAACTTTTCCAACTGTTTCCTTAAACTTCTAATTCCATTTCGAAACACATTGCATTTCGAAATTGCATATCAACAATGCAGTAGCTTCCAACTTTGTTCCGTCGACTCATTCCTCATTACTTGTTGAAGTCAAGAAGAACAACAAACTGGGGAAACTGTCGCTTTTGAGATATGAGCAAAGTACATACAGGTGGCTGAAAATTCGTTACTCAAAGTATGTACTAGCTTTAGAAGTCGTATATCAAACGGATCTAGATTGCGGGGGAGTAATAAGTCCTCTTGATAGCGAATTTCATCTTGAGAGAATTGTTCATAGTCATTCAAAAGAGAATTCTTCAGGCGCTAAATAACGTCACTTCAACGCTCAAGAATTTATCTTAAACTGAAAGAGAGACGTTGATCAATGCACTCCTCTTTCTATTGGTGGAAACAGTTCTAAAGCTCTGTGCTCACTGCACGGTCACGGCATCCATCAAGCCTCTAGATGCAGAGATGCGATTGTGGTGCGCTGAAAGGAAATTATCGTTTCCTTTTTCGCTCGTGACAGAATTGTTTTTGAGCCAGTGTGCTCTGTGGATAAACAGCTTTGTGAACGTGTTTGCAACGTGTGGATATTGATCTTGAGATATTTGTGTTTTGCACGTGTCATGGGTTTGTTTGTATTTAATTTCTCGTTGTTTGATTTGTTCTTAACTGAATGAATTGACTTTTTTTGGGATGATATTAATGAATATTTTGTTGGAACCGTATTATACATATCTTTGGTAGTGTTCACACGATCTGTATTGTGCTTCTATAAAGCAAGTGTGTGCTAACAAAGGTCTGTATTATTTTAAGTTAATTGCTCTTCAGACCGTATCACGTTTCGAAATTCAATCAATTTTGAATATCATACCTTCATTTACACCAAAACCCCTCGAGCCAGGGCTTAGCATTTTTTTTTTCTATTCGGGCAAGTGTCGCTGTAATGGCCCTCTGAATCGAGGTCCGGCAGTCATATTCAGAGGAATCCAAGCGCACATTCGAACAAAAGTTAAGGAAAGGTCACACGACCAGGAATTGAATTTTCCAATAGGAAACGGATCAAGAGCCCGTTTGTGACAATATTGGAGGGAATATGAATCGAAATACCGGTTTACTGAGCAGGCAGAAATATATCGGTAAAATTTTATCAGTATTGTAGAATTGCATCGATGCCAAAAGATAGACGTGTTCTTACTTTGAAGTAGCAGACGGTAGTGCTCTGACTTTGAAGTCTTGAAGAACTCTTGACTCGTTAAGAAATCAAGGAGTATTCAGCCACTGAGCGGACAGTTGAAGAAAGTTAAACATATGTAGTATTAGCTTTTAACTTTAGTGAAAACTTTGTCTCGCCAGGAAATCAAGGGGACATAGAGAAAAGTGAGTCGCCAAAAACGTCTGAACTTTATACTAAGAACTTTACTTTTTTACTTACTAAAGCTTGCGACAAGGCAATGTAGGAAATGTTGTAAGTCATAGACAGTAAAATATATTTACTTCTAACATTGATTTTATGGTCAATCCTCAACAGATTATAAATAGATGAACATAACCTTCCATTTTCCGCAAGTAGAGCACGAAATACAAGTCAGTGCGCTCGAGTTAGTCTCATCCGAGAATAACTACCCTTAACTTTGACGGGCCAAGTTCGGACTCTTTCCAAGTTAAATTAGGACAATCAGGAGGCCCGTAAATTAAATAAAAACTTTCCAACAGATCTTGTGAATCGGTAATGTTAACAGAGGATCACACGAGAGGTTCGGTGGTAAAAGGCAAGATCGAGCCATCTTTAGTAGTTTGATAGGTAAATATATATGTAGATACTTTTTATTTACATTTTGTTGAGTACAAGCCCGATGCTATTCCCATCGGCAAAAATGACGAACTTTCATACGAACTTTCATCCCATTTAGGGGACGAATTTTCAAAAATTCTTCATTAGTGCTTACTTTCGGTATTTATGATACTCTTGTGCAAAATTACAAGCTTCTAAAGACCCAGGGGTTAAGGCTGTGCGTTGTCTGTCAGTGAATTAATCAATTTAAGATTTTCATTAAGTAAAAAGTAAATAAATTCGTGACGTTCAAATATATTTGATATAATATTAATAGTAGTTGATAGCCACACTACCCAATTGGGGCTAAGATCAGTGAAGATAGTCGTAAGAGGGTAATAATAAATCAATAAATAAATCTTCAAAATAGTTTGGAAGTAAGTATATATATATATATATATATATATATATATACATATCACCAAGTCATAAAAGGCGAAGTCTTGAAAGTCAGTTTCATGTAAATCCTGATACTCGGCTATGTCTAGCCTAAAATCGAGGAGGCGAGCATGATAACAGAAAGCTTTAAGAATAACGTGTCTAATCGCGTAGTGACATCAGCGCTGCACCGATGTTATCGCCCAGTCGAAATCTGCCAGCTAATGGCTCTGAATCGTTTAAAGGCTTGCACACAATGGCTGTTGCTGGGTATTCTTAAATATTTGTTGTTGGATACTAAGTTTTACCAAGGAGTATCGTGTTATCCAGTTACTGGGTTGTGGAGGTCAGGTAGGCAGTCGCTTCATGTAAAATACTGGTATTCGGCTGCATCTGGTTAGACTGATAGCCGACACCAACATAGTTGGGAAAAGGCTAGACAGATTGATCCTGCTATTGGAGTAATTTTTTCATGATTTGCGTTGAGTTTGCAATAGGTTATTTTTAACTACAAGAAGAAGAAAAGAAGAAGAATAAGAACAAGAAGAAGAGAGTTGAGAGTTGTTAAGAATACAACAACAATACAGTTGAGTCAAATTACTAGAATGGAATTGTATCGTTCTAGAATTTCTCTAATTTCTCCTGCTGCAATTACACGATTAATCGCAATTATCGATTCAACCATGACATCATTTTCACAATATGAAATCATGTCATTTGAATGTTCCGTAATTTGATACGGCGTTAAATTAACATATTCACACAAAATTAGTAACAGTTAGAATCTAATCATAAGGCATGCGTTTTAATTACTCAATCAAGACACGTTTATATCAGGCAAATGAATGATTTCAACGTCTTTCATATCAGAAAATTCGTTCTCGTATACAAGGTGGCAGGGACATCGACGTGCAAACTGTAACCATGGATTCAGCACATGAGTTTAGACCCCATAGCGTCGAAATTTTTGGTCGGTTATTAAAAAAAAAAATTGCTGTTCCATACGTTTTGACCGCGTAGGTATTGCACTTTTCTATGAAACAGAATATTTTTTTTTATGATAACCGACGAAAAATTTCGACGCTATGGGGTCTTAAACCCATGTGCTGAATCCATCGTTACAGTTTGCGCGTCGATGTTCCTGCCACCCTATATAAATTGAAGTATAATTGTGCGATTGGTTGCGAACGCTACTGCTAAACACGAGGTCCTGGGTTCGATTAGGAAAGTGATCGGTGGGGCAAAGTGTGGGTTTTTCTAGCAGAAATTTATCAGTAGCTAGTAGTAGTAGATTTCTGCCCGATCGATGGCAATACGCTTTCCCCTATCACATGAGACTTAAACATAACTGGCGAAATGTGTGTGTACTATAGGTACAACTCTGCCTAACCCTTTGGGGATTAGTGGTGTGGTGTTATATTATGTTATTAGAAGGTACAAACGTTGAATTTTCTTCTTTCTAAAATAGTTACGAGTACCTCTAACTTGAAAACGCTTTGCAATTGAATCCAATATTTATTCTTTTGTTTTCATGAAACGCGGACGTTGAAAGCAAAAGAAGATTCGATATTAAATTGGTTCTCAAATGGCAATGCAATATTTTCTTGAATTTTATTATTCAAGGTAGAGACAAGGAACATTGCTTGGTTCTAATAATTATTTGATGGTTCAGCCTGTCTGTGATTAAAAGAATGGCTAATATTGAAGTGCTTTTGGACGGTAAAGTGGACGGTACGCAAAAGATTCAATTTCACACCAAATTAAAATCGCCCTTCGACTTAATTGCTTTTAGAATTACCTGCCTTCGTTCCAATTTTATGATTTCAAGGACGCTCTTGATGTTATTATTCAATTATAATATCTATTTCTATAAAAGGTACTATGAACCAATTATGTATCTAGATTTTCTCTGTGATAAAGGCTGATGAGTTGTTTCGGGACGCATTATGTAAAGTTTATCTCTACGAAGTAGGTAGGTCTAGCTAACGGAATTTTTTTTTTCTTTACTGGTGTAGGTACATTTTGTAATGTTTTAAAACAGCCATTTTGATAAAGACATTCTAACAACTTACTAGGATGCGAATAGGGTAAACGCAAGTAGACTGGAAATTTATGCGATTATGAAAGGTGAACACGGTCCTCATACTGCTAATAAATGCTCAATTTTCCTTCCACACTTTCCTTCCTTACACGTGTGCTTGGCAAACATCCCCGTTCAGCGCAATCTGTATGTAAAACAACGTTGCGACAATGTGGAATTTCATGTCTGCAATGCCAAAATGACCTACCTGGAAACGAGTGAAAGAGACAGGGAGAAGATATCGTCCTGTCCCTTTTATTTGATTACAGCTTTATTGTATAGTACAGCTATATTGTATAGACAAGCAATGCCTATCAAATCGGTTAGTGGCCATGATAGTTTAGTGTATTTTGATGTCCGTGGATATCTGTAAATAAACAAGCAATGCCTGGACTGTGCTCAGTTCGGTTATGCGGGCTTTACACAAGTGACAATAACCGCAAAATTTTCTCCGTATGGAAAAAATCTACTGTCTCTAAATGGCAATTCGGCTAGGCCGCAGGTGACTTAAATCGCAAGTTCCAAAGTAGAGAAGGTTTTGACTTTTGTCGTGCGGCGACAGGCATACGGCGGGTGAGATAGACTGTTAAAATGCTCAGTCGCAGGCGATTGCCAGCCGCATGAAGGTCGAAATTTTGACTGAAAATTACCTGCGATTTTTATCGACCAGTGTAAAGCTGCTTTTCTACCAGAGATGTGCTATGCTACGTTGCTATGGATGCGTTTATGTTATCCACCAATCATATTCATTTGTCCACATAGCATAGCACTGGTGGAAACGGATTAAACTAAGCTATGTTTTTATACGGAAGGATGCGTGCTCTGGATGGGAGCTATGGATGCGCGAGTGGTGTAGCTATGTGCAGAGCAGAGTACTCCCCTTGCTTTCCCTACTATCGATGCATCGCATTGCTCGAGTTGAGCATCTTCCTCGCACAGCTACCTCGCGGCGGCGCATCTTCATAGCACATCTTACTCGCTCTGCTTCACAGCTTAGCATATTAGTGGAAACGGTCGCACAGTTTCGTAGCTTAGCTTTCACATCCTCGCAGCATAGCTGCATAGCACATCTCTCGTGGATAAGCAGCCTAAATGGGGTGGCGATTTGGTAAGCGACCAGCCGCATGGCGAAAATCGACCGAGTGTAAATCCTCCATTAGTGTCTAAAGATATGGTCCAGCCTTACTAAAACAAAAACTTAAACACTTGTTGAACGAGTGTTTAATGTCAGTGTTATGTCAAAGAGTCCATATAATTATGTCGTGATTAAAAGGTGTTTAGCCTAAACAACTGATAAACACTGTTTTGTGGTAATCAGGTGAATGTTTAATTTGACAGATTTGTTTCGGACCCTAAAACTCTCATAGCTCTTTCAGTACAGCCTACTCAAGTTGGAGTCTAAAACAATTAGAGATATCAAAAGTGATCTCATTTTCTGATAAGAAGCGCACTTTTGCTTGTGCCTGGATATCTGGGACAGGTGGTAGTGAAAGCTGGTCTGTCCCGTTTTGTCTCTGCTTGTACAATTTTATAGCGGTTCTGTTAATCATAAAATCAGTCTGATAACGTCCGCTGTTAAACACGGGGTTGTACCTAGACATATTGCTTTTACTGGTGAGAACGGAAAACATGGTGAGACGGACAGGAGATTTGAGTATACTCAGCAGTATTATACATATCTAATCAAGTATATACTAAAGATGAATGAATGCTCTAGAAGGTGATTGCTTGCTAAGTTTAACTCCGCCCTCGAAATGGAATCCCGATGGCAATTTGTGAGAAAAACTCATAAATCACTCTTAAACTCATTTTGTTGATAGCCTAATTGAAAAGAAACGGTCGTTTGCGTGAAAAAATGCACAAGATTGAAATCTTTTGTGTAATTTTACTTTTACATACTCTAGATTTTTATCTTAAATTATACAGGCTGGTATGATTTTATGTATTATTTTTGTTGTCTCCTTTAGTCTTTCTACATCTTTTTATCTATTATCCTATCGCAGGTATGCTGGAAGAGATTTCTTATGAAATAAGCACCACCTTTGCACCTATTTTTCTGTTCTGTTTTTTGTTCTGTTTATGTGTGTGTACATAAATGGTAAAATAAATAAAAAAATGACCAGTATTTTTCGATATTTCTCATATTTTCAACCTCTTCCAACAATGCAAAAGCTGATAAAAACTAACATATTCCTCGACTACTCGATAAATATTTTGTAATTCTAATCTCAATCGCGTATGGAACATATGGTACAGTACTACGCACCTAATGATGCGTGAATGATCTGTTGAACGATGAAACAACAGTTGATCTATTTAACCGCTCACTGTTACATCGGATGCTGGGAATGTTCTATGAATCAAGTAGAGCCATTGTAATTATGGTGTGGAAATTATTGTTTCTCTCATGCTGGTTGAAGAAATTATAAGAGATAATATATAAGAGAAAGGACCTGGCTTGAGAGAATCAAGTCAAGTCAAGATTCGGCTTAAGCACAAAAAATGGTTCAAAGGTTTTGAGGCATTATTATAATGGAGATCCAATCCGATTACAGTTAGAAGCATTGCCTTCATTGGCGCCGATTCCCTTGTTCACACACTAAACTAAATTTAAGTTGAGTGCATCTTTTTCTTTCTATTTCATTAAGAAAAGGACAGAATATAAATATTAGTTTAGTCCTGTCAAATTAATATACTCCATACACAAGTTTAGACGTAATTTAAAAATGGGCTACTAAAATACATCAGGTGCTGACTAATTTGACAGGACTAAATTATTATTTATCTACTGTCCTTTTCTTAATAAAATAAAAGAAAAATATACACTGAACTTAAATTTAGTTTAGTTTGTAAACAAGGGATTCTGCGCCATTGTAATATTTTTAATCGGAGTAAATCTCTTATCCTTGATAAGTCTCCTCTATCTTTCGTGACAATCATGCAAGGTTATGTCGTCACGCACAGTGATCTTATTTTTCCGAGACGTTTCAGAACCTTACACGTTCTAGAATGACCTAGCGAGTAGTGACATAATCTGAAAAAGGGTGACGGGCAAAACGGCTCAACTGGCTTTTTCTAGGACTAAAATATAAAAAGGGATCATATTTTTGGTCTGGTAACCCCGATTTCGGTAACTTATTGAAATGTTTTAGGGATGAGAAGAATTTGAGTAGCGTCGGGTTGGTACTCAGTGTTGCAGATAATATTTGTGTTTTTCTTCGCTCTCGACGTTTTACCGGTGTCTCAAGATTTTGACACCGAAAATTCGTCAGTTTAAGCAAGGTTTATACCTACTCAAAATAATTTCGCCGTCGTCGTAATGCCATTTTTACGGAGCTTGTGTGGGCCAATCTAAATATTTAAACGAAATTTTTATTAGTATGAAGTCTTGGGTTGGCAAAATTTTTCGAAAGCTGATATTATTATGAGAACCGACAATCTCTCTTCGGGATACACAAGACGGAAGTTTGAGAAAACTTTGCAAATAGCTTTATTGATCAGCCAAGGCGACAGAACATGATATTATTAGTTTTGATAATAATATTGACATAGTAAACAACTTTACTGTGATTGGGGAAAAGGTTCTTTTTGATTGCCTAGGTACAGTCAACAGCAAAAGTAGATGATCAAAATCAGAAATTCAATACTAATGAACGGAGTTCGCGTCAGAACTGTGTGGCGTCGAAGTGACTCAACAGTACGCGATTGTAAATTATACCAAACATTTACTACTAGTACAACTGCCACATAGCTGCGATCTCCGTTCATTAGGATTGAATTTCTGATTTTGATCATCTACTTTTGCTGTTGACTGTACCTAAGTTATTTCTGCGTCTACCATATCATTTATAGTATTTTATCATATATACTTTACCTTACTTGTGCTTACCAAGTGTACAAACAGGCTGTGAATGTGTGTGTAAGCGCAAGAGTTTTCGGTACCGTCCAGGACAATCGTACCACAATCGCGAAGTCGGAAGTGTGTGTGTATGTGTGAGTTATGTGCTGCCGTTACTCGTTTTCACGCACACATTCATAGGGTTTTTGTGCACTCTCTGATCACCACAAGTAAAGAGCGCGTCGCTTTGTGAGATAAAAATACTGTATCATCAGGAAAGTTAGAGGTAAAATTAAACACAAGTTTTAGTCTGCACAGTATTAGCGTTTTCTTGACTTGGAAAAACGAATAACGAACAGCTGAACAACATTAAATAGGTACCATATGTGACAACAGCAATTATTAACATAAACACCATGTATTTACTCTGTTATTCTGTATGTATATACCTAGGACTAAACTACTCTATACTACCTACTGTAAACTGTAATTGCCATTATCGCCCATAGTTATTACGTTGTCACTTAAAGTTGTAACTCTGAATTAGGGTCGTCAACTAATACTTTGTAAGAGGTGCAATAAAGTATGGTGTTAGGACTTCGGTTAAGTTAGGACTTGGGTAATATTCTGTGATCTGTGGTTCTGGCAGTAAAAGCTGTTATATCTTCTTTCGGGGGTATTAGTGAGGAGTGAATAGATTATCTTTACTAGCGGGTGGATAGTGACGAGTAGTTTTTTTTAAAGGTGCGTTACATAATCCTTACCTACCTAGATTACCTAGAGACCGAGCTAGGTAACATAACATCAGGCCTATAATCCCCGAAGAGTTAGGCATAGGTACAACTCTGCCAACAACAAACCAAACGTCAACATTTCTGGCGAAATATAGGTGTCCTAAGGGTACACCTTAAGGACACCTATATTTCGCCAGATATGTATGTCCCCTGGAATAGTGGACGAGCATATTGCCATCAACCGGGGACAAATCCAGACTTCAGGCTGCTGAGAATCCTCACTTTATTGATAGTATAACCTAATTCAATCTATGGACTAATTCAATCACGGCGTTTTCATGTCGAACATAAAAAAAACCGGCCAAGTGCAAGTCGGACTCGCGCACCGAGGGTTTCGTAATTCCGTACAATTTAAAATTATTAAAAATATTTTAATTATATGATGTAACTAATAATGTACGGTTTTCGCAATTTTTCCTTTATCTGTGCTATAAGACGTTGCTTCGTACCAAATTTCACGATTCTGAGTTCACGGGAAGTACCCTGTAGGTTTTGAGTCCCTTGCGAGTGTCGAAAATTTGCGGCATAAACGGCTGTATCTATTGATTGCGTTGGCTTAGAAGTTTGATTTTTTCACAGCTCCAAGGGTCAGTAGACCTGAGTATTTGATATAAATTCCAGCTTGATTTTTCCACGCGTTCCTGAGAAAAAGAGTCTTGACAGACAGACGGACGGACATCAAAGTGATCCTATAAGGGTTCCATTTTTTCCTTTCGAGGTACGGAACCCTAAAAAGGAAAACGAGGGTAGAAAAATCGTGCCATACTAACCTACGTCGAAAAAAAAATTATAGACGAAAAGTAATTCCTATCAATTTGGCTAATGAATACCATGACCGTTTATTACGATAGTAAACATTAGTGCCAACCCTCAATAAATAGAGCATCACTTTCACATGTAATAGCCTGACCTAACAGCTCCTAATCGTGAGTTGTATCATACCTAATTAAATAGAGGACGTGCTATGCGGACTGATTTTCTAGACTAGGCTCAAGAAAGTCTACTTACACGTCGTCGTCGTCGTCGTATACGTCGTTCATTGAAAAACAGCGTAGTATTTTTCTCATTTATTACTCTAAAAATAAATTTCAATGAATATTCTAAAGTTTGTATAACATTGCTCAGTTTTTCTTCAATAATGAAAAAAACATTATGCAAACTATCACAATAAATCTCGGAGCTAATAACTCCGTAACTGAAAACAAAAACAAACCGTTGTTCTTTTTTCAAAACAAAACAAGAACTGGCTGTTCGTTCTAGCGCTCTGTTCCACGACCCCGTTTTGATGAATTAACAAGCGGTGACGTCACTAAAATTAGAATAAGCGCGTGTGGGGAGTATCCTCGCCGCAAATTAGTTAAAAACTAAATAAATTGCATGTTTTTTAATCTGAACCTTATTTCCTCTGGTATAAGGATGAAGTTGGCTGAAGATGATAGTTACTACCCTGCAGAGCATAGTTCCTGCCGCATTGTCTCTACACAAATACGCGAGTTCGATCGTGTAACGTGATAAAAGCAGGCTGTTGATGTCATAATTCACGTTTTTTTGAGGTTTTTATAATGGTGATTGAATTTAAATTTTTAATAACATGCGATTTTAAAACTGAGGGTCAGTGACACTCATTTCTTAAATTTTATTGAATAAAGTTATACAATTGAAATAACTTTAGGCCGACTTATGCTTTTAATTCTGTTCAATGTCGACACCTTTTTCTTGAAATGCCGAGCTAAATGTCTCGATGTCAGCTCATTTATAAGCTCAAAAACGTAACAATATAAAAACCAACGATTTAGTACGGAATCTCGTCATAGAATAGAATATAGAATACCCAAGCTTTTACTCAGTGCTATTTTCAGTTTGAAACCGCTAAACGGATTTAATTTCCGCAGAATTTTATTTCTACTGGCAACAATTACATTGCTTGTTGTTTTGTTAGTGTCTAATCGGCTTACAAATTCTGAACGCGACCGTTTGTTTGTTTCCAAAGTTGTTGCAGTATCTGACATTCAAGCGCGGTTAAATTCGATTTTCCACCATTTTGAAAGGGTGTTAATGGTTATTTTGAAATAAAAATTGGCATTTTATTACTGTCCAATTTCCAGATACAAAATAAAAATATATTTATTGAAGAACATAAGAACGAAAGTTGTAAATGTACTGTATATGAAGCCATAACCTTTTATTGTAAAAACCGGTCGCGAAGACACACAAAAATTGCCTGTTCTGCAAGTTTATTTCCTTATGAAACTTTAAGTGGGTCAAGTTACTGCTTGGTTATGGTTATATGGCAACTGAATTGCCCAACAAAGTCCTCGATTTAATATATACACGAGTATAACAGCCTAACAGGTGACAGGTCAAGTCAAGTCATACGTGATTATGACGTTCAAATAACGTAATAGTTGCTTTGCACATAATCTTGCCTAATTCCACCTTCACTCTTACTTGATCTGTGACAAAACACGTTCACCTAATTACAGGACACAGGTTAATTACGACTAAAGTTTTGTGTAACATTTATTTCGTGTTTACACCATCGCCCTCGGCTATCATGTATTTAGGTAGCGTTAAAGTTAAACACGAAATGTACCTATGTAAATAAAAGACCCAAAACGGGATTATCATTTTATTTATAAACCTTACAAATGAGAGTAAAAATAGCAATATTTTTTAATGGAATTATGTAGTATCTCTAGAAACAAAAAAACAATACCTTATAAACCTACAAAAGAGAGTAAAAATAGCAATATTTTTAATGGAATCATGTAGTGTGTGTGTGTGTGTGTTTAATGGAAACAAAAAAACAGTATCTGCATAAATTGAGTGTGCTACATATCATATTTTGCTAAACAACAATATCAAACTAAAATAACTTGCTGACAATGCCGCCATTAAATTCTTGTTATATTACAGCCAATCTGCATTTTATGGGACACAATCACATAAAATTACAACAAATTATACATATATAAAGACCTATGAGCTACGATTCACAAACAATAGAAGCCGCAAACAGCTATAATAAAGTTCGAAATAGTGCACACAGCGACAAAATTACCTCATTTAAATGTACTGTTTACCTCATTACTTCAAACCTGGCAACCCTACTATACCCACACTCGCCAAATCGCTTTCTCTGGGAAACATAATGTGGTATAAGTAACCTATCTAATAAAACGAACGTACTTAAATTAAGTAAAGCAAGTAATACGGAACTATGTAATTAGAATGTAAACTTACATTAAAGCGACTGGGTTATCAGTATTCAATGCTCATGGAATTACGCAAGTTGTGCCATTAGAAAAAGGGGCAATGCGTGTAGATAGACTTTATGTGCAGTACCGTGATCGCATCACTCCCGTTACGCCGAATTATCAAAACATGCACGTAGGTCTTTTAAGAAAGAGGCAGAGAAAGTAGATTTATCAAGTAAAATCCTTCTGTGACCTTGATACAGTTTCTCCGGGAGATAAGTTGGGTAGTCACGTGTGGAATTTGAATCTCTGTGTTGGCACGGTTGTGATAATTTTCTTAAATAATTATCACGACCTGAATAACCGTGAGTACTAAATGAATTTTTGAAGGACTTTTTTGTATATTTTTGTGATAAGGATCTAGGATGACGTCATAGTGTACGCGTCATATCTATTACAAATTTGTGAGATGGAGAATTTGATTAACTTCATCGTGTAAAATGTGGTGCAGTGATTTATTTTCGTTATGTAAATCTTAACTGCAGTTGTTTAATAGATTTTAGTCACGAATTCGTTCACTATATTGCTTTAAAAATTATTACCATAAGCGAATTTTATAGCTCGAGACATGAATGAGAAGGAAGTAAAACAAACTGAAATTTGTGGTCAAACACAACAAGAGGAAATATTCTATGAACCCAAAACAAAATCAAAGCCAAAGGAAAACAAACTCAACCTAAACGATACTGACTCGAGGCAATTGGCTGGAAGATGTTCCTACTTCCGATAAACAACCATGAAATTTTCCTGCACATTACACAAGTAAGGACTATTTATCTCACGGGTTATATCGATTCCGCTTCGTCAACGTCTCTTCATCAATCTTTGTAGTCCACGAGAGCTCGCTCCGATCGCAAGCACATTAGCAATGCTTCTCAATAAACTTCGAAACTTTATTTTGCATTTATAATTCGATATTGAGCACAAAATGCTCCAAGCACTTCGCGGAAATTTTTGCGATCGACAATTTTGTTATTACGATCTTGAGGCCTCGTTGGGTCTTGTCCGATTCCCTTTTGTTAGCAGGAAATAATGTCCAGTATGGTGACAAAGAATTTTCTATTAAACCAACCACGAGAACATTAAAATTCTCTAGCGAAGTAATCTTGCAGAGGAGTGAACGATACCGAATCTTTTATCAGTTTTATCAATATTCGTATCTGAGAATGGGTACGGGAAACTCGGAATTGTCAGTGTGTCGATAGCAAATGTTTTGTAATCTGAAGTTACACGAACCTCCTTGCTCAATTCTTGTTCGACAACATTATATTTGCTGGATTTGGAAGTGTATTTGTCATGTAAGGTGACGCCAACGTCTTTAGGTGTTGTTAAAATAGCAGCAAAAGAATGGAATGAACACATTGCGGCGTTTGTCTATCGAATAGTGATACACGAAACAAAATGTTTCGCATTTTGTTTCGTGTTCCAATGCTGCAACAAAGCGCCTAAAACAAAGGTTTCGTTTACTATTGTTGCCATTTCACGAACCATCTATTAGCAAACCGCTTTTGATCCGGAAAATTGAGGAAAATTTGCTGAGTGGAATTCTCGGGTCAGATGTTTTAAGGTCCTTGATGTTATTTATACCCGGTGAAGCTAAAGATTACGATTTGTTTATTTTAGCGCGAATTGATACAACGGTTAATGTTTTGTTTCTTTTCTTAACTATAAGAAATGAATATGAAATGCTGCTCGTTGGTAAGCGCACGACTTAAAACGACTTGGTTATTCTTTGTTTAAAAAAAAAAAAAATTAGGTTTTATGGAAAGAAAAACAGGAAAAGTTCCCGGAAAATGTTCAAATTCAGGAAAAACTGAAAGTCCTTTTTGCTATGGGATTTTTGTATGACCACAGGGCAACGACTGCCGGATCAGCTAGTTAACAATAAAATGAAACGTTAAGTTCCTATGGCATTGAGGTCAACATCCATCATGCGTGCATGTAAACAATTGTAAAAAATATTTTTTCTACATTATTGTCACACAATGATGTTAGCTAAAAATTCCCATCATTCTATTAAAACTATTAGGTATATAATTAAATTGACAATACGTGAAGAAAACAATAAGCATCGTTAGGCATGTGAACAGCTAATTACAACCACTAATTGTTACATGAACAATGTTTACTAATATTAAACACAACCTGACCTTTCAAAGTCAAGGATAAGTTAAGCACAATTTAATAGAACATTACCTTTAAAAACATGTTATAAATCCCACTGATTAGGCACAGTTTCACACAAAATTTAATAAAATAAAAAAATATTCACTTTTTTTATGTCACTCGCGTGATAAGTGTGGTTGTCAGTTGTGCGCGGGAGGCTGTCGCGCGGCACCGGCGCGTCTGACCTGCGCTCGCGCATACATCACGTGCATGCACCAACAGCGCCACCCGGCCCGCCACTACGCGGACAAGTAGGGAACTAACGGGGCTTTTCACGCTCCAACGATTCACTGAATGGTTGCATCTGACGAAATGTATTGCAGCCTTATTGATAATTGTAGAAAGGCAGTTATTACAAATCTACTATACATAGTAGTTTATGTAACTTCTAGATTATTTGGTTTCAGTTTTTTGCTAAACAAAAACAAATCAGACAGTGAAACAAGTGAACTATGTTTGGGAACTACACAAAGCACGCTTGAAGCGCTGCACACTGAAATCTTATTGTGCATTCGCTCAAAGAGGGCGCGAGAAGCAAAGCAAATATGCACGAACACCTTGTTCGGCATGTAAACAGATGGACTTCGCTTGCCATTTCGTTAGGAAAATAGGAACTGGGAATCAGCCAACCTTTCCATGTATGTTTCGAATTACTGTGCACTACGGCAGTAACTCTTTCATAAATCAATATTCATGAGGGAAGTAACGTACCCGAACTTTAGTAGCGTGCGTTTTTCCTTCGCAAGTGAAAATCGTCACATTGTTGTGTACGCATTTTATGGACATCTATTACAATCATTTGCACTATTTATCTCGTATTATACCCCTATCACTTTCACTCGTTTATGATGTAATTGCGTAACTAATCGTATAAAATAGGAATCGTTGTTAAAAATGTGGTGGTTTCGAGTAATTTATTCAGTATTACTGTTGATATGCGCTATTTTTACATTTTGTTTGTGCAATGTCGTAAATGGTCGGTTAAATAACGATCATACTTGTCATGCGATGTCATAAAGCCAAAGATTTGTTTGTTGGTGAGCAAAAAGTGCTTGATAGATTCTTACGTCATTTTAGCTGTTGGTTTTTAGCATGATAAGTTACTGGATAGAAAGGGGCGTTAGTGAGCCTTCAGAAGAGCCAAAAATGAAAAGGTTTCGTAATGCGGTCGAACCATTTATGACGCGCTGTTTCTCACACGGACAACTGTACGACGCTTGTTCCCCCGTCACCAGTTTTGACTCTTCTGTTGAGATCAAAATTACAAAGTTAGTAGGATACGGGAAAGTTATATAAAAATGTGGCTGTTATTTTAGTAAATTGTGGTGTCCTACGACTTCCACGCGAATGAATTCGCTGGAAGAAGCTAATTTATGATAGAGGTGAGGCTTAATCGTGATGAATCCTAAAAAGCAGAAATGACCATGTTTCTAGTGCCACAACTTTTAAGTTGTATGTTTTTGAGAGAAGAGTGTGTATCACCTTCGAATACGGACGGTTTTATAAATCGGACAAATGTTTGTCATCCTGCGAGCAATTTTTCGACTAACACCGTGTTGAACTTATCTCAAAATCGGATAAAAATATCTGGATTTTCCTTTCAATGTCAGTGACAAAGGTCAACGTAAATGTGTTTAGGTATCGTTTACCCAACAATGCTAATATTGCAGTGCTAATATACATAAATACGGCAAATATCGTATAGAGGGTTTATGAAGGAGTCACGTTTGCCGATGTCCGGCATTGTTCGGCAATGTCCGGCAATGTCCGCCTTATCACGCGCTCACAGACACTGCCCACAGGTAATATTCCATTCATGGACAATCGTTTTACTTTTTATAGACTGATGTACAATACGACATTATGCACGGAATGGTGTGCGGTCTTCTATGCAATTTGTTAAAACTTTGTAATTGGCAATTTTTATGTTAATGTTATGGAACAAACTGGCAGTACGCGAACCTTTTGTAATAATATGCAAATTTTTGAAATATTAGGGCGAGAGTGAGGTTTGTACAATACTAATGACGGAAATTCTTCAGTTGAATTGCTTGATGGAGTAATTCAGAATGAATTCCTTTTCGTTGGGAATTCCTTACCTTTTTTGTCTAGTACGTATGAAATTTTTTGATTAAATGTTATCCCGTCGGGGGACTGCTGCTATTTTAAACTGTAATAGAACGTTAGGCTAATAATTAGAGCGGTCCCCCGACGGGACAACATTTGATCAAAAAATTTCATACGTACTTACGTAGGGTCATAATTTCAAGGTTATTTTTTTCTTTTATAGGTTTTCACGTTTATACCTTTTTTGTTCTATTTGTGGCTATTTTTTCAATCGTTTAAGCTTTTTACATTCATACTATTTTTATTATTATTTTGAGTCGGGGGTTTTTAAAATTTTTAATTTAATTTTTTATTTCATGCTTTTTGTAGGGGACTCCGGGGATTCAGGTTTTTTGTAATTCGCCATTTTGTAGTGGCGGCCATCTTGGATTTGAAATTTGTCATAGTGTATAGGATTCTACTAGTCAAGCCCTTTCATTTGATACCCATATTGAGGGAGTTGTGAAAAAAAAAATGTAATCCGCAATTTTGTGGCGGCGGCCATCTTGGACCGATTTTCATCAAACATAGCTAAGAACAGTCCCGACAAATTCACCTTTCAAACAAAAAAAACAAAATCAAAATCGGTTCATCCGTTCAGGAGCTACGATGCCACAGACAGACAGACATACACACACACACACCCCGACACGTCAAACTTATAACACCCGTCATTTTTGCGTCGGGGGTTAAATAGTGGCGTACCGCGTAGGTACTGTCTCTTTTTTATAAACGGAGGCTCCCGGGCTGAGTGATGTTGTTTCGCGTAGGAACATACTTAAGAAACTTGCAAATATTTCTTCGTTCAAGACTGATTTATTTGCAAAAGCAACGGGTGCTTAAAAGCATATTTTCAACTATTCATTCTGGTACTTAGTGTAAAGGTTTTTTAGCAAAGAATGTTTATTTTCGCACATCGTGCCTCGTAAGCATGTACTTGACCCGTCCTTGCTCAATGCTAAGTAACCTCAACTTGAACGACTTAGGTTAAGTCATGCTGTTAATTTAGATATTCACAGTTCACACACTACCGAAATTAGGTTCTAATGATACTTCAGTACTTTGGCAAGCCTTGGTGTGACGTCACAGTGTATGTAGCGTTCTTGAAGGCCGGTTTTAAAGGACAGTCGGCTGTTAGGGAAATATTGCCATTTTTGACAAACGTAATGCTGATTTGAAAATATATTATGGTTACAACTACAGAATAAACTTGCACAAAATTATTTGCCTCGTTGGTCTAGTTGTTGCAAGCGCTACTGCTGAGCATGAGGTCCTGGGTTCCATTCCCGGATCGGGCAAAGTGTTATTGGGTTTTTGCATTTGGAATTTCCTAGTAACAGCCCAGAGTCTGGATTTGTGCCCGTGTTACAAGGGACTTAAACATAAATGCCTAAATGTGGGTGTACTATGTACCCCTCTGCCTAACCCTTAGAAGATTACAGGAGTGGCGCTATGTTATGTTATACAGAGTAGATATGACAGAGGGGCATTAAATTACACTACGTATACTATACGTGTTTAGTATTAAGTAATTCGATACGACATAAAAATAAAAAGCGCCAAATATGAGAAAATATTGTTTTCAAACAAACTAAATGGCTTACGAGTCAGAATAAAACCCACCCTTGTAAATAAATTTTACGTACCTTAGATACCTAGGTAACGAAGTGGCAACGTCTTTATCGTTTTAAGATGCATTACCTATGCTTAGACATAATCAGCTGTTAGGAAAGATACATCGTGTTCAAACGGTGCAAAAACTTAAAAAATCATTTGCGACTAAACTACTGCTCCTATTTAATTGATTTTTGTTACAGAGCTTGAAAATGGTACCTAGAATAGGCAGTTTAAAGGAAAGCCCCTCTGTCGAAACTTTGTATGATCAATTTAATTTTGCACGACATCTTGATGCAACTCCTTGGTCGTCTTAAGGTTGGTCCAATGTAAGTTTTGGAAGTGGTATTTTGCATGCCAGAAGGGTCGATAGTCAAAATCAAATCAATCAAAATCAAAAGTTATTTATTCAAATTAGGCTGAGAATCAGCACTTTTCAAACGTCAAGATTACATAAGGCAGTCCCCCAAAACGCCCGCCCTTCACAACTTCCTAGTGCTTTCGTTGGGAAGAAGAATTGGCGCAAGAAACTCCCCAGCAGAGTATAAAGTCACCTTACCTTCACGAAGATTTTTCCATTAGTAAAACACCTCCTATTTCTGAACGAGTTTCCTATTCATGAGAGTCACGATCCCTGCATACGGTTGTTATTTGCTAATCCGAAGTCGACACGTCCCGACTCTATTTGCTCTTCCACTTCACAGTCTGTTTCTGCTAACTAGCAAAAAGTTGCTCTAATCTGGGGGTAATTAAAGAAAAACATGGAGTATACTTGCTGCTTTCCTACTTTTGGTATAGGAAAAGTTGAATGGGAAAGTTTATTCTTGATACTTAATTATTACTTATTGCAAAAGTTCTTGTCAACTTTGTCCTCGCATGATCTTGTTTAGTGAGATTTGGATTGATGTTGGCTAACGATATATGAGGGGCCCGTGGCGAAATAATAACAGCTGCACAGGTCGATCGATCAGGTTAAACTACGGTTGCCGCAGTTGGTCTGTGGGTGGGTGGCCATCTTTACTTACCGAGACCCCTCCGTGGTTCGGAAAACACGTTAAGCCGTTGGTCCCGGCTGTCATTTGCGGATCTTTGACAGCTGTTACGGGTAGTCAGAAGCCAAAAGTCTGACAACCAGTCTTACCAAGGAGTATCGTATTACCCAGTAACCTAATAAATAAAATAAAAATAAAACTGGGTTGTGGAGATCAGGTAGGCAGTCGCTCCATGTAAAATACTGGTATTCAGCTGCATCCGGTTAGACTGGAAACCGACCCCAACATAGTTGGGAAACGGCTAGGCAGATGATGATGTAGGCTAACTATATTTGTATAAATGCTGTTGGTTTGTAAACGCATCACTTGCGTACGGCTGGATTGATTTGACTATTTTTGGGTTTAAAATATTTGTAGTTCGGTTTTTATGGAAAGAAAAATTTCCCGGAAAATGACCATATTCGGGAAAAACTGAATATCCCTTTTTTCTGAGAGATGAGATGAGATTTTTGTATGAATTTGGCCAGGACAACGTCTGTCGGTTCAGCCAGTAACTTATGATATAACCAGTCTGACATTTTCCTCGCTGCCTCTTCCTATGGGCCTCTTTAAAGCGTGGTCAAGCTACGCTTACTTCTAGCGTGTGGACTGAAATCAAAATCAAAAGTCATTTATTCAAATTAGGCTGAGAATCAGCACTTTTCGAACGTCAAAATTACAAAAGATAGTCCCCCAAAAACGCCCGCCCTTCACTGACGATTTCAAACCATGAAAGCTATATCATCATGTCTGAATTCTAGAACTACACATACTAAATGTCGTACTATTAGGTACTATACTGGTTTTAAAGCCTTCTTTTTCAACTTTGACAACTCGCCGTTCAGTTTACCCTTCTGTAGTGAATGTTATTTTATGTTTGTTCAAAAACAAGTTCGCATCAACACTTGTTACGTCATAAACAAAGCCGTGGAGATCACCGAGCTATTAAAGGCTTATCCTAAGTCGTGGTACTGCCACCTAATCCCAGCCCACTGTTAAGGTGTCGTCGTCTCCATTGCACGCCTGGACATTTTATTGAATTAAAATTTTATAACCCGTATAAAGCTCTTAAAATACCCTTTTAGTGTTCCAACGCGATTTATAGTGTGTTCTCTTAGTTTAACGTCGGGATTTTATAGCGCAGTTTTATATTTTTTTGTACTTTGTCGTCGTACTTTGTATTTTAGTCTTTCTGTGCGGTGTTTGTTTAAATTAATTGGTCCTTAACCACTGAGAGGAAAATTGTTTTTGAACTTTTAATGGCTGTTTTATGTAGGCTAATATTAAGCCTGTATATTCATAATTTTCGTTTAAAAATATACGTCAAAGTCAAAACGTTTCTTGCAGATTAAATGTTCAAATATTGGTCGTTTCGTTTGCTTATTATACCCGCGACGACAACGACATATCAAGTTATACATTTCCAATTTTAGCTGACCTCGCAATGTATTAGCTTTTCGTACAATGAGAAATCAGCTTATACTGGAAATGTATAGCTTGATGTGTTGTGCGTACCTGCTTGATCGATTATTTTAATATAGCATCACTCGTGAAAAATAGACGACGTATGAAGATAAGATTCCACGTAAGATTCAGACATCATCAGCACTTTATACGAGAATATCGCGTTTTTTAATCATCACCTTTATCAGTCAGCGTATAACAAATATAACCTTATCTCTGTATGTTAAATAAACAAGCGTATATGTACAAATATTGCCACATGGAATGTACGTAAAAATGGCAACTTATTACTGAATGCATGAGCAAAGTGACTGTCCATTATTTTGGAGTCATGGCCGCAAATGATGCGGCAAATGAAAACAAAGAAAAAATAATTACTTATTATGGCCAGTTTCAATCACGACGTAATTGGTAAAGTAATTGAAATAAAAGCCTAGCGTTAATGTTGGTGTTTTTCCGTGAAAAATGTTTTGTTCAGTGTCCTATTGGCTGACGCAATGTTTTTTTTTAAACTTTTCTTCTGTGATTTTTGTGACATTTTCCTCAATTTTCGTATTGGTTGCTACAATAATATAATGTTTTACACATTTTTAAAATGTTCATTGGGAATTTCAAAGTGAATTAGAAAGAATCTTTAGATGGAATTGTTTTTCTACGTTTCGTATCAAAAAACTTACTTGTTTTTTTAACCAATTGTTGATACAACAGGTAGGTACTCATGATAAAAGAACAGTTTCTTGTTTTTCCAACTAGACGTAAACAAATGAAGTCAGTTGTCGTTCCGCACGGTTAGTCTAGACAACAGGGATGCTCAGTTACTTCATTATTATGCAGTGCAAATGGCAACGTATCACGAGTATTCGCGATGTCTTTCTTATCTACGACTTCTTTAATCTACGCTCTTTATTTGAACGTTTTACATTTTAAATCTTATATCTGAATTTTAATTCTTTCATGCCAGTTATATTTTGATGCTGGCAGCAATGCCAATAAGTTGCCATATATTAAATATTCCTATTCTCAGTTCGAATTTAGAATTATCAGCACCAATTTTATTCATTACTCTCATGGAAGTCAAACCTGAGTGACGGTGCAGCCGAGTGATTTCTTTAGTAATGGCAGAATAATGGACAGCTATTGTAAGTACCTTGTGTGTTACGACCACAACTGATCTTTAGAACTGACATTGCAGACATGGTGAAATAATGACAGCTCAATGAAGATGTTGCTAATTCCGCCACTTCGAATGACACTAACTTTTCATTGAATAATGACTTTTTGAAAAGAAACCTTGAATAAGACCCTGTTTCCTTGTATCTCCAAATAATGTTCATTGCAATAAAAATAAGAGACGAAGCGCACGATCAAATGTTTTTTCTCCAAAATTACTTAATAATAACAGGTGTACCTATTCAGCAATCAAACTTAAGTACAAGAATGTTTTTTTAGAAGGAAGATGATATCACTTGAAATCAAATTGATCAGCTGAGATCTTCATACAGTTGCGAATTGCGAAGGTCGGAGTTAGCGGAATTGCATTGATTTGTTCAATGCTACACTTTTTATGCAGTAGTCTGTCTCACTTTGTGTTGGTACTTCACGCTTTTATTTGATCTAGAATTGGCGTTTGTAAATTCGTACTTATTGCGTAGTATTAAGTTGTTATTAACTGTTCTATTGATCTGGCAATTTTATCTGAAAGAATTTTAATGCGGTATTGAAGAATAAACCAAACATTAGTTTGTTTCGAAGTTTAGAAAAGTTCATAATGTAATTAAGTCCTAAATTAAGAGAAAAAAAACGTGCAAGATTTTTAGTTAAGGGCTGATTGTTCAAAAGCCATATAACTTTTATTCGAGGAATAAAATTGACGTTTGAGTGTTTTTCTATGAGACAACTGTCAAAATTTCAAAATTATTCCTCGAATAAAGTTATCAGTAGATTTAAAAATCAGCCCTAAGTAACATAACAGTACGCTTGTATTTCTAAGGCTCAATTTACACAGCCGCGGCACATATTAGATACACAAATACGCAGAGGTCGCGCATCTTCTGGAGAATTATCGCGCATTCTCGGGAATTCCGGCAGTAATAAGCTCGTAACGTCTAGTTTGTACGTCAGATAATAGGGTAGCTTTCTGGGTAAAAAAAATAATTATTTTATTATATTTATTCCGTCAGTTAGATTATCGAAAAATAATGGACACGTATTTTTTCTTTTGTCAATTAAACAAAAAATTACAATGATAAAGCGTGTCAAATTTTGGGAGTAGGGGGTCGTGACGTCACGCCTTGCTAAAAAGTGTAGCAAGGCGTGACGTCACGCGGAACTTTAACGGGCGATATCTTCATAATTATTGATATAATTATCGAGCCTATTGCCATCGAATGTACACAAACCTAACTCCGGGCTACTACTAAACAAATCTAAATGCATAAACCCAATAACACTTTGCCCGGCCCGGGAATCGAACCCAGGACCTGTAGATGTAGGTTCATTAGAAAACCAGCGTCAGGCAGCATCCGTCTGACATTAATGCTGAAATGAACCTTTTTGGCGCAGCCGTGAGGCACACTATTGTTGTCTGAAACATTATTTTTTATTTTTTTATTTTGTGTTTCACGAACTGTGTCCAAATAAACTTTTTTCTGTCTTTCTTTCTTTCTTAGATCAACGAGGTAGTCGACGATTTTCATGAAGTATTTGTGAGTTAATACTAAAACACGGCTCAAATTTTGTGAGGCTATTGTTTAAAGTCTGAATAAGTTTAATTTTATTATGTTTGTGATTGCTGTTAATAGCTACATAAAAATATATCCATCATCTAATGAAAGTTTTAATAATAACGTCGAGGATGATCAACGGTGCAAAGCATTTCAGCGATGTCACATTTTACCTCTGTAATAATTTCTCCTCGAATATTTAATAAATGAAGCGAAATGAATGTACAAAATTTAATTTTATCGTCGCAGATTTCATATTAATTAAACCGTGAAAATCATGTCGGCCATCCATTGAATAATTTTACTACGAGTATTGTTGCAACGTTTTAATAATAAATTTGTCCTTTCATACAATATAAATAATACAAGCATTGTCAGGAAATTCCTCTCTCTGGAGCCCTGATGCCGGTCAGGGCTCCAGAGAGAGGAATTATCCCGATATCGGTGTGTTTTTTTTTAAATTCTTTTTGTTTATAAAAATATTTAAAAATGTAATTTATAAGTATTTAAATGAAATTAAGGGATGCAAGTATTAAATTATCATCATCTAAGGCTTTACAGCCGCGGGTGGGTCTTAGCCTGGTCAAGTATATTTTCCAACGTGACCTATTTCGGGCTTTCTCTCTCTAATTTCTCACTCCAACAGTTCTTAAATCTTGGTCTACGTCAGTCATCCAACCATCTGAGCTTGGGCCGCCCTCGATATCTCCGGCCAACCGGTTTCGTCATCATTTCAGCCCGGAATCACCCACCTGCTGAGTAGAGATCTCCCCTTTCGTCTGTCATACTTCCTTGTTCTGTGCGTCTCTCATCCAGGTGTTTCCCGCAACCTTGACGATATCGTCAACCCAGCGCGCTTTTGGACGGCCCTGGTTTCTTTGGCCTAACCTTGGCTACCATTCGGTCACAGCTTTACTCCATCGGCCATCTCTTCGTCTAGCTGGATTCCAAACGGTTTACTATCCAGTAAACGTTTAGGTGCTCTGAGGGGTAATTCTCGTAATTTTAACAACGTTCACAGTGTCTCAGTCTGTCAAAAAATACTTCTAATTTCCCTAAGTTTTGACATTTGTTTGTCGCCGAGGTGAGACAGCGACTAGAACGTTGATTTTTCGTTGCGTTTGAGCGTTTGAACGTTTTAAATTACGAGAACAACATGCAACATGTCCTGCCCATCGAAGACGTCCTTCTTGATGGTTTTAATTACAAAAGGCTCGTCGCGCCTACATCTTGTAGAGCTCACGGTTAAATATTACAAGTATTAAATGGTCCTTTACATAAGACAAGAGTCAAAACTATAATAGGAAAAATAAAAAATTGATAATTAAATTGTAGGTTATAAAATTTCATGGAAACAGAGATGTAGGGCACAGCTAGTTAATAATAAAAAGGGTCGGACCATGTAATTAAGCACTTTTCATAATAATTTGATCGTTATGCGAAGAATTATAAATTCAGTGTAATTAAACGCGGACATTAGCATTTGAAGTGCCCTTGTTACCCCTTTCAGAAGTTATGAATTTTGTAGTATCATTTCGACATTTCAGGAGATCGTTCTTCTTGTAATACGTTAAGGTGTAATTAAATTTCTGGGCTTAGATAAGACCGATGGTCTAAGAAACACCGTATCATCCCGTAATCCCATTCATTTATCTCTACAGCTGAAATCGTTTCACCGGAATTACAAGGATGAGGTTTCTAAAGGGGAAATTGCCGCAGTCAAGAATTTTGTCGATAGCTAACAGCAGTGCGATTCTGTAACCATCTCACCGTGAAAACTCAGGTGAAGTGAACGTGGAGTGAGCTGTCATTCCAACTAATGCTAGGGATTGACACTATTGACAGCTCACTCTAAGCTCACTTCACCTAACTTTTCACGGTGAGATTTTACAGAATCGATCGGCAGGACGTCTCTGCTAGCTGCAGCTTCATCTTTTTATTGAAGTATATTTACAGGTCGCAGTAATAGCCTGCCCTTTCGAAAACTAGATTCCATTCATCACTTAAGTGTAAAATATTTTAGGTATAGAAATCGAGATAGCTCCGTGGCTTGGGATTCGAAATGTAACCGATATCCAGTGGACCATTTATCACTTACAAGATTGAGGAAAATATTCATAGAAAACTCTGTTAGTAATATTTAACAATGGATAGATGGTTTTAAATAAAAGAAAATATGGTGAAAAGATGCGATGCTTCTAGTTTAATATTCAGAATAACTCCTAAAGGCTCATAGCCTGTCACTAAATGCTTTTATTTTTCAACAAGCTCAACATATTTATGGTAACAGTACGATGTTGGCAAGAGCCTATTTTTTATGTATCCTACATAAAGACTAAGGTACCGTTTCATATAGCAAACTCGTCCCTGGAGCAACATAACGAAAAACACTAGAATAGAAAATATATTAATAAAGTACTGGCATCGTCTATCTCTATAATGTTTACTCATACATCACGAACAGAGTTCAAGGTCATATTTGCTCGTTCAATCATCATTCTCCTGTCCGTATTCCATTGTGTTAATACTGTCTTTTTCTTCCATTCCTACGTCTACCTCAACCGCCATCTCTGTGTTTACTTCCATCTATAACATATCACCTTTACTCAACCCCGGATGTCCTATTCCACATTTTTGTTTACACCCTTCCCTTTTTTCAAAGTTTATTTTTGTAAGGGAATGTCCGAGCATAGAAAAGCTTCATTTTAAATTTCGTATGCATGCTAAGCACACGTCAAGACATCACGTCCCTTGCAGCTTAGAAACGTGAACTAGGTCAGTATAAAATTGTAGTTCCATACGATAGGGAGCACCCGGGTTCTTCTAAACGTTAATTTTAATCCTGTCAACTTATTTGAAGTTATGGTCTTTTTATTTTGGCTGGTTTGTATTCCATTCGGGGATTCGAAACACCAATAAATTTTAAGAGAAACATGTTTTGGTGCAGAATAAATGTTGGCTTTAGAAGGAAATACCTGAAGATATACTGAGGTACTTTCGTAGTTTTGTTGAATTTATTGTTATATTTTGAGCCTTAGATATTAATCAACTCCACAAAAAACTTACGTTAAGGCTGTCGGCCCAAGTACGCTAAATAATATTCATGTTAACATTCTGTTTTTTCATTTTTACTTCACTTTTTCGACTTTCAGGGAAACCACTTATGTATGTCCTTCATTCATTACTAAATCGTCATAGGTAACATTGATGTGTTTGTTTACTTATGAAGAGGGGACCCTCAAGCAGTTACCGTAACTCAAGTGTTCATATATTACGTCCTTTAAGGAAGCCTCCCTCGAACTTGGCAATGTGGAAAGTTCGTTTTTCGTTTGTTTCCTGAGGACGTTCTCATATTCTGGATAATTAAACCTTTTCGATGACTAGCATTGTTGTTTAGAAAGTTCTTTAAAAGGGTTTAAAGAACTGTTGTTTTAGGGTTCCGTACCCAAAGGGTAACATCGGGACCCTATTACTAAGACTTCGCTTTCTGTCCGTCCGTCTGTCTGTCACCAGGCTGTATCTCAAGAACCGCGATAGCTAGACAGTTGAAATTTTCACAAATTATGTATTTCTGTTGCCGCTATAACAACAAACACTAAAAACCAAACATAATAAATATTTAAGGGTTTTATTGCCCCTTTTTTGCTCGATATCAATAATGGCAACAGGGAGGCACTTGAAATATTCACAAAATACTCAGTTGTATTTATAATTAAATAATAAAATTAAAATAAAATAAATATTTAAGGGGGGCTCCCATATTATAACAGCCGTTATTTTTATAGATAATGGTACGGAACCCTTCGTGCGCGAGTCCGACTCGCACTTGGCCGGTTTTTTGTTCATTATCATATAGGCTTTCTAGTTCCTTTCTGATCTATATCTATTTAAACTAATAATACTTCCGAAGTTTTTTTTTGTTTGAACGCGCTAATCTCTACTAACTAAAAAATAAAATCTTTATTACACATCACGCAAAAAAAAAAAAAACAGAAAATTAAGTAATAGCGCGGGCGGACGAAGTCGCGCGCAGAATCTAGGCAGCAATAAGTAAAGTATTCGAAAGCAAGACTGCTTACTTTAGGTATACCTGCGGGGTAGTTGCGTTTTATTTTGACAGTTTTAACAAAATTCATTGCGTTTTTGAAGTGAAGCAATGGATTGGCAATTTTCTTCAGTCTTTTGGAATGTAATTAGGGTGCTTCTTCACTTCTATCTTCTTCTCTCTTTGCCTGCTAAATGTTTAACCAAAGTAGGTATTACTTACCTAATTATTACCTATTTCTCAACAGTTGTCACTGTTACTGGCTGAATAGGTACAGACGCCAGCACATCAAGCTACTACAATCTGTCAAATTTCTTTCATAGATTTTCAACTTAATCGCTAAGGTATTAAGGTTCAAGGTTGATTGGGAAAACTTGACAGTTTCGGGTAGATTGATGTGCTGGCGTCTGTACTTGTGTTCTTCAAGTACGTCATCTCATTGTTTTTTCTCTATCTACTGATAGCATATGCTTTACGAAAAACGTGATCATCATCAATGATGTGCAATTATAAGGTTATTTGTGTCTGTCTTTGATAGTAGGATGTTAGTAGGATGACAGTCGGATTTTTTTATCGAAACATTTGGTTTTTAGATGGTCTTTAGCGACGGTATTGTCCAACAAAAACTAAACTTTTTGTAGGTACTTTGGAAGAAGTGCTTTATAATACGTTTTTCTACTGTTTAGGTACTAAGTATTTGGCGTAAAAATGGTAATATTCAACCACTTCGACACTAAATGTTATTTAGTAGCATAAGTATAATCAGCCATCAGGGGGCTTGTGGCTAAGTAATAACAGCCGCACGGGTCGATCGATCAGGTTAAGCTACGCTTGCCGCGGTTGGTCCGTGGATGAGTGACCATTTTCACAAACCACAGGCCTCCTCTCGGTGAGAAGGAGTAATTTAGCACGCGGGTCCATTGCGGGTTGGTTGATGTCACATGTGGTTCTGGCACATGTCAGTTTCCTCACGATGTTTTCCTACACCGTTTTGAAAGCAGAATACCTACCAGCTGGTAATAGCAAAAAAACGTCAATTCCTTGAAATTCACTAAAAGACATTATTTTTCCGTTACTACCCAAAGCATATCAGAAGGCCAATTCTCGTAATTTTAAACGTTCAAAATCTAGTCGCAGTCTCATCTCGGCGACAAACAAATGTCAAAAACTTGTCAAAATGTAGGGAAATTAGAAGTATTTTTTGACAGATTGAGACTGAGATCAGACTGTGAACGTTCTTAAAATTACGAAAATTGCCCCTCCGATCTGTCTGGGCCAATACCTACACCTCTCACAAAACAGTCATTAAATTAGTCAAACGTAGAACCTGACTAGAAACTCATTGCAATTTTCTGCTCCCCCACTCCACTGCATATTCAATTAGCTGCATTTCAAATGCTCAAGGGTTAGATAAGAGTCCGTAGAACCGCATTTCACTTTAATTGGCATGCCCTTTCAGCCGTAATCAAAGGCAGTTCCCTAATTACAGCTGAAAAATCCCTGAATTAAGTCCTCGTTGGTACTTTAAATGTATTCATTGTAAAGTCATTTTTGTCGTTTACGCAATAAAAACGTTTATTAAAAGTCTCATTTGTTGGGATTGTCTTTTTATTATGCTTTACGGGATGATTAATGAGAGTGCTGAATTCATTTTGAATGAAGGTTTTATGGTGGCTGTCACTTAATTAAAAACACTGTTGTGTCAGTTGAGTTTCATTTGTCATTCTGTGAATGATGAGTACTCATGGGGAAGTCAGATTTTAAAACGGAAAAAAATGTTATGCACCTCAAATTCAAATTCCGCCTGTCATTCGTAGATCTTTGACAGTCGTTACTGGTAGTCAGGAAACCAAAATTCTTACCAAGGGGTATCATGGATATCATGTTGTGGAGGTCAGATAAGCAGTCGCTTCGTGAAAATGTTGGTATTCAGCTGCATCTGGGTAGACTGGAAAAAGCTAGGCAGATAATTGTACCTAAATCTCAAATAGAAATCTGAGCTGTTGTCTCCAAAAACCATTTGTAAGCTTAATCGACCATTATTTCTTAGCTCTTTTCACCGTTAACTCAAAATGGGGGTATTAAAAACTTCGCTTCAGATTAAAAGTTACCCTATTCAATAGTCTTTATCACCATCTACGAAATGGCTTTTCTTCTAGCCAATAGTTGGTCCTTTGAACTGCGCTCCTATGCCTCTGGTAACGACCCTGTTCAGCTTATTCTAGCCTAGTGTTCAGTGAAACCTTGCCAACTGAAGTGCTTAGGGCAAAATAGCCTCCATTCTGCCAATTTTCTCTCTACTTTGTTAAGTACCTAATCGTTACTTGACATTTTACAAGCAGTGTTGTTCTTTAACTTTGTCATTCTCAGAATTTCTGTCTTCTAAGATGGGTATATCGGATTTGACAGAATCAAAACCTGTGACCGTATTGGCGTGAAATTTCTTGTTTTAATATAAAATACGTCCTATGACACTCTGTAGCTTCCCATTCGTTAAAGAATTTTCAGAATAGGATCAGTAGATTCGAACATTACCCAATACTAACTCACCAATTTCCCAAAGCTAACCAATAACATTATTTATTTATTTATATATACTTTATTGTACATCACAAAAATACATAGCATAAAAAAATATCAGCTTTAGTAGTAAAAAATGGTTCCTTATTCTTCAAATAATATTGACATAAATGATGACCTCGATACTTCTTAATCAAAGTAAGATGTCTTTACAATCCTGTTAGCGAAGTTCACCTAAATTAGATAGTAACGTAATGAAACATCAACAATGTCGATCTGTCAGTGAATTAGGTCGTTCGTCTTTCCATCGCTGTAATTGCTTAATCCAGCGAGTGATTTATCTTAACAAAATCCAAATCTGCATAGCCTTTTCCCAACTTTGTTGGGGCGGCTTTCAGTCTAACCGGATGTAGCTGAATACCAGTATTTTACATGGAGCAGCTGCTTATCTGACCTCCACAACCCAGTTACTGGGTAACACGATACTTCTTGGTAAGACTGGTTGTTCGACTTTGACTTTGACGCTTATCTGACCTCCACAACCCAGTTACTGGGTAACACGATACTTCTTGGTAAGACTGGTTGTTCGACTTTGACTTTGACTTTTTGGGCTTCTGGCTACCCGTAACGACTGTCAAGGATCCTCACATCTACAATGACAGCCGGGACCAACGGCTTAGCATGCTTTCCGAGGCACGGAGGGTCTTGATATGTAATGGATATAGTCACCCATCCAATAACCAACCGCGGCAAGCGTAGCTTAAAAACTTCGATCGACCCGTGTAGCTGTTATTATTTAGACAGGACCCTCACGAAGTTTGAGTGTTATGTTAACAACAATTGATATTTTAATTCGGTTTACTACCAGCCGAAGAAAGGGTATTGGACTCATCATTACCGGTTTTTTCGGTTAACAGCTTAATATTTTTAGTTTTCTATAGCCCGCATCGTCATCCGACAGTTCATAGGTACGGGAATTTATTTATATTTTCTCTACAAAAAGAAAATGGGAAATAATAATTTCTAAGACTAACTTTGTCCAAAAGTATAATATTGTATTGACATCTCACAATGGTTGCGAACTTGCGGTCGACCTTTTATCAACTGAAAAGTATGAAAATACAGGTCCACAAGTTATTGAAAACTTCTGTTCCGTGGGTATTGAAAGCGTGAATAGACGATTACTGAAAGTTGTTGTTATGAAGATATATTTGGCATTATAGTACCTGTCTTTTTGTTTTGGAACGACGAAAGATAAAGAGTTAAGCGAAAATTAATATCTAAGTAGGTATAAATAACAATAATTAATTCTTGTTCAGTCTGCCATGCTTTTTTCCAACTATTTGGGGTCGGCTTCCAATCTAACTGGATGCAGCTGAATACCAGTATTTCACATGAAGCGACTTCAGACTCGCTCGCAGAGGCGCTGACTCCCAAAACCTAGTTGCTGGGTACCACGATACCCCTGGTTTAGGCTTGTCAGACTTTTGGGCTTCTGACTACCCTTAACGACTGTCAAAGAACTACGAATGACAGCTTAACGTTCTTTCTGTGTCAATTTATTGTTGTTGTACGTACATACATACTTGTTGTAATTTTAGTAAACTTTATTGCTTGTGGTATACTATTGTAAGTATTTATGGGGCGTTTGAGTCAAGATTATATTGTCTAGTTATGCATTTTGAAGCGCAGATAAATACTCGTAATGTGAATTTCATGCGTATTTACTAATGAATTGTTTTTTTCTTGTTTCAGGTAAATATCCTTTCAATCCTTTTCTTCGATCACCGGTAAAGTAACTTCAATTAATTAAGTTTTCAATTATTTAAAGGTTTTTATAAGAAGACCTGGAACTACAAAAAGGTTTCCAAACAACAGCTGTCTCATTGTAAATCATGCCGTCCGGCTGTCATATAATTATGTCATTCGGACGATGGAAAAGAGCCCAGTTCAGTTTATAATGTCTGTGAATTACCATATGGCAGTGCCAATTCAGTCTAAAAATATCCCGCTTTCATTGATTTTCCATTCATATTTAATTTGAAACACGGTCAAGGCTTGGAGAAAATGGATACTCAATGGATACTGAATTGATACGAATACCGTCATTTTAAAGAAAAAAAAAACCTATTTTAGGTACTCCTGGGGTTTTACGAAGTATTAGTGCCATCATGATTCCAGTCCGAAAAAGGGATGGTGCTATCGGTCATGTATCCTAGCTCCGTCTCTCTTTCCCTGGAATCATGATGGCATTAAATCGTCATACCCCAGTGATCACCATTAGCACATAGGGGTGGTCCCGGTTCCTCTTAAAATACCAACTCCGGAACCCCCCCTGAGCAACGCCTGTAAGGCACATCCCTGGAGAGACTGTAAAGAGGCCTGCCCTGAGCCTGCTATGCACGGTAGCACGTGACCACTGTGCCATCTTCTTCCCTGGGGTCACTTGGTGGGCGGACAGAGTCCCCACTCTATGCGCCCGTGACCCCAAAGGTTCAAAGGTCCATAACCTGGGCTGTTCTGCAGTTTCTGTAGCCCTTGGGCAAACTGGCTGGTAACACAGGGATAATTTTACTATACGTCACTCCACCAAGACTGAAAAAACGTAGTCATTCGGCTCGAAGGACCATTTTTACGACGGGTTTATGATGATTAGCAATCGACATAATGTCAGGAAAGGTGCCGATATTTTTTTCCCGTTAACCTGTATTGTCGCTGCTGAGCCAAGGACTCCCCCACATTTTTCCACTTTTCTTTGTGCTGTGCCTTCTCCGTTCAATCTGTTAGAAACGAGTCTAAATCGTCACGCCAGCGTTTTTTAGGCCTGTGTCGGTGACGACGCCCGTCTTCAGGTACCTACTGAGTGACGACTTTGGCCTATCTGTCTGCATGCCGATAATATTTCTTGATTAATTCCTGAAACAAAATCGCAGACAACTTTATTTTCCTCCAAACTAAAGTGTTCCACTAACTAGTATTTGACAAACTGTTTCGTAGTTAATTTGCTTTTGATCTCCAGCTCTCTTTGTGAGCTCGCGAACGGCTCGGAATGCCTGCTAATATTAACTTAGTTCTTTAATGGAGCAGTTTTTGCGAACTGAACATTTTTGCTAATTGGAGGATTTCTTTCGAAATTGTTGTGTGTTCGGGCGTTTGCTCAGTTAATTTACTTAGGAACATTCATTGGTAGTTGATGTGAAAAGTCGTTAAAAACTTTTTTCGATCAAAATATGTATTATACGTTTATTGGCTTTAGTTAGGGCACAGTATGATCACGATATTGTTTGCCATGGTCTCTACGCAATAAAAACTTCTCACATAAAAGATATTCGTTCTTAGAAGTGATTACAATTACACAAAGTAATAAAACCTCTTTTGACTTTTCGACCCAAATTATCCATTATCTTCCCACTAAGTCTCCAAAGAGACTGCGGACTTTATTATCCCAAGTGAGCAAGCTTAACTTGGGGATGAAAATAAAGTGACATTCGCTTGTACCTCTTAAATCATTTCCTTATCTACTCCATACTGCATAAGTAGTAATAAGTTTTGCGAATTTTTAACCAGAATTTTTCTTGGACGTGAATCTAATTCCGTTGCCTTGATTGCCTGCACAGAAAATGTTGGTGAAGTAGTTTTTGAATTTCGAATTTAACGTTGCATTTTGTATCTAACTAAAAAGAGGCTTTATTACGTCGTGTTCCAATTTAAAAATGCTGTCAACCATAGACAAAAAAAATAGGATTGCCTTGTGTCCACAGATTGTTGCTTCTGCATGATTGCCTACTTATACTAAAATTATCTTTGTTTAGATTTTAGTTTAGCCGGCGTGTTTGTTATTTCAAAACGATTTCACGCACTAAGACGTGCATTGCTTAGTTTAAAGTCATGTAGCAAAGGCCTTTTTTTAAAAGTAGATTCTAAACACACGCACGTAAAGATTTTTTGATTCGATATTATATCGAATCAAAAAGAGAACGGTATCCTAGTGACGTCTGCAATCTACATGATTTCATAGATATTGGTGTTCGTCCCTGAAACATAATCCCTTAGTCCCTTCCAATGGCACACATGGGAAGTGACGGGAAGATTTATTTGTAACCGGGTCCACACGACGTGGACACGGACACGTCACATGATATTTAAGGGACAAAACCATTTTCGTTGACGCTTTTAATACCAGCTGGAATTTTTTGTTACAACAATTTAATGTTTGTTTTTTTTTCTTGGTTTAAATTAGAACCTGAAACCCGGTGAAAGCTAGATTTGTATGAATGGGCTCACCCTCTGTTATATACTCGTCGGACATAAACGTTACCGGCGAAATGTGGGAATACAGGCTTTACTTCCTATCCTACTAATATTATAAACGTGAAAGTTTGTATGGATGGATGGATGGATGTTTGTTACTTTGTTACTCTTTCACGCAAAAACTACTAAACGGATTTGGATGAAATTTGGCACACAGATGGTTTATTACCAGGATTAACATATAGGATACTTTTTATCCCGATATTCCCACGGGATCGAAACTTATGCGGGTGAAACCGCGGGGCGCAGCTAGTAAGTAATAAAATTTAATTTCACTAAATAAATCTAACTGCCTCGTCGGTCTAGAGGTCGCAAGCGTTGCTACTGAGCACGAGGGCTTCGATTCCCGGGTCGAGCAAAGGGTTACTGTGTTTTCCATGTGGAATTCCTCAGTAACAGCTCGGGATCTGGATTTGTGCCAGGTTGATGGCCATAGGCTCGCCCCCTTATTACATGGGACTTTAACATAACTGACGAAATGAGTACACCTCTGCCGAACCCTTTGGGGAAGCAGGCGTGATGTTATATTATGTTAATAACGCGTCTTCATTTGGCAAAGTCAATAAATATGACTAGCTGGCAGATCGACTGGTTAAACGAGGGACATATTATAATACTGACTGCGCTCCGCTGTTTCACCCGCATAAGTTTCGATGCCGTGGGAATATCGGGATAAAAAGTATCCTATATGGTAATCCCGGTTATAAACCATCTGTGTGCCAAATTTCATCCTAATCTGTTTAGTAGTTTTTGCGTGAATGAGTAACAAACATTCATCCATCCATCCATCTATCTATCCATACAAACTTTCACGTTTATCATATTCTATGTATCTATAAAGTGTTGACCTTATATATGAGGAGCGATGTCATAGTCCTGATTAGATTACCCCTCTCATATTTGTATGGCTATTTCTGCTCCAAGACTCAGAAATTGTGAGGGTTGTGTCCGACTGTCTTTGTTTGTTTGGAGGGAGTGTTTCGACAACATTAACGTAATTATCAGTTGCCCGTCAAATATTTTTTTTTGTTGGGAAAGTGTTGAGCGTAAAAGTAAATATTTGGAACATGGGCTTAACAAATATGGAGGCGTTATTTTTGCAAGAAAAAAGTCCCGGAGCTCGTCAATTTAATCAATAAATGTATTTAATCTGAATTTGCGATATATTCGCAAAAAATGTAAATAAATATGAGTTTATGGAAAAATAACTTTAATTCCTGCACAATAAAGTTCAGTTTACGCTACAACTTCAAACATTTTATAAATTTTTCAATAGTGCTAGTTACTCTGAATGCAACTTAATTTTCATTGAAATAAAGTTGATATTTGTTTAACTTGAAATAACGTCAATTTGAAACATAAATATGAATATAGGTATATTTGAATTAAGAATTTTGAAATAATTTTCAAGTTATGGAACAACGAATTGAATTTCATACTTAACGCGCAGTTCAAATTCCATTGCAACCGAAGATTGCAAGCGAAAACTTATTACGACCTTTTTGTTACAAATGGTCACTCAAAACTCAACTTAGAATACATTTCACTAAAGTAGATAACTGATTAAGTGGCGATGGAATGTAAATTATCTGAGATTATGAACACTGCTATGGGTACGTATTTTTGCACAAGCTTTTCAGGCAATACAACACGTTCTAAAAGTAGGCAGGTACTGGTGTACCTGCCTACTTTTGTTAGTACCAACTAACAACAATAAATTGACTGTCCGATCCTCCAAACCTCCGAACCACAGAACTTCTAAAATAATCCGCGTTCTTAGTACCCATTATTACCACCGCGAGGCTATACTCACCCCTGTGCCCGAATCGTTCACAAATAATTCTAAATATTTGCTCAAACTGTTCGCACTTTGAGTAAAACTGTTGAATTTTGTATAAGTTGGGAAGCCCGCAAGCCGCGAGGAAGCCGAGCTTTGAAACTCCTTCCTTTACCAAGATGTGGTTTTAGAGTCACAGCTCACTGGTAAACTAATTATTATTGTTTCACTGTACTACAGCTACAAATTAGTGAATTAAGACTGGGTTTACTTGGTAGTATATTTAGCCGCAGCTTCTGAGTGACCATCCCAATTGATCTTCATACATACATAAACTCAAGCCGTTTTCCCATTGGTGTAGGCCAAAACTTATACTGTATATACACAGACAGAGCCCCAGCGCTGAATACCAGCGCTGGGGTTCTGTCTAGCGTAGGGTCGCAGCATAATGCTGAGCAATAGCGATAGTTTTTTTTCTTTATTTGTTTTTATGTTCTTTTTTGCGTCATGTTTACCGCAAATAAACGTATTTTCTTTCTTTCTAAACTATAGAACGCCACATACTGCGATCCTTGTATACTCCTTTGCTTCGTTTACATTTCTACTAATTATCTGCATAGCTATTCACAGTCATCCGACATGCTATTGTATCGAAAATGTCAAATTTCGATAACCTGATTTGCCTTATACCCGACAGCAAACAGCTGTCGGAAGAACAGCGGTCGTTTGTTTGCCGTCTGACAAAATTTACGGGTTTTGGACATGTGAATAGCGTTTAGAGGACTCCTTCGATAACATTGATTGATGTTCGATACGGTACGGAAGCGTATTGAGTGGTTGTGAATAGCTATGCTGGTCAAATCTTATGACAGATACTATGATTGGTTGTTTTTATTTTGGTCAGCCAATCACGAGCGCTAACTTGAAATTCAAACGCGGAATCACAGATACTTTCAGAGATAGGTAACATTTTGACGTTTTCACAAATGGAATTTCAGACAGGTAACATTTTTTTTGTCTCGAAGCTACGGTACTACTTATTTAAGCGAACCCTTAAATAAGTGGTCTACATCAGTATTTTACTCAGAGCCCCTGCATTCAACCCTTGTAACGCAACTAGTAGGGACCTGTCTTCCTCTTTATCGTAGGGTTAACATTATTACAGTATTTCTCTGAAGGTTGCCTGAAGGTATTTCGAGCTATCTATATAGTGCCTATCTTTTGTCGGTAACCATGGTGATCCTTCGACGTGTATTCTCCTTGGCGCCATCCTTTATAACATATGGCATTATTATAATTATGATGTCTCCCTTATCTATACGGAGACCATTATACACGTTTAAGTATTAGGAAAATTGCGACAAGGCAGGAGTTTTTGTCGGCGGATTTATGCTCGTTATGAAAAAGATTTTTGTGTATTCTTCCATTTAAAAAGGTAGGTATAAAAAACGTGTCTTGTTAATATTTTCCTTTTCAATACACGTGCCATTTAGTATTGAAGCTCACTTTCAGACATATCTTTACTTGGCCATACAATGTAATTATTTACAAAAAACAAAAGAACGTAAAACCATATTTTCCATTCCTCCCAGCCAGTGCTCCTCTAAACGGTGCACATTTATTATTCAACAACTCCAGGAATAGTCTGTGTACAGCCAGGCGCGCTAAACATAATTTAAGTTGGCGTGGATGGGCTTATCTCTGTACACAATGGGCCACCTGACCTGGCACGCGCTCACCACTTCATTAGATACGTCACACTCATGGCACACACAGGATAACCTCTGCCATAGATGCCATTACATGCACAAACAAAATTGGAACATAGATTAACGGTTTTTGGGCATTCGATCCATGAGTATGGCTCAGTATGGTAAGCGAATGCTTTGTCAAAGGGTTGTTTGCACGTTAGAGCATATGAATATGGCCGTTGAATTAAAGGATATTATTAACATCATGTTAAGTGTTTAAACACTGACTGTTTGGGAGCAGTGGTAGCCCAGTGGTAAAGGCCCTGACTTACGAGTTGTAGGTCGTGGGACTCGTGGGTTTAAACCCAGGCAGGCACTTAACTTTGTCTAAGTAATTTCATCACCATTGCTCTCAAACGGTGAAGGAAAACATCGTGAGGAAACCGCCATCTCTTAGAATAAAAAAGTCGAAGACATGTGACATCTACCAACCCGCACTGGGCCCGCGTGGTGGATTACAGCCCACTCCCTCTCGACAGAGAGGCCTGTGTCCCAGTAGTGGGAACTTTATAGGTTGATTATGCTTAGGCTATGTGTTTAGTCTCGATGCGCACTGCGGCTTAAAAGATACAACGGAGAGTCTTCGCATTTATAATAATGTGAAGAGACTTTATTTTCTTAAGATTTGTGTTCTCTGTCTGTACGCGGCAATTGTGTATAATTTGATTTTGCTCGCTGATTTACAAAATCCCAATCCGATCTTAGAGGCAAATCCATTCTTATTATTCGGGTCCACAAAAAAGGTCGTCGAATTATCTGTGAGATGATTTCGGAGACGTAGGTCAATTAGGTCGAGCGGAATTAAAGTCAAACCTATTCGATCAGTCCGACGATCTTCTTTTTGCTAACGCTGTGAGTTACAAATTAGACTTTAGAATTTATTAGACAAGTCTTTCAACACTCGAACAATGGTAATCTCGAGTATCTGATGTTTCGTCCTATTGTGTGTCCACAATAGATGTTCGGAAATGATTCTCGTACTTAATTTGTTTTCTGAGCTCGTTAGAACAACGTTGTTTTCTGAAATATTTCATTATTATGATAATTGTGTCTCTCTGCGGGCTCGGTGTCCTATGGTAGTGAGGAAGTTGTACAAATACTGAATACATAACTTAGGATTCTAATTATTTCTCGTGTTTCATGTACTGTTGATTTTTGGTTTTGTCTCTCCTTCGCGTCTACAGGTACTTTCGGATATAGTCGGGGATTACAAATGGTTGTACACACGTCTACACGTCAAGCTATACCAAACCAGTTTGTCTTGGCCTCACATTGTATGATATTTTCTCACAGTGAACGGTCAGCCAATACTGGTCTTGCATAGCTTGATGTGTAGCCGTGTGTACCTTTACTCACAGAACAGTAGATGCTTTGTATTAAGTCTTTGGTGCATGCTTGAATATTCAGGGTCCAATTAAATTACCTACCGAACCTCTGCAGACGTGATGGATATCGTTAAACACGATTAAATAAAATAAAAACGATTTGATGGATATTTTTGGGGGTCAACGACCGCTGGTAGTATTGTTACTTGAAGTATGAGTTGAGAAAATCGGTATTCTTTTCTTTAATCGCGTTTAGATATTGATACTCATCAAAACTGTTAATTCTACACGAAAAATAAACTGATATTTCAAATGAATTTATAAACTGCGGTCCATGACGCCACAAAATAATGATAAAATTAATGTATTTTTGTTTTAACTTTAGATATGGATATCCAAAGGTATGCGGTGTTTCGCTAGTTAATTTAATTTGACCCTGTATATAGGATAGGATAGTTACTGAAACTCTCTTCTTTATACCTACTTACCTTATACAGCCTATGTAAGTATTCTGTAAAACTATCACCGTGATAACCTAGGTGAAGTGAGCTGTCATGTCACCTGCCGGTCGAGTCTGTAAAAATCTCACCGTGAAAACTCAAGTGAAGTGAACTTCATGTGAGTTGTCAGTAGTGTCAATGCCTAGCATTATTTGGAATGACAGCTCACTCCAAGCTCACTTCACCTACGTTTTCACGGTGAGATGGTTACAGAATCGCACTGCAGATGCTAGGGATTGTCACTATTGACAGCTCACTTTAATCTCACTCCACCTAAGTTTTCCCGGTGACATTTTTACAGAATAGACCGGCAGGACCATAAAAATTACATAATACTCGTACACAATTTGTTTACCTGCAACAAACAAAAGATAATTTTCATTACATAAGTCAGTCACGAAAATCACTTGACACGAACTATAATTCATACAGAACGTATATTATTGTCATGCATGTAAATAGCACTAGAAGCTTGATCTATGAACATCTGAACGCCGAGGAGATACATCTATACTTAGTTTATTTATACAGATCGACTGGTAAAACGAAGGACATAAAATTATAGTACCTACTAACTGCGCCCCGCGGTTTCACCCGCATAAGTTACAATCCTGTGGGAATATCGGGATAAAAAATATCCTATACGTTAATCCTGGTTATAAACCATATGTGTGCCAAATTTCATCCAAATCCGTTCAGTAGTTTTGGCGTGAAGAAGTAACAAACATACACACACACACAAACACACCCTCTCACAAACTTTCGCCTTTGTAATATTATTGTGATAGTAGGATAATAGTAGGAAATTAAATAAGTAGGATAAGCCGTGGCAGCTAAGAGATGACCAGTTCCAACTGACGGCGCCCTTATTTGGTTTCTTATTTATGACTGTGTTTAGTTTAGTTTGTGATCTTCCTGTACCTACGCAATAATTCGCAACAAATACTTTTGCGTAGAATAAGCCAAGATTAGGTCACTTATTAAGATCCCCATCAAAATAATAATAAAAACTTGAGAGGTGTCAAGGGACACCCGGATGGAACGAAGTATAACTGGCTTGCTTTCTATAAGAGAGAGAGAGACAGACAGAGAAACACGCGCACGCCGCACGGCTTACAACTATAGTAAAAAGTGTCGTTCCAACTTTTGGTCTTAATTTTTTCCGTCTAGCCCCCTTTCGCAACGCGCGATAAGGAACTTCGTTCCAATATCTTAACGGTGATTTAATATCTATGGTCGTAGGTACTCCCTAATTCTTTCTTTCATCGACATGATGAATGGATCATGTTCGTGACCGGGATATTCAGTTCACCTATTTTGAAGGGAGCTAAATGATCCATCCATCCACCATCAGCGAGACATTAGATTGAACATGATATACTGTCAGCCGCCAGGGCACATGATTCAAGTGAATAAAAGAAATATTACCCGGTAAATGGTAGCTGTATAGTACAGACGCCAGCACATCAAGCTACTACAATCTGTCAAATTCCTTAAATAGATTTTCAACTTAATCGCTAAAGCATTAAGGTTCAAGGTTGATTGGGAAAATTTGACAGTTGACAAGCGTCAAAGCGTTGACAAGCGTTTGAAATTTGACAGGCGTCTGTACATAATACTCACACCTGTGCTATGCAATTATATAATACAAAGGAGATTGAGTTTATATAATACAAAGATAGATACTCTTACAATCTTCTACAGCTCCAACAAATTAGTTCTGGTGGTCGAGCAGGACCAGCATTGAGCCAAGCATCCCCCAATTTTAATATGTCTGCTTGCATAGTGTGCCTTTTATACAAGATTTGAATTCCGTCTCATTCCGTTGAAGTATGTGGTTCGAAGATATTTTATTGCATCATTTTAAACAGTACCCCATGAAAGATGCCCACGACTATGATACTTTGCAAGTCTGAAACCTGGATGAACTAATAGGTTCCTATTCCTAGTAGTATGGTTATGTTTTTCACCTCTTTTAATAAAAAGCTGTTATTTTTTTTCTTACGTAGGTACATGATGTTTCTTCCTTCCTTTTTACAGGACTTTCTTCCACGCCCAGTGCTGTCACCCGTGCAAATGTTGTGACACTTTGATAATCAATTCCAAGGTTTCTTAACCATCATCTGCCTAGTCCCAGCTTTGTTGTGGTTGGCTTCCAGTCTTACCAGATGCAGCTGAATTTCACATGGATCGACTGCCTATCTGACCTCCACAGCTGAGTTTCGATACTCCTTTGGTATAAGACTTACTAGACTCGTGGTTTCGTGACCTCTATGTCCCTAGTTTAACAAGTCACATAGTAGTAATACTTGGATATTAGTCTTGTGATCCACCATGATATTAATAGGATTTCATGTCGTTAACATTCGTGACCGGATACACTCATTATCTAGTTGTCATTGTTGTGTTGAAAGATGTGAACCGTGAAGATGCAAGGCGAAGAGGTAGTTATGTAAATGGTCATGTATTACTGAATTACTTATTTTGTTTTCATGTACCTATGGGCTTGGAATTAGCGTTAGTATTCTTTTTATCTTGCTAATTGTTTCCTTTATGTGTTTGTTGGGAGCTGTGGTGGGCGTGGCCCAGTGGTAACGGCCGTGACTTACGATTTGTGAATTCGACCCGAAGCAGGCACATTACTTTGTGTAAATTATTTCATCGCCATTGCTCTCAAAACGATGAAGGAAAACGTCGCCGTGAGGGAACCGGCATATCGGCATGCCGCATTGGGCCCGCGGCCGCGTCGTGCATTACGGCCTACTCCCTCTCACAAAGAGCAGCCCCGTGTCCCAGCAGTGGGAACGTTATAGGCTGATAATGTATGTGTTTGTTTTTACTTATAAGAAAAGGAGTTGTTACATGACGATTTGACGGGCAATTCGCGTATTTTCGCATTCTAATCTCAGTGTCAATCTTTCAAAAATACCTTTACTTTACCTACATTTTTGACAAGTTTTTAATTGATTGTAGCTAAGATGAGATTGCGAATAGATTTTGAACGTTTTACGGGTTTTTTTTGCCTTCAGATATTTCATTCACATCTTCATCGGAATCTTTGTTTTATGCTCAGCATAGGTGTTTTCAGCTGTCGGTATCGACAAAGGATAGAAGTTTATGTGGCTACAAACGATGAAACTGGACAGTTGATGGCTTTTAAACGGGTTATGGAGGTGTTAACGGATAACTTTACTGCAGGTACATACTTAAGGTGCAAGAGATATGCAATGCATGGCTTAATAAAATTAATAGTTTGCATCCTCACTTCAATTTAAATAGGAATTGAAAATGTTTCCTCGATTAGTTACAGTCACCAAAGAATATAAGAAACCAGGGTCGTCGGATATACAGGGTGTTATTGACAGCCCTCCACAAAAACACAGGATTGATTCAGCTCCTTATTCTGAATCATATCCCACTGGAAATTTTCTCAGGAAAAAAAAAATTATGCCGTTTTTTCTGCTGATATTCCTTTATTTCAATGTAAAATTACGTTCTCTGTATGCAACACTCCATTTATGTAAATAAAACAGCTGAAAACAGCCTCGCTCAAGCTCGCTGCGCTGCCGTCCGCTACGTGCGTTTTGCCACGGTAACGATACGTTGCGTGTGAGGTAATAAAACAAATCTGGTTTTTTGGATTCCCTTAATGTTCCTGAAAGAATTACATGTACCGGTCATCTTAATATGATGTACTGAAGCCACCCTATCAGTTTGCAGAGGGCTGTCAATAACACCCTGTATGTAGTTGAAGTTTAGTAAGAAACCGAAGGATGTTTTCGAATGAAATTTTGTTTGATAAATTAACTGTTTGTTTTCTATTAATTAAATAAAATTTATCCGAAAACATCAATCCGTTTTTTAATAAACTTTAACTATATCCGACGACTCTGGTTACTTATCTCCTCCTTTGGTGACCGTACTTCCAGAAGATTTAAATCGTTAGATTCGCACTACCGCGTCGAATGAAGGTCGCATTTCTGTTTCGTATTGATATAGTGTCGCAGTAATTGGTCACGGAAATGCCATTATCATTGTGTCAGCTCATAGTCTTTTCTACAATTTTTCGCTTGACTTAGTACAATGAGGGTAAAACTAACTATAGGAAGACAGCTTATCTAAGACGTTGTCTGAGGTAGCTGCGCGGTGCGGGAGGGGTGATAGTTGTCACAAGTAGACGAATCACTGAGCTCTCGCATCACGTCACCACGCCCCTCCCGCACCGCGCTGCTACCTCAGGCAACGTCTCAGTTCAGCGGTTGGCCTATAAGTATTTAAATCTTTTTTCAAACAAAAATCAGTAGAGTACATCCATAAAGGATACAGAGATACTAACATAGGTATATATAAACATCCACAATATTATATACAATATACCACAGCTATTATTTCGGCGCGTCAACAGATTTTCCTCGGTTTCTTTCACTCATTTTCTTGTTTACTAATTCAAGCAATAGTACAATATTCTAGACCATTCTCTATACTAACAAACATGATATATGTTCACGCTTGTATTCCCCGAAGAGTTTCGACAGACGTGTATGTACACTACACCCGTTGTGTCGCCAGTTATGTTTAAGACTCAAGCTTAAGACCCAGAAAGAGATGGCGGGATGAGCTGGACTCCTTCTTAAAGGATTGGCCCACAATCGCAGTAGACCTGGAAAAGTGGCAAGAGGGAAGCGAGGCTTTTGCCCTGCAGTGGGATAACACAGGCTCATAATAATACTAGGCAGTCGGCGGCGGCGTGGTGCAGACACCAGGCCTGTCTTGTTCCCGGTCCAGAGACCGGGAACAAATTCAGACTATCAGGCAGCTCGCTGTGGTCGCGACCACTAGAGTAACGGGGCTCTATACCAGGGCTGCCCAACCAATTTTGAAGGTGGGCCATAATTTTAATTCCGTGCCAGCAGGCAGGCCATCTAGTGAATAAAACTTGCCTACAGTTATGGTGGATACTAAATAAATATCCAGATATTAAAATTAAACAAAAGTTTAAGTTACTAAAAAAAAATCACTGACTTTGCAGAGGTTTTTTATGCTAATGCGTTGGTGGCCCGCGGGCCTGGGGTTGAACAGCCTTGACTCTATACTAAGTTCTATCTAAAAGACTATGAACATATAAGGTTGTTTATCCCTTCTCATGAAAATAAGTAAGTAGAGACATAAACTTCAAGCTTCTTCAGTAAATCACTGATATATTCTTTCCGTACATTATAAGTTATCATGTTCCAAACTAGATGTTTCTCGAATCTTTACAAGTTTGTCATAAAGTATGTAGGTTTATAGGCTTAGCGACAATGTTCTTAGTTTATCAGGCTAGCTAGACGTTGTTGCGTGTCCCTTGAGATCAGAAAAAGGGGCTTCATTTAGAAACTTTGTAGGGAGATAGCGTAGGTATGGTGTAAATATCTGTGTCTAAAAGAATATTTGATATTTAGACTACAATGAAGTTAGCACATAAGCAAACCATGTATAACAGTGAACTTCAAAGCAAGAGTGAACAGATATCTTCTGAGCACGCTTGTTCCATCATAGATGTCATCCATCGCTTTCCATCAGGCGTGATCGAGGTCAGGAGCACACCCATTCAGCATAAAAATAAAAACATAGTGAAGGAAATCTAGACAAATTGCCAGCGTATTCGTATCAATAATTGGCTTAGGACCAAAGGGTAGTTAGTCCCTTTCCTGGTTGGATTAGTCCCGAGATTTAAAAATGTATACATAAATAACAAAAATCTTTATTGCAGACCACATGAACCAAAAAAAAAAAACACATATAACAAAAATATTAAGTAAAACACAAAATACAATAAGAAGGCACAATACGCGTACAACACAAATAAACTGACGCCTTTCTTCCTATAAAGTTCTTTTTTTCTATAAAAGGGTCATTGGTTCGTAGAAATCTCTTTCATACATAAATGTACACACTTCAGTGTGAAGGATTTTCTCTGCAAAGGGTAGTTGATTTGAAGTAGATTTTTAACAAGAATAGAGTGACAGAGCACTTAGCAGCCCCCTACTCAAGACATTTTAAATTGGCAAGTCGATAGGTACCTTCCTTCAGCCGAGAAAAGTCTGTCAGATCTCGAAATTTCTTTGGGACTTTTGAGAACGATTCTCATTAAATTGAAGCTTCACTTCACTTAATGTTGAACCTATCTAAGGGTAATTCCATGCTGATCGCGGTTTAGCTCGCTACCTCGATGTCACCTCCATTTAAAACAAATGCATGTTAATAGACACGCACGCACATGCCAGTTGACTTTGTCAGTTTATGACTAGTACACCTTAGGATGATAATGCATTTACGAGGTCGACTGTTCAAAGTATGAGGCAATTCAATTTTGTCATAGTTTGTACGTAGTTTGATCACGATTTCGGCTTTCGTGAGCAAAGGAATGGAATTTCTTCGCATGTCATAACTCAGTTAAGGGGTAATAACGTTTTTATTACATTTTAAATAGATGCATTTTCTCACGACAGGGTTTTTCGTCGCTGTGATAAATGGCTGATAGTTTCATACCTTAGCCGAATTTAATTTCTATGCAGAATTACTATTACAGTCACGAACACCAATATGTCAACACTTGGCAACTTTCAATTGTGATTTTTTCGCTTTTCTTTCCGATTTTTGTTAAAATACGACACATTACATAAACCTATGGGTTCGAAAATGCTATGTTCGAAACAACATAAAATTTAATTAAAAAATAAAGGAGTAAATCGCTTTTGAATAAAGCCGAGTGTATACATACTTTTGCTCGTGACTGTACATACTGAATTACTGATGTAGAAATTCGGTTCCTAAACAGGGTGGCAGCGACGCGCAATCGGAAACCAAGCTGCTGCACTGTATATCTGCTAGGAACGATGAGAGGAATATTGATGATAAATGGTGATTATGTAAGCAGACCATGTTTTGTGGAATGTAGCGTAGGTAGATACAGGATGGCAGGGACATCGACGCGCAACCTGTTACAGATATTCTATTTCACGAAGTCCGTTCGGCTTTGATTGTAGTAGTGACGTATCCCGACAAGCGCGCTTGTGTGTGCGCGATCGACACTGAGCGCTCTCGAGGTTACGCACACAAAAACAATGTGCATGTGCACGCTTGACAACATTCATAGCCAAACGGACTTCGTGACATAGAACATCTGTACCATGGGTCCAACACATGACTCTAGGCCAGTGGTTCCCAACCAGTGGTCCGTGGACCACCAGTGGTCCGCAGAAGCCAAAATGTGGTCCGGAAAGGATTTTAAATTTAGCGGGTGTTGAGCCGTTGGTCGCCGTGCAGTGAGTGAGAAGAGCGCGGGTGGAGGGGGCGGTACGTCGGGCAGCCGTATGTAATTTCCTATTAAGTTTTTAACTAAAGTTTCAGTTTGATTATTACAGTTTATTTTTATTATACCTACATAGTGGTCCCTGCTAACAAGAATAATATAAAAGTGGTCCCTGACCAAGAAAAGGTTGGGAACCCCTGCTCTAGGCCGCCTAGCGTACAAATTTATCGTTGGTTATCAAAAACCAATGTCATGTCATCATCAATATTCCTTTCATCGTTCCTAGCAGATATTCAATGCAGCATTTTTAAGAAATCTTGAAAGCACCTGCCATGTTATCTTTCCTATTGTGCACAAGGATAAAACGTGTACGGTGTGGGGACCCCCAGGAACGAAGTTCCTTACGCGATATTCGCACGCACAGACACACTCGTATACATATAATAGAAAGAGAGAGAAGGTGTGAATTTAATACGCGTTTTTATACACAGCCATCTAGTAAACGTTTTTAGAGGCTCTCATAAAGTTATCGCCATTTTGGATTTTCATTTTGCCCTCACTATCGGTTAAAAATAATTTTCATAAAAAAAATCATCAAATCAAATAGGTATTCAAGGGCGCTAAACCCTTGAAAACCATGAAAACTATTTTAGTTACGAGATGATTTCTAGCAGTTTACTCATACCGCAAGCCGCGTTAAAGAACTTAGTTCTAAAAACTTTTTTCGTAGCTATACAAGCCAATACACGATCAAGGTCTTCCGCACGCCCAGCAGGCAAATTTCGCCAATCCATTTGCATATGCATTATCCATAAGAGGACCGTTTTCGCCATCCCGAGGGCATTTGCATGGCGAAGGCATTCGACCCTTCGCTTGTTAGGTTAGTAATACCTTTATACTATAACAAATAAACATACATGTGGCCGACCCATTGTTCGTTATAACGTGCCCGAAAAATCACTGTACTTGCTTAGGTCAAGGTCGAGGAAACGCCGAATCATCTAAAACAACATTTTAGCTCAATTATTTACGGATTACAGTGAACGTAATAAGTGTTTTTGTTATGTTTACGCAGTAATTGAGAAAACTAGACGTTGTTTTGTATATTATTATCGAATTGACAATGCTTTTTTTGCTTTTGCCTGACCATCTTACGTTGTTCGTATCAAAGAACGTTTTAATTCACATAAATACACTCATGCCTTCTTCCCATGGGGGAGACAGGAACTACAGATCGTCACTTGCCACGATCTTTACATATTCCTTTTGCTACGTTTATTTCATACATCTGGTCAACACGCACTACACGAGTACTACGCACCTAACCTTTCTAAAGAAAATCACCAATAAGGTCACCCCATGTATGCCGTATGGCCATTATCGTCAAAATATGTGTAAACAATAAGACGAATGGTCCCAAAGGTTAAATAAAATACACGTTCGAGTAAATCAAGCATTTGTCACGAGTTTTCAACGACTGTCAATTTTATTTGACATTCTCGAATCAAAGGTCACATGGAGACTGACTATTGCAATTATTACCATTTTTACAAACCAATCCCTTCTATAAGCGTGTATATCCAACGTGATCACTTAAAGGATGGATGGGCCATATTGGCTCAGGATCGAGTTGAGTGGAAAAAGGGGAATGGCTGATTATTATCTATAAGTACTAATAATAAAGCTGAAGAGTTTGTTTGTTTGAACGCGCTTATCTCTGGAACTACCATCATTCTCCTGCCCTTATCCCAGTTTATTTGGGGTCGGCGCAACATGTCTTTTTTTCCATACTTCTCTATTAGCCGCCATCTCGACAGTCACCTCTTTTTTCCCGCTCTGGGCTGAGCGGAAGGCCGTGTCAGACTTTTACTGACTAAAACCCACCCGTGTTCCTTCAGTTGGCGGTGCCAGGGGCCATGGTATCTCTTTCGAAAAACCCGAAGCCCTGGCAGGCATCGGCCCTAACGGACCCCGTCAGTTCGTGCTGACATCTCTTTGAGGCGACCCGGGCCTGGTCCTTACCGGGCGGCGAGCTGCCCATTGCTCGCCGCCCGCAAGCCCGCGCCTACGGTGGCCAGTCACCCCTTTCTAACTATATCATCATTCACACAGTCCATCCATCGGTTCTTTGGTCGTCCCCTACTTTTATAGCCATCGTCGTTCATACTCAAAACTTTCCTCACGTCATTTTCCTCATTCCTCCGTAACACATGCCCAAACCATGACACCCGATCTCTGGAACTACCATTTACCAAAAATTCTTTTTGCATTTGATAGTTGGGAAAAGGCTAGGCAGATGATGATGATGATGATGCATTTGATAGTCTGTTCTTGAGGAAGGACCTCTTCCCAAAGAGCAAAAAGAAAAAAGTCAGAAAACGAAGTAATAGCGATGGGATGCGATGGGATGCGATGCGGTGGGTCGGGGGTCGAAATTTCACACGGACGAAGTCTCGGGTAGAAGCTAGTTATATTCTCACAAACCAAAACACTTATTCCTGGTTTTGTTCTCCAGAATTTCAATCATGTTTTAGTACGTTTTAAGCTGAACATAAATTTAAATTCCTACTTGAAACTTCGCGTTATATACAGGTTCTATTTCGAATTTGGTTGAAGCTCGCGTTCAAAGAGTCTGCAGTAAATTTTTTCACATTTATTTAATTTTATATTTTTTATTTTATCTTGTGTCCTATGATTATGTTGCATATTTTTTCACATGTACATATCATTATTTTAAATGTTAGCTTATATAATGTAAATAAAGGTCACAACTGTGTAGAAATAACAGGAAAAAGTTAAGTACATTTTTAACTATAAACAATTATCCAATTAATTTTTACCAAACCTTATATTGATAAAATATGTTCTGGCATTTCTGAGAGCGAGCGAGCAGTGATTCAATAAGTGACTCATTCCTTTCACGAGCTGTTTGATCATGAAAAGCTTGCTTCGCTTAGCCGTTAGAATTTTTAGATCCTTGAAATCCACTGGCTCGTTGGTCTAGTGGTCGCAAGCGCTACTGCTGAGCATGAGGTCCTCGGATTCGGACCGCCGACGCGGACGGACGTGCCTTGTCTCTTGTCTTGTTGATGCCATGTGCTCAGCAGATGTAACGGTCAACGTTGAGTTTGAGTGTCGCAGTTAAATTCGAACGGTGTTTCGTGTGTTGTTCTGTGGTGCAAATTAGAACCCTCTAAAACGGTGGTGAGGTGGCATACGCGCGCTACTGATCTCCAGCCCGAAGCTTAGGCTTTTCGGCTTTCCGGCCGAGCATCCTGGTGACGTCGAACGAGCCTGAAGGCCCTCTGCAAATCTGGTGAGATCTTTCCGTTTATTTCAGGGATCTTCATTGGAAGCTGATTCGATTGTGTTTTAATTTGTTAATTTGGACTTTTGAAGCCACGCGCAAATTCAACATCATTTTAAACCATAGCTTAGTTTTAGGAATAAGTTTTCATATTACATATAGGAGTGAACGACAAAATAACATGCTTTTTCATTCTAGCCTAGTATACGGTACGATACCACTCTAGATTTACTGTGCTAAATTACCAAAACTATCTAATATAAGTCAACAATTTCCTAACTTGTAAATCAAATTTGCGCAAAAAATTAAAAAAAAACACTACCCCGAACCCTTATGCCTACATAACAGGGGATAGTTCCAAGAATCAACAAAGTGCGAAGCTCATAAATTTCAGACAGTACGGTCTCTCTATTGTTTTCTAAGCACAAAGCCGCACGTGTGACGAAAAGTTCTACTAAAACATTAAAAACAATGGCCAAAATTGTGCAAATGACAAAAGATGGGAACTGTTTGTTTAGGGCCCTAGCCCATCAAATAAATAATATAATGGGTTTAACTTTCGACCACATGTCTGTCCGTCACGATTTAGCTTCATATGTATTGGAGCACCGATATGACGACAGAATTCTTCTAGCGCTTCTAAATAATACACAAGAGTTCCTTCCTAACAGCGGTCTCTCCCAGGAGCAAAGGATAACAAATTACATAACCATGCAGTTTAACAAGGCGTTCTGGGGCGGAGAGGATATCCTAATCGCCGCGTCTGAGTTCTATCTAGTTAATGTGCATGTGCACACGGATACAAGAAACACACTGGTGTACTCACCTACAGGTGAACCAGTTCCCGGCAACATACACGTCCTCTACAAGGACCAGCACTATGATAGTTGGGTCATGACCGACGACAAACATTACAAAGATATAATGCAAGAACCAACGAATGCCAAAACATCACAACATACTAAGCCTTTAATTAACGAACAATCCTTGAAACCCCAGTCTCAGACTAACAATACCCAAGTGACTAGCTCATCAACACATTATGAACAACAAGTATCATTATATACACCGTTATCAGATGTAGTCGCAGATGACAATGGGTTCACAATACTAAGAAACCAGCCGTCTAGCGCAATAAAATACACGTGCCCAGACTTTCGTATTGCAACCTGGAACGTCCGCGGGGCCTCAAAACCGGCAAAAAAAGAGAGAATAGACGCCGAACTTTCACTTAGAGGCATCCATGTAGCCTGCATACAAGAAACAGGGATGAACTCAGGAGCATACAACTCCGCACACTACGAATGGCACCTCCATGGAACCACAGGTAAGACACACCGGGGTCTGGCGATTTTAATCAGAAAAGATGCCCAAATCGAATTAGTTAACAGGAAAAAGGATACAGACGCAATGTCAGCTACTCTTAAAGTCGACAGGGGAAATGACCAGCCTGCTCCTCTGTATATAATCAACTCTCACATCAACAGTCGTACATCCATAGCAAACAGATCTTTCACAGGCTTACTAAACTTGATCAGACAAAAACCAAAGAAATGTACGTTAATAATTCTCGGCGACTTTAACGCACATATTGGTCGCCATGATACACAAAATTACCAACGCAAAGGGCTGATTCAACAAAATCTTCTCCATGACTTCTCCAACTGCAACGGGGAACTATTAATGGATATAGCCAACAGGGAAAAACTGCAAATAGAAACGACAAAAGCGAGAGCATCATGCAGGCTAACATGGTCAAAGGGCACTCAAAAGTCCCAATTGGATCACATTATTACGGCACACGCTACAGAAAAACTCTTCGAATTTATTAAAGGTGAATGGGCCGCCAGGAGCATATCCGACCATAAAATAATTTGGGGTTTGCTAAGGACAACCCGAATTTCAAACAAAAAAGAAAACACAAAGCACAATAATACACAAAGGCAACAGCTACCCGCGAAGGAGGCAACAATAGTGGCTAAGGATTTCAACTATAAACAATGCTACTATACCGCCCTCAACAGCAAGTTCACGAAAACAAAATACCAAGATTGCATAACAAAAAAACTAAAAAATATAGGAATCAACTCAACGGACGAAAACATCGAAATACCCTGGAATACCATAACGGAAGTATTAAAAGCGGCTGCCCAGGAAATTTTAACTCTTCAACCAACTCTCTCCAGAGATCAGCGACTAGCTCTTGCTAACCTACAAAAGGCTAAATTCTTACAAAGCAGGCAACCAGATAATCCAAATAGACATAACCGCGTAAAAGAATGCCAGGCAACACTTCAAAAGGTTAAATATCAAGAGGAACAAAAAGCATGTAGGGCCTGCCTCAGCGGATTGGGAAAAAACCACCCATCGAAACGCATGCAGATGTTGTACTTTTTTTACAGGAGAAACAAAATGCAAAAAAAACGTCGAAGAAGATCTACACATGTACCGATGACCAAATGGGAGCAAATTTTAAAAAAATCCGAGGGCCGTCTTATACCAACAGTTAATATAAAAAAGCCGACAACCGAAGTACAAGATGGTGGACCAACTAAAGATGACGTAATGGAAATCATCAAGAAAATGCGGAACGGAACAGCTCCAGGGACGGATCAAGTAGTAATTGAGCTCTACAAAGCGATGCCCCTAATACTACAGGAAGCAGTCACCAAACACATGCACAAAGCCTGGATACAGAACGAAGCACCGGACACATGGCTGGAGACCGTGCAGGTGCCAATCCCAAAAAATAATAACCCTAAAGATGCGAATGACTATCGCCGCATATCGGTTTGCAATACGGGTTACAGAATCTACGCCTCATACGTCCTTAAAAAACTAGATGATATAATAACGGAATTGGGCAACTACCAAGCGGCCTTTTTAAACAATAGATCTACAGACGACCACATCTTTACACTCAAAAGGGTCTTAGACGAGGAATGGCGTGCAGGTAAAAGAATTTATGTACTCGCCCTCGACATAGAAAAGGCCTTTGACAACGTAGACCTCAATGCACTAAGAGATATCCTACTTCAACGTACCAACAAATCGCTAACTAACAGGATAATCAAAGTATGCTTGAATGAACGAACATGCATCAAATGGTGTGGCCAGCAAAGCAGTTGGATTATTAAAGGAAAGGGGGTCAAACAAGGTTGCCCTCTGTCCCCTCGCCTGTTTACACTGGTCATCGACGAAGTCCTTAGAACCCTCGAGGAGGAAACCCAATTAATAAAACTCGACCAGGATCGTGAAATCTCACTCCCCCTGGTACTATCATTTGCGGACGACCTTATCTTCATCACAGATGACCTAGAGGGGTTAGAAGGTATCCTATACCATATTAAACCCCTACTAGGTAGTGTAGGCCTCCAAGTAAACGAAACAAAAACAAAAATACTAATTAGGGACCCCATAGCTACACAGAAAGCGACCTACGTGACCCTTAATGGAACAAGGTTACCGACATGTGATGAGATTAAATACTTAGGTACACTTATAACATCTACATTAAGCAGAAAATGCACTATTAAAAAACGTTGCAAACAGGCCATAAGAAACGCCAAATCGTTACTACCATTCATAAAACACGCAAATATGGACTGGAAATTAGCCAGACTTATGTATCGAATGGTGATCGTTCCGTGCATGATACATGGTTTGAAAGTATCGGCACTTACTAAAGCTAACAGATCAAGACTCAGAAAATATGAGCGAGTTATCATGAGAGATTTGATAAACCACTCCAGGAATAAACCGAGACAAAAGAAAATGCATGAGATCTTAGACGGAAAAACAGTAACCAAACGCATCAAGAACCACAGGATGTGCTACCTCGCACATGTTTACAGGCGCCGCGTACCACATCTGCTGCATGCAGCAATGGAGTACAAGGCCAAACTCAAGAAGGTCGGTCGACCTATCTACACGTGGAACGACAACCTAAAACAGGACATGAAGTACTTCGACAAGGGAGTCGATTTCTGGATGGATACGGCTGAAGACAAAAACAAGATCAAGATTGCTGCTAGTGAAATATACAAAAAACCGGAAACTGATAGTAGCGAGAACTCCGACGACGACATCGAAACCAGAAACGTCTAACACAACATAACACAGCAGAGCAAGGACATACAAAAGAACCGAGAAAGCTGTGGAACCTCGCCAAAAGATTCACGGGTTAAGCTCGAACTGAAGCACCTGGCCGCGTAGTCTTTAAAAGATGCCCATCCATAGACAAATATCACCCATCTCTCCACTAATCCAAGGCTTGCTTTAGGATGCATATCCGGTAGGCTCTTAAATCCCCCCCTTCCTACGGGCACGTCTTCCTTACAAAAACCGCGCCCCCCGGTCTACTTCTTGATATGCAATGGTCGCTGTAGCACCATGAACATGAGGCTACAGGAGCTAGTGCGAATCCTGGGGTTCATTCGATTAATCGAGTCTGGTCAAACCACGCTGGGATCGGTGCCATTCATTCATTCATTCATTCATTCATTCATTCATTCATTCATTCATTCATTCATTCATTCATTCATTCATTCATTTTATTTTATCTTGTGTCCTATGATTATGTTGCATATTTTTTCACATGTACATATCATTATTTTAAATGTTAGCTTATATAATGTAAATAAAGGTCACAACTGTGTAGAAATAACAGGAAAAAGTTAAGTACATTTTTAACTATAAACAATTATCCAATTAATTTTTACCAAACCTTATATTGATAAAATATGTTCTGGCATTTCTGAGAGCGAGCGAGCAGTGATTCAATAAGTGACTCATTCCTTTCACGAGCTGTTTGATCATGAAAAGCTTGCTTCGCTTAGCCGTTAGAATTTTTAGATCCTTGAAATCCACTGGCTCGTTGGTCTAGTGGTCGCAAGCGCTACTGCTGAGCATGAGGTCCTGGGTTCGATTCCCGGGTCGGGCAAAGTGTTAATGGGTTTTTCCGACCGGAATTTCTACGTAGCAGCTCGAAGTCTGGATTTGTGCCCGGTTGATGGCAATAGGCTCTCTCCCTGTTATATGGAACTTAAATACAGGGTGGCAGGGACATCGACGCGCAAACTGTAACCATGAATTCAGCACATGAGTTTAGACCCCATAGCGTAGAAATTTTTCGTCGGTTATAAAAAAAAAATCTCCTGTTTCATAGAAAAGTGCAATACCTACGCGGTCAAAACGTATGGAGCAGCAATATTTTTTTTTAATAACCGACGAAAAATTTCGACACTATCGGGTCTAAACTCATGTGCTGAATTCATGGTTACAGTTTGCGCGTCGGTGTCCCTGCCACTCTGTATAACTGGCGATATGTGGGTATACTGTAGGTACATATATCTCTGCCCAACCCGACGGGGCCCGATAGGGCCGAAGCCTGCCAGGGTAGCGGGATCGTCCGAAAGGGTTACCGCTGCCCTGGAACATAAAGGGCTAAGGAAGGAACACGGGTGGGTTTTAGTCAGTAAGAGTCTGACACTCCCTTCCGCTCCACCCAGAGCGGGAGGGGTCATTTGATGATTTACCAACCTCAAAAAAAAAAACCCCGTCGGGGATTACAGGCAGAAATCACAGAGCACTTTACTTGCTTGTGATTGAGCGATTTTTTGCGTAGTTTATACGTTGTTGAAAGGAAGGTAAATATTGCAGATTTTATTAGCGGGAATATCACTTAAAAGCTTTTCATTGTTTGATGGTATAAATGTGTTTCTCCAATAGGCATTACCCATTCGTATAATCGTACTCAGACAGAAAGTGTTTTATTTTGTAAGGAATGATAGGAAAGAGAAGGGAGTAAATGATAGCGTGACGGTTGACAGGGGAAGATGGAAGAAGAACACGTGTTGCGCCGACCACAAGTAACTTGGGGCAAGGATAGGAAGGTAATGATCTTGAGATCAAGTAGGAGAGTTATAACGACTTTTTGCTAGTTTTTTATTTAGGTGAAGGCATTATCATAGGCAAAGCCATCTTGTTACCATAACACAAGCATTAGGTTGCTTAGCTTGGGACTATATGGCGCTGTGTGAAATGTCCAGGTATATATTATTATTATTATAATGATACGTCTGTTCAGAACGAATATTTCTGTATTTTATAATCTTGTAAACATACAACTTGGTAAATATAGCAATAGCAATTTTTAACAAACTAATTTAATAACTCAATATAATATTAAGGACTTCTTGTGGACAAGATTTTGGTTCCGAGGCTCGATGAGAACTGACTTAGAAACTAATTCTAATTGAAATTTATTTATTTGTACACATAGGTGTAATGTAGTAAATGATGGTAAAAAATATGTTATTGTAATATGTGCTGCCTTGCAAGGCGTACAAATATTGCTTAAACAGTAGGTAATGGGTGTACAGGTAAGACTATCATCTGCCTATCCTTTTCCCAACTATGTTGGGGTCGGCTTCCAGTCTAACCGGATGCAGCTGAGTACCAGTATTTTGCATGGAGCAACTGCTTACCACAACCCAGTTACTGGGTAATACGATACCCCTTGGTAAGACTGGTTGTCAGACTTTCGGGCTTCTGACTACCCGTAACGGCTTAATGTGCTTTTCGAGGCACGGAGGGGTCTTGGTATGTACCTAAAGATTGTCACCCATCCACGAACCAACCGCTGCAAGCATTGCTTAACCTGATCGATCGACCCGTGTGGCTGTTGTTAATTATAAAATACTGCTAAGTAACAGTCTTACATCATTTTAGCAATAAAATACGACGACACTTAAGCTCTCACAATATAAAGAGTCACTGTAACCCACAACAATAGTTTATTACAACTTCACATCTCCAAATGGTCGGTAAATATTTTTGTTTTTCTTTCTTTATCAACAACCTGAACCAATTCCCTCTAATGGGCCAAGATCGCCTTTCCCTCTGAAATTGCCAACATAATAATAGAAGATATCTATTTAGATCATCTTACTCGGCCGGGTAGTTTTATTTATAAGAAAAAAAAAAAACAAAGTGACAGGTCACTGACATCTAGAACCTGTTGATGAGTCTGACTTATTGCGGATTTAATTAATGAAACTGAACGCAATTATAACATCTAAACCGCGTTCACGAGCTGTCAGTGTCATCATTGTTGTGTAATATTGAAATTATCAGCTCTTCAGTCCTGAGAAATCAGTCCTAAGTGTTTCCGAGATTTACGTATACTATAGGTATAATGTATACGTCGCGGGTAGTCAGAAGCCCGAAAGTCTGACAACCAGTCTTACCAAGGGGTATCGTATTACCCAGTAACTGGGTTGTGGAGGTCAGATAGGCAGTCGCTCCATGTAAAATACTGGTATTCAGCTGCATCCGGTTAGACTGGAAACCGACCCCAACATAGTTGGGAAAAGGCTAGGCAGATGATGATGATATATGTATACGTCGCTTCCAGCAACGGACGTTTACAACAAAACAAAGCACGCCACCTGGCGGCAACTGTGAAGACTAGAATTGACGTGCTTTGACAGTCGTGGCGTTTCTTCTCGGTTTTCGAGGTTGAAGGGAACGCGCCAGGTCGGGCATTCCTTATCCTGGTGATCGAGCAGTGAAGACGCTTCGGAACTGTCCTATGTTTTGTTGAAACCATCATTATCATACCAGCATGTTATTGTCTAATAGCAGTTGATTGTAACAAGAATCATCATCTGCCTAGCCTTTTCCCAACTATGTTGGGGTCGGCTTCCAGTCTAACCGGATGCAGCTGAATACCAGTATTTTACATGGAGCGACTGCCTATCTGACCTCCACAACCCAGTTACTGGGTAATACGATACCCCTTGGTAAGACTGGTTGTCAGACTTTCAGGCTTCTGACTACCCGTAACGACTGTCAAAGATCCACGAATGACAGCCGGGACCAACGGCTTAACGTGCTTTCCGAGGCACGGAGGGGTCTCGGTATGTAAAGATGGTCACCCATCCACAGACCAACCGCGGCAAGCGTAGCTTAACCTGACCGATCGACCTGTGTGGCTGTTATTATTTAGCCACGGGCCCCTCTGATTGTAACAAGAATGTAAAGTGATTATTTGCCTGAGTAATTGTTATTTCTTTGCACGAAACACACATAAACCCGCCCGATGGCTGATCGTAGCTCGAACCATCCTGATGATCCGTCATATAATATACATAAATCTATATAATAGTCGACCTCGTAATTGCTTTACCACTTTTAACAAAAAATACCAGTAAATTGGAACTTCACTAAGGTTGCTAATTTCTAACTGTCACATAGACAAATAGATGGTATCGTTTCATTACGCGCAATTGGCATTCAAGCTTAGTACATATTCAGTCTATAATGTTCATCATTGCTGGGACACAGGCGTCCTTGTGAGAGGGAGTGGGCCGTAATCCACCACGCTGGTCCAGTACGACCTACAGCTCGTAATTCACGGCAGTTACCACTGGGCCATCTACTCTCTCATAAAATGCTTAATGAAAGCAAAAGACTTATTTAAAGAATCCACGACGAAAAGCAATGTAAATTCAGTGCTGAGAAGCGAAAGTAAGCCTTATTTACAGGTCCTGTAGATATTTTCTACAGAGAAATAGACGGACCCGGCATAATTAGGCAGTAGGTATCTTAAATATTTGTTGTACACAACGACCCTCGATTTAATCTCCCACATTAAATAAAGGAAATGGATGAAAGTGGGACTAACATCAAAGAATTCTTGTAAGTAAAGAAAATATAAAAATACTTATATTTGTAGTAGCTTTTTTTAATATCTTATCATACGCTCACGTTAACTCCGGCTGTCGCTGAAAACCATAGGGTCTTAGCATTATGCTGAGCGACGGCCGTTTTGCGTGGATGTGACTCATGTTTTCCCCCAACTTGTTATTTTTTTTGTGTTTGTGAAATGTTTACTGCAAATAAACGTATTTTCTTTCTTCTTTATTTCTAGTAAAACATGACGCAAAGAAAAGACATAACACAAAAAATAACAAGTGCTTAAACAAAACATCGCTTCAAGCTTTCGTTCAAAAATACTATAAACATCTTCAACTATTGCATTAGGTATCCAACAAAATAGTTAATAGATACAGACAGTAGCCGTTTTACAGCTTCCTAGTAATGCTTCTACGAGTAAGAGATTTCCTGACCAGTAAACCGTAAACTCGGAACTATTTAACTTTAATCCACTTCGTTAGATGGCAGCACTTCACATTCTTAAGCCGTAAACATCGGGAAAATCCTTCCGCTGGGTTTACGATCTCTAAAGATGTGTAGGTCTATATCTATATCTACACTAATAATAAAGATGAAGAGTTTGTTTGTTTGAACGCGCTAATCTCTAGAACTACCAGTCGGATTTAAAAAAATATAATTATTAACGTTGAATATTAACGTTGTGCATTTTTGATATTTTGGAATGAGGTCAACTGTCCCTCCGTCTTACGAATTTTCGATCAGGTCACGTGTCCTAACGCGAACTCAGTCTTACGAATTTTCGATCAGGTCAGTCGGTCGGAGTTTAACATTTTTTACTCATCACAAAAAAAGTGCACAACGCCGCTAAAGAAGTTTTCACTTCAAAAAGTCAGAAGAACGCTAAGCAAAAACAATATAATAGCGCAGACGGGCGATGCGATGCGACGGGGAACAATAAATTTCACGCGGACGAAGTAGCGGGCTAAAGTTAGTTATTAATTTTAGTCGTTTTTCGTGTCTGTCTGTGTGACCGAGTTGTTCTTCTAAACTACGCAACAGATTTTGATGCGATTCTCAACATCATTTAGGGAATTTATTCCGGAAGGTTTACATGTATAATACATTGATATGTCACTTACAAATAATAAAGAGATATCCTCGTTTTGTCAAGTCGTAAAAACCGTGCGAAGCAGCGGCGGGTCGCTAAATAGATAAGTGGAGAAAAGACAGATAAAATGAGGAAATGCAGGTGATTTTATTACGCTATTGAGTTTTGTGGTCCATAGATTTTATGTGAGAACTAGCTGCGGCCCGCGGTTTCACCCGCATAACTTTCGAGATAAAAGTATCCTAATTGTTAATCCTGGTTATAAACCATTTGTGTGTCAAATTTCATCCAAATCCGTTCAGTCGTTTTTGCGTGAAAGAGTAACAAACATCCATCCATCCATACAAACTTTCACGTTTATTATATTAGTAGGATAAACGTAAAGTATCCCACGAGAATGTACTACCGGGATAAAAAGTACCCTATGTCCCAACCCAGAAAGCGTATTCTCATAATTTTATACGTTCAAAATCTATTCGCAGTCTCATCTCGGCGAAAACAAATGTCAAAAACTTGTCAAAATGTAGAGAAATTAGAGGATTTTTTGACAGATTGAGACTGAGATCAGACTGTGAACGTTCTTAAAATTACGAGATTTGCCTCTCAGGTCACTTGTGTATCAGATTTGAAATCCGTAAAGCCCGTTAAGACGTGAAAGGTAACAAACAGACAGAGTTAATTACTTTATTTTCGTATTATCACTATTGAACGATGCTTTGATAGTATTTTCCTAACCTTGTTGGATTATAAACCCATTTCGCTTTATCCGCGGCTCTGCGTTAAAGCCCTTCAATATAGTACAGGATCAAAAATAGATACAGAACTACCTCCCTCTAGTATTTCATAAAATTCGGTTCAGTAGTTCAGTAGTTCAGCCATTAAAATGGCACTAACTTACAGACTAGCTTTCCATTTAGGATATGAGGATAATCTCCTCCATTCGGGATATTAGACCTTTTTGGGAGAATACTATTTCCTAGTAGCGTATAATTTTCTCGTTTCCCTTCAGTATCTAATTCAGACTAAGGGTGAATTTTATCAATAAAACTGAACGCGTTCAGGGGATCTGCTCCCTTAGCATGAAATCCGTAGTTCCGTACTTCGTATTGCCTACAGTCATAAGATTAGTTCAGAACCTGAACTGAAAATGAAATACAACACGGTTTGACAGTTGTCCCTACTCGCGATGTGTTTTGCTCGTTCGGAAAATTTAATTAGTTAATTGTTTTGACAGAGTGACAGTCCAACTACTTTCGGACGGGCCCGGTTCTTCGTCTCTTGCGTATTGTCTGCTCTTGAACGCGGTATAAATGTGCAGGGAGTGTGTTGACTTCCTGCACATTATACCGCGTTCAAGAGCTGCCAGGAATATTGACACTGACGGCTCTTGAACGCGGTTTACATGTCCTGATCGCGTTCAGTTCCTTTGGTGAAATTGGCACTTAGTATCTATCTTACCAAGTGGAAACCTAAATCCAATTTGGTCTAACTTACCAAAGGATTTTAACTTTCTTACTAGGTAGGCAGACTCAATAAAGTTTATCGTATAGAACCTTGTCCAAAAGAAAAATGGACTCGGTCAAAGGCTTAGTTCACGCTGAGACGAAGAGCTGCGTGCTTCGATTGTTTTAGTGATTTAGGGCGAATTTCAATAATGAAACTATAATATAATATCCCTGGAAATTTCACACAGCGCCATCTAGTCACAAGCTAAGCAACCTAATGCTTGTGTTATGGTAACAAGATGGCTGATAAACTACTTATATACATTTTTTTTTTGTAAATACATACATATTTAGATAGAAAAACACCCAGACTCGGAACAAATACATGTAGGTCATACAAATATTTGTTCCGTGCGGGAATCGAACCCGCGACACGCAGCGCAGCAGTCAATCGCTTAACCACTGCGCCAACCGTGCCGTCACGCGATCAGCACATCTGAACCGCGTTCAAGAGCTGTCAGTGTCACTATTCGATAGCAATGATGACACTGACAGCCCTTGATGTGTTGTTGATATTCACCCTAAGAAGACACGCGACTACTCGCACCAGCACCATAATTGCGTAATACACTGATAATCACCATCAATAATTTTATATTGCTAATCCATTGCTTAATATGTTAGAAAAAAAAATCTGCTCAACAACGTAAGTAACGCAATGAATGTTGTTGAACTGTCAAAATGAAAACCATTACTACTGTTAGTGTGTTACACAATTATCCCGCTGTTTGAACACTCATACAAGTTAGTTGACAAGCGGCGCCTGCGAATTTCGTCCCGAATCCCGCGCGAGATTCATCTCGGTTTGGTCGGAGCTTGAACTGCTAACTTTAAAATTGCTTTTCTGTTTTTATCTTTGAAAGTTTTAGTTAAGAACGAATCCTTTAGTCCGAACGGAGTGGCAGTTAGATTGAAACTTAATGAAACGTAAACACAAGTAGAACTAATAAACTTACGAACGAAGTTTGGGCTAATTGGAAAAATTTGTTGCGACAAGTTCTTGTTATTTGTTTTTGTTGTCTGTCTCCGTCTCCACGGGGTATAATTTTTTATTGAAGGTTGATAATTGAGAACACAAATAGTGCCTCTAACTTAACACAAATTATTTATCTGCCTAGCCTTTTCCCAACTATGTTGGGGTTGGCTTCCAGTCTAACCGGATGCAGCTGAATACCAGTATTTTACATGGAGCGACTGCCTATCTGACCTCCACAACTCAGTTACTGGGTAATACGATACCCTTTGGTAAGACTGGTTGTCAGACTTTCGGGCTTCTGACTACCCGTAACGACTGTCAAAGATCCACAAATGACAGCCGGGACCAACGGCTTAACGTGCTTTACGAGGCACGGAGGGGTCTCGGTGTCAGATGTGGTGTGAGATGGTCACCCATCCACAGACCAACCGCGGCAAGCGTCGCTTAACCTGACGGATCGACCTGTGCGGCTTTTATTATTTAGCCACGGGCCCCTCTCTAACTTAACACAAATATCAAGTTAACATAGTAAAAAGTTTACATAAGTACCACGAGCCCGCACTGGGCCCGCGTGGTGGATTACGGCCCACTACCTCTCATAGAGAGGAGGCCTGTGTCCCAGCAGTGGAACCTGTGTCCCTTGATATATACCTAATAAACCTTTATTATGCTACATAAGTAACTATGGTGGGGTATACTTTAATTGTTTAGTAGATAATAGTGACGCTTTTACTTGCGTTTCGTATTGTGCGTTTCGCAATAAACTTGTATCTTTTGTCGTAAGAATCTAGTTTCCAAGCAAATTTTATAAGAAATGTGAAAATCTACTCTACGTTTTTGTAAATTCCCCATGTTCGTGCAAAGGGCGCAGATAACTAAAGAAAGTATTGTTTTTTCGACACACGATGGTTCCTTATCAAAAAAGTTGACTAAACTTCCGTACGTGAAAGTCGCCAAACGTAACAAAGTTTGTTCCCATTTTGTTGTTTGTCACTTTTGCGGGAATTATGTTCTTATGTTGACAATGATTTCTGTTCTTTGTAGAGAATCTATACTTATAATAAATCTGTAGAAGTGAAAATTCTGTACATTGAAAATATCCAAAAAATAAATGGCAGGGGGTGTTACTTGACCGACACCGAACCCAAAAATGTGATTAAAAAAATTTTTGTCTGTCTGTCTGTCTGTTTGTTCAGGCATCACGCAAAAACTACCGGTTCGATTACGATGAAACTTGGTATAATTATTCTTTAATATCCTGGGCACCACACTGGGTACTTTTTATCCCGGAAAAGTATATACAATAAAAAACAAACTTAATTTTGCGGTTCGATCCCTATACCCGATTACCACTGTCTGTACTGTACCAACCGCAAATACTAAGTTTGTCGTAGGTTGGGTCACCCGCAGTGGAGTTCATTTTTATTCCTTTTAGTTTTTAGAGTTATTTAGTGTTACGTTGTTTTTTTTGAACCCACCAAGGGTTGATATAACACGGCTTCGTTGCTAATACGTAGGGTAGCATTTACCTGTAAACATAAATTGACTTTGGCCTGCATTTGAGTGAAGGATTCTTTCCTTTAACTGTATTTCGTCACGGGAATATTTAGTTTTCACTTTCTCATAATCAATCACTTTTATAAACCTATTTAACAAGTTTGCACAATAAATTAGATCAAATATTGTAATGCAATGTTTACAATCTTAATTCCTAATGTCATTCAGTCGAACGTCAGTTCTGACAGTTAAAGGCACAGACTATAGGTAAAGGCGACATCTAGTGGTCGCCGATTCACAGTTGTAGTTTAATCGATATTTTAATAAATTGATCGCTAACCATCGAAATAATATCGTATGGAGCAATCCCTAATGATTTTCAGCTTTCAGTAAAAAAAATCACAATAAACTGAATAACCTAATCCGGAAGTGTTATTATTTTTTCTATATAGACTTTTTTCTAGAAACATCGTTGTCAAATGATGGTCTTTGGTACAGTGTGGCAAGGTTGCAAATTCTAAATTTGCCGAATGAATATTCGGGGAGAATTATTCCAAACAGGACAAGTTTCGGTGTTGGAAGTCACTAATAATTTGTTTGTTGGTCTGGATCATGAAGATTATTATTGTTTCAGCATTTAAGCGTGACGTTAAGCAGTGGTTAGTGATTTTCGAGAATTGTGTGTCTTTGTGTGGTGCTAATCTTATAACCATTTTACCCGGAATGGGGGAGATTTTCGGAATGCTCCGTCTAGTTCCGGTTTGTGATCGATGACAGAGTTATTGAAGGGAAATGGGGTCTTTCGACCATTAATCACGCTTGAGTGACAATACAAATCTTGTTTAGTGTTTTAAAAGGTGAGGATTTTGTTGTAATGGTGTTAAGAAGTGGTCTGTGGGCTCTTCCCTGGTTGTTAAAAGGATATTGTCGTGATTATTGGATATTTATTACAGGATTCCAAACTGCGTTCACGCAGACGACTATACAGCCAGCCGCGGGAGTCTGCATTTACGGATTAATCCCTGGATCAATTGTAAGTGTTTCGCCGCTAACTATTTGCCCTATATTCCTCCGTGTTTGCTTCGGTATTAAAGTATTGTTCTAGGCAACAAGCCTTTGTTGTGGAGTTGAGGAACGCCACGTGGGTAATCCTTATTCCCATTTGAAGCCATGTTAACCGGCTAATGTTTTAGCCTTCTAGATTTGAAAGCTCGGTCACCCCTTGGAAAGTAAATTAGTTTCCCTTTATATTATTCGGTCTCCGTATTGTCATTCCCAGGAAAGGCACCTCAGGAGACTCGTCTCGCCGCCAGGATCTAGAGGAGCTCTGGGACCTGGACGCGAGACCCGTTCCTCGAGTTTGCTCGAAGCCTCTTGCAGAGACGGCTGTGCTGTCGGTTGTAGTCCGTCTGGCGATAACGCAGGCGGGACGGTTTTTTTTTTTATTATCCCTTTATACTTTACTCCTTATTTTATTTTAACCACGGATTCTCTGTGAACCCGTTGGCTACCTAAGTCCGGTTTTGAAACCGGTCAACTAATTTGAAATTAAGGATCTCGAGTTTGACCTGAATAGTTCCTCAAGAAATATTATGGACCCCTTCGTCGGCTCTGGGATCCGGGACTCTTAAGGTCCCTGGCGCCCATTTAATATAATAGAATAACGTTTAAATAACTGGAAGGTTATACCTTAAATTTTGTAATACATATGGTTTAAGTTAAACTTTTAAAACGGTACAGTACTGGGTTTATCTCCAACTCCCCATGACCCTAGCTCTTTATACTGGAATTTTAGCTGGCTGGCATTATTGAAATAGAATAATAGACTCCTACTTAATTTTGTAACGTTAAGGTACTTTAAGTAGTTTTGTAAGGTACACTTTTTATTGTGTAAATTCAACTTATATAAATATACAGTGTTTGAGATTGCTCATTTGTTGCTTTATTAATCTACCTGCCCGTTGGGCTTATGTCGGCTTACCGTAGGAGGCCGCGAATAAAAATTGTAACAGTGGCGCCCAACGTGGGGCCACTGTTACTTAATCCGGCGGAACGCAATTATTCTGCTACGGAGCGTGAGGCCCTCGCTGTAGTCTTCGCCGTAGAACACTATCGTCCTTACGTGGAAGGCGGTCCTGCGTTTAAAGTGATAACCGACCACTCCAGTTTAAAATGGTTCTTTAATTTAACCAATCCCTCTGGTCGATTGGCCCGTTGGGGTTGTCGGTTATCACCTTATAACTTCACCATAGAGCACCGCAAAGGCAAGGACAATGTAGTTCCAGATGCCTTATCTCGTGGCGTTCCGGTGCTGGAAATTAAAGTGCCCGACTCTGATCCTTGGTTTAAAGGGTTGTGGGACAAATGCGTCGGTACGCCCAGATCGTGCCCTAACTTTATTATTAAGGAGGATAAACTTTACCGTTATTCAAAAAATAAATTCGGGGTGGCTAGTGACTATGATTGGAAGCAGGTAGTACCGGAGGGCAATCGTCAAGAATTGTTAAAGAGTCACCATAGTGGCGAATTATCTCCACATTTCGGAGTGTTTAAAACTTATAAAAGACTTGCACTCCGATACTATTGGCCTAACATGTATAAGGATGTGATTAGCTACGTGGGTAAATGCGATACGTGTGCCGCATATAAACACTCACAATTACCTCCTCCTGGTCTCTTAGGCGATGCGAAAGAGTGTTCCAAGCCATTTGAAACCATAAGCATTGACTTGGTAGGTCCTTTGCCACGGTCTAGAGCGGGATTCACATTTCTCTTGGTTGTCGTGTGCTGTTTTACGAAGTACTGTCTACTGTTCCCTTTACGTAGAGCCGTTGGTAAGGCTATAGCACAGAAACTAGAAGACGGCGTTTTCTTGGTACATGGTATACCCCGTACGGTGATAGCAGACAACGGGACGCAATTCACCGGTAATGAGATTCGCTCACTACTAGAGAGGTACAAAATACCTCAAGTTCACTTCACACCTCGTTATTGCCCAAGCGTGAACACCGTGGAACGCTATAACCGTACCATAATGACCGCGGTATCAATTCTCGTGGAGGATGATCATCGATCCTGGGATGTTAACATCACAAAGATCCAATTCGCGATGAACACCTCCACAAACGAAGTTACTCGTTTTACCCCGTTCTTCCTAGTACATGGCAGAGAGGCAGTTAGTAGTGGTGATGTCTACGGCAATGATACCGTTGGACAGCCCACTCTAGCTTGCGCTTCCCGCAGTGCATTTGCAGATCAGCTAGGGGCATTGGGTAGTATCTTCGTTAAAGTAAAGGACGCGCTCATCAAGTCACATAAACGTAGTGCCCGTTATTATAATAGTAGTAGGAGGCAGGCGGAGTTTGAGGTAGGCGACACTGTGTGGAAGAAAACATATCCCCAGAGTGACGCCTCTAAATTCTTTATGGCCAAATTGGCTCCTAAATACGAGAGATGTGTAATTAGGAAAAAACTTTCACCCTTAGTGTATGAATTGGAAGGCTGTAGTTCCGGTAAAAACCTTGGCACATGGCATATCAAGGATTTTAAATCACCATGTGGCATAGAATAATTTTTTTTATATAAATATTTTAATAGAATTTAAATTTAAATTCGCTAGTAGTAGTTGAGTTGTAGTTGGTCGCAGTGACCTTAGAGGACTGTATATGCCTTGAGGTTGCTGGTTTTAATTTTAGCATTCGTGGCTGTATAGGCCCGGTGCTAGAATACAGTGGTTAAATATATTTTACACTGTTTTTGCGGTTTGTAGTGGTACACAGGTTCCCACTGTGTCCACGTTTGAGAACTGTATTATTAGTTGGTAGTCTGTGGTTGTTGCAGGATTGACACCCCTGTAGGGTGTATAACCTCCGGATTGCTGGTAAGGCAGCATAATAATAGTCCTGAGATAAGAGGCCATAATGGCGGGCGTGTAGGCTGCATTGATGGAAACAGTTTAAGATGGTATTTTTTATTGAGGGCGGATAACCGTCTCATTCCTTTATAAAAGACGGTTAGCCAATTGCATTAGCTTGTAGCTTTTATTTTTTTTATTTCATATTTTTTAGTGTCTAGTTAGTGTTCCAGCTCAGCATTATTGTTGGCAGTCTAATTGTTTAGGATTTGAAAGGTGGTGTACGATGGAGTAGGGTGGTCTCTCCTATATATTATATAATATATCATTTACACATTTTACTCTTTTTGGAGCTTGTCTTTTACATGTTTGTAAATGGATTAGACTCGCTCCAGGAGAAATATTATATAATATATCATTTACACATTTTTACTCTTTTTGAAGCTTGTCTTTTACATGTTGGGAAATGGATTAGACTCGCTCCAGGAGAATTATTATATAATATATTACTCAGGTCATATGGATAACTAAAAATAAGCCATAAAACACGGGCGGAATTGTAGACTCGTTAACCAAAGCCTACTACAATGTCGCCTCATAGAGCGGGTTGTGACTCTAAACTTGAAGTATGACCAAAACCCATTTAGATCGTAGGTTTATGTAGTATATAATAAAAACCAAAATTTGAATAATTAATATAGGTTACATGGATAATTAAAAATAAGCCATATAACACGGGCGGAATTGTAGACCCGACAACCAAAGCCTACTACAATGTCGCCAAAATAGAGCGGTCTGTTACTCTATATTTGAAGTGTAACAAGAATTCTGTATTGTTTATGTATATATCATAAATACCTTTATAGCATCATTTATGTTTATATTAGTTAGGAAGTAGAAATCGTACACCAGCTTCTTTATTTTTATTCTTTTTTTTCTGTTCCTGTTTTCAGGCAGGTTGTTTCTGTTTTGGTAAGCGTGCTTGGTCCTTTGGAGTCTGCTTTGACGCTGGAGGGCCAGCGTCGAGATTTGCCCTAGTGGGTCAAATCTCTGGTGGTTGGGGAGGTACTGTTACGTTGTTTTTTTTGAACCCACCAAGGGTTGATATAACACGGCTTCGTTGCTAATACGTAGGGTAGCATTTACCTGTAAACATAAATTGACTTTGGCCTGCATTTGAGTGAAGGATTCTTTCCTTTAACTGTATTTCGTCACGGGAATATTTAGTTTTCACTTTCTCATAATCAATCACTTTTATAAACCTATTTAACAAGTTTGCACAATAAATTAGATCAAATATTGTAATGCAATGTTTACAATCTTAATTCCTAATGTCATTCAGTCGAACGTCAGTTCTGACAGTTAAAGGCACAGACTATAGGTAAAGGCGACATCTAGTGGTCGCCGATTCACAGTTGTAGTTTAATCGATATTTTAATAAATTGATCGCTAACCATCGAAATAATATCGTATGGAGCAATCCCTAATGATTTTCAGCTTTCAGTAAAAAAAATCACAATAAACTGAATAACCTAATCCGGAAGTGTTATTATTTTTTCTATATAGACTTTTTTCTAGAAACATCGTTGTCAAATGATGGTCTTTGGTACAGTGTGGCAAGGTTGCAAATTCTAAATTTGCCGAATGAATATTCGGGGAGAATTATTCCAAACAGGACAAGTTTCGGTGTTGGAAGTCACTAATAATTTGTTTGTTGGTCTGGATCATGAAGATTATTATTGTTTCAGCATTTAAGCGTGACGTTAAGCAGTGGTTAGTGATTTTCGAGAATTGTGTGTCTTTGTGTGGTGCTAATCTTATAACCATTTTACCCGGAATGGGGGAGATTTTCGGAATGCTCCGTCTAGTTCCGGTTTGTGATCGATGACAGAGTTATTGAAGGGAAATGGGGTCTTTCGACCATTAATCACGCTTGAGTGACAATACAAATCTTGTTTAGTGTTTTAAAAGGTGAGGATTTTGTTGTAATGGTGTTAAGAAGTGGTCTGTGGGCTCTTCCCTGGTTGTTAAAAGGATATTGTCGTGATTATTGGATATTTATTACAGGATTCCAAACTGCGTTCACGCAGACGACTATACAGCCAGCCGCGGGAGTCTGCATTTACGGATTAATCCCTGGATCAATTGTAAGTGTTTCGCCGCTAACTATTTGCCCTATATTCCTCCGTGTTTGCTTCGGTATTAAAGTATTGTTCTAGGCAACAAGCCTTTGTTGTGGAGTTGAGGAACGCCACGTGGGTAATCCTTATTCCCATTTGAAGCCATGTTAACCGGCTAATGTTTTAGCCTTCTAGATTTGAAAGCTCGGTCACCCCTTGGAAAGTAAATTAGTTTCCCTTTATATTATTCGGTCTCCGTATTGTCATTCCCAGGAAAGGCACCTCAGGAGACTCGTCTCGCCGCCAGGATCTAGAGGAGCTCTGGGACCTGGACGCGAGACCCGTTCCTCGAGTTTGCTCGAAGCCTCTTGCAGAGACGGCTGTGCTGTCGGTTGTAGTCCGTCTGGCGATAACGCAGGCGGGACGGTTTTTTTTTTTATTATCCCTTTATACTTTACTCCTTATTTTATTTTAACCACGGATTCTCTGTGAACCCGTTGGCTACCTAAGTCCGGTTTTGAAACCGGTCAACTAATTTGAAATTAAGGATCTCGAGTTTGACCTGAATAGTTCCTCAAGAAATATTATGGACCCCTTCGTCGGCTCTGGGATCCGGGACTCTTAAGGTCCCTGGCGCCCATTTAATATAATAGAATAACGTTTAAATAACTGGAAGGTTATACCTTAAATTTTGTAATACATATGGTTTAAGTTAAACTTTTAAAACGGTACAGTACTGGGTTTATCTCCAACTCCCCATGACCCTAGCTCTTTATACTGGAATTTTAGCTGGCTGGCATTATTGAAATAGAATAATAGACTCCTACTTAATTTTGTAACGTTAAGGTACTTTAAGTAGTTTTGTAAGGTACACTTTTTATTGTGTAAATTCAACTTATATAAATATACAGTGTTTGAGATTGCTCATTTGTTGCTTTATTAATCTACCTGCCCGTTGGGCTTATGTCGGCTTACCGTAGGAGGCCGCGAATAAAAATTGTAACATTAGGTTTATTTTTATATGAGTCGTAGGTATAGATTTTAATTTTAAAGTATAGGTAGTATATTTGATAGTGTACGTAGTGACCGTAGGTTATTTTATAATACTGTTAGGTAGGTTTAATCATTCGTATAGATATTAGTTTTTAGGGAGTTTGCTTATTTATTGAATTTAGATTAGTTATCATCAGAAATAGGTTTATTTAGGTAGGTAGGTATTTAATTTTCTGTTATTGAGTTTTTTTTTTAAATTAGTTAGGTACTTAGGTAAAGATATCATATAGGTACCCTCTTAATCACCACTAATGAGACACAATTGGTTTTCTATTGTAATTAGCCACAAAGGGCCCGCGACATAGATGGCATTCTGGGGAAGCACATACATTTTATCCTGTTAGCAAATCTGTGTATAGCTGTTGTCCGTGGGTAAATTTCCGACATCCACGCGGGCGAAGCCGCGGGCAGAAGCTAGTAAAGAATAAACGAATAAGCGTGTAGAGAACGCGACCCTATAAATGGCACATTGAGTTTTAGTAAACGAGCTGATAATCTTCAAACGGCGGAACGGATTTTCTTGAATCACAGCTAAGAACTCTCGATCAAGTCACCTTTCAAACAAAACAAAAACAATCAAAATCGGTACAGCCGTTTAGGAGCTGCGACGCCACAGGTAGACACATATATACACAGACACACAGGTATACAGATAAACATGTTGAACTTATAACACCTCTCTGTTTATGCCGGGGGTCAAAAAGATCAACTTGGTGTTATGCCGGGGGTCAAAAAGATCAACTTGATGTGAGTCTCTTTGAAAAAATGTATGATGTCGGGTGACCGGGTTACTGTAACTGAGAGGATTGTTGGACCACAAGATAGCTTAAAGGACCTACTAAACAACAACAATCCTCTATACACTATTACACTGAGCAGGGAATTGGGATTAACCACAGTTACACTATACCCATTAATTAATGGCAATCAATTATGTGTTCACGGGCAGGTTCCAAATAAGGTTAGTTTACATTATGATATACCAATGAGAACTGGAGACATGTGATCACATGATGTCAAGTTGGTTTTGATAGGGTAGTACCTAATCGAATTACAATGACACCTGTAATACATAGTTGAAAGAGAATTAGTATCCGAGGATAATTTCAATATTACTGAAGTTTTTGCTGATCAAAAATTTTGCGTAGCTTCTGAAAGGGAATGATCGAGAATTTCAGCAAAAAATCTTTGCGTTAAAGCCTGTAACAGGTCGGGCTTTCCTGAAAATACCTATATTCTTACTCCTGCTCGTAAGTCACAACAATATAAGGCCTGTAATGATAGTTGTAATAAATACATATTACTTTGGCTTATAATCGAAGCCACAACCAAATGATCTGCCTAGCCTTTTCTCAGCTATGTTGTGGTCGGCTTCCAGTCTAACTGTATGCAGCTGAATACCAATATTTTACGTGGAGCGGCTGCCTATCTGAACTATACAACAAATACAAATATTGGTATTCAGCTACATCCAGCTACACAATACACCTTGCTAAGACTGGGAGTCAGTCTTTCGGGCTTCTGACTACCCGTAATGACCATCAAAGATCTCCAAGTGACAGCTGGGGTCAACTGCTATAACGTGCTTTCCGAGACACGGACGGCTCCCCATCCACGAACTGACCGTGGCAAGCGTAGCTTAACCTGATCGATCTACCCGTGCGGCTATTATTACTTAGCCACGAGCCCCGTAACGAATCCACAACCAAATACCCAATTAAAACTAATACTGTGTAATAGTCACTTTTGTTGCTAATATATTCATCGCCCAACATCGGCTTCAAACTCTCACATTATGAAGAATTGGAGAATTTAGTCAAACCCTAAAGATCTTTCTTCATACACGTAGCGTAGTGTGCTCGTGGGGAGGTTCCACAAGCACACTTTACACTTACACCCCACAGACACGCACTGCACTCACATACAACACTCCCACATGCACAACATTAAGTACTTACCTATTTTGATTTTTACTACATATTTTAATTTTTACTATTTTATTTTTTTACTATTGAATTTTTTACTACATACTTTAATTTTTAGTATTTTTGTTTTATAATAGTTATTGTTCTTTTTTAACCCCTAAGTACTTTATTTTCATCTCTGGAATTAGCAGTGCGATTCTGTAACCATCTCACCGTGAATACTTAGGTGAAGTGAGCGTGGAGTGAGCTGTCATTCCAACTAATGCTAGGGATTGACACTATTGACAGCTCACTCTAAGCTCACTTCACCTAACTTTTCACGGTGGGATTGTTACCGAATCGATCGGCTGGAACGCTGTCGTCTCCCTTGGGCGTTAATAGCTGCGACAGTTTTGTAACTAATGTAGCTATTTACGTAGCTACGCAATCAATTTGTAAAATGTGTTTTTGTTCCAATAAAGATTATATTACTATTATAAAAAAAAAAACAAATCTGTTACTCACTAACAAATTCATAGGCATAGTTTTATCAACTCCGTAATTGAGTGAGGGGAGCCAATTAGTTCTAGAAAGTTCGGTGTTAACGTGTGCGACGAGAACAGTTCGGGGAACAAGATATATTAGGGACGGTAGGACGAAATACAGGTGGAAACTCCTGATGAAATACTTGTTTTTGTGGAAGGTTGTAATTGCTTGGACCTTTTTGTAAGGCTAGATGGATGGAGTTTGTAAGTTCCTTTGTAGGTTAAGCTTTTAGTTGGGTTTATTACGAGTTTTAGTGGAAATTGACGCAGTTTTAGATTAAAGTTGTAAAAAAATAAAAGACCCGTTTCAGTTTCAGTTCATACAAACGAAAACGTGTTTTGCGAATTTGATCTTTATTAACTACTGGAACTGTTAATGTCAAAACGGGCCTTTTATGTTTAGATAACTACAAGGTGTAACAAGATCCGTCAACTACGCATTCTGTACATCAAACTAAATAACATTGCACCAAGATAATTGCTTGGAATCAAACGCCTTTTTGGTGTGACTTGCAATAGTGCGTAATGTAACACACGCAAAACATTGCGCTTATGGGTCCATGCAACGGTAAAGGGGTCGTGGGTTTAATTAAAGTTGTGTTATAACATTAAAAACTTGTTCTCAAAAAAAAAACGTCAATAAAAGTTGGAATTTTGACCTTCAATATCTGTAACCAGAAGATGGTATGGTCCAGTACAAAAACTGATAACAATGACGGAGAGTACAAATGGCTCACGGCTTCCTTCAGTGTTTTTTTTACATTTGTTTGTGTTATTTATTTGCTAAGACAATTGTAACTCATCTCCTATAAGTCCCAACTTAAGCCGCTTACAACTGTATTAAATAGGCTTACAATAAATAAGTCTTTATACTAAATTCATATTTCATTTATCCTTATTCTAAACTCTCATACGTAGACACGTAGATAGCTCTTCAGGAACATAGAAAGCCGAGTACGACATTGTGGTTTAGAGTTAATTGAATCTAACATGATGAATCGACACAACATGAACGCATTGTTAGAAACCGCAGTCGTGCTTAAGCGTCAAGTTGCTCAAACATTGACAACAGGCACTGTACTAACTACGAAGTAGGCAGGTAATGTTACAAGCGATCAAAAATCAAGGGAACAAAATCTGGAGATATTTGGGGAGTAGTTAATATAATACCAGCTTATTATTGTCAGGGCAAAGGCCTCTTATACTAAGAAAGCACGAGCATTTGTCACCATGCTTGCTCAAGACGGGTTGGCGATTTCAGACTTAGGTATATTGACTATAAAGTTCAGGTTTCCTTACGATGTTTTCCTTCACCGTTGTCAAGATGATGATATTTTGAGAGTATCTGTTTGTTATTTACACTTGAAAATGTCTTAGATAGCAACTCTTTAGCTCCAAACTGAATACTTTCACACACACATATTTCCACAGAAAGACGCATACATATCTCATTCCATAAGTAAATATTGCTGCCGCTCCCGTATTGAGAGAAGGTCTCATCGAGTATCGCAATAAAGAATGATAGTATGCTGCTGACAATAGTCACAACAAATACCAACGTACTGTATTGATCATCATACATAACATAGGTAGGTACATGTCAGTGGTATTGCAGTTTGTTGTCAGCGGTTTTACAAGTACAGTCACAAGAAAAAAAGAAAATACGTTTATTTTCGGCAAATATGACGCAGAGAAAAAACATAAAAAAGAACAAGTTGGGGGAAAATATGCGTCAACACAAGCATAAATACCCTACACTGACGCATTATTCAAAAGCGTTTTTCTTCCAAAGTCATCATCTGCCTAGCCTTTTCCCAACTATGTTGGGGTCGGCTTCCAGCCTAACCGGATGCAGCTGAATACCAGTATTTTACATGGAGCGACTGCCTATCTGACCTCCATAACCCAGTTACTGGGTAATACGATACCCCTTGGTAAGACTGGTAGTCAGACTTTCGGGCTTCTGACCACCCGTAACGACTGTCAAAGATCCACGAATGACAGCCGGCACCAACGGCTTAACGTGCTTTCCGAGGCACACAGTGGTCTTGGTTTGTGAAAATGGTCACCCATCCACGGACCAACCGCGGCAAGCGTAGCTTAACCTGATCGATCGACCCGTGCGGCAGTTATTACTTAGCCACAAGCGCCTGCCCCTGAGTAGCTTTTCTTCTAAAGTAATGATAGATATATTTTATTGGGTTACGAACATAGTATTACAGCAACCATGTCTACTATTATGAAATTGTCTTTTCTCAAAGATACAATTTTTATTTCACGAGAAAATAGTTTTTCAGTTTTGCGTAGCTGTAACGTATTTATGATCGTAACTGTACCAACCTCAAAATAACCCAAGTGTCCCAGCCGATACATTATGTTGTATCTTTTAAGGATCCCGCAGACAGGCGCGACGCGACAGTGCGACACAATTCTGGTAGAACAACTTCTATGAAGTTTTCATAGGAATTATTCTTTTAGAGTAGCGTCGAATCTATCTGCGGAAGCCTTTAAGGCTCCAGCAAAAACTTTCGCAATCCGCCTATATCGGTTTCCAAGGAATCCCTTAATATCCAAACTAAATAAATAATCCGATATCCAGATAGAAAACCGCTGTAACTGAAAGACAAAGTTGACCAAACATTTGATGAAAAAACTTTCGCGCTGTTATGATTGGTGAAAGATAAAGTTCTAACTAGTTACTCGTTTATTAAAACTAAGAGGGTTAGTGAGTCGGAGAGAGTCCTAGAGGATTGTTGAGCTGAAGTCCCCTTTGACATCTGCGTTACAGTTTTTTAAAATCTGTTTTTGTTTTAATTATCTATTTTAAGGGCCCGTGAGTTAGCAGGGCCCTGCTGGAAACTTTTGGAGAACTTTCTTGCTCATAATTTGAGTTTTCTATTTAATTACAATGTAAATGTGTTATTACAGGGGTTGAGGGAATGAGGAATTAGAGGGTTTTTGGGATATAAATGCTTCTAGTGCGTAAGGCAACTATAATATAATCAAATAGACACATAGGTCCTCTACGTACTCAAAAATCTTCAATCCTAGCACAACAATGCAAAAGGTGGTTCTAAAACCCGGATAGCCGTAAACATTTGGATAGATTAATATATTTTAGTCATTCAATTTCAAACTATGCCGATATAGCATTATCTAGCAATGTAGTTGAGCTACAAAACCCTCCTAATAGTTTTTCACAAACACAAACATTCCGCGAGAGTACAGACGAAAGTTCTTGGGGAAAAGCCACAGAGTAGATATAAATGCAGTAGACAAAACTCCAGTTAAGACAGGATATAAATGTATAGTTTGGTAACTGGGTTGTGGAGGCCAGATAGGCAGATGCTCCGTGTAAAATACTGGTACTCAGCTGCATCAGGTTAGTATGGAAGCTGACCCCAACGTAGTTAAGAAAGAGCAAGGATGATGATGATAAATGTACAGACGCCAGCACATCAAGCTACTACAATCTGTCAAATTTCTTTAATAGATTTTCAACTTTATCGCTAAAGCATTAAGATTCAAGGTGAATTGGGAAAAATTTGAAAATTTCTTTACAGTTTGGTACATATAAAATGTTGGGTCCTAAGAGTTGATTAAAAGAGTTTGTATTAATTTTCATGTCATTCGCGATCAGCAATGCTGTGGTGAGCCTCTCCTTCATAAACTCTTAATCAACTCTTCACTACACAAAACAGAATTTCTTACCTGTCCTAGGCAAAACTAATTTGTGTGTATTTTTTGTCTTTTTGTAATGTGCGTTTTGTTTGTGCAGAATAAACAATTTTTTTGTCTTTTTTTTCTTTAAAGTATAATATCAGCAAATGGATTTCTAGCGTAGGCTGCAATGTTTCGAGACTATTTCTGTTTAAAGCCGTAGTTTTTATAGATTTGATGATTTTTAAATCAAATATTGTAGAAAGGAGCCTTCTGCCCTATCTTATTGTCTGGTTACATTAAACTCGGTTCCCGTAACGACCCGTCGGGTCGCGATCCTCTTTTATGGTATAGCGATCGGTGCCGTTAACCTGAACAAATGGTACCACTGTTTATTGTTACACTATAACAAAACTTCGGGGTTTTCCTTTACGAGTCGTTCACGAATATTTTGTGGCGTTTTTATTAATTAGTCGTTAAACAAACCTATTAGGGTTATAATTTGAGGTTGTTTTTGTTCTCGTGGCCGTTAATAGCCTTTACGTAAAAGGGTTCTAACCTTTTGTCTTTTAAAGCACCTACGCACGGCAACACATCAAGCTATACATAACCAGTATAAGCTGACTTCTGATTGTACGAAAAACCTATAGAATGCGAGGTCAGATAAAACTGGAAATAATAATATAATAATAATATCCCTGGACATTTCACACAGCGCCATCTAGTCCCAAGCTAAGCTACCTAATGCTTGTGTTATGGTAACAAGATGGCTGATAAACTACTTATATACATTTTTTTTTTTTGTAAATACATACATATTATAGATAGAAAAACACCCAGACTCGGAACAAATACATGTAGGTCATACAAATATTTGTTCCGTGCGGGAATCGAACCCGCGACACGCAGCGCAACAGCCAATCGTTTAACCACTGCGCCAACCGTGCCGTCAAAATGGAAATGAATTACTTGATGTGTAACCTACCTCTACTTACACCTATTGTTATGTTAGTAGTCGGCTAGAATGAATGAATGAATTGCACCGATCCCAGCGTGGTTTGACCAGACTCGATTAATCTAATGAACCCCAAGATTCGCACTGAGACTCTGTAGCCTCATGTTCATGGAGCTACAGCCACCATTGCATATCAAGAAGTAGACCGGAGGGCGCGGTTTTTGTAGGGACGACGTGCACGTAGGAAAGGGTAGGATTTAAGAGGAAATGCATCCTAGAGTAAGCATTAGTAGTCGGTTTTGGCTAGAATCTAGAATAATCTAGATCAATATAAGTTAAATATAAAAGTGCCTAGTTAACCCATATTTTTATGTGAGTTCATGAACCCCCACGTTTTAATATGACTTGTCGTGCCAAGTAACAATAAAATAACTTGATTACGAGGGAACCCTTTTACATAATATTAGAAGATTTCCTCGTCAACCCGACTCCTGAGTACTGTTCCATGTTATTCGTCATATAAAACCTCTTATAATGTGATATAGTAGTACGAGTATGGGGTAGGTATGTGTATGTGCCAGTTTAAAACCTCATTCATATTGGAGCAGGTATTAACACCAGTTGCTTTGACAAACTTGGAATAGGCACTTTAAGTATTTTCTTTTTTTGAACTTAGTTGAAATGGCGCCTTTCTTTTGTTTCGTATTTTGCAACATGTTCGTAAATAAAGAGTTTTTGGTTTTTAACCAGGAGGGTAACTCTCGTAATTTTAAGAACGTTCAGTCTGATCTCAGTCTCAATCTGTCAAAAATACCTCTAATTTCCCTGCATTTTGACAAGTTTTTGACATTTGTTTGTCGCCGAGATGGCACTGCGACTAGATTTTGATCGTTTTAAATTACGAGAATTGGCCTTATGGTTGGCCACCTGCGGTCAAGGAAAGCCTTTTCAAGTTAAAGATAAAACTGAGAAATCACAAAAGATAACTGGAGATTACTTTATAGTTTAGGAACTAAAAAACTTCAGAACAAGTACCTTTATTTTTTAATTAGTGTTTATTTGAACACCCCACTTCCACTCAGCATATTTCACCCAGTTATGCAGCAATCCACATCTCAATCAAGCCTAAAGTATGTAATTCTTGGCTGCATGCGACCCGGACCCAGACGCGCCAATACCACGTCGCGACGCCCCATGAATATTTATGTACAACCACCACACTTAGCACCGTTTACATCTTACGGAAAAGATTATAATGGTGTGCTTTTAAAGTTTTAATGAGTGACGATAAGTCACACAATTTTGTTTACTTAACTATTTTTTCACTACATAATCAAGTTTCGCTTACTGAGCGCGTGTCAATTCGATAGGAGTACTTAATTTTCAGCGGCGCAATACAATTAAGGGGGAAATGCCAGAGTAGTCCGCAAAATTCAAATTTTCTTACGACTTTTGCAATTTGCAGGTCAATTTTAGGTTGTAGTTGAACAAAATATCTTTCGCGACCGTAACAAGTATTTGTTTATAGAATTATAATAATTAAAATCATCAATACAACCCATTAATTAGTTAACGCAATTAAATGCCTATGTAATAAAATAGCAATATTTTGCGGACTTTAATTCCGGGGTTCCCTAATACTTTCCCCTTAAGAAAGAAAGTAAAGCCTGATTTACGCGATGTGATTTGATTGCTGTGGTATACAATAAAATTGAAGCAACAAATAACTTGCATCGTCTAAACACTGATTTGACGGTGCGACAATTATTATTATTATTATTTATTTAATTCTGACACAGTGATCCATATTCGTATAATTCAAAATTATGTTAGTAACGAAGAAGAAAAGATTAAAAAAACATGCCAAAATAATACTATTATAACTTAAACTAAAATTAAATAACCAGAATATATAAAATCAAATTGTAAAATAAATTCATTAGCCAAAATCGCAATCATCTTTAAATTCATTAAAATCATTTACATCTTTAAATTAATTATAACGAATATAAAGCAAAATAATGGAAATATAAGATAATTATCGTAACATCAGTCTGCTCTTATTGATATTGTTGCTTTAATTTATGGCATGCTACAGGTTTTTACATCGCATCGTGTAAATCTAGCTTTATCGTCTTAGGTAAATCTTGGTGTTTTGTTTCTGAATTCTGAGTCTGACGATTGAAAACTGTTCCACGGAACCGCACGTTACAGAATTTTGTTTCAGTGCGGTTAATCGAAGTGCTCAATTGCGGTTCGGGTAAGTGCTGAAATCAGTGCTATGGAGTGGAATATGTCAGACCGTGGCATATAGTGACTGCTGGTTTATAGGATTTCATGTAAGTAAAGACCATATTACTGAAATTGATATATGTGCGTCTATCCGTCAGAATGATGGATTTAGAGCATATATGAAGGCATTTCAACCCATTATTGAAACATTATACCTCAATCCAGTGGGTATAAATAACGATGTAAATATGTATTTCTCTCAGGTTACGACACTGCGGCGTTAGTACTTTCATGAATATTTATGTTACTGCCACAACACCACACACAAACAATTCTTTAAATAATTGTAATGACGTGATTCTATTGAAAATGAATGATAATGACGTAAATCTAATCAAGCTGAAAGGTTAACTTGAAGATGGTGGGCGGTAGCTTTGATTTTGCTTGGACTATAACTCGGGAAACATGGTTTACTTACAAACTATTAATGAGATTCGGAATGGAAAGAAAGAAAGAAAGATAGAAACGTATTTATTGCGACTCGCACAGGAAGATCATAAAACTAAACTTAACTAAAGACAATCAAAAATAAAAAACCCAAATTATATTTAAAAAAAAGTAGGAAGCAAAACCAAATTATATATTAAAAAAAAGTAGGTAGCAAAACCAAATTATATAAAAAATAAAGTAAGTAACAAAAAGAAAAATGAAACAGAAAGTCCTGTACGAGGCCAAAAGGCTCCTATCTCAGCATGATGCTTCGACATTTAAAAAAAGCAATTGAAAGCTGAATTCCTTTGTCTAGAATTCCTAGCCTAGATCAAGACGCATCGAATTCAAAGCAAGAATATAATATAGGGTGCAGGGAAATACCTACGCCGTCAAAATGTACTGAACCGTTAAAAATAAAATCGATGACAATTTTCAGCGCAGGAAGGTTCAGAATCATGGACTGTGCGTCGATTTCCCATGCTATCCTGTATATCATTCTATAGGTGCAGTCAGGGAAATTAATGTTGTTGTTGTTGTTGTTTGTTATTTGCAATTGACACCCTACATCAATTTATCGTGTTATAGCCATTTCATACCACTGTCAAATATTTACAGTTGTGATTTAAAGGCTCTTTAGTCAACTGAGGCCGCTTGAAGTTATCCCGCGGGATGAGTTGACCTAGTAAATATATGTATAGAAAATTTATTAACATTACTGTATTTTTGCTTAACAATGAATTAACCCCTGACGCAAAAACGACGGGGTGTTATAAGTTTGTGTGTGTCTCTCTCTCTCTGTGTGTGTGTGATTAAATGTTTTCTCGTCGGGGGACCGCTCTAATTATCAGCCTAACGTTCTGTTAAAGTTTAAAATAGTAGCGGTCCCCCGACTGGACATTTAATCAAACAATTTCATACGTACTTACGTAGGGTCATAATTTCAAGGTTATTTTTTTCTTTTTATAGGGTTTCACGTTTATACCTTTTTTGTTCTATTTGTGGCTATTTTTTCAATAGTTTTTTAAAACCATCCGGGCTTTTTTTCCCTGACTTCACTACAGGCTGACATTTATCACTACAGTCTATTCACCAGTATCTAGAATCTACGAAGATAATGTTACGTTCCCTAGCTCTATTGCACTATATCATAAACGAACGCACACTACGTTAGATTACTGAAATACCTTGCTGAATGATAACTGTCCACGATAGCACTTACTTGGCAGTTTGAAACCTGGCAGTTAATTGAGTGGTTACCAGTTAACTATCTCTTCGTTAAAGGGTTCATGAATTCGGCTTGGATACGACAAATCGATTACACTAGTCGTTAGTCTGAATCTGTAGTCTCGTTAGCCGTTTTGCTGAACTGACGATTGTTTTTGCTAATCATGAAGAATTTATTTTGACTTAGGACTAATGTAACCATAGCCAAACTTCTTCAACTCTTTAAGCAGAACTTTAGCCCATCTTGCTTGACCGATAAGGTTCATGAAACCACTACCATAAACATAATCAGCCTATTATGTTCCTTCTGCTTGGACACAGGCCGCAGCTCTGTGCTCTCATAGAGATGAGGACCGAGGGAGTGGGCCGAAATCTACCATGCGTGCTCAGTGCGGGTTGGTGGAAAAAAGTACTATACTGAGTTAAATAACTGCTGGAACTCTGGAAGCAAACACGTTGTTTAGGTATTTTTATACATTTCCTTCCTAAAATTAGTCTTATTTGTCTAATGTTATAGTAAATAGAGGATAGATACATGACTATCGTATTTCTACCGCAACTACTGCAATTGTAAAGCCACTACGTTATGACTGGCGCAGCCACCGTAGTTAACTTCCCCGCAAACAATGTGCAGACTGCAGAGAACACAGTTTAATTAAATTAATAAACAAGCACAGGCTACAATATTCACTGGTATTGGCCACCAAAGAACAAGCTCGTTAACAAGCGAGTCTGGCTAGAGGTGGTCCGTATGTGACAATGTGTGCTTGATTTTTTTTTTTTTTTTAAACGTTGCCCCACACTAGGAATTACTCCGGTATCGTGGGTGCATTTACAAACATTTAAACTCACATACACAAACAGCCAGACCCGGAACAACTACCTGTAGGCAATACAAATATTTGTTCCGTGCGGGAATCGAACTCGCGACACGCAGCGCAGCAGTCGATCGCTCAGCCACTGCGCTAATTGTGTCGTCATATCGAACCAAGTTGGCCAACCGGCTATGTGAAACAGATTATGACATTATCATTATATCAACCTGTAGATATCTATTGAAAATGATTTTGAAGCCTTATTATGAAGGGACATGTTCTACCTAAAATAGCGAAGGTGTCGTGGAGGTAAGAAACTCCAAATAGGTTTGAGGCTGTAGTGGATATCTGTCTCCTTTTCAGGAGATGCCTTGACGTGGATAGCGTATTGATGGATGTGTTGCTGAGACAGGCAATCTTATTGACCGACGATAAGGGAGATAATGAATGCGGGTAGGAATAATAACTACTGCGTTCACCAGCTCCATGCTAAAGAGTCATTCCTTGTAGTGGGTTTTAAAGTATTTCGGGCTTTTGACAACTTGTTTTAATCAACCATCAGCTATTCCCTATATCAAGCTCATAATTTTGTCTAGAGAGCCGGCTCATATAAAACGCTTAAACGCATGACATCGCGCACGTGCCTGGGATACTGGGCATCGATCCATATCGCCAGATGTGTATATGGCACGTGCCGAGATGCAAGTCTAGAGTCGTGTCGTCTGGCTGGTATGCAAGTGATTTATAGCCCTGTAGTCAAAGAGCTCTCGAAGATGGGTATTTGTAGGTCAGTTGACAATAGATCCTATTTGTCAGTTACACTATAATGTCGGAATGGTAATATATTTGGATATATTTTTAAGCCCCAATAAGCAATGATGTCACCGAAAAAAGAGACTTTACCGTCTTGGAGCAGCGACTTTGTTAAAGTCCTATGTAACTATGTCTATCATAGAAATATTTCTTATATCTATGGTGTCTATAATGTGCTTAGTAATATAACATAACATCACGGCTGCATCCCCCGAAGAGTTAGTCAGAGATGTTCCTAAGAGTACACCCAAATTTTGTTAGTTATGTTGAAGTTCGATGTGATACCTAGGGGTTATTGTCATCACCCAAGCACGAATTCAGAGTCGGGGATGCTACTGAGAATTCCTTTATTTGCATTCCACAAGGTTTAAGATGTTCACAAAAGGCTAGAGATGTTCATAAAAAAACCAATAACACTTTGCCCGACTCGGGAATCGTTCCCAGGACCATCAGACCAACGGGGCAGGAATGTGATGTAATATGCTTAGTATAAATTGATAAATGTTGAAAAACTAAATTTGGCAAGTCTACATTCAGTTATCGCGCAATTTGCGGTCGGTTGGCGCAGTGGCTAAGCGATCGACTGCTGCGTTGCGTGTCGTGGGTTCGATTCCCGCACGGAACAAATATTTGTATTGCCTACAGGTAGTTGTTCCGGGTCTGGCTGTTTGTGTATAAGAGTTTAAATGTTTGTAAACGCACCCACAATACAGGAGTAATTCCTAGTGTAGGGCAATGTTTAAAAAAAAAAACACGCCAAACGTAATACCTTAATTATTGGAACAGATGTTTCTTCCAATATAGTGAACCACTAAGAATGATTACGGTATAAGAATGAAACCAGCATTTGGGACTGTAATGGTTACCTATTAGCAAAACTAATGGTCATTATAAACAACTGTTTGGCGGGAGTCTCGTTAGGACAAGGCCTTAAAAAACCGGTCAAGTGCGAGTCGGGCTCGCACGTGAAGGGTTCCGTACCACCATACAATATTTTACACTACATATTTTTATTATTATTTTGTTATAGCAGCTATAGTTTGTGTACAGGTTGTGTACTACCTGTGAAAATGTCAAGTGTTGCCCAGTTACTGGGTTGTGGAGGTCAGATAGCAGACTGAATACCAGTATTTTACATGGAGCGACATGCAGCTGCAGGCGGTTAGACTGGAAGTCGACCCTAACATAGTTGGGAAAAGGCTAGGCAGATAATTTAACCTATTACGGATATAAAAATACAGCCCTGTGACAGACGGACGGATGGACAGCGGAGCCTTAGTTATAGGGGACCCTAAACGCCACTTTAATACTAAAGCCTCTATTTACATAATAGTATGTCTTTGTGCAGCTATTTATGTTTTTATAAAGTAGGTTATGAAAGTAGATGGTATGGTAATAACGTAGCGGCTGGTCGCAGCTTCGTTTGCCAAAAAATCTCTCGGGAATGTGCCATTATGTAGCATGAAATTTTGTTACAGGCTTTTAAAATTCAATGAGAATTTGTTAAGTTGTGCTATCTAAAAGTTATCTTTGATGTAATTTAATGATTTTCTTTTTAAATGGCCTTTTTTAAGTGGTCTTTGTTGAAATGGCCTGTTATTCATGTTGAAGAAATCTTTACTTGAACGCTGGGAGGGGACGTCCTAAAAGGGCATATTATTATAGTGACCTTATTGGTGATGTTCTTCGGAATGGTCAGGTGCGTAGAGCTCGCAAACGGCGTGTGTATAATTATGACCTGAGGGGCAATTCTCGTAATTTTAAGAACATTCACAGTCTGATCTCAGTCTCAATCTGTCAAAAATACCTCTAATTTCCCTACATATTTTACAAGTTTTTGACATTGATTGTCGCTGAGATGAGATTACGATTAGATTTTGAACGTTTTAAATTGCTAGGATTGGCCTTCTGATGTATGTACAGACGCCAGCAGGTCAAGCTACCCGAAACTGTCAAATTTTCCCAATCAACATTGAACCTTAATTCTTTAGTGATAAAGTTGAAAATCTATTAAAGAAATTTGACAGATTGTAGTAGCTTGATGTGCTGGCGTCTGTACGATGTAAAAGTTGTATGTAAGGATTGTAGCAGTTGAATTACACCTGCTACGATCTGTAGTTTCTGCCTACCCTCATCGGAAAAAGGTGCGAGTTTATGTATTTGTTGTGTCTTTAGCTCTATCACTCAAGATACGGTCAAAATCTTCATCTTATTTTGATACGTATGATAAGATTTTTATGTCACTCAGCATCTTAGAACACTTGGCCTTTTATCGTGGATAACGATGTTTATCCTATCCTGTCTAGTGGTATTTCCACGGAATTTAATATACCAAACTACAAGAAAAAGTTGGAACTATGTCCCATGTTGCCCGTAGCAAGCCAATTTACCTTTTTAATATGCTTCAGATGGCCGAACTGCTTAGGGATACAAATATTAATTAATAATTGGAACATCGTGCGTATAATTTAATTTGAAACTGAACAATTTCCTTTCCGCTATCTCTCAAACAATCTTTTTATCAATTATCGGCTATGCCGTTTGGGATTTGGTCTTGATCGATTACTTTCTATTCGAAAACGAAAACTTTTAGAGGTTCAGAGTTATTGTCAGAATCCTTTGGGGATTCGGCAATCGTCGACAGCTACCGATTGGCTTTTTGAATGGAATTGATCTGCATTTGTTTTTTCTGGGGAGTGTGAAATTATAGAGGTATTCCACTCAGAGGGGAAATTCCAGTAATTCTAAGTACGACCGCATTCTAAAGACTGATGCTTGTAATTAAAAACGTTCAAATTCAAGTGGCAATCCCATGTCAGCGACAATCAATGTCAAAAATGTAGGGAAATTAGAGGTGTTTTTGATAGATTGAGACAGATTAGAATGCGAAAGTTCTTAAAAATACGGAAGTTGCTCCTTTGATCTCAGTCTCAATCTGTCAAAAAATATTTTTGACAAGTTTTTGACGTTGATTGTCGCTGAGATGAGATAGCGACTTGAATTTGAAGTGAGTTTTTTTAAGTACGAGAGCCTGATTTCAACAGCACTTGACCGAACCGCACTGAAATAAAATTTAGTAACAGTTTTTGTTTTTGTGCTAACATAAGCCCAAAGGACCCCGGTGGTTTGGTATCGATATATAAGGAAACAACAAACTATCTCACACACCGTATATTTATAAAAATAAATCTAAAGCAATAAAAGGCGAACCTTAAAAAACTAATTTACCTTATCATTAACAAATTAAATAGGTGACTATAGCTATATCTTAATATTGTCAGCCAGCTAAAATTTCAGCAGAAAGAGCTAAGGTCGTCGTGGGGAGTTAGAGATAAACCCAGTACCTACTGTTCCGTTTTATATGTTTAAATTAAATAATATAAAGTTCAAATTTAAGGTATAGGTAACCTTCCAGTTATTTGAATGTTATTAATTAGTAAATGGGCGCCAGGGACTTTGAGAGTCCCGGATCCTAAATATAACGTAGAATGTCGAACCCAAGATCCTCAATTCAAAATATGATGATTTTATTTCAGTGCGGTTCGGTCAAGTGCTGTTGAAATCAGGCTCTCGTACTTAAAAAACGTTCAAATTCAAGTCGCAACCTCATCTCAGCGACAATCAACGTCAAAAACTTGTCAAAAATCTATACTTAAGCATTTTTTGACAGATTGAGACTGAGATCAAAGGAGCAACTTCCGTATTTTTAAGAACTTTCGCATTCTAATCTGTCTCAATCTATCAAAAACACCTTTAATTTCCCTACATTTTTGACAAGTTTTTGACATTGATTGTCGCTGACATGGGATTGCCACTTGAATTTGAACGTTTTTATATACGTATAACGTAGTTATAAGTCTTTTTTTAACTTCAAATAAGTGTAAGTGAATTATTTAGTACCTACTTACTGAAATACTCAAACTACTTAGTAGGTATTAAACGTCGCGACGTTTATTACCTACTAAGTAGTTTGAAAAAGTCCCAAAGTGTCAAAGTCCCTGAACTCTCTATCGACGCGTCGATAGAAGGGAGTTCAGGGACTTTGTATGTAAGGCAAACAACGACCGCCATGTTCCCTCAACCAACTTTACAAACTTGTGGTCTCGAGGTGGCTTAACACAGCTTATTTGTTTCATACTTCTGTGTTAGAATATCAAAGACATCTTGTATTTAAGGTCGGTTAAAACCGAAACTTCACGGCCATTTCTCAAGCCAATAATTCAATTTCATTGACGTTTTTATAGACCACTACAGTAAATAAACATCTAAACCATCTTGTACAATATGAAGCAACGCGTGAAGCGACATTTAGATGAAGAATTATAGCTGTTGAGACAGACGCCTGTAAGTTCTCGCGCGCAATGTTGCGTGATGGCCACCACAAGTCGGATTAAATAGGCAGGAATTAGCAACATTCCGAATAAATGAGATCCGACACGCGATACAGTGAGAAAGGAGGTTTTTTTTGCATATTCTGGCAAATATTTTATGAGCTTGCTGTTTAGTTTCTCACAAAGAGCAGCTCCTTTTGGTCGTAAGTGTTGCTGCAGATTGCTTGGTAGGTAAAGCGTCAGGCAGCAAAAGTTGAAGCCAAAAATAATGATCATGACACGTCTTAGTGCTGAAGTGCTTTAAAAATTCTATTTTGCAGAAAAATAAGAAATTTTATTTTAAGCAAAGGCTACTTAGCATCTTTTCTTGCCGCAGTAATAAAATTAATTTGATTATTTTCTTAAATATTTACCTAATGGAAAAAAAAACCTAAGCAAGAACTGAATCTCTTTTTGAAAATTTTAAACGATTGTAGATTTTAGATTTGTTTAAAGAAACAATTAAAATCAGTTTTGTATTAGAATTAGTATACCTAAATAATACTGCTCCCTATTTTCGTAACACACGATCGATCACAATCTGAATCATTTTGGAGTATATTGCTAATCTATTACTTCATATGTTCGAAAAATTTGTCTACTCAACAACGTAAATAACGCAATGAATGTTGTTGAACTACCATTGTTACTGTGTTACGCAATTACTCCGCTGCAGCTGGTCTTACAAAATATTAAGACGTAGACCGCTTTTCATAAAGCAAATTCTTGGAAAACTCGTTTATTAAGTTACCAAAATGGGTCATGGCTATGACAATTTTCCGGGTTGTACTGGAGCAGGAGGCGGCGTCAATATGTGCCCCGCATATTAATACTAACAGAAACGAGCAAGGCTCTCAACTAAATAAGTCAAACAAGTTAATGGAATACAACTATCTATTTGTTACTGATAAACTAAAATTGAGCATAAAAAAATTCGTCCGCATCGCTGTTAATGGGATAAGTGCCCAAAAGTTAAATAAAAAATCAAATAAAGTTAAAAATTAAAGGGACAAAAACACGCTGTTAGATATTGTACAGTTGTACGGAACCCTTCATGTGCGAGTGCGACACGCACTTGGCCGGTTTTTGTTGTTTTTAATGTTGGTTTTTTACCAGCTAAGTATCTTACTCTGATATTTTTTTTTCTCATCTATTCTCTTTTCTAAATGTCATTGACCAGAAAATAGAATATTTAAATATTGATCACGTTGTTTACTTAGTTGATTTTTCGGGATTAGCTTCTCCTTTAATAAAGATTGGTCCTTGGCAGCTCTGGACAGAGAGAGATGGAAGGAGAGTAGGGAGGCTATTGCCCAGCAGTGGGACATTAATGGCTAGTAAAAAAAAAAAAGTTAAGCCTATATTACTCGGGCTGTTTTTTTCAATGCCAGATAATTTTGCCTGAAGAATAATTTTGAATTTTTGACAATTCTTCCGTACAAAATCTGACAGACGTCAATTTTGTTTCACGAATAAAAATTATCTGTAAGTACTCGTATATAAATTATTTTATTTTTAACAAAATATGGTTCATCGAATTCGTTTTGCATAATACTTTCATGATGTTACCATTTGTGAAGAAAGACTTACCGAGTCATAATAGGTACTCTTGTTATGCAAAACAACCACTCTGCTCTATCTACGGCAAAAATCAGTGCGTGCAGCTTACCCAAATCAATCCCCTAAGTAAAAAGATCAGAGGGGCAATTCTCGTAATTTTAAGAACGTTCACAGTCCGAACTCAGTCTCAATCTGTCAAAAAAACCTCTAATTTCCCTACATGTTTGACAAGGTTTTGACGACATGGATTTTGTTTTTGATATTGATTGTCGCTGAGATAAGATTGCGACTAGATATTGAACGTTTTTAATTACGGGAATTGGTCTTCTGATATATTTTTAACGTAGGTATGTAAGTACAGACGCCAGCAGGTCAAGCTACCCGAAACTGTCAAATTTTCCCAATCAAAATTGAACCTTAATCCTTTAGCGATAAAATTGAAAATCTATTAGAGAAATTTGACAGATTGTAGTAGCTTGATGTGCTGGCGTCTGTACATTAACTGCATGAAAATGTAAAGAAGCCATGGTTATTTTGGGAATATAAAGTAACTGTGTCACGCAAGTTATGTTAAATGGGTCACTAAGCCCGTTAATATTAAGTTAATAACATGTTATTAATTAAGTGAAAACTGTAATTAGATATTTTAATTTCGTAAGGGATGACTAACGTAAATTATAAAAGCCTAACTTTATTTATTTATTATGTTATCAACAACACATTAATACGGTCAAAAAACTAAGTGCGAGTTGGACTCGCTGGTTCTGTATCAAAAACGCGTATTTTTGTAACCCTTTAATTTTTACCTTTATTTTATTTTTATTATTTGTTGTTATAGCGGCAATACAAATACTCACTCTGTGATAATTACAACTGTTTACCTATTACGGTTCATGAGATACAGCCCGCTAACAGTCGGATGGACGGACAGTGGAGGCTTATTTATAAATAGAAAATATAAAATTATAATAGTAGTTAAAAAAAAAAAATAACAACACTTAATGAATCTCTCTCACATTACTTCTGACACCAGACTTGATATTCATTCAGTAGGAAGTTTTCGTATTGAGGTGTTTGCCAAAAGCAGCCTGAAATACAAGGAGAAGCTAACGACCCACGTTAATAAACTTGCCCAGACACTGAGCGGTACAGTAGGACTCCAATATGCCCGACTAAAGAGACATGACATCTCTAATCTCACGAAAAGATTCCCACAATGAGACAGAGAGTGTATGTTAGAAAGAAAATTCTCAAAACTTTATGGCTCTCGGCGATAACATACTAACAGATCATTATCAGCCAGAAAAGTGTCTTATTCTTCCTGGACCAGATTGCCATGCAGCAGAAAAAACAAAAAATAATAATTGTGGTCTTTGTCAAGTTTGGTTGGCAACAGAACAGTTCCATCAGCAAACAAACACACAAGCAAACAACAAACTTGTAAATACTAAAGTGTTTTGCATATGACGTGTTAAGCGGCTTCCGCTACCGACCGTCCCAAGGGCGATAAAACCATTCTCCTTAATACCCCAATAATTTGAAACAAAGTGGTGCTACCCTAAGTTTAAAGGCAGGTCATCGACATAGTAATACAGTCATGTTCAGAAATGTTAATACACTGGGCTGATTTTACCAAAGTCAGATAACTTTTATCCTCGGAATAAAATTGACATCTGACAGAACTGTCAGATGTCAATTTTATTCCGAGGATAGTATGAAAAAACTGTCAAAAATTCATAATCTATTCTCAGTATAAGACTTATTCTACGTATACAAGTTTGGTGGAATGCGACCTTAGGAAAATACAAAAGAAAGTTTCTCGTAGAGTACAGAAGGCCACACTTTGGTGGTAACACCTGGACCTTGAGCTGGGCTAGCGTAGTACGGAGTTTTAATAGATTAAGTGGCCAGCTTATACTGGTTTTGTTACCCCTGACGTGCGGCCTACAGTACCTGGGTCATCATCTGCCTGCCATTTCCCAACTATTTTGGGGTCAGCTTCCAGTCTAACCGGATGCAGCTGAATATCAGTATTTTACATGGAGCGACTGCCTATCTGACCTCCAAAACCCAGTTAAGCACGATACCCCTTGGTAAGACTGGTGGTCAGACTTTCGGTTTACTGACGACCCGTAACGACTGTACCTGTTGCTTAAACTACCTGGGTAATGGTTGAAATTTTGTATACAAAAGTATGTGTACAAAAACGCTGTAGGTTTGAAAAGCACCTCACAAATTCAATAAATACCCTAGAATAAAATCGTTGAATGTTACTAGGAGTTCTATGTTAGAGGGTTGGGTCTGCACTTAGTCTTTCGTGTGGACTACTGTGCATGTCCCATGGCGGCTGTCAGTATTCATTCCAACTAACAAACTAGGTGTTTCAATTTGTCCTTGACTGTACATGAATGAACTTGAGTGACATCCAGTCGTTTGGGCGTGACGTGTGACTGACAAGCACGCGATCAAAATTCTTTTACGTGCAGATTTGTTGAATGGTTTGCATTTCGAAGTGTCACTTAGTGGTTGCGGGAGGGGGAATGCTGGAATTATGGCGTGGTGTTCTAGACTGCCTTGTTGGTCTAGTAGCAAGTGCTACTGCTGAGCATGAGGTCCAGGGGGGCTACTCCGAATTAGTATCGGCCGAATGTTCGGCCGTTTCTTGCTACGAAGTTACTTTTGTTTCGGTCGGTTCCGATCCTACACTCCTACACTCTTTCAAATATTGACTATGGCCCCGACCCAACTGAGCCGATCCGAACTTTTTTCGCATTTTTCAATAATATTCGGTTTGGCCATGTGTCGGTCCGATCCGAACAATCGCACTTTGCACTTCGGAGTAGGCCCCCTGGAATCGATTCCCAGGTGAGGCAAAGTGTCATTGGGCTCTTTCGTCAGGGATTTCTCAGTAGCAGTCTGGTTTTGTTCCCGGTTTATGGCAATAGGGTCGCCTCTATCACATGGGACTAAAACATAACTGGCGAAATGTGGGCGTACAGTCACGAGCACCAATATGTCAACACTTGGCAACTTTCAATTGCGATTTCTTCCTGAAATAACGAATGCAACGTTGAAATACGACACATTATATAAACCTATGGGTTCGAAACTGCTATGCTCGTAACAACATAAAATTTCATAAAAAAATAAAGGAGTAAATCGCTTTTGACAAAAGCTGAGTGTATACATACTTTTGCTCGTGACTGTACTATATCTACAGCGAGAATGAATCACTTCTACAACAGATACACTAACATAATTACACACACACCCTTTCACTCAAATCACCTTGTTTTGATTATGTACTCGTATTAGTATAGTTTAATAGGCACTTTTCGTTAATGAAAGACCGGAGTCTCCTAATACAGGCATCGTTTGCTTAAAAGGCGGCTTCAATCTCAAATTTGTTGTACAAATATAGTTATCAAATAAACTATTTTAATTATTTTTTTTAACTATATGTACACATCTGCCATCCCTTCGGGGTATTCAGGCGTGGTGTAAGTGGACAGGCCTGTTTTCAGCAGCTATCTGCACTTAGTTCTAGACTAACTTCGTCAAGAGATTAAATTGTAGGTAGTCCCTGCTGTAGATCTAGTTTCAAACTTAGACTTTGACAGATTTCCTTTGTAGTACCTACAGTATGTTCTAGTGCTATCTTAAGGCAACTGTACCACCGCGACATATTAGTGGAGCTAGAAACGAATTGGAGAGCAATAGCAGCGAGCCGGGCCGGTCAAATTAGCCGTAGAATCGATGACCGTTGGGGTAGACGTGTTCTTGAGTGGAGACCGCGAATCGGTAAACGTAAGGTGGGACGCCTTCAGGCTAGGTGGATCTTCGCAGAATGACTGGTAGCAGCTAGATGAGAGTTGCCGAAAATCGAATTGAAAGGCGTGCAATAGGAGAGTCCTATGTGCAGCAGTGGACTGCTATAAGCTGATGATGATGATGAGCAGCGAGTGCTCTGCCCGCCAAGCGAGTGTCGATGAGCGAGTTTTTGTTTTGAGCGGGTTTTGGTCTTGTCAATGCGATTAACTAGTAAATAGAGTGATCTTGTTAGCAGTACAGCTTGTAGACAGTCAGCTAATAACTATTAATATACTAGTAGCGCCCCGCGGTTTCACCCGCATAAGTGTCGATCCCGAGGAAATATTGGGATAAAAAGTATTCAATGTGTTATTCTGATGTATAAACTACATTATTGTAAAGTTTCATCAAAATCCGTTCGGTAGTTTTTGCGTGAAAGAGTTACAAACATCCATCAACCAACCTCAGAAACTTTCGCGTTTATTATATTAGTAGGATTAGTTAAGTTAGTAGTAGGAAAGATATATATATATATATAGTATTATATAAAAATATAAATACATAAAAAACTTGAGAGGTGTCAAGGGACACCCGGATGGAACGAAGTTCAAAGAGAGAGAGAGAGAGACAGACAGAGAAACACGCGCACGCCACACGGCTTACAACTATAGCAAAAAGTGTTGTTCCAACTTTTGGTCTTAATTTTTTCCGTCTAGCCCCCTTTCGCAACGCGCGATGAGGAACTTCGATCCAATATAAGTAGGATAGGATAGGATGTATCTCTTTCACTTACATGGAACCCACATTCTATGTTACGTTTCTCGAGCGAGAAACTAGTCGATAGCTAGTCGCTTCGTTGTCGGCGGTGTGACACTTGCTGTCTCTCTTTACCAACTCGTTTCTTCAGAGTCTTATCTACGTAATTTAAATGAACGTAATCTCTTGGTTGGCACTTGGCACGTGTTCTAGAAACCAATTAATGCTACTAAAACTATTCTTAATCTGTCGCTACCGTCTTTTATAACCTTATTTTAAAGTTCATTAACAAATGCAGGTGCACGATCGACTGCACGTCCATGATAATAATTTAACTTTGAAAGCGCCTTTATTTCGTAGCAACAAGTATTACTACTGACCTGGGGTTGACCTTACCTTACTAAATCTATAAAATGTGGAATTTTGACCTCGACTGAGTTCGTTGTTACCTAGTAATTCCTAGTCGAGGAGTCCATTAGTAGTATTGTTTATGTTTTATAATCACTCACAAAGCGTGTCAATGAGCTCCCCGCCTATCTAGCGTCAAATCGCGTGACATTAGAACCACACATTGCGTGACAACTGACAACAGGTGGGAGAGTGTGTAAAGAGTTCGAATTGTTGTTTTTATTGCGAAAGTTTTCCGCAATGAGCACATTTTGGGTCATAATGACCCGTCCGAGGATATGGTCTAATTTTTGTGATAGCACGATTACGTAATTTACCGACTTTAATGGCTGGTTCTAAAACAGATGTATGGCAATAAAAAGAAACAGATGTACGAAGAGTTGGATGGCTAAAGAGGGGCCCGTGGCTAAATAATAACAGCCGCACAGGTCGATCGGTCAGGTTAAGCTACGCTTGCCGCGGTTGGTCTGTGGATGGGTGACCATCTTTACATACCGAGACCCCTCCGTGCCTCGGAAAGCACGTTAAGCCGTTGGTCCCGGCTATCATTCGTGGATCTTTGACAGTCATCACGGGTAGTCAGAAGCCCGAAAGTCTGACAACCAGTCTTACCAAGGGGTATCGTATTACCCAGTAACTGGGTTGTGGAGGTCAGATAGGCAGTCGCTTCATGTAAAATACTGGTATTCAGCTGCATCCGGTTAGACTGGAAGCCGACCCCAACATAGTTGGGAAAAGGCTAGGCAGATGATGATGTACGAAGAGTTGGATGAACTGTGAGAAAGATGATCTAATGGCAAAGCAAATAGTAAACACTGAGATGACGACTGCTGTAGATGTATAGAAGGAAACCGGCCAGTGCTCTATGATAATATTAAATTACATCTAGCAGATGGCGTTGCCTAGCATCTACCTATAGAAAGTGTAGTTTTTAACGCAATAAAGACAGAGCTTTTAAGAGCACTGCTCATCCAAGTCATACATTTCCGTCTAGCGTAGTTCTGAAACGAATTAAATTGCTAAAGAGCAACGCTAAAAGTCACCTCTAGACGTCTCGCAATATTAAAATCCTTACACTTCCCAGCGCGGTAGAAATCTGCACCGATTTATTCAACTAAACTCTAGGTAGTTTTTCATTACAAGTGATAAAAGAATTGAAATAAACTTCCATTGTTCAGCGGTCTATCTTTCTGAACTTCAGTGCTTGTTCAAGAAGCTATCGCACCAATTTGTTATCGGCTTCGCTGAGAGTAAGGATGCTTTCACACGTACCAAAACCACACCCACAGATCCCACAGATCTTTTACGTTGTATATACCATCTATGAAACACATATGGAATGCAATAAAGATTTGAGTATTGACCACATGTTGCTGTCATATTCAACCGTTTGGACGATATCGGCCACATCAACATCAACCGCAGCTACAAAGCAGCCACTGGCAACCGACACAGCGCACGAGCAGCCGGCCACTATATCGCAGACACGGTTTTGTAGTTACTTACCACAGCGTAAAGAACTACAAGAATCTGAAGCGAGACTATTCACACGTAACCACTGCTTTCCCAATGATTGCCACTGTGATGTCATGTGGCTATGGTAGGTACGTGTGAATGGGGCCTAGCGCCTTAAGGCATCGAGCTGTGAACTTCTGAAAAGGATTTATTCCAATCGTGGAATCAGTAGCCATTTTGAATGCAAATACGAAAGCACTGGATGATTTGATCACAGTGAAGTTCCATTTGATGAAGAACTTGATTTGATTGAAAGTGTAAATTAGATTGGAAGGCTTCTTTCTTCTTTGATTTATTTAAACGAAAGTTCCATTTAAACTTTCGTTTAAATAAATCAAAGAATGTGAATTGGAAAAAGGAGTTCGTGTTATTAAGTAATCGTTTCATATTGAAATTGAACTGACAGAACTTGTGTCTTAGAATAAACCAGGAGTTCAATAGAACTTTAATATAAAACAAAAAGAAGACTCCGTTATTATGGATTTATCATTATTTATTCTCAACTAGCTCCTGCCCGTGACTTAGTCCGTGTAAAATTTCTTGTTTTAAAATAAATGTGTCCTATACACACACAGAATCTTCGGAATCGGATCAGGATTTCAGAAAATTACCCCCTACATACAAACTCAAAAATTTTACCTCTTTATAATATTGGTATAGCTGAGCTATAGAAGGAAAAAGTTCGTATAATATTGCCTTTTTCCTGAAAAACTGAAAAAGGTTTTTTTCCGTGATCCCTAGCGTGAAAAGTGAATAGTAAACAAAGGATCGTCGGCTAGAAAATGACCTTTAAGCTCTACAAAAACTTTACCCTCGGATATTTGAGCAGTTTCATTCTTGAAACAACGTAGAAAGGTCTGTTTTGTTGAGGAACCGTTTTGTTAAAGTTTTTAGTAAGTTTCAGAGATCCTTTATTGTTTGTGTATTTTAAAAGAGTAACGGTGGAGTTTCTTGCCCATTCTTCTCCATACGAAACTACCTTTTGGAAGGGGCGACTAGAATCAATTCTATTTTTTGTACATTTTGATGACTAAAAGTGCCTTTTATGTGCCTATTTGTGTGCCTATTTGTGTTCTTAGTAGTTTACAATTCACTATGTCCGTAACTCCATGCCTATCCACTATAACAGAACGCGTATACAACTTTATGACACTGTCGCTTAGTGGGTACATATGTGATCCAAATATTTTAAGTACAGAGGTGAATGTTGCTGCCCATCCTTCTTAGTACCTATAAGCTTAGACCTCTTTCTGAAAGGGAGTGGGCCATAATCCACCACGCGGGCCCAGTGTGAGTAGGATGTCACATGTCTTAAAATTTTTGTTTCTAGGACATGCCGGTTTCTTCCCGATGTTTTCCTTCATCGCTTTTTCGAGCACCACTGCTCGATAATGGTGACTTTACACAAAGTAAAGTGACTGTCTGGGTTGAACTTACGATCACCTCTGCTCGCTCGAGAGATCTTAGGTTAACACAAGATTGTTCAATAGTTCATTTCTGGGCACGTTTCCGCATGACAGCGATGCGGACAAGTACTTCGACGCGTAAATATTGTTTTTGTATTTTATTGATTTGTATTATTTAAGTAGTTAATCTTTTAGATTGTTCATCATTTAGTGCATATTAGACAAAAATCTCTTCTCAATTTTTACGAGTAGAACACCGTCAGTCACGGAAGAATGGAGAGTTTTCACTGATAACTATTTGGTTCACAGTTACCTATAGTCACGCTATATTATCATACGAGTGAATAATCACAGTTTTTACAAGTTTTTGTGACGACTTACAATGATTTATAGGCACTTCAGATTCTTAGTTTTTTTCGGTAGAGTATTAACGGGCGAAGTTGGTGTTTGTCATATTTATTGGTGACAGTGAATGACAAAGGGTGATTAAATGAGTGGGAAATTGATTAAAGAAGTAGCGAAGTTTTATTAAGCGAAATAAGATGAGCATCTTTCGATTTCATCTACAATACTAAGTAGGTAGGTAGGTACAGTTAGTGAGCTGCCCCCGCAGTCTAGACATTCATAGCGATCGCTTTACGACCGAATTCGGTCGCAAAGTCTTGTCACTCCATACATTACACCATTTTTTTTACCATTTATGTACACACATATATAAACAGACATTGAAAAACAGAACAGAAAAAATAGGTACAGAGGTGATGCTTATTTCATAAGAAATCTCTTCCAGCATACCTGAGATAGGACAATAGATACAGAGATGTAACAATATATGTAACAATACACCTGTCAATCCGGGACTTTGCGACCGAATTCGGTCGTAAAGCGATCGCTATGAATGTCGAGACTGTGGAGGCTGGACTTCTTTAATAAAGATTGGTTCTTGACAGCTCTGGACAGAGAGTAGGGAGGCCTTTGCCCAGCAGTGGAACATTAACGGCTAATAAAAAAAGAAACTGGTAATAAAACCAGTATAAATCGGCTTCGCGTTCTTGGAAACTCCGTACTACGCTAGGCCAGCTCAAGGGCAGTGTTACCATGGACGTGCGGTCTTCTGTAAGTAATTCAATAATTATGAAAGTGAGCTTCTGTCAGTCTTAATTGCACTTGGAACACGGTTGGCGCAGTGGCTGAGCGATCGACTGCTGCTCTGCATGTCGCGGGTTCGATTCCCGCACGGAACAAATATTTGTATTGCCTACAGGTAGTTGTTACGGGTCTGGCTGTTTATATCTGTGAGTTTAAATGTTTGTAAACGCACCAACAAAAAAAAAAACAAACTAATAAACAAACTCTTCAGCTTTATGATTAGTAATGATATAGATTTATATACATACATTAAAATAGATACAGATGCGTCATATAAGTATTGAGTACAAAAGTACTTTAGATGAATTACTCTTACTTACTTTAATCCAGCTGTCTCCGTGTATAAATAATAAAAGATAAATGCTAACTGTGTAAAGTGTATATCAATAAATATAGCAAACACACGCATTGAGAGGTAGCTCTGTTCCAAGTCTGTATGCCGATTCACAAACTCATATATCTTCCTTCTAGGTATCGTCTCAAACAGAGCGTTCAAACAAGTATCAGTACGCCACGCCAATATTTGTTGCCATGCGGGAGTCTGCGTCAAAGAGCACAGAGATACGGATACACTTCACGGAGATATATGTAGATTATATATTGCCATTCATATTAAATCATCATGTCAAGATTCATATCAGATGCGTGGTGTAACTATGAATGGTAGGGTAGGGAATGATGTGATAAGGCAACGTTGCGGTTTAATAGAAGATGTACTGACAAATATTTAAAAGAGTATGCGACTAAGAAAAGGTTGAAAAAAGGAAGAAATTGAATGCGCGGTCCGAGTAACTCGAAACTCAGTATTGATACTTTTGACAAAAAATAATTAGTAATAAGTATGTAAAGTTGTCGAAAATTTACCACTGACGGGACAAAAACGGGTAACTCATTTTTTAAGGGGAGGATTTGAACTTGATACTGTATGTTACATTTTCACGCCTAGAACACTGAACTTCTGATTTGGCATAGAGATAGATGGCATCCTGGGGAAGCACATACATTTTATCCTGTTAGCACGTTCCCGTGGGATAATTTCCGACATCCACGCGGGCGAAGCCGCGGGCAGAAGCTAGTAAACTTATATTTGTTTACATTTTTGGCAAATAAGTCGCGATTGCAGATTAGACATATATAAGGATCGTAGCATGTGGTGTTCTGTAGCTTCTGCCTCGCCCTATTGGAGACATGAAAGAGGGTACAAAAATGTATGTATCAAGATTGGTCCAGCCACACTTCTTCGGCATGATTTCTTAATAGCTCATGCCCTGGTCAAAATATCAGTTAGTCAGCAAGATTGAATGCATGCAAATCCATTATAATAATATATTAAATCTGTCTATTTCAAATGTTATTGCTAGTTTGTTGTTAGTGTGTACTAATATTTCAAAGAGAGAAGTTTAACATTTAAAATAAAACATTTTAAGTAGTTGAAAACGTCCATACTGCGCACTCAGAATCAAGTCTTTCTTAAGATTGTATCCACTAGAAAATTTAACTTTAAACTGTGTTATTTGCACAACCAAGACTTTACTAAGCGAGCAGAATCGTTTATTTAGTTAAAACTCGTAAATTGGTTAGTTTTATAAGAGATGGCCGCCTTTGTCGACTCGATTTTCTAACAACAGCAAATATATGCGCAATATGCGCATATTTGTTTTCAGTAGCAGCTGAACGAAGGTAGATACAATCTGTTGCCATCTAAAATAAAGGAAGCTTGTTGCTACTTTCCTACATTGTATAAAATATTTTTGAACAAATGTTGCTTGGTAGAATAATAAGTTTTTTTTGTTAGGATTATCATCTGACTATTAATTTCAGAAGCCTTCTCGAAAGCATAAATAATAAAAATACATAAATGCCATAAGAACGGAGTAATATTTGAACCAAGCAATATTTATTACTGAACGACAAGAATATTATAAATCATTACACATTCCCAAAACGTACGGAATCCATCTATTATATATAATTCAGTCAGATTAAACTCAATTGGACTCCTCATAATTTAAGCAACAGGGTCCATATCTGAAATCACATCTAGATTAGGCGTAATTTCTTTAGTACTAAATGGATTAAGGTCTGTTCCGACAGTACCGCCGCAAAAAATCTAGCAAGCGGAAATAATCCAAACGTAAACGAGAATGTTCTGAACAAAATTATATTATTTCATACTCTTCGGTTTTCCCATATTCTAAGAGCGAATTTTCCGAATGAAACCAAATATAAACCACGTTTAAGAGCTATCAGTGTCATCGTTGTTGTGGAATATTGACACTGACAGCTCCTGAATGCGGCTTAGATGTCTCGATCGCGATCAATTTCATTGGTGAAATTCACCCTTAAACGATACTCAAGCATGTCTCTCGATGTGCTCGTTGAACAAGATTTAATAGGAGTTTAATATGATATCTGACAGTTGTGATTCGAGATTCATCCTTCAGCATCGCTTCAGGACACGTACCTGAGTTTAATCACATTATCCTTTAGTGAAACCTTTTCAGTGTTTAGAACAAAAATATAGTGTTACCTTTGTGTACTTATGAGTACTGGGCTCAAACAATATAAAATATCGAAGAAGAGTACCATCGACACGAAAAGAAGAAGATACTTTAGAATTGAAGAGACTTTGTAATCGTAGAGACCGCTCGCAGCCACAATGCAACCTCATCGCAATTATCGGCGATTACACAGTCGGCAAGGCATCTAATTTGGTTTTGACACATCATAACCACACGTTGTGACCACAACACCAGTATAATGTGGCCGTAACCAGCATACAGTTGCGAGACTTGCGTTCGGTGGCACTAAGCGACACACACCTAAATACAAGTTGTTGGATTTTCAACTTTCAGCGCTGTGTGGAGCGTTGAAAATTCAACAGTATACAGTACTATTTTGGCGTTTACCTAGATGTTTCCTACTGTTAGTTAAAACGGGGATTACTGGCCAGTGCCTAACCACTGCTATTCTATGTGAACAGGACAGACCTATCTTTATTGAGACACTGCGTGACCACGTTGTTATTGTAACAATCATGCCACATACTAATACGTACACACAACCGACCACAGCTCCCAGACTAGAGAAATTTTACATATAATTATATGACAAATATCACATGTAAGAAATAGTGGAGCTCTTTGTGAAGGAGCCTTTCGTGGAATGTATTACAACAATATCTACATAGTCGCCAAGCAGTGTTGGTATATCGATACCGCTGTAATTACAGGCACATGAGTGTAGAACTCTCTGCCGGCATGTATGTTCCCTCCCACATTTAACCCGTCTGCCTTCAAAGCAAGAGTGAACAGGCATTTTCTGGGCACGCTTGTTCCATCATAGACCTCATCCACCACTTTCCATCAGGCGTGATCGAGGTCAAGAGCAGGCCCATATAGCCATAATAATTAAAAATTTCTGATTGTTTCTAGAATGACAATCTAAGGTGACACAAATGACTGTAGATTGCGGTGACGACTTACTGTCAGGAGGGCTGCTTGTTTGCCATTCAATAAAGAATAATAAGACAAGAAGAGATTGTGGTTATTTTATTAGTATATAAAAAAAATACCAAAAAAAAAACAACCACCATTTATTCAGCAACTTTTGTATGTTCAGTCTAAACGGACCCTAAGCTAACCACAAGTTGTCGTCATCAGAATTCACTAGTTGAGTGGGAGTCCTCGTACGATCGCCGCCGCTCGTGCAAGCACGACGTAACGTCCTTCCGAAGATATTGAGTTTACAGAGATGATGTTCCGTTCGTGTGTACTGACCGTATTTGTTGAATTTAAAGTCCAATTTCTATTCAGTTCCTATGTTTTTGTTACGGTCTCAGAAACAAGTGCATATGGCTGAATCATGATCACTTAAATTATCATCATTTTTTTTTTTAAGCTGCATCCGGTTAGACTGGGAGCCGACTCCAACATAATTGGGAAAAGGCTAGGCAGATGATGATGATTTTTTATTTGTTTTATCATGTTTAATTATTGATTCCCATGACGTCTACTGACTTACGCTAAGTAGCTTATTTAATTTGACCTTGTTTAATGTTGTTTATTTTACTTCAAGTTATTGTCTGCCACCGCACTGCGGTCACGGTGTCCGCCAACAATAGATTTTCTATTTTGTTTGTTGTCTGGCAGTCAATCCAAACTAATATTATAAATGCGAAAGTAACTCTGTCTGTCTGTCTTTCTGTCTGTCTGTCTTTGCTTCACGCCTAAACTACTGAACCGATTTGTGTGAAATTTGGTACAGACATAGTTTGGAACTTGAGAATGGACATAGGATAGTTTTTACTACAAAAAATAAAATAAAAAATAAAAATTATTCCGGACATACAGCGCCATCTATTGGTCAAGAGTCGGCATCAATTCAGTACTGAAAATTCATCGGAAAAATGTAAATAAATAGTAAGAACTATGTGGGTAAAACCAAAAATCTGCCGGAAGTCACTATTCCACGCGAACGAATTCGCGGGCAAAAGCTAGTGTGTTAATAAATGAAACACTTATTTCAAAATGATAACAGAATGAAAATTCTCGTAATTTAAAACGTTCAAAATCTAGTCGCAGTCTCATCTCGGCGACAAACAAATTTCAAAAACTTGTCAAAATGTACGGACATTAGAAGTATTTTTTGACAGATTGAAACTGAGATCAGACTGTGAACGGTCTTAAAATTACGAGAATTGCCCCTCTGATGCTTTACTGAACACCTTGCAATTTAATGAACTCCAAACATCTGCTGTATTGAAAAGTAAGAAAGATTCTTATAAACTAATAATTAAACTTCAAAACTTAGAAACACTTTTCCGAGACAAGGACAAGATAAGTAGGTGTACAGTCACGAGCATAAGTATGCATAAACTTGGCTTTATTAAAAAACGATTTACTCCTTTACTTTTGAATGAAATTTTGTGTTGCTACGAACATAGTATTTTCGAACCCATAGGTTTTTGCAATGTGTCGTATTTCATTGTAGTTTTCGTTATTTCACGCAAAAATCGCTATAGAAAGCTTCCAAGTGTTGACATATTAGTGCTCGTGACTGTACCTATAGGTACTAAGGCGTACTACGTAGAAACCAGTATTCTCTTTGAAAACTTCACGTTAATTCCTATCAGCTATAAGGAATATAATTTGAACCATCTCGTTTAAATCCTGGGGCCTTGGCTTTGTCTAAAACTTTAATCCACCATTGAAAATGTTTCAATTTCATTAATTCACTAAGTGGATTAAAAGTTTCTGTTTTCGTATTGTTCAGAGCTTTTAATAACAAACAGTTTTTAGCGGTGTCGTGTTTCCATTTGCGTAATCGAAATAAATTTTAATGATTTATGCGTGTTTTTGTATGTTCGCTGTTGGCTTTTGTGGTGGATAAATATATCAGTTGAAAGATAAGGCTGTTGTACTAGTTATTACATAATTATTAACATGCTTGTATTCCCAGAGGTGGTAAGCACAGATGTTTTGCACGCCTACATTTTGTAAAATCTCCAATCTAAGTACGAGTATACAAAGAGTCTTTTAAATACGAACAAATATCTAGAATATCTGAGGGGCAATTCTCGTAATTTTAAGAACGTTGACGGTCTGAAGGCCAATTCTCGTAATTTTAAATTCAGTGTCAATCTGTCAAAAATACCTCTAATTTCCCTACATTTTTGACAAGTTTTGACATTTGTTTGTCGCCGGGATGATATTGCGACTAGATTTTGAACGTTTTTAATTACGGGAATTGGTTTTCTGTTACTTTACCTATACAATAAAACATATATTATAAGTACATATACTTATAATAAATAAATATACGAATATATAATTATATTTTTCTGATAACTATTATGTCTATTACCCGATTCCAGCTTGACGTCGACTTCTGGGACAGCCTGTATATATAATACGAATATTCAAAATACCCACCAACAGATTGTGTGTAGTTTCACGTTACAGCCACTTAATGTAAACTAAAGCATTCTTTTGTGCTGCAAACAAAATGGCCGCCGTTGTCGGATGTACAGACTACAGAGCTTTTAAAATAATGAAGTTTTGACACAAGTTAATGTTTGGAACGGTACGTTTGTTTTGCATAGAGACGAAAATAATGGATGTAGCGGTTTTCGATTCCAGAATTTAATAAATTTGTTAAACTGTGTTAGCTCCCTTCAAAATGGTTGAGCTGAATGGTGCTAATCTATGCGTCATGTTCGTGAACGAGCGCCGTCAGTAGGGACTGGTCAACTCTTTGCTGCCATGGCTTATTTTGATTTAATTTAATATTTGAATTGTTTTTTTTTTATATTTTCTGTACGGACGCTTTTAACGTTCTGCATCGTTCTCACGTGCATAATTTTGAACATGAATGATGTAACCAATACTTTGTAACAATATTATTATGATTTAAAAGAGTGTCCATGGAGTTTCTTGCCCGTTCTTCTCCATAGGTACCTACGCTTTTGGAATGGGCAACTAGCTTCATCTTTTTGACTGACCGGCCTTGACAATTCAAAAGTGCCTGTAATTGGTTTATTTGAAATAAATAGTTTGAGTTTTGTGTAGGTGTGTTGATTTCATCATCGGGGCTAATGTGTCCCAAACTACCAAATCGTGTATTGTCTGTGCTGTCAGAAGAACATAATAAAGGGTGTCAGGGACATCGACGCGCAAACTGTTACCATGGATTCAGCACATGGTTCTAGACCGCCTAGCGTAGACATTTTTCGTCGTATTAATGTTCCATGGGGCCCGTGGCTAAATAATAACAGCCGCACAGGTCGATCGGTCAGGTTAAGCTACGCTTGCCGCGGTTCGTCTGTGGATGGGTGACCATCTTTACATACCGAGACCCCTCCGTGCCTCGGAAAGCACGTTAAGCCGTTGGTCCCGGCTGTCATTCGTGGACCTTTGACAGTCGTTACGGGTAGTCAGAAGCCCGAAAGTCTGACAACCAGTCTTACCAAGGGGTATCGTATTACCCAGTAACTGGGTTGTGGAGGTCCATGTAAAATACTGGTATTCAGCTGCATCCGGTTAGACTGGAAGCCGACCCCAACATAGTTGGGAAAAGGCTAGGCAGATGATGATGATTAATGTTCCATACATGTTGACCGCGTACGTGTGAACCGCGTGTGGCTTTTCTACGAAATAGCTGTTTTTTTTTATTACCGTTGAAGAATTCTACGCTTGGCGGTCTAGAATCATATGCTGAATTCATGGTTACAGTTTGGCCGTCGATGTCATTGACACCTTGTATAATAATATATTTTTTTCAATAACAGGTTTTTTTTTTTATGAGCGTAAAGTTCGCAATTAGTCTAGTCAGCCCTCGTTAAAACGAGAATCTTTATAATCTTTTCCATTGTGCAACAGCGCCAGGCTCTTCAACCTTTTTCTATTCTTGTTTAGCCCATTTTACATATTCTAATGAAGATTTTTTATTTTTCCAGGTAATGTATGCTGTTTTACATGGAATTAGCGGTCAATGGAGAGAGGTGAACAAAAATACACAACACAGTTAATCCCCGGGGTTCGTTTTAATGAGAAAATACTCAAGCTATTTTTAATTAATCTCGAAAAAAGTAGCATTTTGTCGATACAATTTTAATCAACAAAATATTCAGTTACAAACTCAAAAGTATTTTAATTTATTAATAAAAAGTTTTTCCCAAAAAACAAAATGTTCAGGCACAAATTGGATTTTTTTCAGGTCCTTTGAAAGGGACACTGAGGTTTTTCATGTGAATTTTGCGGGTTATTCATCTTTATGCGCCGCCGGGATTACGGCCACCATAAAACAAAGTTACGGACCGCTATGTAACCATTGTCCTTCACAAATATATTGCATGTTTACTGTTTTGTCCTGTGGTGACGGTTCACCCATATTTTTGTTTCCTTGCTTAATATTTTCATACAAGTGTGACATAACTTTTTATTTGCGTAACTGGCTTTCAAGAATACACGATAATAAAATAACACCAGTTACATCAGGTCATGGAGGTAAATTTTAAGTGATGTTTTATTTAAATCTATGCGAGTGCAGTCATGTTTTAGCTTAAATTAAAGGGATTTCCAAAAACTTAATTGATGATGAATAAAAATAAAATTTATATCTTTAGCCTGACACTTAAAATATATTCAACCATTTATTCAAAATGGTGAATTCGCCATTAAACAGTTTCGAAGGGTAATACTTTGAGCCAAAGTGAACGAATTGCGCTTAAACTTGATTTACGTGGCTTCTAGCTACGCGATGTGCTACGAATTCGTAGCGGTGTCTACGAGTACTCGTAGAAGGAGCTACGAGCGTAGCAGATTGTGTGTCCTTTTGCGACTTTTCACGCTTTTATGTCAACAGAAGCGCATGTCTGCATGATAGTGTTGCTATAACATTTATTTCGAGAATACTAGCTTTTGCTCGCGGCTTCGCCTACGTGGAGGTCGGAAATTATCCCAAATTACTACGTTTAATAGATCTTTTAAAAGAGGAAGAATTTCGTAATACAATGTTTTCATATAACTCTATTGGTTTACGCAGCGCACGCCAGTAAAGCTCCCAGTCGGCATAATTTTTTCCGTCGTCATCATTCAGTAAATTTACACAAAACCCTAATGAATTATACATCTAAACCTTCCTCATGCATCACTCCGTCTATTGGTGAAAACCGTATGAAAATCCGTTCGGTAGCTTTTGAGTTTATCGCGTTCAGCCAGATAGAAACACTCGGCGAGGGGTACTTTGTTTTATAATACGAGTATAATATCGTGATGGGAAATGTATGTACAAAATCATAAGTATATCTGAAATAGTGACATTATAGCAGCATCGATTTGTGGTCAACTACACTCAAACGTAGTGGTTTTGCTGAAACTCCAAATATATTCATCATATCATGATATATTCAGTATTGGGTATGAACTGTACAATTTAACGCCAGCCAAGTGAACCGGAACGGATTTATTATCCGAATATACAATACGATGTAAGTGCACACACGATTTGCATTCAAAGCGATAGCCACTAAAACTCGCTGCGTCAAATATACACACATCAAGAAATAAGGAAAGAAAGAAATAAAAAACACGTTTATTTGCGGTAAACATGGCTCAGAGAAAGAACACAAACATGAAAATGAACAAGTTGGGGGAAAATAAGTGTCACATTCACGCAAAACGGCCGTCGCTCAGCATAATGCTGTGATTTATGTGAGACAGAGCCCCAGCGCTAGATTTTTTGGGATGTCAACCGGTGCAGTATATAATGAGATATAAATAACAAAATAAGAAATAAAAAATAAAATGAATACATAATACCTAATTTATGTAATATAAACAAAACTAAATGTTTATACGAACAAAAGATATCGGTATGCAGCCAGCTAACTTTAAACTATTCTTAACCAATGTTATTCACACGAATTTGAATAGGTATTCAGCACACACTGAATACTTATTCAAGTTTTCAATAACTGCTACACTCAGAGAGGAGAGGTTACTAACACGTCATCAAATATTAACTTATTTAAAAACTGCTGGTCAAAAATATGACAGATTGAGACAGATTATTTCAACTTTGTTGACTTTTGCTAAGAAATGCTGATCATAGCATAGTATAAGCATAATCCGCCTAAATTTTTTCCACTGCTAGGACACAGGCCCCCTTTCTTCGATTCGAGGAAATGGGCTATAATCTACCAAGCGGACCCAGTGCGGGATATCACATATCTTCGAATGTTTGGTTCTAGGACATGCCAGTTTCCTCACGATGCTTTTCTTCACCGTTTTAAGTGTAGTAGTGATGAAATTATTTACACAAAGTAAAGCGCCTGTCTGGGTTCGAACCCACGACCTACGACTCGTAAGTCGGGGCCGTTACCACTGGACCACCACTGCTAATAATAATTATTTTTGAGTGAGATGTCTGAATGAAGTATTGGGTGGGTTAAGTTAAGGTGTATAAAACCACTGTAGCGGTATCTAGGTACAACGCCACATGCGACCAACGCGTCATACTGACGTCACGCAAATCCTGCATCTCGCAAGCAGAGTTCACCGCTGCAAACTTCCCAACATTAATCGTTGGGCAGTTGCCCGCCAGACACAACACGCGTCTGGTCGGAGGATTCTCCCTTTTCTATAGAGGAAGAGTGGATTTTACACCCTGTTCCTCATACCTCTATACCACTATGAATATCGACAGCATAGCGTAAAATGCATAAGTTGTGCCTGTTCACATAAGTCTTTGGTTAACTGTACTCATACAAGTTTTATTTGCGAAGATACGGAAAACTTCAATATGTTTGCAAACGAAGTTTGTTATTGATCTAGAATTCTTAACATCTATCATAACTAGAAAAGAAATGGAAATGTCGTTTTTGAAAAGTTTAAAGTTCTGGAATACGTTGAATTTTAGTTTTGAACTCGTGCGATAGTGATCTATCGGCCGGTTTTTCTATATACAAGAAATTATTGTTAGTGATATTATTAAATATTTGCCGTGGTTTTGTCGTTTAGCCAGCTGATCTTTGACCGTCGTTATGGGTAGACAGAAGGCCGAAATTCTGACCATCAGTCTTACCAAGGTGTCTCGTATTACCCAGTAACCAGTACCTGATCTTCAGAACCCAGATAGTGGAGGTCAGATAGGCAATCAGACCATGTAAAATACTGGTATTCAGCTGCACCCGCACCCTAATTGCGTAACACATTACCAATCAGAATCTAAATCATTTTGAAGGATATTGCTAATCCATTTTGTTTAAATAATATCAACTAGTGCTTGACTGCGATACTCGCGAGCAGTGATGCAATCGTTGATGGTAAAGTGCACTAATTTATTATGAGCCTATTTTCTCTCTATTGCTTCATATGTTCGAAAAATTTGTCTGCTCTACAACGTAAATAACGTAATGAATGTTGTTTAACTGTCAAAAGGAAAGCCTTTCCAGTTAGTGTGTTACGCAATTACCCCGCTGGTTAGTGTAGAAGCTGACCCGAACATAGTTGGAAAAAGGCTAAGCTGAGTGTATTAAGATTTGTATAATATAGTTTCCAAGCCATAGCAGTTGTATTTTTAAAGGAGTTCCGCTTTTCAGTGCTTTTAAAATTCACCGTAATCACTTTGCCGACGTGAACAACTCTTTTGTTCCGTACATATTTGATTGTTTTGGATGCCATTATTCACCGCTACCTCTTACGGCACTAGCTCTGTGTTCACGATTTAAAAGGAACGCAAACTTGCGTTGTAATGTGGTAAAACTTGCTAAGAAAGTATACTATAATAATAATATCCCTGGACATTTCACACAGCGCCATCTAGTCCCAAGCTAAGCAACCTAATGCTTGTGTTATGGTAACACGATGGCTGATAAACTACTTATATACATTTTTTTTTTGTAAATACATACATATTATAGATAGAAAAACACCCAGACTCGGAACAAACACATGTAGGTCATACAAATATTTGTTCCGTGCGGGAATCGAACCCGCGACACGCAGCGCAGCAGTCAATCGCTTAACCACTGCGCCAACCGTGTCGTCAAACTACTATACTTATGATATCTACACTGATACTGTGTTTGTTATGAGATTTAGGGCTAATTTTTCCAACGCCTGATAATTTTATCCGAGGAAGAATTTTGAATTTTTAACAGTTCTTCCATACAAACTCTGTCAGATGGCAATTTCACGAATAAAAATTATCTGTGGATTGAAAAATAATAATAATATCCCTGGACATTTCACACAGCGCCATCTAGTCCCAAGCTAAGCAACTTAATGCAAAAATCTGCCCTTAGTCAGATGAGCGCTAGGTTAAAACAGTTGGATACCATTTCTCAAAAGATAACTCTGAAAAGGATTGCTTTGCAATAATAGTAGAATTACCTGGCCTACAAGTAGTTGTTCCGGGTCTGGCTGTTTGTGTATGTGAATTTAAATGTTTGTAAACGCACCCACGATACAGGAGAAATTCCTAGAGTGGGGCAACGTTTTTTCTAAAAAAACTAAACTAACTAGAATTAGTCTAATTTAAAATTGCTGGCCCTTGCACTAAAAACTGTAAATTGATATACAGGAAAAAAAATTACCAGAGCGCAAACTGTTCCATGAATTTAGCAATAATTATGATTCTCTGACCTAGGGTAGAATTTATCGTAGGTTATAAAAAAAAAAATGTTCCATACATTATGACCGCGTAGGTATTGCACTTTTCTATAAAACAGCAGATTTTTTTTTTTTTGATAACCGACTAAAAGTTTTTACTCTAGGTCTAGATTCATATACTGAATTTACGGTTACAGTTTGCCAAAATATGATTAAAAACAAATCCTGTATAAACACTTGAAATGTGTAAGTAACAAGCAGTGGATGGGGCGTGGTTGGCATTTTAAATTAGACGATCTTTCTCTACACTTCTGAAATCATCTCTTCTGAATGTAAAGCAATTTCGTGACTGTCTGATTCATAGGAGACGAAAGAGTTTCTTAGAAACTGTACATATAATTAACAAAAAATAATTCTTTTAAAATCGAGACCTACACAGGTCGACCAAGGGTGTGAACTATAAAGTGTGATAGAAGTCGTAAATATCATCTCATCTGACTAGCCTTTTCCCAACAATGTTGAGGTCGGCTTCCAGTCTAACCGGATGCAGCTGAATACCAGTATTTTACACGGAGCGGCTGCTATCTGACCTCCACAACCCAGTTACTGGGTAATACGATACCCCTTGGTAAGACTGGTTGTCAGACTTTCAGGCTTCTGACGACTGTCAAAAATCCACGAATGACAGCCGGGACCAACGGCTTAACGTGCTTTCCGTGGCACGGAGAGGTATTATTATATGAAGATGGTCACCCATCCATGGACCAACCGCGGCAAGCGTAGCTTAACTTGATCGACCCGTGCGGTTTTAATTACTTAACCACAAGCCCAAGTATGAATTCGTAAACAGCAGCTACTAAAAATAAAATTAATTAAATACTTAACAAGATTAATTACACCTTAGCTTATTACATTATTTAATACAGTTCAATTAAGGAAAGCATTTCACCGCCCGGTAACTGTGCCACGGACAGAACGAATAGTCACGCAACACGCTCAGCCGCACTTAATCGTATGCGTACACGTTTCAAAACTCCTTAACTTCCCCCTCTACGGCTGCTCTCCCGGTTTATATAAAATTAACACGAGATCCTTCGTCTAACTCAGGGGTTCCCAACCTTTTCTTGGTCAGGGACCACTTTTATATTATTCTTGTTAGCAGGGACCACTATGTAGGTATAATAAAAATAAACTGTAATAATCAAACTGAAACTTTAATTAAAAACTTAATAGGAAATTATATACGGCTGCCCGACGTACCGCCCCCTCCACCCACGCTCTTCTCACTCACTGCACGGCGACCAACGGCCACCACCCGCTAAATTTAAAATCGTTCGCGGACCACATTTTGGCTTCTGCGGACCACTGGTGGTCCACGGACCACTGGTTGGGAACCACTGATCTAACTAGTGTTGTGGCTTTCACAAACTAGTTTAAAAGAGTGCGGAAGCTAAGAAATTGCGAAGACTACTTTAGAGCAATCTTGATTTATGTTCTTTGGAGCAAGAATTGAGTTTGGTAGTGCTAATGCGCTAGGGTAGTGATGGGCAGCACAATGTGGCCTGCGTGTTCAGTCACGAGCACCAATATGTCAACACTTGGCAACTTTCAATTGCAATTTTTTCGTGAAATAACGAACGAAAATTCGAACCTATGAGTGGGTTCGAAAATGCTATGTTCGTAACAACATACATTTTCATTAAAAATAAAGGAGTAAATCGCTTTTGAATAAAGCCGAGTGTATACATACTTTTGCTCGTGACTGTTCATCGTTAACAGTAGATGAGAACTTTCTTTATGGAGTGCAGAACGAGAAAGTCCTTCGAAAAAATAAAGTGGTACTTAATAAATTGTACACGTTGTTTAAGAGATTATCAACTGTTACAAAGACAGGCTCTCGAATGTCGACTGTGAGATGAAAAACGGAGCACTGAAAGGACTGCCCACATAAACAACAGACAGAAACCGATGATTTGCTGGCGATTGTGGAAAACCGCTGGATGCATGCGGGTCTGAATTGTTCGAAGTGAAAATCTATTGAGGATGTCTAGGTTTGACAATGGATAGGGAAAGGCTGTTTGTAGGACAGGCAGATGATGAGGGAAAAGCTGTTATGATGATACAAGATGAGACTGAAAATGTACGTGTTGACTAAATTTTGTTTTTAAAACAAAAGAGGGAAGCAATCTATTTCACTTGGTAACAGTAATCTAATTTAGCATAATCAGCCTATAACGTTCCCACTGCTGGGACACTTTGTGAGAGGGAATAGACAGTAATTCACCACGCGGGCCCAGTTGGTAGATGTCACAAGTCTTCGAATTTTTGGTCCAAGGACATGCCGGTTTGCTCACGATGTTTTCCTTCGCCGTTTTGAGAGCAGTGGTGATGAAATAAATTACACAGTAAAAGCGACTGTCTGGGTTTGAAACCACGACCTATATAACTCGTAAGTCTTGTCGGGGCTGATACCACTGGCCACCACTTCTCTAAACAACTATTCTTTGCGGAGAACTAAACCGCCCAACACTAGCCCAGTCTTTTCATAAGTGTGGTGTTCTATTTGAGACTACTCTTGCGTTTTCAGTTGGTTTTAACTTGAAAGCTTTTCATTTTCAGGACACGCTTAGCTAATAAGCAAATAAAGGTTATTTGAGGTCAATCACTTGTAGCATAACTATGTATATTTTAGTTAGTTGCTATACAACTGAATTTGCGGTTTTAGTGGCAGTTTGATAATTAATTCTAAACGTTTGTTATTTGAAATACAAAATACTAGTTAATAAATTAACAGTAATTAAAACGTTTTGAGCATTGCAAACAGTTTTGAGTTTATTTTATTATTGTTTTATTGAACAATAAATAACTTTACTTTTAAGTACTTTACTAAAGAGGCTTTAAGCGAAACTACAATTTGGCTGAAGGTACTTGGGATTGTTTAGACAATATTGAAATGTGTGTGTGTATTAAACACATCTACTCGTAATAATTTATAAGAATATTGAATTGCTACTTCGCCTTCTTCCTCTCTCCTAATTTTGCTGTGCCCGACAACCCCCATATTGATCTTTTACTCTGTCAAATTTTCCCAATCAACCTTGAACCATTAAGGTTCAAGGTTGATTGGGAAAATTTTAAATTTTAAAAGCTTTAGCGATAAAGTTGAAAATCTATTAAAGAAATTTGACAGATTGTAGTAGTTTGATGTGTTGGCGTCTGTACCAAATCCATACACCTACTTAAAGGACCTGAGGGGCAATTCCCGTAAGTTTAAGTACGGTCACATTCATCGGGGTAATTCATTGAAAGTTTTTATTTACGGTTCTCGGTCTCAATCTTTGAAAAATACCTCTAGTTTAGCGACAATCGGTGTCAAAAACTTTTCAGAAATGTAGGGAACATTTCTGACAAGTTTTTGACACTGATTGTCGCTGAGCGACTAGATTTTGAACGGTTTTAATTACGGGAATTGGTCTTCTGATTATTAGTGAAACTATTTTGTTAGACAATTCCTGTAACCCAACTTTCTAAAGAAGACAACTATCACATATACATAAATATTTTCACAAATACCAGAACACACAACACCCGTAATCTCTCAAACAAGAAATCCCGCCATACATAACCCAGATGTCGGTCGCCGTCTCATTTAAGAACCAGCGTGTTTGCATTCATTCACCGCCGAGTTACATTCAATGTCACTCCAGGGATTATGAGCGAGTACATTCAGCCACACCTACGTAGTAACAATATGACATTGATAGTCCCTTATGTCGTAGCACAAAGGGCGGTTTTCGTAGTTTAAGTTCTGCTACTGACGAACGGTTGCCCATACCAAAAAGTTTTGTTGTGTTCACCAAACGTTTTAGTTAGGGAAAGCAAAAAGAGAAATTTTGTAACTGCTACTTGAAATGCGGGTTGTTTGCTTGGACGAAGCGGGAAATTAACGCCAAAATACAAAAGGCTCTGAGTGTAATTGAAGTCTCGCTTTAAAGAAATGTGTTAAATGTTTAACACATAAATAACCTAGTATATAGAGGTATATTATGAGCCACGCATTTCGTTTATTTTGTTTGTATGTATCTATTCATATTTTATTCTTGTATTTTATGGTTATATCCGTCTTATCGATCCTGTATGTTGCACCTATTACACCATATTTTGACCCTGCAATAACCCTAAGGTTGACTGGAAGAAAATGCCTTAAGCATTAAGTCCACCTTTCCCATTTTTTACTTGTGCATAAAGTTTTAATAAATAAATAACATAGATTTCAGATTGCTCCGTAGTTACCCTTCTTTTTAACCCCCGACGCAAAAACGACGGGGTGTTATAAGTTTGACGTGTCTCTGTGTGTGTGTGTGTATGTCTGTCTGTGGCATCGTAGCTCCCGAACGGATGGACCGATTTTGATTTTGTTTTTTTTTGTTTGAAAGGAGAATTTGTACAGTATAACAATATGGTTAAAAGAACATAGGTGTTATACAATATTGGACAATTCAGAGATAACCTCCAACCCAAAGAGCCCGAATGGTGGATTACGGCCCACTCCCTCTCATAGAGAGGTGGCCTGGGCTGCTTATGCTTAGGTATGCAGTCTACATTGATGGATACATAGTATTTCATCATTCCATTGTACCATTGAGTCTTCAATGTCTTTAAACCTCGAATATCCTTTGAATTCTGAATCCCACCATCATAGTTTACATTTCCCGGTTCCCGCTACACAAAACTATTCAACGGAATCCGTTTCTCTATTCCAAAATAAAGCAAATAAAACCGCTGTGAAGCTACCGAAAGCCATTTGAATTGATTGATTGACTCGGCGAATTTCAACATGACGACAACCCTTTCATATATAGTCGAATGGTTTGGCCTAAAATCCTTTTCAGTTTAGTAAACCTTAGACAAGAGATGTGTGCATCTCAATTGTATTTTACACAGCCATTCGCGACCTTGTCTCATAATAAGTCCCCCAATCAAGCCAGGAAAAATTAGCCAATACCGTACAATCAAAATGGAACCGCACGTGAGAAAAGCGATAAATCATTTAAACTCAAACTCAAAGCATTCATTTCAATTAAAGCGTTTATAGGCGCTTTTGAATTGTCAGGGAGTCGATCAGTCAGAAATATGAAGCTAGTTGCCCATTTCAAAGCGTAGTAGGTACCCATGGAGAAGAACTAGCAACAACTCCATGGACACTCTTTTAAATTATATTGTAACTAAATAATTATATTGTAATGTTGAGTTTATAATTAAGGATATGTGGGAACGATGTAAAAAAGACGTTCATGTTCAAAGCTTCCAGACTACAGCAAATAGAAACAAAAAAAATATCTTTACTAAACCGCGACTGAGTAGCCTTGTTCTAAAAATAGTCTCATTATTGAGATCCATTTAGAATTTTATGCGTAAAGATATCGAAAATGGTTCATAGTAATGGTATCCCAAGGGAAAAGCTCACTCAAGATAAAAGGCCTATCTTTCAAAAGTTTGATTGCTTATAAATTATGAACGTTCGTTATGATATCATTGAATAGGCTTTTGAATAATACTTCGTTACCTTAAGTTGTTATTGTTGAAATTGGTTGGCGGTTTCTTGAACCAATTATTTGAGAGAGCATTGACTTAAGGCGCCGGTGAAATTCAAATTTTCTTACGTTTTTTCGCGATTTGCAGATCAGTGACAGGTAGTATGTTCATCAAAATCTCTAGTACAAATTGCTCTATTGCTTGATTATTTTATGAAATCATGACATTTGAGGCTAATTCTAAATGAATTAAAAAAAAGTAAGAACATTTTGAATTTTACGGGCTATATTAGCGAGTTCCAATCAGTATTATTTACCGCATTGTGTATTGTACGTATACTAGCAATGTGTGTTATACAAAAGTAGTTTTTCTTCTAAATCCTCTAAGGTAACTTAAGTTATACGTACGGGTGAATCGCGGTAGGGGTTTACGGAAATACAATTGAGGTTCAAACGCATACTCGTAATGTAATCTTTCATTGCTATGACTGTTGTTACAACCTTCAGCTACGGATGAGAATTCCTGGGTTTCCTGGTATCCCGTTGGGATGGCATTATGCATGAATGTATACGTTTTTAAATTCAATAAGGCAGATCCGCAGCCCTCATATTTTGTCTGTACATAAGAGAGGAAGCATAATTTACCCACCCCCAGTGATGTGATTAAAAACATAAGTAAAGCTTTGTGTGCACATGAGCATATGGTTCAAGATGATTCAAGCTGTGTGTACAAGCGTATATGAAATTTTCTTATAAATAAGTACGCTTTCTTGTCTTTGAATTGTATTTTTATATGACGTAAATAATGGTGTTTGATGTTTTATTTATGGAAAGCTTGGTATCTAACCTTCTTCAATTCTTCGTTGTATCGATGATGGATGGTTCAATTTCCATATTTTCTATAAGCTTTAACCAGAATTTGGCCACTTCGTTTGATTTAAACAATGCGCGTTGTTTATTTATTTATTTAATACTATCAATCAACTCTGTCCAGAGACAAATAGGCATCTTTGGAGGAGGCCTTCACCCAAAATGGGGTTCCTACAGATATTGCTATATCAAACTAAATTAGGTTATATTATATTAGTTAATAATTAACAAGCAATGAAGTAGTTAAGCGTATTATAAATTAGTAATAAGTAAAACAATTAAAAGAAAAATTAGAAGTGAAATAAATAAATTAAATTAGTTAAGTAACTCAAAACAATGTAAAGTAATTAGTAAGAAATAAAAGGCTTTTTTATTTATCAATTAACTCAGCCTATTGGAGACCACTGTTGGAAATAGGCCTCCCAGGCTGCGCCACAGCACCCGGTCCTCCGCCTTCCGCATCCAGTCTCTCTACTTCAGTTTCTGTTTCTTTTTTATTTTTCTGTGACCTTCTTTAGGTCGTCCGTCCATCTAGCTGGGAGGCGTCCTACACTACGCTTGCCGATACGTGGTCTCTACTTCAGGGTGCCTACTCCGAAGTGCAAAGTGCGAAAGTTCGGATCGGACCGACACATGGCCGAACCGAATATTATTGAAAAATGCGAAAAAAGTTCGATTCAGCCAAGTTGGGTCGGGACCATAGTCATTATTCGAAAGAGTATAGGAGTGTAGGATCGGAACCGACCGAACCAAATAGTAACTTCGTAGCAGGAAACGGCCGAACACTCGGCCGATACTACTTCGGAGTAGACCCCCAGGACTCGTCTGCTCCACAGGCCATCAGTCCTACCGGTAATACTTTAAGCACACAAATGCACGGAGGCGGACTGGGTGATGCAGCAACAAACAGCTCAAGAGTGAGCCCATTGTCAATAAAAAAAATAAAAAAAAAACAGTGGTAGGTGGTGGTGGTGTCATTCCCTCTGTCTTTGCTAAATATTCAAACTGTTGGTTTACGTAATATACGTACGTCAATACGTAAACGTTATTACTTGACGTACGGCAAGGCCATAATTTTTGTAATTGTAACTTGAAACAACGCCTTTTTTGGTTTGGTGCGTCAAGTGGACGTGAATCAACCCGCCTTTAACAGTTTACACTCCGTAAAAACTTGTGTCTAACGAATTTAACACCGGTGCTCTCAAAACGGCGAAGGAAAACATCGTGAGGAAACCGGTATGTCCTAGAACTAAAGATTCGAAGACATGTGACATCCACCAACCCATCTACGGCACTGGGCCCGCATGGTGGATTACGGCCCCCACCCCACTCCCTCTCACCTGTTGAGACCTGTGTCCCTGCAGTGGGAACATTATAGGCTGACTATGTATGTAAACAATTTAATGGTATAATATATAATAACATACTCGAATGAGAAAATTGTGCGTAAGTGCCTATCGTCTCGCTTGAGTTGGGGAGTCAATTGACTGATAATTCGATTACTTACGGCAAGCAATATATAAAACGATGGAAAAAGACTGTGATTCTACCTGTCACGTATAATATATTATCATTTATTATCACATAATTGTGTGGAAAAGGGAGAATTGTGTGGAAAAGGTAGAATTGTGTGGAAAAGGGAGAATTGTGTGAAAAAGGGAGAATTTTGTGGAAAAGGGAGAATTTTGTGGAAAAGGGAGAATTGTGTGGAAAAGGGAGAATTGTGTGGAAAAGGGAGAATTGTGTGGAAAAGGGAGAATTGTGTGGAAAAGGGAGAGGAGGCCTTTGCCCTGCAGTAGGCCAATACAGGCTAGTTAGAATTTAGGTTAGTCTTAATAATAAGAAAATTCTAGAGCGAACGCTATTGCTGAACATGAGGTCCTGGGTTTGATTCGCGGGTCTGGCCAACTGTTATTGGTATTTCCATCTGAAATTTCTTAGTAGCAACCCGGACTTTAGACTCGTGCTCGGTTCATAGCAATGAGCTCGCCCCCTATGTTCAAGTCCCATGTAAAACATAACTGGTGAGATGTGGGTGTGCCATAAGTATATCTTTGCCTAACCCTTCGAGAAATACAGTCGTGATGTTATTTTAAGTTATTAACAATATGTCACTATTGTTTGTAAATACCAGGAAAATGCTGTCTCAAAACTAAGTTGTAAATACGCTTGGTTTCTTGGGATATTCTTCACAGTCAGCATTGAAATCTAGGTCTCCCGTTCTACATAAAAGCCTTTGGGAGGTTGTCATTGTTTTCCTCAAGAAATCTTTCCCGTCGACATCGGTAAAACAATCGTATGTTTCTCTAAAAAGTAAGATGTCATCTCTGTTCTGGTCGCTAGAGATTTCCTCTGAAGTTTCCTTTTACACCCGTAAAGTATAAAATGGTTTTAAAAATTTAAGTGTCACATGAAAACTTTTGTTAGCGAAATTGTTAAAGCTTGTCTTGGAATATTTTTTATGATTCGGACCGCGTAGCTGCTATGGCGTAGCTGCTACGCCGTAGCAGTATTCGTAGCAATGTCCGATTACGCGTTGCGGGTGTTTTCCGCTACGTGACAAATATTTGTACGGGCAACAGATATTCCGTTTGTTTATGAATGTAATAGCGTCCACATATACTGTGATAATCCTTAGGGCCATGAATGAGGTTTACTTATTTCTAACATAAACCTGACAATATTTTCTAAGCAAAAACAACAAAAGAAAAACAAGAAAAAAGATGAAATGATGATAGAAATAATATGACATAATAATATGCAGAGTATGTGTACCGTGTTTTGTACAAATGTCCAAAATGTCAGGTGATTCTGTTTCTTTTGTAATGTCAACATTCTATTTATGTTGTGTAAAATGTTTGTTTTTCCTGTTTCCGAGGTAATGTGATCATTGTTCTTAATGGAAGTGACATCGTCAAGGGAATGCGAGCTAATATACTTTTATATGTGAATGCTATTAATTGTTACATAACACAACATCACTTCTGAAATCCCCTAAGGGTTGGGCAGGAATGTTTAGGACCTAAACTCGCGTTGCCCCAGTTATGTTTAAAGCTTTGGCCACATTGAGGCGAATCCCGAATGGGATACGGGACATGGCTGCACGAGTGGAATAATAATAATAATATCCCTGGACATTTCACACAGCGCCATCTAGTCCCAAGCTAAGCAACCTAATGCTTGTGTTATAAGATGGCTGATAAACTACTTATATACATTTTTTTTTGTAAATACATACATATTATAGTTAGAAAAACACCCAGACTCAGAACAAATACATGTAGGACTTACAAATATTTTTTCTGTGCGGGAATCGAACCCGCGACTCGCAGCGCAGCAGTCCGATCGCTCAGCCACTGCGCTAACCGTGTTGTCAAATGAATGTTTCGTCTATTCGCGTCAGTTTGAACATCTCCGTACAACTTAGTCGTCATATACACTATGCGGCAAACTGCAGCCGTCAACATCATGCCCTCGTGTATTTGAGTACGGTGCTCAAATACACGAGCGGCATGTTTTCGACGGCTGCAGTCGCGTCTGCCGTTGTCGCGTTCCGCTCGTGTGTGCACTAAGTAGACACAATCGGTGAGAAAGAATTTTATCCCGCATCCTGCAAGGAATTCGGTTCAATTTGGCCAGAGTTTAAGTCTCATGTGGCAGTTGCCAACAATCGGGCACAAATATAGACTCCTACTGAAAAAATCTTAATTGAAAAAACCTAATATCACTGCCCGACTTGGCCCCAGATTAGCTTTCCCTTGCCACTACACTAACGAGGCAGTATTTCATTAATTTTACATAGTTGACACACTAGGAAGCAAGCTATTCATTAATGTTACATAGTTGACACCTAATCACATTGCATAATAATAATAAGACTACTAACGTTACTATGTAGACGTACCGTAATGTTACGTAGACTTTTACTGACTAACGTTAAAAGTTAACTGTTTTCCTCGTAACTACCTACACAGTTTGATAATTATCCCTTTTCAGAATTGTTCAATAATTATCAATGGATTCTGAAAACAGTTATTTGCATATTAAATTGGTCTGTGAAACAAACATTAAAATGACTCATTGAAACTGTCTTTTTCATAATATTTTACTGTTATAAAAGGTATCTGAACCGTAGCTCTAAAATAAAGTCGAAATTAAAATGAAAGTTTACAGGATTCAAATTGTTCATCTAAAAATACAAAGTCTAGATTATAGCTTAGCGATGGTAAGTTACTTAAAGTTAAATTCAGTCTAACTAATGCTAAACCCTGGTCCGGCGACCAAACTGAATGAATATTGAATGAAATTCGCTATAAATACAACGGGCAGTATTCTTCCTTCCCCTACTAACAATAAAGGTTTACTGCGGTCTCCCATTTACCAATTTCCTTACGATCGCTCTTTGTGGTAAGGGTTCTCTAGCCTTCGCAAAATGCAGAGGATTTTTTTACCCCATTGAATAATACACTTTGTTATCAACATCATAAAGTGCAAATGATCTCGCGCTCGACACCCCGAGGATGCCCGAGGAGTTGCTTGATGTCAGTGACGATGTACCTACGTACAACTTTGCACTTCATGACACTGATAACAAAGTTTATTATTCAATTTTATCAAAAAATTCAGTGTTACTTTCCTCTTGGTCTACGTCGAGCATTTGAGATATACTCGTTCATATATCCTAGCTTATGTTGGCTGTAGACTGTGAATATTTACCGCACAAGTTGATTGTTTATTGCAATACCAAAAGCATTTTATAAAATTAAAACTTGGAATCTGTTACTATTTTGTTATAAAAACACATAATGATATCAAAAAATTAGATCACAAGATACGCTTTAATGATACCTATATGAATACACTACACCTAATTGCCGTCAAAATGTTGATAAATTCTCCAACTTATGACGCCCATTGTACCCAAAATTAAAAAAATATTCGTCGGCGTAACAATACAATAAATTCGAATTTCTATTGTCAGAAATACTTTTGCCTTTTTATTTCTGAATAATATATTTTAGGGGTGACTTTTCAATAGTCAGATAACTTATATGTCAAGAATAAATATGACAGTTTGCCATATTTTCAATACAAAAGCTGTCAAACCGCAAAATTTATTTCTCAGATAAAACTTATCTGCCTATTGAAAAATTTGGCCTTAGTCTATTATTATTAAGATTACTATGTAAATCGATAAGAAATAAATATCGTTTTTACCCTCATATCCCATCCTACTATCCTTCCTACTAATATTATAAACGCGAAAGTTTGTATGGATGGATGGATGGATGGATGTTTGTTACTCTTTCACGTAAAAACTACTTACTGAACGGATTTGGATGAAATTTGGCAGACAGATGGTTTATAACCAGGATTAACATATAGGACATTTTTGTCCCGATATTCCCAAGAGATCGAAACTTCTGCGAGTAATACCGCGGGGCGCTGCTAGTATTATAATAATTATGTATAGCCAGATAATATCAAGGCTCAAAAGTTTCGACACTGACCAGACAAGTTGATTGCACCAGACAGACGTTCGACAACATAACGAACAAATACTGTTATGCTTGAAACTTGTCATAACTTAACGATAACTTAGCTGTTTCATTTCGCGGCCAAGTTTTTAATTCAATTCAGTTGTTTTTGCAAGCTTCGTGACGTTACTTAATGCATCTGGATCTTCTCGACTTGTTTGTCAGGAATGTTTGTAAATATAAAATTGAAAAAAAGAAGTTTTCTCACCTAAAATTTAATTTTAATTATCTTAAACTTTGGAAGTCTTATTAAATAAAGACCTTCGACAAAAAACAAAACGATTTTTGAAGTGAAAACTTCTTTAGGCGCACTTCGCGCTGTCTCTGAACACGAAACTAAACCGTCACGCTCGGGTTGGTGACGCTGAATACTCGGCTCCAGTCGGTCGGTGATGCTGACTTGCGTTTACTCGTCCCGGATCACGTATACTCGGCTACACTCATAAGATTTCACTTCAATTGTGTGGACATAAGAACACACCGTCATTTTTTTTTGTTTTCTTGGTTAAACGTAAGAGAGGAAGTTTGTAAACACAATATTTAATGCATGTTATCTTACGCATCAACATATTTTATTAACAGCGTTCTTGCATACCGTCGCGTCGCTTGCAATAATTTAATATTTCAACAGCTAAGTAGAATTAATGGACCATTACCGTTTTATGCAGCAGAATGTTAAAAGTTGGTGTCGCTCACATATTAATGAAGGCCGCAGGATACGCATTATGCAGAGGAAAAACACTTTTTTTTAATTTTGTTCGTCTAATGTAACGCTCAACACTTATAACCTTTAAGGACAAGCCATAGGGACTAAATATTCTCACATAAACGTTCGTTTACTTATTAATCTTAAAATCCACTCTCGACCCCCAAGGGTCGAAAATAAACTATAGTTAGGGGTCCAGTGGAAACATTATTGATTGGGGGTCGAGGGGCCGAGAGTGGACTAAACGATATTTCTAAATCATAATTATTCAGCTGAATGATGTTCACTGCTAGACGGAGGCTTGCCCAAGTAAACAATAACCTTTATTGTGATATTCACTGAACTTGCGTACCTAATTCGTTGTAGTGTGTGTATGTTTAATTTTCAGAAACCGCCTTTGCGCGACCTTAACACATTTGGCGACCACAGCCTGTCGTGCTAAGCAGTACCACAACTTAACCAAACTTTATCACACAGTTGAGACAAAAATGGATAAAGTTTTCGTTCAAATGACTTTTATTCCTGCCAGTACATATTTCGTGCACGCTGGCACCGCTTACGTGCTGTAAATTTCGGAAAAATGCGGAACAGTAAACGTTATACTGCTTTTATTTGTGAGAAAATAACACTGTTATGTCTATGGTAAGGCAGTTATTGTTATTGACAGTTTTTAACACGATATAACTGCCGCATGTCAGACGATCAATGGGCCATACATACGACTCAGTGGGTCCGCTTATCGGCAAACGACCTCGCGGCAGGCGCAGACGGAGATGGCGGGATGAAGTAAACTCCTTTAATAAAGATTGGTCCTTGGCAGCTCTGGACAGAGAGGTGGAAAGAGAGTAGGGAGGCTTTTGCCCAGCAGTGGGACATCAAACGCTAATAAAGAAAAAAAAAACTGACGAAACATTTTGAAATTTTGTTACAGTTATGAAAATGTAGTATGAATTGAAATGGCATGGCTAGTTTAAATACAATTACGATGCGATTCAATTGTTTGTTCCTGTACGATTCTGTAGTAGAACTTTGCAGCGAGACCTCAACTAAGAGCAATGCGACCGAAGCCCGGGTTAAATTGCATAACGGTGAAATCTAACTTCCAAGCAATTGTTTTAATAGTTCATCCGATGCAGCTGTAGTTTATCGAGGAAATTTAACTATTCCTCATTGAACTAATATTGTAAATTATTTAGTTTGGATGTTTATTACCCACTCACAGCCTTCGTCTACGTTTACAATGTTTGTAAATAAGTGAGCACTATCACATAATGAATTTATCTGTCATGGCTTTTTTTAATTATTTTATCTATAGTAATTTTTTATTATAATAATTTTATTCTGGGTGGGATATTAGTGTACCTAGTCATTTTATTCTAGGTGCTATTTACATATAATTTATATATACAAAATATTGTAAAACATTTTAAATGAGTAACGGTGGCGTTTCTTGGCCATTCTTCTCCATATGAAAACTGCCTTTTGGAATAAAAATAATACTAATATAGTCCATGCAAATGTTCTGTCGATTTCAATGCAGCTATTCTCAGCATGACAATATCTTTCAGCAATAGACTTCTGAAAAACAAAAATCTGTACAAAGAATATTCCTGACTCACAATCAGATTTACTTCCCTTCGGAAAAAAATCCGAAGGCACGATGAAAGCAAATGTAGTTTTTACTCCCGAACGGGCCAGAGTTTTTAAACCCCTGAGAATTTATGGCGTGGTCAAATAACGAAAAAGATTTATGGATTCAGGAGAAGTACTGTAGCCATGTGACGCTGTCCCCTTTTAACCCTATGGCATGTGGTGTGACATGGGTACTCAGAACGGTATTTAAATAAATCTAAAACTGACAGTTGTTTATAAAATGTTGTATACCAGCGGGGTAGTTGCGTAACAGTCAGTAACAATGTGTTTCATTTTGACAGTTCAACAACAGTTATTGCGTTATTTACGTTGTTGAGCAGACAAATTTTTAACTGACTTCTAAAAAAGAAGGCAGTTCTCAATTCGGATGATTGTATTTTTTTTTAATGTTTGTTCGCGCTTGACTCCGTCGCTTGCCAACTGATTTGAAAAATTCTTTTTTTGTTGGAAAGGGTATACTTCCCAAATGGTCCCATAGAAATTTCATCAAAAACGGTTCTGTAGTTTGGTTTTTTAACCAAAATGACTAAGTAAAAGTTACAACTTAAAAGTGAAAAATGAAAACTTTTTTGCAAAAAAAAAAAAACAACCGACTTCCAAAAACGACACTACAAAGTGAAAAATAACTTTAATTTCGGAAGTCGGTGGCAAACAACAAAAATGCGAACCCAACGACACCGACTTCCGAAATTAAAGTTATTTTTCACTTTGTAGTGTCGTTTTTGGACGTCGGTTGTTTTTTTTTCTAACTCATGAAGCAAAGTATTAGCAATATCCTTCAAAATGATTCAGATTGAGAATGATAGTATGTTTTGCAAATAGGGTACGAGACTGATCAGACTGGAGGCGGAGGGCGGAGGACAGGGTGTTGTGGTGCAGCCTGGGAGAGGCCTATGTCCAGTGTGCAGCAGTGGACTGCAACAAGCTGAGTTGATTGTATACCGGGTGGATTTTTAAACACAAAACATAAACAGCCAATAGTAAAATTCCTATTTAAACATGGACTAGATTTAAGACATCATCATCTGCCTAGCCTTTTCCCAACTATGTTGGGGTCGGCTTCCAGTCTAACCGGATGCAGCTGAATACCAGTATTTTACATGGAGCGACTGCCTATCTGACCTCTACAACCCAGTTACTGGGTAATACGGTACCCCTTGGTAAGACTGGTTGTCAGACTTTCGGGCTTCTGACTACCCGTAACGACTGTCAAAGATCCTCGAATGACAGCCGGGACCAACGGCTTATCGTGCTTTCCGAGACACGGAGGGGTATGTAAAGATTGTCACCCATCCACAGACCAACCGTGGCAACCGTAGCTTAACCTGACCGATCGACCTGTGCGGCTGTTATTATTCACCCACGGGCCCCTCTAACTAGATTTAAGACATTTTTTTTTTAAAATAAGTTCGCTTAGAGTATTTCGGCATTTTTGGAAAATTCTTTAATTCAAATATAAATCCTGCCTCTTACATATTCCTCGTGCATCATATCTTAATCATCCTAAGAACAGTAAACTTCATCGTGTCTGTTAAACGGAATCAGCATGTGAATGTGACTCCCTAATAAAAAATGTACAGCGGTTCTAAAAAAATGTACGCGGTATCTAAAAAAAGTACGCAAGCCTGAACGTTCGCAGCCTGGTTGATATTTTATTTATCTCGCTCGAGTTCGATTGCTGCCTGTGTGGGGCTCGTATATCATATACTTGGCAGTTTCGTTTTTTTTTAACTTGTTTTGTATTGGTGTTAGGGATTGTTGTTTTGATACCTAAAAATAAAAAGTTAATGACTGAATTTAGTGTTATGTTTTCTTTGTCAAATACATAAAGATTTAAAGACTTAAGTTTATGGTTGAGGTTAATTGTGTTTTGCAATGAAAACATGTTAATTGGAATAACATAACATCACGCCTGTGATCCCCAAAAGGTTAGGCATAGGTCTACATAGGTACACCTCTGCAAAAACATAACATAATTATCATAACTGGCACAATGTGGGTGTGCTATAGAGCCCACTTATATTATGCCAGTTATATATAAGTCTGATTTAATAGGGGGCGAGCATATTGTCATCAACAGGGCACATACCCCACTCTAGGCTGCTACTGAGAAATATCTAGCTGTAAATCTTAAAACAATATTTATACCATCATCATCTGCCTAGCCTTTTCCCAACTATGTTGGGGTCAGCTTCCAGTCTAACCGCATGCAGCTGAATACCAGTATTTTACATGGAGCGACTGCCTATCTGACCTCCACAACCCAGTTACTGGGTAATACGATACCCCTTGGTAAGACTGGTTGTCAGACTTTCGGGCCTCTGACTACCCGTAACGACTGTCAAAGATCGACGAATGACAGCCGGGACCAACGGCTTAACATGCTTTCCGAGGCACGGAGGGGTCTCGGTATGTCGAGATGGCCACCCATCCACAGACCAACCGCGGCAAGCGTAGCTTAACCTGACCGATCGACCTGTGCGGCTGTTATTATTTTAGCCACGGGCCCCTCTACACTCTATACTCTATAAATATTGTTATAAAACAATATTTATACCCACCCTTTATAAACATTGCCATAGCAACCACTTGTCAAATAGAATTATGATCGCAGTATGTCACTATCAGCGAACAGTTACTGCCTTCATAAATAAAAAAAAAAACATCAAGTGCGATGCAGATAAACGCACTTTGCCAAATCGAAAAGGAAAAAATGTTCTCTTGCGTGCCACTAACCTACAAAACTTCCTTGATGTTATGCCAAAGGCATTCCTCAGAGAAATACGTCCTTTCTAATTTACACTTTGGTTGGATGAAGGAAATCAATATTTAAATGTTTAAGTTACGTACTTTAGAGATACTACCCACTTTACACTTACAGGATTCGATCCCTGTCAGGAACTCTATGAGTATATTTAAATTAATAAATGTTCATGTTATGGAACAACAAACTGAATGTCTTCACTTAAGAAAGTTCAATTTCCATTGCAACCAAAAACTTAGGACCTTTTTGTTACAATTGGTCACTCAAAAATCAACTTAGAACACATTTCACTAAAGTAGATAACTGATTAAGTGGCGATTGAATTGAAATTATCTGAGATTATGAACCCTGCTGTAGTTGTACCTACAAATTGTGTTATTTTGTTGTTCACAAAAATCTAAATATTTACCTCTATTAACATGCCCTGCAGTGACATATATATCAATATTCCTGTATACATAAATGTAAAATGTACGTAATATGTTTGGTTTATGAGTTATTTACACTGCCTCGAACGCATTGAGGTCGTGTATCCTGCAATGCGTAAACAACGTCCTATATTAAGACCTCACTTTGCCAGAATTAAGTTCCGGTTTTGGCTAAATTACTGGATAACTTTGGATGTGTTAAATTCGAGTAAGCCGACAAAAATTTAAAACAAGACGCATAAAAAGAACACAAAGACATAACAAGTTGGGGGAAAACATGCGTCACATCCACTCAAAACGGCCATCGCTCAGCATAATGCTAAGACCCTATACGAGACAGAGCCCCAGCGGTAGTTTTCAGCGACAGCCGGCGTTGACGTGATGACGTCAACCAGTGCAGCATACGATTAGATATAAATAAAAAACCGGCCAAGTGCGAGGCGGACTCGCGCACGAAGGGTTCCATACCATTATCTATAAAAACCACGTCTGCTGTATGGGAGTCCCCCTTAAATATTTATTTTATTTTAATTTTATTATTTAAGTAAAAATACAACTGAGTATTTTGTGAATATTTCAAGTGCCTACCTGTTGCCATTATTGATATCGAGCAAAAAAATCGCGTTTGTTGTATGGGAGGCCCCCCTTAAATATTTATTTTATTTTTAGTATATGTTGTTATAGCGGCAATAGAAATACCTACATAATTTGTGAAAATCTTTATTTACAACGTAGGTACTGAAAACATTGCTTCTGAAAAGAACTAAATGTATATTTGCACGTTTAGAGCCTTTTTTTTTTGAGGATGGGAAATCATCAAATGACTCCTCCCGCTCTGGGTGGAGCAGAAGGAAGTGTCAGACTCTTACTGACTAAAACCCACCCGTGTTCCTTCCTTAGCCCTTTATGTTCCAGGGCAGCGGTAACTCTTTCGGACGATCCCGCTACCCACGTTTAGAGCCTCAGTCACTGTTTCGTTGATCGTATCGATGGCACGTATTTAATTAAAACCGTCCAGTACATTACTTTGCCGCAGAAATAGTGCTATCTTCAGCGATCATTGCTTTAAAAACGAGTTGTAAACTAACTAACAAACATCATATAAACTTGTTATAAAAATATGATTTTTGTCATTTTCAATATCAAATAGCAGCCGGAGGGTTAGCTGTAGACTTTTGCTGTAATAGTACAAAATGCGATTCAAGATGTTATTTCCCATCGGAAAATAGAACGTTTTTATTCTGGCCGAAAATAGTTCTTTAATTTTTGGTCACTCACTGGACGCCTGAAGGAGGACATCGAGGTATTCGCCGTCAAGGTAGACCACGGTGAAAGTAGTGTGACGATCTAACGAGGTTTGCAGGACCAAAATGGCCAGAGATCGCTCAAGACAGGGAGGTTTGGAAGAAAAGAGGGGAGGCCTTTGTTCAGTCCAGGGGGTCTACTCCGAAGTAGTATCGGCCGAATGTTCGGCCGTTTCCTGCTACGAAGTTACTATTTGTTTCGGTCGGTTCCGATCCTACACTCCTATACTCTTTCGAATATTGACTATGGTCCCGACCCAACTGAGGCGACCCGAACATTTTTCGCATTTTTCAATAATATTCGGTTCGGCCATGTGTCGGTCCATCCGAACATTCGCACTTTGCACTTCGGAGTAGGCCCCCAGGACACAAAACAGGCTAACGAAAAAAAAAAAAAAGTAGAATCAGATACAACGTATCGTATTATTTATTTAAGTTGTGTTGTTCTATTTTGTACCTTTCATATTTTTCATGACTTCCTGCTTTTCTCCAAAGCTAGTATTGTATTTAGTACTTTGTGCCAAAGCTCCTTGTACAGTGTGGCATGTCGGGTCACCCTCCAGTATCCTAGGTTTCGTCTTTTTATCGGGTCCATCTCATCTTTCATCTTTGAAATTCACTCACAAACGCATAGAACCACATAGAACACTGACACATAAATTTTGCATAACACATTACATCATTGGCCATTTTGTAATTTCTTACATCATAATTTCTTTGGTGCATGTTGGGTGCGCGTACGTCGGATAGGACGCTTCGGAAATGTTGCCACTACCCTAAGCGTAAAACCTTTAATAAGGATGATATTCTCTTAGCACGTATAATTATCCTCCTTTTTGTTTCTTTTTTATATTGCTGTTTGTTTATATCACACTGTAGGGTTGCTTGTTGTGAAATTAAAGCCCCGTTGAACTTGATGATATTTTATTGGTAACTTAACCTATATTACGTTACACGTTACAATTTATATCATAAGGCAACCCTAAGTGGAGGGATGAAAGGGACTGCGTGGCTATCTCCCTTCAGACCTCCCCTAGCTGGCTAGTTTCCTGAAGACTGCTAGGCTATCGAAGCAGGGAACTAGTCGTACTTAGGATCAGAGCTGGCTGCGTGGCTACCGTGCTCAGAAACCTCTAGCTAGTGACTGACGATTTGTTCGAAGACGGCTCTGCTTATAAAGGCGGATTGGCTGTACATGTGTGCACAATCTCTACACGTAGTCATCTGTAGTAGTGGTGCAGATCACTCGCGGGGTGGCGCTTGCGCAGATTGTTCCACACGAAGATTATAGATGGCGTCACTTGTCGACAGAAATCGTTTGTAGTTGCTGTCTTCTAATTTATGATGTCACTCATCATAGTGCTTTCGATAACTTATACTAGATGGCGCTGTATGTTTGTTACATTCTCCCCCTCTGGTACTCTATAGTCGTCCCGACAGAGTACCAGGATCTAAATGTATCTTCCTTGGTCTTCCTCTTTTTCTTATGGGATTTAATGGTGTGGGCACATTGTCATCTCTTTGTTCAAGTTTACATATTGCTGAAGTATGATATTTTCCATGGATTGTTCTGGTGACTTTTGGGTTTGATACCTTATTGGTACGCCCTGGAGTAGGTATATTGTTATTGAAATCATAGGGCTGTAGTTGCAGTGCCCAACGAGGCAGGTGACCGGTTGGTGTTTTCATTAGCCATTTTAATGGTTGATGGTCAGTGATTGTATTGAATTGTGTACCTTCAATGTAACCACGAAATCTTGAAACAGCCCAAACAATTGCCAAGGCTTCTTTTTCAGTCACAGTATAATTGCATTCCGCTGGTGTAAGAAGTCTGCTTGCATATTCGACTGGGTGTTCGTTTTCGTTCTCCCCCTGCATTAAAGCTGCTCCAATTGCATATTGACTAGCAACTGTTCTTGTGTCATAGTGATTGACATTTTCCAAAATTATGTGGGTAACTTTTAGTAAGTATGTGGGTACTTCGCACAATTTGAAGGTAGGTCGTACCAAATTTGAGGGTAGACCGTCCAAATATGTGGGTATCCGTAGATTATTTACGTTGGGCGTCAATGTAGGGTTGACCGTCCAAATATGTGCGTATCCGTAGATTATTTACTTTGGGCGCCAATGTAGGGTTGGCCGTCCAAATATGTGGGTATCCGTAGATTATTTACGTTGGGCGTCAATGTAGGGTTGACCGTCCAAATATGTGGGTATCCGTAGATTATTTACGTTGGGCGCCAATGTAGGGTTGCTTGTTGTGAAATTAAAGCCCCGTTGAACTTGATGATATTTTATTGGTAACTTAACCTATATTACGTTACACGTTACAATTTATATCATAAGGCAACCCTAAGTGGAGGGATGAAAGGGACTGCGTGGCTATCTCCCTTCAGACCTCCCCTAGCTGGCTAGTTTCCTGAAGACTGCTAGGCTATCGAAGCAGGGAACTAGTCGTACTTAGGATCAGAGCTGGCTGCGTGGCTACCGTGCTCAGAAACCTCTAGCTAGTGACTGACGATTTGTTCGAAGACGGCTCTGCTTATAAAGGCCGATTGGCTGTACATGTGTGCACAATCTCTACACGTAGTCATCTGTAGTAGTGGTGCAGATCACTCGCGGGGTGGCGCTTGCGCAGATTGTTCCACACGAAGATTATAGATGGCGTCACTTGTCGACAGAAATCGTTTGTAGTTGCTGTCTTCTAATTTATGATGTCACTCATCATAGTGCTTTCGATAACTTATACTAGATGGCGCTGTATGTTTGTTACAACACTTAAATTGGATTGTTTTATTTTTCTTTATGTCATAATAACTGTTTACATAAAAATAATCGCTTTATACTTGATTATGAATAATTGTTTGCTGCACCGGACGACGTCATTACGTCGGCGCCGGCTGTCGCTGAAAACCAGCGCTGGGGCTCTGTCTTGCATAGGGTCGCAGCATAATGCTGAGCGATAGCCGTTTTGCGTGGATGTGACGCATATCAACCATTACTTATTGTTTTTTTCTTTATTTTGTTTTTTATGTTCTTTTTTGCGTCATGTTTACCGCAAATAAACGTATTTTCTTTCTTTCTTTCTAACATTGTTATAGGTCCTAGGCGTAAATTTACTCAGATAATTGGTGCGTTTAAACTTCATAACTATTTGACATTCAACTAACTTCACTGCTATGACTAACTTCACTGCTTCTCATGGCGGCAGATCTAAGTTTGCAGTCACGGATGCGGAATTATGCGGATGAACTCAAGTCTCCTACTGAAACTAGTTTGTCCAAAAGCAAATCATGTTATTTAGGCACCAGATGCAGGGAATTCGATCTTTATATGGAAGCACCGCAAATTTCGAGTTGCTTGGTATTTAGAGATGCTTATATTTAGGTATATTAAACCCTTTATCTAACCTATAGGCATTGTAGGCACTTGTACTAGAAGTGGGTTCAAGACTCAAGTGACAGGTTATCAGGCGGGGTTCTATCACACGACCTCTCGATTGCCTATCCGGCTTACAGCTGTTGGGGTATTGTTCAGAATAAATTGCTTTATTTCAAAAATGTACCGATGTTTTTACAAATGCATTTAAATTTAAAACGAATCCCCGGTTTTTTAATAACATAGTGTCAGCCTGTGGCTGTATACATATTTGGTTTACTTCTAAATCGAAATACACATTTTTACGAAGTAACATATTTTCAAAGGAAACAGAATTGGTTCCACATTTACTACAAAGATATTGGAACTGCTGCGAGCATAGAAAGGCTTTGGAATATTACTTTGTCAAAATCTGAAAGTTTCGTGTTCGTGAAAAAGGGAACGATTTGTTCGCGTTGTTTCGTTTAGAGAAAACTAAATTTAAACTTAGCTATGTGCTTGCTTCATAACTTACAGTTACATATAATTTTAGGTATAGTGTTGTTTTATTGTTTACTGGTTACCCGGCCCTGCTTTGCACGGTTTTTACAACTTGACGAAACGACATGTCTTTATTATATGTAGATAATAGGTAATAGGTACAGCGGGCTGGTGAACTCCACGACAATGCGCGTATTTTTGGAACGAAGTTCGTTATCGCGCGTTGCGAAATGGGGCTAGACGGAAAAAATTAAGACCAAAAGTTGGAACGACACTTTTTGCTATAGTTGTAAGCCGTGCGGCGTGCGCGTGTTTCTCTGACTGTCTCTCTCTCTCTCTCTCTCTTATAGAAAGCAAGCCAGTTGTACTTCGTTCCATCCGGGTGTCCCTTGACACCTCTCAAGTTTTATTATATGTAGGTAAGTTTAATATGAATCTATCTATAAAACTATTAATAAAGCTGAAGAGTTTGTTTGTTTGAACGCGCTATATCTCAGGAACTACCAGTTGGCTTTGAAAAATTGTTTTTACATTTGATAGCTCAATTCTTGAGGAAGGCTAACATCACGCTAGGGAAAAACGAAAAAAAAGTCAGAAAGAATACTAAGCATTAAGAGATAATAGCGTGGACGGGTGATGGGTTGCGACGCGGTGGGTCGGAAGCCGAAATTTCACCCGGTCGAAGTCGGGGTCAGAGGCTAGCGTATTACATATATACATAAACCTAATGGAATAATTTGTCTAATTGATGGTGAGAACCGTGGCTAAACAGCCGCATAAGTCGATCGGTCAGGTTAAGCTACGCTTGCTGCGGTTGGTCTATGGATGGGTCATCTTTACATACTGAGACCCCTCCGTGTCTCGGAAAGCAAGTTAAGCCGTTGGTCCCGGCTGTCATTCGTGGATCTTTGACAGTCGTTACGGGTAGTCAGAAGCCTGGAAGTCTGACAACCAGTCTTACCAAGGGGTATCGTATTACCCAGTAACTGGGTTGTGGAGGTCAGATAGGCAGTCGCACCATGTAAAATACTGGTATTCAGCTGCATCCGGTTAGACTGGAAGCCGGCCCCAACATAGTTGGGAAAAGGCTAGGCAGATGATGAGAACCGGTTAGGAAGAACAACGTGAGAATCATCCCTTAAGGGATGATTCTGCATTATCCGTGTCCCGTCCGGGCCCGTTCGACGCACTTCAATACCACGTTTGTTGCACGGTCCCGCCCCGCCCCCTCCACGTCCCGTCGTAATCCGAACATTCTTCCGTGCTGCGTCCGAGCACTGAGCGACGAATGTTTAGTGAGGGTACACGCACGTGCAAGTTTGTTTTACAGAAGATTTTGGAAACTGAGTTTCTTTTGTTGCAATATTATTCCATCCATGACTTTGCAGATAATGGATCTTCTTACTCCTAGTTTCTGCTTCCTCTTCATCAATAGCTATCGCAATATTCGCAATAGCAGCCATCTCCAGTAAAGGAAACTCCATCATTATAAAAAAAAAACAATAATCGGGAGTTATTCACATCACTACACTACCTCGAAGCGACTGTGGCGGCGTATTAACCCGTTTAACACTCGGTGTAATATAAATTGCGTAGCACGGACGGGCCCCGGCTCGTCCACGCCCCGGCCCTGGCACGGCCCGCTCTAATGAGAATCATCCCTAAGTCGTACACAATATTTTACACATTTTCAAGTGCTGCATAAGAGCAGTGGCGGCCCAGAGGAAACGGTCGCGGCTTACTAGAAGTCGCACGCTTGAACCCAGACAGGAACTTTACTTAGTGTAAATAATTTCATCACCATTGCTCTGAAAGGAAAACAACGTGAGGAAACCGGCATGTCCTAGAACCAAAAATTCGAAGACATGTGACTTCCACCAACTCGCACTAGGCCCGCGTGGCGGATTACAGCCCACTCCCTCTCACAGAGAGGTTGTCTGTGTCCAGCAGTGGGCACATTATAGGCTGATTATGCATGTGCTGCATGCACAGTTTGACTAACACCCATGCCCTTCAACTGAAAACCTACACTCTCAAATTAGATTCCAAAAAACCATCTGGTCCCCGTAAACGAAGTTGAAGGAATGTATCCTACTACCGTGTCCTTCTAAGTTTCCTTGTTACTGTAAGGCCCGTCGTCCACGACGCTACTCAAAAGTTACCAGTTACAAAATTGAATGACCAAAGTGTAGCCAGAATGTAGCCAGAATGTCTGAGTGTGTGTGTTATGCTTAATAAAGTTATGCTTTAGAATGTTATGCTTAATAAAGTTATGCTTTAGAATGTTATGCTTAAAAAATGTATGCTTTAGAATGTTATGCTTAATCATTATTATGATTAGAGAAATTATGCGTAAAAAAATTATGCGTAAGCTGTTATGCGTAAATAATTTATGCGAAAATATAATTAGGACAAACAAAAGTATGCCGAGTTAAAGAGGTCTTAAAATTTTATGCAAATGGATAGGGAACCGATTTGAGTTTTTAACGAAGCTTTCGTAACGTAACGTACGATTGGATAGCGTTGTAGACGATGGGCCTAACTAAAACCTTCAGAGTTTCAGCGGCAGCCCTTACAATATTGATGGGGACTTAAATGATGCATGCGTATAGCGATGACTTGCTGTCCTTGTCCCTTTGTGAGACTGTGCTGTGGTATCTTTGTCATGGAGTTAGCATAAAGAAGTGTGTTATTAACTGGTGTATTTAAAAATAGGAATTAAATAAGTATATACATTTTTTAAGCCTATACTGTCCAACTGCTGCACTGTGCAAAGGCCTATAATATCTTCTTTATTTAGTTAAATTTTAACAATTTATTTAGCTAAATCCAATTGCAAATTGTACTTTTTTTAAATGGAAGCTTTATTTTATTATTCGTTTAGATGTTTGTTTGGATGTTGTTTATGTAGCAATAACGGCTGAACGAATTTGAATGTTTGTTCAATATGGCCGCGCCGTGGTAGAACTAGTGTCGAATAATACTTTTACAAGCACAAAGAGGGTTACAAAAACCTATATGATACGTATAACGCTTAAAAAATATTGTACTATGTTGTCATTAATAATACCAGATTAAAATGCAATATACTAGTGTATGTTTATGTAGCTATTGTAACCATTGTCCTCCTGGAAGTTGGTTAAAACCACCACAACATTTCACTAATTTACAATTCACTGAAACATTACACAACAGACTGTGTAAAAACAACAAACAAAATTAACATCGATCCAAAGTTCGTTAATTTAATGAATTCTCAATTAACTTCCGAATTCCGAGGGCAAATACATGCGGAAAGAAAATATTGCACAATAACATGTACATTATATGTGTGAATAATTTAAACATGGGGTATGTACGATGTACCATATGTTGCGGTCACAGCGTTTGTTGAAAAATACCCGCATGGTATAAACTGAGACGTTTAATCATTATACAGGTGATTTCTTTGGGTGACAAGAGTGACACGAGAAGAAAAAATGGTTTTGAAAAATAACCTGCCTCCAAAACTTTTTGAAAATATAATTTGGTAACTGACGAAATATGGAGCTTCTCCTTTGCTTACTCCTTCGAGGAAAATGGGCGTGGTGTTATGTAATCTGATAACGACATTAAGTCTTTACCAATAGTCGCAGCACAGAATAATCTGACGAAAAAATACAGACAGGAAGCCGTATTTTCTCAACAACCTTGATAGCTTAAACCCATGGGGTGTTTCAGGATATAACTAACAAAAAAAACTCCCCATGGTGCGTTGGCAATGGCTATAAATTGCGATATGGCCTTCATATAAATCGATTGTCCTTGGTATCGCCAAGGATTGAACTAGTGAAGGTTCGTACGTATTTAATCGATCAATGCATAATTATGGCGACCTTTTATGTATTCCTAGCTGTTTCCCGAAGCATCGCGCGAATGAAGGTCGGAAATTATCCCACAGGAATGTACTACCGGGAATAAAAAGTATCGTATGTCCTAACTTAGGTTATGGTCTACCTGTGTGCCATCCGTTTAGCCGTTCTGGCATGAAAAGGTAACAGATAGACAACCAGAGTTACTTTCGCATTTGTAATATTAGGATGGATATGAATACTAGCGACCCACCCCTGCTTAGTACGGGTGTGATGACGACATGTAAAAACACCGAGGTTTCTGCGCTACATCTTAGTTAATTATTAATGTATTGTATACATAAACCTTCCGGAATAAGTGCTCTAAATTATGGTGATAAGCGCATCAAAATCCATTGTGTAGGTACCTAGTTAAGAAGATCTTAATGGTCACGCAAATAGACACGAAGAAGCGACTTTGTTTTATATTATTTATAGATATACAATAAGTATATTATGTATATACAGATAAACGCATACAAGAAGTTGTTAGTAGTTGTTTATGACTATTGTATCTATATTGTGTATATATAAAAATGAATCCCTATTTCCCTTGGTCACGTCATAACTTGAGAACGACTTTACCGATTTAAATTTTTTCTAATACTTTGGTTCTTACGGAAAAAAAAAATAAGAAAGTTGCTTCACGCGGACGAAGTCGCGGGCAAAAGCCAGTCGCTTATACAACTTAGTTGTTAGTTGTAAACATCCGGACAAGGAGATTGTAGAGGGACACTCGTCTTGGCAGAACGTTAACGTAATATTTATAGAAAGCCCTCTTTGATGTACTTGTATCTACAGTATTATAGAATAGTAGGCGAGTAAGTAAACCTATTTTACCGACCATCATTTAAGTATTACAGTACTTAAAATCAAATCAAACTAAAAGCGTACTCAAAGATCGTTTTCTAAGAACACTATCTTCACTCGTATAATTAACTATTAAAACGCTCACTACAGTTAACTAACATTATGTTAAAACGAGACGCGAGACGCAATGCGGAAACTGAAATGGGGAAGGGGGGGGGGAGGCACTTCCGTACGCACTTCCTGACTCGTACTTTCAACCCTCTACTTTCGCGTTGAACCTCCTTTTAAGTTTTGTTTTTCACAGAACTGTTTGTTGTCAAAATATTTCCCTTGGGCTAACAAACTAATTTATTCTATTTAAATTTAGGCTCTTTGACAAAGTGTTTCGTGTTAAAATGGCCGACCTATTTGTCCGTGATAAAATATAATTTGTAGAATATCTCTACAGAGGATGCTGCAGTATCCATGCCATGCCTTTTCCTAACTTTGTTAGGGTCGGCTTCTAGTCTAACCGAATGCAGATGAATACCAGTACTTTGCACAGAGCGACTGCCTATCTGACCTCCACAAACCACTGGGTAATACGAAACCTCTTGGTAAGACTGGTCGTCAAACTTTCGGGCATCTGACGACCCGTATTTGATGCTGCAGTACTCTATATCTATATAGTTTCGATATATTCACTTCTTGATCTCAGAGTAAAAGAAAAACATAACATTTTAGCTACTTATTATTCCACGCACGTCTGCCCGAGGCCAAGAGCGTTGTACCTACCTGACAATCCATGACAGGTCGGGTAACCTCTCAAAATCAGTATGTAGTACAATTGTATTAACTTCCGACATCTGCCGTAGTTTTGTGTTTGATATTGTCGAAAATACCCAGGGGGCCAACTCCGAAGTGCAAAGTGCGAATGTTCTGATCGGACACATGGTAGAATCGAATATTATTGAAAAATGCGAAAAAAGTTCAGATCGGTTCAGTTGGGTTGGGACCATAGTCAATATTCGAAAGAGTGTAGGAGTGTAGGATCGGAACCGACCGAACCAAATAGTAACTTCGTAGCAGGAAAAGGCCGAACATTCAGCCGAAACTACTTCGGAGTAGACCCCCAGTTCTATCTCCGCTTTTTCTATAAGTTAGGTAGGTTCTAGCTAATCTAGAATTCTAGTTAATAATTGTTTGAAACTAGTTTAATCATTCAGTAGACATGTTCGCAATTAAAAGTTAATCAAGTTTGTTCAAGTTAATCTTAGCGTCTAACTCAACATTAGAATCAGCAGGCTTCTTAGAAATTACAAGGAAATAGGCAAGAAATTTAACCCTTTCAATTAATTCATGGCGTACGCTTTCGGTGTTCCAATAATCCAGCGGCTGTTTGAGGGTTAAGATTAAATTAGCTCTTGAGTTTGTTATTGTTAATTTATTTCGAAAAAATATTATGATATAATTTGTATTTATTTATATTAAAATCAGTAATTAATCAAATAATAATGTCATTAATTGAATCTGAATGATTGATTACATAACTTGATCATGCTTTTATTAGATTAGAAAAGAATTATTGAACTTGAACCTAGGTACGTAAATATTGAATAGGATAATTCTACTTCATCCAGTGAGCTTATAGAAAAAAATGTTAGTCCATAAACAATAATAACCACCGTTATAAAGTTTATTAGATTAATTTATTACAACAAGATACTCGCAAGTATTTTAATAACCGGTATCAAAGAAATTAAAATTAATTAATTGCATATAAAATTTCGTAAGCTGAGTGGAGTATATATTTAATTATTTAGTATGCATAGTCGCGTTATAAGTACGTTAGATGAATATTCATAGTGCTGTCATAAGCGAACATTTTATTATCAAAATGAGCGGCACCCTAATTGCGTAGAGATTTAAAACTATTTTAAAAATGAACGCTGCCACTGTTGTTACATACACATTTTAAATGTTTGTATTCATTTTAGTGGAGGGGCGTGCAGTTTTATAATGGTTTATCTCTAACACACTATTAATTTCAATCATTGCGAAGGATATTGCTAATCCATTGCTTCGTATGTTAGAAAAATTTGTATGCTCAACAATGAAAAAAACGTAATGAAGGTTGTTGAACTGTCAAAATGAAAGCCATTGCCACTGAGAGTGTGTTAGGTAATTATCCCGCTGCTTTAAGCATATCTTTAATTGGCTCTTAGTAAGATATTGTGAAGCGGGTGTAAGCGGAAGTTTCGCAAGTTCGATAAAATCATCTTCTTAAGTTTTAAGCTTAATAAGGGAGGAATAAGTAACATCCCGTGTACGCTAAGGCTCAACTTATAGGTACCAACTTTTGTGCATTGTCATTTATTAGGTTAGTATACCAGTATGGCACATGGGTATAGTACCTATTCAGTTATGTAGAAAAACCTCAAAATTTCAGCGAAGAGACGTCCACTGCTGGCCTCCCCTAAGCATTGCCATAGCGATCGGTTCTGTGGTTCGCACATCTAGCGGAATCCTGCACAATGTCATCGGTTCACCTAAGAAAAATCTAACATTAGGTAATACTTTATCCTGCCAGTGTCGCAGGTTGTTCGAAAGAGTTACCGTGGCCCCGTGGCATAGGCAACTGAAGGAACATGAGTGGGTTTTAGTCAGTAAAAGTCTGACACGCCCTCCCGCTCCGCCCAGAGCGGGAGAAGATATTTGATGATTTCCACCAAAAAAAAGCTGAAACAAATGAAAGAAGATCATATCACCTACTTCAAATGTGAATCCACACTATAAATATTACGCCAAACCCTAGCACTGTTACGTAATCTTATAACGTGCCTATGTATAACAGTAGGTATTATACAAAGTGTACTTTAAGTTAAAAAAAGGACACTTACATTCGTACATTTACACACCAAATGACAATATTTTCTTACCTTATCTTAATGTTATTCGTGAAGTTAGCTCATATTCCTTCAGTTTTCAGCGGAATTTACATGGTGACGTGCTTGAAAGAACTCACTGTCATCTTGAGAAACCCTGCCTTAGTATGTCAAGCGTTTTTATGTATTTTTTTTTATACCGAATATGAAATTTAAATGTCATTCTGGAAAATTGAATTGATATTTCGTGTTACAGGGATATTTGCGGTGGAAATGTATTTAGACTCAAATTAATCAGATAAAATGAGTGTCTTAAGGGAGAAGGGCCAGGGCTACCCGCGAAATTCAAAATTTTCTTAATTTAGTGTCAGGTTGTATATTGAACAAAATATGATTCGCGAGCGTAACGAGTATGTATTTACAGAATTATAATCATTAAAGTCATCAATGCTACCCTCGTAAGTTCATATAATCCTATTGAATGGCTATTTCCATAAAATGGAGCTTGTTAGATTTTCGGCTAGTGAAATAGGAAATTCGTATTGGCATGCGTTTAATCGAACCTCGCGCGTGGCTGGTCCCAGTTTTAATCTAACCTAACGCGTTTGGTCGGGGTATCCTAGCTTGGTTACAGCGACCGACTGTAAGAAAACGCCAGAAACTAAAAAAAGAGGTTCATTAATTTAAAAAAGTGGGCATTTATAGAAGCTCAAAATGTATAGCTAAGTATAGAGTTTAATTAAATTTGAAAAGTGTACATTATTAGAAGGTCAATAAGTTTTTGAAGATTTACCTACGTTGCAATCTATATACATATATTGAACGCAAAACAATGCATCAATTTGGATACGATTCGTTGAATGAATGATCGCTATTTACTCCACATATCGCAGCCATGCATCACTTTCATTTTATATGAACTTTAAATAATAATTCTCTTTTAGTTTCATTCAAAACTGAATAAAAATATGCAAGACAATTCATTGTGACGTAACCAAAAAAGCAATACCATTTAATTTTATTCGAGCAAACGTAACACGAATGTCATATTTACTATTCTAGCCCCCATCACTATACACAAAAAGTTAGACTAACTAAAATTGCACCTTCATACACAGAAATACGGTTGGTTTTGGGAAGTGTCGACATTCAGGAATTGTCCCTCCACATTCGGCATACACTACCGTTCAGATTAACGACCCTCTGTGTGTCGACGTTTCAACAGATACACGGCAGGTACGGATTTTGAGCTGCGCGTATGTATTTCGATTGTATGAAGTTGTTCATACTGCCGTCGTACCCGTAGTTTCAGAGAATGTTAAACTTAGCGGAAGTTCACTGTACGGGTTCGTCAACGTTGGTAGGTTTGTGTTAGATAGTCTATTTGCACATACTGCAATTTTATCGTTGACAGCAGTGGTGGCCAAGTGGTAACAGCTGTCACTTACGATTTGTAGGTCGCAGGTTTGAACCCAGACAGGTGTTTTACTTTGTGTAAATTATTTAATTATCAATGCTCTCAAAATAGTGAAGGAAAACATAATGAGGAAACCGGCATGTCCTAGAACCAAAAAATCGAAGATATGTGACATCTACCAACCCGCACTGGGCCCGCCTGGTGGTTTACGGCCCACTCCCTCTCGAAGAGAGGAGGCCTGTGTCCCAGCAGTGGGAACATTATTGGCTGATAATGATGACGATAATGTTGATGCAAAATTTCGTAAAATCATTTTAGTAGATAAAAAGTTAGGTACGGTACTTAAAAATAACAAGGCAACATACAAAAGTGCGAAAAACAATTTGTATAGTACATGTAAAAAGTTAACAGTTCAATATTCAGGTAAATAAAATATCAGCAATATTTTTGTATGGTATGAAAATAGTTATTTCCCATGAGTTATGAGCAGTTCTGGTGTAGTTTATGAATGGAAGAACCCATTAAGCCATCGCCAGTGAGCATTAACTCAATTTCTATGCAAAGACGTGATTTATTATTCGCACCAGAATTGTGAAGGCATGCGAGAAAACTATATTTCATAATACCCACGTTTAGGGAGTTAAGTGTAAATTGATGTTAAGTTGTGCGTGAAAAAAAAACAGACAGCAGTATTGGGAGTTCTTAGAGGGAGTAAAAATTGGGAAAATCAAGAGAAAAGTTCTTTGCACAGTCCGTGAATAAACCTGGCTACCAATTATGCTTTACTGCCATAAGCTTAAAAGTAAAAAAAAACATAAATGATGTAGGTACTTTAGCATCAAAGCTCAGACCTAAACCTAGAATTAATTTTACCCTCGACAAATTAATCCGAGTCAGCAAAATACCCGAGATTGTATATGTTGATTCCCTAAAGTGTATTTTTATGCAAACACTTGTGCTGTAATGAGATCGTTAAAATTACCGATACCATCCTAACTACCCACCGACCACAAGATTAAAATTAGATTATACCTCCACCCTGTATAGAAAAAATCTCAGGATATTTTTTTTTAGATTTATTTTACCATTTTCGGTATAAAAATGTTCGCAAATGATTCCCTCAGGTGATTTCCTTTAGATGCTCGAGAAAATATTAGAAAGGGCCCTCTCCCGGTTTTGCATTATTGTAGCAACTGATTACGCCTTTGAATTTCGAATTCGACTGTCCAAAATTCCGGGAGAATTCCGAATACTGGAATTTCGTAAAGAAATAAGCTTTACACAATTGAATCTAGTTAATTTTGGAGTAGATGGACGTGATGAGATTGCGATAAAAAATGTTGGGTAGAATTTAGTCACCGTCAAATCCCTCGAGATGTGCTGACTGAATTGCACAATTTCCTTCGCAGAGCACTCGTCCGATTAAACCGTTACCGGTGTATTCTGAACGATGGATCCTCATCAGCCTTTGTATGATTTTTGTTTACATAAACTTGTGTAGTTACGTTATGGTTATGTTTCGGTCTAAGAACAGCGGGCTCAAGGTCTTGTTATCAACAATCTCCTCAATTTCCTGTAGTTTCTTCATCGTCACTTATCGGTAATTTAGATTAATGGCCAATAAAGTAGCTTAAACTAGATTATGAATTACGATAATATTGGTATAACTTCGTTTGGGTTGGGGTAAAAATTGATTCGACGTGACTGACGTGGAATGGGTTTGTTTTTCGGGCTCAAAGTGTAGACACGAAACTCTCTTTTTATGTCTTAATTAACTGATAGAATTTACAGAAAATTCACGTTTTCTGTATCCTTTTTGAGCTTTCTTTGGGTTTTTTAAATCGCGTATGCGAAGAGGTGAAGACATAACTTGATATAGGTATTGCGTATGTGATAACATACAATTAGCTTGAGAAATAAAATTAGCTATGGTGTGTAACAATAAAAGTATATTAGCGCACCCTTTGTAGACTCTTCGTTACCAATCAGACTTACATACTGGCAAATATTTTCACCAGGGGTGAATTACTTCACTAACCGCCAATCGACATGACCAATCATGCGTAACGCCAGATCACTAGAAAACAGCAGTCAAATAAATTTAACGAGAACTCTTACATGTGCATGTCATTCGAATAAATCAAAACACCATTGAATGCAATACCTATATTGATATTCCAACAATATCAAGTTTAACTATAAACTGCAAGTTTTCCACATTTAAACCGTCTTTTTTTTTGGGTGGGAAATCGTCAAATGAAGGTCTCTCGCTCTGAGCGGAGCGGGAGGGCGTGTCAGACTTTTACTGAGTAAAACCTACCCGTGTTCCTTCAGTTGCCTATGCCAGGGGCCACGGTATCTCTTCCGAACATCCCGTGGCCCTGACAGGCATCGGCCCTAGCGGACCCCCGACAGCTCTAGCTGCGTCTAGCTGACCCCGTAATTTCATGCTGACTTCTCTTTGAGACGCGCGTGGAACACAACGCGCCGTCGTCGACCCGGGCCTAGTCCTTACCGGGCGGCGAGCTGCCCATTGCTCGCCGCCCGCAAGCCCGCGCCTACGGTGGCCGGGAGTCGGTTGCTGACTCCCGACGTCCAGGGCGTCTCCTGCGACGACTAGGGGCGTGAGGGTGCAGAGATTGCCTCATCCTTTGCGAGCATTACTGCTTCGCAGAAGGATGTGGCGGCTTCCCATGCACTCTCGCTCCGTACTTTGGCCTGGACCGGGGCTGGACGCGAGAGGTCGCCGCCGCCGATCGCCGCCACGAGGACACGGCGGTGCTCCGCCCAAGCCGGGCAGACCTCCACCGTATGCTCCACGCTCCACCGTGTTGTGGTGACACCCTGGCGTTTCCTCCCGCTTTATCCTGAACAGTAACCTCCCGAAACGACCGTGTCCGGTGAGGACCTGCGTTAGGCGGAAGGCGAGGGCGCCGTGGCGCCTCTCTAGCCACTCCTCAAAGAGGGGACTTATAGCCGCAATTGTGGCGTGCCCAGCACTGGGTTGCGACAAGCGCACTCTCCATGCCGCTATGAGATCCCGCCGGAGCTCTGTCCGCTGTACCGTGATTTCTCGCGGCAGCGGAGTTACGCCCTGGCGTTTTGTCTCCTCTCGCCACTCCCTTATGTGTTTGTATGTATACATGGCGGACATTTAACCCGTCTGCCTTCAAAGCAACAGTGAACAGGCATCTTCTGAGCACGCTGGTTCCATCATAGACTTGATCCATCGCTTTCCATCAGGCTTGATCGAAATCAAGAGCGAACCAAGAGCTTTCCGATTCAATAAACCACTGACAAAACAAAGAGAGTATCAATTAATTGGTTGTTAGTACTGTAAGATTAACAAAAGCGAAGCCGATGAGTGCTAGAGACAGGCGATTGGACTAAACTAATTAGTCTTCTGTAAACGGGAGTTCCTATTAACTTCCCTTTAGTGGATGTTTGTTGATACAAGGAAATACGGACGGAGCTGAGAGTTATTTAGCCAATTATTAGATATTGCCAATTAGAATTGATATTGCATCTAGAATTTCTCAATAACAGTCCGGGGTCTGGATTATTTGTGCCCGATTGATGGCAAGGTGATGTTACGTTATGTTAATTAGAAAAGTATGTATCTCAATCAAAGTAGGATAGTAGATCCTACTTACTACTAATATTATAAACGCGAAAGTTTGTGTGGATTGATGGATGTTTGTTACTCTTTCACGCAAATACTACTGAACGGATTTGGATGAAATTTGGCACACAGATGGTTTACAACCAGGATTAACACACAGGATATTTTTTATCCCGACATTCCCACGGAGTCGAAACTTATGCGGGTGAAACCGCGGGGCGCAGCTAGAATTATAAACGCGAAAGTTTGTGAGGATATATGGATGGATGTTTGCTAGTCTTTCACGCAAAAGCTAAAGAACGGATATTGATGAAACTTTATAGTAATATAGCTTATACATTCGAATAACACAGGATACTTTTTATCCCGATATTCCCACGGGATCCATACTTATGCGGGTGAAACCGCGAGGCGCTGCTAATGTTTTAATAATACGATTTTCGATTGATGGTCCTTCTGTCCGATTTCTTTTTGTCAATACTTTTATTTTTTCTTTAGCTATGATCTTCGTGTTTTACTTATTGTGTTTATTTTTTGTTACAGGTAAGATTATTTGAAATAGACACTTGTTGCTCCCCTGAAGTATCACAGTAAGTACGAAATTGTATGTCAAGTATATTATAACATATATATGTATACACATATTATATGTAAGGGCCTGATTCAGAAGGCCCTTCTCCTCGATACGACTTACATCTTGAGAGGAGGTTCCTGTCTCTGGAGCCCTATAAAAAGGTTTTTTTTATAAAAATATTTAAAAATTTAGGTATCTAATAATTATGAAAATTATTTTATTATTTTTATTATTCTGTAGTTTCATGTATTTTTTTTATGCTTTATATTTTAATGGTAATAAAGTATATAAATAAATAAAATAAATAAACGAGATATATCATATAACTGTAATCATATAACGATAACTTATCTAGATTATTTCTTCAGCTGTTTCTAAATAAAAAGCGATGAAATTGCTGACTATTCTTTCAACATAGCAAAAGTTTATTTTAAAAGCTCATTTTAGTGTGAAATGGATAATAAAGTGAACAATGGGTTCATAATCCAGTAAGTATTTCCCGTAGGTACTATTATTTGAAAAGGAAAAAAAATGGTAAAATTGGTTCCTCTCACTTCTGAACAGAGATATCACGTAGTGGACACTAGTTAATTGAACTTCGGATTCCGCTGCAGTTTTTAACAGTCCAATTTAAACTACTTTTTCGTGCTACGTTTTTTTTTGCGTTTCGTTTTTCAGGCCGATTGCTAGGGAAACCCTTTTATATGTCATTTATGTGTACCTATCTATGTCATTTGGAAATTGGTGACATTTTTTTTCTTAAAAAAAAAAAAAACTTTGCCCCACACTAGGAATTTCTCCTGTACCGTGGGTGCGTTTACAAACATTTAACTCACATACACAAACAGCCAGACCCTGAACAACTACTTGTAGGCCATAACAATAATAATAATATATAAACATTAGTCCGTGCGGGAATCGAACCCGCGACACGCAGCGCAGCAGTCAATCGCTTAACCACTGCGCAAACCGTGCCGATATTTTGAGTCTAAATGAACATTTTAGCATCATAATAACAATGAAATACGAAATGCAAAATATGGGTGTACTACAGGCACATCTCTGCCTAACCCTCCAGGGGTTACAGGCGTGATGTTATGTATGCATCTTCGTACGTATAAATAACTATGACTTCATAAAGGATGCTTTATACATAAATGAAAGACAGTCGTTTTTAGAAGCATCATAAGAATCAGCATAGATTTACCGTTGACATTAGTTTGTAATAAAAACTTTTTTGCAAAAACAACAACCGACTTCCAAAAACGACACTACAAAGTGAAAAATAACTTTTATTTCGGAAGTCGGTGTCATTGGATTTTAGTTGTTTGCCACCGACTTCCGAAATTAAAGATATTTTTCACTTTTAAGTTGTAATTTTTACCAGTAGGTAATTACTGAACCCTTTTTTAATGAAATTCTATGTGAATCTATGGGACCATTTGGAAAGTATACTCTTTCCAACAAAAAAAGAATTTTTCAAATCGGTTGGCAAGCGAAGGAGATATGCGCGAACAAACATAAAAAAAAACATGCATCCGAATTGAGAACCTCCTCCTTTTTTAGAAGTCGGTTAAAAATGTCTAATTCTTGCAATCTCTGACTTTAAAATTCAAACAAGGTACCTACTTAAGGGTGTTTAATATGGTTTAACAAAGGCAGTTTTCAAATAATTGTGTAATCTTAGCGCATATTCAAATACTGCTCATGAATTTTTCAAAAGTATCGTCGACAACCTCCTGAAAGATCAATTTGTCCCATTCGCATAATTTTATTCAGTGAGTTTCCGTGTTTTTCTTTCACTTCAAGAAGCTTCAGGACTTTTTTATAAAAAGAGTGTAAATGAGACGAATTAGAATAATACCAACTGACCTCATCAGTTCGGAATAATTCTCATAAAAAATGGAATCTGCTTGAGAATTTCTCCTTAATTTTTTCTTCTGTTTACTTACCATACAAAATGCTATTGATATGAATAAAAGAATAAGTAGACCGGTTTTGTTAAAATTGTAAAACTTTATTTTTTCAGCTTCGTTCTTTGATCAGACGAGTGTATTTTTTTTTTTGGGTGGCAAATCATCAAATGACCACTCCCGCTCTGGGCTGAGCGGAAGGGAGTGTCAGACTTTTACTGACTAAAACCCACCCGTGTTCCTTCAGTTGCCCGTGTCAGGGGCCACGGTATCTCAAGTGTATAAAATTTGCGTAGGTAAATGTTGTTTTTCCTGTGTTTATTTTTACTCTTCTAACCTCTTTAAGGTAACGAAGAGGGTGTTTTGGTGACCTGTAATACAGGTTTATATATAAACCTATGTCAGGCTCCAGTCTCTCACAAAGTTAGCTCCTTGTTCGTGCACTACTGTCAAAGTATAGCATTAACTTCATAACTTATGTAGAGAAAATAAACGTTTTAAATATTTTTTTTTTTCGTTATAAATTTATCACCGTATCAGTTGGCCCTTTGATCGTAAACAAAAATTGCTACCTGCGTCTTCACAGACGAACGGCGTGGCACGGTTGGTATATTACCTTTAGGGCTAATTTTTCAATCATCAGAATAACTTTTTCTGAAGTATACCTACATATGGCGGTTTAACATATTTTCAATACAAAAGCTGTCGAACCATAATTTTTATTCCTTTGATACCAGTTATCTGAAGATTGAAAAATCGGTCCATAGTAGCATTTTACATTTGCATTAATATATGAAAATCAAGGGTTCAGTAATGAAAACAAAAGAAAAACACATTAATACGTCACAAACAACTAGATAATAACCACTATCCGTTTATGTATGTGTAAAACCAGATATTAACCGAGAGCTGTAATTAGTAAGCTCGCGATACGAGAGCCGACCGATCGAATGACAAACGATGCCACAGTGCCATAATAACAAACTGCCCATCAGCCTGTATATTCCAACCCCGTATATTTCTACTCAAGAGTCCAACCGCGCGCTCAGATTATAGAAACAGGGGCGATATGTCGTTCTCGTAGGTAGAGGCAGTTTTCATCATTTACAGGTTACACGAAACATTGTGCAGCAAATTTGCTGTACAGACGCCAGCTGCAGGTCAAGGCTACCCGAAACTGTCAAATTTTCCCAATCAACCTTGAACCTTAATGTTTTAACGATAAAGTTAAAAAAGACCGCGTATCGGCAAGCCTAGCGTGAGACGCTCCCCAGCTAGATGGACGGACGACCTGAAAAACGTTGCTGGGACGGACTGGATGCCGAAGGCGGAGGACAGGGTGTTGTGGCACGACCTGGGAGAGGCCTATGTCCAGCTGTGGACTGCGATAGACTGAGTTGAAGACATCAGACTGTAACATGTACAATTTGAGCATATTGGGAATACAATTGACGTACCTATGATATATCTTCCTTATTTCTATGATCCAGGATTAACCCCTGTACGTAACGTTCTAATCACGGGGTTTCTTCCTGTTTATATTACATACTCTTTATTAGTTCAGCGAACGGTTGATTGCTTTCCGCTGTTCATTTATAAACGATGATGCGTTGTTATTCTTTCATTAATATTTTCGAAAATAGATCGCGTTTTTTATATGGTTCGGTTTTGTACTATCTATAGAATGGTTTGGCTTTTATTTTGAACAATGTTCCAATACGGGTACGCATGTTATTGAATAGACTTGATTATAGCAGGCAGTAGTAGTCTTGTGTTGTGAGAACCTCTTTTGTTTTCTTCCAATGGAAATTTTATTTTTAAACTAGTGACCTGCCTTTGCTTCGCGCGGTTTTTACAAATTGAAAAAAACATCGTGATTTTTTTTATTAAGTATATTTAAGTTCAATATTAATGTATTATACTTAAAAATGAATAAAATACTGGTATTCAGTTGCATCCGGTTAGACTGGAAGCCGACCCCAACATCGTTGGGAAAAGGCTAGGCAGATGATGAATTAAACATAAATGTTCCGAAACAAATTCCTTAAATTATAGTGAAAACCGCAGCATAATTCGTTACTAATTTTAAAAGAACAACGCGGTCACACAGAGAGACCTCAAAACCGAGTTTTATTTATTTATTGATTTATTTTTAGGAAAACTTACAGCTAAACAGATACAGTAAGTAATAAATTATACAAAAATAAGGTCAAATACAAGTTTCCACGTGTAGTAAGTATATACGTATATATAACACAATATAATATATAACCATATATAATACAATATAATATATTATCATGTAAACAGATGATTAATAATAGACCTATATAGTTAGCCTATATAGTTAAATACTATACAAGACAGAACAGTAAATTACTATTAACGCTCGAAGAAGCAATTAGATAAAATTTTGTAATTTTGTATTATTTGTAATATGTATAGATATAATTATGTAAGAGCAAGGACACAAAAAAATCTTTGTTTTTTGTAGTTCAATGTTTTTGCTAAACACTTGCCGAAATAACACGTGTGTGATAGTCTCCCCGAATACATCAACTACTACAAAACTGAAGAACATTTAAAGTTTCTAGCACCCTTGCCTTGTTTCCTTAAGTTTGCAACTCTGATTAATTAATGACCCTTGAAACTTAGGTACGTGACAAAGGGTTCCCCAGTCTGTACGCAAATTAAGTTGGATTATCCTCTTAACAACTACACGGAAACACCTTCTCTCCGGGCCTTTTTTTTTTACTTTTATAAAGGTACTAATATGCATAGGCACTAATATGTCAACACTTGGAAACTTTCAATAGCGATATTTGTGTAAAATAACATTTTTCCGTAATGGAAGGAGTGATGGGCTATGGAGAAATGCTGCACTTGCACGCTGCGTGAGCGTGCGCGATCCTTCGCCACTCATTCGATGTCCACCGTACACAGGATGGATGGAAAGCAGCACTTGCTCCGTTGGTGTAATTGCCGTATGGCGTTCCAATGTGAGGATAAATAAATAAATAAATAACGAAAACAACATTGAAATACGACAAATTCCAAGAACCTATGGGTTCGAAAATACTATGTTTGTAACAACACAAAATTTAATGAAAAAATAAAGGAGAAATTCGCTTTTGAATAAAGCCAAGTGTATACATACCTATGCTCGTGACTTTACATTCCCTGCTACCCGTAAAAACTGTAACTGAATATAGAAAAAACAAAATTCAGACGGATTTTTTCTTAAAGTTTTATATTATTAGCATATAAAAGCCGCTTTGTTTTTACTTCAAGACCGCTAAGATCACTGTTACCAGAGGGGCAATTCTCGTAATTTAAAGAACGTTCACAGTCAGAGGGGCAATTCTCGTAATTTTAAGAACGTTCACAGTCTGATATCAGTCTCAATTTGTCAAAAAATACTTGTAATTTCTCTACATTTTGACAAGTTTTTGATATTTGTTTGTCGCTGAGATGAGACTGCGACTTGAACGTTTTTATTTACGGGAATTGGCCTACTGTAAATAGCTGTAACTAAACTCTTAGCGAAATTCAAATAGATTTTGTCCTAAAGGTTTCTTTCAAGTATTTTCAGGCTGTAAGTCAGGACGAAGTCGGGGGCTGAAGCTATTGGTAAATTGTATTGTTTAGTAGGTAAACAATACAATTTACCAATAGCTTCTGCACGCGACCTCGTCCGCGTGAAATTTCTTGTTCCCCAGACCCACCTGTCGCATCGCATCGTTTGCCCTTTTTGCTCAGCTTCTAAGGTTCTTAGCGTGATGTGTAATTCCTTCCTCAAGAATTGCTATATATTGGGGGTATCAAATACAAAAATATTATTTCAAAACCGACCGGTAGTTCAGAGATTAGCGCGTTCAAACAAACTCTTCAGATTTATAATTAGTTTAGATATACAGGGTTATTTGTAAAACACCAACAACCTCCTAAGAGGTCATTGAACTCATCATTATGAACAACTTTTACTATGAGACCAAAACTGAAATCGCGAAAAAAAATCAGCTGCTCCCTATATTTTGACGAGTTATGCGAACACAAATGTAGGGAACAGCTGATTTTTTTTTGCTATTTCAGTTTTGGTCCCATAGTAAAAGTTGTTCATAATGATGAGTATAATGACCTCTTAAGAGGTTGCTGGTGTTTTACAAATAACCCTGTATATATAATGTATGAGAAGTTTGGCCCTGCAGTGGGCAGTTTCAGTTTGATATTATTTATTTGTAACTATTAAAATCTCGGTGGTTTCGGCCGATCGTGTATGATATTCAACTATCCATCAAGAATGATTTATAGGATCCCTTATGGCAAACACTAAGTATATTACTTTCCTTTTCACAAAAGCCCGGGATATGGATCCTCTACATTATTTGTACCATTTGCAAACCCTGTTAAATCAACCTCCGAAATTCCTATGATTTATGGAAATATATTACTTTCATATCCTACCTGTATGAGAAATGGGTGCTATCGAAAAGGTTTTTGGAGTTAGAATCCCATAAATAAAATAGGAAAGGCGGCCATCTTTTGATCGTACTATGTTTTTCGCGCCAATCTATCACATGTCGTGGACGCCATCTTAAATTCCAGAACGTTCTACGGTCGTTAACCTATCCATGTTTCCTGATAATGGGACACGATATGACATATCACATAAGTGAGTTGCTAAAGATATTAAAGATACTTGTGGTTACATTTCCCTTTTGTACCGGATTTTCCTTACTTCGTACTGAGAAAATGTTAATCGGGAGAATGTTTGGACCTGTTTTAGCGGAAGAGTAGTGAATAGTTGCTTAATTGTGCCTCTAATTGACAAATACGTTGTGGAACCACGGAAATATTAACTGGATTCCAATGAGCGGAAAAGTAGTGAAAAGTTGTAGCATTTCATCTGTGACTCCAACAAGTCTTAAACAATTTCATTCACAATTAAAAATCTCAAAACAAGCTGTCTTTTTGCTTATTCTCTAGTTTGCATAAAAATAACCTTCTCAATATTACTGCTACCCTCATTTCAACCACATGTTGCGTCTCCCACACTTCGCTTAAGACTGCGTCAGGGATAAAATTATGAGTAGGTACCTACGTATGATATTTGCCACTCGCCAGAGCCGCACATAAGATTAATTTGCTAAGGTCAGAGCTGGAGCTGTTTGAACAAATCAGTTCCAATAAAATAATATAGACAGAAAGTCAAACCAAGGATATTCTAGCTAGCATAATATATTATATAGTAGATTGTAGGTACCTGCTATAAGTAGGTAGTGTACAAATAAACCCTTGAAATTATTATAATGTTAACTTGGCTTTGAGATTACTTAAGGCAACCACAGGATAGTCCGGTTAAGTAGTCACGACCTCTCAAGGACGAGATGCAATACAAAAAAAAAACTATACTCAAAATCACATTTCAGTTGACTAGAAATTATCTTTACCTCTATTGAAAACAAAAAACTATCCTGCTACTCGAAAGTAAAAAAAGAACAGCACAAACCTTCTGCTATTCTTTTTTTTGCTGACACTAGGTCTCGCCCGGCATCGTACGACCGCGACCCGCGACCCCACTTGTGTGTTGGCGACCTCACGCTAATTTAATCGCACGCGTTGTACTGAACCATTTCGTTTGTTTGACTTAGGCTAGCCTTTTCTCAAGTTTTTTGGGGTCGGCTTTCAGTCTAACCGGATGCAGCTGAGTACCAGTATTTTATATGGAGTGCCTGCCTATCTGACCTCGAAAACCCTGTTGCTGTGTAACACGATACACCTTGATGAGTGTGGGAGTCAGACTTTTGTGCTTCTGATACTCAACTCGTATCGGCTGTCAAAAAACTGAGAATCAACAGCTTGCGATCAACGGATTAACGTGTTGTTCGAGGTATAGATGAGTCTCGATTTGTAATGGATCGGTCACCCATCCACCATCCGTCCATCCGCGGTAAGCCGACTTTGATCGAACCGTGCGGCTGTTATTATCCACGAGCCAATCAAATTAGTTAAAAAGCTTAGTGCCTAATTAAATAGTCATGTGGAATGGCGAATTTTAGAAGAGAAAGTATTTTGGTGTCATGGTTTATTTTGTGCAATAATACAGACTCATAATTTCACCCTAACGTATGTCTAAGCAATAAATAATTAAGAAAAAGTCCATTACGAGGTAAGTAGCTACTACACTAACACACTCTTCATATAACAATAACTCAAAATGAAATACGGCTGTTTTTCAGGAACATTTAATAAATTACCTTAATATTTCATTGTCCGTTCGTTTCATTATCATTAATTCGCTGAATCATATTGCTTAAAAGGGGTATGTCAAGGTAATATGACCACGTTAGAACGTGTGAAAAGGGGTCGGAAGCGGTGAATATATTCAAATGTCATTCGGTGTCGGACAATTGACTCAACAAGTGATTATACAGAACACGGTAGGATGTGAGTTAATAGATTATTGAAGTAAATTAGTGTTTAATACATTATTACCCTAGATTTGTACAATGTATGCCTACTATTGTATAGAAGCAAGTATGCCTACTATTGTATAGAAGCAAGTTTTCCTAACTGAACGGATATTTGTGCTGCTGGGGAGTTTGTTACGCCACTTCTTCTTCTCAGCGAAAGCACTAGGAAGTGGTTAAGGGTGGCTGTTTTGGGGGACTGTCTAATGTAATTTTGACGTTCGAAAAGTGCTGATTCTCAGGCTAATTTGAATAAATGACTTTTGAATTGATTAGAAACTGGGTTGGTTGGGGAAAATGGTCTTTTCGCATTATATATTATAATACTGTTCAACCCTAACTCTCTACAGGAAAATGTAATCTTTGGAACCTCCTTATTTCTTAATTGAACCATCAGACAGCCTCCCACCTGGGCACAAGATACCGTGGCCTACTTGGCAAATCTTCAATAGACTTCGTATCCAAGTAGGCCGCAGCTAGGACAACCTCCACAAGTGTTGGTTCATGGACGGTTCAGACCAGGACCTCCGATGTGTATGCGGCGTCTCTCCACAGACAATGGCTCGCCTCCCAAATTGCGCCGCATGCTGTCACTGGCACAAGTAAGGACCTAATGGCTGCGCCAGCGAACGGTATTCGCGTTGCTGAATTTTGGACCAAACAAATAAAAAAAAAACTACTACATATATGTTACCACACACATGTACATGTGTACTATATATATGTTTGAAGAAACCTAGTACCCGTGTTCATTTAATGTAATGCCTAAAACATAACACAAATAAAACCGCAATGTTGGATTTTGAACTTTCGGCTCAGCGAGAGCTGAAAATCCATCAGTACAATTACACTAAAGTGTCGCTTATTGTAAGTGGAAAAGCGCCTATAGTAAGTGTTATTGTGGTTACCCAACCCAAGCTTAGAAACGGTCACCAAAGGAGATAAGTATACTGGGTCGTCGCACATAGTTGAGTAAGAAACCGATGGATGTTTTCGAATGAAATTGAATTTGATAAATGAACTTTTGGTTTTCTATTAACTAAATTAAATTTTATTCGAGAACATCCATCGGTTTCTTATTAAACTTCGACTATATGCGATGACTGGTTACTTATCTCTTTTGGCGATCGTACGATTATATGAATTGCAAAAAAAAGAACGCCGTTATCATTTTAGAGCTCAGCACTTTGGATAATGTTAGGACGTTCTATTTTCAGCCACACTCAGGAGCTCTATATTAAAGCCTGCCGTCTGGCCATAATGTTTCGGCTGTAATCGAGCAATTTCGAGAACTCAGGATCCACTTATATGTTTATTTAAATGTGGCCTTACTTTTCAGACAACAAAACGTTATAAAATGTAGTTGAATAGAATTATTTCGTTTGAGAAGAACGTGAAGTAAAATAGAAGGTAGTAAATAGGATAGACTTAAAAGTGTGTAATTATTCATTTAAGACCTTTTCAGTACATATACAGGCTGGCAGGGACATAAACGCACAAACTATGACCATGAATTGAGCACATGATTCTAGACTCGCTAGCGTACAATCATTTTGTTGGTTATCAATCGCGGTCAAAATGTATGGAACAACTTTTTTTTATAACCTACGTAAAATTGTAACGCAGGGCGGTCCAGAATCATGTGCTGAATCCTTGTCCTGCCGCCCTGTATACAAAACTTAATAATTCAGTGTAAATATAGGATTTCTCATTATACTCTGCCGAGTTTGATTTAATTCATATTCTTAGAATAAACTTAAGAATGTTATGCGACGATGTAAATTAAATTCTTCTCATTTTCTCTCTGAGACTAATAACTTCTATTTTTAGAAGCAATTTTCTTGTTCTAGGACTGTAAAATATGCAGGTTCATCTTTAGGTATACCTTGCTTGAGTCTTGCATATTATTTTAGTATTTTTTGCAAGTAAAACATGAAAACACTGATAAACTAAACTTAGATTCAGTTTTTTATAATTATTGTCTAGTTTTAGCGTCTGCATGTAGATCGCGTAACATCTACATTCGGTTTTGGAACGAAGTTCCATATCGCGCGTTGCGAAATTAGGCTAGACGGAAAAAATTAAGACCAAAAGTTGGAACGACACTTTTTGCTATAGGTAGCTGTAAGCCGTGCGGCGTGCGCGTGTTTCTCTCTCTCTCTCTTTGAACTTCGTTCCACCCGGGTGTCCCTTGACACCTCTCAAGTTTTTTATTTATTGTTTAGTTTTCACTAAAATATTATTAAGTCACATGTAATGGTGGCGAGCCTATTGCCATCGACTGGCCACAAGACTCCAGGCTGCTGCTAAAAAAATCCTGAAATACCCAGTAACACTTTGTCTTACCTGGGAATCGAACCCATGACCTCATGTTCAGCAGTAGCGCTTCCGACCACTAGACCAACGAAGCCATCAAGCAAGTGTGAAGTCGCATACTAAACCATTTTGAGAACTCCAGTGAAACGCAGTAGTGAAGTGAGCGTGAAGTGAGCTGTCAATATTTGACGGCACGGTTGGCACAGTGGTTAAGCGATTGACTGCTGCGCTGCGTGTCGCGGGTTCGATTCCCGCACGGAACAAATATTTGTATGACCTACATGTATTTGTTCCGAGTCTGGGTGTTTTTAATGTCCAGGGATATTATATTAATAGGGACAATCCCTAACATGAATGACAGCTCACTTCACCTTTGGCAGTCACATAACCGATACAATCTTTTAATGGCCTCTTGCTAACTGGCGTCAAGGAAGGGTGTTGCCTAATCTACAACACAGACCATAACCATACGGAAACACCATACTTTATATTATGTATCTATGTTAATATGCACGTTAATATATAAGTAATAACAGCCGCACGGTCGAGTGATCAGGTTAAGCTACGCTTACCGCGGTTGGTCCGTGGATGGGTGACCATCTTCATATATCAAGACATCTCCGTGCCTCGGAAAGCACGTTAAGCCATTAGTACAGGCTGTCATTCGTGGATCTTTGACAGTCGTTACGAGTCGTCAGAAGCCCGAAAGTCTGACAACCAGTCTTACCAAGGGGTATCGTATTACCCAGTAACTGGGTTGTGGAGGTCAGATAGGCAGTTGCTCCATGTAAAATACTGGTATTCAGCTGCACCCGGTTAGACTGGAAGCCGACCCCAACATAGTTGGGAAAAGGCTAGGCAGATGATGTTAATATACATAAATGTAGTCTTTTGTTATAAGGGTTACATTGCTGCCTTATCTTATGTAATCAAATAACCACAAAGTTTTTTTAGTTTAACAGTCGTTAGGGATGTACACTTTTATGAATGAAAACTGCCGTTAGATATAAAGTTGAACCAGCAGTGGTGGGCCTGTGGGAACGGTCCCGAATTACGAGTGCGGGTATCAGTGCCGATTGGTAGATGTTGCAATGTCTTTGAATTTTTGGTTCAATGACATGCCGGTTTCCTCACGATGTTTTCCTTCACCGTTTCGAGAGCAGTGGTGATGAAATAAAATACACAAAGTAACCTGCCTGCCTAGGTTCGAACTCCCAATCTACGACACGTAGGTCGTGGCGGTTACCACTGGGCCACCACTTAAGAACTAAAGTTGTTAAAATTAAAAGGCCCCTTTTGACATTAGAGAATGCGTTCTTGACCCCTGCCAGTTTCATACAAACGAGTACAGTCACGAGCAAAAGTATGTATACACTCGGCTTTATTCAAAAGCGACTTAATCCTTTATTTTTCAAATTAAATTTAATGTTGTTATGAACATAGCATTTACGAACCCATAGGTTTATGTAATGTGTCGTATTTCAACGTTGCATTCGTTATTTCTCGAAAAAATCGCAATTGAAAGTTGCTAAGTGTTGACATATTAGTGCTCGTGACTGTACGTGGTTTGCGAATTTGATCTTTATTAACTACTAGAACTGTAAATGTCAAAATGTCCTTTTATTTTTAACAAAGCACAAAATCGTATGCGATCAAAGCCACAAAACAAGAACGGTTGGCCTAATCTATGATAAAACCACGGAAGTACGCCTTCACCTACATTCACCTATTTACATACAACCTTATCTTTACATAAGGGTTAGTTCCAATCTTATGTGATCAAATGCGTTACGTTTTGAAAGTGAAACCATCAGACTGTTTATGGAAACAATTAGAATGCTGTATTAGCATAAATGTAACTGTAATAGTGTGCCGTGATGGATGCGTGTGGTACCAGTTACACGATATATATAGCTGCTAATGTAATATACAATGAGGCTTAAGCATAACTAGAAAGAAAGAAGGAAAGAAAAAGTATTTATTGCGACTCGTACAGGATCATAAAACTAAACTAAACAGAGTTAAAAATAAAAAATAAAACAAATTGTATAAAAAAGTAACAAAAGTAAAAAAATGAAACAGAAAGTCCGATACGAGGCCAAAAGGCTCCTATCTCAGCATGATGCTTCGACATTTAAAAAATTAATGTCGAAGCGCTGGTATTCTGATAGGGCCCGCTGTGATGTCACGGGCAATCACAGTAATAAATAAATAATAAAATAGATATAATATTATGTAAAATATTAGCAACTTGCCTATAACGTTCCCACTGCTGGGACACAGGCCTCCTCTCTGTGAGAGGGAGTGGGCCGTAATCCATCACGCGTGCTTAGTGTAAGTTGGTAAATGTCACAATATGTCTTCGAATTTTTGGTTCTAGGCTATGCCAGTTTTCTCACGTTTTTTTCCTTCACCGTTTTGAGAGCAGTGGTGATGAAATAATTTACACAAAGTAAAGCGCCTGTCAGGGTTTGAACCTGCGACCTACAACTCGTAAGTCGCGTCCGTTTCCACTGGGCCACCACTGCTCTACATTGAAAGAAAGAAAGAAAATACTTGTATACATTGAGGATTTTTATGTATTTATGTTGAAAGTTTGATGTTCAAGCCGGGAAATATTCGATTTTATGCAAGCTATCGGGAAAATTTTAAAATGCTTCAGTAGGGATGGATTGGTACTGGTGGAAGTCATGTGGAAGTGTTGGAGTTTACGGGTAGCTATGGAAAGGAATAAAAGGTTCAGTTCAGAAATGCAAAAGCGTACAAATATTTATTTATTCAATTTGAGAAAACAAACAGTTACACCAACATCGTAATAAACAGGTAGTGAGAAAATTGCATTGCATGCATAAGAATGCAATGAAAATTTATAAAAATATGTTAATTCCATTATTATTCTCGTTGGTCAAGTGGTAGCAAGCGCTACTGCTGAGCTACGGTCCTGGGTTCGATTCCCAGGTCGGGCAAATGTTATTGGGTTTTTACCATAAAAAAATTCTCAGTACCAGCCCGGGGTCTGGTTGATGTTAATAAGCTCGCGGCGACACTGGCAAAATGTGGGTGTACTATGTACCTTGATCTCTACCCAACCCCTCGGGAAATACAGGCGTGATGTTACGTTATCCATGATCAATAAGCCCTGATAACGACATCAGTGCAAGTGAAAACACAACAACATGTCTTGGATTCGATAAAGATCCGATATTGCCAGCCTCAGCCGCCTAGCGTGAAGCGATTCAACATTACATGTATGTCATCGAGAAGTATGTGGTGTGGAGAAACGCGAGAGAGGCGATCACGCTCCGCTGAACGCTTTTTTACACATAATATTAAGTGGGTAGCGGTGACAGTGATAGCGGGTAGCGTTTTGTAAGCGTTGTTATGTCATGCTTTTGTTTGCGTTTCTGATTACAGTAAACATTAAACGTAACTATTGTGCGAGCAGGTGTTATTGTTTAAAACAATAATAAAAATTGTGCGAAGATTGAGTGTGTTGGTTAAAATTTTGTTTGCAGTTTGCAACGTGCTCTGTCCGCGTAACACATGTAACACGTGGAATTTGTTAGTCGAGTACTAGCAAATTCTACGTGCGGTTTAGAATAAATAATAATAACACACATAAAATAAAACTTACAAATACATAAACTAAAGCCTTTTTCTCAGGGCACGCCACGATAGCGGCGGTAAGACCCCTCTTTGAGGAGTGGCTAGAGAGACGTCACGGCGTTCTCACCTACCGCCTGACGCAGGTCCTCTCCGGACACGGATGTTTCGGGAGGTTCCTGCACATCATCAGGCGGGAGGAGACGCCCGGGTGTCACCACTGTCAGGATCGCCCAGAGGACACGGTGGAGCATACGGTGGAGGTCTGCCCTGCTTGGGCAGAGCACCGCCGTGTCCTCGTAGAGGCGATTGGCAGCGGCGGCGACCTCTCGCGCCCGGCCCTGGTTCAAGCCATGGTCCGGGGTGAGAGGGAGTGGGAGGCAGTCACCTCCTTCTGCGAAGCAGTCATGCTAGCGAAGGAGGTGGCGGGGTGGGCGAGGGAACGCGCCTTGCGCACCTCACGCCTCAGCCGCCGCGGGAGACGCTCCGGGCGTCGGGAGCCGCGTGACGACTCCCGGCCACCGTAGGCGCGGGCCTGCGGGCGGAGAGTAATGGGTAGCTCTCCGTCCGATCAGGACTAGGCCCGTGCCGGACGGCGTGTTCGTGTTCCACGCGCGCCTCAAAGAGATGTCAGCAAGTGACGGGGCCCCACAGGGCCGAAGCCTGCCAGGGTAGCGGGACCATCCGAAAGGGTTTACCGCTGCCCTGGAACATAAGGGCTAAGGAAGGAACACGGGTGGGTTTTAGTCAGTAAAAGTCTGACACTCCCTTCTGCTCCACCCAGAGCGGAAGGAGTCATTTGATGATTTCCCATCCTCAAAAAAAAAAAAAAAAAAGCCTTTTTCTCAAGCAGAAACTGCAGAACGCCATTTGCTACGATCCTTATACACTACACTCCTTTTGCTTTGGTCATACACTCACGCCAGTTGCGAGTACTACACAACGCACCTGACCTTACAGGCTTGAAAAACATCACCTACCAACGTTATTTTTACAAAATACACGTATGGCGACTCCGCTTAAGAGGGTGCACACAGGTCCACTAGCGCCACTCCTTTAAAAAAATATTATCTCGTGACTGAGAAGGAATTATGAAAACCTGTTCAATCAATCAGCGACCTCGGTAAATGTGTCTAGAATTTTCTAATACCTTTTATAAAATTTCATATTGAGACACGAAGCAAAAAAATTCGATCTAAAGAAAAGCGGCCACATTCCTATATGTCGTATTTAGTTGCTTCGTGTCTCAATATGAAACTTAATAAAAGGTATTATAAAATTCTAGACACACCGAGGTCGCTGATTGAGCAGATTTTCATAATTCCTTCTCAGTCACGAGTAAATATTTTTTTAAAGGAGTGGCGCTAGTGGACCGTTGTACAGGCTCTTAACAAAACTAGCGTGTCAAACGAATCCGCTCACATAGAGACCACAGACCATGTAGTGTTAGCAGTAGAGTCAGCGCACTTGGCGTACCGTACGCAAAAACACTTAATTAAACACCTCTGCGCGACCGCCATTTTAATTACTTATGTTTGTTCTAGAAGCGAAAAATCGTTAGGGGTTTGAGGAGAACACGAGTACCTAAGGTTTTCAAAATTAACATTATTTATTTATTTTGGAACAGTAGTAAATTGGTACAGTTATTTGTGTCACGTGTCGTAAAGATTAAATTAGCTAAGATGAAACCCTGATACTGTTTGTTTCGAGGTACGAGTATGAAGTAGAAAATTGGAATCACATCTTTTGACTGGAAATTTTCAAGAGAGTCACAAATCTATTTATACGGAATGGCATGCGACATCGACGCGCAACCGGTTACCATGGATCCAGTACATGATTCTGATCTTTTCTTCACGAAGATTCAAATAATTCAGGTTGACATAACAAATATGCCACACTCACATACCTAATTCTATAAATTCTGAACACACTTTGCTTTCTATCAGAATTCTGCACGCTGCAGTATGAATGTTGAATTTTGCAGGATCCTCGGGTCACGGTGGAAGCTCGCTTTATCCCACATAGATTGGCAGAAACCCCGGGATCTGGGCTGAAATATTTGTTTCTATTCCTAAATGCTGCTCTATCTTTTATTATGTTGATCACTAAAGACCACTGTTGAAACTGTTCGTGTGAATTATGCTGAGTTATACTTACTGGGCCCGCGTGGTACATTATAGCTCACTCCCTCTCGAAGAGAGGAGGCCTGATTCCCAACAGTGGGAAAAATATAGGCTGCTTATGATATGATGATTATGATAGTTTCTGATAAAAAAAATAAAAACATTATCATCCTTTTGAACCAGTCGATACTAGTGTACGAAATGCACATTCATAAGCGGAAGCGGTGCGCATCCTTGGTCCGTAGGGTGCGGGGCAGCGCCAACAGCATCCTGTCTATGATAGCGAGCAGGCTTGACTGTGCGTTTGTGAACCACTGCTGCAGGGTTTCGGCTGGGCCTGTCACCGTGCAGCAGTGATGTCACAATCTGTTTTATGTTTTTGGTTTTGTTTTGTAAGTGTATTACTAACATAGGTTGTAAGTATATTGTTACTAACACTATGAGTCTTGTTACTTGAAATAAAATTATTATTATTATTTAAACAAATGAGACTCGAATATTGCCATGTCTTGACGTTTTATCAGTCAACTATTTTCTCTTAAATTCAAAATATTACATCAAGCTTAGGCTTACCTATACCCTATTCCATTGATACATGTACGGTACTATCGCCAAAAACTATATCTGACCATTTCAAAAGCAAAAAAAAACTTGAGAGGTGTCAAGGGACACCCGGATGGAACGAAGTATAACTGGCTTGCTTTCTATAAGAGAAAGAGAGAGAGACAGACAGAGAAACACGCGCACGCCGCACGGCTTACAACTATAGCAAAAAGTGTCGTTCCAACTTTTGGTCTTAATTTTTTCCGTCTAGCCCCCTTTCGCAACGCGCGATAAGGAACTTCGTTCCAAAAGCCCGTGCACATGATGACCACAGTTGCGTCCGTAAGTAAAACAATGGAAGGTCCTTTTTATTAGGTCGACTAATGCGCTGCAAGCAGGAATAGTCCTTACGGTGGTCAGATATAGATTTTGGCGATCATTACCAGTCTACCAGTCTACAGTAGCGATGCGGAGAAATTTTTCGACGCTATATTTTAGTTTGTTAATAGTTTTAGTTAGAGTAGGATATTATATTTTAATTTTAATAGTTTGTTTGTCTATCATTAGAAGTTTTTACATTAATGGAAACACCTTTATTGACATTTTAAAGGGTTTGTAGTGGCTGTGCATGTATGTATTCCAGATAACATGTAAATGGTTGTATTGTATAATGTTTTTACAAAACACGATTTTGCATAATCGTGCTCAAGCAGTGCGACTGAAGAGAGAAAAACATATTTTTCTTCGGAAAAGTCTTTCTGAAGAAATACTCGTACTTAATGAGTCTTGACACTGTCGAGTAAAATATTGAGGATTTTCTGAATATTATGAAAATATTCAGAGTTCAACAGCTAAGATAAGTTCTACAACAATCATTATTATAATTTGACCTAAATAGGGTATTGTTCTGATTGTTTTATTTAAAACACATCTTTCATCATGTTCCAATGAATATAAAATAAATAAATAAATATCCCTGGACATTTCACACAGCGCCATCTAGTCCTAAGCTAAGCAACCTAATGCTTGTGTTATGGTAACAAGATGGCTGATAAACTACCTATATACATTTTTTTTTTGCAAATACATACATATTATAGATAGAAAAACACCCAGACTCGGAAAAAATACATGTAGGTCATACAAATATATTTGTTCCGTGCGGGAATCGAACCCGCGACACGCAGCGCAGCAGTCAATCGCTTAACCACTGCGCCAACCGTGCCGTCAACGTGAATATTTTTATGTTTTATGATTCCAAAAATAGCTAATTAAAAACAACCAACTCCGACACAGATTTTTAAGCCCAACTAACACACTTCGTAACAATCGCTCATTATTTTAAAGTCAATAAGATTAAGTACACCATATTATAGGAATTTCATAAATATTTTCAATCAATGACGAATTATTGTTCATAAATTCTCCAATAAAACAACAATATATGTCAAAACAACAATAAAAAAGCTTAGGGACAACAATAAAAAAATAACTAGTTTTTGATGAAAATCATCTCCACAATGATCTATAAAGTTTTTACGACATTAGGTACGGTTTAAACTTATAGGAATGTATCTTTTTTTCCTAAAAGAGAATTTCATAGGCCACTGATTGCTGGCGCCAGGGCCTTCAAATAACAATGTATTCGCCATTTTCCCGCCCTTACCAAATTGCCAGTAATGCGGTAAAGATGGTGATTTTTCTTGCCTTATCGCAATTTCTCTTCCTTATTTTTTTTTCGTGGCTGAGATTTAACTGTTATTTGTTTTTGAAGCAGGTGTTTACCTGCTTTATATTTTTTGTGGTACTTAGATCTAAAACTTTGGGAAAGTTAAAGTAAGTACTGCTAAGGAGCAATTCTCGTAATTTTAAGAACATTCACACTCTGATCTCAGTCTCAATCCGTCAAAAAATACTTCTAATTTCCCTACATTTTGGCAAGTTTTTGACATTTGTTTGTCGCGAGATGAGACTGCGACCAGATTTTGAACGTTTTAAATTACGAGAATTGGCCTTCAGATTTTAAAGAGCAACCTCTTTAAAATCAGTCCATTATACCATCCATCCATCCATTCATCCGTCCATTATAGTTTCACCCAAAACTTTCTTTGATAAGATTTTATTTCTGTAACTAGATTTGTACAAACAGTTTTATTCGTCAATAATATTTTACAAACTAGATGAGGTCGGCGTTTCCTCTCTGACTTCTGTGAGAAGAAAGGCCGAAACAAACTTCCGTCCCTACATGGTCTCTCTTTGTGTAATCGTTTTCAATATCGCCTTTTGTGGTATTCAGATCTTAATCGTAAGTTAAGATCTATAGAAGTCATAAATGCTGCCAGCCTTTTGGGCACTGTTCCTGTTGACAGCGATGCGGACGTATTTTTTGATGCCCTATGATTATTTTGCTTATTTTTTCACATGTACATATCATTATTTTAAATCTTAGTTTATATTAGAGTCTTATGTTGGCAAAATCACATACAAACTCAAACTCAAATCATTTATTTCAATTAAACCATTTCAGGCACTTTTGAATTGTCAACAGTCGGTTAGTCAGAAAGTGAAGCTAGTTACCCATTCCAAAACGTAGATCTCTTTGGAGAAGAACGGGCAAGAAACTCCTTTTAAATCAAGATATTTTTACAAAATCCTGGGTACATTATTCTTATTGCTTCTATATGTGAGAACAATGAAAAAAGAACAATTTATAATATAAAATTAAAAATAAGCCCTGGCAGTTAAGAGATGACCAGTCTCAACCGACGCGGCGACGGCGCCCGTTCACGAACATGACGCGTGGATCATAATACATAACATAACACCTGTATTTCCAAAAGGGTAAAGCAGAGGTGTACATATATTACACTCACATTTCGCCTAGTAATATGGGGCGAGCCCATTGCCATAAACCCGGCACAGATCCAGGCTCGGGGCTGCCACTGAGGAAATTCAGATGGAAACACCCAATAAAACTCTCGCTCAGAAGCGCTTGCTACCACGAGACTAACAAGGCAATTATATTAATTATATTTCTTGAAATACTGAATAGGGTAGTTGCCTGGGTAAAAAAATAATTATTATATTTAGTCCGTCAGTTAGATTATCGAAAAATAATGGACACGCATTTTTTCTTTTGTCAATCAAACAAAAAATGACAAAGATAAAACGCGTCAAAATTGACGCGGGAGAGGGGGGAGTGGGGGGTCGTGACGTCACTTGCTTGCAAAAGTGTCGCAAGCAAGTGACGTCACGCGGAACTTTAACGGGCGATATCTCCATAATTTTTTATATCAATATTCAATATTTTTTGATAATCTAAATGACGGACTAATTAGATTTTTTTAGGAAAATAGCCTATTGTTGTAGTCTCTCTTAACAACAAACTCTTTGATCTCTTTGGTCTCATGTTATTAATGTTACTTTGTGGGTCTTCAAGCGTTATCGTAGTCACTTATTATGTATGTGCGATTCGTCACGCTCTCTTCCCGTCATGTCCAAACAGTACTCACACGTGGTGATGTGGCGCCACCTAGTGTCTGTACGTCTTCGACGTAGTTGTCCGTGTTGTATGGTTTTATTTTAGGAAAAATAGTCATCTTTATTGATAAGGGAAAAGGTGTTTGCTGGACAAAAGAAAGAGCGAAAACTGTACTTAGTGGTATATTGGTACGATTTTTAAAAAACAAGTTATACATAGATAGACATGACTATTTTATTTGATTGTTGGTAAGCGTAGATATGGATGTGGTAGAGAAATTCGGAAGGAAAGAGGGCTTCCGGATGTTCCTCAAAATGCGACGCAATATGGTAATTATTAAAAAAAAACACCCCGGCGTGACCCGTCGTAATTCAGTTTACAGTAATAAAGTATAACGTTATAAATTCACTATCTATCACATAATCACACATGAAGCGCAGCTTTATAGTCGTGAAAAGTAATGAATTATCTTGTTAGAGCTTCCTATATTAATTTTGATTAATTGTATACTTTTATTAAACGCAGTGACATGATAAGCTTATACTATGAGTTATGAGAACCCAACATTTTTACCGCAGCATGAGGTAATGTTCTCGTATATACTCTATTCCAAAACAATTTGATGAAAATGTAAACAAATGGCAGACCCATTTGAAGTTGACCGGAAACGGACCTATGACTAGCAAATTGTACTGCTACTTAAAAATAGACTGATTTGAATACATTAGGTAGGCACTTGAATACTTAATTTTTTAATTATAATTTTAAATTACCTTAAAGATGTGTTTTCATTTGACTATTTGAGGTTATTTTTATAACCTGAACTTTCGTCGGCGATTTAATAATATTATTCAAGCAATAAATAATCTTCAAAAAACGTAGTAAGATATAAAGTTAAAAACTTTTTAATATAGATGACAGTGTTACTTATTCCTTTATTGAGTAATTGCGTAAGAATTTAACCTGAACATGTTCGTTTACGCTTTTATCCAAAATTTTTGGAACAGGGTATAGGCACCACGTCTAACAAGTCATGAAGACTGCGTTTATGAGTAGACGTTAATTCTACTACGAGTACTTGTGATTATGAAAACGCAAACACTAATCATACATAATTAATATCGGAAATAATGCTAAGTAGTTACGATTTATGATCAGATGAAAACGCTGGCGGAATGTGAATTAGGTTTAATTGCTACTATACCGTTACACTGGATTGTCTTTATGATAGTTTCTGTTATATACTGCTAAGATTTTCTGGTATTTACAGCTGTTCATGTTTCCATGTTTATGCTAACAATAGTAATAATTGGACCCAGCGATCGTTGTGTCGATAGTAGTGACTGTTGATGGCTTAATAGCTAAGGGCCTCGATAAATATCTGAGGAGGCTCTTGTTGCTCAGCTTGAGCAGTTCAGAAACGGTTCATATTATTTCGAGGTCTCTCTGGACTCCTGACCGCCTAGCTATATATATATAGCTTGCGTCTATAGCTTGGACCCTGTCTCCGATACCGGTGAGCTAGAAAGTTTATAAAATTGATTTTTAACTTTTTATGTTCTGTTTAAAAATGTAATTTATATGGATGCTAATTAAATAAAGGAGATTAATAAGTGTGACATACAGATGCACGTTTAAACTTAAAGACTTAGATACACAAATCCGTTCACACTTATTTTACCTCTAACAGCAGCAACCGAATAGCAACCTTATTTGCAACGAAAATAATGATAAGTGTGATTTTGACAGACTTGGTAATGGCAGCTACCCAATAGCAAACTTATTGCCTCGACAATAAAGATCGCTGTAATTTTGATAGTGATGCGAATTCAGGGGTAAATAAACTGAACGCACTGTACCGACCTACTCTATTAAACTATGTGCAACGTTTTCTTTTCTTTTTGAAATATTGCCAGTAACCACGAAACTTAAGAGAGAGAGAGAGGAATCCTATGGGGCGGGCATACTGATAATAAATACTAAGGTTTGTGTCCCCATTTGCCAAACCTCTTTTAGGTTCCAAATCTTTATGTGGTCGTAATTCAGGCACAGGAAAATTTTCTATGTTATGTAGGTACCCACTACTAAAACCATTATTGAGAAGGCACTTTATAATAATAATAAAGTAGAAAAGAATTGTATTTATTGTTGCTACTGTTATTTAAGAGCAATGGAGGCCCAGTGGTAACGGCCACTACTGTTCAGAGGGGTAATTCTCGTAATTTTAAGAACGTTCATAGTCTGAAATCAGTCTTAATCTGTCAAAAATACGTCTAATTTCCCTACATTTTGACAAGTTTTTGACATTTGTTTGTCGCCAAGATGAGACTGTGACTAGATTTTGAACGTTTTAAAATACGGGAATACGGGCCCTGTTGTCGTGGGTTCGAACCCAAGCAGACTTTACACTTTACAATGATTTACAGTTTGTGTAAATCATTTCATCACCACTGCTCTCTAAACGGTGAAGTTAAACATCATGAGGAAACCGGCATGTCCTAGAACTAAAAACAAAACATGTGACATCCGCCAACCTGCACTGGGCTCGCGTGGTGGATTATGGTTCTACAGAGAGGAGGCCTATGTCCCAACAGTGGGAACATTATAGGCTGAATTCTTTTTCATTTCTCGTTTCTGCTGGAAGAAGTTTCCTAAAAATCAGCAGTACCTTTGAACTCAATAATTGTGTGTATTTAAACAATAATATAAATTAATAAAGTTACTTAGTCAAAATTAAGAAAAGTATTCTGCAACATGCCTTTGGGTGTGCAACAATAAGAAAAAAAAAAACTTTGAGATGGCGTTTTCCTCCAATATGTTTGCATAAGTACACATTACAATTAACGCTAGAAAGTACCCAACACGTATTAAATTACTATATACGGTAGCATTTTTCCATATTGATAGCTAAAAAACGTTGATAACGGAGCTACACGTTCAGTTAGGCTATGCTCCAGTTGTTGCTATACCGGTGCGCGGGCGCATCACACTGGACGTCGTTAAGATCGCTCAGATCTATGGACTACGCTCCGATGATAATTGTACGATTATTTTTATCAGGAAGCGTTTGTTGAGAAAAATTGCTGAGGTATTTGAGAGGTTATGTGGTTTCTCAGACAGCTGTTCTGCTGGGGGGTTTGTTGCGCTGCGCGGACGGCGTTTTGGGGACTGGCTCGTGTAATTTTGGTGTTCGAAAAATGCTGATTCTCAGCCTAGTTTGAATAAATGACGTTTGATTGTTATTTCTCGGGTTTTTCTAGACAGATGACAGCTGAAGATAAGAGAAAAAAGGTACCGAACACATCTTTATTTGGTACCGTTTCTAATTTTCACAAACTTCTAGATACTACCATATAGTTTCTTTTTCACCATCTTTAGACATCAACCGGTCTTTTCTGTAAAAATCTCACCGTGAGAACTTAGACCGTGAAGTGAGCTGTCAATAGTGTCAATCCCTAGCATCAGGTGGAATGACAGCTCACTTCATTTAAGTTTTCACGGTGAGAATTTTACAGAATAGACCGGTTGTTCTAGTAAAAGGGTATTGGCAATTTTAGAGACAACGTTGAAATACCCATGGGACATGATCCATGTCAGCGAAAACTGCACTGTTGATTTTCGGCAGTAAAAGGTACAGATGCCCGCACATCAAGCTACTACAATCTGTCAAATTTCTTTAATAGATTTCAACTTTATCCCTTTTAGCATTAGGTTCAAAGTTTATTGGGAAGACAGTTTCGGGTAGCTTGATGTGCTGACGTCTGTACTGGGCAGCTAATTTCCAAACGAGCCCTTTCACAAACCCTACTACTATTCTGGCTTTCTCAATAGTAAGTACTGACGTAATATTCTAGCTTTAATTGGGGTGAAAGCCTGGTGATCCGTCACACAAGATATCCTAGTATGGACGCCAGTCTCTCACAAGGCATCGTATTTTGTGCATGTTTATCCAAACTATAATTCTTGTCTCTGTTTATGACTATGTGAATCTTTGTGAAGAGAGAAAAATCTTTAAATCACAACAGTTTGCTCTCTGAACGATAAGCGTGTGACTCTAAAAATTATGAGTCATTGAACACCACGTTACAATCTATTCGATCATTGCAGTATGCTAATACAACAATAACTTATAGAATGTTAATCATGCATCATCTGAGCACACGATATTGGTCTGAAAAAGTGCGAAGTGTTGTGAAAATAACTCGTAAGTAGATGAAACACGCGAATCTCTCATGTAGACAAGACAGGTGCTATTAATATAAATATGTAAGAGCATGTAGTTATGAACAATCGATGACTTGATCAGTGATCATACAAGATTAATTAGAATAGTTCGCTGTGAATAGCAATGTTATGGAGAATAGATTTACACGACCTTTAAGAACAACAACCAATACAGCACATTAATTAATTAATCTCTCGACTTTTTGCGACCTAATACTTGTATTTCTTAGGGCCAGTTTTTTGATCCGTAGTTAACTCAAACAATTGTTAAAAATAGTAACTAATGGTTACATTTTAGCAAAATGTGTTTTGATCAATATTATTGTTAGTTTACCTACCTAATGTTTATTTTTTTAACTAATAGTAAATTATTTGACCATTAGCAATGATATTATATCACTAGTTAAACAAAAAATTGATCAAAAAACACATTTTGCCAATATTTAACCATTAGTTACTTTTTTTAACAATTGGTTGAGTTTAACTACGGATCGAACCGGCCCTTAGTGGTTTTCTTCTATAATTCCTTCCGATGTCATTTCAGATATAGAGAATTGAAGAGGTTATCAAGAATTTTCTTATCTCGAGAATGCTTTCTCCGGCTCTTTGAGAAACTTACTGCTGATTTTTCAACCGACAGATAAATTTAATTCGTGGAATAAAATTGGCGTCTGACTGTTTTTATATGGATGAACTGTCAAAAATTCAAAATTGGTCTTCGGATAAAGTTATCATATGTTATAAGTTATGGCGTTGGAAAAAGCCCTTTAAAAAAAAAAACAATTTATTTCAGGTTCTCCCATATTAAAATCAAATCACAAGTTACGAAACACGAGAACGAGATACATAAAAATAATTTCAATATAAGAATAAATACAATGTCATCAAATAATAAAGTATAATGTCAAATAAAAATGAAAATTTAAAATTAATCGGAAATTAATAATATAAAATACAAATAAAATAAAAGTTTAGCAAATTTTGGATAAAAATAATAACATAAATTAATAAAACCCAGCAAATATCACGTCGCTCGTTAACACAACGTCGTGTTCCCACCGCTGGGCCACAGGCCTCCTCTCTGTGAGAGAAACCCCGGTCCGGTCCCGGTCCTTTGAATACGACCCGTATTTTAAATTACTCACTTATAAGAGACAGGCTATCAACCTACGAAATCGTTTAGCTATGTTTTATTTCTACGTTGAATATAATGATGACACTAAACTCTATTACGGCTTGTGCAACACTTCTCTGTCTAGTATGACAACGGAAGTACAACGAGTACAAGAGAATCTACAAACAATTCCAAACATTTAGCTCCAAATGACGAAACTTTAAGTTAGTAGCTCGGAACATGTGCATGTAACTGCCATAGTTACAGCATTCCTAGGAACATATTTCACAACTTTACTATCTGGAAAAGATGGCTAGATTCGTGTCGTTTGTCGCCTTAAAAAAATATTATATTTCTAGCATCGTTCGGCCTCTTAAAGCTCAGTAATTGGAGCTTTACACCCAAGTTTGGAGGCACTTTGGCTTGACTGCAGAATCTTTCTGATATAATTTTTAACTTACATTTTCCCTTGCAGTTCGAAACTATTTTACACTAGCCTTGGTATTTTTCTACCGTTGATTTCTTTATTAGACACGAACAGGAAAGTAGTTACTGTTATAAAATGGTCCTAAATTAACTTTATAATTGTTATGAATGCAAAGACGAAGGACGAAGTTGGTACTTTTCTTGGCTTCCTTGGGGCAAAATTCACGAAATCTGGCGCATACTTTTTCCTCATTATTGAAACAACTCCGGGAAACGAGGAACTTGGCGTTCCCCATTACGACATGCTTTCGACTTTTTAATTATTTTTTATAATGTTTCATTTGAACTTTACACTTTGGTAACTTCTCCTTTGTGGAGTTATTTCGGTTTGTTACCAAATGACCCCTCCCGCTCTGGGTGGAGCAGAAGGGAGTGTAAGGCAGCGGTAACCCTTTCGGACAATCCCGCTACCCTGGCAGGCTTCGGCCCTATCGGGCCCCGTCACTCATGCTGACATCTCTTTGAGGCGCGCGTGGAACACATACACGCCGTCCGGCACGGGCCTAATCCTGATCGGACGGAGAGTTACCCATTACTCTCCGCTCGCAGGCCCGCGCCTACGGTGACCGGGAGTCGTCACGCGGCTCCAGACGCCCGGAGCGTCTCCCGCGCCGGTTGAGGCGTGAGGTGCGTTCCCTCGCCCACCCCGCCACCTCCTTCGCTAGCATGACTGCTTCGCAGAAGGAGGTGACTGCCTCCCACTCCCTCTCGCCCCGGACCATGGCTTGAACCAGGGCCGGACGCGAGAGGTCGCCGCCGTACTTTCAGGACTTGCGTTTACTTTTACTTACATCCTACTAATATTATAAACGCGAAAGTTTGTATGGATGGATGGATGGATGTTTGTTACTCTTTCACGCAAAAACTGCTGAACAGATTTGGATGAAATTGGGCACACAGATAGTTTATAATCAGGATTAGTACAGGATACTTTCTATCCCGATATTCCCACGGGATCGAGACTTATGCGGGTGAAACTGCGGGGCACAGCTAGCTTCGCGGTTATATTTACTTCGTTATATCATTTACTTTTTTAGAAATGTTAACATTCGTCTGCGCAGTAGTTTGTTCTAGTTACACTTATTATAAATTATATCATTACCGGAAAATAAATACAATTACCATTTCTAGTTATTTATAAATGCGTTTGGATCGGGTCGGAAAATAGGATATTTTATTTAAAATTAACTACAAACACTTATGTTTGGATCGGGTCGGAAAATAAGATATTTTATTTACTTATGTGTCCGTAATTAAATTCGTTGGGTTTTTCTGTAAATACAAAATGTAGGGAGGTACGGGGTCTGTGGCCCCTGAGATGAGGCCGTGATAGCTTATTCAAATACATTAAGCTATATAAACTTTTTGGAATCACTTGATTAGTGGGATCTTAGCATGTTTGTCTTGGGATGTTTGAATTACAGGTGCTCATAGTGACGATATTTCATCACAACTGCTCTCAAAATGGCGTAGGAAAACATCGTAAGGAAACCGGCATGTCCTAAACCAAACATTCGTAGAAATGTGACATCTACCAACCCGCACTGGGCCCGCGTGGTAGATTACGGCCCACTCCCTCTCAACGAGAGGAGGCCAGGAGGCCTGGGTCCCAGCAGTGGGAACATTATCGGCTGATTATGCTATAGCAATGATAGATTTATGTAGGTAGGAACTTGATGACTTACAAAATTATCTTTATATCACGTTTATCCCAATTTATTTGTGGTCGGCGCTACATGTCTTCTTTTCCATACTTCTCTATTAGTTGTCATCTCAGTAGTCACTCTCTTTCTAGCCATAATATATCATATTTCGCACAGTCCATCCATCTTTTCTTTTGTCTTCTCTACCCTTGCCATTCATACTCAAAACTTAATTATACTTTATTAATTTAATGGTTGGTTGGCTTGGTTTAAATGTGTCATTCCACGATGTTATGTTATGAAAAACTGGCCTATAATAAATTACCAATATTATAAACCCATAAAATTTTAATGATTTTCTTTCCACGTGGGAAATCCATAACAAAAGGGTCATCTTTTGTACAAAAATATTTTAATTAATTTTAAATCTATAATGTATAATGTAATGTGTAATGTAAAACCTTTCCAGCAATATAAATAACTTATCAACGTCACATTTTCACTTACTGTAACTTAACACACTCGTCAAACAATTTTAATCTCTAATCCGTCACTTTTAGGTTACTTTTGGATTGTCTAGGCATAACTTGAAACAATATTGTCAAACTATTTTGATCTCTGATTGAGACAGTTTTAGGTTCGATTTTGTGTGATGTAGTGTAACAAAACACCTTGGGTAGATGCCAAGACTAACAATAGACTAGACTGGGTCCAGACTCGATCCTTGACCCAGCATATTGATAATTTATCTCTGCGCTCACATAATGTAGTGAAGATGTTAATGGTTCAAGATCTTTGACTTGTTTATTAGGTCAAATATGTTTGTGTCAAAGATAAGATTATCAATTTGAATTTTATCAATGGAGTTTACGTTAGGGTGTTAAAGATTAAGATAATTTATTTGTCAAACATGCGTTTACATAAACTGAATAATCAGACATGCAAGGTATTAAATTAATAGATGTGAGCGTCCATGTTTTGCCAATAACGGCGTACAAATTTTGTAGGTATAAAAAATTACATTTAATGTAATGTGTTATGTATTAATGATTACTGTGTACATAATTCTATAGCTTCAGTAGGTACATCTATAATATACAAATAGTAATTTTATTCAAATGCAGAGAATATACCGCACATTATCGTTTTGCATTTTTGTCTAATTATGTAGGTCTTTAAAAAGCTATTAAAACAGGTATTTTTTTGGTAGCACCAATTTTGGTGCAAAACATAAAGAAATTAACAACAGTCTCTTCAAAAAGTTTTGCCAAACCTGACACGAACTCAAAAATTTTTCATCGCTCATTCATTTCCTACATTTGATTCAAACAAATAAGTATGCCCAGACCTAACATGGCATGTTCACCAGCTGAGCATCAGTTCTGTCTTAAACTGTTTTCCTTAAAACTAAACACGTGATAAATTAATAAAACTCCCCTTACGAGGGCTACCAAATTGTATAATGGTATATGCCGCAAAACTGAAATAGCCATCATGACAGCTTTAACACTTTTAAACGTAAACTATACAAGCACTTTCGGTTGGAAGACATTTGACCTATCATTCTAGTAATTAAATAATTTACCATTTTTAATTTAATTTTAAACTACGTAGGTATGCTTTTTTATTGCTATTTAAAAAAGAATTGTTTTGTTTTATTGTACCTATTTTATAAATGTAATTTTTAATCTTTTAAAGCATGTAAATCTCTTATTAGCACGTTATTGTTGTTTTTTATTTTAATTTTAATATATTTATAATTTAATTTTGTATTCAGAGCATGTTTACTCGATAATGTGTAAGCTGTGGTTACCTGTAATTGAGTATGCATTACAGGATAATGTATAATAATACAAGTTATATTGTAATGTATCTCGTTGGTAATCCTTAAATAAATAAACACAACAAAAACCTTTGTTTACACTTTACTGTCGCATTGTTTACAAGCTTACGTGTTACAGTTGACAGTTGTACACCGTTTCACATTCCATCGGCCATTCGCTCGATATTTACGAAAGCATGATTAAATACTAAATCACTTAGCCCACTCTGTTAATAGTCCAAAGCAATGAAAAAGTATTCTAAGTTAGTACAACTTGCTTAAGAATTTTGAACCTTATGACTGAACAACAAAGGTTCATAATTAAAATTTGTCTATGATTCTTGATATTTTAAAACCGTATTCTAAGTCAGATCAATTTTGAACCTTATGACTTAGCGGCTAAGGTGTATAATGAAGTAAAGTTTGCGTTTCTTGTTATCTTAAATCTAGCTCTACCAATATGGCTTAGGCAGTATGAATGCGTAAAATTTTTCACGCTCATGTGTTCTTGATAGACATTTTATGACATTTAAGAACGCAAATTCCGTTAAAATGCTTCAATGATAATTGCATGTTTTTGAATATTTACGAGTATGTGTTTATAGAACACGTTGTTTAGAAGATTTTTTTATGTATCTGCCTGTCTGCCAAGATGGCGATAAAAAATGCGACGGAAATAGCGTGGTCTCTAGTTTGCCCTAGTTATACGCCTTGTAATTATGAACGTCTTCAATTAAAATTGCTTTGTACGCTCTTCACGGATTCACAGTAATGTGTGAATTAAAGTGTTTTTAGAAACTACCCGTGTAGTCGATCCCAAATCACGTGTTTTCTTTCGTCAACTTTAGTCTAAAATAAATGAACACAAAATTACATTTTGAAACACCATATATAGCAAACATGTTATTTCTCCATAATTATCATAATCATTCACAAAGAAGCGTAAGTCTAAACTCACCTCCGCCTCCTACTATGTGTCTTGCGCCGATCATGGGCGGGCGGGTCGCTTGCGTACGCGCAGCCCTCGCCCTCAGCGCTGTGTCCTGCCCCCATTGCTACCCCATTCCACAACACACACCGTCACTGATGACACACGCCACCAACGACACCCCACACTGAAACAGTGACGATGTCTTTTCCGACTTTCCGACTTCTCCGACTATTCCGACTTTTATGACTCGTGTAGGCAATCAAGCGCGCGTGGTTGTAATTAGTATGGTGAGGTTCAAGGTGGAAGGTTCAGGGTGCCGTGGTGCTGACGATAGCCCGCAACGTATTGCCCGGGCGGCTCGCGGCGCGAATGTGAAGCGTAGCGTCGCATGCGCAGCGCACGCGCAAGATCTACGTTATTGTTAATTAGTTTGTGTTAGAAGCTGAAGGCGGGTTGGTGGGTGTAGGTGATGAGCGATTGATTGGTTCTTTAAGATACAATATTTTTCGTAATGTTGAATCAGGGAACGGTTTATCAGTAAATGGTAACTTGGGTTTTTCTTTTGAGACTAAACGAGTGAATCTGAAATAAAGCTTTTGTGAAGCTTCTTATTTGTTTCTGCGCAGGACGTTTAGCATTCGTGACCAAACGAAAAACATTAAACTTTATTTAAGCAAAATTCTTAAAAGCTGTTAGTTATTTCATAATTCGACTTCATATTCATGAAATAGGAAAATTCACATCATGCCGCCAATTCTATAAAAAAAAAATTGAACTAGATCCTAAGGTCTGCAATAATTTAAGCTCTGCCGTCCATATTTTTTTAATTGGTCACAAATACAAAACTTCTGTCACTGGTACAAGCAAACACGCAAGATGCTTTTCAAAAATCTTTATTTAGTTTCATTTACAATATTCTACTGACGTAAGTCTTTTATTAAGCAACTAGCCGTTGCTTGCGACTTCGTCCGCGATCCAGAATAAAAAGTAGCCTATATCTTCTCCCAGGTCACAATGTATCTGTGTGCCAAATTTAGTTCAAATCCGTACAGCCGTTTTTGCGTGAAATTGTAACAAACAAAGCCACTTTCCGCATTTATAATATTACTAGCATTTGCCTGCGGCTTCGCCCTCGTGTAGATCGGAAATTATCCCACGGGAAGGTACTACCGGGATAAAAACGTAACCCAGGTCATCGTCTACCCGTGCATCCAAATCCGTTTTAGCGTGAAAGAGTAACAAACAAACAAGCACACTTTCGCATTTAAAATAATTATATTAAGTTAGGATTCTGTCAATCTGCAACACCTAATCCATTACCCGCCATCCTCCTATCCCTCACATTCCGTCCTCCACGGGCTACTAATTGTTGCGCGATCCGCCTCGGAAATCGCTTCGCTCTCGTTTCTTCTAATTACACGAGCGGTTGCTTTCCCGATGGAAACGTCGCATGTGCCACCGGAAGGAACCGAGAGCCGACTGTCCACATGGCCATTTAGTTACCACGGTGACTGAATAACCTCATAACTATATCTGGCCAGTGGAGCGGGAATGGCTCTTAATGAATGACCACTTAGCGCTTTAGTTCCGGAATGAATGATTGGTGCCGTTATGAAGTTGTTGTGAATTATAATGTGCTTGCAAAAAAAAGTTATCAATTAAAACTTACAAAGTCATTGCAAAGAATTTTTTCTTGGCTGCTTGTAACAGCAGCTACTACGAGGTTTGACAGTTAAGAATTTGTTAGGTTTTTAGAAACCCATTGGCGTGATTGTCAATGTATTTGTTTGAGGCGTCTTGGGAATCAGGGTTTAAGGGGCTTTGAATATTCTGCTGCAAAAACTAGGGTTATGTAAGAGCCTGTCACCAGCAATTAAGGTATGGTCAGCCTATACTTTCCCACTGCTGGGACACAGGCCTCCCCTCTGTGAGAGAGAGCAAATAAGCTTCAGAGAAACTAATGATAAAATCATGATATCGAAAAAAAAGGATCAAGCAAGTCGTACATCATCTGCCTAGCCTTTTCCCAACTGTGTTGGGGTCGGCTTCCAGTCTAACCGGATGCAGCTGAATACCAGTATTAGTACCAGATCAAGCAAGTCGTACGATTATAAAAAAATTTGGCTACGATTTGGTTCTTACAATGGCCGACTTTCAAACAAGCGATCCAAAGAAGAGCTGAATGGAAACTACTACTTAATCACACGTTAACTGAAGTATGATTGATCTATCGAAGCGATGATTAACTGCATCTCTTGTACGCCGCGATTGGAAAACTGTAGTTAACATACATCTTTAGTTACTGGTACACTTGTGGGAATGTTCACACCATAAATGTTAGTGCCAAATACATAAATATTATTGACAATGCTATGATATCTGCAAGAAATATGAGTTAGTTACACACAGCGCGATGCCGGCACGGTTTTCGTGCTCTGTGGTTGTTTATGTGAATCTTGGAAGACGAAAGAGTATAGCTACTAAAAGTAACTTTAATGTATGGTACGTTTGCTAGCATAATTATCCTATTATGTTCTCACTGGTGGGACATATATTATCTGCTATCTGTGAGAGGGAGTGTGATGCACCACGAGGACCCAATGCGGGTTGGTATGTTCATTAAATTATTACTTTAATATATGACGACATGGTTGCGCAGTGGCTGATTGATCGACTGCTGCGCTGCGTGTCGCGGGTTCGATTCCCGCACGGAACAAATATTTGTATTGCCTATACAGGTAGTTGTTCCGGGTCTGGCTGTTTGTGTATGGAGTTTAAATGTTTGTAAACGCACCCACGATACAGGAGTAATTCCTAGAGCGGGGCAACGTTTTAAAAAAAAAAATGTGGATATACTATATTCACATCTCTGCCTAACCCTTCAGGGATAACAGGCGTGATGTTATGTGTGTATTATTCAAAGATCCTGCAAAAGGTGAGGTCTCATTAACTAATTATGAAAGAATTGCTTAGTCAGGTTAGACTCAGCAATTCTTTCTTCGTACAATAAAAGTCATACTTCATAAAAAGGCTAATGATTTACGGACTTGTTCAACAAAGCACATAAAAGGAATGGTAAAAAGTGATGTTCCGTGTACACCGGGATTGGCTCTATTTCACTCGAACCACCCCTTAAATTATAACTTCCTCTCAACAGGGGTGGCTCAGGTTGACTTTGTCAAGGAAACTGATAGAAAACTTTCCGGTGTTTAACTTTTAGAAGTTATGCTGTAAATGAAAATTAATTAACTCTTTCAGAATAACCTATATAAAAATCTTCATCGTTTGTTAGGTTTTTTTTTTGTATTTTTTTTTTTTTTGAGTATGGGAAATCATCGAATGAGCCCTCCCGCTCTGGGTGGAGCGGAAGCGAGTGTCAGACTCTTATTGACTAAAACCCACCCGTGTTCCTTCCTTAGCCCTTTATGTTCCAGGGCAGCGGTATCCCTTTCGACGATCCCGCTACCCTGGCAGGCTTCGGCCCTATCGGGCCCCGTCACTCGTGCTGACATCTCTTTGAGGCGCGCGTGGAACACATACGCGCCGTCCGGCACGGGCCTGGTCCTGATCGGGCGGTGAGCTACCCATTACTCTCCGCCCGCAGGCCCGCGCCTACGGTGGCCGGGAGTCGTCACGCGGCTCCCGACGCCCGGAGCGTCTCCCGCGGCGGCTGAGGCGTGAGGTCCTTTCCCTCATCTCCTTCGCTAGCATGACTGCTTCGCAGAAGGAGGTGACTGCCTCCCACATCGTTTGTTAGGTTTGGGGGTTATTATTGTGATTAAGTCCGATTAATGTGGAGCAAACCTATTGCCATCAACCAGGCACAAATCTAGACTCCGAGCTGCTACTGAGAAATTCTAGATGAAAAAATTCAATAACACTTTGCTCGACCCGAGAATCGAACCCAGGACCTCGTGCTCAGCAGTAGCACTTGCGAACACTAGACCAACGACGCAGGCTGTCGAACTTGATCAATGTCATTATTATCACCTTTATTTCAATATAAATACATATAAATTATATTTTTAAATATTAGAATATAAAAACATTTAAAATACCGACCGGTATCGGGAACAGGGTCCAAGCTACCGGTGGTCAGGGCTCCAGAGAGAGGAACCTCCTGACAATGCGAGCTGTGTCCAGAAGTACCGCTTTCTGAATCAAGCCCTTGATCCAGCTGCGCAACGAGAGCATGTCATTATTAATATATGTGTAACTAGCTGCGCCCCGCGGTTTCACCCGCATAAGTTTCGATCCCGTGGGAATATCTGGATAAAAAGATATCCTATATGGTTATCCTGGCTATGAACCATCTCTATGCTAAGTTTCATCCAAATCCGTTCCGTAGTTTTTGCGTGAAAGAGTAATAAACATCCATCCATCTATCCATCCATCCATCCATCCATCCATCCATACAAACTTTCACGTTTATAATTTTAGTAGGATATTCATTGTGGTTTTAAAATAACACTAAGTACCATCCCTAACTAAAAACGCACATCATCACAAAATTGACAATTATGAATTTGTCGGCAACAAATCATTTTTATCACACACGAAATACGTGTTAAATCTTTATACTAATAAATAAATCCTAATATACGGGGTACATTTTTTAATTTAAACTCATTCTGGGTTAGGTCGTACGTGACGGAATACCGGACATTTTTCATTCCCGTGAAGCGGATAAGTGAATTCCCGGGGTCCTGTCCCGGAATGAAGTTGTACCGCCCTTGCCTCTTGAACGTATGGGCAGTTATGGGTCTGGGGTATGACAGGGACATTTAGACTTAGTGATAACGATGTAATAAAATGTAAGTAAGTGAATGAAGAAAGTAATTTACGGGATATTTGTTTATCAAATCAAAATAGTTGAAATTATTATGCTGTTCATCATAATCTAATCTAATGTTCCCACTGTTGGGACACAGGCCTCCTCTCTTCAAAACGGAGTGGGCTATGATCTACCAAGCGGGCCCAGTGCGGGTTGGTAGATATCACATGTCTTCGAATTTTTGGTTCTAAGACATGCCGGTTTCCTTCGTTAATTTAGCATAAATTATTGACGAACACCTGTATAATGTATGTAACCTACAAGGTTTCATCATCTATGTAGCCTATACTTAACCGTTTCAGAGAAACGGTCCCTGAGTAGGTACTATAGAGGACTAGACGAGCCCTCTGAGGTAACGGGAGGAATCAAACACTCTGTGATTCCTTTTATATTATATTTTCAGAATGTTTATATATATTTTTGTCTAATTATCACTTCTTATTCTTAGGGGCCCGTGGCCAAATAATAACAGCCGCACAGGTCGATCGGTCAGGTTAAGCTACGCTTGCCGCGGTTGGTCTGTGGATGGGTGACCATCTTTACATACCGAGACCCCTCCGTGCCTCGGAAAGCACGTTAAGCCGTTGGTCCCGGCTGTCATTCGTGGATCTTTGACAGCCGTTACGGGTAGTCAGAAGCCCGAAAGTCTGACTACCAGTCTTACCAAGGGGTATCGTATTACCCAGTAACTGGGTTGTGGAGGTCAGATAGGCAGTCGCTCCTTGTAAAATACTGGTATTCAGCTGCATCCGGTTAGACTGGAAGCCGACCCCAACATAGTTGGGAAAAGGCTAGGCAGATGATGATTCTCAACCCAAAATCCTAACTAAATATATTTGACACTAGCTTGAACGTTCGAATGTCATTCGTGCTAAATTATATCCGGCCTGCAACATAATAAGAGGTTGCCTTCGGCAGACAAGCCTCTACAGTACCTAACCATGATTATAATTTCTTACTAAAACAATGAGAATATCGTTTGGTTAGCTATTAGGATAGGTAGGCGTTTTTACTTACCGTTATCTATATTTTTAATATTTTAAACAGGTAACTTTGACTCTGTATGCAGGGGTAATTTTCGAAACTACTGATCCAATTCAGAAAATTCTTACTACATTATCCCTTACTGCCATAGGATACGTTTTATGTTAAAACGAGAAACTTCACGCGAACGAAGTCGTGGGCAGAAGCTAGTCACCTAAGTCCTAAAACTCGTCAGATTAGGTTATACTTACATACCCTAACTTATCGTACATTCTTCTCATTCCTTACCAAAAAATAACTCCTGAAACGGGTGTCTATTGATATCATAATCAGCGGGACAGTGACGAAGGTTCGTTTGTCAAAGAACCGGGAACCGGATTACTTACCGGTCCTCATCCGGATAAGGTAGTAAGAAAGGCTTTGTGCCCAGTGTAAGTAGGCCTATTGTGTTCGAGTTTTGAGAGTAAATTGAGCCAAGATTAGGATGAATGTCCAAAAAAGACGAGACAAATTTCTGTATTTTTAAGGACGTTCGCATTCTAATCTCAGTCTTAATCGATCAAAAATACAATCCATTTACCTTAGACATAATCAGCCTATAATGTTCCCACTGCTGGGACACAGGCCTCCTCTTAGTGAAGGAGTGGGCCGTAATCCACCACGTGGGCCCAGTGCGGGTTGGCAGATATCACATGTCTTCGAGTTTGATGAAATAATTTATACAAAGTAAAGCACCTGGCTGGATTCGAACCTACGTCCTACATACAACTCGTAAATCGCAGCCATTACCACTGGGCCACCACTGTTAATTTACCAAAGTTCTTGTCAAGTTTTTGACATTGATAGTCACTGAGATGGGTTGTGGAACGTTTTTTTTATTAATTGGCTTTCATTCGTTGTCATACTAGCTGGTGTGTGTCTGAACTCCACTACAATGGGCGATCTCTATGTGAATTTTTGTGACGTCACTTGCTTGCAAAAAGTCGCAAGCAAGTGACGTCACGCGGAACTTTAACGGGCGATATCTTCATCATTTTTTATATAATTGACAAAAGAAAAAATACGGGTTAAATATTTTTTGATAATCTAACTGACGGACTAATTAGATTTTTTTTTAGTAAAATAGCCTATCTTTCATCACATTGCTATTAGAAGAACATGTAGGTGAAGTCAGGGAAATTAATTTTTACCAACTTAAACTGTCCGTATGCAGGGTGGCAGAGATATCGACGTGTAAACAATCACCATGAATTCAGCACATGTATCTCGACCCCCTTTTTTTTTTTTGGGTGGGAAATCATCATATGACCCCTCCCGCTCTGGGCGGAGCGGAAGGGAGTGTCAGACTTTTACTGACTAAAACCCACCCGTGTTCCTTCAGTTGCCTGTCTCGACCCCCTAGCGTTGAAATTTTGCGTTAGTTATAAAAAAAAACTGCAGTTTCATAGAAAAGAAATCGTACGCGGTCAAAAGGTACTGAAGCGTAATTTTTTTTTTTAATATCTGCGGTGGACAATTTCAGAATCATGTACTGAATCCATGGTAAGATTGTGCGTCAATGTCCCTGCCACCTGCATTCGTGTGAAGACCAACTGGACTTTGATGGTCGAGAAGTTGGAGTCGCGTCACAACACGAACTTCAAGTCGTTCGTGGTGCGTGTTCCGACACATCATCTCAAGAAGTTCCTCAAGGAGGAGTTCTGGCCGAAGGGTGTTGTGTACCGCCGGTTTCGTGGCCGGCTACATGACACCAGTAGGCTAAACACGACGCAGGCACTTCGCGTGCGTTAGTTAGTTTTTAGTGTAATTATAATTTTGGAACGAAGTTCCTTATCGCGCGTTGCGAAAGGAGACGGAAAAAATTAAGACTAAAAGTTGGAACGACACTTTTTGCTATACTTACCTAGTTGTAAGCCGTGTGGCGTGCGCGTGTTTCTCTGTCTGTCTCTCTCTCTCTCTTTGAACTTCGTTCCATCCGGGTGTCCCTTGACACCTCTCAAGTTTTTTGTATGTATTTATAGTATTTTTAAGTTATATTAATATTGTATTCTATGTGTTTATATGGGGCTTGATGCCTGAAATAAAAGGATAAATAAATAAATAAATAGCAACTGTCATTCTTTGACAGTTGTATAAAATGGATATAATACGACAAATTGATGAAGGGTGTCAATTTGTTTAATAATTAACTTCCCTGACTTTACCTACGTGACAATGTGGTGCCGAGTGCACGATATGCTGTTAAATGGCTATGAAACATATTTTGTTTGCTATTAATATCTCCCTTCTCTCTTTCCACCTCTCTCTCTCTCCAGAGCTGCCAAGGACCTATCTTTATCTTTATGAAACATTAAGTAACTATAAATTCAAACACGAGACGCTTGTTACTTAATAATAACACCACAAATAACAAAATTAAGTGCTATTATTGAACTGGCACGAAACCAATAAAATTTCAGAAATCAGAATTTATATCCATTGCGTTATTTCGTCGAATTTCCACCAAAATGCGCGAATAATACGCGCGTTGGTGTGGCATGTCCTTTATAGTCGTATTATCACGCTCATGAATAATGGATACCAGCAGTATTGTGGAGCAATAATCCCCGCACAATAGTGATTAAAGCTTTTGTTGTTCTTAACACTGATTGTGGGAATTAATTAATGATTTATTACCGATATTAATTAAAAGAGGAGAGATAGGAGGAGGTTGTGGAGGTCAGATAGGCAGTCGCTCCATGTAAAATACTGGTATTCAGCAGCATCCGGTTAGACTGGAAGCCGACCCCAACATAGTTTGGAAAAGGCCAGGCAGATGATGATTAATTAAAAGAAAATATTTCGGTGTTGTAGGTATAGCCAACAGGAGCTTTTGTTATATTTCCATACATTGTTTATTACTAGTGGGTAGTCAATTATAATTACAATATTTTTATTTATTTTCACTTCAAGACACAAACATCAATGTAGGCCTGGCTCTTGTACTAGGAGTTCGTGCACAAGAGCCAGACCTCTCAATTTACAGGGAATATGATAAAGAAACGCGATATACAAGAATGAGATCCGTTATAGTTATGGCATGCATTAAAAGGTAGGTTTACAAATATACAAGACAAAAATAGTAATAATAATAATTACAAAAAATATTTAAAAATGTAAATTGCAAAAAAATATTTAAAAATGTAGTTTATATGTATGTAGGATCAGGAGTGCCGAGCGGTATATTATATCGTCAGGCTTTGGAGTTCCCAAGTTATTGGGATAAACAGAATGGTCTAAACAGTTACAGAGAACTGTAATAAAAATTACAGTACACAAAAACACAATACACTAGGTATACAAAAGACACAATAATGGGTAAATATTAAAAACAGTTAATCGAACAAACCCTTTAGGGTCACAGTTCGTATAGCGGCCAAGCCACCCAACACAAAGTGTATCTACTCGCTATTTAGCAAGCCAACACAGCTATGTAAATATACAGCAGCGCTGTACCAGGTAAACCGACAGTTTTGTCGGGAGCAGGTGCTCTGTATTGAGTCGAATCCGAAGACCGACTGACGAGCAAAACGAGTGCACGCTCTTTTATAGGATGATCGACAACTCTGTCCAATGACGCACGTCAAGTGTTTACTTGATACAAAACACTAAAATACGCTAAATCTACTACGACTTGCATTATAAAGTAATCAAATAAAACAAGAATAATTGTCATAAACAAACAATGGTGATTTCACAAAGTAAACCGTTTTAAAAACAAAGCAACACGTCATCCGTTGTTTTGAATAAAACCAACGGGTACAATTTATCGAAATAAGTTGCCAAAAATCAATTAGGGCGTACACCGACTACTCAATAAATTATGTTTCGATTTATAAGACAATAATTGGTAGTAAAAATCACTGAAATTAATAATAAACACAAACCATAACACATTCTGTTGACTACCCACAATTTTAATTTGACAACCATCTCCGACATGTATTTAAATGCAATAAAGGAGATAATTAATGGGTTTTTATTTAATTTTATTAATTATAGAGATCTCTTGTTTATCCTCTTCTAATCAAAATAGTTCCGATAAGCCTTATTATGTCGAGTATTATGAAGCTTCTTTTTTAGAGTCTAGTTAAGTAGAAAATTACTAAAATGATTTTCTCTTCATTTCATAAATTGAAAAAATCTACTGTTAACTATTGAAGGATTTTACTGCAACCATATTGATCCACAGATTCATCCCGCACTGCCTACCCTTTTTGACTAATACGTGCGTGTTGTTATGTGTTGTCATCTGGTAAAATATCTTGCTTCGGGCTGATTTCAACTTTTCTAAGAAATTGTATAGCTCCATTGACTCTCATTTTACAATTACAAGGGTTCGTGGCCAAAGTTTCAGTCTTCACGAATTCTCTTTACGTGTTCCCGACTTCGTTACATACAAACTTCATTAAAATACGGAGTAAATAATAATAACACACAAAATACATCCCATTTTGTGAACCGAGAGACGGTAAGGATGCGTTTACATTTAGAAAACTAAGTACGTAAATGTAAATTAATACTGGAAAACCTTTAAAAAATTTCAGTAGCTGGTAAACCGATCTGGGACTTTATTGTCTATGACACAATGAACGAGACCGCGCGAAATGAACGCGAGATGGCGGGATTAGCTACGTTGTTGAGTTGACGTAGTTTCGAGTAAGGAATCGTTAAGTGGTCCTAGTGAATAAGGGCCCTGAAGGCCAATTCCCGTAATTAAAAACGTTCAAAATCTAGTCGCAATCTGATCTCAGCGACAATCAATGTCTAAAACTTGTTAAAAATGTAGGAATTTTAGAGGTACGTCTGACAGATGTAGACTGAGATTAGACTGTGAACGTTTTTAAAATTACGAGAAATGCCACTCCGAATTGTAGAGTAGCTTTTAAACTACATACTACGATCTTAAATGCCTGGTTAACTGAAGTTCACACAGGAAAAATCCTGAGACCTTTTCTTTTCGTACGTCGTACAACAATCGTACATGAGCTCATCCCGCCTTCACCTTTCTACCATCAAGAGTCCAGACGCACTGCGGGCTACCACCCCTATTTGGTTAATATACCATATATACGCACTAAGCGCTTCTCGTCATCTTTTCTGATGCGCACATCTAAGGAGTGGAATCGTCTGCCTGCGTCTGCATTCCCGAGTTCATACAACCCGAATCTCTTCAAGGCGAGAGTGAATAGGCTTCTTCTGGGCAAGCTCGTTCCACCGTAGATCTCATCCCTGCGTCTGGGCTGGATTGAGGTCAAGAGTGAGCCCATTGTCAATAAAAAATAAATTGCATCGAAATTAATCACTATTTGATTAAAGCCTATAAATCTTTAAATTTTACAATTTTCCAGTTCTAACTAGCCTGTTTTGTCGCACTGCAGGGCAAATGTCTCCTTCTCCCTTTTCCAGGTAGGAGTCGAGCTCGTCCCGCCAACTTTGCATTCCAGTTTTGCATTTTCTTTTATTATTCTGTGTTAATACTTTCAGTTTTATGCAGGCTGGCAAGGACATCAAGAACTCGCACCCTGTTACCTTGGATTCAGTACATGATTCTGAGCATCCCTTTTTTTTTGTGGGTAATCTTCAAATAACTTCTCCCACCCTGGGCGGAGCTGGATGGGCGAGTCAGACTTTTACTGACTGAAACCCACCCGTGTTCCTTCAGTTGCCTGTGCCAGGGGCCACGGTAACTTTTTCGAACAACCCACGACCTTGGCAGGCATCGGCCTTAGCGGACCCTATCACTTTGTGCTGACATCCCATGAGTTGCGCGTGGAACACAACGCGCCGTCGACCCGGGCCTGGTCCTTACCAGGCGACAAGTGGTCCTTCTGAGCATCCCTGCGTTGAACTTTTTGGTCGGTTATTAATAAAAAAAATAACCTTTGGGTCTAGAACCATGTAGATAGATAGATAGATAGATAAATCGTTTATTTGGCGCACACAAAAAAGACAGCGCAACACACAAAAGTACATTATTAGAGAACTACCCACATTAATAATATAAAACAAGGTGCCGACAAAAAAGACAAAATGAAAAACATACAAATATCAAAGTCAAAGTGACACTATGACGAATTAAATTAATAACGAAACATACACAGTGCGGTGTGCGTCTCAAGGTTGCACCAAATGGGAGTCCAGCTCAGCATGTGTCAGGCAAATGTACCTAACGCTGATATTCTGCTGGATCCCTGCTGTGACACACGGACGTTGAGAAGACGAGATAAATTAGTGTTGTGACAGGTGTTAAGTGCAGAGTGAGGCTTTGTAAGTATACCTGACACTATAATTATGTATTCTACAGTAAGTTTTGCATTGGGTAACGTTCTTGTTCGTAGGTGTCTTAGTATTGTGCTTTGGTTACTTGATTCTCATATTACAAAGTTACATGCAGTATATAATGTGTAAGTGATTAACATTACAATTATAGTGACGTTGGCGCGAATAAATTAAAAACAATTTGGCTAGAATAAAATTAGAATTAAATACGTTCACAATAAATAAATATAGGTATGTAACATGATCCAACACAAGATCATGTGCTGAATTCATGGTTACAGTTTGTGCGTCGATGTCCCTTCCACCCTGAAGTATACGACATTCCACGTATGCATTTCCTTGAGTCTTTTTTAGGACACATCCTGAGTACTTCTACTTACTGTACTAGACTACCTACTTGCCCAATATAAACGCGCCCTAAAGGTGCTGTGGCTTGATATCCGCCGCGAGGTTTAATATAAGCCTGTTGTTATTGTACCGGCGTCGCTAATATTATATATATTTAGTTCGCTTACTTTTTCTGGTATTTAGTAGGCAGCGGGTTAATACTTAAGGATTTTATGTTTTATATTATAAGGCAGGAATGTGGCGTAAGGCTTCGGGTGATAGGTAATTGATTGACTTCTTAAAGTGATTTAAAAACTATCGTGAAACGGATTGTAGTCTTTGCTTGCTTATCAGTTTGAGTTTAGTGATGAAACTCAGTCATTAACAGTCACGCACTCGATTGTCCCGATTATGTTATTCGAAAACTCAATTCAAATTGAATCGATGGTAGGTACAAGAGGGTTTCCAGCAGCTTCGTACATTTGAAACATACACAAAAAAAAAACTAAAGAAAAGAATCGGAGAAAGATTCAAAATACAGCAACCGTTCAATATTGCTACTTTGGTTAAGTGTCTTTCGGCTAAGATCGGCTTTGTTCGACTCAACATGCATTTCATTAATCGTCGAACAAAAGAAACTGTCTCCGGTGGTTGGTATTTTGTTTTTTGAGTAGTAATCTTTTATGTATCGGTGAGCATTTTATAATCGTTTGTTTTATTAATGTCATCACTTCAAATATCAAAAGTTATCACAAGCCACAAACAAATTCAAAGTTAGTCGATGCTAAAGTTGTTCTTCCGATTTGCTAACGGAATAAGTTTTCAGATAGTGAGTTACGGTTTCTTTCGCGGCTGAATTTTAATGCTTCGATAGTATCTGTTCTAGTAATAGCTTGAGTTAAGAAGTTTCAAACCGTTCATCCGACTGATTTGCTCTGATAACTTTAGTTAAGATTTTAAGTTAATACTTAAGCCTGTAAGAATCATGAAACATTTTTTTTTCCCTTTTATAAAGTACCACAATTGGTGATACTTTATTTACATTACAATCTAGCCTATTACCTAATAAGTAATTTAAATATAAATTAAACTGCTAAGTAACTATATAATTAAGAAATCGTCCAATAACGTCTTAAGTTATGGGGAAGGCACTTGTTTCACGTGTTCTTTATAAGATTCAGCACTTGCACTACAGTTCGAGTTCACTTACACTGCACTAAACTAACTCAAAAGGTTATACCATTTTTAGTCTTCGCACTAATTCAGTGTTGTCAAGGAGTTGGGTCGCCTCGACATTCACGTCATAATGAAGTCTGTGTTCATGAGCTTCTGCATATTTTTGTACAGACAGAACCCTGGTCTGGTAAAGGACAAGAGTTCAGCAAACATCACACTGGAATAATTTCATTCTGTGGCAGTTTGGATAAATTATCTAAACTCCAATAACAAATTCCAAAACATTTCGGTAAATCCAGGGTTATCTTCAATATCACCATCTGCCTAGCTTTTTCCCAACTTCCTTGAGGTCGGCTTCCAGTCTAACCGGATTCAGCTGAATGTTAGTATTTTACATGAAGCGACTGCCTATCTGACCTCCACAAGCCAGTTACTGGGTAATAGGATACTCAGACTTTCGGGCTTCTAACGTCCCGTAACGACTGCCAAATGTCTATTTGGCAGTCGTTACGGGACGTTAGAACCCAATCCGAAATGTATATTTGGCAGTCGTTACAGGACGTTAGAAGCCCAAAAGTCTGAGTATCCTATTACCCAGTAACTGGGTTGTGGAGGTCAGATAGGCAGTCGCTAACGCATACGAATGACAGCCGAGACCAACGGCTTAATATGCTTACCGAGGCACAGAGGGATTGTTATGTAAACATGGTCACCCATCCACAGCCAAACCGCGGCAAGCGTAGCTTAACCTGATCGAACGACCCGTGCGGCTGTTAGTACTCAGACAGAAGCCCCTCTTATCTTCTATATAATATATACATATAATAAATGAAAGTCGCTTTTCGTGTATACAGTGTGACCGCGTTTTTCTCCTAAACTGCGCAACGGATGCAAATGCGGTTTTCACTATCATTTATAGAATTTGTTCCGGAAGGCTTATATGAATAATATAATGCATTAATATTAATCTGACCTACATAATACCTACAATAAGTAAATAATAAAGAAACCTCGAAACCGTGTGAAGAAAAGTCGGAAATCTAGTTATATAAAGGTGGAGACAACAGTACCTACAACAATAAAAACGGGGTATGTTGTAAGTAATAACATTCTCAATCTGCATACAAAAATTCAGTCATATCCATCCATTATCAAATATACACATCCATAATTTTGTCACTATAGCTAATCAAAGATTAGGAAATCACATAGTCAGCCCATAGCGGTGTGTTCGAAAAAAAAACACTTTTTAAGTTCGTTAATGGAATCCACTTGGCACTTAAGATTTTTATTGGATCATGCAAACTCTAGAACTTATTACACCATACTATTCATGTTCCCCTTTATTCACAAACGTTGCTTAAAGTTAAGTAGTGATTAGCGACTGTTTAACCATAATTTTTTGATAGTTAAACGTCATTTAACTTTAATCATCGTTTATAATTAAACCCCAATATGTTTGTCTCCAATTGAATATTGGTAGAAAAAAATCGTTTATGTAGGTAGGTACTTAAAAGGAAAAGGATGCGCGTTTGACTAAGCACCTTTATCTTTCCACAAACAAGTCATATTCAAAGAAATACACGTAAATATCGGAAAAGGGCACTATCTTCGTTTGCTCAGGATATTGAGATCCAACTTAGGCATGTTTAAAAATAAGATATTCAAAACATGTCTTCGTGAAAATATGGAGGCTTACGGCATTATTTTGTAAATTATATATCATCGTTTTGTCGTTTTTTTGTTGGTATAGTCGTTCTCTATAAATATTATAGAGAACGAGGCGCTGTGTGAAAAAGAGGCTAACTGGCTGGCTATTTAAATTAAACTATTATGATTATAAAGACCTAAACACACAATCACACATTCACACATACACCCACACCCACACACTCATGCACCCACCCCTGTTTGTACAGACACCCTTACGAGGACCTTGTTATTCCTAGAACGAACCGAGGACCCTCCAAAAAACTGGTTTAAATACCTCGTAGGCCTTTTAGAGTAAGATAGAAAGAGACAGGTGAGTAAATCTATAGTGATGAGCTCATTGGGATAATGCTATCTCAACATTTTTCTGTATGAATTTCGGCTATCATACCGAGGACCTGAAATACACTGCTAAATGTGACCAGCGATGCACATACGAGGACTTTGTGTAAGCCAACCGAGGACCTCTGACGTATGCCCTGCGACGCCCTTCCGAGGACGTATTTTTACACAATATTTCTTATAGCTTGTACAAAGTGCGGACGTTGTGTTAGACTTTATCTCACTAAACCGAGGACAGTTTTTCGCGTAGAACTTGTACAAACCGAGGACCTGGAAAATCTACCTACCTAAAACATTTTACGTGTAAGATAATAATTATATCAATGTTAGTAGAATGTTCCGATTTATTTCTTACACACTTTTTCTAAAACGAAGTACCAAGCGAGGACAAGTCGATGTCATTACGTTTGTCGTTGATGCGGACCGCGAATAAGATGGGTATAATCACTGTGAAGGAACGGTAAGTTTTTAATTTTATATGTATAAACAACTTTAAAATGAGTATATTATTATAGTATCAGATGCTGCAGTCAGTGTCGTCTCTACATGACGGTACTCCTCAGCACTTGATAGCATCGTCTTCAAAATTGGCATACGCATTAGGTTTATCTAGTAACACTAAAATAATTACCAGTTTGTGCTGATGCTGCAGCTAGGGTCGTTTCTTCATGAGGGAACTCCTTAGCAGTTAATAGCATTGTATTCAAATCTGGAATACGCGTTAGGTTTATGTAGTAAAACTAAAATAATTACCAGTTTGTGCTGATGCTGCAGCCAAGGTTGTTTCTTCATAAAGGAACTCCTCAAGTTTATCTAGTAACACCAAAATAATTACCAGTTTGTGCTGATGCTGCGGTCAGGGTCATTTCTTCATGAGAGAACTCCTCAACAGTTGATAGCAGCGTCTTCAAATTTAGCATACGCGTTAGGTTTAAGTTGTAAAACTAAAATAATTACCAGTTTGTGCTGATGCTGCAGCCAGGGTCGTTTCTTTATGGGGGAACTCCTCAATAGTTGGTAGCATCGTCTTCAATATAGCTTACAAAAATAAAGTAAAACTAGAATTCAGGTTTTAAATGAGTAGATAAATCAGAATTCAGAAACTTCAGTTTCATGATAGGTATTCAATACAATATCAAGTTATTAGGTATTTCGTTTCTTTCACATAAGCCGGGTTAAAGAAGAGACAACTGAAGTCTAAATTCTAGATCTCAAAGATGCTGGTATTGATTATTCCAAAGAATGTTTGCTATTTTGTTTTATTAAACGTGATGTAACTAATAGTGTTGACTATACCAAAGATCGTTATTTCCTTAAGGTACATGTCACATATCAGCTCACCTGCCTTTTTTTCTTTTCTTGCGTTTTTCGCTATTTACTACTAATAAATACGATGATCAAAACTGATGATACAACAATAAATTAATCCATTTTATTATCAGTTTCCATGATCCCGCATTGTGTTATTTAGCGAAAAAAGCAATAACTTTTGAATTTAACAGGCCGTTGACATGAATGATTTATCTTTAATCATTTTATAGCTAGTTATTAAGTTTTCATGCTTCCCAAATTATTTTGATCTTGATAATATTTCTTTGTTTCTAACTAAGCATTGTGTTAAGTAATGTTATGTTAAGTTTTTAGCCCAAATTATGTTGATCTCTTATAATTATGGTTTCTATAAGTCGTTTTGTTTGATTCGTTTTCTAATAACTGTTATGTAAGTTTTGTAATCATGCTTCTCAAAGGTATTGTGGCAACTTGATGACTATTTCTATAAGTAGATCGTTGGTAAAAGTTTGTTAAATAATTTGTTTCATATAAAGTTCTAAATAGTACCATTACTAATCCGACAGACGTTGCAAACGCTTTTAATAACTATTTTATTAAACAGATATAAAATAACATGACGAAACCACCGGACACTACGAATTTGACAAGTAACCCTAACTAAATGTTAATGCATCCAGTATTACCGCAAGATATTATGAGAGCGATACAATCATTAAAAAATAAAAGTAGCACTGAATATGATGGTACATGAACAAAGGCTGTAAAATTCGTACCAGGCGATATCGCCTTGCATCTGTGTCTTAACTTATGTATCAGTACTGGAGTATTTCCGGATAGTTTAAAAACAATTATAATGAAGCCACTTTAGAAATTTTTTAAAGAAGATCTAGCAAATTATAGACCAATTGCTTTAATACCCATTTTTTCTAAGGTTATAGATAAAATGATTTATAACTCTGTTAATAATTTCCTATCCAAATATAATGTTTTAAGTGCGGAACAAAAGGGTTACAGAAAAAAATAAGGGTATAAATACAGCGGTTTACAATTTAATAAATGTCATATTGCAAAATGTGGATAAAAAAAGTACCAGTTTGCGCAATTTTCACGGTCATGACGAGGGCATTTCATTGTGTTGATCATGAAATTATTACAAAAAAGCTAGACATCATAGGCATCAGAGGAAATGTACTTAATCTCTTAAAATCATACCTTAACAATCGTAAGCAGCACACAGAAATATCTAGAATGTCTAAAAAGTAAGCAAGAAGAAAAATATTTATCTAAGGCAAGAATTATTAGGTATGGCCACAGACTTATATTGGCATGGCGCACCACAGGGCACTGTCCTGGGCCCTTTATTATTTTTGCTATATATTAATGATTTACCTCGCCACATTGAACATCCTATGGTCTTATTCGCTGACGATAGTAGTGCCTTAATTGAATGTATTTACAAAAAAATATACGAACATGACATAAATGAAACGTTAATAATCATTATACGCTGGCTTGAAGAAAATAATTTAATGATTAATAAACCAAAGACTAATGTAATGCATTTTTATCAATGGATTCCACCAGAAGTCTTACATTTACACTATAATGGACAAAAAGTTGACCAAGTAATAGTGGCCAAATTCCTTGGCATTATGATAGATAGCCAATTAACTTAGAAACCACAAGCAGAAGAAGTATGCAAAAAACTTAGTGTAGATGCGTATGTACTTTTTAACCTAACGCTGTATGTGTGCAATTTAATAGTAACAGATAGCTGCGTACGTATTTAAGTCCCTAAAATTATTAACATTCCCATTACTTTATACTATTGAGGTGGCTGTTTTTGTTTAATAAAGTGTCCGCAAATAGAAACCGGACAATCAGGAGACAATATAAAAATTTGCTAATTGTTAGTGGTTCCGATACCGCCCTATTAAAGAAAAGTATTTAAATATGTATGTGTCCGATCATTTTTAGCTAAAACTGTGTGCGTGCCCTAATTAAGGTAGTTAGTATAAGGATCATTTTAAACTTAACATCTGTAACTTGTACCTACTTTCTGTGCAAATAAAGATCTATTCTATTCATTTTAAAATAAACTTACTTCTATTTCAGTAAAGTTTATGTTGTTTCCTTTAGTACGTTCATATTCTTTATTTCTTTGTACTTTTTGTTTGCTTCAAATCTTGCTGCTGACATTTCGCCTTGGAAGACATTTACTTTAGGTTCTTTATGAAGAGCACACGTATTCAGCTCCTGCCAATATAATATTTTATGGTGCAAATCATAATGTTGTATAATCTAAGCAGGCCTAGGTACTTAGCACATACTGCAGAAGAAGCCTGATTATTCCTCATGCACCTAGTAGCTACTAACGATTTGTTTAAGGATTCAGTCTACCTTCGCTTTTCTCCTTCATAATTTTATTTAAATGATAGCACATAACTCGTCTTCTACACACGAGGAAAATTGTCGAAACGAGGACTAGAATACACACTGTTCGGAAAATCTAGCAAACCGAGGTCTTAAATACACATTGTGTGGAAAAGCTACCTAACCGAGGACTTTTGTGTTAAAGTTAACACATAGGTCCTCGGATAATACAACAAACGTGAAATGAGTGTAAAGAGCCTGTGTATGAGTCGAGAGTGGCACCATCTGGTGGATACACAATGTCTGTGTATGCATATGAATATTTTTGATCAAACCGAGGTTCAGACCACTTTTTCGTGATAAGTATATAGAAAGACTCAAAATCGCTTGCAGGTTACGAATCTTTGGTCAAGTCAAACCGAGGACCCTCGAAAAGGTCCTCGCTTTGAAAAGGTCCTCGGTCGTGCCTTGTGTATTCATACGCACGTCCTCGGATGGTACTTAAAACAAACACACACAATCACCCATACTGCACATCTACTAACATTCGTCTCGTTTACTTAACCTAGATATTATTCAAAATAAATAAAACTATAAAATGTCGTATGATACCTTACTACTTTATGTCAGCGCGCTCAATAATACGCGCGCATAATTTATAGAAATTAAATTTTAAAGGGATGGGATTCTGGTATCCTGAAACACAGGCCACGAGCCTAGCTTAGGCACCAGTCTCTCACAATAAATACTTACCTGAACTATGTGTCATTGTCGAATCTGACCAATGTAAAATAACTCAAGTACTTATATTGTGGTGAGAAAATAAAGTTTATTATTGGAACGAAGTTCCTTATCGGGTTCCTTATTTAAAGGGAGCTAGACGGAAAAAATTAAGACCAACAGTTGGAACGACACATTTTGCTATAGTTGTAAGCCGTGCGGCGTGCGCGTGTTTCTCTGTCTGCCCCTCTCTCTCTCTCTCTCTCTCTTTTAGAAAGCAAGCCAGTTATACTTCGTTCCATCCAGGTGTCCCTTGACACCTCTCAAGTTTTTATTATAATTATCTTTACCTTAAAACTTATCTATAAAATAACGTAAAGTAGAAAACTGGATCTTAAGAAAGGTTTTGACAGGTAAATACTATATCTAAATGCACGAATTTTATCTTCAGATTTTCAGTTTAGGCGTATACGCACGCACTAGTAGGTATGTGCTTTTTGTTTCCTTTAGCATAATCAATCAGCCTATATCGGTCCCACTGCTGGGACACAGGCCTCCTCTCTGTAAGAGGGAGTAAGCCATAATCCACCAAGCGAGCCCAATGCGGGTTGGCAGATGACTCATGTCTTTGAATTTTGGTTCTAGGACATGCCGGTTTCCTCAAGATGTTTTCCTTCACCGTTTTGGGAGCAGTGGTGATGAAATTTAATACACAAAGTTAAGTGCCTGCCTGGGTTCGAACTCACAACCTACAACTCGTTAGTTAGGACTGATACCACTGGGCTACCCAGTGGTGGTTCTATTTGTTTTCTTTGACGACGTCAAACCGTAAATATACTGAATATAATGAAATGGAAAATAAATCGCTTTATGAAAACCTTTAAATAAACAATTATGACATCATATTTTTAATCTCGTCTGTCAAACAAAGGATGAACTCATCGAATGTGTCGATATTATGTCACCGTGTAAATGAATGAAAATGCAAATCGATTGCTGATTGCGCCAATGGTTAGACCTGGGAATTTTATCGATAAAATCTTACTCGATAAATGAAAATCGTCAATTTTGCAGTACGTACCATACGTACTGCAAAATTGACGACTTTCATAAGTTTGTTTTTATAGTAAAAATATTTCAATGGACTGGTATTAACACATTACGGAATTATGATGCTATAATTTTGAAGCGTGACTTACCAAAGCAAACATCAGCGGTAGGTAATTGAAATATTCGTAATAGTGCGATTAATTTCTGTATTCAAAACGCAAACAAGGTTGTCAAACAAAACCCATTAATGAATCCATAACGAATCGCATACAATAAACACAATTAACATTTAATTTTGTGTTTAATAGTACTTATCATAAATTGTGTCAGACGAAAAAAAGTACAATCTCGATCAAAAGTTTATTAGATAAATAAAACGGGGGTAATAAAAAGAGTAATGTGTATCGTCGCATGCAAAAGTGATATCTATAAATCAAACATTGGAGAGAAACGCTGGACAACGTGATGATAATTAGGAAAGTGACAGGGCAATTACAACGTCTGCCCACTGTGCGGGCGTCGCTTTATGCTGCGTACGCGCATACTTAATATGGCGGCGTAAAGCACAGGAGGTAATGGCAGCGGGTAGGGAAACAATAACAGAAGCAACGAACGACACTGCGGTCTACAGGGTGACAGGGACATTGATGCGCAAACTGAAACCATGAATTGAGCACATGATTCTAGACTCAACGTAGAAATTAATCGAAGATTATCAAAAAAAAAATCTGCTATTTCATAGTATTGTGCAATACAAAGCAATAAAAAAAAACAATGATAAATTTCAACGCGGTTTAAAATTATGTACTCAATCGATGTTAACAGGTTGTGTGTCGCTGTCACTGCCACCCTGTATATTGCCTCAAGATTTCAACCACCTGTCTTACTTCTCACACCCTATTGTCTCCTAGTAGGTATCTTCCGACGTGCAGAATGCAGTAGTCTGTAATAATATCATTTATTATTTTAATTACAATCTGTGTAGGAGGTAATAAGCTAAATCCGGTATTAATGTCGTAATGGGATTAACGTGCTGAATGCATTAGCATAAAACCTCCGTAGCTCATGTAAATATCACTAAGCTATGAAAACCTGTCTCCTGGTAAAAATGCTAGAGAAATCCCTTAAAAATGGTAGCTTATAATTAGTATAGATAAAAATACAGTACATAATCAGCTTATAGTATTCCACTGCTGGAACACAGGCCTCTCCTCAGTGAGTGGGCCGTATTCCACCACGTGGGTCCAGTGTGGGTCGGTAGATGTCACATGCCTTCGAATTTTTGGTTCTAGGATGTCCTAGAACCAAAAATTCGAAGGCGGTCAAGGAAAACATCGTGAGGAAACAAGCATGTGCTTGTTTCCTCACGATGTTTTCCTTCACCTTTTTGAGAACAGTGGTGATGAAATTATTTACACAAAGTAAAGTGCCTGTTTGGGTTCGAACCCAGACAGGAATTTTACTTTGTGTAAATGATGACCTACGAGTCCTACGACCGTAACAGCCATTACCAAAAATACAAATACAGCGAAAGTAGACGGGCGTTTTGAGGGACAGTCTTTTGTAATTTTGAAGTTCAAACAGTGCTGATTCTCAGCCTAGTTTGAATAAATTACTTTTGATTTTGATATAGTGACTACTCCTAAATTTCCCTAGGCTGATAAAATTGTAGTTTTTCTTACTTATGTTAATATTAGTATTAGGATCGGCTTCCCCCGGGGAAACTAACTATATTTTATTTGATAAATCCATGACTATAAGGAGCCCCAGAGGAAATCTAATGTAATTTTGACTGAGATATTTAGTAGGCCCACCGCAAAGTAGGCGTAAGGGTCTTCGTATACCGACCACCTGTGGGTAGCAAACAATTTATTTAGTTACTTAGGGGCTTGTCACTGCTTTATGGCTTACTAGGGCCATATTTATGGGATTTTGGCATCATGGCGGTGACGTCTATTAGGAAGCCACTAAATCATTACATAATAACGGAATGTTTTGACTAAAGACATTTTGGTAGTCCTCTGGTAAAAGTAGTTTCTGTTAATATTTAGGTAAATGGAATACTACTTAAAATGTACACCATAAAAATTGCAGACATAAATTTACTTTTTCTACTTACATAGACAGTCTTATCGCTAAAAGCGGTCTTTTACAGACAACCTTTAAGGAGAGATAATACTGGAAGTAGTCAGTGGAGTACCATTTACATATACATACAATAAATATTATAAACGCAAAAATTGTGAGGATGGATGGATGTTTGTTGGTCCTTCACACAAAAACTACTGAACGGATTTGAATGAAATTTGGCACACGGATAGTTTATAACCAGGATTAAGACATAGGATACTTTTTATCCCGATATTTCACCCACGGGATCGAGACTTATGCGGGTGAAACAGCGGGGCGCTGCTAGTATATAATAAATACATACTCGTACATATATAAAGCATATACTTTTCTATCTTGTATTTATTTGCATTAATACGGTAGATGGTATGAAATTGAAAAGCTTAGGACAGGTAAAGAAGCATAAAATCATACAAAATATTAAGTAAGTTTCCACGTTATTTCTAGCCTATTAACTCAAATGTTTTTCAATTACTTAAGTAAATTGTGAGTAATATACACGTGTTGGTATATACAAAGTTAAATCTCAGGAGGCATTAATTTCATACTCCCGAGTCCTGAGTTACATTAGCAGATGAGTTACTTCAGAATTTAATTTTACTAATTATGCGCTTACGCAAATGTTCTTTGCAGTTAGTAGGAATAAGTACCAGAAACTTTAGAAGCGATCTAATTAGCATTCCCGCTGTCGCTTGTGACTTTAACCACAAATAATTATCGTACGTCTCTTTCTAACGATTAATCTGCTTGAAAGTTTAACAAAGTATTTTGTACAGTTGCGTGCAGAATTGTTCAAATTAATTCACCATTCATTTTTTGACGGAACGTCAGATTTAACGACTTTTTTGTTACTTACGTAAACGGAACGTTGGTGTTTTATTTTTTACTCCCCTTCGTCGTATATCGACAAAAACGAAAATAAATATTCTCCTCAATTTATGACAAGGATTCCGTCGTTACATGCTCAAGATTTCCCGTTCAAATGTCATGTCGTACACTTGGAGACATCATACATTTAAATGTTAATGTGCCATAAATATTAAAATAGTCCGTCACGCAACAGTTGGTTCCTAGCTTAGAGTTAGAAATCCCCACTGTGCGATGTACGGCGAAATAATTAATTGTTGTTCCTGTAGCTTATCTACTTAAGAGCCTTAGACATACAACGATGTTTATAATTATTATTTTAAAGCTTGAGATTATCGTTGGTTATGAAATAAATTCTGATAAAAAATATCTTAGAAAATTATAGAATTTACTCTTTCTTTAGTTTAATATTTCTCTCGCAACCATTCGGCGTTTTAGCATTTTAATATATTATTTAGAATAATCAGCCTATAATCTTCTCTCTACTGTCATACACAACTCTTCTCTTCGAGAGGGACTGAGCTATAATCTACCACGCGGGCCCAGTGCAGGTTGGTAGATGTCACATGTCTTCGAATTTCTGGTTCTAGGAAATGCGGGTTTGCACACGATGTTTTCCTTCACCATTTTGAGAGCAGTGATGATGAAATAATTTACACAAAGTAAACCGCCTGGCTGGGTTCGAACTCTCGTAAGTCGGGGTCGTTACAACTGAATCTCCACTGCTCTTGTGTCGTTAATATTCTTAATATTTCTAGTGCCAAAAAATATGTACCTATGTAAGTCGGCAATGCGGAGTGTGAAAACTAACAAAAAACTACAGTATGTAATGCAGATACTTCTTGTAAATGAATAAATTATTACAGCGTTTAACACTTTCGCGCATCAGTGTACGCGATAAGTGGAGCGTGCGGACAATCAGGTTGTGTCCGTTCGCGTATAATGAAACAATTTACTTTAGACCACTGTACACCATTATCAATGGGACCATATGACTATTTATAGAAAAAAATGTAAGTCATTTCTTCTAATTTATATACGAGGTTGATTTTTAAACTACTCGTGTGTCGTACCTTGGTAAGACAGTGAAAAACCTTTTTGACTCTTGTGTACTCAACAAGAGGTAAAATGGTTTTTGGAACGAAGTTCCTTACCGCGCGTTGCGAAAGGGGGCTAGACGGAAAAAATTAAGACCAAAAGTTGTAACGACACTTTTTGCTATAGTTGTAAGCCGTGCGGCGTGCGCGTGTTTCTCTGTCTCTCTCTCTCTCTCTCTCTCTCTCTCTCTTATAGAAAGCAAACCAGTTTTTTTTTTGTCTGTGTTTTTTTATTTTTTTTATAATAAAAAAAAAAATTATAACTTAAAAAAATTATTACAATTCCTTCACTAATTAATCAAAAGGAACTTAGTTTCATCCGGGTGTCCCTTGACACCAACCTCTCAAGTTTTATTTATTTGTAGGTAGAACAGATTTGTTCTGCCAAACAAAGACTGTTGCTAGTGTGCACTCTAATGCGGGCTTTACACAGGTGACTATAGCCGCACGTCTAAATGGCAATTCAGCAAGGCTGTAGGTGTCTAAGTCGCAAGTTCCTATACTCCATCTGTTTAGGTAGTTAAATAAAGGTAAACAATCTTGATATGTCTTTTTATATAAAATAAATCGTATAAAAGACCAACAAATATTATTTAAATTTAGTTAATTACCTAACATCGGTTTAAGTAAATACCTAATTGTAAATATTTTTAGATATCATTTTTAGTCATTTTTTTAGATAAAAGACATGTTAAGATTGTTTACCTTTATTTAACTATCTAAACAGATGGAGTATAAGTAGAATAGATTTCGGCTTTTGTCGTGCAGCGACAGGTCGCATGCGGCGGGTGACTTAAAACTTAAAATCAACCGTGAATATGCTCAGTCGCAGGCGATCGCCTACTGCATGAAGGTCGAAATTTTGATTTAAAATGAACCAGTCACCTGCTTAAAAATGGCAGGCGACTAGTTGCGGTAGCTGTAGTCGACTTGGAAATGGGGTGGCGATTTGTCTTGTGAGGCGATTTAAGCGACCAGCCGCACGTCGAAAATCGACCTAGTGTAAATCCCCCAAAACATTGTTTACATAGAGCTATGTATAGTATAGGTAGTCTGACTGACAGAAGGCCTACGCAATCCCTAAACTAATCCAGTTCACATACCATCCAAATCCAAGTAATAAAAAACCATTAATCAATGTCCGGAAAAATCCGAACAGAATTTCGTATTCTCAATAATTCCCTAACGGTGTCCGGAAAACCAGACGGAGTTCCGAAAATTCCCGAACGTAGAAACGCTTTTAACGCGTGTGGGTACCAAAAACGAAGGTTTTACGGGAAACCTACTTGGGCAGTGGATCCGTACAAAAGTTCCGCTTTCGATCCGCTCAAGTGTAAATGAGTTTCTATTCGTTCCTTTTTAATCCGTTTAGTAACTCGTATGTTGTGTAATACTGTTTAGTTCAGAATAATTTTGCTAGAAAGTGGATTACTAAATTGTTGGACATGTTTTAATGTTTCAAATTACCCCTTTAAGTATAAACATCATCATCATCTGTCTAGCCTTTTCCCAACTAGGTTGGGGTCGGCTTCCAGTCTAACCGGATGCAGCTGAATACCAGTACTTTACCTGGAGCGACTGCCTATCTGACCTCCACAACTGTTCGTGTAGATACACGAACACACTAAGGCCAGCAAAACACATCAACAGTTACACAATGCTACATTTATTTGATGAGTCGTACAATGGCTAAAGGCTATGGATGTAGGTTTTTGTTACATTTTAATAGTAATACTGTTTATACATATAACATATGTAAACATATATTTACAAAACAAACTAAACCTATTGTTATAATGTAACTAGGTGACCCGACAGACCTTGTCCAGCCCAAACAATAGTACATACAAAAGTTCCATAGAAAAAAAAAAGACATTCAGTGTTTCCTATTTTTCCAATTTTCCGGGATTTTTTTCCATTATTTCTTTGCCTAAAAACCTGATTTGGACTATTACAAACATTTTTAAACAAAAAATAGCCATATCGATCCAGCCGTTCTCAAGTGATGCGCTTACCGACGAACAACATTTAAATTTTTATTTATAGATAACATTAGCGGGAGGATCGTGATTAATTATCGAATGTAAGTTCGATAATTAATCACGATCCTCCCGCTCTAGAAGGTTAATTATTGTAATCAATAAAACTTCACCCTCATAACCTCCTCAAAACACCAAGTATACTGACGATCGTTCCAACACCACTTTGGCGGAGTGTTTGAGCCTCACGCAGACAAAGACTGCAATAAGCCTGAGGGTGCTTCCCACAAGACGCTGTAGAAACGAGGATGTTTGTACAGCAGCCAATGGATGTTGGGGCAGGATATGAAAGACTTGAATGTTGATGTTTTGTAGAGCTTCTGTTTGAAGTGTAGTGTTTTAAGAAAACTAAATTGAACATAGTGAAAGTGATTCTTGATCTTATTTGACACCATCCCAATTCAACTTATTTTTAACCTCCGACGCAAAAACGACGGGTTGTTATAAGTTTTACGTGTCTGTGGGTGTGTGTGTGTGTGTGTCTGTGGCATCGTAGCTCCCGAACGGATAAGCTGATTTTGATTATGTTTTTTTTTTGTTTGAAAGGAGAATTAGTCGGGAGTGTTCTTAGCTATGTTTGATGAAAATCGGTCCAAGATGGCCGCCGACACAAAATGGCGGATTACATATTTTTTCACAACTCCCTCAATATGGGTATCAAATGACAGGGCTTGACTAGTAGAATACTATACACTATAATAAATTTCAAATCCAAGATGGCCGCCACCACATAATGGCGAATTACATTTTTTTTTAACTAACTCAATATGGTTATCAAATGAAAGGGCTTGACTAGTAGAATACTATACATTATGATAAATTTCAAATCCAAGATGGCCGCCACTACAAAATGGCGAATTACAAAAAACCTGATTATACACCAAATTACCTGAATCATAAATCGCAAGAAAATAAAATAAAAGAAATGAAATAATAAGGAGCCCTCTACAAAAAGCATGAAATAATAAAAATAGTATGAATGTAAAAAGCCTAAAACAATAAAAAAAAACTATTGAAAAAATTGCCACAAATAGAACAAAAAAGCCTTCCTTCCTCGTGGTCAAACTTAACGGTCAAACTGATTTGACCACGAGGAATTCTGTTCCGGATAGTCAAACCACTTAACAAAAAAATATCCACCCTTTGTTATAGTTCGTTTATAAACCTGTACAGTCATTAAAAAAATAATTATCTATCTTAGTTTATTTAAAAAGTACCCAACACTTATATCGCCATGAGGTATAAACGTGAAACCCTGTAAAAAGAAAAAAATAGCCTTGAAATTATGACCCTACGTTACGTATGAAATTTTTTGATTAAATGTTGTCCCGTCGGGGGACCGCTCTAATTATTAGCCTAGTCATAAAATCAAGGCTACTTTTTTCTTTTTATAGGATTTCACTTTTTTTTTAAATTTTTTTTTTTTTACAATAAAATAATTAATACCGTCTTATAATAATAACCAAATTATAACTCTCATAGCATATCATATTTTTTTTTAAATGGGTAAATGCGAGACATTTCTGAAAATGTTAATATTATCTATTAATAAAAAATGATGTTTGAGATATTTTTTCTAGTTTCATTTTTTCTCTTCTTTTGTGAACTACTATCGTTTCGGCGCCCTTGAAATACATAATAGTCGGTATTCAAAGTCTGCTGGTACCGGTTTTGATGAAAACAATGCCTTATTTTTTCCTTCTTTTGTTCCAGAGGTGACGGTAACGTACCGGCGCGGCCTGCCGGTGATCACCGTACCGCTGCCGTCCCGGCGCGAGAGATGTCGCTTCACACTCCGTCCCGTCTCGCAGACCGTCGGCGATCTGCTAGAACAGGTAAGAACTCTTCTTTAAATAATATCTGCAAGTAAAAAGATCCTTTCTAGTTAGTCTAACAGGGTTAGCAAATAAAGCTATTCATCATCTACTGAATAAAAATCTTAAATACATTCCTTCATTCATTCACGTGCTCAAACAGACAACGCACAGTCTAATGCGTACGCATCCGTAAAGCTGAACGGATGCGTAAGCATTTAATACAAATCGTTGTTTTCTATGGAGAAAAGCTGAACAGAGCTGAATAAGTGTGTTTAATCCCTTAATCGCTGGGACTAAAAGCGTGATATCTTGCATAAGAGATCATCATCATCTGCCTAGCCTTTTCCCAACTATGTTGGGGTCGGCTTCCAGTCTAACCGGATGCAGCTGAATACCAGTATTTTACATGGATCGACTGCCTATCTGACCTCCACAACCCAGTTACTGGGTAATACGATACCCCTTGGTAAGACTGGTTGTCAGACTTTCGGGCTTCTGACTACCCGTAACGACTGTCAAAGATCCACGAATGACAGCCGGGACCAACGGCTTAACGTGCTTTCCGAGGCACGGAGGGGTCTCGGTATGTAAAGATGGTCACCCATTCACAGACCAACTGCGGAAAGCGTAGCTTAACCTGACCGATCGACCTGTGCGGCTGTTATTATTTAGCCACGGGCCCCTCTTACATAAGAGATCCTTAATAAAAAAAAATGTGCAAAAAATGATTTAATTTCAACTATAATGAAGGTCAGTTCTAAAGGTCAGTACTAAGGGCGGTTTTTTTTTTTAAATTTATCCCCTATCGGGCACATAGGGTAACATAAGTGATGACAGTTTGTATGGAAGTTTGTAATTTTTGCAGATACTAAATATCATCGGGCACACGAATTCTATTCAAAAACAACCATAAGGCGGTCATCACACTGAACCGGACACAGTGTGCCATGCTGCGGTTTTTAACTTTTACTGTACAATAAATTTGTATACAAAACCCGCAGATGACACTCTGATACCGCATTTCCGTGCTGTCTACAGTCAAAGTTAAAAACCGCAGCACCGCACATCGGAGCGGTGTCCGGTGCAGTGTGATGACCGCCTTATGGTTAAAATTCTCGTTCTATTGTTTTAGAGGTGACGGTAACGTACCGGTTCCCGACATTTTGTTTGCACTTTCTAGAGTAAATCTGATGATGAAATCTTTCATATTACAGGGTTGGTCCTATAGTAAAAGTTGTTAATTTTCATGAGTACCTACTACATTCCATTAAAGTATGTCCCTTGTTTAACCTAGGACTCTGTAATTAAAAAGTTTCTGACACGAGGAATTCGTTTCAGAATCTTCCATGTTTCCCTCCAAATATTTTTGCATACCGAGTATATGCTTCGGTTGACTCCTTGAATTGACTCTTCACAATTAACTACCAAACATGACAATGTCCCTATAGATACAGACGCTTGCTACAAGTGGCCATCAGACGCATATAATAGGCCCTTAGATGCCACTTACGACACAATTGGCCACTGTATACGTTGTTGAGTGGCCCTTATTTGCATACGACGACGTGTATATTCGACCCTTAAGACTTGGGTCGAATCTATAGATGATAAGGTTCCAGATATTTGTTTCTACCCTTCTTAGAAACAAGAGAGCTAAGCCGTTTTATTAAAGATTCTGTAACTTTATTTTATTTTCCAACTCAGTTAAAGTTCTGTAAAAGCTGCATAAATATTAAATATGATTGATATGACAAAAAATATAATCGCCGAATAATACATAGTTGTGATGTTGTTTGTCTTGTTAATTTCCGTTGGATTTTGAAAATATAAGCTTCAACTTTCTGTCTAACTGTGTATACACACGAGCGACATAAGTCGACGTCAGAGACAACTGTAGCCGCGACACGCGTCGCGGCCAGTCTCGCGCGGCGACGTTTGCAGTTGCCTTTGTTATCGCCGCGTGTCTCTCGTGTGTAAGCACACTAACTGACCGACTCCTTGACGATTAAAAAGTGCTTGTAAATGGTTGAAATAAATGCTTAGACTTTGAACTCACTTTCAATCAGAACACAACCCCTAATACATATTACTTATTACAATAATACAGGGTGTTAAAGTAATTGTGTGCCATAACTTCAGCCTGAGTTCAGTATCGATAACGATTTTTTTTAACGAAGTTAAAAAAAAAACAAATGTCATAAGATGAACCTAATGTAGTGCGTTTCGCGGTACACACAACAACATTGTTTAAACTTTTTGTATTCTGTACCGCGAAACGTACTACATTAGGTTCATCTTATATTTTTTTTTTTTACTTTTTTTAAAGGTATTTTTTTACGCACGCAATTTCTTTAATACCTTGTATAGTTCTACAAATAATTAAAGTTTGTACATAACATAACATCACCCCTGTATTTCCCAAAAGGTGAGGCAGAGGTGTAGCTATATAGTACACCAACATTTCACTAGGTATGTATAAGTACCATGTAACAGAAGCTGGGTCTATTGTCATTAACCAGGAACAAATCTAGACTCCGGGCTACTGAGAAATTGCAGATCAAAAAACTCAATAACACTTTGCCCGACCTGGGAGTCGAACCCAGGACCTCATGCTTAGTAACGTTTGCAACCACTAGATCAACGAGGCAGTCCGCAAAATAAAAGGTATAGGTTAAAGTTTAATAAATAAATTATCTCATAAATAAATACAAAAATCACATCATGTGATGTTGTGAATGCTCATTTTTTTACTACATATTTGTATACTACTGTCCTCTTTGCAAAATAAAATATTTTTCTTTCTTTTCATCCCACACAAGTAACCGGACTACTCAGATTGATTACCAATTGATGATCCGTCCCAAAACCTCGACTAATCAATAGACTACCGTCCGTAGACTAATAAGTTCAAAGACACCGGCTGCCGACGGTCCGATACTTTCGATAATTACGTTTATTACTTAACCCGAGTTCGACCATCTTGAGTAATGAGCGTTTCAGTTGTGACCGAGATTATATGCGCGATTTAATCAAGTTTAGTAGATCATGTGCTCCTGAGGGTTGATTGGTATGTGGTGTGAGTTCACTAAAAAAGTTTCTATGTCATACCTACTATAAGTAAACAGTTTGTACATAGATTAGTACTTGCTACACCCCGCGGTTTCACCTGCATAACTTCCGATCTCGTGGGAATATCGGAATAAACAGTATGCTATATGTTAATCGTAGTTATAAACACTGTGTGCCAAATTTCATTCAAATTCGTTCAGTAGTTTTTGCGTGAAAGAGTAACAAACATCCATCTATCTATACAAACTTTCGCGCTGTGGTCATCATATGTACGGGATTTTGTTTTCAAAATGGTCAGTTAAAGATGTTGGCGATAGTACAGATGTCAGCACATCAAACTACTACAATCTGTCAAATTTCTTTAATAGATTTTCAACTTTAAAGCTAAAATATTAAGGTTCAAGGTTGATTGGGAAAATTTTACAGTTTCGGGTAGCTTGACCTGCCTGGCATCAGTACCTACAAAAAATTGGATATTTTCATTCCTTAAAATGTTTTTATTTCCGTCCTCTTTTTGTGTAAGTCCAGAAATAGGAATAGGGGAGCGTGGAAAAAACTAAGAACATCCAGCGCTTTCCCAGAACGACCAGAGCTTTAAAATGAATAATGTGCACCTGAGCGGGCACCTGTGACAAGTTACACAAGGACTAGTCTATTATTTTTGTGGCTACACGTAGCTTTATGTACAAGTAAAAACTATCTATGTAATAATCGAGTTCTCTTACTGAGAACTCGATTATTCTTCAGAAGGCCAATTCTCGTAATTTAAAACGTTCAAAATCTAGTCGCAGTCTCATCTCGGCGACAAACTAATGTCAAAAACTTGTCAAAATGTAGGGAAATTAGAAGTATTTTTTGACAGATTGAGACTGAGATCAGACTGTGAACGTTCTTAAAATTACGAGAATTACCCCTCAGGTGCAGGTTTTTTTGACAGATTGAGACTGAGATCAGAGGGGTAATTCTCGTAATTTTAAGAACGTTCACAGTCTGATTTAACTGCATCCGGTTAGACTAGTCTAACCGGATGCAGTTAAATACTAGTATTTCCCAGCCTTTTCCCAACTATGTTGCCCAACATAGTTGGGAAAAGGCTAAGCAGATGATGAGTCAATTTACTTATAAATCATGTTCCTTAAATTTAAATACCCCAGTCTTCTTCTTTTCATGTCAATGGTAGGTACTCTTAAGTCTTAAGAGTACCTACCATTGACCTACCGTTGTGTAGAGTACCTACCGTTGTGTTCCACGCGCGCCTCAAAGAGATGTCAGCACGAACTGACGGGGCCCTCTAGGGCCGATGCCGCCAGGGCTGCGGGATATTCGAAAGAGGTACCGTGGCCCTTGGCACAGGCAACTGAAGGAACACGGGTGGGTTTTAGTCAGTAAAAGTCTGACACTCCCTTCCGCTCCGCCCAGAGCGGGAGGGGTCATATGATGATTTCCCACACAAAAAAAAAAAAAAAGGTACTCTTAAGTCTTATGTACCCAGAAGATACAATCTTCTTATTCTTCTGCCATTGTACCAGTAAAAATTGCACTGTATCAATAATATCTTTGTTTGTCTACAGGTGAAGGCTGAAGACCGCGGCGTGGAGCGTGCGGCTGCGCTGGCGGCGGACGAGCGCGTGCGCATCGCCGCTAGTGACACCATCGAGGCGCTGCTCGAGACTGACTTCCGGCTCATCATCAACGACACAGAGTATTATGTCAAGACTCCAGTTCAGGTCAGTACATAGCCTTAGATTCGTAATTTTTAGCCTGTGGCATAGTGAGTGGTCATGAAGCCATCTTGCTTCTGCCTGCTACTCTGGCTAAGTTAGTACAGACAACAAAAGAGATAAGTATCCTGGGTCGTCGCACATAGTTGAGTAAGAAACCGATGGATGTTTTCGAATTAAATTTAATTTGATAAATGAAATGTTTGTTTTCTATTAATTAAATTACATTTTATTCGAAAACTTCTATCGGTTTCTTACTAAACTTCAATTATATCCGACGACCGTGGTTACTTATCTCCTTTGATGACCGTACATACCGTGAGATCCTTCATTGTCGTTAGACTGTGATATAGTGAGTGATCATGACGCAAGAAGGCTCAAGGAGTTTATCAGCGAAGCTTTCAATTTGTCTGTGTATTTAATTTAATTGCACTACTCGAATGCTGGCGCCGTCACTCGCCCCTTAATCAATCTAGTCAAAGAGATTGGTACTGGTCAGCTCGGTATTTGAGCTTCCTATATCCATCATAAATAATAACATGGGACATTTTAATTTGACGCATTGTTCCAAATTATGAAGGTGCCATACTTATTTAAACTTACTTATACTTATTCAATTCAACCGAATCTAAAAAGTAGGTTGAGTAGTCTGACAGATTCGTATTCGAAGTATAGATGATCCAACATCCTGATACTACTGCATACAGGGTCAAACTAAATTAGCTAGCGAAGCTCTGCAGACGTGAGTGTAGACACGATAAAATAAGAACAAAAAGGTTTGATGTTCTTTTTTTGGGGGTCAACGGACGCTGGTAGTGTTGTGACTTGAAGTATGAGTGGAGCAAATATGTTTTATTGTGTTTAGATATCGATACGCATCATGTCTGTAAAGTTTACACATAGAAACTGAGGGGCAATTCTCGTAATTTTAAGAACGTTCACAGTCAGAGGGGTAATTCTCGTAATTTTAAGAACGTTCACAGTCTGATCTCAGTCTCAATCTGTCAAAAATACGTCAAATTTCCCTACATTTTGACAAGTTTTTGACATTTGTTTGTCGCCGAGATGAGACTGCGACTAGATTTTGAACGTTTTAGATTACGGGAATACGGGCCCTGATCTCAGTCTCAATCTGTCAAAAAATACTTCTAGTTTCCCTACATTTTGACAAGTTTTTGACATTTGTTTGTCGCCGAGATGAGACTGTGACTAGATTTTGAACGTTTAAAATGACGAGAATTGGCCTTATTTATTTACCATCCAGCCTTCTGTTATTTTAACTCAAAGATTTAAAAGATATGCGCTGAAATAGTGGTCAGCTTTGCATAATAAAACCTTATTTGAACATCGTGCTAAGTAGTAGCAAGTCTGACCGAACTGTTGCGGTCGAGGAACTTGTTTTATAATACTTTTAACAGTCCGAAAGCTTTCTGGTGAGCGAAGCAAAATTACTATAATTTTCACTTTTAAAATCATAAATAAAGTATTTCCACTTTCCGCACTAGAAATCTTTTCAAAAGATTTGGAAGGATTTGTGATGAATCTCTATCAATACGATCTAAAAATATCAAGCAGATATTTTTTTGCAGCATACATTCAGGGTGGCAGGATATCGACGCACGATGTTAACAACCGACTAGCTGCGCCCTGCGGTTTCACCCGCATAAGTTTCGATCCCGTGGGAATATCGAGATAAAAAGTCCTATATGTTAATCCTAGTTATAAACCATATGTGTTAAGCTTCGATCCCGTGGGAATATCGGAATAAAAAGTCCTATATGTCAATCCTAGTTATAAACCATATGTGTGCCAAACATCCAAATCCGTTCAGTAGTTTTTGCGTGAAAGGGTAACCAGCATCATCCATCCATATAAACTTTCACGTTTAGATTATTAGTAGGACGATAAAACTTTATCGCTAGGTGTTATGTGCTGTATTCATGGTTTCAGTTTGCGCGTCGATGTGGGCTGTCCTGTATATTTTGAATCATTTGATTTATTTGCTGTAGTAAGTACTCAGTCCTTGTCTAAGGCTTTCTAAGCTTTATGACTACCCAATCAATGCAGACGTTTCGTCTATACTAAATGTTAAAGAAAGAAACATAGATGCAATCACATATATACGAGTATACTAACACAATGTTCACACATCTAAACACTAACCTACTCTACAGCTACATACAACAACTACATATATACTCCTAAATACATGTATATACACTAACTTAATTGATATTCGGTCAGGCTAACGTTTGTGTTTGTCATACGGTCTAATTGCCGGCTGGCGGCGAGCCAACTCGGCTCGTGTGAACAGCCCTTAGATGTCATTATTCAATACCAGTTCGATTAGCTGGCGACTCTGATTTATTGTGTGCGAGGCTTAAGGGATATACCTACTGAGTTTCTGAGGCATGGTCTGATTAAGGTTCTAATCTAATCTGGTGTAATCAGATGAGTTGAATCCTGACTTTGTTTCGTCCATTTTTATATTTTTACTTCTATCTTAGTAATTTCTGGCTTTCACTGTATATAAATCTGGCAGTTAGAAACACTCAAGTACTAGGAACTGTTGTCGCTTAAATGTCACTTGAATGTCATTTTCAGGGGGGCGTTGTTGATAAACACGTCTTGTGAACTTTTTTGCGAAATTCACAGTGGACCCTATCAGAATACCAACGCTGCGGTATTTATTTTTAATTATCGCAGCATTATGCTGAGATAGGGCCTTTACGGCCTCATACAAGTCTTTTTTTTTGGTTAATTTATTGTAACTTTGCTAGTTTAAATGCTCCTTTTTTATTTACTACTATGTATCACAATTTTTTTTTAAACTTTCAAATTGTATTGAAAAAACAAGATGGCGGCGTTTGATCAGATTTTTGCCACGCGCTAAAATAACCTTGAAGCGCTTTAAGACCTAGATAAATGTTGATTGTTAACCTTAAATTACACTTAAGACTATGGCTTCCAACTTCTCGTAACGACGGCTATAGTACCTCGTAGGGATCTGTCAACTAAAATAATGGAATACCTACTGTTCAAATAGCGCAAAACAAAATAAAGTCCTAAAAGAAAATATAAAACAATATGAAAGGTAACAGAAATAAATATTTACCAAATAGAAATAGTCGCAGGTGATAATATAGGTCAATGTAATTTGAAGTAGGCTGCCATCGTGAAGCGAATAAAAGAAAAATATTAGAGTTCGCTTTTATCCAAGAACTTATCAAATATGATAACAAAAACAATCTTGATTAATGGTAGCGGATACAATTTGGCAATCACTCTCGTCGTTAATTACTTTTTTGATTAATTTGTTCAAGTCCGACGTGCTAAGTTTGTTACAAAGTAATAAAAATTTTGAATCAAGATATAAATGGGGAGGATATTTTTGTTTTGAACGAAGAGTTAATAACTAAGGGTTAACACACTTGCCGCGGGTTGTTCGAAAGAGATACCGTGGCCCCTGGCACAGGCAACTGAAGGAACACGGGTGGGTTTTAGTCAGTAAAAGTCTGACACGCCCTTCCGCTCAGCCCAGTGCGGGATAAGTCATTTGATGATTTCCCACCCAAAAAAAAAGGGTTAACACACTTCTGAACCAGCGGGTTGTGAGTTCAAAGTTGGGTAACTTTTTAAATGTAAGGTGAACCTTAATAATTGACATGATTACTGGGAAACCTACTGAACTAGTTTTTACCCCGCTGCGGCGGAACCCAAGGTTATGATCCGTAACACAGGTATTCGATGCCTTTTTCGGGCACCAGTTTCTCACAAATGTTAAGCCTATTTTTTAGATTAAGCACCTCCTGTCCACAACAACATTTGTGATGAGAAATAAATTCATTTATTTTATTATGTTTCTCAGAAAAAAAATTAAACTGTTAATTCTGTAAATTGGATATCAGAATCACTTTTACACGTCATGTTATGAAAAATAAGCTACATCGATTCGAAATATCCTATCACTCAGATACCCCTGAGAAGAAATGGCGAAACTAACTCAAGAGTCAAAGAAAAACAAACAGACTCCGTCCAGACAAAATCATTTGAAGACAATGTAGATTAGTGCTTGAAATGATCTTTTGAGGAAAAAAACACACAAGTTTTACTATGGGACCAAAACCGAAATCGCGAAAAAAAATCAGCTGTTTCCTACATTTATGTTCGCATAACTCGTCAAAATGTAGGAAGCATTTTTTTTCCCGATTTCAGGTTTAGTCTTATAGTAAAAGTTGTTCATAATGATGAGTACAATGACCTCTTAAGAGGCTGTTGGTGTTTTACAAATAACCCTGTATAATTTGAGATAGTGAAACACCAGTTTTTACCTACTAAGCCAGCGTAAAAGAGAAGGCTTTGAGCTGCAGATAAACAGTGTCAGACGAATGATCTCATTGTCTCCGTACGTATATATTTCTGACCTTTTTTTAATCCACGAGTGTCCTCCATAAACGACACATATGTATACCATAGAGGAAGAGGACCAAATAAATCTGGCCTGACAAAGCCACAATCCCTGTAACTCCGGAAAGTAGCACATACAACCTTTATTGTACCTATAATAAATAACCAACTTATGTAATTGCAACTATTTAGAAGATATAGTAGATAGTTTATCGACCTGTAGGTAACTGTGATAACTAAGGGTAATGGCCTCTTTTCATAGAGAAGGAACGAGTATTGATCACCAGATTTGAGATTATCCATATTCATCTTCATCTGCCTAGCCTTTTACCAACTATGTTGGGGTCGGCTTCCAGTCTAACCGGATGCAGCTGAATACCAGTATGAAATGGGCAAAAATCCAGACTCCGACCGCTACTGAATAATTCCGGATGGAAAATCCCAATAACATTATGCCCGACCTGGGAATCGAACCCGGGACCATCATCATCATCTCAGCAAAAAGACGTTCACTGCTGAACATGGACCACAAACAATGATCGCCACAATGACTGTTCCTGCTTTCCAGCGTATTTCCGCGACTGACACGACAAACAAGAGATGGTATGCGATTACATTCATGATCATCACACAATATTAAATTAACAAACTCATAGTGACGACCAGTAGGTCCAGACGGCACGGTTGGCGCAGTGGTTAAGCGATTGACTGCTACGCTGCGTGTCGCGGGTTCGATTCCCCTACGGAACAAATATTTGTATGACCTACAAGGAGTTGTTCCGGGTCTGGCTGTTTGTATACACAAACAGCCAGACCCGGAACAACTCCTTTGCGAGTTTAAATGTTTGTAAATGCAGCCACGATACAGGAGAAATTCCTAGTGTGTTACTAACGTTAAAAAAAAAAGTCTACGTAGTGTAAAGCAAATTAACCACGCTACACCTTCTGGTATGTAATATGGTAGGTCGGGAATTTTTCAGCCATCCATTCTACTTGCAACACGGTCAATCTATTATATCGCAAAAAAAAAAATTAAAACACAATTTTGGCTAGCAGGTAATCTATTGCTGGTAAAAAAAAAAAACAACCAGGGACTGTTCGTAGTAGCCTTATATCCGTGTCACCTGCATTACGTGCTACGTGCACACCAATTAGTAAATACTTAATTACTGTATCAGGGGCTCAATGGTGCAATTAATTTGCTGAAGTACCTCCTATAATTACGTCTGGTCACTTTTGTGCCCAGATTTTCTATTTGTTTGGGACACAGGGAGTGGGAGCGCAATTTAGTGCGTTTGGGCAGGGTTTTTAAAAAGAGCTTTTTGTTAATTACGGTAAAGTATGCTGGGTTTGTTTGGAGCTTTTTAATTGCTTTTTACTCTTTAAACTGAGTATTTGGAATGATGCACTCTGCAGCTGTATATATGTCTTTGTAAAACAGCGAGGAGGTTTAATTTGATTCTCCGTCATTCTTATGTCAGATTCTATTTACTGTCAGTTCAACAAGTTTAGTCGTAAGTGTGCACACACGAGCAACACGCGTCGATGACAGAGGCAATTGCCACCGTCGACAACAGAAGCAACAGCAACCGTCAACGCGTGTCGCTCGTGTATATGCGTTTAGCGCAGTGGCTGCATGAGCGATCGGAGTGCTGCGCTGCGTGTCGCGGGTTCGATTCCCGCACAGAAAAAATATTTGTATGACCTACATATATTTGTTCTGAGTCTGGGTGTTTTTCTATCTATAATATGTATGTATGTACAAAAAAAATGTATATAAGTAGTTTATCAGCCATCTTGTTACCATAACACAAGCATTAGGTTGCTTAGCTTGGGACTAGATGGCGCTGTGTGAAATGTCCAGGGATATTATTATATGCACACTAAGCGTACATTATCAAACAGCTAGGCTCTTCAGAGAAACTTTTTCAAGGTTAGTTCTTTTGCCATTTCTGCCAATACATCTCAAAAACAATTTAACCCAAAATGAAATTCCTAAAACTCACTAACATTCTTCCTACGCTATTTCATAAACTGATACCTCTCATAGAAGATCGTCTAATCCTTGCGTTCATCTCTCCATGAGCGGGTTGAGCCGTCACTAAGCTGGCTGTCAGTTGGATGGCATTTAACTGGCTTGGATGTAGGGTTACCACCCGACCGGAACTGGCTTGGAGCTAGAGGTAACATCCATCCGGATTTGTCCAAACATATCCGGCCTTTTCGCCCCCCATCCGAGCTTGACCGGCCTTGTCATTTGTCCGGACTTTACAAGTTAAGGGAACATATAAAATGGTTAAATGAAAGCGTACTGAAAAAGAAAGTTTATAAAATAAAATGTATGTCCGGACTATTTTGCAAAAGTCCGGCTTTGCAAAAGTCCGTTTTGTCCGGAGTTTTCAAATTTCGTAATGGTCAGCCTACTTGGAACGCAATGAATTCAGCTGTGCTCTCAACTAGCGAGAACATAATATGTTGGGTATATAAGCTCTTGAAAAATTAGGAAAGATGGTGGGAATTTTTGTGGTGGTATGAAGTAAATAATGATTAATCATTGATTTTGTGCTGGTATCTGTCGGAGGCAGAGGCCGCCTGCTATTGACCTGGTGGTCAAAGATAAAAAGAGACCTCAAGAAAGTGCATCTTTTTCTTTTTATTTCATTAAGAAAAGGACAGAAGATAAATATTACTTTAGTCCTCCTATATGCTCCTTTGGTGATAGACAGTAAGTAGGAGGGGGAACAAAATTGCCAAATAATACATTAATTATTATCTGGCAATTTTGGAAAGATCCTGCGGTCGACCAAGAAAATTTTTCCCAATCCAAATGTGGAATCAAACTAATTAGCAAACCTTATATTCGCTTTCAGTCCATCGCAATTTAGATATCGATTTCGGGAAATATTTGGACTGTAAGCTCGTTAAGACACAAGTCCCTAATGTCCTTAGATATCTTAGTCATTTCCGGGTTTACGCCTTGATGGCCAAATGAATTAGGAGCACAGCTTAGCTTAGGGTATCTTCTGGTTGATTTGATATTAGGGAGAATATAGTCCCATTCTATTATTACTGCGGGGTAATTGCGTAACACACGTGCAATTGCAATGCCATACATTTTGACAATTCAACAACATTCATTGCGTTATTTACGTTGTTGAGCAGACGAATTTTTTTAAACGTTTGAAGTAATTGTTTAGGAATTTCCCCCAAAATCCTTCGGAAGGTCATTGAAAGTGTGTTAAGCAATTGGAGTGCTGCTGATAAGCCGGGGAACCCTGGTCATAGGGGTCCTACGTATCCTTAGACACTTTCTACCTAAATTGGTTTGTCTTGAGTCGACAGGAACCCACTGTAAGGTCAGTATTAGATAATTCTACTCGACTTTTGCGTTCTCATAAAACTGTACTTAAGTATGCTTTCAAACTGGTCGAAATATTCAGTAGGTAAGCCATATACATAAACCTACCTCTTCATAATATTGGAACTTTATGTAACTATGTGTTTACAGTTGAAACTATGTGACTTTTGAGCAGCTTTTGAGAGCATTTTAGTACGAGATTTTTTATGACGAAAGTTTATGAATAAAGTCGTATTTTTATCGACTAACCTGCACTGGGCCCGCGTGGTTTATTTCAGCCCACCTTGTCATAAAGCGGAGGCTTGTGTGTGTCCCAGTAGTGGGAACATTATGCAATTATCTCTTTTTTTTCAAAATAGCGATATGAACATGGTCTATTTCGTTCATTAGCGTTCTTTCAGACTTATTGTCTTTTTGCTCGGTTCCTTAGGGTTCTAGCGTATAGCCTTCCTCAAGAATTGGTATATCAAATGCAAAAATAATTTTTAAAATCCGACTGGTAGCTCCGGAGATTACCCCATACATAAAAACAATAAAAAAACTACTTCTATCTTCTTATTAAAAATAAAAAAATAATATTAGTAACTCCTTTAAAAATAATATTAGTATAGAAGTAAGGATAATGCTATTTGTCTCCTTGTGTCGAAATCGTGGTATGTACTTTCATTACATCATGCCTGCAATTAAAAGATAAGTAATTTGAAGAAACCATTCACAACAAAACTTTAACGAACAAAAGTTCCTCCACAAATCATTCCTTTCAAATTACTAGTACAGCCTGGCGTGCACGAAGTGCTCTGAAATAACTTGCTTCCCAATTTGCCAATAAACCAAGACTTGGCGAAGCCTCGATAATGCTCGTAATTAGTTCAGGTACTCACAGCTGCCTTGTATTCCCAGATGTTGCTGAATATATTGCCTGATTTAGTACCTAATTACCTTCGGCAGTAATAAATTGATTCATGGACTTATCGGCGCACATAACGCATCGGTGCGACGAGACTCTGATAGATCTATGTCCACGAAGTTTTCATAGAATTTGTTCTACTAGAGTCGCATCGCGCTGTTGCGTGTGTCAGTCTGAGGGAGCTTTAAAACTTGTTTGAGCATATTGAATGTCTGCATTTTAGATTCTATTATTGCAAGTATTAAGTGTTTAAATGTAAGTAATTAGGTTGTTGTAAGTTCTCCCAGTTTGACACGCCGTCAGACTGGATAGTTGGGGATCAAAGCACATCTTCGCATAACTATCTAGAGTACTATTGACTCATTGAGATACAAACAACCTGTATCCTGAATACAAATGCTGTATCTACATACAATTTCCAGATACATTTCTATTGAAATGTATTTGTATATTCAAGTTAATTGTAGGTGCATTTAAAGGAAGAGACAACTTAAGTGCAAAAATAATGAGGTTATATTTCATAATGTTTAGAAACTATTTTAATTTGCCAAAGCTAGTCTCAGTCTCTTGAAAAAACATAACAGAACATCACGCCTGTATGCTCCGACTCCGGTGCGACTGAGAAATTCTTGATGAAAGAATCCAATAAAACTTTGTCCAACCTGGAAATCGAACCCAGGACCTCGTGCTCAGCTGTAGCGCTTGCGACCACTAGACCAACGATGCAGTCTTAGTTCTATATTATTATAATGTTCTTTACGTACTCACGTCACGTTAAATTTTCAATATACAACATGTCCCGGAATTAACGCACACCACTAGACACCCCAATTAGAATATTATGTTATATTCATAATACATACACTGAATTTTTATTATAATGTAAAAAACATGTTTTTTTTTTAAATAAATTAGTTATGCTGATTGTGGAAGAAAATTATGGTCACATTACAAATCTACGCATGCACACAGTCGCATTCGTATAAGGGTCTAGCTTAGTGGGTATTTCATCAATTTTGGTTTGTTTTGACTGTACAGCAGAAGTGTGACAGCAATTTACGTAGTTTTATTATTTTTTGGATAAAATATTATCTGTATTCAAAATTAAAGAAATCGATTCAGTAAACAATTCTGAACAAACTACTTTCATAATGTGTATTAATTAAGTTACACATTGTTTAAGCCGTAGTTACTATGTGTCTACTGATGTCCCTACTGAGTACCTCACCGATTCATTGCACAGGACCGACGGTCTTGCTAACTCCGGTACCTATATGATATGGATATGGTAGTTTGACACAAGTTACAAACACTGGGGCAACGAGGTGTGAATTACGAGGGATTGGTTTGTGTTTGGCCCTTAAACCAAACACCTCTTGTGTTTGGTATTTCATTTGAACGTAATATTAAGTAAATACAGGGTGGCCAATTCGGAAGTATACAACTTTGAATTATGATTATTTTTATTACAAACGAAAATTACCCGATAATTTTCTATAATTATACTAAACAGGATTGGCTATTATAAACGGTACATAAGATCTGTCTAATCTCCTCCTTTTTATACTTAAAAATGCGATTGCTTTTCATCGTGTTTGTCATTAAATTTTCGCATACCTTATAAATAAGGTATTCCACTAACAAAATCACAAATATTCTGCTTTTCGTATTAAAGATTGACCACGGCATGTACAGACGCCAGCACATCAAGCTACTACAATCTGTCAAATTTCTTTAATAGATTTTCAACTTTATCGCTAAAGCATTAAGGTTCAAGGTTGATTGGAAAAATTTGACAGTTTCGGGTAGCTTGACCTGCTGGCGTCTGTACCTTAGACATTCTCAGTTTGGCAATTGTTCACGCTATGTTAGTTACCTTGGTTCTCCTATGGATCTCTTCATTTTTTATTAGAACACATTGCAAAAGTCCAAACATAGCCATCTCCATTGCCCTTTGGGTGACATTTAGCCTTCTAGTTAGGCCCATTGTGATCAACCACGTGTCAGTGCCATAGGTCAGCATCTGCCTAACCTTTTCCCAATTATGTTTGGGGTCGGCTTCCAGTCTAACCGGATGCAGCTGAATACCAGTATTTTACATGGAGCGACTGCCTATCTGACCTCCACAACCCAGTTACTGGGTAATACGATACCCCTTGGTAAGACTGGTTGTCAGACTTTCGGGCTTCTGACTACCGGGCTTCTACTACGTAACGACTGTCAAAGATCCACGAATGACAGCCGGGACCAACGGCTTAACGTGGTTTCCGAGGCACGGAGGGGTCTCGGTATGTAAAGATGGTCACCCATCCACAGACCAACCGCGGCAAGCGTAGCCTAACCTGACCGATCGACCTGTGCGGCTGTTATTATTTAGCCACGGGCCCCTCTCAGTGCCATAGGTCATCATAACTTTTTCTTTATAGGCATTACAAACAAGGAAGGACTAGGATTAAAGCCAAGTAGAGCGATCAGGAACTTCCCTGTCCCAGATCATTTTACTGACATAAGCTTCTAACTTCTTCAATTACAAGTGCACGGTAGTCGGTAGCTATGGATTCTCATTAGCAAAGTTGGTTACGAGTTATCTGAAATTTTAATCGTTCCTGGCTAGCAGGTAGGTTACCTTACCTTCGTGGCTTTTGAACTTAAAACTTGTATTTTATTTATCTAACATGCTTGTTTATTTAATTAATAAAGAACAACCACCAGCAAATACGTTAACATTGGCTCACAATAGTATTTAGAAAAGGTATAACTGCTAATGTATACAAAAGTTTTGGGTGTACACAACATTTAAAGAGAAAAAAACATTGGACTGAAGCGTTCTAAATTAGAAGTAACATTTAAACAATGATTATCAGAGCAACAAAAAACAATCTTTTCACATATTTCTACCACATGCTGTTACCGAAATACCTAAAATTATTTCCATTTTACTTTGACGATTAGTAGGAAACGCGTAAAAATCCTAAATATTAATTTTTCCATAAATCTGGCTATTCGATTTTCACGATTCTTTTTCGGAACTAATCGATTTCGAATTAAGCTTGGTTCAAAAATACCTACTACATAAACCGTTTATAATTCGATAATAAATCTGTTTTCCCCGTATCTGCTCCACATATCTGATTCCCATTAGGTCGATTTAGACCAATTTATTTATTTGTGGACACAACCAGAGTACTTCCTGAATAAATGAACAGCTCTAATGACCACAAACCGACTAATAAAGTTCGTCTGTTACCGGTAAATCTATTCGTGGTGGTAATAATTTTATTTGGAAGCTATTTACTTATTGTGTGTTTACGTTGTTATATCCGTTTTTGTATTGGGACATAGAGAATAGATTCTCAGGAAAGTTTTCATGTAAAATCTTCAGTTACGATGCGTAATGGCGCCGAGGAAATTACTAAAATATGATTTAAATAAATTCTATAATTATTTCATCAATTTTTTGTGCTAATTGAATAGAATACTCTTTATATAAAGAGTAGTAAAATTTATATATTACAGAACATAAATATATAAATTTTACAAAGAGTAACACAATGGGCGGCCTTATCACTAAGAGCGATCTTTTAAAGACGGCCTAATCAATAGCAATTTAAATCTCTAAGTATGTTTGGTCTAACTAAGTTTACTTTGTGTTGGATTGGTTACGCTTATGACATTGGTCCTAACCAAACACGATACTGCTCTCAAAACAACGAAGGAAAACATTATTCGGAAATCGGCACATCCTAAAAATAAAAAAATCAAAGACATCTGACATCTACCAACCCGCACTGGGGCCGCGTGGTGAATTAGTGTCTGTAAAGTCCTAGCAGTTGCAACATTATAGGCTGATTATGTGTTTCTGGCAGTTAATTACTTTGACTTTGAAACAGTCTGATATAACAATCACCATTAACAAACGTAAAATAATCTTTTGTAGACGTTTACTAACAATGAAAACTATCAAATTCCAGCAGCATGCAATGTTGCAGTCTTTGCAGTATTCAAATTATACAGCGACCATCAATCTCTCTGTCATAGAGACAAGACCGCAATGCAGCTGTATTTAATTTACCGCTGGAACTTTACGGTCTGATGTCATTACTACCAAACAAATTGCAAAATGATGGCACATCAACATGCCAGCATTTTTCAAGTTGCAGTCCGTTCTCTGTAAGCACTTCATGTTATAGCCATCATTCTTTTAGTGTGGGAGAGAGATGAAGCTACACAGGATGAATAGTATCATCCCTTTTTCGCATCGGCTTACCTCATCTCACCTCATCAGGTGTTTGAGCCATCATTCTTTCAGCGTGGAAGGGAGATGAAGCTACGCAGGATAAATAACTTCTTCCCGCTTAACCGGGTTATGACTTATCATTGCATTTAACATTGCCCCTGTAACGTGTCTGTTACTTGTGATTAGTCAGTTATAAAGTGGGATCTTTGCAATAATCTTGAAAAAGCTAGGATACATTTTCCTGATATCTAAATATCGTAAAACTAAGCAAGGATTTTTGCATAGATATGATTCATTTGATTGTTCTTTTGTAGACCCACGATGCAACCGAAGTTCCTATTGCCACACAAATAACGAACAAAACAAAATTAAAAATTTCGCAGGATAAACTCGGCAACAACCGGGCAAAACTTTAATAGTTCCTTGATTCTCACCTGTTCGCCGGTAATGAGTGTCTGGCTTATAACGAGTTTCTCTGTAAAGGACCTTTTACAGCACAAAGGCTCATTTGCGTGGGGAGAATTTCTCGCTTCGAATAGGCGATTTTTGAGAGAAGATAAAAGTTAGCTTGTGTAAATGGTACAGCCGCCAGCAGGTCAAGCTACCCGAAACTGTCAAATTTTCCCAATCAACCTTGAACCTTAATACTTTAGCGATAAAGCTGAAAATCAATTAAAGAAATCTGACAGATTGTAGTAGCTTGATGTGCCGTCTGTACCTACCATCCGTTCACAGTTATTTTTTACCCTCTGATTTGCATCACGTGATCTTTATACTCCTTGTGATAAGGTCACTGTTAGGTCGCTGCCACTGACAAGTCTATCAAAATCACATTGATCTTTATTCTCGTTAATTTAGGGTTGCTATTGGGCTGCTGTGCTGTCAGAAAAAAAAAACTGTGGACTGTACGTTCGATTATATGTTTAAATGCGAGAATCGACTCTCTTATCACATGGAAGGGTCTGTACAAATCGTGAAGGTACAGATCCAGCAGGTCAAGCTACCCGAAACTGTCAAATTTTCCCAATTAACCTTGAATCTTAATGCTTTAACGAAGTTGAAAATCTAATAAAGAAATTTGACAGATTGTAGTAGCTTGATGTGCTGGCGTCTCGTCTGTACAAACAAATACCTAATCATATTTCGAGTTGTCAAACCACAGTTTGAGAAAATTGTCGAACGAGTCTCGTATGACGTAATCGCACCTACAGGTTTTTCACCGGTATTTTACATTTTAACTCTGATTTTGCATCAGTGTCAACATCACAGTGATCTTTATCTATACTTATAATAAGAATGTAAAAAAGTTGTGTCTGTACATTGAATATATTTAAAAAAGAATAATTGAGGGGGGTGAAGAAACAGTAATAGAACACGAATCTAATAAAAAAAGTCTGTCTGTTTGTCTGTTTATCTGTTTGTCTGGTTGTACACGCTAATCTCCGGAACTACTGAACGGATTTGAATGAAACTTTTTTTGTTATCTAGCTACTAAACCTGGGCAACATATAAGCTATAATTGATTTTGGAAACTGGAACACCTGATGCAGAACCGCAACAGACCAGCTTAACTATAAGAGTTACAAAAATGACGCCATAGAAAAAAATGTTGTGTCTGATGAGCATTTTCTGCTGAGAGAATAAAATTGAAGATCCGGAACACCTGATGTGGAATTCTTAGAGCACAGCTAAACTATAATATATATAGGTTTGACATCTTTGCAAAAGTTATTCATTCTGATGAGCATTTTCTGCTGCGAGATAAAACTCGAAGATCGGAACATCTGATGTGGAACTCTAAGAGCACAGCTAAACCATAACATATATAGGAATGACATCTTTGCAAAAGTTGTTCAGTCTGATGATTATTTTCTGCTGAGAGAATAAAATTCGAAGATTGAAACATCTGATGTGGAACTCGGAGAGCACAGCTAAACTATGGCATATACAGACATGACATTTTAACAAAATTTGTTTGGTCTGATGAGTATTTTCCGCCGAGATAATAAAAATCAAGGATCGGGAACATTCGATGTGGAAATCACTTTATACTAATATATTAACATAAGCTGGGAGTACCTCCACGCGGTGAAGGCGGTAACAGTTTGGGCCTTCTTTCGATGACGATAGTAAATCATTGAAAACTTGGCTTCACTGGCTAAATCTCCCATTTATGTATAATTATATATATTATAGATATGCCTTCGGGCTTATGTTATTTGAGTGTTTAATTTCCTTTTCCATTTATCTTCGTGACACGGTAGCCTACTCGGTAACACAGGGGAGCAGTCACTTAGATCTTAATTGCAAAGTTATTAAAGTACATTAATAACCATAACCATGCCACGAAAGAGGTCAAATCTTTCGCAATGTTCGAAAGGAGCTAAAAGATTGAAGATCATTAGATCCCAGGAATCGAATGAAGAACGCCAGGCAAGACTTGATGCTGACAACATCAGGCTGTATCTCGCTCCGCGGAAACTTCTTCGGATCGTGAAGCACGACTTAGCGCTGATCGTGAGCGTCATGCATTGTCTCGCGAGTCGGAAACGTTAACGGAAAGAGAATCACGCTGGAGTTCTCAGCGTATTCTCACGTCGACTTCTAGGTCTTTAGAGACCAGTGACGAACGTGAAGTGCGACTTACGGCTGATCATGATCGTCATGCATTGTCTCGCGAGTCGGAAACATTCACGGAAAGCGAATCACGCTTGAACTCCCAGCGTATCTACACATCCACTTATAGGTCTCTAGAAACCAGTGAAGAACGTGATGCGCGACTGACCGCTGATCGAGATCGCCATACATTGTCCCGCACATGCACGCAACAAAATCTTCAGAATCTATTAGAAAGTGAGAGAGAGAGAATTGCTGAAGTAGCCGCATGAGGAGACAGAAGAACAGCGCAACGAACGCTAAAATTCTGATCGACTTCGACATTCTCTCAACAGAATGTCGGTATCATCTGAAGAATCTGATGAGTCTCAAGAAATTGTCCTAAGGCATCTTCCCTGGGTTGATAAGGAAAAGAGTGCATTTACGTATACTCCAATGATTGACTAAGCCACATATGCTGCCCTTGGAGGTATGGTTGTAAATTGTTCTTTTTGTGAAGCTTCTAAATGGCCAAAATAAGCAAATGGTATGTGTTGCTCAGGTGGGAAAGTGCATATTGGTATTTTACAAAATCCTCCAGAGATACTAAAATCATTGCTAAAAGGTGACCATACACAGTCTAAACATTTCTTGGACAACATCCGTTCTTACAATAGTGCATTTCAAATGACATCTTTCGGTGCAAAACAGGTATCAGAAGGACCATTAGTAATGTTAACTAATTGATATTAATTTCGCTACATAATTTCGGAATGAAAATAATTCTACCTTTACCTATATTTTAATGAAGTTATAAACTACCCAGTCTACAACACTCAATATAAGTTATACCAAACTTAATTGAAATTCTTTATCGGTTTTGACTGATTTATTGGCTGACATATCAACGCACAGTTCAAACTCTTACCGAAATTCCTATCGGAACGAGAAAGGGACTGGATCCGCGTACGAAGTCGCGGGCAGAAGCTAGTATAATAATAATAATAATATCCCTGGACATTTCACACAGCGCCATCTAGTCCCAAGCTAAGCAACCTAATGCTTGTGTTATGGTAACAAGATGGCTGATAAACTACTTATATACATTTTTTTTTGTAAATACATACATATTATAGATAGAAAAATACCCAGACTCGGAACAAATACATGTAGGTCATACAAATATTTGTTCCGTGCGGGAATCGAACCCGCGACACGCAGCGTAGCAGTCAATCGGTTAACCACTGCGCCAACCGTGCCGTCAAATTCATTTTCATCATACATCTTTATTTTCATTTAAATAAGGTTGCTCTTGAGTTACTGCCTCTGACAGGTCTGTCAAAATCACTGTAATCTTTATTTTCGATACAATAGAGTGGCTGCTGTCAGAGGTAATATTACTGCATGGAAACGGACTGTACTCTAGTTTGTGTTTCTGTCTTTTTGTTTCGTTTTCTATTTATTTTTACTACCCGCTAAGCGATTATTGCTCTAAGAAGATCTAACTTAAGTGCAATAATTGCCTGGCGAGTCTCGTGTCTCCACGGGCGACTAACTCTCCTAGTATAAATAACCCTTAGAGGACTTTTTTACAACATACAGTGAAACTATACGGTATGTCTGAAAAAAATCTTCTTTTACGGGGCTGGTTACTGCCGCTCGTTATTTCGCTAGCGTGGCTTTTGTAACCCTGACTGTGGATAAGGTTTTTATTTTGGGCGATTCTCAGTGTTTATAGTGTGATTCGTGTAGGATAGTGTTGAAGAAAACGTCTGGATACTTGAAAAACTGTGGGTATAGTGAATTATCTCCTGATTTATTTGTACACACAAAAAAATACATTTAACACTACAAAACACACAATGGGCGGCCTTATCGCTTTCTGCGATCTCATCGTGGCAATCTAGGAATGGACAGCGATTGCGTAGACTTAAAAATGGGGATCAATCAAGCAACTCGGCTCATCGCAGTCCACTGCTGAATAGCACTGCTATAGAATATTATAATGATAGTTAATGCCGACTTCGTTTTCTTGAGACAAAGCAACTAATAAATTGTAAAATCGTTTCATAAATCTCCAATTTATCTAGTACAAATCCACACGAATTTTGCGTGCGTAAACGGTTTAATCTTAATTTTCTCTTTCTACGATAAATCTTGTAAACGATGTCCATCCATCTTCATATGAAGCATAAATTAAATCAGGACAGGGTAATATTGTTCTACATATTTCCATTACTTTTTATATTTTACGAAAGTATGGTAGATGGTACTTAATACTTTATCCGAAGTATATGCCTACCCCGTTTCATAAGAAAGAGTAATGTGAATTGTGATATAATGTACCTATATTAGGTTATAAACAAAATATGTGCGTACGAATATGATTAGTGGTAGAATTTCCTACGAGGAAGTTTATCCGAGAAAATAATACAACGATACTCAATTATGTTGACTGACTAACTAAATAATAGCAGCCGCACGGGTTAATCCAAGGTAAACTGAAACCATGAATTCAGCACATGATTCTAGACATAAGTCGGTTATAAACAAAAATCTGCTGTTTCATAGAAGAGTGACCTGAATATGTACGGAACAGGAATTTCGCTTTTTTGTTTTGGTTCAGAATCATGTACACTCACGAGCAAAAGTATGTTACACTCGGCTTTATTCAAAAGCGATTTACTCCTTTATTTTTTAATGACATTTTATATTGTTACGAACATAGCATTTTCGAACCCATAGGTTTATGTAATGTGTCGTATTTCAACAAAAATCGGAAAGAAAAGCGAAAATATCGCAATTTAAAGTTGCCAAGTGTTGACATATTGGTGCTCGTGACTGTACTAATAGGTTACGCGTCGATGTCTGCCATCCTGTTTAAATGAGACTTTTGAACACGATGGTTTCGGCAACACATAAGCAATGATCAGCCGGACTATTCTGTAAAATCTCACCGTGAAGACTTAGGTGAAGTGACCTGTCATTTCATCTGATGATATTGACAGCTCACACTGACATAGACAGCTCACTTCACCTAAGTTTTCACGAAGAAATTTTTACAGAACAGATTGGCTAGGGGTACCAGAGCATGCGCCATGTTATAAAGTCATGGTCCCATCATAATATCACAACCTAACGTTAACCAGAAACCACAAGGTTTCAAGTTTACAATGGGGTTGACAATCACACAAATGATAGATTTTATCGATGCAGCAATGTCAAGGTATAACATGAAAACATGTTTATGTTTTACCAATAATAAACAATTTTCCTTTTCACGTAATAGACGATGAATTAATGTAAAGGCACGTTCCTACAGTCGAACAAGCTAATTGGTATAAAGGCCGCTAGCATAGTCAGCCTATACTGTGCCCTGTGCGGGGACACAGGCCCCCTCTCGGTGAGAGGGAATGGGCCGTAATTTACCACGCGAGCCCAGTGCGGGTTGGTAGATGTCACATGTCTTCAAATATTTGTTTCTAGGGCATGCCGGTTTCCTCACGATGTTTTCCTTCGCCGTTTTAGAGAGCAGTAGTGATGAAATTATTTACACAAAGTAAGGTCTGGGTTTGAATACATGACCTACAACTCGTAAGTAGTGTCCGTTACTACTGGGCCACCACTGCTCACTCAGGCCACTAACTTACAACTTATTTTAAACTAGCTGCACCCCGCGGTTTCACCCGCATAAGTCTCGATTCCGTGGGACTATCAGGATAAAAAGTATCCTATGTCCTAATCCAGGTCATGGTCTATCCATGTGCCAAACTTCATCTAAATCCGTTCAGCCGTTTTAGCGCGAAAACGTAACAAACGCACATACAAAAAATAATTCGTTTAGACAATTTTGTGAGTGTGTTGAGTTGTTAATTATTATTTCCCATTACTATCATAAGCATGGTAAAGGCTTAAAGTAAAGTTATTACGCACACAATAAAATTGAATATTTGCAGTGTTGGCAAAAGATGAATATGTTTTGCCTGTATATCAAATAGCTTGTTTGAATGTACATACCTACATGTTGACTTGCAATTATTGCGTTAAAAATTATACCCTGAACGTTAACATAGTTCGGACACGCGAAGTGTATTGTTCGCTTCGAGTATCTACGTTGAAGTGATCATTAGTATTCCTGGGAAGTTATTTATAGGGGTAGTTAATTGTATTGAAACGTAGGTTTAAAGTACTTGTGATATTGTTATATTACCACTATTTTTTTTTAAACGTTGCCTCACTCTAGGAATTACTCCTGTATCGTGGGTGCGTTCGCAAACATTTAAACTCAAATACACAAACAGCTAGACCCGGAACAACTACCTGTAGGCAATACAAATATTTGTTCCGTGCGGGAATCGAACCCGCGACACGCAACGCAGCAGTTGATCGCTCAGCCACTGCGCCAACCGTGTCGTCACTATTACACCTTCCATGTCATCATCATTATCATTGGCAGCTTTGTGCGACCCACTGCTGAGTATAGGACTACTTCCCTTTTGTACCTACCATGTAGCTTTCGCTAAAATGTTGGGGTGCAACACTATTATCTATAAATCTGCTTACCCCTATCGATGTTATATGACTTTTAAAGCGTGCTCTTCTAGCTTTTCACTGGTGTTCTTTTGTAGTAACTGACATTCTTCTAAATCTATATCATAACTATATAGAAAAAGACATTTTCAAATCCAACCGGTACCTAGTTTCAGAGATTAGCACGTTCAAAAAAACTCTTCAGCGTTATTATTAGTATAGATTACATAAAACCCGCCCCCTCTAATCTTTTAAACCCCGTATGAAAATATTAAACATTGAAAACTCGATGGAAATTTTCATAAACCCGTCGCTTGCCAGCTTATTAGACTGATATTTGACGTGCTGTCGACACCGTATATTGTGACGTCACTAGAAACCTGTCGAGGCTAGTCGCGATAAAATACTAGCAGAAGTTTCATGAGATAGATTGCGATAAAGCTTATGGATACAAAATCGTTCACACACACATTCTCGACAATGTGTGTATCAAATAAAAATAAACATTTATACAGGGGTGAGGATCAGCGGTACTTAAAAGAACACTCGCTCTTTTTGATCCGATTCAACCTGTCCCTTGCTGCCCTCTCCCAGCGACGCACTAAGCCAAGGCCCACAGGGGGTGCCCTTAGTTTTAAGTCGCTTAGCTTATACGTTTTATGCACTGGCTGGCGACCTTAATTTGTTAAGGCATTCGAAGGATAGTCCGGTTAAGCGACCTTTAGGTTGACCTGCGAGAATGGAAATACCTAAAAAAAAAACTTGAGAGGTATCAAGGGAAACCCGGATGGAACAAAGTATAACTGGCTTGCTTTCTATAAGAGAGAGAGAGAGACAGACAGAGAAACACGCGCACGCCGCACGGCTTACAACTATAGCAAAAAGTGGCGTTCCAACTTTTGGTCTTAAATTTTTCCGTCTAGCCCCCTTTCGCAACGCGCGATAAGGAATTTCGTTCCAAAAACTTGCACCTTTCATGATTGTTCATAGTGCTATGTGACATTGAATAATCGAAAAGGTTGAATGTGTACCTACATACGAGTACTGCTATTCGTCACGCTAAATAGAAACGAAAGTTTGCACATACGAACCAATTAAAGAATTTTCAGCACCTCTCTCCGTGGCAAAACTTTCCAACCTCCTTCCCTATCACTAGTTAACACGTGTAGAACTTCTGCTGTTATCACGTTATACCACGTGTCGGTGCACCTGCCTCTGCGACTGAATATTTGATCCTAACTAAGTAGCTCCGTCTGCTTGTTAGTTTACGGCTCTTCGTGTAGAATAGTTAGATGCTTACATTGTAGGGAGTCGTAAAAAGTCTAAGTTGTTTTGCTGGTTACGTGCTGTGCAGTTTCGTACTTTTTATTTTGTTTACTTAATTTTCAACCTCAACAATGTAAGGCGAATGTAGTTTTTTAAAGAGATTGTGGGACCAGAAAAATATTAAAAAGAATTTTAGTGCCAAAATTAAGTGTACGAAATCACGCTACACTTTCTAGAATCAGTCTGGATAAACCCATTTCATAAAAATATTTGTTCGTAGACGTACTTAAAGCAATTTTATGGGACCGTACCATGAACATGCTTAAAGTTTTAAATTAGAAACAAACCCCAAGCGGTTTGAAAAAGTTAACCCTAAATACGAAAACCGCCATAAGAAGTTATAACAATTTCAAGACACACACGAATTATAAATAGCAACAGGTCTTCTTACCCCAGCACCCTTATTTGGAAGTACCATGAATACTTGATCGTTTTTTAATGGTTGAACCCGATAGCATCTTTATATTGCCCACAAGAAGGGTTGGATTCGACCAGACTTTGTAATCATTATGGTCACTTTAAGCAGCCGTCGAATATGCATTGAGTTTCACAGAGTTAGCTGAAGTGGCAGGGGTCGGTTTTCAATATAATTGTGGGTTTCTGTTATTAAGTAAAAGTTGGAGTTGATTACTCAAAAGAAAATGTATTATACGATTAGGTTTATTATTTGATTACTTGTATACCTAGTGGTATCTACGTAATATTATATTCAAAAGTAGAAATAATACTTTGTTCATGCTAAATGCAACGTTTGAATATATTATAGCAATTGTAATAAACATATTTTGTTCTTTGCACTTACATTAACTTATTTAGCTTAGTAATAGGTGCTTAACAGTTGTGTGATATATACATAATGAAACCCTCACATTTGGTCCAGAAAACGATGAAACAACACTGAAAACACCCCTCATTTGCGTACCTGTTCAAATAAACAAAAAAAAATCATCAAAAATCGAGCAGCAGCACATTTACCCCGTTTGTTTTCAACCTCAATTTTGGACCTGTTCATAAACTTCAAAACATTCTGGTTTTAATCAAAACTCTAGAGATTTAACATCGTTTGACATGTTAACAATCCGCAAACCTTTGAATTAAACATGTTGGGACACAAAATGAAACAATCTGCTGTTTGCATATTTCGCGACGAGATTTTTCTCGTGACACCAACGCGAATTTAAATTAAACTTCACCTACACGTACAGGCTGAATTTTTTGGGATGGGGTTTTAGGGCGAATGCTGAAACTAAGATATACAAAAGAGCAAGGTAGTCAGGGAAACTATGTGCTCGATTTTGAAGAATAATAAAACTGCATTGTTAGGTACCTCTTTATAAAAGTGAGGTGAAGTGAATTTAGTCATTTCACCTGATGCTAGGGATTGACACTATTGAGATCTCATTTCACCTAAGTTTTCACGGTGAGATTTTCATAGAATAGATCGGGGAAATTCGCGTAGTTTTAAGAACGTTCACATTCTGAAGGCCAATTCTGGTAATTGAAAACGTCCAAAAACTTGTCGAAATGTACGGAAATTAAAGGTATTTATGACAGATTGAGACTGAGATCAGACTGTGAACGTTCTTAAAATTACGAGAATTGCCCCTCTGATCTCAGTCTCAATCTGTCAAAAATTTCCCTACATTTTACATACAAGTTTTTGACATTTATTTGTCGCCGAGATGAGACTGCGACTAAATTTTGAACGTTTTAGATTACTAGAATTGGGCTTCTGGTCTTTTTTGCGAATAAGGAACACCCGGTATCCGGAAGGTAAAAATGTAAATAATTAGCAATAAAACTACGTGATTTCAGGTCGTAATACGGCGTCTCCTGATTATCTGTACCACGAAATTGTAATGTGGGGTCTTAAGGAAAATGGCGGTTGCCTTGAGTTGGCTTAAATGTGTATATTATTAGAGTTCTTGACATAATTATGGGAGAAAAATGCGGTAACCTTGGAGCATCTTTTGAAAGGCTTTGTTTTCTGCACAGCGAGCTTTTGTGCTTTTGTTAAGATAAGGTTTTTCCCATAAAGGAGCACATCACAGCATCATTGTCATCATCCACAGCCTGACTTCACTCACTGCATAGGCATAGGCCTTTCTTTTCTTTTGCCAATCACTACGCTCCTGTGTTAGCCTCATCCAGGCTTCACACATAAAAATGTTTTCAGGTTTATCACAGCACAATCCATACATCTTATAAATTGATGTCGATTTTCGTGTCTGTCTGTGTGATCGCGTTAACGCAACGGATATGAATGTGGTTTTTTTCCATCATTTAGAGAATTTATTCCACAATCTTTATGTCTATAATATATTTAACTTAGATATAATAAAGAAATCTTAATTTTGTATTTGTTCCGAGTATGGGTGTTTTTCTATCTGTAATATGTATGTATTTACAAAAAAAAAATGTATATAAGTAGTTTATCAGCCATCTTGTTACCCTAACACAAGCATTAGGTTGCTTAGCTTGGGACTAGATGGCGCTGTGTGAAATGTCCAGGGATATTTATTTTATTTATTTGTGTAAAGTCGTAAAACCATGGGAAGCAAGCTGGGTCGCTAGTATTGTAGTATATTCAATTCTGTAACCACGGCTTAGGTAATCTTTCATTGCTTACACCATTCACATTGAGTATGTCTACAAGACTGTCACTGACTGCGAAAGTGATGCCAACAAAACTGCTGAACCTTCACTAATCCGTATAAAACAAATGACGATACTATCAGCAGCAGTAGTAGTAGTACCAGCACCAGTAAGTTCCCAGTAATTTGTCCAAGTAGGAAAGCAAATTAAAATGCGATAAAACTTGCCGATCCTTTCGACCCTCTTCCCGACTTACAGGAAAACTTCTGTAGGCACGATTGCTTACCAATAAGGAAACTTTTACTTCTTCCTAGTAGGTAGGTAACGGTTCATGAAGGTAAAAGTCGAGGAAGCTATTAGATAAAGAAACTAGTTTTGTTTTTATTTGCTCTGTGTTATTCTCTAGTGTTATTGGTAAGAAAATTTGTTATGATTTTGCAACTGAAAGAAATCGGCTAAGGTTTGTAAATACCTATAGAAAATAAAACTTTTCGGATTAGCACTATTCCAATAGTTTTATTAATTTGCAATATTTATGTACCAAATCAGCATATCGAAGACCACTGCTGGACACAGGGCTCTCCCAGGCTGCGCCACAACACCCTGACCTCCGCCATCTGCATCCAGTCTATCCCAGCCACCTTCTTCTATTAGACCAGCTAGATAGCTGGGTGGCATCCCATGCTACGCTTGGTGATACGTGGTCTCCACTTAGTACGCAAAATACGCGCATTGAAGTGGAGTTGCGGACACCAGCCCGTATTATCTATTACGTGGTCTCCACTGCGAGAATCGTCTGGTCCACCGGCTATCGGTCCTTCGACAAACATGGCCAACCCACTGCCACTACTGCTCGCTTACTCTGCAAGCTATGTCGGTAACACCGGTTCTTTTCGCGACAATTTCATTTCTAATTCTCCTTCAAAGAAACTCCGAGCTTATCCGCTTTCACAGCGCGCTGACCGACCTTGAATTTGTGGACTGTCAGTGTCCACATTTAGGCTCCGTATGTCGTAACGGTCAGGACGCACTGGTTAAAGATTTTAGTCTTCAAACATTGCGGGATAGGCGACGAGAAGACTAGATAAAGTTTCCCAAACGCTGCCCAACCCAACTGGATCCTTTTGTCGGCTTCTATCTCAAAGTTGTGTCTACCGAGCTGGATGACTTACCTTAGGTAGACATACTCCTTCACAATACAAAAAAATTTTGTTTAATACCACGCTACCGATTTGGGGCAACTTGTAATGATGATTGTGTTGAGAATAATAAATAAATAAAAACTTCTTCCCTTCGATGTGGATGGTAATCGGCAAGACTTATGAATGATGACACAAAGTCATATTTTATGTGTAAAACGAGAATATTAATGTAAGATCAGAATTATTGCAGGCGTGTGCGCTGTGAAAATATAGAAATCGAATTCTTCAGGCTACTATTACATATAATGTGAACTGTAACTTAAATAACCTTCTTGTCTTCAATGCCATCTTCTCCCATTTTCTTTAAAATGACTTTGACGATTTCTAAAGCGTCTTTACTACATATTGAAATTCCAGTTTAGTTCGCATTTATTTTAAAATCGATATTTTCAGAAAAATCGTTTAGCGTACTTTAGGGATTATTTTGAAGAAGCAAGATGAAATGGCTGACATGAAATGAAATTAAATTCTTTCTTAAGATTCATATCGTAGAGCTCTCAAAATATTTATTTTATAGTGAAACATTTTACATACGAAAATTCCGTTTCAAATATTTTCTGTAAAACAAGGAAGTTTTTGGTCTGGACCAGGTGCTTCTTGACCCAATATTGTATATTGCCAAGCAACGTCTGCTGTTTCTAGATGAGAATGCTCTTCTATGCAATAAAGTAAAATGCCAGACAAGGTTTTGTAAAACAGCAATAGATACTTTACTCTATTTAAAAAATAGAGGGTTATATACCATTCTGCGATGTTTACATTTTTTATAATAAAGATAGAAAATTTTAATAACTTTTATTTCATGAAGCACAATTTTAATTTTAGCTCACCAAGCCAATGTTTTCGATTATCTTCAAAACAAATGGCGCCTACTAGGTTTACTGAATCTACTTACCTAGATGTAAAATAGTATTAAATTAAATACATCCCTAGTATACAGGCTAAACTTACGCACATGTCTAAGCACAAACATAAATATTTAAAGTCTATCGCCTGGAAGGGTTTAATGGTGCGTGCACACTCCTATAAATTTCCTCGAAGGTCAGGGTTTTTCTTCTTTTTTTTTCATAAAGTTTATGTAGGTCTTGATTTTTTTTTTATCTTACATTTCTTTCCTACCTGTAATAAAAATTAGACAAATACATATCTACATACATAAACGCACGCCTTCTTCTCATGGGGATAGACAGAACGCCACCTGCTACAATCCTTACATACTCTTTTTAATTCATTTACGTTCATACAACTGGCCACACACGCACGCCGATTGCGAGTACTATGCACCTGACTTTACTGAAGAACATCACCAATATAAAAAAACAACCAGAAAAACGATAAAGAAAAGGATTTCTTTTTCTTGTCTTTATAATATGTGTTCATAAATAGTTAAATTAAAAAAAAAAGAGAAAATAATTGTAATGAATGTTCATGAATAATTGTAATGCAGTTGCCCGCCAGACACAACACCCGTCTGGTCGGAAGATCCTCCCTTTTCTACGGAGGATGAGTGAACTTTACACCCTGTTCCTCATATCTCTATACTAACATTACTTGAGCTTGTGTACCAGCTAATACGTAATACCACTAATGCCACCGCAAGACGATCCCACTTGAATTCTTAGTGCTAAGTGAAAGCACTAAATGCATTAGCCTCATCAGTTTGTACACACGTACTCGCATAGTTTTGAAAGTGAGGCTTTTGTACAGTCAGCATTAGGTTAATGAACATTCTGTAACATGGAAAATGGTTACTTCATTTTGTTGCGTATTGTACTGAAGGGATGTTAACTAAGAGATGTCAGCACGAACTGACGGGGTCCGCTAGGGCCGATGCCGCCAGGTCTGCGGGTTGTTCGAAAGAGATACCGTGGCCCCTGGCCCAGGCAACTGAAGGAACACGGGTGGGTTTTAGTCAGTAAAAGTCTGACACGCCCTTTCGCTCAGCCCAGAGCGGGAGAGGTCATTTGATGATTTCCCACCCAAAAAAAGGGATGTTAACTACTTTTTTATTCGTTGCTTCACTTGCTTATAAAAGATCAATTTTTAAACAACCAATGGACCCCAAATGCTAATTACAACCCTTTGGTTGTAATTACTTTTGATCATAGCTTCTAAAGTAGGGAAGTAAGTAATAAGATAGGAATTCCCCATTATTTTGGACACCATTGACTTACGGTGCAAGAGAACAATAATCTGAAATCACCAATCGATAGGTATGTTACGTACCTAATTAGCAAGCGTGTTGACCAAATCTCAAATCGCTTCTACTGTGAAGAGACCTTTGCTTTGCAGTGAGACAGTTTGACTTTAGATGCTCATACACACGCAGCCGTATATTTGAGCACCGTACGCAAACAGTTGAGTACGGTGCTGAAATACACGAGCGGCATGTTGTCGACGGCCGCAATTGCCTCTGTCGTCGACGCATGTCGCTCGTGTGTATGCACACTTATTAGACATTTACTCACTTGTCATCAAAAGGGCTATAGAGATACAGGAGCACAGGATACCTATGGCTATAGGATGGCTTCGTGGGTACGAAGGAGTCTCAAAAACTATCAAAAACAAGAACAAAAAAACCGGCCAAGTGCGAGTCGGACTCGCGCACGAAGGGTTCCGTACCATTATCTATAAAAATCACGTCTGTTGTATGGGAGCCCCCCTTAAATATTTATTTTATTTTATTATTAAAGTAAAAATAAAACTGAGTATTTTGTGAATATTTCAAGTGCCTATCTGTTGCCATTATTGATATCGAGCAAAAAAGGGCAAAAAAATCGCGCTTGTTGTATGGGAGCTCCCTTAAATATTTATTTTATTTTGTTTTTAGTACTTATTTGTTGTTATAGTGGCAACAGAAATACATAATTTGTGAAAATTTCAACTGTCTAGCTCGCGGTTCTTGAGATACAGCCTGGTGATAGACAGACGGATAGACAGCGAAGTCTTAGTAATAGGGTCCCGTTTTTACCCTTTAGGTAAGGAACCCTAAAAATGGAGCTAACTATATTGTGCTTGCTGTGAATTCGGATTTGATAGAAACCAAAGCGAGTGGGTTCATTTATTTATTTTAAAAGAAACATTTACATTTATAAAAAGAAAAGAAAAAAAAAAACAGAACAGAAAAATAGGTACAGAGGTGATGCTTATTTCATAAGAAATCTCTTCCAGCATACCTGCGATAGGATAATAGATAGAGAAATATATACAGCGTTTATTTGTAAACGTTTCAATGAAATCTGTGCGATTTAGCTACAACATTAGTATGTTGTAGCTAAATCGCACAGATTTCATTGAAACGTTTTAAGCGGTTTTAATCCGCTTTGTCGAATGAAAAAGGTCGTACTGAAAAAATATGGAAATGAAAGAAAAAAATATGAGCGTAATCCCTGTTATTTGATATGGGATATTTTTAGCTATCTGAAAGTAAATATTTTTCATCAATCTGGTAGTAATCTGCTCGCTCTTTCATTGTGAAAATGATAGTTTAAAAATGGTCCTTCGGCCCACGATAAAGTACACCGAACAATTTTATGTTGCTTATTTTACTTAGTCTAGCTTTGTAGCAGCCTTGCAGCATTTTATGAGAGTGATATTAAATAGTTTTGGAATACTAAAACAGCTAAGATGTTCCTTATTTATACACATCCATTTAATCACGATTACAATCTTTAACTAAGGAAAATCAATCAAGAACTTACTACTATAACACACAATAAATAAGGACAACGCCATAATAATATACATAAGTGAAATGGAAACCATCTGAACTCGAGCGTATGTTCCTCCTAAACTACACGCCATCCCTCCATAATACATGAGTCGTTCCTTGTTAGCAAGCAAAATGGTGCCATCCGGCTCCTCCTTACAAATTGGTACCTTTGTATCTATAAACAACAAGTTCCATGACCTTTGAGTCGCAATATACATTTTCCTTAGGACCCTCGTAAACGTCAGGTGCATTAAATTATTTACTTTTTATCGTATTTACGTCGTTTCGGAGGCATTGTATACGCAGGAATTCAAGTGATACATTTCCCCTATCTAAAAAAAAATGTAATAATATTTTAAAAAAAACGGTTTTTTTTTAAATATTTTTTTTATATTGCAGCATTATGCTGAGATAGGAACTTTTTGGCCTTACACAGGTCTTTTTTTTTCTTGTTTGTGGGAGAAGGCATATCTGTCTCTCGTTAGCATCAGGCATAATTTAATTACTGTGGGCGTACTATGGGTAGTGTTGGTTATTACACAATAGAAACACGGTTTACAGTTCAAATCAGATTATAATTTACGAACCAGTTAGTCACACTAGCGAATCACATACACACACAACTCAACGATACGGAACGCGCGACAGTTTCCATCCACATGTTGTTCGTACGATGCCCAATGTTTCTATATCTCGAGTGCTCTGCTCATACCGCTTTTTGTAGATGTTGCTCTCGTCTCCCCACGAACTCAGGCTAGACTCTGTCTAGCGCCACGAGATGGCGCTAACGTTCCGAATAGTCAAACGAATGATTCCGATTTTTCTTGTATATTTTCTTGGTTGTTTTTAATGTTAATTTTGTTAGTTTTAATGCTTCTTTTTACTGTTTGTCTTTTCTGTGTGTTCCAAATAAAATTATTTTTCTTTCATTCTTTATTTGGGTTTTATATTGGTATAGACGCCAGCAGGTCAAGCTACCCGAAACTGTCAAATTTTCCCAATCAACCTTGAACCTTAATTCTTTAGCGATAAAGTTGAAAATCTATTAAAGAAATTTGACAGATTCTAGTAGCTTGATGTGCTGGCGCCTGTACATTATTTGTCCATAAAATATAAGGACAAAAGAACAAATTATTTTCGCGAATAATATTCCGTAAGCGAAATCAAAATACCTGAGATTGTAATAAGTGTACCAGTTACATGCAAAGTAGCTAATCGTGACGTCATCTTATTCCATTTATCATTTAAAGAAATCTTTTATTTCCAGGAGCGCCTGAGCCAAGAGGAGGTGACGCGACTCAGCGACGTGCGGAACTTGGTGAACCAGTTGTATGAAGCGCTGAATGTGCGCGAACACCAAGTAAAGAAGGAAAGGGAGTTGAAAGCGCAGCTTGAGAAGCTGTCTACTGAGCTGCAGCCGCTGGAGGAGGTAAGGTCCTTCGTAAATTGGAACGGTTTTCTCCAAGATAAAGAGGTGTTTTTCCTCTAGCCCTCGTATTTGAGCAAAGTTCTCAAATGATTAGTGAATTTTGAAGTGGCATTGATATTATTCGACTGTCTCGGTGATATGCTTGCCGCAAAACCACATTGACATGAAAATAACCCTACTGCCCTTTGTACAGTCACGAACTAAAGTATGTATACACTCGGCTTTATTGAAAAGCGATTTACTCCTTTATTTTTTAATAAAATTTTATGTTGTTACGAACCTACATAGCATTTTTGAACCCATAGGTTTATGTAATGTGTCATATTTCAACGTTGCATACGTTATTTCACGAAAAAATCGCAATTGAAAGTTGCCAAGTGTTGACATATTGGTGGTCGTGACTGTACACCACACGGTTTCTTTACGGCTTTACGGCTCATAAAAAAACGGGTCCGTCAACAAGGTTCCATAGTGGTCAATACAACACTGATGACCGCCGATGCCTATACAAGACTAATAAACCTTAGTTTTTGACGGCAACAAAAGCGTGTGTACAAAAGGCCTACCAGTTCCCACATCTTAAAATATACCAGTGAAAATAAGAAAAATAAGTAGTGTGACTTTTAACTTAGATGCCCTTGAACCTAAAGACATTGTATTGCCTAAAAATCTAGGTCTGACATTATCTAGAAGCAGATTTTTTAAATTGTTATGTTCCCTAATCTATTCTCTGCCTTAAATTGCACCTTCGATCAATAATAGTACTAGATTCCCGATAAACGCTTCAAAAACGGCCCAAAAATAAGACCACAAATACTTTTGTGGCCTTATTTCAAATTAGTATGTTTTTAACTTTATTACTTAGACTTTAAGTTTCATTTTAGAATAAATGACTGAAAATTTAAAAATAGAATGATTTTATTTTCAAGCGACATTTTAAATATATTTTGCAATGGTAATTAAACTTTATGTTTAAGCATTAAGGTTTATAATAAACTGAAGTTGTATATTATTAAACTTTTTTCTAAGAAATGTAGATGTTTACGTGTGTGCAAACGTGGCCACTGACTGACTGATTTTTGTTCCTGATCCTTAATCTAGTACTATTATTGATCGAAGCATTGCACTGACAAAGAACGCGAATTTTTAAATCATTCTTACCTGCTCTGCCTCGATGCACAGCCTCGTTGGTCCAGTGGTCGCAAGGGCTACTGCTGACCATGAGGTCCTGGGTTCGATTCCCAGGTAGAGCAATGTGATATCGGGTTCTTCAATCAGGAATTTCTCAGTAGCAGCCGGGAGTCTTGATTTTACCCGGTCGATGGCAATAGTCGCGATCCTTATTACATGGGATTTAAACATAGCTGGCGAAATATGGCTGTACTAAATACACCTCTGCTTAACCCTTCGGAATTACAAGCGTGATGTTACGTCTTACCTTTTCCTTATTAACTTTCCAGAAACGCTTGAGCCTCGAAGTGGAGACAACCCGTCGTACCTCAGCTCTGACGTGGGTTGGTCTAGGACTAATGGGTGTTCAGTTCGGGGTGCTAGCCCGCCTGACCTGGTGGGAGTACTCCTGGGATATCATGGAGCCGGTCACCTACTTCGTTACTTACGGCACCGCGATGGCCACATATGCTTACTTCGTTTTGACTAAACAGGTGAGGTTGTTTGTTGACTATACTTCTACGGCACTTCTGGTATGGAAGGAAAGACGGGTTGTACCGACCCCAAATAAATTGCGATAAGGACAGGATGGTGATATTACGGTGCTTCTAAACTCTTTCTCTCTCTTTTTATAAAAACGTTGCCCTACACTAGGAATTTCTCCTGTATCGTGGGTGCGTTTACAAACATTTAAACTCACATACACGAACAGCCAGACCCGGAACAACTACCTGTAGGCAATACAAATATTTGTTCCGTGCGGGAATCGAACCCGCGACACGCAGCGCAGCAGTCGATCGCTCAGCCACTGCGCCAACCGTGTAATACCAACTGCAAAGTATGGCTGTAATAGATTGCCAGCAATCTATTAGGCTCAGTGCTAACAGCTCCGACTTGCGAGTTGTAAGTCGTGGGTTTGAATCCAGGCAGGCGTTTCACTTTGTGTAATTTATTTCATCATCACTGCTCTCAAAACGGTGAAGGAAGACATCGTGAGGAAACCGGCATGTCCTAGAACCAAAAATTCTAAGACATGTGATGTCTATCAACCCGCGCTGGGCATGCGTGGTGGATTACGGCCCACTCCCTCTCACAGAGGGAAGGCCTGTGTCCCTGGGAACGTTATAGGCTGATTACGCTATTTTATCTAAAAATAATTACTTTTGCGGATGGCCAGTTTCAGTTTTATTTTTTTAGTTTCAGTTTTATTTTCTTAAATTGTAACTAACGACGACGACGACTATTGTATTGACGGTACGGTTGGCGCAGTGGTTAAGCGATTGACTGCTGCGCTGCGTGTCGCGGGTTCGATTCCCGCACGAAACAACTTTTTGTATGACCTACATGTATTTGTTCCGAGTCTGGGTGTTTTTCTATCTATAAAATGTATGTATTTACAAAAAAAAAAATGCATATAAGTAGTTTATCAGCCATCTTGTTACCATAACACAAGCATTAGGTTGCTTAGCTTGGGACTAGATGGCGCTGTGTGAAATGTCCAGGGATATTATTATTATTATTAACTTATCTTTCCAGGAGTACGTGTTACCCGATGTTAAGGATAGACAGCACCTGTTGACTCTGCACAAAAAGGCGAAAAAGATCGGACTCGACATCAACCACTATAATAATCTCAAGGACGAGGTGAGCACGACCCAAATTATTCACTTTATCTTAATTACTCCCCTTAAGTTCTTTTATGGCCGATTCGTATAATTAACGGATCGTTATTGGTTAAAATTAAGACGCTTGAATCTTTAAAAATGATGAAGCAAAGACCTCGTAGCTTAGCATAGTAGCTCCTGTCAAATTGAAGTATCACAGGTAAAATTAGCTTATACACCAGGGTCAGGACCAAATTTTGACTACGCTTTATAAAATATACATGTCCTGCTAAACTACATAAGAATACTTATTATGGTCGCTGTGTTTTTTTAACGTAACCTATCATTTATAATTTAATATTAATAAAGCCTCATAAACACTAGTAATCGTTTTAATAGATAATAGCACAATGAACATCGTTATTATAATAAATTTATACAAGGTAATATTACATACATCCCAAAATTCTTTCCGTTGTAATACTCCTGTTGTGCGACACCATTATTTTGAAACCTACAAACCTATGATAGAAGTTTCTTGGCTATTTAGTATGGCAATGACCATGAATTCCGGATAAGCCACCATGTTGTTTTACTGTCATTTTAGCATTTTGTTTGTATCGTCAGCGTCATTCCGTTGTGATTTCCGTTTTGCAAATACGTCAAAAATTTGGTCCTGACCCACCAATCTATTTATATGCCCTTTGGCAATAAAAAATGCTACCATTGATAAGCAAAACGATTCGTTTTTGTTTATTGGAATCGAGTATTAGTAGAGTTATTATTGAAAGGAACATTGGTAGATTTTCTTAGGCAGTCGTGTCAGGCATATTTTAGTTTGAAAATTCGTGGTTCGTTTTAACGCTAGTTATAATCTTATTTTGTTTGACGCCTACTATTAAGAGGGTGCACACAGGTCCACTAGCGCCACTCCTTTAAAAAAATATTATCTCGTGACTGAGAAGGAATTATGAAAATCTGTTCAATCAACGACCTCGGTAAATGTGTCTAGAATTTTCTAATACCTTTTATAAAATTTCATATTGAGACACGAAGCAACAAAATTTGATCTAAAGAAAAGCGGCCACATTCCTATATGTCGTATTTAGTTTCATAATTCGTTTTCAGTCACGAGATAATATTTTTTTAAAGGAGTGGCGCTAGTGGACCGTTGTACAGGCTCTTAATAATATAGCATCACTTTAAAGCACTTGGTCCATTTCTAGTGTCAGGCAGTGGCAGACATGTGTTAACCCCTTAATGAACCAAAAATGTCTGAACACTGTCCTTATTCAAGGCTGTCCTCGTCTGAGGAAACTGCCATCTCTTAAATGGTGGTCGAAAGTGATTTTATCAGAACGTTAATTGTTAGCACCGTTTACATACCACAATCTAATCCATTACAGGTAGCAAAATTAGAGAAAGACCTGGGCCGTCTTCGTGACCCGCTTCACATCCATCTCCCACCTGCCATTGGAAAAGGGGGAGATAGTAAGCGCTCCCCCCTCACGAAAATAAAGGACATGCTGGAGGAGACCAGCAAGAAGATGAAAATCACGTAATATTGGCTGAACTTCCTGCGCCTGGGCACCAAACGGTAAGGCGCGGTACTACGGTTGTATAGGGATAATATAATGCTTGTTGATAATATATTGTAACTCGCTTGCTCGTGTGCGATGGGGCCCGTTGAAGTGGTAAATAGTTTTTCGATTAAATAATTTTAAGGTCGTTTTGTTTAAGGAATGTCTATAGTTTTGTATCTTAAACCATGTCTCCTGCGCGTGTTTTTTTTTTAAAAAGAATTACACAAAAAACCTCTCACATAAACAATTGTTTTCATACACAAGCTGTCTCCTGCGTATTAAAATATTTTTAGATTAATGTCAACTATCCATAAGAAGACACTATAACCTCAAAACCTGTGTCAGTTGGAATTAGCTTTCAAAATACTGGAGCGGTATCTACAACGCCACATGCGAACAACGCGTCATACTGACGTCACGCAAATCCTGCATCTCGCAAGCAGAGTTTACCGCGCAATTAGCATAGATACAATTTCCCAACATCAATCGTTGGGCAATAGCCCGCCAGACACAACACCCGTCTGGTCGGAGGATCCTCCCTTTTCTATGGAGGATGAGTGAACTTTACACCCTGTTCCTCATACCTCTAAAATACTAAATGCTAAGTATATGTGCGCGGTGCGCGTGGCGGTTAATAATGAAACAAACCCTTCATCAGCGCAGGGAATGTTTTCTATGCAGCTCGGAAAACAAAAACATCGTGTTTTCAAACACTCATGTGTATGGCCCTAACTCTTTGTTTTGAGGTTTTTGTGTAATGTTTAGAAAAAAACACCATATTGTTAACTTCAGATACATACCTTACTTTATAATTATTTATTATTCCAATATCATTATTTTATCAACGCGCTGACATCCACACGAGTATTTTGTTTTTTGTAAGTTAAACTGTTGTAAAATCGTACTGAAATAGTGGTTGATTAATTTGTCACGAATGTACTCGTATGTTATTATTATTAACTATGTATACAAAGTCCATAGAGCAGTTGTTTGTACCTTAAGAACCAAAGTGAAAATATTATCTCTTGCCTTAATTTGAGTTTAGCAAAATATACAAAAAATAGTTGATTGTATTTTTCTTTCATTTAACATTTTTAGGGCTGATTTTTTAATCGACAGATAATTCTTATTCGTGGAATTAAATTGACGTCTGACAGATTTTGGAAGAACTGTCAAAAATTCAAAATTATTCCTCAGATAAAATTTTATCCGAGGAATAATCTGGCGTTGGAAAAATTAGCCCTTAGTTAATTATACATTTAGGTTTTTACTAGTTTTAAATATGCTCAGAAAATGGTTTCCTAATTTAATTAATATTTATTTATTTAGTAACAAAACATTGATTTTAGCGTTTCTGTTTGAGAATGTGCAATAAACTAACACTGCAATATTATAGTGCCAATGAATTAGATATTCAAATGTTAAACTTCAGGTGTGTGGTTTATTTTGTAACATAGTTTTACGAATTCTAGTCTTTTAACAAATGTTCTTTGTAGATCGTTTTCTAAGTTTAAACGCGCAAAAAGCACTATGCTAAAAGAAATGAGAACCCATTGGTTCGCTTGTGGTCGACAAATCATCCTGGCATGGGTGAAAAGTTTTAATAGAAAAAAAATGGCGATTTAGTTTTTTTTTTGACAGTATTTTAAACCCTGTTATTAAAACATAACTTATGTTAAGAACCAGATAAAAGCATGTAAGGAAGAAATAGATTTTTTATTGTTCATTTATTTATTTCTTATCAAACATATTTTATAGCACTGTGTGACCTATAATAATAATATCCCTGGATATTTCACACAGCGCCATCTAGTCCCAAGCTAAGCAACCTAATGCTTGTGTTATGGTAACAAGATGGCTGATAAACTATTTATATACATTTTTGTTTTTGTAAATACATACATATTATAGATAGAAAAACACCCAGACTCGGAACAAATACATGTAGGTCATACAAATATTTGTTCCGTGCGGGAATCGAACCCGCGACACGCAGCGCAGCAGTCAATCGCTTAACCACTGCGCCAACCGTGCCGTCGGGCCTCGTCGGACCTATACCCATTTAAGTCACGCTGTTCTGTGACTTAAGTAGTCTATTTTTACACAGAAAAGCGAAAATTAAGTAAGGGTTTAGGTCACACAGTACTATAAAATACTACACGATACATGTGACTTAGGACCTAGGGGCCGTCTCCACGAGCGAGAGTATCGCGGCGATATTGTCGTCGTGGCAAGTATTTCTATACACTCTCTTAGACCGTGTCTCCACACGGCGATATCATCGCGGCGAGAATTGGATGGCGCGAAGATAATATCGCCGCGATTCTCTCGCTCGTGGAGACGGTCGCTTAGTCTATTAATGCTCGGCGTTCAGTACCCTCGCTACGCTTGGGCACTAATTTCACGCAGTGCAGTGATGGACTAAGTCACACATAACGTAATGTACTATTTTTCTGGCTTTTACGCTACGCTATTATTACGTGTTACAATTAAAAATGATTGTCTTATCAGAACTATATTGTACTAACCCTTTCTAAGTACATTATTGTAATGTATAAAATCAATATTTTCATACATTTTGTTGAATACTTACTTCTCTTAGTTTTAAGCTAAGTAATTGCACAAATAGTTTTGTTTAGTTAATGGTCTTAGGCTTGTTAGTTTGATTGCATAATGTTGCCAATGGTTTTAATTAAAATTTACTGAACATGTCGTGTATTTAGTGGCTAACATGTCCAAATAGTACTAATTTCCCCAAATCTATGTAGATCTACCTGAATGTACGTAATTAACATGAATGCTCTGTAGGTTTTCGACTAAATCCTGTAATTTAATTTTTGAGATCCACTAATTCTTAGAAGAAGTAAACGAATGGCTTTGAGAAGCAGTATCTAAAGCGCTCATTCGTTTTGTTCTTTAATGAGTACACGCGGCATTAACCCTTCGTAAGGCCGGAACGTGGAGCCACGCGAGAAACAATTGCTTATTAAATATTTCTGTAAGGCATTCAACCGGTTATAGGATCAAAACATGATTTAAAAATAAACAATTCAAAATACGATTAATTTATCTACTACAGGTTGTCTTCATTTTAAAATCCATAAAAACATACCTAATCCACGAATCAGTCTAAGTTTGAAAACTCAGGCATATTTTTTAAAATTCTTAGCTGGATCGAGAATACCCGTTTAAAAATCATTTAGAGATTTTATCCCCAATACCTAGTTAGTTAAGCTGTATAAAACAACTCTGCTTATATACCCTAGCTAATTCGTTATAATTATACTACGAGTAGCTTGAGCTTCATAATTTGCATCAATTTCGTCTAATAATAAAACTAGTAAATTCGGTAGGTTAAATATTGGCTGTGAAATTAATGTGTAACAAGCATTATTCAGTCCATAGTAACTTTTAGTACCATTAAAATATACTTATTGGATACATTTAGACGAATAAATAAAGTAATCGTTAACATACGTAATTGATTTCGTAATAATACATCGAAGTTAAAAAATAACATGCATTTTTTTGTTTTAATATGTAACATAATTTAACCGATCGTTAGTGAGTCGTTACGGTTAGTCAGATGCCCGAAAGTCTGACAACCAGTCTTACGAATGGGTATCGTGTGACCTAACTAGGTTTTAGAGGTCAGATAGGCAGTCGCTCCATGTAAAACACTGGTACTCAGCTGCATCCGGTTAGACTGGAAGCCGACCCCAACATAGTTGGGAAAAGGCTAGTCAGATGATAATGACGACAATTTAACTCATAGTGACAATTCAAAGTGTGAGCAAACGATTTGTTTAGCTGTTTATTGAAGTTCAAAGGTGTATACGATCGGTTAAATTGTGTTGATGTCGTTTTTATTAACAAACACAAAGTTAAAATCAGCAGATCTGAATTACAGATTAGTATAAGCTATGTAAAAGTGTGTAATAACAACAACTTTTATTACTCAAGCTGAGAGATGAAAGATTCTGCATCTGTCTCTTTTACACTTGATTAAAAGTGATAAAGATAGCGTAAGTGTAGCGTTGTGTACTTCTACGGATGAAAATATTTGACCAAGTTTAGCGCCTAGGTTACATTTTAAAGCCGTGGGCCCAATAATGTATTAGAGACACCTTTAAGTCTCAAATAGGTACATTGACATCATAAAGGTAGATTTTCAGATTCAGTAGCTTTGCACCTTAAGGTCTAATGTTTCATCTGTAGAACGTTTGTCATCTAACTCATCGTATATAAATATATTAAGTGAGTAAAAAATACTTCAAGAAGTAACATTGTCTATAGGCGGAACGCTTAACTGAGACGTTGCCTGAGTTAGCAGCGCGGTGCGGGAGGGGTGTTGTGACTTGATGCGAGAGCTCAGTGATTCGTCAACTTGTGACAACTATCACCCCTCCCGCACCACGCAGCTACCTCAGACAACGTCTCAGTTAAGCGGTCAGCCTATAATCAACAATGTTCTACAAAGTGCTTTTTCCATTTGTCGGGTATGGTAAGAATGCAATGTAATGTGACTATTAAGGCCTTGAGAATTCGGTCTAAAATTCTTTGTATATAGCCCTCGTATCTAATAGTAAGCACGCACATAAAATTATTCGCTCAATAACGGCTTATTCTCGTGATTTGCTAATTTGCCTTTTATAGTCCTTTTCTAAGTACTGTTTTTCTATATCTATATAAATAGATTTTTATATACATCCCTAGCGGTAAGGTTAAGGAGCAAAGCTTCTGTTAATTGAAGTTTATTTACTGTAGTATCAAATATATTACATTTACTTATATTATGTATTTTTCGAATAAGTGATAATTATTTTATAACTTAAGTTTTATAATGTTCACAAAGTTGTAAAGGTCTTCTAGTTCTAATAAAGGAAAATAGTTAGAAATCGTCTGTTGTAGAGTCATAGTTAGTTAATATAAAATTCTGATGGTGAAGTTTGGTGTTAGAAAGGAGTCGAACATTGTTTTGTAACCCTCACACACTCGGCGTACTTATGTGAGGATTACATACCAGTTGTTCTCATATGAGTACAGTGAGCAGTTACGGGTTAGTAAAAATGTTGGTCGTGTATAATATCGCACATATTTAATTTAGTTAATAGTCACAAATTCTGTTTAAAAATAGTTTATTTAAATTATGCAAACGTATATAACTATAGTAATTTATTTATTAAAGAAGTCTTACAATATTTACACATTAATATTAAATTTATTTTAATATCCTAGCGAACTGTAACCAATAATTATACATTTTTCAAATTATTAAGGAAAAGAATATTAGACATTGTTTGATCAATTTCACAATCGAGTAGGTAGGTACTTAATTATAAAAAAATAAAATTTAACTATTTAGTATAAATTAATTTAACACCAATAACTTTCTTGTTACTATTTCACTACTTGAGATTGCCAAATTTAACCCTTCCAATGATATCCTATTCTTGTTATCTTTGTTACACCTTTTTGCATAATATTTCCTATATCGTTATGACTTATGGGGGGACTGCGGGAGTGGGGCACGGAATGACGTCACGCACACACACATACATACAACCCGACTCCTTGTAACAGTTACTATTTTGCATTTTGTTATTACAGTCATGTTGTTCGAATAAATTTTTTAAAAATTATTTTGGATTTGTTTTATTTATTCTTTCTAAAACAATTTCATAATTTTTGGATTTTTGGTGTTGTGTCGGTACCTACTCGTGTAGATCGTAAGTCTAAAGTATTCATTCTGTTCTAGAATGATTTTGTCTACAAGTTCATTTTTATTAGTACCTAATGAAAGATTCAAAGTTTGGTTTGGCCTATACTTTTTAGATTGGTTACGTTTATTAGAATTTAAAGCAAGATATTTTCGAATTTATTACTGAATAAAGGTCCAAGATGTCTAAAAATCAAACACTACACAATTTACATAAATCTTTATTACTTAAATTACAATCCTTACAGCTTTAAAATAATACTTCGATGTAGGTACTTAAAGAAACCGTATACTTTTCAAAGATTAGATACGCTTAGTCGTTTTCTAGCGCTTCAGCAGGTGATATGGGCTTAGAACCGAAAGGGTATAAGTCAATGCTTTGCACATGGGCCCTTACTGACACCCCAGGAGGGACGCCAAAGTAATCTCTTCCTAAATTCCTAATTATCGTTGTACCGGGTACCTTCTTATGGTTTATATTGAATCCTATAGCAAACTCTGGTGTGTTTTTATCGTGTATAATTTCATCTACAACTTCCTCGCTTATGTCATTTGGTGTCTGGAAAGGTTTTAGTGGCACATACGGTTTCTTCGCCGGCCTATACGGTTTGCTGGACGGTCGGCTCGGTTTGCCTGCAATTGTTTAATCATTTCAAATTTCCTTGTTTAGTATAACGATCTGTGCTGTATGTGCTGCGTGCCGTAAGGTGTGTTGGTGTAATAAAAACCAAATTGGTTGTGAATAATATTTATTGCGTTCAAGCAAATATAATAAATAATATTCGAGTGCATCTTCAGGCGTCGCAAGCGGATTGAAACTCGTGATCTTGTGTCACCTGATTACGATCGACTTTTTGGATTTTGGTTAGCTTTTTTTTCTAGAAATCATGCGTTGAACTTTCTTTTGAAAAACGCAAGTCTGACTCAGTAACCAAGAATCAAAAGTTTTAACAGAATTTTCAAGTTACAAGCCAACCTACAAGTTGAAAATTCCGTAAAAAGTTTTGTCCAAAAAAGTCGATACAACCGCTCGAACCACAGCCCAGACCACGCGGTGCCGAAGGACCGGCTTCAACAATATTTTGGTGCTTCGCACCGCGTAGTTTTTAAAGACCGTGAATTTGAGCGGTAAATATTATTACAATTATAAACAAGATCACTAACATCAATCATTGCCGGTGCTATTCATCACCTGGTCCTTTTGTCGACTGAGGAGGGGGTCCGAATGGTCCTGTGGGTGTTTGATCTTCGTCTATGAAGCTTGAAGTGTCATCAGCCCCTGCATTTTGAGTGAAGCTTGGGGGCTTGTACGGGGATTCGCTACCATCGGCAGGGCTAGCGTCTGGGGCTTCTGGTCCTGATGCTGGGACAGCGTTGCTGGGTCTGTCAGAGTCACTGACTGGGAACGGAGGCGGTTTTACGTGACCTGATGCTGCGGTACCATCTGGTCCTGTAAGAAAGGATTTTGTTAACTGATGTTGATGCTGGAGTGAGTCTGATCTGATCTACACCTACCTACGGACTCAAATGATAAATAAAACTCTTTTAATTTAAACTATATTGCCGTCTAAGTATCTAATAGTGCTTATACACAGTGCAAGTTACTTGAAAATCTCGCATGTGCGAGCTACATATTATTATGGCATTGTGTACCTATGTCACTAAACCCGCGCACTACTTTACGGAAGCTTGTTAGTAAATATTGCACTGTACCTTTAAACACGTCATCAGCAGCAGCAGCAGGTGGACTTCCGGCGCCATATTTGGAGCCAGCGTTGACGAACTCAGGGTCATACTGACTGGGGATCGTGGGGAAGTATGGCGGAATGTAGGGGTCGTTACTGTTCTTTACTATGCGGTAACCGATGCCGGGACCCGCTATGTAGTTCACTGTCCTGTTGGGAAATAGGGGAGGAAATGAGGAAATTAATTATGACCTTAGCTTTATGTTGATGTTATGATGTTAAGAGCTGGAAGTCATGGGGTGGCCTTTGCCCAGCACTGGGAAGATGTAGGCTAACAGCTTAATCTGTAAGGCTGATGAATTTTAAAAGGTTTCTGAGAGGCTAAGAAAGTCATAAATTAGCTAAAAGATTGTCATACTCGTGTTATCGGCTGTGATTGGCTGACTAAATTATTAATACTTGCTAATCAATCAGGACAATCTGAAAATATGTCGGATAATGTTTGGTTAGAGAAACAAAAAATAATTTCATCAAAACCGAACATCCATTGCCATATCCAATCAATTACAGAGATAATTATCAATTATCTCGTAAAAATCAAAGTCAAAAGTCATTTATTCAAATTAGGCTGAGAATCAGCACTTTTCGAACGTCAAAATTACAAAAGACAGTCCCCCAAAAACGCCCGCCCTTCACCACTTCCTAGTGCTATCGCTAGGAAGAAGACGTGGCGCAACAAACTCCAACATACCAACAAATATATTAAAAACTATACATACTCAAGCTAAAAAATAATTAATTAAAATTAATCAATAAAAACTTACTACCTAAATAAAAGCCTCCAGGCCTAAAGGGCGTGACAGCTTACATATTTATGCATTTCTGGGTTCTGTTCAAACTAGGACCATCGAAGTAATATAAATAAATAAGTTAATACTAATAACAATAACCTGCCAGTAATCTAATTCTGGTGAAAGATCATGAACATTATCTTGAGTTAATTAGGGCGACCAACTATTCTTATCGTGTAAGTACCTAGTCTTTGATGGAATAGTATGCCTTTGAATAAAGGTTGGATTTTACTTGGGCTTTAAACGCATTAAAAGGCAAGTCTAGCAAAGAAGATCTTGTTATAAAAGGTTATACCAAGCTCAACAAATGAGTTATGAACCTTATGAAGCCGGTGAAAGGGTTTGTCCTTATTTCTGGTGTTAACACTGTGAATATCACTATTTTTAGTGTACCAGTGTAAATTTTAGACACACGATTACGATACGATACGATCGATCGATCGTTACGATTTTTTTTTTCACTATTTTTAGTGTATATGAGATGTTGGCGAAGATGAATTGTGATGCAACCGTGAGAATACCAATATCTTTAAAAAAATATCTTAGAGAAACTCTGGCACCTAGCTGGTAAATTGCTCGAACAGTTCGTTTTTGAAGGGCAAATATATTTTGTATATCAGCTTTGCCCCACAGCAGAATACCGTAGGACATAACGCTGTGAAAATAACTAAAATAGACTAAACGAGCTGTATCAACGTCAGAGTATTGTCATACTTTACTGACGGCGTAGGCAGCCGAACTGAGCTTTCCTGCTAGACTTGATATATGAGGTCCCACTGAAGTTTGGCATCTACTGTTGGTCCTAGAAAAATTGCCGAGCCTACAGTTTCAAGCACCTCTTTATCTAAGACGATGTTGGGTCCTAGATTTCTGACATTCGGTAAGGCGAACTTTACACATTTCATTTTCTTGGCATTGAGAACTAGGTTATTTGACGTAAACCAATCTGTAGGTAACTATTGAAAGTGCACTGTTTACGTCGTCAAAATCTTGTCTATTCCTGTCTACTTTAAAAATAAGAGAGGTATCATCTGCACACAGTACAACGTCACAGATGCCCTTCAAATGGAATTGTAAATCATTGATATATGTATACTAAGAACAAGACTAGACCCAGTATTGAGCCTTGCAGAACACCGAACTGAACTGGTAGCCCAGAAGATTTCACGCCATTAGCATTTACGCGTTGGACCCTATTATGTAAATAAGAAATTATTACGTTGAGAGCTTCGTTTTGGACACCGTAATGACGTAACTTACGCAAAAGCGTGTCATGGTGCACGCAAGCAAAGGCTTTGCAGAGATCACAGAAAACTCCAATGGCTAAAGAAGAAAAAATACTTAACTTCTATCTTTTGCCGCCTTTCCAGTTCATCATGAAATTCCAAAGCTGTTGGGATGTCAACATACCTTTGAACACCTTTGTCATCTAAGAAAGTGTATGATCCTCTGACATTTCCTTGAGAGTCACTGCTCTCTGTCCTCCTCTGATCGGGACCCGCTGATATAAACCTGTGAGAAAAATAATATGAACAGTAACACGCCCATTTTTTTTTAAAGATACAAATTTTGTAGTTATTTCAGTCGATGCAGTTTAAAGTTATCCAGTTTGATCAGTTCTTTACAAACTTGGATGTGAAACATGAAAGCTGACAGCACACCTGATGGTAAGCTATCAGGCCATCATGGTACGCTATGCGTCGCCATCCTAGAGAGAACGCTAGAGTGGTTAGTTATTTTTGTTACTAGATTTTCTATTGAGTTCAATTCCTCCATTTTTCGTTTGTTTAAGTTAAAAATAGTTGTAAACCATTGTTTGAGGAACTCACTTTACCGTCTATGTAGATATATGAAATGGGGGTGTTTGTTCGATGTAACCTTCATTTATTTGAAAAACTGCGCTCTCGCCGTTATCGGAATACCATTCAAGTTACCCCTCACAAAACCGCATTTTTCGGCAAAAATGCGCTAGGTATGGCCCCAAAAATATATAATAGTATACCAGCAGCTATTAGAAATAAAGAGTGTCTGGGATCCTTTAAGAGGTGTTTGTTTAAATTCCTTTTAGATAGATGTTACTATTCCATCACTGAGTTTACTAATGATAAACAGAGGTATGACGATTGCGACATGCCAATCAAACACTTATGATTTTATTTAATTCAATATATTTGACATGCTTTTTCTTTTTAAAATAATGTAATCTATTGACATGCCTTTATTGATTGTACCTTATTATTATTATTAATTCCTTGTTTATGTTAATTTTGTACGCTATATATTGGCAAAACATAGTGCACATATCTTAGACTATATAATATCTGTAACCATACCTATGATTTACAAAATAAATGATTAATTGATTGATTGAAAACCGAACTCGCACTTATCAGCACACAATTTTACCTTGAAGACAGAAATGATTCTCTTTATTTTCACCAAACTGGATACCTCATTATTGAAAGAAGAAACACCATACCTATAAGAACCATCCCTCCCCCTCTGCACAGCAGTTCTTCCCCGAGCTTTAGTCTCTCCCCTAACTAGAGGCACACGGTGGAATGGCGACCCAATGATGCTGGGGTTGTCAGGAACAGCTGAGGACACGTGGAAGCCGGTGTCCCTACCAGCTACGTAGGACACCTCGTGACGTTCGCCCACATCGTCGACGAAGGAGTAGTGACCTGGTGAGTAGATTTTTGTTTTAAAGTAGGTATTATTAATAGGTACACACACACAAAATCACTAGGTGTACTTAGACTAGGAAGTTGGGAATAATAGAAACTAGTTTATTTATGACTACTGACACAAGAATACAGTCAAACAGAATCAATTTTAATATAGTAATTAATTTCTGAATTGTTTTATGTTTTCTATAACGGACGTTTTTAACGTGCACGTATTTCTACATCGTTCTCACATGGTTAATTTCAACACGAATGATGTAATCAAATATTTTGTAACAATTTTATGATATATAGAAGAGTGTCTATGGAGTTTCTTGCCCGTTCTTCTCCATAGGTACCTACGCTATGGAATGGGCAACTAGCTTCATCTTTCTGACTGACCGACCCTTTGACAATTCAAAAGTGCCTGTAATTGGTTTAGATGAATTAAATGATTTGAGTTATAGGTATATATTTAATTAAGTTCAACAAGATCATACATCACCCACGTACACACCCTCTCATTAACCTCCATTCACATAGCACCACACTCCACACATCAACTCACTCACATTCTCACACAGTATTATGTATGACAACTTAATAAATCTATTTTTATAATTTTTACTACTCTTTTTTATCGTGTTTATAATAACTATTTGGATCATAATTTAAAGGACATCATTCAAGTGTCGAACATTTTATACTTAAAAATTAAAGCCGGCCAGAAAAAAAAGTACAATTTTTAACCGACTTCTAAAAAAGGAGGAGGTTCTCAATTCGGATGTTTGTATTTTTTTTCTTTTTTTTACGTTTGTTCGCGCATAACCGTCGCTTGCCAACCGATTTGTAAAATTCTTTTGTTGGAAAGGTCCCTTCCCAAATGGTCCCATAGAAATTTCATCAAAAATAGTTCAGTAGTTTGGTTTTTAAACCAAAATTACTGGTAAAAATTACAACTTAAAAGTGAAAAATTAAAACTTTTTTGCAAAAAAACAACCGAAAAAGTTTTTATCTTATGGGAAATAACATCTTGAACATTTTTTTACTATTACAGCAAAAACCTTAAATTAACCGGCTGCTATTTGAGATTGAAAATGCCAAAAATTCTTTTTCTATCTTTCGTTTTAAAAAAAACGTTGCCCCACTAGGAATGTGGGTGCGTTTACAAACATTTAAACTCACATACACAAACAACCACAATAATTATATTTTGATTTCAAGTGTTTTAAGCAAAACATTACAAATATACCAACTTTCAATTGAATTTGACATCCGAACATGTTTTATCTATGTATAAACTTGTTATTAGCGATATATATTGCATAAAATCCAGAACCTACTGATAGGGAGAAGACACTGGCTCCTGTAACACAGATGTTGTTACCTAGCGCAGGAGTCAGGGCTTCACTTTGTTTGTACACGTTAATTTTTCATATCAATAAAGAATTAGCGAATTTATTTATTTAACACATTTGCCTTAGTATAATGCATACCAAAAAATTATTGCTAATCAGTTACTATCAACAATTTTTTCGCTCAAGAAACGTATAAGCACGTACACGAACGACGATGAACGAGCAGTGAGTGCGCGACTAGCGACGGCTCACATGGCTACGCATACCAAGCGTAACTCTCTCAGCGAGTGTTCTGCCGGCTAAGCGAGCGTTGCCGTGCGAGTACTCTCTTTGATAGCTATTACCACTGCGACCAACGAGTACTCGCCGGCGCGGCGGTGTGAATAGTCAGTAATCAACTAGCTATTAATATGTATCTCATTTACTGACACGGGACCTAGATTTGTAGATGTCTTTTAATCGCTTTTTGAGCGGGAAAATCGTTGATCGCTTCGGCGGTGAAACGGGTGCCATATAACGAAAGAAACCTGTGTAAGCACAAATATGCCAATATCTCTATAACGGTTGCAGTGGACCTAGACAAGTGGCAACCGCTTTCAAAGCATTTCGTATTTCTACAACGACTTTCAATAACATTGAAAGCTTGTCGGCAGCTTATGTCAAATCAATCCAACTTTTTTTTTACTTTTCCGTTTCGAATTTTGAAATAAGTACATACCACGTATCTTTTACAAAAGTAAAACATAAAATTGAAATAAAAACTTGAGAGGTGTCAAGGGACACCCGGATGGAATGAAGTATAACTGGCTTGCTTTCTATAAGAGAAGAGAGAGAGACAGACAGAGAAACACGCGCACGCCGCACGGATTACAACTATAGCAAAAAGTGTCGTTCCAACTTTTGGTCTTAATTTTTTCTTCATTCCGTCATAAGTGGTCATAAGGAACTTCGTTCCAAAAAGTACGTCTTTAAGTTATAACTAAAATATAATTCTATAATAATTTAGGCGGAATTGACGGAACCTCCAATTATTTTATTGCCGTTCAAAGTCACCATTAACTAAAACGCATAATATGCAATGTCTTTTTGCTCTTTGCAATGTCTGGCAAAATAAAGGTAGGTAGCCTGACAACTTAGATTCCCAATCCATTCATTTTACGGGTAAAATTGAGCGGTGAATGGAATCCAACTTTTCCAATTCGAGAACGTACTTCGCCTTCAAATCCACCTCGATTTACCGGTAGGTATAGACGCCAGCAGGTCAAGCTACCCGAAACTGTCAAATTTTCCCAATCAACCTTGAACCTTATTGCTTAAGCGATAAAGTTGAAAATCTATTAAAGAAATTTTACAAATTGTAGTAGCTTGATGCTTGCTTGCTTGCTTGTTGCTTGATCATATGTTTCATCATCAGTATGTTTTCTACAAACCCGTAACATCCCCTCTGCTGTCCGCATTCTCATTCTTGGTGTAAGTCCTAGTGTCGATCTTGAACGAGTAGCTGGGGTCTTCACTGGGGTCAAAGTAGGGGTCATCCTTGTTACCGATGTTCCCCCGGGGCCTTTGGTCTAGGTCCATGTTTCTGTGCACATTTGGTCCTTTCGCGCGGAATCTGAGTGAAAGAAAGTGTGGTGTGGTGGAGAAAAACGCGTTAAGAAAACTTGATTGCAGTTTGTTTATAGATGAAAGTGCATAGTGTGGACATAGCTATGAGCAATTTGATTGTTATCAAATCCTAAAATTATTATTATTTTTACTCGTCTAAAATTGTCTATCTTGTTTGTACCTAATCAAAAAGATCTCAATTAGTCACGATACAATTTTATTGAATTATTTTGATCGAACTTTCAATTTTATAACTCAGTTCTGTAATACTAGTTTTTTCACTGCTGATGATCGCAAAAATGAAGTGTGTTATGCTAATGTTTTCCAATAATTTCAGCAGTAAAAGTAAAGTTCATTTTGGAACCATTAAATATCAAATTAGCACAATTTGATATTTAGTGGTTCCAAAATGAACTTATTTCCTTACTTTGACTCGATCTACTCACCCTCTAGGACCAGCAGTATAAACAGTCTCCTTCACAGTATCAGTCGCCGGGTCCTTAGCTCCGAACCTTCCACCGACGACGCCATTAGTGTTGGCATGTGCCAAATGATAGCTGGCCCCTCGGTCCTTGTTCGCGTACCTGCGATCAGATATCATTCACTTGCAACGGCCTTAATTCGCAGCTTTGTATGCGGTATAGCGATAAAGTTAATGTTTCTAAAAAAACTACCTAAATGCTGCTGACAATAGACCGTTTGGGAATCCTTGGATGTTAATTTGAAGATAATTTTTCGTTTTGTTTTTAGATTTTTTTTGTGCATTAGTGGTAGGTAACCTCATTTTAGTGTGAGGGGTTTTAAGTAATTTCACTAAGTTTACATTCAAGTGGATTGGATTCCTCGACCTCACACGTGTTTTGTTATCCAGGCTCCTTTTTTCCGTTAATAATTTTTTTTTTTTTTAGAAAGTAAAGAGAAGCTTGCTGAAATTCTTAATAATTCAGATAAAAGCTTCTATGAAATACCAACTAGCCAATAATATTATGTAATACATAGCTTCGGCTGGAAAACATGGCAATCGTAGTCTAATAGATAGAAGAGGTTGGTTGGCTAGTTAGTGCTTTTAAAAAAATATTAAAATCATCTCGAGTTCTAATTAAAAAAAAATATGGTGAAATATTTTTAACCACGTAATCATTGTTTCCATATTTTATGAAGGTTTGCAAAGTGACAGGGACAATGACGCGGAAACCGTGTTTTGTTTTTATTTCTGACGAAATATTTCGACGCATGGTGGTATATGGGTTTAGGTATACAGGTTCAGAATCATGTACTGAATGCATGGTAACAGGTTGCGCGTCGATGTGCCTGCCACCCTGTATGGATACGCAGCTATTAATCATTATTATAGAATAACAAGCAACTTATAATGAAATAAAATCTCTTTTTTAAGTTTAAAGCAAGCACAAAATTCCACTTTCAGTACCTATCTTAACATTGATAAGTGAAAAACTATTTTAAATAAATTTAAAAAAAATACGGAATGCCAATTAATAAACTCGATAATTACCCAAAATCGAACGATCCATCGGGATTCACATTGTTGTAATCTCCATCACTAGCCCTAGCTTTCCCTGGAATAACTTGAGTCCTGACTCCCGCACAAAAACACACTGCAAACACACTTCTATAAGTCCAATACATTTTCACTGTGTATTATTATTTTACTATTTGCATCACACACTATATGTTGATTCGTTCAAATTCGGGGTAACTGTGGAGGTAAAAAACATGGCTGCACTTATATATGGCGGTAAAAATGAGCGTCCAGTGGAGGCATAGCGCGTGAAAACGACCGGACGTCATTGTTATTAATATTAGGGTCGTGTGGTAGTGGAAGCTATGAAGTATCGCTTAGCGCTTTGTTTTTACAGCTTGTAACGCTTCTTTAAAGGTCTCTAGCAAGATTCGCTTTCGCTTTGTCTATGGTCATGTACAGAGGGGTGTATATAGTTGTCAATAACGTTTTAGAGGACAGTTGGTGTAAGCCAAGGCTTGGATTCTTATGCTATTGTTATAAGTTACAGTGGTTTAAAATTATATTTGGAAGCCTCTCTCCACTCTCTCGTTTTTCGAAACAACACCATGTACGAGTAAATTCAGTGATTGTTTATAATTTAGAAGAAAACTTGGCTCAAAGTGAAACAATTTGGTCGACATAATTCGTTCCAGATTTTCCTGCCTAATTTATAATTGGAGGGTGGTGGCAAACACTTCCCAGTAGTTTTAAAAACCATTATGTAGGCAAACAATAACCTAATTAATATATCTTACGAATAATATTAGGTGTAACTGGAGTACAAATAATTTTTTTTTATGAATAAATTTCTAGTTTTATTTTATTTGCTAAACTTATTTCCAGGCATTGTTTTTACCAAACAAAAAATAAAACTAGTGGATACAAAGACCACTCGCATACTTATCCATAGCATAGTATAGCATACCTATGTCTCACAAATAAATGTTCTGATTCTAAGCATATCTTTCAATATGTCAAAGTCTAATCAAGATGCAGCGCCGGCGCCGCGAGATACAGGGGCCACATCCTCTAAAGTACCAACCAGGAACAAATCGTTTAAGATCATTATAATACTCGCACAAATGGTGATAATTATATGCTCAGAAATTAATAACGCGTCTTTAGAGCCACAAGATAAGAAGTTCAGGCGGATTGTGTGAGCGTTAATTATATGGTGCTTAGTGGTTATTTCTTGTTACTGTTAGAAGTCAGTGTAAGGTATTTATGCTGTCAAAGTGATGGCAGATATTTTTATTCACAACGAGGGATCACATTCTTCCGAATTTAACTAAGTAGGGAGATAATTATGACGTGGCATGTCCGTTAATATTGCGTGGACACACATATGCATTTTTGAAGCCGATGCAGTAACCTATATTTTGGCATCGCTTGTCTTGTCAGAATTTTGGTATTTCTTCGATGTCACATATTTGTGCTGCCACTTGTGCCTTCCACAAATTACTTATAACATATATTTGCCGTCACATACAGGGTTATTTTTCAAAGACCAGCCAAATTTAAGGATGTGGTACAGACCATCAAACTGAACAACTTTCTCCATGGGACAATTAGCGTAATCGCGAAAATTTTATCAACTGTCCCATAGAAAACTTCAATACCTACTCGACTTAAATGTATGGGACGGCTGAATTTTTATTCGCGATTACGATGTTGGTGCCACGGAGAAAGTTATTCAGTTTGATGGTCTGTAACACATCCTTAAATTTGGCTAGTCTTTGAAAAAAATCCTGTATTAATGGTTTATCCATTCACGTCATGCAATCAGATACTGCCAAGCTGTTCGTAGTAATATATTTATGCTCGTGACTGGTGCTTAGCTGAGTATTGTAACTATTTGGCAAGTTAAAGTAGCCCTAGGTAGACCAGACCTAGACACCTGGATATTTTAAATAACTGCGATCTTTTAGGCACTGAAAAGAATTCAAGAAGAAGTTTAGATTCAGGAATACATTTTTACGCCACCAGGGATCTAGTCTTTATAGGTTACTAGCTTCCGCCAGCGGCTTCGTCTATATCTTTATTTAATAGCCTATATCTTTCCCCAGGGTTCAAAGCACCCCCATATCAAATTTCATCAAAATCTGTTTAGCCGTGAAAGCGTAACAAACTTACATTCGTATACATAATATTAATTAGCACAGATACACGACGGCAGTTATTCTATGTAAAAACTGACCTCAGAAATGAAAACATGGCTACAGAATATGAACGCAGTGCTATATCAGGACATCTTGTAAACAATCAATATTGACATACCTAAGATCTATTGGTATCCATTGCGTAAACTATAAATACACAATTACTAATTTGACTAAGAGCTAACTACAAACATACTTCTTAACAGAATAATACCCAAGTCAAGAGACATTATTGGGAAGCTAATTACAAAAAAATAATAAACAAGTAACTCCCAACTGAATCCAGAATCACTTCAAAGTCATTCGGGCCATTAAATACTTACGAATCAGACAATGCACTAATTATTTGATAATTCGTGTAATATACGAGTACATTTCAATTGTGTAACTAACACCAATGCAGCTGAAACAAAAACATAATAAAGACTTATCTTTTTCTAGTTTAGATTGAGGTCGGCACTATATAGCCTGATAAAGAAGAAACTTATTATAATACTAGCTTCTGCCCGTGGCTTCGCCCGCGTGGATGTCGGAAATTTACCCACGGGAACGTGCTAACAGGATAAAATGTATGTGCTTCCCCAGAATGCCATCTATGTCGCGGGCCCTTTGTGGCTAATTACAATAGAAAACGAATTGTGTCTCATTAGTGGTGATTAAGAGGGTACCTATATGATATCTTTACCTAAGTACCTAACTAATTTAAAAAAAAAAAACTCAATAACAGAAAATTAAATACCTACCTACCTAAATAAACCTATTTCTGATGATAACTAATCTAAACTCAATAAATAAGCAAACTCCCTAAAAACTAATATCTATACGAATGACTAAACATACCTAACAGTATTATAAAATAACCTACGGTCACTACGTACACTATCAAATATACTACCTATACTTTAAAATTAAAATGTATACCTACGACTTATATAAAAATAAACCTAAATAACTCTAAAAACTAAAAGGAATAAAAATGAACTCCACTGCGGGTGACCCAACCTACGACAAACTTAGTATTTGCGGTTGGTACAGTACAGACAGTGGTAATCGGGTATAGGGATCGAACCGCAAAATTAAGTTTGTTTTTTATTGTATATACTTTTCCGGGATAAAAAGTACCCAGTGTGGTGCCCAGGATATTAAAGAATAATTATACCAAGTTTCATCGTAATCGAACCGGTAGTTTCTGCGTGATGCCTGAACAAACAGACAGACAGACAGACAGACAGACAGACAGACAAAAATTTTTTTAATCACATTTTTGGGTTCGGTGTCGGTCAAGTAACACCCCCTGCCATTTATTTTTTGGATATTTTCAATGTACAGAATTTTCACTTCTACAGATTTATTATAAGTATAGATATAGATATAGATTATGTAGTATTATAATAAGATTATATTGTACAGCTGATTTTGGTGAATGAAATTAAAGATGCAGATTATATTTTAGGGTGCCAACGGGACCCTATTACTAAGCTTTCACTGTCCGTCTGTCTGTTAGCGGCTGTATCTCATGGACCGTAATAGGTAGACAGTTGTTTTTTTACAAAGTATGTGTTTTGATTGCTGCTATAACAAAAAATAATAAAAGTAAAATAAAGTTAAAAATTAAAGGGGTCTCCATACAAGAAACGTGTTTTTTTTCAGCTTTTTGTGCAAATTCGACTAGCACTTGGCCGGGTTTTCTTTGTGTTCAAGCTTGTCATTTAATCAATATACTATTGAGTGCAGCGATCTTTATCATGGCTACTTTTGATACAAACCTACACTTTCCATGCTAATGAGTAAGTAAGAAAATAATTAAAGAAAACAATATTTTTATCCAAACTCGGTCAATGGACAACTGAAATAAGGAAAAATGTACCGTTCTTTTTTGATCATAATTGGCAGATGATAAATACTTAATGCACCAACTTAAGCGTGTCCAGAATAACTGCTGGAATAACTAAAGTTCTCAAGCTTTAAATGCTCTTACAGACTGGCATTCATTCAGACAATAACTCCATGTATGCTAACAATGAGCATTATTAACATTTTAGATAATTAAAAGACACCTACAGAAATAATATAGTCACCTATGTGTGCATTTGTCTGAATATGATACTACTTAGCGAGTATCACATACAAATTGTGTGTCAGATATTTTTAGCTTATAATTTTGTTTAACTTAGTCTACTGTAAAGCATTTGATTTCGTTGTCAACGCATGTTTTTTTTTCACCATCAAGTAGTTTCAACATGAGAAGCAACAATAAAACTTTTCTTATAGGTTAACAATAACCAATTAATAATTTAATGACATATTTCCTTCAATTATTATTTCCCTGAAGCAGCAATTTTTAGCGCATACTTCAGGGACGCATACTGGGACCATCGCCAATGGTCTCTCCGTTCATTATCGACTTAATTAATATTAGCGTCCGGCGTTTGTTTCACTTCCCTGTCCGACGAGCCTTGTGGATGTAGCACAATGCTGTAATAAATGTCTAATTCTGATGAGAGACCTTTGTTAGGAGTGTTTGCATGGTACTGCGTGATGTCTGATGAGATGCATTGCTTGGTAAGAAGGTAAAGCTTTATTTATCTAGGTCAATCAAAATGTAGGACATGGAAGCTAGAAGCAAATAGTAATAGCATTCATTCTGAATTATTTTGATGCAAAAAAATCATTCTCATTCAAATGCAGACGGTAAAAGTATTCTAAAAACATCAGATTAGAATGACAATTTTTAAAATGTATAAACAATTCCAGATGCTACGCTAGCTTAGAACCATATTCGTGTTACAACGAAAACAGTCTCCCCGATGCTCGTTCCGGTGCGATCATCTCGGATTATAGTGTCGAATTGTACTCGCTGACTTGTGAAGCGAACATCTAACTTGACCTCACATGCTCCACCTAATTGTTCTAGCCACTTTTAATAACACGGCTCAAGATAAACTGGTCCTTTGTAGCGCATTTGCATGTGTCCTTCCACCCGTACTATTGTTTTGTGCGATATATAAGTTTGGTTTGCCCCGAAGATTTATAATGATAGGTAGCAGCACAATAGCGATTTGCTGGTCAGTTGCGATAATTAAGGTGGAAGCTTTGATGGATGGGTAGTCAACTGGATTACACTAAATAAAGACCAAACTAAAGTAAACAAGGATATACAATTTTATATCTTAAAAATATCAATCATCAGAGGGGCAATTCTCGTAATTTTGTGAACGTTCAGTCTGGTCTCAGTCTCAATCTGTCAAAAATTCCTCTAATTTTCCTACATTTTGTAAAGTTTTTGACATTAGTTTGTCGCCGAGATGTGACTGCGACTAGATTTTCTTCCTTCAGATCGACTAATAAGTTTCCTGTTCTCTCTAAAAACGAGGTGCTGATGATGATATCTGTTTTGATTATCAGAGTAAACCTACCTAATATCTAACTACGGGATTGTAACTTTTATTTATCTTATATAACAGATTTCATGTTTTTCTAGCTTGGAAAAACCAGCAAGATTACAAGATCCTGTTCAACTTCTCACCTAACCGGACACAATCTAAATCAGAGATAAATTAATTAAACGTATATTCAGCTCAATTATAATATTCAAGTTCTTGTACTTAGCAAAAACAATGCGTGGCTTCACACAATGGTAGCAGCCAGAAGTTATCACTAATGTATCAGCATCATATTCGGATTGGTTTGGCAACATCCTACCGTTCCTACCCCCCATTCAATGTTAAACCAACTGCTGAACGCTTCGGTAGTTCGGCTATGTAGTTACCTGATATTGAAATTCGTAGGTATAACCTTTTGACCTGGATTTTCTTGATTATATTACCAAGAAAATTCAGTGTGGTGACTAAAGGTACCTTTTCATAATATTTTAATTGCTCCTTTAGCAAATCGCTTGTAGACTTTATTGATTATTTTTATTAATCTTTTAATTAGCAGTATTTAGGAGATCATTATTAATTCCCAAAGCCTTAATTAGTTTTTGATCCAAATAATTCATTAGACTTTGTGTACTATGAGAACCAATACTTTGTTAGTCTATTTACTGACTTGGAAATTGATTGAAATAGAATATAAGGAATGTGTAATAAGATTTAGAACGGTTTGGAACCCAAATTAGGTTTTATTAGTCTCCGTCAGGATGATTCTTGACTTACTGATTTTCTAAGTTTTCTAATTCCTCAGTAGGACATTTAAAGTCCATGACTTCCAGTTTTATCCGGTTGTATGTCAAGCTAAGAACAATGAAAATAGATCTACTTATACTTAATATTTATCTCAGCACATAATTGTGTGTACCACAACCATATAAGTGGAGGGTACTTTTGTGATGGTACTCATTTAAGAATTCGTTTTGACAACTGCCGGTGGCCGGACAAGCAGCGCCTGCGCCGGTGCCCGCCCACCGTGAAGATGCGAGATGCCCTTCGGGACCGGCCATTGTGCCCTACGACCTCCGTCCTCCTCAGCCGATATTCAATCATGTTGGGAAATTTTGTTGAAAACCTTGAGGTTTTGTTCAAATCGGCTTGGTATTTAAAGTGGAGCCTGTAATAAATGTTAGCGTGTTACGCACAAACTGTAGGTATAAATATTCGCGAAACTAAAGTTCGGTTTGAATATCAAAGATAGGTTATAACACTGATGACAGTTGAAGAAAATTTCAGCAGTTCATTCCAAGCTTTCCCCATGTTTTTGTTCATACTTTATTTTTTACTTTTATGTGTGATATAAACTTATTTTGTATCTTTCTAGTTTTCACGAGTCTGAAATAAAACAAAATTCACGCTAGCTCTGAATTCCCTCGATCCATTTTGCAAGATTTGTCTCAAGCATTGAAAAACTTTATACAGCTCACCGCCTGTAATAAGAATGCTTTATCTCTTCATCAACATGTATTTTTGTTCTATACCTAGTAGTCGCTATGAACATCGACTTCCTCTGAGTGATAAAATGTTCTTCAACATAACTTCCTCAAAAGATAGCACTGATATGCAAGATCCTGTTCAATTTGCTGCAAAAAATTAAGTGTTTTTGTAATGAGTTTCAAGATTTCCACGTGATTCTTACTCAGAAAAACTTGTTAATAAATCATTAAAAGAGATGTTTAGATTGTAAGGTATTTTGGTCTGGTTTAATGAGCTTGCATACAAACAAATATTCAATTTAATTTAAGTGTCTCTTCAAGGAAACTGCTCTGAAGCTGATCGACACTTCGCGTGACCCAAGGGCTGGCTAGATCTTTGGGAAAAGAGTGCCTAGTTATGTTGCTTCATTGTGTCAGTGGGCTGGTCATGTTTGTCGAAGGACCGATGGTCGGTGGAGCAGAGTCCTAAATTAGAGACCGCGTATCGGCAAGCGTAGTGTGGGACGCCCCCCAGCTAGATGGACCGACGACCTTAAGAAGGTGGCTGGGACGGCCTGGATGCGGAAGGCGGAGGATAGGGAGAGGCCTATGGTGGGGGAGCAGGTTGAGTTGGTTGTGTCAGTGCTAATAGTCTTCTGGTGGCATTACCAGAAGATAGCTTAGAAGATCTACTAAGGCTAGCTAAATCCAACCACAACTATTCATTTCCCAATTACTTCAGCTTCACTAATTAGACTCAACCTCCAATCTCATCATTATACAATATTCTTCCCTCACGGTAAATAAAACAAATTCCTGTTTGAAGTGTTACGTACTCAATCAGCATATATAATTGTATACGTTTCCTAGTCATAATGCCTCGTGAAACACAAAGCTTGAGTAAAATTGATGATCACTATCAGTCATTGTGTCTGTCCGTATGTCCCACGACCTTAACTACTAAATACGAATCTGCTTAAATACAAAATTCAATTGTACAAGCGTGATAAGGTTCACCTTTTGCGTTTGTTTAATTATCATAAATGTAGGTTTTTCCTATGTATAAAGTGTTGGTGCTAGCGTGGCTTTGAAGGAGTTGGATGTTGTCTAAGATTGGACTAGCATCGGTGTGGTTATCAATACTAATTCTTTTCTAGAGCTGACAATAGCTATACGAGAATGGTTCATGTCTCCGTAAGAAACTTAACTTGGTTGAATGATTGGCAGTGAGCTGACTATTTAGGTTACCAGCGGCGTGTTTGAGTAACACAGTTACTAGACAAGAACAATTAATTTAATTTTGTCAGTTCACCAACATTCACAGCGTTAATTGCGTTGTAGAACAGACGAATTTTTCATACATATGACTAGCAATGTCCTTGAAAATCCCTCGGGTTGTGATTTAAAGTGTGATACGCAATTAGGGTGCAGGTTACCAGCCGGTCGATTCTGTAAAAATCTCACCGTGAAAACTCAAGTGAAGTGAGCTTGATGTGAGTTGTCAGTAGTGTCAATCCCTAGTATTATTTGGAATGACAGCTCACTCCACGCTCACTTCACCTAAGTTTTCACGGTGAAATGGTTACAGAATCGCACTGCTGGACTGCATAATAGGATGCACGATAAAAATTAAAATGAATGGACGAACTACGTAAATTAAAAATTGCTATTTATATTCAGTTTCGATTCTAAATATGGAAAAATTATAAGTGACACAGCAGAGTCCCGCAGAAACTTCTTTAAAATTGTAAAGATTTGAATCTTATTGATTCATTTGCGATCCAAATTTTGTGTTAACATTCAAATACCACTCCTTTAGGTACAAGTTCTTAGATAGGCTTTAACAATAACATATTTATTTATACTCTATTGTACACCACAAACATACATACCTAACATAAAAAATACATGAGACACTACAAAATATACAATAGGCGGCCTATTGTATACCGGATCAACAGAAAGCTTTTTCACAGTCAGTCTTACTAAAAGATTACAACTTAGTAATTTCTTGTCCCTTCGACAACAAAGTCTTTCGCAAACAGTACTTTCAGGAGTTCCAGCAAACGACTGTCATTGTTTTAAATTGGCCATAAGCCTCACAAGTTAATTAGCCGCAGTTTCTAAGATCTCTCACGATCTGAACAGTCGTAGCCTAACAATAATTTATATTTTAACACGCAATTGATATTTCTAAGCTGATAAAGTCGAATTTTATTGAATCAGGAAACAAAAACTCGTGGGAGACGAATTATGGTTATTAGCGGGTTGTTTCGAAATATTATCGCAATTCGAACTATAGGTGATATACTAGTTACGAATAATTTAATGCTTTGCCTTCAGTGACTGCTTACATCTGAGGATGTAAGCAGTCACTGAAGGCAAAGCATTCAGTCACGTTATGTGATGAGTCACATAACGTGTCTGATATACATCTGCTGAACATTTTGTCTTCCTAATGACCACCACTATCGCAGCGCTACAACGATTGCCTGTGAAGGAATATTCAATTAGTCACGGTAGGTATTTTGTAGATAGGTAGACACTGTTTACTTAGGTACTAGAAATCTCGAATAACTACCAAAATAATTTCCTAAACGATGCGGAGTAAGTCAGTCAATTACATCCACGCACTGAGTTCCTTCTGAAATAACTTCAAAAAAAAAAAAAAAACGTTTACGTTCGGGGGACCCCCGTCAGTTAACGAAGTTCGTTACGCGTTACTCGCACGCACACACCCTGTCGTATGAAGGTGTATCTAATCATACACGAAATATTTGAAGAGAAACATCTATGGGTGGTAAAGAAGCTACAGAAACGATTTTTATTTAATTTTTAATTGTTTTTTTTTACGTAATTGTACGACATTTTGCACAAAATCTTTACTCCGTTTCAATGACAGTACGTAAGACCCTAGCATAATGGATGTGAAAAAATAAAAAGGAGCCAGTATTTATTATACGTGTGTCAAGTTTTTTTTTTTTTTTCATAATGTATTTAATTTTGTTTTTTGTTTTAATTTCTTTTCATTCTTTACCACCATAGGTGTATCTCATGTAATATTTCATGTATGAATAGATACACCTTATATTATAAGAAGAGAAAGAGAGAGAGAAAAACGCATGGGGCTTTTTCCTTACGTGACGACTTCTACTAGTCAACTCCTACCGCATGCGGGTTTGAGGAGCTTCGTTCCAAAATATACATACTATGGCGTGTTAGGTAAAGCTGATATTGGTCTGCCGTCAAACGATTTTCGACTTCTAGACAATGTCCCAAAGCCCTGTAGTAAAAAATCCTTGTTGCGTAAATTGTTTCTATCTTGAAAGCCAAGTATTGTTTGCCTGGCAAAAATGCGTTTGATTATAACGAGCGCTGCTGCGACAGTCTGCTAACTGACTTTGAACAGGCGGTACGGTACATACAATATATTTTTTTGTCATGGCGCCTTTAAGTTGAAGTATAGCACTCAGTATATTATGAGGATATTGTACCACAAAATTCTACAGTCTAGTATGCATACACACGAGCGACGTTGTCGCAACCGTGGACAACATGCTGCTCGTGAATTTGAGTACGGTGGTGGGTGCTCAAATACACGAATCTCAGCATTTGCCTCTGCATTTGATTCGTGTCTCTCGTGTGTATGAGTACTGTTACTTACTTTGAGTTTCAGTAGCCCATTTTCAGCAGCTGATTGTTTATTTATTTATTTAGAGTACTGCCACGTCACTTAAGTACATTTAACATGTTACACAGGCAACCCCGACCCCCGACGCTACCGCAAGCAGTGACATCTAAGGGAGCATGACTCGTCGAGGTCACTAGCGTTAGCTAGTGACCACATATTGCAATCAATTCATTAAAAAACATTAAAATGAGTAGACTACGTCAATAATACATTAAAATAAAATTAAACCGAATTGACTTATACAGTCATATAAAAATAAATAATTATATGAACTCAAATAATCTGTTAGTTATTTAGTTATTATGATGGAATAGTATGCCTTTGAACAAAGTTTGGATTTTACTTGAGCTTTAAACGCATTAAAAGGCAAGTCTAGCAAAGAAGAGGGTATCTTGTTATAATAGGTTACACCAAGCCCAACAAATGAGTTATGAACCTTATGAAGCCGGTGAAAGGGGACACGTAGTTTGTCCTTATTTCTAGTTTTAACACTGTGAATATCACTTTTTTGAGTGTACAAGTGTAAATTTTGCCTACTAAATAAGATGTTGGCAAAGGTGAATTGTGATGCAACCGTGAATTTGTCGAGCTCACGTAGTACACTCCAATATCCTTAAAAAAAATCTCTTAGAGAAACTCTGGCACCTACCTGGTAAATTGCTCAAACAGCTGGTTTTTGAAGGACAAATATATTTTGTATATCAGCGGCTTTGCCCCACAGCAGAATACCGTAGGACATAACGCTGTGTAAATAACTAAAATAGACTAAACGAGCTGCAGCTGTATCAACGTCAGTGTATTGTCTTACTTTCCTGACGGCGCGGCGTAGGCAGCCGAACTGAGCCTTCCTGCTAGACTTGATATATGAGGTCCCCACTGAAGTTTGGCATAAGAAGAAGTACGAAGTAAGTTTGTTAACTACGACATTAGTATATTACTGTATGTTGTCACGTATTAAATACTAGCTGCGCCCCACGGTTTTACCCACATAAATTTCGATCCCATGGGAATATCGGGATAAAAAGTATCCTATATGTTAATCCTGGTAATAAACCATCTGTGTGGCAAATTTCATCTAAATCCGTTCAGTAGTTTTTGCGTGAAAGAGTAGCAAACATCCAGCCATCCATCCATCCATACAAACTTTCACGTTTATAATATTAGTAGGATTTACATGCATTACATGGCGAAATGTGTCTTTGCACTACAATTTTATATAGGTACCTACTTATCATTTTTCCACATTTTATGCAAATAAATAATTTTGATTTGTTTTGACTAATCAAATTTATTTTATAAGATCTTGAATGATCTCCAAAAAATAGTCAATATTATTTGTCCCAAGACTTAAAATAATAGGTTCAAAAATAAAACAGGCAGTAGATATATACAGAACTTTATTACATAAAACTTAAAGCTATGTTAAATCTATCAGTTCGTTAAGGATCAGCTAATTTAAGATGTAAAAGTAGTCATAGTAATTGGCATAGTCTCATGGAAATCAGTTTGTAAAAGATTTACACATAAAATATACTTGGTCTGCTTGTGAGTTGTGATTGCCGAAAATTATGGCCCATTCCACAGCCTCCGGGTAAGTTTCAATTAACTTCATGATACAAATTTTGTAACTTATTTGGCATACTAGCTGTGCCCGCGACTTCGCGTGGATGACGAAACTTATCAATGAGTTTTTTGTGTAAAGTGCTATTTGTAGAACGTTATCTATCGAGCATACCGGTATTAATACTTCTGTCCCGGCGTTATTTGCGGTTGGTACAGTAATCGGGATCGAACCGCAAAATTAAGTTTGTTTTTTATTGTAGGTATATACTTTTCCGGGATAAAAAGTACCCAGTGTGGTGCCCAGGATATTAAATAATAATTATACTAAGTTTCATCGTAATCGAACCGGTAGTTTTTGCGTGATGCCTGAACAAACAGACAGACAGACAAAAATTTTTTAAATCACATTTTTGGGTTCGATGTCGGTCTAGTAACACCTCCTGCCATTTATTTTTTTGAAATTTTCAATGTACAGAATTTTCACTTCTACAGATTTATTATAAGTTTAAGTATAGATGTAGATAAAAATAGTCCTCCAGAACGTATTTTGTATGTATGTGCACAAGTGTGTGCGCAGACACAGGTTCACTCCATCATTCCCTCACTCTCATAGTCTCAGAGATGGCAATCCGACACGACCGGAGAGAGAAATAAAACAATAGGGAATAGTGTCTACTCAGAGGTGTAAAACCAGCCTTAAAACTCATAGAGCTGTGTAATATAAAAATTCTTCGTGGGAAATCTATGGAGCTACCTTACAACTAAAATCATTGAGCATCACATTTTAGTATAGTTAATTACAATCTATGTACATGTACCTTAATTCTAGTGGTTTGTTTCGTGTTGGTAACTTATGAAGAATTTTAAGTAAGTACAAAAGATACATTGAAAATGGTAAAAGTTAGAATAGGTACTCATATAAAAATATCCTTGGCAAAATTGTTGCAAATTATCTTTTTGATTAAAGTTACAGGATTAAGCTGAATAAATGAAATATAACTTGTTACAAATCTTAGGCCGAGAGCTATAAACGCTATTTAGCTCGTGCTTTTACTTAGACTTACCTATTCCCGTCTCTATCTTGCACTTGTAGTTTGAAAATTGTGCGACAGAGACAGGAAATACGCTGAGCTAAAGTACCTATGCTAAGTAACATGTAGCATGACAAAGTAAAAAAAAAAACAATCTTCAGAAATCTTTAAACATCAGAAATTACAGAATTTAAAATGGTTATTCGAACGGTTAATTTCAATAGTTAAACCTACATCGACAGTTTTATTAGGACTTTATAAAGAAGGCAGTGTGCTGGTGCATCAATGTACTACATTACAGTCCCGCGGTACCGCAGTACTCGCCGATGCGGTCCGAAATACACTCGAATATGTCGAACGATATGTCACAGTTCTGACCGTTGTCTGAAAACAGAAAAAATATTGTTAGCACGCGTATTTTCAGGTTGCTAGAAAAAACTACTTACATTCATCATTATCATTAGCCTTATACCCACAGCTGAGTAAAGAACTCCTCACCTGTGCGCCATGCTTACCATTCTCATAATTATATAATGAATTCTTAATTTCTGATTCAAGTGCCCTGAATTTGATTTCAAATTGTGCAGAGTTCTTCAAGAACCGAAATCCCCAAAACCTTTTTTCTTTCATGAAAAATCGCTCTGATCAGCATTAGTACTCGTACCTCGAAGCAAGCGTAAGGCTTTATAGGAGATAGGTAGCATATTACTAGTAGACTTTTTTATTAACTGATCTTAGGCTTCCGGTAAAGTTGTCCTAGGTTCACTTGCATAAAGTAATGCTTAGTGAATTGCCATGAATTGGCAGTGCTTGTGACAAATTAATGACAGTGGATTGACGATGGAAGAAAAAGACATGTTGCGCCGACCCCGAATAAATTGGGATAAGGGCAGGAGAATGATGGATTGACGAGTACATGGTAAGACAAATTTTTATCATACTTGAGTAGTATGTTATCCAAAGCTTCCTTTGTTCTGCACTTTGCCGGAGATATGGCAACATTCTTAATCTACTGTTCCCAGTCTATTCTCGTACAACTTCACATGACTAAAGTCGCAAGCAACAAACTCACCCATGGGCACAGTTCTAGAGAACTTGTCGTGGTTCTTCATGAGACACTCTCTGGATGCCTCCAGCACCGCCATGAAGTAGCCGCGCTCGTTCACGCCGTCAGAGTACAGGCCCACCAGACCTTCCAGGGTTGGGAATCCGTAGCCATCGACCTGGAAATGTAACAGTTTTTAAATTAGTGAGAATCCTTGTTTAGATAGGTTTTCTTTTTGATGTCGGGTATTCTATTGGAATTTTCTAGGAATCTGGATGGCAACACGCTCGCCCCCTAATTCATGAGATTTTAACATGACTGGTGAATTGTAGGTGTACAGTCACGAGCACCAATATGTCAAACCTTGGCAACTTTCAATTTCGATTTTTTCGGACACATTACATAAACCTGGGTTCGAAAATGCTATGTTCGTAACAACATAAAATTTCATTAAAAAATAAAGGAGTAAATCGCTTTTGAATAAAGCGGAGTGTATACATACATTTGCTCGTGACTGTACTACATCCAGCATAGCATAACAGAGCATAATCAGCCTGTAATGTTCCACTCGACACAGGCCTCCTCTCAGTGAGAGGGAGTGGACCGTAATCAACCACGCGGACCAGGTGCAGGTTGGTATGGTAGATGTCACATATCTTCGAATTTTTGGATCTTGAACATGCCGGTTTCCACACGATGTGTTCCTTCACCGTTTTGTGATGGTAATGAAATAATTTGTACAAAGTAAAGCGTCTATCTGGGTTCGAACCTACGACTACCTACAATTCGCAAGTCGTACATCCAGTATAACTGCTCCTAATCCTTTTGGGGAATCCAAAAGTGATGTTATGTTTTTATTAGGAATTCTACTAAAAAGTCAACCGTCCACTGCCACGTAAGATGTGCACGCAAAGACCATTTTCACTGCGCGGTTCATTTGTTTTCAAGCACGCACAGCATAATGCATGACCTGTCGTGGGTCGCAGTGGACTATCCCACCGATACTTTCATATAAAGCGACGCTAATCACACGTGCGTAGCTTAGCCGAGGGCTGCTATGGAGCGACAACAACAACAAATAAAATGCTATATCCTATAAACAGATAAGTTATGATCAAATACCACAGCAAAACTCTAACTATGTATAAAGGTACAGTCGTACAGATCGTACAGAAGATGGATATCATTAATTTATATTTCTCTCCACCGCCGCACAAAGACCTGTCGTATTCGACGAAAGATCTACAGATTTAATCCTTTTTCACAGACTATTATCTTATAAAGCCCAAATCGAAAGATCCCAGCGAAAACCTAGCCCACTTAAATAATAAAATTACGATTATGACTGCGAGGATAAAAATAACATTTATTGAAACCGATTCATAGCTAGTCGTTCGAGGTTTTATTGGACGATCCTAACTAGTGTAATACCTGCAATAAAATATTTCATACAAAAGAAATTTATATAGAAAAAAGGTATGACAAGCACAACTGATGGGCCCAACCCCCGACTATTAAATTCAATACCGCTTTTTGAATATAACACAAATAAAATACAAATTACAGCGTGTACCGAAGATCTTTTATGGCCGTAATATTCCTGTTCAAAGGATTTCAAGTATAATAAATAAGCAACGAATTTTTCTTTTTCAGATTTACGAGCTTACCCCTCATGTTTTATAGTTAACAAATTGGAGCAATCAGTTCGTGACAGAACTATAAAGCATTAAAACTCGATTTAAAATTATTTTATTTTTCGTTTACGAGTAGGGTTGACCTCGGTCCTCGTATGGGAATAGCCGCCTAACATTATGCGGAGATTTTCATAATATTTTTTAATTTATTCTTGTTGATGTTGTGTTTCACATGCAGGTAATTGCTTGATGAGTTCGAAATGGGCACGTACGTCCATTTCACAATGTTGTTTGATTTTTAAATGACTTCTTGACCGAAAGTTTACTTGAACGTAAATGCCAGTAATTTTGAGAGTAACTGACCAATGATCATTACTTTAAATGAAGCAATTATGCTTTAACTCAGTTAATTTTATTACCATGAAAAATTTTAAGCAAGTAGATACCACTAACTGCACAATTTTCTGTCATAGATTACCTAATTTACATTCTCTGTGAGAATTTTCTAAAACCGTGGCATAATTTCATCAAGATAAAAAAGCGCTAACTCTCAAACACTTCATCAGACATGACATGTGTTCTCCAAACCCAGAATCCACGACGAACAATATGAATTTCTCTCCATATCGAGGTAAATAAAAAGTGCTTTATACACGGTGTAACAGAAAGTTCGTTTGATCACTCTTTACTCTACAAAAAGTGAATTGCGTCGATGACAATCAGGGTTGCAAGCTTGCAAGGTGCATCGAAAGACGAATTTTAAATTGTGTGTAGACCAACTTATTTTTGGGTTGGTTGGGCATATCGTAAAAGACATTGTAGTGAACTCCAAAAAGTTCTGATTGTACGTTACCTATGCTGGGGTTTATATTTACGTCTCAGCGTATTTTTTGTTAAACTTTTATTTCATACCTACATTAATTCATTTTTATGTAGGAGTAAAATAATGCCTAACCCTTTAGAGAAAACAGCACCCTAATTGCGTAACACATCAATCACAACCTGAATCATTTTGAAAGATATTGTTAATCCATTGTTTCATATGTTCGAAAAACGTGTCTGCTCAACAACGTAAATAACGCAATGAATGTTGTTGAACTGTCAAAATTGCCATTGGTACTATTAGTGTGTTAGGTACGCAATTACCCCGCAGGAGTGAAAGTTGAGCAGGAGTGGTGGGCACCTTTTTCAGACAAAATATATAAGTACTTTCATACTGACAAAGATTAGAAGTAAAAAAAACATTAGTTTTATTCTAGGTGATTGGATTGGCCCAGTCCAGTTTTTATATGGAGGGAAGCCGGTTTGAACTCACACTTTCAAACTTTCATAACTTTTTATATTTGAACATAATATGACAGCCCTGCGTGTTATCAGTTTAATCGGTGCAAACGAGTTAGCAGTTATCTTAGGTAAGATAGATGGATGCAGTGGGACAGTGGGTTAATACTCACAGCTTTCACTTTCCGGTACACGCACTGCAGCAGGCACTGGAATTAAGAAAAATAAAGTTTGATTAGTTATGGACACAGATAAACGAAAGATCGCAACAGAGACCAGCCTATAATGTGCCCACTGCTGGGACACAGGCCTCCTGGGGGCCTCCTCCTACTCCACGGGGGCTCAGTGCGGATTGGTGGATATCACATGTCTTCGAATTTTTGTTTTAAGACATGCCGGTTTCCTCACGATGTTTTCCTTCACCATTTTGAGAGCAGTGGTGATGAAATTAAATACCTACACAAAGTGCCTGCCTGGGTTCGAACTCAAGTCGGGGCCGATATCACTCTCAAAACGGTCAAGATAATGTCAGATTGAGGCTAGTTTCCGCTAGGCATTATCCAAATTATTCAACTCTCAGCTTTTTTTTAGAAGGCAAAGGCGGTGTTTTTGGCAGGCCATTGGCAGATATAATTTATGGGGTGGTGGACACTCACCCCTGCGATTCTCTTCTCGTCATGCGTGAAAGGCACCTCTCTCTTGTCTCGCCGCCTCTGTGCCGGCATCGTGTGCTCTTCTTTGATCACGTCTAGCGCCTCTGGAAAAATAAATACTACAAATTTTAGCAAGGTAAAATATATAGATAGAGAAAATTAAATAAACAATCAAACTCAAAATCCATTTATTCAAACTAGGCTGAGAATCAGCACTTTTTGAACGTCAAAATCACATAAGACAGTCCGCCCCAAACGCTCGCCCTTCACTACTTCCTAGTGCTTAGTATTAGCTGGAAAGAAGTGACGCGCCAAACTTCCCAGCAGCACAGCTGATATTCAGTTAAAATAACATAAAGGGACGCACTTTCATTAATCAGGTAGCTATAAATAATACAGGATTTTTTTTTATTATCTGCGAATCTTCAACACAGATTTAATGGTTATTATTATCGGGAATTTATGGGCTTAAAGCAATAAAAAAAAAACTATTTCCTAAGACTTCGAAATCAGCTGATCACGAGTTTACGTTCTCAAGTCGCGCGTACCATACCATGACAATAATTTTGAAGTCATTCCTGTTAAATGCTGAATCCATCGTCTTTGTAGCATCTTTCGACTGTAATTTCAACAACATTTAAAACAGGTACATACATGCTTACTTCTCAAATAAAACACACTCCAAGATGAATGCACTCGTTTAAATCAAATTAGCAAGTTACCATGGCGACCATAATTGTTTTAATACCAAGCCGGAGTAAAGTGGTGTACGATTATTTTACGCAATAAACGTTCGCTTTTGAGAATTAAAGGGTGAGGCATGTTTATTTGTTTTCTGTGCTTTATGACTGGTTTCTTAAACAACCGCAGATAATTTTAGTTTCAGATGGGGTATTGAGGAAACTGGTTGTACAGACGCCAGCACATCAAGCTACTACAATCTGTCAAATTTCTTTAAAAGATTTTCAACTTTATCATTAAAGTATTAAGGTTCAAGGTTGATTGGGAAAATAGGACAGTTTCGGGTAGCTTGACCTGCTGGCGTCTGTACTATTTCGACTTCATAATAGATTCTTTTGAGGGGCTTGTGGCTAAATAATAACAGCCGCTCGGGTCGGTCGATCAGGTTAAGCTATGCTTGCCGTGGTTGGTCCGTGGATGGGTGACCATGTTTACATATCAAGACCCTCCGTTGGTCCCGGCTGTCAATCGTGGATCTTTGGCAGTCGTTACGAGTCGTCAGAAGCCCGAAAGTTTTACAACCAGTCTTACCAAGGGGTATCGGATTACCCAGTATCTGGGTTGTGGAGGTCAGATAGGCAGTCGCTTCAAGTAAAATACTGGTATTCAGCTGCATCCGGTTAGACTGGAAGCTGACCCCAACATAGTTTTAATAGTAATTATTATCATTCTAGTAATATTTATTTTAGAAGTATTTATGTAGGTATGTTTATTTGTATGTATGTTAGTATATTCTTGTAATTTTTGTTTACTTTTTAAGTGAATTGTTTTTTGATTCTATGTTTTATTTTTTGTCTCCTTTGCTCTATCACAGGCTGTCTACATCACAACTTATTAAAAAAAAATCTAAATTTATTAAACAGAAAATTAAATCTTAATAACTTTAATATTACTTTCAGTCTTAATAATTGCTTTGTTTATTTCTTTTAATCACACACAGATTCACTTTTAAGCAGTTGAACCTTATAGTTCATCCTCCTTCCTTCCTTCCTTCCTTAGTTCCTTATAGTATAACTGCCATGTTCAAAATAGAAGCAGCAGTTTCGATTATGACTTTGGAACTCATTGCAATTTCAGAAGCTCTAAATTTTGTAAAAGGTCAAAACGGCACGAATTTTGTCATAGTGACGGATAGCAAAAGTGCCTTACAACATTTGACTCGATGCGCCTCTGGTTATAGCAGAGGTGTACCGATAGCCTATAGCATTTTAAAAACAATATATGTATTAACCACAAATTATAATGTGAATCTGAAATTGCAATGGGTTCCGTCACATATAGGGTTAAAAGGTAATGAGGAGGCTGACAGGTTATCTAAATTAGCAGCGATAGATAGTATTCACTTTCCAATTTTGCCACACTATACAGAAATTCTTACTAGATTCAAAAATAAATGTTATTTAAAATTTAAAGAATACTTTGATGAAAGAAGTAAAGAAAAGGGTATATGGTTCAAAACTATACAATGTCAGCCTCCTCGAGTACCTTGGTTTTACAATAGTAAGTTAAGTAGATCCTACATTGTTACACTAGATAGATTACGCTCTGGTCATTATCCTTCAAAAAAGTTTGCTTTTTTAATGAAAAAGGTTGATTCCCCAAATTGTGATTTGTGTGATAAGTTAGATGATGTACAACACATTCTTGTAGAGTGTGATAAATACCGGAATGGGAGGGAGGCATTGATGCAAAAATTTAATATAAATAAATACGATCAAGGCGCATTCCTAAGCATATTAGCAGAACCAACATCTGATGCAGCAATATCAATTGTTGAAAATATAATTTCGCACCAGTGACTCTTGCCCTTTCCTTTCTTTATAAATTATTAGGGATGTAATTTAGTTTAGGTAACGTTGGGGCTCTCATGTCCATGGAGATAAATGCCCGTAAATAAATAAAGACTTAAAAAAAAAAACCTTATAGTTATAAAACGAATTTAGTTAAAAATCATACCTACTAATTCTTAATAACTTTACTATTATATAGTAATTCTGGTATCTGATCTAACATCTTGTTTTGTCTCGAGTTTCGACCCGAAAGTCCCGGGACTCGAGACAGCTAAAATTACGAAAAGTCCCGGGACTTCGAGACACGAGACGTCCCGGGACACAAACCCTACACAGGACCTCTTGCTCAGCAGTAGGATTGGTAACCACTAGATCAACAAGCCAGCCTTTACAATGAGGCTGGTATTTCAACAACCTTGCAAACACTGACATTTGTCCAGCTACTTATAAAAGATCAAATGTTTTTGGCGCATCTTGCTTCATAAGGAAGAAACGCGTCACTTAACCGTAGAAACTCGTAAATTGTGTTGCGTTAGTATTTATTAAGTGGTAGGTAGGTACTGTAGTATGTAGGCCAGGCGGGTCACGATCCAGCCGCAAGTTAACCAACGCTCACTTTCGATACCTATGCAGGTACTAAGACGATTCTGGATTTGGAGATATAACGTGGTTTAAGCAAAAAGAGAGGAGGCCTGTGGGAACATTATAGGCTAATTATGTTGAGCATAAATAGTAGTTTTATTGATAGAATAGAATATGGAAGAGTAGGTTACGAAAACCTATCCATAAAATACAAAAAGTTATTATTTATTTATTTTACCATTTATGTAGGTACACACATATATAAACAGACATTGAAAAACAGAACAGAAAAAATAGGTACAGAGGTGATTCTTATTTCATAAGAAATCTCTTCCACCTACAATAGAAAGTTAATAAAGGAAGATTATAAATCTTCGCCATTCTTCAATTATCAAGGAAACGACTAAAATAAATGAGGATCACATCTCTACGATTACAACATTTATATACCTCATGTTATGCATCTGTAAAGACAGCCTAGGCCCATACTTTATTAGAGCTACTAGCAATCAAGGCTATCAATACCACATTTTGGTACAATTCTGCTGAATAAACGGAAATCGCCAAGACATTGGACAAAGTTTTGACATTGATTTTGTTTTTGATATTGATTGTCGCTGAGATAAGATTGCGACTAGATATTGAACGTTTTTAATTACGGGAATTGGCCTTCTGATCAAAAAAACTAATAAAGATACAAAGATAATGCACAATTCTCATTCACAACAACCCATGCACATTCATAAAAAAAAAAATCGCGCGAAAATGAATTATATGCTTCATATTAAGCAAAGCGAGTAAAGTAATTGGTCAGTAATCTATCACAAAGCCGCTGTGGCAATCGTTAACTGGAAACTTGAATACCTAATTAAAACCTCGTAAGGGAAACTGGGTATTACATGCTGTTCTTATAGCTACGAGTACCTATGTGTGTGATAAGTACTTAGATTAAGTAATATAACATAGTTAGCAAGTCAGTGATCTCTGCAGGGTGGTCTGTGTTCTGCAGACCCCGTATTCGAACCTCTGGAAATTCGTGATGATGGAATTGAGACTTTGGGTCCTGTTTTTTTCATTGCTATTTACACAGTCAATATTGATATATATTTAAAACCGCCGTAGCCTTTGGTCCTGGCTGTCATTCGTGGATTTTTAGCAACGCTACGGGTCGTCAGTAGCCCGAAAGTCTGACAACCAGTCTTACCAAGGGGTGTCGTTTTACCGTGGAATGTGGAGGTCAGATAGGTAGTCCTTTCGTGTAAAATACTGGTATTCAGCTGCATACGATGAGACTGAAAGCCTGAAAGACCTCAACATGGTTGGAAAAGGCTAAGCATTTGATGATGATTAAAATTTGTTTACCCGATCATAAGACCAATCAAACACAAGATCTGCAGTAGCACAACCGGATAAATTAAGTTATTAGATTGTGTAAGCATAAAAATCATACACTAATTGGCTATATGAAATGTTAGTAAACCAATAATGATTGGACAATTATGTATGTTACAATATCCTGCAAATTAAAGGAAACTCAATTACCGCAAGCTTCCTTCTTTACAACAACTAGTTTTTGTGCAGTTTTGCTGCGGTTCCGTTACGATTTTGAATTTGATTCCCAGCTCGAGTAGTTAATGAGGTTTTTAACTATTTTGTTTTTCTTGAAAAGCCGATTACTTATTTATTTTTTGTAAATTATGCAGTTGTGCTTTTTTTCTGTTTCCTTTTCCAGCTAGATTGACGAAATGATGAAATGTTTTGAAGGTCCGTGGCATACCTACTGTCGCGCCATTTTGCTTAGGTGAAATGCGTACCGCCATTTTGAAAAAAAAAACCCAAAATGACGCGACAGTAGGTATGCCAGCCTCCATATAAAAACCTTCAAACCCCTTTCCGTCAAAAACCAGGTCGTTAGCCGTGAGATGAAATAATAAACACATTATTAAACATGTAGGTAATAACTTCGGGATTAAACCACATAATAAATAACTATGTTTTATTATAGGAATTAGATAATAGTTTATTACTCTGTTAACTCCATCTTTAGCGAACTAAACACAGGGCAGCGCCTAGCATATTGCCTGTCGAATAGCTAGTGTTTTACACAAAACACTGAAATTACACAATTTCAGTTTGCAGTCCTAGAATCTAATCTGTGCCGTTAAATATAATGCAATTTAACGGCACATACCAGTAATTGCGACTCCTCATAATATGTTAAATCGTAAATGTTTGAGGTCAACTGCAAATTAAAAATATGTAGAACGGAGTTAATAAAATGGACGATTACAACAATTAATAGTTTCAGACCAGTTTTAATGCCTTTTTAAGTGGGTTGGAGGTTATAAAAGATAGATAAAGTGCGAGATATTACGTTTGAAATAAGGTAAAATTATAAAACAAAATTAAAGCTATACATAATATAGGATCAAGTTACATTGGTAACGAAATTCCGCAAACGTGATGTGTATCGATATCTGAATGCGATAAAACAAAATCGTTGTAAGTATTTTCTGAGGCCACTGGCTGAAACTGCCACCATGCACGTAACAGTTTGCCCGTTCTTCTCCATAGACATCTACGTTTTGGAATGGGCAACTAGCTTCAACTTTCTGACTAACTGACCGACCATTTAATTTTGACAATTCAAAAGTACCTGAAATGGTAGAATTGAAATAAATGTTTTGAGTTTGAGTTTGAACGACAGCGAAACGAAATAAACTTGTTTGCCTTTTTACACATCTTGATACATATTTTTGACAAACAACTGAGACGTAAAGGTTTTCAGGATCTCGGAGAACCCAGTGAGTACGTAATGATCCTATGCTGTTTCCACTGCTAGGACACAGGCCTCCAGGGAGTGGGCCCAGTGCGGGTTGGTAGATGTCACATATCTATCGAATTTTTGGTTCTAGGACATGCCGGTTTCCTCACGATGTTTTCCTTCACCGTTTTGAGAGCAGTGGTGATGAAATTACGTACACAAAGTAAATCGCCTGCCTGGGTTCGAAATCCACGACCTACAACAACACAGACCTACAAACTACATCTCGTAAGTCAGTTACTACTGGGCCACAAGTCAAAAGGTCACTTTCAAGCAGTCTGCGTAGGTGGTGGCAGTATATATTGCAAAGTCGAGTAAAAAGCATACCATTTACACATTTTCCTTATGTACAATCTGACGTATTGTTGGCAAATACTGCAAAATTGTTTGGATTGCCCTAGATCTTCTAGCGATTACTACCCAAGGACTAAATGTCAGCATTTTATAAGACAGTCACGTATAAAGATTAAAGGTCGCAAATGCAATAGAGCACTATGTAGTAACTGACTTCTGCAAGAAGACCAGCCGCGTTATTCTGTAAAAATATCACCTTGAAAACTTAGGTGAAGTGAGCTTGAAGTGAGCTGTCAATCCTTAGCTATCCCTAGCGTCAGATGGAATGGCAGTTCACTTCACCTTAGTTTTCATGGTGAGATTGTAGCGGTAACTACAACGCCACATGCGAACTACGGTCATACGGATGGCACGTAAAATCCTGCATCTCGCAAGCTGAGTTTACCGCGCAACTAAGCGTATATACATCGGCCCGACATGAATCAGCGGGCAGTTGCCCGCCAGACACAACACCCCTCTGGTCGGGGGATCCTCCCTTTTCAATGGAGGATGAGTGAACTTTACACCCTGTTCCTCATAGCACTGCAGACCCACGGGCGATTATTTATCACGCACTGGATTTTCAACGCATTGTTTAACGCGGAGATTTGAAAATCAAAGCAGTCTATTTGTTTAACGCGCTAGGATGCACTTTGTTCGATTCTCAATACTCAGCTCAGCGCCGAGAGTTGAAAATCCAGTACGCGTTAAAAAGCCGCGTGCGAGGCTTACGATCATGTGCCTTTCTTACATAACACCACCAAAGATTTGCTATCACCGCCTGCGGTTGGTAAACTAAACCACCTGTAGATTTTGTAAGGCTTGTGGCATTTACTAGTGTAATACTGGTTTTAATACCCCATTCTAAAGAATCTTATGCAGCTGGTTTTCGCCATATGTTGTGGAATTAATACGAGACTGGAAATGGTGATGGATCTCACCATGTTTTCACCGAAAGCGGCGTGAATAGACTTTAACATAAGTACCACTTATTACCGCACTCTCGATAACTACCTACCTATTTCCGATTCTACAAATAATATTCGAAAAAAGTTTTTAATTATTTATCCCACCACACAATTATTAATTATATTTTTTTTTAATTATTAGATTTTTTCTTTCACTGACAATCAATATATAGCCTTAACCGCTTGGTCTAAAATCATGAAATTTTGCAAAAGTATTCGTTATGTAGCGTAAGTCTGCACTAAGACGGATTTAGAAAAATACAGCCTGTTAAAAGATTAAACCGGAGATGAAAGTTTCTATAGAAGTTCGTAATTTTTACTGATGGAAAATCCCGCCGAGCACACCGCTTGTGCCATCATATTAGAAATTGCATTAACCCAATTAACGCAGCTTACGCCATTACAAATTGCATCAAACTAATAAACAGGTACCCGACGCGTAGAGACAATTGCACTAATCAGTTACCCCCTATAACGTGAGGGGTACCCAATTAACACAGCTGCCTGTACACAGCAATTGCACACTTTCGCAAATGCACAACTCGGGTACAGTCGAGTGCACATCGCATGTCCTGCGGTGCAGCAACCTGCAACTGCGACTACGGCTTATGCAACGTGACGCAACGGAACTATATGGGTCAGTTGCTCACACATACCGATGGTTTAGAATGTAGTTTGTTTATGGGTCAGTTACTAAGTTGAGTTATCAAAGGATCTTTGCGCTGGGAAATTGTTTTGTGGATTTAATTGGATATTTTGTTAGTAGGTATAGAAACAAATAATTATAGTTCATCCTTAAAAATATATAAAAATCAACTTAAAAAAAACTATTTGTTCCCATCAAAACTGGTCACTATCCTTTAGTTTTATTTATTTATTTATTAAAGAACACCAACACATTGGTTTACATAAGTCTCAAGGAAAGATTTTACTACTAATGTATACACAAAGTATAAGTAGGTGAAAATACATTGGACAGAAGCTGGTTATAAACTTTAGTTTTGACGGGAATGCAGAAGGAAACATGTTCTTTTTTTTAATCGGTTAAAATTATTATGTGTTTTGTCCTTTACATAGTGTTCATTATAATATTCCAAGTAAGTACATCTAGTACCGTTTTGTTTGGCCTAAGCAGATGCCAAAAGATCGTGTACCTACCTATAGTCGTGATTGATGCACGGGGCTTTTAGTAAATAAAAACTATACGAAGGCTGCAGAATATTACCTCTCCGTAATCAAATACAGTTAGTTACATTAACGTTTGCAATGTTAAAATTAATTATATGTAAGTGGACGAAGGTCAAGCATATTATGTTAACATCTGCATGTATTTTAAACATTCAAAATGTTTTTTTTTTCCGTTCAAGCAAATATTTGAAATGTGTAGTTCCCCCAAAAGCTATTCCTAGAATTTCGCTGAAGATATTAAGAAGGAAATAAAGAAAACACGTTAAAATAAACGTTTCCTCTTACAAAATAAACGTATTACACAACCTCATGACAACAAAATTAAGAAAAAGAAAAAAACCGTTTAAATTCAGTTACGGCATTCTTTTTTTCAAAAACTGTCCGGGACTTTTGGTAAATGTTAATAACACAATATTAAGGGTGTATTACACAAGCTAATTACGCGCTAATCACGTGAAATAATGAGAAGTAATGCGAAAAAGTCTGGTGGTGCCGTAAGAAGTGAGCGGACGACCATCGCACCATATTTGGTGGCCAATGGTCATGCGTGCGATGTTGTACTTGTATTTGACCTCAGAATCAGTTCACGAAAAGTTGTGACATTATAGCTTCGTAGGTATGTATTGAATATTCATTGCGGTATTAAAACATAATTAATGCACGAGCAATGTACGAGCAAAGCTAGAAATATATTTAAATAAGTAACATGTGTTAAGTATATCGTTTGTTGAGTAACACGTCGACCTCATCTATATCCGGCCTTCGAGAGAATGCGTTCCTGACACGTGTCAGTGCGACAATTCTAGTGCCTAGCTAATAGCTAATAATAATTAAATTCAGCAGGTATTCAACAGGTGTTAAGAACGCATTCCCTCGTGGGCCGCGTTGGCGCGTCAAAGTGTTTGTACAAGCCTGCTTACAGAAATAAAATCATATTATATACAAAAAAAAACTTTTTCAGAATCGATCCAAAATTAAAATGTCAGTAGGTAGTGATTTCCGGCCACCGATAAGTGCCTATTCGATTAAAAATCTTATGCAAACAACGATTTGCACTCTCTGTTACATCACAATTAAGCATATCTTTATACAACACTAAGGAAATGAAATGTCACGTTCTGTATCAGTATTTATACAGGATCGACGCGCAAACTGTAACCATGAATTCAGCACATGAGTTTAGTTAGACCACAAAGCGTCGAAATTTTTCGTCGGTTATTAAAAAAATATACTGCTGTTCCATACATTTTGACCGCGTAGGTATTGCACTTTTCTATGAAACAGAAGATTTTTTTTTTGATAACCGACGAAAAATTTCTGTGCTATGTGGGTCCTAGTATCATGTGCTGAACCCATGGTTACAGTTTGCGCGTCGATGTCCCTGCCACCCTGTATATTTACAGGGTGGCAGGCACATCAACGCTCAAATGTTATCATGGATTAAGTATAACTAGCCTGTATTGTCCATTGCAGGGCAAAGGCCCTCTCTCTTTTCCACACAATTCTGTCTTTTGCGGCCAATCCTTACGATTAAGTACATAATTCTAAACCCCCGTATTGATTTTTTTTCTTGGTTATTAAGAAAAAAAAATAACTGTTCCATACATTTTGACCTCGTGTGCAATGCACTTTACTACGAAACAACAGATTTTTTTTTTTAATGACTGACGACGTGTCTCTACGCTACCCGGTCTAGAATCATGTGCAGAATTCATGGTTATAGTTTGCGCGTCGATGTATTGTTTGAGCATGACTCAATTACCTCTAAGTACCTACTTAAAATGTATTTTCTTGAACCATTCATCATTCAAAAACCTTTTAATATTAGTTCAGGTGTTTTTCAAAAGCATCGTATGCAGACAATATGTCATAAAACTAGCATTTATTTGCTACGGCTATTTTTGTTCAGAAAGGACACATGAGTCAGAAAATGATCTCAGTTTTACTGTTACGGGTTTCAACCTTCCTTATTAGTTACCGGTGACGTGCCTACACAGTATTGATGCACAAATAAACGGCAGAAGCAGAGTTTTTGGAGATTCCATTTGGATTAAGATGTGGTTGTTACTGGGATTGGAATCTGGTGAAGATTTGAAGTGTTCTCGTGTAACTTTTTGAACGTTTTCCGTATGAATGCATTTATGGTTAGAATTACTGCGTATAAGTAAAACCCCTTCTAACTGTTAAAAATATAGCATTCCTTGTGGTTTTGGCAAAAACGCAAGTTAAGGATACTCGCCTAATATTATCCCACCAGCTTTTGTCTGCGACTTGAACCTGAAATTTCTTGTTTTAACATAAAATGTATCCTGTGACAGTCTGCATTACTGTAGCTTTCCTTTAGTCAAAGAATTTTCGGATTCGGTTCAGTAGTTCCGAAGATTACTTGCTACATACAAACATATTTTACCTCTTTATAATATAACCATGTATGTGAATGTCAATAACCTAAACGACAATTGCGTAAGCAATGTAGATATTTAAAAAAGTAACACAGAATAGGACATTGCGCTAACACCATAGCGAAAATTCCTATTGTTGTAATGGCATCGGTTTGAACACGGCTATTTTATTGTAATGCTAATAATGACATTAGCATCATATGAAGTGGACAACGGATACTATACCCTTTGTATATACTATGATTTAGCTTTTTGAAGCTATTCTAATCGTAGAATCGTTCGTATCGTAAGCCTTACCAAATTTGTATCAATCTGTCTTTAAACAATAAATATATTGAGTAAGCATTTTAAACTATTATTCATCTTTTAATTATATGGGATATTGCCCATTATTTGTGTGTAATCACTCAGTCAGTTTCTCCTTTAGATACTTATATGTATTGTGTGAATGTAAATCTTTTGCTGGAGATCCTAAATGTTTAAATTAGATACACATACCACGAGTCCCATGGTTTTAATACTCTGATTCTCTATGACATACCATGAGTCCCTTGTTTGTATGATTGAAATTTGTAGAAAAACCATCTGCAATCACTCAGAAGGATCTTTCGCCAGAGCACTATTTACATCATTTTCAGCATTTTTTCACATCACTATAGATACTAACTTCTCATACGTTTTTGTATTGCTTGTCAATATGCATCGAGGACAGTTCACGTATGTAGGCCTTACAGATTTCAACCATATACCGTTACAGCGAGTTAACCTCATTTATGTGGTGTATTAACCCTGTTTTACTTGCTTTATGTTAAACAATGGTATTGTCATTTTGTTCGGGTGATATTTAGGCTTTATTATTGAAGGTGGGGATGCATCAAAGAAATAGTTCCTTTAGGTCTCAAGCCCCTCAAGAAGTTAAAGTAAATCAGTTTAATAACTTTTATAATTTTAAGCCTATGAGAATTTCTACTCATATTGAAATTCAAAAGCATTTTGATACGATTGAAGCTGACTACAATGAACTTGGGAACAAAGATTAGGTAGAGTGAGCAATGTCTCGATAAATGATAGAGTTCCTGTTTTAATATTAAATCCAACAGGAAATGTAGAAAGCTGGAAACAGTTATATGTCAAGTAAAATGATCTATAGCCACGATAATGTGTAGATGGTGTTAATTATAGTAATTACATTATCAATGCGATTGTTATTGCTTATCTAATAAATCCTTCATGCTAACCATTTTTCTAAAGCACTACTTGGTTAAATACTTCCGAAATTAAATGTATATAACAATACTTATAAGTTATGTTGTGGTTTAAAGAAGACAGGTCGCGCGGAAAAAAACGCTTTAAATTACAGAATGAGCTAAAAATCATCAGTTCTTGTATAAGCAATACAGGAAGTAGCATATCTAATATTTTAGGTAGGTACTTAACTAAAATAATAGATTTATGATCTACGTGCCTAAATCATCTTCATAATAATATAGTACAGAGATAAATATCAAGGCTTTCAGTAAAACAGTTCCTTGTAGATACATGCATTATAATTCGATCTTGAAATAACTTATAACCTAAAGGTTATCGTAGTGTATCAGATAATTTCAGATAAGGTCACTTGTGTATGAATTCTATTGGATGTATTTCGTTTTAGATGTTAATTTTATGGATTAGTTCATTAAAATGTAGATCATTCATAATTCTAAAATCAGTGTGTCGTTTTAGCAATTAATTTTAGTTCCGCAGTCAATAAATTATCTTATACGTAACGGACTAAAAAACCCATTTGTAAAATTTCATGTTTCTAGACCCACTGGTTTAGGCTTTGCTTTATCTGTCATGTCACTATATCTTGGAAGTAATTTCATGAGTGTTATATGTATATGCATATTTAGGATGGTATCTTTGTTTTAAACCTTTGAGTTACGCAGAATAGAAACGCAGCTTATTTGTATTCTAAGCTTTAAGAGCCTGTAATACCTCAGATTGCGAAAATTGTCTTAGCATTAATGGCTCTAGTTTCAACAATACTGCAGTATTCACTTTGAAATTAATATACAATAAAGACGAGGAGTACTGCGAGGTAGTGTTCCGAAAGTCCAAAAAAGATTTTGGACCCAACTTCAGCGGTCCTTTCTAGCTCACAAAAGAAAACAAACTGAAGTAACAAAACACTTCAATGCAGATACTAGAACTCTAAAACCGAGGTCACATAACAATGCAATGAACGACTAGCAATATCAGCTGTAACAACTAATTGAACGAAATCATTAGCAGTCAGTAAGCATAAGTACTTGCACAAAAGAGCATTCAAGTATTGAACAGAGCATGAAACTAGAAAGTTCTTTTTAAACATTCGTATTTCTGTTTCGTTGCATCTCCGAAAATGTGCGTGATCTAAATTATTATTGGTAGAATGTTGTGTTACATGTTATTCTAAAAGCCCGAATAGATGAAGGTCTTAATTCTTCTGAGGAATTGATCCAAAAACTGTCTTTGCGGGCTTTCGGGATTTTTCGGCAGGCTTTTTCGGGATTGACTTGTAAATACCTATGACTATTTTCAGAAGACTACAAACATAATGTAATGAAAAATTTTAATTTATCTTTTTATGTAAACAGACCTTCAATATTAAATGCATGGGACTTGTGGCTAAGTAATAACAGCCGCTCGGGTCGATCGATCAGGTTAAGCTACGCTTGCCGCGGTTGTTCCGTGGATAGGTGACCATCTTCACATACGAAGACCCCTCCGTGCCTCGTTAAGACATTGGTCCCGGCTGTCATTCGTGGATCTTTGACAGTCGTTACGGGTCGTTAGTAGCCCGAAAGTCTGACAACCAGTCTTACCAAGGGGTAACGTATTACCCAGTAACTGGGTTGTGGAGGTCAGATAGGCAGTTGCTCCATGTGAAATACTGGTATTCAGTTGCATCCGGTTAGACTGGAAGCCAACCCTAACATAATTGGGAAAAGGCTAGGCAGATGATAAGGCCAGTACAGTGTAACAGCAAATGTTCGTAATCTGTGGTGATAATAATCCCACTACTTAATAGTTTATTAACTTTTCCAAATATTGTGCATTCTGTGGTCTCCTATAAGTAATAATAATAAAAATCTTTATTGATACAAAAACCAGTCAGAGTCAGTGATGTTCTGTTGTCACTGTGATACCAAAAACCTTTTATGTTGTGTTATAACTTATAACATTACAAAAATAGTCATTGACTTTGCCGGTTACAAAGTATATGCATATTAAAATTAAGGTTAACAATTATGGGATATAAGAGATATTAGAAACGACTTTTGAGGTGTATATGTGTGTGTATGTTAGAGTGGGGGTGTGTATGTTAGTATGAGGGTATGTATGTGAGGGTGTGTATGTAGGGGTGTGTGTGGTAGTGTTTAGTGTGTTGAAGTGTTTAAAATTGTGTCGTGGAAGTCAATGTGACAGTTTTAAGAACGTTCACAGTCTGATCTCAGTGTCAATCTGTCAAAAATACCTGTAACTTCCCTACATTTTGACATGTTTTTGATATTTGTTCGCCAAGATGACACTGCGACTAGATTTTGAACGTTTTAAATTACGAGAATTGGCCTTATGATGTTGCCCTTTATTTTTTGCGAAGACAAAACATAAAGACATCTACCAGCCAACACTGGGCCCGCGTGGTGGATAACGGCCCAGTCCCTCTCACCGAGAGGAGGCCTGTGTCCCAGCAGTTGGAATATTATAGCATGATTATGCTCTTTATTTATATGTCATGTATTGTGGACATCTTTTGTGGGAGATCCTAAATCAATAAATATGTCGGAGATGGTATGTCTGTCTCTCGTTAGCATCAGGCATATTTTAACTACTGTGGGCAAACTATGGGTAATGTTGGTTACAGCACAACAGAAAAACGGTTTATAGTTCAAATCAGATTATAATTCACGAACAAATCAGTCACACTAGCGAATTACACACTGTAGGTACACATTTAACGATACGGAACGCGCGACAGTTTCTCAGCACATGTTGTTCGTACGATGTCCCATGTTTCGATGATCTCGAGAGCTCTGCTTACACCGTCCTTTGTAACGGTCGCTCCCACCACGAACTCAGGCTAGACTCTGTCTAGCGCCACGAGATGGCGCTAGCGTTCCGAATAGTCAAACGAATGACTCCGACAAATATATAAAGGAAGTCTCTTTGTTCACATATTTATAAGTAAGATAAGATCTGATAAATACTATTGGATTGTATATAAATGTAGAACCGTGTGTCGAGTACGTCTTGTTACGTATGGTGAGCGTTTACTTTCACTGCGCATGCGCCGACCTTGACAACGCGTGACCGCGACTGATCGAGTTTTGATACTAGCTGACTAGCTCCTGCGATACAAAAAAGCTTGAAAGTAAAGGAAGTATATTTTTGTTGTTGAATATTTATTCGTATTGAAGAAATATGAATGATTGGCATGATAGTTGGATAAAACAGAGCTTTCTATAATTCTACAAAAAAAAAACCTTGTATTAGGTAATATTTTGTTGATTGATCTATTCTAAAACATACCTACCTATTGAACAACTGACAGGTAGGTTCTACTAGATAATTTCACGAAAATACAACAAATCAACTGTCCATGTTTTCGAAGAATGAATGAGAACCTCTTTGCTTTTTATTACAGAAAAGCATCCCATAACATTCCGTAAATAAAAGATTAACAGTAACTCAAGCACCGACCTTACATCCGTTTTACTAAAGACAAATTAAATTATCAAAGGTTAGAGGCAGATCTCCCAGCAAGATCTCGGACCGCACGATCTCGGGCGAGGCAGCAAGCCTCCTTGCCGGACTGCCACCATGGGATCTGGAGGCGATAGTCCTCGCGCGCCTATATGATTGGCGCGCGGAGGCACTACACCGGGGGGAAACTCCGCATCCGCGGCAAACCGCGGCGGAGCGGACGAACCTCCGGCGCGATCTCATGGTGGCATGGAAGGAGCGACTATCGCAACCCAGCGCAGGGCACGCCACGATAGCGGCGGTAAGACCCCTCTTTGAGGAGTGGCTAGAGAGACGTCACGGCGCTCTCACCTACCGCCTGACGCAGGTCCTCTCCGGACACGGATGTTTCGGGAGGTTCCTGCACATCATCAGGCGGGAGGAGACGCCCGGGTGTCACCACTGTCAGGATCGCCCAGAGGACACGGTGGAGCATACGGTGGAGGTCTGCCCTGCTTGGGCAGAGCACCGCCGTTTCCTCGTAGAGGCGATTGGCAGCGGCGGCGACCTCTCGCGTCCGGCCCTGGTTCAAGCCATGGTCCGGGGTGAGAGGGAGTGGGAGGCAGTCACCTCCTTCTGCGAAGCAGTCATGCTAGCGAAGGAGGTGGCGGGGTGGGCGAGGGAACGCGCCTTGCGCACCTCACGCCTCAGCCGCCGCGGGAGACGCTCCGGGCGTCGGGAGCCGCATGACGACTCCCGGCCACCGTAGGCGCGGGCCTGCGGGCGGAGAGTAATGGGTAGCTCTCCGTCCGATCAGGACTAGGCCCGTGCCGGACGGCGTGTTCGTGTTCCAAGCGCGCCTCAAAGAGATGTCAGCAAAGTGACGGGGCCCCACAGGGCCGAAGCCTGCCAGGGTAGCGGGAACATCCGAAAGGGTTTACCGCTGCCCTGGAACATAAAGGGCTGAGGAAGGAACACGGGTGGGTTTTAGTCAGTAAGAGTCTGACACTCCCTCCTGCTCCACCCAGAGCGGGAGGAGTCATTTGATGATTTCCCATCCTCAAAAAAAAAAAAAAAGAGTGTTCCGGCAATCGTCGTGTATCTTCGGAACGACGAACACGCGATTATGAGATCTAACAAAGAACAGTTACAACCATTGAAGTAACCTATTTTATATTAGTCTACAAAATTTGAGATTAACAACTCTATAAAATTCCAAAAATATTTTCATTTATTTCGAGTGACATAATTATGACAAGCTGCGACCAGAGTAGGTAAGCTAACAGGGGAAAAGCTTCATGCAAATGTGCAATTATCTATGGATGCACTACTACAAAGGGCAACAGTAAAAAACTTAGAAGCTTCGCCTGTGTGGCGCGAAGTTCGTACTAATTCGGAAACACGAAGATTACCGAAGCGCATGTCTTATCTGGTTTACCTGTAGGTACGTACCTATTCAGTTATAATTATGTTGGAATTGCGATTACCGATCGCCCCTTCACTAGAATTACGTTAAGCCTTTAAAAATGTTGTTACGAGTGCAGTTTGCACAAGGTTCCTTACAATTGTGAGAACAAAACTTTTGATACTAAAAGAGTAGTAATAACCATGATTGCTATATTGTAAATTATAGTATGAACAAAGACCTCAATTTATTAATCGTGCGTGCAAACATCATCATTCGTGAACACACTTGAATTGATGATAATTCTTCTAGCAATCATAGTTATTTTTTTACCTCCTTGCAAAACCATTCAATTGCAAATCTCTTTCCAGATATCATCCTTTTCCCAACTATGTTGGGGTCGGCTTCCAGTCTAACCGGATGCAGCTGAATACGAGTATTTTACATGAAGCGACTGCTGTCTGACCTACACAAACCAGTTACAGGGTAATACGATACCCCTTTTTATGCGTTTTGAAGGGAAACCAGAGATAATACGGTAGATCATAATAATACGGTAGTAATACGATACCCCTTGGTTGGTTGTCAGACTTTCGGGCTTCTGACGACCCGTAACGAAAATCAAAGATCCGCGAATGACAGCCGGGACAAACAGCTTAGCGTGCTTTCCGAGGCACGGAGGGGTCTTGGTATATAAAGATGGTCACCCATCCACGGACAAACCGCAGCAAGCGTAGCTTAACCTGAACGATCGACCCGTGCGGCTGTTATTACTTAGCCACAAGCCCTTAAATCTCTTTCCGGATATAATCCTACATAATAACGCAATCCGCTCCTATTAGAAATATCTAAGATATGGTGTCAGTCCTTTTTCGAGTTTATTTGTTATTGAGAAACAGGTATTTTCAAGACGTGAGCAAATGTCAATTTAGGAGATAAAATAGTTTGTTTCATCTTATTTGTCAAGCCGACCCCAACATAGTTGGGAAAAGGCTAGGCAGATGATGATGATGATGATCTTATTTGTCACACGTAGCTAGAGAGTCTTAATTATAATCAATTAAGTAAACATAATAAGCCCTACAATGTTCCCACTGCTGGGACACAGGCCTCCTTGAGAGGAGGCAGGATCCACTACGCAGGCCCAGAGCAGGTTGCTGCACGTCACATGTCTTCGAATGTTTGGTTCCAGGACATACCGGTTTCCTCACAATGTTTTCTCTCATTGTTTTGAGAGCAGTCTTGATGCAATTAAATACACAAAGTCAAGTGCCTGCCTATGTTCGAATCACGACTCGTCTCGATAATAAAGTAAATAATTACACTTAACCCTACCATTAATTATCTCGTCCCATTTTCGCAAAATGTTTCTTCATTATGTAGATCCGTATTTAGAAGTCTTGTGTGTGTTTTTAATGGGGTTTATACTTATATTAAAGATAAGGTAATATTGTGTAGGCAGTATAAATCAGCCTAATATAGTGTTAATTAATATCTTACCTCTAAGTATGGAGAGTTTAATTTCATCCTGGCATAGAGTTATGACTCGTTCTATCTTCTGTGGCGCGGTGGGTGGGTTTCGGCATCTTGATTCCTAGAAAAAAAAGAAATAAGTAAATACACAGAATACAACTGAGAGAGAAAATAAGTGTTAAGACAGTTTTAGCAAGTATTATGCTTCTTTCTTAGTGACATTTTTATTTCAGTCAGGATTACTTCTAACGAAACCTCAATCATCTGCAGTATCTTGAAAATTATTGTTCTATAACGAACATTTCTGCCTCTAAGATCTGCACCCTAATTGCAATCGGAATCAGAATCATTTTGAAGCAAATTGCTAATCCATTGCTTCATAAGTTCGAAAAATTTGTCTGCTCAACACGTAAATTACGCAATGAATGTTGTTGAACTGTCAAAATGAAACCGATTCCGATTGATCGTGTGTTACGCAATTAGGGTGCAGACTTTTAAATTCAAATATTTTATTTCAGATAAAAATCCATATAATGTTAATATAACTTAGCCTTATGTTAGTATTAATTTAATTTAAATTAAGGGCGTCTGGACTCTTACCCACCTACGTAAGAGGGGAGAGTCCCACCGATCTGAAAACAAATTCAGGATGCCATTGGACGAGGAGCGCAAGCACGCCATTATTGAAGCGCAACGCTTCCGCATTACCGCGGCGATTTTTCAATAGTCAAATAACTTTTACCTGAGGAATAAATATTGTGGTTGGACCACTTTTGTATAGAAAACATGTCAAACTGCAGCAGTTTGACATATTAAACTATAACTCTCTATAACTACAAGAGAACAACTACTATAACTACAACTACTACTCTCTACTACTACTCTACTCTTGTACCTATATTATTAGTTTTGTAAAGGATATTTGACTATTGAGAAATTAGCCCTAAGCAGAATTAAAGAATGAAAATAGACCGATTCGAGAAATAATCATTAAAAAAAAAGGTGGAGTAGCAACAACTTCTCTTTATTTATTTTTTCGTGCCTTGATATACCACATAACTAAAACATGTTTCTAATTTAATATCCAAAAATTAAAGGTCACATTTTAATTTCTTTACCTAATATTAAACTTATTGTTTTGTTTTAAATGTCACGTCTGAAGCTGTTTTAAAGATGCCAGGTAAATATTGTATTATTGAATTAAAAAAAAAAAATTCAAGCTCTCGAGATATTTAAACAATATTTTGTTCAGACTAAATTGGGTTTGAACTCTGAACAGCACCCTAATTGCATAACTCACTATCAATCTTAATTTGAATCAATTTGAAGGATATTGCTAATCAATTGCTTCACATGTCAGAAAAATTGGTCTTCGTAAACGTATACAACGCAATGTCTGTTGTTGAACTGTAAAAACTAAAGCTACTGATATTCCGCTGCTGAAATATTTTTATGATGATAAGTTTCTTTAAACGAAAAAAAAGCGGCCAAGTGCGAGTCGGACTCGCCCATGAAGGGTTCCGTAGCAGCAAGTAACATAATATAAAAGTTCTTGTAGTTCTTTGTAACTTTGATCCTGATTTATAACGTATGTAAAAAAAACTACTTACTAGATCTCGTTCAAACTAATTTTCGGTGGAACTTTACATGGTAATGTAGTACATCATATATTTTTTTTAGTTTTATCATTCTCTTATTTTAGAAGTTACAGGGGGGGGGGGGGGGGACACCTTTTACCACTTTGGAAGTGTCTCTCGCGCAAACTATTCAGTTTAGAAAAAAATGATATGAGAAACCTCAATATCATTACTGAAGACCTATCCATAGACAACCCACACGTATGGGTTTGATGAATAAATTTTTTTGAGTTTCAGTTCTAAGTATGGGGAAACCCCAAAATTTACTGTTAATTTTTTCTATATTTGTGTGAAAATCTCAATGCGGTTCACAGAATACATCTACTTACCAAGTTTCAACAGTATAGTTCTTATAGTTTCGGAACAAAGTGGCTGTGACATACGGACGGACAGACAGACAGACAGACATGACGAATCTATAAGGGTTCCGTTTTTTGCCATTTGGCTACGGAACTCTAAAAATTGCTAGGAAACGTAGTCTTTAATCTTGATGTACAAATAGAACGGAATACCTAAAAGGTAAGTAACATTACAGAACATAACATTTAGAACAACATTATGAACGCGGATGCTGCAAATGTCATCACACGTAGGTACAAATAAACCGAAGATGTGATGTCAGACATAAACTCTACAACCTGTTACGTTAGTTTCACACAAAAACAGACAGCAAATGAAGTTGTTAACACGTGCAGTAATAAAACGTTGGTACTATAGTGTTCTCTGTGTTAAAAACTGCGCCTACGCATGGGAACCCCACTTTCACTTGCCACTACAATTGTGGCAGAAAATCTTACTCCTCTATTGTTTCTATGCACGCGCTAAAGTCAAGTGGATATGTAGGTACGCAATTGTTATGGAAAATGCAAATAGTCGTTACGTTTGATTTATGTTTATAGATATTTTTCAATGCACATTTGAACTCAAAGCTTGACAGTTCAGACTATAATCAATATAATTTTGACGAATGTGAGAGTATTATTATTCCCAATTCACAGCCACATTATGTACTTAGAATTTGGTTAATAGGCACAGTAAACAAGAAAAAACAATCCGAAAATTATAAAAGACATTCGTTAAACCCAAAACGGGAGTTAATTGCATTAAAACCATCAAACAAACTCTAATGCGTAAAGATCATCTACGTATACAGATGAAATAAAGAAATTCTTCAAATGGTTGTTACACTTTCACATTTCCATTAATAGAAAGCACGAGTCATATAAGGTTTGAGCACGCATAAATTAATGAGCAAAAGTTTGTTTTGTGGATTGAGAAAAACGTGGGTTTCCCTACAGCAGTATACGGCTGATACTGTTGTCTTGGACCTTGAACTGTATATACATAAGTAGGTGTACGAATTGCATCCTGCATTGGAAGTTCATGTACTTAACTCCGGTTTGTATCGTTTCAGTATCCCTGATGTGAGGGCATCGCTGCGTAGCTTTTTCTCAACTATGTTGGAGTCGGCTTCCAGTCTAACCGGATGCAGCTGAATATCTGTTTTTACATGAAGCGACTGCCTATATGACCTCCACAACCCAGTTACTGGGCAACACAATACCCCTTTGTAAAACTGGTTTTAGACTTTCGGCCTTCTGACTACCCGTAACGATTATCAAAGTATGAATGACAGCCGGGACCAACGGCTTACGAGCTTTCCGAGGCACTGACGGGTATCGGTATGTAATGGATGGTCACCCATTCACGGAACTTTGCTTAACCTTGAAGATCGACCCTTGCAGCTATTATTTCTTAGCCACGAGCCCCTCATGTGATAGCAATTTCTTCTAACTTTGGCATTATACAGTTCAAATTTTGCCCATTCAGAAAAAAATCAAGTCCAAATTTTTTGGCACAGATACGGAAGATTAGATATGGTCAATGCTCGTGCCACAAAGTAACGAAACAATCTGAGCTTTTCCCTATTGTTCTAACAATCGAAAGACAATAGATTACACTAATCGGATATTGAATGACCGTTTGTTTAGCGGCGGTGTGTCAAGGATTTTTATGTGGGTGCACAGGTTTGTGAGACGTGGGAGAATGAGACTTCATCAGCCTTTTTTTTTTTTTTTTTTGTGGATGGGAAATCATCAAATGACCCCTCCCGCTCTGGGTGGAGCAGAAGGGAGTGTCAGACTCTTACTGACTAAAACCCACCCGTGTTCCTTCCTTAGCCCTTTATGTTCCAGGGCAGCGGTAAACCCTTTCGGATGGTCCCGCTACCCTGGCAGGCTTCGGCCCTGTGGGGCCCCGTCACTTGCTGACATCTCTTTGAGGCGCGCGTGGAACACGAACACGCCGTCCGGCACGGGCCTAGTCCTGATCGGACGGAGAGCTACCCATTACTCTCCGCCCGCAGGCCCGCGCCTACGGTGGCCGGGAGTCGTCACGCGGCTCCCGACGCCCGGAGCGTCTCCCGCGGCGGCTGAGGCGTGAGGTGCGCAAGGCGCGTTCCCTCGCCCACCCCGCCACCTCCTTCGCTAGCATGACTGCTTCGCAGAAGGAGGTGACTGCCTCCCACTCCCTCTCACCCCGGACCATGGCTTGAACCAGGGCCGGGCGCGAGAGGTCGCCGCCGCTGCCAATCGCCTCTACGAGGACACGGCGGTGCTCTGCCCAAGCAGGGCAGACCTCCACCGTATGCTCCACCGTGTCCTCTGGGCGATCCTGACAGTGGTGACACCCGGGCGTCTCCTCCCGCCTGATGATGTGCAGGAACCTCCCGAAACATCCGTGTCCGGAGAGGACCTGCGTCAGGCGGTAGGTGAGAACGCCGTGACGTCTCTCTAGCCACTCCTCAAAGAGGGGTCTTACCGCCGCTATCGTGGCGTGCCCTGCGCTGGGTTGCGATAGTCGCTCCTTCCATGCCACCATGAGATCGCGCCGGAGGTTCGTCCGCTCCGCCGCGGTTTGCCGCGGATGCGGAGTTTCCCCCCGGCGTAGTGCCTCCGCGCGCCAATCATATAGGCGCGCGAGGACTATCGCCTCCAGGACTTCATCAGCCTAACCTTTTCTTCATAACTTCAACTGTCTAGCTAGAGATTGGTTAAGTAACACATGGCAATTTTCTTAACAAAAATGAAATGTGACTAATTGAGTGATGGATAGAATACATATGTAGATGTTTATTTATTTAACCATTTATGTACACACATATAGGTATGTATAAACAGACAAGAAGAAAAGATCAGAAAAATACATACAAAGGTGATGCTTATTTCTAAAGAAATCTCTTACAGCATACCTGCGATAGGAAAGTATATAAAGAGATGTAGACAGCGTATATAAGAGTTATAAAGAAAATAAAACACATAAAATCATTTGACTTCTTGTTGATGAAAGAGCTTGCGTGAGGAAAGATACATATACCTAACTTAGGTATAAGGGAATGAGTGTCTATGGTGAATGTTAAAGTGACGGGCGGAGAGAATCTAAAAAAAAAAATAACAGTGGCGCCGACCCCAAGTTACATGGGCAGACAGAAGAATCCAATACCCAGTGCGAGTGCGGTGCCTCTGATCAGACCATGCCCCACTTGCTGGAGTGCCCTAATTGCCCGTTCACCTGCACCTTGGATGACTTAATCAATGCCACTGATGCCGCCATCAACGTGTCCACCTATTGGGCTCAAACAGTGTAAAATATCGAAGAAGATTACCATCGACACGACAAGATCGAGAAGCAGAAATTAATTTAAAAAAGTAAACTAATGTAAAATGTTTAGTATGACTGCTAAGTTCATTAGCACTAAAGGCTAAAAGGTAACATCCAAACCGGTAAGTGAAGACCCAAATCAAAGCAAAAGGATGGTAATTCATCGAATTGATCCGAAACATGTATCCGAGATTAAATCAGTTATGTTATTGCCCGAGTTTCAAAATCTTGTATATATTTATTTAAACATTTAAAACAATAAAACTCAAGTGGCATTTACTTTGACATTCAGAAATTATTAGAGTGTGATCTTCAGTGTCGGGTTTGTGAGTATAAAATATAATACCGTCGTCACACTGTGTAACTTACCAATGTCACTTAGCAACTATTGATGCGTAAAGGTAGCTACTCACTGAGCAATAAGTTAGTCAACCTATAAAATAATTTAGGATTACTAATTGACCCAAGAACCAGCATTGCCATTCAACATGGCAATGCTGCCAGCCTTTTGGGCACTTTTCCTGTTGACAGCGATGCGGTAATCATAGGGCGTTCAAAACTTCGTCTGCATCGCTACCGCTACATTATTTCCTATATATATATATATATATATATATATATACCTTTTTATATACATATACGGATAACCTAAACAATACGAGTAATACTCGAATGTTTGGTCCAATTGGTCGGCTATTGACCGGGCATTAATTGGCTTTTAATTTACTTATTAAATCGTCAAGTCTTGAGCTAACAAGTATAATAATCTAAACAAATATTTAGTGAGAATGAAGCGGAGCACATCGCTTAGAAAAACAAGATATAAAAAACTGGACAGTAAGAAGAATGATGTGCAATAAAAATCTAAACAGAAAAAAAAAAAGAAAAAATGTGAAAGAAAAAATTAGGTAACTGATCATAAGGAAAAAGTAAAAATTCTATATTATAAAAGTTCGGTCGGCCTAGCCCAAGACACTAGAAACCAAACCATACTCGTACAAACACACTCGACCTTGGCACAAGTATACTATCAATTAACGAAATATTTTCAAAGCATCGCGACCAGAAATTTCGAAAGAAATATCACTAATATTGCAAAAAAACTTTTCGTAAGCTAAGTCCAAATGACTTAGCAAAATAAGAAGTTACTCCACAAAGTAAAAGACTGCTATTATAATATGCAAATGAGATATTTTGAAACAATATTTGTAACAATTACAAATATTGTTGTCAATGCAGATTTCAGTGAGGTCTAGGACACTGGCCGTTTAGTGAATGTTTATGTCATAGAACATAATATCGTTGCTTAGGTACATATAGTGAACGTTAGAACACTGTGAGCGTGAGAATACAGTTATGAATGAATACAGATCTTAGTCAAAATTTTAATGGATTTTGTGAGAAATGTGGCTATGGTTTCCAAAGAATTTGATTAAAATCTGACTTGTATATTATGTAAGGTGTCCTCCGAAAATTCAACCAACAATGGATCAAACTTTGTTAAGTAGCCATGAATGAATAGGTACCTAATTAAAAATAATATTTTAAACATACTATAGATATACGAAGAGAAAAGATCTTTGAAAATCTGCTTCTTCTGCTAAACAAACAACTTGAGTTAGGTCAAAATATATATTCATTACTAGCTTCTGCCCGCGGCTTCGCCCGCGTGGATGTCGGAAATTTACCCACAGGAACGTGCTAACAGGATAAAATGTATGTGCTTCCCCAGAATGCCATCTATGTCGCGGGCCCTTTGTGGCTAATTACAATAGAAAACCAATTGTGTCTCATTAGTGGTGATTAAGAGGGTACCTATATGATATCTTTACTTATGTACCTAACTAATTTAAAAAAAAAACTCAATAACAGAAAATTAAATACCTACCTACCTAAATAAACCTATTTCTGATGATAACTAATCTAAACTCAATAAATAAGCAAAATCCCTAAAAAGTAATATCTATACGAATGACTAAACCTACCTAACAGTATTATAAAATAACCTACGGTCACTACGTACACTATCAAATATACTACCTATACTTTAAAATTAAAATCTATACCTACGACTCATATAAAAATAAACCTAAATAACTCTAAAAACTAAAAGGAATAAAAATGAACTCCACTGCGGGTGACCCAACCTACGACAAACTTAGTATTTGCGGTTGGTACAGTACAGACAGTGGTAATCGGGTATAGGGATCGAACCGCAAAATTAAGTTTGTTTTTTATTGTATATACTTTTCCGGGATAAAAAGTACCCAGTGTGGTGCCCAGGATATTAAAGAATAATTATACCAAGTTTCATCGTAATCGAACCGGTAGTTTTTGCGTGATGCCTGAACAAACAGACAGACAGACAAAAATTTTTTTAATCACATTTTTGGGTTCGGTGTCGGGCAAGTAACACCCCCTGCCATTTATTTTTTGGATATTTTCAATGTACAGAATTTTCACTTCTACAGATTTATTATAAGTATAGATGACGTGACCATCAGCACTACCAATATTTGAGGCAGTACACGCATGTAGGCGAAATCATGACGATGTGAAATCATAAGACATTGACGATTAGATACTGGTTCCATCAGGGCCAGCCCTTATAAGTGTTGGTAGTAGAAAGTTGTCATTATAAGAGGTTTTATGCTATCAAATAACGGGTGTATTTAGCAAAATTGCTATAATGTGCAAGCGGTGGAAAGTTTTAATTCGAATCCGGGAATCGAGGGAAAACTCGATTAGTGTGTAATTATCTTTCACGCGAGCTAGAAACATGAACTTGCTAAGTGATTTGCATGAATGATTTGGTACAGTATAAGGCTACTTTCAAAGACTGGTAGATCTGACAGACAAACTGTAAAAAATGATTCATACATAATTTGAGCATACCATATACCATAACTTCGATTATTTTCTATTTATCAATAGGTAACGTGTGTATTTAACTAGGAAGAGAGAATCTATTCAATAAATGTTACCTTGATTGTTTTATCATTTCAGATATTCCATCGTATTTACAAATTACTGCTGCGTTATTAGTGTCCCATTCGTCTACGTTTCTCTCATTTTTTTAATACCTCTGACACAAATTACATATACATATACCCAAGGCATACACAACATACACATGTATATACGTACCCTATTTAAGTGGAAAGTATTATGCAGAAAGTTCTAACTTCATAGATGCCTTGACAAACATGCATAATTTGCATCTAGTGTCTCCATATTAATTCTACGTCCTAATTACCCAACACCGTGTAGGTATAAAGGCTCATGATGCAAGAGACTGAACTCTAGCTCTTAGTCAATAGGTTCAACTTGAGACCAATTGCCGGCGCAAGCGCAATACCAGCCTGAACGACTACTTATGTAACTAGCGGAACATTGATGCTAATGGTATTATCAAAGAAGTTTTTATTGGTTTGAGAAAAGATATGAATTTTTATGTTGGTGTTAAATGGTTGTTTTGTAATCGATCTTACCTTGCGTCCCGGCAAGGCAAGCCTAGTTTAAAGGTAAGATATTATAAAGGCATAGTATTATAAAGTGCTTAACATTCCGCGTCTGTCTCACAAGTTACCGGTATAATGATGATTAAATTATCAGGTATATATACTAACTTTATCAGGAATTAATATTTGCTTTTCTAGTTCCACACTGGTTGTCTTGCCGTTGTGTGGTAATCAAGAATAGTAATAGCTGTTATCATGTTTAGCGCACCTAGGAAAATACACAGCGACCCCATGACTACCCAGTCTTCATCCTGACAAATATTTAAATCCCCTTTTATGAACCTCCTCTAGTTGGATGTCTCTCAGAAAAATTCGTAATTTAACTGATTTAGAGACAGACCGTTTAGTGTACTTTAGCTATTTTCATAGTGTAATGTCGTACGGTATTATATTGTGGGGAAATGCCGCTGATATTCAGACTATCTTTGTTTTGCAGAAGCGAGCTCTTCGATCAATTTATAAATTAAGCCGGAGACACTCGCTCAGAGACAAAATTAAAGAGATTAATGTTATGTCTGTGCCTTTTCAATATATATATGAAAATCTTTGCCCATAAAAATATCAAATTGTTTAACAAATACAGTGATATCCATGATATATACCAGAAACAAACACAAATTTGTTGTACCTACAACAAGGCTCAAGAAAATAGGTGGCTCGTTCAGATGCCAATGTAACGCTTTTATAATAAAGTTTCAAGCCCCGTTCAAGATCTAAGCCTTAATAAATTCACAAGTCCCAGAAAGCTTTTTATACCGGATTATATCGAGGACAAAAAGCCAAGCCAAGCTGCTTCCAATTTTGACATATTGAATGTTTTTATTTGTTTCTGTTTTGTTGTTGTTTTTTTTATAAACACTTTGACATTAATGAATGTCAAAGTGTTTATAAAAAAAACGAGAATGAATTTTATATATACAATGGCGTTTGCTTACTTTGTAAAGTATTCTATTATTTTAATTATTGTGAATGTGAAGACTACGTATGTCATTTTATTTATATTATTTTTTTATTTTTCTACCTGTTCTGTTAGTTTTTGTCATGGTCTGGCAGTTTGAGTAATTAATATGGCCTACCCAAATGTCCTTTCTTTGGTATTGTTCGTCGAAGCGTTGAGCTCTTTAAGTTTTTAGTTGAGCTGCACGATTTCTGACAAATGCGTGCACTGACTGGACAGGTCCTCTCAATCTGTGTGGTTCTTTCCTCAAAAGACCATCTCAGACATCGATCTAATAATAATAATAAAAAAAAAAAAAAAAAAAAAAAAAAAAAAACACCACACACGCTACATTGACTTGGCTTAGGCCCGTTAATGTAGCTTAAACTAGCTGAAGAGCTAAGAAACAAAAGTTTACCAAATAATAATAATAATAATATCCCTGGACATTTCACACAGCGCCATCTAGTCCCAAGCTAAGCAACCTAATGCTTGTGTTATGGTAACAAGATGGCTGATAAACTACTTATATACATTTTTTTTTTTTTTGTAAATACATACATATTATAGATAGAAAAACACCCAGACTCGGAACAAATACATGTAGGTCATACAAATATTTGTTCCGTGCGGGAATCGAACCCGCGACACGCAGCGCAGCAGTCAATCGCTTAACCACTGCGCCAACCGTGCCACACGCCGCACTATGGAAAATATAGGTCGGTATCGGATCAAAAATCTGTAACTTCATGAATTTTTGTCGTATCGTGATGAAATTTGGCACAAATATGCAGTAAGGTTTGGAGATTCGAATGATGTGTAGTTTATAGTGTTTTCTTGTATATCTATGTATGTTTTTTTTTGCATAGAATGAAAGAAATGGGAAAAAATCACGAAAAAAAATAGTTAAAAATTTATTTCAAGTGGAATACAAGTTTATAATGACTAAAAAGATTAAACTATGGTTAATTACAACAAGCAAAGTAAACTAAATATATAAATATATGAAAACAATTTACTAAATTAAAATCATATTACTAATAGGTACATCCTATACTCTGGCTTCAGGGAATGATGTAGCTAGGTACAAATATGAGTAATAACTAAATATAAATATTATTTTTAACTTATACCACTTTAGGATCAGGGTCAGTAAATGTCTTTCAGGTGCCACGTTTAAAAGACTTAGTGCCTCTTCTTCAAGATCTTTCACATTTCTTACGTACGCTTTTCTCAAACTTGTTATATATGGATCTGACGTGTATAAAAGCGTTTTAAAGATATCTTCATTTGTAGCAGATCGGGAACATTTTCTAGCATGATGAAGTCGTATGTTTCTGTAGTCTTTGTTGCGAGACTCTTGTGCGTCTTCCGATAGCTGTCCAATAGGAAGCACCGCAAAATGTTTGATAACGTTTTCTCCGTGTATGAGTATTTTATGGACGGAGGATGGCATATAATACCAATCGTAATTACTTACATAGATTCTTGCAGTTTCTATTGTATATTCCCCAAATTTTTCAGGATCGATCATGATTCCATAAGAAAGAACTTGCAAGTAATGTATAGGCGTTTAATCAATGCCTCATATACACCTGTTATTTCCGATGAGCAAGTGCTATTATAGAAGAATCTTCGTGCGGTATTGCCATCGTTCGTATTCCCGCTAACTTGCCGAGGTTTGTCGACGATTAACCCCAACTCCTCCCTGAAACGTTTTTGAACAACTTCTTTCTTTTCTTTTTTTAATCTCTTATTTTCTTCAGTTGAAGCAGACCAAGTCTTAAACGAAAGATTATAGGAAATATGCAATATCATTATTTCCATGCAGGGAATCCAGGCGTGTAAGGTGGACAATCCGTACCTATTGGTTAGGCGTTTTCGTTTTCAGGTCTGGCAGTTACTTTCGATAGGTCATTCATTAGCCGTGGAGTAGCCCCACATATCGTGCACGTGGAACCAGATGGAGTATCTGTAAGGACCTGAGCCACCTTTCCATCGATCATCGTTAGAAATAGTTCATGCTTCACATTTACTACAACACCATCTTTGTTTATAAGTGATGCTTGTGCAGCCCTAATTTGTTTGTTAAAATCATCGACAACTGCCTTGGTTTTTTCTGGAGTTTCCTACAAAACTCAATAGAAATAGGTCTGCAAAAACGGACAGATGAAGGTACCAGATTTTGCCAAATAACAGATCCCGACCAATTTTCGGGTTCTGACTTTTATCAGATTTTTTCTCATATCTTCTAAAACCGCAAATATCCGCAGCTGACTTTTTTTGCATTCTATTTATGAATAGTTAGACTACTAGTCAACACAAAAAGTAGCGCTTGGGCAGACGTGGGTAACATTGAAAACCTTCGACGAAAAAAAATATAAGTGCAAAATAAGGTATGTCACTTTTTAAGTAATTACTGAAATATTTTTCTTTACTTTCAAAATCATTAAGCTGTATCGCAAAAAGCATAAAATAACCTTTCTAAAAATGTATAATACTGCATATCTGTACCAAGTATTTTTTTCACAATATGGTATTGAAACATGTATACGGAAAGACTTGAGTTTGGCACTTCTGTCTTCTATGTATTTCTATCTATGAAAAAAATAATAATTTCGCGCATTAAGTGAAAAAATCCTAATGAATATTATAATTTGACTATTAGAAAACCTAATAAAATAGCCATATTAGCCAAATTATGATATTCGTAAAAAGCATTTTTGATATGCGCTTGTTCTACCATTTTCCATACGCCGCCGCCGCCGCCGCCGCCGTGCCGTGCGTACATGCTCTTCATATGATCTGACCAAGATTATGAGAGACTGTGACCTCTGAGTTTGTTTCGGCCTTTCTTCTCAGACTAGTCAAATCTAGGAAACGCCGACCTCATCAAAACGCCGACCTCATCAAGTTTTAAAATATGATTGACGTGTAAAAGAGTTTGTACAAACTTACTTACAAAATAAAATCATTTATCATTCTTGTTTGCCCTTCTGGTTGGACGTCATCTTGTTCTTTAATTGCTAACCTGTCTACCAAAACCAACGTACTTTCAATTTCACAAAACGGACAGGATATTTGAAACACAATAAGTATGCTGTGCTCATCGCTATGCACTAACTGTGCAACTGATACGATCGAAACTTTGTCTCTTGCAAAATGTTCCGTGACGGTCGATAGTGCAGCATTAAGTAAGATCATTTGCGTCTACTGGCTTGTTCAAGGCGAAATAAGGTTCGTTGATTAAACAAGATTGTATTTGAATTTACTGAACTTTATGTTACCAAGTGCCAAAATTTTGAACTAATTGCTGCTTGTTGCTCGCTTTTCGTTTCTACATAGTTTCAGTTTGATCATGACAATACAAATGGGAGACAAACCATAACCTACAACTTTTTCTACAAGGTCCAATTTATTTGGGGTCTATGAAACCTTTGTTCTTCCATAATTCTGTCCTATTATTTAGGTGTCATCTCCATAATAGCCATCCATCATTTCTTTGGTCTTTCCTTACTCTTATAGCCATCCATATTTAGACTCAAAACTGGTATGGCACGGGTACGCAATGCGGTGGATGCAGATACTTCATTCAAAATTTTAAATTCTACAATTCTCAAGCAATGTTCAAGATAACATTTTGGTGTAAATTCTCTAACAAAAGGCGTATGTGAATCAGTCACCTCGGCCCGAGTGGGTGCGGCCTTGCTACGTAGACTATCTGCTCGCTTTATAAGGCATTGTGTGGGCCGCAATGACGGACTCACAAGACAGTCTTAAACCTTATATTACTCATAAACGGTATGTGAATAAAATTCGGTGTTAAGATTGGTGTTAACTTCATTTCAGTATTAGAAAAAATGCTAAAAGAGTGAATCTAGATGATCATTAAGATGATAAGTAAAACTCATAACAGATGGAAGGAGTATGTATAAGGAGATATAGCAGGGGAGGAAGAAAACACCGAGATGACGGCTGAAGTAAAAACCCAAGTACAGATTTAAGGAAATGAAAATTGTCACATTCGCCCGTAACATCATTGCCTAGATTTCGATTCATACTACTTACCTACATCAATTTATAGTCGTCACCATTATTGCTATCATAAGGAGTGACGGCTGATTGGCCCTGGATATGGACGAACTTACTTGTCTTGATTTGTTTGAAGGTGATCGATAGGTGAACCTACCGAACGCATATTTGGAAGCAGATTTACTGTCTGACCTACTGAACTAGCCCTTTGTAATATGAGATAGTTTCGTTTATCAGCTAAATAAATAATTTTAATTATCCGTTTTAGCTTTATAATAATATGTAAGACCAAAATTGGTGCATGTGGTGTCAGCCTGTAAGGAATTGTTGCACTTCCATACGTAGGTAATATTAAGGAATTTATTGTACCTAAATGAAAATGGTTTAACCACCTAAATGTAACTGCTCACAAATTACGATGTTTATTTTTTAATTATTTTATACTTTTTTGACATAATCTTTTTATTATTTGACATTATATACAGACAATTCTCTTTATTAGTGGTTGTAATGGCAATCATATCACTTGGTTTTAGTAGGTTTTATATTTTATTTATCCTTTAGATAGATGCTTTTGTATTTTGTAAATGTGAGGATTTTGTAGGTCTTGTAGAATTTAGATCTATTATTATTTTTATTTTTTTTTCAAGTATCTGGTACTTGTTGACAGGCCTACGCTGTCCTTCCATACCTACTGTAATTTGAAAACATTGTAAAAGCCAATTATTTTTAAAAGAGTAACCGTGGAGTTTTTCCGGCTCTTCTCCATAGGAAACGAGCAATTGGAACCGTGCACCTAGCTTCTGACGTTTCATAAGTGCCCAGGTAGGTTTATGTGAAATAAAATATTTCGATTTTGAAAATGTTTTGTGTAAACAATTGTTGGCTAACCAAAATAAATTCTCACTTAGATACTGAATCATAATCATTCTATCATAATATTATAAATCTCATTCTACCATAATATCATTGTTCAGCAAAGAAGTCATTTATTTTGATTTTTCTTATAAACTACTGTGGTGGGACACGAAGCATCTGATATGATGGATACGCTCTGTCTTCTGTCGGTTAATTAAAACCATCTAATAAATGAGCCATCTAGAAACAACTTATGATTGATTTAATAATTTCACCAATCACCATGAAACATAAAACCTATTTTGCTGACGTAAAAGCTAGATTTTAATGGCTTAACGGTGTTTTAGCCAGTTTCTTATTATTGTTATGAATTCCATTCATCTTAATTGGAAGGCAGATTGCAGGTTATTTATTGGAATTGGTATATTCAGGTCTGTATAAAATGCAGCAGCATCTGAGGGGCAATTCCCGTAATTTTAAAAACGTTCACAGCTGATCTCAGTCTCAATCCGTCAAAAATACTTTTAGTTACCTGCATTTTTGACAAGTTTTTGACATGGATGGTCGCTGAGATGAGATTGTGACTAGATTTTGAATGTTTTTAATTACGAGAATTGCTCTTCAGATTGACATAGGACCCAACTTCAAATCTATACATTCAAAAGTCTTTATAGTTACGTATTCGACCTCAGGAGGCACAGAAAACAATAAAATTTAAATTACTGTAGCTATAAGTTACGATCCTCAGACATGAGGGACCGACTACAGAGAGAGAGAGTAGCTAAAGGACAGAAAGTACATGGACCTAAGTACAGTCAACAGCAAAAGTAGATGATCAAAATCAGAAATTCAATACTAATGAACGGAGTTCGCGTCAGAACTGTGTGGCGTCGAAGTGATTCAAAAGTATGTGATTGTAAATAATACCAAACATTTACTACTAGTACAGCTGCCATATAGCTGCGAACTCCGTTCATTAGTATTGAATTTCTGATTTTGATCATCTACTTTTGCTGTTGACTGTACATGCTACACCTCAGATCGGCACGGATAGGTTAGACATCATCATCAGCTCATGTCCGAACAGTTCTAAGAAAGACCTTACTATAGGAGATATTTACATCAAGAACCATAATCATACAAACGTTTCCTTTAATAAAATACGTTAATAAAAACCTGGAAATTATTGTTAATGGAAATAAAACGACATTACATTCAATTGACAGTCGTCTTGTTACGTCAGAGATGTCAAACCTTTGGTCGTCGATTACGGTTTATTACGTATCATCGCAAAATAAATATAGAACCAGAAGTTATAAAAAGGGGATGATAATACTTACGTACACGGAGATGCTAATTAAAAAGCTCCATTACAGAACTCATAGCGCGGACATTAAGAATTTACGTAACGTTATAGTAAAGTTTTCCTGACTAGTCATTCCCATACATTTATTAAAATATTTTGTTCAATCCCAATATACGTATGTAACGTTCCAGTCCCAGTTTTTATACAAAAAAGTATGTGTGGTTTTGATGGATGCTTGTGCTGGAATAAAGTATATTTTTTTAGATTTTATTACTTTAAACTTTTGCGCATCTTAATGTAGTAATCTTCTGAAACAAGTTACCTAGCTTGTGGTGTAAAGTAATTGATTTGTCGCTCGGTTACTGCGGATTATCATTTACCACGGTAATAAGGAGGCCACAGCCGGCATTGGAGCAACATCATTATGTAATCGTACGTCGAACTTTATAAAGGGAAATCTCTCAATCTGTTGATAGAGTAATCTCCGAGAAATGTGTACGCCTATATCTTTGAGAAGTAATCAAGTTATTACAAGTCAATTCATTGCATATTGGATATTAATATTATCTCTTCTATCTACGGTTACATGTTAGGGTCCATATTATCAGATTAACCCATCATCCTACTTCGTAACCTACTAATAAATTATAAACGCGAAAGTTTGTGAGCATGGATGGATGCATGTTTGATACTCCTTCACGCCAAAACTATTGAACGGATTTGGATGCACACAGATAGTTTACAACCAGGATTAATACATAGGATACTTTTTATCTCGATATTCCCACGGGATCGAAACCTAAGCAGGTGAAAACGCGGGGCGCTGCTAGTCATTCATAAATCCTTCATTCTTACGACATTTACGGGAAGTGAAGGGTCTTATTCTTATTCGAAATCACATGCCAATATAACTTTATTGGTTGGATTACAATCACTGCGGTCTAAATTCAACTTTTATTTGTTTGACGAAATGCAGTTGAAGTTTATTATACCAGGAACCAGCCTGCATAATTTCGTAAACCTCATAACTGAGGTTAGTTTATTAACAAATAAAACTAACCACACAATATAAACAGGCATTCTTATATTATTTATACTATTTATGCACCGAATGTAGGTATGTACCTATCTGATACGATCAGCTGAATAATTAGTAAAAAAGCAATTTTATTGTTTTGAGAAAGATTACATTTATATTCATTTTCGTAAATTACTGAAACGTTTTTACTAACCCACCGTAGCCAAGAAAGTCAAAATACAACCATTACAAAAATGATCTAAACCGGTTAATTCGTTTCAACGTGAAAGCATATCAAATGCCATTACTTTCGTATCTATAACAATATCTATTGTTTCTTAAGAATATTATCTTCCTTACTCATTACCTACATTTCTAATTGCGTTGCTTTCAGAATGGCTGCTCCATAATGAGCATATGCCATAACAATTTGAGTGCGTTGACTGAGTACTTTCACCTTGCTTCATTTGCACGCACCAATTGTTGACGACACCTGCTATTGGTAAACGTTTGCATACAAGTTGCATTATGCTTGTTTCCTTCAGTCTCATTGTTAATTAAACGGGTCTCTGTATTCATTTGCATAATTTGTGTTATTTGAATTTATGATTCAATGTTTAGTAGGTAATATATTTGAATAAATCTCTCCAAGAAAACACACAGAACTGGTCTTAGGGTTCTAAGTGAATTGAAAATTTGCTGTTTGTTGTTGGTGTGGTGTAATTTCGTGGACGAAGCGAAAGGAGTAGGTAGATATGTAAGGATTGTAGCTAGTATTGTTCTGTGGCTTCTTCTTACCACCATGTGAAATCGGGCGTTAGTTTATGTATGTACCTATGGGTGTAAAGTATATTTACTTATCGTTATAGGATGTAAAAACAAAAAAAGGAGACTGGAAGAATTTGTATGGGAAGTGGTGTATGGACCAATAGCGATACAGTTTAGGGAATTTGTGTAAGGATACCTCATGTCCTCATCTATACTCTTGTGCAAAGAGGCATCAAAATCTGACCCGGCAATTTTGAGATAAATACCCTTTTATAATATCAGATTTTGATGTCCTTTGGCACAAAAAAAATATTGCCACCAATCGATAGGGCCAATCTAAAGAATCTGATTTCTCTAAGTAAACATTGTGTCTAAGTTAGCTAAGTTTAATTGTAAAACTAATCAGGCATAGCCCATTCAAGGTTTATGCTAGGTATGTTTTACCTACTTAGTTTACACTAGTGTATCTTTGAATATGTATCGTGTATGAATCACTGGTTCGTTCTGCACAATTGCCATGTTTAACGCCATTTGCATCGATGAACAAGATGTCCTGTCGGAAAGCCAATCTTATAGTTTTCAGATGCAAATCTGTTTCATTGTACCTGCGGGATAATTCTCGTAATTTTAAGAACGTTCACAGTCTGATCTAATAATAATTAATAATAATGATTAATAATTATTAAATTATTGTACATGCAGTGCCCTCCAAAAAGTAGTTGAAATTTTTCCATTATGATTTAAAAAAAATACAGGTAATTATATTATTATTAAAAAAAACTAAGGGATTACTTGATTATTTTTTATGATAAGTCATACGTAGTTGAATTAGTCAATAAAAACGTTATAGTGTACAGTTAAACGTTTGGAACTAGATTTTTTTTTTATTGTTTTTTTTTTTTATCATAATTTGGTGGTGTGTCACAGCTGAAGTGGAAAAATATCAACTAACTTTTGGAGGCCACTGAATCTATAATAATTTAATAAATACTTGATTAGTTTCTATCTACATGGAAACTTAGAAAAAAATAAAGGTCAATCGAATACAAGGAAAAAATTGAAAAGGAATTAAATTAAAGTAACTATAGGTAGATAATAATTATTATGTTGTGGCTCGTATAAAATAGTGTCCACCAGTATGACAAGCAACATTCAATACTCAAGGCCGGACAACTAACTAGAGCAGCTTTATACGTGCCAAACTAAGGTCATTGTAATAAGTGTTATTATAATGAAAAAAGATAAATATAATTATTGGGAATCAAATTAAAACCTTATTCATATATATATTTTTTTAATAAAAAGAATAACTAAGTATGGATTTGAAAAAAAAGCTCATTTTGAAATTGGAACATCATTTTAGGAGTTTTCATTGACGCTAAGCAAATTTTTATTTAACTAATTTTGAGTAGGTAACCTTGTTTATTATTATTTATTTATCAAGATAGATTTATGTGCTTAAATGTAAATTGCGTTCAATCGAAAGTATACTCGTAAATACGTAAATTGCTATGCGTAAATCCAATTTCAACGTAATTATTAAGCCAATTTCCTGCATTGTTTATAATAATTAAGTAGTTTAATTACTGGCAATCAATAATTGTAAAGTCTCGTACTCACACTATAATCTATTTTATTTTCGAAGTTACATTAGACTACCGTTGAATCATTGATTGATAGAACAGCGAATAAAATCTTTACTTAGCTGTCACTGGACGTAAAACATAATCCAATTTTGGCCATTACATGTAAGGGTCTTTCAATTTTGTGAATAATTTTGAGTACTTACGGTGTCTGATGATATGGCGCTATCACTCAATGAAATACCGAAAACGCAGAGGCAACACAGGAGTCCACCGATTTTGCGAACCATTTTGGCACAAACACTTATTTCTTTTCAATTAAAATAAACAAAAATTTTTTGCAACTGCGGCTAAAAATCTCGCTTTGACAAAAATATAATTTTTATGCGAGCGAGTCTTCGTTCGAAATTCAAAATGTTTTTTTTTTAATCAGTGTTTACGGCGTGCGGCGAAAGGTGCACGGCCGGTCGCGGTATGGAACGTAACTCGCGAATGTGACGATTTTTGAAAGGCCCGCGTAGGAGGGTTTCGCGCCGATTTCTGCTTGCGTTCCGTTTCATTCATGGTGGTAAGGTGATGTAAGAACCAGGCAGAATTTGTGTTTATCTTTCAACTGTACTGTAGTTGGCAGTACCCAACCAACTAAAACTGTGTTTGCTAAATTATTGGTGTGAAAACACTTTGTTACTATCTCATTTGACACTTCTACGTGAAGTGATCTAGTGAAGGTGAAGAAGTCTTTTTTACGGCCCCCCGTATAAAAAAAATATAAATTCATCGAAATTATGAAGGAAATACAGTTCGTCGGGTAATTAAATGATTAGATAATAACTATAAGCGATTATTTATCAATAAAAAAATAACTAAGCATTACCGTAAACATTGTAAGTCTGTTTAGTGGTTTACAGTTATCTTAATAAGAGAGGAAATCGATTATGTGTGAATATTTGCGTAACATATTGATGTTATATAACAAGCATAATACTTAGGTACCGCTGCTCCTTGAAGAAAACCTCTTTTGTTGTTGTTTTTTTTTTTCACTGCGTGATAATACTTGTGTTCGGTACCGTTTTATTTTTTATCTACATATGTTCTTTTGTTGTTTTTGGTTACGTGTACACGCAAGGGTGTTCTGTGGATATAAGTACGTAACCAAGAATTTCACTAAGCTAGATCCAGATGGTATTGGTTATCTTTAGTGAAAACTTTAGGTACACAGTTAAAATAAAAAGGCGCTAATTATAAAAAACCTTGAATAATGCGCCGTCAGCTTTTTTGACTGCAGTGTTTCACGTGAGCGCAATTTATTTAATTTTTCAAGGCGTTTGCTATACGTTGTAGTAGTAGGTAACATTGTCAGTAAAGTTGTGTGTCGTAGTAATCTAGTTAGTTGTTAGCTGATAACTACTATAATATATCTAATTGAAATATTATGCTTAGTATAACTGAGTTTCCTTCATTACCATAATGTCCAAGTTTAATCTTAGGTGGGTGTCAAAGGTACCTAAAAAAAAAACTGTATTGACCTACAATTTATAAGTTAGAATATATCAAGGTATACCAAGTGGTAAATGTAAAATTGTAGGTAAATAAAGATCATTTACTTTTTATTATATTTTGTTCAGATCAGAAGATCAGATTAGTCTGGGAAAGTTCTTAGCGAAATTTTTATAAACCTACCCATACTTCTCATCTTCTCTTGTACGAGATTATGATTATGTCGAAAGCGTTAACTCATGTCGTGATAAAACGACTAGCTAGTCCACAGATTGGTAGTGTGGCTAACTGCCCAGGATGCACCAGACGAAAGCCTATGTAGATACTACCATCTATCATGGAGGCTTCTCATAAGCCCTTCATCTGCCTAGCCTTTTCCCAAATATGTTGGGGTCGGCTTTAAGTCTAACTGGGTGTATCTGAATACCAGTATTTTGCATGGAGTCAGTCATGGATGCCAATCTGACCTCCACCATCCAGGTACTGGGTAACACGATACCGCTTGACTGGTTTTCAGACTAACGGGCTTCTGACTACCCCATAACGACTGTTATCTACAAATGACAGGCAAACTGCTTAACGTGCTTTCCGAAGCACGGAGGGGTCTCGACATGTTATGGATGGTCACCCATCCACGGACCAACTTGCCGCAACGCTTGCCGAAGTTGGTCCGGTAGGTTGGTTGGTTTGTTAACCTTGAAGATCGACCCAAGTGGCTGTTGTTGTTTACCCACAAACCCCTCATAAGACTTTCTCAATAAAATTAAAAAAAAAAAAACATAACCAGCCTATAACATTCCCACTGCTGGGACACAGGCCTCCTCTCTGTGAGAGGTAGCGGGCTGTAATCCACCACGCGGGCCCAGTGCGAGTTGGTTCTTTCTTAATACGTATGTAATTATTTTATTACTCTCAGAGTAGGTAGGTCTGCCTCCCTATAATAAACTCGACTGTTTCCCTTTCCCAGGCTCCTCACTTTCCTCGAATCGTGATAAATAGTGGCAAGTTATTTATATTGGCAGAACCTGCCTGGCTTTCTGCCCACACCGTTAAGCTTGCGATCACAATCATTCACCTTTTCCTTATCGGCTTTTGGATGTCGATCTTACGTGGTGATATTATCATATTCATTATCATAGTTTAGGTGTTACATTTTAAAAGAGTAACGGTGGAGTTTCTTGCCCATTCTTCTTTCTCCATACGAAAACTACGTTTTGGAAGGGGCGACTAGAATCAATTTTATTTTTGACGTTCAAAAGTGCCTTTTATGTGCCTATTTGAAATAAATGATTTGACTTTGACTAAAACTACCTCTAGCTTTTCTTGACTTATGGAATGAATGGAAACAGATCATGACTGTATACCGGAGTTCTGTGAGGTGAGTGTATCAATATTTGGCTAATTTTATCCCGTTTTATAAATATTAAATCTATATAAATAAAAATGGATCACCGAAATGTGATCGACTGCACCAAATTAGATAATTCTTTTTTTTTTGTGTTTGTTATTGTCAGGACAAGGTTTGTATACACAATTGGTCCGGAAGGTGGCGCTGCTTTTTTGGGCAGGACGACGTCTGCCGGGTCCGATGGATTAAAATAAATATTATTATACAAACCGCGCATCGCACCGGAGCGCAACGCATTTGAATAGAAAAAGCAATACGGCCCGTTTCTGGGTGCGATGGTTCATATTTTATTTAGAAAGTAATGTAGGTAGGAAGATTATTGTAATGCGGTGCGGCCCACACAAATCTACGTCAGCCTTTGTAGGTAGTTCATAAGACGCTACTGCTGGCTATTTTCTTAATTCTGCCAATGTTGCGTACCTCCTTAGGCACTAACTTTTGGTCATTTCGGGCCCGCATAGGCGATGAATTGTCCCTAAATCAACTCCTGATTCATCATCATCATCATTCAGCTGTAGTTCCCTAAGCGTATGTTTTTATGATGCTCACACACACATTTCTCACAGAACGGAACGTTCTGCGAGTGCTACCCAAAATGTTACTCACCAAACAGAATCTTAAATCTCAATAAAAGCTAACCAAATAACGTTCATCAGTACGCAGCTAGGAATCTGAATAACATAACATGATAACAGTAGGAGTAGTTTTCTTCATTCAGTCAGTTTAATGGCCTTAGGTAACTCTAAGGTAAGGTAGATACTGCAATAAATCAACATATACTTTAGCACACATTATGCAGACGGTTGTATCAATAAAGATCTCCAAGATATCATAAGCAAACTAAACTAGTCAATAAATTTCACATAAATACAGTCAGGGGTATAACTTGTATAACAAATTCAATTCACTAGGTCAATTTGTTTATTCTATTTTTTATATAAGGTATGTAAAACCGATGTCGACTATTCTGCCAATGACAAAAGTAAATTGGAAAAGCAAGTGTGCATTATTAGAAACTAGCTGAGCTCAGTGATTTCACCCGCGTAAGTTTCGATCCCGTTGGAGTATCGGGATAAAAAGTAGCCTATGTGTAAATCCAGGGTGTCAGCTACGTCCATACGAAATTTCATCAAAATTGGTCCAGCCGTTTGAGCGTGAAGAAGTAACAAACATACAAACACACAGACACACACACACTCACTCACAAACTTTCGCCTTTACAATATTAGTGTGATCTATACTAGTATTATAAAAAGGTAAAATTTGTTTGTTTGTTTGTATGTATGTAGGGGTTAATCTCCGGAGTTAATGATCCAATTCTAAAAATGTTTTCACTGGTAGAAAGCTACATTCATTGTGAGTGTTATAAGCTATAAGTTATGTTTACATCATGCATTTTAGCTGAGCTATCACAACTTTTGTCTAGCAAGTCGAAAAGAAATGCCTCTCAAAACAAAATTATTTGCATGCGCTGCTGCCTAAACAGTTGTATATACGTAAAAACAATGTATGGCAATCTGGACCGCCTTAAATAGTTCTACAAAAAGTCCGTGACACCATATTAATATCTTTTATATTTTATCTTTTAATGTCGCTTTTATGTTTTTTAAAACGTATTTTTGACATGCTTACGTTTGGATGAAAATATAATTTTTAAATATATGAATACTTATCAACATCAATTATTTTATAATCACAACGACATTATAGAGATAAGATTAGCCCTTTACAGTACCTATGTCAATTGGTCATAATTACATTTAAATACTCGTTCAACTTTCATACGCGGATTGATGAAATTGTCGGTATTGTCATTGGGTGATGTATGGGTGGATGTCGTTCTATTGATTTCTATTCGTTTTGGTTATTTGATGTCATAAATATTAAACTTCGTTCCTTCTCCTCTTCGTCTGATTTACGATTGTTTCTATTTCAAGTTGAGGTAATAATAATAATAAAGCTGAAGAGTTTGTTTGTTTGAACGCGCTAATCTTTGGAACTACCAGTCTGATGACCAACAATTCCACGCGGACGAAGTCGCAGGCAGAAACTAGTTAAAAGATATCTTCGATGATACTTTAGTGGTATGAGGAACAGGGTGTAAAGTTCATTCATCCTTCATAGAAAAGGGAGGATCCTCCGACCAGACGGGTATTGTGTCCGGCGGGCAACTGCCCAACGACTGATGTCGGGAAGTTTGTATGTATGCTAATTGCGCGGTAAACTCTGCTTGCGAGATGCAGGATTTACGTGACTTCAGTATGACGCGTTGTTCGCATGTAGCGTTGTAGATACCGCTACAATACAGTTGAACTGAATGTAGATCTACTAGTTGTTTAATGGATAATCGAATTTAATGTGAACGTCAATTTGCCACGGCATAGCCATTTCAAAGTGTCAAAGAATGACAGTTGTGCTTTAAATATACCTACGGGCAATTTAAGTTGTTTTCATTTTGATAAGTAATTAATTTCCCTGACTTTACATAAGCAGGTAATATAAAGTAGAGCATCTATGTTTAGTCTAGATCCTAGACTAGGTACTACATGCTTGAATACTTTTACTTGCAAGACTACTAGAGGGCAACGAACTCTACATGTTTGATAATTAATGTTACTAAAGACTATGTTGACACTACCTACAGCCCGATGCAAACCGTATGGCGGCTTTGAACAGGAGGCGAGTAGCTGCGCAGTAAAAAAATTATGTGACCGCGGGGGTGAAGGGTGGGGTACTGCGCAGCGAGATTCCTACTTCAGAACCGCCATGAAGTTTGCATCGGCCTGTACCTACTGTTGTAATGTTCGATATTTATGTCGTAAAAATGTGTGTAATGTATGTCGTTACGGGTAGTCAGAAGTGCAAATGTCTGACAACCAAGGTGAAAAATCTCACCGTGAAAACTTAGGTGAAGTGACCTGTCATTCCACGGATTGACACTATTGACTTTAAGCTCACTTTACCTTAGTTTTCACAATGAGATTTTTAGCGAATAAATCGGCTGGTATCCAGCTGCATCCGGTTAGACCGGAAGCCAACCCTAACATAGGTGGGAAAAGGCTGAAGATAATGATTAAGTCGTATTAATATGTAAGTACCTAATTAAAATAACTTTTTGGTACAGTAGGACTACTGCTCGTACTATGTATTTGGAGAGGTTTACGTGGTGGAGATAAATATGTAAAAAATTGTTCCCAATTTTTTTTAATAAACTAAATTTTATTGTCGACTGTACCCATTACAAAATCAAAGTAACGACGGTTTTATGTTTAACCCTTAATTCACTTCATGAGTCCCAGGGACTCACATTAAAACTTTGAACCTACATATTTCATAAGATTTAGCGGTTTGTTACCTGGACTCCTCAGTACCTTCCTACAGTGGCGCGGGCGACGCGAAGACGGGTGGACGTGCGCAAGCGACTCGTATTTGGTAAGTAATTTAGCCTAGTGAGTCCCGGGGACTCATACTAGTTATTTGTGTTATGATTTTTATAATTTATTTGTATTGTGAGTTATATAACTTTCATTGTTATAACTGCTTTAAATTAAGTATGTTGTATTTTTTATTGCAGTATTTTAAAATGGCGCTTATTAAACCCAAATCAAGGTCAATAAACGTTAACAACGATGATGCAGACTCAGTATTGAATTCCTGGCTTCAGCAAGAACTCGACGATGAAATTGGGAGTTGGGAGCAGTGCTATACCATCCAATGATATTCCAAACTTAGAGGACTCGGATATTGAAGATGATGAGTACATTCTCAGTGATTCTGAATGCTCTGCGAGCCAATAAATCTTTGGCTTGCTCAAAGAAGATATTATGCCGACGCTGCGTATAGAGAGAGATTGAAACTACTTGCAGGTTTTTTATTTTTATATAGAAGCGTACCATTTAGTTGTTTTTATTTTATTTTTAATATCTTTAAAAGTTTAAAAACGTGTTTTTTTTTAAATTTCTAGAATAATTGTTTAATTTTTGAAAAGTTTAAAGAGCCATTGTGTTTTTAAGACTGATTAGTATAATTTTCTTAATTTGTAAGAGGATATCAATTGTTATTCCGTTTTGTAATTTTTTTCGTATCGTTAATTAAGTAATAAAGAAAGTAATAACAAAAGACATTCTCATAATATTTGTTTTATTCCATAAAAAAATAAAAAATAAAGGTGAGTCCCTGGGACTCATAGAAGGTGTTAACGTAAGTATGTTCCACCTAGTTAATTGAGGGTTAAACTACTCTCTAAAATAAAATAAATATAAGTAGGTACTAAAAAACAAGATTGTTTATATTGTACAAGATAAGTGCTATGTATGTGTACCTACATGTGCACAGTCCATGACACTAGATTTTACTCAAGTTCAAAATACATGATTTTTGTCATGCACGGGCTTTGAATATGATTTAAAAAAAAAACATTTCGATACAACCATTAGAACGTTAAAATTGACTTCTACGATTTTACAATGTTACAAGTGAAGCTAATATAAAAGCGTGTTAATAACAGCTTTTTGTCTCCGTAGCACGTTCCCGTGATATAATTTCCGACATCCACGCGGGCGCAGCAGCGGGCAGATGCTAGTCCCTAATACAATAAACTCACAAAGATACCTACTGTACAAATAATGTTAAACGTTTCATCTTCAATGATGTCTCCATACATAGAAACTTAAGTATGTTCAGCGCACTGAGGAGATAAAAATAACTAATCAAACTAAGCGGGAGACAAATAATATCACAGATAACACACAATTTGCAAACTCGATCAATTGGCTTGCTTAGTATCGTTTTAATAACTGGAATAACAACACGCGTTCTGCGCTCGATTAAAGGAGTGAATTAAAAAAAAATCGCGGGAAATGGCTTCAAAATGGGACAACGATGAAGTCGTACAACGGTTTAGGGAGTATTTGAGAATTCCCAGTGTCCATCCGGATGTTGATTATGGTGAGTTTTAGAGGATAAACTGTGTTATTAATTTATTTATTTAATTTGCAGATCATAAAATCCAATTTGTTAGGTAGTACTTACATACAAATCTTAAACACTGGTGCTACTACATCCATAATAATAATTGTTAATTACAAAGGTCTTAAAACTATGTCAGTATTACAGTACAGCAGTGCGATTCTGTAACCATCTCACCGTGAAAACCTCGGTGAAGTGAGCGTGGAGTGAGCTGTCATTCCAACTAATGCTAGGGATTGACACTATTGACAGCTCACTCTAAGCTCACTTCACCTAACTTTTCACGGTGAGATCTTTACAGAATCGATCGGCAGATCAATAAGTTAACAAAACATTCATTGTTTTGTTAACTTATTGATCTGCCGATCGATTGTGTTATAACTAATCTTGTTATAACTAATGTGTTATAACTAATAAAATCAAAAACTTGACTGCCTCGTTGGTGTTGTAGTCGTAAGCGCTACTGCTAATCATGAGGTTCCCGGGTTCGATTCTCGGGTCCGGCAAAGTGTTATTCGGTTTTTCCACCTGGAGTTTCTCCCAGGCCGGACTCTAGATTCGTGTCCTGTTGATGGCAATAGGCTCGCCTCCTATTAAATGGGACTTGAATCATACCTGGGCCTGCAGTCTCGACATTCATAGCGATCGCTTCACGACCGAATTCGATCGCAAAGTCCAGGAGTGACTGGACTTTGCGACCGAATTCGGTCGTAAAGCGATCGCTATGAATATCAAGACTGCTACCCCTGGCGCATGTGGGTGTACTATAGGTGCACTGCCTAACGCTTCGCGGAATAAGTGCAGGCGAGATGTATTTTAACAAGACTAGCGGCGCCCCGCGGTTTCACCCGTATAAGTTTCGATCCCATGGGAAAATTGGGATAAAAAGTATCCAATATGTTAATCCTGGTTATAAACTCTCTGTCTGTCAAATTTCATCCAAATCCGTTCAGTAGTTTTGGCGTGAAAGAGTAACAAACATCCGGATCCATCCATCCATGAAACTTTCACGTTAAGTAGGATATGTGTAGTAAATACAAAAAGTACGACATTTGTACTGCTGCTATTTTAAACTTTAACATAACGTTAGGCTAATAATTAGAACGGTCCCCCGACGGGACAACATTTAATCAAAAAATTTCATACGTACCTACTTACGTAGGGTCATAATTTCAAGGTTATTTTTTTTTCTTTTTATAGGGTTTCACGTTTATACCTTTTTTGTTCGTTTTATTGTTTTAGGCTTTTTAAATTCATACTACTTTTATTATAATTTTGTGACAGGGGTTTTTTTTTAATTTTAATTTAATTTTTTATTGTTATGTAAGTTTAACCCACTTGGGTTTTTTAACAAGCACAATAGGAAAATATCTATGTAATAATCTCGGTAAATAGACTAGTTAAGCAATACCTAATCTTTAACCCTAATCAAATTATTTCACACAATTATTCTGATCTTGAATTATTTTGCCTGCTAAAAGCCGAAGAGTTTGCTTATTTGTTAGAACGCGGTAATCTCTGAAATGTACAAAGAAAAGAAAGAAAGAAAGAAAATGCATTTATTTGCGGCAAACATGACACATAAAAAAAGGACATAAACACACAAAAAAAAACAAGTTGGGGGTAAACATGCGTCACATTCACGCAAAACGGGCACACGCACGTACCAGTCGGGTTTTTTTTTAATTTGATAGACCAATTCTTGAGGAAGGTTGTAGACTATTTAACATCACCATCACTCTTAAGAGCCAAGCAAAAAGAAGAGAAAAAGGTCAGAAAATACTCTCAGCGAAAACTCAGTCGATGACACAGTGAGTCGGGGAACATGAAGTCGCGTAAAATTTCATAAAGCTAGTGAAATATGATTTTAGATTAGGTAGTTCAGTAACAGACTTGTATCTGAAAACTCTGCTTTTAACTATTAAGTTTTCCCTTTTCAGGTGACTGTGTAAAATTCTTAAAGAAACAGGCTTCTCTCTTAGATTTGCCTGTTGCCGTCCATGAGTTTGTGCCCAAGAAACCAGTAGTGGTGATAACATGGGAAGGTTTGCAGCCAGAACTACCCTCCATACTGCTGAACTCGCATATGGATGTTGTTCCTGTTAATGAGGTAAGGTTTTAAGGGATCCGTACACTGATATGATGAAGGGTCCCGCAAACAAGCGCGATGCAACTCTAGTAGAACAATTTCTATGAAAACTATTTGGAAATGATTCTACCAGAATCACGTTGCCCCGTCCCGTCGATGGGTCGTCGTAGGGGCGATTCTATTGTCGTGATAAAATAAAACCGACCGCTTAGAATGTTCGTTAAAACCCTAAAAATATATTTTTCATTTTATTTGTAATAATAGGTACAAAATATGCTGTGTTTGCAATTAAGTCGCGGCGCGTAAGTCTGTGGAGTCGGTAATGACGTACAAGGTAATATTTTTATTTATTGAAGAAAATTTAAAACGGGTAAAAACCAATTATAATAATTAAAAACCTACAAATAAAAAAGAAAATATAAAATAATGTAAAGCTTAGGCAGAATCTTGAAAAAAAAAATAACATCACTTTCATGAGGCCCTCTAACAGTAGGTACTCTTAGGCATGGCGCCCACTATCAGCTGTCAATAGTGACAAATCCCTAGCATTAGTTGAAATGACAGCTCACTTCACACAAGTTTTCACGGTGAGATGGTTACAGAATCGCACTGCTGCTGGTGCTATACTCACAATTAAGACATAAGTATGTAATGTTAAATAGCTGTATTGTTGATACGAATAAATACTATTATATTATATTATCTTTAGAATAACTTAATGTATGGTAAACATAGTGTTTTTTTGTTGATGTACTTTGTGCTCACCTGGATGTTATCTCTCCCGATATCAGAATTGCTTATAAGTTAATAATGTTCGGATTACTCTGTTGAGATAAAGTAAAATATACAACGCTGTTTGGATCTTTTGGCGCGTGGTCTAAATCGGAACTCTTAGGCGCGGCGCCCACTATCGGTGGGCATCGGTGCGGCTCGGTACAGCTAGGGCGGCTTCGGGCGGCTTCGGGCCCCTGAGAGCTATCTCGGCAGTCGTAAGCATACCTAAGGACGCCGAGGCTGGTTTCGGGTAGCTTCGGCAAAACTAAGAATAATTCGGGTGGCAGACACGTCGCAGAGCAGTCGTAACGATACGTAAAAACAGTTGTGCGTGTGTATTTATAATGGTGGATTGGGACTTAGTTCTCATTGTTCATCTTGCTTGCAATTAATGAGGCTGTTGCCTTTTATTTTTCTCTGGGTGTTGCCAAGCTAGGCGCGCGCGGTGAACGTTATGACTGTTCTGCGACGTATCTGCCACGAAAATGCCACCCGAGCTACCCGAAGACAGCCTCGGCGTCCTTAGGTATTAGGTATGCCTACGACTGCCATGGCAGCCCGAAGTCGCCCGAAGCAGCTCTGACGCGCCCGAAGCCGCCGTAAGGCGCCCGAGCTGTACCGAACCGCACCGATGCCCACCGATAGTGGGCGCCGCGCCTTAGAGTTCCGATTTTGGCCACGCGCCAAAAGAACCAAACAGCGTTGTATATTTTACTTTATCTCGACACAGTAATCCTAACATTATTAGCTTATAAGCATTTCTGTTATCGGGAGAGATAACATCCAGGTGAGCACAAAGTATATCAATAAAAAAACACTATGTTTACCATCCATTAGGTTACTCTAAAAATAGTATAATATAATAGTATTTATTCGTATCAACAATACAGCTATTTAACGTTACATACTTATGTCTTAATTGTGAGTATAGCACCAGCAGTGCGATTCTGTAACCATCTCACCGTGAAAACTTGTGTGAAGTGAGCGTCAACGAAGAGAAAACAAATGCCAAAATACAAGCGAGACGGTGTTTAGTAGGGTTTAGGTCCCGGGACGTCTCGTGTCTCGAAGTCCCGGGACTTTTCGTAATTTTAGTTGTCTCGAGTCCCGGGACTTTTGGGTCGAGACTCGAGACGAGACAAGATTGTCGAAATTGTTAGATTAGATACTTAATTACTAGATAACTAGCTGACCCGGCAAACGTTGTTTTGCCATATAAATTATTTCTAGCTGCCCGGCGCTACTTCGTTCGCATGGTGTCCTACCCCCTACCCTACTCCTACCCTACTCCTACACTACTCCTTCCCTACTCCTACCCTACTCCTACACTACTCCTACCCTACTCCTACCCTAATTCTAACCTACTCCTACCCTACTCCTACCCTACTCCTAACCTACTCCTAACTTACTCCTACACTACTCCTACCCTACTCCTACCCTACTCCTACCCTACTTCTACCCTACTCCAACCCTACTCCTACCCTACTCCTACACTACTCCTTCCCTACTCCTACCCTACTCCTACACTACTCCTACCCTACTCCTGTAGGTTAGGAGTCCTCTACCCTACTTCTACCCTACTCCTACCCTACTCCTACACTATTCCTTCCCTACTCCTACACTACTCCTACCCTACTCCTACCCTACTCCTACCCTACTCCTACCCTACTCCTACCCTACTCCTACCCTACTCCTAACCTACTCCTACCCTACTCCTACCCTACTTCTACCCTACTCCAACCCTACTCCTACCCTACTCCTACACTATTCCTTCCCTACTCCTACACTACTCCTACCCTACTCCTACCCTACTCCTAACCTACTCCTACCCTACTCCTACCTGCTATAAACCTCACGGAGCCCGAGACCTTTCCAACGAATGCAAAACCGTGGAAATCGGTTCGTGCGTTCTGGAGTTATAGCGTCAGGAAGGAAAACCCGACTTATTTTTATATAGTAGATAGTAAAGTTAACTATGAATTGTAAAGTTAACTTGAAAGTCATGTACAATTCGCACGTCTTGCCGAGTCCAATCCACATCGAAGGGTCGTTTCACGAAGTTGTGATATGTCTACCTGGGGCAAATAATCCAGCTCGATAGACACAACTTTGAGAAAGAAGCCGACAGAAGGATTCAGTTGGGTTGGGCAGCATTTGGAAAACTCCGTCAAGTCTTCTCATCACCTATCCCATAGTGTTTGAAGACTAAGGTCTTCAACCAGTGCGTCCTCCCCGTCATGACATATGGCGCCGAAACGTGGACACTGACTGTCGGGCTGTTCCACAAATTCAAGGTCGCTCAGCGCGCTATGGAGCGAGCTATGCTCGGAGTGTCTTTGAATGATAAAGATAAATGTTATCTAAATAATAATAAAGATACATTGTTTCTAAGCTCTCAGTTTTGTGTTGTGTTTTGTTTTGTTATGTTTGGTCCGCAGGACAATCAAGGTAACCGACATAGCCCGAAGAATTGCCGTGGGCAGGGCACATTGCTCGCAGAACAGATGGCCGATGGGGTCGAAAGGTTCTGGAATGGCGACCGTGTACCGTAGCGTTGGAAGGCCTCCCACAAGGTAGACCGACGACCTTGTGAAGGCCGCTGGAACCCATTGGATGCGAGAAGCACAGAACTGATCGAAGTGGAGGTTTTTGGGGGAGGCCTATGTACAGCAGTGGACGTCTATCGGCTAAAATGATGATGATGATAATATAACATCACGCCTGTATAAAAAAAATCAGTTGATCCATAGATTTATGTTCGCATAACTTGACATAATGTATGGATCAGTGATTCTTTTTTCACGATTTCAGGGTTGGTCCCGTAGTAAATTTGTTCGTAATGATGAGTACAATGACCCCTTTTAAGGATTAAAACGGTGTATTTTATTCTAGAGCCCCCCAATTTTTTTCACTTACCATCTGTCGCGAATCTGAAACAGCGATTGCTACGATTATATTTAACCGTATAGGTATACAGGGTTATTTGTAAAACACCAGCAACCTCTTATGAGGACATTGTACTCATCATTATGAAAAACTTTTACTAAGAGACCAAAACTGAAATCACGAAAAAAAATCAGCTGTTCCCTACTCCCTGTTCGCATAACTCGTCAAAATGTAGGGAGCTGGCAGCAGCTGATTTTTTTTTTCGCGATTTCAGGTTTGGTCCCATAGTAAAAGTTGTTCATAATGATGAGTACAATGACCTCTTAAGAGGTTGTTGGTATTTTACAAATAACCCTGTATAGTCGTAAGATAGGATATAATTATATCTATTTTTTTTTCTTCTTTGGCAACTGAGCCGTGTCCACTATTATACATATATTATCTATATTTTCTCTGGGTCTTCTGCTGCCCTTCTGAAAGTCTGACAGCTGACAGGGGAGAATGAATGAAAGATCGTGTTGCGCCAACCCTAAGTAACATGGGACAAGGGCAGGAAGTTGATTATTGACACTTTTATTGACACTTTTTTACGTAATACAACCAGATTCAATAACCACATGACGGTACAGAACTTTCACCGGACGAATGGACTTTTCTAGTTAATATGTTTTCTCAGCATCATTGTTTTAATGATAGCCGATTTCTATGACTGCTTTGTCGAATGCTGCAACAGGCACTGGCGGCTGGCCAACGGCTAACACGGCATCTTTTAAGTGTGTTTATGATGATGATTTTATTATTTTCCAGGAAAAATGGACCTACCCTCCATTCGACGCTGTCATTACAGACGATGGGTTCATCTACGCAAGAGGCACCCAAGATATGAAGAGCATAGGTATGATGCACCTAGAAGCCGTCAGGAAACTGAAAGCCGCTGGAGTCAGGCTGAAGAGGACTGTTCACATATCTTTTGTACCTGGTTAGTATTTAAGAAGGTGGAATTAGTTAAAATAATGTTTTGCATTCAACAAACTGCCTAACTTCTACCGACCCGCTCCTGCTTAGCACTGCTTTTACAACTAGATAAAATATCGAGATTACTTTATTATATGTTAGTTTAATAACAATGTATTTTACACATAAACCTTTCGGAAACAATTCTCTTAACCATGGTGTGAACTACATAAAAATCTATTGCGGAGTTTAGAAAAACAACGCTTTCACACAGACAGACATGTAAATAATATGTTTAGATATAATATACTTTCGAGGTATTCCACTTATAGCACTGATTTGAACGGCACTTCCGCGAACGGCACATGAGCACTTCCACTAACACCACTGAAACAAAATTTCGTAACGTGCGGTTCGGAGGAACAGTTTATTGTTTTTGGTTTCAGTTCCCGAACAGCACCTACGCATATACATAAGTACACAGCAGTACCTTTATTCTTATTTTGCTCCTTATCTATCCTTATTTGCTTTTTCGTAGAGCACGTATTTATAATATTACTAGCTGCGCCCCGCGGTTTCACCCGCTTTTCCGGTCCTGTGGGAATATCGGGATAAAAAGTATCCTATGTGTTAATCCTGGTTATAAACTATCTGTGTGCTAAATTTCATCCAAATCCGTTCAGGAGTTTTGGCGTGAAAGAATAACAAACATCCATCCATCCATACAAACTTTCGCATTTATAATATTAGTAGGATTCCTTTATTATACTCTACATACATATTAATTACATTTAAAAAAAAGTTCAGGGCTATAGAGAAAGAAACCTCCCCACTATGTGTGCCGTGTCCAGGACTGCTTTCTGAATCAAGCCTGAAGGCCTGGAGCCTCCTGAGGTGTTGGTCGTGGCTCGCCGCTAATAGGCCATTTACTGTAACGATTATATTATCGGTACATTATTAACATCGACCTATAGATAAACAGAATATGAAATTAACCACAGGCCTGGTTAAGTACTGATAAGAGCAGAGTTCAGGCTTTCAAACTCCAGAACCCGGTGGTAATATATATTTTCTTTTTCAGACGAAGAAATCGGCGGTGTAGACGGGATGCGCGCATTTTCAGAATCACCTGAGTTTAAGGAACTGAACATTGGTTTCGCGTTAGACGAGAGTGCACCCAACCCGAATCCTAAGGAGATCTTGGCTTTTTACGGAGAAAGAACATCTAGACGTAAGTTTGACGAAGTTCTGTTCAGTTTCACGTTTTTTCCTTCCATCCTTACGTGTGTCAGCCGTCACTCCTACTCTTGTCTTCCGCCTTAAATAAAATAACAAAGCCTAACTGTCGCTGGTGGTAGAGAACTATAGTGTGACTTACGCGACTTTCTTAGCAGCTCTTGGGGTTTCAGTGTTGACTCGAAGAACATAAAATGTGTACGATGGAACATTCGTAGCGATGCTGGGACGTTCGTAGCGGTTCTCGGGACGTTAATTGTGACTAAGGCGCTTTCCTCACTGGATCGGCGCTTTTTCGTTTCGGTACAGATTCTTTATCGAGCGCATACACACGTCTCTGTACAGAGTATTATCGAAACATTCGACTGTACATGGACATTTGCACCGATACGCAGGACATTTGTAGCGACTGGTGACTTGTAGCATCTCTCTGAATATTTGTAGTAAATTGCAGGATATTCATGGTAACCTCCTACTGGTATACAGAGTAGCAGGGACCTCGACGCGCAAACTGTAACCATGAACCACTTCAGCACAATTATTCTAGGCCCACTAAGCGTAAAAATTTTTCGTCGGTTATAAAAAAAAAAAGCTGTTTTATAGAAAAGTGCCATCTACCTGCGTGGTCAAAATGTATGGAACAGCAATTTTTTTTTAATAACCGACGTAAAAATTCTACGCTAGACTCATGTGCTGAATAATTCATGTTTAGAGTTTCCGCGTCGACGTCCCCTGCCAGCCTGTATAATCAAAACCGACCGCTCTTTTGAAACAACATCATAAGGAGAAGGTTGCTCAACTCGTCGCGTAAACTCTTTCCCTAGATGACAATCAGTATCTTAATGCTCTGTATGTCTCCATTTAAATGACCTAAGTGTGTGAAATATACATATAATTATTTGAGATAACGTCTGTGTAGCCACGGTAAAATGATGTCATAAATCCTAGGCAGAGTTCCTGCTTATGAAATGCTGCGCTTGGTAACTGTTGCTCTTTGTGTGTAAGATACGCAATGAATGACATAACGTCTGTTTGTTGCAAAGGGTTTGGCAGAGGTTTACCTATAGAACTCCCACATTTCGCCAAATAAGTTTGCAAGTCCTAATTGCCATCAAGCGGACACTAAAGGCTCTGGACTGCTATCGAGAAATTTCTAACGGAAAAAACCAATAACATTGCCTGATCTGGGAATCGAAACAGGACATCATGTTCAGCAGTAGTCTTGCACTTGTTGCAGGTATTGCACTTTCGTAGGAAACAACTACAATCGACCATACCTACATTTTAACATTTTGCGCGTCGTCTGCCATCCTGTATACACCGTTAAATTTTGATCGTTTTAATCCTTAAAAGGGGTCATTGTACTCATCATTATGGACAACTTTTACTACGGGACCAACCCTGAAATCGTAAAAAAAAATCTGTTAATCCATACATTCACTAGGTCGAGTTATGCGAACTTAAGTCTATGGATCAACAGATTTTTTTTCACGATTTCAGGTTTGGTCTCGTAGTAAAAGTAGTTCATAATGATGAGTACAATCCTTTTAAGGATGAAAACGATCAAAATTGAACGGTGTATAGGTATGCGATAACGTATTTTCTATTGTGTTGCAGAAATCATTGTAACTTGTCGGGGTGAGCCCGGACATGGCTCACTGCTCCACTCCGGCACTGCTGGTGAAAAGGTCAGTAGCTATTTAGAAAATCTTCGTCATCCTAACAGAGCTCCGGTTTTTTGGTTCGAGGTAGTCAACTCAACACTGTTAAAATTAGACCATATATTTTGGCAGGAATCGAATGTATTAGGTGCCGAATTGATTTCCCAAAAATGCTTATACATGTCAAATTAAATTAGCTAGCGAAACTTCACAGACGTGATGGGTTTCGGCGATAAAACAAAATAATATTTTTTTTGAGGTCAAAGACCGCTGGTAGTGTTGTTACTCGAAGTATGAGTTGAGAAAATCTGTTTTATTTTATTTTATCATGTTCAGATAATGTCGGTAGCTTACTAAACACATTCACCCGATTTTGTTTGACGTCACGTGTCGATCGTCAAAAATCGAGCAAACTGTAGGCACATTAATTTACATAGCGTGTTAACTATTTTCTGTTGTTCCCAGTTACATTACATAATCGATAAGTTTATGACTCTTCGCGCTGAAGAGTTGAAGAAGACAGACGGGGATGTCTGGTTCGGTGACGTCACAACCATCAACTTGACACAGTTATCGGTAAGTTTTTGCAATGAGAACCAGCACTCGAATAGCGTAATACATTTTCAGTCGCAATCCGAAGGATTCTGAAGAAAATTGTTAATCTTTCACTTCATATGTTAGAAAAATTCGTCTGCTCGACGACGTAAATGATGTAATTAATATTGTTGAATCGTCCAAATGAAAGGCATTGCAAAGAAAAGGCACTTAGAGTGGTAAGTGTGTAACTCAATTTATCCGTTGTTTGACACTGCCAATACTAGAGCATTTACAGAAGTGCTCATGCGCGAGCATTACGTTCCTAATTCATCATCTGCTTAACCTTTCCCAATTATGTTGGGGTCGGCTTCCAGTCTAACCGGATGTAGCTGAATACCAGTATTTTATATGGAGCGACTGCCTATCTGACCTCCAAAACCCAGTTACAGGATAATACAATACGCCTTGACCCGAAAGTCTGATAACCAGTCTTAACTGGTTTTCAGACTTTCGGGCTTGCCACAGTCGGGTTTTCAAATAACGGTAGGAAGGGTTCACATCGGCGTCGAGTCGACGAAGTACCTGGGACTCGTCCTCGACCGCCGGTGGAACAACGTGGAGCATTTCCGAAGTTTGGCTCCCGGACTGGAGCGGGCCGAGGCTGCCTTGAGGCGGCTCCTGCCCAATCTAGGGGGTCCAAACGCCTCCTGCCGGAGGCTCTATGCGGGGGTCGTACGGTCTATGGCCGTTTACGGGGCACCGGTGTGGGCGCGTTCCTTGAGGCGGCGACCAGCCCGCCGGTTGAACGCGTCCCAAAGGGTCATGGCCGCCTGGTTAAGTGCTGGCAGGGATATAGTCGTGAAGTTCAAACACGCATGCAGACTTAGCTTGCGCGCACTCTAACGTTCTTTCCGAGGCACGGAGGGGTCTCGGTATGTAAAGATGGGATGGACCCATACACAGACCAAACGCGATAAGCATAGCTTAACCTGATAGATCGACCTGTGCATCTGTTATTATTTAGCCACGGGCCCCTCAGTAATCCTCCTAATTGTAAAATCCAATAATGAATCGTGTTATTTTAAAGAACTTTTCTTCTTTTCTAGGGTGGAGTCCAAATTAACGTCTTGCCAGAGATGCTGTCAGTATCATTTGACATAAGAATTGCTCCAGGCGTAGACCACGATGAATTTGATAGAATGGTAAGTACAGTCCGTTTATAGCCATGGTTCATAGTTATTTTAACCTCTGACAAGATCACAACGATTTTGACAGACTTGTCAATGGCAGCAACCCACCAGCAACCTTATTGTACCCAGAATAAAGATCACTTTGATTTGGACAGTAATGCAAATTCAGAGGTAAAATAACTCTGAATGGATTGTAGGTATGTAAAATAATTTATTCATCATTAACATAAACCTAGGACATCAACAGCAAGCCACCCTTTACCTTTATAGACATGTAGTAGACGAAGATCAGTGTTTTAACACCACCCCCACACTCCCCCCCCAACCCCCCTCCCCACTCCGCGCCGGCCACGCCGCCACCGCCGCCATGTCGCCACGCAACGCAGTGCAAAACTCCTCCGTCATCACTTTCGTTCATTTTCTAAGAACCAACTCAAACTCAACTCAAATCATTTATTTCAATTAAACCATTTACATGCACTTTTGAATTGTCAAAATTAAATAGTCGGTCAGTTAGTCAGAAAGTTGAAGTTAGTTGCCCATTCCAAAGCGTAGGTCTCTATGGAGAAGAACGGGCAAGAAACTCCACGGACACTCTTTTAAATCAAGATATTTTTACAAAATCCTGGGTACATTATTCTTATTGCTTCTATATGTGAGAACAATGTAAAGAAACAAATTAAAATATAAAATTAAAAAAAGCCCTGGCAGTTTAGAGATGACCAGTCTCAACTGATGGCGCCCGTCCACGAACATGACACGTGGATCAGCACCACCCAGCTCAACCATTTCGTAGGGAACCGAATAACAACACACACTTAAGGTGCCTCACTGCGATACGTAGGTACATATACGCACGCACATGCCAGGCAATCCCCCAAGCAGCCTGTGATGCATCGCAGTGATGTATCTTCTTGTCTATTAGCATGCAACATGGAGGTGACATCGAAGTAGCATTCTAAACCGCGATCGCGAGGTATCGCAGTGAGGAATCTTTGGCATGTAATTTCCCCTAATGCGGACAGAACTGCATTTTTATATGAAAATGCGTTGCGCTGCGTCTCGTTGCGGCTATAATGAGCGCTTGGCTTTATGGAGCAAGAACCACCTCACCATACCACCATATATACGCACTAAGCGCTTCTCATCATCTTTTCTGATGCGCACAGCTAAGGAGTGGAATTGTTTGCCTGCGTCTGCATTCCCGAGTTCATACAACCCGAATCTCTTCAGGGCGAGAGTGAATAGGCTTCTTCTGGGCAAGCTCGTTAGATCTCATCCATGCCTCTGGGCTGGATTGAGGTCAAGAGTGAGCCCATTGTCAATTAAAAAAAAAAACATCGAAGAGTCAATCAATTTTAGTCCCCAAAACACCGCTTTTTAATTTCCTAACAATTAATACTTGAATATTTGTAGATATCGAGATGGTGCGAGGAGGCGGGTGATGGCGTGAGTTTCGAGTACATAGTCAAGAACCCACAAGTTAAGAGTACCAAAATAGATGGTGGTCTGCCTTTCTGGGATGTCCTGAAGAAAGTAGTCGCTGATATGTAAGTGGGACAAAGTTAGGAAAATTGGTACCAAGTTGATGACCAACTTAAATTGTCAGTTTATTCAAATCGTAACTGTCATGCTTTGACAGTATGAAGTATTATGACAATAACATTATAACGCAGCAAATAGACGTATTGTGACAATTTGATAAGCAATTGTATTTCCCTGACTGTACATTGATCACATCAAAAAGCCAAGACGCAACTGGAAGATTGCGCAGATAGAATTTTTATCAAGCTTTTTTGGCTATGTATGTATACTTTTTAACTTAATTAGAGGCACGTACCTATCTAAACAAGTAGCAAGAATTGAGAGTATTTCTCCGATATGATCAAAAAATACTTCACTTATTCAGCCAATAGACCATCATCAATTTCATGTGTAAACTTATTTCCTCAGGGGCTTCTCAATACGCTGTGTGATCTGCCCAGGCGCAACGGACTTGCGTTACGTTCGCCGTCAAGGTATTCCAGCTATCAACTTCTCTCCACTCATGGACTCTCCGATGCTACTACACGCCCACGATGAGAAAATACATATAGACATATTTATGAAAGGAATTGATATTATTGAGAAAGTTGTTGAAGCTGTTGCTAATGTGTGACCAAATTAATGTAATGCGTGATTTTACAACGGTCAAGCACCCTAATTGCGTAACACACGATCAATCGTAATCTGAATCATTTTGAAGCAAATTGCTAATCCATTGCTTCATAAGTTCGAAAAAATTGTCTGTTTAACACGTAACTAACGCAATGAATGTTGTTGAACTGTCAAAATGAAACTGATTCTGATTGATTGTGTGTTACCCAATTAGGGTGCCGAACTTGGAGAAATACGTGTGACCGGAAGTATTGTCAGTAGAAATGCCCGTTGTACCTTTGTGCTATTCTATCTTAAAATAACTATATATCTGTATAGGTACTAATAATAAAAAAAAGCTGAGAAAGAGTTTTGATTGTTTGTTTGAATGCGCTAATCTCTGGAACTCTAACAACCATACAGATTTGAAAAAATCTTTTTGAATTTCCCAATTCTTGAGGAAGTCTACTTATCATCACGCGACCCTTAGGAGCCGAGCAGAAACTTTCACGCGGACGGAGTCGGGTAGTAATGTACTTACATTTATCTTGTGGGTGCTTGTGTCAACTCAGCCTATCGCAGTCCACTGCTGGACATAAGCCTCTCCCAGGCTGCGCTACAACATCCTATCCTCCTTCCGCATCCAGCCAAGGAATGATTATGTCTACCTAGGGCAAGTCATCCAGTTCGGTAGACACCACTTTGAGAAAGAACCTGATAGAAGGATCCAGTTGATCTTCAACCAGTGAGTCCTGCCCATCATGACATACGGTGCCGAAACGTGGACACCTACGGTCGGGCTGGTCCACAAATTTTAGTTCGATCGGCGCGCTATTGAGCGAGCTACGCTCGGAGTCTCTTTGAGGAATGAAATTATCCGGAAAAGAACCGGAGTTACCGACATAGCTTGCAGAGTAAGCAAACTGAAGTGGCAGTGGGCTGCCAGTTTTGTCGAAGCACCGATGGCCAGTGGAGCAGATGAGTTATGGAGTGGAGACCGCGTATCATTCTGCAAGCATACCTAGTGTGGGATGCCCCCCAGCTAGATGGATAGACGACCTAAGGAACGGCGGGGACAGACTGGATGCTTGTGTATATGAATAAGTTAACAAAATAAAGTGAACGGATCACGATGTTTCTAGAACATAATAAAATAGGTTATATACTAGAATAAATAAACTGAGAACCAGACATGGAAGATGCCACTACTTACGTTAAATACTGCCTCAAGGTGTAAGTAGTGGGTAGCGGGATTGTCCGAAAGGGTTACCGCTGCCCTGGAACATAAAGGGCTAAGGAAGGAACACGGGTGGGTTTTAGTCAGTAAGAGTCTGACACTCCCTTCTGCTCCACCCAGAGCGGAAGGAGTCATTTGATGATTTCCCATCCTCAAAAAAAAAAAAGGTGTAAGTAGTGGGAATGGAGAAACTTAGTCTGCAAGTGTGGCGAAGAAGAAAAGTCGAGCACCCAGCAATATACGAGTACATTAAGGCAAACCAATGCGTTAAGGTAGCCCGCGAAACCTATTGGGGTTTCGTATGAATATAACCACATAAAACCAAACAGATTTATTTAAATTCATACAAACTTTTCTTACAAAACAAACTTAGGTACTAAATAATAAACTAATCACTATTTTATATGCCATTTTGTTCAAACATTTCGCAACCTAAACCACATATCACCATCTACTATAGTCCATTGAGTCTTGTATTGAGTAGACAGTAAAATTCATTCAGTAAGTAAATATACTTGATAATCCTCGTGCCTATTCAGGATTTTGCTTACTCGTACTTGCTTGATCTTTATCTTTAGGAGTCTCCTCACCGTCTTTGATACTTTTTTCTTTAGGTTCTTTATCTTTTCCATCTTTTCGTGATTTATTAGTGCCCGTTGATTTTGTACTTTCAATGCTTTCAACATCGGCATCGTCTGACATTGATTCATGAAATATTACACGTGATCTTTTACTGTCTAGTGATCTACTCTCCGCTGATTTTTTACTGTCCGTTGTTTTTTTACTGTCCATTGATTTTGTACGTTCGAGACTGTCATTTTCTTTCTCTTCCTCCCGGTTGCGAAGTATAGCTAGTTGTCTCTGAGCCTCTAATTTAGCAAGCATAGAGGTTTTGGAGGTCATTGATCTGGGAGCGTCAAGATTAAGCTTTGACAAACTAGGTTTGGGGGAAGTCTGCATTGCTAAGAGACCCATTGACATAATACGCCTCTGGGAAACCAGCGTAGGTCGAATTTCTTTGTAGTATTCTTCAATTTCTTGTAACGTCAAGTCTCTCGTTTCTGGCAAATAGAAGTAGAGGAATACACAACCTGTAAATTAGTACGCAGGAATTACATAACGCTTGCTACTTAACTATATGTTTGATAAAAACCAAACTCAAGTATTCTCTGGTCATGTCTACTCACCCACTAAGGAAAATCCACCAAATGTTACAAACAAGTAATCCACGCCTAAAAATTCCATTATAAAGGGTTCCACCTTAGTAGTGGCAAACATAATAAGGCAATGTATAGAAACTAATGCGCCACCGAGTATCCCTCGAACCTGAATATTTCATTCAAATATTTCAGTTGCTGTCTCAATAAATACAATAATGTATAAATAACTTTGTATTGTGATTGATGCCTATTGCATAAATTCTGAATCGAAGATTGGAATCGTAAGTTAGATAAAGGCAAAAATCGAGAAAAATAATCTGTAATAACCCATTACGTCTAGAATGAAGTTATTGCTAGAGTATACCTAGTATTCTGCTCACAGCTTGTTGTTACTGACGGAATACTCGGACGCCAGTAATGACAAACTTTTGATCGCAAATCTGTAATGCTATATGCATGATCATGGTTAGGGCTGATTCCTCTTTGAGCATTCATTATTGACTTCAATTGGAGCGCCGTGTTTGGCTGTGGACCTTCATCTGACGTATGAAAAGATCATCCGTCTTCCATTTTACCTACTATACTTTTGTCCGACCATTATGTTGCTACCTTTCAGCTCTAACGTTCACCTAGTTGCTGGTAAATACCTCATAAAGAACGTCTCATCGCCATGGTAAGGTGCCTTCTGATCATTTTAAAATTAGTTTTATTTAAGTTTTTTTTTCAACAATATAGTACAGACGCCAGCACATCAAGCTACTACAATTTGCAAATTTCTTTAATAGATTTTCAACTTTGTCGATAAAGCTTTAAGGTTCAAGGTTGATTGGAAAAATTTGACAGTTTCGGGTAGCTTGACCTGCTGGCGTCTGTTCATTTTTCCTCTACGTCGTATGGCGATGTTATTCAAAAACACTTACTTACTTGTAACGGCAATAATTCAAAAGCCATTAGATGTGGTAAGGTTGAATACCCTAAATTAGCGAATAAATTATACAATATAAAACATATTATAGGTAACACACTTGGTTCATGATAGCTAACTAAGAACACTCCTACTGTGAAGCAGACGATGGTCAGTCCGACAGCTGAAAAATCACATGAAATAGAATTAAATTGGTTAGAAAATTAGTGTTATATATCATACAGAAAAAAAGGGTAATTTCATTTTAGTAGAGGTTAATTAGCCATATAGGTAGGCATACAACATTATCTTAACAGCACGCTAGTGTTCAGTCACGTCAGACAAATTTTGGATCGCATCTTGTTAATCTTGAAACCCAGAGACGCCTAATGCACCACAAATCACTAAATGCATTTAGCGATATAGAAAAGGATTATAAATAATAATATTTAAAAAATAAAACCTGAAATTAAAGCCATGGTCCTTCTGCCTACTCTGTAAAGGAGTATGGATGTGATGATGCCCATAAACATTCTAGTCAGGGCCAACAGCATGTTGCCAGTATGCACATCGATAGATGAATTTGCTGCCTTAAAAAAAATACAGATGAATAGCTTCCTGATTTAATGCATATATAAACAGAGGTAAAAGCATTTACCTCTGTTTTTTACACAGCTGTTGTAAAAAACGTTCTTCTTGATTATCGTGGCTACCATAGATTATCGTGGTATCACAGAAGTCCAGAGATTAAATAAGATAAAATGCGGTAAATCCATAGTATTTATCACAAAGATAGTAGTAAAGTTATTACTTACTTTCAACAGTTCCATAGACCAAAACATAATGACGGCGTTGCCGGCAAGTTGTCCGATGACAATATAAGTAATGATCAGGAAGAAAGGCTTACACGACGCTTTACTGAACACCGCTGCCATATTTTCGATGAATGTTAACCTGTACAGGAATGTAAGACAAAATAAAATGTTTTATGGAGAGACAAGCTGTAGGTATGCCCGATGGGATCTACCATTGGCGAAAACATGATGCGCATGTATCGTCTACCAAATGCAATTGGAGCGATTGACAATATTACTACGGTAAACGGTTGGCGCAGTGGTTAAGCGATTGACTGCTGCGCTGCGTGTCGCGGGTTAGATTCCCGCACGGAACAATAATGTTTGTATGACCTACAAGTAGTTGATCCGGGTCTGGCTGTTTGTGTATGTGAGTTTAAGTGTTTGTAAACGCACCCACGATACAGGAGAAATTCCTAGAGTGGGGCAAATTCTTTCAAAAGAAAAAAGAAAAGGAAAGAAAGAATAACAATTGATTGCAATTGATCGCTTCGGGGGCTTACATGTCAATTCGCACGAATTGATTCGCCCGAAACGAGCGCATCGTCACTTTTGACTAATATTTATTTATATATTAGAAATTTATGCACAAGTAAAAATATACTGTACAAAGGCGAACTTTGCATTTTCTACCAGTCGACCTTAGAGTGATACAGAGGCAAAAGAAAGAAAGAAAGAAAAAAGTTTATTTGGACACAGTTCGTGATGAAACACAAAATACAAAAATAAAAAATAATGTTTTAGACAACAATAGTGTGCCTCACGGCTGTGCCAAAAAGGTTCATTTCAGCATTAATGCCAGACAGATGCTGTCTGACGCTGGTTTTCTAATGAACCTTTAGGGAAAAGTGAAAACATGGCATGACAAAACATGGCAGGTGCAGCATACGGGATAAATAGCTAGGAAATGACTATAAAATACAAGAATAAATACTAATACATAGATAGATACATACATATAAAGCAAATTAACTGTACCTAATATTAGTTTTTCTACAGGCGACTCGCACGTAGTTAATTTATTTGAGGTGAATCGACAACTCCAGAAATATGTCTAATTTAGGCAATTGGCACATTGTACACGTTTTAGAATATTTAATTCTTATCGCTTCTGTGTGCTAGTGTCCTTTTTTCAATATTTTATTGATAATACATATTCTGGAGTTGTCGACACCTAATATTATTTAAAACTGACGATTCGCCCGTTTCGAGCGAGTAAGTCATGCGAATCGACTGATTATCCGTTTCGGGTACCCTTTAGCGGTTTAAAAAAAAGTAACAAAATACAACCTACTTACGAATGTTGTTATCGTCTCTAAAGTCTATGAGTTGCTCCATTTCTCTATCAATGTTATAATTCGGACCCCTGAACTTCATTAGATTGGCTCGTGCGTCCTCCGTAGTTTTAGTTAGCAGAATGAAGTAAGGTGTTTCAGGTAAAAATAAAAATGAACAGAAATTTGCTGTTGTGAAGAGGCAGGAGATATAGCAGAGGAACGTCCAATGAAAAAATATGTCGAGTATAGCCTGAAAGAGGTAAAGCAAAATGAAAACATAAGTACAGTGCCCCTCAAAAGTTAGTTGATATCTTTCCACTTCAGTTGTGATGCCACATTATGATTTAAAATAAAAACATAATCAGGTAATCCTAAGAGACTACCTGATCATTTTTTATGATAAGTTATAGATAGATGAATTAGCCAATAAAAACGTTATAAGTACTAATAATGATCAAACATTTGAAACTAGAATTTTAAATCATAATGTGGCATCACAACTGAAGTGGACAAATGTCCACTAACTTTTGGAGGGCACTGTATAGGATAAATTTCAAACCAGTGCGCAAACTTTAACCTTGAATTCAGCATATGATTCTAGACAATAGAAAAAAAAGAATCAACTGTTTCATAGAAAAGTGCAAAACTGGCGCGGTCAAAATGTATGGCAGTGCTAAATTTTTCTAATACCTGACTAATTTTCCTGATTTTTCTAATATACTGAATTCATTGTTTCAGTTTGTGCATTGGTTAAAAATATATCCTGTATAAGTACTGCCGGGAAAAACGGGTTGAAGATATCGACCAGCGTCAGGCATATGTGACTGACGGCAGCTGACGATTAATTCACCATGTGCGTGTCGGACTCGCGCACTAAACACTTTAATCATTTATTTACCTTCTTATAATCATTTGCTATGATAGAAGCCATGATTACGGTCGAAAGACCATACACTGGCCCTGGATATAGGCCTCCCCCAAGCACCGCCACTTCGACCGGTTCTGTGCTTCCCGCATTTGCAAGGTCATCGGTCCACCTTGTGGGAGGCCTTTCCACGCCATGTCTTCCCATACGCGGTCGATACTCCAAAACCTTTCGGCCCCATTAGAAGTCATGGTGAAAGAGATTCTGTGAGTTAGTTTGAGTGAGAGACTGTATTAATGATGAGCAATGTTTTTCTGTCAGCCTTTCTGTTACCCTAATTGCGTAACACACTCATCATCTGCCTAACCTTTTCCCAACCATGTTGGGGTTGGCTTCTAGTCTAACCAGATGCAGCTGAATACCAGTATTTTACATGGAGCGACTGCCTATCTGACCTCCACAACCCAGTGACTGGGTAATACGATACCCTTGGTAAGATTGGTTGTCAGACTTTCGTGCTTCCGACGACCCGTAACGACTGTCAAAGATGGCAGCCGGGACTAGCAGCTTAATGCGCTTTCCGAGGCACGGAGGGGTCTTGGTCTGTGAAAATGGTCACCCATCCACGGACCAACCGCGGAAAGCGTAGCTTAACCTGATCGATCGACCCGTGTGGGTGTTATTACTTAACCACGAGCCCCTCTTTGTTATTGTAATTGCGTAACACACTATCAATCAGAATCTGAATCATTTTGAAAGATATTGCTAATCCATTGCTTCTTATGTTTGAAAACGTTGTCTGCTCAACAACGTAAATAACGCAATGAATGTTGTTGAACTGTCAAAATGAAAACCATTGCTACTGATAGTGTGGTACGGTCAGCATCAAAAGTCGGTTAACACTTTAGTTGTTTAAATCTTAATTATTGAGCTAAATATTCTTAAAAAACATATAGTAATAGAATATTTAAGAATAATTAACTCTTTGCTGTTACATGAAATAGAGAAAACCAATGTATCGCATCATTTTGTATCAATTTAGATGATTTGTAAAAGTAACAGTGTTAATTGACTTTTGTTGCTGACTGTACGTCACTATCCCGCTGTGTAGGGAGAAAATAAATAAATCACTTATTTGTTTATTTATTTACTGAATAAACACCGACTGTATTATATGTTGCGAGTTCCATATGTGAATCAATTATATCAATGACTAGCTTCTGCGCGCGACTATCAGCGTGAAATTTCTTGTTTTAACTTAAAATATATCCTTTAAGACACTCAACAATACTGTGTGTCGGAATAGTTTCAGTAGTTTCGAAGATTTCCCCCTACGTACAAACTTAAAAATGTTATCTCTTGATCATATTATTAGTAATAGTATAAATAAACAATACCTGCACAGTGATTCCTATGGATAAAGCTATAACGGGGATCGCCCCAAGAACTCCTCGAACGTTTGGCAAAGACATTTCAGTGCAGAAAATTCTTGGAGGGCTCATGGCCATGCCACAACCTACGCCAGTTATTGCTCTAGCTGTAAACATAAATTTCAATATTATGAGACAAAATAATTACCTAACTCTGATTCACACAGGCGGGATCTGATACACTTGCGCGGAAAGACATTTCCGCGAATGCACTTTTGCGCGAGCAGACTTTTGAGTGAAAAAAAGTTCAAAATAGCGAGAGAATGCTTGACTGGAGATTTTGAACCCGAGAACCTCTATCCAAAGTCATATTTTCGGTGCACAGAAGAGCGGAGTTCCCTTTTTAGAGAAAACCCTACAGCCTTGACAAATCAGGCAACCTGGTAAAACAAATTAATTCTGCGCGCGAGTCCAACCTAAACTCCTCGTGTATAACCACCCCCTTGAATGAAAAACTGAAATAAATTACAAACCTATAATAATTTGATTTGGAGTTTGCGCGAAGCTGGTGTAAAGCCATCCAATGAACATGGGTACTTGACTGAAAATGATCATGATTCGGCGTCCAGACCTGTCCATGACGAAGCCGCTGATAATACAGCCAACAGGACAAAATAATAGCAACACACTGGCTGAATCATGAAATTTAAAAAAAAAGGATTAGGGATTTGGGGCCAGTTACAGTGCTTCGACGACCGTGCGTAGGATGCTACGCGCGTCCGTTGAAGCGATCACTCGACCGATGGGACAGATTTTCTCAAAAGAATTACAAAATTCACGTACCTATAGAGAAAACATAAATAGATCTATAACAATGCCCGAAAATAAAATAAACGAAATGCCATCTGCCAGTAGGTACCTAAGTGTAGATAAAAACAAAAACAAATATGTATCTTAAAACTATCATTACAATAATACTTCGCATATCGTTTTAGCATAACAAGTAAATCATCATCATCTGTCTAGCCTTTTTCCAACTATGTTGGGGTCGGCTTCCAGTCTAACCGGATGTAGCTGAATCCAAGTATTTTACATGGAGCAACTGCCTATCTGACCTCCACAACCCAGTTATTGGGTAAGTAATTCAGATAGATCGTTCTTTACACAATCGGAGTGTTCGTTTATACTAATAATAAATATGCGAGAAAACAGTAATACTGGATGTTAATACAAATTGTCACAAAATCTAGTAAATAATTTTCTTTACGAAGTAGTAAAAAACTCACGGCGGCCGAACAAAGATTTCAGCTTGGTCACACTTACCGATCCAAGATGCGTCGTTCCGTGTGATATGTATTTCAGAGTAAGAACTTGCTAGCTGCGGTACCTGTACCGCAGCGAATCCAAAGCCTAAGCCGATAGCCAAATGTGCCAAATTCACCCAAACTGCATACATTAACTGAATTCGGCCAGTTCTCGTGCAAATTCCAGGGTCAAGTTGTATTTCCGGTATTGAAAAGGCAGTAAACAATGCAGTGCTTATTCTTCTCATCTTTAAGTGTTGACAAATCAATTTGAAGAGGCCACAGCACGATTTTGCCAATATGCCGTAAGTCCATCAAGTGCAGGACTTTATTTTCACCTCTGTGATTTTCAATTTATCACTGCAAAAAACTTGGAAGTATTTTTGTGACAATGTCAACAACATTCTTTGTCATTTTTGACAGAATCTGCGAATCTGCACGTGATTAAGGGTGCAGATCTCAGATTAAATACTAATTGGTCTTAATTAATCTGAGGTGCAGATCATACAGAAAAAAACAGGCTCTGTGATGAAGGAGCGACAAAATTGTCTTTTAAAAAGGTCATATATTTACAGTGAACAAGAAGACAAGAATGGTCATTATACTATCGATGACAAAACGAAGACATTTGATTTTCGCCATTTTGGCGCTGATAGCAACGTGAGCGTCGGTGGAACTAATATTTTTGATAGTGAGTTGTACAAAATGCGCACTCTCATGATAAAATGTTCTAAATATCTGTTACACAAAAAAGTATTATTCCACGATTTAGACCTAAATCATCAGAGACATACCAAAACAACACGACGGCCATTTGCAACAATGTATCAATTTTAGTTCCTGAGACGCTCGAGCGGGGCGCTTTGAATCGGTACCTACAAAAAACAACTATCATCTCGTATAGTACACATGACACGGCTACACATCAAGCTATGCAGAACCAGTATTGGCTGATCGTTCATTGTGAGAAAATATCATACAAAGTGAGGCCAAGACAAACTGGTTTTGTATAGCTTGACGTGTAGCCGTGTGTACATACATTTATTCGAGCGTACTTGTTTATTAGAGGTCAGTGCCTCCAAAAGTAAGTTGACATTTTTCCAGTTCAACTGTGATACCGAATTATGATTTAAAGGTGCACTCGGGGGACCCCCGTCATGAACGAAGTTTCCTCGCGCGCACACACACGCGTATGTAATAGAATGAGACAGACAGAGAAAAAGTCGCTTGCATAACGCTTTTTCCTTATGTGACGATTTCTACAAGTCACAGACACAGATGTTTCTCTTAAAATATTTCGTGTACACCTTATATTAAGCTAAATAAACCTGAAAATGACTGTAATTTAGTTGCCGTTGCGTTAACAATTTTTTTTACATCTTTATTTATTTAGAGGCTTTTACCTTAGAAAGGTACGTCAGCCTCATCATACCCTAATCTAACTAATTATTAATACAATTATATTATTGCATATAAGCGAGGGGAGATAGTGATGCAGCAACCATTTCATAAATAAGTTTCGCTTCTCTCGAATTTGGTGTAGATAATATTCTAATAAAAGCCCCAACATCATACATATTAACTTTTAACTGCCGCATCACTCTCTTTATCTCCCCCTCTCTCCTGTTCTTTTCACATTCCACCAGCAAATGTTGGACATCTTCGACTTTATTACACACTTGGCAATTAGGGGAATCGACTTTTTTCATTAGGTATCCTTTCCTGGATGGAAAATGACCAGACCGCAATCTATGTGCCATTACAACTTACGACCATTTTGCATGTAACAAATATTTGCAAACGATAGAAGCTTGCGTATTGTTCGGCCGGAGTTTGTCTTTCAGTTACACCATATACGATCCCTCTGATCGGAATCCGCTTATTTATCTATATATTTTATAAATTAACGTCGCTTTTCGTGTCTGTATGTGTGACCGTGTTGTTCTTTTAATCTACGCAAAGGTTTTTGAAACGGTTTCCATCGTCATTTCGAAAATTGATTCCAAAGGATTAAAGAAGGAATTGATTGAGTATAATACATGAATATTAAACTTACATTTATTATAATAAAGAAATCTCCATGTTTTGGCAAGTCTTAAAAACCGTGGGAAGCAGGGGCGGGTCGCTAGTTTATTTAGTAAATAATTTGATTGACAACATTATAAATAATAATAATTGAATAACAAGTATACTTATACTAGTGTTTATTACTTCCTAAATAAATAAATTGAGCGAGATTCAAGATAGAGAAACGAGAAAACATAGTTTATAGCACGGTGTGACTTAAACCCGCACTTAAGTCATGCTTTTCTGTGACTTAGGTGGCCCATTTTTATACAGAAAAGCGTGACTTAAGTGCGGGCTTAAGTCACACCGTGCTATAAGCTATGTTTTCTCGTTTCTCTACTACTCTACTTAAGTAGTGGCGCTAGTGGACCTGTGTGCACCCTGCACACAGGTCCACTAGCGCCACTCCTTTAAAAAAATATTATCTCGTGACTGAGAAGGAATTATGAAAATCTGTTCAATCAGCGACCTCGGTAAATGTGTCTAGAATTTTCTAATACCTTTTATAAAATTTCATATTGAGACACGAAGCAACAAAATTCGATCTAAAGAAAAGCGGCCACATTCCTATATGTCGTATTTAGTTGCTTCGTGTCTCAATATGAAACTTAATAAAAGGTATTAGAAAATTCTAGACACACTTACCGAGGTCGCTGATTGAGCAGATTTTCATAATTCCTTCTCAGTCACGAGATAATATTTTTTTAAAGGAGTGGCGCTAGCGGACCGTTGTACAGGCTCTTAAGTCACACGAGCTTAACCCGCAGTTAAGTCATGAAATGTACTCTTGATTTAGTATGAATGAATTTCGCCTTTAGCTGTTTCGAAGACATTTGGATATATAAAGGGTCTCGTATAGCGATTATTGGCGAACCGTGCCGTAAAAACTGGCTTCAACTTCTTCTTCCTCAGGTTTCTGTGGATGTTTTCTTCGAAAGCTGATAGGATTTTCAGAAGAGTCGATCGGGATATATGATTGAACTCCACACCTTCAGTGAATTTTTTTTTCTGTACTCCTAGACAAATAATTAACATAGTCAGTTTATAATCTATCCATACCCATACTAATATTATAAATGCGGAAGTTTTCACCAGGTTTCTTTTTGACTTTTACGCAAATGACCAAGGACGTCTAGTTTTTGAGATATTTGCGATATAGGTACACCTAAAACGAGATTCCAAGTTCCAATTCAATTTTGGGCTCTTTACCAGCGAATACTCTCAACGCAAACTGACGCGTCATACAAAGGGTAGTAATTTTTTGGCTGGTTCATAGTTGCAGACTACTGCCGGTCGATTCTGTAAAAATCTCACCGTGAAAAGTTAGGTGAAGTGAGCTTAGAGTGAGCTGTCAATAGTGTAAATCTCTAGCATTAGTTGGAATGATAGCTCACTTCACCTAACATGTGACGCATGTTTACCCCCAACTTGTTTTTTTTTTTTGTGTGTTTATGTCCTTTTTTTTATGCGTAATGTTTGCCGCAAATAAATGCATTTTCTTTCACCTGAGTTTTCACGGTGAAATGGTTACAGAATCGCACTGCTGTTACTGTTAGCCTGCATCATCCCACTGTTGGGCAAAGGCCTCTCCCAATGACTTCCAGCTCTTTCGATCCAGGGCTAAAGTGGACCACTGGTCATTTGATTTTTCCAGCTCGTCCTGCCATCGTCTACGATCGATACGGTTAAAGACTATCTACCTACCTAATTTTTTTTCATTTTCAAAATTTGAGTTTTAATATTAACCAACCTGTTTTCACCTGACTCTTCAGATTGACGACCGCCTCGCTGAACAAGACGAGACAACACAACAGCAGGACCAATTTCATGACTTTGTTGAACGAACGCACAATTCAGACTGGAGTGTTCAATGGGTGTTATCAGTTCCGATAACGATTTAGCTCCTACTTTAGGAAACTCGATGTGTTTTCGCGGTTGTGACGGCCTACCACCACCTCTTAGCTATAGAAAGAAAGAAAAAGTATTTATTGCGATTCGTAAGTAACTAATAATAATAATAATATCCCTGGACATTTCACACAGCGCCATCTAGTCCCAAGCTAAGCAACCAAATGCTTGTATTATGGTAACAAGATGGCTGATAAACTACTTATATACATTTTTTTTTTTTGTAAATACATACATATTATAGATAGAAAAACACCCAGACTCGGAACAAATACATGTAGGACATACAAATATTTGTTCCGTGCGGGAATCGAACCCGCGACACGCAGCGCAGCAGTCAATCGCTTAACCACTGCGCCAACCGTGCCGTCAACTCATTTTTAACGTATAAAATCAGTGGTTTGGACTTTATAGCATAATCAGCCTAATATTTCCCCACTGCTGGGACACAGGCCTCCTCTCGGTGAGAGGGAGTGGACCATAATCCACCACGTGAGCCCATTGCGAGCTGGTAGGTGTCACTTGTCTTCGAATTTTTGGTTCGAGGACGTGCCGGTTTCCCCCGATGTTTTCCTTCACCGTTTTGAGAGCAGTGCTGATGAAATAATTTACACAAAGTAAAATGCCTGTCTGGATTTTGAATCTACGACCTACAACTCGTAGGTAAGTCGCGGCAGTTATCACGGAGCCACCAAAACTCTAGTTTGGACTTTAGTTCACTGTGAGATGATTTAAGAGCCTGTTCAACGGTCCACTAGCGCCACTCCTTTAAAAAAATATTATCTCGTGACTGAAAAGGAATTATGAAAATCTGCTCAATCAGCGACCTCGGTAAGTGTGTCTAGAATTTTCTAATACCTTTTATTAAGTTTCATATTGAGACACGAAGCAACTAAATACGACATATAGGAATGTGGCCGCTTTTCTTTAGATCGAATTTTGTTGCTTCGTGTCTCAATATGAAATTTTATAAAAGGTATTAGAAAATTCTAGACACATTTACCGAGGTCGCTGATTGAACAGATTTTCATAATTCCTTCTCAGTCACGAGATAATATTTTTTTAAAGGAGTGGCGCTAGTGGACCTGTGTGCACCCTCTTAATATCATTTCCACGTCTTGAATCGAGGGTAGCAAACGAAATGAGTATTGTGAGTCACAAGTAGTCACAACTCACAATCTTTAGTAAGGGCTTTAGCGATTCACTCGTTGCTTTTGAGGAACTGTTTAAAAATCAAGCAAATAGTATGGGAACGCTGTATGTAGGTATTTAAGCAAAACGAAAAAATCATGAAATATTTTTTTTATTTTCAATAAATCAGATATGTTCAACATTTGCTATACATTTAGACTATTTCTATTCTAAACCACTATCACAAAATGCTTCACTATTTCATGTATAATAAATTAAACAATAAATAAAATGCATTGTATGCTGAAGACAAAGAAAATTTGTAACTTTAATTATTTTACGTATTATTTAAATATAAATTGGAAAGGACAATAACATTTTTCGGTCGATTTGTAAAAAAAACTTGCAAAACAAGCAGAAATAAATGATGGAATAGTTTAACAAGCATAGCTTAAAAAAATCCGTATTTTTCTCCTCAGCTATCCTAGTATTTCACGGTTTCATACTTTATTTTTAGTTTTAAAAATGTTGCGTCCTCTCCATAACAAAAATATTTCATTGTGACCACATTTTTGTGACTCAAACATTTATAAAATGGCACATTTATCCGTATAATATCTACAAAAATAGAATTATTTAGACTAATCTTAGCACAAACTACAGTAGGTATAATACTTCACAAATATACAACATGTCGCATCACATACAAATCACAACTTATGTTAAAACCCTTTTGCACATTATTAATAGACAGTTATTTTTTTTAATGTATTTTTACATAAGTATTTCAGGATCATTGGGGCCGATTGGGGCCCCGGACTTTTGGAAGGCGTACGAAAGCCCGAAGCTAATAAAAAAAACCGAAACAATAAACAATTTTAAATGATTCTTATCATTGAAGGAAACCAATAGTTTAGTATGGGCGAGATTCACAGGGAGAAAAACCAGTAATGAAGACGTTCTAGCATCCACATTTACAACCAAAAAGAATTTATAATTACTTAATGTTGGAATTAACAAAAATAAACCAACTGAAATGTAGGTACGCGGCGCGACTGTGTTCCTGAAGGAGTGCGCATAGTATACACCGTTAAATTTTGATCGTTTTAATCCAGGGGTCATTGTACTCATCATTATGAACAACTTTTACTACGGGACCAACACTGATATCGTGAAAAAAAAATCTATTGATCCATACAATTAAATCTCGAGTTATGCGAACATAAATCTATGGATCAACTGATTTCTTTTCACGATTTCATGGTTGGTCGCCCCCCAGCTAGATGGACGGACGACCTAAAGAAGGTGGCTGGGGTAAACTGGATGCGGAAGGTAGAAAACAGGGTGTAGTGGCAAAGTTTGGGAGAGGCTGACATCCAGCAGTGGACTGCATAGGCCGAGTTGATTGATGTCCTGACACAGGTCATGGTCTACCTGTTTGCCCAATTTCATCGAAATCCGTTCAGCCAATAAGGCGTGAAAAGGTAACAGACAGACAGATAAAGTTACTTTCGCATTTATAATATTAGAATGGATTGCCTTGGCAGATATAGACTGGGTCTTAACAATAACAACATACTAGGAACCAACCAATCACGTTCACACAATTTAAGTAAATAAAATGCCTCACAATCAAAGGCACTTCGTTTCTCAGTATCTTTAAGTTAAGATTATTCAGACAATCGTAGTTACATTTGATATTTCTTACATGAAAACATTAATATTACAAAAATATTTGAAAAAATATTATGACACGTTTTTACGTTTTAGTCATCTGTATCATTTTGTTTATTTACACGCTGTTGAGTTAATACTGTACTTACAATAATAATATAATATGTAAAAAAATCTCTTCACGATTTTGTATTGTTATATAATATCAAATAATTAGCAGCTATGCTGAACTACACAGTAATAGGTAACTCCAAAGAGTATGTACTTATGTACAGACGCCAGCAGGTCAAGCTACCCGAAACTGTCAAATTTTCCCAATCAACTTTGAACCTTAAGCTTTAGCAAATAAAGTTAAAAATCTATTAAAGAAATTTGACAGATTGTAGTAGCTTGATGTGCTGGCGTCTTTACAATTTAACGATTATCTTAAAGTATCAGTAATCTGTGGTATCACACTTTCATACTGCAAACTGTTTCGTTTAAATTGAAGAGCCCTTAAAGATTCTTATAATTGCCAAAATATCAACTTGAGTATACGCAGATGGCAGTTAAAATCAGACAGAAATGGATAGACGTCTCTAAATAGCGTCCTTTATAAAATCAACATCTTCCAAACATTTAAACCATTCGCCAATACCCCAACGTTTGTGAAGTACCGTGTAGTGTATCTATTAAATAGATTTATGTAAATACTGTCTCATTCACTCCAGCGGGGCAGCTGCTGTCATGCGAAATTTAATGTAATGTCATTTGTCAGTCACGAGGAATGGCGGGAAACAGACTAAGTTAAGCAGGCTAATTACGATGGCGCTTGGTGTGGTAGTGAGCCAGTGAACATTGAACAGTGTATATTCATCATAAATATGGAATCAACAGGATTCTACATACGGTCTTTCACAAACAGTTGAATTATTCTGTCATAAAAGTTAATGCCATATTTAAAAATATTTTCCAAAGAGAAGGTTGAGGCTTGCTGGTCCTTGAAACTCATTCAAATATAAAAAAAACTAATATCAGAGCTCATCAATTCATACGAAATCGCTGCATACCTTATCACACATCACTTCACATCACATCATCACGATCACGCTGCTGTTGCTTCGCACTGCGTGTTGCGTCTCCTCAAAGATTTCGTTCTGCCGCTGAAGTAATCTTCTATCTCTTGAAGACTCCTGCCTTTCGTTTCGGGGAGGTAGAAGTAGAAGAATACTATCGCTGAAAAAAAAACAATAATTATTACTTTAGTATCAATCACCATCATCATCATCACCATTCTACTGCCCCTATCCCAATTTATTTGGGGTCGGCGCAACATGTCTTTTTCTTCCATATTTCTTTATTAGTCGTCACCAACATTCTAGATTTTTTTTTTCTTAAAAATAATTATACAAACTTCATTGAAATTGATCCATCAGTTTCGAAGCTACGATGCAAATGCACAAACAGACAAAGTGTTTAAAATTGTACCAGTCTTTTTACCATAAATTAAGAAACAGGATAATTGATAGGTATTGCATTGATTAAATTATTGGTGAAGGTGATTTATTTTAAAGGGGAGCTCTGGGTTGCCCGCGAAATTATTTTTTATTTCAGTTTTTTCAATCTGCGGGTCAGAATCAGGTTTTATGTTGAACAAGACATGATTCGCGACCGTAACAAGTATTATTTACATCATTATAACTATCAAAATCATCAATACAACCTTCTAATTTCATATAACCCTATTGAATGACTATTTCATGACATATCAATCAATAGGAATAAACTTCTTCTCAGGCTACACTGGAAGAATACGTCCCGTACAACAGGGACGTACAGTACGAGCACCAATATGTCAACACTTGGCAACTTTCAATTGCGATTTTTTCGTGAAATAACGAATGCAGCGTTGAAATACGACACATTACATAAACCTATGGGTTCGAAAATGCTATGTTAGTAACAACACTAACAACATAAAATTTCATTAAAAAATAAAGGAGTAAATCGCTTTTGAATAAAGCCGAGTGTATACATACTTTTGCTCGTGACTGCCTACCTATTGTACGTATCTTTCATAATTGTAAGAAACACAGTTATAGTATTGAACGAAAACTCACCAAGCAAAGACATGGACCCGTACAGCCCGAAGACCCCGTAGTCATTGAGCTTGTCCCTGAGCATAGGGAAGGTCTTCACCACGGAAAACACCGACATGTGCGCCACGCACGTCGTCATGCCGCCCACGATGCCGCGCACCTGGAGGGCACGGGAATATTGTTATATAGTCAGCCTTCGATCGGTCAGGTTAAGCTACGCTTGCCGCGGTTGGTCTGTGGATGGGTGACCATCTTTACATACCGAGACCCCTCCGTGTCTTGGAAAGCACGTTAAGCTGTTGGTCCCGGCTATCATTCGTGGATCTTTGACAGTCGTTACGGGTAGTCAGAAGCCCGAAAGTCTGACAACCAGTCTTACCAAGGGGTATCGTATTACCCAGTAACTGGGTTGTGGAGGTCAGATAGGCAGTCGCTCCATGTAAAATACTGGTATTCAGCTGCATCCGGTTAGACTGGAAACCGACCCCAATATAATTGGGAAAAGGCCAGGCAGATGAATCAGCCTGTAACGTTCCCACTGCTGGGACACAGGCCTCCTCTCTGTGTAAGGGAGTAGTCCGTAATCCACCACGCGGGCCCAGTGCCGGTTGGTAGATGTCACATGTCTTCGATTTTTTTGGTCTAGGACATGCCGGTTTCCTCACGATGTTTTCCTTCACCGTTTTGAGAGCAGTGGTCATGAAATAATTTACACAAAGTAAAGCAACTGTCGGGGTTCGAACTTACGACCTACAACTCGTTAGTCGCGGCCGTTACCACTGGCCACCACTGCTCTCATTATTGTTACAGGGTATTATGAACGGGTAAAATAATATTATGAAATTACAATATTTTCTGGTTGACATTTATTATTAATTTATAGCTTTATTTTTGAGCTCTAGAATGTCCGTATATATCACAACATTTACATAATTTAAAAACTAAGATAAATAATCCAATCTTATTGGAACTTAAATGTTCGAGCCGAATAGGTTCACAAAATATGTAATTTAATTTTAATTTTACTAGACAAAATTACCTGCGTCGGATAAACTTCACCAATCATAACCCAGGGTATAATCAAGTATCCCAGAGTGCAGGAGATGACGAAGACGAAGATGCTGACTACTGGAATCCAGGAGTGCTGTGGTGGTAGATCGCTGTCCTTCCAAAACTTGACAAAGTACATGTATACCGACAGGATTATCATTGTGATGCCGCAGCCCAGAGCTGTGAAAAAGAAAAAAAAAAAAAGGATAATTTAAAGCCCCTTGTGCAAAAACATACTTATTTACCGGACCAGTTAGAGTTATAATTAAAGGTCTATCCACACATATCAGTCGGTCGATTCTGTAAAAATCTCACCGTAAAAACTCAAGTGAAGTGAGCTTGATGTGAGTTGTCAGTAGTGTCAATCCCTAGCATTATTTGGAATGACAGCTCACTCCACGCTCACTTCACCTAAGTTTTCACGGTGAGATGGTTACAGAATCGCACTGCAGGACCGTGTCCGGGACGTGAGAGAGCCGTGGTACACAATAAAATTAAAAAAAATCGTAAAATCAACAACATTTTACAAAAAAAAAAAAAAAATGTTTCGGTCTATTATCTTGTCGACTGCCAACAGATGCGTGTGATTCATACGCGGCACCGCAACAAAATAGCGGGCTAAGCGCGGAGGTGTAACTGGCTTCATCGATAGAACAGGCGAAATCACGCGAGAAAGAGATAAATAAATAATTAATCTTATTTATTTATTTGATATAGGCACACCAACAACTTATTTACAAATAAGACATATACAGAGATTTACGATAGGATTCTGTGTAAATAAGTTATTTATAGGCAAGCACATCATTCACAAAAAAAAAAGGACGAATCTGAATTACAGTTGAAATAATTATCGAGAATAAGGAACATAAGGAAAAGTTAAATTAACAGTATAATCTTATAATTTGGACCAAACACTTGTACATATTTCATAAACCTGCCAAACTACGTGACAGTTTGTCGGCAGGATTAGCGCTCATCTTAAAACATTTTGTATCAACAATCTGATTAAACATATAAAGTAGGTAGAAAATAAATAAGTAGATAAAATAAAAATCAAATCTGAAACAGACAGTTTCGCAACGATCAACTCATGGCGGAACTACTGCGGTTTCGCTATTATGGTTTCTCGACGGAGATGTGATACCCGCCTAAGAGATTGAATTAAATAATTCGCCAAATGCGCAAACTGTGAATTATTAGAGGTTCGATTAAATACCTGCCATATTTTAACCATGGCATGATCTATTCTTATTTTCTTTTGTACTTTTTATTTCTTATCTCTTCTTATTTATCTTTAACCTTGGAAGTTCAGTTTTTCATAGCTAAACTTTCAGTAGGTAGGTACTCACCAGAGATGAAGGTAAGCAATCTTCTACCGCACTTCCGACAGAGGATGCAACCAACGACGGTGAATATAAGTCGAACTATGCCCATGGATATCGTCAGCCAGTATTTGTCGGCCTGTGCGCCAGATGCCTGCAATCCGTAAAATTGAATTACAGTTTTGATGAAGTGAGCCTTATCTAAGGTGGACCAACGACCTTGTTAAAGCGGCAGGAACCCGTTGGATGTGAGATGCACAAAACCGGTCGAAGTGGAGGTGCTTGGGAGAGGCCTATGTCCAGCAGTGGACGTCTTTCGGCTGAAATGATGATGATGAGCTTTATTTCAATAGCGGAAAATGGTAACTGCTAAGGCATTGCAACATCAATGAGATCCCTGCGTTGCAAACCTTTAGCGAGGGACACACCTGTAACGTGGCTTTAACTTGTCCTGATATACAGGATAAAATTGAATAGGACCGCCAAATTAAAATATTTAATATTGAACGTGTTATACAGAAAATTTTGAGCATCATTAAGGAAAAACTCATACGTGCGCGAGGGCAAATGATTTGGCAACGTCGTTACGCAGCCTTTGTTCGTTGGAACGGTCAAAATTTGGTAAATGCCCGCTAGTTCAACGCGTTGCCAACTTGCTTCATGCTGTGAACTCTGCGATGAATGGATTGCTTATCGGGCTTCAATTTTCTTAGATATTTGTTTTAGATAATGTTTCTTTTTTACTGCTATCCAAGACGATAATTAGACGATCTTTTTCGTCCGATATCGTGTAGTTATCGTATCATGATTGTTATCGTCCAATGTAATGTACAGAATTATGGTACGTACCTTAAAAACTTCAACGGCGTAGAAAGTGATGGTGTTGACTCCGCACCACTGATACACGAAGAAGTAGATAGCCAGGATGGTGAACGGTTTCAGGGTTGAGGGTAACAACAGAGCCTTGATTATTTCACGGGGGCCATGCAATCTGAAATGATGATGGCAATGAATTATTCGATGTATTTTATTATCCTATTGTTCTGTGTTAGGAATTATAACATTTCGTTAGGTGCAAGTCACCAAAAAACCTACAGTCTGCCTGCTACACTGAACTGCCATAGGGTCGACCGTCATATTCAATATTGTTTACACTCCCCAATGCTTGCCTTGCTCAAGAATATCAACAGCAAAAAGAATTGAAGTATATTTTGAGAAAATAAATTTATTTATGTTTTGTCATTTTATCCATCACGTTTGTGAAGTTTACATTAAAAAATAGCAGATAGTAACTGATATTTCAAATAACTACACTACCAGCTGTCGTTGATACCAAAAATGAGATTCATCTTTTTTTGTTGATATAACATATTTAGATATCGATACCCACCTCGTTTGCGGAGCTTCATTAGCTAATTTAATTGAACCCTGAATGCATATAGATTAAAAGTGATTATAAATAATTCATCCAGTCTGCATCATACGTGCCTATTACAATTTTAGACAAGGAAGTAATCGCACAACTGAACGCAAACATATAATAACATATGCATATTGATACAACCGTCCCTATTCATATTTATAAGCACTTGCATTTATCTCGTATATCGTCAGGTTGACTACCATTATCTACGCCAGACAAATGAGTTTAGATCGTGACTCTCTATCTATTAACATAAAATAGCGATAAGCTATTAAAATTATGAGTAAAATGTTACATATTAATAGCATCATGGGCAATGTTGACTGCCGCATTTTGTCTATGGAAAAATTATATACCTACGAATATAATGGCTCAAAGTGGATGAGGAAATTTTTTACGCTAATTTAGTATAACTAACTATCAGGCGCTTCATTTCCCCTTTCTTACCTAAGATGTCAAATGATATACGAAGGTGGGCATTTGGCATTTTCAAAATTGAAGGCATATTTTATTGTAGGTAGTAATAGTTCTCCAGACCGCGTTTCGCCATTGCGGCCAATCTCACCTGAGACTAGCCTTCGTCGGGAGATATTATAGTGCAAAAGTATTAGTGATCGATGGCGCAGACCACAGAATTATATTGCGCAGACACAGGTGCGCTCTCTCTTCCTTTACTTTCATAGTCCGACGGGACGGCAATCCGACACGACCAGAGACAGATCAGGGTCAGGACCAATGGCTTAACGTGCGCACCGAGGAACGGGGATATCACACCACGTACTTCTAAACTCCGGGCCGTTTTGCGTGGATGTGACGCATGTCAGCCATTTCAAATTGTTTTTCTTTATTTGTTTTTATGTTCTTTTTTGCGTCATGTTTACCGCAAATAAACGTATTTTCTTTCTTTCTTCTTTACTAAGTTTATAATGAAAAACCGCAATAAAACTTTGCTGACCTGGGAATCGAACCCAGGACCCCACGCTCCACAGTTGCGCTTGCGAAGACGAGAGCAACGGGGTAGGTAGTAGTCAGATAGTAGTCTGAGGGATAGGCAATGGCTGGCGTACTGTCACATCTACGTAAGATAAAATTACATGCCCGTCGATAAACAAAAAAAAAAAAAAAAAATTGTTGGCGGCAAGCTTCGTCACAAAAACTTATTTGTAACAGGTACAGGTAATTGGACTGATTAGTACATAGTATAAATATTGAACAGTTCCCTGCACTTGTTTGTCAATACGAAGTCATGTGCAAATATAATCTACTACGTCTACAGTTGTTACTAAGAAATATGAAAAACAAAGCCAACTGACAACAAATTGTTTAGTAAAATACTACCTTATTTACACGTTATTACGTTGTGTTTGAAGTGAATAATATAATTAGCATTTGCTGTTAAACGATATAAAAACATTGCCACATTATTTAATTAGATTCATGAAATGGCATTCGTTGTTCGATTAAAGGCTGATTTTTCCAACGTCAGATAATTTTATACGAGGGATAATTTTGATTTTTGACAGTTCCATACAAAAACTGTCAGACGTCAATTTAAAAAAACAAAACTTTAAAAATAAAAATTATCTGTCGATTGAAAAATAATAACTTTATTGAAACAGATAACCTTTACAAAAAAAAAAACTTAAAGATTTGGTTACAAGTTAAAAGAGTAAAGGTAGCTTAAGTAATGGAAACCCTGCCTCCTAAACTAGGGGAAACCTGTGAAAAAGGGCCTAATATTTATCTAGTTAGAAGAACGCTGAGTTTTGAAACTACCCAAACCTGCATTTTTTTAAGGTTTTCGAATCAATGAACAAACTTAATGGATTATTTAGAAGATATGAGTATTGCTCGCTTTGTCACTGCAATACTAAGTAAGTATGGCCTCCTTTTCTGGCAGTTTCATAAAATAATACTTACGGTTCAACATGATTCTTCTCTTTGAACGCTATCATCTTCTGTATCTCATCCTCTAAGTTGCAGGTGGACCCTCTAAGCTTCGCGAGAGAACTCTCAGCCCTCGCCCGTTGGTCTTGTTGCAGGAGGTAGTTGGGAGTCTCCGGGAGGAATAGCATCCCCAGGAACGAGAGGATTGGAACAGTTGCACTGATGCCCGCCAGGATTTGCCATGATGTAGCACTGCCTATCACGTACTGGAAGGCATGAAAAATATTGTATAAGAACCTGTTCGGTGCAAACGCATTTCATCAAAGTTTTTAATTTCCACAAATTTTCATCATATTCAGTTCACATTCGGACGCCTCATACCTTAGTATCATTAGCTTAGATTGTGGACTCCTTACACGTATCAAGTGAAATATATAATGTAGTTTTATTTCATATCAATATGATTGTGACGTATTGCCGCTCATTAATTATTATTTACCTTGCCGCAAGGAGATACTTATTGCTCAAGATATAATTATGCTTTCGTTTTTGATAGCTACGAGACGCAAAATTAAAATTGTTGGTATACAGTCTGTTGATCTCTTTCTCAATTTTGCTAATTGCATATAAACCAAAAAAAAAAACGCTTCAGACTCCAATGCTTTAAACCCTTAGACACCAACTAACGTAGAATACGTATTTTTTATAAAGATAACCTCGTTAACAACCTCGTTATCAATCATGATAATGAATGACGTATCAATCAATAGTGTCCCTTACGTAGTCACCACGTGAAGTTTGCCAATGTAATATACCAATGTTGTTGCCTATATGTTTGCCCAGCGGCGACAGGTCTAATTTTATAGAACCAACAGTTCAATTATGATCCTTACCATCGTTGATAGCGTGACTGCCATCTTACGTGACACGGTAAGGTGATTGATTACATCATTAAGTAAATTTTGCATTAGGAATCCTAGATTGAGTTGGCAAAATTTTAACACGTTATTAATTTTCATACACATTTATTATTATTAGGTTATTAATAAGTACTTGTGAAATCGTGCGTGAAAGATTAGGGTAACTCATTTTCACTTCGAAAAATTCCATTATCTAATATTGGAATGGAATTAGTTCTAATGGGTGTGTCGGTATCCCAGAAACATTCTTTACTACTGCGTTGTTTAAAATGAAAAGTGGTTGATGTGGTGATTACACACTTGATCCCGTAGCGACAGTGGTTATAAAGGGGTGTAGGGACATCGACGCACAACCTGTTACCATGGTTAAAGTACAAGAGTCTCGACCCACCTGCGTAGTAATTTTTAGTCGGTTATTTAAAAATAAAATGCTGTTTTCTACAAAAGTGCAACCGTTCAAAATGTATGGAAGAATTAATAATGCTTTTTAATAGCCGACGACTAACGTAGTTGTTCTGAATCATGTACCTAATCGATGGTATCAAGTTGCGCATCGATGTCCTTAGCACCCTGAATACTGTTTTTGGTTATGTTTACGTTATTTTAGCCTGTTGCTTCCAAAGATAGGACTAAGTTAAGATAGGGTAAGGTAAGATAGAACTATTATTGCTAGAACATTTTTTGGCTCTTCACTGAATGTTTAATGCATTTTGTCACCTATAAGTCGAGATAATTGAGTCCGCGTGACTATTAAGTGCCCATTCTATGCCTAATGAGTTATTGTTATCGAAAAATGCATGCAATTAATTAAATTCATAATCGCACAGAAGTTGTTTGCATTTTGGCACCTTACTATCCGATTAAGTAATTATTATTCTTAAGAAGGTATGTCTTAGGTGTCTTTACGTTCAATTAACATTTTGATTTATAATCTCATGATTATGGCTAGCTATGAAAAATTTGTACTGAGGCCAAAACTTAGCAGTGCGAGGAGCAAGGCTGCCAATGATGATGAGGATGGCATGATAAAGAGTATTCTATAGGTACATCTATCTTCAAGAAAAGATGCCAAAGAAAAGGTACTTAATTCGACTCCGTATCAAAGTTGCGACAAACAATTCGCGATTTAAAAGCCAAAAATGTAAACAAATATGAATGAATGGAAAAACAACTTTAATTCATACACAATAAAGTTCAGTTTAAGCTACAAATTCAAAAAAAATTATATTTTTTTCAATGTCACTCTGAAATCAACTTAATTTGTCATTTAAATAAAGTTGATATTTGTTTAATTTGAAATAACATCAATTGCCAACATAATTATACCGCTAGATGGGTTGTGTGAAAGATGATAGGGCGAAAAAGGAAGATAATGCTGTAATGGCGGCTGATAGAGATGGATGGGAAAAAGGACAAATTGTGTGGACGTGAATAAACGGTGATAAGGACGATAAAGAATGAGACAAATCTGTCCTCGAAGCGAACATCGAACTCACGATTTTCAAGAAGAAGGATGCTTCACCATGTGGCCGTAACCTCGGAAAGTCATGTGATTAGTGCAAACATGGTAGCTTGCACTCTAATTGGCTACTCATGAACTTTACTAATAGTACAGTCACATGACTTTCCGGACAGAAGGCACGCGCGTATCAGATTTTCAGCTGGGTCATGAATTCTGTGTTTGCATCGAGGCCAAATAAAATGGCACCTACTTAAGCATCGTGTAAAAAGAGGTTCCAATAACCTTCGCGCCGCATGTGTAACTCACCCCTTATACAGCGTGGCGCTTTAATGGCGACATTAATTTAACACACGTATACGGTTTCGCGTTTTAGTTTTATGAATATATTTTAATTTATTTAAACATTAATATTTATTTATTTATTAACAATTTTCTAAAATAGAGCATCTTAGAGCAACCTGACTTAAAGAACTGTAGCGCAGGGATCATTTGCCGGGGTCACGGATCATAACATCGCATCAATGTAATTAAAACAAATAACGTGCAAAGAGAAGGCGAATTGAAGGAAAGAGAGAGAGAGCCCTATGTCGGCGAGCGGCGCAGGTGGAAGTTTTCAAGTTACGATTTTTTTTATGTTGTTATATTTTTATGATTACTGGCCACTAGCCCTACCCGTGTGTTAAATTAATGTCGCCATTGTAGCGCCACGTTGTATAGCATTACCATCCTATAATATTCCCACTGCTGAGACATAGCTCTCCTTTCTATGGGAGGGACTGGACCGTAATCCACCACGCGGGCCTAGTGCGGGTTGGTTAATATCACATGTTTTAGATTTTTTGGTTCTAGAAAATACCAGTTTCCTCACGATGTTTTCCTTCACCGTTATGAGAACAGTGGTGACGAAATAGACTCCACCAAGTACCTGCCTGGGTCAGATCTTAATACCTGTCGAGGCCGCTGCCACTGAGTACACTGCTTTCAATATTGTCCCCTTTATATGCTCTTGCTCAAGAGTAAACGACGTACCTGTATCAAGACACCAGTAGACACACCGACAGATGCGAGAGCACCCAGCATTCCTCTGAGATGTGGTTGTGAGACCTCGCATGTGTAGACCCTGGCAGGCGCCCCCACCATGCCCGAACCGAAACCAATCATCAGCCTACCTGTAATATACAGACAGATTAGATAGCATAGTAATAAAATTTCCTACTTGTATACACGCTACAGGACTGATGGACGCTGCTGAAGGCGCCGTAGTCGTTGCCAAATTCTGGGCCGACTTCATTTAGATTGCCATCGATACACTAGGGAGAAGGCATATTTCATAAATCTCGCTTACAATCTTTCACGTCTTGTAGTTGAGAATGACTTAAGAATGAATGACGATTGGAGGCAAAGCATTGCATTTCCAGTTTGGGCATATACAAATATTAAATATAAGAAATTGGCGGTAATTTTTTAGTTCATAAGTGCTTTACTTAAGGCACTGAAACGTGGTCGCTTTAATGGGCCTTATTAGAAGTCACCCAAAAGGCAATGGAGAGGGCTATGCTTGGAGTTTCCCTGCGTGATCGAATCAGAAATGAAGAGATCCGCAGGAGAACCAAGGTAACCGATATAGCCCGAAGAATTGCCAAATTTAAGTGGCAGTGGGCAGGGCACATTGCTCGCAGAACAGATGGCCGATGGGGCCGAAAGGTTCTGTAGTGGCGACCGCGTACCTACTGAAAGACGTAGCGTTGGAAGGCCTCCCACAAGGTGTACCGACGACCTTGTCAAGGCCGCAGGAACCCGTTGGATGCGAGAAGCACAGAACGGGTCGAAGTGGAGGTGCTTGGGGGAGGCCTATGTCCAGCAGTGGACGTGTTTCGGCTGAAATGATGATGAAGTGCTTGAAAACCGCCTCATAATTATTTAGTATTCTGCTTGCTTTATAAATAATTAGGTACAATGTTTATGAGTTGATCGGTTCATTTTAATGGATAATGAGATTCCAATTTATTCGCACGACCTCAAACACCGGTTGTTATATGTTGATTGTGATTACAAACATATAATGTATGTATTTAGGTATGACGACTCCTAGCTTTTTTTTTCTACGTTTCTAGGACAGGAGTTTGACAGGTGAATGCTGTTCGTTAATTAACAGAGGACTACCTACAGGAAATAAAAATATCTCAAATTAATAGAAGTTTTCTTCAGCATACTTAGAAGATTCTTCAATAAGCTTATGCAACTTATAGCATTCATTTTGAAATTCTTCTGTACGGACGACGGCGTACAGAAGATCGCGGGGAAGACCTGGATGAGACTCGCACAGACCAGGGAAGCATGTTACAAAAGGAAGGAGGCCTATATACAGCTGAGTCATCATAAGAGAATACAGGAAAAAAACATTTTCTTACCAATATAAATCATAGGAACGTTCTGTGCAAAAGCGACCATGAGCCATCCAAATATGAGCGGTATTTCCGTGATGATTAGCGTCTTCCGGCGCCCGATGTTGTCCATCAGGTACCCGCTGACGATGCATCCTATTGGAGTGCCGGCCGAGGTTAAACTGGCTGAAACAATGGAAAAGTAAATAATAATGTAAGTTTTTATCTGGTGCGATCAACAGCCTCCACATGTGGTGAAACCTAAATGTACTTCTGGCGCACTCTGGGCGCAGTCAGCTCTGCCTGCTAAGATCTTGGTCTAATAGTTTGCCAAAGCAAACAAGCAGGCTACGAGTAGGTCTTCTACGATGTTCAAATCCAGACCTCATGCTAAAAGATGGCTATGGAATGGATGGATGGCGCCCATTCTTCTACACGCTAAGTAGAAGAATGGGCGCCGATAGCAATCTAAATTGACTCGGCCCAGAATTCAGCCACTTGTTTGGCGTCATCACCAGCGTCCATCAGTTCCTGTAACGTGCAGCTGACAGGACACGCAGGACACGATATTAAGTGTCCCATCGTTTGTGGAACAGCACCACATTTACTGTCATCCTATGTAAAATTTCTATATTTATGTCAGTAATTTATATGGTGATAATAAAGAGTATTCTATTCTATTCTATGACTGGGAAAAGGTCCCAATGTCCTTTTGTCTCTTCTAATAGGTACTTAAATGGACATAGGGCCCGAAGAAAATGCTAATGGCATGGCAGAAAAGGCGAAAAAACGCCACATAAAACCTGGGTTTTCCCAGAGAATTTGAAATACCGCCTCATTTGAAAAAGTGTATTTATGGGATTAGCAAAAAATCTCATGATAATCTCTTTGCAAAGTCAAGGCTTAGAGTCTCTGTATGTTGACTTGTATTAAATAAGAAGACCCTTTTTTCCTTTATCACATAATGCCTTATACATGATATACTTCAGGAAGAACTCGGCTCCACATAATTATGTTTTAAATGAACTCGTCTATGGTAATTTATCTTGTAGTGTTTACAATGTATTAACTGGAGATTAGAGAAGATGGGATGTACGTATGTAAGATAAGAGTAATGTAACTAATTATATAATATCTAACTACGCTAAGTGCGCAATAACACTTCCGGATTAGGTACTATTTTAGCTTATTTTTGGTTAATCAGTCATCTTATCCGCATTTTTGCGCCTTTCTCCTATAAAGCTGCCTGAATGTGGAAAATATTCAATGATTAATACTTTTAGCCTTCGTAAGCCAGGCCAGACCTTCGTATTCAATCAACTCGTAAACATACTGACAGGCTGATTTAAAAAAAACCCATTGTATTCTCTATGGGTAATATCGGCAGTTATGATGCAGGGTCATAATCACACTTTGAAATTCCAATATAATCCTCCTGTTTCCCTTCTTCCCCAGTTTTACTTAATTTTATTAATCTCAGGAAGATACAAAATATTAGTTTTCCTCGGCGTCTTTGAAGCTTTAGTTTATTATCACACCAAGACTGTCATGCTTTGAGCTCCATAAGTTATGAGTTGAGCGATTACTGACAAATGGTTGCACTGATTGCACAGGATTCTTTCCTTAACAGATCATTTCAGACACTAATCTACATGGCCTGACCAAGATTATGTCTGGACTTTAAAAGAGACTTTGAGTTTGTCAAAACAAACTCAGGGGGAGTTTGTTTTGACATTTCTGCTCAGAGGTAGTAAAGTTCAAATAGGAAACGTCGACTCCATCTGGTTTTTTTTAATATGGCTTGTAAAAGTGAATCCGACATGACAGAATAAACAATTCAATTTCATTTCGAGGGACAAAAACCCACACATTTCTCAGGACCTCTCGCACCTTCTAGAACATAGATCAGCTAAGCAGGTGACAGTAGTACAATTATGATAAATATTGGTATTCTTACCTATCCAACCAGCTTGATTCTTATCAACATGTATAATGGAATCAGGATCCATCATCTGCGGCAGCGACGTGGCAGAGAAGCCGAAGGCCATGCCTGTGTTGATGGTGCCCAAGTTGGCAATTAAGGAAGCCATCACCTGCCACAGAGCTGTACCCCGACCTGCTTTGCCCAGCTGCTTGTTGGGGAAAGGAGTCTTCGTGATGGTGGCTGATACTCCATTGTTGATGAAGGGTACGGAGTCTTTCCTGGATCAAAGATGGTGGATTATTAATATGGCGTGGGGTTGAAGGGGTGTTGAGATAAAAGGTGTTCTATTCGAGAAAAACATTTTTGTTTTTGGTAAAATGATAGTAATATTTCGCTAGTAACTAACTAATGCAACTGATGGCTGAATGAAAATTATGTAAGTACTTCCAGTCAAAAAGCAAAGAAATTGTAAAAAATAACTACAATAGAACTTTAATGTAGGAAATCAGTACCTGGTGTAAACGGTTGCATATTAGAATATCAAAACTTTCTCCAAGAGAAGAGCAAACAAAAGAACAATAAACGAAATAACAAAATTTAAATGACCAAATGTTTTATTTAGATTTTTTTTTAAATCCCAATGTATGTGACATCAAATGAACGACTGATCAAAAGTTTTTACATCGAAACAGCTAGGTTAGGTTAGGTTAGAACTGTGACCACACAACGCACGAGCCGAGCGAGCGCAGCGAGCGGTGCCGCGGCAGCGGCCGGCGAGTGCCAGAAACATATTAATCGCGGAAACTATGTCGCCGCTCTTTGGGATTTCATCGATTTGGTCAATAGTGTAATAAATAATTTAAACATTGATATTCCAGACTTTGGTCAGCTGAACTTTTGATCAAATGACCATCGTTATTTTAAACTTTGTTGATTTGTACGTTGTTCTTTTGAAATTTGCTCAGGAAAGTTTTGATTTTCTAATATCCAACCGTGTAAACCTATAGCAGTTCTCAATCATTATCATGCGTCAACTTTATTTTGTGTTTTTTTGCCTGTACTGTCCCACTGCTGGGCAAAGGCCTCCCCTAAATCCTTCTTAGAACTCTTTTCCCGCGCCAAGTCGAACAAGCCCTCGCAGTACACGTCCAGCCGATCGATTCTGTAAGAATCTCACCGTGAAAAGTAGGTGAAGTGAGCTTAAAGTGAGCTGTCAATAGTGGCAATCCCTTAGCATTCGTTGGAATGACAGCTCACTCCACGCTCCTTCGTTTAAGTTTTCACGGTGAGATGGTTAACTGAGCCGATCCGAACATTTTTCGCATTTTTCAATAATATTCGGTTCGGCCATGTGTCGGTCCGATCCGAACATTCGCACTTTGCACTTCGGAGTAGGCCCCCTGGTTCGAACCCACGACCTACAATCACACTGCTGATCGTCTCGCCATCGCTTTTGACTAATTAACATTTCTTTCCTCGTAAAATAAATTAATTACGAAGATATCAAATTACACATCCATATAATATGCTTCTGTGAACAGTGTTAGGGTTATCAGTCAGAGATAAAGAGGCCTTTGCGACCTCAACTCGCATTAACCCTCAGATGCCAATGATATTATGATACTCAATATTTTACTATCAACGTAAATATTGTTAATTGCAATACATTGACTTGTAAACGTGATAATAATATTATGCATCACATGTATTAAAACTGAAGTGATATTTTTATGATAATTTTTATCGTTTGTAGTGAGGAAATTCTTGAGTAAAATACCTACATTGTAGAGATTTAATTTATTCTAATCGATTCGGCGCTAGTTTTTCCAAGATGGAAATTGAGGTAATATTTATATAGTTATTTATGTTCATTCAACCTGTGATAGATATAATAAATTGACATTATGGTGATATTCTTTTATCTTGGACGTAATTAGCCCGCGACTTTGTTTAAAACTAAAGAAATACACTTTAAGAGGGGCTGGCCATTTATATCTTCAGTGATTTAGGCTGTACATTCTCTATCAATGCCTGAGACTGCCTCGTTGATCTAGCGGTCGCAAGCGGTACTGCTGACCATGAGGCAGGACCTCGGTTCTCAGGTTGGACACGGGGTAATGAGGTTGTTGTATTATTTTTGGTTTTTTTATTACAGAGACTTCTCAGTGGCGGCCCGAGGTCTACCAACCCGCATTGGGCCCGCGTGGTGGATTACGGCCCACTCCCTCTCACCGAGAGGAGGCCTGTGTCCCAGCAGTGGGAACATTAAAGACTGATTATGTGTATGCATATGGCCCGGTTGAGTGCAATAGGCTCCCCCCAATTAATACATTTAAAAAAAACTTTTTCTTTCTTTCTTTCTTTCAAATAAATGGTTCGTAAACATAACTGGCGAAATGTGGGTGTCCTACACATATGCTTAACTCTTCGGGGAAATGTTTTGTTACTGTCTATCAGTCTGTTAATCGAATTAATCAGTTATTTACTACACATAGGTACTAAGAAACCTTTTGTTTGGAAGTGTCTACCTCCTAATCACAATTTTATGGGCGTGAATTCCCACTAGGTACCTACTACAAAACTTAACTAAGATTGAGAATAACTGAAAACGTGCGACTAGATAACGCGAAAGAAGACATTCAAGATAACACTAATAATGTTGTAAATACATTATTATGTCGTCTACATTTCGTTGTCTGTCGCACAATTATCAATTAACGTTGACTTTGATCAGTGGGTTATCTTTAACAGCTTGTATCTTGTTAATTTGCTGCCAACCAAAATAAAATGGCGGTGGCAAAAACATTAAACTATTACCCTGAACCTATAGAGGTATGAGGAACAGAGTGTAGAGTTCACTCATCCTACATAGAAAAGGGAAGATCCTCCGACTAGACGGGCTATGTGTCTGGTGAGCATCTGCCAGACGATTAATGTTAGGACATTGTATATATGCTAGTTGCGCGGTAAACTCTGCTTGCGCAATGCAGGATTTTGCGTGACGTCACTATGATGCCCCATTTCTTTTAACAATAAAAATATTTTTGTGATGTTGTCTTGTGCAAGACGTATCATCATATTTTCTTCCACTATAATTGCTGCAATATAATGGTCAAAGACTAAATGATACATCTAACCGTTAACTAGCTTATTTGCCTTGTGCATTCATAAAACGTATCATTATCCCCTCATTTTACTATCTTTCTTACATTTAAAACTGAAAAATGAAAACCACTGCTAGACTATAATATCAGATTAATTGTATCTCCATTACAGCATAAATTATCTTCGGTTTTCTGCTAGACTGGCTCCTAAATTGGTTAATTAATGAGTCCAACCGAATAAACATCACTATGAGGCCTTATTGACCACCCGGCGAGCACTGCAGGGGTTAACAGTGACGTCAGAGCTAAAACAATCGCAAGAGCAAATGAAAAGAGGTATTTACTAACTCACTACCTACTCATTTTCTTTTCCTAAAACGATAAGATTGATAAAAGATCCGGTGCATCCCATTCAAAGTTGGAATCACGCTCAGTTTTTATTGTAATAAATTTTAAGAGGGTGCACACAGGTCCACTAGCGCCACTCCTTTAAAAAAATATTATCTCGTGACTGAGAAGGAATTATGAAAATCTGTTCAATCAGCGACCTCGGTAAATGTGTCTAGAATTTTCTAATACCTTTTATAAAATTTCATATTGAGACACGAAGCAACAAAATTCGATCTAAAGAAAAGCGGCCACATTCCTATATGTCGTCCTATGTGTCCTAGAGTAACAAAATCACATGTGGCACTGGGACCAGGTGGTGGATTTTGGCCCACTCCTTCTCACAGAGAGGAGGCCTGTGTCCCAGCAGTGGGACATATAGGCTGATTATAACAGCTATTATCAAATATTTCTGGTCTACACGAGAAAAGAAGCGAAATAAACCGAACTTTGGTTCATCAGAGAGGATTCATAAATAAGTTTAACACTTCATCATAGCAACATCATAGGGTAAAACTGCACACACATAAGTATTCACAACAAGCCTGTTCTATTACTTACGTAAGGCCAAAAGTAACGACAGGCCACGAAAATCGCCATTAAACAAGTATTTATTATTCTGCATCGCTGGAGGAAAGTCATTAAGATTATTAGTGCTGTCATTGACGGCCTAAGTCGCGTTATTAAAGTGGACATGATCGTGCATGTGCATTGCACCTAATAAGGTGCTTCTGGTTTGACTGGAAGGTGGTCTAATAAAAAGAGTTTTGAAGTTCACGGTGATTATTACGAAAGTCCTAACGTTAAAAACATACCCACACGTAAGTTTCAGAGAGTTGGACAGTACTGAATAAATCAAAGAACTATATACTTGATGGAGAGGGATAAAGAAAATCACCACAATGACTCCAAACGTGGATAATCAGGATAATGTTTACCAACTAACAACAAATAGTCAACTATGGGCCAACGCTACATAAAAAAGGGATATTAAAATAAGTAGGCAAATACTTCGTTAATACTTACTCACAATTCACTAATCGAATTCTATGCGGTAGAAAAACTACTGTATCCTCGATTATATTCTCTAAATCACCCAAAACAGTTGTCCAAAATGCACAATTAGGTACGAATTAAGGAAAGAAATTTTTAAAAGTTGATAGTTTAGACCTCTAAGACTATAATGTACCGATCAATATCGGAGGTGTGAGGTCGATAGCGACAACAGTGATAATACCCAGTGTCGTGGTAATAAGATGCTAAACACGATGTTTGGAGGTATTTACGTACAAATAAAAATACCTTCTGCCAGCGTGCTTTTGGACGGCCCTGGCTTCTTCTTATTTTTTTATTTTTTTTCTTAAGAAACGTTGCCCCACACTAGGAATTACTCCTGGATCGTGGGCTCCAGGGCCGTCCAATAGGGTGACGATATCATCAATGTCGCGGGAAACACCTGGACGAGAGACGCACAGAACAAGGAAGTCATCATCATCATCATCAGCTTATAGTAGTCCACTGCTAGAGATAGGTATCTCCTATTGCACGCCATTCAAGTCGATTTTCGGCAACTCTCATCCAGCTGCTACCAGTCATCCTGCGAAGATCGTCGCTCCACCTAGCCTGAGGGCGTCCCACCTTAACTCAAACTCAAAGTATTTATTTCAATTAAACCAATTACAGGCACTTTTGAATTGTCAAGGGGTCGGTCAGTCAGAAAGATGAAGCTAGTTGCCCATTCCAAAGCGTAGGTACCTATGGAGAAGAACGGGCAAGAAACTCCATGGACACCCTTTTAAATCAATATAATATGGTTACCGATTCGCGGTCTTCACTCAAGAACACGTCTACCTTTTTATTTATTTCATCACCACTGCTCTCAAAACGGTGAAGGAAAACATCGTGAGGAAACCGGCATGTCCTAGAACCAAAAATTCGAAGACATGTGACATCTACTAACCCGCACTGGACCCGCATGGTGGATTACGGCCCACTCCCTCTCACCGAGAGGAGGCCTGTGTCCCAGCAGTGGGAACACTTAGGCTGATTATGTATGTATGCTATGTATGTACACCATATGATGCAAGAAAGATTGAGGCAGAAGGAGAGACAATACTGAAGGTAGTCTGTGCTGTAGGTTGATATTAGTTTCGACGTCCCCTTATTTCGTTTATCTCAGAGTTTACTGCACTTTTATAAGTAACTTTATAGTTCTGGTTTTCTTTCAAGATCACACCAATGCAAACTAACGTTTTCGCTAAACAAAAGAGTGATATCTTCAAGAATTGTACCAAAAACTCTAAAAAAAATCATTTGTTTACGTCGAATTATTTACCCTGCGTTTGGCCCTGGCACACTTAGGTATCATATTTACTTTACGAGTATTTACTACCTCGTCATATCGCTCTAATTCCGATGTTAAAGTAAATAAAGCGGAATCTAATACGATGAGATTATTTGATTATTTATTTATTTATTTATCACATGGAAAACCAACAGCTTTACATAAATACAATAGATAGACTGGAATAAGAAACATGAAGCCAATTATAGGTTTTCACGGCTAGCTATACAATAATACACTAAGAGATCATAAACATGAAAAATTATCAAGAACATAAGCGCACCAACCATCAAATTGGAACCGCCAAATATAAGGAATAAACTACACTAAAATTAAATTAAATAAGTACCAGAACTAAATTAACACTAAAAATTAATTTTGAAGAAATCAAGGTTCAGCCTATTGCGTACGCTTGAGCCTTTCGTTGAAAACAAGTAAAAAGAGAACTGCTTGCATAAGTCATTAAAGTCTTTACTCGCATTACTTAGTGGTTTTTGCCTTTATTTTAAGTACATATGTAATGGAGTCTGTTCGGGGTCATGGTCCAAATGTAATGTGTTTAGGGTACGATCGGACTGGGAGCGGTGAATGCTTATGCGAATCCCGCACTCCTGACCATAGACAAAGGTGGAACACCGCGGTTGTTTTAGCCGGTAAGAGTCCGGCATTCTCCTCCGTCACCCCCACGATGATTTTGATTTTGATTGAGGATTTCCACCGCGAAACAAAAAAAAAAGGTTACGATGGGACTGGAATACACATTGCGGTCATAAAAGTCCCTAATTAAATATATAATTAAAAATAATAATAATTAGGTAGTATAACTACTAAAAAACTGAGTTTTGGTAAAATTATATGGCCTGTGCGACCTGTTAATTTGTTTTTAACCGAATTTAAAAAAGGATGGTGGCAATAATGAAAATACAAAACCAAAGAAACCGACTTCCGAAATTAAAGTAATTTTTCTTATTGTAGTGTTTATTTTATTTGTAAAAAAGTTCCTATTGATTAACTTATCTAGTACCGAGATTACGTCATACTTTAACGTTTTTTGATAGGGAGAATTCTGTATATTATTCCTTGGTTTTTAATTTATCTTGACATGAAAACAGTCTTCAAGTCAGACTTTAGTAACAGAAACAGTTTTAGAGGGCCCGTGGCATTTTGCCACTCCTGCCACCCTATTGTTACGCCACTGCTCGTAAAAGTACATACGTATAAGACAGACGAAAACAACTAGGTATGGTATTATAGTTACGTTTGTATGTTTCGTCATCATCAAAGAGAGGAAGCGACAAGACTGTCGAAACTGCTTCCAATTGTCGTAATTAACTACGTAATTATGCTAACCGGGGAATCGAAGGAGTGGCTCGAACATCCGATTGATTACAAGACAACGGTCGGCCAGTTTTATAACGTTTTGTAACAAGAACTTAATAAAATCCCAGGACAAAAATAAAACATTATAATTTCACCATCACCAACATTTATTCGTACCAATCATGCTTTCCTTCAATACATAATAACTAATTAGAACAAAATAAATAAAAACCGAACAAATACATAGATAGTACCTTAAAATGTAAATAAAAAAATTAAATAATATTTATGCTTCATAATTTCCACGATAAATAAACCGACCATCACCAACAAACTTTCGAACAATAATATAAAGGTAACTCCAAATTCACACACCCCTAAATTTTAAAAACCTATGGAGAACCATATAAGGGCTTTCTCCTCATATGGTTCTCCAAATCTTTCATATAGGTAATTACTTTATTATTTTAACTAGTATGCTAGACAATGCAACTTAAAATACCCATGAAAACAAAAACATAGATGGGGAAACACAACATAACCTTCTCAGAAAAACTCTAACAACACAGCTTAAAATAATATGCAACCCATGATGAAATCACACACTGGAACCTCGGAATACCATCTCTGCCTGACAATAATGGGACAACACAGGCTAAAAACCCATGGAAACGAAAAACAGCCTTTGCCCAAAACTAGGACAGCACAGGCTGAACCCATGGAGACAACACGGGCTGCACCCATGGAGACAACACAGGCTGAACCCATGGAGAAAACACAGGCTGCCCCATGGAGACAACACAGGCTGAACCCATGGAGACAACACAGGCTGCACCCATGGAGACAACACAGGCTGAACCCATGGAGAAAACACAGGCTGCCCCATGGAGACAACACAGGCTGAACCCATGGAGACAACACAGGCTGCACCCATGGAGACAACACAGGCTGCACTCATGGAGACAACACAGGCTGCACCCATGGAGACAACACAGGCTGCACCCATGGAGACAACACAGGCTGCACCCATGGAGACAACACAGGCTGCACCCATGGAGACAACACAGGCTGCACCCATGGAGACAACACAGGCTGAACCCATGGAGACAACACAGGCTGCACCCATGGAGACAACACAGGCTGCACCCATGGAGACAACACAAGCTGCACCCATGGAGACAACACAGGCTGCACCCATGGACACAAAAGCTAATCCCAAAGAAGATAGTTAAGAACTTACATAGTATCATAATAGGCCGCCTGGTTAAGGGAGTCTTTCGCCAGATAGGGGCTGATCAAGCTGCTCCTATGTAAGAAATATTATTGAATATACAAGTATACAGTAGCAGTTGTGGCTCAGTGGTAACTGCCGTGACTTACAAGTTGTAAGTCGTAGGTACGAACCCAGTCAGGCGCTTTACTTTGTGTAAATTATTTCATCAACATTGCTCTCTAAAACGGTGAAGAAAGACATCGTGAGGAAACCGGCATGTCTACGAACCAAAAATTCGAAGACATGTGACCTCTACCATCTCGCACAGGGCCAGCGTGGTGGATTAAGGCCCATTCCCTCTCACAGAGAGGAGGCCTGTGTCCCAGCAGTGGGAACGTTATAGGCTGATAATGCTATACACTATATAAGTTTAAAAAAATATACATCCCCATCGTCTTTTCAGTGAACTTTATGTCGTTACTTCAAATAAATTGTAAGATTATGTAAACTTCACATTATATAATCGCCCCACATAATAAAATATCATTACTTTTTATGTTTGTACGCTAAACACATTGGAATTTTGAAATTCAGCATCTTGAAACATCCTTGATCATCAAGTGACAACCTTCAAAGTAGGTATTTATGGCATCAAAGCTTGTGCAGTATGAAGATCCATGCAACATGACATAAATCTCATATTAAATGTGAACAACGTGTAACGCTTTTACGTGACCCTCAATTCATCGAGTAAAAGTTTGCTAAAACAAAATTATTTATATTCCTTCAAAAATAAAAGACGAGCGAAAAAGTTGTCTCTCAAAATAAAACATGTATGACGTCAAATGAGCCAATGTTGGTGCCAATAATAGCCAACAATGAGTTGGTGCAAAACTAATTAAACATAATTGGCCATGCTTGTTTGTTTACAAAGTGTTAATGTGTTACCGCAGTGCACGAAATGGAATCACACGACTATATTATTGAACACCCACGTGATAATAAGTTTATTTGCATAAGATATTGTGTTCTATATTGACTTCAAGTGTTGTCAATTCTAAACCTAAGGACAAGTGTTGTTGTTGGTTGGCGATTTAACGACGGAGATCTACTAACCTAACCTAAGTTTTTAAGACCAGCGGGGTAATTGCGTAACACTCTAACAGTAGCAATGGATTTCAATTTGACATTTCAACAACATTCATTACGCTATTTACGTACGATTTAGATTGAAATTGTACGCACAGGCGCGGGTTTTGATCTACGAGTAGTCTTTGAATTGGAAAAAAAATCTAGAAGCTTCAACGCCAATATAAAAGTATTGAAATTATTTATATAATTATTAAAATTTACTAAGCAGCTATGTCTAGAGAAGGATGTTGATTTACTGGTTTTCATTCTTGAAATTAGGACCATCGTAAACCTATATTTGGCGTAGCCCCGGGTATTTAAATTAACTACGAAAGTAGCAGATAGAAAAATATAAAATATTGTATTGTCCAGGTAATAATATAGTAAGCAGCACGCTAATTGCGTAACACACTATTAATCACATTCTGAATAATTTTGAAGGTTATTGCTAATCCATTGCTTCATATGTTCGAAAAATGTGTCAGCTCCACAACATAAATAATGCAATGAATGTTGTTGAACTGTCAAAACTCATTGCTACTGATCGTTTGTTATGCAATTACCCCGCGGGTTCATAGGTTAATAGTAAGTTGAGACGACATGAATAGCTTAGCCTACAGCTACAAACAACAATACTTATAATAATATTATTCGCCAGTGAGCCCCAAACTACACAGTTAACTTGTAGATAATATCAAAGACATATACCAACAGGAAGATATTACCTACATATTGGACATAGTCTTTGAACCTAGTCCGAACCTTGCCAAAATCAAACATCTCGGATAAAATTCCTGATCCTAAAGAAGAATGATTAAAGTCTTAAACGCTATTCTTCTTTCCTAACATCCTCAAGCAAGGACACAAAATGGCAAGTTCATTACAAGATAATGAGCCACTATTTGCTCAACAATGCGAGCAGTCACAAATGCGTCAACCTTATCTCTCATGCGACACTTATCTCGTTCAAACAAATGAAAATACTCAAGTTATCAAGTAACTACAACTATTTAATTAGTTCAATTACTTTCGTGTTGACTGAACTTGTTTTGGGTAAAATCATCACGTGATTTGGTGCACTAGCATTTTCTGATATTGAAGACGTTTGGTATTTGACTTTCATTATTATTAACATCTTGTATGCTTGCATAAACACTGCAATGATATTAACCTCCTTTTTATGTCAAACTTCTCTCGGTCGACCTTCGCTACAGTCCGGCCGCCAAGAGAGCGTTACTGATCTCGTACCTGTCAGTTTTATTAGCTACTAGAATTTTCGCACTGACAGATGTTAGGAACTTACTCTCTCGACAGCCGAACGCAGTAAATTCCTTTGATAAAAAATCTGGCATTTTCATCCAAAGCCTAAACAGTTGGGCTACACTAACTCCTAATGCAAAAATCTCCATAAGTAATAGCTTCGTCTTTACACGCCTCTCTAATCCCCTCTAATATGTAATAATACAATTTTTTAATCATCATGCATAATTTTTTTAATTTTATTTTTTTAATGGGAAGTATACTGTTTTGAAAATATAAAACCATTTTCATCGCAATGTCCGAATGTCACTTGTTTATAAAGGCATGCTTATGTTTTCAAAACGTTGTTAATGTCATTCGGATACACAAACATGTCATGCTATGTTGACCATGTCGTCGCTTACCCAAAAGCCTTTGTAAAAAAATGTAACATTCGGTTATAAAAATAAAGTTAGATATCGTATGACATCATGCTTACTGATTACATCGAAAACAATGGCTTTCTAATGAACACTGACATTACAGCAAAGTAAATAAGTTTATGTAAACAGGAGAATTCAATATTTTGAGTGTGGACCTTTTAAACCAAGTCAATAGTGTGAGGTGGGCTGGTGCCCTGTCTGGGCCGTATGGGTTGGAGTGCGGGGTGAGGCAGGGGGGGTTATGCTCGCCTACGCTATTCAACCTATACGTGAATGATCTGGTTGGCGCGCTTAGCAGCATGCGTGTCGGGTGTCATATTGATGGCGTGTGTTGTAATAACATTAGCTACGCAGACGACATGGTGCTGCTGAGCGCGTCAATCTGCGGGCTTAGGACACTCGTAGCCACTTGCGAGCAATATGCCAGACTACATGGTTTGGCATATAATGTTAAGAAGAGTGTGGTCATGGTCTTTGGGGCCAGGGGTAAATACCCGGAAGCAGTACATTCAGTTAAGCTGAACGGGATACCCCTTGTGAGGGTAAACCGGTTTAAATATCTGGGTCACTTATTGACCACTGACCTCAAAGACGATGAGGATATTGACAGGGAGCGGAGGGCGCTGTGTGTGAGAGCTAACATGATTGCCCGCAGATTCAGGCGTGCCTCTAAAGAGGTCAAGCGTACTATATTTAGTGCTTACTGTACGTCTTTTTATACTTGCAATCTGTGGGTTCATTATACTCAAAAATCATACGGCGCCCTTCGCATCCAGTATAATAATGCATTCAAGGTGTTGATGGGGTTGCCCCGGTACTGCAGCGCATCAGGGATGTTTGCTGAAGCTCACGTGGACTGTTTTTACACCGTGATGTGGAAGCGGTGCGCATCCTTGGTCCGTAGGGTGCGGGGCAGCGCCAACAGCATCCTGTCTATGATAGCGAGCAGGCTTGACTGTGCGTTTGTGAACCACTGCTGCAGGGTTTCGGCTGGGCCTGTCACCGTGCAGCAGTGATGTCACAATCTGTTTTATGTTTTTGGTTTTGTAAGTGTATTACTAACATAGGTTGTAAGTATATTGTTACTAACACTATGAGTCTTGTTACTTGAAATAAAATTATTATTATTATTAGCAAATGTTTATAGCTAAAATTGTATATAAAGAAATAACAAATACCGTAAGAAGAGTAGTTTATCAGGTTCGTAACGGGTTTCGTCATATTTTTGCAAACAGTGAAGATTACTTACTGTCAGTCACCTAGCAAATAACTGCCTGTCTGTCTGTTATCTTTTCACGTCTTAACAGCTAACAGATATTAATGAAATCTGGCACACCGGCAGACCATGGTCTGGGATAATTTTTATCCCGATAGTATATTCCCGTGGGGTGATTTTACGACCTGCACGCGGGCGAAACCTTGGGCAAAAGCTAGCATGCCATGAATTTGCCAGCCACTCGAAATTACTGTCTGAAAATCCAATGTCGGTTCACTGATGTGTAATTTTAGACTCATTTTTATTTACGAATGTATTTTTGAACTGTGACCGTGACGTCTTTAGATAACTCTGCTAGTATACCGAAGCCAGGACTAGAGCTGTTCGGAAACACGTGAGGCGTACTTCAAATAGCACCAATACGTCGGCACTTCACGAATTCACGTGCACAACCAATATTATTTACAATCGCATGCCAACTTTTAAGCCATTAAGGGCGGCTAAATTCCTATAGAAGATGAAGACGAAGAAATTTGGAATAGATTTTTGACTATTATTAAAGGTGAACAATAAACTTGTACCCTAATTGCATAACACTCACAATGTGAATGATTTTGAGGGATATTGCTAATCCATTGCTTCATATGTTCGCAAGATTTGTGTGTCTAACAACGTAAATAACGCAATAAATGTTTTCGAACTGTCAAAATGAAAGCTATTGCTACTATGTGTATTACGCAATCACCCCGCTGTTATAGAACTCTCTTTCTCTAGCGCTAGCATATCAGAGAATAGCTTTACATCGCGTCGTGGTAAAAATGGGAGGTAGTGGCAGTCTATAGTACAGACGCCAGCACATCAAGCTACTACAATCTGTCAAATTACTTTAATAGATTTTCTACTTTATCACTGAAGCATTAAGGTTCAAGGATGATTGGGAAAATTTGACAGTTTCGGGTAGCTTGACCTGCTGGCGTCTGTACCTACACCGACCGTAGTGCTACAAAGATCTTTTGGCGCCTAAATGACATTGACAGGGGGGCGTTGTCAGTAAACATTTGTGAAATTGTATTTGACAAAACAAGATGGCGACGTTAGTTTGATTTTGCCACTGACCTATATTATACAAGTACGCTGGACATATACGAAATGGCAGTTGTTTTTTGTGCCGATTCAAAGCAACCTAAAATTGACACATTGCCGCAAATGTCTGTCGTTTTGTTTTAGTACGTCTCTGAAGATTTAGGTCTAAATCGTGGATTTTTTTGTAAAACTTGCTATGGAAACTATTAGTTCCACCGACGCTCACGTTGCTGTCAGCGCCAAAATGGCGAAAATCAAATGTCTTCATTTTGTCATCGATGGTGAAGTCCAGCGTGGTTACTTTTTTATTATAGGTCAGTGGATTTTGCCCACGCGCTAAAAGAATCTTGAAGCGTTATGCGTCGTGCGTTTTGTTGTTATGTAGTGGAGGCTATTTCAGATTTGAGAACTAAAGACAATATTTTTACTTCTGAAAACCACCTATCAGTGTCATGTAACAGAGATTAAGAAACAAATAAAGATCGGTAACAGGAATGAGAAACAGATAAAATGAGGATGAAAAACATGTGCGTCATAATTTTTATTCTTTCCGTAGTTTCATTTGTTTTATTAAAAACTAGCTTCTGCCCGCGGCTTCGCCCGCGTGGATGTCGGAAATTTACCCACGGGAACGTGCTAACAGGATAAAATGTATGTGCTTCCCCAGAATGCCATCTATGTCGCGGGCCCTTTGTGGCTAATTACAATAGAAAACCAATTGTATCTCATTAGTGGTGATTAAGAGGGTACCTATATGATATCTTTACCTAAGTACCTAACTAATAAAAAAAAAACTCAATAACAGAAAATTAAATACCTACCTACCTAAATAAACCTATTTCTGATGATAACTAATCTAAACTCAATAAATAAGCAAAATCCCTAAAACTAATATCTATACGAATGACTAAACCTACCTAACAGTATTATAAAATAACCTACGGTCACTACGTACACTATCAAATATACTACCTATACTTTAAAATTAAAATCTATACCTACGACTCATATAAAAATAAACCTAAATAACTCTAAAAACTAAAAGGAATAAAAATGAACTCCACTGCGGGTGACCCAACCTACGACAAACTTAGTATTTGCGGTTGGTACAGTACAGACAGTGGTAATCGGGTATAGGGATCGAACCGCAAAATTAAGTTTGTTTTTTATTGTATATACTTTTCCGGGATAAAAAGTACCCAGTGTGGTGCCCAGGATATTAAAGAATAATTATACCAAGTTTCATCGTAATCGAACCGGTAGTTTTTGCGTGATGCCTGAACAAACAGACAGACAGACAGACAGACAGACAAAAATTTTTTAAATCACATTTTTGGGTTCGGTGTCGGTCAAGTAACACCCCCCGCCATTTATTTTTTGGATATTTTCAATGTACAGAATTTTCACTTCTACAGATTTATTATAAGTAATAATAATAATAATAGATAATAGATTACATCACGCGATGTTCAAATGTTACATCTAAATCAAAATAGCAACAGGTTAACTCGTTGACGTCAAAACAAAGCATATACCTACATAGGTAGCCGAGTACATACTGTAGATACTCATTTATTTATATAAACGTAACGTACTCGTTAAGGAGTATGAACTCATGAATACAAACTATGTTAGGCACCAGTTTTGGGTGCTGATAGTGTATCAAATGTCACATCTGACAGACCGATGTAACTGTCAGAAACAGCTTTCCGCGGGACATTATTATCATTATAATCTTATTTTTCGTCTTTCTTTTTATCAATAATAGATAATCTCTCTTTCTTTTTTTTTTCATATTTTATTTTGATGTTAGCTTTCAATCCTTACTCCTTATCTGACACATTGTTGTTTATTCATTTCATGATTCGCTTTCCCTTCAGGAACTGCTCAAGTGTTATTAAGTGATTGCTGTTATTTCCGTCGTACAAATACCTACTGATTTTAGGTGCACCTCAGCAACATATTTTACCTAAAGTGCATGCTAAAAATAGCAGGAGTACCATTACTTTGTGCAGCCATACGTCGCAAAGCGGATATTAGAGACGACTGCCAAGCTTTGAGAACTGAGACGTAAATATGCACTAGGAATTGTGGTATTATGTATAGTACTAAATAAATCATAATTTCTGCCACGAACATGACTGTGTTGTTGCTGTAGTGGTTGCAAACGCAATCTTGCGTGGTAGGATAACCTTAAAATGTTCGAAAGGAATAAGGGTGCTAACACAAGACTGCATTCAACCTTGAATAACCCATGCAGAAAAACTAATCGGTGGTACTCATATTATCGTCTTGGCTAAATAATAATCAGCATCTGCCTAGCTTTTACCCAACAACGTTAAGTTCGGGTTCCAGTGTACCCGGGTACAGCTAAATACCAATATTTCTAAATAATAGTACAATCAACAAAAGAGATAAGTATGCAAGGTCGTCGGATATACAGTGCGCCCGCCCATTCCGTAGTGCCTGTTAGACAGCGACTAACGGATATCCGTTAGTCGCTGTCTAACAGGCACTACCTACTAGACCTATTCGATGGCTGTAGTTGAAGCTTAGTAAGAAACGGATTGATGTTTTCAGATAAAATTTTATTTAATTTATAGAAAACAAACAGTTCATTTACGAGCATCGCACTTCATTTCATTCGAAAACATCCATCGGTTTCTTACTAAACTTCAACTATATTCGACGAGTCGACGACCCTGCATACTCATCTCTTTTGTTGACTGTACATATCACATGCCATATCGCACCTGTTTCAGTTTCCCGGAGAGTTAGGCAGAGGTGTACTAAGTACAGACGCCAGCACATCAAGCTACTACAATCTGTCAAATTTCTTTAATAGATTCTCCACTTTATCGCTAAAGCATTAAGGTTCAAGGTTAATTGGCAAAATTTGACAGTTTCGGGTAGCTTGACCTGCTGGCGTCTGTACATAAATACATTTCGTAAATAATATTTAAGTATGTAAAAATAAAATTCTTAGTAGGATGCTGAGGTAAAATTCATCAATCAAAACCTAATTATGTTTTTGGCAATATGCCCTAGGATCATAATTTGCAGCTTCAACAAATTTAAAAAAATATATGTATATTAAATTTTCAAGATAGATATAGTAACTATAGAATAGTAAATTTTATTATGAATACCATTCTTTATCACAATTATCACATTGTAGCTTACTAAAAAAAACTTTATTCACGACTAATTATTTGGTCAATTATTAAATATTCTTAACGATATTACGTCGTATATCGTCGCATTATGATATATTATCGCGATAAATATACAACTATAATATCATCGTTTATATGCACACTATTGAATTGTGTGGAACTCGTTTACATTAGAATAATCTGTAAGTATATAAACAGACTTAGAAATTGGTCTAAAGTAAATAGGCAACAGATACTATTAATAGTTCAGTACTGGACTGTTTCCAATATATTGTTAGTTCAAGCTATTTACGTTTTGTGAATCAAAGCATTTATCTACTGCATTCTTTCTTTTGCAGAGCCTCGGTAGTATTTTTATTTGCATCAAATTACGTCGCTACGATAAAAAAAACACTGACGACTATTTTACACGCGTAAAACAGTCGTCAGTGTTTTTTTACTAAACATTATATTGTAGCATGACGTCATGCTACAATATACCAAATTTTGAGTTCTAGAACATTCCTAGAACTAGAGTTCCAGTAACTAAACTCCCTTTTGGCAAAGTTTCATCAAAATCGTTTCCGTAGTTTAGATAATTTTGCAAGATATTACTGCTGAGGTGTTCAGCACGATTTTCTAAAAGCATAGCGAACTTAGGTGAAGTGTCATTCCTATTCGTAAAAGAATATCGTTTCCGTAGAAGTTGTAGATACCTACGATATTTTACGGAAACATTAAAGTGCTATCTCTATATCTGGCGAACTTTTTTTAACTTATAAAGTTGTATTTGATACATTTGAAGATATTGATATTAGGAGGAAACACGGTCACGGTGCTTTTGGCGTTCATTCCATACAAACGTATTCCTTTGTTTTCTCCCTGGTTTATGATACTAGAGCAAATATTTTTTAAAGGTATAATATGCATCTACCACTGCCATGCCTCTTAACGATATGGAATTTGATAGAATAAGCATTAATAATTGTCACACGTCAATCATTTTTTTTTTAATCTAGATTTAGGGCATTTTTTTTTATCGACAGATATTTTTTATTCGTGGAATAAAATGGACGTCTGAGTTTTTTAATAATTTAATAATAATATCCCTGGACAATTCACACAGCGCCATCTAGTCCCAAGCTAAGCAACCTAATGCTTGTATTATGGTAACAAGATGGCTGATAAACTACTTATATACATTTTTTTTTTGTAAATACATACATATTATAAGATAGAAAAACACCCAGACTCAGAACAAATACATGTAGGACTTACAAATATTTGTTCTGTGCGGGAATCGAACCCGCGACACGCAGCGCAGCAGTCCGATCGCTCAGCCACTGCGCTAACCGTGTCGTCTGAGTTTTTGTATGGAAGAACTGTCAAAAATTCAAAATTATTCCTCTGATAAAGTTATCTGGCGTTGGAAAATCCGTCCTAAGTTGTCGTTTCCTATCTGACCACACTGAAAATAAAAGCCAAAACAAACTCAGAGGTCACGGGTATTTATAGTTTGACCGAAACTGCTGTACCGCGCCTTAGGAATGCGCGGCGAGGCGGGGGGCGGGACGCCGTGAGCGATGACGAATGAGCGGCCTGCACTGCCCCCCCGTCTCGCCGCGTACATACCTAAGGCGCGGTACAGCGGTTTTGGTCAAGGTATAGGATTAGATATACCTAAATACTATAAATAGGTGCTTACATCACTTTATCTAAGCTTATCATTTTCTATCAAAACCGCCAAGATTTGCAACAAACATGATGCAGAACAGTCTTAAAGCATTTTATTAACACGTTTTTCGATAAGATAAAAGTGATTGACAAAAGATTAAGTCCATTATAGTTATATTTGCCACCCGGCGTTCACATGAAAGGCATGGCTTAAACGAATGATGAGCATATCTGCTCATCCGATATCAATAACAATGGTTTTATGATAGCGCGATAGTGGAGAATGGAGCTGTTCATCGTTTTGCAGTCTTTGAATGTGTGTTTGTATTATAGATATCTAATTTATTTTACTCGCGTATAATATGAAATGTGACCTAATTATTTATACCTACTTCATTGCAGCCTTATCAGCCTATATAATGTTCCTACTCAGGGACACAGGCCTCCTCCTAACCGACCACGCGGGCCCAGTAACCCGCACTAGGCCTGCGTGTAGATGTCACATGTCTTGGAATTTTATTTATTTATTTAAATGCCTTAGAACTATCATTACAGCCGGTCGATTCTGTAAAAATCTCACCGTGAAAACTCAAGTGAAGTGAGCTTGATGTGAGTTGTCAGTAGTGTCAGTCCCTAGCATTATTTGGTTTTTTTTTTTTTCTTTATTAATAAGAACGAAAGTTCTTAGTAATGGATTACAATCTAGCCTAACAGACTAATAAGCAATTTAACTCTAACTTAATATTTTACGAGATAGATTATGTTATAACTAAGAATAGTGTCAATTTGCACTTTTACACAGTTTCGTAGCACTTTCTTAGGGTCTGATAATTGATAAAACACTTTGTTCATGTGTTACATAATATATAGCACCATTAGCACCGCACTATTATTCATTCACTATATAAATATTACACTAACTCAAATGGTTTAGTTCTCTTTAGCCTACGCACTAAGTCCGTGTTGTCTAGCAGGTGAATTGCCTCGACATTCACATGTCGGTGAAGTCTGTGTTCGTGGGCTTCAGCAAATTTTTGAATGATGGTGGTGACGATTATTTGGAATGACAGCTCACTCCACGCTCACTTCACCTAAGTTTTCACGGTGAGATGTTAACAGAATCGCACTGCAGGTCTTACTTAACCTAATGCGATAGCTAAGTCACACACACAAAATGAAAAATAAGTCACAAACTACATCTCGTTCATAAAGATCATTGTTTGTAACACAGTGTAAACAATAGTACTTTTGCGAATTCACCCCAGTGACATGTAAATATATCAATTTCGACCAGCCGGTCGATTCTGTAAAAATCTCACCGTGAAAACTTAAGTGAAGTGTGCTTGATGTGAGTTGTCAGTAGTGTTAATCCCTAGCATTATTTGGAATGACAGCTCACTCCACGCTCACTTCACCTAAGTTTTCACGGTGAGATGGTTACAGAATCGCACTGCTGAATATAATTGATGGTGCGAATTGCTCGAGTCTGAGGGTTTTGGCCAGCAAGTTGGTCCTGGCTGATGGTACGACCAGCAGTGGCGGGGGCCGTCGCCTCCACATTTTTGGTTCTAACACATGCCGGTTTCCTCACGATGTTTTCCTTCACCTTTTGGAGCAGCCTTCATTATTTTGTGTAAGGAGCAGAAGCAGTACGACAACTTGAAGTAGGCAGCCAATGGGAAATATAGCCCGGGGTGCCGTTCCGGGGTGAGTTCCAGTGATTTATATTATTATGACAATAAGGTTTTCAACTTCCTCGGTCAATGTGTGGTTCTACGAGTAGCTCCTAAAGGAACAAAATACCCTAAATCTTCGCTAGGATTATTTATGTTCTAGCTGCGCCCCGAGGCCTCACATGCATAAGTTTCGATCCCGTGGGAACATCGGGATAAAAAGTATGTTATGTGTTAATCCTGGTTATAAACCATCTGTGTGGAAAATTTCATCCAAATCCGTTCTGTAGTTTTGCGTGAAAGAGTAACAAATACCATCCATCCATCCACCCATACAAACTTTCACGTTTATAATATTATAAGTAGGAAGTAGGATTTTATTAAGTTCACCAACAATTGATTACACTGATCTGCTTCTTAGCATGTCGATGGCAAAAATAGAAAAATATAGCATAGTTTTTTAAATTTGTTTGACCCAAAATTCAGCAACGCGGATACCATTCGCTGACGCGGCCATTAGGTCCCCACGTGTGCAGATGACATGGCATGCGGTGCAAGATGGAAGGTGAGCCATCGTCTGTAGAGACACCTTATACACACAGGAATTCTGAGTCTTCCATGAACCCCCAATTGTAGAGGTTGTCCTTGCTGTGGTAGGAAGTCTATTTAAGGTTTTCCAAGTAAGCCACGGTAACTTGTGCCTGGATGAGAGACTCTCTGATGGTTTTATAAAGAGATCAGAAGGTTTAAGCTGTTCTGTCCAAAGATCACACTGATACAAACATATAGGTAATAGATATTTTTAAAGTAAAATGTCGCGAAGTGCATCTGTTACATAAAAGTCATCTCGTGCATAAAACAATTTATTAGAGAAATAAGCTTATTTACTTAGTAATAAGCTCCGATATTGAAAAGTTGCTAACATCGGTAAAAAGTTACATTTAAATAAAATTAAAATGTAAGAAATTCTGATTATTTGACATTGGTAAAATTGATAAGAATGAATTAAAAATTTTGAACATATAGGTAATAAAATATTCAAAAAGTTTTTTAGTTTTCACCTCAGCATTACCAAGGAGATTTATAATAAGTACCTAACCCATGGAATCCCGACTCGTACAAACTAGAATAAACGTTCTAAGACGAAAGCATCCAACACACCTTTTAAAAGCTTTCGCGTGGGCAGTTGTGTAGAAATCTATTACGAGTACAGAGCTATGGAAGATATCTTTAATATTTCCCTGTGGCTTGTGGCCAAAAAAAAGGCATAGGTTTCACGTCCAAATCGATTTGTGAAATATGGTGTAACCTCTTTAGTGGCAGGTATTTAAAAGGAGAACACTGGCCATTATGTGAAAAAAAATGAATGCCATTAAAAATATGTTTTTTTTTCTATTTTAATGGTTTCTGTTTAGTATTTTTCAGTTGAGTGTGCCTGTATTTTTAATATCAGAGAAGTGCAACCACTTTTATAATACTTTATCTTTTATTATATTTTTTACTTTTTGTTTTACTTTTATTATTTTTTATCAATATTTTTTTAGCGATCAAATAAAGTGTTATTGAAGTATTCGTTCTCATAAGACATTCATTCACGTGCGTAGTCATGCAAAAGCTACAGTTACATAAACGTTCGACAAACTAAAATACAGTTTTTTTTTTCAATGTCAAACATTTTGAAGAGTCTCTAATTATGTTTAACGTTTGGCACTGTATTTCATTTCTCATTACCGGTACCGTACGTCATCGCCCACCATTATTTTGGTTGGCTTCGTATTGAAACTGAAATAACTTTGCCACACCCACTTTGGTTATGTAAATCGTGTTTCGTGTTTCCCTGGCTTCATAATGGCATCCAAATTGGGGCCAATGTTAGCACAAACAAAAATGCTGTTGCTTAAACTCACGTTTCAGCCAATATTGGTCCAAATGTTGGAGCCAACATGTGTTGTGCCAGGATTGCATGACCTTTTTTAATATTCTTTGTGACCGTGTGGAAATGAAAAAAGAAATGGGTGTGTGATTTTGGCTCCGTTTCATGTCTGGAGAGTTATATTTAATTTCAATGACACCTATTTGTTTTGAAAAATTTGGCGCCATTTGACAGGCAGAAAAGTATGCATCGTGATTTTCGTGTTAGGTACCTACGCAAAATCTAATATATTGTTGATTTTATTACATTTATGTAGATAGGTACAAGAAAACGTGCGCGCAATCGTCGAAGCAATTCTATTGTGACATAATCTCAACCATTAACATCGAGAAAACATGCTTATGTTCAATTATGCCGTTCTAAGTACTAAACATCGCTAGTGTAACTAAGCCCTTATCATAGAAAACATGCGATGATGTCCCTAAACTTACAATGAAAAAATAGAAACTGATTTTGTTTCAACAACTCTAAAATTATGCAAAAAAAATATAATTTCCTGGGCTCACAATTCCAAATATTCGTCTGATATATCATTATGAAACGATGCCAGAAATCCAGTGGTCACGAGACGATCACGTGATAAACAATACATAAATAAACATCTCGTTTTGGCGTTTGGCAAGCCCAACGGGAACGGACTTCGTACAAAGGTAAGAATTGGCGCGAATTTACGCCAGCTCGCGTGATTCTTGAGATTGAGATTTATGAATTTCTGTGTTATTACAAAGGATCAGGGAAATACAAATACGAGTAGATGAAGTAGGTACGAAAATAGTCTGGAAAATTTCGATGGCTATAGTTTCCGAATTCAATTCAAATGGAAATCACGACGACGGCGACGCAAAATTGGAGATAAGTACGAAATTTCATTTTCGTATCTTTCCCTGGTCTTTCGTCAGGGAAATAGAATACTTTTTAGTATGTACACCATGTGGATTACAGAAGTATGTGTATGGGTGTGAGGGGGTGTGTTTGTGTGTGTGGGGAGCGAGAAGAGAGAGGAGAGGTTTGCTGCTGAGGAGTCTGTTGCGCCACTTCTTCTTCCCAGCTAAACCACTAGGAAGTGGTGAAGGGGAACTGTCTTAAGTAATTTTGACGTTCAAAAAGTACTGGATCTCAGCCAAATTTGAATAAATGACTTTTATTTGTTTGAATGTGTAGGTAGTGCTCTTTGGAAAATTTTGTAGATAAAGTTTCTTCTCGAAAACTCATGATCAGTTCTAGTAAACGGGAGCCAGACCAGTCACAGGAAAATACTACGCAACCTGATCCAACAAAGAGTAATGCAAATGAATCATCATGATTGAACCCTGCAAAGCCCTATGCCATAACCTATCTGATTAATTCGAATACCGTTATAAGTCACCACTGTCTAATTAAAGAATAAGAATATTACTCGACTATTTCCAAGAATTTAATTAATTTTCATCATGTGACGTTTATGTAATTGAATAAATAAATTAGAATCTTATAGGTATGGGTTAATCGCTTATGTTTATACTATTAATGAAGCTACATACTATAAAGCTAATTCATGAAATGTTGTGTATTAGATAAGCAGGGAATATAGTCAAACAGGGCTCGTGGCTAAATAATTACAGCCGTACGGGTCAATTGAAGGTAAAGCTACGCTTGCCGCGGTCGGTTCATGGATGGGTAATCATCCACTCATATCGCAGGAGCCCAAAAGTCTGACAACGAGTCTTATTTAGGGGTGTCGTGTTACCCAGTAACTGCGTTCTGGAGGTTGTGTCAGATATGCAAACTCTCCATGTAATATATTAATATTGAGACAACATAAATTCTAGCACCAAAATTAAAAAACAAAAGATTTGTTCGAACAAACTAAATAGTGGCGCTGATTCCCTTGTTCACAAACTAAACTAAATTTAAGTTCAGTGCATCTTTTTCTTTCTATTTCATTAAGAAAAGGACAGAAAATAAATATTAGTTTAGTCCTGTCAAATTAGTCCGCGCCTGACGTAAATTGACGTATTTTTAGCAGCCATGTTTTTAATCAACTTGTCTATGGAGTATCATAATTTGACAGGACTAAACTGAACGCACTGAACTTAAATTTAGTTTAGTTTGTGAACAAGGGAATCGGCGCCAATACCTAATGATGGTTCGACTATGTGTTTTGACAATCTTTGACTAGCTATTATAGTGACTAAACTATTGGTTATATTCGATTGAATTTGTATATTGTAATTTGTATGCAGACTGGGTACATCATTAGGGCGACTAAAATCAATTATTTTAATGTAATGTTTGACATTCAAAAGTAGGACCTTATAAGTGCCTATTTGAAATAAATGATTTGAATTTGACTTTGAAACCTAATTTATTGTCGTATTGTCCTTGTATGACATGATGTTTTAGTGTAGACAATAGTCGAATGTCCTAATATTCTAGTCAATATATACCCTGACCCTGCCAGCGTAGCGGGATCGTCCGAAAGGGTTACCGATGCCCTGAGACATAAAGGGCTAAGGAAGGAACACGGGTGGGTTTTAGTCAGTAAGAGTCTGACACTCCCTTCTGCTCCACCTAGAGCGGGAGGGGTCATTTGATGATTTCCCATTCACAAATATATATATATATATAATATATATACCCTGACGTCAATCCCAAACCTTCCCTATCAGTTAGAAGCACTTGAATGTGTTCATTATATCCCGTCATTAATCAATCCACGACCGTCCGTCGATTAGGCAATCAGTTACCGCACTTGTGTATTACGTACTGTGTGTATATTGTGATTAATATTGTTTACATACGAGTATGAGTTGGTAAGATAGCGATAAGGGATCGCAGACGAAGTGTGAGGTGTTTGGGTAGTATATATATTCCATTGTATCTAACGTTGTTTTTTGACTCCTGAGAATACAAGTAACTTTATACTTAGTTCAGGGCCCTAATTCACTATCACCACTTAACTATTCCTTACTTCGAAACAACGTCAATTCCTTACATAATACCTTTTTCCTTACAATGGCGTGGTTTGAACTGTTAAAATGTTGGCATTTCGATTCCTTGCCGTAAACAAGACACGATATTATATTGACGCGGTTTACACGTGGTAAGATTTTGCGGGGAATAATACAGAATTGGGGCCCAGGAGCCAGCTGTTCAAGCTGCTTTTGATCACCACTTGTACAACTTAACTTTAAATATGTGTTTCTCTTTGTACAATAAACTTATTTATCTTTAGTTAGAAACGTTTGGTCAACAGTGGGGAAAGCAAATGGTTAGATACGATGTTAAAGAAAAGATTATGGATACACCTAATCGGTAAACGTAAGGTGAGACGCCCTCAGGCTAGGTGGAGCGACGATCTTCGCAGGAAGGCTGGTAGCAGCAGGAACTTCGCTGACCCACTGATATTAATAATGAGTTGGCATTGACTGACTACATATAAACCAAAATAACTCACATTTTGAGTAGGTACTATCGTACTATAAAAAACGCAATTTAGGTAATCAAGTGAATTTTTTATGTTTGCAATTTAGGTAATTCAATCCTTGTTTAATTGCGTTTTTCCTACTATTCGAAATGCAATTTCTGTGAGAAAATGTTCTGTATTGCTGTATGTTATTACGTCAGTACTTATCCTTATCTATGGCATTACATTTTTTGAACTTTGATTTGAACGGACGCGGGACGTGTCGAGTAGCGAGCGTTCGTTCTTATTCTTATTTTAACTGCTACTTGCAATTCTAAACCGTGCTTTTAAGTGCGACCTTTTTAGTCCTTTTAGTTTTTAGAGTTATTTAGGTTTATTTTTATAAGTCGTAGGTATAGATTTTAATTTTAAAGTATAGGTAGGTAGTATATTTGGTAGTGTACGTAGTGACCGTAGGTGTCTTCATTTATCAACAGCTGTAGCTTATTATTTAATTTATATTTAGTCTTCAGAACTCACATTTAAATCGAAACTCACATAAATTCCAGGAAAACTGACATACGCATTCATCTACAACTCCACACAATATTAATATCTTTGACAGCGCATTTTCTTACTACCCACATTACAGCTTTTTTGCGAACACGTGACGGAGATTCTGCCGGTATTGCGCGTGCCAAGAGAGTAGGCAAGGTGAAGGGCAGTGGCGAAGAGCCAGGTCTCATTCACCGGCGAATGCTCGCGTGAAACGGTCGACAACCTGGCTGACATTTCCCATAGATGAAAATTGTAAATTTGGTTTGGATGTATGCTAACTTTAAAATTGGGAAATTATGATTCAAGCTTTAAAAATATTAATGTCGGTTTCAAAAATTGTTTAATAAAAATGGTACCTAATAAAAATGTTTCATGTTGTGTTTGTCGGTTTGAAATCAACTCAGCGTCAACCTATTTCAAAAACTTGTGTGACATTCATACTCAAAACTCTCCTCACGACATTTTCCTCATTTCTCCGCAACACATGCCCATACCGGGTTCCCTCTATCTGGCAGAATCTTGATGCTCCGAAATTTATTTGGCATAACACACTTGGCTTATTCTTCTTTAAACGAATATTTTTAAGGCATAAAAATGATTTAATATAATTATTGTTTGGCCGAATGTTTATATGTCCGAATTTACAATGGCATAGTTTTAAGATAGCAGAATTTTATTTGGCATAATTACCTTTGGCAAAGTTAAAATTTCGCATAATTTCGTTTAGCATAACGTTCACTTCGCATACTTATGAAAATGGCAGAATTTCGGTTGGAATAATTTTATTAGGCATATTGACATTTCTATACAATAGCATTTTTAACTTTAAATTGAAACATTGTCGTGAAAAGTCAATAGTATGTTGTGCTACAAAAGTTAGTGACAGAAACGAATCGCTGCAAAACCGACTCCACGTAGTCTTGTCTGCCCTACCCCTAGAGTGTATTTTAAGCCCGCGTAGGCGCGGAGGGGCGAGGCGGCCCGCGAGCTGAGCAGCAGGTGGTATGAAAGCACGCCGCCGCAGCAAGCCGAAGCTGCGGTGGTGAGCCTTAAAACCATCTGCGACGATAAGCTCGCGTGGGACCGCCGGAGCCCCGCAGCGCCGGAGCCGTGACAGAAACCATGCCTGCTGCATGTTGCATGCTTGCATGCTTGCTTGTATGCTGCATGCTGCATGCTTGCTGCATGCATGGTGTATGCTTGCTTGCATGTTTGCATGCTCGCTTGCATGCTGCATGCTTGCTTGCATGCTGCATGCTTGCTGCATGCATGGTGTATGCTTGTTTGCATGTTTGCTTGCATGCTGCATAATTGCTGCATGCATGGTGTATGCTTTTTTGCATGCTGCATGCATGGTGAATGAATCAATGAATTTTCTGTAATGATTATGGATATGAAATGTATGCCAAAAGATGATTCTAACTCTAAACTTTCTGAGATATGATAGTTCTGCCTTTTAATGACTATCGATATAAAATGTATGCCAAAAGACGATTCTGACTGTGAACTTTCTGCGATATGATGGTTCTACTTTTTAATTATTATGGAAATTAAATTTATGCCTAAAGATGATTCTGACTTACAAAATTATGAATTTTGAATGTATGATAAATGACTGTCTGCCAAACGATTTTCTGCGAAATGAAGTTTATGCTATCCGCTGTTATGCAAAACAATATTATGACATAAAAAGTTCTGCTATAAAGGGTAGACCCGCCCATACCATGACAACCGATTTCCACACAACTTTTCAGTTACCGGTGCCACTTTCAGACTTCCTCTTATGTACTCATTTCTTATTCTATCCATTCGTGTAACACCACAAATCCCTCTTAGCATTCTCATCTCAGCTGCATGCAATTGCCTTTCATTTACCCCTTTTGTGGCCCAATATTCTGATCCATACAAGACAGCAGGTCTAATCATCCAAACTAATATTATAAATGCGAAAGTAACTCTGTCTGTCTGTCTGTCTGTCTTTGCTTGACGCCTAAACTACTGAACCGATTTGTGTGAAATTTGGTACAGACATAGTTTGAAACTTGAGAATGGACATAGGATAGTTTTTATTACAAAAAATAAAATAAAAAATAAAATTTATTCCGTACATACAGCGCCATCTATTGGTCAAGAGTCGGCATCAATTCAGTACTGAAAATTCATCGGAAAAATGTAAATAAATAGTAAAAAGGTATGAAAATATAATATAATACAACTTTTACTTTCGATCCCGCGAGATCGGGAACTATGTGGGTAAAACCAAAAATCTGCCGGAAGTCACTATTCCACGCGAACGAAGTCGCGGGCAAAAGCTAGTGGTTTTATATATCTTCCCCTTAAGTTTAAGGGGAATGCGGGAGTCGCAGATTGTTCCCGTGACCTGCCGCCATTTCATCCATCCAATGTTAATTCTGACCCCAAAAGGCTAGGCAGGTGATGATGAACTTTGTAAACTAGAGGTATATTAACTAATTCCAGAGGTATTTTTGACAAACTGAAACTGAGATTAGAATGCTCTTAAAATACGTGAATTACCCTTCAGTATTCAACTGTTCCTCTATCGGATAAGCCTAAAAACATAACGCTGTGGTCAGAAGAATTTGATACAGATGCTATTGACTCAAATGAAAGACTAGTCATTCAAAAATTCAGTGATGCAAAATAACTTGACATGTATTCGCAAATAACATTAAGCTTTAAATAGCCGGGCCTCGATTGGCTCGTTCGTTATAACTTATCAGCAAGGAAAGGTCTATGACATGTTATCGCACCCTTCACCCCCTTTCACCTTAGAGTAGGTACAAACACACGATTTAAATATGTAATCGTAACATGATCAAAAATACTACTATCTTAAAGCATTTTGGTTTAAATTTTTGCGACAATCACAATGAGTATCAATGATACGAGTAGGTATATGAATGAAATCTTAAAATTATTTTTAACTAGCTTCTGCCCGCGGCTTCGCCCGCGTGGATGTCGGAAATTTACCCACGGGAACGTGCTAACAGGATAAAATGTATGTGCTTCCCCAGAATGCCATCTATGTCGCGGGCCCTTTGTGGCTAATTACAATAGAAAATAATTACAGTAGAAGTAGTACAATAGAAGCTAATTACAATTGTGTCTCATTAGTGGTGATTAAGAGGGTACCTATATGATATCTTTACCTAAGTACCTAACTAATTAAAAAAAAAAAACTCAATAACAGAAAATTAAATACCTACCTACCTAAATAAACCTATTTCTGATGATAACTAATCTAAACTCAATAAATAAGCAAAACCCCTAAAAACTAATATCTGTACGAATGACTAAACCTACCTAACAGTATTATAAAATCACCTACGGTCACTACGTAAACTATCAAATATACTACCTATACTTTAAAATTAAAATCTATACCTACGACTTATATAAAAATAAACCTAAATAACTCTAAAAACTAAAAGGAATAAAAATGAACTCCACTGCGGGTGACCCAACCTACGACAAACTTAGTATTTGCGGTTGGTACAGTACAGACAGTGGTAATCGGGTATAGGGATTGAACCGCAAAATTAAGTTTGTTTTTTATTGTATATACTTTTCCGGGATAAAAAATACCCAGTGTGGTGCCCAGGATATTAAAGAATAATTATACCAAGTTTCATCGTAATCGAACCGGTAGTTTTTGCGTGATGCCTGAACAAACAGACAGACAGACAAAAAAATTTTTTATCACATTTTTGGGTTCGGTGTCGGTCAAGTAACACCCCCTGCCATTTATTTTTTGGATATTTTCAATGTACAGAATTTTCACTTCTACAGATTTATTATAAGTATAGATATAGACTAGATTATTACGTGCGAGTATTTTCAATTTTAAAATCGTTCTATAGCAGAGTTCTTAATCTCAGTTAATTTAAATTCCATCGCCACCTAATCAGTTACCTACTTTAGTTAAATGTATTCTAAGTTGATTTTTGAATGACCATTTGTAACATAAAGGTCCTACTAAGTTTTTGGTTGCAATGGAATTTGAACTTTTTTAAGTATGACATTCAGTTTGTTGTTCCATAAGTTAAAAATTATCTCAAATTCTTGGCGTCAACTTGAACGTCAAGTTTATTCCACTCGTCCATTCACAGTTATTTTACCTCTGACAGTAGCAAACTAACAGCAACCTTATTGTGACGAGAATAAAGATCACAATGATTTTTACAGACTTGTCAATGGCAGCAACCTTATATCCATGAGAATAAAGATCACTGTGATTTGGACAGCGATTCAAAATCAGATGTAAAATAACTATGAACGAACAGTAGGTATTAATTTTTAAAATAGGGTCGATCATACTGGTAAGCCAGTGTTGAACTAAGAGAAAGAAGTATAGGTACCATGTCACTAGTGCAGAACTTTTAAATGTTAATTTTTTTACTTGAATTGAATTGACATCAAAATGAAACATAAAAAAATGTTTATTAAGTAATAATTATTATTTTAAGTGAAGTGTCTATGAAATAATAAGACTAGAAGAATAATAAAACAACTTCCTGCACTACGATGTTAAAAATAGCTTTTTATTAATTTATTACATTGTCGAATTGACACGTAACATAATTTATTTCACAGCAAATACTAATCTTGATCAAGCGTTGAACATCAATCAACAATTGATGATCGTATGTAATATAGCATTTCTCTATAATGATGTCACAGACTAGACTTATCATTCTCGTCTGTTATCATTATAAGTACAGACGCCAGCATATCAAGCTAAAAAATAAATACATTTTAAAGTTTCGTCCTGATTTACCCCTGCATCCCTATTCCCCCCGTTTTACCGGTACTTCTTTCTCGTATCGACACGATTTGTATTATGAGAAGAGTTCATATTTTTCTTCGGTTTATTACTTCTTCTTTTTTTATTTGTATATTGGCACCTTGTACCCATAGCCGCTAACTGCACCCCGCGGTTGGACCCGCATAAGTTTCGATCCCGTGGGAATATCGGGATAAAAATATCCTATATGTTAATCCTGGTTGTAAACCACCTGTGTGCGTAATTTCATCCAAATCCGTTCAGTAGTTTTTGCTTGAAAGAGTAACAAACATCCATCCATCCATACAAACTTTCACGTTTATAATATTAATAGTAGGATAGGATTGACACCTTGTAGCCATTTCCTAACATTCATAATCGTAATTAGTTATTATTTAATCGTGCTTTTATATGTTGTGCTGTCTTTGTATGCACCAAAAAAACCATTTATATAGGTATATCTATCATGTTATCGTTGCAAACCGTGCGAATATAATACACAAGGTGCAGACGACAATAAATTAAACTGGGTGTCTGCATATTTAATGACGTGCCCAGTCTGCATATGAATGCATATGAAAATTCAATCAAATATATCCAATAGTTTAGTTACTATAGCTAGTCAAAGATTGGCAAACCCATGGTCGGTCCATAACTAGGTACAGACGCCAGCACATCAAGCTACTACAATCTGTCAAATTTCTTTAATAGATTTTCAACTTTATCGCTAAATCATTAAGGTTCAAGGTTAATTGGGAAAATTTGACAGTTTCGGGTAGCTTGAACTGCTGGCGTCTGTACTATTTATTTTGTTTTAAAAAACACAGTTTTTATTTCGATGCTAAGATTTATTTGATAGTTCCAAAATATTGCTATACCTTAGTCTTGTCAGACTTTTCGTTTATTGTCGTCTCCATATTGTGTATTAGGTAACTAGTATAATAAATCAACTGTACTGTTTATCACTTATTAAATATGTAAGACGACGAAAAACTATTTTTCAACGATAAAATCTTTTACAACTTTAGATATCAAGAATTATACAAAACACAAGAAGATTTATTTGTAGTGTTTTTATCATAATGTAAATTTTAAAAGTATTTAGTTACACTTTGTCTGCATAGTGACAAAAAGTACTTATGTGAAAAAAAATATTACATGGTACACTCAAAGGATCATTATTTCGAATTTTACCTGCATACTTTCCTTCCATAAATTAACTTTGTCTTTACATTTCATTTTTAAACAGTACATAGTAAACAGATTGTTCTGAGAGCCGACAACATATTTTTTTTCTTTTTTATGCTTGACTACGAGTCTTTTAACTGTGTACCTACCTTGCTTTTTTTTTAATTTTTTTATTGTAACTGTGCGTTTTGTTTGTGCAGAATAAAATATTTTTCTTTCTTTCTTTCTTTTTCTTTCTATCTGTCCCAAAAGTTACTGTTAGCCTGCATCATCCCACAGCTGGGCAAAGGCCTCTCCCCTTGACCAGCTCTTTCGATCCAGGGCTAAAGTGGACCACTGGTCGTCGTTCCAAAATTATCTGATGAAAATGGGATAAAAGGATTAGAAAGAGTGCCTGTGGATGCCAATTTATAATTATTCTACTATAAATTGAATACTTTAATATTATTATTTGAATACTTAAACCCGAAATTCTAATTTTAATTCACCTTAACGAAATTTTGCGTTTGACCATTGAGGTTAATTTTATAACCTCAATTTCCATCGATGATTTTTTCAATTACGATATAATAATGTTACTCAAACAATAATTGTTGAAAAAACTGGTGGTATATAAAGTTGAAATCTTCTAAATACAGACGAATGTGTAACTTTATTCCCTTTGGTGAGTGATTGTATAAGAATTTAACCTAAACAGGGTTTGTTTACACTTCCATAAGATACTTTTGGAAAAGACCATAGGTAGCCATAAACAAAAAAGTAACCTGAAAACTTGACTATGAAAATTTCTTTCAAATATTTTATTCATAAACATGATCTATTAATAACGTAATAGCACTTATATAAGGTTGCAAAATGTTTTATTTAGGTACCTATATAAGATAAGAGCTGATAATAAAACATTGTTCCTGTGTTGTAGTTTATGTAAACCACACATTTCATACCTACTCGTACATAATAGATAGGTACATTGTTGGTCACAAACTAACATCATACCTAATTATAATCGTAATTTTCATATTTACCTAATCCATCTTTTGCTGTAGGCATTAGGTTCAGGTAAACCAGAAAAGGTATGTGCTTCCGCAGTGTTCGTGTTTCTGAATTATCGCGAACGTTGCGCCACAGAGGCAATGCTTCTAGAAACCGCGTTTTGTAGTATTTTTCTAGTTGTTGGGGGTACCTAGACCTCCACAACCCAGTTACTGGGTAATACGATACCCCTTGGTAAGACTGATTGTCAGACTTTCGGGCTTCTGACTACCCGTAACGACTGTCAAAGATCCACGAATGACAGCCGGGACCAAGGTCTTAACGTGCTTTCCGAGGCATGGAGGGGTCTCGATATGTAAAGATGGTCACCCATCCACAGACCAACCGCGGCAAGCGTAGCTTAACCTGACCGATCAACCTGTGCGTCTGTTATTATTTAGCCACGGGCCCCTCTCAGATCAGATAGATAGTCGCTCCATGTAAAATACTGGTCCTCAGCTGTCATAAAACGGTTTACCTAATCGACAGGGTATAATAGTCCCATAGTAATCCAAATTATATTGATTTGTTTAGTGTCTTGCCAGTTATTTTTTGCTATTTCTATGTGCGACTTTGGAGCGAAGATCTTTTCAGGGTGGCTGATAGCAGCTGGATGAGAGAGTAGACGATGATGAATACCTAAATACGTTTCATCACATGTTGCATTCGCAAACGCTTAATTTGTGGAAGCCTGTAAATGGCAACTGTAAGCGCTAATTGTACATTATTTATCTAAAAATTAGACTGTAGGCTTTCTGAAGAATAAATAAAAACAAAGTTCAGTTTCACCAGACTGTTAATGAAATCGCTAAGTTTACGTTGTTTTGTTTATATTATTTTGACTGAACCAGAAACGAATGTTATTCTCAATTTTATTTACCTATTTCTGTATCAGAGATCGTTAACAATTGTCGCCGTTCAATTACTCTCGCTAATTTATTGTCACTGTAAGGGACTAACCACACTTATTCAGCTTTGTTCAGCTTTTGTCCATAGAAAACATCAATTTTGTATGGAATGCGTACGCATCCGTTCAGCTTTACGACCGCGTACGCATTCCATACAAAATATTTGTTTCACATGGACAAAAGCTGAACAGAGCTGAATAAGTGTGGTTAGTCCCTAAAACGTAACTCCTATAATAAAAATAAATAGGCAGTCGGTATTCATAGCTTTAAATACTACAGCATAAATTAACTTTTTATCTATTAAAAGGGAATAAATACACTCAGAAGACCTGTTTATTTACATGTCGGTGCTCGGCACATAGGTAGGTAAATTATTTACCAATCTATATATAGGAACATATGACAGAGTTATCGTCGCTGAAGATACATGAGTTTACGCGTCCTACCCACTTTTAGCGATGTGCGAGTCAAAACACAATTACTACAGATAAATATATTCATGGATGTCTATAATTTACATTAAATAGGCATCGAATACACCTGCTGAGCATGTTTCGTATCGTTTGAATTATTCATAGACTATATAATCATAGTTTCTAAAATAAATTTGGTGGGCTGTCTACAGCAGGTTCAATAATGACAAAAATAACACATTAAAAATACTCACTTCTCGTCCGCCATAATGTTGAAATTACACTTTGACTAAAAAATAAAAAGTATCTGTACACAATATCACAGGGATTAATTACTGGCACTTATTATTTACTATCACATTATTTTTTAATAAAACTTAAGGCACTTTATTCGAGTTAAGTTTCGATTGATTTCCCGCGCATTTTATAAAGATGGACGCGAGTGCGCTCGCCGGCGTTTGCGCGCGAACTGACGAGCAATGCGATTTTCCCGCGATTTATTGTTATTTTCTTCACGCGATAAAGCTCGCCAGTCGAGACGAGATCTTTAATTAACCCTGTGGACAGAAGCATTTGCCGTGTACTTTCAAGAACACATAGTGATAGCAAAATATCAAATCATAAATGACCCCCAAACAGTTTTTCTTTTGATATCTGAAATAAATAAGAAAATCTTTGTAACTTATGTTGTTTTGTTCTATTCTTTTTATATTAATAACGTCAATGTCTACTAGCGAACCGCGGCCAATGAGATCAATAATTTTATAAAAAGAAAAAAGTACTAGCCATTACTATTTTCTCGAGCTTTTTGTCCAAAGTCCTACAATACACTATTTAATTATTTCTTCACGTACAGTCACGAACAAAAGTATGTATACACTCGGCTTTATTCAAAAACGATTCACTCTTTTGTTTTTGAATGAAATATTATGTTGTTACGAACATAGCATTTTCGAACCCATATGTTTATGTAATGTGTCGTATTTCAACGTTGCAATCGTTATTTCACGAAAAAATCGCATTTGAAAGTTGCCAAGTGTTGACATATTGGTGCTTGTGACTGTACTAACGTATTTATATGTCGTGAAAAATAAAAATCCAATAAGACTCGACTGCCACTTTCAGGCTCCGTCACCTTTGTCGTAGCACTCGCTTTGCTACGCCGTAGCGCAATGAACCTTGACCGTAGACCCTCTACGAATAATAAAGTTGATGATTATTATGACATGTATGTATACGAATAGGTAGGTATACCGTAGCCAAGTTTTAATTACAATAAGTATCGAAACTTCTAGATACAGTTACAATATTCATAAAGACAGTTATTAATATTAATAAATCAATATTTCAATTGTAATAATTTACCCGTAGACACAACAAGGACACATGCGATACAAATATTTAGGTATATGTAGGTAATACTTATATACTAGACATTTTATCGTTGTTAACATTCAAGTTATTTTGCTCATTAATAACCAAGGTGGGTTCAGACTATCATTTAATAGTTTTGTTTATCTCGTAATGATGGCCAATGGGTAATTTAAACTGCCGGTGAAGTGCAGCTTCATAAAACATTACAGATGTTTTAAAGTATTTATCTGTCTAGGAATTCATGTCCGAGTTGTTTTCTGATATAAATACGTACTACATACCTATTACCTATATTCTAATAATATCCCACACATCTATTTTAATAATAAATAATTACAGGACACTAGAAATACAAATAATAGAGAATTACTTCATAGATAAGTAGATCAGGTTTTTTATTTATTTGCCTATATCAGTTCCTAGGGGGGATTTTTAGCCGAAATGGATGCAAGAAATCGAAAAAAGGGAAAGTTTGATACAATTTAGAATTTGTTGTCTATATCTATCTAATATTCATTCAACAATGGACTTTGATAGTTATATTAATTTTTTATAGACCATAAAACTAAAGCTAAGTAAACTATGAGGCGCTTGAGGCTAAGTTATAACAGCCGCACGGGTCGATTGATCAAGTTAAGCTACGCTTGGCACGGTTGGTCAGTGGATGGGTGACCATCTTTACATACCAAGACCCCTCCATGCCTCGGAAAGCACGTTATGGCGTTAGTCCCGGCTGTCATTCGTGGATCTTTGGCAGTCGTTACGGGTCGTCAGAAGCCCGAACATCTGACAACCAGTCTTACCAAGGGGTATAGTATTATCCAGTAACTGGGTTGTGGAAGTCAGATAGGCAGTTGCTCCATGTAAAATACTGGTATTCAGCTGCATCCGTTTAGACTGAAAGCCGAACCCAACATAGTTGGGAAAAAGCTAAGCAGATGATGAGAACTTAAGCTAAAAAAATACACAACTGGAACCGGGACCATCTTGAAATTCGTGAAGTATTTACTTGTAACGTTAATTTACAAGACGCGGTTAACAATGGGCAGAGTGTGTCAACATGTTGGAGGCTAGAGAGACAGATCGTACCTATCTCGATCATGTGGGGCGAGGACAAGAACAGTATTTACTCAGTTGAAACGAGAGAACACCAGTGGAAACTACAGACATTTATATAAAAAAATGAATATAGTTAAGTACGCAAAAAACCAAAACATAGGCACATAATCGTGGAAGATATAAAACTGTTTATCTTTTGCACTTGTTTTTTTTATATCTTTAGACATTTTTATTTGGACTCATTAATAAGACACATCTCATCATGGTATGAGTCCCCGCTCGATCGGTTTACTAGCAGTTATTCAGGAGTTTTATTATGTAGCGTCCTGGTCAGTCATCAGGTAAAATGAACAGCAGTGCGATTCTGTAACCACGTCACCGTGAAAACTTAGGTGAAGTGAGCGTGGAGTGAGCTGTCATTCCAAATAATGCTAGGGATTGACACTACTGACAACTCACATCAAGCTCACTTCACTTGAGTTTTCACGGTGAGATTTTTACAGAATCGACCGGCAGGACTCGTTGATATACATTTAGTGAACCCGCATTCGAGGGGCTTTCTAGAGTAGTAGTACTTATAAGCTATTCAAGAGTTCCGTTATCTAGCGTCCAGGTCAGTCATCAGGTCCTCGGCATCAGGTAAAATGAACAGTACTAGGTGAGACACATCAAAACAGAGAAGAGAAATAGCCTTTATGAATTAACAAAAAATAAAAACAGGCAGTGCGCAGATGAACAGTTGAGCAAGCTATTTGATACTTATATTCATCTAAATATATCACACTAAACTAAAATAAACAGTCATATTCACCGTTTTAATTTAGCACTAGTTGTAGATATGTAGGTACCAAAAATTACCTATGTGTATACATAATATTTACAGTCGTGCCTACATTAATGAATGAATGAAATTCACCGACCCCAGCGTGGTTTGACCAGACTCGATTAATCGAATGAACCCCAGGATTCGCACTAGCTCCTGTAGCCTCATGTTCATGGTGCTACAGCGACCATTGCATATCAAGGAGTAGATCGGGGGCGCGGTAATGGTAGGGAAGACGTGCCCGTAGGATAGGGAAGGATTTAAGAGCCATACCGGATAGGCATCCTAGAGTAAGTAGTAAAGTAAGTCATTGGACGGGAGGAGAGATGGGTGATATCTAAAACTCGTGGTTACACAGAAAAAACTGAAAATCAGACTCAGTTTCTCACATGGAGGGTTTGGAACTCTGCATAGCTTTAATATAATCTGAAACCTCTTCCACTAACGGCCGAATCCAATTACCTATTTATCACCAGTTTTAGCATACTGGAGGTAGAAAAAGTATCTGGTTTTATTATATCAGTAGCGATCTGTATGATTATATTAGATACTAGCTTCTGCCCGCGGCTTCGCCCGCGTGGATGTCGGAAATTATCCCACGGGAACGTGCTAACAGGATAAAATGTATGTGCTTCCCCAGAATGCCATCTATCTCGCGGGCCCTTTGTGGCTAATAACAATAGAAAACCAATTGTGTCTCATTAGTGGTGATTAAGAGGGTACCTATATGATATCTTTACCTAAGTACCTACATAATTAAAAAAAAAAAACAATGACAGAAAATTAAATACCTACCTAAATAAACCTATTTCTGATGATAACTAATCTAAACTCAATAAATAAGCAAAATCCCTAAAAACTAATATCTATACGAATGACTAATCCTACCTAACAGTATTATAAAATAACCTACGGTCACTACGTACACTATCAAATATGCTACCTATACTTTAAAATTAAAATCTATACCTACGACTTATATGAAAATAAACCTAAATAACTCTAAAAACTAAAAGTAATAAAAATGAACTCCACTGCGGGTAACGTAACCTACGACAAACTTATTATTTGCGGTTGACACAGTAATGGGTCTAGGGATCTAACCGCAAAATTAAGTTTGTTTTTTATTGTATATACTTTTCCGGGATAAAAAGTACCCAGTGTGGTGCCCAGGATATTAAAGAATAATTATACCAAGTTTCATCGTAATCGAACCGGTAGCTTCTGCGTGATGCCTGAACAAACAGACAGACAAAAAATTTTTTAATCACATTTTTGGGTTCGGTGTCGGTCTAGTAACACCCCATGCCATTTATTTTTTTGATATTTTCAATGTACAGAATTTTCACTTCTACAGATTTATTATAAGTATAGATTATTTTCTGTCAAAAGTATCAATACTGAGTTTCGAGTTACTCGGATCGCGCATTAAATTTCTTCCACACAAACTTAACACCCCTATAATCCCCCTTTGAGGAGTAGTTTTGAAAAACTTGTAATGATAAACTTTATTACTTACTTAGGCAAGTATTCTTGCCAAGTTTCAAGTTTATTAACTAAATGAATAAGATTTTTCATATAAACTGTATCCCCCGCTTTTCACCCCCACATGGGGTGGAATTTTGAAAAATCGTTTGGGATTATTCATAACTTGTCTCAAAGATTATTTATACCAATGTTCGAGTTAATCAAGCCACGCATTATAATCCTCCCTTGTAAAATTAACTACCCCTTTTCAACCCGTTAGGGGTAGATTTTCGAAAAACCCTGATACATGTTACTCTTTATTTTCGGTCTTAAGTATAAACAGAGTTTCGAGTTAATCGGACCGCGCATTCAAATTATTCCACACAAACTTCAACACCCCTTTATCCCCCTTTGAGGGGTAGTTTTGAAAAACTTATAATAATAAACTTTATTACTTACTTAGGCGAGTATTCTTGAAAAGTTTCAAGTTTATTAACCTAATGAAGAAGATTTCTCATATAAACTGTATCCCCGCTTTTCACCCCCACAGGGGTGGAATTAAAAAAAAATAGTTTGGGATGTATTCATAACTTGACTCAAAGATTATTTATACTAATTTTCGAGTTAATCAAGCCATGCAGTAAAATCCTCCCCTGAAAAATTGACTACCCCATTTCAGCCCGTCAGGGGTAGATTTTCAAAAAACCCTGATACACATTATTCTTTACTTTCAATATTAGGTATAAATACTGAGTTTCGAGTAAATCGGACTGCGCGCTAAAATTCTTCCATACAAACTTTGAAACCCCCCAATCCCTTATTGGGGGGTAGTTTAGAAGAAAAAAAACTGACAATCTTCATAATTTATTTAGATAAGTATTCGTGCCAAGTTTCAAGTTTATTAACTCAAGGAATAAGATTTTTCATACAAACGAATTCCCCCCTTTTCACCCTCTTAGGGGTGGAATTTCGAAAAATCCTTTCTTAGTGGATGCCTACTCTTCACGAAGAATACACCCTCCAAATTTCATGTCTCTAGGACCAGCGGTTTAGGCTGTGCGTTGATCTATCAGTCAGTCAGTCAGTCAGTCAGTCAGTCAGTCAGGACTTTGAATTTTATATATATAGATACTGGCGGTTATAATTTCTACTGGCTACCATTAGTATCGATCTGTCAATAGGTTATTGGGTTCGGCCGTAAGTAGGTACAGACGCCAACATATCAAGCTACTGCAAGCTGTCAAATTTCTTTAATAGATTTTCAACTTGATTGCTAAAATATTAGGTTCAAAGTTGATTGGGAAAATTTGACATTTTCAGGTAGCTTGATGTGCTGGCGTCTGTACCTACTTACATTTTATTTAAATACCAGCAAGTTCAGTATTTTATAATCTTGACAACCTACAACCGTAGCCTTTACCTATTTTAGTTTACCTTAGGTACTTACGCACTGATAAAATAATTTTACTCGCACTCATAACAATAAAATGAGCATTCCGGCAATAAAAAGCCACTATCTCTTTTAACGAGCCATTAATGAACGATCAATGGAAAACCATAGACCATGGCCATCTATTCATAGCATTTGATTAACCATAGATTTATGATGTTTGTGTTTCACGTTGTTCCAAACACATTGATGTTTGATTCCTTATTATTTTTGGAGTTACGCCAGCATGAAATATTCGTGTTTATCTGTCCTTCAGTTCATTAGATTTATCTATGTAGTTACATGTTCTATACAAGTATTCACGGTCAAAATATGTTATGGGAAGATTCAGAGCCAGAGCAGTACCTACCTGGTACTCGCATGCGCATCTATTTCATTTCGAATCAAAGCAGTTGAATTTATGAAATGTCTAAAAACGGCTTAGAAAGTTTTTGGAACGAAGTTCCTTAACGCGGCTTGCAGTAGGAGTTAATAGTAACAAATTTCCTTATTGCTATAGGAGTTGTCTGGTGGAAATCGTCACGTAAGGGAAAAGCGTTATACCCCCTCCATGCGACATCCTCTCTCTCTTTCTTTCAATTATATACGAGCTTGTGTGTGCGTGCGACAGCGACCATATAACCCCTAGACGCCTAATGTTTGATCTAACGCACCAAAACAATTCTGTCAACTAGCTGAGGTATGAGGAAGCGGGGTACTGCGTTCTGATTGGCCCTTTCAAGGTCATTACGACTCACTAGAGATGGGACAGGTTTAAATAAAACACGAAGGTATCGATATTTCTGTTAAATAATTGTACATAATAAAATGTTTATTAACACCTATATTTAGTTGGCTTTTTACCTTCCTATTTCTTAATATTATTTGAACATGTACTTAATGTAATCAAATTAATATACTTAAAGTAATAAAAATGTAAAAAAACAACATAATATGACGGCGACGGTTTTTCATAGGCATAAAACAATCTTCAGTAAAATGCCGTAAACATATTACACTATGACGTGTTGATGGGAACCAGTTCTCTCGCTTGGTTGCAATAATCCATTTATTTTTTATATCATGATCTTGCGGTTACCTAAAATAAATTATCGTTTCACAATTAAATTAATGTCTCTATTGTAATTAGTGATTCAAAAGATCTTCGTAGAAATAGTAAGTATAGGTCTTTGCTTTATCGAGTAATTTGAGTCATAGGATTTGTTGCAACACTAGTTATGTTTACCAAATAATAGAGTAAAAGAGATGGCTAAAAAAATACTTTCAGAAGAAAGGGACACAAACATAAAAAGACATCAACGAGAGTCCTTGCACCTTTTTTCACCTACAAGTATGACCAGTATAAGATGAACTCCGAAAAATAACATTAGAAAATAATTCTAATTATGATTATAATAACTATTAACTTACCGATGAAATGTTATGCCATCTTTTCGGAAACTCGAAGTTTGGCTATTGTTACCACACCAACGTAGGTATTGTGCAAGGGGCCATTATAATATTTATTTTCACCAATTTTTATTCAATATCGCAGAAGTGTTTACGGCTCACAGAAGTGGTCGAAACTGAATCGAAATTGTTGAGTGGTTACCTGTATCAGATCTATAAGTCTGATGTGTTGACAGACATCGGTCGCCTATTATTAGGCGTCTAGGGGTTATATGGTCGCTGGCGTGCGAGTATCGCGTAAGGTACTTCGTTCCTGACGGACACACTTTTTTTGCTGAACTCCTTAACATCCTTCTTATCTGATGGTAAGCGATGATATCCTTACCATCAGAACAGTTATGTGTAACGCAACTTTTTGTAAACTCAAATTTGAGATAAATTATGTTATTTTTTCACATGCACTGTCAGCCCATGTTAGAAACTAAGAAAGCATTTTGTTTGGGTGTTTAGTTAGACAGATTACTGAATGCCAAGTTCTGTAAAACTATCAACTTTCAATGTATATACTTACTTACTGATCTCCTCTGCGTTGCAGGCATAAACAAGGTACCTACATCATTATTCTAATCGGAAAACATAATCCACCGACAGGACAGGTAACATAGCATAACATAATCAGCATAATGTTCCCACTGCTGGGACACAGGCCTCCTCTCGGTGAGAGGGAGTGGGCCGTAATCCACCACGCGGGCCCAGTGCGGGTTGGCAGATCTATTTCACAGTCATGTCTTTGAATTTTTGGTTCTAGCCACGCAGACATTATGAAAAGAAGCTTAAGAATATTAAGAACCAATAATTTTCAGGAAACAGTGATCTCTATGTTTACCTTCTCTTAATTTACCCCCTAACAAAAAACTTGTGTATCTGTGGAGAACGTTGTTGGTTGCACATAAGTCCTTATGTTCTATTTACTTTGTAAAATATATAATGTGTAGTTGTTTGTTCTTCCGAAAAAATAAAATAAAATATTTTTTTTGTTTTAATTTTATTTCTTTTTTAATTCAACGTATCCTTTTCCTGATCCACCTTGAACCAGCTTCTAATTCTTCTTCTAAAAATTATTACTAAAATAAAAATAACCGCGATACGCAAACGTAAATAAGTCAGAACCAGTAAATCATGCGCAGTGACACATCTGCATCGCACGTCACGTGCATGTGCGTAGTTCACACTGTCAATGGTTGCCAGTGGACGGCTTTATGATAGCATAAATTACGCCAACTATCTCTTCCTCTGATACGCGGTCACATGACTGAGCTTTGTGGGCCGTGGTGGGCCTTATCTTCTTCTCATGCATGAGTAAACATAGGCTACCTCGTGATTTGTCATTTTTTTTTTTTACTAAAAACTGCCCCACACTAGGAATTTCTCCTGTATCGTGGGTGCGTTTACAAACATTTAAACTCACATACACAAACAGCCAGACCCGGAACAACTACTTATAGGCCATACAGATATTTGTTCCGTGCGGAAATCGAACCCACGACACGCAGCGCAGCAGTCAATCGCTTAACCACTGCGCCAACCGTGCCGCCGCATTGTAGACAGGTATATTTGTTTACTGACCAATTACTGTGAACCTGAGATTTTGTTGTAGCTACAGCTTTTGCCTGTGGCTTTTACTTGTATTGGGGTATCAGCTAATGTACCAAAGTGTATCCTGTGTTCATCCTATTATAAAAATACCTTATGTATCAAGATAAAGATTACTCTATGTGTACATTTTATTCCGTTCAGGCGTTCATGCGTGATTGATTAACACTATTAACACATTTCGTCAGTTATGCGTCAAGTATCATGTATGAGGGAGGGTTGAACAAATATCCTCAAAAAAAAATTCAGTCCTATGCGAGACTATCTGTTACCCTCCGCCCGCGTGGAATTCGGGTATTGGCCCATGGAAACGTACTGCCGGGATAGATACTTGACAACACGGTTAGCGCAGTGGCTGAGCGATCGGACTGCTGCGCTGCATGTCGCGGGTTCGATTCCCGCACAGAACAAATATTTGTAAGTCCTACATGTATTTGTTCTGAGTCTGGGTGTTTTTCTATGTATAATATGTATGTATTTACAAAAAAAAAATGTATATAAGTAGTTTATCAGCCATCTTATTACCATAACACAAGCATTAGGTTGCTTAGCTTGGGACTAGATAGCGCTGTGTGAAATGTCCAGGGATATTATTATTATTATTATAGGAAGCATCCCATGCCCATAGATATGTCATAGTCTACCTACCTGCTAAATTTCATTCAAATCTGTTCAGTCGTTAAGGCATGAATAGGTAACAGAGCGACAGTTACTTTGTCATTTACAATATTACAGTCCGTCCGTTGACAGACATTCCTGACATCTTGCAGTGTGACAATTTTAGTTGGTAATAAAGCTTGTCAAAAACGTATTATCTCGTCGGCCGAGCTGTAGTATGGATTACTATGATAATACAATACCTTTATTGGGATAATGATGAGACATTTTACAGCGAAATTAAACACACCATTGATACAAAAATTGATTATATTTTCTTTTCCCTCTTTACTATAAACACACAAGAGTGACAAAGATACAAAACTATTAAATGCTTGTTAGTATTGTTTTTCCGTAAATTGTCCGGTTAAATATTTAGTATAAAATCTAAGTGTTAAATAAATGTTTTTAGGCTATATTGGAATGTTAATAAAATACATTTTGTTACTATGGTCACCAAAGGAGATAAGTAACCAGGGTCATCGGATATAGTTGAAATTTTGGAAGAAACCGATGGATATTTTCGAATAAAACTTAATTTTATTAATAGAAAACAAACAATTCCTTGAACAAATTAAATTTCATTTGAAAACATCCATCGGTTTCTTACTAAACTTCAACTTTATCCTACGACCCTGGGGGTCTACTCCGAAATAGTATCGGCCGAATGTTCGGCCGTTTCCTGCTACGAAGTTACTATTTGGTTCGGTCGGATCCGATCCTACACTCCTATACTCTTTCGAATATTGACTATGGTCCCGACCCATCTTGGCTGAATCGAACTTTTTTCGCATTTTTCAATAATATTCGGTTCGGCCATGTGTCGGTCCGATCCGAACATTCGCACTTTGCACTTCGGAGTAGGCCTCCTGGTTACTTATCTCCTTTGGTGACTGTACAGTTACATGGTTATAAGATAAAATACTTTTCTTTAAATATTTGTCTACTTAATAATTAAACATTAGATTATTATTTCATTGCTTTAATAACACCTGTATGACATGGGTTTTATATAAACGTGACGTAAAGCAATTTCGTAAAAAAATACATAACACGTCTCCTTTTTTGAAGTCATTTACGAATAAAGAGAAATGCATAGATAAAACAAACATGGAATATTGTACTTTAAAAATGCAATGGCTTGCATCCTGCAATTCCATGGAATGTACTGTTTAATTAATTATTATTCAACAGGCAACTGAAATACGATCTATATTATCTGAATGACATAAGTCGGGATTAAACGCAACACTGTATCATACAGAACTATGTCATTCATTCGTTCACTCTTCTGCAACTATATCTATTTATAGTATTAGTATAGTGTACGAATGAATGATCATTCCCAGTTTAATGGCAAGGTCAACTTGAACGGATGAATTAACTTCTCTAAGGGCTGATTTTTCAATAGAACGATATTTTTTATTCGAGGAATAAAATTGACGTCAGACAGTTATTGTATGAAATAACTGCCAAAAAATTATTCCTCGGATAAAATTCAGACGTTCTGTTGACGTTTTCTGGCGTTGGAAAAATCAGCCCTAATTAAAAATAAACATTCTTATTCTTCGTGTAAGTATTAGGAAAACATATGAACTGTTTAAGCTTAAACTTTGTACATTTTATTTATTTTCCGTTTATGAACTTGTGTCAACAAAAAGTAGGAGTACTTATCTAACTATTTACTAAATACAAATAAAGGGTTTTTAGCCAATAATTGACACAAGATACATGTGTGAATGTAACAGGCGATCGTAAAATATACATTTAGAAAATACAAAGTTTGGAATTTCTATCTCATTATCCATCAGCAAAATGTCTTGAATTTCAACTAAACTGTAGATGGAATAACATGAACAATACTTAAACCCATGTCACATCCGGCTGATACCATCACCCTTAAATAAAAATAAAAAACATAAATTATATTATAAGTAACACCTCTAAGCGTTTATTGTCCTTCTTCACATTATTTGCACTGAAGTTTATTATATTTTGTATATTCAAAACATTATAGTCTCATTTTATTGTCCGTTATCTCCACACAATTCACTCATTTATCTTGAAATGTATGCAATATTTGTATAAACATGTTTGTTTGTTTATCACTTTTTATGACGTATAAAAAGATGTTTTTATTCATATGACATAGTTGATATATGCGATAAGCTGATCTTTAAGCGTTGTTGTATTTCTTATTAATTGTAGTAATGCCAGTTTTTAACACCACTAGGTGCTATTCGATTAGCAACTTTCTGCGCTTAGCCGAGCGTTGAAAATCCAACGGCATGCTTTTATTTAGGCATTATGTGTGGCCTAAACTTTGTAAAACGGGCATAAGCCTTTCATTGTTATCAAGCCTCTCATTTAATACTGGTCACGATAATATCCAATTCTTCGAAACGTATCAATTTTGTTCGTATAGACGCTGTTTTCGTTTTCACCTCTCAAAGAACGTTTATTTAGTTTTCAGTACTGTATCAACTTCCGCGTTTTCAGTTAACGATCTTTATTTAGATACCCATGATTTACTGACTCTTAAGAATAACAGTTCGTCATTGACGTGCGTCTTTGGAATATATTTGAGTCGTTTATGCTTCATCAAATTGGGCTGTTTGGGAATATTACCATAGCTTCCTAAGATGGAAAATATACTCCCGCTTCTATCATTCATTTTACCTCTTCAGCTCCATACAGGATGTTTTTTTTTTTGCCATTAACACTTCCAATAATTTTACTTCTTCCGCACGTGAGCATCATTTTCTTAATCGCTCGCACCTCAACATATTTCGAGTTTCGAGTGAAAGAGACAGAGTATAATCGTCGTGTCGCTTTTCGTGTCGTGTTAAGCGGGAGCTCCTTGGTACGGTTCTTCGGCATCAGGTTGATTTTCTTCGTCGTGAGGGGCCAGGTTTTCGGTAGATGTGGTGTTACCAGGTAGCCGGACGTACCGCGCCTCTCTGTTGGTAGAAAATGTGTAAGTGAGAGTATGTAGGTTTAGGAGATAAAAAGATTTCAGGGGCTTTATGTTTTACGCTTTTTAAAGAATTATACATAAGTACTAGCAGCGCCCCGCTTTTGCACCCGCAGAAGTTTCGATCCCGTGGGAATATCGAGATAAAAAGTATCCTATGTATTAATCCTGGTTATAAACTATCTGTGTGCCAAATTTCATTCAAATCCGTTCAGTAGTTTTTGCATGAAAGAGTAACAAACATCCATCTTTACAAACTTTCGCGTTCGGATTGTAGGATTTTGTTTTAAACAATAACATTGTCATAAAATGATGAAAGTTATATGCGTTAGCATATACCTAATATTCATTCTTGAAAGGCTTAATAATCTGTGATTTAATTGACTTCGGCAGAAACCGGAGTAAGATCGACCAAGACAGATAGTTTTGAAGAGCGTTTGTGAATGTTATCGTGTAAATAAGAAGGAAGTTTTGGGTTTTACCCTGAACTTTACATGAAAAACGTCACGCCCGTATTCCCCGAATGGTGGTGCAGAGGTTTATAGTAACATCCCCAACCTCAAAGCTCTTGAACCCGAAGTTTGTGGTGTAACGGTATCTACAACGCCACATGCGAACAACGCGTCATACTGACGTCACGCAAATCCTGCATCTCGCAAGCAGAGTTTACCGCGCAATTAGCATAGATACAATTTCCCAACATCAATCGTTGGGCAGTTGCCCGCCAGACACAACACCCGTCTGGTCGGAGGATCCTCCCTTTTCTATGGAGGTTGAGTGAACTTTACAACAAGCTGCTTCTACTTTTCCGCTACCAATGGAAGATAGAAGACCAATAGGTATTATTTTAGCTGACAAAAGTTATAAAACACTGTCTAACATCCTATCAAATCAATAGGTACGTTCTATATGAACAACATTCAATAGAAGATACCTGCTTTAGGTTGTTATCACAGTGCAGTACCTTCAAATGTCCACACATCAGTGGTAACAAAACCAGTATAAGCTGGACTCTTATTCTATTGAAACTCCATATTACGGCCTGCTCAAGGTCAGTGTTACGGCCGACGTGAGGTCAAGTGTATATTATACTTCGGAAAGCCGTTATTATTTAGGTACTCGAACCAGCGTAACAGCGTGTCGTCCAAAGTCAGGACAGAGTAAAAGCGTAATGAATGCCTTCCTAATAAAGCATTGTCAGTTAAAGTGACGTTAAGCGTCCATCAGGGGCCGATCGGGCCACACACATCCGCCTGGGGCCGCAGTCTCGATATTCATAGAGATCGCTTTACGACCGAATTCGGTCGCAAAGTCCTGTCACTCCATACATTACACCTGTCAATCCGGGATTTTGCGACCGCATTCGGTCGTAAAAGCGATCGCTATGAATGTCGAGACTGCAGCCTCTGGGGGTCTACTCCGAAGTAGTATCGGCCGAATGTTCGGCCGTTTCCTACTACGAAGTTACTATTTGGTTCGGTCGGTTCCGATCCTACACTCCTACACTCTTTCGAATATTGACTATGGTCCCGACCCAACTGAGCTGATCCGAACTTTTTTCGCATTTTTCAATAATATTTGGTTCGGCCATGTGTCGGTCCGATCCGAACATTCGCACTTTGCATTTCGGAGTAGGCCCCCTGGTATCATTTTGACATCGCTACGCCCCGCCGAACCTTTAGTCAACGCAGTTTCATACGAAATGTATAGGAGGCGGATTTTTTTATATGCGATAGACCTGGCCCGTCCGCCTAACGGTCGTCTAGCTTTACAGTTTGGTTTTGCGTACGTTCATTAGACCAGGCTTTAGCCAGCATTGTGACTGTACCCAATCCCAGCTGCTGTGGCTCTGCTGTATTTTTTACTCCTTTTTGGCCATCCGACCAGTAAGTTCAGTGAAGGAGTCTTTTAATTGGTTTAGATTGTTTTGCTAAAGAGTCGTCTGCTATTAGTACCTACCAACCATACCTACTGGTAGACGCTTCTTCGTCATACAGCTTTGTTTCAAATTAATGATGTCGTAGTTGATAATGAAACTGTAAATGCTTTATTTTCGCCCAACTTTCGCTTACATCTGCAGACATTATTTATATTTTGTATATCACATTCTCAATACTCAGAGTACTATCATGAGAATATCGTACGTTCACCTTGCCTACGTAGGTACCTGACGGGCACGTGATCTTGTTCCAATATTGATGCTACCTATATCTATAACCTAAGTATAATACAATACGTATAAGGTTATGTAAACAGGTAAGTATTGTAGTGTTTTCACTAATCGTTATTATTTGTTTTGTGTGTTTTATGACGTAGGTATTTTATTAGATTTATTAACGGTGCTCGGTGACATCACGTACGGTACTTCACTGTAGTCTCCTATTGAATAAAATGATGACACCTATTCAATGATACCAGAGGGGCAATTATCAGTACTCTCATTCTCGGAATTTTAAGAACGTTCACAGTCTGATCTCAGTCTCGAATCTGTCAAAAATACCTCGTAGTTTCCTACATTTTTGACAAATTTTGACATTGATTGTCGCTGAGGAGAGATTGGGACTAGATTTTGAACGTTTTTAATTACGGGAATCGGCCTTCTGATATCAGTCTCAATCTTTCAAAAATACCTCTAATGTCCCTACATTTTTGACATTGGTCGTTGGCGAGATGAGATTGCGACTAGATTGTGAACGTTTTTAATTATGGAAATTGGCCTTCAGCTGTTAGCTTTGACTTCGCAGAGTAATTTTAAGCTGAAGTGAGTCTAAGAGCACATTGTATTTCAATTAGACCACATCCGGGTTACCATGCAATCAATATTTGTCAGATAGCAGGTCATAAGTGTCCGAATGCAAATGTGAGTGTTAAGCGATTGTGAACCCTGTGCGGCGCAACTTTCTGCAATTTGACCTGATGAATTGATTATGGTACCGCCCCTGTATAGTCTCATAGTAAGCATCTTGATGCAGTGAACAGCAAGCCGCTCTGTATGCGGCCGATGACGTTTATGGAAACCTCACCCTTAAGACGTATTGTGATCATTTTGTTTAACTCGCCCCTATTAAAAAATCGTGGTCACATAATTCCGTGTCAACTTACTGTAACCAAGGAAATTTAGTGATACAAACGTCGCGAAGCGTAGCGCTGTTCTATCTTCTAAGGAAATATCAACCTTGAAAAGGATAGATACAATAAAGTGCAAAATAAGTAAACTCAATCACGCGAGAGTATCAAAGGCACGTAATTGAGATTATTTATTTTAGACTTTATTTGAACCTAAGCAAGGTTGATATTATTTGCGTTCGTTGAGGTTTCTACACTTCCAATTCCTATATTTTGTGGGGGTGCGACTATTTCTAAGCCCACCTTTATATTATTCAGTATGTGTATTATACGTAATCAATAATATTTGCGATGTAAAATGTTATATCTGCGATGTAAAAAGTTATATCTTGGGTGAAATCAAGGGATGAAAAGAGAAACACAGCCAAACCAATATTAATTTATTGAATACCATAAACAAAACCTTAAAAACTATACAAGGTGTAACGGAAAGGGTACAGTCGAGGTGAAAGTAGGTATATTTGGTATAAAAATACCAAATGAAAGTATGCAAATAAACCATCACCAAAAAAAAAATGGCTGAAGTTTTTAAAAATCGATTAAGTATGAACAAATAAAAGTTGCTGTATAGTATGTTATTATATTATATCATCTAAAGAATTTTTGCACTTAATAATGTATTATACCCTTTCAGCTACACATTGTAAATGATCTAACAATAAACTTAATTTAACATTAATTAACTGAGATTTAAACAGAAACTTATTGCTTTTTAACTTACAAAAAAAATAATATATTTTATAGAGGGAATTTTTTTTCGGATTTAAATGATAGGGATGGGAAAATAGTCCGAAGCTTAATTTTAAGGGATGGCAATCAAAACAGCAGTGGTATTATCATTTCACATTTTAATATAAAATGTGTTATCATCACAGATCCTTGAAACGAATGACTTTGTCATTTAACAAACATTATAATAAATTGTAAATAGAATTAATTCAGTTTTTAACTGTTTTTATCAATTTATCATATATTTTTCTCATGAATATTAAAAGTTTTCGAGGTTATTAAGGCTTTAAAAATATTTTATTCACTTTTATATACGCACGTGCATAATACTGTAACAAACTGTCAATTTGCAACATTAATTAGTTTTCAAATTTGATTAATGTATAACTTTTAATGTTCAAAAGATACAAAGCAAAGGCCCGATATATATTTAACTGTTTGTACAGTATGTGTTATATTAAAACATACTGTATGCAAATAATCAAATAAATAGTCCCGTAAAAATCATAAATGCGTAAAATACAAAGAAAATCAGTCTGTTTATCATGTTTTAAACAGAAAATAATAATAATAATTTATCGGAGAGTAACCTAAGTAACTAATAACTGTATTTATGTCTTAATTATAGTCAAATAAATATACTTACGGAATAAAATTATTGCATTACTATGTGTCTCAATGTATCCCAATTTTAAATACGGTATATGGCAGTGACAGATTATAATCAAATGCTATAAATGTCATTATCCCAAAATATGTTTTTTTATAAAATAAAATTATTCGAAAATACACTCATTAACCCAATAAATACTGCTTGCAAGCCATTTTTTTTATAATCTTGCTCTGTCAAATATGTGTTAAACTTAAAGCATTGCAATTCTTAATTATATCCTTTTAAAAACGTAAATATGTCATTACAAACGAAAATATCTTAATAAAGCTAAAATCAGACATCAGCAACCATCTGAAAGTTGTAGTTCAAAAGTAAATCTTACTGGATTAAAGATAGGTTCTAAATTACTATGGAAAACTGGCACGTGACTGGTTCTGGTCTTCATCACGCTTTGACGTCCAGGTCATACTTTTTCTCGCCGGAGTGCCTAAAATATATTGAAAAGGTAAAAAGCTGCACGGGGTATAAATATGTGTGAGGTGGCGTTAATTTTACTTTTTAATTAAACTTTTTTTTTAGTTTTTTTAAATATTTTTAACTTTAGTTAAGAATTTAAAATGACAATCATTCGACTTACTTTTACACTATTCATTCGCTAGATCAATTTTAACAACTATATAAATATAAAATTCGCTTTGTACAGATACCAGCACACCAGGCTACCCGAAACTGTAAAATTTTCCCAATCAATATTGAACCTTAATGCTTTAGCGTTAAAGTTGAAAATCTATTAAAGAAATTTGACAGATTGTAGTATCTTGACGTGCTGACGGCTGTACGACAGTGAGCTCTATAAAATTAAACAGTCACCAATATTCTCGCCACCTCAAGGCTCAAGCCAAAGCTATTCTAAATCTACTAGAAGTCAAGATAAGACAGAAAAATATATATATACAGCAGGTGTTAAAGAAGCCGTTATACGTACCAATCTTGCACCATAACAAAATACTCCCTCCCTTCACTACTGCTCGACAACTCCGACCCCTCGTCACTACTGTTTACCCTCACAAACTCTTTGCCCTCTCTGAAATTGAACCATAAAAAATGTTCCTTCATCATGTTTTAAAATCCGCCATTTTGTTTTTCCCCAAAGTGCGTGAAGCTTAAAAGCGAATGGTCCCGATGATGGTAAGGTGAATATTTTTTGTAAGAATTTTTGTATGATTTTTTTATTACAAAAAATATTGGATGTTGGTGGTTGTTGATCGTTCTAGTTTCGTCACAATTTTTCTTTATTGTCTTCTTGATGACATAACATAACCCTGTTATCCCCAAAGGAGTAGGCAGAAGTGTGTTGTACACCCTCGTTTCGTCAGTTATGTCTTCATAATCTTCTCATATTCCGTCTCTTTCTATAGTACAGTAAGTTTCATCTTGCTGTTTCACAGGATTTTTGCGTTTTGCTACTATCGAATTTTTGCGTTTTGCTACTATCGAGTTTTTGCGTTTTGCTACTATCGAGTTTTTGCGTTTTGCTACTATCGAGTTTTTGCGTTTTGCTACTATCGAGTTTTTGCGTTTTGCTACTATCGAGTTTTTGCGTTTTGCTACTATCGAGTTTTTCGTCGTTCGGTCGTCTTCTCAGTTGCAGTAACAGTAAATCAATACTGTCTATAAATTCTTTTCAATAGTAGAAATACCCGTATCTTCTTCTCCGATCATGAATCATGATTTTCCATTATATCTCATTCTTGATACATCAATGTGACATTTCTCGATTCAACTTTGGTGCATTGTCGTCTCGTATGTCTTTATTTTCTTCAGTCTTGAAGTTTATATAAAGTACAGGACAGACATTTTGTTAGGAAGTGAGTTAATGTGTAGGCGTTATTGAAAACAAGACGCTTATGACTATGTTAGTGACCCATTACCGCTTAAAATGATATCAGATTGTTCATTTTAGGTTATAATAGTTTCTCTTTATTTTATGGCCAGGCGATTTAATCAAAGAATGGTTCGTCTGCTCATAAAATTAAAAAAAAAACAGCGAAAAAGAAATGAACCATTATCTATACATATAATTATCTCGAGAGAGCTGTCTGACATCATCTTTAGATGAAAGAGGAATATGAAAAAGTAGAAAAGTTTACATTCCACATAACATCTTGTTAGTAAGCACCGGAAAAACTTTTTCTAAAGGAGTTGTCGTGTCAAAAGATTTTTAAAGATTATTTTTTTTATATAATAAATGATGATGATGATCTTTGGTATTTTTTTATAAAATGAATTCCCAATGATTTTAAAATAGAATCTGAACGAAAAATATACCTATTAATATTATTGTGCTTCATTATAGAAGACTGCTTAGCAAAGTTTTAAATTATTTTAAGATATGCAAAATTTAATTTCTATTTTCGTTCAAACTCTAAGCCCCGAAAAGATGCAAAATAAAAAATGAGTTTTTTTTATGAATAATAGAAAATAAAATCTCATTCCAAGGAAATAAGCTCACTCACTCAAGAATAAATAAATAAAACACTTCAACCACTTAAAAAAGAAGAAAAATCAGAAAATCAACACTCAAAAAGACACACGACAACTCCTATTCAAAATTTCAAAAAAATATAATCTACATACCTATAGAACACATAGTGCTGTAGAATGAAGAATATGTCGAAGACGAGACTGAACAAGCCTAGGCCGAATTTCGTCGCGTCGCCGAAGAATGAGATCCAATCGTTGTAGTTGTAGGCGTTGAGCGCCATCTGTAGGATGGACAGGAAACCTCCCACGAAGTCGAGGAAGATGTTGCCGATGCTCCAGCCGACTGTAGATTTGCGTTTGTAGTTCATGTAGGCCTGGAATGTGAGGATATGAAGGTAAAATACTTGTATTCTTCGGAAAGAAGTTCGTAAGGTATCTCGCAAAGTAAACAAATCATTATTGAAGTGGCCTCCATGGGATATGACGTAACAATCTCCCAAAAACATTTCCATCAAATGGGCTGATGAGTAATTTCTGTGTTCTTTCGTTACCACCCAACGGTAATTTGGGTAACTGTCTATAAAAACCGGGAGACTTAGGAGTTTTAATTTTTCATAACAATTTCAATCTTATGCTAATAGTAATAAAGTCGAATTTTAATTCCGACACTGTCTAAGGACATTTTTCTTATCTATCGAGTTGGGTCTTGCGTGACATGTCCATTCACGACTCGCGATTATACTGGCAACACAACTAATGAGAATTTTTTATCGCTTGAACATATTAGTGTTACAGTAAGTTGATCAGTATATTCCTGGCTGGTAATAACAGCCGCATGGGTCGATCGATCAGGTTAAGCTACACTTGTCACGGTCCGTCCGTGGATGACCATCTTTACATACCGAGACCATATTCCCCCCCGTGCCTCGGAAAGCACATTAAGCCTTAGGTCCCGGCTGGTTTTCGTGGATCTTTTACAGTAGTCAGAAGCCCGAAAATCTGAAAACCAGTGCTAAAGGGTATCATGTTACCCTTTGTAGAGGTCAGATAGACAGTCACTTCACGTAAAATTCTGGTATTCAGCTGCATCCGGTTAGACTGGCAGCCGATCCCAAAAATAGTTGGGAGAAGGCTAGGCAGATGATGGGTTAACCACTAACTAGCTGCATCTTTCTGACTGACCGACCCTTTGACAATTCAAAAGTGCCTGTAATTGGTTTAGTTGAATTAATTTAATTCATTACAGGGGTTCCCAACCTTTTCTTGGTCAGGGACCACTTTTATATTATTCTTGTTAGCAGGGACCACTATGTAGGTATAATAAAAATAAACTGTAATAATCCAACTGAAACTTTCATTAAAAACTTAATAGGAATTACATACGGCGGCCCGACGTACCGCCCCCTCCACCCGCGCTCTTCTCACTCACTGCACGGCGACCAACGGCTCACCGCCCGCTAAATTTAAAATCGTTCGCGGACCACATTTTGGCTTCTGCGGACCACTGGTGGTCCACGGACCACTGGTTGGGAAACCACTGAATTAAATGATTTGATAGTTTGAGAGTTGACTATGTTCCTGTTATAAATGGTTTAAAATACAAACCTGAGGCACATATTTAATGAGCGTGATGGACAATTTAATATAACTGCAGTAATACAGGAAGTCGAGCCACTTGAGTTTTCCGGCGAACGTCACTCCGGCTGTCACTACGACAATAGCTGAGAACACGCCCATTATGCTGCGACCAGTTGTGGATACTCGTTGGTCTTCGCGCTGGAATGAAGGAAAATGTAACGTTAATAAAGCATGGCATAATCAGCTTATGTTTCCACTGCACGAAAAGTACGTGTCGCTCCTTGACATAAAAATTTCTACTGATATTCAAATCTCATGGTAGCAATTTGTTACATTATAAAGTTCGACATAATCTTATATGCCATAAACTTTACGATTGATACCCAAAAATATGTAAGTATCAAGATTTTATTTCCTTAGTTTAGTTATAAGATTTGGAAGGAAAAAGGGGGGAGCCATTTCCTAGCAGGTCCCTCACAAGGAAGGCCAACAAAAAAAAAGACGTGCGGTCGGGGAACCCCCGTCGAGTACGAAGTCCCTTATGCGAAACTTGCACGCACTTGTATATAATAGAAAGAGACAGAGAGAGAGAGAGAGAGAGAGAGAGAGAGAGAGAGAGAGAGAGAGAAAGTGTGTATTGAATACGAGATTTTACAGAGAAACTACAGAGCCTTCTAGTGTAAGTTTTTAGAAGCTCTCATAAAGTTGTCGCCAACTAGGATTTTCATTTTAAGGCTCTAGCACCTTTAAAAATCATGGAAACAGCACCCTCTATATTTCTTTGTTGAAAGTCGCATGGCGAGAGCATGACGCTTTTTCCTTACGTGACGATTTCTAAGAGTCAACTGCTACCGCAAGCCGAAAATTGGTAGTTATTATAATAAACCTTACCTCATACAAGAAGCACTGTGTGATGGTGATAAGCGTGGCGAAGGCGGCGTGTAGGGAGAAGAACACATCGTTCAGTTGTACCGGGTTCAGACCTCGGGGGTGGCGGCTGAAGTACTCGTTCTGAAAACATGATGAATATCCAGTTAATTTAATGTAGTAAGTAGTATAGTGAGATGTTTTACGATACTGTATAACGCTGTGCTATCGTAAAGAAAGATAATAAAATTAATTCTTGTTTCTAGCAGGTTTTATGGGGTGCTAAGAGCCGGAAGTAACCTACTCTGGTGTTCGATTAGTTTAGCAATTTCCGCCGTATGTTAGAGCGTTTACCATTTCACAAATAAGGATTGCAATGTTGCAATTTACGCACGAAATACAACATGTCCCGGAATGAACGCACTCCACCAAGTACCCTAATTAGAATAGTATGTTACAATCATAGTATCCACTGATTGTTTACTATGATGTACAAAACTTTGTTTATTTATGAAATTATTGTTACTGATTGTGTTCGCATTACAAATCTACGCCCACACACAGTGGCACACGTGTAAGGGTCTAGCCAGCTAAATTATACCCAACCTGCGCTACATAAGTGTGATGTAGTGTTTACAGTACTTCGTCCATTTTGCTTTAACTGTACTGCGGAAGTGTGACTGTAATTTACGTCTAGTTATAATTATTTTTGGGATAAGAAATGTATTTTTTTTTAAATGACATACTTAAATCATTTCTGTAGCGATTCTGAACAAACAACTTTATTAATGTGCATTAATATTCAGTTACACGTTGTGTATGGCCAAGCTGCCTTTTGCCAAATCATACAAGACCTTCGTTACGTTATCGGCACAGGCGCTCTATCAGGTATTTACCTACACATTATACTCGTAATTGTATTTTTTTAATTGCTGATGTAGTCTGTAGATATTATCAGACTCTTGAGATGAATAGCACGTGTTTCCATAAGTGGGATTACCTACGAATACAATTAACATACGTTTAACCGAGGCTTATCATGGTTGTCGTGAGTGTACAATTGTACATACTATTATTGTTATCTGACTCCCAGCTTATGTCATTATGATCGCTAGTAGAATGGAATTCCCTTGACCGAAAGAATTAATTGGAAATAGAATTTAACTGCATAATTTATCTTAAAAACAATATGCCATTTTCTCTAAATATCTACCTGCATTCTCAGAATTCCTAGTTTTAAAATTCACGAGATTTTCATTAGGTTCTGGGCATGGATAAGTAGTATAAAATGGCTTGTCATGTCTGTCTAACCGATTTTATCTTTTATATTACGCAACGGATTTTGATGCAGATCTTTAGAGTATTTATTCCGGAAGTTTTATATATACAGGATGGCAGGGACATCAACGCGCAAACTGTAACTTTGGATTCAGCACATGAGTTTAGACCCCATACCGTAGAAATTTTTCTGCAGTTATCAAAAAAAAAAACTTAATTTTCATAGAAAAGTGTTATACCTACGCGGTCAAAATGTATGGAACAGCAATTTTTTTTTTAATAATCGACGAAAAATTTCGACGCTATGAGATCTAAACTCATGTGCTGAATCCATGGTTACAGTTTGTATAATAAATTCATATCAAACTAAAATAAAATAACGAAATCTCGATGTTCAGTCAAGTCGTAAAAATCGTGCGAAGCAGGGGTCGGCACGCTAATTGCGTAACACGATCAATCGGAATCGGTTTAATTTTGACAGTTCAACAACATTTATTGCGTTATTTACGTGTTGAGCAGACCAATTTTTCGCACTTATGAAGCAATGGATTAGCAATTTGCTTCAAAATGATTCAGATTCTGATTGATCGTGTGTTACGCAATTAGGGTGCAGGTCACTAGTTACAATATTAAAGCAAAACAAAAACACAAACATACCTGAATTTCCCTCGAGAAGTAAAGACCGCAGTTAAACAAGGAATACATGGTGAACCCCATGATATTCAGGGCCAAGAAATCAAAGTTGAGTCCCACGACGCTCTTCCTCTTAAAATTGATGTAGATTTGAGGGTAGAACGAGACCGACCAGGCCGCGAAGTAGATCCAGCCCATGATGTAGGAAATGACGTTGATTGCGTGAGAGTGCATCACTGTGATACGGAGGAATACTGTGTCCATGCTGGAAGGAGTAAAGGTTTCTAAGTTACAGGTACATGTGGCTAAAGATGTAGATGTGCTGGTTATCGACAAATCTAAGCAGTCTTTTTTAAATTAATTTGCGAAACTTCATAACTTGATGGGATCAATAATCAAATCCGAAAAACTAAATAATAATTTCAAGTATCATCAGCTGTTTAATACTTTTGGAAAATCATATCTATTATTTGTTTATTTCTACATAATAGATACCGATACATCGTGAAGTTTCGCCATTTAATTATTTAAAAAGGTCATGTATATTTACAATGACATGAATGCAATACTTCATCCTGCACACATACACAAACAGCCAGACCCGGAACAACTACTTGTAGTCAATACAAATATTTGTTCCGTGCGGGAATCGAACCCGCGACACGCAGCGCAGCAGTCGATCGCTCAGCCACTACGCCAACCGTGTCGTCATGTTAAAGTACGGTCAGAAAATGAAATATATTATATATTATTATTGAAAATATTATATATTATTGAAATAAGTATCGCTATTTTAAATATTTGCATATCATAGACTAACTATAGACGCACAAGTCGGTATCTACAAGGCTCAAGGCTCTATGGAGTACTCTAAGGAAAGTCGACGGTGAAAGGTACACTATAGGTATGTACAGACGCCAGCACATCAAGCTACTACAATCTGTCAAATTTCTTTAATAGATTTTCAACTTTATCGTTAAAGCATTAAGGTTTAAGGTTAATTGGGAAAATTTGACAGTTTCGGGTAGCTTGACTTGCTGGCGTCTGTACCCAATGAATAAAAGATATAGTATCATAATTCTATCGGCATGTATGTACTTTATAAACATAGAAAACGATTGTTATCATAATATTATACTTACTTGACAAACCCAGCAGGAGTAACATTGAATGTAACTTCAGAATGTCCAGGGCTCTTTGCGTACGCGCAGATATCGTACGTGATCTCTACTGTGGAGTTGGGTTCTTTGGAACCTGGGATGTCGATCGTTTGAGGAACGAACTGCACGATGTCTGGATGTTGGATGTTCGCTGTCACTTTTAGGCTCTCGTTGTATTGGCCGCTGAAAATAGGCGAGGGAAATTTTAAAATAATGGTCTTATAAGATTTTAGTCAATATAATGTTGGTCTATAATATTTTAGTCTATAAAATTTTGGTCTGAGATTTTGATCTATAAGATTTTAGTCTATTAGATTTTAGTCTACAAGATTTAAGTCCATAAGATTTAGTTTAGGTCTATAAGATTTTGGTCTATAACATTTTAGTCTATAAGATTTTGGTCTATTAGATTTCGGTGTAAAAGATTTTAGTCATTAAGATTTTAATCTATAACATTTATACTATAAGATTTAAGTCCATAAGATTTAGGTCTGTAAGATTTTAGTCTATAACATTTTAGTCTTTAAGATTTAAAACCTGTTTACAACGTCCGGTTAGGCCCTTAGGCAGTAGCTACCAGATGCATTCAAAATCTGAACAGAATTTGAAGTTTTTTTTTTTTTTTTTAGAAAAAACGTTGCCCTACACTAGGAATTTCTCCTGTATCGTGGGTGCGTTTACAAACATTTAAACTCACATACACAAACAGCCAGACCCGGAACAACTACTTGTAGGCCATAAAAATATTTGTTCCGTGTGGGAATCGAACCCGCGACACGCAGCGCAGCAGTCAATCGCTTAACCACTGCGCCAACCATGCCGTCAGAGTTATCCGCCAGGAAAATATAGCTAACTTTTCCAGAGGTGTTGATAAGAATATTGATGAGAATGAGAATATTGTGGAAAAATCGTAATATTAATATTCTAAAAATAATTAACAAGGAAGTGTTCACGAGTACTATACCTGATGTTAATTTATCGACAAAAGAGTTCCGTGTTACACAATTTCTAGAATGAATGGGAATGTTTCGTGTTTACTTACATTTGTATCAGTTTCATGAGATGCGTATCATCCACGAGGATGTTGAGATCCGTTTCGCTTACATACAATTTATCTAACTGGGAATGTGCACTTGGGATACCTGGAAATGAAAACAGAAGAACTTAGAACTTATACGTAGGTACTCTCCAGAGTGTTGTACAATGTACAGACGCCAGCACATCAAGCTACTACAATCTGTCAAATTTCTTTAATAGATTTTCAACTTTATCGCTGAAGCATTAGGTTCAAAGTTGATTGGGAAAATTTGACAGTTTCGGGTAGCTTGATGTGCTGGCGTCCGTACAATAAAAAAAGACTAAAATAAATAAGTACCAAGTGTGTCATATGCTTGAACACTTAGATTATATAATGGAACAAACATAATATTATTGCCTCGACTAACGACTAACACGTGAGGAGAATCTCGACAGGCAGGTAGATCAAGGGTTTGATGCAGAAAGCAGTATCCTTGGATACAGAGCGCTCTGCTAGGAGGTTCCTCTCTCTCTAGGACCTTCTCCTTTTCTTCAGCACGACAGTATTTCACATCTTGTAGGCCTAAAACTTCGCTACTTCACTGCGCCGTCGGAGCCTTACCTGTGAGGCCTTGGCCACAGGTGACTTGGCCCTTGCTATATGGTGGGCCACTATTCTATTACTATTCAAATATTCATTATATTCAACTATCTAAATATCAATTGTTTAAATAGAACACTTACCTAATAATAAAACAATAACAAAACACAGGCTTAAGCTATGACTAGAGGGTGCGCACGCGGCTCCGCGCGGCTTCAATACTGTTGCAAGAGCGGCCATCTTCTATTTCTTTCTATACTTCAAGTGTCTGTGGACAAGGAAAAATAGTTATTAATAAAATATTCCGCAAACACGTCAGTAAAAAAGATGCCACATAAATCATGAGTGCGGTGTTGATTTGAATTTTGGAGATTCGATTTTATGATAAAATACTTGATAATCTTATCTTTATCTATGATTTTGTTTCTACTATATTTATTTTGATTAAACTTGCATTAGGTACCGCTGTTATTTACTGCAAAAATCTTTTTAAATTCCAAAATAATAATGTCTAACTACATCCACTATCAAATACGGTATTTTTTTTCCATCTGTTTTAAAACAGATTATCGTAGGATTCCCTTTTATTCCCTTTTTCCTCAATTAAATATCACTTATTATTCGAACTAACCTCGACACTAACACACGGGTATATTGAAGGCTAACTACTAACTGTGAGGTACATGTCGTTGTGAGCACTCGGGCTGCTATACTTATAATTAAATCACGAATTGTATTAATGAAGCAGGCAATACCGTAATGTAGAAGGTCTTAAGATAGGTACTTCAAGCTAACGTACCGCTATCATTAATTAATTATAATCTCTCAAATTGTAGGTGCAATATACAGGCTGTTTGGTAGAAGGACCGACACATTTTTTTGAAGGAATGGGGATGTCATTTGTTTGCACAAAAATATTACTTTTTTCATTATATTATAAAGTTTTATTATGAAATTTTTAATTGTAATTTTTCGTTGACTTGGAAGTCCAAGTCATTTTCCAGAACCAATTGTACAGAACACCAAACACACATATACCATACACACACCATTACAGATAACACCAAAAATCATTGCGCTCTATTACAACCACAATCGGAAAAGTTGTGACGATATTTTGGGTGATTAAAAAGAATCATATTATTATCTCAATTACCTACCGTAACACTTAAGACAGGTATAATGGGTGAAATCGAGGATAATATGACACTTCCTCTCCCTAAGAAATTCTGTCGAACCTTCTACAAAACATATTGTAATCGTATTGTGTTTCGCCAAACATCATAAACATTCTCCTCCTCATGTCCCAATTTATTTCAGCTTAGCCGAGCATGTCATCTTAAATACATATGTGTTAGCCGTAATATCAATACTGACCCCCTTTCTGTCCATATTGAAAATGTTTCACACAATCCATCCACAGTTTCTTTGGTATTAATCCCTAATCTTCTAGCATACAGACTCAAACTTTCCACATCAATAAAAATTTATAAGAAAAACATCTTGTCGATAATAATCCCTAACGACTACTTATCTTTTGATAACTTATTGTCAGTTTGTTTGCATATATGGTCGCTAAGCGATAAAGGCTGTTAGTAAAATTAATAACAAACATGATGTAAATAAGCATCAACATTTGTATTTGTGTAACCTTGAGTGGGGTCTTACTAATTTCACCTTGATGTGTCAGAACCTTTTATGGAAAAATCCTAAGCAAAATATACGTCCCGACTGTTGTTTGACAACTTTTTCGAACAGAAACTCGCTTTGAAAATGCTAAAACTATTGCAATTTTGATCGCTATACGAAGCCATAAACATTCAATCAACGTTTATGTAACTGTACACAAGAAAGCAGTCTGCTATCTGTCACAACTATTCCCAACCACATTTCCTATCATCCAGAATCCAAAATGGCAACTAATCAGAAAATAGCCGACAAAATGAAGCTCAGCGAAATAGCCTTAGAAACTAAGAACCGAAAGTATTCAGAGAAAGAAGGGAAATTTGAGGAGCAGTCTACCAGACTTCCAAGGTTCTACCATTGTATAAACAGCTGTAGCTTCGAGCATTACACACAGTACCAATACATCGTGGTTCCAATTAGCAATAAAACACTTATCGAGCGATAAGTAAACGAACAGCGCGCGTTGGTTTTATTCATAAGCCTTGACTTTGCTCCACCTGACTGGCACTATGATGTAACCACAGCCACGAACTATGAGACTGCTGCAAAAAAATACACAAAGACGAAACCTGAAGCATAAACAAATCTTCGGTAATAGGACAATACGCCGTTGGGACCCAATAAACAAGTAGGTCCAACTGATGTTTTATTTTTTTATTTTGATGAAGACGTTTTCTTTAACAGCACTAGGAAAATGATTACATACATATTTTACTATTTAATCAAACTGGCGAAGACGGTGAGATAATGTAGAAACACCTGCCAGACAGAATATTGATCAACCTATTTAAAAACTTAATAAAACAATCATTACCTACTGAATTTTAAACAATCGTAACGCTATTGCATAACTATACCTAACAATAGGTTCATAAAGATATTGTTAAAAGAAAAGGTGAAACAATATGTCGCATCACATTACGTCAACAATGAAAACACTAGAAAATAGTCAGTATTTAATATTGATGACTAAACAGAGCGCAACTTAGAAAGGATTCTCAATAGAATAGAAAACAAAAGAACAAGGTTGTAGATGTTGACGATGAAATCCTACTATCCTACTTCCTACTAATACATCCTACTAATATTAATTTGGAGATATAAGGAACAGGGTGTAAAGTTCGCTTATCCTCCATAGAAAAGGGAGGATCCACCGACCAGGGTTTTGTGTCTGGCGGGCAATTGTCCAACGATCGATGTTGGGAACTTTGTATATATGCTAATTGTGCGGCGATCTCTGCTTGCGAGATGCAGGATTTGCGTGATGTCAGTATGACGCGTTGTTCGCATGTGGCGTTGTAGGTACCGCTACATTATAAACGTGACAGTTTGTATGGATGGATGCATGGATGTTTGTTACTCTTTCACGCAACACGCAAAAACTACTGAACGGATTTTGATGAAACTTTACAGTAATACATCAGAATAAAACATAAGATACTTTTTATCCCGATATCCCCACGGGATCGACACATAAGCGGGTGAAACCACGGGGCGCTGCTAGTATTATATAAATTTTTATGTTTAGATGTTTGGAGGTTCGTTACTCCATCACGCAAAAACGGCTGAACGTATTTTAATGAAATTTGGCACACAGATAGTTTATAACCTGGATTAACAAATACGATACTTTTTATTCCGATAGCACGTCCCGTGGGATAATTCCCGACTTCCACGGGGGCTAATCCGCGAGCAAAAGCTAGTTGATAATAAAATCCCACAAAGAAAGACACTAGAAAAAAATATTATAGGGTTTAAATAAAGACATTAACAATAACTTAAATTGTACGTACCACTTACTGCAATGCAGGTTCAACCACAGATTGTTCTAATAAAAATAGCACAAGTATGTAATGCCAATAATCGTTTTCGCGATAAAAACATCTAACGACTACTCCTACTATTGCGGAGAAAATTGAAACTTATCGAATCGTGTTTTTATGTTCCACTAGCTTTTGCCCGCGACTTCGTTCGCGTGGAATAGTGACTTCACCAATAGATGACACCGACTCTTGACCAATAGATGGCGCTGAATGTCCGGAATAAATTTTATTTTTTATTTTTTGTAATAAAAACTATCCTATGTCCATTCTCAAGTTCCAAACTATGTCTGTACCAAATTTCACACAAATCGGTTCAGTAGTTTAGGCGTGAAGCAAAGACAGACAGACAGACAGACAGAGTTACTTTCGCATTTATAATATTAGTTTGGATATGCTTGAAATATGTGATTGCATTCCTTTGATATTCATGAGATGGTTTATCTTCGGTGGGAGCAATTTGATTACGTTTAGTTACGTGTCCAATAATAAATTAAATATTGAACTCGGAAACTTTTATTCATTTCTGTTTTGAATTATGTACAGACGCCAGCAGGTCGAAACTGTCAAATTTCCCCAATCAACCTTGAACCTTAATGCTTTAGCAATAAAATTGAAAATCTATTATGTAGAAATAAGAAATTTGACAGCTTGATATGCTGGCGTCTGTACATTCTGTGATAAGATTTTAAGCCTTTGTTCATCCAACTAAATTGACACTAGGACGACATTTATGTTATTTAGGTGCTTATCCGCTCTATAAAACATCTTTACAAATAAATAAAATTTAAGTGTCTGTCTGTAATGTCAAAAAAACAGCCTTTTACTAAATTCATATAAAAGTATATACGGTACTTTAAAAAAAAAAAAACATTTTATTTTTGTCTGTCTGTTTGTTATACTTATGGCTAATATCCGAAACGGCAGTTTTTTTTTGATATCCTATAACTCTAGGGGGATATAAACAAAACACTTTAAAAGGCTACTTTATTTTATACAAAGAATAATTAAAGAGCCACATTAACGTTTTCCAACATCCACGCGAATGAAGTCGCGGGCACAGCATTCACAAATTTTCATGTCATTTGTGCCTACATTAAAACCAGATCTTTATTAATCTAATATACAAAACCTGTCTTATTCATTTTCGAGTTTTTATTATTGTCACGGTTCATACGACCTGCCAGTTTGGAACCAACATGGAGGGCTTGGGAAGTACCCCAATATTTTACAATAATTATCCTCAATCGCAAAGTCATATCAAAATAGCATTTATTTTATCAACTACACCAAAATGGCGACGACAATGTTTAGAAGGCGCACAATAACAAAAATGTAGCGTAGGTAACCTAGTTTTATTGTCTCCAACAGAAGGTTTTAGAGTATGGTCAGAATGCTAAGCGACTTGTATACAACGCTACCCCAATATTTTACAATCATTATCCTCGATCGCGAAGTCATATCAAAATAGCATTTATTTTATCAACTACACCAAAATGGCGACGAGAATGTTTAGAAGGCGCACAATAACAAAAATGTAGCGTAACCTTGTTTTATTGTCTCCAACAGATGGTTTTAGAGTATGGTCAGAATGCTAAGCGACTTGTTGACAACGCTACCCCAATATTTTACAATCATTATCCTCGATCGCAAAGTCATATCAAAATAGCATTTATTTTATCAACTACACCAAATTGGCGACGACAATGTTTAGAAGGCGCACAATAACAAAAATGAAGCGTAGGTAACCTAGTTTTATTGTCTCCAACAGAAGGTTTTAGAGTATGGTCAGAATGCTAAGCGACTTGTTTACAACGCTACCCCAACATTTTACAATCATTGTCCTCGATCGCAAAGTCATATCAAAATAGCATTTATTTTATCAACTACACCAAAATGGCGACGACAATGTTTAGAAGGCGCACAATAACAAAAATGTAGCGTAGGTAACCTAGTTTTATTGTCTCCAACAGAAGGTTTTAGAGTATGGTCAGAATGCTAAGCGACTTGTTGACAACGCTACCCCAATATTTTACAATCATTATCCTCGATCGCAAAGTCATATCAAAATAGCATTTATTTTATCAACTACACCAAATTGGCGACGACAATGTTTAGAAGGCGCACAATAACAAAAATGAAGCGTAGGTAACCTAGTTTTATTGTCTCCAACAGAAGGTTTTAGAGTATGGTCAGAATGCTAAGCGACTTGTTGACAACGCTACCCCAATATTTTACAATCATTATCCTCGATCGCGAAGTCATATCAAAATAGCATTTATTTTATCAACTACACCAAAATGGCGACGAGAATGTTTAGAAGGCGCACAATAACAAAAATGTAGCGTAACCTTGTCTTATTGTGTCCAACAGAGGGTATTCGAGTATGGCCAGAATGCTAAGCGACTTGTTTACAACGCTCTAAACAATTATTTGAGCGGAGTTTGGAAAAACTAAAGAAGGTTCTCGATTCAACCCGTTTAAAGAACCGGTATAGTTAGATTATTTAATCAAAATTCGAACTTATGTCCATATATCAATTTCATATCAACCTTTACATATACGTACAATCAAAATTCGAACTTATGTCCATATATCAATTACATATCAACCTTTACATATACGGACACCTATTCCCACTGCTACAGCCCAGGGTTCCTCGCTGTGAGAAGGAGTGGGCCCAGTGCGGGGTTGTTGGCATCTCAGTTCTATACCCTTGAGCAGTACCTACCTAATTTCTCCTTTATTAATTTTTATCAATTTATAAAATAATATAGTGTGGTAATCTTTAGGTCCATCATGGTACGATATGGTACAAATTTAACTTTACGTGACCATTATTTTGGGGGCTTCCCTAACTAAAGGAATCGAGGCGTGAAGGTTATATGTGTGCGTGTATAGAATTGACTTTTGTTACAGTGATATACAGTAAATGACACGTCAACTACTGCTACACAATAGCACTTCAAAAAGTTAAAAATTATAGTGTTTTGTCTACATTGTCATCTTTATGTAAGTGATTCACTTCCGTTTCATGACCAAAATAAATGTTACATGTAGGTACACTGTCAAGTGTCAGATAGGACGACCACTAATCTTTGAAATACCTCCTTACACAATGTGATGATCAGTATTCGGTAAACGAAATGATGTTGAAATGGAAGCGTTTTAATTATTTAAGAGTAGAATGGATTAAGGGCACGATGATAAACAATGCTAGAAGCATGAGGCGTACCGAATAAATACTGTATACATTCACTAAGACTTAAACGCTTCTTCGCCGAGAAATAAAACCAGAGATAACTTCCAAGGCTAGGCAAATGAATAATCTACATGTCACTACTTACGTTATAAAACTTATAATACCTGCATATGTGTATAACACCAATGTGTTTACACAATAATTATTATATTTCGCAGTAGTTGTGTCGACAGCTTTTATTAGCGATACGATCTTTATTTCCATAATTAAAAAATAAATGAAGTAATATAGAAAAATAAATATAAGTATATAAGTATTGCAATATATGCTCTCAAGGTTAATAACACAGTAGGTAATCTAACCCAGAACTGAACAGTTACGATTATAATTATCTGTGAACATGTTCATTAGCTTAGATTAGATTTTTAACTCAAAGATATCAACACCATTAAAATATGAGATAAGATTAGATTCGCGTAATTGATGTAAATAAGCTATCAAAGGTGTTTGGGGTTGGTTGCAAAGTAATTAAAATAATACAGTTTCTACAAACGAACGGTACAAGAAAAACACTGTCTTACACATCTGTTAATACTAGGCAAGTAGGTACGAGAAGACCAGAAGTAAACTCAGAATGGATAAAGGACCAAAATACTACCATACAATATAACCAGCGAAAATAATAATAGTTACGAATAGCCGGATGTTGGTAATGTCAATAAAAATAATCATCACATAATCAGTTATCGATCGTACGTAGCGGCATGGAGAAAGCAGTTGGTAAACAGCAAACATTAAAGTAAAAAACTGCATATCGAATAACCATTGGTAGACACATATACAGCTGCGGACATAAATATCATTAGGAACGACTGATGACCAAGTCACTTTTGGATAAACAAGTTGCTTTTACTTTTGTATCAACTTACAGATTACATTATTGAACCAAAATCAAAAGTCATTTATTCAAATTAGGCTGAGAATCAGCACTCCTCGAACGTCAAAATTACAAAAGACAGTCCCCCAATACGCCCGCGCTTCACCACAAAAAATAATAGCTTAATTAGTAGGTTTTAATGATTCATACTCAATAATCAAAATATATTACTATAAAAATCAATTTATCGTAAATTGACTAAGTATTTCAAAAGCACTGACCGCTGGACAAATAGTTAAGAACGAAAAATGTTCTCAATTTTGAATTTCGTAAACAAATAGCAATTTTTTTATTTCCCGTTTATCCTATAGTTACTTTCTCTTCATCAGTCAAAAGTGCATAATTATTTCAAAATCATTTGTTTCAAAAGGGAAGTTGTGATCCATCAACCCAGAAAACGATTATGGTACTGTACGAATGAGCTTGGTCGTATAAAAAGATTGCTGATCATATGGAGTGCTCCAAAACTAAGGTTGACTCCAAAACGCTGTAGATCACGTCAAGAAATTCAACACTATCAATAATGTTCTTCGAAAACATAAATCTAGAAAAAAGTCACCGCGTGAAGATGTTTTGATTGCTCGTTCAGCGAAGACTGATCCATTTAAGGGTTCTGAAATTATAAGAAGAGAAGTTTTTGGCAATGGAGGAGTATCAGCGCGTACAGTACGAAGACGCTTAAAGAATACAAAGTTATTTGGAAGAATCGCCCAGAGAGTACTACTTCTTAAGAAGGTGTGCACCGATATGCAAGATTAGATTTCTATTTTTATACTTCCTCTTTATTATAATATCTTTTACATCTTTGAATATAGCAGATGACTATAACAACGGTCAGATAAGACATAAATTACATTGAAATGCATAAGAAGAACATTTGAGAGCATTGTCTATCATAAATCGCAAATTCTTAAGCACACATAAGGGATTTCAATAGATAGTTTCATCGTACTTACGAGTATGATTTATTTCATATTGTTAGAAACTGTTAAATTCAGAAAGAGGCGGTGATTTTTACCGTGGTCCGTAAGCAGGTCAACACACAACACTTCTTACTCCAATACACGGTAAAATGCGAGTCGCCGGCACACTAAGTAGCACGGTATCTCCTTTATCATAAAAGGAAAACCGCACAGCAACCTAGATAGCCATACACAAGCGTAATTAGAATTCAATCATCAAATCTTTCTAAGCTATCTAAGCTTTGACTAATATAAACATCAGGAAATGCACTCTACGTTAGCAACAATTGGCGATTAATTACAAACAATTGAATCCAACCTTGAAGATATAGACGACTTAGCAAACCATTCAATAGCGAACTAATCTGAACCAGTTTGGAAACCGCCATTCGTTACACTTACACCGCGACGGACAGTAAAAAGCGTCCATCCGTTTAGAACCTGTTGTTCAAGTGTGGCCTGAGGCATCATGCGCAAACAAAAGGAATGCCAATATTGGGACAAAGTTTCTTACGAGGACAGTCATTTGCACGAACATGTACCGTTGCAACTTAATTGATTTGTTTTTGCCAACGGCAACGTGCAACTGGTTGAACGTACTTTCGAGACGAATCTTCTTACGAATAAAAAAAAAACGCGAAAACTTACTGCTGTTTTATCTAACACCTACGCGTTTGTTTACTAATTAACCTTTTTATATCAGATATAATTAAAGTGTGCTCATTTTCATGCAATCATTTGTCGATGATAAACTATATCAAGGCTGAACATGCAATTTTATCACATTATTTGAGTCTAATTGGTGTTAACATCATTTTTGGAGCTGATAATATCTTACTGTCACAACACTGTTGAGTTAGTAACACAATGCTTAACGCTCATGAATGCAAAAGAGAAGGTGTTAAAACAGTTGGTGTTTACTACCGTTATATTGTAACCTATTTACAATACTAAAGTATTTGTGCATTGGTTTACACAAGTTCAAAATATGATAGTTGACCACGTTTATCTCCGACTTGATTGTTCGACGGCAAGATTTTGCAAAGTTGATTCGTGCATATAGTCCTTCTTGTATATTTAAAAAAATAACGGCACGTACTTCTGCGTCACGTCTATAAAAGATTAAAGAAAATAACAACAATAAAGAAATACCTAATCAAGCACAGCAGGACATCGTTAAAATTATCTTGGTAACAATGCGATTGCATTGATAAAAGCAGAATTAATGTCTCGAAGATTACAAGTACTTAGACTGTCGCATACGGAGGCTTTAATAAACCTAGAAGCATCATATACGTTATCTTAATTACTCCATCAGGTGTTAATGAAGCAACTAGATACAGTTATGATCATAGATTTTATAGAAATACCAGATATAATTACAAATCATACGAAATGTCAGTGCATATGTAACGCAGTCTCTCATTACGTAATTTTTTTTTTATAATGCCAGTCATTCATCAAAACTTCCTTAAAGAAACGCAATCAAAAATGAATGTAGCGTATCGTAACTTTTTAAATCATGAAGAAGAAACACAGATTCAGTGCAACGTTTATAATTAACAAAACAAAGATTAAAGATGAGCTCGTAAATGAATCTGTGATGCAATACTTAGTGAATGAGAAGATATGAGCTGTGACAACACGTAAAATAATGCAGTTGCAGCAGATATTATACCTGTGACGAGAAAAGACACTCAAACTAACATAACATCATATATGACGCCTGTATTCCCCGAAGGCAGTTAGGCAGAAGTGTTTGTAATAGTACACCCACATTTCGCAAGTTATGTCTTAGTCCCATATAAAAGGAGCCAGCCTATTGCCATCAACTAGGCATAAATCTAGACTCCGGACTGCTATTAAGAAATTCCTGAAAGAAACGCCTAATAACTGTCCGACCTGGGAACCCAGAACCTCACGTTCAGCAGCAGCACTTGCGACTCAAACTAGAAACGACATGCAATGGATTATCAACTTACCATGGTAGGATATGTACCAACTGTTAATACTCAAACAATGGACGCACGACAAAATAAAAGTTCATACACCAAGTTTATAATTATCGACATAAAGCCAAAGGACCAATTTTTCACAACACATCTATTGTTGATACAGTAATGAACTGACTTACTCTAAATCTAAATCCTTATGAAATAAATAATATTAGGTACAGCTGTGATTTTTTATCGTATAAGCGACTTGTAGCTTATCATATCTTGGCTATATATCGCGGAAAGGAAGATTGATTGTTAATAATGAGAAAGGAAATGAAGTCATAAGTCATTGAGCGCCCCAATTCTTGTAATGACAGAAAGGTAAGTTAATAGATAAGGTTAGTAAAGCAACGGAGTAATTGCGTAACACACTAACAGTAGTAGGAATGGCTTTAAATATGACAGTTCAACGACATTCATTGCGTTATTTACGTAGTTGAGCAGACACATTATTCGAACATATGAAGCAATGGATTATCAATATCCTTCAAAAATTTTCAGATTGTGATTGTGTGTTACGCAATTAGCTACACTTTCACAGATACTTAGTTACTCACTTACTTTATGCTGAGCTGAGGCCCTTTTGGCATCTTTGTTTTCTTCTGTTTGTATAGTTTTAAAGCCAATAAACGCATTCTTTCTTTCTTTCTTTAGGACCCATCATCTTTCTCTTGCCCTTATTCCATTTTATTTGGAATCGGCGCAGCATGCCTTCTTATATACTACATACTCCTCTATTGTGCGCTTTTACCATTCCTAACATGACGATATTATCGTTGCCGTCCACGTTCACGTCCACAAAATGTACGGAAATACACGTGATAACGTTATCGTGGACGGAAATTTAAAAGCGTCTTCATATGTATATTTTCATACATTTTACTACCCTGTGTTCTCGTGATTTCCACGATAATATCGTCAAGTTAGAAATTATAAAAGCGCACATTAGTCGTCACCTCAGTAGTCACCCCGTTGGACCAAAACGATTGGACCTATCTCGAGATATAGAATCAATTAACGCTATGCAAGATATAAATATTTTTGTTATTGTTGCGTATGTAACTGGCATAAATCTGTCAATAGATAGTGATGCAATGCAAGATCATCCCTATAACCAGTTGTTTTTCTAAATACTTCACTATGATAAAAGAAAAACAAGCTACTACGCCTAGCGTTTGCATAAATGTCGTCGAACTTGAATTCAATAATATTTTCATTCTCTAGCTTAATGTTATTGATATCATGTATGAAGAAAATGTTTTATTGAATTGAGTCAGCCGTTTTCATTACAAAACCTTTAATTATACACGGTCTCTTTATCAGTATCGAGCGTGTATGAATAATGCAGAAAATAAACTAACTGTTACTTGAACATTATTAATTACATATTCTGTACTGACGTCATTCCAATGACTGGTAAAATTAAAAGCTGACTGATAATATTAATATGATGAGTGAGTGGTTACTGTGTAGGTAACTGATATAGCAATATAAACAACTATCAATCCGCAACAATGGGGCACTTAATATCGTGTCCAGCGTGTCCTGTTACACGCTACAGGAGTTGATGGACGCTATCGAAGATACCAAGCTCGTAGCCAAATTCTGGGACGATTGTACGACTATATATGTAAATTACCATCGACACACTAAGAAGAATTCACACATAAACCTTCCGGAATAAATTCTCTAAATGATGTGAGAACCACATTAAAATCCGTTGCGTCTTTAAGAAGAACAACACGGTCTCAAAGAACAACACGAAAAGCGACTTCAATTTATAACAATTATGTATTGTCAACCATAGCATTGATTTATAGTACACATAGAAACAACAAAACAAACGTCTTTTTTGTCAAATTCGAAGGCTATGGCCACTGATCTTTGAAACATTAATATTATAGTCGTTAAGCCTACAACATAATTTTCCGACTCATATGAAAAACTTGGAAAATTTTAAACTTTATTATTGTCGAGTAAATTGTACGTAGTCTTCGTAATAACGTGTCCAGTAGGTACAAGACAGTTTACTTTTAGCAGCAAACAGGATGGAGATAATTTTTTAATGTCCATCACTGGTTGACTCAGATTTTCAGATTCACTAATCTGAAAATTTGAGTCAACCAGTGATATAGTAGGTGGTGGTGGCTTAGGTATAGTGTTTGGTCCTAAATGATGGCACTCTATCATTTAGGACCAAATACTATTAATGACTAAACGCCTGACGCATCTTGAAACGAAAATTGTGGAATTTTAATTCCGACGTTTACACTTATCTACAGAAGACGCATCTTGAAACGAAAATTGTGGAATTTTGTTTAAACTTATCTACAGAATATACAGCGTGTATCAGAAAGATGTGGCCAAATTTAAGGGTATGGTGCAGACCATCAAACTGAACCACTTTCTTCCATGGGACCAACATCGTAATTGCGCAAAAATTATCAACTGTTCCATACAAAACTTCAGTCTTCAATACTTACTCGACCCTTATGTATGAGACGGCTGATTATTTTTTCTTTTCACCTTTCATATACATGCTGTGTTATGGACAATAGGTATTAGGAACTAGGTACGTACCTAGCCTTTGTGTAACTTTTACTATACGCGAACAAACGACGTCACTTCATCACTTGTAACGTTTTATTATTGCGTTGGCGCACGCGACCATTTGTACAATAGATAACTTACAATAATACCTCACATTTCTCTTGATTACTTAAGTACCTATTAAGTTACTACCTTCTATCGTTAGACCCACGTTCATGTCTGACAGATTTTTATTTTGCCAAAGCAATATCGAGTCTGTTTTCAATTGTTTGCATAAATTCATAAACTGGAATGAAGAAATTCCTATAAACCACTAAGAGTATTTCACTGACTTTTTTTCTTTAGCCTACTGAAGACACAAAGACCGTATTTTAACATAATCCTATAACAACAAACATTGTTAATAAAACATCTTTAATAAATAAATATGACAAAATCTATATAAATTAAGATAATTCATTTCAACATTTATTAATTTTGAGGCGGTACGATATTCGTCAGCTAGTATATGGTAAAAATATGTCCATATAAAGCCCGTATTGTAGATATGCCAAACCGGAACGATTTGACAAAACAAACAGCTAAGTCATTCTATGAGTCATTTAGCTAAAAAGATGTTAATGACCCCGCCATGCCTTTTATTTGCCTACACTTGAACCAACAAAGCTCTACATAAGCAAAGAACAAAAAAAAAAACAAAAAATGATATTAATCTTGACAATCAAACCACAGATTAAAATTACGGCTTTTTTGAAATGCCGCTTCGAAGAGAGAAGACTTACAACGTTTCAGTAGTCAGTAAAGCATTAACAAAAGAATTTAAAAGTTCAGCTAGTACAATCACCCCTGTAGTTAATTGCAACCATGAGAACTTGAAAATAACTACAGCTTTGATTAATTAAAACATCCACATAACATCACGCCTGTAATTCCCGAAAGGTTAGGCAGACCTGTACCTATAGTACACCCACATTGCGCCAGTTATGTTTAAGCCCCATGTAATTAGGGGGCGATGATGATGTCACTCGGAAAGCTGCCACGCTTAAATGGAATGGCTGGACACATATAGCCGCATGTCAGACGATCAATGGGCCAAACATACGACCCAGTGGGTCCCGCTTAATGGTAGGCCCAGACGGAGGTGGCAGGATGAGCTGGACTCCTTTCATAAAGATTGGTCCTTGGCAGCTCTGTAGAGAGAGAGGTGGAAAGAGAGTAGGGAGGCCTTTGCCCAGCAGTGGGACATTGCCATCAACCAGGCACAAATCCAGACTCCGGGCTGCTACTGAAAAATTCCTGATGGAAGAACCCAATATTACTTTGCCCAACCTGGGAATCAATCATCTCGATTACCATAAAATACTTTCTACAAAATATTTTCATTTTTTCGACAAATATTTATAAAGTTACGAGTCGTTTTCAATACTTATGTCCAACTTACCTCATGCACGGAGACGGGCTCAACTTAAGTGTTAACTTATGAATGCATTTACCCAGTTATATGACAAAAAGGTTGCTAACAGCTTGTACAGGTGAAAACAACGGTTTTAAATCAATTTATATTTTATTGCAAATGTTTGCCCAATTTGTCCCATCATGCTTAATTTGTAATTTCGCGAAGATTTGGACATGTAACCTAACGAAATTAATTTTTGCAACATGTTTCAGCTCGGTAATTACATTTTTTGCAATACCGTTTAAAGTACTGTTCAATCACCATCGCTCAAGACTTTATTTATCGTTGCAAATTAGTCTATTTTAAAGTGCATTGCAAGCGCTTTACTTTGTGTAAATTCTTTCATCATCACTGCTCTCAAAACGGTGAACGAAAACCTCCTGAGGAAAGGCCATGTCCTAGACAAAAAAAAATTGAAGACATGTGACATCTACTATCCCGCACTGGGCCCGCGTGGTGAATTACAGCTTACTCGCTCTAACAGGCTGATTATTTATGTTATGTAAAACGCATTTGCTAACAACAAATAACAATCAACCGCATGTCAATATTTTCTACCAGCAAAGCCCGTCAAAGCGCATAAAATGTGAACTAGAACCATTAAAGCACGCACGTAACCTATTTCCAGCGTTTTCTTGGAATAAAATAATAAATACATATAAAGTTCTTCTCAGTAAAGTTAACAGCGCTGTCGTCGCCTGTACTGAAGGGAAGCGAGTGACACGGTCATGAACGAAAGCCGCTTTCGCGACATTCGAAGTGTGTTGATTGTACTCGCGTGTACCTGCGAGTTTACTTGGCAGATGAGGTTCAATGACCACGATTTATCAATTTACTAGAGACCCGCCCCTGCTTCGCACGGTTTTTACGACTACAAAACATTGAGATTTCTTTATTAAATGCAAGTTTAATATTAATCTCAGGCACTTTTGAATTCGGTGAATTGTCAAGGATACTCTTCCCCCTCCTACTTACTACCTACCACCAAAGGAGCATCTCCCTGCAGGATGTAACCTTCCGTGGTCCACTTAGAAGTCTCTAAACCTTCCCCGGACACAAGTGGGAAGATTTAAATCCAACCTGGTGAAGCGGGGCTACCTTGAAAGAACGGCAGTAGGGTGTGATTGTGGAGCTATGTCACAAACCATGCTCCACCTCCTACCCTGCCCTCTGTGTCCCAAAACATGCAGTCAAGTGACGTCTGCGCTGCCACCGACAACGCCGTGGAAGTGGCAAAGTTTTGGGAAAACAAGATTTAAAGTACAGTCGTGCCACCGACACGAAGAAGAAGGAGTCGGTCAGTCAGAATATATGAAGCTATGCTATGAAGTTGCCTATTCCAAAGAAAGAAAGATAAGAAAGAAAAAACATTTATTTAGCACAGACCAAAAGACACACGATACACCAGATACATACATCAGACAACAACAAATGAAAGAACAAATAGAAAACTAGTATAAAGACCGATGTAAGAAATTAGCAGGAAAGTGTGCCTCACGGCTGCACCAAAAAGGCCCAGTTCAGCAAAAGTGCCAGACAATAGTGCCTGACGCTGGTTTTCAAAGCCTAGTAGTAATGTTTTATACGCATAAACCTTCCGGAATAGATGCTCCAAATGATGGTGAAAACTGCTTCAAAATCCATTGTGTAGTTTAAAAGATCTAAGCGGTTTCACAGACAGACGAGACAGACCAGAAAAGTCATTTTACTATTTACTATATAGGCATGAGGAACAGGGTGTAAAGTTCACTCATCCTCCATAGAAAAGGGAGGATCCTCCGACCAGACGGGTGTTGTGTCTGGCGGGCAATTGCCCAACGATTGATGTTGGGAAATTGTATCTATGCTAATTGCGCGGTAAACTCTGCTTGCGAGATGCAGGATTTGCGTGACGTCAGTATGACGCGTTGTTCGCATGTGGCGTTGTAGATAACGCTACATGTATAAAATCCTGTCACTAACGCATGTTTTCGTAAGCAGAGCTTTGCAAAGATATTCAAGACTGAATACCTACTGGTGGTCCAGTTGACATTGTGCCCGCACAGCCCGGATCCCCGAAGAACAAGCATAGCTATTCACAACCACTCGATACGGTTCCGTACCGTAGGTATCGAATATCAAACAATATTATCGTAGGAGTCCACTAAGTCTAAACGCAGTTCACAAAACTTTGTCAGTTTAAATCAAATAGACGGCCGTTATTCTTCCGACAGCGGTTTGCTGTTGAGGGCAAAACAAATCAGGTTATCGAAATGTGTCATTTTCAATACGGAAGCCTGACGAATGGTTGTGAATATGGTGGACCCTGATTTTGTGAAATGTGTGGAACCCAAACGGGCTATCGAATGCAAAAAGAATATTTCAATTCCGAGTGGTAGGTACAGCTACAGAGGATTGTCTGTTTATTATTAGTATAGATAGGTCAATTAATCATTACAAAAGCAACTAGCACACACTGGTACCTTTTGAAGTCAAGCTATGATGAATCATTGACCAAATTGTAGCTCCCTAGGCTTACATCAATTGGATTGGTGTTTGACCCCTGTTTGAAATACAATACAATCTAACCCAAAACGTTGACCCAGAACCTACATTATGTAGATCAGTCTTAAATTAGGATATTTTGCAACCTTTTACTGGCCAAGTACAGGGGTACTTGGCCAGTAAAAGGTTGCAAAATATCCATTTAAGATTCAAAATAGCATAGCATAATCAGCCTATTACGTTCCCACTGCTGGGACACAGGCCTCCTCTCTGAGATAGGGAGTGGGCCGTAATTCTTATGAAAGCTGTAAAACAATTGTCTCTAATACAAAATTGTAGTAAGAACTAGAAAACATCAGAGTCGTATCGTAATTTTAAGAACGTTCACCACAGTGTAATCTCAGTGTCAATCTGTCAAAGATACCTATAATTTCCTTACATTTTTGACAAGTTTTTGACATTGTTTGTGGCTGAGATGAGATTGCGATTAGACTTTGAACGGTTTGAATTACGGGAATTGGCCTTCAGATATAAATATTACTGAATTTCTGCTATGGATGACTATACTGGTACACATGGCTACACGTCAAGCTATACAAAAACCAGTTTGTCTTGGCCTCACTTTGTATGATATTTTCTCACAATGGACGGTCAGCCAATACTGGTTTTGCATAGCTTGAGGTGTAACCGTGTGTACAGTCAATCACGATCACAGTCTGCTAGTTCCTGAGTTAAAGATTGGACAATGTGGACATCTTTGAGAAATTACCGAAATTACTAACATGACATAGAATCAACGAAGGTTTTTATAATATTCGATATAAAACATGTATAGGTACCTACTTATTATTATATACGTATACATAGTAATTAATGTGGAAACGTGTTCGTTCAAGTTTTGTATGAGAACATTAATCATAGCTTACAAATTAATAATTTCATATATTATTACGATTGTTTTCCACTTTCGTCATCGCCATGGGGACTTTGTAAGGCTTTCATTCAACAGTTGTTTTTCTCTTGTTACTAATCCTTATGACTTACGTCAGTTAGTCATTGATAAAACAAATGCTCGTCGCTTGTTGTGATTTGTGGGTACTTGACAATTACTTTGACATCTGCGCTGACGCAGTACGTAAGTTTTTATTATTATGTGACTGCAGTAGCAGTACTCTTTCCGATTTACACGTCTGTTTTCATTGATTGTATAATGTTTTATTTATGAAACAAGTATCTTGTATTCTAGCAGAAGTGTATCTTAAATTGAGACAAGATTCTTTTTTTTCTCTTCATCACTGTTTATGACATAGGTTCTCAACGTGGGCGATACTTAACGCGATCGTGAGCGTTTGAGACTTTCCGGGGGCAGTAGAAGACCCAGAGAAAATTATATATCTTATCTTACGACTATTTAATAATATAATCGTGGCAGTAGCTGTTTCAGATTCGAGGCAGATGGTAAGTAAAAAAAATGGGGATGAGAACTTATGGTTTATGACATCTAAATACACATACATAAAATTTTTGTAGAAAATAGTACATATGTTATTAATATTTAACAGAATAAATAGGAATAAGTACCTAATCTAATTGATTTATCACGGTCGCTAAAGAAAAGGCTGAAAAACATTCAACACATTGAACTAATATGCGTCATGTGTTACTTTTATCTTCGCGTACCTAATACATATTTTCTTATTGAATTTTGCACATAAATAAGTAATGCGTAACTGATCGTATTATTATTTATTCATATTGAAGAACGCCATCATATTTAATTTCACAGTGTTTTCCACAAGTCAAGGTTTTAAATACATATGTTTCAAAATAAAAAGTAAATATTTATTTTATCCACCAACAAATATTGGCGATGAGTTGAAAATATTTCACATTCACATTTCCAAAAAATTAAAAGTACTAAAAATCACATCATTAACAAAAAATCTAAATACGGAAACACTGAAGAGGAAACCTTTCGAAGACCGATTGTATTGAAATTGTAACAACGAAGCCGGACATAGCCTTGTGTAAACAACCAACTGGAATAATGACAACATGTCATACTAGAATAGCTTTTTTCAAACAGAAACAAAAATTCCTCGTAGCTTCGGGAAAACATTTACTTAATTAGATTTAATTATGTTTACAGTAAAGTTTAGTTTGTTGTTGACATCAAAATCCCTCCTCCTCTTCTAGTTTCCCTTGTATAGACGCCAGCACATCAAGCTACTACAATCTGTCAGATTTCTTTATTAGATTTTCGACTTTATTGCTAAAGAGTTAGGTTCAATGTTGATTGGGAAAATCTGACAATTTCGGGTAGGTTGACCTGCTGGCGTCCGTACTTGCTATGTACAAATTGAGTTTTTTTTTTTATACAAAAACGTTGCCCCACTAGAAATTTCTCATACAGGAGAAATTTCTAGTGGGGCAACGTTTTTGTGTGCGTTTACAAACATTTAAACTCACATACACAAACAGCCAGACCCGGAACCACTACTTGTAGGCCATACAAATATTTGTTCCATGCGGGAATAGAACCCGCGACACGCAGCGCAGCAGGCGCCAACCGTGCCGTCGAAAGAGATGAGTCAGGAGTGAGGAGATGTGTCATATCCTTAAAGCAATACATTAGCAATATCCTTCAAAATGATTCAGGTTAAGATTGAAAGTGTGTAACGCAATTAGGGTGCAGATCGACACATGACGTAGATTTGTCGTGTTATAGCCATTTTATGCTAACGACAAAGAATGACAGTTCCGTTTTGAATATCCGGCCAATTTAATTTGATATCCCTATATTTTATGAGTTTCTCTGACTGTACAACTTTATATCGAATAACCACATCAATGTTCTGTACTGAAGCGGGCCACTCTGTACACGGTCTACTATGCGCTGGTGGACTCGCTACTTTCATGTGGACTAGCATGCTATGGTAATACCTTCAAAACATATTTAGATAAAATAAAAAGTTTGCAAATTAGATTTATGAAAGTTTGGTTAATAAAAACACAAATAAACGTAAAAATTTGGCTGTCACCACGAATAAACGCTTTTACATTTCATTTTCATATGTTCGAATAATTTGTCTGGTCAACAACATAAATAACGCAATGAATATGATTGAACTGTCAAACTGTAAACCATCGCTAATGTTAGTGTGTTACGCGAATATCCCGCTGCTCAACAAAACATTTATTTGTTCCGAGTCTAGGTGTTTTTCTATCTATAATACGAGTATGTAAAAAAAAAAATGTATTTAAGTTTTAAGTAGTTTATCAGCCATCTTGTTACCATAACACAAGCATTAGGTTGCTTAGCTTGGGACTAGATGGCGCTGTGTGAAATGTCCAGGGATATTATTATTATTATTTCCCTGACTATCCCTGCCAAGTGCCAAGAGGCGCGGACGGTAATGTCCTGTGGTAGGAACCGCAATGAAAATATTCTATACCTACTTATCTCTATCCAACTAACTTAGTAAATAAGATTAGACATGCAAGACATTACAATAATTTAAAACCTGTATAGAACTAAATGACGAGCAGCACCCTAATTGCGTAACACACAATCAATCGGAATCAGAATAATTTTGAAGCAATTTGCTAATCCATTGCTTCATAAGTTCGAAAAATTTGTCTGCCCAACACGTAAATAACGCAATGAATGTTTTTGAAATGAAACCGATTCCGATTGATCGTGTGTTACGCAATTAGGGTGCTGTATAGAACTAAATGACGAGCAAATATTACATCGAGAAGTATTAGAACATGCCCTGTCAATGCAATGACGTAATATCAAATCTCTTTCTAACGTCTAACTGCAATTTAAATCATAATGCAGCCATAACTCAATACTAAATGTCGAATCAAAAAACAAAGTTATATAAGAAAAGATGCTTTTAACAATTAAATCAACAGCCATTTTTTGTTATATCTATTTAAGTCTTATGACGTAACTAAAAGTGCGGCGTAGAAGATAGTAATCTACATATATGTATACGTTTCCGTCCCACTGTTACGAAGACAGGGAGTTCACCACCTTTCCCACAAGTGAAATAGTATAGAAAAAATATTCATGCATGATAATTTGATGCTAATGACATGGATATATTCAAGGCGATAGACTAATTCATTGATTTTTCGCAATTAGTGATAAGGGCAAAAGTACAGTCGGCATTACAATTATTTATGTCAGAAGTTCAGAACCCAGAAAGTCAGAAGTGACTTCCTAACGCAAGTAATATAATAAATCATAAAGGTCAGACGTAAGTAGGTACATCGGAAGGCAACGAGGACGTTGTATTCATTTGTGACAATAATCTCATTGTAGTGGATTGGATCAAGATGTCAGATAACAAACGATTGTGATCTGCTCCACAAAATTTCCATATTTAACGGTGATAATATTCTTGAACGATAGCTCAACGGTAATGTTGTACCTACTGTTACTGATAGATACCTTCGTTATCTGGTTGGAATACAAAATTATGCAACACACGCCAATTGCATCCAATAGAATAATAAAGAATGGATCTAGGACAACCTCAGTATGAGGGACCAGGCAGATGAACAAACTCATACCATAAAATGTATGTTCGACGATTAGATGTTATACAACAAGTATCCCAGCCAAACTCGTAAAGACAATTTATGAATATGGAAAAAAATGTCAGATTGTGCAACAAAGAAAGTAAATGTCAAATGTTGTTCAAAATTCCAATGACGTCATTGCAACTGAAATTAAAGAACCTGTCATTACCAGCCATTACCGTGTGCAGTTGAAGCCAAATTGCATTTTTTTGTCCTATCGACTGTCTGAAAATACAGTCAGGCACAGTTACATCATGAAATAATATCAGTTAATTATTTTTTGCATTGGTGAATGGTATGTGAAGAAAATATGAATGCTTCTTGAATTCAATTCAGACCGAAGTAGGCTAATAGGTAATGAGAGTAACTCAGACGTATTTTGTAACACTGATAGTAGTGGATTGGCCTCTTATCATCCAATTTATTAATGTACTGAGGTGTATGGTCGGCCTACTACAGCATTAGAACTATTACTTGTGAAGGTAAGCGCTCCAATTCAAACTGTCTGGTTACAAATCTTTCTCGGACTTGCTTTGCTTTTGAGGCTTCCTCTATACATTTTCGGAGAGGACAAAAAATTGTATTGTGTTGTTCAATACGTAATAAATTACGTCAGTATTGAACAAGAAAAATGTTTTATTTAACCATCTTACTGCGACATCAATGTGCGCAGCATGTACTTACATTTGAAGTTATAACAATAGTACAATGTGCCACATTCATTAACATTAAACAAATTTATTATAATTATCTTCATTAAGGTTAGTACCCTAGTTTTTTCTTTCACGTGAAAGGTTCATGGAGTATAAGCAACAAGGTAATGAATTACAATAATTCGTTCATTTGTTCTCATACAACACACATATAGTATCGCGAATACGTATTGATGTTATCGGAAACACTGCAATGTACCTAATTAGAAAACATTAGTTTTGTAAACTGCAGGGTGTGCAGCTGCAATGGAGTTTGTTTTATGTTTTCACTTGTTCAATTTGTTTTTGCTATTAATAAGTAATGTTGTTTGACTTTTGCTTAGCGATAAGTTATTCTCAAAATCGATTGAATGTGTGGTGAAAAATTGCTCAGAAAATGTGAAACTAAATTGTTGCTTTATATAATAATCAAAGCGCAGTTATGTTAGTAGGTATGTTTGAAATAAAACGACATTATACGTACTATGTAAATAAAGCGTCAATCAAGGTAGGTATGCATTATGCAGCAGTAAAATATTTATTAGGTTAGGTACGTACAACAAATTAAGTCCCGGTCATCACTGACGACACGAAAGTATGTTTTAGCAGACAGTAGTAAATAAAAAAAACTTGAGAGGTATCAAGGGACACCCGGATGGAACGAAGTATAGACAGACAGAGAAACACGCGCACGCCGCACGGCTTACAACTATAGCAAAAAGTGTCGTTACAACTTTTGGTCTTAATTTTTTCCGTCTAGCCCCCTTTCGCAACGCGCAATAAGGAACTTCGTTCCAACAGTTTCCCAATGATGTAGTCTCAACTCAATCTTTAAAAACCTGAGTGAGACATTAATATTTTAACGAATTGAAATAAATAAATTTTACTTTGTTTCTTTCCTGATTTTTACTGACGGGCAAATTAAGCTGCAGACTGTACCTGCTAGACGGGACAACTTTCGAACTGTTTCCGAGTAAATTAGTAAAGTCAGACGGGTCCAACCTTGGAGTGTCTCATTATGTCCATAGCGATACGAGCAAGTACGGAGAATTATATAATGAACCATTATTACATGCCATAATCGATTTTCATGAAGAAAATCTTATAATTGTTTGCTTAGTATATTTTTACCTTTATTTTTTTCTTAATTTCAGTTTTATGAAGGAATTCAACTCGAAAACCCTTTATTGGAACAGGCAACACACACGGAACAATACTAAGATTGGGATATGAGCAATGCTGGAGTGTGATCTAATAGAGATACTGCTGGATAATTAATTAATTTTCATAATCATTTATTGTGTAGGTATGTAATGTATTTATTTAAGTATACTTATGTATTTTTTCGCATTATATGTGTAGGTTTATTTAATATTTTAGTTTTCATTCATATTTTTCTCTTCTAGTTCTCACACACTATTGTCTACATTTCTTTTTAGGGTTCCGTAGCCAAATGGCAACGGAACCCTTATGGATTCGTCATGTCTGTCTGTCTGTCTGTCTGTCTGTCCGTCCGTATGTCACAGCCGCATTTTTCCGAAACTATAAGAGCTATACTGTTGAAACTTGGTAAGTAGATGTATTCTGTGAACCGCATTAAGATTTTCACACAAAAATAGAAAAAAAACAATAAATTTTGGGGGTCCCCATACTTAGAACTGAAACTCAAAATTTTTTTTTTCATCAAACCCATACGTGTGGGGTATCTATGGATAGGTCTTCAAAAATGATATTGAGGTTTCTAATATAATTTTTTTCTAAACTGAATAGTTTGCGCGAGAGACACTTCCAAAGTGGTAAAATGTGTGTCCCCCCCCCTGTAACTTCTAAAATAAGAGAATGATAAAACTAAAAAAAATATATGATGTACATTACCATATAAACTTCCACCGAAAATTGGTTTAAACGAGATCTAGTGAGTAGTTTTTTTTTAATACGTCATAAATCGTAACGTAACGGAACCCTTCATGGGCGAGTCCGACTCGCACTTGGCCGGTTTTTTTTACTTCTCCTTTAGCAGGTCTGCTGGAAGAAATTTCTTGCAGTACCTTTGTACGGTCAGCATCAAAAGTCGGTTAACACTTTAGTTGTTTAAATCTTAATTATTGAGAAAAATATTCTTAAAAAGCTTATATTAATAAGATATTTAAGAATAATTAACTCTTTTCTATTACATGAAATAGAGAAAACCAATGTATCACATCATTTTGTATGAATTTAGATGATTTGTAAAAGTAACAGTGTTAATTGACTTTTGATGCTGACTGTACCTACTCAAATTATAATTATGTCATATCTCTATGTATTTTACTGTGTGTACATAAATAATACATAATAACCTGAAATATTATCTAAATCTAAACGATATTTTAGTCCTATCTACGTTTAAGTTAAAATAAAGTTACAAGTTACAATCGATACCCTAATAACAACAACAATAGGTTAAGGCGATACTAACACATTATCGATCCTGTAATCTGAAATAAAGAGCTATTATTATAATTAAATTACCTATGATTGTATTTGCAGATATTGTTCATTATTTTGATTGCTAAGAAAATCGATTTTGGATTTCGGTACACATATTAATACACCTAACTGTACACAACAAGATTTTCCTTTTACGGCATATAATTAGTAATAATGAAGGAGGTCTGACTTATGCGTACAAAAACAGTTAATTTAATGTCACTGACGTTGTCAGGATAATCATTATTTATTATTTGATGTTATGTTTGCCGCCTCGCTGAGTTAGATATTAATTAAGATTTGCTTAACGAGTCGAGCTAGTTTTCACTAAGTAACTGTTTTACTTAGATTTGCGCTTTCCAATGCTAATAGATTTAAATGTTTTAGGTTCAATTGAACTGCACCCTAATTGCGTAACACACAATCAATCAATCTTAATCGGTTTCATTTTGACAGTTCAACAACATTCATTGCGTTATTTACGTGTTGAGCAGAAAATTTTTTCGAACTTATGAAGCAATGGATTAGCAAATTGCTTCAAAATTATTCTGATTCCGATTGATTGTGTGTTACGCAATTAGGGTGCTGATCAGTCTTAATAAACATACATTACATTATAACGTATAATTTAAATTTTATTTTTCAATTTAATTTCTTTCTTAGTTATTAGTACTTAATTTAATTTAAATTTAATGTACAATATCAATGTAATTAAGTTATGTTTATACTGTTAATTTAACTTTTCCTTATGTTCCTTATTCTCGATAATTATTTCAACTGTAATTCAGATTCGTCCTTTTTTTTGTGAATGATGTGCATGCCTATAAGTAACTTATTTACACAGAATCCCATCGTAAATCTCTGTACATGTCTTATTTGTAAATAAGTTGTTGGTGTGCCTATATCAAATAAAATAAAATAAAAAAATAACATTACGCTTGTAATCTCCGAAGGGTTAAGGAGAGGTGTAAAGTATACTATACTTAGTTACACACACGTTTCGCCAATTATGTTTAAGTCTCATGTCCCAATAGGGGGGCGAGCCTATTGTTAACAACCAGGAACAAATCCAGCCTCCGGGCTGCTACTGAGAAATTCCTAGGAAGCACTTTGGAATTCCTAGGAAGCACAGCACCCGACCTGGGAAGCGAACCCAGGATGCGGTCCTGGGTTCGATCCCAGTTCGTGCAGAGTGGCTCAGCAGTAGCGCTTGCGACCGCTAGACCAAGGAGACACTTTTAATACCTATTCTAGTGAGACAACGTTTTTATTAAAAAAAAAAAATCATACATAAATCAATTAAGTATTTATGTGTGTACCAATGTAAATTATACCGCGATGTGTGAGATTGAATTAAAATGAACTTTCGAAGTAACACGTAAGATCCTAGAGAAAGTTGTTTGCAACTATTTAAAGACTTAATTTTTATTTAAATATATTAAATTGGAAGGAATTTAGAGAGAGGTAGGTTACTACTAACAAAAATATATTTTGTAATTGTAACTAATGATGATTTTATTACAATAATTATTAATTTTATTACCAAAATGTTTATCTTAATATATAATTCTTCTGTACGTGTTTGTCACCTAACTCCTCCTAAACGGCTGGACCGATTTGCATGAAATTTTGTGTGTATATTTCAATGGGTTCTGGATGGTTTGAAAACATAATTGGACCCGGTAGGAAGCGCTGCTTTTCCGAGCACGTCTGCCGGGTCCGCTAGTAAATTATATATATTTATGAGTAATTAGGTAATTCAGTGTTTCTTTTTATTGTAGTTTCCTCAGTTTTCATAAATACATAAGTACTAAAACAAAAATCTTCAATAAGTAGTAGGTAATCAAAACATTCTCATAACTATTCAACCAACTCATGCGCAGGTTGCAGTTTACACTTGCATAAAACTAAATAAGCAACAATCAGTCACACTCACAACCGAACTTTATTTCAGTTTTGTTTTCAAACACAATCGGCATGTAACCACATTTTGCAAAACAATCACACAGCAATGTGTTCAACAAATTGAAGAAACTTGTGAGTAATTTAAATAATTTTAAACCTTATTGCATACCAAATTATACATGTATGGTGTGAAAATAAAATATCTCCAGACATTTTTCGCATTGAGTATACAATACACAGGTCATCTACAGTCATGTCACAGTAGTGTCCAATTTTTATTCGCTCTGACATGTAAAAAAGATAGCTGAACGTCATTCTGCGGTATTGATAATACGACACAATATTATAATGTTTAAAGCAGATTCTATCATGCAATACAAAAATAGCTCTTCAGGCGAAAACTTCAGAGTAGAACGCGAAATTCTTCTTAAATGTTTTGCAATTTTCAGGTTCTATGAAATATGATTCGCGGCCGTAAAAAATATGCATTTATGGAATTATTATAATCATCAATATAACCCTCTAATTTCATATAACCCTATTGAATAACTATTTCATTGAAGTAGTAAGTAAGTCATAAGTAATTTATTTCATAACATATAGGTACATTGCGTTAAAAAAAAAATAACGTTAGATAAACAATTGCAATTAAAATAAATAATATAAAATAAAATTCATTAAATACATTTAGGGAAGTAAATAAAAACAATTAAGAATTCAAGATCATAAATAGGAATTGAAATATCAATCAACAGCTTTTTTTTAATTTCGCGGGTTACCCTGGCGCTTCCCCCTTAAGGGAATGTTTTGTATGTGACTGCACAAGTTCATATGTCATGAGAAAATCGATGCGTTTTAATTTCTATGGAGTAGGTACAGTAGGTAGGTCTGCAAGGAAATGCTATTTTGAACCTGGGAGTCGTGTGTTCAATACGTGATAATCTTATCTGCTGAATTAATAAAACAATGATAATTTGCATTAGATTTTTAAACTTTTGATAACAGAGTATAAAAATACATAAAAAAACAGTTCAAGGTTTATGTATTTTAAGATACTTGTCTCGGTATAGGTATTAAGATATGTATTAAATAATATTGTTGATTGCTGTGATTTTTCTCAGATTAAATTTAAATAAAAAGTAGGACCAATTAAGGAATGGTTTAAAGGACCAGATAGTTCTACTTTTAAAATGATTTATTTAAATACTAGCTCCCCGGCGAACTTCGTACCGCCGCAGAATCTTTTTTTTTTCTTTTGGGAACTATACAAACCTTGTTCTGACAATAACAAACACAAAAAAAAAGAATGATCCAAGTTAGTGCAGTCGATCGGAAGTTATGCGCGTAGGTACATACATTTCGGTGATTCATTTTTATTTATATAGATTAAAGATAAATTTATGTTCGTTAAAATCTTTTGGTCGCAATAGTTTATAAACTATTGCGACCAAAAGATTTTCAAAAGAGAAACCAAAACTTTTTAGAATAATATATAAATATATTATTCTAAAAAGTTTTTACTGACGATTTATATTATCGTTGATTAATGAGTACCATTCTTATTGATTACATTATTATCTATCCAATAAAAATGTAACTCTTATAAGTTACAAGTAACAATGAAAAACAGTAAACAGAAACTAAAACTAACATATACTAATTGATAAAAAAGTGGGTCACTATTTCATATCGACAGTTTAATGGACTAAACTAATTAAAAATAAAATAAAGATGTCAGATAAATGAAGACACGTCAAAGGAAGTTTAGCAGTGGCAATGGGCTGGCCATGTCTGTCGGACGACCGACGAAAGGTGGAGCAAACGAGTCCTGGGGGCCTACTCCGAAGTGCAAAGTGCGAATGTTCTGATCGGACCGACACAATATGGCCGAACCGAATATTATTGAAAAATGCGAAAAAAGTTCGGATCGGCTCAGTTGGGTCGGGACCATAGTCAATATTCGGAAGAGTGTAGGAGTGTAGGATCGGAACCGACCGAACCAAATAGTAACTTCGTAGCAGGAAACGGCCGAACATTCGGCCGATACTACTTCGGAGTAGACCCCCTGGAGTTGACACCGCGTATCGGCAAGCGTAATGTGGAACGCTCCCCATGTTGTGGGACAAACTGGATGCGGGAAGCGGAGACGGCTAAGTTGAAATGGAAACTTAGACGTGGTCATAATATTTTTGGAATAAGTACCTAGATTACAGCAAACATCCAAATGTCTACAAATTATCATCTCCACAATAATAGAAAACTAAACACACTTTCTAGTGGCACAGTTAGACTTTCTTGCACCAAACAGTTCCGTAATAATATACTTGGTACGTGTTCAAGATTAAATTAGTTTATAAATAAAAGTTTTCTGATGCAAGGCACGTGGGCGTTGCAGTCAGCATTCATACGAAAGAATTGTGCAGACCGATCGACGCGGGCGCCACTGACAAGCAACATTACAAAGATCTATGTAAGTATAGTACACCACAGACTACCTACAGTGTGTCTCTCCGTCCCCCTTTTAATCCATCCAAAGGTTGTCTTTAAAAGCACTTAGCGATAAGACCGCCCATTGTAAAATTTCTATATTTATGTCTGTACTTTATAATTATGGCGTACATGATAAAGAGTATTCTATTGTATTCATTCCATTCGTCTATAGTAGTTCGGATGTTGGATCTACTCATGTGTACATTGTTTGGAACGCATGATAACTAGTAGTCAATGCTTTTCTCATATTTACAAATTCGTAGAATCCGGTCTTTGTTGAATACCCGATTAGTACACAAAATTGCTACGATAGTGCCTACTATGTATCCTGGGAATTAATTCTGTTGTCAACATGTTACATTCTGTTCATACAGATTAGAAACGGAGCAATCATATCTGTTTATTTATTTTTAAGGGAAAACAAACAGTAGTATACTTACTAAAAATAAATGGAAATAACTTATCAACTGCCCACTACATTTTCCACAAATTACAACTTAGATATTTATCAAAAGGACCACGAAAATATTTACTGGTCCTTCGATCATTGCAATGAATTCTGTGCCGAAATGTAAATGACGTAGTAATGGAACAGTAGCACGGAAGCATTCTTGAATGACTTATCCTAGGTCAAGCAATATTTTATTGACATGTTCCTAATATTTACCAAGGATTTGGCAGCAAGGTGCACATTACCGCAATCGAGTGGCGACGTAAACTTCATGCATAAATTCTGTATACACATTTCTGTTTTTAGTAGAGAACATAAACAAGGCATTTAATAAGACATAGTAAATAGTGGCTATAATATATAGGCTATTTGTGCACGCGGATGAGTAGACTTGGCCTAACACAAAGTTATACAGTGTAACCAAGGTTTTATGACTTAGGTCAGGAATTATGCAGACTAATTATAACTGAGACGTAGGGATTCTGTTGCAGACGATTGAATAATGCTCGAACACATGAACCAATAGAAGAGAACATTGAAGGTATTGTTGTGTCTGATTTGCTGAGGAACTTACAGAAGAGAGAGATTAATGACAAGAGTTCAGAACCCAAATTGCGTAACATTTTATCAATCACAATCTGAAGGATATTGCCAATCCATTGCTTCTTAATGTTCGAAAGATTTCTCTGCTCAACAACGTAAATAACGCAATGAATGTTGCTGAACTGTCGAAAGTGAAAGCCATTAGTGTGTTACGTAGTTACCCCCCAAGACCAAACAAAATAATAGTTCACTACGCTTCCTAATTTGGCTGTACCGTGGTTTTATGTGACCCTAACTACGGATGAATAAAAACTAGCAACCATAGTACTTTTTGTATGCCGTGTAATGCATATAACAAACACAAAACTCTCGTTCAATCTTCTCATCTTATCTATGTTCGTGCAAAGAAGCTTTGATGTGATGCATTCCGAGCACCAATGCTATAGTTTAATAGACTCTAGGAATTTGCGAATAATGTCCAGTCTAACTCAGGAACGCAGTTAAATTAAGCTGAACCACTAACTACCGGTCTAGACAACCTTGAAGTGCGTATTAATAGTTAGGTGCATTGCATGTTTGCTTATAATTTTGTGTTTAGATCGCATCAAATTCCTCTTTGAATTGCTTCTTGTCGACAGACGTGTACTGTAAGAGATACTGATACTGAACATTTTATAAGGACTGGATAGTATTGAACGGGTATTACGTTATAATAATACCATCAGCCAATTAGGTCCTGCAGGACACAGGACAAAACCTCTTCTCATACATAGAAGACACGAGCATTTATCCTACTAATATTAAAAACGCGAAAGTTTGTAAGGATGGATGGATGGATGTTTGTTACTCTTTCACGCAAAAACTACTGAACGGGAACGGGATCGAAACTTATGCGAGTGAAACCGCGGGGCGCTGCTAGTTGACTATAAGTCCAGTATCTTCATGATGTTTACTTTTTGATGTCAGTTATGTCTAAGATTATATCGGAAAATATCAAAATACATATGAATTGAAAAATTCACAATGGTACTTGTCTGGATTCACGTTATAACTACATTTAAAGTTGTCAGTGTTCAAGCCTACGATAACGACTAAGGATACTGTCGCATTAAAGATTAGGTCTTTAATGCGACAGTATCCTAAGTCGTAGTAAAAGTAGTAGTAGTCATAATAAGTGGTATAATCATGGCAAGTGGCAAACCACTTTGTTTAATCCTATAACGATTGTACAACATTTTATTGAATCCCTACTGATAGTGTATACATCCACGATGTCCTAGTATAATCTATCGCAGACAAGTGGCCGATAGCTCAAGTGGTCCTCGAGTCCACTATCAGATAATCCTTACTGTCATGCATTCAAATACTATGGTAACTTATATCTATTGTGTCATAAATAGCTGCACCCTTATTGCGTAACATCTGAATCATTTTGAAGGATATTGCACACTAACATTAATAAAAAGGCGCAAGTTTGTGTGTGTGTGTTTGTATGTTTGTTACTTCTTCACGCTCAAACGGCTGGACCAATTTTGATGAAAATTGACACATTGATAGTTTATAACCAGGATTAACACATAGGATACATTTTATCCCGATATTACCACAGGATCGAAACTTATGCGGATGAAGCCGCGGGGCACAGCTAGTTACTTCATATATTCGAAAAAATTGTCTGCTCAACAAAGTAAATAACGCAATGAATGTTGTTGAACTGTCAAAATGAAAGCGATTGATAGGTACTATTAGTGTGTTACGGAATCACCCCGATGAGTTGTGATATTTTTTTTTTATTGGTGTCGATATGGGCATTGGAATAATACAACTAAATTAATTTTTTAAAGGAGACCAAAACACTTGTAAAGAAAAGAAAATAATAATCGTGATGAGAAAACTAAAATAAAACAATTTCTATCTTGTGTTGTGCTAAACTAATCGGTCTCTAGTAGATTCTTCGGTTCGTTTAATTTAATTAATTCGATTTATTGCTTGCAATTTCTTCTCGCAACATGACAACTAAGTACTTACAATAAAACCGTTTTCTTATTTAGTCACTATTTAATTTTCTCTCGAAGTATCAAGAAAGTCTAATTCTAATGAATCATTGTAACAATGTTTAAATATAATTTTATTATTTATCAAGTACTCTTTTTATATACTTGTACATATTATTAATAGTATTGTAAGACTGTTAGCTTTTTAAATTATGTAAATATTTCATAAATTCATAGGTATCCTAATAAACAAAGAGATCAAGTAGGTTAATTTAATTAGTCAGGTAGTCTACCACAATTTCATCCACACTTACTAAGCAACTTCCGCCAAGATTATTTGACATCATTTTCCGGTGTTAAACCGAAAGGATGATTACTTACTGTTACTAAACATTTTCCCTGTAAATGGGTTTTTATTCATAATTTCGTTGATGAGTGGGTTTTCATTGTCTGCAAGTGGGAAAACCTGAAAGTATATCCTTGTCGTTGTCCCAATATTGTTACAGGTACATTCATAAAATCGGTTTTCCTAAGTGTCATATTATATTGTTTACTATATTTAGGCAGATGCTAAGCAGTATGTCATCCTCGATGACAAATAGGGAATCGTACGAAATATACAAGAAAGTGTATCCTTGTCGTTGTCTCAATATTGTTACAGATACATTCGTAAAATCGGTTTTCCTAAGTGTCATATTATATTCTTTACTATATTTAGGCAGATGCTAAGCAGTATGTAATCCTGGATGACAAATAGGGAATCGTACGAAATATACAAGAAAGTGTATCCTTGTCGTTGTCTCAATATTGTTACAGGTACATTCGTAAAATCGGTTTTCCTAAGTGTCATATTATAATGTTTACCTATATTTAGACCGATGCTAAGCAATGGGTCATCCTGGATGACAAATAGGGAATCATACGAAATATACAAGAAAGTGTATCCTTGTCGTTGTCTCAATATTGTTACAGATACATTCGTAAAATCGGTTTTCCTAAGTGTCATATTATATTCTTTACTATATTTAGGCAGATGCTAAGCAGTATGTAATCCTGGATGACAAATAGGGAATCGTACGAAATATACAAGAAAGTGTATCCTTGTCGTTGTCTCAATATTGTTACAGGTACATTCGTAAAATCGGTTTTCCTAAGTGTCATATTATAATGTTTACCTATATTTAGACCGATGCTAAGCAATGGGTCATCCTGGATGACAAATAGGGAATCATACGAAATATACAAGAAAGTGTATCCTTGTCGTTGTCTCAATATTGTTACAGATACATTCGTAAAATCGGTTTTCCTAAGTGTCATATTATAATGTTTACCTATATTTAGGCCGATGCTAAGCAGTGTGTCATCCTGGATGACAAATAGGGAATATACAAGAATAGAAAAGCAATTTTCTTCTTCCATTTATATACCTACTAATTAAGTAATTTAAATTTCAAATGTATTTATTACTAGCTGCACCCCGCTGTTTCACCCGCATAGTTCCGACCCAGTGGGAAAATCGGGATAAAAAGTATCCTATGTGTTAATCCTGGTTATAAACTATCTGGGTGCCAAATTTCATACAAATCCGTTCGGTAGTTTTTGCGTGAAAGAGTAACAAACATCCATCCATCTATCCATCCATACAAACTTTCACATTTATAATATTAGTAGGATTAAAACAAGAACACGGACGATGTCGCGGCCAAAGGCTAGTTGCGTATAAAAGTGTAATTTCACTTCATATTCAAAGGTACACCCGGTGAGACTGGAAGCCGACCCCAGCATAGTTGGGAAAATGCTAGGCAGATGATGATTCAAGGACCAAAGAAGGCCTAGAAGATTGAAGGCTACTCGCTCACCAATGGAGCGTCAGACACCCAGAAAGTGGTGGTTGTAATACGCACTGACCCTATCGCGTTACACGTGAGCCGTGAGGTGATACGCAAGTGTACGCGCGTGAAATTGATACAGTGCGGCGTTTCACAACGGCCCCAAGTGTAATCTTTCTTCAATGTTACACTATACTTGCATTACTTACTGGCAACATTAATTTAGTATCTATTGGTAGTAATTATGAAAGTTTTCCTAATAACTTTAAAAAAAAAATAGTTATGTTGCTTATAAAGAGTATTTATTCATTATTTATTATGTATACTTTTCTCATGAGGTGGATGAATAATATTCTACTTCCACTACCTACTTATAGTCATGAGTGTACCCACGGGTCAGTTTTTGTACAAATGCCTACCAAATGAATCGCCTAAACTACCACATTTTCCAGGCGATAATACAGGAAAGCGCGTAAGTAAAAAACTAAATACTTACTGAACTTTAGAAGTACTCGTTATTCTACATTAAATATTTATTTTAGTAGGTTGATAAGTTTTTCAACAATTTGTTATGGTTTACTTAATAGATTCTACTCACAAAAACAATTCTCACATTGAATAAATATGTCATTCGACTGAACGCTTAGCAACCGCGACAAGAAAAATAACGTGAACGATATTTTTCATGCACTTTCTGATAAACACAGTCGGTCACATCAGTGCATAACACATTATCGTAAACATGTTTTATAAATATCAAACAATTTCGAGCCAACGCATAAAAAACTGTAACCAGTTCATTTAAATATTTCTTAAACTACGCAAGTCTGTCGAGCAATGTTGACGACACGGTTGGCGCAGTGGCTGAGCGATTGACTGCAGCTGCGCTGCGTGTCGCGCGTTCGATTCCCGCACGGAACAAATATTTATATTGCCTGCAGGTAGTTGTTCCGGGTCTGGCTGTTTCAGTTTAAATGTTTGTTAACGCACCCGCGATACAGGAGTAATTTCTAGTGTAAGGAAAAGTTTATAAAAAAGAATTTTAAAAAAATGTTTTAATAAGCCTTACTTACAGCTTAGTTTAATTAGTTAAGTACGAGTACCTACGTAGGTATTACATTTGGAAAGGTCGCGTAGTACTCGCAACCGGCGAGCGTGTATCACAAGATTTACGAACGTAAACGAGGCAAAAGGATTATGTAAGTTGATTGTGGCTACCCCCATGGGAAGGTGTGACTTTTTATGTATATATGTACAGTCACGAGCACCAATATGTCAACACTCGGCAACTTTCAATTGCGATTTTTTCGTGATATAACGAATGCAACGTTGAAATATAACACATTACATAAACTTATGGGTTCGGAAATGCTTTGTTCGTAACAACATAGAATTTAATTAAAAAATAAAGGAGTAAATCGCTTTTGAATAAGGCCGAGTGTATACTTACTTTTGCTCGTGACTGTAGGTATTACGTACCTATCCCAAAAGGCTCTACGCATATTCTAAAATGTCGTGAAACCTAATTTACTTTTATATTTTTAGGTAAATATTTTTTGCACCCTGCATAATACTTTAAGTAGGTCATCATCATTCTCCTGGGGCTGCAGTCTCGACATTCATAGCGATCGCTTTACGACCGAATTCGGTCGCAAAGTCCTGTCACTCCATTCATTACACCTGTCAATCCAGGGGGTCTACTCCGAAGTGGTAAATTTATCGGATCGGCCGAATGTTTGGCCATTTCCTACTACGAAGTTACTATTTGGTTCGGTCGGTCGCGACCTAACAGTCCCATCCGACTGAACTTCATTTTGACATTTGTTGTATCGTAAACCCTACTCTGAACGAGAAAAGACCTACCGATAATTTGATTTTGACAAGAGTTACAGCGTCAAATTAATGTCAAAATACACGACAACAAAATAGCTATCGTTTGAGTATCGTAAGTATCGAATTTAATGAATAATTACAATTTTATTGAGTTTTATGTTTGTTTATAGTTTTAAAGTGAATGTGTCATACTTGAAATTGTAGCGAAATGGCAGCACGTATGTTTTTGGTGGAAGAGGCTCTGCGAGAAGAGCGTTTGGAGCGGAGAAGGACTCGCAGACGACTTCGTGACTCCTTCGATAGCAACTTAGTGCCCGACCAATAATTACACTCAGTCGATCCCTTTTTGAGGAACTGTGCCAGGACATAGTTGCCCCTGTTACCCCGGAAGCATAATAGCCGTGCAGTTGAGCCTACTACAAAGGTGATTTGATACATAAAACGCTCCACCATTGAGCGCACATTTGGAATACTCAAGGGTCGGTGAAGGTGTCTCTTGGCAGCGAGGGAGCTGCACTACGATCCAGAAAGAGCAGGCAGAATAATATTGGCCTGCTGTGTTTTGCACAACATGTGCATAAGGGCCGGAGTGAGTGCCCCAGAGTTAACTCAAGAAGAGTTTCAATCTGAGAACTCCCAGCAGGTCATATACCAGCCTGTTACATCTGCCACAGAGGCTTTCAGAAGGGGACAAATACAGAGGGAAAGATTGATACAAATATTATAAAATAATACAATATATTTTTTTAAATCTATTTTAATGTCTTTTATTATTTATGCTTTTGAATTGGAGAACTCCCAACAAGTCACATATTAGCCAGCTACATCTGCCATAGATGCTTTGAGGAGACAAAGAGAGAGGGATAGAGGGAAAGACAAGACAATCATTAGAAAATAATGAGCAAAATTTATTTTTAACAATACTAAACCACTAGAACTAATCTTCACTTTGTTATAAGTAAAAATAATATAGCATTCAGCGTGGTGCAAATTTCTTCCCACAGTCGATGATTCAGCGTACGAACGTCGATGCTCAAGTTTCCATAAGCCAAATCTCGATGCTCTACACGGAAATTAAGGAGAGCATCAATTTGTGCCGCTGTCGGTCTGGACATGGTGACTTCTTCTTGCAGAATGTTTGTTCATAACTTTCATTTCCAAGCTTCCAAAACACGAACATGAGAAAACAATAAACCCAAGGGGCACTTTATCACGCGTAAAGTGAATAATATATGTAGTTTATAGTATATTTAGCTTGTTTTTGTATACATCTCATAACTTCACTTTAACACTTTACACTTCAGTCAGTACTTGATGATAAACGACCGAAATACGCTTATTGCTATAACGATAGAGACAGACGAGATTTGGTTTGAGTTTATACTTTTTCCAGCTTTTTTCTCAATTTTGCAATAGTAAAAATCTCAATCTATCCAATTGTTTGTTTACTTGTCAATCTTGTCATCCTCCTTTGACATTTATCGTTTTTCTTTTTTTTTTGACAATCGGCAATGCCATCTGCATGCCAGCTACAAATATATTGTTTTATAGAGAAATAGTACTATGTTCCTAGGTATAAATATTTAAATAAAAGCAAAGTTCAATTTTGTTACTATAAAAAATAATTTTACCCAGTAATTCAATAGTTTAATTGTATCGACATGAATAATAATGACTAATAAAAACATATCGATAAAACGTTCACCTCTGGCACTACATTTCGTTCGGTCCTACACTCTTCCGAATATTGACTATGGTTCCGACCCAACTGCGCCGATCCGAACTTTTTTCGTAGTAAGACAACAATATTCGGTTCGGCTATGTGTCGGTCGGATCCGATCATTCGAATGTGTCACTTCGGAGTAGACCTTAAGGACTTTGCGACCGAATTCGGTCGTAAAGCGATCGCTACGAATGTCGAGACTGCAGCCCATGCCCTTATCTTGTATTTGGAGTTGGTGCAACATACATTTTTCTTCCATACCATTCCATTGTCTATTTTAGCACTTCTTACTTCTATTAGCTATTCTTTATTATTAGATTGCGTACGCATCCGTTCAGCTACGTATTCCATACAAAATCGTTGTTTTCTATGGACAAAAGCTGAATAAGTGTAGTTAGTCCGTAAGTCGTCATCTCGTCCCTATCTATTGTAACCATAATATATTTTGATTAAATACGTAAGTATGTTTGATAATATACAAGGTGAAAATAAATGTATTATTAAAAATTCATGAACGGTTTCATTTGCATAAGAATAAAATTGGCACAAGGTACCTACAAAATAGAAATAGCCAATTTAAAGCTTAGCCATTATTTTTACTACATTATCCGTAGTTTTCATAGGATACCTACTTAAGTAGTTAAAAAAAATACAAATCTTATACGCATACATACAAAAACATAAAAATAAAACATTCATCGACCTAAGTTACTTAACTAGATCAGATGAGTTCAGGATAAAGCTCTGATTCTCTTCTTGCTGAGACGAACACCATTACAATAAATCTCATTAATAATTATACGTAATTAGACGAAGATAATTTACTTATCGTACATATCTAAAGCATGGCTGTTTATTATTATATGCCATAACAGACTCCTTTACCTAACAATTCAGCTTTAAAAAAAAGAAGAAAAAAAAAACAAGAATAATATTAGTAAACTTGACAGCTGTCAAAACTAAATGTTTGCTAATTCAAATATTTTTGTTCAAACAATTTAGGACGTTATGAATTAAGATTAGAATTTTAATTCGAATGGCATTGTAATTTATTCGAAGTCGATTACTTGCACAAAAACTCTATTACATAAATTAATTTTAATTTCATACGTTGCACGTAGTGTCAAGGCCAAAAGTAATTAAAGTAAAACCAGAAAATGAAGGTTTATGATTTTATAGAACACTTGAGTAGGTACCCCTCATAAGATATTTATTATTTTAGTAGTAGGTAATATAATGCAACTTTTTGTTTAAAATGTTTCAATTACAGGTGGTTAGCTTTTACTGTTATCTGATAGTTAAGTTTTTTTTACTCGAGGATTAATAACGATTATACATTATATCTACGTAGTTCATATTATTATTTACATTACGCTTATTTTTTTATTAAATATCCACATGGTACAAAAATATCCATATTTATTTCGCAAATACACTATTTCACATATTAATCTGCGAAATCAGAGCATAGTGTAGGTATTTGTCACTTTTTTTTAATGAGAATGATGTTATAGACATGTTTCAAAATAAGCCCGTATGCAATTTATTTTCTCGAATAAATTAAAAAGTTACGAATTTATCAAAATTAAAAAAGAATACAGAAGTTGCCTAAAATGGCTAAAATTTATTTAAATAATAGTGACTTACCGCTTAAAAACAATTGAAAACCCGACCGGACTCACTAGCACTAAACACTTCACTAAAGAAAATAAAAAAGAACAAACTTTTTAAAATTAAATTGGCGCTAAAACTTTTAAAAATCGAAGTAAATATTCAATATGGCGGAGCGCGCGTCCACGGCGGCGATACAACGCTGAATGATAACAGGTTGTGTTAGCGGCAGCGTAATTATATCAATGAGAGTCGAGCAGTTTTCTGAACGAGTCAGGTGTAGGAGTCAGTCACACTATCTATTCAATAGCTAAGTGCGTGATATCTTAGCACAATTTTGCTACATCATACGCGGTTGCAGTTCGACAGTAAACTAAATACCTAAGGAAAACTTACCGGCTACCTGGCCAGTCTGGTTTGGCGTATGTCGTTTAAAAAACAGTGTGCGTTTTTTTGTACAGTTCGAAAACCTTTCGGTCAGTCCAAAGTTAAGGTTTCCAATTTTTAAGGCATGCAAGATTTGTTGCCGTTTCAATAAATAAATCAACGATCAACTCTGAACCAAAACTACTAAATGAGGCATAAATACGTCTGATCTTACTTTTCTTTTCTTTGTCTGCATATAACATAAATATTAGCCAAAACTTTACTTGTCGGCGTTTGGGATAACCATCGTTACTAAAACTAAAATAGATATTATCTATATTTACTAATAATAATATTATCGGATATTTTTAAAGGATATGTTTGTTTGTTTGTATTTAGGGGGTAATGTCCGGAACTACCAGTCGTATTTGAAAAAATCTGACTGCATTTGATAGCCCAATTCTTGAGGAAGGCTATAAGCTATTTAACATCAAAGTCAAGCTCAAAGCATTTATTTCAATTAACACATTTACAAGCACTTTTGAATTGTCAAAATTAAATAGTCGGTCAGTTAGTCAGAAAGTTGAAGCTAGTTGCCCATTCCAAAACGTAGATCTCTATGGAGAAGAACGGGCAAGAAACTCCAATCACACTACAACCCTTAGGAGTCGATAAAAAATAAGTCAGAAATAAAGCTACGCGAAAACGAAGTAGTAGCTCAGGCAGGCGATTCGATGCGATGGGGTACATAGTTGCGAGCAAAAACTATGCACACACAAAAAAATATCAGCTACGTAACAAATGTTAAGATTAGGTACCGGGAATTCCGGATTCCCGTGCGTGAATCGGAACGAAACTTTATAAAATGGATTTTAACGTTGAAATAATATAGTTTGTTGCCAGAAAAGACTCTAATGTGTTTACTGTTTTTTAATTAAAGATTAAGTGTCCTTGTTAGCGACCAACTATATTATTTTAAAGTACAAATCCATTTTAAAGTTTCGTCCCGATTCACCCCTGCATCCATATTTACCCCGTTTTACCGGTACACTTATTTCTAAAGCATACAAGATGGCAGGGACATCGACGAGCAAACTGTAACCATGGATTCAACGCATGAGTTTAGAGCCCATAGCGTCGAAATTTTTCGTCGGTAAAAAATATTGCTGTTCCATACATTTTGACCGCGTAGGTACCTATTGCACTTTTCTATGAAACAGAAGATTTTTTTTTTTTTTGACGACGAAAATTTCGATGCTATGAGGTCTAGTATCATGTGCTGAATTCATGGTTACAGTTTGCGCGTCAATGTCTCTTCCACCCTGTATTATAAACAGTCTATAAAATAAGTTACCTACATGCTAAGGAAAACCCCGATTAATGTCGATTAGGTAGTATTACCTCCTGCTAACTAAAGATAATAAGAGGATAATATAAACGCTAAGGAAAGTACGATTTTTACTGAAAAGTTTAAAGGGATATTATAATTAAATGCTGCTGTAATTATTCATTATCATCAATCAGCCTCATCCTCCCTTAGTTGATCCATTTGCGGTCTCTGCCTAAATAATTCTAAATGGAATAGTTATATAGGGTGGCAGGGACATCGATGAATTCAGCACATAATTCTAGAATAGAATAAACTTCATATTATACAGGGTTATTTGTAAAACACCAGCAACCTCTTAAGAGGTCATTGTAGGTACTCATCATTATGAACAACTTATACTATAGGACCAAACCTGAAATCGCGACAAAAAAAATCAGCTGGTCCCTACATTTTGACGAGTTATGCGAACATAAATGTAGGGAACAGCTGATTTTTTTTTCGCGATTTCAGTTTTGGTCCCATACTCAAAGTTGTTCATAATGATGAGTACAATGACCTCTTAAGAGGTTGCTGGTGTTTTACAAATAACTCTATATACACCATATAAATATTTAAATTTTACAAATGGTGACACAATGGGCGGTCTTATCGCTAAGAGCGATCTTTTAAAGAAAACCTTTAGACCTCCTAACGTAGAAATCTTTCGTCGGTTATCAAAAACACCCACCATACCACGGCTGTCACACACAGCTATAACTATGAGATTGTTAAGATTTAAATTAAATAAAAATAGGTCTTTGAGACCATTTTTAGGGTTCCGTAGCCAAATGGCAACGGAACCCTTATGGATTCGTCATGTCTGTCTGTCTGTCTGTCTGTCTGTCTGTCCGTCCGTATGTCACAGCCGCTTTTTTCCGAAACTATAGGAGCTATACTGTTGAAACTTGGTAAGTAGATGTATTCTGTGAACCGCATTAAGATTTTCACACAAAAATAGAAAAAAAACAATAAATTTTGGGGGTCCCCATACTTAGAACTGAAACTCAAAATTTTTTTTTTCATCAAACCCATACATGTGGGGTATCTATGGATAGGTCTTCAAAAATGATATTGAGGTTTCTAATATCATTTTTTTCTAAACTGAATAGTTTGCGCGAGAGACACTTCCAAAGTGGTAAAATGTGTGTCCCCCCCCCCCTGTAACTTCTAAAATAAGAGAATGATAAAACTAAAAAAAATATATGATGTACATTACCATATAAACTTCCACCGAAAATTGGTTTGAACGAGATCCAGTGAGTAGTTTTTTTTTAATACGTCATAAATCGTAACGTAACGGAACCCTTCATGGGCGAGTCCGACTCGCACTTGGCCGGTTTTTTTTTTTGCAACGTACATAAAATGACAATTGATTGCAATGGGTTTCATTTTTATACCCACGTACTTACATCGCGCTATTCACGTTGTTGAGCAGACGAATTTTTCAAGCATATGAAGCAATGGATTAGCTATATCATTCAAAACTCTCGAATTGTGATTGAAAGTGTGTTGTTACCTACGCAATTAGAGTGCAGGACGAAAATATCCTTTTCAGCTGTTCGGTAATCAGAAGCCGTTTACGTGAACGCAGGCAAGTAGAAAATCAATCAGAGAAAGGAAAAACAAACCCACTAAAATGACTCTAAAGACCAACTAACTAAACTACTTCTCGATATTTTCTTAGATCTGAAGAATTGATATTTTAGTCCTTTCAGTATAAAAGGATCAAATGTAATCATCATCATCATCATCAGCCTATAGCAGTCCACTGCTGGACATAGGCCTCTTCTACTTATTGCACAGCATTCAACTCGATTTTCGGCAACACTCATCCAGCTGCTACCAGTCATCCTGCGAAGATCGTCGCTCCAGCTAGCCTGAGGGCATCCTACCTTACGTTTACCAAATGTAAAAAACCAAAATTTATGTAGTAGACATACTTATTTATTGTGCGTTTGTTGTTTCACCGAAGTCATAATTAACTAAAAAAGTCTAACTTTAACTGTAGGTCGTCTGCAAACGAAAACATTGCAGGACAATAAAAACCTTTTCTAAACTTCAACTGAACCGTTTAGCGCATAGGTTCTCAACGTGGGCGATAACGCCCCCTGCAGGGCGTTTGAGACTTTCAGGGGGCAGTAGAAGACCCAGAGAAAATTATATTTTTTTAAATTTATTTTACCATTTATGTACACACATATATAAACAGACATTGAAAAACAGAACAGAAAAAATAGGTACAAAGGTGATGCTTGTTTCATAAGAAATCTCTTCCATCATACCTGAGATAGGACAATAGATACAGAGATGTAGACAGCGTGTGATAGAGCAAAGGAGACAAAAAATAATACATAGAATCAAAAATAAACAATTCACATAAAAACTAAACAAAAATTACGAGAATATACTAACATACATACAAATAAACATACATAAATACTTCTAAAATAAAATTATATATACTGTCTTACGACTATATAATATTACACGATTAAATACAATCGTGGCAATAGCTGTTTCAGATTCGCGACAGATGGTAAGTAAAAAACCGGCCAAGTGCGAGTCGGACTCGCCCATGAAGGGTTCCGTTACGTTACGATTTATGACGTATTAAAAAAAACTACTCACTAGATCTCGTTCAAACCAATTTTCGGTGGAAGTTTATATGGTAATGTACATCATATATATTTTTTAGTTTTATCATTCTCTTATTTTAGAAGTTACAGGGGGGACACACATTTTACCACTTTGGAAGTGTCTCTCGCGCAAACTATTCAGTTTAGAAAAAAATGATATTAGAAACCTCAATATCATTTTTGAAGACCTATCCATAGATACCCCACATGTATGGGTTTGATGAAAAAAAAAATTTTGAGTTTCAGTTCTAAGTATGGGGACCCCCAAAATTTATTGTTTTTTTTTCTATTTTTGTGTGAAAATCTTAATGCGGTTCACAGAATACATCTACTTACCAAGTTTCAACAGTATAGCTCTTATAGTTTCGGAAAAAAGCGGCTGTGACATACGGACGGACAGACAGACAGACAGACATGACGAATCCATAAGGGTTCCGTTGCCATTTGGCTACGGAACCCTAAAAAGTGGGCTCTAGAAAAAAAATATTCCCTTAGTAGGCGGTGGGCCAAAGAAGGTTGAGAACCTTTGGTACAGCGCTTCAACCCGTGGCATAAATAGGTACCTATTACACTGGGAAAACGGTGATGCAAGAAATGGACCATTTACCTCCAAAACTTAAGGAAAATGACTTGAGGAAAGAATAATAATACCTATGCTAATAAAACCAATACATGACATGCGCCGCCGCACCGTAGCTTAATTATATACCTACAAAATACAGGATAATCGTTTATCAAGAAAACGTTAGGAAAACGAAGAACACTTGTCTTATAGTAGGTACTTTAGACACGTGTCTAGCATTTTCCGACTGGTTAAGGTCAGCTTCCAATCTAACCAAAAGCGATTAACGACCAATATTTTATATGAAATTACTACTGCCTGACCTCCACATTCCGCAACTCCAATACTGGACACTCTAAGGCTAGATTTGTGGTGAAGCTTTCAGTATTCTGACATTCATAACCAAGAATGACAATAATTACAATGTGTTCTCAAAACCACGCATAGATGTTGTGTTGAGAATGGCCACATTGGTCATCCATGAATGGACTGACCGCGGTAAGCAAATCTGATACCTGTTTTCACTAACACAATTGTACATACTAACTAACGCGAAGTATTTAAATTTTGTGTTATCCACTCTTAGCGTTGAGCTGAGCTTTGAAAATTCAACAGTGCACTTTTTTAGCCTTGTGGCCGATGAGATTTTTACTAAGTAGATTCATTTAGGTGCCATCTGAAAGCCAATTTCCGTAATTCTATTCTATTTTTAATTATGGAAAGTAAAGCCGATGTCGACTATTCTGCCAAACCCGTAATTAAAAACGTTCAAAATCTACTCACAATGTCATCTCAGCGACAATCAATGTTAAAAACTTGTCAAAAATGTAAGGAAATTAGAGGTATTTTTGACAGATTGACACTGAGATCAAACTGTGAACGTTATTAAAATAACGAGAATTGCCCCTCAGGTGTAAGTGAGAACGGGTTGTAACTTCACAAGTTAATTGATAAAAGCTGCTAGATAACATTTCATTATCAATTTTTGATGCTGACAGACAGCGTCAAAAAAAACCTCAGAACAAAACGAAGAAGAAACAGAAGAACTAAATTGAAACTTCTGATCAGTTCGTTTGTCTCTATATTTTTACCCTGACTGTACCTTTAGTATGTAAACTGAAGACTACAAGCATGATTCAGCAAACCTATTACTTGAAAGTCTATAATTAAATAGTGCAGCCGCCATGGTTGTTTTGTAAAATCATAAAACAAAATGGCCCTGACGTCATTTTTCATGACATGGCGGTTATTGATTTCAAAACTGGTGCAATTTTGTTATGAAGTTTCTAGTGCAACGTTTTTATAGTGAAGTTAGATAAGGTAGGAGTGTTCGTGTGCCAAATGATAAATAATAATTGTTATAAATAATCGAAATAGATATAGCGAAGTTTTTTTTATATTTTGTCTCTTATCATGTTAGGTATAAACTATAAATAATAATTTTGTTTTCATTACTAAGTTTTTAGGGGTCCGTCCCAGAAATCTACACTAATACCTAATAAAATAAAGCTGTTTGTTTGAACGCTCTAATCTCTAGAACTACTGGTCGGATTTGAAAAATATTTTTTGTATTAGTTAGCCAAATTCTTGAAGGCTTTTTAACATCATGCTAGGACCCTTAGGAGCCGAGCAAAAAGAAAAACTCTGAATGAATTCTAAGCGAAAACGAAGTAATGGCGCGGGCAGGCGATGCGATGCGACGCGCGACGGGGTGGATAGAGGGAACAAGAAAAATCACGCGGAAGAAGTCGCGAGCAGAAGCTATTATTACTAAATTAATATAAGAAAAATAAAAATAGCTTCTCATTTTTCTTCATTAATAGTGACGTAAGTTCAGAACTAGTTGAAAAATCCCGGAAAAATAACATGAGTTGAGTAATCCATAAATACCCATACTCGTAAAGGTAAATATTAATTCCAGAACTTATATTAAGTAATCAATGCAGAATTACTAATTACGAAGATTTTAATTTTTCAGAGCTTCTATACCTAGAGATTTTATTAGAAATTTAATGCAATGATTTTTTTCTTTTTAAATATTAAAATGTTTAGTACGGAACCTATACTGGCTTGGCACCGTTTTAGCCATTCAACAGGATTCTTATCTACCAAGCATGCTCCCGCGAATACGTCACATAATGATAAGGTCTGATCATCTGATGCAATAAATTGGGTCTATATTAAGTATTAACTCGTCATTGAAGTTAATTAGGAAGTGATAATTTCGAACAAAAAGTTATACTTACTACATTTGGACACCGACATGACGACATTCAACTTTCGAATGCTCAAAAACAAGAAGAAAAATCAGCCAAGTGCAAGTCGGACTCGCTTACGAAGGGTTCCGTGCCACAAGGCAAAAAACCGAAAATAACACGTTTCTTGTATGAAGGCACGTTATATTCCTGCGGGCGGAGAGTAATGGGTAGCTCTCCGTCCGATCAGGACTAGGCCCGTGCCGGACGGCGTGTTCGTGTTCCACGCGCGCCTCAAAGAGATGTCAGCAAAGTGACGGGGCCCCACAGGGCCGAAGCCTGGCAGGGTAGCGGGAACATCCGAAAGGGTTTACCGCTGCCCTGGAACATAAAGGGCTAAGGAAGGAACACGGGTGGGTTTTAGTCAGTAAGAGTCTGACACTCCCTTCTGCTCCACCCAGAGCGGGAGGAGTCATTTGATGATTTCCCATCCTCAAAAAAAAAAAAAAGGCACCCTATATTTTTTATTACTTTATTTTATTTTTATTATAATTATTGCTTTAGCGGCAATAGAAATAAATACAAACTCTGTAAAAATTTCAACTGTCTAACTATTACGGGTCATGAGATACAGCCCGCTGACAGACAAATGGACGGACAGCGGAGGCTTAGTAATAAGGTTCCGTTGGTACCCTTTGGTTACGGAACCCTAACAAACAAAACAAAAACACACTAGTATTTTGGCCAGTATTATTATTAAGTTTTCCTTCCTTTGCAAGGCATCACAAATCACAAAAAAAATCACAAACACGGACGGCGTGTACGTGTTCCACGCGCGCCTCAAACAGATGTCAGCAAAGCGACGGGGCCCCATAGGGCCGAAGCCTGCCAGGGTAGCGGAAACATCCGAAAGGGTTTACCGCTGCCCTGGAACATAAAGGGCTAAGGAAGGAACACGGGTGGGTTTTAGTCAGTAAGAGTCTGACACTCCCTTCTGCTCCACCCAGAGCGGGAGGAGTCATTTGATGATTTCCCATCCTCAAAAAAAAAAAAAAAAAAGCATCACAAATAGTCACGTGACGCAATTTCCTGCAGCATCAAAAAAAGGAGAAAAAATCTGCCAGACCAGGACAAACCCACATAATCAAGGTCGGCATTAATCGAATCAACTTTCTCCATACGCACATCATAGCACGATGCAATGCGTGTTTAAGAAAAGTGAAACGAAGCGTTCGATGCACTTTAATATCGCACCGGCCAATCGGCCATGGCTATGACGACATAGTGCACGCGCACGCGCACCGAAAAAAATCGTACCTGTTGCATCATGTAGGTGCATTTAATCGGTTGTAATGACTGAAAGGGTGGCCAGAGATAGTTAAACCAAAACCGCATGCATATAAATACTGGAGTCTTCGATCAATGGGGGTAACCAGCTTACCAATGAGTACAGATGATTATTCCACTACTTAGCTTTATGATGCCCGTATAAGTAACAATTTCCCAGAAATAAGTGGTAAGATTAAAAGATTTTTATCATATGGCCAAATATCACTTTTCAGTTCACTTCAGTCTTCAGCCGGTCGATTCTGTCAAAATCTCACCGTGAAAACTCAAGTGAAGTGAGCTTGATGTCAGTTGTCACTAGTGTGTAGTATTGTGTGTGGCATTATTAGGAATGACAGCTCACTCCACGCTCACTTCACCTAAGTTTTCACGGTGAGATATAGTTACAGAATCACACTGCTGGTCGAAATTACCTGACTAAGCCTAGAACAATCAAAAAATGCGCATGCGACCTCCAGACTAATGAGACTATAGCATAACTTTAAGTGCTGACTGATTTTCTATGTGTAGTAGGTTAAAATCACGTCTTTAACTTCGTTTTTGTTCATAAATCATCATATTAGTTGACTCAGAAGACTTTATCTGTTAACTAAGAATGAGAACAGATTTTCTGTACTTGTTTCGAAAACTGCACTGTCATCATGCGTGTCATATTTTGGACAGTATTCTCGTCTCAATGAATGATGAATGACATAATTTTCAACGCTGATCTGAGAGCAGGTCAATGGGAACTACTTAATTATAACTGGCCATTTTTGGCCAATAGCCATAGGAAAATAATGTACACATCTATACTTACAAATAAATAAAATTGAAGTGTCTGTTTGTGATGTCAAAATAACAGCTTTTTACGAAATGCATAGAAAGTATATCGGTATTTTATAAAAACAATAAATTTTAAAATTTTGTATGTTTGTTCCTATGGGACTTTCACTGGCAGATAGCTGATGTTATGAGGAGTAACTACTACCTAGGCTTTCCGACATCCACGCGGGCGAATCCGCGAGCAGAAGCTAGTTAAGAACTAAAAATATCCTAGTATCCCTAGGCATTGGGTCCAATAGACCTGCATTATTTATAATAGACATCAGTTCCACAGGAAAGTCAGTGCAGTGGTGATGATGATGATGTGTCAGTGGCAGTCCCGCTATGTAAAATACTGGTATTCAGATCCAACCGGCTATGATGGAAGCCGACCCCAACATAGTTAGGAAAAGGCAGGCTGATGATCTGTTCATCTGTGCCAGATGAAGCATTCGGAAAGATACAAAAAATAACTAGATAACGACACAGTAGTTCATAGTGCTTATCTAATTATGCGAAAAAATACAATTACCCCCAGATGTCAATGTCAAGAACATATTGATTAAGAAATGTCAAGTCATTTGAAATGAATCTCGTTCTGTCCAGATTGTGCCACGTACAGACATACACGACTAGCATACATGTGTTTGTGTGTGTGTGCAGCTCGGTTCTTTAATTGGAGCAATTAATCTAAAAGATTTGCATTGATATGGGAAAAACAGAAACACGATATGTTATAATATCGTCACGTAATCTTGTAATCAAACTCAAACTCAAAGTATTTATTTCAATTAAACCAATTACAGGCACTTTTGAATTGTCAAGGGGTCGGTCAGTCAGAAAAATGAAGCTAGTTGCCCATTCCAAAGCGTAGGTACCTATGGAGAAGAACGGGCAAGAAACTCCATGGACACTCTTTTATATCAATATATGGTTACAAAGTATTGGTTACATCATTTATGTTATAAATTATGCATGTGAGAACGATGCAGAACGTTAAAAGCGTCCGTAATGAAAAGTTTAAAAAAATAAAAAAAAGTTAAATTAAAATAAGCCATTAAAATAAACCATGGCAGCAAAGAGATGACCAGTCCCTACTGACGGCGCCCGTTCACGAACATGACGCGTGGATCAGCACCATTCAGCTCAACCATTTTGAAGGGAACCAAATGATCCAACACACGCGCCACCATCAGCGAGACATTTGAGTGAGCATGACATACTCTCTGCTGCCAGGGCAAATTCAAGTCAGTGAAAGACGTACACAGTATATGGTAGCTTTATAGTATGTACATAGTACTCACACATGTGCTATACAATTATACAATACTAGGAGATTGAATTTATATAATGCAAAAAAGTATTTTAAAATCTTCAGCAGCTCCAACAGTATTTTCAAATGCTAATCAATTTATTTATGCGTCCTTATGGAGCAGGACCAGCGTTTAGCCAAGCATTTTTATCAGCGATGTAATCCCCTAATTTATAATATGCCTGGCTGCATAGTGTGCGTTTTATACAAGATTTAAATTTCGTTTCATTCTGTTCTATTATGTGGGGAGGTATTTTATTGTAACATTTTAAACAGTACCCCATGAAAGATGAGTCTACTTTAGCCAGCCTGAAACCTGGTTGAACTAATTGCTCCCTATTTCTAGTGGTATAATTATGTCTTTCACCTCTTTTACTAAAAAGATGTAGATTTTTCCTTACGTACATAATGTTTTCATAGATATATTGACAAGGTACCGTCATGATGTTAATATCTTTAAACAATTCTCTTAGAGAGTCACGCCTGCGGAGGCTATATATGGCTCTGATGGCTCTTTTCTGCAGAATAAAAATAGACTCGATGTCTGCAGCTCGTCCCCATAGTAAAATACCGTACGACATAATACTATGAAAGTAACTAAAATAGACTAGTCTCGCGGTATCAACATCAGTAAATTGGCGGATTTTTCTCACAGCATACGCTGCTGAACTTAGTCGTCCTGCAAGGGATGTTAAATGAGGACCCCATTGAAGCCTTGAGTCGAGCGTGATCCCCAGGAAAACCGTTTCATCGACGAATTCTAGTTTCTCTTGATTCAATTCTATCTCACAATGACTACTTTTGACATTTGGTAAAGAAAATCTTATGCACTTCGTTTTTTTCCCATTTAATACTAAATTATTAGCAGTGAACCAATTTTGGATCTGCAGTAGGGCGTTATTTACGTCGTCAAGATTTGATGCACGTCTATTAATTTTAAAAATCAAGGAAGTATCATCAGCAAATAACACCATCTGTGGTTGAGTTTTTAACAAATGGGGTACATCATTAATATATACTAAAAAGAGGAAAGGACCTAATATCGAGCCTTGTGGTACACCCATTTTTACTTTTAAACCGAGTGAATTGACACCATTTATTTGAACTTGCTGTTGTCTATCATTTAAATAAGATTTTACTAAACTGAGCGCAAGTTTTCCAAGTCCGTAATGCTCAAGTTTTAAAAGCAAGGTTTCATGGTCGACGCAATCAAAAGCCTTAGAGAGGTCACAAAAAATTCCTATGGCGTCTTGGGACTCTTCCCACGCCGTAAAAATGTGTTTTAATAAAGTTACACCGGCATCAGTAGTACAACGTCCCTTGGTGAAACCATACTGTTGGTCGTGCAATATTTTATTGGTGTTGAAATGATTGAGCATTTGGTTCAGCATCACCTTTTCAAACACCTTGCTGAAAACCGGTAACACGGATACCGGTCTATAATTATTAGTAACTTTACTGTCCCCCGATTTGAAAAGTGGTATCACCTTGCTGTATTTCATAAGATCCGGGAAGACTCCTTGATCCACACACAAGTTAAATATTAAAGCTAAGTACGGCGCTATAGTCTCAATAATGGAGGTACAAACTTTGATAGACATTCCCCATAGATCTTCGGTCAGTTTGATCTTGATTTGCTTGAAAGCTTTTATTACTATTGTGGGGTTTATATGCATGAATTTAAATTCAATCTGGCAGGATGAGACGTTTGCTCTTAATAAATAAATAGAACGTAAGGGCGAGGAATTTAAGATTTCAGTGGTTTTATGTGGGATACTGGTAAAGAAATTTACAAATTCATGAGCAACTTCTTTGTTAGTGCTTATGAGACCACGCGAAGTCTCTATTGTGAAATCATTATTATGTCTTTTATTCCGGTTAATTCGTCATTGATAATTTTCCAAACCGTCTTTATTTTATTATCGGCTGATTTGATCTTGTTGCTAATATAGAGGGCTTTAGCTACCTTGCAGGTATTTTTAAAAGTTTTAGAGTAGGTAGTAAAAAAAAATTATTATTATTATATTTATTAAAAGTTTCAGAGTTAATATAAGGCTTAAGGCCATACAGCTCAAACAATTTTTCCCTACTTTTCCTAATACCCTTAGTTGCCCAGTCACTGAACAAAAATCTTGGGCAAATAGTTTTGGTTTTCTTTTTTAAAGTATTATTGAACTCGGTGCGTACTACCGAAAAGAACCACTCATATAATTCATTTACATTGTTTTTAATATGGCCTGGTACATTTAACTTACTAATTAAGTTATTATTAAATCTATTTAGATTACTTGGTGTTATTTGTCTAGTTTGTATCAGAATTTTTTGTACTGGTGTATTGGATTTGAACACAACAGTTTGACCGCTGTGATCAGAAGGGAGATAATTTACTATGGCTTTATCTAAGTATTCGCAGCAACAAAAAACATTATCAATACATGTAGCAGAATTTTTAGTTATGCGGGTTGGTTCTGAAAATACATTTGACAAATTGAATGATTTAAAGAGACTTAATAATCGACTGCTATTTGAACTATTTTCTAGGATATTAATATTGAAGTCACCACAGATAATTAGCGATTTTTTACCAGTTCCAAGTTTTGCTAGAACATCTTCCATTACTGACTCAAATATGGAGTAGTTTTGATAATTAGGGGGTCTGTAAACGCACACTATAACATGCTTATCTAGCTCAACACAGGACAGTTCAATGTTATGTTCAACTGAAAGATCAACTATATCTGTACGAGTCTTAGTTTTAATAGAATTTTTAACTAAGATGAGTGAACCCCCACGCAGCATAGATTTCCGGTTAAAACAACTGCCCACACTATAATTTTCATAATTAAGTGTTAATTGACAATGACTACGGAAAGGGTCATATTTTTATATATATTATAAAGTTTCATATCGATACGACCTATTTCAATGTTCACCTCTACTATCTACAGCTACACGCATCAACGGCAGACGCAACTGCAACGATCGACAACGTGCCGCTCGTGTATTTGAGCACCGTACTCAAACACACCAGCGCAGCGGCACGTTGGCGACGACAGCCGCAGACGCGTTGACGGCTTCTTTTTTTTAAATTTATTTATCATTTATAAAAAAGAATACAGGATTATTCACAAAAAAATAGCAACCAAAAACCACTAAGGTTTAAACTTGTGCTATCACGAGTCTATCTCAATGTCAAACTATACAATGAAACATATAGTAAGTGTGCGTCATTGTCCATACAATTAATAACATCATTAGGTCTTTAAATACTGTGTGTGCAGTTCTCTAGTCTGCCGTTGACGCGTGGTGCTCGAGTGTATGCACACTAAGGACCAAAGAAAACTCTGTCGTCGACAATACATCGGTCACTATTACTTAAGGAAATAAAATAACTGAAATGTCACTCTACCTACTAATATATAACCAGGATCTAGCAATTACTATCAGAAATAGACAAATCATGCAAATCACTACTATACACTAAACAGTCTGCTAATCATAAAATTATATACATATTTTATATACACAAACGATTACTTGCAATAGTCTTAGTTAAAATTGCCTTGTAATGTTGTTATCTGTAAGGTTAGGTATGTCATTGACTCACGCGCACATGGCTTCTTTGTGAAAACACTCACTATCAAATATAGTAAGCAATTATGACATTTTTTACATACTGCGATACGGGCTCATGCGTGCAGCGTGCATGAGTTTTTTCCCAAAATAATCTTATCTACAACACTCATCATCATCTGCCTAGCCTTTTCCCAACTATGTTGGGGTCGGCTTCCAGTCTAACCGGATGCAGCTGCATACCAGGGGGTCTACTCCGAAGTAGTATCGGCCGAATGTTCGGCCGTTTCCTGCTACGAAGTTACTATTTGGTTCGGTCGGTTCTGATCCTACACTCCTACACTCTTTCGAATATTGACTATGGTCCCGATCCCGACCCAACTGTTCAGATCCGAACTTTTTTCGCATTTTTCAATAATATTCGGTTCGGCCATGTGTCGGTCTGATCCGAACATTCGCACTTTGCACTTCGGAGTAGGCCCCCAGTATTCTACATGGAGCGACTGCCTGTCTGATCTACACAACCCAGTTATTGGGTACCTAATACGATACCCCTTGGAAAAACTGGTTGTCAGAATTTCGGGCTTCTGACGACCTGTAACTATTGTCAATGATCCACGAATGACAGCCGGGAACAACTGCTTAACGTGCTTTTCGAGGCACAAAGTCATTTTTAACCGACTTCTAAAAAAGGAGGAGGTTCTCAATTCGGATGTTTGTATTTTCGCGCATAACTCCGTCGCTTGGCAATCGATTCGAAATTCTTTTTTTGTTAGAAAGGGTATACTTCCCAAATGGTCCCATAGAAATTTTATCAAAAACGGTTCAGTAGTTTGGTTTTTAAACCAAAATTACTGGTACAACTTAAAAGTGAAAAATAAAAACTTTTTTGCAAAAAAAAAACAACCGACTTCCAAAAACGACACTACAAAGTGAAAAAAACTTTAATTTCGGAAGTCGGTGGCAAATAACGAAAATGCGAACCCAAAGACACCGACTTCCGAAATTAAAGTTTTTTTCACTTTGTAGTGTCGTTTTTGGAAGTCGGTTATATTGCAAAAGGACAGATTGACCGGTATACCACGCGTCATGTTCGTGATCGGGCGCCGTCGCGTCGGTTGAGACTGGTCATCTCTGCCAGGTCGTCGCTGTCAGGGCTTATTTTATTTTTGAATTGTTTCATTTGTTTTTTTTTTACAGTATTCACACATATAGAAGCAACAAGAATAATGTACCCAGGATTTTGTAATAATATCTTGATTTAAAAGTCTGTCCTTGGAATTTCTTGCCAACTAGCTTCAACTTTCTGACTAACTGACCGTCTATTTAATTTTGACAATTCAAAAGTGCCTGTAAATGGTTTAATGTGAGTTTATAATCCACAGCTCTTCGTCCAGCGTATCAAAGGACCAAACATCAAGAAATAAAAGAGTACGACGTTACTTTTGGAAAGCAGCTTACCTTAATAAAGTTCCAGTCATGGACCAAAAGAAAACTTCTTTTCATTACTTATACTGGAGTGTATTATTATGATCTAGCTTCTGCCCGCGTGGATGCCGGAAAATATCACACACGATTACCGGGATAAAAAGTACCTACTTAAGACGAATAATTCTGTACTTAGTACATTGTTTTCATAATTCTAATGGATTACGCGGCGCATAGTTACATAAAACCTTAATGAATTATTCACAAAAACCTTCCTCATGAATCACTCCGGTGAAAACCCAATGGAAAACCGTTCGGAAGTTTTTGAGTTTATCGCGTTCCGACCGACGGGCAGACAATACACAATGTAGTAATCATAGATATAGGAAAGAAGATGTCTATGGTAGCAATAGAAATAATTACCATGTGTAATTCTGACATAATTATTCCGAGCCTGCGAGCGTGCCAGAGTAGTTACATTTCTTCCAAAAAAACAAAAGCTATTTACTTAAGGGTTGATTGTTCCATCGCCAGATAACTTTTATTCGAGGAATAAAATTGACGTTTGACAGTTTTAGTATGAAATAACTGTCAATATTTCAAAATTATTCTTCGAATAAAGTTATCAGATGATTGAAAAATCAGCCCTGAGGTAATTAAACTATTTTTCAATCGGCAGATAATTTTGTGTCGATTGATTGTGTGTTACGCAATTAGGGTGCCGGTCTGTGCGTGTCTCATCCTAGCCAACATACCTAAAGGCAAATCCCAAGTCAACATTCATTGTTTTTCTTAAGCGGTACTTTTTACAGCGATGACTTAACTTCTAAGGTATTGGCGCTATAATCTCATGGAGAGGGAAGGAAAAAACTGCATTTAAATACCTACCTATATTTAAATTAAAACTGTGCCGAAGAAAAACAATGAATAACAATCAGTCATGACTTTGCATGTCTTACTTAACCACCCACAACCTATATGACTTAACGCATTGTTATAGGTAGAAAAGTAAATCAGGACTCCGCTGTCTTATTGGAAAGACACGAGAAACAAGAGGAAAAGTACTACCATCGCATCTAGACAAAATAGCATACCTACTAAACTAGTACACTTTAAAGGACGCAAGCGCACAGCCTATGCAGTGGCCGCAATCTCTCCTCGTTACGCTGTCTATCCATCTATCAATCTAACATTCCCTCTACCACAGTGTAACTACTTACAGTTGGTTCATCGCTCATACATTTGACAGGAATGTCAAAATAAGAAATGTCAAAATATTCGAAGTGTTACAGATACTAAGGCAAGGTTACCATCTTCATTTTACCTATTGTGAATTAAAAACAATAGGAGCAGTGTCGATGTCAATCAAGTGAAATGAGTTATTATGTGCTACGATTTTTTTTATTTCAGCACTTTCAAGACAATTTGCCTTCCAAAGGAGGTTTAAAGGGTGTTAAAGTTTCTAAGGAAGAATCTTAAATCGCAGTCCAATTTTGAGGCAGTTGGGGAAATCTCAGCAGCCACAACCTACGTCCCCGATTGCTTTGCGAAACCGCTCCCGTTGAACCACTGAAAGAAGTTACTCTGTGGTACTCCAAAGAGGAGGTAATTTGCAATACAGGCTCTTATCCTATCATCCGATAGATTAGAGAGTTCGGGTGTGCGCACAATTGGACAATTGTCTGGTCGTTAAAGGCACTTCTTCCTATTCGTCACCGATAGCCGGGTCAGACGGTCATTCTAATATCGTATGAATAATGTACTTGCGAGCCAAGTGCATCGGAGTATTCTGCACTTTCGAAGACAATAATTACAACATCCTACAAGTACCAATATCCTACTAATATTATAAACGCGAAACTTTGTATGGATGGATGGATGTTTGTTACTCTTTCACGCAACGACTACACGAATTTGTATGAAATTTGGCACACAGATAGTTTATAACCAGGATTAACACATAGGATATCTATATTTTTATCCCGATTTTCCCACGGGATCGTAACATATGCGGGTAAAACTGCGGGGCGCAGCTAGTTTCATGTAAATAGGTAGTTTATCAATACTTTCAAGTTGTTATTTTATGCTAAATTAACTTCACATCTGTGAAAATATGTGAGTCATGTGAAGGAATTCTGTCGGTAAACAACGCAAGGTTATGTAAAGCTACTGGGCGATTACGAGTTAGAAGTTGGCGAAAATTTTGGAAAATATACGACCACTCATTACATATTGCACATCTCTGTACTCGAGCGCCCTATGGATAAACTGTACTAAACGTGCCGCCAATGCGGTGCGTGTTCAAAATAACAACGCTTTTAGGGCACTGTTGCGTCTGCCGCGATATTGCAGTGCATCTGCATCTGCTTAAAGAAAGAAAGAAAAAGTATTTATTGCGTTGTTGTTGTTGCGTTGTGTTTTTGTTTTTTTTTTGTGTTTTTATTGCTTCTCCGCTGTCGTGCGCAAAAAGAATGCGTCTTTTCTCGCCAGATTGCGGGGCAGTAGCAACAGCCTCTTGACAGTTATTGCTGATAGGCATGATCAAAGCCCCATTATGAGACATCTTATAAAAACCACCCTGTCTTTAGTATAAATATAAGTACTAACATAGTTTATAAGTTAAAAATTGTCTACTAACATCTAGAATTGTAAGTTTGTTGGATCTACTGTTGTCCGTGAAATAAAGATTACCTATTATTATTATTTCGTTTATTCATTTAACTGTCTTATTTTATTATATTTTTAAAAATTAGTATAAAAACAAAACAAAAAAAAAACATTTAAAAATATAAAAAAATAGTGATCCACCGGTGTCGGGAGCAGGGTCCAAGCTACCGGTGGTTAGGGGTCCAGAGATAGAAACTTCTTCACAATGCGAGCCGTATCGAGGAGTACTGCCTTCTGAATCAGGCCCTTGATCCAACCGCCTAACGAGAGCCTCGATAGATGTTGATCGAGGCTGTCGGCCATCAGGCCATTGGCCGATACGACATTATTATTATTATTACGGACTGGTGGGGTAGCACAGAATTAGGTTCGAAGACCGTTTGTATCGCGATAGACATCATGTTATACCTACCGTCGACTTCATGCCACTCCGGACTGGGACCGAATAAAAATATCAAGGAATAATTTATGACACGAAAAGGCAAATCTTTGGATATCTACTGCCTGCAAAATAGTTAGTAACGAGTTGAGTAACAGCGTGCGTTACGAAACTAGAACAAGTGTATTTTAGTCAGCCCTACAAACAAATATCCAATATTTTGTTCTACAGCTATTGTTGACGACTTGCAAACGATCGGAGATAAAATTGTTATTTTAGGTCGCGTTTTTACTTGTTTCTTAGGAGAAGTCCATACTTAATAGGTACTATTATGTACGGAAAGTAACTCTGTCTGTTACCTTTTTGTCACGCCTAAACCAGTGAACCGATCGTTATGAAATTTGACTCATAGCTATTCAGGGTCCTAAGTAGGTTACGACCCAGTAGATCCCGTCATCGCGGCAGGCCCAGGCGAAGATGGCGGGATGAGCTGGGCTCCTTTGATAAAGACTAGTCCTTGGCAGCTCTGGACAGAGAGAGGTGGAAGGAGAATAGAGAGGCTTTTGCCCAGCAGTGGGACATTAACGGATAAACAAAAAAAAAACACGCAGTCGAAGTCCAGGGCAACAGTCCCACAATACATCCCCACATAAATTCACGCCTTCTTTCCATAGGGGTGGCAGAAACAACAGAACGCCTGCTGCTACGATCTGAAGGCCAATTCACGTAATTTAAAACGTTCAAAATCTAGTCGCAGTGTCATTTCGGCGACAAATGTCCAAAACTTGTCAAAATGTAGGGAAATCAGAGGTATTTTTGACAGATTGAGACAGATCAGACTGTGAACTTTCAGCCTTCTGTTAATGAGGGTTATAAAAGTATGTTGTGTAATCCAGGACATGGTCTATCTAAGTGGTAGATTTCATCTTACAAAAATCCGTTTTGTGTGACTTTGACTTATTAGCAAACATGCAATCTTCTCTACAAACTTTCGAATTGGAAGACAGACAAGGATGTTCTGAATGCGAAATATTGAAAGGGCTTTGACCAGCATTGAACTGCAGATTCCATAGCAATTTATTATGATTAAACTATGATGAGCAGACGATAATAATATGGATGATTCAATAGTTCTTGATGTGAGCTCCGATGCTATCGTAATTCTAATTATAACCTACAAACTTATCTTGTCCTTTTATATGTGACACAATCGATGAATGTTATCGGGTTATTGGTTCTGCCATGATGCATATTTACGTTAAGAAAAAGGATAAGGCTTATCTGACATATTGATGAGCTATCAGAATCTCTTGACTTTCGATAGGGTCATTCAGATGGTATCAATGTTGACGTAAACTACCTACAGACGAGGCCAGTAGGACAGGCGGTCTTGTTTATTATATCTACTAGCTTCGTCCGCGTGAAATTTCTTGTTACACCCCCCCCCCCCCCCCCCGTCGCATCGCATCGCATCATTTGCCCGGGCTATTACTTCATTTTCGGTTAGCGTTCTTTCGGACTTTGCTCGGCTCCAAAGAGCCTTTTTTTTTGTTGCGCTGTGGAAATCCTCATCGACTTCCTCCATCATGGGGGTGACAGAGGGATATACCATACACCATACCATACCATACATACCATACCATAGTCTGAAAGAGTCCACTCTTACTGGCTAAGGGACTACTCACACTTATTCAGCTCCATTCGCGTTTCGCTGAACGATTTTGGTCACACTTGTACAGTTCTGCTTCTATCAGCCGCGTACAGCGTCGTAAGAATGAGAAAAGCCGTCATACCGTGTTATCTCCGCTGAAACGCTTCTCTCGTCCTAAGCATCTGCCGCTGATCTTACGATGGTCATAGCATCCCATGACATCCCGACTCTGTTGTCTTCCTATAATGTACCCTAAAGCCACCTCCCCACTATAGGTCCATGCTGCTCCGTGAGGCCGAGCCGCTCGGCCGAGCCTCGTGAGTTCTTATAATGGAGACGCGTGGCAAACAATAGCAAAAGCCTCACGAGACCGGGCCTCGCGAGACTTTGAAGCCGCGCGGCCTGTAGTGGGGACGCGCCTTAAGGAACCTGCTCACGCTGAAGTTTGAGTTTGGTGCCTCAAAGTTTCCAATTAAATATTACGTTGGAAATTAGGTACACACAATATATTATCCTCGTGTTTGTACCTACCTAGTAACCATATTGTTCGTTCATATTTGCAACAAGACCACAACTTGAGCACAAATAATGATCGTCTTTAGTCGACCTACCTCTGCGTGAATGAAACAGTCCATTGACTTACCACGTGATACAAAGCTAGATAGGAGTGCCTGATAATGAATGTATTTATTTACATCATCCTATATTATGTTCGGAATCAATAATAGATTTATAAATATTATACATTCTATTTGATGATTACAGAAGTATGTGCAAATATTATGTATTTCTTGTTTTAATGAATTATTTGTGTTATTATCTGTGCATGCTGTGCTTTTCTATAAATATTAGGGCACTTAGACTTAACTTTTCAATCTATGAATTGTAAAGTAACAGTGTACCTACTCATTGCTAAAAAGACTACTAATAAATAAAAAAAATATTATTATAATTATTTTTTAAATTATTTCTGGTTTTATTGTAAATAATAATGAGATATTTTGCCATGGTTTCATACATAAGGGCATTTGTGTTTAAAGAAAAATGACATTTTAATAAAAATAAGCTTGTACTTACAAAATTACTTAGATATTTAGTTAGGATCATGAATCAAGTTCATGATTTTGGCTTAACTATTTTGGTCCCAACAATAAACATTATCACAAACAGCTATCCATCAATTTGATCAATTATCAGTTTTGGTGTGCAAACCAACCAATATCACTTTACCTACTGAGAAAATCAACAAATTAATTGTGATGACAAAGTGACTCATAGTTCATACAATAACATCGCACGTAATATGTTAATGACAGAATGGGTTGTTTTTAAAATGAAATTATAACAATTTCATTTTAAAAACAACCCATATGCTGACACAAAAATCTCATGACCAATCAAAAAATCTACAAAGACAAAAAGTTGAATGACCCATTGAACAATAGACTTGTTTGTTAATTACCAAGAGTAATTGTGCAATTGCTACCTACCCGTTATCACATACAATACACAGAGTTTTAATAACGTACCGTTGAAAATATGCATGAACGAAACGGAAAAAAAAAATCAAAAAAACAAAAAAAAAAAATGGATGATGGATGGATGATTAAAATGGTTTCCTTTTTTAATATTCTTCAAGGTGATTCTGGTGCCTGCCCATTCAGCAATGTTTATCTGATCTAGTGTTACACCCAGGTACCCTCTGTGGGACTGTCAGTAGCAACAAGGCTTTGCTGGCCTTCCTTGAGGAGCTGGGGTAGATCGAATAATCGAAATTCATACCCATTTGCAAAATACGCGCATTGATGTGGAGTTGCAGACACCCGTATTACCTAGACTGATGTGCTGAACCATATCTTGTTTATTTTATATTTAAACTAGCTGACCCGGCAAACATTGTTTTGCCATAATTATAAATTATTTCTAGCTGCCCGGCGCTACTTCGTTCGCATGGTGTCCTACCCCCTACCCTACTCCTACCCTCCTAAACTACTTCTACCCTACTCCTACCCTATTCCTAACCTACTCCTACCCTACTCCAACCCTACTCCTAACCTACTCTTACACTACTCCTACCCTAATCCTACCCTACTCCTACTCTACTTCTAGCCTACTCCTACACTATTCAATACCCTTAATTTAATATGTGCTTCAATTCGAGTGGACCCGAGTCTACCATACATGTTTGACAGGAAAGTAGGAAGAACAATTTATACGGGAAAATGAAATGGTTGTTTATACTATCTTCCTAGCAATTTTTCCATATTTTCTCACCGTTTAAACCTTCCCTGGACTACGACAAACATTTCAAAACCAAAATCAGCTAAATTGGCCCAGCTGTTCTCGAGTTTTAGCGATACAAACGAACAGCAATTGATTTTTATATATCTATACTATCTATAGCAATCGGAAGTATTGTAATTACAGGTGGGTAGGAAGCTTCTGCTTTGTTAGATTAGGTAATAAAGATCCTCAATTTCCAAAACTGTTCTGGTAAGTTCAGGTCAGTAGCTGTTTCAGGTTAAACAGTATTCAACTCATATAAGAAAATATGTGACCAAATAAAAGTAAAAGAAAGCCTTTGTACAGATTTTCTGATATAAACTAAAGTTACCCCACTACTGCTTCTATCAGACCACAGAGAATGTAACCTTTTTGTCAGACTGGACAATAAATGAAAAATTAACGGTAATTCCAGCATGACATGCTAAATTGTGGGCGTTTCTGTTAGAAATCTTGTCACGCTTTCCAGACATTTAAGTTTAACTTACTTAAGCCCTAAGGCTATTAGCCTAACAAAACTGTTCCAGACATGCGGAATTTTTTAAAATTCTGTCTTTAATTGTTATTTTAGCAGCAAATAGATAAAAATTAAAGTTCTTTTGAGTCTCATCAAACTTACCCATACTGTGTCCCAGAACCAGCCGCCGTTATATTCTTGGCACCCTCTGTGTCAGTAGTATTCATTATTCTACATTCTAGTTTAGGAACATCAATTAATTACATTTTTCTTCCAAAAAAGCTACAAAAACAAACCAAAACAAAACCATCCGATCACGAACAGATGATGACATGACATTGACAGATGCCAGCTGTCGGTTGTATTCAAAATTCTCACTTGCAAAGGTATCATTGTAAACAGCCTGCCAATCGAGTTTTTTCGATATTTTAGTCTTTTGATAACAAAAATCTTTCATCCCGTACCGCTTGGAAATCAGAACATTATTGATAGTAAGCATTTTCAGGATATTAACGGATAAAACACAGAAACAATGATTGATTGTGCATAAACTATTATATTATACAATATTATCATGATTGCTTAATTTTATTGAGGTAACTCGAATGAGGCAATTTTATGAAGACCATCACATTTCCTTATAAAATAATAACAATTATATAAGTAATGTAAAGTAACAAAACAGATCTTTATAAACTTAACAGATACATAGAACTATGTCAAGGGTCGCTTAGGTGCTTTCCTCTCTTTATTTAATTTATAAGCAGCAGACATCTTTTGCAAATTATCCTTGTGCACTTTATCATGGTCAACTATTCTTTTGGGATAATCCTGCCCAATGATGCATCCTGCTGCAGTCTGAACACTTTTAGGCGCCTTCCAAGGCTCATAAATAAAAGCAGTAGGATATTTTTTCAATTCTGGCACATACTTCTTGATGTATAAACCTTCTTTATCTGTTTTTTTGCCAAAAGCTACAGGACTATAGACTCTAAAGAATTTATAGAAGAAGGCAGAAGCTGAGAGCCACATCCAGTTGCCAGCATTCAGAGACCAATCATAGTCTAGCAAGTAGTCTTCGAAAACTTTGGCCCCTTGTTCCCAGGATACCCATAAGTCTCCTCTTGTAAGGAAGCAAGCAACCATATGGCGAGCCAAGTGGTGTATCCAACCTTCTTGTTTAAGCTGTCTCATTATTGCATCAACAAATGGATATCCTGTCCTTCCTTCTGCCCAGGCTATCAAGTGTTCTTCATTTTTACCCCAAGGAATTTGGGTACAGACAGAATTTCCAACCATCTTATCAAAGTTTTCTGTGCCTGCTCCTGCTGTGTAGTAGAATTCCCTCCACATTAACTGACCCAGTAAAGACACTGGTGGCTCTGAGTGAGGCATGCCATTTAAAGCTTCCTTCAGCTTGTGGTAAAATAGCTTTGCTGATAAACATCCATGACTAATGTAAGGACTCAGAACAGTAGTGCTTGGTTCCAAGCTGTTAGGAGAAGAATTTGGCTTCTCGAATTTACACACCCATTGCCTCCGGGCCATATACATATTCAGTCTCCTTAGACCTTCAGTTTCACCTCCAGGGTATTTTAAAGGATTTAATCCAGATTCATCGATCTCTAGCTCATCAAGACTTGGAACATCATACTTTTTAGAATCTGCATCTGTAGGCTTACAATGATCAGAAATCTCTTTAATAATCTGAATACATTCTTTTACTTGCACATCTTGTACTAGTGAAAGAAACTTCTGGTAAGTTAGGGGAACACTGTTATTGTTCTTTTTCAATACACTGTGAACATCATAGACAGTGTGCTGGACCCTCCTGACAATGAAGATGTCTTTCTTCTCTGCAATGTCATCAATCACTTCATCTTGTTTGACATAGATTGGATCAATATCAACTTGGCAAGTTAAGTATTTCACTTGCCATTTATCAAATAGTTTAGGTAACTCTTCCACAGCATTCCCTCTTATAATGTAAAGGCGAGTATTCAGCTTTTTCAGGTTTATATCCAGATCTTGGAGGCTTTGTACTAAAAACCTTAGTCTGTTGTCACCAACCTTATTTTTTATATCAGGATCTATGAAGTATACTGGCCTTAAATGGTGTTTACGGTTTTCAGCCTAAAATAAAAATAATAGAAAGGTTATGTTATATTGTTCACACTTATCAACTACTAGCGTTGATTTAAAACTTATTACCTTAAGCAAATAGCATGAAAGCTCATCAAATAATAATCAAAAGAGTCGGGCCTTTCAGATCATAGTAGAACCTGCATTATAAAAAACTTACTTCGTTTATAGCATTACGTAGAGCAAGGTTGTCGTGAATTCGTAGATCTAACCGGAACCAATGAATAACAGATGGAACTTTAGACATATTGGCCGTATTTAATGTTAATGTTTGAGAAAAACATAAAAATACCAATCAACCCCCTAAAACGCGCGCAAAATTTTGACAATTGACAAACTCAAAAATGACAATGACATTGTGGTTCTCCGTTCAGGATTCAGTACAGTGGTTTTGTGTGTCGCCGTCGTTGTAGTGTTTTGACTGTCGAAATCTGTAGAAAACTATTTCCATTTTTTTAATGGATATATGGGATGGGAAAATAGTGAGAAGCAGTCAGAAAACAATGATAAAAATATAAATTTCTGAACGTTTACCTGTTGTCAGTTTGACTTTGTTTGACATTTGACACAGAGTTGTCATGGCAACAAAAAGCCATAGCACGGTTGGATAAAGTTGGATAATTTACTAGTTTTTCTAATCATTCGTGCATTTCATTGGGTGTAACGATTAAATATTGTTATCAGAACCAATCACAATGCTTTGGGATTAACTGTAAGTGTCAGTGGACAATGAAAACGTACTGTCTATTTAAATAAATAAAGTAAACATTAGATTAATTTATATTCAGTTAACAAATTAGATCATTATGACAGACTTTATTCGAAAATTATGTGTTTAGTCATGACTGTGTAGTGAAAGCTAGTAAATCGGCAAAGCGATGCTGCAACATGCCAAAAACTATCGAGTTGACAGTGGAAATAGATGTACAGAGGGTAAGTAACTTGCTTCCTTGAACTTTCTTCGTAACTAATAAGTCTTGATAGTGTAGCTCCAGTTAGTTCATGTACTTGATCATACTAAGTTTTGCATAGGCTAAAACCAATAGTTTTACACCAATAATAACTTGATGAAGCTCTACACAGAAGCTCTAATGCTCAATGTTTTGTTCATAGATATAATATAACCTTATATTTTATGTATCAGGTATCATGTCCAGGAGTGTGGTTATGTCAAGATGGCCGTGTTTCCCTCACCGTGTTTGCTCTCGGCACTAGCTACCAGACTTGCCTGTTGCCGCCCATATTCCCTCTCATGTTCAAAGATGTGTTCTACTTCCGGAAAAGATTTCAGGAATCTTGTGCGTTGAATAACATTTGCTGTTTGTTGAGTGAGTATTTTAAATCCTATTTTGAATTTCCTTGTCTTAGTACTACCTGCACTTCTACTAATATGTATAGGATAACTTCCATAATTAACTAAGACATTGCCAAGTAGCCAAGTGGAGCGAGGGAAGCTTGTAATAACACAAAATATTTCTATTACAGAAGAAGAAACAATATACTGTGAACTGGTGCAATGGTGTGATGGCTGTGCGTCTAGTGAATGTGGAATTCTTGCTCAATACCTTGGTGCACTCAATGATGTTCTCTTTCCACCCAACATGTGCTCGAATGATGGAGTAGATCTGCTCATGAGGAGGTCTAAAGAGTTCCCTGTAATAATTTTTAGTCAATTTTTTTTCTTCTTTGCTTTTCCTGGCTTTCCTATTAACCAGTGAACCCCACTTAGATTTATCATTGTTTCCTACTTTTTACATACTTACCCAACATTAAAGAAAATAACTCCTATACCATCTGTGTGAGCAAATCTGCATGATGGTAACTTAAGCTATTAAGCTTCTATTAGACAAAAATATTTCAGGGTTGCAATGTATTCCTGAAACCTAATTCCTTGGCCAAAAAACCAAATAAAGCCACTGCATATAGCAAAAGAACACAATCCCTGCAATTAGCAATCCAATAATCACAATGCACAATAAATATCTTGTTTGCCAAAGATTTCATTAATTAAAAATCTTTTTCAGGGTATTCTGTCCCCTAAAATCGAGATAGCGACGAAAGTGCGCATAGATGAGGTGTGGAGTCAACCGTGCAATGTGCCGTCAGCACTCAAAGTCAGCGCCTGTCATTGTTCTCCGCGCCAGCGGGATGACTTTAAGAAACAATCGGCGCAGGCGCAGCAGCAGCAGCAGGTCTGCCATACTGCGAGGTACCATAGGTGAGCTAGAACTTTAGTGAAAGATGGTTAATACCATGCCATGTATTTAATCGAACCTCAATTATTTCGATTTCCTAAATTTATACATATAACACTGTAATAAATATAATGAAATTCTCACTCTTTTTGTGAACCTAAAAAAATAGCCAAGCCAAGTAACTGCGACCTACTTGGTTGTAGCGATCGGTCGCCCCTGCCGCGGTACCGCTCGCTTCGCTCGCTCGGCTCGCGCGCGGTTATTCTCAGTTCTAACCTAACCCATTTGAAAATTAAAAAGGCTCCTTTATTTTAAAAAAGTTTGCATCATTAAAAGCCCAAAAAAATTAGGGTTAGGTTAAATATTTCCCTAATAATATTACCTACTTTCACATTAAGTACTAGGCGATCTTATTTTTTGGTTGTAATGCCTCTTGGCTGTTGCTCTTGTAAAAGTGGAGTGTAAAATGGCTTGTCTGACTTTGGATTGCAGTAGGTTCATTGTCATAAAAATGGCAAAGAAATATTGCGTGTGTAGTCGATTTCGTACCTAATTGCTTTACCAATTAACAGCAATACCCAGAAAATTTAAAATTGAGGACAGTTCGATAGTTTCAAACTGTTGCATAAACAAATAGAGATTGTCGTCTTATGACGTGTACCTACGTGCAATGCAAGCAGACAACCGTAAGGTGATAAACCAATGATATTCTAGTAAACAGATATGTTATGAGCGCGCAAATCGTGAAGACTAGAAAACGTCCTAATTGGGACGTATTGCCTTTAGTCTGTGTCGCGCACGTCTACGAGATAGACGGTGCGCGCTACTACGTAATTATCATCCAAAATGCCATCTTGTGTATATAAAAAGTGTACCAATTATGTTACCAAAGTTAATAAAACACAAGGGATCTCATACCACACAGAAGTACACAATATACTTCGATTTATTAATATATTTCAATTATTTTCCTAATATTCTGATATTTGGAGGTTAGAAAAAAGAAAGAGATGGAAAATACATTTTTTGTCGTAAGAACGACAAGGATGCGTGCACTCCGGACATAGAATAAAAGTACAGATGCGAATATTAGGCAGTAAAGTCATCTTTACAGCAGAGTTCTAGTTTCCCTTTTAATAACTTTTCTTTATCATTTTGTTTGATATATTTAATTATAAATTAAACAAAAAAACTATAATTGATAAGTATACAACAGTTTGCCTCCATTCCGCTCACGAAATAAAAAAGCTCTCTAAGAGACAGAAAACAAATAAATTAAATCTTTTCGAAGGTGTATGATTATTTTTACAATATATATATTTCTTTCTTCTTAAAACGTGTTTTATTTTTCACCTACCTACCTTTTAATTGTGTTTATTCGTTGCATAGGCACAAATCCCGAGTGCAAATTCTGTACACGCGGTTTGTACTTTCTGCCTAGTTAATTTGTTAGTCTATGATGCCAACGTGCTGTGATTGGTGGCCCGAATAATGTTTGTTTACATTCACGCGCAATTGACAACATCTAGCTGTCACCTTTTTTCTTATTGGTTTTTATCGAGCTATCCTTTTTCTATCCTTTTTACTTGTAGTGAAATGTAAAATGAATGAAAAGTGTGTATGTGTGTTGCCTCTCGGCGCGGAACACATTTTTCTGTTGTTTTGTAAGTGTATAACATATCTGTTTACTAGAATATCATTGTGATAAACCAATTACGAAATCGATTATACAGGACCTTCCCTAGGAGAGTCGTAATAGTGGAAAATTCTAACCCACTGAGAACTTTAGTGAGTGGTAGGTCTAGGAACTGTCATTAAAAAATAAAGAAAATGGTCAAAATGCCATTTTGTTTTATATGTTAGGTACTCGATGTGTGCTTCCTTCATTAAAGGTAGGTACTGTTTACTCATTTAAATTATAATTTCCAGAAACAAGTGCAAAACTGGAAGGACACCATCATTGACGAGGTCGAGGTCAAGGTCAGAATCAACCTGTTCAAGGTCATGTTGCAGCTTGACGCCGAAAGTCGTTGACCACAGTAACACCTGCCATTGTCCGAAGTATGTTGTTTATAAGAACAAATTAACAAAATCACCCTGGAGTGAAAGAAATTTTATTGACTAAACAAGATGGCGGCTTTAGTTCCGACTTTGGCCATGCGCCAAAGGATCCTTGTAGCATTGTATTAAAATATATTATGTTTTCTATACAAGCAAACATATTTTTAATACAACGCTTTAACGCTAGAAAATTTAAAGAAAAACAGACGCCAAAGACATTGTTTCCACAAACTGTGCGTTAGTGCCAAGTCCGAATTTCATGAGCACTGTAATATTATCAAATATCCACTAAAGTAAACTTGAGTAAAAGGGAAGAATTAGTTTTGAAAGTCATACACCGTAGCTATACCTACTAAAATTTATAATCTCAGGTAATTTTCGTTCCACCGCAATGCCACTCACTTAACTATTTACTTTACTGTTGAGCATTTTTGAGTGAACATTTCTAAAAGAGGTCTTATTTTTTTTTTGGTTGCAATAGAATTTGAACTTTGTCTTGTTTGACATTGTGTTTGTTGTTCCAAAACTTGATAATTATTTCATTCAAATAATTATTATCACTTTCTAGGCCTCACGCCAATTTATTTGGGGTCGGCGCAACATGTCTTCTTTTAAATACTTCTCCATTAGTCAATATTTCTCTGTTAGTTGTCATCTCGGTAGTCAACCCCTTTATAGCCATATCATCTTTCACACAGTCCATCCATCGTTTCTGACTTCAAATATAGCAATAAAAGTAGCTTATTTAACCGTATCTTTTTTCTTAGACCAAAGACATGCATGCCTCCGCCACGGCGCAAGCCACCAGGCCGTGCGCGTCGGTGTCGTGAGTTCTGTGTCTACAACGTGCACACAGAACCCTGGAAAATCAACCAATACTCGGGCCACGATTCTGAAATCGATGACAGGTGGTGAAGGGTAGGATTGTGGTAGAATTGTCGGATTAGGCAATAGTAGAAGTTTTAGTGCAACTGTTGATTATTAGTGCAATAATAGGAGGATGGTTGAGTTGTAGTGCAACTGTTGAGTATTAGTGCAATAATAGAAGGATTGTTGAGTTGTAGTGCAATTATAAGTTATAGTGCAATAATAGGAAGATTGTTGAGTTGTAGTGCAACTGTTGAGTAAGAATACAATAATAGGAAGATTGTTGAGTTGTAGTGCAACTGTTGAGTAAGAATACAATAATAGGAGGATTGTTGAGTTGTAGTGCAACTATTGAGTAATAGTGCAATAATAGGAGGATTGTTGAGTTGTATTGCAATTATAAGTTCTAGGAGGATTGTTGATTTGTAGTGCAACTGTTGAGTAATAGTGCAATAATAAAAATCGTTGTTTACAATAGTAGATTGGCTATTGGAAGATTAATGCAACCTTGTTAGTACGATGGTAGGAGGAAATCTGAGTAATAGTTCAACTGTTGGATTGTAGTGCAACTGTCGTATTGTGGTCTACAATAGTAGTTTGAGTAATCAAAGTTAAATGCATTATGCAACGTTGTTAGTACAATAGTAGGGGAATTTTTGAGTTGTAGTGCAACTGTAAAGTGGCAGTGCAAATGACTTGTAGTGTATTGTTGAGTTGAAGTGCAACTGTTTAATAGTGCAATAATACTAGGATTATTGAGTTATAGTGCAACTGTTGAGTAGTAGTACAATAATAGGAGTATTGTTGAGCTATAGCAAAAATCATCATTATCAGCCTATAGCTGTCCACTGCTGGACATAGGCCTCTCCTATTGCACGCCATTCAACTCGATTTTCGGCAACTCTCATCCAGCAAAGCAAAAATATTTAATTGTAATTTGATAAGCATAGGATTGTAGAGTCGTACTGCAGCTTTAGGTTGTTGTTTTTAGAAAGTACAATTTTCAAATTGAAATACAATAGTAGGAATTTTCATATTGAAGAAGTAGGTTGACTGAAAAACTAATCCGTATGTAACTTTCTAGATCGATGGACAGCACGGAAGAACCGTACGCCAACCATCTAGACGATAGTGCTGATGCGCCCAAGACTGTTATAGAAAGCCGTTACATCGAACACGACAAGTGCACAAACACCGGTACTAAGGAAAAGGAAAAAAAATGTTTCCAGCCTAAAATATCACCCTGTATCTGCGAGATTTGTAAGCGGTACCACGAGCTGTTTCATATGAAAACCAAAAGTGGATAAAAATAATGATCAAGAGTTTTGGACCAATATTGCAGTAAGTTTACCTACCTCGTCATACAAATAAATTAATATAAGTATTGTAGAACTATTTTAAAATCAATGTAACCTAAGGCTTTTACTTATCTAAAGTTTTGGTAAAATTAATATTTTGTTGGTATCATTAAGCATTAATTTAATGGACAACGCGAAAAGACAGGAAAAATTTTAGGAAGAGTACGTCAAAAGCCTAGCATATGTAATCATCGTTTCTAGAGTAGAGACAAATTCAATATTTTTCCAATCATGTGTCCTCTAATTCGGTAAATATGATGTCGTTAATCAAAATTGCGTTACGTTAAATATGAATTGTACAGAAATATCTAGTATTGTGTAAGTTTTGTTACAAAATACGTTGTGTTCAGTTAAAATAATTTATTCTTTTTATAATATATCATTTATTAAAATTATTATAAATCATTGTTATATATTTTTTGTAATAATTCGTTTATGAAATAGATGATCATGAAATAAAACTAATAAAATCATTAAATTACTATTATTTATTATTACATTATATATAGTTTTGACGCTAAGGTAACTTAAATATAATATTTAAAATTAAGTGATATGGCTTCACTTTAAAACTACTTTGACAAAAGGCTTAAATTAAAACCTCGTTGAACAAAACATCTACGATCACTTACAAGTTATTCAAATAAGCTACATTTTCTCGAACGATTTCTATGAACACAAAAACTTTCTTTTTCGCTTTTTTAGTGAACCGGGGTAACATGTATCAGTGGGTTTGGCTAATGTTAGTAGTAACTAATATTCATAATGAAACTTTTTCGATATATTTGTGTACGAGAAAAACCTACATGCTTCGTATAGAAACTCCAACATTCTCGCTGCAACGGGTATGTCTGCAATCATCCTACGATTCTCTTAGGTATACCTAATATGATGCTCAGAGATTTTCGACCTTCCCGTTTCTTGATATCTAAACTAGTCAAAATTTAACTAAGTCTGTATTTATTATGCATAGGTTTCTAAAGCTACTTTATGTACAGGGCTGTATAGTAACATTGCCATATACTAAAAATAACTGGTGGTATTGCCAGTATTTGCTGCTTATTTTACTTTTCTACTAATAAAGAGGTAGAGAAGAGAAAGCGATAAGTATCAAAGAGATAGATGTCCACATTTCTACAATGAAATGTAGGTAAATATAAAATTGACAAACTTTTTTAAGGTAATGGGATGAATAGAAACTGGACACTAAAGGAAGAAGACAAATTCCTGGTCTGGAAGCGTTCAAAACCGCGCGGCATTCTGTAGGGTACCTACTTACTCCACCAATAAAATCAGACAAATGTCATTCGCGAGAAACTGTCATACCTACTTTCACGAATGACAGTTGGTTAGGTAGGTACCTATAATACCTAATAATAATAATGAGTTTATTTATCTAATGTTGCAGTAGTACAGACGCCAGCACATCAAGCTACTGCAATCTGTCAAATTTCTTTAATACATTTTCAACTTTATCGCTAAAGCATTATGTTCAAGCTTGATTGGGAAAATTTGACAGTTTCGGGTAGCTTGATGTGCTGGCGTCTGGACAACCAGTCCCTGTCCTACAGTTTCAAGGCGTATGATACTTTAAATATTTAAACTAGTTAAGATTGAACATATCACAAACTCCGAACTTGTGACCACCTAGGTCCTATTCACCCCATTAAAAAGCTATTAATTATAGATCATAGATAGAATAAATCCTTAAAATAATAGATAAACCTATATGGACGGAAGACCTACAGTCAGCCTTTTTATTCAACTCGCAAGTCGAAATTACTCCTAATTATATAATTTTATTATGACAATTCATACTTTTGTACATTGTTCGACTTTTATTTTCCTTATTACAAATCATTCAAATATATTTAGCTAACAATCGCCCTAAGATTGAGCAATAACCATAGAACTTTATAATAGTATTATTTCATAATCTTTATTAAAATACTAATCTGGAAGATTTCTCTATTAATTTCTCTAGTAATTCAAAATAATTATTCATCAGCCAAATATCGCAAAGTCACATCATATTAAATCACCAATCAGACCAAAATTGGCTTAACCCTTTCTTAATCGCAACCCCAGTTTCTAAAAGCTACAAAGCTAGATCTTGTAAATCTGCTATGAATCTTATGTCAGCTTATCTGATTGATCAACCAATAACATAGCCAATAAACGATTTCCCAGCAGATATACTTTTTGAAATCGTAGAATCGCCCTCTCGCGTCAAAAGATGATCGCGTTTCGTTTTGACACCTTTGACACAAAATGTCGCAGAGACTTGTTAGTCATTCGTCATTATTATTGTGTGAGCTCGCTCTTCTCAGTATGGACACATTTTCGTACGACTTAGTACGGTGAGGGCAAATCTAACAATTAAAATCATTGCTCATAAGACTTTTAGAAATCGGCGGGTAGTCTCACATAAAATCAAACACCAGTCTCATTTTATTCAAGGAGTATTAACGCTAATCTTATGTCCTCTCCTCGAGGCGCGGTCTTTTCTCTTGGTGTACTTAGTACAGTCAGCAACAAACGCCACTAGACCTATGAAAGCAAACACTGCGTAGAATATAGCCAGAGAGATGAGGAACGTTTCTTCGCTCCACTCCCAAAGGTGGTTGGATCGAAGGTACTCGTAGTTGGAGAGTACTTGTGTTCCGTTTGGAGGAGGGCACGGCGATTGTACTATTATGTCTTGGTATCTGGGTATCTGTAAGAAAGAAAATAAAATGTTTAACAAAGTCTCATCTCAATGCTTCTGAGGGAGCTTGTCTATGGAATCATGGCATCGTTTTGCAACAATAAAGTTACGTTTTTTGGGAAAACCCCAAGTGATAACTGTTTTATTCCTTCAAAGAAAAACTCAATAATTATTTTTCTCGAACTGGGAATTGTTTTCAATCCGACATAACATTGTCTTCTTACGGGCCAGTAGGCTTACTGATTTAGTCACTCTCACTAATAAATCTTCATACTTATCCATTTTAAACATTTATTTATTATGTATTACTTACTTTAATTAAAACGGTTACGCCAATACCTTAAAACAACAAATACAATCTACATAATAAATCTCACCTGTTTATTAGGACACCGAACATCCTTACTAATGCTGTTCCTCAAAGCCACCTCACTAAGTTCCCTTCCCAATAGTTCCGGCAAGGTCCACCTAGATGGCGACACGTACTGCAGCCACGTGACGTAGTAAGGCAGGTCCCGTTCGTGTATCATCACGCCGTTGACGAGGGTGCTCAGTAGTAGACAGACCCCAGATATGACTGCCGCAGTCTTCTCCATTGGCACAAGGAATATCGTCGCTCGACATAACATTTGTATACTTATAAGATAGAGCACCATGTAACCTGAAATAAAAGATTGACTGGTGAGATTTTAATAAGAAGAAAGTATTTGGGAGAAAATCTTCTTGTCTATTGGCTTTCTGGTCTATTTGCGTTTTCTATAAAGAAATTAAAGAACACAAATACATTTGTCAAAGTGTAACCAGCGAGCTACTTGAAACATCGGTAGAAGATCAGATGGATCAAAATGTGTGTCGAATAAAAACATCGATCGTCTGCAGTCTGGCGTTGCGTTTGTCTAAACACTGCAAAAAAAATTGGCTTTATGGGGCGTACCAATACATTCCCTTTCACACTTCTTAGTTCAGCAAACAATCGTTTAGCTTTTGCAGCAGGATATGCTCCTGGACATAAGCTGTTAAAACATACGGTACCTAAGTATAAATAAAATCCGTCGAAGGACGCCGGCGACTGCGCGTACAGTCCACTCATGGCATAGCTTGGCACTAAGTATGCCAGCCAAGTCACTCCCGCCGACCAAAGCTCCAGAAATTGCTGGAAAACAAACAACACATTAAATACTTCGGGGCACCTTTTTGGGGGTTTATAGAAAGAAGAAACTACTTTTTTTGTGGTTTTCCAGCGTGGTACGGCACAATCAATAGCAAGCGCAGCCATGGGCTGGTAAGCGCAGCATAACGACAAGCGTTTCAGAGATCGCCATATAGCCAGGAGCCTCATCGACATTGCTGGGCTTGACTTACAATTAGGCTATGAGTACCAGCACCGAAAAAGGTTACCATTTAAAGAGGCAAACATGCTGCATCGGATTGCCGCCAGCGGTTGTGTAGTGCTTGCCCACAAGACCCAGTTACGCGAGACTTGGAGACTCCCAAGCAAGAGTTTGCATTTATGCATCGGGATGGCTCCGGCTGTTACTTGTAGTTCCACTAACGATCAATATGCATGGTGAACATTTTTCCGTGACCCTACAATATCGATGCGATCAGCAGAAGAAGTAGTTACATTATACTTACATCGAACAATATGAACACAGTTCTGGAGTACAGCCCCACAGCGATGTCCCTCTCCACGTGATGTCGCATCGAGCTCGCTTCCCTTGCGCTCAACCACAGAAGTATCGGCCAAACGGTGAGGCACATTACTGTGTAGTGGAAGCCTACTCTGTCGTTTTGTGCTAGCTGTGGATAAACAAAATGGGTGAACAAGTGAAGTCAAGCTTAATATGAACTGCAGTGCGATTCTGTAACCGTCTCACCGTGAATACTTAGGTGAAGTGAGCGTGGAGTGAGCTGTCAAGCTCACTCCACGCTATTTTTATAGAATCGATCGGCTAATGGAAAATGTTTGAGTAGTTTAAATAGGTACTAGCGAATTCACTACGATGAAGTAGGTCATGGTAGGCCAATTCTGCTGAAGTATCGATGATTGTTGGAGCCGACCTCTTGAGTGGAGACCGTACAAGTGGCAACTTTCCTGTTGTACCTGTCCAGTATTATCGATGATAATCCAGCCTTCCATTTATATAATTTCAGGAGTTTATCCGTAGCCCATCCATCACGTAGGTAACACCACAAAAAGACGATATATGGCAAAAAACAGATTAAAAATTCAAGATAATTTTACCTTAGGATCCGTAGCCGGCAGGTCCCAGAACACGGCGCCCGTGATCATTGACATGACAGCCGCTAGGAGAACTCGCGTTATCACGTTCGATACTGTCGTCGATTGTGTGAACAACAGGCTCTTTCTGTAGAAAAACAAAATAATATGGTTGAAAAATTGTGTGTGGTCCAATTTGACTTCCGTTTTCGTCAATAACAGTCCCAAGTATGCATTTCGTATTTACTATTCACGACAACGCAACATATTTAAACAAAAATACGGATTGTTTTTATACGTCAAAACTATACACGCATTTAGCACGACTTATATCTACGTATTATAGGAATGGATCGTTCGTGTTCGTCCATACGTATTGCACGATCAAATTCTTCTGAAACCACGCTCAAACTCTTTACTATATCGTTCCAAAAAGTCATTGCGTAGTCACGCAGTATCCCTTGAAACAAGTCCATATCACTAGAGACTCACTCAACGAGCGCCCCGGCCTGCGCGAGCACATTGGGCCGGCACAGCGGGGCCGGCAGCGGCACGGGCGGCGGCGGCTCGGGCGCCGCGTGCGCGCCCGCGAACACGTTGGCGAGCGCCGAGATGCGACCCGACGACTCTAACATCGCTGCGGCTGACAGGTCGTCTAGGGTTACCAGGTCCACTGTAAGTGCACGGGGGTATTAGTATTAGGATGGAAGTCCTATCACAGTATCTATGGTACGTACATCCAGACCTCAGATAGGGATGAACACGTTAGCAAGCGCTGTTAGACGAACCGTTGATCACCAGCAAGGTGGATTTAGTGTAGTGGCTTCAGTCCTTTGGTAAAAGGATGGCTAAAGCTGGCCAGGAGCAACAAAACAGAAATAAGGTGGAAGGTCTAGAGGGTGGATCCATAGTCTCTCGAAATAAACTTCAGAGCCCTTTTGTAAACAGTTGACAAGAAGAACACCTCTAATTGGATCCATTTATCAGCAAAGACAACTTCGAGCAATGTAAACGAATTAAATTCTAAAGTAGTAAGATCTATTCTAAAGTGGAACAATGTATGCAAACTAGGTGTACTTACGGTAATAATCCGAGGGGTTCTTGAAAGCTGGGCAGGGATAATCGATGGAGGCAAAATATGGCAACATATCCCTTCTGTACCCGCTAAACATTGTTCTACCGGCTGATATTAACACCACCTAAAACACCAAAGAAATGAAATAGAAGAAAAAAAATATATTTGAGTCCAATTTGGCTCAGGAAAAAAACTGACAAAACTCCCGAATTCACTCATCAACCCACCTTAGTAAGCATAGCAAAAATCTCATAAGTTGGTGGATGCAGCGACATGATGACAACTCTGCCTGTACTGGCCCAGTTCCTCAAATACTCCACCAGGAAGAAAGTGTCAAATATGTCCATCTCCTTCGTAGGTTGGTCCAGGATTAGTATGGCCATGTCCAGAAGGAGCTGACATGCTACATTCAGGCGTCGGATTTCAGAGCGAGTGAGTCGTCCTACGTTTGTGTCCCGGACTTGTTCGAGTCCTAGTTCTTCTATTAGCAGGTTTATCTGGAATGGTTTATAAGTTTTTATTATGGCTGCGATTATGCGGTGTGGTAATTTCGAAGCAATATTATGTACCTGTACCCGAAACTTTATTTATTTCTTGGAAGATTTAATTCAAAAAGTCCCAGGACCCGTTTTGATAGACAAGGAAAGAATAATAGATGTTCAGCATGGTACTTATTGGTAAAAAGTTGGCAAAGACGCAACTAAAATTTAAGAATCATGGTAGGTATATGTCTTAGATGCAAGATTTGCGTGTATTGGAGAATCTTCAAGAAAATCTTGACTTGATTTCTGATTGACAATGTACTAATACTACATACCCGATCCCTATCATCCATCTTGACCTGTCCGTTGTTTCTTGGTCTTCTCAACGCGGCGTGGAACCTCAGAGTATGGTCAACAGTCATGGCGGCACATAGTGACGTGTCCTTACGAACGTATGCGGCGACCTTTCGAAGCGTTGAGGAGGCGACCGGTTGACCGTTCAGGACTATGTCGCCTGTCAGTTTCTGGATGAAAAGATAGTAATGTGTGATTAAAATTGGTACCTTCTATGAAGTATCGAAGCTATCCGTTGCTAAAAAGAGATGGTGCTATTTATCTTGTAGGTATAACTCCGTCCTATATATAACTCCCTTCCGTCCAAATATTTTATCGAAACAGTGATGGCTCTAACGTCATGATAATTATGGGAATGAAATACTAGCCGTATGCCATTTACTTAGCTTCTTTAGTAGATATATGTATGGTTCTCAAGGTTTTTCTGATTCTAGACCACATTAATACATAATGTTTGATAGCCATCTACCATCTTGCCTTAATATAGGTATATTAAGGCAAGGTAAATTCGAGCACCCATTAGGTACAAAAGCTTTGATCGACATTGATCAGATATAACTTTTACAACCGCAAATATAAATATTTCCAAAATCATTGCTGTTGATACGTCTTGTAAAAACTGCAGTGGAAATGACTTGTAAACGAGATGCCACATTAGATACTAACTTCTGATGTGGCTGCACTTCAATTTACCATCAAAAAGTTTAAATATTAAAGTAAGCATTAATATGTACCTATATCAAGGAAAGATCGTATGAGTGAAAATCGCTCCATACCTTTCGTACTCCAGCTAAAACATCCAGTAGACCAGTAGCCTCGTGGTGCGAAGTTGCGAGAACAGCTAATATTTCTCCTGACTTCACTTCAAAGCTCAACCCAGACACCAGCAGGGTTGACTTGTTCTCGGGGGCCGTTATTTCTAAACTGTTTACCTGTAAAGCAAAATTAGATTTTCATAATTACCTATGGATCCTGATTTTAAATGACGAAGTTTGAGGTTTGAAAGACGAATAAAAATTCAGAAACAGACTGTATTTCAATTCTTATCTTTCGAACCTGTTTGGTTCAGTATATTGACTATTAGCTGGCGTTTAACACTGGAAGAAAAGTAGGTAGGTACTCACATAATAATTAGGGTAGATATACGCGGAATGTGTGTATCCGTCTAGATGGTCTCCCGGTCTTAGCGTGGAATGTTTCCTGGATTGTGCGATGGACATGTGACTGCCTGCCTTCGACATGCGACCGCCCAGGTGGGAAGGTGACATTAGGTAGCTGAAACAAAGTCAAATAGTTTTAAGTCTTTTTATTTTTATTCGTTATTTTGGAATCAGGATCACGATGTGTGTCAGATATGTGGCGATGATTCGACAAGAGTCTAAGTAACGAGAAATACCTAAGTACATTAGATATTTGTCGTTCGCTACTTTAACGGACTTATAAGACAGCTTTAACAAATCTAGGATTTGAAAACTGGCAGCAGCATCCCTCATACAAAAAACACCGTCAGTCTAGCATTGTTGTATTGTAACCACTAACTGGATAACCAGCCAGCAATCCAACATGTATACGTACTAATCCTTTCTTTTGGAAGAGCATTGTCAGCTTACATCTACCGTGTACTCCGTAGAACTTACCTTTGGTGGTCTCCATCAGGAACATAATCAGCGACGCTGTTTCTTCTATGGCTATAATGAGTGCGGTGTTGTGGCCGCGCATCTATGCCCAGCAGGTTGGCTTCACTGACTGATTTGTTTCGGGAGTTCGTCCACTGACCGTCACCTCGAATGCCAGCTTGCTGCATCGCGACTAATGGTACACCAGTATTTGGCTGGAAGACAAATGAAGATCAGAAGCCAGAAAATATTGAAAGTATGAGAAAAGTATTGTATGGGGTTTGACCCCACCCTGAAACACATGTTAACATTTGGTATACCACCTTCAGATGAGGCAAGAGGAACATTGTTATTATTGCGATTAAGTTAAAATTGTTTGTGCGTTCGGATTAATAAATGACATCAGAAAAACAAACTTTGTTTTTCTGATGTCATTTATTACTCCGACGCAATTTTGACTCAGACCAACATTCAGCCAATGAATGAAAACATGTTGTTGGTTTATCAAACGTGTTTTAGTAGAAAGTATTTACCTGCAGAGAAGGATGTACGTTCTGCATCCTAAAATCCGGGTCAGAGCGATACTTCCGACTGTATTTGTAGTTCGTGGTCGTCTCGTTGTCTGAACTGTCGTAACCTGATGAGGTCTCGCGCATACCTCGACTTTGCCTTTGGATCCTGATAAGAAATGCAAAAAGATGAAAATAAATGTTTAGAGGCATGAGGAACAGGGTGTAAAGTTCACTCATCCTCCATTGAAAAGGGAGGATCCTCCGACCAGACGGGTGTTGTGTCTGGCGGGCTATTGCCCAACGATTGATGTTGGGAAATTGTATCTATGCTAACTGCGCGGTAAACTCTGCTTGCGAGATGCAGGATTTGCGTGACGTCAGTATGACGCGTTGTTCGCATGTGGCGTTGTAGATACCGCTACAAATGTAACAAGTAGATATGCCATTCTGAACCTACACAGATTTCCTAGTAATATCATAATTCATAACAAAATGTTTGTTTGAACAAAGAATTATGACATCTACATGCCTAATTATATTGAAAAACAAATGTGTATGAAAAGTTAGAACAGTCGTGGTTCCATTGTATTCGTTAGCAGGTCATTGATGTCCTATTCGATAAGCTGGCAACTTGTCACTGCCTACTATAAAGTGCCAACACTATGTTTATGTGGGTAAATCGCACTATCTGGTTTGATGGATTTTGAAAAGAACCATCAAAAAAACGTGTGCTATTTTTGCATTCAGCGGAGTCCTTCACTAAGTTTCTCAGTGACCCAATAGGAGGTGCGTATCATTGGAACCCAACTTGACTACTACTGTAAACATTCACGTAATAAGGACCTTCGGGGTGATTGCTTACTACACTAACAGTAGCAATAACTTTCACTCTGACAGTTTGTTGAGCAGACAAATTTTTCAAACATATGAAGCAATGGATTAGCAATATCCTTCAAAATGATTTTGATTATAAGTAGAAAGAAAATGCATTTATTTGGGGCAAACATGACGCATAAAAAAAGGACATAAACACACAAAAAAAAAACAAGTTGGGGGTAAACATGCGTCACATTCACGCAAAACGGCCATCGCTTAGCATAATGCTAAGACCCTATACGAGACAGAGCCCCAAGGCTGGTTTTCAGCGGCAGCCGGCGTTGACGTGATGACGTTAACCAGTGCAGCATGCAATTATACATAAATAAATAAAAACAACAATCAAAACAAGAAATAAAATAAACCATTGCAACATATTATGATTCGACAAAAACAAAAAAAAAACGGTTAAAATTATGATTAATAGTGTTAGGTACGCAATTAGGGTGCTGGTTCACCTCAATTTTAGTTCTTTTAGGAAACTGCTAGAAGAATGTGAAATAAACATTGCAGCATCTACAATATTTACCTGGGCACAGGTTTCATACCACTCCCAATAGAAGTCTTCGGTTTAGGCGTGCCCGAACGCTGGGATCCGTTATGATTCGGCGGAAACACCCGAGGTAGCCCGAACTTCAGGTACGTGTACATATTGGAGCCGAGGGCCGATCTGGTGACAAAGTGTAAGGTTTGCTGTAGGACAAGGTAAGGTAAACACCGTGACATAAATTTCATTAACGGCGAGGTCGATTCTGTAATAAAGTTTGTTAGTAGTAGGTACTTGTATGTTACAATCAGTTTTTATGAGGTATGTTTTTAATGGAAATTTTAATAGTTAAACAATGCTGCGTGCAATGCGTGTTCTAGAATTTTAAATAACATGAATTGAGTACCTGTTAATTCTAAGCTAAATGATAACCGCTCACATGATGGCAACGTTTCTCAGATAATTGCAAACGATCCTTGAAGTAACGGTACGGTCCTCAATGACAAAACCACTAAACAACAAGGCTTAAGGATTTTTTTCATCGTCATCAAAAAAAATATTTTGAGAAGCCTATAAATCTAAAAGAAAAATAACAGTAGGTACACTTACTTGGGTCCATATCGAGGGTGCGACAATATGGACTGCACTGTGGTATCCCTAAGCTGAAAGTTCCCATACGGCAGGGGACTCTTGTCCGTACTCCCCAACGCGCTGTCAGTGAAGTCAGAGTTCAGGTTTTGCCTAAAACAAATGACAATAACTATTTTATTTTACGCTCTTTTAATAACAAAGCCTTATCATACTCGTGATCTGTGTTACCGTCATAATTCTCACGCCAGACGGTCAGATCGTATTACGATTTACTCTGAATGAATTATACAGGGGCTGAAAAATCTATTAAACTAATGTATTACTCCAAATTGAAGTGTAATTTTCACACAAAATCAAACTTTCCCAAGGGTAACTTCTTCTATATATGCAGCATATTTAGCTGCTGGATAGTAAAAATGTTCTGAAATTAAACAATCCTCAAATGCTACACGGACTATTTTATGAAGACAGGACAGGTATGGAAAGAAGCATCTCAAGCATGGCAGGGCATGGCACCCTCTGACCTTCTTATAGGTGGCAAGATTTTGTTAGAACCCTTTGACGTGACCCAAAGCACGCAGAAGTGTCTTATAAGCCGTCTTGAAGCGAAGCCCCTTAGAACACCAACACCATAGGAGGTGGTTTCTCATCGCTCGTCTCCTACACGGCCACAGCAAAAACTCAGCTGCTTTTAACTTCTCTCCTTGTTTGGAAGACCCTTTTTCTCCAGCCATAGATAGGCCTTAATAAAGTGTGAGTAATAATATAATATTCACCTGTAAATAGACCACGCGTGCAGATCCTCTGAGTGCATGCCGCGGTGGTCATGCATCAGCGGGTTGGACGGCACGGAGTACCTCCTCTCCCCGCCGAGGCCCAGCGCCGACTGCGACATTGTAGACCACTATTGTGTCTGTGTGTGAATTAATTATGAGTTTGATATAAACATTTTTTAAATAAATTAGTTTAAAAAAATTCTATATCTGTCGGAGTAGGTATCTCCGAACAGGATGGGCATCAGTCTTTTTAAATATACATAAGTACATTAAGTACCAAAGCGTTTTCGACATTCCATAAGACTATTATGTCAAATCACTTTATATTTTAGCCCCACGATTTGCCTTACCAAGAGGAGAAGAGTTCCTTAGATTTATGTCGTTAGGTTGGGATAGGTCTATTTCCGCCGTTGCGAAAATCAAGTCTCTTTACATGAACAATTTTTTTATACTTAGTCTATTTTGTATCCCTCTACTGAGCAAAAGCCTCCCCTTTTCCCTTTCTTATCTCTCTTTTTTGTGTGATCTCTGGCCAGGTTGGCCCCGCAGACATGGACATAGGGTCATAAAAACACAATGAAGAGAAAGGACTCCATCACTATTCGGATTCAAAATTCCAATGATGAGGGCAGCGTGGCAGTTGATTTTGATATTCAATGCGAAGGAGGTTGAGTGCCACTTACCAATGTCATTCCAGTGTTATGTCGTGTTCTGGTTTCTTGAGCTTACACATGGTCATTCAATGTTCATGCTTCATGTTGATCTGAAACAAAAGACGGTGCTGTTAGATATTGGATTTTGTCTTTTTTATATGCACGTGTTTCTGTGATAAAATATACAATATTTCTTCTTTCTATGAAGTAAATGTTCCTTAGTGGGAAAGTTTTAAAAGACTGTAGTTCCCACTTCTTTAAACAGTAAAAGGAAATTTCCTAAACCAAAATTTGATCCACCTGATTGATGTATAAAAGACGGTCTCATTTCTGCCAATAAAATGTTCTCAACCTTCTAAAATACTAATGTTTGCACATAATAAGTACCTATGCTCTTTGTAGTTTTCGAAATCCAAGCATAGCATTATTGACATGTTCACATGTCATTTCCCAACAACGATCGACATTGGCCATATCCCGTACAAAAACTGTCTGGCAGCTAGCATGCCGAATGCCAAAGGCCGCACCAAGTTGCGTCACGAACACAAACCAACAGTTGACTAGGCACCGGACGTTTGAGCGACGACCAATCTCAACATCTCATTGTATACGTTGCGAAACAAATGAGTATGTCAACGAGCATTTGTTTTTAATTCAATATTGTTAATGTGATGTAATTGGGATGTGGCTCGTCACCTTTCGTGAGGAAGGTCATTGGTACTATTATTTTGCATGGGTTTGCACTTCCGCGTATGGAGGAGCGTACATGGGTTTGTTAAAAAATAGTAGGTAGGTAAGCGTCTGTATGCATGGTGCAAAAAAGGCCCTTGACCCGCGTGACCTGGGATGTAGACCAGTTTCCTGTATCTTAATAGCTAGATTAATTAACGATTTTTTTAAATTGCTTAACTGAATTGTTGAGGAAGTGATCAGCTGAGAGTTTGAATCACGATGAAGCTTCAAAAACCAAGTTCTTACATCACAAATACTGAAGCTGTCTAACGGAACCTATAGACATTACATACATCATAGAAGCAACACCATGCCTTGAACTAGACATCGATTATGTGGCAGTAAATAGAAGGCATTAACTAACCGTGGGACCCCATACAACGCATTGTTCCACAATTACGAAGATTCAGTTAATTGAACAGTGCTAACTTAGGTACATGATTTATTATTCGCGCCTAGCTTTAATTGGATGAATGACAACTTCATAGATGGGTAAAAAGTTGACGCTGTCGGAAATGCTTGACGTGGTTGAAGTATTTCAAACCATAAGGACTAATAGTCGCATTGCTGTTAAAGATATACCTAACCATAGTTTTGATCGAAGTATTTCACGAATTCTAAGGATATTACTTATAATACATTGTAAGGGATAATTGCGTACCGCCAGGGCTGCGGGTTGTTCGAAAGAGATACCGTGGCCCCTGAAGGAACACGGGTGGGTTTTAGTCAGTAAAAGTCTGACACGCCTTTCAGCTCAGCCCAGAGCGGGAGAGGTCATTTGATGATTTCCCATCCAAAAAAAAAAGGGTAGTACGTACCTAACACACTAACAGTAGGAATGGCTTTAATTTTGACAGTTCAACAACATTCATAGCGTTATTTACGTTGTTGAGTAGACAAATTTTTCGAACATATGAAGCAATGCATTAGCAATATCCTTCAAAATGAGTCAAATTGTGATTGATAGTAGGTATGTTACGCAATTAGGGTGCAGGAGCATGAAGCGCACCAATGAAAACAATAAAATACCAAAGCTATCGACCCCGCTCACTGATCAGAAGGCCAAGTCTCGTAATTTGAAACGTTCAAAATCTCATCATACTGTCATCTCGGCGACAAACAAATGTCAAAAATGTAGGGAAATTAGACGCTTTGGGCACATACGTATTTTTGACAGATTGAGACTGAGATCAGGGCCCGTATTCCCGTAATTTAAAACGTTCAAAATCTAGTCGCAGTCTCATCTCGGCGACAAACAAATGTCAAAGACTTGTCAAATGTAGGGAAATTAGAAGTATTTTTTGACAGATTGAGACTGAGATCAGACTGTGAACGTTCTTAAAATTACGAGAATTACCCTGCAGACTGTGAACGTTCTTAAAATTACGAGAATTGCCCCTCAGTGTTTGGTCACTGATAATATACTGATACTCACTGGTAATACCATCATGTCTGATAGGTACCACTAGCCTCAATCAAGTGTCAGCTTTATGCTGATTAGTCTAAACCAGTCTAACCGGTAACGCAATAATCACTCCCCGATTGTCATACATCATTGTGTATAAGTGTCACTTCGGAAGTCACCGGAGGACCCTCACCTACTTCGTTGGCGTGATGCGTGATGCTGCACTACCGGTTCTCTTAGACATTGCGTGTCATTATCATAATTGCAGCAAGCTTTATTGATGTAGTCATTGAGTAATGTACCGTCTTCTTGCACATTCACATTGTATGGGATAAATAATGATGAAGATAACGATGGAGAACAATTGCTGCTTATTTTATTAATGGCCTGATGGATTTCGCGTCAGTTTAGCTATTCGTCTTCATTTATTTAGTCTGAAACCGTTAAGGTATGCGAATGATGGTGAAGTATTGAGCTCAGTGATCATTAGCCGACCAAGGAATTGAGTAGAAAAACGTATCAGAAAGAATCTGTATTCCGGCGGAGTAGTTACGTGACACACTATTAATAGCAATGGCTTTCATGCTGACAATTCAACAACATTCATTGCGTTATTTACGTTGTTGAGCAGACAGTTTTTTTAACATATGAAGCAATGTACTCGCTATATCCTTCAAAAGATTCGGTTTGACACTAATAGTGTGTTATGCAATTAGGGTGCTGAACATATAGGGTTGAAATCTGTATAAATAAAAATGAAATGCTGTTCGTTGGTAAGCGCATCACTTGAAAATGGCTAGACCGATATGGAAATTTTTTGTTGAAAATGTTCGTAATAATCCAAACGAGATTTTTATGGAATAAATCGGGAAATAATATATGTACGTCTTTTTTCTATGGGATTTTTGTATGAACTCAATATGACAGGACTATTTCTGGTGGTTTAGTTAGTTAGAAATAAATGGAAGAAGTATCCCCTGTAAATATTTGTTCTCTCGGTCTTGAACATCCGTTTTCGACATACCACTTTGCTATCATAGCAATGACTGTCGCAACTTGAACGAGGGTCAACAACAACCTTTACTTTTATTATCTACACATACAGTCATCTAATCCTATATTTGATTTTTATCTTTCTAATAAGATCTACAACCAACGTATATCATCGTGTGTGCTTTGTGTTGTTCATGCTTAGGTCTTGTTGGTTTTGCAAGTTTATTCTTATGTATGTACCGTGATCTTATCTGCGGTGTACGCTACTGACTCATCAAGAGTACCTCCTGCAATTATTAAAGGTGATCTTACTCTGGTAAAATGTTAAGTAGCCGTAATCCTACTTCATACAACTTTATCATCACCGTATTGGGCACTTTTATCTTCGTTAATGCCTAGGTACAATTACAAAAATGGTGTAGTATACTTACATTTTTTTTTTCTTTAAGTGAATGCGATACAAAGCGTTTTACTAGGGCTCATACACACGAGCGACACACGTGCAGCCGTCGATACTCGACGACGGCTGCAGTTGTCTCTGCCATTGACGTGTGTCGCTCGTGTGTATGCACTTACCTATTACAACTACCGATCTGATAATATTCTCCAAAGTAATTATAGGCATGGGTAACGCAACAATGTAGACATATGACTATTATTCTCTGAACGTTACCAAGTCTACCATCATACACTGCAATCAACGGATGATTAAGTTCGAAGGTTCGTGACGGTGGGCGAGGATCACGATAAGCTCTTTGTATGTTAATTACAAGTAATTTCGTATTACCTGCACGGCCTTCCCTCCTCTGTTCTTACCGACGAGGAAGCTTTGAAATGTCACGCAGTAACTCATCGTGTAAGTATTTTTAATAAATTTTTATCACCTGTTGACGGAGCCTGAAATCGAACCTCAATGTTTACTAGCTTCTGTCCGCACTTCCTCGGTCATCCGGATGTTACATGAAAAATATCCTAGTATCCTACGCAGTCGCTCCATGTAAATTACTAGTATTCAGCTGCATCCGGTTGGACTAGAAGTCTACCCCAACATAGTTGGAAAAAGGCTAGGCAGATAGTGACATCAAATGAATCCTACTACTAGCTGCGCCCGGCGGTTTCACCCACATAAGTTTCTATCCCGTGTGAATATCGGAATAAAAAGTATCCTATGTGTTAATCCTGGTTATAAACTATATGTGTACCAAATTCCATCCAAATCCGTTCAGTAGTTTTTGCGTGAAAGAGTAACAAACATCCATACATCTATCCATCCATACAAACTTTCACGTTTATAATATTAGTAAGAAAGCTTCTTAAGCTTCTTTTGCTTCTGTCCGCGGTTTCTCCCGCGTGATTGTCGGAAATTATCCCACAGGAACGTGCTACCACGGGGACCAAAAGAAGCCTTTGTCCTCTCCCAGGATTCCATCTAACTCCTTGGAAAATTTGATCGAAATTAGTATATATAATATTAAGTATACATTAATTATAGATTTTGCAGTTCAGGCTTTACATCAAATGAGTTTGTAATGCCGCTAATCACCATCCTACAGCAGAGCCTTTATAATAAACCAATTAGTAAATAAACTGCTTTAGGCACTCTCGCATGATCTGTTTACCCGTGTCAATTAACTTGAGATAGATAAATAAAATACAGCATTGTTTTCAAATTAAATAAGTCAAGGTTGTGTGAAATTAAAATTCTGTACGAACTCTAAGACTTGGTTAACTAAATAATTCTCTGTATGTGCGCCTGCGCGGGCGCCACCCACGTTACATAACTCGCGTCCTCCAAATTCCTAAAGATTTAAGTTAGCACTTATAACATTTGCGTGACCAATTAGTACCTACTTAGTTTGTCGTTTCATTGCGAAATGTAAAAAAAATAACAAAATTGAATAGATTTACTATGCCTTCGTATAGGGTTACCATCCGATCGGATTTGTCCTACTTTTTTGTCCCCGTCCGGACTTGGCCCAGCCTTGTATGTGTCCGAAATTTTTGACTTAAGGGTTTTTTTTTAGAAAATAGTAAAATATTAAGGACATCTACTGAAAAAAGAAATATTAAAAAATAAAATGTCCGAACGTTTGACAATTTTCCGGCTTTTTGTCAGGACTTTTCAAAGTGGATTGAAGATTTTTATGTGGAGCCTGGCATACGAGTACCTAGGTACTGTCACGCAAATTTTGTTTTTTTTTTTTCAAAATGTATGACATATAATATCTCGGAAACGTGACGCTTTACGGGGTTCCGTCCTATTACATTTTCCGTTTGCATTGATGTCGACTATAGATTTAGAGTATAGGATTCTTGAGAGGCATTATTTTTTCGATTATTTTGGAAAAAATCAAAATAGCGCGGCAGTAGGTACCTATGATAGCAGACCATCAAAGCCCTTTCGAAATTTATGGTAACCCTACAACTCGTACGTGGTCTAGAATAAAAAGGGAATTGAAAGAATTAAAAGGATAAAACGATTCCTGAGTCAGCATTGCGAGTGCTAAGTTATAAATCGTGTTAGACCCCTGAGCCTGCATTGTTAGCGACTTGATTGCATATAGAGAGGTTCTTGACTTTGAACAGTGATATATTGCCAGGGGATTCAAAGCGTAGGCGCCATGCGAATACATATTTAACATTACTTGAACAAATCATCTTCTATTAGCGGAACTAAACGCAAATACCATCGCCTTATTATTAGATTCATTAACATAATGAGATCGACAATATGGAAATCTAAACATCCATTTTTTTTTTGTTGCTAAATTGGCCTGTTCTTGACCTCGATCACGCCTGATGGAAAGCGATGGATGAGGTCTATGATGGAATGAGCGTGCCCAGAAAATGCCTTGTATATGATATTTCAATGTGTGTGTTTTTCTTTTTCACTGAGTTGAAAACTCTAATGGTTTATTCTGTAAACAGGATATCCGAATCACTTTATCATGTTTAAAAAAAAAACTAGATGGAGTCGACATTTCGTATCTGACTACCCCTGAGCAGTAATCTCTAGCGAAACAAACTCAGGTCAGTCTCTTTTAAAGTCCAGACATAATCTTGGTCAGATCATGACGCGAGGGCCATGTAGAACATGGAGGGCCATGTGTTTGAAATGATCTTTTGTGGAAAGAAACACACAGTAGTCCCCTAGATACAGGCGCCGCATAGTTTTGGGACCGCGCCGTAAAGATCCAAATGATGATCGCTAACAGTCGACGTTAAGTTAATTATAAGGTAATAATTGTAACATTGGTTCAATAAAATTATGTTTATACTCCACAAGCATTTTACATGAAAATTGCTAACCATGCTCATATAATTGAACAACACAAAAGTATGGTAGCTCACTGCTCACTGACGCCATCATAATCTACATCTGACATACATTGTCAGGCAAATAATCCGGTGTGCACAAAACGTCAGTGCGTGACTCTTGCGCACGCATTCTCTATTACGCCTCCATTCCTTCAATGCTGTACGCAAATTTCTCTGTTCTCAAGTAAATGGGTACTGCGTGTACGAAAGCCATATAGCTTGGAACAGGGGCTATTTTTACCTGGGACGGCATGCGAGTCAGGCGCTTTGGGGTGAGTGAACCGTGGTCCGCCATATTCTATCGCACGTCCACGTAGGCACTCTTGGTCGCAATCGTTAGAACAAAGGTATCGAGACAAATTGGCTTCGTGGGCAATTTTATTATTGTTGTTAGTTATTCTTTTTTGTAACGAAGATTGAATGCGAGTCGTTAAGTTGGGTTAGATAGGCTATAATTTGGCGGACGTTGAACTTTTTTTTTATTTATAGTTATGATTGCTGAAATGGAAATGTTGGTAGGTAGACAAATATTATGTAAAGATTCAATTCAATCGAATTCGCTCTTTATTGCATCTAATGTACACTTACAGGTGGAAAGTATAAAACAATAAAATCCTGTGGGGCACAGCAAAGGAGAGAGGAAGAGTGCTTTTATGGTCTTCCTTATTATTACATATATTATTTTAATGTTTTGGTTTAGTACTTAAACTGAAAACTCATGGGACATCCTATCTCCTTTAATAAGGTACCTATCATGCACATCTCAGCTGTAAGCATGAAAGTCAGGGATAATAATTATATTACCTATGCGATGATGAGACCTAAAAAAACTGACCTGGGAGGCCTACCACGACCTCTTAACGCGATCCATTTTAGGACCTAAACTGAACTGTTCGTCTAATTCGTACGATGACGTCAGTTTAGCGATTCAATTTAGGCCACGCCATCTGACAGCGATTATCCCAAACTGAGTCGCAAGTTTTGGTTTCATTCATTCAATTTTGTACTGTGTTTGGTACCATGACGTCCATAGAGCAGCCCAAACTAAAACACTAACTGTCAAAATAAGCGGTTCAATAAAAGTTACTATTTCTTTAACATAAACTGAAACGTTTGGTGAATTATTGGCGAAAACGAAGTTTTTTCTGACCTGTACATAAACTGACCTAATAGCTACTTTCCATCTTTAGTGATCGTAACTTACCGTGGCAGCATCAGCTACCATGCCCTACCTATCAAGGGACATGCAATCATGCATTCTTTAGCAGATTGCAGAAATCACTCGACTGATCAAGAATTCTGTTGTGATTTGAATGTAACAGACAATTTAAATTGACCGTCAATTTGCTTACCTATGTAAGAGCTCTGAGCTTGATTTGGGAATGTGTGCAAATTTGCTGACTAACAACAATGAAATATGAGTTAAATTATTATGAGCTATAGTAATTTAAGATCCGCATTCCGTTATTACATGATTATTTACAATGTTATAGTGTCATATGTCACGACAAAGCTCTAAGTTGTCATGACATAGTTGGCTACGCAGTCACGAGACATTTAGTGGCAATAAATATATTTCCATTAATGTATAAATTGTTGCATTGCGCCCACGCATGCCGTGAATAAACTTGAACTTAACATGAGAACCGCATTCACCTTATATATGGTCGTTACTTGTAAGTTGTCATTTTCGCAATTTCTTTGTCCTCCACTCCAACGTGCCTTTAACTGTACAATAAAGTAATATAGGTACCTTTAACAATATAGCATGAGTAGATACATGCCTTACGGTATTTTTAACCGACTTCTAAAAAAGGAGGGGGGTTCTCATTTCGGATGTTAGTATTTTTTTTTTCTTATGTTTGTTCGCGCATAGCTCCGTCGCTTGCCCACCGATTTGAAAAATTATTTTTTTGTTGGAAAGGGTTATACTTCCCAAATGGTCCCATAGAAATTTCATCAAAAACGGTTCAGTACTTAGTTTGGTTTTTAAACCAAAATTACTGGTAAAAATTACAACTTATTGCTATACCTACTTATTATAACTTAAATTTCGGAAGTCGGTGGCAAACAACGAAAATGCGAACCCAACGACACCGACTTCCGAAATGAAAGTTATATATTTCACTTTGTAGTGCCGTTTCTGGAAGTCGGTTGCTTTTTTTTTCAAATTTTTTTTTTCAGTTTTGTATACATGTAGTTAGACCCCTGACAAGCACTTTACTTTGTGTAACTTATTTCATCATCACTGCTCTCAAAACGGTGGAGGAAACCTGCATGTCCTAGAATCAAAAATTCGAATACATGTGACATTTACCTACCCGCACTGGGTCCGTGTGGTAGATTACGGCCCACTCCCTCTCACAGAGATGAGAACTGTGTCCCAGCAGTGGGAAGGGAACATTATAAGCTGATTATGTGAGACAAGTAGTAAGGTCACTGAATAGATAAAGGTGCTGATTGTGCACTATGATGCTTTTTCCAAGAAAAGAAGAAAGTCGCGTGTTGAACTCATAAACATAAGACGGGTAAATCAATCCACAGATAAGGTAAATACTTAACGCAATAAAAAAGAAACACCTAAGAGTGTTTCTTTTTTTATTGCGTTAAGTATTTAGCCGACAAAAGAGATAAATATCATTATGAAGACAAGAAACTTACTATTATAGTAATATGCAATTATGCACTACAATTAGAGATTGTAAATCGCGTAACGTTACGCGTTACCGGCGTAAGCGCAACTATTGAATAAATTAGAACATAACATCCGATACTATTCGTAACTGTTCCGGTTTTGAACATTATAGGTGGATCGTTTCTTGCGATACTTTCGAAGAATTCGTTGGTTTAATTGCAAAACAAAAAAGTCCTAGGCCTTTTGAGCTTTTTTGTTTTTCTGATTTCTGCACCTCATACATAATCATCATCTGCCTAGCCTTTTCCCAACTATGTTGGGGTCGGCTTCCAGCCTAACCGGATGCAGCTGAATACCAGTATTTTACACATACACCTCATCCATAATATTATGTACTAATTGGTGAAATGAAATGTAACACAAATTAGCCGTTCTTATGCACGCAATGCAACATGAGATGTAAGATAGCAACAAAGAGCAACTAGGCGAATTTGTTTCAACGTATATTACATTCATGTTATGTTTCACCAATCTTTAACTACCCGCAAAATGAGGTAGTTTGGTCATAGGGTACAACTTGGATAAGCCCACCACAAGTGACAACATACAATTTTTTATCACACTCATCATAAACAGCAAAAACATTTTAATTTTTCAGAGGATTTCGGTTTTTTATAGTTCAGTTCAGTTTTTATAACAAATGAATCTTAGTACGTATATTTATTAGGTTCTACAACCTGTATTACGTATCCTCAAAACGCCATCTCAGACCATCATGCAGGCTATCTGCATGGTCTTCATAAGGCCTGAAAAAAATTACGCCTAGACTGTGACCTGTGACTTTGTCGGTCGTCGGATAGGAAACACCGAACTCATCTAGTTCTTGAAAATAATTGACGTGTAAAAGTATTTCTTGAACCAATTCACAGAAGTAAATATATATCATCATTTATCATTTATTTTTAGACCTGCATCATCAAAATCCTTCACGTTCAACGCTTAAGTTCATGTGGTCAGCTCAAAGTCACGCTGTGTCATACAGAGATATTCGAACGTGCATGCCAGCTTCGCAGGCCTCAGCTGACTCACGTAACATACCTGCTAAAGGTTGTACCGTTACCATTCCGGCGAATATTATCACATAACTTGTACTGTGAAGGTTTTGAACTGTGAGAAGGAAAATATTGAAGCAAAAGCAAAATCATTGCCATCATGATTTAGGTCATGTAGGTACCCTTTGCTTGGTCTCTTTTGATATTCCTTTCTATATCTTGTTTACCTCTATGTAATAAAGTTAGCGAAATCTTGCCAATCCAGCATTCTATAATTTGCTCGTCTCTGTAAGTACGAGTATTCATCTCCTTTTAACTTTTCATCTTAATCCCGCGTTCTAACCAAAAGTGCTCGTCGCGAGAGTTCGCGATCGACGCGATCGTTTGTAAGAATTTTGACGTATACAAACGCGCCTTGATTTATCGCGCGACTATGTCATATTTATATAAAAGAGCGTGCCGATCGCTGTTGGTGAGGACGCGGCGTATGTCCAAAATCTCTCTTGAATACGACCCAAAAAGTCGTTGGGATCAGTAAGTTCATTTCCAGTTCAGTTGAACTAATTTCCAGCCAGTAAACTCAATGTGTGAAGCACACGTCGTCATCGCTCCATCTTTATTAAAAAGAAAAGAATTGCTGATAAGTGGAACGAAGTAAGATGGATTGTGTGCTTGAGAGATTTCATCTAGATTGAGTTTTCTAACACTTATTGTTTCATATGTTGTTAAGGCGTTGAAAACAGTCGTAAAATAATCAATTCTATAGGAATGAACACAAGCCGTAAGTAATAAGCACACCTCATTTTGCGGCTACATCATAATAAATAGCACTGAATGTCTGCTGTGCAATAATGCACCGTAAAATCTCAACGCCGCACAAACTAGCAATATTTATAAACGTTTTTACTTTCTTGCTGCAATAAAACTTACACTTATTCTTGTTTATTTCTGCGCTTTCTTAACCACTGACCAGCCTTGTTTCGTTTCACTTGACTGGTGACTTCACTGGTTGTTTCTCGTAGCTCATTCATATCATCAGGAGCATCTGAATTTACCCTTGAAACCCTTGTAGCATCATCATCATCATGCCAGTATCCCAATTTATTTGAGGTTGGCCCAGCATATACAAACTTTTCTTCCAGATACACATCTCTCTACCAGCAGTCTTCTCAGTATCGTAGCATTTATGTACAACCGCGGATATTGACCACTTTTCCACATTATTTATTAGCATAAGCAAACCATAATCAGCCTTTAATGTTCCCACTGCTGGGACACAGGCTTCCTCTCAGCGAGAGGGAGTGGGCCGTAATACTCCACGCGGGTCCAGTGGTAGATGTCACATGTCTTCGATATTTTGTTCTAGGACATGCCGGTTTCTTCACGATGTTTTCCTTCACCGTTTTGAGAGCAGTGGTGATAAAATAATTTGCGCAAAGTAAAACGCCTGTCTGGTTTCTAACCCACGACCTACATCTCGCACCACCTCTGCTCTCTCCTCCTGCCCGTATTAAAATTTATCAGACTTGGCGAAGCACATCTTCTCTGCCATCATGTCAATCAGCCATTATCTCAGTAAGTACCAGTTGTAGCATCAATGAAGGTCCTTCAAATGATGCATGCGTTGTTGTCGCTAATATTCTTCTTGTAATTTCTTAATCATTTACATTCAGAGGAGGGAATCTGCTGGCGGTCTTTAACCTAGGATCAGAGAGGTGAGAAACCTTTGCCTTAATTACACTAATGGCTTTCATAATCAAGTTCTCTTAACAAGTTTATTTCGCTATGCTAAGGCACGAGAATACTGCCATTGCATATCCCATATACACGAGAAGATTTAAAGATAAATGGTCAAAGGTGTTAAGATTATCTTTTATGATAGAAAACTAGCTTCGCAGATGACTACGGCTGTTTTATAGTTTCTAATAAAATCTCTATGTTACGGCTAGTTCTAAACCGACATTTACGGTAAGTCGCTCCATCGACCTATAAGTAATATTTATAACTTTATATACCTGTATAGAGGTATAAGGAACAGGGTGTAAAGTTTACTCATACTCTATAGAAAAGGGAGGATCCACCGACCAGACGGGTATTGTGTCTGGCGGGCAATTGCCCCCCGACTCATGTCGGGAAGTTTGTATGTATGCTAATTGCGCGGTAAACTCTGCTTGCGAGATGCAGGATTCGCGTGACGTCAGTATGACGCGTTGTTCGCATGTGGCGTTATAGATACCGCTACACCTGTAATTTCTTGAATAACTTCGTAAGTAGGTAAAATTCTCACCAGCCGGTCGATACTGTAAAAATCTCACCGTGAAAACTCAAGTGAAGTGAGCTTGATGTGAGTTGTCAGTAGTGTCAATCCCTTGCATTATTTGGAATGACAGCTCACTCCACGCTCACTTCACCTAAGTTTTCACGGTGAGATGGTTACAGAATTGCACTGCTGCTTATATCAAACTATCTCCTCAATTCGTCTCGAAAAAATACCCACTATGCATCATAATATAAGGTCACTCCTGTTATCCCCGAAGGGATAGGCAGAGTTTTACCTATAGTACACACACATTTCGTCAGTTATGTTCAAGTCCCACGTAACAGGGGGGAGCATATTGCCATCAACCGATCAGACTCCAGGCAGATCCGTCTCTATCCTAGTCTGGAGCCAATTTTTCACTATGCATCATACTACCATATTCTTTAAAATGCTGCAACCTAATTGCATATAAACACTATCAATATGAATATGAATAATTTTGAAGGATATTGCTAATCCATTGCTTCATATGTTCGAAATATTTGCCTTCTCAGCAACGTAAATAACGCAATGAATGTTGTTGATCTGTCATAATGAAAGCCATTACTGATAGTGTGTTACACAATTATCCCGCTGATCTAACTGGCGCAATCTCTCAATCTCAACCCTTACAACATTATTACATTAAGTACTTAGTAAAGAAATATTGAAAGACACTAAACCATAACGACATAATGAAGAACAAATGCGAAAAAGATGACGGTGCTGTAAAATGCAATGCAAAATTGCCTACAAAAGCATCCCGTTAGAAATCCATGGTAATATTTCCATTGTCAACAATTCACACGATAGGAAATCGTAAATTAAAACAACATTATAGAAGCGTCTAATTTGTAGTGATAGGTAAATGACATGGTGCAACTGGTCATCATTGAGGCCTTGCAATCATACCAAATGTTCCTTGTTAACGACCCTGATGGTGATGTTGAAGGAAACTGCTAGTTAGTTAGGTACCTACTTTGTAATGGCTAACTATGTATATGACTGACTCAGCAGTAAACACAACATCTTTAGTGTACAACTGTTTTTGTAAATCCTGTTAGTTGAGCTACGTACACAAGTTATGGGATTTAAGCTATACCTACCTGTTATATCTTTTTGTATACATACTATAATAAAATAGTAACGAAGTCAAAACTGTACACTGAATATTTTTGAAACAAGTAATTGCTACGAAGCGTGGTAACGAGTCTGATACTGAAAATATAGTTTATGGAATTTTGTCCGTTTGTCTGTTTTTGGATGTATGTTCCGGATTGGCACAAAATCGGCTGAAATAATTTGGATGAAATTTGGTACACATGTCGTTTATAACCTGGATTAACACAGGCACTTTTAATCCCATTGGGATATTTTCCGACATCCACGCGTGCCGCGGCCAAAAGCTAGTCCTTGATGACGACCCTGATGGAAATGTTGAAGGAAACTGGTACTTAGTAACCTACCTGACTCAGCAGTAAACATAACATCTTTAGTGCATTACTGTTTTTGTAAACCCTGTTAGTTGAGCTACAGAAGTTACGGGATTTCAGCTATTTTGTAAAGTCAAGAGACCTTGATAGTTAATGTAAGGCAACTCGTACTTAGTAAATGGCGCAGCAGTAAAATACATGGAATCTATAATGTATTACTGGTTTTGTAAATCCTGAAAGATTATAGGTTATAATTATATTGGTTACGGCGCGTTCACATATAACGTCCGTTTTACAAGATCCTTTTTAACGGATCCGTCGCTACTGGAGATAGTATTCACACAGCATTTATAGGATCCTTTTTAACGGATCCGTCGCTACTGGAGATAGTATTCACACAGGACTGATTTTAAGAGATCGGATCAGTATACTGGATCCGAAATACTGTATTGTGTGAACTGGCTCATACAACTACATACGCTAATAACACATACGTTTAAACGGACCTGTAAAACGGATTGCTGCTTATTTTGTCGGATCGGTATTTTCTACTGGATCCGGAATACTGTATTATGTGTGAACTCGCTCATACAACTACATACGCTAATAACATACACGTTTTAACGGACCTGTAAAACGGACGTTATATGTGAACGCGCCCTTAGTTACATTATATATTATACGTTATAAGTGGCATAAAACCGAATTGCGAGTTTTAAATGCGGTCATTGTTTTCTGTTTTTATAGTGTTAAGGTTTATTATTTTGCTGTAATGTCAATAAACGCATTTTTCTTTCTTTAGTATACAAAATCATCGTAAAATAGACAGGAGAAAATAGTTACAACGAATTTTTATGACAAGATTACTTGCCAATTGAAAAGACCCAATTATTAACGCTTAATGACTAATCAATTAAATTAGTTTCCCCAGAATCAGAATGCTTTATTTGTAAACATAGGTCAAATTACAATAGTGTGCGAGATGTTACAGATAGGTAGATCCTCTATGTTTTGCCCAGGAATACAAATATCAATGAACATAAAACACTTATATTTCAAACTTTCACATAAATTACTACATTTTGATCTAACGGCTATAATTAATCTTTATTTCAGTGTTAATAAGAAAATTATGGTTAATTTGTATTTATTGATTTTCTCCTGATTACTAAGTGGGTGATTTGCATATTGATTTCACTTTCTTATGCACGAGCTGTGTGATTATTTGCATATGCAAAGGAGCGCCTGCGCATCTCTAAATGGCATTCATTTCATTACGAATGCCCAATAAATAAGCGGATAGCGGAATTTGACATAGAAATATGCAGTTTTGTGAAATATTTTTATTGTTTTTTGAGGATAAATGCACGTTTTGAGAATTTACTTTAACAACAATTAAATACGTTAATTCATCTCTACCTCTCAAATTGCCAGTAAAGAATGAGGTTTCGACGGTTGAAAGTTACTGGGATTTTCTTTTTAGTCACACTAGTCCCGCCAGAGCGCCACCACGCTCGGGATTTTGGGATTTTCAACGCTCGGCGTTGAGCCCAGTGTTGAGAATTCAACAGAGCGCATTCCTAGCGCGTTAATAATCCAGTGCGCGGTAAAAACGAAACGTCACGAAAAAAGTGCTCGTGCGTATGTGGGATTTATACAGTGTGAGATGCCATACTCGTAAAATTAGAAAAACAAAAAATTGGATCATCACTACTCGCTACCGCTTCCAACTTAACTGTATTACTCAGGGGCATTACGCAAGCGAAAATATTATTCAGATTGGAGGAATGTCGCCGCGATCGCAACCGGACGCTAGTGAATGAAAGGAAACATATCTAAAGTTTAATACAGAACTTAATTTGTTACTTCCTTCAAATATAAAACTAATGCCTGTATTAATTCCAGCCTAGAAGTTAGATAGACATCTGAACTTTAAGCTAATAGCTAGGTGGAAACCTAAAATATGTAAATAGTTAATTTCCGTCCGAATTTTTATCGGTATCGGTCTGTGTCGGTTTTCCTTTCATTTCCCTTGAAAACTGGTGTATTAGTCATAGTTTTTAGAGTTATAATGGCCGTCTATTTTATTGCCCAGTCGCTCTAGTTGTTTGCCAGACTCAACTCGGGAAAATTAGTCACGAATTTGTAGGCTGTCGGATTATATCTGTACCTAAGTAGATATTATTTTAAGATAAGTATCATAAGCTTAAGACTGGTCTCTATTCTGATTTCTAACAGATTTGTTAAGTTTACGAGAACATCGTGATAACATCTACTTGGGATTGTCTAAATAAGAGTTTTGGTAGATACTAACACAAGCTATCCTTACTTAAGTTTTAAAAAAATCACAACTGTGACACAAACGCCTGGAATTTTAACTAGCTGCCAACTTATACGGGGAATTTCCCACAAAAAAAAACATACAAATCTTATTCGACATTATAATCGTTAGGACAAGGTACTTTTTACACAACAAAAAAAAACAGCCGAATCGGTCGAGCCGTTCTCAAGTCTTTATACATGTGGCGCGGCAATAGATTTTTATCTATGAAGAAGATTAAAAATACTTAATGATGGCAATCCTTATGATGTCAACGTTTTGTACGATAATTCTCTTTATAACTGTACAAAACTAGCTTGTATAGCGAACCTTGTATTTAATAACAGTGAATCTGATCAAATGAGAGGTAATATTTTTAAGTTTTAATACTTTTAACCCCATATATCTTAAATCCTACACCATTATCTACGGGTTTCAGTCACGCGATCTCCTAACGGCTAAATCAACGGTTAGCTAACTAACTACGTACCTAACTACCATTGATTTCGCAGCTTCCACAAAATACAAGGCGGATTGAATCGAATTGTACCGAGATTCGACGAATACAAAGGTAATGTACCTGAGCAAATCTTCTTCGTTGTGTCGATGGCATTAATTTTTTTGGCCCAAAACTTGGCCACTTCCACGGTATTGTCGGTGGCAGGGCAGAGGGTCGCTATAGCTGTATTTTTAGGGCACAGAGGGCAGGGTAGGAGATGGGGTGGGTCTGCTCTACAGCTCATCCACACATCCGTACAAGGTAGCCCCATCTTGCGAGGTTGTATTTGAATCTTCAAATTTGCAAATGCAATGCAATACAAATGACAGTTCGCAAAGATCTGCCCATCATCATCTGCCCAGTCTTTTCCCTACTATGTTGGGTTCGGCTTCCAGTCTAACCAGATGCAGGAAAGGATTGTAGGAGAAAAAGGGTTTGCCTACTATCTAGGACAGGAATAAACCTCATCATCATCATCTGCCTAGCCTTTTCCCAACTATGTTGGGGTCGGCTTCCAGTCTAACCGGATGCAGCTGAATACCAGTATCTAGGACAGGAATAAACCTACATTTAAAAATTGCCAACCTTTTCCGTTTCTGCCACTGCACTCAGGTTAATTACTGAATAAACCTGATTACTTAACAGTGTTCCAGCGTGAGCCTAAGGAATGTATTTACACAAGTGGGTCGATCGCGGGCTTTCTACCAAGGCTATTATCGACACAGTGTTGCAGATTCTCATAGACGAGCAGGAAATCGGTTAGACCAAGTTAATTCCATTGGTTATGCGGAAACAAGTAACCGTCAAAATAACTGTAATATTTTAACATACTTTGTGCCGTTGGCCTGGGGGCCTACAATACCTCTAAAAGCTATCATCATTTCCTGAATTCCCAGCATCTGCTGGGAATTCAGGAATTCAATTCCTCTAATTTTCGTAAAATTTCATTTCATATTTGGTGTAACATTGCCGCATGAAAAAAATAAAACCGTAATTTTATCGATAGATTTTCATTACAGTTGTTATTAATAAAATTGGTTTTTATTTTTTTATTTCTACAGTTTAAATGTTATTTCATTGTGATATGAATTGCACACAGATCATATTATGAATTGTCAGTTTGTGGCCATTTTACGATTTTTATTATAATTCATATTGTTATCCTATTATGATTTTGCCAAAGTGGCCTTTTTAGGCCCCCAGGTGGTTACTGCTAAGCATGAGGTCCTACGCAAAGTGTTATTAGATTTTTCCATTCGTAATTTCTCAATAGCTGCCTGGAGTTTGGATTAGAACAATGCAGTCACACGATTTTGTCTTACAGGTAGGTGGGTACTTTCCATTCCTAGTTTTTTTTTTGTGTAGGTAATACGCACATATTGGGTAGGTATTTATTTTAGTTTTTCATTCATTACGATACAACACACACACACACACACACACACATACATGTATGTATGTCACGACATTTTATTTGATTTTGCATGAGTTTTTCTATAATTTCTAGCATTTAAATGAATTCTCTCAATTTATTATAACGGACACACACTTCCCTATGTTTTTGTTATTCCAGCGTATAGCACTCGTGGGTTGCAGCTGAAAATCAGCGTCAGGTGGTACACTTGTGTTGTCATCTGTCATTATGCTGCAGAGGCCCTTTTGGCATTATAATCTTTGTTTTCTGTTTTATAGTTTTAAGGTGTATTCATTTTGTGTAATGCCAATAAACGCATTTTTCTTTCTTTCTTTAATTTGTGTCTGGTTGATGGCAATAGGCTCGATTACACGGGACTTAAACATAACTGGCGAAATATGGGTGTACTATAGCTGTACTGCTTAACCCTTCGGGGCATACGGGCGTGATATTATGTTATTGGGGTGTGTGTGTGTGTGTGTTGTTAGTGTGTTTTTGTGTTATGTGTTTAGTGTTTGTGTTAGTTGGTGTTTTGTTGTTGTTCTTATCACGCGTTGCAAAAGGGAAAAAATTAAGACCAAAAGTTGTAACGGCACTTTTTGCAATAGTTGTAAGCCGTGCGGCGTGCGCGTGTTTCTCTGTCTCGGTCTCTCTCTCTCTTTCTTATAGAAAGCAAGCCAGTTTTTTTGTCTGTATTTTTTATTTGTTAATAATAATAAAAAATATTATTATAAATTTAAAAAAAAAAATTACAATTCCTTCACTAATTAATCGAAAGGAACTTCGTTCCATCCGGGTGTCCCTTGACACCTCTCAAGTTTTTTTAATTTTATTGTAAAACTAAGTCAAAAATGACTCATGTAAAAAAATAGGTGATTCATTCTTGAAAAAAATAAAGCCACAAGAAATATCATTTATAATATCGAAACTATTGTGAAACTACAATAAAACAGATTGACTTATTAAGTTTTACGACACTACAAGATGACATAGATCGCTAAAGTCATTGGAAAATAATCGTAAAGAATCGCAGTTACGTTGCGGCCAGTAATGATTCTTTGATTCGCTTTCATTCGCATTAAACTGCTCGATCATCGAGTTATAATCGAGAAGGAATGAAATTGAATGTTGCCCAATCGAGTCTCATTCACAAAGGTTTTTGCTTCAAGTTTCATGTTCCATTCTGGGACTTCAGTGGGTCAACGATTTTTTCTTGACTGTGAGTAGGTAATAACTTTAGGAACATATTACGAAAGTAGTAATTTTAAAATCGTTAAGCTTAGTGTGTTTCCCTAAGAATATCTCTAACCTGCACCCTAATTGCGTAACACACGATCAATCGGAATCAGAAGAATCATTTTGACACAAATTGCTAATCCGTTGCTTCATAAGTTCTAATTTGTCTGCTCAACACGTAAATAACGCAATGAATGTTGTTGAACTGTCAAAATGAAGCCGATTCCGATAGGGTGCAGTTTCCATTACGATACCTTATTTTATGGGACAACTAGCTTCAAGTTCGTGACTAACTGACAGCAATAAGCATAAACAACCTATGATGTTCCCACTGCTGTCTTTGAGAGGGCGTGGGGTACTACCACACAGGCCCAGTATGCGTTAGTAGATGTCACACTAAATGGTCTACAAAAAGCCAAGCACTAACTGACAGGCTCCTTGAGAATTCATAAGTGCCTGTAGATAAATAGTTTCATTAAAATTTTAAGTTTTGAGTTTGTATGAGTCTCAGCCTCTAATGTTATCGAAGTAGTAACCAATGGTACTAATATGAAATGTTATTTAGTTGATACAAAGAAACCAAACCTTTAAGTTCTAGGTAAAGATATCAGTGTGCTAGATAGAATAAGATATTTAGCTTTATACGATTAAGGGAGAAGCCCGGAATGACTATTTCATGAAATATCATTCAATAGGGTTATATGAACTTAGAGGGTTGTATTGATGGTTTTAATCATTACAATTCTGTACATACATACTTAAAATGTAACATAATTTAAATTTCGCGGGCTACCTTGACGCTACCCCCTTATTGCTTTCGATAAAATATCAGTTTCTGCAAATACCTTTACATAAGTACGTAAAGCAGTAGAGCCGGTTGACAAATAATGCAACAGTATACAAAATGAGAGAGCGGAGCACATGAAACCCGGTTCTTTAGATTCATACACTGATAAAATTCAGGACATATCCGGAGAAACGAGGACGATAACCCTGACCTTCTCGAGATGGCAGCCAAGCTTCATAATATGCACATTTAATTCAACGAGAACTTTCGCTTTATAGGCATTGCAATTTTATTTATAAAAAAAAAGTTATCACAATATAACTCTGCTTTTATTGAAACAAGAAACTTTCTTCGTAAAATGTTACGAACATAAACAAGCAAATGCCACGGGAAAGTAAAAGTTGTGATCGATCATAATTATTGAATGCTTCGATACCGTCTATATTCGGATATCTATGGTTTATATCTTCTAATGTGTCAGTAAACTTCAAGAAGAAACTTTATCTATCTTTACTAATAATAAAGCTTTTGTTTTGTTAGTTTGTTTGAAAGCGCTAATCTACGGGTCAATTTGCATTTGATAGCCCAATTTATGAGGAAGTCACCTAGGCTACTTTTTCATCACGCTAAGCACCCTTAAGAGCCGAGCAAAAATAAAGAAGTGGAAGATGGATGATGGAAGATGGATGATGGAAGATGGACGATGGAAGATGGATGATGGATGATGTGTGATGGAGTGATGGAAGTGATGATTTGTGGGCAGGTGATGCGATACGACGGGTCCGGGTACAAGAAATTTCACGCAGACAAAGAAGCAGGCAGAAACTAGTTTATGGATACACAGACATACCATATTTGCAACACCACACTGCACTCAAAAACAAAGATTACTGACGAGACGAGACAAAGATTACTACTATCGCCGAGCATAGTGTGGGACGCCACCGGCTAGATGGACTGACGACCTAAAAATGTATCTGGGCCAGACTGGATGCGGAAAACAGATGAAATGGTGATGTGACGCAACTTAGGAGAGGCCCATGTCTAGCAGAGACTAAAAAGGCTGAGTTTATTGAAATGAAACCGAAAGAAAGCTTTTCCAACAACTTAAATTGAACCAATTCCTCTCGTAATACGTAGTTCAATTTCCTTCCTGAAATGTGTTGTGTACGATCTATCGCAGACGATCACTCACTTCCTATAGAACGTAACGTTACACGCGCGAGTGCATCGATCGATTGACCGATTAGTTGGTAATTCGATATAATTATCGCACGTCTCGCGAGATTTAGTGCAGTACCCAATAGTAGGGTATAATCCGCATAGTAATTTGCTAATAGGTGTAAGAAAGTGGGTAGGCTGTTAGAATTCTTGGCACTGATAATGGCTTTATATATCGCCGACTAATCTTGCAGCTCTTACAGTTAGATCGGGAGGAATTGAGAGCTCTATTCCAATTCTGGGCCTGATTGTAGCTGGTACTGCTTACTTTTCATCCTGAAAACCTGAGTTCGTAATGTGATTCTACTCTAGCTGTCGTGTCATCATATTATAACCGCTTTTCTTCTTCTTATCTGATCTTTACCTCTCCCTAGAGCCTAGAGCTAGTTCTAGAAGTCCAGCTCATTCCACCTATGTTGTGTTCTTTGTGACAAACAGCGATATTCTAACTTGTTATAATTAAAATCACACTACATCCTAAGATTGTATGCTACGACAATACGCTGGGCTCTTATTTGTTACGAGGTAATAAAACTTGTATTATGTTGGACACAGCGTAAAAGCATACATAATCGTAATCATTATTTTACTGCGAGTAAAAGTTTGCAAGCCTACGTTTATTACTTTGAATTAACTCTTTAGTAACTCTTACTCATTTCGTTCCACATAATTAAAAAGTTACTTGAAATTCATTTAATTATCTTTTTCAACCATGATATTACCGTCACCATCCTTGTCTTTACCAGTAATTCTTGCTTCTTTTATTTTTTCTATGCCTCTATGCCTGTTTGAGTAAACCCTAGACTACAGAACCTTCCTATGCTCTTGAAATGCTTGTCATCAGAGAGCTGACGAAAGTAAAGAAAATTAGTCTGGGTCGATGTTACCGAAAACGGTGAAGAGGACCATAGTGCTGATGAAAATTAAAATGTTGATCAAATTCTAACTTACCAGCAAAACAGCGTTATCTCGTATCCAAATCCAACTCTGTAACAAAACAAAACACAGCATAAGTACATGAAAAAGGGAAAACTATTCATTTTCGTGAAAGCAGTTACACATAATCTATACATTCGTAACGGTCACGCATATGAACCAGCAATTCTCTGGTACCTACTCACGAAGCAATCGTACGCATCCCAATGTGGAACTAATTCCTATACCGAGCCTTGTGTTATGTCAAAAGGTTTTGCGCTTGCGCCACACGTAAGGTTTGAAGTAAACGAGTAGAAACAATGTGCACGCTACTTTCTTTCTGTCGCCAAGGAAAGCGACATGGTAGGCTTGAAATTCCAAATATAATTTATTACGATTCTACGTTTCTAGTTTACGTATAGTTCTGTTGTGCAGTCAACCGCATGTCTATGATAACAATTGACTTTGTCAACGCCTTAATTTCATAATGGTAAAGGCGATTTTCATAGGTTAATCAAGGGTCAGGTATAGCCACGAAAATGGTGATGGTTTACTTGTGCTACATGAAATTGCTTCTTGCCAAATTTCATGATTCTATGTCAACGGGAAGTACCATGTAGGTTTTGATTCCAGAACATAAACGCCCGTATCTTTTGATTGCGTTGACTTAGAAATTTGATTTTTTCACTGCTTCAAGGTATCGCAGTTCTGAGTATTTGAAATTAATTTCAACTTGATAACTCCACGCGTTCCTGAGAACAAGGGTCTTGGGAGTTCCGTTTTTCCTTTTGAGGTACGGAATCCTAAAAAAACAATGAACTACAGTAGTGAACCAATCACATGGTGAGGACCGCATGAATCCGACGGATTCGAGAAGTACAGAACCGGTTGAAGTGGTTGCGATGCTTGGGGAGACCTATGTCCACAATGGACGTCTTTCGGCTGAAATGAGAACTACCGTTACGTATGATCTAGCTAGCCTTCAAACAGTTTCCTTTCGTTCATCATAATATCGACTATCAACCCGCAAACTCCCACTGCTGTACATTATACCGCAGCTATGCATTCATTGCCCAGAGTATTTCACCAATCAAACACAGTAACTAAGTATTTAGGCTCAACCAATGATCTCGTAAGAATAAAGAGGCTAAATTAGAGACGCGGGTAGAGCAAATTGCAGTTCAGTACCGAGGTTCGTGATTTCATGCCCTAACAGAATGATCTAGTCTACTTTGTTAAGGAATGTTGGGCAGTTGAACTAGATTCCAAAGCAAATGATCAGAGGTATGAAATATTGTGCCTGTTGATAGTAAAGACATTCAGCTGTTGGACATCTATAGAAAGAAAGAAAAAGTATTTATTACGACGACAGGGAGATCACTAACTAAAAACAGTCAAAAATAAAAAAACCATATTATTTATTTGTTACGTGAAAGAACATTAGCCCAAATGCGTTTGTGTCATGAAAACCTTTTCAATTCATACGCACATAGCAAAATTTGATTAAGCAACAAAACCATTAGTAATATCAATCAGTGCGAAAACCGGTCTTTCATTGGATTCAGATTAATCTTCTGTCAGGATTTGAATGATTGATTGTCATTGTATGAACCCACCGGAGCAATCATCGGCAAACCGTTGCAACACATAGGTACAGTCAACCCCTAATGTAGCAACAAATTGATATTGAGATCACCTTTATGTCGTACCAGTAAGGACGATTTTCGTAGTGCAAGTATTGCTACTGATATGCAGTTGACTGTACTATGACTACCTACAACTATGACTTAGGTATCCGGTTTTTTATTGCAGAATTGCAAAACAATGAGTCGGCAGTGATGTCGCAATCTTCATAAATATTCAAGCAGCCCTTCTGGAGAATAATCAACTGGCGAGTAGATATCGACTCGAATATCAGTATCTTGTAGCGATAAATCGATTATATATTTATTCAATCACCGAACATCGGCTGATTACTTCGAGTTTCGACCTCTCGATTCGTATCGATTGAACTGATGCGATATTATCATCGAACATGCAGCTGCCTGCCTGTATTTCTGTTTCTGCAATCGACTGCAATTAAATATATTAAGTATCATAAAGTTTATGAGATTACCTACTGATAATTAAAATCGATGATATTTTGTAACGTAGACATACGAATTGGTAGTAAATGATGCTTCGATAAAACTTAACTATACGTACAATTATATGTGCTAACATTACTTTTGATATTATTATTAGTATGTAGGCCTCGCTATTTTCGTAACACAGTGCACAATAATTAAGCACATTATTTCTATATGCGTGGTGAGTGTTAAAACAACGAATAACCTATTAATAAAATATTTACGATCAAAGTTTTATGATCCTTGCAAGTGTAATAGATAGGTACTTACCTACTTTTAAGTTTTAGGTAGGTACGCAGAGAACAATACAGGTGGCAGCACAGAACTGAGGGGCAATTTTCGTAATAATCACAGTCTGCACCCTAATTGCGTAACACACGATCAATCAGAATCTGAATCATTTTGAAGCAAATTGCTAATCCCTTGCTTCATAAGTTCGAAAAATTTGTCTGCTCAACACGTAAATAACGCAAGGAATGTTGTTGAACTGTCAAAATGAAACCGATTCCGATTGATCGTGTGTTACGCAATTAGGATGCTGATCTCAGTCTCAATCTGTCAAAAATAACTCTAATTTCCCTACATTTTGTCAGGTTTTTGACACTTGTGTGTCTCTCTCTCTCTCTTATAGAAAGCAAGCCAGTTATACTTCGTTCCATCCGGGTGTCCCTTGACACCTCTCAAGTTTGTTTTTTTTAATTTGCTGAACTTCTAACTATCAAAACTAGAAATCTCATAGAAACTAAAACACATCACATTCAATTAACGAGAGAGCAACATTTGTATTTAAAACATCCGAGTTTAATTACAACGTTTAGTGTTTCTTGCTTATCTCGCTTCAGGTGATAAGTGAGGACAATTCGACGATAACTTAGCAAACGAACGCAATAGATCACAATAATAGCACAGACGAGATTCAAACGGCCACTAGTCACGACACCAATCGCGACAGCTTCATTGGGTCGTAAGAAAATACGTGAAAAACTAGTATGGGTTGCTAAAGAAAGAACTCTCACGACAATTATAATAACAAATTGGAACTTTTACTTGTAGGTCTGTACTATTAGGAATCGTTTATTTGCAGAAAATATAAGGATGTGTTGGTTGGAAGGTTGTGTTGATGTTATCTACTAGTTGTAAAAGTTGGTGATGTAATATACATTCCATGTTTACTGGGTACTTATTTTACTGCAATACTTATACAGAATATATTCTGAGGAAAATTTAAATTGAATAAATTAAATATCTCTTTTGGGCTGACTTTTCCAACGCCAGATAATTTTATCGGAGGAATTATTTTGAAATGTTCACAGTTATTTCATACAAAAACTGTAAAACGTCAATTTTATTCCTCGAATAAAAGTTGTCTGGCGATGGAAAAATCATCCCTAAGTAAATTAAGTATTATTTACAGTCAAGGAATTTAATTATTTATTCATGAGCAGATTGATACATTTACGGCACATGGCCGTATTTTCATACAACTGTCAAAAAATTACAGTTGAGATTTGAATTTACGTGGGTACAATTTAAGTTGACAGTTAATTTGCTAAGCAATCATTTCCTCAGACTAAACACTAGTTTAACCACATCGTCATTATGGTTAACACACTTCATAAACACTATTATTTTGATGACTACTTTATTTTTTAAACATTATTTTTAATACAAAATTATTTAGTAAGTCGTCGTTTATTAAATTAATAGACAAATAAAATAAAATGATGCGAAAACTTTTGCAACAATAAAACTACATATTTGCGTTATATGCGCAAGAGCTGGCACGCGGCGTTCGGGTGGGTAAAATTTGCACGTCAGTTATAATTAAAATTATACTCTTAATGTGGGTCAAGATTACAATGAGACGTTTGTGCAACGTTACTCCGTCTTGCAGGGTGCAATATTCACATCTAACTGTGGATTCTTGTAGAATTCGGCTCGACTTCGACTCTGTGGTTTTACGCGAGGTGACACATCGAATTTACTAATTTGCATCTGTACATACAAAAAATTGGAGCCGTTTCTCGTGCCTGTCTGCGTGAAAGCTTGCTCCTCTAAACTACGCAATAGACTCTTGTGAGGTTGTCAATATAATTTAGAGAATTTATTCCGGAAGGTTCATGATAAAGAAATCATCATATTTTGTCAAGTCTTAAAAACTGCACGAAGCAGGGCCGGGTCGCTAGTTTATTTATACAATATAACAATTCTAAAATTAGTTTCAATTTTCAAACCCGAAAAAATCGCTGGAATTATAAACCTATGGGTGAAAAAAATAGACGCTAAGTAAAGTAACAACTGCAAGTCATCTATTTTAGAATTTCCCGGACTAAAAGAAAATATTGCAACCTTCTACACACAGGTATTTATGCTTCTACATAATTTCCTATAGTTAAAAATACCTTCGCCTTTTCGCAGTAAATTCCTCAAGCCGCCGTAGAACCGGTAGAACGCACATTTGTGTCTCCACCTCACTAACCAAGCCATCTAAAAACAAATCATCCTATATCAATCAAACACCTTTTCTTTCTTTCTTTCTTTCTTTCTTTCCGTCGGTTCGAGTTAGTTTTCTCTCACAATTAATGAGCAGCTCTGCCATGGCCGTGATTTAACTAGACAGTGTTCTTGGATACGAAATGAATGTTGAATAGTAACGCATGCGCAGCTAGGGTTGCTAGTAGAGTTTCTTTTTTTTATACACCTAAGGAAAACCGCTACGTTTATCAACTGAACTAATGACTACTAAAGGCTAAAAAAATTCTAAAATTCTAAAGGCTAAAAAAATAAAGGCGAAAAAAATTTGTCAAAACAATAGGGAAATTAGAGGTATTTTTTTCGATAGATTGAGACAGATCGGAAGAGCTGGGAACGTTCTTAAAATTACGAGAATTATCCCTCTGTCAATATACGACAATTCACGGGTTAAACCCGTGAATTGTCGTATATTGATTATATTTTTCATTTGATCTTTTGAGCGTTGCAAAAACGGTAATACAGTGAAAAAAAATAAAAGTAATCTTTCTGAAAAGTGTTCACTTAGTTTTAATTTTAAAGCTAGCCCGGTAAGCCGGTAACCCCATGAGACAAATGCATCAGTTTATGTATATGTATGTGATAAAAGGACCTCATTCAGCTTCCACATTTTTAAACTAAATCTGAATGCGCAACAATCCTAGCAAAATCTAACGGCTTGTAGATACGAGCACACGACGGCGCTTACGCAGAGACGATTAGCAACGGATGAATACACAACACGATTGCTGCTTTTAACGTAATTGGAGTATTAGTGGCCAGCGGCCATCGCGAAGTAATACGTTTGATAGTGAAGAAAAATGTTTTCCATTTGAAAAGTAAATATACCTACGCACGCATATACATATGTATGTGCCACTTACACTTTTATTCGGCAGAATCTATGAATGTGGACGAGGTTTTTCTTACGAAATAAATAGAGTAGGATATAAATTCATTTGTATTCAGCAGATACAACATGTGGCCATGTGGTCTGGTGTATGAAAAACTTCCCATTATATCCCTAGGGTAGATAATAGAAATTGGGGCAATTTTTTAAACGCTTGCATTTTCCCCAAGATTTCTGGGAGCTGGTCAATTTAAAATAAAATTTCCTATTGTGTGATAAATACCTCAAGAACTCCCTATGAAATTATATCTCTGATATCGCCCTAACTGATCTAAACGCCCGCGTATTTCTTTTAAGATTTACCAACAGCTAGAAAAAAAGCATGCAACCGTAAGGTAAAGAATCAGGCAAGATATTCACCATTTTCGATTACCATTCGTTAAATGTTATTTGGATAGGTATCGTAATACTAATAAAATTAGTAATTTAATTTTACATTCTATTCTACTAATATTATAAACGAGAAAGTTTGTGAGGTTGGATGGATGTTTGTTACTCTTTCTCTTTTGTTACTCTTTGATATGTGTATTTACCACATCGAAAAAGTGCTAAAATAAAATCACGAAAAATATTTTATCTTTGGGCTATTTTTTTTCACGCGTCTTCCCCATAGTTTGGGGTATAATTAGATAGGTCTTTTAAAAACATTAAGAGGTTGCCGAGACGAATTTTTGATTTAGGTATCCGTTTGCGAGATATTCAACTTCAAGGCGCATTTTTTTGTTAAAATAGGGTGTCCCCTCTCTAAAAGCTAAACGGCTGGCTCGAAAAATCTGAAAATATTCATGATGGTAGTCCATGTGATGAAAAACTATAACGGCTTAGATAACTTTGTTAGTTCAGGAGTTATAGAGGCCTAACTTATAAAGTGCCATTATGGGTGACTACGGAACCCTATTCTATGCGTGGCCTGACCCGCACTTGGCCGGTTTTTAATAACCTGATCATTACTTTCAGATAATACGATTTTTGCGCTAGTAATGCCCCTTTCCCTTATGTATCTACCTACCAATGAAATCAGATGTATACACTTCCCAAGATTCTTCCTCATGCACGAGAAGCGTACCTAACCACTGGGCCCTGACGACACTTAACTATCATTAAAATAGCATTGCTGGGAGACGGGCCTCCTCTCTGTAAGACGGAGTGGGCCATTATCCACCACGCGGGCCCAGTGCGGGTTGGTGGATGGGACATACCTTCTGGTTCTAGGACATGCCGGTTTCCTCACGATACTTTTCTTCACCGTTTTGAGAGCAGTGGTGATGAGTTTAAATTCACAAAGTAAAGTGCCTGTCTGGGTTCAAACCTACGACTCGACTCGTAAATCACGGTCGTTACCATTGGGACACAACTTCTCCTTAACTAACATAAAAAATTGGGTAATTCACTAAGAAAACATTAGAAATATGATTGTATTGATGACATAGTTGCCTTGACCGGGCGTAACCTCATGTGAATGTCATTAGCATTTGAATCGACTCCCGATACGAATCTTTCACACGTCTCGTGTCTTTATATGCTTATATGTAACGCACTTATATACTGGCACATACGCTACAAATTATGATGATTCATTATATAAAATTGGCGTATAGATATTGTCTTGTTAGCTTGGGAATACATAGGAAAAACGTAGCTAGACGATACTTATCTTATTGTGGGTATTTTGAAAGCTATGGGTGACGGGGCTCTAGTTATTACTGAGGGCGTTTTTCCGCTTAATTATAATCATATTGTCTATTGCTCACCTATAGTATTCCTTGCATATTGGATTTCAACTCATTCTATTAAAAGACGGTCTTGACACGACATCATCATCTGCCTAGCCTTTTCCCAACTATGTTGGGGTCGGCTTCCAGTCTAACCGGATTCGGCTGAATACCAGTATTTTACATGGAGCGACTGCCTATCTGACCTCCACAACCCAGTTACTGGGTAATACGATACCCCTTGGTAAGACTGGTTGTCAGACTTTCGGGCTTCTGACTACTCGTAACGACTGACAAAGATCCACGAATGACAGCCGGGACCAACGGCTTAACGTGCTTTCCGAGGCACGGAGGGGTCTCGGTATGTAAAGATGGTCACCCATCCACATTCCAACCGCGGCACGCGTAGCTTAACCTGACCGATCGACCTGTGCGGCTGTTATTATTTAGCCACGGGCCCCTCTTGACACGACGGTCTTGACACGACGAGGGTGCTTAAAAAAATCTCGAGGATGCTTAAAAAAATCTCGGGAGTTCAGGTTTTTTTTTTTTACTTTTTTTTGTTGGTTTTTAATGTAATTTTGTTAGTTTTCAATGCTCCTTTTTTATTTGTATTTCCTGTGTGTTTTCCAAATAAAATATTTTTCTTTCTTTCTTCCATATCACCTTGATTTCATTGCTCATCATCACCTGGCTAGCCTTTTCCCAATATTATTGGGGTCGACTTCCAGTGGAACCGGATGCAGTTGAATACCAGTATTTTACATAGAGCGACTGCCAATCTGACCCCCACACCCTAGCGACTGGGTAATACAACCCCTCAACCACAATATAACCTTGTTTTTTTTGCTATTAGACGAAAAATAACAGATGCCACTTATGGACCCATCCAAGGGTCAAAATAGTTACAAAATGAAATACACGTGCATGATACGGTAGAGAAACTAAGTAGGCCTCTTAGAACGACACGTGCGACTGATCAGAGTCACGACAATGCAGATGTTACGTTGAACGTGCAGCGTTACTCGATTAGATCGGATACGAAACGAGGTCATCTGCCGCGAGCTACGTGACATTGGTGACGGCCCGAACGAAAGTCTCTAGAGATCGTTTGTTGTAGACTTAGACAAGAACATCGGAAGTTGATGCTTTGAGCATATTAAGGAGATCTGAAAGACAAGCCGGGTTTTTGTTACCAGGTTCAAAACTATAGCAAGTCTTACTAAATCATAGAACAAAAAAACAGTGCAGTTCAACTTTTGCCCTACTATAAGACCTGCTGGTAAGCCCCCAGATTGCTTACAAACTGAACGAAAGACAACCTTGCAACCTTGGCAATAAATATACAAAGACTTCAAAGGTGGATAGTACTAGACCCAGAATAGAACATAGCTAAGGAAATTCCGAAAGTCAAGTGACAAAGCAATGAAAGCTTAATGCCGCAGTATAATGGACCGAAAGTCTAGACTGTAAGATGAGTGATGATGACTGTAAGATGAGACTGTAAGTTTCAGACTGTAGACCTACAGAGAAATATCGGAAACTGATGCTAGAGTTTAGAGAGAGAGTCCGGCGTCACATCCCAAGATACGAATAATAAGTACAGGTATTCATCGATCTAGCTAGAGGTAAACATCAGAGTCTCTTTGAGTGTTCAAGAGTGAGATCCCGAGAGGCGAATGAGATGAGGTTCACACGACAAAGTTTCGTTGCACTACGCATAGCCTGGCAGGAAATAAGTCTACAAGATTCATTACTTCATTAGCTAACAGAAATGTTTCCTTGCTTCCATAATTGAATTTATTTATTTCATTTCATTGAATTGTAACAATAAGTTTCACTCTAAATAAAATAATGCAAGGCGGATATAAAAACGTTTGTTTCCGTATTTCTTTTGACAGAAAGAAAGTAATGAAGTATTTTTCAACGAAAAATTATCGGAAGTGTGTGAAAATAGAAATGTAGACTTCAAAAATATTTTGCTCTATTTTGTTATGAATGTAACTAACTGACATCTGGATTTGTGCCGGGTTGATGTTGGGACTTAAACATAACTGGTAAAAAGTGGGTGTACTACAGGTATACCACTGCCTTACCTTTCGGGAAATACAGGCGTGATGTTATGCAACTAATTCTTACAGACAAAACAAAATGCCAGTCCTAGTGACAATTAAAAACTACATACAATCAATGGTTTATTGGCTCGACATCCGGTTGTTTGCACATAAAAACAGTTCGGATATGCAATTAGCTGCAGTGTTGCCGCGCAAAAAATGCCACTGTTCGTAGACCTCGTGGGATAGCTGCATGAATTGTGATCTGTGATAGTCGCGCCTTACTCGACGCATTGGAGAAATTATCGATTATTTATTATTCAGCCGATCTATTCTGTAAAAATTTCACCGTGAAAACTTAGATGAAGTAAGCTGTCAATATTGTCAATCCCTCGCCTCAGGTGGATTCGGAAGATTGATTCGATGAATACGTTTTATTAGTCGGAAGTATGTCGAAAGAAAATTAGCGGAGAATTTGGAGATGCTCCCCTTTATTCATAAACGTTGCTTAAAGTTAAGTAGTGACTAGCGACTGTTTAACCATACATTTTTGACGTTTGAACGTCACTTAACTTTAACCAACGTTTAAAAATAAACCCCAAAATGTTAGTTGCGTTAGTTTCGAAAAACTACCTACCTACATCTCAATTCAAAAAATGTATTGGTTACTTCAGAGTTAAAATGAAATACGTATAAATTACAACTAATAATCTATATACTTATAATAAATCTGTAGAAGTGAAAATTCTGTACATTGAAAATATCAAAAAAATAAATGGCAGGGGGTGTTACTAGACCGACACCGAACCCAAAAATGTGATTAAAAAAATTTTTGTCTGTCTGTCGGTCTGTCTGTCTGTCTGTCTGTCTGTTTGTTCAGGCATCACGCAAAAACTACCGGTTCGATTACGATGAAACTTGGTATAATTATTCTTTAATATCCTGGGCACCACACTGGGTACTTTTTATCCCGGAAAAGTATATACAATAAAAAACAAACTTAATTTTGCGGTTCGATCCCTATACCCGATTACCACTGTCTGTAGGTACTGTACCAACCGCAAATACTAAGTTTGTCGTAGGTTGGGTCACCCGCAGTGGAGTTCATTTTTATTCCTTTTAGTTTTTAGAGTTATTTAGGTTTATTTTTATATGAGTCGTAGGTATAGATTTTAATTTTAAAGTATAGGTAGTATATTTGATAATGTACGATGTGACCGTAGGTTATTTTATAATACTGTTAGGTAGGTTTAGTCATTCGTATAGATATTAGTTTTTAGGGATTTTGCTTATTTATTGAGTTTAGATTAGTAAAGTTATCATCAGAAATAGGTTTATTTAGGAAGGTAGGTATTTAATTTTCTGTTATTGAGTTTTTTTTTTAATTAGTTAGGTACTTAGGTAAAGATATCATATAGGTACCCTCTTAATCACGACTAATGAGACACAATTGGTTTTCTATTGTAATTAGCCACAAAGGGCCCGCGACATAGATGGCATTCTGGGGAAGCACATACATTTTATCCTGTTAGCACGTTCCCGTGGGTAAATTTCCGACATCCACGCGGGCGAAGCCGCGGGCAGAAGCTAGTTCATAAATAAAAATAACAACATAATATCCTAACTTAAACTACTTATTTACTAAAAATATGGCGTCGGGAAAATTCTTCCGCATCGTTGTCGACTGGTAATGTACCCAAGAGACTGGCGGCATTGCCACGTTGTATGGCAGTGTTTAACCTCTGGCCAAGGTACAAGCCAGCCCTTGAGTCACAGCAAATGTCAACCAGCCTTTTGGACACTCCATTGAACAGACTATGAGCACTCGGACCCCACCGCTACTTTTATGGTTATGGATGATAAATAAATAATAAATAATTTATTGGTATAAAAAAAAGTTTGTACAAATAAAGTGAAGGCCTGACTCCTGCGCTAGGTAACAACACCTGTGTTACAGGAGCCAGTGTCTTTTCTCAATCAGAAGTTCCGGATTTTATGCAATAATATAATAAGAGATAGATAGCTAAGGAAACGGATACTTATTGTAAATCAATAATATCCAAAGATATTACAATATAATGGCCAGTCTGTCAATGTCCCTAATAAATAACATAATTGGTCTCTTTTTGCTCTAATTATTACGTCAATCCAGTAATAATAAAGTTTTGCAATCACAGCAGAAATTAATTGTATTGACTATTGTAATGTTGACTATGCATGTAAAAACGGTTGTGCGTGCATGGTGACAATGTTTTGCAAGCAGGTGTAATAAGGATAATTTAAAGGTTTCATGTTAATGAATAAATCGCAGAATATAATTATGTCGTAAAGTTTGTAAAGTCAGTGAAATTAATTGTTAAGCGAATCGACTAACAACTTAAACTGTCCTTAATTGTGCGATGGGTCGCACAGTGTGCTGCATTGGAGGGTAGACGGTGGATCACGGTAGAAGTAGGTACTTCCACAGTGGTGTCAGTGTCCATGTTCTGATGAATGAAAATGTATATTCCAGTGTCAAAGGTTGGCTGAGTACAAATCACACCTGTCACTTTTGACAGTTGCATAAAATGGCTACACGCTATGGCTTTAACGGTAATTTTATTGACGTATAGATCTTAATTTGTTTAACAATTAATATCCCTGACTGTAGGTACGACTATGGCTTACTGCACCCTAATTGCATAATACACTATCAGTCTTAATCTGAATCATTTTGAAGGATATTGCTAATCCATTGTCATTCGTGGATCTTTGACAGTCGTTACGGGAAGTCAGAAGCCCGAAAGTCTGACAACCAGTCTTACCAAGGGGTATCGTATTACCCAGTAACTGGGTTGTGGAGGTCAGATAAGCAGTCGCTCCATGTAAAATACTGGTATTCAGCTGCATCCGGTTAGACTGGAAGCCGACCCCAACATAGTTGGGAAAAGGCTAGGCAGATGATGATGATGATTGCTAATCCATTGCTTCATGTGTTCGAAAAATTGGTCTGCTCAACAACGTGAATAACGCAATGAATTTTGTTAAATGAAACCCATTGTTACTTATAGTGTGATACGCAATTACCCCGCTGGTTAGATAATGAAAACCCGTAAAAATAGTAGTAAAAAAAAACGTAGCAACATTTTCATCTTTAGCTGGTAATAGGTACCTACCTACCTACTATCAGTTTATCCGACACAAGTTTTTCTTACATCTTAATAAAATCGACATGTTTATGCTCCAATTTTTTAACGTTCTGACAAGAGTACTAGACATGGATTAGTCTCGCAGTGGGAAAAACGGAAAGGTGAACATATCACCCGTTATCTTACGGTAAGTTCTGAATGTTTGGGCTGACGACGGTGCCGTCATTTTACTGTCCACATTGTTTTGATTAGCCCAGTTTTCGCGTTAGAGTCTTAAGCCAAGTTAGCTGTAAAATGTAATTACTTACGAGGCCAAGTTGTTATGTTTTTATTGTTCACGCAACGGAAGATGATTTTTAAATGGTAATTTTTAATGTTGTAGTTGCCCTATTATAATAGTATCTTTATGTTTAAGGTGTAACATTGCGTATGGTTCAACATCCACGTCTTTATCAAAATCAAAAGTCATTTATTCAAACTACGCTGAGAATCAGCAATTTTTTAGCGTCAAAATTACATGATACAGTCACCAAAAACGCCCGCCCTTCATTTCCTAGTGCTTGACCTATCAATGGCATCGGCTATCCTAAGTACTAAGAGTACCTAAGATCTGTTTCAAAAAGTATGATGAAACTGTAAACGAACCTTGTTCAGGTTAAATTCTTAGTCAATCACTTACTAAAGGGAATTAGTAACTCATGCATCTGTATTTAGAAGGTTTTAACTTTATATCTAGGTAACCACTTTTACCAACAACTAACCAATTTTATGTGTTTCATACACATTAACCTCAATTTTAAAAAGAAACAAGTATTTTTAAAGTGATTTAAAATTAGAATTTCTAGTTGAAGTATACAAATAATCAAATTAAAGCACTCAATTTATAAGTGGTGGCATCCACAAATGCGTTTTCTGATCCACATGTTTTCATTTTCATCAGATATATTTTTTATTACTATCTTGTAATCTTATCTCTATGCTTTAGCAGTGTAATGCGTGCAGGTGGATATTAGCCCCGGTTTACCTATCTATATGCATAGCAACAAGCATCTCTGTGGCCACGTATAAAGATGGAAAATTACACCTTGCATTAACCATTATCAATATTACCATAATCATCGGCCCGTACAGAGTCCTCCCAATAGCATTCCTGACATTTACCAACATTAAAAAGTAGACGTAGATACTTCATTTGTTTTTTTATGAACGAATAAAGTTGTAATCATCACGGGTATAGTTCGGTCACTTACGCAAAATGTAATAGCGATTTTCGTAAAGTAGAGTAGGTATTGATAGATACTCGTATTTATGGTGTTACGATCATAGTGTTATCGAAATCATGCTATGTATTTTCAAATATATATTTTCTCAGTTTCAATTTTTATTTCACGAGGAAAACGCTTTTGAAATTTGGTAACTGTAACGTGCATGCTTGAGACTGTACCTACCTAAATAGTATATTGCAACCGTCGTTCTTTCAAAATTCTTCGGCTAATTAGTCGATTCGCACGAATTTACTCGCCCTAAACGGGTGAATTGACACCTTTAGATAGGTAATACAGGCTGTTAGTGTAAACACCGTTGTCACTAAAACCATAGGTAGTTGACTTAATTATAAAAATGTTTATCTGAATTTAAAAATAAATAAACGTTATTTTATTTCAAAAATGTAAGAAAGTTTCTGTCCGACACCGTCCGTAAATTCATGCGCTTGCCGGCTTGCGGGCACTTGCGGCACGCCCTGCATAGATAAGGGAAGTACTGACGACGCGCTGTTTCCCGCGCTCCGTCTACTTTGCCCTTGCGTGCACTTGTATAGGGTGAAATAATTTTGAAGAAAAATTGAGACTTTACTTAAAAAAAAAAAAAGATATTTTTTTTCATTGAATTTACGTTCTATTAGTGAAACCAAACCACTGGTTTCAAGGATAACGGTGTTTACACTAACAGCCTGTATATTATTTTTTCTATAGGCGACTCGCAAGAAGTTAATTTATTTGTGGGCAAGTCGACAACTCCAGAAATATATATTAGGCAATTGGCGTATTTTGATTTGAATGCAATAAATTAATCGTCATCTGCCTGCCTTGTCCCAACCATGTTGGGGTCGGCTTCCAGTCTAACCGGATGCAGCTGAATACCAGTATTTTACATGGAGCGACTGCCTATCTGACCTCCACAACCCAGTTACTGGGTAATACGATACCCCTTGGTAAGAATGGTGACAACCAGTCTGACAAGACTTTATTATAACAGAAAACGAAAAAATTCGTGCGAATCGACTAACAAGCCAATTCTTCAATGTTTTCCTGCTTTTTTTCTCGTAATGCCAATGACTAAGACTAAGAACTAATTCGACAATAGACATCGTCATCTACTGACCCTCGACTTAGTCAACCGTAAAGGTTATTTACACGAACGATTAGACACAGAGGTTCTAATGTAAACGGATATTTAACTATAATAGGTAGTCTCATCATCTGCCTAACCTTTTCCCAATTATGTTGGGGTCGGCTTCCAGTCTAACCGGATGCAGCTGAATATTTTACATGGAGCGACTGCCTATCTGACCTCCACAACCCAGTTACTGGGTAATACGATACCCCTTGGTAAGACTGGTTGTAAGACTTTCGGGCTTCTGACTACCCGTAACGACTGTCAAAGATCCACGAATGACAGCCGGGACCAACGGCTTAACGTGCTTTCCGAGGCACGGAGGGGTCTCGGTATGTAAAGATGGTCACCCATCCACAGACCAACCGCGGCAAGCGTAGCTTAACCTGCCCGATCGACCTGTGCGGCTGTTATCATTTAGCCACGGGCCCCTCTGTATAATAGGTAGTCTATGACTTCATAATAAAGTATACCTACCTGATGAATTTCATTATTTACTAAACTGAAATTCAGGTAGGTATACTTTTTAACTTTATTTTGGATACATATTACTGTCATCGCTGAAGGAAAACATCGTGAGGAAACCAGGGGGTCTACTCCGAAGTAGTATCGGCCGAATGTTCGGCCGTTTCACTCCTACATTCTTTCGAATATTGACTATGGTCCCGACCCAACTGAGCCGATCCGAACTTTTTTCGCATTTTTCAATAATATTCGGTTCGGCCATGTGTCGGTCCGGTCCGAACATTCGCACTTTGCACTTCGGAGTAGGCCCCCTGGACTTATAGTTAATGTAAGTTTGAAATCACCAACTCGTCTTTAGCGAGCGTAGTGATCAATGCTCGTGCCTTCTCTGTATGTGTAGAGGCCTTTGCCCAGCTGTGGGACTGTGGGACAGTGGTAGGCAATAACTGTCTTTGAAGGAATACGACCTTTTTGTTTAATATATTCTTATCACATTAATTTACAAAACATAAAATAAATACTTACCGTGGTTGTCAGATCGAAAGAGAATATCTTTTTCCAGCGCACTTTATTTCAGGCACATCCTACAAGAATGACGACGACAAATTACATTATAAAATTAAGTAATGAGACTTCAAGTGGCTATACCGAACGTCATTAATAAAACAAGAAAGAACAAAAAATAATCTCTCCATCAGCAGAAACCGTTCGTTCAACTGTTACTTCTTCAGAAAAACTTGGACCTCCGTTTTCTACGGGACATTAAATTAGAACTGTGTAATGGAGGAGTCGACGCTATAAGCTATAATTGCTCAAGTTCAGTGAGCAATAACACATTATTTGCGTCATGTGGACTGCGACGACGAGTGATCCGCTGCCAACAGTTATGGCCGCGAAGTGACAACTGAGCCACTGAGCAACTGACCAACCACTGTTAAGTAGATTAAATACATATTACGTTATGTTCTCAATTTCATGCTAAATCAAACATTGATGACTTGGGAGCCTCCCTTGGTAATGATCGCGCGGAATACGTAAGCGATAATAGTCACTATGCGAAGCAGCCTGTCTTCATCATTGACAATCTTTCACAAAATACTTACATGATAGAGAAAATATTTAAAAAAGGACCCCTGCCGCCTCCTCCGTGCCTCGGAAAGCACATTAAGCCGTTGGTCCCGGCTGTCATTCGTGAATCTCTGACAGGCATTACGGGTCTTTAGAAGCCCGAAAGTCTTTCAACCAGTCTTACCAAGGGGTATCGTATTACCCAGTAACTGGTTTGTGGAGGTCAGATAGGCAGTCGCTTCATGTAAAATACTGGTATTTACCTGCATCAGGGTAGACTGGAAGCCGAACCCAACATAGTTGGGAAAAGGCTAGGTAGATGATGACACCTATACATAATGCAATAACAATAGGTATGCTCAGTAACCGACCACTGCAAATCATTGGGGGCCATGTTTAACAGTAAATGCTTATACGTATGCTATGTGTGTGATACGATAATGTTGTTGGATCATGTTGCTTCATCATATTTTATGACTTTTCATATCTTTAATACAGACATAAACACACGCTTCTTTCCCATGGGGTTATGCAGAAACTAGGTACAGAATGCCAGCTGCTATGATCCTCACAAACCAAACCAATAAGCCAAATAATGAAAATACGCACCGGATATTTATTTTAGTTCTGGCATATACATACTTAGTAAGTACCTACCGATGCAAATACCCTCTAACAACATTCCATTCTTTGATCTCATATTTTTTTTAAACTTGTTTTGCTAGCTGCTTCACAAAAACCGACGAATTATAAATTATGAAGCTAAGTTTTTGCGTAACCAACTAATAGATAGCAATTATTATCATTGGCATTCAAATTCACCATGTGGTTCATTATATGTTACTTAATTATCATCAAAATCGCGTCGAAATCTGTAAAGCCGTTTTAGAATTCAAGATTTCTCATATTTTATGTCAATGTCGTTTTTGCTTCGTATGGAGAATGCAAGCTTTCTCTCTTTTTTTTACAAGCTTTTATTTTGATGTTTAAATCCAAAATTGATCAATCTTGGCTTACTTACCTACTGCACTGAAGTTCAAAATGACAACTTCTTAAGCTTTTCTAAGCGAGGTACCTATTGTAATCAAGGCAAAATTAAAAACTGCGCAAAAAATTTATAAAAATATTAAGCCAGCCAAGCAATATCATGCAAAGATTGTAAAACAAACAGCTACACTACCCCAAGCCACGATGTTCGAAAGTTAAAACTGCTAAAAGGGGGACGTGCGACGCGCTCCATTAGGCATACAAAACATAAGAACAGCTGAGCTTAGCGGGTGAGAGCAAAGTAACCTTGATGCGACCGAAGAAAGCGCCCGGAACGATCGGCGAGATGCCAATTAAACGGAATACGAATAGACGTCAAGGTGAAATCACAGAGTGCAACCTCTTTACAGCTGAGCACAGACAACGTGATCAGCGTTCGGTATTTAAAAACCGAGACGGTAATAGAACCTCTATTATAATCATAACTTTACGAAATAGCACCGATTACGGTTATTACGATTCCTCATGGTGCAAAAGTTATTAAATGAAATAACGAATTTATTGCTTCGAGCTTTCGTCGCGGTCGTTATTGCATTGGAATATTAGCTAAATTGGAACCTTGACATTATGTGGAAGTTGAACTTCCTAAAATGTTGCTGAACTAAATAAATCGTCGTGTTTTAATTTTGCTTAATGACAGGGTGTTGATAGTAGGCGGATATCCACTAATGTATTTAGCAAATCTATTTTTGATGTTAATAATAATAATGAAACTTTTGATTGGATTTTTAAAGCATTCTCTATAAGTGCAAAGTCATACGAATAATTCACAGACACGGAAAAAGTCGTAAATTGAAAACCCAATTTAATAATCGATAACCAACAATTTTTTTCGGAAGTAAACAGTATGAGAGATTGAGAGCCCATTTTTTTTTTTAATCAGTGCAATTATGTAGATCTAAATTACTTCAGAAGGTAGGCGTTCCATTCTCTCGCTAAAAAGCTGGAAGCGGCGACAGCTTGTGGCTATGTAATAACAGCCGCAAGGGCCGATTGATCAGATTAAGCTACGCTTGTAGCGGTTGGTCCGTGAATGGCTGACCCTCTCTACATACCAAGATCACGTGCCTCGGAAAGCACGTTAAACCGTTGGCCCCGGCTGTTATTCGTGGATATTTGAGAGTCGTTACGGGTCGTGAGAAGCCCGAAAATCTGACAACCAGTCATACAACGGGATATCGTATTACCCAGTAACTGAGTTGTGGAGGTCAGATAGGCAGTCGCTCCATGTAAAATACTGGTATTATTCCAACCTACTTGGAAGAAGGCTAGGCAGATGAATCAATGGTAGGGATTCTCTCGCGTCGGGTTCTGCCCGAACCACCCTATCTCAAATGATCACTCTAATCACTGTACCTATCGTTTATTTCATTTTCATCATTAGGTACTAAACACAGGTACCTACTAAGCAATAGGAAAAAAGGAAAACAAATATCAAAGGAGTCTGACACGTACCGATGTGTACGGCGTGGAATTTTAAGCCATAATATTGATATGGCGCACACTACGCCGCACAATTATTGGGCAACATGACCTTCCTCAATGTCAATGGAAGAGCCAAGTGCCTAATTATGGCCCATCACCTGAATATTAAATATTCTAGCCACACACAATGTCAGCTGGACATGTTAAGGCAGGTAAAGGTCATGCTATAAAAAAGTCAATGGCAGTAGGTAATTGAAAAGAGAAAAACATAGGAATGATGGAATTGTAAGCTGATCAAAACACAAAAATCGTTGGTTCAATATTAAGTTTGTAGCATGAAACACAGTTACACTGGAAATATATTACGTGCCACATGAAAAGAAAAATAATTTGACTATCTAAAAAGACTGCTGCATTGACAAAAGGCATAGGTACCGTACCATTAGTCGCGTCATCGTCGAGAGAATACTTTCCTGATACCTGCCAGTGAGAAAATTCTAGTAAAAAAACGAAAATACGTATTCTTTTGTAAGAAACTGACAGGTGTAAAGAACGCATTCTCTTGTCGGCCGAACAGCAGTGCGATTCTGTAACCATATCACCGTGAAAACTTAGGTGAAGTGAGCGTGGAGTGAGCTGTCATTCCTACTAATGCTAGGGATTGACACTACTGACAGCTCACTCTAAGCTCACTTCACCTAACTTTTCACGGTGAGATTTTTACAGAATCGATCGGCCTGTACCTAATTTATACATATAAAAGTGAAGGAAAGTACCTACAGCAACTCATCTAGTTTAAATTAAAAAATGACGTGAAAAAGTGTTATTTTTAACCAATTTACGTAATATTTATCATATTATCAAACTATTTTCTTAAGTCGAAGATGAATGGACAGCAGGCATAGTAAAGTCTATTTCCGGCTGGCAGTGGCACTACTAATTAACATATAAATTAAAACAACGATTAGTATAGTATAATATATATCTTATAAAACGTCGTTTCTATTAGCAAAGCCATAAACATGTTTATGATTTCCACTTCGTTGGAATTTATTGTGTATTCCGTTTCAAAGATAGTTCTAATGGACATAAAAATGTGATTGATGCTGGTAAGTTATCTCCTAGTAAGTACTACATACAGGCTATCTGGATCAAACTTAGAATGCTAACCTTATTTTGATGCAGTCAACATGATGACAATCATCACCTAGCCTTTTTTCGTCCCAACTATGGCTTCCAGTTTCACCGAATATATTTTACGTGAAGCGTATTACCTAGTAACAGGGATTTGGAGGTCAGATAGGCAGTATCTGACCTCCAAAACCCAGTTATTAGGTAATATAATACCCCTTAATAATATAGGTAATATAGACTAGATGTTAGACTTTCGGGCTTCAGACGACTCGTAACGACTGCAAAAGATCCACGAATGACAGCCGGGACCATGATAATATTTAATGTGATTAATGTGAATGGATTGTGTAAGGGGAGACCAGAGAAAAGATGGATGCATTGTTTGAAAGATGATATGGCTAGGAAGGCAGGGAATTCTGAGATGAGGGTTAATAGAGATGGTGGCAGAAAATACGGCGACCTCAAATGAATTGGGATGAGGGCAGACGATGATGATCATAGTTTATGTGAAGGATGGAAATGAAAAGGGATTGAATGATAACGTGAAGGCTGGCGTGGAAGAAAACATTTTGCGCTGACCAAAAGTAAAATGGAACAAGAATAGAACAGAAGATGTGGATCGAGTCATAAGCATATCTAATCAGCCTATAATGGAGCGGGAGACATGATGTGAATCGAGTAATACTTGTTGAAAACTATCCATGAATATAATTAGACAATTTCAACATTGGCATTGTAATAAAATGTTAATGACTCATTACAAACCCATATTCACGATATCGATTAAAACAGTGTTAATGGTGACATTAATGTTAAGAGCTCAGTTTCTGAAGCTACAGCTTTCACAACTAGTAGATAGTTAGTTGGTCGTCTAATTTAATGATGTAAAATTAACCTATTGTTATAATCGTATTGGACGCAAATCGTCTTTAGATTAATGATAGTTTAATCTGTGCGCAATCACCATAATATTGTCATAATTTCAATTACGAGAGGACCTAAAACATCGGTCTTTGGAGACATTGACAATCACAGAACAGATAAAAGAAGTTTCATCTGTTCTGTGTTGACAATACAGCGTCTAACTGAAGGCCAATTCTCGTACTTAAAAATCGTTCAAATTCAAGTCACAATCTCATCTCAGCGACCATTAATGTCAAAAACTTGTCAATAACGTAGAGAAATTACACGTAATTTTGACAGATTCAGACTGATAACAGACTGTGACCGTTCTTAAAATCAATTAGAATTAGGGTCAAGTCGCACTATCAACTCTTTTAGCATTGTCAACATTTAAAATGTTAACGTCAAACCAAACATTCTGTCAACTACGTGCAAATGTTCTTCGGCAGCATTATTTTGGCAGCTTAGCGTCCAATGAGTTATATTTCACAAATACATGTCAATTGATACAAAGTTATGTCAAATTCTATACCTACTACGCTTTTTAATGGGCAACTAGCTTCATATTTCTGACTGACCGGCTTCTTGACAATGCTTGTGAATGGTTTATTTGAAATAAATGCTGAGTTAGAGTTTGATCTTCGACTAAGTACTTTGTTAGCTAGCCTATGTAGGTACTACAGCATACGAGTTAGCAAAGTGTTTTCAAGAAATTACCTAAAACGTGTTAAATTATAAGCATTTAGATAAAGTAACTAATGTACAAGTAATAATTTCCTGTCCAAACTATCAGCTAAGTAGATCAGATGTGAGTGGAGTAACGGTAGCTCGTGCATTCCTTGTTCATAACGGCAACCTTGGCCTCTCTGATGAGATTGCATTTACCAATATAAAGGTGGATTTACCGTTTTCGTTTGCGATACAATTATTTTATTGATAACCTTAGAGATTGAAGGCAATTAATTTTAGAACCTGTTACATTTCATAATGTCTTACCAAGGGGTATCGTGTTACCCAGTAACTGGGTTGTAGAGGTCAGATAGGACGTCGCTTCAAGTAAAATGATTATTAAAATATTGGTATTCAGCCGCATCTGGTTAGGCTGGAAGCCAACGCCGACATAGTTGGAACCAGGCTGGCCAGATACATTTCAAAATGGTCCTTACATCTTGCTGTTTTTGTATGTGAGTTTAAATGTTTGTAAACGCACCCACGATACAGGAGAAATTCCTAGTGTGGAGCAAAGTTTAAAAAAAAAAAATCTTTTTGGTCCTCTAACAAAGCAAGAAATCTTTTGTTCTTTCAGGAATCGCTTATATTCAATTTAAGGCAAATATCTAGGTTCTTTAAACCTAGAAACTGGTGCAAAAGCCTAAGTCTCACAGCCAGATAGATATTTACGATTCTTTACACAAACAGGTCGCAATGCAATAGTTCATGGGATAGTAACACAATGGGTAAATTACTGTGATCTGTTTTAACTTTATTTTTATACAATAAGTGTCACACACGTATCTTGAGGTGCAAAGGTAATAGACAAAGTACCTGTGGTCAGCCCCCTAATCGCGTAACACACTCATCATCATCAATCGCAATCTGAATCATTTTGAAGAATATTGATAATCCATGGCTTCATGTGTTCGAAAAATTTGTCTGCTCAACAACTTATGTAACGCAACGAATGTTGTTGAACAAAATGAAAGCCATTCCTACTGTTCTGTTAGTGTGTTATACAAATACCGTGCTGTTTCAAAAGTACCTCATGAAAATGTAAACAAATGTATCATAAAACGTACCTGTGGATGGCAATTCGTAGTGCCACTTACAAATTGAGTGCTTTGATTTGAATATTTGAATACTTAATTAAAACTTGAATTTGTAATTTTTAAACACCTAAATAATGTTTTTCATTCGATAATTGAGGTTAATTTTACTAGTGTACCTCAATTTTCTAAAATGGTCCTATAGGTTAGCTACTCTACGGATCGTATGACTAGCGGGGTAATTGCCTAACACAGGCTATCAGTAGCAATGGGTTTGATTTTGACAGTTCAACAATATTCATTGCGCCATTTACGTTGTTGAGCAGAAATATTTTACGAACATATATGAAGCAATGGATTAGCAATATCCTTCAAAATGATTCAAATTGAGATTGATTGTGTGTCAATTAGGGTGCAGTTTTGCAGTTTTGTAGAACAATGATGATGTTTAAGTTGTTCAACTTATAAAAAGGCCTTAGTAAAAGGGTCTTTCTTGCACAAACAAATAACCACTAATTATATCACGGTGCACCGCATCGAATTAATGTTAATACCGATTGACACCGATTCAGAATCTCGTTAATTGCACGAAGTGTCACTTTGGTTAGATAAATACAAATACCGTTTTATTTTACTGTTACACTTTTGTAGTAACTGCCGGAATTACTTCGAGAGGTGAAAATGCAGTTATTAACTGTTTAGCGTTTCATATCGTATGACAATAGTTGCGTTTAAACAAATGTTTTTGAATTGTTAACTTAGTTAAATTTTTACTTTTGCTTAGAAATGCACTGACATGCATTTCCTCACTATAAGTTTCTTTTGGAAACACACGGAGACTAGTCATCGCTATTAAGTTAGTAAAGTCATTTTAAAACAGGACTGTTTTCATTTGATTCCCCAGATAAACTTACATATCATAAGTCTTTGTAATCCTCATAAAGAGAAGGCGGATTATGGTCAGCACTACAAAACAGAAATTCAAAGCTCTCAAGAATATTTTCTCCTCCACGAGCTTTATGGAGAGAAACTTTATACTTTAACAATAATCCCGCGATTCATTGGAACTGCTCAAAATTGAACGTTAAGCGAAAGCCGACGTCGACGTGGATCGGTTTGGCATCGACACTAATCCACATTGGATCGTAATTCTGATAAAAATGTAAAACAATGGCGTCCGTTCCGTTCGCCGCCATTATTGCGCAGGAGAAGTTGCGCGTGCGCTAGGAAACTATCCTGCATTGCGAAACACATGCTGTAAATTATATTAATTGTAGCTTTTTAAAAACAAAAATAGATGATAGGAATCTTCAGTAAGCCTTGGATCTTAGTTGCGTAAACTCTTAAAGTAACGAACAATTAAAACTGAATGCAGTAAACGTTTAGTGTTAATGCATCAGTTAGATGTTCAGGTCTGGTGAACAGTTAAGAATGTTAGAAATAACTTAATGTCGTACAAGGTGAAATAGTATTCCTAGCGGCATCCTTTTGCATATTGCTGATAACATTGTGTCACATGAAACTATTACTTATAAACTTTAGTATACCTACCATGCATTTTCATTACATGTATTTTTATATCAGGGACAGCAAAGTGGATATATATGTATGTAATTACTTTAAAGCCACATGTCAGATGAAAATTGGGCTAAAAGAACCACGAAGTGGGTCCTATTATACGCAACACGACATCACGACAGACTAAGGCGAAGATGACGGGACAAGGTTGACTCCTCCCGAAAGGACTGACCTGCTGGGGCAGGGAGGTTGTAAAAAGAATTATGTAGAAAAGGGAGTGCGAGGCTTTGCCCTGCACTGGGAAAATACAGGCTAGTTAGATTAGTGATTGCTTTTTATTTATAATGGTAAACTATCTCCTGATTAGGGCTATTAAAGGTACATACCTACATAGCATACAAAAACAGCCTATTATGTCGCTACTGCTGGAACACTGGCCTCCTCTCTGTAAGAGGGAGTGAGTCATAATCCATCATGACGGCCCAGTGCGGGTTGGTGGATTAAAGGCACATGATTTAGTAATAGAAAAGACATAGAACCGAATCGTACCTACGTATGACATACAAACGCGCACGCCTCAATGACTGCACTCCACGAAACAAAAGTTGCTTCATTCGACCATAACCTCACTTCGATATTGACGGTCATTGTACAAAACTAAAGTGGAGTAACGCTAACGTTAATAAATGATATTGAATTACTTAACCGGCTTTATAGTCCATTGTTAGTAATTCAGTTACAAACGTGTGAAAATTTGTTACTACTGAGGTGAAGCTGCATCGAAAACTAAGCGAGAATTGGGCGAAGATATTTTTTTCTAGTTTTTTTCAAAGAGGAATTGATTTTTTCAGTATATGGCAAGCCAATTTTCCGCCAGTTCCACTACACAAGATCTTCATTAGTTAGGTTCTAACTAGATCTCCCTACCTATAAATCAAGTTTTCCTACCTTAGGACCAAATCGACGAATAATTTACTCACATTGCCCAGAAACTTACTGCTGCTATTTTTTACCCTTAGCCTTCCATAGATTTACATCATTAACATTGGTCCTTACTGTTCAAGCCTCCCAGAGTCCTACATCAGCCAGCACCCTAATTGCGTAACACACGATCAATCTCACACAATCTGAATCATTTTGAAGGATATTGCTAATCCATTGCTTATATGTTCGAAAAACAAAACTGCTCAACAACGTAAATAACGCAAACAATGTTGTTGAACTATCTAAATGAAAGTCATTCCTACACCTTCAGAATTTCGAATCAAAAAGAAAATACTATCTCCTTGTTTCCAACGAAATATTCAGTAACCGTTACTTAAGAAGCGAAGCCAACTGTGTTGGATCAACGCCTTAAGTACGGAGACAAAGTGCTATCGTTCAATGATGCACATTATTTACTGTGAGAACAATCTTGCTATTAGGTGCCATTTGGCGGTTCCCGCTATAAATCCCGTTCGCTTTATATGTAAATTACGGGTATTGTGGATAGAAAATGTGATAGCAATTTGGACTATCATTTTGGCATATCGTTTTTCTTGAAATCTTCTAAGTGGCGTAATCTAGAGTATAATATTATTCTCCAGCCGTAACTCATTCTGTCTCCTTATGTTTTAGGAAATGTAAAGTCAGGGAAATAATTGTTACCAACTTGAATTGTCCGTATCACAACTGCCATTTTTGGACGCTTGTTAGAAATGGCATGTAACACGGCAAATTGACGTAGGGTGTCAATTTGATTAACAATTATGCCTAGCTGAACATGCCTACATCCATTGTTCATGATGATCTACAAATTAGGGCATTATTGTTTAGTCAGGAACTAAATGCATGATCAGTTGTATGTTGTATGGTCTCCTAAGACTCCGTAAGGAATGGCTTTCATTTTAACAGTTCAACAACATTCTTTGCGTTATTTATGTTGTCGAGCAAATACATTTTTCGAAAATATGTAGCATGGAGAATAGATTAGCAATATCCTTCAAACGATTAAAATTATGATTGATAGCGTGTAGCGCAATTAGGGTGCTAGACGGACTCTCTACTGCACAGACAGACTGCGCAAAAAAAAAGAGGGGCAATTCTTGTAATTTTAAGAACGTTCACCGTCTGATCTCAGTCTCAATCTGTCAAAAAATACTTCTAATTTCCCTTCATTTTGACATGTTTTTGACATTGATTTGTCGCCGAGATGAGACTGCGACTAGATTTTGAACGTTTTAAATTACGAGAATTGGCCTTCTGTCGATCGATTCTGTAAAAATCTCACCGTGAAAAGTTAGGTGAAGTGAGCTTAGAGTGAGCTGTCAATAGTGTCAATCCCTAGCATTAGTTGGAATGACAGCTCACTCCACGCTCACTTCACCTAAAGTTAAGTCTAAGTTTTCACGGTAAGATGGTTACAGAATCGCACTGCTGATTTACTTAATAGCCAGATAACTTTTATTCGAGGAATAAAATTGACGTTTGAGTTTTTGTATGATATAACTGTCAACATTTCAAAATTATTCCTCGATAAAGTTATCTGGCGATGGAGAAATCAGCCCTAAAAAAACAAATTTATATAACAACCACAAGACCACACACATTTCTTTCTATACACTATGGTTGAGACAAGAAAAAGTTTTTATGTAGAAAGTGAACCTGATCACATTGATCCGCTTATATAAAATATTATTTGACTAAAACACCGGTTTCTAACGTCAGAATAAAGAATAAACCAGTCACCGAATTAAAATTCAGATCTTTGTTTACGAATTTTTTATAATCGTCTAGTGAACCGTAAAACTGGTTCCATTTTCACAAAACATTTGATTTTGTAGTAACAAATTAGAGAGCGGATGTTGGTGACGTGTTTAGGTATATCGCTCCCTCTTTCCGCTGTGGACATTATGAAGTTGAATATGAATTTGTTATTACCTGTAATTTTGGTCATACTCTGACTCTCCTTGGTGATTCATGATGTACCTATGCTTAATGTGGATTGTAAAAGGGAACTAATTTTTTGAGCTGTTATTTAAATATTCGAGATGTTATTACGATCAGATGAAAAACATATTGAGCAGTTATTTAATTTAATGGCGGTTGATTAATTATTGCGACAGTAAAACATGGACAGTAATAAAAAATCAATTAGTCGGTTATTTTATCATACAATGTCAATTTTTACATCGAAACAGCTAGGTTAGGTTAGGTTAGAACTGTAACCATACAACGCACGAGCCGAGCGAGCGAAGCGAGCGGTGCCGCGGTTGCGCGGTGCGAGTGCCAGAAACATATTTTTGAATACAAAACGAAACACGTAACCGCTCGTTCAATAATTTGTACCCTGCTCAATTATATATTCACTGATCCATTTCATTATTTTTTATTACTCATTTTTGTTTACTTTACTGCTTAGTTTTAACTGCTGAACTAGTTATTAAACGTGCCATTTATAATTTTTAACTTACCAAAACCGCTATTTACAACTGCCTCTTTAAATCAGTGCCATTGTAAAATCTACATAACATGACATCACGCCTGTAATCCCCAAAGGGTCAGGTAGAGGTACCTATACCTATAGTTCAAACACATTTCGCCAGTTATGTTTAAGTCCCATGTCCCAATAGAGGGCGAGCCTTTGCCATCAACCGAACACAAATGCCACCAGGCCTCCAGGCTGCTACTGAGAAATTCCTGATAAAAAAAACCCAATAACACTTTGTCCGACCTTGGAATCGAACTCAGGACCTCATGCTCAGCTATATACCTTGCGCTTACTAAACCAACCAGTCCCAGCAGTCTCGACATTCATAGCGATCGCTTTACGACCGAATTCGGTCGCAAAGTCCTGTCACTCAATACATTACACCTGTCAATACGGGACTTTGCGACCGAATTCGGTCGTAAAGCGATCGCTATGAATGTCGAGACTGCTGGGGCTGATAGTCCAGATGCATATCGAATTGTAGATTCCTCTTATTGTTAGTGCCATTCAAAAAACTTCTTCAATCTGGCAGAAAACGTAGTAACAAAAAAGTAAACAAATAATACGAGTATCTAAGACCTTTTTAATTATGATTGAGTGACGTATGACGAATATCCGCACATCAATCTGATGAGGCTACAAGGCCAGTAGCCCATGATACTAGTAGCTTAGGTCATGACGCAATGATGCCATCATCCCACGTCTCCGATGTCAATGCCATCGCCAATGAACACATGCACATCTCAGCTTAATGATTACATACCTACTTGGATATGTCTGTAGGTACCTAATCCAAGTGTTTTTGCTGTCTAAGGCCAACGGAATGGATGATTGCACAATTTATAAGTGTCAGGAGAAAAATGTATCACTAGTATGTGGACTAGTGAGACTTATTTGTTGTAATTTTTGGTCCTTTTCTACGCGTATTAAAATGATTGGGTTAGTCAAAAACCCGAAAGTCTGACAGTCGTGTTACCCAGTAAATGGAGATCAGATAGATAGGCAGTCGCTCCATGTTAAATATTGGTATTCAACTGCATCCAGTTAGATTGGAAACCAACCACAACATAGTTGGAAAATTTAAGTTAGGCTTATGATCATGGTCCTGCTATTTTTAGTATATGATGGACCATACGTAGTCTCATCTTTCCGTTAATCTTTAGAAGAAGAATGCACAAAGGTTGAGCCTTTGTGCAAACTGCATCGGCAAAGCATTTTCCTTGACGAGCTGTCGACCACAATTTTAAATTATGAATTATTTATTAGCAGCCAGATACGATGATCGGTTGCAGTCACCTACATGCGCGGCCTCGGATGCGCAAAATAATAAATTGCCAACGAACAATGGTGTGGTGCAAGAGTACGCACCATTGGGTGGCATCATGGCATGTGGCCGCCTTCACGGCTATTGATGATTTGTGGGACATGGCTCATAATTATTATGTCGTCATTTCTATGTGAAAACTGTGAAAAGGTACTTGCGGAAGGGGCAGACTGTGGATGAAAAGTACCTTCTCATATTATATTTGAATGCAATATTAGATAATAGAGGAAGGATTGAACTTGTTTGTCTAACTAAAGCAAATCAACCTAGCAAACTTCAGAAATGCCTTCTGACGAAACTTTTCGAAATGGAGATGGAATTCAGAAAGTCAAGGCAGCATCATTATATCATACAGATAGATAAAGCATTTATTTAGTGCACACAACATACATAGCACAATAATTCACAAAAGCACATTTAAATAATAAGAAATCACAAGAATATATAAAAACAAAGTGCCAACATATAAGTATGTATATTTACATTTTTTATAAATATACATACTTAAAGATATATAATATGTGTTAACCAATGTGGCGGAAAGGGATGAAAAATTAGCGCCTTCTTTCAAGTTGGTAGAGAAGAAGTGGCTTCGTCCTCATGATCTCTAAATGCTCTTAAATCAATAGGTAGTAACAAAAATCTGCGAAGGCCATGAGATTATTTTCATTTTCGCTAGATGTGGGTTACCTCGTATGCCTTATTTAGGAATGGCATGCGAGACAAATTATGAATAGTAGAGCTGTTCTAGACAATACCGACATCGATGACACATTAGGTTTTCTTAAAACTTCATTTCAAAAACAGAATCCTGTGGTTATTTCATTATTCATAATGATTTTAGTAAATGACTTCAACGACCGCATGACGGATTTACCTACATGCCCATAACGGGCGAATCGTCACTTTTAAATAATATTATTCTTTCTATAGGTGACTGATGACTCCCAAGAAGTTCATTTAATTGTGGGCGAGTCGACAATTACGACAATCATGTAACGTTCTCCCTTGCGTTTAAAAAGTCTTTTGATGTAGAATTTGCCGATATTCTTACCCTATTGTTTTACGGCATAACAATAATAAATGTTCTCTTCAAAGAACTATGTAAGTATATTCTGCCAACTATAATCTAAGGCCTACATTTAGAGTTACTACAGGTAGGGTTACCATTTCAAAAAACAAGGTTAAAATGTCCGAACATTTTAATTTTTAATACTTATTAGTTTTTCATCACTACTGCTCTCAAAACGGTGACGGAAAATATCGTAAGAAAACCAGCATGACCTAGAACTAAAAATTCGAAGACATGTGACTTCTACTAACCCGCACTGGGCCGCCACTCCCTCTCACAGAGAGGAGGCCTGTGTCCCAGCAGTGGGAACATTATAGGCTGAAGTGATTATGCTTCTGCTACTTATTTGTTTTTCCAGTACTCATCATGAAAAAAAAGACCGGGGTTAAAAAAACCTGCAAGAATCCGTACGGATGGAAATATTGTTAACCCTACATAAGATACATTCCGCAACAAACCTATTATTTATGCAGAATGTAGGTTGCAGGCTATAGGTAAAGTCATAGATACACTAACACATAAGATACGACGGTACAATAGGAAACATGCTTTGCTAAGCAGGTCAATGACTCGCTTTATCATGTCTCCGTGGAACAGGCGCCAACTGTAAGGGACTTGTCAAGTATTATTCGCAATACTTGGCAACTATTTTTATTTGATAGGTACACCAACGACCTATTCACTAGAAACGTTCACCTAATAAAAAATAACATAAGCATTGACTTATGGTGAATTAGTCATGAGGCGTACACAGCACTTACATAAAAAATAGCTTCTTAAATATTACGTTTTAACAACATTTTTTACTCGTAGTGAAGATAGAAAAATTAATTAGAAACAAAAAACAAAACATTAAGTATACATAAGACACAAAATCATAATCGAAATTAGAATCAAAAATTAAAACCAAAATTATCATTACAATCAAAACTAAAACAATATTAACTTTGAGTGTTTTTTTCAACTTTCTTTGAGAAAACCTATTGTCAGCAGAGAATCTTGGTTTCTTCACGTGTTTGCAGCCAAAGGAGACTTTTGGGCGAAGTCCCTCCATTTGTCCCCCTATTGAGCTCAGAACATCACAACAACGTCAAGACTACCATGATATAATTTTTAGAATGCATAGGGGCTTGCTTTCTTTTTATCTTCATTTAATTTTAGCATTGTTTTTTTTTTTAATTTCTCCGTATCAGCCTGGAGTCAGGATTTGTGCTTGGTTGATGGCAATATGCTCACCTTCTATTACAAAGGACTTAGTCTAAAAAATAAAATAAATAATATTGGACCAAACACTTGCACACATTTCATAAACTTGCCAAACTGCGTGACAGTTTGTCGGCAGGATTAGCGCTTGTCTATATTTTTTATCTATACAGGGTGTTATTGACAGCCCTCCACAAAAACACAGGATTGATTCAGCTCCTTATTCTGAATCATATCACACTGGAAATTTTCTCAGGAAAAAAAAAATTATGCCGTTTTTTCTGCTGATATTCCTTTATTTCAATGTAAAATTACGTTCTCTGTATGCAACACTCCATTTATGTAAACAAAACAGCTGAAAACAGCCTCGCTCAAGCTCGCTGCGCTGCCGTCCGCTACGTGCGTTTTGCCACGGTACGATACGTTGCGTGTGAGGTAATAAAACAAATCTGGTTTTTTGGATTCCCTTAATGTTCCTGAAATAATTACATGTACCGGTCATCTTAATATGATGTACTGAAGCCACCCTATCAGTTTGCGGAGGGCTGTCAATAACACCCTGTATATTAACAATCTGATTAAACATCTCCTCATCTATCTTAACTTGCGAAATGTGAGTGTTTCTACTATAGGTACACCGCTACCTTACCCCTCGAGGAAATCAGGCGCGATATTATGTGATGTGTCCATTTTAGCATTCTGTACGAAAGCCCATACTGAGTAGCTAGTACCTGCCAGCGAAAAATGCGGTGATGTGACCGGAAAAGGTACGAAAGGACCAAAATTTAAAGTACAAATGCCGCTCATTCAGCACTGGAATGGATGGCGTATGGTTGAAGAAGATAAGATAAGAAGTGCCTAAGTTGTGAATTTATGCCATCAAGTGTGATTAGTCCCTAAGTATTTAAACACTACAGCTCGTCACGATATTCGCATAATTATAACGACAGCAATTGTAAACCCTTCGTGTTCACGAGTTTAGCTTAGCACTTTCCTTGTTTGAAAGAAAGTCATTCATCTTGCCTGTTACTGGTATTGAATAACAGATGAAACGTACTTCTTAGTGATGTTTCATGGTATTGGCATGAAAAATACCTTTTGGTCCTTCGTTATCATCATATCATCACTATCTTGTCCTTTCCCAATTAATTTGTAATCGGCGCGGCGTAACGTGTTTTCTTCTTCCATACTTAGTCATCAGCATATAAAAGTATGTATTCTTCAGAAATTAAACAGTCGTAAAAGTAAGGGTACTCCTGTCGTGGCAGCGAGACTATGGTCCTTTTTCATACTATGTGTATTCAACGACACATGAATGATGAGGTATGTTATAGCAATCCTTTATAATAATCATAAGAACTGATATTTCACCTAAATAAATGAATTTTAATTTAATATTGCTGACAAAATTGTCACCACTCCCGGAAATGACATTTTAAGACACCCACAATAATCTATCCAATAGACAATCAAGCTCACAGTTCTTCTGGTAAAAAAACAGCAGAATAAATGAATTTATAATAGGTAGGTACACTAACTACAAATAGCTGAGCTCAATAGAATAAAGGACGCTTTCTTCTCCACCTTGGAAAGCTAGTTAATCCGGTTCGTCCCAGGCAAGTTTACGTTATTATAATTTATTATATTGTTAAGTATACGGATCTGACCAGAGCTAAGCCTGTTGGACACACGGCTACACATCAAGCTATGCAAAACCAGTATTGGCTGACCGTTCATTGTGAGAAAATATCATACAAAAAGAGGCCAAGACAAACTGGTTTTGTATAGCTTGACGTGTAGCCGTGTGGACATAGAGCACTTGTAAACTGTGATAATGGCAGGAGATTTCTGATTACATGTACTGGAAAATTTTAGAAACTATACAGAGTGGCAGGGAGGACATCGACGTCGAACTGTAAAGTATGAATTCAACACGTGAATCTTGACGCAAGATTTCAACGCGGAGGGTTCAGAAGCATGTAGTGAAGCGATGTCCCTGCCACCCTGCACCCTAATTGCGTAACACACAATCAATCGTAATCTGAATCATTTTGAAGCATATTGCTAATTCCTTCATAAGTTCGAAAAATTTGTCTACTCAACACGTAAATAACGCAATGAATGTTATTGAACTGTCAAAATGAAACCGATTCCGATTGATTGTGTGTTACGCAATTAGGGTGCTGTATACATTTTTTTCCGAATTGGGACGGTTTTCTCTCGATTCGTTACTGCTAGTAATAAATCCGTTGTTTTTAAGGACAAGAACATTTTAGTTAAGTCAGTTTGCAACCCAATTAATCAACTCAATGGAAATATATAATTTTTGGTGACGTCCCAGAAAGGACCAATATTTGTGCCTTCCTACATTTTTCAGACTACAAGGACCAAAACCGCCTACGTGCTAATAGTCACATACCACACACTTTTAGTCCACAAAGGAAATACCAATCAGCTGAATGTTTGCAAATTTTGAACACAAAACAAATCGCGGTGTTAGGAAACACTGCAATCGTGAAGATGCTTTAGAAATCGCAAAGTGCAGTGTATCGTAGTTTACGTAACACGAGGTGGTCGGTAATGGCAGGTAATGTGTAGCGGGACTGTAACCATGATTGCAGGTGCCATAAAGACAACCACACATCACGCTGACGGGTTGCGCATGGGCACGCTATCGCCATAGAAAGTAGTGACAGCTGTATGTGATAGATGAATGACATAGGTGTGGTATGTAGGGATTGGTTTAGCGTGAGCTTGAATTGGTTTATAGTTTTAGATGGGCTTGTAGAAAGGTACTCAAACGACGCTTAAAAGACATTAGCAACTCCCGAAGTAAGTTGGACAAAGGAACACATAGCAGAACGTCTTTGCAAACCTACAGTACTGATAAGGTCAAACAAGGAGTAAACTTTAAATAAAAACAGGTATATGCACACGAGCCTAACGAAATCTAGATCAAAATCGAATCTAAAGATATAAGTATGTATACGATTACCTACTAAAAATTCTATAGATATAGGGCCCTATAAAGCCGATATTTCCTCAAAAGAGCTACTTAGTAATGAACATTTAAAGTCAATTTAAGTAAGCCACTGTTAACCTATACCAAACCTGAAATATGGCCATACTTTTAGTAATAATTGCCGTGCACACACTGTGCTAGTTAACCCATTAGATAATAAAAGTAGAGCGAGCGAGTTCATTGCTCAAACAGACGTAAGTACATATCAGCATAATTAACTAAATTATAGTAAGTTGGGTATATAAATGCATGAAGTTTTGCCTTACTTATGTTGTCAAATGCAATAATTTCAGTGAACTTAGCTTGCGTTTCTGTTTATTCGCTGTGTGTTTGGTATGTTCCGCGTATAGCCCATTCTTTTAGTTCGAGGTATTGAAATGTGTTACGTTTCATTTGACAATTCTCAGAGTAATCTGTGTGTTTTAAAGAATTTGGTCCTTTCCAAGGAATATTCATTTTAATTTTAATACTCATGCTTATATGTCAATTCTATATAGATGCATATCGCCATTTTTACACTAGTCCTTTGAGCCTTTTGCTCTTTTATGAAAAATCGGTAACAGCAATTCTAATGCTTGACAACACCAGACCACTTTGTAGCTACTTGTAAGTCGAATAGTCCAGCAGTTGAAAACTATAAGAAATATTAACACACAGTCATGGTCTGGTGCGGGGGCAACTACATTTAATTGGCTCTAAACTTACGCTGTTCTAAACAGACCGAAGAATAAGATCTAAATATTAATTTTACGAATTAACTAACTTTTTAAGGTCAGCCTCTGTGATAGTGTGGTAACACGCAGGCATTCCAAATACCTTCGTTATTTAATTTACTTTGGCAATTCGAACACTGGCTGGTACACACCTTTTACATGGTATTAATCAGTTTGACATCACCGTCACAGGCTAGTTGATCCCCAGAACATAATATGAACTACGAACTCTTTTTAGCCCATCGTGATTAATCCCAACTTTTGACACGATTTGTTTTACTTATTTCTTCTTACCTATATTCAATAGCTTGAAGCAGTTCTTTCGGTCTTTACTCTACAAAAGTAGGGCGACTACAATGAGTATATTAATAATCTAGGTCTTCCCTATTATTAAAATTGATAAGTAGCTTTTAAACGTTTTCGAATGGGTCTTCAATTGCTCATTTTTTTCCTCAATTATTTTGCACGCTTGTCGTTTTAAAATCGACCGCCAAATTACAGTGTGATTCTTAAAAATGTTAAACGCTTAAAAAAAGAGGAGCTCGACGCGACTCTCTGAATGAATCATTAAATACCTTCTGTTGTTGGTCATAATTTTGCATCCGTAACACTAACCTCCTCCTCTAACCTCCAACCTCGGCAGATTTAAGATTAACTTTTGGGCTTTCATTTAACATTTCAGTGTCTTTAAAAATGTCATTAACGTTTTGTTTTTATTAACAGTGACTTTCTTCTGTGAGAAGGACCCAAGGACCAAGAAGTCAGCCTCCTACATACTCGTCAAAATCGGGGTCAATTCCAAGAAGAGCATTTCATACCAGTTTTCTTATACATAGTTACCAGTGATCAGGTTTCTCTAATCTTGTATACTTTAGCCAGTTGGTCAGGTCATTGGTCTTGATTCTCTTAACATTTAGTAACCCTTCGTCTTCAGTAACAAGAGTAAATCTCATATGAAAGTCTTCGCTTGCTTCCAAAACTTCTCCAAACCCATTCTAAGCACTCTAATAATTATACATCGTAAGATTTATATCGATGATAAGGTCAGTGATTTGTCTCCGACATGATACAATACGCCAGTCTGCCGGCTACACATTGACTCACCTCCGGCTGACTCCAACCAAAGTTCGTTAACACCGACCATTGTTTCACGAACATTTTCGTCAAATCATGAGAAAAGTTTAGAATAATTAAGTTATGATTGGAGTGATTTTCGGTAAGATTCAAGGTTAGATTTTCCTATACTAAAACCTTAGTATCTGCATTTTTAACACTTTTTAGATGATTTCCTTTTGAAACGTAGTTACACATCCTAGTGTCCACCACTCTTTTTGGCTAACTAGCTGTTAAGCTCATTAAACTCCTATACCTACATAATCGTGGTTTATTCAAGGCCTTAAAGAATCACCAACACAACTGAATAAATATTTGAATAGGACACTGCGGGACAGTTGGAAATGAATGTTCCCACTTCTAAATAATCCAGAATAGTAGGGCAGGCATTTTTTTCTCTTAGAACAAAGCAATTTTGCAAATATCAAACAGCAATTAATAATTAAAGCTCGTGTGGAATCGATTTGATACCTCAATAATCCGCAACTTTAACGCTTCGTTGAGGAGTTGGAGTGGCCTCATTTAAACTGTGGTCGGGTTGGAACTTTTTGCTAAGAAAATTGTGTACAGATAAATTAATTTACTTAAGTCTTCATAATCTAAATTGATAACAGAGCTTTAGTATTGGGGTCTTGGAGCAGGTAAGCCATCACAAAAAAACACAAGTGACATATTTTTATGAAAACAGAGGGGTAGTCAGAAAAAATACGGATTTATGTTTACATGGTAACTGAACAACAAAATAGAAATTATGTTTTCGGATAAGCTACTAATTCTAATCTAAAACAACAACGGTAGCACTAAAACCTTTAATTGCTTTTCTGTGTCGAGCTGCAAAGTAACTCCTACGATATCTCAGCCAACGTTTAATTTCTATTATAATCCTAACAGAAACAAAGTTCCAAATGGAAAGCCACATAGCAAGAAACGTTCATTATGTCTAAAAAGTTTAATAGTTTCAACATTTTCATTGAACTTACCGGTAACACGGGCCAACGGGACTCCGGTGGAATACACTTCAAACCCAACACTCATTCACCAAGCACTCAACCCAAACCCCGGACACTAAACTCACAAAAACATAAATAACATTAAATTTTCAGTTGCTATATCGTTTAATTTTTCGTTCGTTTCGATATCAGACCTCGTTTGAATATTAGTTGTTATTTTAGCGAGTAAGGCTAACTCCAGCGACTATACGACTGTGCGGAGTCGTACTGAGTCAGTGACACTGCGCAAGTCATCCCTTCTCTGTCTAACCCCGCCTAAGTTAGGTAAAAAGAACGAGACGACTAATCATTGGAATGCAGCAACATAAGGAAGGTAGTATTGCGTGGGTGTCTCGCCTTCATATCAGGTTTTGTTACGAGAGTAAAAGGGACGGAGATGGCGTTTAGCCTTTCTGAGGTTCACGGTGAGTATGGACGGCAACCATGCGTAGAAATTATGTGGAAAAATGAGGCTTTCATCGTTAAGGCGATGTACTTTCTAGAGCAAACGATATAACTGCTACAATGAAGCTATTGCTCGGCACTTACAATAAATGGAAGAGAACAGAGAGAGAATGATCATAGGTGTCATATTGACTTGACAAAATCGTAGCAGGGACCAGAGATGAAACATCCTGCAACAAGAGCCCTTTTCCATCAGAAAAGTCGTGACTAGCTCGGGATCGGGAGATATGGCATGCTAAAGAGGAGCTGCCTATATGCCTGTCAGGGTCAATGGCAGGCTACACGCTACAAGTCTGTAGCCGAAGACAGTTTTAGGCTTCCTGTGACCGACGAAACCAACCCCAATGTGTTCTGTTCTTACAGCAGTACAGCATTTAAATGAAGTCTCACATAAAATTGCTATTTCTAATAAGCAGTAGCTACCTACCGATGTGCATTCTTCGCCTTAACAACTATAGCTCAGCAAGTTTATACAGAAGTAGATCCTATATTCATGTTCATAAGGTTTATTTTCCATGTAACAGCAATTCGTTCTAAAAATCAAGTGCATTTGTAGCAACGAAGTGAGTAACAGGTAAGTCTGGCAACGTTGCTAACTGTCTCGTTTAGTTTGAAGTTAACTGCAGTTGGGTTAGTGTGCTGCATCTTGTTGACGCGGAGGCTGTGTCGTTCTGAGATGTATTTGTTTGTGTTTTTATTCAAAAATTAATGTTTTGATTAAGTTTTATTAAAGAAATAAGTTTTAAATATGATTGGAAGTGATTATACGTTGGAGTTGTGTAATGTTTTTCATTCGGGACAGGTTTGTTTACCGTTTGTTTTGTTTTATGTTGTAACATACTTTTGTTGTAATGTTAACTTTGAATTATTGGTTCTATCATTGTTAGTCAAGCAGGTGTTATGGTTTTGCCGATTGTAGCACCTATTTGTTTAGACATAGGTGCCTCTTTTTTAAGCTTTTGTAGGGAGAGAGGATGAACTAACCAATTAACCAACTATGGCAGCCCAAGAATTGTGGACAAACCAGCTCACTACGTAAAAAACCGGCCAAGTGCGTGTCGAACCAAGCGTAATGAAGGGTTCCGTAGTTGGGATGAATTTATTTATCCCAAGAACAAACTTAACTTTGTAGTTGAAAAACTGTTCTCCCATACATTTCTTTACGTCACGGTTAGTTCTCCAACTGCAAAAGTAAGTTTGTAATCGCAAAATAATATTTTTTGATATGATAAAACTGCAAATTAACGATTTTCTTTTTCCTGTAAGACCTTGCTTGCTTCTTGCCAAATTTCATGATTCTAGGTCAACTGTATCAAAACGTCTCATAAATGGCCGTATTTATTTATTGCGTTGACTTAGTAGCTGGATTTTGGAGCTCTAAGGATCCGTAGACCTACGTATTTGATTTGACAACGAAGTGATCCTATCCATATAGGATCACTTCGTTGTCCATCCGTCTGTCAGTCTGTCGGAACCCTTGTTCCGGTTTTTTCTTTTGAGGAACCCTAAAAACACTTTTCACGCCTTGAAATAAAAATAACTGTTAATACGTCCTAGTGTATAATGTATATTACATTGTAATGCCAAAACAAGGCCTTTCTTAACACTCTAATAAACTTTAATTCTACCCATTCATAAAATATCTAACTTCTGCCCAGCCCCTTTAAATCATCTTTGCGCAATGAAGAGTGACGAGTTCGTTGATGTCTTTTGTACCGCGAAAATCTCAACAAAAATACGAGTACACACGGCTACACGTCAAGCTATACAAAACCAGTTTGTCTTGGCCTCACTTTGTATGATATTTTTCACAATGAACGGTCAGCTAATACTGGTTTTGTATAGCTTGATGTGTAGCCGTGTGTACCAAGTCTAGTCGTTCATAGATGTCATATCATCATGCTTACAATTTATTTGGAGTAAGCGGCTACATATAGTTTTTATATTTATATGATTGTTTCAAAACTTCCGGAATGTATCAGCTGTTAATAGGGGAAATAAATGTTCGAATGCAGTGCGCAAACGCTCTGACTCATCATCATCTGCCTAGCCTTTTCCCAACTATGTAGGGGTCGGCTTCCAGTCTAACCGGATGCAGCTGAATACCAGTATTTTACATGGAGCGACTGCCTATCTGACCTCCACAACCCAGTTACTGGGTAATACGATACCCCTTGGTAAGACTGGTTGTCAGACATTCGGGCAAACGCTCTGTCTATGAATGAATTACCTACTCAATCGTATATTTCGGGTTTGCTAATTATGGTCTGTCCCAAAAGTACATACGAGCTAGCCGTGAGTGAAATCTTGAGCACAGTTCTAACCGCGATAACCTTATGAATAAGAGAAACAACAATTGAGTGGTGTCTTATTGTTTGTGATATCATGCAGGTGGAGCCAGGCAGCTTCTTCCAGCGACTAACAGGTGGCGTAAAAACGGGGGTCATACTTAAAGATGTCTCCTTCACTACGCACAGCGGAGAGGTCACGGCTATCCTGGGATCGAAAGGTAGGTAGACGTTTTTGGTCAGCATACCTTCTCGGCACGGTTTACGCAGTAACTGAACGATTTGGTATAGCGTACCTACGTGTCATGAGTTCGATTCCGATCAAACCTTGAATTGAAATAGAAATATGAATAGAAAATTGAAAACAACCATATCTTTGAATATCTACTACATTTGTGACATATGTTTTTGAAAACGCACTTTTAATTAAATGTATTCTATCACATCATTATTATTTATTCTATCATAGCCTTTTTTGGAAAACGATTGGGCAAGTACCTATCATAATATTTTTTATTTTTCTATTATTATTTTTTTTTTTATTTATAACTGTGCGTTTTGTTTGTGCAGAATAAAATATTTTTCTTTCTAATATGGGTTGATATTGCGTGTAACAAAACTTTAACCCTGCTAAAATACAACAACTTTTCTGAAATGACTGAAAGGATTATGGAGAAGTCAAGACAGACTGTCACTAATGTGCCCTACTTTCCCGTTTTTAAGGATTTCCTTTCCTCATCTCACAGGCAGCGGTAAAAGGGCTCTACTCGACGTGATAGCTCGCCGCGTGCCTGCCAAAGGCCACATCTTGCTGGAGGGAGTGCCTCTCGAAGCTGACCAGTTCAACAGCACATGTGCATTGGTGCGTCACAACACGCGACTCCTGCCGGGGCTGAGTGTGCAGCAAACACTTGGGTTATCTCTCACTAAGGTAAGGAAGACTACTGCTTTTGAGAAGAAAGGAGGGAGAATTTTATTTTAGAGGTTTATACCCATATTCCTAATACCTACCTCGTGAAACCATTATCATTCACGTAATCAAACATCAAATCTATATGAAAAACCACCAAACCAGCCTTCGATCAATAATAGTACTAGATTAAGGATCAGCAGTGCGATTCTGTAACCATCTCACCGTGAAAACTTAGGTGAAGTGAGCGTGGAGTGAGCTGTCATTCCAACTAATGCTAGGGATTGACACTATTGACAGATCACTCTAAGCTCACTTCACCTAACTTTTCACGGTGAGATTTTTACAGAATCGATCGGCTGGTCGCAGGCTAGTAATAAATATAAATAGCTATATTTATTTTGATTTGGTAGATTGACCTCTAAAAAAGTTTAAACAATAGGTTGGCGCAGTGGTTAAGCAATCGATTGCTGCGCTGCGTGTCGCAGGTTCGATTCCCGCACTGAACAAATATTTGCATGACCTACAAGTAGTTGTTCCGGGTCTGGCTGTTTGTGTATGTGAGTTTAAATGTTTGTAAACGCACCCACGATACAGGAGAGATTCCTAGTGTGGGGCAACGTTTAAAAAAAAGCCCCATTAAATCAGCGCGTAAGATACGCTTTTCAAAATTACACAAATTAATTCTTATTTTTTAGATTTCAGGATATTTGAAATCGTCGAAAGTGAAACAAGTAATGGCTGATCTAGCATTATCAAATGTAAGTAACTTTTCAACCAATAACTATATTGTATTCACGCCACTCCTCTGTAAGCGCATTATTTACAAACATGTTTATTTGCGCAGGTTGCTAGCAAATGCGTGACGAACCTTACAAAGAGCGAATACAGAAGACTAATTATAGGTGTGCAGCTAATACGAGACCCAAGTAAGAATCATAAAAATCACGACTATTCCCTTCACTTGTATCTACAATAAATTACAAACTTACTTGAACGCAACTCTTTTTCAGTTATTTTACTCCTTGATGAGCCGACATGGGACTTGGATCCACTGAACACGTACCTAGTGATTTCAATACTGTCCAATGCAGCAAAGAAATATGGCACAGCCATCATACTTACTATGGAGAAACCTCGATCAGGTAACATTTCCATCATTTAAAGAAGTAGGTACTAGAATATAGGCAAGGCTGCCTGCACATTGGCTTCTATCGGGGGAGAATGAAACTGTTTATCTGTAAACAATTTAATTTTATTTCAGTTGGTTTCGATCGAATAACTTAAGCACCTAACAGATTGTGTAGTAATCTTCATCCTTTTTTTTTCTTCCAACTAGGTAAACCAATTACAGGCACTTTTGAATTGTCAAGGGATCGGTCAGTCAGAAAGATGAAGCTAGTTGCACATTCCAAAGCGTAGTCTTTTTCTTAAAACAAAAAAAAATCCCCACACTAGGAATAAAAAAAATAGAAAAGAGAGAGAGAGAGTAGTAAATGATAAATGATTATATTTTTGTAAGTAAGTTTGTACAAAAAGTTTTACACGTCAATCATGATAGAATATAGATAGATGAGGCAATGATGTTTCCAATCTGAGAAGAAACGCCGAAACAAACTCAGAGGTAGGAGGAGTTCCTATGTAGAAGAACGGGCAAGAAACTCCACTGATACTCTTTTAAATCAAAATATTGCTAGGTTTGGTTTTAAACCATGTAAGAAGCGCTCTCGGAACTCCCAAGATGATAGAAATAATAAAAAACAGACTTCGAAACCATAAAACAACACAATACTGTAATTTCATGACACATTTCTTGAAACTTTTTACGCAACACTTAAGTCTTATCCAAAATAGAGGCGCATATACGAGTAAGTGCCTCTGTAAAACTTTAAAACTGACACGTTCGACAGTGCGTCGACATTTCACCTACATAGCCCCATTATGATGCTAATTATGGTATTTTGTTAAACAATCCAGTCCACTGTGGCTCACTTTATGCCTATGTACCCACTGAAAACCTTTGTTTGCGCCTGTTGGCACAGCTGTGCATATATGTTGAAATATGTCAGTTTTCACTTGCGTATTTCATAATTTTGTCACTGGGTCACTGTACTGTGAAATGTTTTGTATTTTTAGTCATAGGTACCTATTTATTTGTTTACCTTGTTTAACTTTTGTTGCACTACATTAATTATGTACCTATTCGGCACTTTTGGTGCTCATATTTCTAAATTTAGCTACCTAGCCTAGCTGGACAGGATATTAATTCAGATTTGTTATAGTTTTAATTTATTTATTTATTCAAATTGGTCTTACGAGGCAACAGATTTGACATCCAAAACGCCAAATTTCCGCCAAATGTCCAAATTTTCTTACAATTAAAATAGGGCTAAACACATGCTCGTCACCTTAAACAATAGATTTTATAAAAATAGCAGTAATAAGTAATGTCCAAGTCTATAAAAATAATAAAAATAAATTTCAACGATGAATTAATACCTACATAGAATAAAATGCCAGTTAAGTGTAATCAATTCAATTCCGTTCAATTAATAAGCATGGCTATAATAATATATGTCATTTAAAATTATACGAAATCCAATTATGTAATGACAATCATGTCATTTGGTTTAAATAGTTTTTATTATCTTATTTGTCTTTTAAATGTGTTCTTTTATAGTTTGTGAATGTGTGAACGTTCTAGGCTTTGTACCTACACTGTAGATTTGTAGACCATTTTCTATTTTGTTAGTACTTGTTGACAGGCCTACACTGTCCTCCCATACCTGTTAACACTGTTATTTGAAAACATTGTAAAAAGCATTGGTAAAAAGTCAATTATTTTTAAAAGAGTACCTAATTGTAGAGTTTCTCGCCGGCTTTTCTCCATAGGAAACGAAAAATTGGAACCGTGCACTTAGCTTCTGACGTTTCATAAGTGCCCATATAGCTTTATGTGAAATAAATTATTTTGATTTTGAGCCCCATATTATTAAAACTGTGAAATAAATGTAGGTAGGTTTCCTGCACCTAGCTCCTCTAGTAATATCGTGTGACTCCCTGATGCCGCCAAGTCACGGAAAATGTTAAATTTTGAATGAAGAAAACTGATAAAACTGAACGTCGCCCTATACATCTTTAAACCGTACAAAATTTTTCAGATGTCTTCCCATTCCTTGACCGCGTGGTATACTTGTGCCTCGGCGACGTTGTATACGCTGGTCCTACGAGGAACCTCCTGGATTACTTCGGCAGCATCGGCTTCCCTTGCCCACAACTGGAGAACCCGTTAATGTATTACTGTAAGTTGCTTCGAAATCTTCTAGAATCAAGGGGGTTCACCACCATCACTCTAAAAATTAAGAATTCGGTGAGGGAGAGAGATGAACCTATACATGACGAGTACCACCATCTCTGTTTCACAACGGAACAGTGATGATGTTTTGAATCTCATGTGCCCGGCTCGTCGAATTAGAAATATTTCGGCTTTTTAGAGCGTCGTTTCTGCCTACCTGTGTGACAGTCTCTTTCTAAAGCTCAATGTGTTACGTTAACCCCTGGGTACCTAATGTTTTTAGAGGCTTGAGGAACAGGGTGTAAAGTTCACTCAACCTCCATAGAAGAGGGAGGATCCTCCGACCAGACGGGTGTTGTGTCTACGTTGCCCAACGATTGATGTTGTGAAATTGTATCTGTGCTAATTGCGCGGTAAACTCTGCTTGCGAGATGCAGGATTTGCGTGACGTCAGTATGACGCGTTGTTCGCATGTGGCGTTGTAGATACCGCTACATGTTCATAAACCTACTACTGTCCGTCGTAATCTATTCAGGATCTTATTTTCGCAGTATGCCTATCAACGGTAGACCGACGATCTCGGGAGCGGTTCATAGAATCCAACCACCAGATAGCAGCGCTAGTGGAGAAGTTCAAACTGGAGGGTCAGGGTATTATGCAGGGCAACCTTCATGAGAACAATCGCATCGTAAACCCGAACAAGATACAGCTCAACTACGGGAAGCCGGGAGGCATGCAAGTTATATGGATGTTGTATCTGTAAGTTGCCATCTTTGACTGATTTTGAAAGACTACTGAATAGTGCTACAAGCAGGACTTCGCAAGGGCGGCACGGGAAAAGAGGGCCTGGAAGGACTTCGGAAAGGCCTATCCCAGAAGTGAAACAGTATGAAGTAGCTAGAGATAGAGAACAAAAATGCAAGAACAGACACGGGCCCTTATCTTCTTTTATCTCCTGTTTCGCAAACATATTAAAGTAAAAAATTAACAGCCATTTTGTTTCCGCAGGAGGTTACTAGCTTCGATATTCAACCTAAAGAAGAACGGAATGAAACAAATGTTCATGAGACTATTCAGTTTGCCGTTGTACTTCTTCATAATGTGGATATTCTACAATGAGGCAAAGGTAAGAATTCGCGATGACAAAATCTTGTAGGCATTTCATTTTGGACAAAGATTTATCAAAATAAGATTAGCAAGGACTATAACTACTCAGCGAGGTAATTGCGTAATAAGAATTCGTGATGACAAAATCTTGTAGGCATTTCATTTTGGACAAAGATTTATCAAAATAAGATTAGCAAGGACTAACTCAGCGAGGTAATTGCGTAATAATATAATTGCCTATTAGTAGCAATCGCTTTCATTTTGACAGTTCAACAACATTCATTGCGTTATTTACGTTGTTGAGCAGACAACTTTTCGAACACATGAAGACCATTCCCATGGGACTGTTTTGACACCCTTTTTTTGGGAATTTTAAAATGTGTGTATGTGAAAAAAAAGATTGATACCTAATGGTTTGACCTGTCCTCAGGATTATCAAAGAGCCTTCATCACGAAGAGCGGCTTGATATTCAACGCCATGGTGGGAACCTACTTCATCAGCATTATGAACACGATCTGTTTATGTAGGTATCATTTGTTATTATTATCTTTCTTCAGCTGAAGTAGGTAAGTCCACAAACAAAAATAAATGAGATGTTGCCAGATTCGAGGAGCACGGATTGTTACGCAGCTTACCCGGATAGGTGTACCTACTAGGAAATATTTATCAGATAATTATGTATTATTTTCAAAATTGAATAATTTTATATGAGATTATCTGCCAGATAAGTTAACTGGGGCTTATCAAAAGGTGGGAAAAAAACAGGCTATACTTAAGTCCTTAGCAAATGGTTCGCCGGCACTTATTTTATCACTTATGGCATCATTTTTGAGAGAATTTTAGATCCTATAAATACCAATATCTTTTATAAAACAATCTCCAACTTATTTGGCTTTCTATTCTGATTATAGATAGTCCATATCGGACGCGCTACTACCAGGAGTCTCAGGAAGGTCTGTACAGTGGCGCCAGTTTGCTTCTGTCGTGGAACCTCGTGTCCTTGCCTTTCTCGTTCCTGAGCACTCTAGCATCTGCCGCTGTTATTTATCCGTAAGTACTTCTTTACATTATTAATTGTATGAAAGGTTAAACATTATACTTCTCTAATGATCATGTTTGTTACGCCACAACACCTCGTATAGTTGCCGTTCACGAGCAGTTTTGTAATTTAAACCTTATGCTAGTGTACTTAAAAGTTATATGACGTGTATTTTTGGTGTGACCCATGGTCCCTCCCCTCCCCTACTCCTTGGAAGGTACCACGGGCATTTTCTTTACCCGTGGTCCCTCCGTTTCTGCCGTAGTCCCTGGAACGAACAAGTTTTATGATCGAAAACTCGGAGAGAAGGTACTGTCTCCCGAGTTTTCGATCATAAAACTTGGCGTTCTGTAATTTTCCACAACCCCATTGAAAAAGAACTTGTGATGTTATAGATTAACTAGATTCTTAAGTTTTAAGTATAGCACCGAATGCCTTTACCAAAACCCGAACGAGTCACCAATAACCTTTCACCATTCAACTCAAAACTACCCTCTTCCCACAGGATCCTATCGGACATATCCGAGAACCTGGACTTCTTGTACTTCTCTCTAGCATTGTGGTCTTGCTACGTGTACGCGGAACAGCAGGCCATAGCCGTGATGATGTTCGTGAAGAATGGCATGATAGCCGGCATCGTAAACATCTACATCACTTGCATTTATGTCATGTTGGCCAGTGGAGTCCTCAGGTAAAGTATAACCTATTTCATTTAATTTTTGTCAGAAAACTTAAGTGACAATAGGACTAATAGTGTATAATCTATGCTGTTAATATTGCTCGCCGATGGACGACTCATGGAGGCGAAAAGTTCTTGAGCGGTGACCGCGTACAAAAAAGCGCAGCTCGGGTAGGCGTCCCCAAGGTAGACCGGTGTCTTGGTGTAGAATAGAATACTCTTTGTTATGTACACCATATTGTATAGGTCACGGCAATCCGGCTGGGAGCAACGCGGGAACGGCAATGTTATAGGAATGGCCAGTCCAGCAGTGGTCACTGAACTGCTAAAAGCAGATGATGATCATCAATGACAATTCTCGTAGCTTTTTTATAAAGTCTTCAACAAAAATTTGCTTGCAGATCTTACAAAGGCTTCGAAGAATGGCTGTACTACTTAACCTACATCACCCACACTCGCTACGCCTCAATCTTCATGCACCGTAACGTCTTCAAGCAGCCCACTTTCAACATCCTTCCGTACAGCGACCAAGAGAACTGCACTTCAACCATATCCAGTCTTATACAAACCTCTTCGAACCTAAATACTAATTCTAATGCGAACTGCAGATATGCCAGTGGCAAAGCTTTTCTAACTGAACGGTTTTCTTCAAAGAATTTTAACGGAGACATTTACGCAGCTGGTGATTTTAATCCAGAGTTCAATTTAGGAGTTTCCTTTGCGTTCTCTGTTGGCATTATGGTGTTCAATAAGTTTTTGTATCTCATGCCTTTACCTGGTTATATTACTGATAAGTTTAGAGAGTAGTTGATTGGAATATATTATTTTTTGATGAATTATTTTGTGAAATCCGTCCTTAAAAAATTATATGTGTCTATTATTTAAAAGATTATAAAATTGGATCCTTTCGTTTGAGTGAAACTTTTATTTAAAACTAAACTTTGACGACCAAAACTTTTTAACCAAACATGAAACCGACGACAAAAATTAAGTGATTTTATTTATAAAAAAATTGTCTTACTAAGCTGAATCAGACCCTCGATGGCAGTCATACCCCAGATATGTCTAGTTCTCAACAACATGAATGAAATACTACCTAAACACGATGTAGCAACAGTAAATTGAGCTCTTTCGACTGTCTTCCGTCTCCTCCATCATCAGATCAACTCCAGGTCTCTATTATGCTGTAGTGTCATCAGAACTTCATATATGTGCCAAGTTTCAATAGAATCAGTTCACAAGTGAAATTCAATAGGTGAAATCAATCAACCCCTACTTTTCTACTCTATTGGCATTTGTCTACCGCTGCCGTCACCGGGACCTCAACGAGATGACGGCACCGAAGTAGCGATATATACGTTTGGGGTAGATTTTATTTTTAATGGGATCTTCTATTTTCTTTGTGCTGTGCCTTCTCCGTCCAATCGGTTAGGAACGAGTCCAAATCGTCACGCCAGCGTTTGTTAGGCCTGCCTCGGTGACGACGTGGAAGAATACGGGGGAGGCCTTTGCCCAGCTGTGAGACAATGGCGATGATTCCCTTGTTCACAAACGAAACTAAATTTAAGTTCAATGCATCTTTTTCTTTCTATTTAATTTAGAAAAGGACAGAAGATAAATATTAGTTTAGTCCTGTCAAACTAGTCAGCGCCTGACGTAAATTGACGTATTTTTAGTAGCCATGTTGTTAATCACGTCTAATCTGTCTATGGAGTATCTTAATTTGACAGGACTAAACTAATATTTTATTATCTGTACTTTTCTTAATGAAATAGAAAGAAAAACATGCACAGAACTTAAATTTAGTTTAGTTTGTGAACAAGGGAATCAGGGCCAATATAGGCTAACGGAAAAAAACTAAAATGCGATCAAATTCCAAGTGTACCTTATCCTTATCGTCAAATTCGAACCACTCTGTAGAACTTGAGAACCTCCTGTTTTTCATCGGTCTTCTTCTTAGCGTGTCGATGGCAAAAATATAGTTTTTTTTATTAACTTATTGTTTGGCCCGAAATTCAGCAACGCGGATAGCATTCGCCGACGCAGCTATTACGCACGTGTGCAAGTGACGGAATGCGGTGCGAGATGGGAGCTAGGGAAGGTACATATTTACGCGACCAGGTTTTTATACCAGGTATTTGCTTCCAAGTACGCACACCAGGTACCGGACCGAAATACTTGCAAGACTTCAAAGTATTTTATACGGCTTGGAGTGGATTGGATTTTGCTTCTTATCAGTAAGAGTCTACGAACCAATTTCGTATGCAAGTATTTTTTTACTTTCTTGGTTTGTAAGTATTTATTTGTAAACGCGATTTTGCTCCTTATTTATAGGAAGTCACGGATCAATTTCCTATGCAAGTATTTTTACTTCCAACAGGGCTTTTGAATACGCTATTGTATGAAGTCTTGAATCAATTTTCGATGCAGATAGAAAATACTTGAAAGTATTTCGAGCCCTGGTTTTTTAAGGTGGACGTACTTGGAAGCCCTGGTACTCGATTTTGCAAGTACGACCCATGTCTAATGGGAGCTGGGCCATTGTCTGTGGAGAGACACCACATACACATCATCGGAGGTCAGAACCTTCCATGACGCCCCACTTGTGGCGGTTGTCCTTGCTACTTGGGTAGGAAGTCTATTTATGTTTTTCCAAGTAGGCCACGGTAACTGATGCCCGGATGAGAGACTCTGATGGTTTAACAAATGATCGGTAAAAAAAACTTGAGAGGTGTCAAGGGACACCCGGATGGAACGAAGTTCCTTTCGATTAATTAGTGAAGGAATTGTAATAAAATTTTTTTTTTTTAAGTTATAACAATTTTTTTTTTTATTATTAACAAATAAAAAAAACAGACAAAAAAAACTGGCTTGCATTCTATGAGAGAGAGAGAGAGAGAGAGAGAAACACGCGCACGCCGCACGGCTTACAACTATAGCAAAAAGTGTCGTTCCAACTTTTGGTCTTAATTTTTTCCGTCTAGCCCCCTTTCGCAACGCGCGATAAGGAACTTCGTTCCAATTATAATAAGTCGGAAGCGAGAGTTTAAGAAGAAACAACGTATAAGTTAGACGGTATATTTCTAATAACAATACTTACAATATCACGCTATTTACTTTAGATTAGTGTAACCACATAAAAATTACGGTTGATTATTATTTTCTAGCCCAACTAGCCGAAGTCCTTTAGTTACATTTAATTTATCACACAGCATGGAAAATGAATGAGGGTTTACTGCTTAAATCTACACGGTTCATGAAACAATATAAAACTATTGAGGAAGACAACCAGAGATTTTCCTTACCGGCAAATTAAATTTCAATGAATATTTTCATAATGCAAATTAATAATTATACTTTTAGATAAAACAGTCTTTTTCAGTTATTGGAAACTAATGCGTACAAGAAGAGTTAAGTTGTCTTTTGTTTATAAAATGTATGAAATATGATAACCTTATCGTACTCCTGCCACTTCTAGTATTTCTTCACGCAATGGTGAAATCTTCGATTACTTTTAATTCTTTGTATGGATAAAGCACTGCTGATTCGGTCTGTGTCTCACTGTCATTTTCAGCTGGAATACATGCGGTTCCATCATCTGCAAACAAAGATAAAGAAAATTATATAAAATGAACATTAAAAAAAAGTAAAGTATTTTTATCTCTCTGGTAATCAAGTGTACACACGGCTACACATCAAGCTATGCAAAACCAGTATTGGCTGACTGTTCATTGTGAGAAAATATCATACAAAATGAGGCCAAGACAAACAGGTTTTGTATAGCTTGACGTGTAGCCGTGTGTACAAACATGCTGTGAATGTGTTTGCACACACATTCACAGAGATAGCTCGTTCCACCGTAGATCTCATCCCTGCCTCTGGGCTGGATTGAGGTAAAGAGTGAGCCCATTGTCAATAAAAAAAAAAAACATTTCAGACTTCGATATTGTCTAGGAGGGTACCAAGAGCTCCTGCTAACACACACATGCACGGCGTGTTTGTACACTTGGTAACCACAAGTTAAGCGCGCGTCGCTTCGTGAGATAAAAATACTATAAATATTGAATGGATTAATTACTGACCTCCATAAACTATTATAGGTTTGTTTAATTTGTTCATTGTTACCTGAAAAAGAAATAAAGGCAACTTATTAAATCAAGTAGAACTACTGACATACATTTAAATTAGCTGGGTGTGATGTTCCATACCATGTGTGCTATTTTAATGTTCCAGTAATTATTTTCATTGTCTAGTTAGTTGAATACTTAGTAGTATTCATTATGATTTGCAGCAGATGATATGCAACCAACACATTATACTAGGGCCAATACAAACGTAAAGTTAGTCATAAATAATTTTGTACATAACAATAACACAGTTATATTTAATAGAGGTCTGAGGTACAGGATGTAAAGTTCACTAATCCTACATAGAAAAGAGGGGATGTTCCGACCGTGTCGTGTCTAGTAGGCAACTGCCCGACGATTCATGTCGGGACGTTGTACATAATATGCTAGTAGGGCGGTAAACTTCCCTTGCGCGATCCACGTAATGTCAGTGTGATGCGTACTTCGCAGGTGGCGATGTAGATGCCGCCACATTTACGCACAACACTAAGACTAACTCTAACTTCGCGTTTGTGGTCCGTCTATAATAACTATAAAAAGCTTAACACTTACGGGGTTACTTACTGGTGATAGCACAATCTCCCTATATTTCTTAAGATAAAGCTTCAAAGGCTCCACGTAGTTATCAAAGCCCAGTGCGTTCATTGCAAACAGGACGTCTTCGCCATTGATAGTTTTTCTCTTCTCCACTTGACACCGGTCACTTGCTTCGCTTGTTACAAACGAGATGAACTCTGATATGCATTCTTGGACGCATTCACGTGCATCCTTTGCTATCTACAATATTTAATAAGCATTTCATACAATGGACTCTTAAGACTTCAAGATAAAGATTGATAAAAAGTAAAAAAAAAAACAAAACATTCTTCTCAATTATTATAAAACTAGCTGCGCGCCGCGGTTTCACCCGCATATATTCGATCCCGTGGGGACATCGAGATAAAAAGTATCTTATGTGTTAATCCTGGGGGCCTACTCCAAAATGCAAAATGCGAATGTTCGGATCGGACCGACACATGGCTGAACCGAATATTATTGAAAAATCCGAAAAAAGTTCAGATCGGCTCAGTTGGGTCAGGACCATAGTCAATATTCGAAAGAGTGTAGGAGTGTAGGATCGACACCGACCGAACAAAATAGTAACTTCGTAGCAGGAAACGGCCGAACATTCGGCCGATACTACTTCGGAGTAGACCCCCTGGTTATGAACTATTTGTGTGCCAAATCCATTCTGGTGTGAAAGAGTGACAAACAAACATCCATCCATACAAACTTTCGCATTTATAATATTAGTAGGATTGTCATTTGGGCAGACAGAACATCGAAGTTTTTACATAATATTTAGCTAAAACTGTGTGCAACCACTTAGATCATCAATTTATCCATTGAGTCTATGTTGCCCTACTGCAAGGAAAAGTTCTCCCTATCCTGTATAACCATGAAATACAGGATGTCCCATTGCTCACCTAGAGTGAGCTTGAACTTGAAAATATATAATTATTGATAAAGGAGTAGCGAAAAAAATAAGAAAGAAAGAAGGAAGGAAATTTATTTAAAAGAAACATCACTAGGCACCACTAGACTAGGCTGACGTGTGGTTGGTCCTTATATTATATAATTGTGTTTTATTGTTTTAATTTTAATGTATTTTAAATTTAACCAAATAAATAAACATTAAAGGAACATCTTACCTTTCCATTTTCAGGTATTGCTCTCTTCATTATCTTGGCAATATTAGCAATAGGCAGAAATCTGTCCTGTTCTCTCAGTGGGGCATTCTTACTACCTGAGTCTGAATTGTTCTCTTCATCTGAAAAACCAAGATATAATTTAGGTGCAGTAAAAATTACTTGGAAGGAAAAAGGGGAGGCTTTTGCCCAGCAGTGGGGAACAATATAGGCTAACGAAAAAAAAATTACTATACAGTAATCTCCATCCTGCGCCAAATGCCGTGTCACCTGTGCACTTGATGATCTGATGACTGCGTCAGTGAGCAGAGTTCATGCAACAGAATTTTGAGCCAAACATGTTTGAACTTTTTGCCATGAACGCTTAGAAGAATGATCTATGGAACCATACAATGTACTGAATGTACTCAATAACAACATATTATTCAGAATTCTGATTGGTCTGAGATTAGAAATTGAAGGCCATCCAATTAGTTTTAACTTTGGGGAAACTTATGTACCTAATTACTGTATTGAAGTAATTCGCTAGGATACAGAAGTGGATATTATTATTTGTCAGTTCTTCAATATACGTCGAAGAATGTTCAAGAAGAATAAATAGTGTGCTATGACATAGGAATTATGACTGGTGGATATTACGTACAAACAGCCCTTGATTACATACCTAAAACATCGTCAGAATTCACGACATATTCGCAACGAATGTTATTCTCCTCGTCGACGATATATCCGTTGTCTAGGCGCACCAAATCATTGCCAATTTCATCGTTTTCCATGGTTTATGTGGTATATCATAGAGAAGTCACAACACAGTAACGAGGTTATTTCTCACAGAAGACACAAAGCGTAATAATATCTATCATATGAAATGAAAAGTACTGAAAATATTATAATGAAGATTATTCTAATTATTACTCAGGTATTATTCTAATTCTATCCAAAAACCACAATAATGTTTACAACGCCACAAGACATTAAACATAGACAAGCTGAGTACGGTAGCTGACAAGAAAAAAATACAGATAATCAAAATCAATAGTGAGGGGAAACTTTCTCTACAAGCCCAAGCTACCATAGGCTTTCTTATAGATAGAGATTCTTTATTGAACCTCTCAAATTGGAATAAAACTACATACATACGTAAACGTACACACGGCTACACATCAAGCTATGCATTTCCAGTTTTAGCTGACCTCGCATTGCATAGGTTTTTCGTACGATCAGAAGTACGAAAAACCGGAACCGAAGTCGGTTTCGTACAAAATTATGACTACTGTCCACAATTCAAGTTTCTGTCTTCAGCGGTTTTGTGCTTTATTTTAATGGAAAGCATGATTAAAATGAAGTAAAGAAACAATAAAAAAATTAAAAGTAATCAACTATTCAAAGATTAGTAATGTTATTTACATAACATACAATATATTATTGTATACAATCAAGTATTTTTTAACTGAACAGACAGCTGTGCTTTTGGGCCTGCTGGGGAGTTTGTTGCGCCACTTCTTCTTCCCAGCAACCAGCAATACCACTAGGAAGTGGTGAAGGGCGGGCGTTTTTGGGGGACTGTCTTTTGTAATTTTGACGTTCGAAAAGTGCTGATTCTCAGCCTAATTTGAATAAATGACTTGATTTTGATTATGTATAGAAGATATTTTAGTCATTTTAGTAAGTTTTGGCACAACACTAAAAATTCTCCGTTCCGCGATGTAGGTTGTTGGAAGATAATTTTTCAATATCACAATAAATACAATTCATCTAATAACCACAACTGCAATATCGGAAAACAGTGGGTAGCGCCATTGTATAACAGTGTGCGCCGCCGCCTAAGTAACTGGTAAAATAGGTTATTTCAGTTTGGGGTCAGTGAACAACAAACGCTTATCAAGCATTACTATCGCAAATAATTGTCATAATAATCAATCAGAATGGGTGTACCGAAGTTCTTCAGGTATACAAGCGAGAGGTACCCTTGCCTCAACGAGCTGGTGAAGCAGTATCAGGTAAACAGCTTCTTTACAACAGTTCTTTTGTCGTCATATACCTACTTACCCTTCAATATTTCATAACTAACTGAAACTGTTTACTTTGGAAGGACTGTAATTGTTCTGCAGTCATAATTGACTTATTTTAAGTTCGTGTCACTAACACTAATATCACCCTACTTTTAATACTTCATAGAGAAGAAAAGGAAGGCCTTTCCTAATAATATTCAAAAGCCCTATGGTGCTATACTTGCCTACATCATGCAAAGTAACTAATTATTTGTCGTGTTGTAGTTAATTTAGTTAAATAACCAGCATTTCAAATATGAGCTGATAATTTTAGTTTACATTTATAATTTTTAACCTTAATTCATAACATTGTGATAATGTTGCATAAGTATTTGTTATAGCGTGGCACAATGTTGATTGACACAGCTTTCAAATTATCCAAGCATATGGATCATCCAATATATGCCCTCACTTACTCGTTGCCGTATCTTTCATATTATATTATACATTTGTGTCATGTCTAGTGGTTAAATAGTCCTAACGTGATCAACTGAAACATATGTTATAAAATGAAAAAGTTAACATTTTTTGTCTACTCTTTGTTACTTAAAAATTGCTTATCTGTTTCAGATTCCAGACTTTGACAATATGTATTTGGATATGAATGGAATAATTCATAACTGTTCACATCCCGATGACTCAAACCCGCATTTCCGTATAACGGAAGAGAAAATATTCCAAGATGTATTCCATTATCTCAGCATACTGTTTCAAATTATTAAGCCTAAGAAGTTGTTCTTTATGGCTATTGACGGAGTAGCCCCCAGGGCGAAGATGAACCAGCAAAGAGGCAGAAGGTAATAATATTACTGGTTACAGTCAGCCTGCATCTTCCCACTGCTGAGCCAACACTCTCCCCATGACTTACAGCTCTTTAAATTTATGGCCAATGTGGAGGACGGATTGTTTTTTTATTATTATTACTTCAACATTATTTATGCTGTGCAATACATATAAAATATACATGACTTTGATAACTTTATAAGTAGTGTACTTACAACATACGTATATGTATGTATATCTTGCTTGTTATCAGTTGGTAAGAGAATATTGTGAAATGTTTCACAGCTTTACTGAGAAAGTATTGTTGTATACCTGTCTTTAAAACTCGTTAACTCATGTTAGACCTACAAACAACTGTTTCCACTCATCAGATACTCATCTGATGAGTGGAAACAGTTGTTTGTAGGTAAGTAATTCTGTTTTCAAGCATATTATGCCAGCAGCACTCGCTGCTGGCATAATATGCTTGAAAACAGAATTACATCTAAAGGACAGACAGTAAAACCCGTTTAAGACGTTTTCTCAGGAACTGAACCAAAAACGCGTCTTAAGCGAGAAAGTGTATTATGCGGGATAGGAAAAATAAAACTTACTACATATTATTATGTATTATGTTCTATATTTTTTTTATTACGCATTTTAAAGTTACGAAATCTGGAATAGTTACGTAATAAGGCAGCTGTCAAGAAACGGTTAACCTAATGGACAAGGTATAAACAAAAACACTGCTTATTGTTCTGTATATTTTGCCTTGCAATTAAAAGAAATTGAGAACAGAAATAATTTTAATCAAAATTTTAGGTTCAGATCAGCAAGGGAAGCCGAAAAATTGGAAGAAGAAGCTAGAGAAAAAGGTAGATACTGTATTTATTTTAGGGATGCATCGATATGCCTTTTTGCCGATACGATACCGATACCGATACTCTTATAAAAATATCGTCGATACCGATACCAACGATTAGTGAATTAAAATTAAGGTAAAATATATAAAACAAGTTTGGTTAAAGTTATTAATTCTTATTAAAAAATATAAACAGTCACAAACTTTGAATAAGATATTAAGAATTAAGGATAATAATTAAAATTAACATTTAATAAGAGTTGTTTAAAAAACAGAGCATTCTCATGTTTTGGGCAGAAAGCCGATTTCGCAAGTCTGTCTGTATAAGACCTGCGCTGGAAAATAAGCTCTCAGATGCGACAGAACTCATTTGAAAGCTGAAGTACTTCTGCGCTTCTTTAGTTTTGAAGTTGACATGATCTTGTTGTTTTTTTAATTCAACCAATGAGTTATAAACGATATACACACACAAACTGATTGATTACGATATGTAATTCTGTATTTTATTTTATTTAGCATCGAAAAAATACTACGCGCGATCGCAGTTAAAAGCCAACTAAAGTGTCTAGTGTCAACGCGGGGACAAAGCGGGTGAGAGAGAGACAACAAACTGAATAAAACGTGGGGAATCCCCGAGCATAAATAGTCCGTGCCTCGTTTGCAACGAACTAGATCAAAAAGATACACGTTTACATTACTTTTTTAAAGCGCGAAATTTTAAAAGTATCGTTGTATCGACAATAAAAATATCGCCGATGCCGATATATCGGCAAACATAAAGTATCGCCGATATATCGGTATCGGGATCGGTATCGGATGCATCCCTAATTTATTTGTTTGTGTAGTTAGTTGTTTGATATAAATGTTGTTAAACTGCAAGTGAAAGTTTGACAAAATACTATTTATGCTGACTGACTCACACTAGTGACAATATAATGTTTATGCTGCCTTGGTCCTGTGATAAGGTTGCTATATACATTATGCTATGATATCAATATGTGCATTGATTATAAATATCAAAGCTTTGCAATAAGCAAATACACAGAAAGTCATGCCTTCCTCCTATGCATGGGGGTAGGCAGAAACTACTGAACGCCACCTGCTATGATCCTAACATACTCCTTTAGTCTCGTTTTTAGTACTGACCTTTTTGAAGAACACTAGTAAATATACACTACAAATAAATATATTTGACTCAGGGCTGACTTTTCCAACGCCAGACATTTTCTTCCCATGAATAATTTTGAATATTTGACAGTTTTTCTATACAAAATCTGTCAGACATCAATTTTATTCCACGAATAAATATAAATAAATGTAGTTTGATGTGTAATAATAATTAGCTACTCATCATCATCATCTGCCTAGCCTTTTCCCAACTATGTTGGGGTCGGCTTCCAGTCTAACCGGATGCAGCTGAATACCAGTATTTAATAATAATTAGCTACTAACTAACATTAACAAAAAATAACAACTACCACAAAGTGCAACGTTCGACGCAGTGGCGTAGCTAATCCTAATGGGGTCCTGTATCAAATTTTTTTGGGGGCCCTTTTTACCGAACTGTGAAACTACAGAGGGTATTGTTTTTTACAAAATAAAGAATATAGCATACTGACTTAGAAGGTGAGGGGCTCGTGGCTAAGTAATAACAGCCGCACGAGTCGATTAAAGGTTAAGCTACGCTTGCGGCGGTAGGTCCGTGGATGGGAGACCATCTTAACATACCAAGACCCTCCGTGCCTCGGAAAGTACGTTAAGCCGTTGGTCCCGGCTGTCATTCGTGAATCTTTGACTGTCGTTACGGGTCGTCAGAAGCCCGAAAGTCTGACACCCAGTATTACCAAGGGACATCGTATTACCCAGTAACTGGGTTGTGGCGGTCAGATAGCCAGTCGCTCCGGAGGTAAACCCTTTCGGACGATCCCGCTACCCGAGAACACGCCCTCAGGCCATCTTCCTTTCATTTCGATGATGTTTTATAAAGTATACAGTTTGGACCCAGTAGGTGACCCTTTTCTTATTACGGCGTCTGAGGTGTTGTTCAGAACGTCAAGGGTGCAAGTCATCATCCCAGCTATGTTGTGGTTGGCTACCAGTCTAACCGGATGCAGCTGAATACCAGTATTTTACATGGAACGACTGCCTATCGGACATCCACAACCCAGTTACTGGGTAACACGATACCCTTGGTAAGACTGGTTGTCAGCCTTTCGGATTCTGACGACCCGTAACGACTGCCAAAGATCCACGAATGACAGCTGGGACCAACGGCTTAACGTGTTTTCCGAGGCACGGAGGGGCACTAGCACTATTTGGGACACTAGCAGAAGTAGCCCATTAAAACGGTTAAAGATATACATATATTTTCTCAAAATAATTTTTCTCAGAAAAATTATCTCAGAAAAACATAAATAGGTTTAGTTAGAAAAATGATGATTTCCAGAACAATGAATTTTATGCACTTTATCTTTACTTCATTTGCACAGGCGAAGTACTCCCAACGGAGAAACGTTTCGACAGCAACTGTATCACGCCAGGCACCGTGTTTATGGCACGCCTACATGAACAGCTCAAGTACTTCGTCAAGTCCAAGATGTCCACCGACCCGCTGTGGTCCAAGGTCAAGGTCGTATTGTCGGGGCATGAGGTAAGCAAGCATGGAAACATAGTAGAAAACACTCCAACAGTAAATAGAGATACCTACTTAAGTTGTACTTCGTTATAAAATACGACACGGTTTGACGGACGGTCGGTTTTGACGACACGGTCGGCGGAGTGGTTAAGAGCGAGTACACATTGGGCGCTCGGCGTTGCGTTGAGCGCGCGTTGATAGCGTACATACAGCGCGCTTAGTACGGCGTTTAACGAGCGTTACCAAGGTGTCCATACTCGGCTCAGTTCGGAAATGGACGTCGAAGTGATTGCTTGTGTGTGGCTTCTATACCAGAGACAAAGAGAATTTTGAGTGCACCCAATACTACAAGACTTTTTTTAATATTTTGTTTTTATATTCTGGACTTTCCATGTCCCATATAGCTGGGCGCTTTTGGATTTCGTCGATAAATAAGTCTGTAGGTATCGAAGTGCTCGGTCTCCATTTTTAGTGAATATGCGTCCACTCTACACGAAAGCGAAGGCTCATGTATCTCGAAGAGCGCGGCTGACGCCCTCCCAACGCGCGTTTGAACGAAAATCTCAAAGCGCGCGTTCGACGCGCGCTTCATCAGAAACACGCGCTTGCATGTGTACACCTAGATAAGAACTACTGGTTCTCAAAACGCCAAAGCCACACCAAAGCGCGCGCTTTAAAACGCCTAACGTGTACTCGCCTTAAGCGATTGACTGCTGCGCTGCGTGTCGCGGGTTCGATTCCCGCACGAAACAAATATTTGTATGACCTACAAGTAGTTGTTCCGGTGTTTGTGTCTGTGAGTTTAAATGTTTGTAAATGCACCCACGATACAAGAGAAATTCCTGGTGTGGGACAACGTTATAAAAAAAGAAAAAAAAAAGTAATTATAATGTTTGAATCTCAAAAAAAACGTACCTAACCGATAACTTGACTCTGGCGCCGATAATACATATCTTCGAATCAAACGTAATGTAATAGAATCAGTGACCCTAACCCCGCGTTGGCGGTGGAAAATCTAAGCTTTCATGTATATACGAGGGCGGCACTGAAAATTTCGGGAATCAAGCAAGTGACACTACATTACTATTTAAAAATGTATTTATTGCTTTTCGAAGTATTCTCCGCGAAATTTGACACATTTTTCCATACGATGGAACCAATCATTGAAGCAACCATTCCATTCGGAAGTTGGGGTCTCCAAAATGGCCGTTTTGTAGGCGTCCACAGCTTCTTCAGGTGATGAAAATCTCTGTCCACGCAATTTATTCTTTATTTTAGGGAAAGTATAGAAATCATTAGGGCTTAGGTCGGGGCTGTACGGCGGATGGTCTAATAATTCTATGTTTTCTTGCTCTAAAAACTCTTTTGTTCTGTGCGCGGTGTGAGAACTCGCATTGTCGTGATGGAGGATGATGCGGCGGTTGCAGTTCTCTTTACGGAGTTCAGAAACGACCTGTGGCATACAAATGCTAACATACCATTCTGCATTAACCGTTCTTGGTCCCTCAAGAGGAATAGTCGTAACATGGCCGGTTTTGGAGACAAACGTGGCCACCATTTTTTTTGCAACACTCCGTGAACGAACAATTTTTGTTGGCTTTAACTCATTTTCGAACACCCAAACTCGTGACTGGTTTTTTGTTTCGGGTTCGTACGCGTATATCCAGGATTCGTCACCTGATACGATGTTGTATACAGCATTTGAGGATCCTGCGTGGAATCTTTCGAGAGTTCTGACGCACCAAGTAACGCGAGCCGCTTTTTGCTCTTCACAGAGCGAATGCGGTATCCATCGGGAAAACAACTTTTTTACACCTAATTGTTCATGCAAGATTATTTGTATTTGACTCATGCCAATGTCTAAAGTTGCCTGAATTTCGCGGTATGTCACATGTCGATCTTCCTCAATCAGCTTACGCACAGCATCAACGTTTTCTTGGGTGACTGCAGTTTTTGGACGACCTTGACGGGGATCATCACTGAGCTTGACACATCCACGTTGAAATTCAGCAAACCAGCGATAAATTGTGGTTTTGGATGGGGCTTCATCACCAAATGCAGAAATCATCCGGTCAACACACTGTTTTTGTGTTAAACCACTTCGAAAGTCATAATAAATCATCGCTCTTGAATTTTCTCGAGTCAATTCCATTTTCTCAACGACTAAACAAGTTTGACAAAACCTTGTGACAAAACCGAGAATCTTTTTTTAAATAAATAAATGGTATTCGATTTTTAAAACCAAGGAGTTTTCAATTAAAAAGATTTTAATATGACAGGAACAGTGGAAATATTCCATTCCCGATACTTTTAGTGCAGCCCTCGTAAACTCACCAAGTTGAAACCCGGAGTAGAAATTTGTCATACTATTTGGGGATAATACATAGATGAAAAACCAATATTTTGAAAGCCCTCGTCCTCAAACTTTCCCTCCTCAACAGACCCCTGGTGAAGGCGAGCACAAGATAATGGACTACATCCGATGGACCCGCTCTCAGGCCGACTACGACCCCAACACCAGACACTGTCTGTACGGGCTGGACGCCGACCTCATCATGCTGGGCATGTGCACGCATGAGCCGCACTTCGCACTGCTAAGAGAAGAGGTAATTTACGTATTCCGAAAGATGTAGACAAATATAACAGGGTTACTCGCATTTCGCCAGTTAAATTTAATAAGCTCTGCAACAATAATCTGAAGCAAGTCAGACAGTGTTTCCACGAATCCACCCTCAAAAAAATACGCCTACGATGACTAGACGAACGAAGCAGTATTTTCTAAGTCTCGATATTATTTTGAATTGTGTGAAAATTAAAAAGGCCAATTCCCGTAATTAAAACCGTTCAAAACCTGCAGTGCGATTCTGTAACCATCTCACAGTGAAAACTTAGGTGAAGTGAGCGTGGAGTGAGCTGTCATTCCAACTAATGCAAGGTATTGACAGCTCACTCTAAGCTTACTTCACCTAACTATTCACGGTGAGATTTTTACAGAATCGATCGGCTGGTCGCAACCTCACCTCACCTCGGCGACAATCAATATCAAAAACTTGTCAAAAATGTAGGGAAATTATTTATTTATTTAATTAGAGGTATGACAGATCGAAATTGAGATCAGACTGGACATTCACAGTCTGATCTCAATGTCGATCACCAACCAAAAACCAGAATTGCCACTCGAGAGTTTCGTAATTTATTTAATGTCATATATTTTTTCCATTTCTCAGGTTAAATTCGGCAGAACGACGCAGCGCGCGACAAGTCCCGAAGAGACTAATTTCTACCTCCTACATTTATCATTGTTAAGAGAATATTTAGAACAAGAGTTTATTGCTCTTAAAGGCAACCTGCCCTTCCAGTACGACATAGAGAAGATTGTCGATGACTGGGTACTCATGGGCTTCTTAGTGGGCAATGATTTTATTCCCAACTTGCCTAATATGCATATAAGTAATGATGCCTTGCCTGTTCTGTACAAGACTTATATGACAGTGTTGCCTACGTTAGATGGTAAGTAAACTTATTGAAATAATAATAATCAAAGAAACGATGGATAGACTGTGTCAACGATAATATAGTTAGAAAGGGGGTGACTACCGAGATGACGTCTAATAGGGAAATATGGAAGAAAAAGACATGTTGCACTGACTTCAAATAAATAGGGTAGCTTCCTGGGTAAAAAAATAATTATTATATTTAGTCCGTCAGTTAGATTAGACACGTATTTTTCGGACCCCAGGGTTCCGAGATATGTCAAAGACACTTCAAGTTATAAAAAGTTCTTTATTTACACTTCAAGTCACAAACATCTGTGTTAGTCCTGGCTCTTGTACTAGGAGTTCCTGTATCACAAGACCCAGAAATGATATTTAGTTTTTATAAGAATTTTAAAATCAGCTGTTACTGTATCATCTGTGATTTTTTTCTATAATAGCATTCACATTTTGTTGGTGTTGAAAAAATTGCTAGAAGCCTTATGAACCGCTGGTTTCTGAAAGACTACCCATTCAGTTTATGTTGTCATCAAATCTTTTGTCAACCAATCACAACTGACAAATTCAAAACTGTAAGGCCATGTCCTAACCGAAAGCGACAGCCGCGCGTGAACGCGATCGTCGCACTCGTTTATATAATATGTCATATTCGCGCAATCAATCAAGTCGCGTATGTTACGTCATTATTCAGTTAATTGATCGAGTAATCACGTATTTGTGCGACAGTCACTTTCGTTTGTTTTGCAGGATTGTTTGCAGTTTAATTTAACAGGAAATAAAGTTGACAAACCGGCCCATAATAACTTTTTTTCTTTAGGTTATATAAACGAAGCGGGTGACCTAAACCTGCGAAGATTCGAAGTGTTCATGCAAGAACTAGCTAAGATAGACACGGAGAAATTTCAAGATACTTACGCGGATCTCAAGTACTTTGAGGCAAAAACCGGCAGGCGGCCTAATGCTGATGAAAGAAGAGAGGTATGAAAAAAGGTTTTGATGATCTTTTTGTGCTAAAAGAAGCCATTTTATTTTAAGTTATCCTTATTTAAAAGTGTCACCTGTGCCCTTGATGATCTTATGTTTGCGTCAGTGAGCGGAGTACGCGTAGCTGAATTTCGTGCCAAAGATAAAAAAAATGTTGCTGTTCCATACATTTTGACCGCGTAGGTATTGCATTTTTCTATGAAACAGATTTTTTTTTTGATAACCGACGAAAAATTTCGACGCTGTGGGGTCTAAACTCGTGCTGAATCCATGGTTACAGTTTGGCCATAGATGTCCCAGCCACCCTGTATGTCTTTTTGAACTTTCCCCCTTATTCCTGGTACTTGCCTCTGGTGAGGCTACCTTTACTACCCGTTCTAACCCCTCGCGCTATTAGCACTACTCATTACTTACGGAAACACACGAACTATCTCTGTCTCCCAAGTACAAAAACATAGGAAAGTTGTTACATTTCACGAGAACCAGTCAATCATTGCAGCTTAATAACTGCAACTTAAAGCTAACCTTGTAAGACGCTCTTTCGTGGTTTACAACGAACAATTACAATGTTTTAGTCTTTAGCAGCTATGTATGAGAGATTCATTTAATTTCGCAGTACAAACCAAATAATGATGAGACGTTCAACGTGAACGTGGATGACATCAAAGCTAACAAACCAGATGATGAGCTGCAAGCACTCATCAATGCCACACACGATATGGTATGTATGAGACTAACCCAGATTCGGTAACAACATAACATAGCACAAAGTATTGCTGTCCTTTTCTTGCCGATAAAACGAGAAAGAGATGCAAATTAGAGCTGTCAAATTAAGTTGAATAGTTGTAAAAAACAAAATTACTATCGTATTACCTAGTTACTGAGTTGTGGAGGTCAGATAGGCAGTCGCTCTACGTAAAATACTGGTATTCAGCTGCATTCGGTGAGACTGGAAGCCGACCCCAACATGGTTGGGAAAGACAGGCAGATGATGATGATGAGTTGTATAAAAAACAAAATTAATTGGTTACAAAGAACTTAAGACTATTGAGTAGAGATTAATAAAGATGTATGAATAAGATATGCTCCGCCAACTCCAAATAAAATTGGAAGACAGCGTTGGAAGGTCTCAGGTGGACCGATGACCTTGTGAAGGCCCCAGGAATCCGCTGGATGCGGGAAGCACAGAACCGCTCGGAGTGGCGGTGCTTGGGGGAGGTCTATGTGCAGCAGTGACGTCAGACGTCTTTTTCGGCTGAAATGATGAATTTTGTTCCTTGTCTTTCTTGTTTTGCATGATAGTATTTTATTTTTTAAATGGTTTCGTGTATTACGGGCTGGTGTCCGCAATTCCACGTCTAAGCACGTATTTTAGGTACAGTTATCAAATGGTAAACCTTTGTTTCAAACTTTGTTGAAGTTTCGTGCCTTTTGCAGTTCCTTGATGATGATGATGTGGATAATGAAGATGGATATGAGGAGACTAGTGATGGTAAATATGTTTTATATTAAAAATTTCAAGGAGGTCAAATTCTCTGTCTCGTATGTACTCAAGTTTGATGTTCATTTGTTTTACAGAGGAAGCAAACATGGCAATGGAGTTCATTCTACACAAAAAGGATTATTACATGAACAAATTAGACTATTCTAAAGTAACAGAGTAAGTTGATCAATACTCGCTATATACAGTTAAACACATATGCCACTGTTCAGTTGATAAATACTGGGACAATCAAATTGTGTTGACTTGGAAAGAAAAGGGAAAAAATCGACCCAAAACTCTCGAAGAAACTGATGAAAAAAAACCGCGTCAAATACAAACATCGATTTTTGAAGTCGGATAATCAGACCGTTTGATTCTTCAATTCAAAATTTCATATTTTATATGTGATGCGATTCCAGCAGATTTGTATTTATATATCTTGTTTGTTGGACGCAAGCGGCCCAGACCCGTTCATTAAGGGAATATACGGGGGCGGCTTATGTCCGGACAAGGACGTCTTCCGGTTAATATGATCACATATCTATCTATACACGGGTGTTTGGTAAATACGTGCAAACTACGTGCCTACAGATTGACCCGGCTTTTAGTAAAATCGATTGCCAAATATCGATACTTTTTCTAAACTTGCGAACAACACTATTGAAATGCGATATTAATTTTATTAATCGATAAAATCTGTAGGCACCTAGTCCTAATACCGTTGATGTTTAAAGTAAATTCTGTGGTTCAAAAATGTTTTGTTTTTAAATATTTTATATTGAGAAATGAGGTATGACAAATTTACGCAAAAGTAAACAATGTTATGTCAATGACCTTATAGTTATTATTCTATTACTGATTTCTATTTACATATTGCAAAGGATCAATTGTTTTTTGTTCATTAGTTGGCATGACACATGCCAAATAGCAAAAAAAAATAGTCATCTGACCCAACTTTCGAAGTGGCCAACAAAAAACATACAAACATAAACCATAGTGTATGTATTTCTATGTACTCTATGACCACCAAAACCTTGCACTAAATTACCAAACACCCTATAACTTTAAACGAAAGCTGTATCTTTAGCTGTAACTTCCTTTATAGGGAGGTGTTGGCTGATCAAGCGGAGGGCTACGTGCGGGCGATACAGTGGAACCTTCACTACTACTACAAAGGCTGCCCATCCTGGTGTTGGTACTACCCACATCACTACGCGCCGTACATCTCTGATATTAAAGGGTTCAAGGATCTGAAGATTGAGTTCGAACTTGGAGAGCCTTTTAAACCTTTTGAACAGGTGATTATATAATGCCGTAATTAATGTTGAGCAGTGGTGGTCCTGGGGTTACGAGTTGTAGGTCGTAGGTTCGAACTCAGGCGCTTTACTTTGTGTAAATTATATTATCACCACTGCTCTCAAAACGGTGAAGGAAAACATCGTGAGGAAACCGGCATGTCCTAGAACCAAAATTTCGAAGACATGTGACATATCAACCCGCACTGGGCCCCCGTGGTGGATTACGGCCCACTCCCTCTCACAGAGAGGAGGCTGGTGTCCCAACAGTGGGAACATTATAGGCTGAGTATGTAATTAATGTTAGGTCCTTTCGTTCTAGTAAACTTTTGAATTAACCTAAACGGCGGTAAATCCCGAAGAATTAGGCAGGTGTGTCGTTCCTCCACATTCTACAAGTTAGTTTACATAACTCACGTTTAGCCGTCGCCGTTGCGACCACTAGAGCCTCGGAAAGCACGTTAAGCGGTTGGTCCCGGCTGTCATTCGTGGATCTTTGACAGTCACAACTGTCAAAGATCCACGAATAAACGGGTAGTCATGCCCGAAAGTCTGAAAACCAGTCTTACCAAGGTGTATCGTATTACCCAGTAACTGGGTTGTGGAGGTCAGACAGGCAGTCGCTCCATGTGAAATACTGGTATTCAGCTGCTCCGGTTAGACTGGAAGCCGACCCCTACATAGTTAGGAAAAGGCTAGGCAGATGATGATGTTTACGACCAATAGAGCAAAGAGGCAGTCGATAAATTCAATGAAATGATCCTCCATATTATAATGCTTATTTATTTATTGTTAATTAATAAGTACTTATTTTTTATTGCATAATGTTTTTTTTTTTCTTTATTTGGTGTGCAATAAAGAATGTTCTATTTACTATGTTGCAGCTTCTAGCAGTTCTACCAGCAGCGAGCAAGCAACTGCTACCGACTCCGTTTCACGACCTAATGACTGATCAGGACTCCCCAATAGTACACTACTATCCGTTGAACTTCGAGACCGATCTCAATGGGAAGAAAAACGACTGGGAAGCGGTTGTGCTCATCCCATTTATTGATGAGGTAAGAATTAACGAAGAGCAGATTCATTGGCGATAAAAAGCTGGTGGAGGCAAAGCTTCACAGTTTGGCTCACCGGCGAAGTGTTGCCTGTTTGTCCATCTTCTACTGACTGTACTTCGGGGAGAGTGCTCAAGAGCTACATGAGCTCATCCCGCCTTCACCTTTTTACCATCGAGAGTCCAGACGCACTGCGGGATACCAGGTCTATTTGGTTAATATACCCATATATACGCACTAAGCGCTTCTCATCATCTTTTCTGATGCGCACAGCTAAGGAGTAGAATTGTCTGCCTGCGTCTGCATTCCCGAGTTCATACAACCCGAATCTCTTCAGGGCGAGAGTGAATAGGCTTCTTCTTGGCAAGCTCGTTCCACCGTAGATCTCATCCCTGCCTCTGGGCTGGATTGAGGTCAAGAGTGAGCCCATCTATCTATACTTATAATAAATCTGTAGAAGTGAAAATTCTGTACATTGAAAATATCAAAAAAATAAATGGCAGGGGGTGTTACTAGACCGACACCGAACCCAAAATTGTGATTAAAAAAATTTTTGTCTGTCTGTCTGTTTGTTCAGGCATCACGCAAAAAATACCGGTTCGATTACGATGAAACTTGGTATAATTATTCTTTAATATCCTGGGCATCACACTGGGTACTTTCTATCCCGGAAAAGTATCTACCTATATATCTATAACTTCAAACAGTATGTTACATTTTCATGCCTAAACCACTGAACTTCTGATTTGGCATAGATATAGATGGCATTCTGGGGAAGCACATACTTTTTATCCTGTTAGCACGTTCCCGTGGGATAATTTCCGACATCCACGCGGGCGAAGCCGCGGGCAGAAGCTAGTTGTCAATAAAAATAAAAAGAGCTGTCTTCAAAGACAGACCAGCATACCTATTCACAACCACTCGATACGTTTCCGTACAGTATCGAACATCAATCAATGTTATCGTAGGAGTCCTCTAAAGGTGTCAACAAGTCCATTACCCGAAAACTTTGTCAGTTTAAACCAAATAGACGACCGCTAGTCTTCCGGCAGCTGTTTGCTGTGAGGGGCAAGGCAAATCAGGTTATCGAGATGTGTCATTTTCGATACGATAGCGTGTCGGATAGTTGTAAATAGATATGCTGTGGCTGGGTGTGTAACGTCACTTCTTCTCAGCTTAGTACTTGAATTTGGTGAAGAGTGGGCGTTTTGGGGCTGTCTTTTTTATAACTTTGATATTCCAAAAGAAAAAGAAAAAAAAACAAAATTCAAATTTGGCAAACGATCTGTTCGTTTGCCAAATTTGAATTTTGTTTTTTTTTTTTTCTAAATCGTTGCCCCCACTTGGAATTACATACTCCTGTATCGTGGGTGCGTTTACAAACATTTAAAATTACATACACAAACAACCAGACCAAATACAAATAGGCAATACAAATATTTGTTCCGTGCGGGAATCGAACCCGCGACACGCAGCGCAGCAGTCGATCGCTGAGCCACTGCGCCAACCGTGTCGTCAATTAATTTTGATAAAACATTACTTACATGCAAATTTACTTTAAAAAAACAATATCAAAATCGGTTCATCCGTTCGGGAGCTACGATGCCACAGATACACACACAGAGAGACACGTCAAACTTATAACACCCTGTCGTTTTTGCGTCGGGGGTTAAAAATTAGTACTTGTAGTAGATTAGTTAGACCACAAATTACACAACAAGTTTTTTGTATGTATTTTTTTTTTTTGTCTTGCAATTCGAAATATTATTAGGTAAACTGTATGTATTAGGTAAGTGAGGCCGTTATAACTAAACGAATTTCATTAACGTGTTCCTTTAAATATATCTGCGTGTAATTTATAGGTCAATCTTCTATCAGCAATGGAGCCCTGTTATCAGAGATTAACGGAAGAAGAGAAGAAACGTAACTCACATGGACCTATGATGGTGTACAACTGGACTTCACAAAACCAAGGTATAATAAACTCTTATTCTATCCAGCAGAACGAACGTATATTCTAACTATTCCAAGTAATTTCCTCGTATAATTAATTGATTATAATCAATCAACTCAGTTAACGTTGAGACCAAGTCCTGTTAGATATGATTTGTCTTCTGATTTTTTCTATGATATCAAACATCAATTCATTAGCCTGATTTATCATTTTCTTGCATTTATTTAGGGTCGGCGTAACATGTCTTTTACCTATCCCATAATTCTCTATTAGACGTCTCGGTAGTCACTCCCCTTTCTAGCCATATTATCTTTCACAAAGTCCATCCATCTTTTGTGTGGTCTTCCCTTACTCTTATAGCCATCCGCATTCATACTCAAAACTTTCCACGCAACAAATTCCTCAAACTAGAAACGATTTATCCTCATCACATACCTATTACTCCATAAAACAGGTGTAGCGCTAGCCCCGGATTACTTCCCGGCCATATCTGAGTGCTACGCCAAAGAGAAACAAGTATGGAGACAAGAAATAGAGGTGCCCGGCAGTATGCTACGTAGAGGCATGCTACCCAACGCCAAGAGGGATATGCTGTTCCCGGGCTTCCCGACGATGAGGCACCTGAAGTATCAAGTAAGTAGTAGTTACAGACAAGCGATAGAGGTGCCCGGCAGTATGCTACGTAGAGGCATGATACCCAACGCGAAGAGAGACGCTGTTCCCGGGTTTTCCGACCATGAGGCACTTGAAGTATCAAGTAAGTAGTAGTTACAGACAAGCGATAGAGGTGCCCGGCAGTATGCTACGTAGAGGCATGATACCCAACGCGAAGAGAGACGCTGTTCCCGAGTTTCCCAACCATGAGGCACCTAAAGTATCAAGTACAATATACCATCAATAGGTCGTATAGTCGGTGCATTTCACGAATTCGCATCAATCATTGCAATTGAAATCTTATGTCAATGACATAGAAGCAACTACAGATATGTGTAAAGAAAATATGGTACAACGGGTTTAAGAAAAAGTTTGGCTTTAAAGAGAGTCGTCTCAGTTTTATACCTATGTGGTGGTCTCTTCCTAAGCTTACATGTGTCATATTATTACACCCTGTGAGCCCCTCAGACTGGGCTCTAAAATTCCCTTTTTATCTCTTTTTTGACTTCCCCCTTCGATCAATAATAGTACTAGATTCCCGTTAAGCGCTTCAAAAACGGCCCGAAAAATAAGACCACAAATACTCTTCTGGTCTTATTTCAAATTAGTATGTTTTTAACCTTATTACTTTGACTTTAAGTTTCATTTTAGAATGACTGAAAATTTAAAAATAGAATGATTTTATTTTCAAGCGACATTGTAAATATATTTTGCAATAGTAATTAAACTCTTTTATGTTTAAGCATTAAGGTTTATAATAAACTGAAGTTGTTAATATTATTAACTTTTTTCTAAGAAATGTAGATGTTTACGTGTGTGCAGACGTGGCCACTTGAGCGACTGATTTTTGTTCCTGATCCTTAATCTAGTACTATTATTGATCGAAGACTTCCCCCATTCGTTTCACAGACAAGCCTCAAAAAAGGCAAAGTAAAAGTGTTCGACCAGCAGTCGCGCAACGACAACATGATCGTGGAGATCATAAGAGACACAGAGAAGGAAGATCCGCTTGAGAAGGCGGCGCAAGAGTTGTTGGGCAAAGTCATATGGGTCGGATGGCCGCATCTTACTAGAGCCAAGTATGTATATTACTTATTTATTTATTTTACATTGAGGTATCGAGGAAATACTTGAGTAAAGATGAAAAAGTACTCGTTCTTTTTAATGGAAGTAATAGGAATTTGCTTGACAAATACAAATAGCTGTGTCCACACCGAACGATTCAGTTAAGGAACGCAAATCCGTTCTGTTTTAAAATCCGGATTTTTAAGGACGGATTTTTAGTCCAATCTGGATTATTCGGATTTTACGGATTTTTTATGAAAATAAACAAATCTACCCATATTAGTTTGTTAATATGATGTTTCTTATATTTGTGTAAATGGATTAAAATAAATGCACATGAAAATCAAATCAAATTAATTTTTAAATTTTTTATTTGGAATTATTCAAACTATCATCATTATATACCATAATTATGGTGTTATTGCTACAATATTTACTTATTATTATTAAAATAATCAGTCTGTGACTCGCATGCTGAGTAACACACAATCGCGACACTCGCGAAACGCGACGCGCGAACAGTGAATCCCTCGTATCGATTTCTTTTGTTACAATTTCTTATTATTCAAAAAATCCGGATTCGATTTTCACATCCGGATTTGGAAGTCTAGTAAAAATGTGCAGATTTCCGGATCTTTAGGATTACAGAAATTCCGGATTGCATTCTCTAGATACAGTGCGCTCCGATCAAGCGCGATAGCAGCCCGATCCAAATGTGCGGTCGGTGTGGACATGCCGCGCGTGATCGTAAAACACTTGGTGGAGCGGCCGATCCGAGCGCTGTCGTTTATTTGACAATGTTCAAAGCCGCCTCAGTCATTTGACGCGCTCGCTGTGGACAGTTGTCTGTGGATCAGACGATCCATATCGAGCGTGTGTTCAGCTGAACTTAATCTAGCTTAAACGTGGATCGGCAATGGAGCGCGCGGCAGGATCGCCGCTTTCCTAAAACGACACCGTGTGCGATAGAATCTCCTATCCACGATCCACGGTAGATGGAACGCCGATCCAAATTTTGATCTTCCCGTGTGGATAATCGCTTTTTGAATGACAGATCACACATTATTTTCTTTATCTATGTATCAACATTTCTACAGAGTAATATCGGTGTCTGACGAGAAGATGCGCTTGCACTACGTGGACAAACAGAACAACAACGTGAATGGAGAGCCTACCTACACGACCGAGCCTAACTTCGGTAACCTGCACAAACAATGGATCAGCGAGAGATCCACTATCATTGAGCAGTGAGTCACTTTTTCAAAATCATTTTTGCTCAACTTTATCTTGCCCGTATCCCAGCTGTATTTAGGGTCGGTGCAACATGCACATCTTACACACGTCGTCGTCGTTCGTCACGTCGTCTTCCCACTTCGTTGTCATATCGATAGTCACCCCCTTTCTAGCTATATCATCATTTACAAAGTCCATGGTTGCTAATAATAATACTAGTCTATTTTTGCTATAATGCGACCACTGCAGGGCAGTAGCTCTGCTCTCATACAGGGAAGGTAAAAGATCAAAACATTGCTGTGGGACTCTTGAGATTCCAAATTAATTAATATAGTTAAATCACGCATATTGGACCTGAAGTCCCAAATATTGTGTACACTCTTAAAAAAAATATACTTGTCGAATGCTTAAGCTGCTCTTTTAATATGTTTAGAAAGAAACACATTCTTTTAATAAGTTTCGCAATATCTAGAAGTTGTTCGATACATAGACATGATACATGATAGTGTGTTTTCTGTTTTAGCAATATGAACCGTCTGGGAATAGAATTGGGCGATGTCAGAATGATAATCCATGCAGTCAATTTAAAAGGTGAGTTATTAAATCAAACTAAAAACATTGCGAAGGCCTCGACGAGCCACAAACATAAAATACCTTACACTTAGGCAAAATTCAAAAGCAATTTTCTGGACAAATAACGATTGAAAAAAAAACCTTTTTCATAAAAGTATGTTTTCGAAAATACTTTTTTATCAACTTTAGGGGAAAATTTGTTTTAAATACTGCCAAGTCAAAGTCATATTTTTTTTATTAAAAATAGGCACATAATGCACATAATTTTAAGTGTAACGTATTTATGCGTGTGATTGTTCTTTTGTGTGTCTAAAATCTATAAAAACTTCGAATTTTAGGTTTCAAATACATTATCCAAGACAACGTAAAAATGGTTCAAGAGCCGGAATGGTGCAGTATCCCGTGTGGGTACGCTTCTCAGGCTGTAGTACGAGATGTTAGGGCTCACATCATACAAGAAGGAGGCAAATTCAGTACGCCACAGGAGGCGTACCCTCCCGGAGACGGCGTATTTCTACTCGCACAGGGACAGCATTACGGCATTCTTGCTACTGTGAGTAGTATTAAGTACTGTTTCTATTTTCCAGCAGCCCGTGTAAGCAAGGAGCCGATAGGTTACTGCGGAGTTCGACAAGGTTCCAAGCTATGTAAATTCTATACAAATATGTCATTTAACTACTTCATCACCGCTTCAATTTCTTTAACACATTGTAAAATGCGTTCTGATGCGAATCGGTCAGTAAAAATCGTAGTCTTTTTTTTTATTACGGGAAGCTTGGCGAACGAATATCAACTTTGCATGTCTTGAAAGTGGAAATTAAATAGAAAGAAAAAAAATACTTTGATTTAGCACAGAATAAAACTAAACACGTGCCTCTGTCTGCTTTGGTGCTCTCGCGGATAGCTTTGATCACAATATGAGAACGTTTTTGACCCACAATCAATATGCTACATTTCGCTGAAGCTTTTGGTCCTCTTTACAGAGAACGTTTTTTTGTATTTTTATCAAAACATTGGTGAAAATGACGGATTATTGAAAAGGTCGATATTTCGCTTTACTGACCTATAAAATCTAGTTAACTTCATGTTGTTTCTGTACAGTCATGAGCAAAAGTATGTATACACTCGGCTTTATTCAAAAGCGATTTACTCCTTTATTTTTTTATTAAATCTTATGTTGTTACGAACATAGCATTTTCGAACCCATAGGTTTATGTAATGTGTCGTATTTCAATAAAAATCGAAAAGAAAAGCGAAAAAATCGCAATTGAAAGTTGCCAAGTGTTGACATATTGTTGTTCGTGACTGTACTACGCCACTGTCATTATGTCAGCATAATACTCGTGTTCCCTTAGGTGGTGGACTCGGAGTCGGTCCGCAGCGGCCGCATCAAGGTGGCCGTGCGCGAGCGGGCCGAGCCGCGCCCCACTGCGCACGCGCACGCCGCGCCCTACCGCGCCGCCAACCACGCCGCCGCCGCCTGCGGTGCGTAACTCTCCTTTCACAGATACTTTACCGCTGCGCACGCGCACGCCGCGCCCTACCGCGCCGCCAACCACGCCGCCGCCGCCTGCGGTGCGTAACTCTCCTTTCACAGATACTTTACCGCTGCGCACGCGCACGCCGCGCCCTACCGCGCCGCCAACCACGCCGCCGCCGCCTGCGGTGCGTAACTCTCCTTTCACAGATACTTTACCGCTGCGCACGCGCACGCCGCGCCCTACCGCGCCGCCAACCACGCCGCCGCCGCCTGCGGTGCGTAACTCTCCTTTCACAGATACTTTACCGCTGCGCACGCGCACGCCGCGCCCTACCGCGCCGCCAACCACGCCGCCGCCGCCTGCGGTGCGTAACTCTCCTTTCACAGATACTTTACCGCTGCGCACGCGCACGCCGCGCCCTACCGCGCCGCCAACCACGCCGCCGCCGCCTGCGGTGCGTAACTCTCCTTTCACAGATACTTTACCGCTGCGCACGCGCACGCCGCGCCCTACCGCGCCGCCAACCACGCCGCCGCCGCCTGCGGTGCGTAACTCTCCTTTCACAGATACTTTACCGCTGCGCACGCGCACGCCGCGCCCTACCGCGCCGCCAACCACGCCGCCGCCGCCTGCGGTGCGTAACTCTCCTTTCACAGATACTTTACCGCTGCGCACGCGCACGCCGCGCCCTACCGCGCCGCCAACCACGCCGCCGCCGCCTGCGGTGCGTAACTCTCCTTTCACAGATACTTTACCGCTGCGCACGCGCACGCCGCGCCCTACCGCGCCGCCAACCACGCCGCCGCCGCCTGCGGTGCGTAACTCTCCTTTCACAGATACTTTACCGCTGCGCACGCGCACGCCGCGCCCTACCGCGCCGCCAACCACGCCGCCGCCGCCTGCGGTGCGTAACTCTCCTTTCACAGATACTTTACCGCTGCGCACGCGCACGCCGCGCCCTACCGCGCCGCCAACCACGCCGCCGCCGCCTGCGGTGCGTAACTCTCCTTTCACAGATACTTTACCGCTGCGCACGCGCACGCCGCGCCCTACCGCGCCGCCAACCACGCCGCCGCCGCCTGCGGTGCGTAACTCTCCTTTCACAGATACTTTACCGCTGCGCACGCGCACGCCGCGCCCTACCGCGCCGCCAACCACGCCGCCGCCGCCTGCGGTGCGTAACTCTCCTTTCACAGATACTTTACCGCTGCGCACGCGCACGCCGCGCCCTACCGCGCCGCCAACCACGCCGCCGCCGCCTGCGGTGCGTAACTCTCCTTTCACAGATACTTTACCGCTGCGCACGCGCACGCCGCGCCCTACCGCGCCGCCAACCACGCCGCCGCCGCCTGCGGTGCGTAACTCTCCTTTCACAGATACTTTACCGCTGCGCACGCGCACGCCGCGCCCTACCGCGCCGCCAACCACGCCGCCGCCGCCTGCGGTGCGTAACTCTCCTTTCACAGATACTTTACCGCTGCGCACGCGCACGCCGCGCCCTACCGCGCCGCCAACCACGCCGCCGCCGCCTGCGGTGCGTAACTCTCCTTTCACAGATACTTTACCGCTGCGCACGCGCACGCCGCGCCCTACCGCGCCGCCAACCACGCCGCCGCCGCCTGCGGTGCGTAACTCTCCTTTCACAGATACTTTACCGCTGCGCACGCGCACGCCGCGCCCTACCGCGCCGCCAACCACGCCGCCGCCGCCTGCGGTGCGTAACTCTCCTTTCACAGATACTTTACCGCTGCGCACGCGCACGCCGCGCCCTACCGCGCCGCCAACCACGCCGCCGCCGCCTGCGGTGCGTAACTCTCCTTTCACAGATACTTTACCGCTGCGCACGCGCACGCCGCGCCCTACCGCGCCGCCAACCACGCCGCCGCCGCCTGCGGTGCGTAACTCTCCTTTCACAGATACTTTACCGCTGCGCACGCGCACGCCGCGCCCTACCGCGCCGCCAACCACGCCGCCGCCGCCTGCGGTGCGTAACTCTCCTTTCACAGATACTTTACCGCTGCGCACGCGCACGCCGCGCCCTACCGCGCCGCCAACCACGCCGCCGCCGCCTGCGGTGCGTAGCTACACTCCTTTCACAGATACTTTAGCTCTGAAACCTTCAACCCAACAGCAATCTTATCTTAACGAGAATAATGATCACTGTCATTTTGACAGATTTGACAGTGGCAGCAACTCCTCATCTATACACCGGGGGTCATTTGTACTCATCATTATGAACAACTTTTACTAAGGGACCAACCCCTATCTTGAAAAAAAATCAGTTGATCTGTACATTATGTCGAGTTATGCGAACATAAATCTATGGATCAACAGATTTTTTTTTTCACGTTTTCAAGGTTGGTCCCCTTGAAATCGTGAAAAAAATCAGCGGAACCTTTTGCTTTCAGGATTGGTCCCGTAGTAAAAGTTCTTCATAATGATGAGTACAATGGCCCCTTTTAGGGATTAAAACAATCAAAATTTAACGATGTATACTAATAATAGAACTGAACTTTTTTGTCGGATTTAAAAAAAAAATCTTGCTTTTGATAGTCCAATTCCTCATGAAGGCTACTTAACATCGCGCTATGCGAAAATGAAGTAATAGCGCGAGCAGGTGATGTAATGCGACGGGGTGGGTCGGGGGAGCAAGAAATTTCACGCGGACGAAGTCGCGGGCTGAAGCTAGTTATTTTATCATTTTAACAGTAAGCAATTGTCGCAATTGTTGTTTGTTGTGTTGTGTGTATTGTTGTTGTTTTTGTCCTGTACGAGTCGCAATAAATACTTTTTCTTTCTTTCTTTTTCTTTCAGTTGTTGCTTAGCCATAAAAGAAAGATAAAATAAAATTTCATTTTATTCGCAGGAGTATCAGCACAGATGCTGTCTCGCATCACAGGCACGGTGCTGGTAATAGCAGGTCAGCGACATGACATGCCCACTGAAGGTGTCAACAAAGTCAACATAGGACTCAACCTCAAGTTTAATAAGAAGGTAACTACTGCCTAACCCTTCGGGTATGTCATGTAACTACTTATAGATAATTGGTAATGTAGGGTTGAAGTAGCGGTATCTGCAACGCCACATGCGAACTACGCGTCATACTGACGTCATCCAAATTCCTGCATCTCACAAGCAGAATTTACCGCGCAAAAAGCATATATACAACGGCCCGACATGAATCATCGGACAGTTGGCCGTCAGACATAACACCCGTCTGGTCGGAGGATCCTCCCCTTTCTATGGAGGATGAGTGCACTTTACACCCTGTTCCTCATATCTCTATAATTGCACATCGTCAAGATGTGAATGATGACGATGTGCAACACAAAGATGTGAATCAAGACGGCACGGTTGGCGCAGTGGTTAAGCGATTGACTGCTGCGCTGCGTGTCGCGGGTTCGATTCCCGCACGGAACAAATATTTTTATGGCCTACAAGTAGTTGTTCCGGGTCTGGCTGTTTGTGTATGTGAGTTTAAATGTTTGTCCCACCCACGACACAGGTGAAATTCCTAGTGTGGGGCAACTTTTTTTTTAAAAACACAAAAATAATTGTATCCTATTTGGATTAGTGTTAATTTGGCACTAAGAGTGCCTAACGTATTTTAGACTGTTTTTTTTTACTAGAATCAGACATCAGTAACTTAATGTTAAGCCCCATTTACACTATGCGTGTATGTTGTCTGGGGCTTACTATAAAATCAAAGCAACAAATGATTCCTGCCAGGGTAGCGGGACCATCCGAAAGGGTTTACCGCTGCCCTGGAACATAAAGGGCTAAGGAAGGAACACGGGTGGCTTTTAGTCAGTAAAAGTCTGACACTCCCTTCTGCTCCACCCAGAGCGGGAGGAGTCATTTGATGATTTCCCATCCTCAAAAAAAAAAAAAAAAAGCAACAAATGACTTGCATCGTCTAAATATTGTTTAGATCGTGCTACTTTAATTGTGGCTTCAACTTTGTGGTATGCCACAGCCCATTAAATCCCACCGTGTAAATCAGGCTTTATTAAATGATTTCATTTCTGTAAGTTTGTACTTTTACACTTCAATCATATTACAAAAACTAGGTGAGGACGGCGTTACCTGTCTGACTACTCTGAGAAGAAAGGAGGGAAAAAATCACGAGGTCACAGTTTCTTTTAAAGTCTAGACATAATCTTGGTCAGATCATGTGAAGACCATATAAATTGGTGTCTGAAGTGGTCTTTTGAGGACAGAACCACATAGATTGAGTGGACATGTCCAGTCAGTGCAAGCATTTGTCAGTAATCGTGCAGCTCAACTCAGAACGTAAGGAGCTCAAATTTAATAGTGATTCCCTTCTTGAATACAGGCGCAATGATTTTCCTAGTTATTTGTAAATTTATAATGCATCATCAAATACGACTGGTTGATCATCCAATAGTGAGATTGATGCAAGAGCATAATTAACTCTAGTGAAAAAACATTCATTCTGTAATGATTGTTCATGAAATGGAGCTGACACCGGATTCATACGATATAGTCTCTACTAGTTTATGACAATGTTTTTTGGAATACCGGCTTAATGTTATGTTATATAATTTATTTTTAAATTTCCGGGCTCAGTTCGGGCTGTTTACTGTTTTCCAGATCTAGTTTCCAAACATGTACACACAATATTGTGTGTTTATGCAAAAACTACTTTAATACTTCACATAAAGTTCAGTTTACGCTACAACTTCAAAATTGTTTATGACTTTTTCAATAGTACAAGTTTAGTACAGGTTTAAGTAGTTTAAAATCAATTTAATTAACATTATCATAAAGTTAGGTAATTAAAGTTAAAATAATTCAATTTGAAACAAAGTTGTTAATAGACTGGTTATTTGTATAGTACTTACGACAAAACACGCCTTCACATAATACCTTTCCTTTCGTAGAATCTGGAGGTATCAGGCTACACTCGTCGTTGTAAGGTAACAAACTCCTGGCTGTACTCTGAGCGGTGCATCGAGCTGGTTAAGTCTTACGAGCTGCAGTATCCCGAGCTGTTCGACAGCTTATCGGGTTTCCATAAAGACGTGTACTTCGAGAGCGATCTCTTTCCGAATGATATTGGGTAAGTCTACTTTTTGTAATCTATGCTGTTTTAATTTTCAACGGAGTCTACTTACGGTAGTTACTGGAGACCGCTTTAGATATTCTAAACTTAACATTAGACTGATGCGGTTTTCACCACCATTTACTTATAATCAGCCATTAATGTTCCCACTGCTGGGACACAGGCCTCCTCTCTTCGAGAGGGAGTGGGCTGTAATCAACCACGCGCGCCCAGTGCGGGTTGGTGCAGACGCCAGGACATCAAGCTACTACAATCTGTCAAATATCTATAGTAGATTATCAACTTTATCGTTAAAGCATTAAAGTTCAAGGTTGATTGGGAAAATTTGACAGTTTCGGGTAGCTTGACCTGCTAGCGTCTGTACCACCACCATTCACAGAGCATTTACCTATTCCGGAAGGTTTATGTATATAATACATTAGTATTTAACTTGAGAGGGCCCGTGGCTAAATAATAACAGCCGCACAGGTTGATCGGTCAGGTTAAACTACGCTTGCCGCGGTTGGTCTGTGGACGGGTGACCTTCTTTACATACCGAGACCCCTCCGTGCCTCGGAAAGCACGTTAAGCCGTTGGTCCCGGCTGTCATTCGTGGATCTTTCACAATCGTTACGGGTAGTCAGAAGCCCAAAAGTCTGACAACCAGTCTTACCCAGGGGTATCGTATTACCCAGTAACTGGGTTGTGAAGGTCAGATAGGCAGTCGCTCCATGTAAAATACTGGTATTCAGCTGCATCCGGTTAGACTGGAAGCCGACCTCAACATAGTTGGGAAAAGGCTAGGCAGATGATGATACATAGGTCAGAAATCTGTCTCATGTCAGTCTGTTTTAACATGTCGCCATTGCACCTGTTCGAAGCAAGCGTGGGTAGCTAGTTTTTAACCGACGTAAAAACGGAGGAGGTTCTTTATATAAATTGATATATTATATTTTTTTAAGAAGTTACTTGTATTTTTTTATATAGCATAATCATAATCTGGTAAAAAATACTGGTATTCAGCTGCATCCGGTTAGACTGGAAGCCGACCCCAACATAGTTGGGAAAAGGCTAGGCAGATGATGAATCATAATCAGGTTGTAATGTTCCCACTGTTGGGACACAGGCCTCCTCTCTATGAGGGGGAGAAGGCCATGTGCGGGTTGGTAGACGTCACGTGTCTTTGATTTTTTTAAATGCTTCCCTATATCCATACTAAAAGTAGTTAATGTTCATGTGACTACCCCTGGAACGATACCAACAATATCAACGATACCAACAATATCAACGATACCAACAATATCAACGATATCAACAATACCCTACATTCTCTCCTACAGCAAAAACAAGCCGCAAGAGATAGCCCAATGGATAAAGAATCAGCCTCACTGCCGCGCCGCGCGACGTGAATGTGGCTCCGAAGCACTAGAACCTGAGGAGATGAAGGTCCTCGCCCAAGACCTGGACAGGCAGTTGGCAGAGCTACAGGGCAATGAGAAGAAGGTCACGCTACAGATCAAATGGAACTTACTGTACAAGGTAAGGGAATACTCAATATGTTTATTGCATTCCACTAGGAGAACTTAGGTGGTAGGTTTTACAAAGACATGACCATTGTGGACGGTTACAGCAAAGTAGGAAAGAGGAATTTGCCTAATTAGTTGGTATACTATACAGGGTGGCAGGGACATCGACGCGCAAACTAACCATGGATTCAGCACATGACCCCATAGCGTCGAAAGTTTTCGTTGGTTATCACGATAAGTTATTATATCCAGTCTCTAGAAATGAAAAGTAAACCATGTTGGTGTACACCACATAAACGCAGCATAATCCTTTGGGGAATACACGCCTAATCGCACGTTATCTGTATTTGTGTGTCTCAGCCGGAACTGCACAGCGGTAACATCGCGCCGGACCCTCGCGCAGACTTCCGGCTGTACGACCGCGTGACGTGCGTCGCGCAGCACATGACCGTGCCGCTCGGCGCCACGGGCACCATCGTCGCCGACTGCGCACCGCCGAACAACAACACCGTGCGACTGAGTGATAAACTGAATGCAGACCATTCGTATCTCATCATGTTCGATAAACCCTTCCCCGGCGGTATGACTGAAGATTTGTTCGAAGAAACGAGGTTTTACAGGTGAGATTTCTATACTTTATCATTTTAAACTTAGTGGAGCTAACAGTGCAACTAGGTTTTGGTACTGTCGTGGCTGATTGTGCATTACCTAACAATAATACCGTACGATATATATTGTCATGTTTGATAAACCCTCCCCCGGCGGTCTGACTGAAGATCTGCGTAACACACAACACACTATCAATCTCAATCTGAATCATTTTGAAGGATATTGGTAAGCCATTGCTTCTTATGTTCGAAAAATGTGTCTGCTCAACAACGTAAATAACGCAATGAATGTTGTTGAACTGTCAAAATGAAAGCCATTGCTACTGATAGTGTGTTATGCAATGTTTGAAGAGGCGAGGTTTTATATGTGACAATGTAATCTTTTTCATGTCAAACGAAGTATAGCTAAGGTCCATCTAGGTTTCCGACGATCGACTTCTATACACCGTTAAATTTTGATCGTTTAAATCCTTAAAAGGGGTCATTGTACTCATCATTATGAACAACTTTTACTAAGGGACCAACCCTGAAATCATGAAAAAAAAATCAATTGATCCATAAATTATGTCGAGATAAGCGAACATAAATCTATGGATCAACTGATTATTTTTTTCATGATTTCAGGGTTGGTCCCGTAGTAAAAGTTGTTCACAATGATGAGTACAATGACCCCTTTTAAGGATTTAAACGATCAAAATTTAACGGTGTATATCATATCGATAGTCGATCGATGAATGTAATTTGGCTGCCATGCACCGCACTGGATTGATTTGAACGATTGATGCCATCGACCATACCGTGATGTGATTGTTGATTTTCATCAATTTGTAGCAACATTATACAGGCTGGCAAAAACATCGACGCACAAACTGTAACCATGGATTCAGTACATGATTCTAGAACCCATTGTTTTGAAACATTTCGCCAGTTAAAAAAAAAAGTAGCTGTTTCATATAAAAATGCAATACCTACGCGGTCAAAATGTATGAAACAACTATTTTTCTTTTACTTTTTTTCTGTCATGTACTGAATCCATGGTAACAGATTGCGCGTCGATGTGGATGCAACCCGGTATGTGTCTATGTGTGTTTCGAAAATTATCAGTAAATATTTATTTTATTGTATATTGTATTTTAATACGCTAGAATAACAATAATTCCGAATTTGTACCAACGTTAAGCTTATCACCGTGTGTATTGCGCCAGGTTGTCGCCCTGCAACATGCTGAACATATCGTACGGCCGCAAGCTGCGCGGCGCGGCGGCCGCGGCCCCGCCCCAGGACTGCTTCCTGCCGAACGCGCAGGCGGCGCCCAACGTACTGCGGCGGGAGGACGGGCATCACTCCGCCTTCGCTAACTACAGGTAGGACTGCTTCCTGCCGCACGCGCAGGCGGCGCCCAACGTACTGCGGCGGGAGGACGGGCATCACTCCGCCTTCGCTAACTACAGGTAGGACTGCTTCCTGCCGCACGCGCAGGCGGCGCCCAACGTACTGCGGCGGGAGGACGGGCATCACTCCGCCTTCGCTAACTACAGGTAGGACTGCTTCCTGCCGCACGCGCAGGCGGCGCCCAACGTACTGCGGCGGGAGGACGGGCATCACTCCGCCTTCGCTAACTACAGGTAGGACTGCTTCCTGCCGCACGCGCAGGCGGCGCCCAACGTACTGCGGCGGGAGGACGGGCATCACTCCGCCTTCGCTAACTACAGGTAGGACTGCTTCCTGCCGCACGCGCAGGCGGCGCCCAACGTACTGCGGCGGGAGGACGGGCATCACTCCGCCTTCGCTAACTACAGGTAGGACTGCTTCCTGCCGCACGCGCAGGCGGCGCCCAACGTACTGCGGCGGGAGGACGGGCATCACTCCGCCTTCGCTAACTACAGGTAGGACTGCTTCCTACCGAACGCGCAGGCGGCGCCCAACGTACTGCGGCGGGAGGACGGGCATCACTCCGCCTTCGCTAACTACAGGTAGGACTGCTTCCTGCCGCACGCGCAGGCGGCGCCCAACGTACTGCGGCGGGAGGACGGGCATCACTCCGCCTTCGCTAACTACAGGTAGGACTGCTTCCTGCCGAACGCGCAGGCGGCGCCCAACGTACTGCGGCGGGAGGACGGGCATCACTCCGCCTTCGCTAACTACAGGTAGGACTGCTTCCTGCCGCACGCGCAGGCGGCGCCCAACGTACTGCGGCGGGAGGACGGGCATCACTCCGCCTTCGCTAACTACAGGTAGGACTGCTTCCTGCCGCACGCGCAGGCGGCGCCCAACGTACTGCGGCGGGAGGACGGGCATCACTCCGCCTTCGCTAACTACAGGTAGGACTGCTTCCTGCCGCACGCGCAGGCGGCGCCCAACGTACTGCGGCGGGAGGACGGGCATCACTCCGCCTTCGCTAACTACAGGTAGGACTGCTTCCTGCCGCACGCGCAGGCGGCGCCCAACGTACTGCGGCGGGAGGACGGGCATCACTCCGCCTTCGCTAACTACAGGTAGGACTGCTTCCTGCCGCACGCGCAGGCGGCGCCCAACGTACTGCGGCGGGAGGACGGGCATCACTCCGCCTTCGCTAACTACAGGTAGGACTGCTTCCTACCGAACGCGCAGGCGGCGCCCAACGTACTGCGGCGGGAGGACGGGCATCACTCCGCCTTCGCTAACTACAGGTAGGACTGCTTCCTGCCGCACGCGCAGGCGGCGCCCAACGTACTGCGGCGGGAGGACGGGCATCACTCCGCCTTCGCTAACTACAGGTAGGACTGCTTCCTGCCGCACGCGCAGGCGGCGCCCAACGTACTGCGGCGGGAGGACGGGCATCACTCCGCCTTCGCTAACTACAGGTAGGACTGCTTCCTGCCGCACGCGCAGGCGGCGCCCAACGTACTGCGGCGGGAGGATGGACATCACTCCGCCTTCGCTAACTACAGGTACACTTGTTACGTTTCACGAGCATATAAAAACATATATAAATTGCATCTAGCATCGCAGGTCAACCTAGAAGTTTTACACGCTAAGGGCACCCCCTGTGGGGTAACCGATGAAAAATTTCTACGGGGGCTATGGGATCTAAACTCATATGCTGAATTCATGGTTACTGTTCGCGTCGATGCCACCCTGTATAGCCTAAAGCCTTCCTCGATAAATGGACTACCCAACACCGATGAATGAAAGTTGTATTCGTGAATGTTTTAGCGGCATTTTGCGTTTTTAGTAATTTTATATTATCTCCCGAAACTATATGACCAATTGACATACTGTAAAGAGCAAATCTTATCTCTATAATGTCCTTGTAATTTATTTTGATAAGGATTCATAATTAAAAATTATATTTTCATCGAAACGTAAAAGCATGTGAAAAAAATACTTTCTTTTTAAAGTATTTTTTCACGCGCTTATGTTTCATAAAAGTGATATTAAAAGATAAAATATATAAAAGATAGAAATATGGTGTCGCAGACTTTTTGGTAGAACTATTTAAGGCGGACCAGATACATTGTTTTAAGTTACATATATACAACTGTTGAGGCAGCGCATGCAAATAATTCTGTTTTAAGAGGTATTTCTTTCGACTTGTTAGACAAAAGTAGTGATAGCTCAGCTAAAATGCATGATGTAAATATAATTTATAGCCTATAGCACTCACACATAATGTAGCTTTCTACCAGTGAAAACATTTTTAGAATTGGATCATTGAATCCGGAGATTACCCCCTACATACAAACAAACAAATTTTACCTCTTTATAATATTAGTATAGATTATTATAGATACCTAAGTTTATTTATTTTTATTTTAAAGAAAGCTTACAGACTAATAAAAAACTTAAATATCATGCATAACTAGGGACATTTGCTAATTACAAGCTTCCACGTGTACACATGTACTTAAATAAGAGTTACATAATATATTTGCGTTGACCTACAGCGATTTGAGTAAATAAACAGATTAGGTACAAAGCAAACATAGTATGTCGAGATATTAGGTAAGTCAAGTCGTGCAATATCAAAATCAAAATTAAAGCTTATTTTAGTTAAATATACAGAGTTGATATGACAGAGGGGCATTAAATTACACTACGTATACTATACGTGTTTAGTATTAAGTCATTCGATACGACATAAAAATAAAAAGCGCCAAAAATGAGAAAATATTTTTTTCAAACAAACTAAATGGCTTACAAATCAGAATAAAACGCACCCACCCTTTGTAAATAAATTTGACTGACCTTAGATACCTAGGTAACAAAGTGGCAACGTCTTTATCGTTGTAAGGTGCATGACCTATGCTTAGACATAATCAGCTGTTAGGAAAGATACATCGTGTTCAAACGGTGCAAAAACTTAAAAAATCATTTGCGACTAAACTACTGCTCCTATTTAATTCATTTTTGGTACAGAGCTTGAGAATGGTACCTAGAATAGGCAGTTTAAAGGAAAGCCCCTCTGTCGTATCAACTTTGTACACATAAATTTTCCAGAATAAAGTCTCTAAATGGTGGTAAAAACTTCATCAAAATCATATGAAGACACTTCCTCAGTGAAGAGGCCTGTTACCCAGCTGTAATAATAATAATCAACAACTATTTTTTTTATCCGAAGAAAAAAAGGGGGTTCTCATGTCTACGCATACACATTTTGTATGCATATATTTTACTGCACATACTAAATATGACCTTTTGTGACTAGTTAAAACTAGTGTATAAACTAATAATCCGTTGCAGTCCACCGGGCGACAAGGCGGTGTCACCAGACAACCGCAACCACAGCAGTCACGCCGTCGCCGTCGCTGACAACGGACCAACCGGACAGGTACGCTCTATCCTAGCAACGATATTATTATAATTAGTTTTGATTCACTTGGTCACCAACTAAACTTTTATACTAAACGCTAAGAATAGACAAATACAAACTCAATAAATGGGAGAATTTCGCAATGTTTCCCGCGTCTGCGCGTTGTATTGTGTGATCGCTTAGAGCTGAGAAAGCCGGGTGAGCTATTTAGCTAAAACTATTATAAAAATTATATATATTTTGTAATTTGTTTGTTGACAGGACAACGCTACACACTTACTTCGAAGCTTGTTGAAGATCAGCGAAAGCACCGTTGGTGAAGTTAAGAAAAAAAAGGTAAGCTAGGCTTTATTATGCAGCAAAAATTAGTCGTCAGGATCTATGTTCTGAAGACTCATCTAAATGAATGGCTTAAAAAAATAATCTTACAATGGTGATATTGTCATTATTTGTTCTTGTTTTTATTACTCTACAGTAAGGAACACTTATAACCGACTTAAAAATGGGAGAGGTTGTGTAATCGTCTTGATTCTTAAGACTTTATTGTATCTTTCCTTAGCCTACGACTCCAGAACAGAATCGTAACTGGCGGGTGAAGAACGAAAACGCGCCCGCGCAGGCCCCGGTAACTCAACAACAGAGGTAAGAACAAAAACTTCCCTCCGCAAAGGATACAGCTATACAGGATCAAATTAGATTAGCTAGCAAAACTCTAGATGCGATGGGTATTTTTTTAAAACTATACAGGGTTATTTGTAAAACACCAGCAACCTCTTAAGAGGTCATTGTACTCGTCATTATGAACAACTTTTACTATAGGACCAAACCTGAAATCGCGAAAAAAAAATCAGCTGTTCCCAAAATTTATGTTCGCATAACTCGCCAAAATGTAGGGAGCAGTTGATTTTTTTTTTTGCGATTTCAGGTTTGGTCCTATACTAAAAGTTGTTCATAATGACGAGTACAATGACCTCTTAAGAGGTTGTTGGTGTTTTACAAATAAGCCTGTATAAGAAATATAAAGAAGGTTTTATGTTTTCTCGGCGTCAACGACCGCTGGTAGTGTTGTTACTTGAAGCATGAGGTGAGAGAATCTATTTTATTTTGATTTATCGTGTTTAGATATCAATACCCATCACGTGAAGTTAACACAAAAAAAAATTATTTTTAAAACTGAAATTACAAGATCACGCACAAAAAAAAACATCTAATATATTTATTTTTTGTTTTATCATGTTTAGATATCGTGTCTGCGGAGTTTCGCTAGATAATTTAATTTGACCCTGATAATGGAACTGAGTTGCCACGTAATCGAACTAACGCAACACATTTTATATTTTGTAAATTTTTGTGCAAGCACCCCACCAGAGTTTTGGAGTTTATTTTCCGGGTAAGAAACACATTCCATAGATTATAAGAAAGGTGACTTGTAAAGTCACATCGGATATATCGAGGACATCCTCAAGAAATAAACGAAGACGGCAGCATTGATTAACGAGCGCACATCAATCATTTTTATTTGAACCTTATGCCAATGTACAGTCACCAAAAGAGATAAGTAACCAGGGTCGTCGGATATAGTTGACGTTTAGTAAGAAACCAATGGAAGTTTTCGAATGAAATTTAATTTGATAAATTAAGTGTTTTTTTATATTAATTAAATTAAATTTCATTCGAAAACATCCATCAGTTTCTTACTAAACTTCAACTATATCCGACGACCCTGGTTACTTATCTCCTTTAGTGACCGTACATAAAACAGACAATACTCTAGCGAAATGCAACTATTAGGGCGCCGTCGATAGTGATGATACAATCAGCTATTTGCAGGCGCCCTTATCTATAGTTACTTGAACTACCTGAGTGACATTTAATTATTTCACTAGATGGCGCTGACGGTACGATATTATATGATTACACGATCTTCTATGATGTGATAGAAACTTACCGTAAAAAAATAGAAGGCACCTTCTCTAATTCGCCTCCTGCCCTGATTTTAATCAAGTGGATTCGATATCCAAGTCCTGTGTTATTGAGTTCTCCATTAGGAATGTTCTCAGTAGAGATTGCAAACCAGCACCCTAATTGCGTAACACACGATCAATCGGAATCGGTTTCATTTTGACAGTTCAACAACATTCATTGCGTTATTTACGTGTTGAGCAGAATTTTTTTTCGAACTTATGAAGCAATGGATTAGCAATTTGCTTCAAAATGATTCTTATTCTGATTGATCGTGTGTTACGCAATTAGGGTGCGGGCCCGGCCTTTCTTACCGGACCCGGTAAGTAAGCCGCGGTGCGCGGCGCGGGAGCGCCAACTCGTAGAATGTACGTTGGCATGACAACCGCTGCGAGCTGCGTCGTTGCCGTTCTGACGCGCCAATCGCCGCTCGCCATTCTTCCCGTGCGTCCCCCGCCACTCCTCGCTGTATACGTGCTTTCTTCTTAGTTAGTCAATCTTTGTCCTTGGTTGACAAATTTTCATAAAATACTTTAAAGGTTTCATCGCTAACACAACCCGGCCGGGCCCGGCGGACCCGGCCGGGTTGGCGACGAATGCAACCGGGTCCGGCCGGGTTGAGAAACATACCGGGTTGCAATCTCTAGTTCTTAGTCGCCCCCTGGAAGCTAGCCCCTTTATTCATAAACGTTGCTTAAAGTTTAGTAGTCATTAGCGATTGTTTAACCATGTTTGACGTTTAACTTTAATGATCTTTTATAAATACCTAAATTCCGAGATTGTGTGCCTCTTTTACATTGCATTTAAATATAACTGGCTAAATGAAGGTATTCTAAGCACCTCTGCTGATCCTCCGGTAAATACAGGCGTGTTGTTATGAAAATTATGTGTATTTGGTTTGAATAGTTTTTTTTTCTACTATTTTTTTTATTATTTTTTATATATTTAGTAAACGTTGTAGACCTTGTAGACTCATAGATGTTTCGATTTGTTGACTATTTTCTATTTTGTTAAGTACCTGGTACTTGTTGAGAGGTCTACACTGTCCGCCCATATCTATGAACTGTGTAATTTGAAAACATTGTTAGACAATTTTTTTTTTAAGTTTTTTTTTTTTTAAATAAAACGTTGCCCCACACTTGGAATTACTCCTGTATCGTGGGTGCGTTCACAAACATTTAAACTCACATACACAAACAGCCAGACCCGGAACAACTACCTGTAGGCAATACAAATATTTGTTCCGTGCGGGAATCGAACCCGCGACACGCAGCGCAGCAGTTGATCGTTCAGCCACTGCGCCAACCGTGTCGTCAAGATTAACCGAAACGACCAATTGGAACCGTACACTTAGCTTCTGACGTCTCAGTAGTGCCCATGTAGGTTTATGCGAAATAAAATATTTTGAATGTTTGAATATAATGCAGGGGCCCGCCGCAGCCGCAGAACTGGCGCAAGGAGGCCGCGCCCGGCGCCGCCAACAGGCCGCCGCCTGTCTACAACGACTGGAACAACACGTATAAGGTAAATAATAACATACCAGTCAAACGTTTCTTTGCCGCCATCGTTAGGAAAAGATGCGCCTCCCTACTCGCTCGAGTTCGTGGCAGTACCAACACTATACTGGGTGTTTTTACCGATCGGTGGGAGTCCCCCATGCTGCAAAGGTGGGTGCGGCTTCATGTCATAATTTAATTTGTTTTTTTTGTCAATACTAACATTAGTTTTTTAAGTACTTACATTGTTACTAACCCACTATGGACTTAGTCTGAAATAAATGTTTATTATTATTAAAACGGGCTGAATAGGTATGCAGGGGAGAATCGGGACGAAACTTTAAAATGGATTTGAACTTTAAAATTATATAGTTTGTTGCTAACAAGGACATTTAATCTTTAATTAAAAAACAGTTAACACATTAGTGTTTTTTTTTGGCAACAACCTGTATTATTTCAAAGTTAAAATCTATTTTAAAGTTTCGTCCCGATTTACCCCTACATCCCTATTCACCCGGTTTTACGGTACGCAGTCTGTCAGTCAGGGACAGCCGACGGAAGTGAAAATTTAAAAGGGATGGGCTCATGTAGCTCGCGAAATTAAAATTTTCTTACGTTTTATGCAATTTGTAAGTCAGTGTCACATTGTATGTTGATTAAAATATGATTCTTGACCGTAACAAATATGGTTTTACAGAATTATACTCATTAGAATCGGCAATGTGGAGGTCAGATAGGCAGTCGCTCCATGTAAAATACTGGTATTCAGCTGCATCCGGTAAGACTGGAAGCCAACCCCAATATACCTAGTTGGGAAAAGGCTAGGCAGATTAAAATTTTCAAATTCAAATTTCAAATTTATTTATTAATCACAGTTTGTACAACAATAGAAGAGACTGTGACCCCCAAACTAGGCATTTGACTGTGTGTTGGGAGTCAGAGTTGCGACATTTTAAAAATGTGGTACATAGTGATTATTCAGCAATACAACTGCTTCAGTTAGAATTGGCCGCGGGCTACCCTAGCGCTAACTATGAAATAACAGTGGTTTTACACACTCTTAGTCAGACTCATGGCTGCAAATATATTGTTAACATGCAACATGTCGGTAACACGAACCGAGGGGGAAATCTCATGATTTTTCTCTCGTCAAAAATCGCTTTAAAGAAGTGTTCACTTCAATAAACATTTTACCTCGCCTGTAGACATACTTACAAACTAATATATACAAAAGTATAAACAAGCTCGTGTTAATAAAGTCTTAGAACTATGTCAGTAGCACTTACTTTGCACTAACTTATCTAAAGATTGATAAACCTTTTATACTCACTTCACTTATTAACACATTAGTAAAATACCTACCATATATTTATTTAGGCTCTTTCCTGTTCTGTGTTGGTAAAAGAAAATTATTATTATAGGTGTCCAACAGACTGTATTACCCAGTAACTGGGTTGTGGAGGTCAGATAGGCAGTCGCTCCATGTAAAATACTGGTATTCAGCTGCATCCGGTTAGACTGGAAGCCGACCTCAACATAATTGGGAAAAGGCTAGGCAGATGATGATAGTTTGCATATACGTAAATCAATAACGTTTTTGGACTTAAATTGGCACATAAATGAACTATGCCATCAATGCCACATCTAGTAAAAATTAAATTCATACATCCATGTTGTGCTTGGTTAACTTATGATCGAGTTTATGTTATCTGTTTACCCATTTTTTTGTAATTATTTAGTTATTTTACGTAACATCTGTGCGCTCTAATTATTAATCTTAGTTTTAGATATTGTTTCTCAGTAAGTGATTTATGTATGCAATTCTTATGAGAAATAAAGTTGTCCTTAAACCTAATACATACTTATAAAATGTTATCTCCCACAGAGCCAGCCGCCTCTGCCGCCGTACCCGACCTTCGGGCAACCGTTCCAAGGACCAGGACCTAGCCAGATTCCGTTCCCGCAGTTCCAAAACCCTCACTTTCAACAGCGCAACCAACCCTTCTCGTTCCGTAACCAGGACAATAGCCAACGCAACCAAGTGCAGCAACCTAATAGAGGCTTCGAGCAACCGGGCTTCCCCAAACATTTGCCGAGTGTTGGCGCCGTTGGGACCAATGTCACGTTGGGACCAAGTTGGAACCAACCTAATCAAGTGAAGCCACAGGTAAATATTAGATAATCTTCGTTTTGTGGATGTATTGTTATATAGTGTTTTAGCTCGGTTTAGTCCCTGATTGCGTAATTTCGATGCGATTAGAACCATTTCGATTACGCGGCGAGTGTTTAATCAAGTAATTATAGGAACCGGGGAACTTTCTGTTTTAGAAGTGATAGTGACGCACTTTGTTACACAATAATATCGACTCGATAAAGAAAGATAGTACCACACTGGCCATTCTCACAATAGTCTTACGGTAAGACAATATTGGTTAGATCGATGGGAAGTCAAGACCTGGCGCGATTCGCAATTTTTTTTTTTTAGTTCAATTGTGAGATGTGGGTGAAAAGGAACTACATATGTATTTTCCATGGCCTCTACAAACCTTTTAACTTAGACGGGTTAGTTACATCACTCAGCATAATATCCGTTTCTTGCAACAATGACGTCACAGTTTTTTTTTAATTATTAAGTGGCCTATATTTTATGACAATTCTGAGCTGGAGGGGCTTGTGGCTAAGTGATAACAGCCGCACGGTCGATCGATCAGGTTAAGCTACGCTTGCCGCGGTTGGTCCGTGAAAGAAAGAAAGAAAAATGCATTTATTGACATTACACAAAAATACACCTTAAAACTATAAAAACAGAAAACAAAGATGGATGACCTTTACATATGAAGACCCCTCCGTGTCTCTGAAAGCACGTTAAGCCGTTCGTCCCGGCTGTCATTCGTGGATCTTTGGCAGTCGTTTCGGGTGACAGAAGCCCGAAAGTCTGACAACCAGTCTTACCAAGAGGTATCCTACCCAGTAACTGGGTTGTGGAGCTCAGATAGGCAGTCGCTTCATGTAAAATACTGGTATATAGCTGCATCCGGTGAGACTGGAAGCCGACCCCAACATAGTTGTGAAAAGGCGAGACAGATGATGTTTTTTTTTTATAAAAAAGACCAAAATTGTTCTAAATTTTTAATTATGACAAGTTTATTCACGTGCCGGGGGATTCTTGGAGATTTGTAAGGTTTACGGTCGCAATGTGAAGTGTGATATCACAAAGTGGTACAACACATTATCTATGGAGTGTTAATTACTTATCAAACGTGGCTTTTCACAAGATGGCCACTTTAAATGCTCGAAAGATTGCTGCGAAAGAATTCAATGAATCAAGGAAAATAATGACTAATATACAAATGTCCAAGGCGTTTACAATTCAATACTTTTTGCAAGAATTCAATGAATCAAGGAAAATAATAACTAATATACAAATATCCAAGGCCAAAGCCATATTAGGCTCAAAATTTCCCAAAAGTTCCTACAGCTGTTTTCGTTAAGTCTATGTTTATTTTATTTTCGACTCTGTTTTACTGCTAGAAATTAAGTGGATAAGGGTACCTACATAAAAAATAATATCGCTGTGATATGATGTCATTGAAGGAAGTCATATTTTAAGTTGACCTTCACCAATGTTAAACAACATTTACAACTTACTTTCTATGGGCAGTATTTACTTTTATTATTCATACTTGTATATGAACAATACCTGATTTTAGAACTAAATATGCATAAAAATAGTCATAGGAACACTCGCAGTGGTTAGGTTAGGTTATTCACTTTTTATTCTGATTGGACACTTTGACATACTTAATTATTTTTTGACATTACAAAAAAAAATGTTTACTACTGATAATAGTCTGTTTGTTTATTTTATTTTTTGTTGTAATTCTAATAATTTGACATTTATATTTATTCGGTGTCAATAGAATCTGTTTTATTTTGGAATTCAATATTATTTGCATGCCCATGAGACTGTAGAATATGGAGGACTATACTTTAAGAAAACATCTATATACCAATTACCCATGTTTGCAAAAATAAATGATTTGATTTGATTTAGGTGAGGGTAATACATATTCAAGGTCACCTTTCCCAATGGTCACCGCTTGTTTTCCCCAATTGTTGGTTTTATATTTTATTGAAATGTATAAAAAAACTAAATTCAACTTTGAAACCGCCGAAGCAATGGTCGTAGAGATTCGGCGCAATAGTACAAAATTATAAGGAGGACTTGCCCGACCAGGGTAACACATTTTATTTTGGACCCAGCTTTGTATGAAACGGGCCTGGTCTCCTTTCTATGTAACTGGGTAGTGACGGCTTTTCGAAGCCAGTAAAATGAACCCTGATAAAATGTATAGAGCGTGGCGCTTCAAAGCGCCAAAATGCTCGCTTAAAGCTTTGGTTTCCTAAGAAAGCGATGAACGATCACACTATATTATAATATGACGGAACCACTTTCCGGAGAATGCTGATGCATTGTTCACTGCAACTCAAAAATACTTTGTAAAGTTTACGCTGACGCTAGATGTCACTGATAGCGTTGAATGTGAGCCTTCAACCTTCTTCTACCAACCATTATGGTCGATACAAAACGTTCTACGTTCACATTCATACCCTTTTCAATAATATCATCTCTCACAATCCGTAAAGATCTTTTCTCTATCTTTCAACATTATTTTATATCAATATAGGCGTTAACCGTAACAATACAGGGTGGCGGGGACATCGACGTGCAACCTGTTACCATGGAGTCAGCACATGATTCTAAACACCCTCACGTCGACGATAGATTTTATCGGTTATTTAAAAAAAAGTTAGCGGTTCTATACATTTTGGCGCGTAGTTTATCAGCCATCTTGTTACCATAACACAAGCATTAGGTTGCTTAGCTTGGGACTAGATGGCGCTGTGTGAAATGTCCAGGGATATTATATTATATTATATTTTCCTATGAAAATGACGACGACGTGTTGTAGGTGATTTTATTTCTACACTTGGTTCATAATTATCATATCTCCGAAGGGGCACGTTAGGGGCACCATATGTCAAGGGATGAAAAATCGCAAATAATATGAGAATACCAATTTTGAAAACCGCTAACAGAAACAGGGAGGAAATCGTGAGTTACATTTTTTTTAGTGTTGCTTCCCATACTAAAGTAACGATTTTTATTTAATTACCAGAAAACTAAAACTCCATTTAAAACACTGTAGTAGAATTTTTTGTTGCCCTTTATAAATAGAATCCGATGACATTTTTAGTTGTCCAGAATAAGGTATTTGGACTTTTAAAGATGCTATGACCGACCACTTGTATGGGGACGAACCACTGTGCGGCGGGGTAAAACGTAACATACTAACAATGAGTATAAACACACTAACAATGCGTAACACGCTAACAGTAGCCATGGCATTAATTTTGACAGTTCAGCAACATTCATTGCGTTATTTACGTTGTTGAGCAGACAAATTTTTCGAACATATAAAGCAATGGATTAGCGATATCCTTCAAAATCATTCAAATTGTGATTGAACGTGTGTTACTTAATAGGGATGCTGGTTTGAGCTCATCTGATTGTTGCAGAATGTAAAGCAACCGCCGAATACCAACAAGCAAGCTGCGGCGCCCCCGCAGAGCAACGCGGACAAAGTCAACAACCCCTTCGTACCGCTGCAAGTACAGACTAGTCAGAGGTGAGTTGCACAATGATAATACCAGCCTATTATTTTCCTACTGCAGGGCAAAGCCTCTTCTTATACAGAGAAGGCACGAGCATTACGTAACATTAAGAGAGACACTGTGACACTGTGTGTACTGTAGTGTTACACAATAACATACTAATCAGCCCATAACGTTCCCACCGCTGGGACACGGCACTCCTCTCGGTGAGAGGGAGTAGGCCGTAATCTACCAGGCGGGCCTTGAGGCGGGCAAGTTACGGGTAGTCAGAAGCCCGAAAGTCTGAACCAGTATTATGAAGGGCTTTCGTATTACCCAGTAACTGGGTTGTGGAAGTCAGATAGGCAGTTGGTCCATGTAAAATATTGGTATTCAGCTGCATCCGGTTAGACTGGAAGCCGACCCCAACATAGTTGGAAAAAAGCTAGGTAGATGATGACTTGAATACACTCGTCATTTATCCTAAGTACATCCACATTTAAACAGGCCAACATACAAAAAAAATATCATATGCACTATAATACATCCAGGTAATGAGACTAAATCATAAAACATTATCACATAAACGTGATTGTCTCTAAATCGTTGTAAAATACCCACATTTTGCACTCGACCACGAGTGCTTACTCACTAGGTAAACACTTCCGTGCAGCACATAATCCTCGATAGAGCACCTATACATGTGATACGTTATCTGAGTAATGAAATAATCAATAACGACGGACCAAAGGCCCCTTACACAGACGAGAAACTTTCTGATTTACTTGGCTGACTGTTAAATGGCGGCCGTACAGTCATAAAGGCCATAAAGTTGCAATTTTGTAAGATACCCATGGATGTTTTCGAATAAAATTAATTTAATTAATAGAAAACAAACAATTCATCTATCAAATTAAATTTCATTCGAAAAAATCCATCGGTTTCTTACTAAACTTCAACTAATCCTTCACGCGGGCCCAGTGTGGTTGGTAGACGTCTTATGTCTCCGATTTTTTGTCCTAATACATACTGTTTTCCTCACGATGTTTTTATTTACTATATTAAATAAATTACACAAAGCAAAGCGTCTACCAGCCCCAGCAGTCTCGACATTCATAGCGATCGCTTTACGACCGAATTCGGTCGCAAAGTCCGACAGGTGTAATGTATGGCGAGTGACAGGACTTTGCGAACTTTGCGCTTTACGACCGAACTCGGTCGTAAAGCGATCGTTGTGAATGTCGAAACTGCTGGGGCTGGGTTCGATCCTACGATCTACAAGTCGTAAGTGGCCCTTACCACTCGGGGCCCTTGCCACTGACTCACCACTGCTCTCCAGGTGCCTACCCGTTCGGGAAATTCAGGCGAGATATTATGTTATTCAGTACATATGGAGGCCACGACATATCTATGTGCCTAGCGCCACTCCAGTTTAAGTGATTGATAGCTATTGAAGGCAGCAGCCTTTAGAGAGCTTAGCACTGCAAGGTCTTGTTAATTTCCATATCTTGGCGTGAACAATCATCGTTGTGTACTTGTGCTAAATCACGTTTTACAAGCCCATTGTTGTTTACACAATGACGATCTTGTTACCAAGATCGTCACATGATGCTATAAACCAATTTTTTTTTTTACTTTTCGCACGCAAATAACGTGGAACGGCAGACTTAATGCCTAGGACATTCTCTACCAGTCAACCAAGGGTGGTGAAAAGATTAGATGACTGTTGCTTTGTTTGAGAGGAAAAATGATACAAAAAGAACTATTAAAACTGTTGAATTATAAATAAAATAGGTACCAAATCTTGCAACAAAGATCATATAAAAATAATCATTAATTGGTGTACTTATAGCATCACACCTAACCAAGGGGACGGTAGTGTTGTGTTTCATTCACATTGTATGGACGTAGAATGGGCTCGCCCATTGTAATTTACCAGACACAGTTCCAAACTCTTGAGATGCTACTGAGAATTTCTTCTCTGAAAATCAAGTCAGCCGTACTTGCAGCGTCTAGACGAATGAATAACTTATTATTCCATATTCATATCCTTATTTCCGATTGATGTTATTTCCACTTAAACAAATATGAACTTGGGCCCAGTCAGGCGCTTTACTTTGTGCAAATTATTTCATCACCACTGCTCTCAAAACGGTGAAGGAAAACATCGTGAGGAAATCGGCATGTCCTAGAACCAAAAATTCGAAGCGATGTGACATCTACCAACCCGCACTGGGTGGATTACGGCCCACTCCACTTACAGAGAGGCTTGTGTCCCAGCAATGGAAACATCATAGACTGATTATGAACTTCAGATTAGCGTAAACTAAGTTGATTTCAAAATTACTGTTACCATACAAACAGTCATTAAAAAATTGAAGGTTTAGCGCAAACTGAACCTTGTTTGAATGTTATTAAAGTTTTTATCCAAATAATTTTATTTTGCATGTTAATTTAAATTTTACTTTTAACAGACGCGTCTCACAACCAAGCGGTTCTTCTCACAGAAGAGATTCCGGTCATATGCCGGCGCCCAAGTCTACATTACCGAAACCACAGCCTTCCAATGCGCCGGTAAGTTCATTTCCCACTCTTGAAAACGGTAGAACACATTGGAATGAAGTTTCCCTTGCACGTGTGAATTTATCTTCAAAAGTTTGGGCACTATTTTATATCGAAAATATTGTAACATTATGAAGGATGCAACCAGAAGGCCAACGTAAAAACGTTCAAAATCTACATAGTCGCAATCTCATCTCAGCGACAATCAATGTCAAAAATGTAGGGAAATTAGAAGTATTTTTGACAGATTCAGACTGAGATCAGACTGTGAACGTTCTTAAAATTACAAGAATTGGCCCTCAAACCGCGACTTAAATATCATATCGCTAGGTTTAGAGAAGTGTGAAAGAAAAAGACATGTTGTGCCGACCCAATAAATTCAGGTCAGAAGAATGTTGATCAGAGGGGCAATTCTCGTAATTTTAAGAACGTTCACAGTCTGATCTCAGTCTCAATCTGTCAAAAATACGTCTATTTTCCCTAGATTTTGACAAGTTTTTGACATTTGTTTGTCGCCGAGATGAGACTGCGACTAGATTTTGAACGTTTTAAATTACGGGAATACGGGCCCTGGTTAAGGTAACGTCGTAAAAACGTGCGACATTCAGAAGACAATCGGCAAAAGTGGTCTAAATGTCTACCACGAGACATATGTAACTGAATAGTCTATTAAACGATGAGTATTTATTATTAAGACACACATAAGGAAAATCTCTGTAAAAAGTTATAGATAAAGGAAAAAAAAAACAATAATTTTAACATAAACAGTCACAGATTTGTCTTGACACCACGACTGACTCTTTATTTAACTATAACTAATTTCTCTGATAGATTTATAATTATAAACCCTTATAAAATCTGTTGGAGAAATGAGTTAGAATTTAGTTTAGTAGGAGTAAGTTTTACTAACACACCCGTCTTAGTAAAACTCCATAATGGCAGATCTCAGTGGTGGACATTTGGATCAATCCCCATGCATTTTTACACGATGTTATTTTCTTTGATTGTTACTACAAGATACAGAGGATGACTGTGTTTAAAGTTTTGTAACGTAACTTTAAGGGCGGAGCCAAACCTATTCGCCAGGACGCGGACGCGCATTTTGAAAAAATTGCTAGCACACCCCGCGCTCTTAGGCATCAGTGAGCCATTTCTTTAGCCTCTCGCTTTACAACAAACAACTTTTTCCTATCGGACGTTACCCACTCACACTTGATAACATTGCTCTTTATAAAGTAACTGTAGTGTAGATGCACCAGTTGCCATAAATAAACGTTGGTAAAAATATATACATATTATACATCGTTAAATTTGATCGTTTTAATCCTTAAAAGGGGTCATTGTACTCATCATTATGAACAACTTTAACTACGGGACCAACCCTGAAATCGTGAAAAAAAAAAATCTGTTGATCCATAGATTTATGTTCGCATAACTCGACATAATGTATGGATCAACTGATTTTTTTTTCGGTGTATAACAAAGTCGCTTTTGGTGTCTGTTTGTGTGACCGCAGTGTATTTTGATGCGGTTTTCGCGATCATTTAGAGAATTTATTACGGAAAGTTTATGTGCATAATCTAGTAAAATTTCACTTAGGTTAAGCACGAAAATCTTGATGTATTGACATGTTGCCATTGAAACCGTGCAAAGAAGGGAGTTGCTAGTATAAAATAAAGTCGCTTTTCGTGTCTGTCTGTGATCGCGTTGTTCTTCTAAAATACGCAATAACGCAACATATTTTGATGCTGTTTTCACCATAATTTAGAGTTTAATTCAAGTAGAATTACTTCCGGAAGGTTTACATGTATAATATATTCATATTAAACTTACACATAAATAAAGAAACATCGGTATATTATCAAGTTGTAAAAACCATGCGAAGCAGGGGCGGGTCGCTAGTAAAACATAAATCTTTGTAAGCAGATGGCGCAACAACACCAGGACCCGACATCGCGGCCAATGAAGAAGAAAAAACCAAGAATAGCAGCCAACTTACCCTTCCAAATAGACTAAATTATTTGTAGTACTAACTGACGTCGATAGTATAATGATTGGGCACACTGCATAATGCACGCTGAATTCATGTTCAACTTTACAAGTCCGCATGCTCGTTCACCGGTTAAAGTATTTGTATCAGAAGGTCGACTTGACTCAATATACCACCTGTATGTTCGTTTACCTGTATTCAAGTTTAACATATCAAATGAGGCAACTCGGGATCGCTAAGAGAGAAAAATACAGGGGCGTCAATACAATCTGATACTCTTTAAGTTATTTAAATTGTACAGACGCCAGCAAATCAAGCTACTACAGTCTATCAAATTTCTTTAGTAGATTTTCAACTTTATCGCTAAAGCTAAAGGTTCAAGGTTGATTGGGAAAATTTGATAGTTTCAGGTAGCTTGCGTGCTGGCGTCTACGTATAATAAAGCGTAATATTAATATGTATAATCGATCTGCATTACAGGAATTGTAGCGTTCATTATAAGTGGACTCAATCTTACAATAAGTGACTTTGAACTGAGCTTATGGTTGAATGCAAATGAAAAAAAAAAATGGGAAAAGCAAATGTTTCGGAGAAAAATTCAAGTTTGTGATGCATCTCACGATTATAGAATAAAATCTTGTACATTTTGTAAATATTATGAAGTTATAAGAATCTGTAATGAATGAGTGTGATCAATTAATTTATATGGAATTAAGTCGAGATTGTATACGTTCTGGTTTCAAGGCCAGTCTGAAGTATTATTATTTCTAAATTACTTGAAAATTAAATTGTTTCTTCTACGAGAAGCAAATTTCCTCAATAGACGAAGGAAACGTAAATAATCTCGGTGTATGAATAGCAGCATTGATTTAAAGTTCCTGAGTTTTAAACAACTTCTCATCATAACGATAAAAGTCATGGATGTCATTACTTTCAAGATTCTTGTTGAATTTCTGCATCGAAATCATTATCTATAAATACATTTTTTTTTTCGACTCTCTTCTGTTTCAGTTTTCCCAGTACATTTAATTTTTCATCTCACATGTGTTCAAAATAGTCTCTATTTCGACATGTACACTTAAATAGTACAAAATACTTAGCGTTACGAATAAATCTATTTTTCTCGTGTAAAAATAATATTTCCCAAATCTGCATGTCTCCTTCACTGTTAGTAGACATTAAACGCAATAGGCATTTAATACGTAGTTTGAACAGATATTATAATTTGCATCCATCTAAATGATTATGAAAGATATATTTTGTAATGAATACAATATCTAAATCAAAAAGGTAGAATGGTGGTAAATCTCTGTATTAATTGCGACACAGTTCTATTGCTTCATGTATTTGCCTTTTTCTGCATAATAAATTGAAAACGCATCGACGGCGATTTATTAAATTAAAAAAAAAAAATTAATGCAGTAATTAGCAAATGTGCTATGGTCGTCTTCCGTTCAACGCTACGGCACCAGACCGGATTGAAAAACGGACTTTAATTGTTAGCATATTCATAGATAATTTAAGCTATAACGGTTGACTTTGGGACTTTAGGACGCGAATATACAGGTTGGATTTCTGAGACGGGGCAGTAAGTTGTAGTTGCCTTCCTGCGAAATGTGTGCAACAAGTTTTTAGCGATTTCTGACTTTTATAGTACTCCGTTAGTAATAACCTCAGTTGTTCCAATAGCTTTTTATCTTTATAAGAAACAGGATCGATTGGCATCATGAAAAGTTTTTGTAAAAACTGCCCATTTTCTTGCTGCCTGTATCCTTATCGCCCCGTCTCCAAAATCTACCTTGTACAGGTCTGTACTGTATGCTACATAAATTAAGAGTCTGTTTTTAAATACTGTATAGTGAAGCAAGGCGGTGCTTGCATGGTGTTTGTGGAGGCTTTAGACGGACGACGACCATTTCGTGAAATAGTTTTTAAATAAAAAGTACATATTGTAGCAAGTGCAATCCAACTCTTTGCAGTCCGGCCGTCGACGGAATGCGTTCCTGACATCTGTCAGTGCGACAATTCTAATAGCTAATAAAGAACAAATTCGAAAAACACGTATTCTTGACGGCCACACTGTAATTATAAATAACCGTGTGTGTAATTTTAAATTGTATTTTCTTTATTGAATGTGACAGCAAATAATATGGTTAATTCCGTTTGACTTATTTTTTTATATAAAATCTATGACTTAATAAAGTGGAAATTTCAACTCGGACATTTTGTTTTGTCTTGGATACTTTTGTTTTCCTTTTAACACATACAGGATGAAATTGAATATGTGCGTCAAATTAAAATATCTAATGCAACGTGTTCTAAATTAACTAAAACTATTTACAAACTAAAATATAGCGTCGAAAAATTCATCCACATCGCTGTCGACTGGTAATGTACCCAAGACACTGGCGGCATTGCCACGTTGTATGGCAATGCTTAGCCTCTGGCCAAGGTAAAAGCCAGCTCTTGGGTCATGGGAAGTGTCAAATAGTCTTTTCGAGATTTCATTAAAAAGACCATGCGCACTCGGACCCCACGGCCCGAGGGTTCTAAAGAAATTTTAGAGCGATATGCTCTAAATTAAGGAAAGGAATGAAAACACGTGCGCGTAGGCAAGCGATTTGGTAACGTCGTCACGCGCCGTTTTTCGTAGATGGTCAACATTATGTAAATTACCGCTAGTTCAACGCGTTGCCAACTTATTTCATGGTGTGAACTCTGTGATAAATGGATTGCATGTCGGGCGCGCGCTAAAAGTGATACTTTAATTTTCTTATTTGTATTGATAGATTAGGATATATATTTTTTTACTGGAACTCCGATAATTTGTGTTTACTTAAAGGCAATAACTTAGTTTGCACTATTTAAGACGATAATAACACGATTTTTTAAATTAATAATTTAGATTTGGGAAATGACAATTATTAAATGATTATGTAACAGTTACTGCACCGTTTTTCGAGTTGTCGCAAGTTTTCAATTTGATCCTGTATTATGAGAATGGAGGAAATCCATTTTTTTTTTGGAAATCAACACTAGGTACTGCCTTGTTGGTGTAGTGGTCGAAATCGCTACTGCTGAGCGTTAGGTCCTGGTTTCGATTCCCGGGTCGGGCAGTATTGATTAAGTTTTCTCATCTAGAATTTCTCAGTAGCCGCACCGAGTGGGTTTGTGTCCGGTTCATGGCAATAATAGCCTCACCCCCTGTTACATGGTACTTAAACATAACTGGCGAAATGTGGGTGTAAATACAGCCTTCGGTAAATACAGCCGTGATGTTATGTTATCATACCAACACGTACGGATCAGCATTTTTAACCGACTTCAAAAAAGGAGGAGGTTCTCAAGTCGACGGTATGTTTTTTTTTTTTTGTATGTTTGTTACGCGATTACTCCGCCAATTGTAGACCGATTTTCAAAATTCTTTTTTTGTTCGAAAGGAGATACTTCTGAAGTGGTCCCATAGAAATTTTATTAAAAACGGTTCAGTAGTTTAGTTTTTAAACCAAAATTACTGGTAAAAATTACAACTTAAAAGTGAAAAATAAAAACTTTTTTGCAAAAAAAAACAACCGACTTCCAAAAACGACACTACAAAGTGAAAAATAACTTTAATTTCGGAAGTCGGTGGCAAACAACGAAAATTCGAACCCAACGACACCGACTTCCGAAATTAAAGTTATTTTTCACTTTGTAGTGTCGTTTTTGGAAGTCGGTTGTTTTTTTTTTTCTGTATCTATATCTCTTTTGCATCGAAAGCTCTTTAGTAAATTACATCGGAGAGAGACATGCAGGAGAATTCGCAGCTGTGCGTATTAATGTAGTTTCACCAATGTGGATAAAAAAAATTCAAAGGACTCAAATTTATAAAATCCGCCATCAGCATCAGACTATCCATATAGATGCCATATTTTAGATCCTATTTCAGGTTTTTAAACAGACTTCGGAGCCAGGTTGGCCGAAGCAAGTAAACCCTGTTCAGGTGGAGACTCATAGACGACTCCGCCTTAGAGTGTAAATGTGGTGCTGTTCCACAAACAGGACACGATACTAAGTGTCCTATGTCCTGCGTGTCCTGTCAGCTGCACGTTACAGGAACTGATGGACGCTGGTGATGGTGCCAAACAACTAGCCGAATTCTGGGCCGAGTCTATTCAGATTGCTATCGACACGCTAAGAAGAAGTCTATTTCAGATTTTTTGGTTTGCTGACTTCGAAGATAAGGGATAGGTATTGGGTATCTATTATATCTATCAATACAGAACCAATGTAGATAATTATGTATCTATGAGTGAAAACTTCTTTAGCGGCGTTGTGCATTTTTGTTGTTATGGGTAAAAAATGTTAAACTCGCGTCAGGACACGTGACCTGATCGAAAATTCGTAAGACGGAGGGAGAGTAGACCGCATTCCAAAATGTCAAAAATGCACAACGTTAATATTCAAGTTTTCACTTCTGCCGGCACTCCCGGAGTGCAACCCGTTGTTTTTTTTTTATATACCTACAACATGTCCCGGAATTAACGCACACAACCAAACACCCCAATCAAGAATAATATATAATAAAGAATATAATGTTCTAATCATAATACATGTACTGAATTTTTATTATTATGTATAAAACATTGTTTATTTATTAAATTAATAATACCGATTGTGGGAGTAAATTATGGTCACATTAAAAATCTACGCACACGCATAAGGGGCTAGCGTAGAAGTCACTTCGTCCATTTTAGTTTGTTTTGACTGTACAGCGGAACTGTAACTGTTATGTAGCCAGTTTTAATTATTTTTGGAATAAAAAAATACCTATATTAAAAATTATAGAAATCATTCTGAACAAACTACCTTCATAATGTGCATTAATTCATGTTTTAAGTCATCGACGATATTGTCGCTAAAATGCAAACAATGTCGAGTGTTCCAGTGTACACTTAGATCTATATAAGGACCTGCCGTCCCGCTATCGCTATTTGTGCAGCAGCAGCGAAAGCCAGCAGGTGTGTTATAAAGTTATTCAATTTTTTCAAGTGCTCGGGGGGCGTATTGTCTTACAGTCACGAGCAAAAGTATGTATACACTCGGGTTTATTCAAAAGCGATTTACTCCTTTATTTTTGAATAAAACTTTATGTTGTTACGAACATAGCATTTTCGAACCCATAGGTTTATGTGATGTGTCGTATTTCAACGTTGCATTCGTTATTTCACGAAAAAATCGCAATTGAAAGTTGTCAAGTGTTGACATATTGGTGCTCGTGACTGTACAACACAAAGTCATCGTCTTTGTCCACTTTTAAAATTATGATAAAAACGCACTTCGTCTCTCCTTAAACATCATTATATTTTCTTAGCTCGTGTTTCATGTTTATTATTATATATTTATTTATATTAGTATAATATAGGTACTTTATGTATGTATTTATTGTATTATGTAAATGGTACACCACAAACTACCTACAGTATTTGTCTCCCCTTCCCCTTTTTAATCCATCCAAAGGTTGTCTTTAAAAGATCGCTCTCAGCGATAAGACCGCCCATTGTGTCACCCTTTGTGAAGTTTCTATATTTATATCTGTAATTTATATGGTGTACCTAATAAAGAACATTCTATTCTATCCCTGAATTGTAAGCTTCTTTCTTTACTTTTATCAAATAAGTAGGTATATAATTAAATAGCTAATTTACTTTTTCATATTCTGGAAGGCAGTACCGCTACAGAATGCTTTGATACAATAAGGTATTTGACAACTATCAAATAACTTATCTTTAAAGATGTTACAAAAAATAACACTTGAATTTATTTCTTCTATCTTTGTCCCACAATATGATCATTGTACGAATGGGCACGAAATTACTGCGGCGCTCCTGTGTTGTGACGTCTAGTGCTGTTCGTGTCTAGCATAGACTTTAAAACACATACCTAACACTTGGCATTTTTTGAGATATTTAGTTATTTTTTTACTGTGGCTTCATCATTTCATGGTTCCGAAAAAACCAGTCAAATACCCTATTGCATCGCGGTCGCGTTATTTGCTAAGTGTATTAGTGCCATGTAAGCAGTGGGCAAAGGTGTAAGCAGTTAGGCCCCACTTCATACTAAATTTTGGGACATTTGACAGCTTCGGCCCAAATTGAATTGCCTGCCAAGATGCCTAGTGTGGGGCAAAGTTGAGGTGAAGATGTTCCTAATCGTTGAAATAAGTTTCTGCCCGCGACTCCATCCGCGTGAAATTTTGTTGTTGTCCCCCCCCACCCCGTCGCATCGCATCGCCCGCCCGCGCTATCACTGCGTTTTCACTTAGCGTCCTTAATTTTATTTTTTCGCTCGGCTCCTAAAGGGCCATAGGCTTCCTCTCCTATCCGAGTGGCAGTTCCAGAGATTACCCCCTATATACAAACTTACAAACAAATTTTTACCTCTTTATAATATTAGTATCGATAACTAGGTACTAACGTAATAATTAAACATATTTTTCGTGTATTAAGCCAAAATGCAGGTGTTAACGCTGTTCCTGGTTGCTGCGACGATAGCGTGCGTCTCGTGCGTGGACATGTGGTGGAATTCATGCGTGATCTACCAGATATACCCACGCTCCTACATGGATAGCAATGGCGACGGGATCGGAGATTTGACTGGTAATATGTCAACTATACTTTGACCACGCTTTCAAACACGACAGACGTGGATATGACACCCACCAACCCGCGCTGGGCCGCGGCTCCTTACCGAGAGGAGGCCTGTGTCCCAGCAGTGGGAACATTATAGGCTGATTATTCTTATGCATGCTTTCAAACCCGACCGAAGTACCGAGGGTTAGCTTCAATGGTTATCAACCCTTTGTTTTTAATGACGATATTCTGATACCGATTTGGACAGAAGGAAGCCGTAGAAAGGCGTGTGTCATATATTCACCAAGGATTATGAAACTTAGCTGTCATAAGCAATGTCCATCAACCACGATCCTCGGTCCTGCCGATCGATTCTGTAAAAATCTCACCGTGAAAAGTTAGGTGAAGTGAGCTTAGAGTGAGCTATCAATAGTGTCAATCCCTAGCATTAGTTGGAATGACAGCTCACTTAACCTAAGTTTTCACGGCGAGATGGTTACAGAATCGCACTGCTGCTTACCTACTTCAAAATAACAAATCGAACATTTTCAACAGGTATAAAACAAAAGCTGCCTTACCTGAAAGACTTGGGCGTAGATGCGATCTGGCTATCTCCGATCTACAAGTCTCCCATGTACGACTTCGGCTATGATATCGCAGACTATAAGTCTATATCACCAGATTACGGAACTATGGACGACTTCGACGCTCTCGTGGCTGAAGCTAAGGCATTGGGTAAGTCAACTAGATTCATAGTTTGGTGAAATCAGTTATACTAAGTTGGTAGATACTATTAGATATGTTTAGGAAGTCTGTTAACAAAAGATGGAGAAAGATTAATTGTGGAAAGGAAAGTGAATGCGGGAAAGAAAGTGAACAGTGCTACACATGTGGTTGTGGCCATCCAGTCGATGTTCAGTGACGAAAATGGCTCGACTATCCACGATGGCGTGTGGTACGGTCAGCAACAAAAGTCGGTTAACACTTTAGTTGTTTAAATCTTAATTATTGAGCAAATAAATCTTAAAAACCATATAGTAATAGAATATTTAAGAATAATTAACTCTTTGCTATTACATGAAATAGAGAAAACCAATGTATCGCATCATTTTGTATCAATTTAGATGATTTGTGAAAGTAACAGTGTTAATTGACTTTTGTTGCTGACCGTACCTACGCTTATCTGTGGAAGTGAATGTTGGGTGTGGCGGAACTGGCATGGAAGAATAATAAATGTGAGGATCTAACCCACTGTAGATGCCAGATATCTCGGTTATTCGGTGACGAGTGAGTTTTCTAACGGTCGCGAAGTAAAGAACCTTATTTTTTAAGAGCTCGACTGTCACTAATAATACCCAATTACTTCTTCTATTGTTACCGAACTTAATAAGCTTGCCTAACAGACGAGGGGTTAATCCAAGCGTACTTTGTACAGCCGCGTGCAGCGTATGATCATGCAAAAACTGGTGCTGACCCCCTGTAACGGGCTATGGTTCATAGGAAAAGTACAAAAGTGATGAAGGAGGGTTTTTGCAATGCCTTGCGTTACGGTTCGGTCCGCCATACTTTGCGCTAGCCTTAAGGAAGATATTATAAGTATTCTTCTTATCACTTTGAACTTATTAATCCTATCTTACAGCCTTCGTTTGCATTTTTTGTACTTTTTATTGATGTTTTTCTCTGCATATTTGACTGAATAAAACTGATTCATTCATTCAATGCTTCCACTGACGTGCAGGAATTCGCGTGGTGTTGGACTACGTGCCCAACCATACGAGCAACGAGAGCGAGTGGTTCAATAATTCAATAAACAGAATAGGCAACTATACTGACTATTACATCTGGGCCGACGGTACAACAGACGCCTCAGGCGCCAGAGTTCCACCAAGTAACTGGGTAAGTTGTTTTTAATATCTAATAGCTTCTGCACGCGACTTTGTCTGCGGGAATTGCTTGTTCCCCCATCCCACCCCGTCGCATCGCATCGTATCGCCTGCACGCGGTGCTACTTCGTTTTCGCTTAGTATTATTTCTTACTTTTTTTGTTTTTGCTCGCCTCCTAGGAGTCGTAGCGTGATGTTAAATAGCCTATAGCCGTCCTCAAGAATTGGGCTATCAAATGCAAAAATAATATTTCAAATCTGACTAGTAGTTCCAGAGATTAGCGCGTTCAAACAAATAAACAATTTATTTTTTTTATGTTTGCCATCTCGCAGTTCTACCTATGAGGTTGTCGTCTGCTTAACCGGGCTTGTCTGTGGATGCCTCAATAAATTAAGGCCAGGGTTCAAAAAACTTAAAAACTAAGCGACTACGCGCTAAGGGTACCCCCTGTGGGGTACTGATCTCGACTTAGGGCGTCGCTGGGAGAGGGCGGATCGGAAATAACAAACTCTTCAGCATCATTAGTATTTATACAGGGTTATTTTTCAAAGACCAGCCAAATTTAAGGATGTGGTACAGACCATCAAACTGAACAACTTTCTCCATGGGAGCAACATCGTAATCGCGAATAAAAATTCAGCCGTCCCATACATTTAGGTCGAGTAGGTATTGAAGTTTTCTATGGGACAGTTGATAAAATTTTCGCGATTACGCTATTTGTCCCATGGAGAAAGTTGTTCAGTTAGATGGTCTGTACCACATCCTTTTTGGCTGGTCTTTGAAAAATAACCCTGTATATGCCAGTAAGTACCAAAAAAAAAATAGAAAGAAGGTGTACCTACCTAATATTATATTCTAGTAAATAACATTTAGTCCTAGCAAAGAATTCACATTTTTCAAATAATAATACAGGTACCTATTTTAAATTTTCCGTAATTTGACCGACCGTCAGTATTACTGACTGAATACTATCTCCGTTACACTTTTTGTTTAGATCAGTCTGTTCCGCAATAGCGCCTGGGAATGGAACAATGTGCGACAACAGTTCTACTTTCATCAGTTCGTCATTGGGCAGCCCGACATCAACTACCGCAACCAGTACCTCCGAGAAGAGATGAAAGTATGTTTGCACTTATAACTTAAACATGATAACTATAATTCCGTTATGCAATTGTTTGAACGTTAACCCCTGTTTCATATTCCAAAGAATTCAAAAAGCCTGTGGCCTTAACTTTTTACCTACCAATCTTATAAAAAAAAAATCTTTAACGTTCAGGCACCTTGCCGCATACTAGTAGTTCTATGCACAGTGGCGTAACTACAGGGTGGCAAGTCGGCAAAATGCCACGGGCCCCCAGCCGGAAGGGGCCCCCGGTCAGAGGAGAATCCTAACTCCTAACATTTATAATTTATCATACATGCTTAGTAAAAAACTGGGTTACAACTTGTAACCCAGTTTTAGAACGTATCCGATGCCACACCACAGGCCACACGTGTTGGTATTACTGCGGATGTTCGGGGAATTCCCGCTGCGCGTCCCTCCAATTTGACGCTCACAGGGAATCCCTGATTCAAGTTTGTATATAAGAAAGACTCCACTATTCTATTATTACATTACGCAAGCAGTTAGCAGTTTATTGTGGTAAGAATTGGGTGTTTGTTGCAAGTGAGGATATATTTCATTAGTCTATTGGGAAAATAAGTTGACAATGGCGCCGATTCCCTTGTTCACAAACTAAAGTAAATTTAAGTTCAGTGCATCTTTTTCTTTCTATTTCATTATGAATAGGACAGAAGATAAAATATTAGTTTAATCCTGTCAAATTAGTCAGCGCCTGACGTAAATAGGCGCCGATTCCCTTGTTCACAAACTTAACTAAATTTAAGTTCAGTGCATCTTTTTCTTTCTATTTCATTAGGAAATGGACAGAAGATAAATATTAGTTTAGTCCTGTCAAATTAGTCAGCGCCTGACGTTGTAAATTGACGTATTTTTAGTAGCCATGTTTTTAATCACGTCTAATTTGTCTATGGAGTATCTTAATTTGACAGAACTAAACTAATATTTATCTTCTGTCCTTTTCATAATGAAATAGAAAGAAAAAGATGCACTGAACTTAAATTTAGTTTAGTTTGTGAACAAAGGAATCGACGCCATTGACGTATTTTTGGTAGCCATGTTTTTAATTACGTCTAAACTGTCTATGGAGTATCTTAATTTGACAGGATGATTCGGATTTTTGATTTATGATGATTCGGATCAATTTTATTTTTGTTTTTCAAATCATTTTGACAACTCTTGTATCAATTAGATGCTGACTGTACTTTAAATTAGGTACTTTTAATTTAAAGTGAATTATTAGATAATCAGGTACCTAAGTATAATTATAAAGTTTGTATGTACAGGCTACAGACATACTTTTTTTTTTTTTTTTTTGAGGATGGGAATTCATCAAATGACTCCTCCCGCTCTGGGTGGAGCAGGAGGGAGTGTCAGACTCTTACTGACTAAAACCCACCCGTGTTCCTTCCTTAGCCCTTTATGTTCCAGGGCAGCGGTAAACCCTTTCGGATGTTCCCGCTACCCTGGCTACAGACATACTTAACGTAGTGATTTATTATTGTACTCTTACGAGTAAAAGTGTATAAATAAGTAGGTATTATAAAATTAAAAAAATATTATTATTGTTGGTTCAGCTTCTTTATATTGGGGGGCCCATCCGATGAATTTGCCACGGGCCTAGAATGGTATAGTTACGCCACTGTCTATGCAGCATAGTAGCTCCCTAAAAAGATATCATATAAAAGCCAACGAAATTATTCAGGAGGTGCTTCGTTTCTGGTTAAGAAAAGGAGTGTCCGGATTCCGAGTAGACGCAATCAACATGTTGTTTGAAGTTGAAGCCAGCGCCGACGGCACGTACCCCGATGAACCACGCTCAAGTAAGTTGACAACACAAACACAACCAAAATAGGAGATGGAATGATTCTAAAGCTTCCCGCTTAACAAAGACTTGGCCGTTAACCTGGCTAGATATTTTGAAATAAGATCTCACTTTCAACATTTTTTTTTTTTAAACTTTGCCCCACACTATGAATTTCTCCTGAACCGTGGGTGCGTTTACAAACATTTAAACTCACATACACAAACAACCAGACCCGCAACAACTACTTATAGGCCATACAAATATTTGTTCCGTGGGAATCGAACCCGCGACACGCAGCGCAGCAGTCAATCGCTTAACCACTGCGCCAACCGTGCCGTCTAATGGAGCTCGTCGATCGTCGTCGTCGTCGTGGATCGTAGCTATGTAGCTGTAGCAGAAAAATAAGTTAGGCATGTTACTTAAGGCAAATTTTTCCAACGCCAGATAATTTTATCCGAGGCATAATTTTGAATTTTTGGCAGTTCTTCCATACACAATCTGACGGATGTTAATTTTATTCCACGAATAAAAATTATCTCGATTGAAAAATTTGCCCTTAGTCCTCATAATTCACCTGTCCGTATCCCAATTTATGGGGTCGGCGCAACATGTCTTTTTCTTCCATACTTCCATAGTTTCCTTGGTCTTCCCCTACACTTAGGACAAGATTCACAGATCACACTTTGACTTTACTTTGCTGAGTAAAGAAAGTGTTGTATACGAACATGAACATTATTTTGTATAACATTAACGTTCATATTCGTATGCGACGCTTGCTGACATTCGCTTATACGAATATAAACCTTATAGGCATAAGAATATGGTTCATAATCGAATGAAACGCTTAGTAAAGTCAAAGTGCGGTCTTTGAATCTTGCCCTTATAGCCGTCGACATTCATACTCAAAACTTACCTAACGAAAAAGTGTTCATTAATTTCAAAATTTTCTAAATATGTTCCATGTCGTGGTTTTAGATGCAACTGATGACACCAACAGCTACGACTACCTACTTCACCCCTACACGAGGGATCGAAATGAAACGTACTCGGTCGTGTTTGACTGGCGAGAAGTCCTCGAAGAGTTCGGACAAAACGAGTCCAAGGTCATGATGGTCGAAGCTTACACTGAAATATCGTTGATGATGCGTTACTACGGGGAAAACAATCGCAACGGTGCCATCCCTTTCAACTTCGTGTTTCTTGGAGAGCTGACCAGCGCGTCCAATGCGACAGGCATGAAGGCTGTAGTCGATAAGTGGATGTCCAATTTGCCAACTAATAAGACCGCTAATTGGGTGGTAAGTGTCTTCGAATCTAGTGTTTACTTACTTTTAGCCGAATTTAAATCAATAATTTTATCTATATTGGTCATCGACTCATAATATTGGCAAAAGTCATTAGTTTTATTCAATAAGATATTCAGGATGAGACTTCAGATTATCTAAGTATTTACTGTGTATTACAGAACGGAAATCACGATCAAAGCCGCATGGCCACAAGACACGGCGTCGACAGAGTGGACGCGATGAACATGTTGGCGCTCGTCCTCCCTGGAGTCAGCATCACCTATCAGGTAAGCGGAACACTGCCTTATCCTTGGCGCACGAATGACGTTGACGGGAGGGCGCTGCTGGTAAACATTTACGCAATCGCTTTGATGAAATGTCACTCAACATTAAAAAATAAGATGGCGGCGTTAGTTCCGATTTTGGCCACGCTTGACCAGTACTAGCGCTGACTCTGTGCCACCGACTCGCTTACTCAGGTAATAACCTCCTTTTCCGGAAGCTAAGGACCAACTAAGTAGACTGCTGATAACTACGGCTGCTTTAGAACATCCATAATTAAAATATTTTTTCTAGCTCACCTCACTTCGTTGCCAAACTTATTCTATCATTATGCACGACCGTTTCTTTTATCGAAAAAGAAAGGAGCTAATATACTGAGCTTTTTAAAATAAGACCCCACATTTCAGGGCGAAGAGCTTGGTATGACAGATGGCAACATTAGCTGGGCGCAAACCAAGGACCCTGCGGCTTGCAACACCAACGATCCTATCAACTACTGGAAAACCAGCCGCGACCCTGAGCGTACACCGTTCCACTGGGACACTACCACGAACGCCGGCTTCTCCAACGCCACCACCACGTGGCTTCCTGTCGCTAGTAACTACAGAACTGTAAACGTGGCGGTCGAGAAAGCAACAACAAAGAGTCACTTAAACGTAATATTGAAATCTAAATTAGACATAAGAAACGCCCTCATGTTATCTGGAGGCAAAGGCCTCCCCATGCTTTATCTTCTTCTTTCTTTGTTCAGCTTCTTTCGCTAATTCTTGAAGATCCAATGCATCGCGATGATGATGTGGGCCAGTCCTTGGCCCACATCATCTAGTTAGATAATGGCGACTCGTTAGGCGAGAATTTTTGAAATCCGACCGGTTCTTCCAGAAAATAGCGCATTCAAACAAACAAACTCCTTAGCTTTATTATTAGCAGTATAGATTAGTATAGATGAGGAGTATACACGTAACTGGGTTGTGGAGGTCAGATAAGCAGTCGCTTCATGTACAATACTTGCATTCAGCTCCGTGCGGTTAGATTGGCAGTTGAAACCAATGTAGTTGGGAAAAGGCTAGGCAGATGATGATGATTACTAACCCCAGGTCATGATGGCCTCAGCATCGAGTACCTGAGGTACGCGGGGGGGACACTTGCCGCGTGTACTTGCTTTGTTTTTTAACATGTGCGTTACTCACGGACACTTACTGGATGACCTAATGTAAACAAACCAACTCCTTAGCTTTATTATTAGCAGTATAGATTAGTATAGATGAGGAGTATACACGTTCATTGGAATGCGTTTAAAGGGGATGGGTAAATCACCTTTGGGAAAACTCATTCATGGATCAGCAGTGCGATTCTGTAACCATCTCACCGTGAAAACTTAGGTGAAGTGAGCGTGGAGTGAGCTGTCATTCCAAATAATGCTAGGGATTGACACTACTGACAACTCACTTCAAGCTCACTTCACTTGAGTTTTCACGGTGAGATTTTTACAGAATCGACCGGCTGCAACTCATTTTTCACTACTTTATACTGCCACTATTATTAATGAGTACCTGTTTACAGTTTTATAAGGATGTCGTTGCCTTGAAACATTCTGCGGCGGTGAGTACCGGCTCGTTGGGGACATATGCAATTTCAAACGACGTCTTAGTTGTTACAAGGTAAGTACTCTTGCATCTTTTGGTAAGCTAAAAACACATTTTTCGGTCTAAAGACATACCTTAGTGCCTAAAAACTTGCCCCTTCAACCAATGTGTCCTACTAAACTATGGCGCAAAAACGCGGACACTTACAAAGTAAGCCTGAAGACCGAATACGAGTGGCACAAAAGGGCCATGGAGAGAACCATGCTTGGCATACCCTACACCGAAATACATCGTCGGACGAAAGTTTTCGACGTTAGTGACAGGGCGATACATCTCAAGTAACGTTGGACACGTAGATAGACGCGAAGATGACTGCTATTGATAGAATGGTGGCCAAGCTTGGACCACAGAAACGAAGAAAGTCGTTGGGTCGAAGAAAGGCTGAGTTTCGTATCTTAGTTACGCGCTAGATTCCCGCAAGGAACGAAGATTTGCTTATGTATACAGATAGATAGTTGATCTCGGTCTGTGTTTTTGTGTGAGTTGTGTCTGTGAAAACACAATACAGCCCTAGAGTGCGGATAGCGTTCTATTTCAATGTTAGAGAATAACAAAATGATTGAACCTTACAACTTTTTCTTAAAAAAATGTTTGTCTAATAGGATACCCACTGGAACTGGAAATCTAGTCGTAGCAGTACTAAACTTGGGGTCTTCAGACGCAGGCGTGGACCTGTCGGCGATCACTAACGTGCCACAGACGTTGAAAGTCGTTGCCTCGGGAGTCAATTGCGGAGTTGAGAAAAAGTAAGTTTCTATCATATTATTTCGGTTGGCGCAGTGGTTAAGCGATTGACCGCTGCGCTGCGTGTCGCGGGTTCGATTCCCGCACGGAACAAATATTTGTATGACCTACATGTATTTGTTCCGAGTCTGGGTGTTTTTCTATCTATAATATGTATGTATTTACAAAAAAAAAATGTATATAAGTAGTTTTTCAGCCATCTTGTTAGGTACCATAACACAAGCATTAGGTTGCTTAGCTTGGGACTAGATGGCGCTGTGTGAAATGTCCAGGGATATTATCATTATTATTATTTATTTATTATTTAAACTAGTGGATAACGGCCCACTCCCTCTCATCGAGAGGAGGCCTGTGTCCCAGCAGTGGGAACATTATAGGCTGATTGTGCTTATACTTAAACTAGCGACCCGCTTCTGCTTCGCACGGTTTTTACGACTTGACTTGTGAGAGGGTATGTGTGAGTTGAGCAAGAGGCAATAAATATAAATTATTTAGGATTCAGAATTGAAGCCAAAACGCCGATTCCAATATGGCGTCGATTCCATTGTTCACAAACTAAACTAAATTTAAGTTCAGTGCATCTTTTTCTTTCTATTTCATTAAGAAAAGGACAGAAGATAAATATTAGTTTAGTCCTGTCAAATTAGTCAGCGCCTGACGTAAATTGACGTATTTTTAGTAGCCATGTTTTTAATCACGTCTAAATTGTCTATGGAGTATCTTAATTTGACAGAACTAAACTAATATTTATCTTCTGTCCTTTTCTTAATGAAATAGAAAGAAAAAGATGCACTGAACTTAAATTTAGTTTAGTTTGTGAACAAGGGAATCGGCGCCACTGTTAGTTTTTCTTGTTGATTTTTACTATTATTGTGAGTGATTGTTGATTTTAATTATGGACTCACAGCCTGGCAGCACATGATTAATAAATAATATAATAGATAGTTTTGTGATCAATACCAGTGATTCGGACTTCGCTGACGAATCATCGTCGTCTAAGACAACGATTAGAATAGAAAGACTAAAATTTGTATTTTAATAAATAAATTTATGAACCCCTTAAAGTGTTTACATAACTATCTCGTCTCGTTGGCCTTATTTTAGTACGGACGCCAGCAGGTCAACCTACCCAAAACTGTCAGATTTTCCCAATCAACATAGAACCTAATGATTTAGCAATAAAGTCGAAAATCTATTAAAGAAATCTGACAGATTGTAGTAGCTTGATGTGCTGGCGCCTGTACATACAGTTAGTACTGGTCATACTCTGTTATACTTATTTTTTTTTTACAGCACACTGGTACAGAAGAACGCTATTCCTGTGTCAGGACACTGCGCGATGGTATTACAAAATGGTGCTACAAGATTCGTAGTACCTTTGTTCCTGTATATTGCTGTTACATTAATCCATGCATGGCTATAATAAAGTTGTTATGAACAAATAACTATTATATAAGATTATTTACTTTTTGTATTATATTTTTTTAAATCAATCTATAAGTTTGTTTTGTAGAATATTTGTAAATGTTGTAATATATTTAATAAAAATAATGTTTAATTAACCACATGTTTTAATATACTTCCATTTAAGAGGGGTTATGGAAATATGCTTATACCCTGTCCATTAAGGTTAACGGTTTTTGGACAGATCGAACTAGTGAGCAATTATATTTATTTTGTTAAAACTGATACACATACGATATACGATATAGTGAAGGGCGGGCGTTTTTGGGGGACTGTCTTTTGTAATTTTGACGTTCGAAAAGTGCTGACTCTCAGCCTAATTTGAATAAATGACTTTTGATTTTGATTTTGAATGTCTGTAAAAAGTCATAAATAAGATAGGTAATTCAATTAGATCAGGCTGTTTATATATTTATTTTATTACGCATTTTAAAGGTAACTTTTACATAATCTGGAATATGTACAGACGCCAGCAAGTCAAGCTACCCGAAACTGTCAAATTTTCCCAATCAACCTTAAACCTTAATGCTTTAGCGATAAAATTGAAAATCTATTAAAGAAATTTGACAGATTGTAGTAGCTTGATGTGCTGACGTCTGTACGTTCTAAGACAGCTGTCAAAAAACGGTTAACCTAATGGACAGGGTATAAAGCCCCCTTCATAACAGGTGCCCTTTTCAGGAGAGTTCAGTTTTAAGTTTAAGGGGGTTTCTTGCAATTTGCAGGTCAGTGTCAGGAGTTGATTAGAATATGATTCACGACCGTAAAATATATGGCTTTACAGTATTATAATCATTAGAATCTTTCGGAACCAGGGTGCCTACTCCGAAGTGCAAAGTGCGAATGTTCGGATCGGACCGACACATGGCCGAACCGAATATTATTGAAAAATGCGAAAAAAGTTCGGATCGGCTTAGTTGGGTCGGGACCATAGTCAATATTCGAAAAAGTTTAGGAGTGTAGGATCGGAACCGACCGAACCAAATAGTAACTTCGTAGCAGGAAACGGCCGAACATTCGGTCGATACTACTTCGGAGTAGACCCCCAGTATTGTGTAACAATATTTTGATTTAAAACGGAGAAGAACTAGCAAGAAACTCCAAGGACACTCTCCTTGGAGATTCTTACTCGTTCTTCTCCGTAGAAACCTACTACGCTTTGGAGTGAGCAACTAGCTTCATATTCCGGACTGATCGACTCCTTGACAATTTAAAAGTGCCTGTCATTGATTTCATTGAAATAAATTCTGCGAGTTTGCGTATCTAAAACAGAGGTTGACAGGTGTTTTCCAGTTCCCGTTTGCCAAGAATAACGGTGTAAACCTATTGCCTAACAACACCACATCTTGATGCATAACTGCGTCCACGTTACTTTATACAACGTGCCGCTACAATGGCGACATTAATGTAACACACGGGTAAGGCTAGTGGCCAGTAATCATAAAATTATAACAAAATAATTCGTAATTTGAAACCTACCGCCTGCACCTCTCGCCGACATAGGGCTCTCTCTCTTTCCTTCAATTCGCCTACTCTTTGCACATTATTCGTTTTAATTTTATTTATGCGATGTTATGATCCATAACCCCGGCAAATGACCCCTGCGCTTTAATTAGTGGCACAAGATCCTATTTTAGAAAATTGAAAATAAATTAAAAATAATAACGTTTAATGAAATTAAAATATATGTTCATAAACGAAAATGCGAAACCGTATACGTGTTAAATTAATGTCGCCATGTAAGCGCCACGCTGTATAAAGGTACATTCTCGACATTAATTTTCCTATGCATCTATATTCAAATGTTATTTGTTTCAAATTGACGTTATTTCAAGTTAAACAAATATCAACTTTAACTTAATGAAAATTAAGTTGATTTCAGAGTGACTAGCACCATTGAAAAAGTTATAAAAATGTTTGAAGTTGTAGCGTAAACTGAACTTTATTGTGTAGAAATTAAAGTAATTTTTCCATAAACTCATATTTGTTTACATTTTTGGCGAATATGTCGCAAATGCAGATTAGTTCAGTTGGAGTCCACCAGTACATAGGTACTTCAACACAGATAATCCAGCCATTGAAACGTATTGCTCTGCTAGATAAAATACAATTTGTAAGTATCGGTAAGTATGACTTTTACATACCTACCCATTTTTTATTTAAATACAAACAAAGAGTCTTAATTAGAATATACAAAGTAACACTGAAATGTAGGTATATAGGTATATTACGTACAAGTATAATTATAATAAAAACAAAAGAAAAAGGGAGGAGCTCATTGGGCATTAAAAAAAAATTCCGCATCTTTTACTTTTGTTCAGAGTGGGACATCAATCAGCAGTCCACTGCTGGACATAGGCCTCTCGCAGCCTGCGCCACAACACTCTTTACATGTTGTTGTTCTTTAATTTTTGGAGAAGATCCTAAACAATCATTTGCTTGGCTGTCTGCGTGCAAATAATATTCTTTCACCGGTATTTGTACTGAAGTTGCGGTTGTAGCTTTCTCTGAAAATGCAACTAGACATATGGACGATGGCCGGAAGTGTCTGGGAATGTTTCTAGATATATCTAAAGCTTTTGACACTGTCCCTGTCCCAATACTCTTATCGAAATTGGAATGCATAGGTGCACGCGGTGTTGCATTGGATGTTTTTACGAGTTACTCAAAAAGTCAAAAACAGATACCAACATGTAAAGATTGGCGAAGTAGTGTGTGATAATGATAAGGCAAGGATTGATTACGGCATCCCAAAAAGAAGCATTCTGGGTCCAACGCTCTTCCTGATATTTATGACCTGTGTTCTCTAGCTCCGTGTTTACCTACGCTGATGATACAGCACTTCTTATACATGGCACACACTGGAGAGAAACGGAACAGTATGCTTAGTTGGTAACACACACAGTAATTAATTACCTCGCGAAAAATCTTCTAACATTATATACAGAAAAAACTTAAATAGTACCTAGAAAGTTAAATGCCTTTTCTTAAGCAAAAAATTTCAGCCCAACATACCACTTGTTATTAAAGGTGCCCAGAGCATTTAAGAATTATCTCATGTACAGTACTGCAGCACATCAAGCTACTACAATCTGTCAAATTTCTCAAATAGTTTTTCAACTTAATCGCTAAAGCATGAAGGTTGAAGGTTGATTGGAAAAATTTGACAGTTTTGGGTAGCTTGACCTGCTGGCGTCTGTACGTGTATGAACTTCAAATATAAAGTATGTCAGTATTCTATTATCTACTGCTGAGCTTCGGGTCCTAGGTTCGGTGTCATTCCCAAGTAGGACAAAGTAAGTATTATACAGGGTCAATTTAAATTAGCTAGCAAAACTCCGCAGACGTGATATCTAAACATGATAAAATAAAAAATAAATTAACTACATATTTTTTACTTTTGCGTCTAGTACAGACGCCAGCAGGTCAAGCTACCCGAAACTGTCAAAATTTCCCAATCAACCTTGAACCTTAATGCTTTAGCGATAAAGTTGAAAATCTATCAAAGAATTTTGACAGATTGTAGTAGCTTGATGTGCTGGCGTCTGTACATTCTTCATTAAGTTAATAAGTATAAAGTCAACGAAGTTATGACGATCAGGGGCTACTAGCAAACTCGAGGGGTTTCGGTTTCAAGAATTTATTTCTCTAAAAGAATTTCACAATATTCACTGACAAGAGAAACAAACAAAAAAAATTTTATAGTTATTATAGCTATAACATCAGGAAGAATGACTATTTAAATTAGTTATATCCAATATCACTTTCAATAAGGATTACAAATCAGTTTCTGCCAAATAACTGCTGTTTCTAGTCTAACTTTAAAGATATTTATAAATTTTGACATTTTGATATCATTTGGCAACCTATTATGTAATTTGGCTCCCTCAAATCTTATATTATATTTTCCATAATTTGTTCTTGGAATAGAGGATAGATACTTCTAGAGTGTTTAATTTAGGTACCAGCTTCTTGTGTTATACTTGTATTTTTTTGGGGTCCACCTCCTGGCTCCATCATCAGACCCGCGACAGTAAGTGCAGGGGCGTAGCTACCGCTGTATCAGCCGTATCAACGATACGGGGCCCCTGAGCTAGAGGGACCTCCGACGTGACGTGTTTAAGCAAAACTTTTGCAAATATTATCCAGAATCAAAAATTCTTGTTTATTTAATGATATTTATTTCGAATGAATCGAATGACACGGATGACACGGAGGGGTCTCGGTATGTTAAGATGGTCACCCATCCACGGACCTACCGCGGCAAGCTTCTCGACTCGTGCGGCTGTTATTACTTAGCCATGAGCCCCTCACCTTCTAAGTCAGTATGCTATATTCTTTAAGCTAGGTTCACATTATTGTGTCGGGGTGTGTTGTGTCGCCTTCTGACGCAGTTTTAACCAATCAAAACTCGTTGTGATTTGACGTAGCTCTGAACAGATACGTTTGATTGGTGTATTCCGCGTCACGACACAACACAACACAGTAATGTGCCGGTGGCTTTATTTTGTAAAAACAATACCTACCCTCTGTAGCTGCACAGTAAGGTAAAAAGGGCCCCCAAAAAAAAAATTATACAGGGCCCCATTAGGATGCGCTACGCCACTGAGTAAGTGCAATATATTGGAGTCGCCAAAACGATTAAATCATATGACCCCAAACTCGAGGAGTTTACTAGTAGTCCCTAAAGAGTTCCACTATCCACCTCCTGGCTCCATCATCAGACCCTCAACACCAAGCGCAATATGTTGGATTCATCAAAACGAATTATATGACCCCAAACTCGAGAGATTTACTAGTAGCCCCTTAAGAGTTCCACTATCCACCTCCTGGCTCCATCATCAGATCAGGTCCAAGATACCAAATTATAGTTTTGTCTTCCGAACTACATATACCTACAAAGTTTGATTTCGACACGAAAATTAGAAGTAGAATAAAATTTACTTGTAAGATTTTGTTACATTGTTAGTTACAAGTGAAGCTAATAAAAATCGGCAACGCGTCTTTAGCAAGCGTGGTGATCAATACTGGCGCCTATTCTCTGTCTGAGGCCTCTTGCCTTTGCCCTGCAGTGGAGCAGTAATAGACTGGTGTTATAAAAGAGCACCCTTATTTTATTCCTTGAGGAATGCGTTGTTTAAAGGTTTTAAAACCCTGACGTCACGGAACTGAGTGATAAAGGTAAGTGTTTTGTTTGCGTATCTACAAGTTTTAGTAATACTTTATTAAGTAGGTAGGTATATGATTTATTGAGAGACATTGGCGCCGATTCACTTGTTCACAAACTATTAAACTAAATTTAAGTTCAGTGCATCTTTTTCTTTCTATTTCATTAAGAAAAGGGCAGAAGATAAAATATTAGTTTAGTCCTGTCAAATTATTCAGCGCCTGACGTAATTTGACGTATTTTTGGTAGCCATGTTTTTAATCACGTCTAATCTGTCTATGGAGTATCTTAATTTGACAGGACTAAACTAATATTTATCTTCTGTCCTTTTCTTAATTAAATAGAAAGAAAAAGATGCACTGAACTTAAATTAACAAGGGAATCGGCGCCAGTATTTTTTTTTTGTTCTTTAAAAACTACCCCACACTAGGAATTACTCCTGTATCGTGGGTGCGTTTACAAACATTTAAACTCACATACACAAACAGCCAGACCCGGAACAACTACCTGTAGGCAATACAAATATTTGGTCCGTGCGGGGATCGAACCCGCGACACGCAGCGCAGCAGTCGATCGCTCAGCCACTGCGCCAACCCTGTCATCGAAGAAAAAAAAAGCTAGACTAACCACACTTATTCAGCTTTTGTCCTTACAAAATCGTTTAAGTGTGGTTAATACCTTAGTGGTAGTTCTACCACTAAAGGTTTCGTTTATCAAGATGTCGGCTTAGAGTTTTTAAATACTGATTTTATGATTCTCAAAAAAAACTCTTAGATATATGGCCCTCACTATGCGACGGCAACAGGCTTTATACCGGTTAGATTTTTGAAGTGGGGCAGTACCACCAGTATGGATCTTAACCGTCATGTTTTACCTACCTTTCTTATTTACATTCATAAAGTGCAACATTTCCCTTACCCTACTGCCCAGCCCGTCTGTTCGCTTAAAATGAGTTATACCCACAGAAATCTTATAAGATTTCTGTGGTTATACCGGTCGGATTTAGATGCGATTTTCAGGATTAAGAAGTAATAGTAAAAAGCTTATTAAAGTAACTTTTTTTATTATTTTGGAACAAATATAAATGGATATAATAACAATGGAAACGATGATAGCTACCTACGTACAAGTGTTAAAAACTGTGTCGCAGCGATCAATGCCCGTCTGAACATAATTAAGAAACACATTGTTCCAGACTTAACTATGGCATGGGTAGAGTTTAACTATGTAGGTAAAATAAAGGTCGTAAACATGAAAACTGTGTATGTTAAGGTGTGGTGCAAAGTGCAGTGGTAGTTTGAGTGAGTGAGTGTGTTTGTGAGCGAGGGTGTGTGTGAGTAGGTAAGGCTGTGTTTTGGGGGTGTGTGTGTGTGAGTGCTTGAACTAGTTAAGTTTTTAGTTAGGTACCACATTTTTTTCAGATGCATCATATCATAGAAATTTAAATCAGTCGTCAACTTTATTCACAAGACATTACGAGTAGGGCTTTCAATACCGGGATCAAATCCCGGATTTTTTTTATCATTTTTCAATACTATTACCGGGTATCCGGTATTGGTGGTTTTTTTTTTTAAACTTGCTTATTATTAAAAAAAAAAACTATAAATTGCAAAGAATTGCACTGTACAGATTTTTTGGGATATTGTTAGAATAGATACCAATAGTATAAAACCAAGTTTGCAGCTTCGAAAGACCTCGAAATTTTCGGGCACCTTTCAGCTTTTGACTAATAACTTCTAAAAGGTGCATCCTATGGAAAAATCATCCAAGTTATAAGCCAAAAATGAAAATTTTGAGATTTTTCAAGCACTATAGGTACGTAGTTAGCCCAGGTCTTTCGAAGCTGCAAACTTGGTTTTACACTATTGATTTCTATCATAACAACATCCCAAAAAATTTGTACAGTGCAATTTTTTGCGACCTGACGCGATTTTTGTGACGATGACTGGCTTATAATATAGTACAGCTATATTCAAAAAGTGCTTTTATAATTAAAAAAATGGTAGTTTATTATTTTGTAGTGAAACTTATTAGGTAGTTATTTAATAATACCGGGATCGCGGTATTGCAAATTTTCTATGCGGTATTATAATATCGCTATTGTAATAATCCGGTATTCGAAACGCCTAGCACGAACAGCAGTGCGATTCTGTAACCATCTCACCGTGAAAACTTAGGTGAAGTGAGCGTGGAGTGAGCTGTCATTCCAACTAATGCTAGGGATTGACACTATTGACAGCTCACTCTAAGCTCACTTCACCTAACTTTTCACGGTGAGATTTTTACAGAATCGATCGGCAGATCTTTGAGTATCTACCTACCTTGATATACCTATTACAAACAATACTAATTCAGCAGTTAAGTTAAGTAGAATGAAGCCTCATGAAGTACGTATTCCTGAAGAACCATATTAGGTATTATAATCACCAGCGATAAGAGACAAACAATGTGAAGTGCTCGCATTTACATAGCACTTGAATCTTCCTGCATATAAGGAGCAACCGATTGTGACCATCTCTATTGGTGAAGCAGCAGTGCAAACAGGTTGGTGTCGTGTTTCAAATTATTAATCTTTGAAAGTGGCTTAGATATGAACATCCTGGGACTCTGTGCTTCATACGAATTATGCAGGTGCCAAAATAAGGAATTCATTTTCAATTTTCTGCAAGGAAGTACCGACAGCAACCGAGTCTTCTACTACATAAAAATCTTAAATTCACACAGCATTAACCGCTGGGTCTTGTAGCATGAAACTTGCACAAGAGTACCGTATACATAATAATGACCGTGGAAGGAAAGATCTAAGGAAGGATTTTATTTAATTTTGCCGACAAAAATCCTATTGGGCACACGACTTGTGTTCTAATAAAATTGCTTTGTCTGTGGGCGTGTTGTGGGAGCGGTGTTCAAGCTGAGGATGGCGGTGCCAGCCCCAGCAGTCTCGAAATTCATAGCGATCGCTTTACGACCGGGTTCGGTCGCAAAGTCCTGTCACTCCATACATTTCACCTGTCAATTCGGGACTTTGCGACCGAATTCGGTCGTAAAGCGATCGCTATGAATGTCGAGACTGCTGGGGCAGGATCTGCCGTTGAATCGGTAACTCAGAAGACCGATGAGCGGTGTGCTTCAAACTCGCGAGCAAACCGTTGCATTATCTTTACAAGACACAATTTAACACGCAGCATGATCAATTAGGGAACCATTTTATACTTTACTTTAGGACATAATTTATTAGTCTCGGTCCAAGTCGAAAAGGAATGCAATTTCCTGTTAAAATGCCAGTTCCGAGTGTAGCGTTGCCAGGCGTCCGGATAAAGCCGGACATAGGTAGGCTTTTTGATTGCGTGTCCGGCCAAAATAAACGGTGTCTGGCTTGTCCGGCTTTTGTTAGGCTTTTTACATTTCGCAAACGAGCGAGCGCCGATGACTGATTATGACAATAATCAAAAAAGCTTGATTTTACATACAATTTTTTTATCCTACCTATGTAGGGTGTCCGGCCTTTCTACCCAAATGTCCGGCCAAACTGGCTGGTCTGTCCGGCTATTAGGTTTGGCGACCTGGCAACCCCGAGTGCCGTGTCGCTAAAAGTACCTACTAAATTAGTTAGAATATTTCTTGATTATGAACATAATATTAATCACAATATTTTTTCGTGTATTAAGCCAATATGTGGGTGTTAACGCTGTTCGTGGTTGCTGCGACGGTGGCGAGCGGCTCGTGCGTGGACAAGTGGTGGAACTCAGCCGTCGTCTACCAAATATACCCGCGCTCTTTTATGGATAGCAATGGAGACGGGATCGGAGATCTAACTGGTAACATTTTTGCAACTTTATATTTTGTTTGACATGCTCGTCGACGTAGAATAAACCACGCCCTTTTTCCTCGTGAAAGTGGGATAGTCAGACATGCGAGCTTTGCAATCTGAGGTCTCCGTTTGTGCCAAATCAGTCATTTAATAACCCATCTCGAATCCGTTTGGCAAACGTGGTGATACTCGTACAGATAAAACGGCTATAGGTACGATTGCTGATTCAATGCTAGTGGTATTACTTAAAAATTAAAATAACAACTAAAACGTGCTATAGATCTATACGTATACTCGTGTAGTACCTACCCCTACCTGTGAGATATCTTCATAAAAAACTACAATATAGAATGTATATTATGCTACCAGCTTCCGCAGGCGGCTTCGCCCGCGTGGTATGTCGATAAAAAATAGCCTATGTTCAAAGTATCCCCATACAAAATTTCATCAAAATCAGTCCAGCCGTTTCGGAGATTGGCCGAAACAAAAAGACAGACTCAGCCAAAAATAACAATATTTGTTTTTTGCAATAGATACCGTATACACTTTCATTGGCATCTATAAATAATACATATGTACATGAGAAAAAAAAAATTAAGCAAAAGAATCATAGGGCATCAAAAAATTCGTCCGCATCGCTGTCAACAGGAACAGTGCCCAAAAGGCTGGCGGCATTGCCACGTTGTATGGCGATGCTAATTCTTTGGCCAAGAAACAGGCCAGCCCTCTGGTCACGTGAAGAGTCGACTAAGCGCTTGGCGATATCTCGATAAACCAAGTGGGCACTCGGACCCCATGGCCCTAGTGTTTCAACCCCAAACGGCTCGAAGATATAACTCCCAATCAGGCTGGAATATTTTCGCCGTTTGAGGTTTTCTGCACCAGCAGCAGCCGCTCCAGCACAGCCCACCGTGCTAGGAAGATGGGATGGCGCAAGGGTGTCGACACATGTTGCATCCCACACCAAAGGTCTGCCTAACTTCCAGGGCATTATGGTCATTCCGTCTGGTCTCTTTCCATCGTCGCGTGCCAGGCCGTTGGGTTCTAAAACAGCTGGCACCCCGGCGGTGACAAGAGCACGACGGATGATGTCATTAATGCTGGCGTGCCGTGCTATCCGACCTGCGCTCCTACTGCAGGATAGGCCATGGTGTCCGAGGCAGTCGACAGCTTCACCGCACTGACAGCGATGCGGAGCCCCACAAGGAGCACCCAAACGCAGACAGGTAGCGAGCCGGAAGGTGGTGTCACCCAGCATAGTGCCTATGTTGGGTGAAGGGAGTGCTTGAAGCCACAGCCCCGACTCCCACTCACCCACAGCCAGCAGGCGGGCACGCTCAGCAGTATTGGTGGACGTATTGATAAGTTTATTCCGTACCAACCTGCAGAGCGGCTCATCCCACTGTCTCTGGGAAGATGGGTTTACGGGCCGATCTGTATCCGGGCAAGCCGCTTTCCAGGCGTTCACCGCGTCGGTCAAGTAAGGCACTTCAGAGTCAACCAGGCAGGGGGCTAAAATTTTCCCGGTCAACTTTTCGGTGCTGTGGACAGAGGACAGGAACGCCGGTAAGCTAATACTGGTAATTTTGCGGACGCCGAGGCCACCAAAACGGATGGGTAGTGTGGCTTGAAGCCACGCTCGGTCGTCCAAGGCCACATTTAAAATGGTTGTTAATGTGCTGCGGATAATGTGGTCAATTTTGTCCAACAGATGTGGTTGCTTCCATAAAGGGGAAGAACGTAGAAAATATATAAAATTTGGACCAAAACAACAGTATCTAATTAGGGTGAATGCCGAATGTAAATTAATTTTGGAGAGTCTGACCGAAATGTCGTTGAAATTTTTGATTTTTTCATCGATGAAAGGTGAAAAACTATCTTCTAAAATTGGGGAACCTAGGAGGTGTAGTGAACTTTTGTCTAAAATTTTGATTTGTGGGGCTATTGCATTAAATTTATCTAGAGTCAATTGTCTGTCGGTTATGTCAGAAAGGTAAAGTTCACATTTTGAGGGGTTAAGGTCCAAACCAATGGATTGAAATTCCTGTTTGAGGAGATGTAAATCCTCCAAAACAGTGTCTACATTACCTCCTAGCGTTCCATCGTCCAAATACCACACATTAAATTTTGAATTTAGTTTCTGTAAAATTGGATGAATAGCTAAACTGAAAATGACTGGCCCGAGAGGGTCACCTTGTTGGCATCCAACTGCAGATTCTAAAACATTGTCCTTGTATAATAATTTAGAGGGGTGCCTGTAGCACTGCCACATGAAACCATAAATTTCGGGCATCTATATATATAAAATTCAAAGTCCTGACTGACTGACTGACTGACTGACTGACTGACGGACTGACTGACTGACTGACTGACTGACTGACTGACTGACTGACTGACTGACTGACTGACTGACTGACTGACTGACTGACTGACTGACTGACTGACTGACTGACTGACTGACTGACTGACTGACTGACTGACTGACTGACTGACTGACTGACTGACTGACTGACTGACTGACTGACTGACTGACTGACTGACTGACTGACTGATAGATCAACCGACAGCCTAAACCGCTGGTCCTAGAGACATGAAATTTGGAGGGTGTATTCTTCGTGAAGAGTAGGCGTCCACTAAGAAAGGATTTTTCGAAATTCCACCCCTAAGAGGGTGAAAAGGGGGGAATTCGTTTGTATGAAAAATCTTATTCCTTGCGTTAATAAACTTGAAACTTACCACGAATACTTATCTAAATAAATTATGAAGATTGTCAGTTTTTTTTTCTTCTAAACTACCCCCTAATAAGGGATTGGGGGGTTTCAAAGTTTGTATGGAAGAATTTTAGCGCGCAGTCCGATTTACTCGAAACTCAGTATTTATACCTAATATTGAAAGTAAAGAATAATGTATATCAGGGTTTTTTGAAAATCTACCCCTGACGGGCTGAAATGGGGTAGTAAATTTTTCAGGGTAAGATTTTACTGCATGGCTTGATTAACTCGAAAATTAGTATAAATAATCTTTGAGTCAAGTTATGAATACATCCCAAACTATTTTTTTTAATTCCACCCCTGTGGGGGTGAAAAGCGGGATACTGTTTATATGAGAAATCTTCTTCATTAGGTTAATAACCTTGAAACTTTTCAAGAATACTCGCATAAGTAAGTAATAAAGTTTATCATTATAAGTTTTTCAAAACTACCCCTCAAAGGGGGATATAGGGGTGTTGAAGTTTGTGTGGAATAATTTGAATGCGCGGTCCGATTAACTCGAAACTCAGTGTTTATACTTAAGACCAAAAATAAAGAGTAACATGTATCAGGGTTTTTCGAAAATCTACCCCTAACGGGCTGAAAAGGGGTAGTTAATTTTACAAGGGAGGATTATAATGCGTGGCTTGATTAACTCGAAAATTGGTATAAATAATCTTTGAATTAAGTTATGAATAATCCCAAACGATTTTTCAAAATTCCACCCCATGTGGGGGTGAAAAGCGGGGGATACAGTTTATATGAAAAATCTTATTCATTTAGTTAATAAACTTGAAACTTGGCAAAAATACTTGCCTGTAAGTACCTAATAAAGTTTATCATTACAAGTTTTTCAAAACTACCCCTCAAAGGGGGATATAGGGGTGTTAAGTTTGTGTGGAAGAAATTGAATGCGCGGTTCGAGTAACTCGAAACCCAGTAAGTATTAATATTTTTGACAGAAAATAATTAATAATAAGTAGGTATGTAAAGTTGTCGAAAATTTACCACTGACGGGACAAAAAGGGGTAATTCAGTTTTTAAGGGGAGGATTTGAATTTGAAACTGTATGTTACATTTTCACGCCTAAACCATTGAACTTCTGATTTGGCATAGAGATAGATGGCATCCTGGGGAAGCACATGCATTTTATCCTGTAAGCACGTTCCCGTAAGATAATATCCGACATCCACGCGGGCGAAGCCGCGGGCAGAAGCTAGTTTAGTATAACGCTCTTATTTTGACTACAAACAGACACTTCAATTTTATTTATTTGTATAGATGTAGATGAGGGGCCCGTGGCTAAATAATAACAGCCGCACAGGTCGATCGGTCAGGTTAAGCTACGCTTGCCGCGGTTGGTCTGTGGATGGGTGACCATCTTTACATACTGAGACCCCTCCGTGCCTCGGAAAGCACGTTAAGCCGTTAGTCCCGGCTGTCATTCGTGGGTCTTTGACAGTCGTTACGGGTAGTCAGAAGCCCGAAAGTCTGACAACCAGTCTTACCAAGGGGTATCGTATTACCCAGTAACTGGGTTGTGGAGGTCAGATAGGCAGTCGCTCCATGTAAAATACTGGTATTCAGCTGCATCCGGTTAGACTGGAAGCCGACACCCCAACATAGTTGGGAAAATGCTAGGCAGATGATGATGAGATGTAGATATACTCGTAGATAATAAACCTAACATTTTCAACAGGTATAAAACAAAAGCTGCCGTACCTGCAAGAATTGGGCGTAGATGCGATCTGGCTATCTCCGATCTACAAGTCTCCCATGTACGACTTCGGTTATGATATAACAGACTATAAATCAATCGCAGAAGACTACGGCACTATGGACGACTTCGACGCCCTCATGGCTGAAGCTAAGAGATTGGGTAAGTCTTTGGTAAATCAACAATTTATAACTGGTACAGTCGACCGCGCTTTGGTGGTAACACTTTGTTTTTGAGCTGGCCTAGCATAGTACGGAGTGTCAATAGAATAAGAGGCCACCTTGTACTGGTTTTGTTGACGTGTCGTGCAGCCTAATGTACCCACCCATTCCGTTTTTGTTCCGAGTAGCAGCCGCCTCGGTTCTTCAATCAAAATGATTGCAGTGTTTTTTTTTTTTTTAAACTTTGTCCCACACTAGGAATTTCTACTGTGTCATGGGTGCGTTTACAAACATTTAAACTCACATACACAAACAGCCAGACCCGGAACAACTACTTGTAGGCCGCATACAAATATTTGTTCCGTGCCGGAATCGAACCCGCGACACGCAGCGCAGCAGTCAATCGCTTAACCACTGCGCCAACCGTGCCGTCGTAGTTGTACCTAGTACCTTTTTAAACCTGTGAAAGACCTCATAGATACAGACCTGTAAAACTCTTCCGAACTACAACCACACAGTGTTCGTTTAACAAACTTAAAGCCGGTGCTTTTACGGCGCGTTGTGTTCCACGCGCGCTCCTATAGGACGTCGCAGGGGGAGTTTTACACCTCACTCCCCCCGCGGACTTGGCAAAGGATCGCACCAGCCGGGGATCGTGGAAGGCGCACAAGTTCTCATGATCCCCGGTCCAAGTGTGGGATGGGAACACCGGAGTGGTTTTTAGTTAGTAAGAGTCAGACAGATCCCGCCGTCCACCCCAGGGCGGCGGCCATCCATGAGGATTTTCCACCCCGGAACAAAAAAAAGGGTACTTTTCCCTAACCTCGGTACAACTTACCAACTTGCAGTGCCAGTATTAAACCGTGGTACTCAGTTTTCAAGTGTTTGTACACTTGCTAAGTGTTTTAATCTTATCGGAATAAGTATTCATACTGTAGAGGTAGGCAGATTGTCATTCAAATTACTATGTTTCACTATGTTGGCTAAGTCAACGGAACCCCTACAGCCGTATCTCCGATACAGCCCGATTCAATCTTTACGACGGCTTGGAACATACATATAACACAACGAGTCGTTGCGCAGTCAAAAATCTACGTGTCAGTGGGGGTGAGGGGTGAGGTACTGCGCAGCGAGTAGCGTAATTCAGAGCCGCCGTAAAGTTCGAATCGGGCTGTACCTTAAGATGTTGTTCTAATACCTACTTCTCTGACGTACAGGCATTCGCGTGGTGTTGGACTACGTACCTAACCATACGAGCACCGACAGTGAGTGGTTCCTGAAATCAGTAAACAAAACAGGCGTCTATACGGACTATTATATCTGGGCCGACCCCAAAGTGGTCAATGGATCAATCGTTCCACCTACCAACTGGGTAAGTCATGTCATGTATAGACGCCAGCACATCAAGCTACTACAATCTGTCAGATTTCTTTAATAGATTTTCGACTTCATTGCCAAAGCATTAGGTTCAATGTTGATTGGGAAAATCTGACAGTTTCGGGTAGGTTGACCTGCTGGCGTCCGTACTACGCGGTCACTTGTTCTGTGTAGCTAGCCAGTACAATATTCTATTCCTAGCTTACAAAATAAAAATGTTACCTACTCATTTCTAAAGTAACATGTTTGTAAAATTTAACAAACTCTACTGTTCGACTAGTTAGTAAACTTTTTACCTACGATAAAAATATCATAGACATTTTCCAAAATTTGCACATAAAGGCAGTATGTATAGTATAGTCGACTATCTACGTGGCTAAGGTTCATTTACTTTTTGTTTAGATCAGCGTGTTCCGCAATAGTGCTTGGGAATACAACGCCGTTAGAAACCAATACTACTTGCATCAGTTCGTCATTCAACAGCCAGACATCAACTACCGCAGCGCGGCTCTTCGCGAAGAAATGAAAGTATGTAAACGTTTACACAATAACTATAGAACTTATAGAAGTATAGTAGTGTGTACATTACAGTATGTACATTTTTGAAATTGACCAATGTAAAAATTATCTTAACTTTGTATCCCTTAACGTTCAGGCACTTTGCCTGGGCTGTTCTAGAAGCCCGCATATAGCTCTTTTAAAAGATGTCGCATAAAAGTCAACAAAATCTTTCAGGAAGTGCTTCGTTTCTGGTTGAGAAAGGGAGTGTCCGGTTTCCGAGTAGACGCAGTCAACATGTTGTATGAAGCTGTAATCAACGGCACATTCGCTGATGAACCAGTCTCGGGTAAGTTATCAGCAGAAGCACTACCCGCTCTCACAGCAGGGCAAAGGCTTTTCAAACCGCAGGAGACGCCAGACCTATATAAGTCCAAACTTCCTCACTAGTTTTGTAATTCCGATCAAGCCTGTACCTTGCTGCCCTCTCCCAGCGACGCCCTATGCCGAGGTCCACAGGCATGCCCGGACGACCTCATAGGTTGAACTGCTACATGCCACGCCCAAAAAAACGTAGTTTTGCTTAATCGTTTACAAGATTTTGTGTGAAAGGAGTGTGTAGAATATTTTTTAGATATTGTTGCTGCTGATGGATGAAATAAAGTTGATCTATTTACAATTTAGGTAACTTAAGGGTGTACCTACAATAAGAAGAAAATAAATAAAAATAATAATGTAACATGGATAAACAGAAAACTAAACTACTTACCTTCATACAAGAGAAGACGAGCTATTCAAAGGACCCTCGAACGCACACGTAAACTGCTGTGATTTTGGTTGTATGATTTATCAACAGCCTTAATCGCAGTAGTTTTCGCGTGCTTGACTATTTGTCACATTAATTTTGTAATAATTTTCGTTGAAGAAACTGGCCTAAGTAATTAAGTAAAGATAGATATAAATATAAGATATAGATATAGTACACATACATTTAGTAAAAACAAAAGTAGGAAAACGTCTAGGGAGTCTATTCTAGGAAGTCTTCAAATTATTAATTTCTAAATAATATTAAGTAATCCTCCATTCCTCATGGCTTCAGGTAATACTGACGACACAAACGACTACGCCTACCTAAGTCACCCCTACACTAAGGATCAAAATGAAACGTACACCATTGTGTATGACTGGAGGGATGTCCTCGAAGAGTTCGGTCAAAACGAGTCCAAGATCATGATGACAGAAGCTTACACCGATTTGGACCTGATGATGCGTTACTATGGCAACGGGGTTCGGGACGGTTCCATGCCTTTCAACTTTATATTCCTTGGCGAGCTGAGCGGCACGTCAACTGCAATTAACATGAAGAATGTAGTCGATAAGTGGATGACCAATATGCCAGCTAATAAAACCGCTAATTGGGTGGTAAGTTCTTAGCTAATAATCTCTTAGCCGCCATTCTCACATACACAAAAATGTCGTAGGACATGCTGCAAAATAAAATGTAGGGCCGTGTCCTAATTTATGCGATCGTCGTGAAAATACGCGATCATTGCGTTCGTTTTATTCGGCGATACCGAAGGAGTGCCAACGGAGGGCACGTTCGGATGTTTCAGTAATCAGAATAAATCTAAAATTTTCTCTATAACCATCATGAAATGATGTTGGCCCAAATATTGCAGCTTGTTCTGTACCTACATACATATTTTTCAAGATCAAGTTGGCATTTTCAGATTCTCTAAGTACCTATTTTCTGTGTATTACAGAACGGCAATCACGACAACAGCCGCATGGCCACTAGGCACGGCGTGAACAGAGTGGACGCGATGAACATGTTGGCTCTCATCCTCCCTGGAGTCACCATCACCTATCAGGTAAGCGAAACAGTGCCTTATCCTTTCTAACTCTCCCCTTCTGTGAGGGCTCGTCCGAAGAAGTATTACCACCGTGCACCATGTCGCCAAACGGCAGGTTTAATTACAAGCATCCCATGATCACCACAATTATCTTCCACCGCCTTTCTCACTCACTTGACACATTGAACAATATTTTGGAATCATGGATTTCTAGGAGTTGTTCCAAAAATATTGAACAGCGAGAAAGTGGTTTCATTGCGATTTGACTCAAACCAGTTCGATTATTGATTTGCACAGTTGCGCGTAAGGCCATTTGCGCTAAAGGCAACTTGGCGATGCGTCGAATTGTGTATCGCAAGCAACATTACAACTTCTTCAGATTACACCGTGTTGCAGTCGCAAATCGCAGCGATCCAACAGATATGCTTGACTGGTACTATTGTAGTGCTGGCAAAGTGTCACTGGCTCAATAACCCAGGTGTCAACCACCTTTTTGGAAATGCCGGCACCAACAGGGCAGACCGTTGATATTACAGACTAGTGCTGCCTTAGGTACATCAGCAATCAAAGGCGATTGTAAGAATCTATATAGCTAAATGGTTATCGTAGTTATCTACAATCTACAACCCGTTGACGAGCGTAACCTATGCACCGCAAGAGCATCATCATCATGTGCCTAGCCTTTTCCCAACTGTGTTGGGGTTAGCTTCCAGTCTAACCGGATGCAGCTGAATATCAGTATTTTTCACGGAGTGACTGCCTATCTGACCTCCACAGCCCAGTTACTGGGTAAACAAGATACAATATATTGTCGCCGCAAAACCATTACAAAATAAAATTCCCTATTTGCAGGGCGAAGAGCTTGGTATGACAGATGGAAATATTAGCTGGGTAGACACCAAGGACCCTCAGGCATGCAACACCGAAGACCCTATCAATTACTGGAAGAACAGCCGCGACCCTGCGCGTACGCCGTTCCACTGGGACACTACCACGAACGCCGGCTTCTCCAGCGCCACCGCTACGTGGCTTCCTGTCGCTAGTAACTACAGAACTGTTAACGTGGCGGTCGAGAAAGCAGCAACTAAGAGTCACTACAAGGTAGGTTACTAAAGTGTAAATTAGACATAAGAAGCGCCTTTCATGCTAATGCAGCAATGTCATCTCGTGAAAGTCGTTATCTACGAGTATACGTGGACCACTTTAGCTCATTCCCAGTTTACTTAATGACAGTTTCTAGGACAGTCAGCAGCCTGAAATTAAGAGCGGTTACATCTTAGTGATACGGTTAATCCTATACCAGTGTAGCAGTTGTCAGATGACATTCACCACGAAATAAGAACTACATTATTATCTAGACCCTTCTGGTGACGTGGATGCCTATAGCCAGCAGTGCGGCAATTACTGGCCAGTATCAATAACTGTTATACTTCCTTCTTACAGTTTTACAAGGATGTCGTTGCCTTAAAACATTCTGCGGCGGTGAGCGCTGGCACGTTGGGAACAACTGCCCTTACAAGTGACGTCTTAGTTGTTACAAGGTAAGCGTACCCATCAGCAACACACATAAGGATACTGTCATCACCCTACTTATCCCCCTTTCACCATCTCTTTATCAAATTGAGGTATTTCTGTGCGGCCTGGCTGGCCGGAGGGTCCCTCCTACACAACATCACGTACGGCGACAAGTCCGGCGGCGGCGCAAAGGCAAATGTCTCTTGATTGCGCGTTCGATTTCCCGCACAAATATTTGCTTATATTTACTTCTTGTGAGAAAACCTACTCAAGGACTGCAGGTCAAGCTACCCGAAACTGTAAAATTTTCCCAATCAACCTTGAACCTTAATGATTTAACGATAAAGTTGAAAATCTATTAAAGAAATTTGACAGATTGTAGTAGCTTGATGTGCTGGCGTCTGTACCTACGGTAGCGTTCTATTTAATTCTATGTGGGAATAACAATATGTCTTAATTTAATGTATTTTATCTCCTTTAGGGTGCCTTCCACAAGTGATCCTACAGTCGTTGGATTAATAAACTTGGCATCTACACCGACAACCCTAAATCTGGACGCTATAGCCGGCGTGCCCCAATCGATGCGAGTGGTTGCCTCGGGAGTCGATTGCGCACAAAGCACAAAGTAAGATCATATTAATACCATTTTTCAATAGTTATTCTAGGTTAATACAGTCTTCATTCTAAATTCTAAGGTAGTTGAGGTTTTTCTTGGGAATCCATTTGGTACCGTTTGTAGATCCTGGTTGGCAGGAGTCACACTAATTCCAATTCTTATTTGATAAAACGTTTTAATAAAATTGAAGGTTAACTTTGCTTTAAAATATTTGTAGCTTTCTATAGACAATCTGTGATATAAAAAAATAAAAATTACCAGGCAAACTAATACAGGGGCTCGTGGCTAAGCCGCAAAGGTCCATCGATCAGGTACCTACGCTCGCTTGCCGCGGTTGGTCCATGGGTGGATGACTATCTTTACATACCGAGACCCCTCCGTGTCTCGGAAAACACGTTAAGGCTTTGGTCCCAGCTGTCATTCTTGGATCTTTGACAGTCGTTAGGGGTCGTCAGAAGCCCGAAAGTCTGACAACCAGTCTTACCAAGGGGTATCGTGTTACCCAGTAACTGGATTGTCGAGGTCAGATAGGCAGTTAGACTCCGGTTAGACTGGAAGCCAACCCCAACAGAATTAAATAAAGGCTAGGCAGATTGATGGACAGGCTATTAACGTGCCACTGTAGAGCAAAAGCCTCTTCTAATACAGAGAAGGCAAGAGCGTTACCACGCTTGTTCAAGACGGGTTGGCGGCAAAAAATATATCCTAGTAAAAATCTCAGAACATTTTTTTGGTATTTATATTTTATTTATTGTGTGTTACAGCGTAATAGTGTCAAGGAACAATGTTGTCCTGTCAGCAAACTGTGCGATGGCATTGCAAACTGCAGCGGCAAATAATACTGGCGGAGGCGGTACCACTGGCGGAGGCGGTACCACTACAGGAAACAGTACCACTACAGGAAACAGTACCACTACAGGAAACAATACCGGTACCGGCGGAGCTACAAGTATCGTAGCACCATTCATTCTGTATATTATTATTTCAATGATTTATGTATGGCTACAATAATCCGGTAAATAACTAAATCAAGCATTTTACAATGTATTTATTTTGTTAATCCTATGTATATAAGATATATATGATGTCAGTTCATCCGGGCCGTGTCTCGTCAGTAGGATGGAAAAAGATTGATGCTTAGAGAATGAAAACAACTATTTCACTTATTCAAATCTGGGGGCGTATTTAGAAGTAGATAATAATGCCATCATGAGTAGATTGCGAAAAAGGGAAGATGGGGTTATGCTATCGGTCAAGTATACCTCCATCTCTCTCTCGCACGGGAAAAATTATGGCATTCATAGTTTGTAATACAGTCCCTGAGCCCTATTTTTCAGAATATGTATGTACAGACGTCAGCACATCAAGCTACTCCGTACAATCCGTCAAATTTCTTTAATAGATTTCAACTTTATCTCTAAAGCAGAAAGGTTCAAGGTTGATTGGGAAAATTTGACAGTTTCGGGTAACGAACACGAGCCCAAGTTAATATAAGAACAGTCTGTTTGTTGAATATTTGTAAATTATATAGTATTATGTTAAAATAAAAATCAATTTGAATCATCCATTTTTTTTAAATATAGGGGAAAATTAGAATTTTTAATGGCCTTATTTTTGTAATTTTCTTTAAATAAATGTTTTGTAGCAGTCTATTTGTTGTTTTTTGCTGTAATATTGCTATTATCTACAAAAACTATGCGTTAATTGGTCCCTATCACCATAATGATCACAACCCTAACTTTGCGCTTGTATTGCGTACCACCTACCCGATATATTACTTTACTCTATGGTACCACCGTAACAGTAGCATTGACTTTCATTTTGACAGTTTAACAAGTTTCATTTCAACCTCCACGCCTACCTGAGAAAAGAGTCTTGACAGACAGACGGACAACGAAATTTGAATTTGAATTTGAAGTGATCCTATATGGGTTCTATTTTTGGTATAGAGTACGGAACCCTAAAAATGAATATTTTGTATCATTACTTCCATGTAATTTTAAACTAGTTTTATAAAATTAAGTTAAAATATATTGGCAAGGGTAGCTTGCATAAATCGTAACAAATAAAAGTTTATATAATTTAATGATTTTTTTAAATTTATGTGTGTGATAAAAGCGTGTGCTTTTAGTTTTTTTTTTTTAATGATAATAATAATAATTTATTTCAGAACATAATTCCATATAAAATTATTAGTAGGTACGGCTTAAAAACTATGTAAGTACCTTAAAACTACATATGTAATTATAATATTTATAAATATAATCGTCATTGTGAAACTAAATGAAGTTGTTGAGTAAAACTGGTGTTAAATTACGTGGAACTAATGGCAAAGGTTGCAATAGTACAGACGCCAGCACATCAAGCTACCCGAAACTGTCAAATTTTCCCAATCAACCTTAAACCTTAATGCTATAGCGATAAAGTTGAAAATCTATTACAGAAATTTGACAGATTGTGGTAGGTTGATGTGCTGGCGTCTGTACATACAATATGGAACTCAAGTATAATCACATGGAACTAAATAGTTGCAGCATTTCCATATGAAAGAAATGTCGGGCTATAAAACTAGTTTAAAATTACATGGAAGTAGGTAATGGTACAAAATATTCATCATTTTAGGTTGCAATAGTTCCATGTGGAACTAGCTACATGGAACTACTGGGAATAAAGGGCTATTAGCAGCCTCAAATCTGCGTTCGCGATTCAGTTGCCAAACATGTCAATAAAAATGAGTTTATGGAAAAATAACTTTAATTCCTACACAATACAGTTCAGTTTACGCTACAACTACAAACATTTTAACTATTTCAATAATGCAAGTCATTCTGAAATCAACTTTCCATCCACTAAAAAAAAATTGTTTAACTTGAAATAACAGTGATTGGAAGAAAGAAGTATAATTATGTAGATCTTAGTGATGTTTATTATGAGGCTCCAAATTGTAAGCCATTGATTGTTATAATGTGATACATAATGAATGTGGTGAAGTAGAGAACTATAGTGTCATAAACCCGGGGGTCTACTCCGAAGTAGTATCGGCCGAATGTTCGGCCGTTTCCTGCTACGAAGTTACTATTTGGATCGGTCGGTTCCGATCCTACACTCCTACACTCTTTCGAATATTGACTATGGTCCCGACCCAACTGAGCCGATCCGAACTTTTTTCGCATTTTTCAATAATATTCGGTTCGGCCATGTGTCAGTCCGATCCGAACATTCGCACTTTGCACTTCGGAGTAGGCCCCCTGGTGTCATAGAGTGGAGCTAACCCACTATAAAAAGTGACTATGGTCTGTTCCAAAAGTATCTGATAAAAGTGTAAATAGACTCCGGTCAGCAGGGTAATTGCACAACATACTAACAGTAGCAATGGGTTTCATTTTGACAGTTCTACAACATCCATTTTTGTTGTTGCAGAAATTTTTCGAACATATGAAGCAATGGATTAGCAATATGCCAATATCTTTCAAAATTATTCAGATTGAGATTGATAGGGTTTTACACAATTAGGGTACAGGTCAAATTCTTACGCAATCAAAGGGAATTAGACACAATAAAGGGAATTAATTAGCTTCCTTTAAAAGATTCCAGAACGGGATCACATTCGACTTTATTTACAAGGTTTACAACTTTGTCACCACTTTTTTTCATTAATGAAAATGGAGGTTATAAAATGAATCTCAATTGTCAAATGAAAAACCTCTTTAGGTGATTCAAAATTAGATTTCGGTTTAAGTATTCAAATAATCAAATCAAAGCACGCAACTTGTCAATTTGTAAGTGGCACTATGAATTGGCAACGATAGATACATTTTTTGAACCATTTGTTTACATTTTCATCAGATAATTTTGGAATAGACAATAGGTGTGCCATTGTTTGTTCACCTACAGTGCCGTTGTCACCGGGACAGATAACATAGAAGGATTGTTGGTATTAACAGGATTTGGACATGTTCCCGTTACAAGCAGCCCAACAATAACATTTATTATGACAACTACTGATCTATCAAAAGTCCATGGCACCTTCTAGGAAACACAGGCAGTCCACTTTGTTGATGACTAAGTCCAAATCTTTCTTTGCTATTATTTTCCTCTTGTTTGTAGCTGTATATGCATAAGTTTCCTTGGCTATTGTTTCTAGAAATAGTTCCTGAAAAAGAAAAAAAGGGACTATAATATGTAAATAAGCGTATAAGTAATATGTTTACAGGATATATTATCAGAAGGACGGAGGATGACGAGAAATCAGCTCATGTGCTTCAAAACTGCCTGGTGGTCACCACACACAGGGCAAAGTACTTCGGTAACCTCGGTTCCCTCTGTGAGATGGTCAGTAACATCAAAGCGTTACCTACCGGCCTTCCTTGAGGAGCTGGGGTGGTTCGAAAAAACGATTTTCCCACCCGAGCGTAAAATACGCGCATTGACGTGGAATTGCAGACACCACGTATTACTAATCAAGCCAGAATTACTTCTACATAAAATAAAAAAGTAAGTAATAATTGTCAAGGAACAAGCGAAATTAACCAAAAAAATAATGAAATAGGATTGTTAAAGTGTAGTTTCTGTTTCCGTCCAAGTCAAGGAGGAGTTCAGGGGCACCAGTCACTATAAGAATGTCTTGTTTACTCACTGTAGCTTTAGTAACGAGGAATACAGCGTCTCCGGACACCACGCTGACGTCCGGGTCCATTTTCATAATATTCTTAATCCTAGCTATTGGTAGCCGCGTGGAGCGTATGACCTCGGTCTTATTCTGCACCTGAGGCCTCTTCTCGTCGACCGTATGCTCTTCAGAACTTAATAAATCGGAATCCTGTATCGTGTTTATGTTTTCTGAGTCCGTCTGTTCTGTTAGCTCTGCATGTTGGTGGTCAGCTTCAAGGTAGTGCTCCGACTCGTCAATTATATCCGATATGTCTACGTCGTCGTAGTGTTCTTCTTCTGCCATTGCTTATACAAAAATAAATATGTAACTAAAAACACAAACTTGGCGCGATGTTTTTACGGGCTGTCCCTGTCAGTGTCATAATAATGTCAGGAAATGTCAGTCAACTCGTTTCATTTTGTGAGTTTCCGTTTAGAAACATCGTGGAATGTTTTAACCGAACCACAGACTGAACATCGGGTGATGATTACTTTGTACCTACTTGTGTATTTTTGTACTGACATAGTGACATTGTATCATCTATTCTGCCTAGCCTTTTCCCAACTATATTGGGGTCGGCTTCCAGTCTAACCGGATGCTGCTGAAAGATACCAGTATTTTACAGGGAGCGACTGCCTATCTGACCTTCACAGCTCTTGCTGGGTAATACGATACCCCTTGGTAAGACTGGTTGTCCGACTTTCGGGCTTCTGACTACCCGTAAGGCCTTCAAAGATGCACGAATGACAGCCGGGAGGGTCCTGGTATGTGAATATGGCAAGCGTAGATTAACCTGATAGATCAACCCGTGCGGCTGTTATTACGGCAACTACCTATGTTATAGAAAAATTATAGTACAAATACTACTACTACACACCGACATGCGACAAAGGTGCGTATGCATTTGTACACATAAAAACATAAGTAAAATGTCTTTTAACTCCGTTTTGTATGGGATATATCGTTTCTATTTTGATAAGTTTTTTCGATGGCTCGAACGGCGAACTCAAAACAAAAAAAATTGTATACCCCTAATTTGTTTCGCACCTACTTTTGTTTTCGTGTTTGTTGGTTAATTTCCTGTAAGCAAATATAAAAATATTACCTATTTAAATTTTTAATTTTTGTTATTTTATTTTAATTCTTGATAGAAATAAATAAATTATTAACGATGAAAACCCAGATGCCAAGAACTTCGCTCGTGTCAACCGTGTCTAGAATCTAGCAAATATTATGTTTCACACAATATTAGTTGGTATACGTGACTTTTGACCATAAGGTCTTGGGCCAGATCCCCAAGTCGTACAAAGCGTCATTGGTGTTTTCCATTTCGAATTTCTCAGTAGCAACTCGGCGTCTGAATTTGTTCCTGGTGATTGGTGAATTGCTTGCTTCTTATTACATGGAACTTTAACATGTCCATAGGAGATCCAAGGTAACCGACATAGCCCAAAGAATTTCTGGGCTAGGTACAGACGCCAGCACATCAAGCTACTACAATCTGTCAAATTTCTTTAATAGATTTTCAACTTAATCGTTAAAGCCTTAAGGTTCAAGGTTGATTGGGAAAATTTGACAGTTTCGGGTAGCTTGACCTGCTGGCGTCTGTACATTGCTCGCAGAACAGATGTCCGATGGGGCCGAAAGGTTCTGGAGTGGCAACCGCGTACCGGAAGACGTAGCGTTGGAAGGCCGTCAAGAAGCCACCTTCTTGACGGCCTTCCAACGCTACGTCTTCCGGTACGCGGATTCCTGCACCTTTACCAGGTCATCGGTCCACACCGATGACCTGGTAAAGGTGCAGGAATCCGCTGGATCCGGGGAGCACAGAACCGTTCAAAGGGGCGGGTGCTTGAGGGAGGCCTATGGTCAGCAGTGGACGTCTTTCGGCAGAAATGATGATGAAACATACCTGGCCTGCTGGTGTTGGCAGAGTTGTTACGGGAAAACAGGCGTGATGTACCTGCAACGACCCACAACGGTCGGAAGATCAACATCATCTGTTACACTAACCAACCCACTGTGCACTTCTAGCCAGCTGACAGACCTGCACCTTCAACTCCTAAAAGTATTGACTGGAATGAAACTTTCCGTGGTCATGTCCTACAGACCACACATAATTACCAACCTATAGCAGTTAGCCCAACACGGACTATACCCACCCGAACCTTACTGAACAGTTCAGTAAATGCGAACCATAATAAAAAAGTTCTTTTTTTTTTAAACTTTGCCTCGCACTAGGAATTTCTCCTGTATCGTGGGTGCGTTTACAAACATTTACACTCACATACACAAACAGCCAGACCACTACTTGTAGGCCATACAAATATTTGTTCCGTGCGGGAATCGAACCCGCGACACGCAGCGCAGCAGACTGCGCTAACCGTGCCGTCAAAGTTAATCACATTACTTCTCTATAAACAATCCTGATATATCCGGTAACGATATAAAATAAATATATCCCAATGGGAACCAATCAGAAATAATTCTACAGCGAAAAGATAACATTGGAGCGAACAATTTGATGTATCACAACAAAAAACTTGGATGTTGACTTATAAACTGCCGTCGCCTTCGCTCTTTTCGCATTATTCGCGGAGCTGCAGGGATTGCAGGTTGGTCGTGCAAGTAATTTTAAGAAAATAAGTCGTACTTATGTCAGAGCATTCGCGTTGATCGTATCTTACAAGTTCTCAGTAAGTAGTTACGGTCAGATGCATATGGCCGCTATTTAAATTCGCAACTAGAATTTCGTTTCGACTCCTATTTTAATTTTGTTCCTGTAGCATTAATTTTGCATTACCAGGTTTGCTTTTTATAAGATCCTTTTGAATCGATAGATTGTCCAATCGTTCGATACGAGTTTTAAGTAAAAAGTGCGGTGCGTTTTGGCAGGCTTAGCAAAGTCTAGTGGAGTTAGCAAATTATCTTTAAACCACAAGGTCTGTATCGGATTGTGTAGTTTTTTCATCACCGTTTTTCCATCATCATGAGTAATAAACTCACAGCCAAAAGACGTCCACTCCTGAACATGGACCTCCCCCAAGCATCGCCATTTCGACCGGTTCTGTGCTTCTCACATCCAGCGCATTTCTGCGGCCTTCACAAGGTCATCGGTCCACCTTGTGGGAGGCATTCCAACGCTACGCCTTCTGGTGCGCGCTCGCCATTCCAGAAACTTTCGGCCCCATCGGCTATCTGTTCTGCGAGCAATGTCTGAGCAAAAAAATCTTTTTTTTATTTCTGTAGTAAATCAAAATGCGGGTGGTAACGCTGCTTGTGGTTGCTGCGACTGTGGCGAGTGTCTCGTGTGTGGACATGTGGTGGAAGTCATGCGTGGTCTACCAGATATACCCGCGCTCCTTCATGGATAGCAATGGAGACGGGATCGGAGATCTCAATGGTGAGTATGTATTACCCGCTTGACATAAAACCATTTAAATTGACTCATTATTCAAACTAGATGTCTAATTAGCCTTTTAGTTTGTCCGTGCGGTCTGTGACATTTCGCTTGTTCGTTTTATGTGCGGTAAAACCGGTCTAGATATCGCTTCTTCGCGCTGTTCGGACCTCGGTCAGTTATTTCATCAAACAGGAGTTTTGAGCTATTCTACTAAAGGAGACTGGTATTGGCGAAACTAGGATAGTTTTAGTTAAAACTACTGTAACAAATAGTTAAAGCTAGGTTCACATTATTTTGTCGGGGTGTTTTGTCACCTTCTGACGCAGTTTTAACCAATCAAAACTCGTTGTGATTTGACGTAGCTCTGAACAGATAGGTACGTTTGATTGGTGTATTCCGCGTCACGACACAACACAACACAGTAATGTGCCGGTGGCTTAAGTATCTAACTTAAAAAACCGACGATGTAGATATATGTGTAGAAGAATCTGAGGGAAGGAATTCTTCGTGAACATAATGCATTTATTAATGGAATATTTATAAATCTAGGACAATAACATGTTGATGCAGTAAATTCTCATTATTTATTGACATCACAGTGACATTACTTGCACAATTACACGTAGATGCAGCATGACACTTGAACTCTGATGACCTGAACGTGCCCTTATCGTCACACTGCCTCGATTGCCTAGTGTCTAGCATATGTATACATACGGCTGTAGACCGTATGGCACCAGTTTCAAAAGCCAAGTAGAGTAAAAAAGTTTGTGGGTTTATTCTGACAAGAAATTCTTGGTGCTATTCGGTGGACAGTCTCCTGCCTGTCATGTCAGCGTCCATGTCTGGGTATTTTAGCACCGTAGATAAGTCAGTGTTGGCAGGACAGTTTGTTTATGGGAGACTTTACCGGAAATTGTGCCTGATTTTTTCTGTGGATATTTCCGTCGATGGGTTAACATATCGGACTCACTCATAGTCCTACTTCATTAGTTTATAATTTTGTTACTGGTAAAATATGGCTGAACCTATTCCCTATATCACCATGTACACACGGCTACACGTCAAGCTATACAAAACCAGTTTATCTTGGCCTAACTTTGTATGATATTTTCACACAATGAACGGTCAGCCAATACTGGTTTTGCATAGCTTGATGTGTAGCCGTGTGTACAGACGCCAGTACATCAAGCTACTGCAATCTGTCAAATTTCTTTACTAGATTTTCAACTTTATTTCTGAAGCATTCAGGTTCAAGGTTGATTAGAAAAATTTGACACTTTCGGGTAGCTTGACCTGCTGGCGTCTGTACTGTACCCACATTTGCAAAATAAAATATCTTTATCATGGTTTCTCCCTTTACCTTGATTCGAAGGCTCAGGAAATACCCTAATACCCCACCGGCGATTTTTTGTCGCGCACTGGATTTTCAACGCACTGCTTAACGCCGAGAGCTGAAAATCCAACAGTGCATTTTTTTGACGCGCTGAGATGCTCTCTGTTGGATTCTCAATGCTCGGGCTCATCACCGAAAGTTGAAAATTCATTGCGCGATAAAAAATAGTCGAGGCTACATAACAAGTCCAACATTACGGACCTTTCTGCTTCCAGCTTATGAGCGAATTATAATCTCTTGGAAATTTCCTTTGGCTGCCAGGCTCATTATTCCACGAATGTGTACTCGCGTCAGGTGTCAAGAATTGACCATAATACATAACACCTAGGAAGTGTTCGTCAACTCATAACATTATACTTACCCATCTTTATAATAACACGACGATGTTACTGTAAACTTCATACAAAAAAATCAAAACAAAAAAAATCAAGTTGACTACTAACATTCACTCATAGAAACAATATTTTTAATGTGCCTACGTTCCGATACAAAGGAGCTATAAATGTAAATTATAGGTAGGTACCTGAGTAACTACAATAATACAGTCATCAGTCATTATCTATGGGTAGAATCTGCAAGCATTAAGTCACGATCTACTATCATGATTTGCGGCAGGAGTTGACTGGTAGGTACATGGTTACCAGAGGGAAAATTGAAAAGTCCTGACAAACAGCCTGATTTCCATAGAAAATTCTTGAGATTTTGTCGCAAACGTAAATCTAAAAACCAAAGAGTGGAAATTAGATTATACATAGGTAATATGTGATGTTAATTACGTGCATATATCCAAAGAAGATAATTATAATTATATGTTTACATATAATATCAGATTATTTACTTAGAAAATTATAATAATTTCTAATAAAATAATCTGAAATTTTATTGAAAAATCGAAAAATCTTGAGATTTCCAAAATCCGGCCGCAATCCTGTTAGGAGCCTAAAAATTCTGAAATCTTAAGACAAATCCTGAGATTTGGTAACCCTAAGTAGAAATCTTCACGTAACGTAAGGAAAATGCCCCCTCTATGCGACTTCCTCTCTCTCTGTCTCTTTCTATTTTAAACGAGTGGGGGTGCGTGCGAGTAGGTATCGCGAAAGGAAATTTTCTTTTAGTTTTGTTTGATAAGGCGTCATCACCGCATCACTACCTTTTTGGCTCAGGATCAAGTTCAGTGGAAAAAGGAAACTGAGGCTATTGCCAGTTTGCCCTGAATGCATGATCATGGGAAGTGGTTCTTGGAAGGAAGTTCTTTAACTTGCGATAGGAGTAAACTGGCAGACATTGTCACGTAACGAAAAAGCGTTTACTTTCTATAGAGATTTTTCATTTTTCATGGGAGAGAGTTTTCATGGTTTTCGATTGTGCCAATAGTGAGGTCAAAATGAAAAGATCAAAGATCTGATCTTTTAAAGAACTAGTGCTATTATAGAAACGTGCTCGTGTTATAAACGTGTATTCACATCATTCAAAGTTTCTCTCTCTCTCTCTCTATTATATACGAGTGTGTGTGCGTGCGAATATCGAAGAAGTCCCCCGACCGGAATTTTTATTTGGCTAATGTTTTTGCTGTTGTCAATATCCTAATGTTGTTGTCTTTCACCATTACGAAGCTGGGAAAAACGGACGGTAAGGCAAGAAAGAGAGAAGCTCGTAAGAACAGCAATTACACCCTGCTACTTTTTCAACAGGTATAACCCAGAAGCTTCCGTACCTGAAAGAGACGGGCATCGATGCTATATGGATGTCCCCCATGTTCCTGTCTCCTATGTATGACTTCGGATATGATATAGCAGACTACAGGAAGATAGCCCCCGAGTACGGCAGCATGAATGACTTCGACACGCTTATGGAAACAGCCAAGAAATTAGGTAAAATTTATTTTTAAATCACCCATCTTCTTTTTAGTATGTGTGAAATTAGTGGAGAACGTCGTGAGGAAACCGTGAAATCGCCAACCCCTCTTGAGCAAGCGAGGTAATTAATGATCTCGCCTTCTCTGTATGAGAAGAGGCTTTTGCCCTGCACTGGGATAATAATAGGCTAGTATCATTATTATTATTAGCAGCCAACGCTAACATTGTTGGTAAAACGTTACTCAGATAGCCGCAGCAGCGCTGCTGTTCCGATTTTAGGGGCGATGCAAATTGCCTGTCGGTACTTAGTTATATGCAAATAATATGAGACCCAGCAGCACCCTAATTGCGTAACACACTATAAATCTCAATTTAAATCATTTTGAAGGATATTGCTAATCCATTGCTTCATATGCTCGAAAAATGTGTCTGCTCAACAACGTAAATAACGCAATGAATGTTGTTGAACTGTCAAAATGAAACCCATTACTACTGATAGACTATTATGTTACTCAATTACCCTACTGAAGGCCCTGAAATGTAGATTCGCTGACTTGTATTACATAAGTAGGTATTGCGGATGTCTATTAGCGGCGATGACCATTTACCATTAGGCTGGCCGTTTGCCTAAGGTCGCAAACCTAAAAAATGTTTTCGCCTTCGTGACCACAATAAGTAGAATTCCGGGAAATTGTGGAAATAAAGTTCGTACCTATACATGTTTATATTTCTTGTATAGCAGGTACTTAAACGACATTGTTTATTCCATCTTAAATGGCGTCGTCCGCGACAACAGTGGGTGATACAATCGTCGCACGACATAATGATGTCTTCCGGCGATTGGTGGCTAATGTCGCGGTCGTTACATCTCACAATTGGAAGGGCTGGCAACTGATTATTGTAAGCGAACAGGACATAATGTAATTCTTTTTTAGTTTGCTAAATGATTCATATGCGAAGGCTAACAAGCGACCAAGTACATAGTACGGTCTACATTACCACACAAACGTCATTAACCCCAAGTAAAAAACGGCCTTATTGCTACGGGGGCGCGGCGCTGCCAAATTACCATGTAGTCAGGTAAATAAATTGCTAAGCAAATTGGCACCCAACGGCATTTCGTCGTGTTATAGCCATTTTATACAACTGTCAAAGATATGATTTGAATAAACGGATAATTTATGTTAGTTTTCATTAAGCTTAATAATTAATTTCCCTGAATTTACATTGCGTTCGTCTGTTCCTCAGGAGTCCGTGTGGTGTTAGACTACGTGCCCAACCACACGAGCAACGAGAGCGAGTGGTTTGTCAAGTCAGCTCAAAGAGACCCCAAGTATACCGACTACTACATCTGGGCTCATGGCAAGCCTGACCCCAAGAACCCCGACTATATGGGACCTCCTAACAACTGGGTAAGTATGTACAATGAATCAAGGGCCTCTTACTTCCATCAAGTCAGTTTAGACTAAAGCCTGCGATTTTGTACCATATGCACACCAACTGTAAAGTATATTTTTACATTATCCAGATCAGTATCTTCCGCAAGAGTGCCTGGGAGTACAACGCTGTCCGGGGACAGTACTACTTGCATCAGTTCGTCATTGGTCAGCCCGATCTTAACTACCGCAACGAGAAAGTTCACGAGGAGATGAAGGTATACCTAGGTACTCATCGAAAAAGTAATTCAAAGGAAACTGACTAGAAATAATAAAAATGTTATGCAATGTTTGTAGGATGTTCTACGTTTCTGGTTGGAAAAAGGAGTTTCTGGATTCCGCATTGATGCGGTTAACATGTTGTATGAAGTGGACCCAGCCAAATTTAACGGACGGTACCCTGATGAACCACTCTCAGGTTTGTGCATAGCGAAATAGCTTTTGATAGTAGTTTTAGTAGTAGCAGGATAGTACCTTTTTTAAACAGGCATATCTTTCGGTAGTTGAAGTGAAATTTTACTAGAAACTGATGAATACTGTGTCAATATTGTCTTCTTGCTACGTATAACGCATGATGCTGGTTTCAACACAAGCAAGACACCTTGAGAAATCCTTGAAATAGAGAGGCACTTGTGGGAAATGTCCTAATTTATCGTTCAAATAGTTTTCGTAAAATAAGCCATACGTTTGTTTAATGAGGATCGAGAACTCTTTTACTTCGTTACAGGTATGAATGGAAGGACACCAGAAGACTATGACTACCTAACCCACCCCTACACCAGAGACCAAAAAGAAACGTACGACGTTATCTACGACTGGAGGGCAGTTCTTGACGAATTCACGGAGAAACACAACGAGTCCAAGATCATGATGACTGAAGCCTACACCGAATTACCGCTGATGATGCAGTACTACGGAAACAAGACCAGGAATGGTTCCGTTCCCTTCAACTTCGTGTACCTCGAGGGACTGTCCAATAAGTCAACCGCAAGGGATATTAAAATGAAGATTGATATGTGGATGACGTATATGCCTACTGGGAAGGTTGCAAACTGGGTGGTATGTATCTTAACTTCTTTCGTAGAACACGTTGTTCATATAAATAAACTTACTATGCTTAATAATAGACTCCTGATTCAAGATCTCTCTCTTAAATTTATCTCGGGCGAGATAAATTTAAGAGAGAGAGAGTAAGTTATCTTGATTCATTTACTTACCATCTTCAAATTGACTCATGATCTCTCTCATACTTCACCATACAGCTAAAGGAAAACCGCTTCCTTGAATTATAACAATACAGTATCAACATCAACGTACTTACAGAACGGGAATCACGATCAAAGCCGCCTGGCCTCAAGATACGGCGTGAACAGAGTGGACGCGATGAACATGTTGGCCCTCATCCTCCCTGGGATCACCATCACCTATCAGGTAAACAGTCCAAAAATCTAAGGAGTCATTTAGAGCCACTGGCGGCCATTGTTAAGGACTTCTTTTCTTAAACATGCGTGTTCCTCTCCAATTAAGCTGAAACTGCTTGTGATAGGATTGGACCTACGTGACTTCTTCTATGGTCTAATGTTAAAATTGGGCATCATGCCTCCGTTCATCGAGTTCTCACATTCAAACCTTTATATTAACTCCAGGGCGAAGAACTCGGCATGACTGACGGGCATGTAAGCTGGAAAGACACGAAGGACCCTCAGGCTTGCAACACCGATGATCCTATCAATTACTGGAAGAGCAGCCGCGACCCTGCGCGCACACCGTACCACTGGGACAATACCACGAATGCTGGCTTCTCTACTGGCGGTTCCACTTGGCTTCCCATTGCTGACAACTACGTGACTGTTAACTTGGCGGCTCAGATTGCTGCCAACAAAAGTCATTACAAGGTAAGATTGTGATGTCATACTGCTAAGGTAAAAGCGTCCAGCACGAAACAGCGAGGCGAGCTGTTTTCAATAGTGACAATCCCTCCCTAGTATCAGGTGAAATGACAGCTTATGTCAAGTTCACTTCACCAAAATTTTCACGGCAAGATATTTACAGAATAGAAAGGCTGTTCATGCAGTAATCTCCTGGTAAAAAATATCATCACCATTGCTGGTTTATTTAGGTTATACACTGCACTGTCTTCGCGTTTTTCTTCGTATTTCGCACACAGTGGATTGCCGACGAATCTGGTTGAAGTCTTCGATTTTACGGAATTTCTTCATCCCTTTATATCGTACTAAGATAATCACAGTGAAATGTATTGATATACACATGGACCTTCCGGAAAAAATCTCTAAATGATGGTGAAACCCGCATCAAAATCCGTGGTTTAGAAGAACAACGGGGCACACTGACAGACACGAAAAGCGGTTTTAACTGTATAGACATAGAAGTACTTATTCATTTAACATTTCCAGTTCTACAAGGCCGTGGCTGCGTTGAAACGTCTCCCGGCTGTCCGTTCCGGTGACCTGGACGTGCGAGCGCTCTGCGAATACGTGTTGGCTGTTGCTAGGTACATAATTTATTAAATTTATTCCTTAAAATGGAATGGTTACGATATGGCACACCACATCGCAGCGACAAAATATGGGCATGCAGTGGTTTTTTTTCCAGTTTTAATATTGACCTTTTACATTTAGGTTACTGCCCGGCCACCCTGCGGTCGTGGGTGTCATGAATCTGTCTGATAAGGAGATTGCAGTAGACCTCAGCTCCTTGCATCTGCTGCCCCAGCAGCTACAAGTTGAAGCCTCTGGTATCAATTGCTCACTGGAAATGGGGTAAGAGACCATATTACTACATGTAGTAAGGGCAAGATTCACATGAATATGAACCTTATTATTAAGCTTCCAAATTTCATATACGTAGGTATAATCTATGAGCATGTGAACAGTCATACCAATATGAATCATAAATACATATAGTTAAGGTTTATACTCGTATGAAACACAAACTCTACTTCGCAAGGTGAAGTCAAAGTGCGATCTGTGGATCTTGCCATAAGTGCCTACATAGGAACTTAGTATAGTAAGCTAATGGATTAGATGAGTATAACCACGACATAGCTAATTTTTACCACAGCTGAGTGGCTAAGGCCGAGTGATGTCCGTCAAGCAGTCACCGAATGTAATGTATAGCGTTTCAAGGTTATTTAAACGCGTGACCAAAATCGGAACTAATGCCGCCATCTTGATTTTGAATACATTCCAAGTGACATTTCACAAAACAATTAATCAACATAAATGTTTACCAACAGCGCCTCTTTGCCAACGTCATTCAAGCGCCAAAAGATCCTTCTAGCGGTGTACTTATACGAGTATGTTAATTGTTTTTTTTTTTTATTGTTACAGAGAAAAGGTACAGAAAGCTAACGTTACCATGGCGGGCCACTGCGCACTCGTTCTGAAATCTACAGAGAAATGTTGCTAATCAATAAATAAATAATCACACTGTATAAATAGACTGTGCAGTATTTAGATAAAAGGCGTATTTTTGTATTTAATTTAATTAGTATTTATTTATTGTCGTTTGTAGGTAAATTATACATTTTAGTTACTTTCAAATTATACTAGTTTCAAACATTGAGTTGGTTTTCTTGTGTACCTACTCATCTATTCTTAGGCACCTACCTGTCCCACCGCTGATGAGGAACCAGCAAGTAAATACAAGGAGGGAACAAGGAGGTAAATATTACCCTATTTTACAAGTACCTAAGGATAAGGGACCTAGATGATGTCGTGAATCATCGTCCTATATCAATACTGTCAGCTTTGTCAAAGGTTGTCGAGAGACCAGTACATGAATGAAGTACCCTCTACTGCATCATACTATCATTCAACAATAACAACAACATGGATTCGACAAAAGAAGTTGCTGGTAACTTTTGTGGACTACTTGTTCAACAACATGTACTCGTGTTCAAGTCGATGCTATAAGTACATATACTGATTTCCTGAAAGCTTTTGATAAGGTTGACCATCAGTTTTACTTGCATAAGTTTGCATTTAATGGTATAGGTACAGGTGAACTTACTCTTCTTATGTTTATAATAGGACTTATAATAGGAACCAGAGGGCTGTAATAAATAGTTTGATTTCCAGCACCCTAAGTTACCTGTGGAGTGCCTCAGGGCTCTATTTTAGGACAAGATCTCAAAATATTTTGGCCTGTTAAAAATTTGTACGATGGTCTACTCTTACAGGAAGACCTAGACAGGTTTTCTACATACTGTTAAATTAATAAACTACAACTTAGCATATCTAAATGTTGCTGTATAAGTTTTACTAGAACCCAAAAATATTATCATATATATATATATACTCAAAAAAAATAATATAATAATATTATATTATTTTTTTTGAGTTTGAAATACTTTGAGTTTGAGTTTGAGAATTATTTGAAGAGTACCTACTCTTCAAATAATTCTCAAACTCAAAGTATTTCAAACTCAAAGTATTTATTTCAATTAAACCAATTACAGGCACTTTTGAATTGTCAAGGGGTCGGTCAGTCAGAAAAATGAAGCTAGTTGCCCATTCCAAAGCGTAGGTACAGTCAGCATCAAAAGTCAATTAACACAGTTACTTTTACAAATCATCTAAATTGATACAAAATGATGTGATACATTGGTTTTCTCTATTTCATGTAAGTAATAGCAAAGAGTTAATTATTCTTAAATATCTTATTAATATAAGTAAGCTTTTTAGGAATATTTTTCTCAATAATTAAGATTTAAACAACTAAAGTGTTAACCGACTTTTGATGCTGACCGTACCTATGGAGAAGAACGAATGTAATTTTAACTAACTATATATGTTTATCTATTTACGGTTTTGGGATCAGATCAGCCACAGAATTTGTCCGCCCATATGCATATTTATATCTTAAGAAATCGTTAATCAGGTCCGAGTTAGAGAGTACCTACGCTGTTGCGGTATGGAATCTCTTCTCAAATAAATACTCAGATGCGATTGAAAAAGTTCAAAGTAAGTTTTTGAAAGTCATGCATTTCCGTTGTGTACACACTTATACATCTTATAGTGATCTTCTGAATAGGTAAATGCTACATAATCTTAAGGCCAGGCGTATTATTTTAGAGACACTGTTTCTATTTCATCTATGTCACTTCTTCTTCCCAGCGAAAGCACTAGGAAGTGGTGAAGGGCGGGCGTTTTTGGGGGACTGTCTGTTTGTAATTTTGACGTTCGAAAAGTGCTGATTCTCAGCCTAATTTGAATAAATGACTTTTGATTTTGATTTTATGCAATAACGCCTGTGATTATTATATGGATATCACTAATAAGATTAGCTACGTAGTACAACCATAAGCTATTTGCAGTATCTTCTAGTCGTACGAAAGCAGGCTTGCGACGAGCACCTCTACGTCGTCTGACTGGTCAATAAACAATGTCTTTCAAAATATTGACATCTTTGCTTTTCCAACTGGTAGGCCTTGGTCGTGAAACTATTTTGGATAATTTCTTGTTTTTATTTTTTTATTTTGCATGTCTCTTTAGTGTTTAGTTTTATCATTAACACATTATGTAATTTTATTGTATCTATTAAATTGTAAGCGCACATCTCTTTGGTTTTATAACTTGTCTTTGTAATTGTGCAAATGCCGTGGGTTATTAACAATAAAAAATAATACATTACTCTGTAGCTCAAATTTTGTGTAATAATATAATGTGTAACCGTTTATTTTTCCAAATAAAATAAAATAGATGCAGCTCCTGTGTAGTAGATCGCTGACTGTTCGCACTGCTGTCGAGAACTCTCTATCTACGAGTTTGTCGCAACGACAATATCAAAGAAAATACGTTACTACACATACGCATACTACACACGCGCACTCGCTCAAAGCCTAGCGACAAAACTATCCGAACTACACACTCGCTGGTATGTTGCTCGCAAACTCCTTTCTAGTTGCTAGGTCTACTCGCTTTTCCCTAATCGTCGGCGGTGCGACAGGCGCCTTATCCATAGGACTTCATTGAAAATTAATTCCATCTTTAAGATTTTATTTCTATATCTTACTAGTTAATGCATATTCCATGTTTGTTTGTATTAGGATCCTTCTCCAGCGCGCACACAACAACTTACCAAAGTTTGCCAGACTAACGCACGGCAATTGATTTTTATATAATTATGTATATAGATATGCAGTTGGGTAAAAAGATTAAATAAAGACAAATTAAATAAAACTAACAGCTTTTCATTATAATAAAATATTATTATCAGTTCGTGTTGAGTATCAAAACAACATTAAAATAATTATCCGTATATACACCTATAACACTTATCATATAATTAAAACTAATTATTTTCTACTGTACATATCATTTAGTACATCATACATGTGTAGATATGGTTATGCGAATAGAAAGTATCACCACCCTACTTTTTTTTTCTATGCAGCCTATAGATGTTACCAGTGTTAAAAATAGCCTGAGACGTATTCAAAATATATATTTTACTATAATTATATAATCAACTTTTGTGCTGAACAGTTCATTGTAATAAATCGTTGTTGAAGAAAAAGAGCTGTTTTAATTTTTTACCAACCAGCGGGGTAATTGCGTAACACTGTCAGTAGCAATGGGTTTCATTTTGATAGTTCAACAACATTCATTGCGTGATTTACTTTGTTGAGCAGACAAATTTTTCGAACATTTGAAGCAATGGATTGGTAACATCCTTCAAAATATTTCAGATTGAGATGGAAAGTGGAAATATCTAATATCACGAAAAGGGTGCGGAAATATCTAAACTCTGTAAAGATCTAAGCGTATAAGCCGCTATTGTAGCTACTTCAATCGATCCATTGATGTAGGCCAAGGTATTAGAGAAGCCTTGCAGTTGTTCACAAAGACGTACCTATTATTGCTGCATAGTAAATTATAAATAAGACCCTACCTTATCGTACGACGTATTTATAACAGGCTGAAATAACTGAATGTCGTTTAATAAAATAGCAGCGCACGCAACGTTTTTCTTTGTGTCTACAAAGAAATTTATTTTTAGAGCAGCAATTTATTTTTTAAATAATTGCCTGACATTTTATTAATAGCAAATACACGTTGAAGCATGCTAAGCATCTTCAGAAGGCACTTCGAAAAAGTTAGAGAATAGTTTTTCAAATAAAAACTGAACAGCCTATAGGTAACGCAAAAACAAGGTAAAAAAACGCAAAAATTTCTAATCTTTCACAAACAAACTTTGCGTCAATATATATAGTTTCATTCAGCCACAATTAAAATCTCTAACAATGATAGAACACAGTACATTTTAAAGCTTGCTAGTTATCAATATTCATATTATAATTCATATTATTACAAGAATAACAATGTACTAAACTGGTCCATTCCTCTATCTTTTGATTTTAATATATCTCTTATTCCCAAGCAACAAATCTACACTGGACACAACAATTTTCCAAATAGGCCTTCATAAAATAGTCCATTTTTTTCTAAAATACTTTAACTTAAACATAATAGTTTCTTCCAAAAAGGTTTTTTTCCGTGTCTAATTGGCAACCCCGCCAAGATGGCGGCGTCGAAAGCATCTTTCAACTGTTTCCTGGTCTTCGCAGAGGTTTCTATGTACACTGCGTTGATCTTAGTTGCTAACGCTCTTGCCTCGATGTCTGAGACAACGTGCTCCCCGCGACCCTGAAAAATGCCATAAATTCTAATTATTTTAATGTTTTTTTTTTTTTTTTACTATGGGGGCGTGACTCTTTTTGGGAAGCTGCTTAAAATATGGTCAAGTTCGAGAGAAAAACTACGGGAACTCCTTGCAACACCAGTTTTAAACATTTTAAGACATCCAGTTAAAACAATAAAGCAGATATTCACCTTCAAAGTCTGCAGCACTCTCGAATCCTGCGCAAGATCACTCTGCGTGCCGACGAGTATAAGCGGCGCGTTCACATTGGCCACAGCTTTGGTCCACCTCTCGGCAACAGACCTGAAGGTCTCAGGCCTCACCACAGAGAAGCACAGCATCAGCACATCGGTGCCAGGGTAGCACAGCTCACGGAGCTCAGACATTGAGTCCTGGAATTAGGAGAAAGGAGGTTTTAGTTCTGTACCAATGAGGTCTTCAGTTTAAAGGTTAGATATCTTCAGTGCATAGGTTACATTACATTAAAGGAAATCATTCAATTTTTACACTGGCAACATTTTATGAAGATATGACTGTTTCCCCGGTTTCCCCATGCTGTTCCCGTTCGCGCTATCATATATTGATGTTGATCATCCCTCGGGAAGTTTAGTAGATTATTAATAATTTATTTCTGTCAATTAAGGCCAACACCCCTTTCTTTTCCCGAGGAAGTCGAAACGTGAAATAAGAGATAACCTCTCATTCTCAGCAACATGTGCTACATTTATCAATAGGTAGGTACCAGAGAAACACGTTACCTACACGATGTATTTTCACGTCACGCACGACTCACTTACTGTACGATAATAAAGTTACATAATTATAATAATCACGTTTCAGTATCAAGACTCTAGAGGCAATCATGTTTTGTATCTTATTCTCTTGATAACTCTCTATTTCAACTTCACATATTAGCCCGGACTACGTTAGTACTATTAGTTATTCTGTGCCGTACGCACGTGCGATTTTTTTACGTGACGACCAATGACGACTTTTTATAGCGCACTGGATTTTCAGCCCTCCGGATTAGAGTCGAACATTGAGAATCCAACGTAGCACATCCTAGGGTCTCAAAGGCGCAAAACAGACGTCTATTTTGTCTATGGTCTGTAATGTCCCTTACGTTATACGATAACATCCATGAATAGTTGAATGCAGATCTGTTATCTATTCTGTGCCGAAACCAACAAGCACGGATACTTTACAAAACCAAATAAATATCGGAATCACGACCCGAATACACAAAAAGGGATAACATAACATTTTATTATAACGGTGCAACCGGAGTCCGGACCTTAACGCGCCTCGTTTAGGGTCAACGAACAGAACATTTGATAAATAACTGTTCCTACATCGTAATTATTCTGACCGACTAATTACGAGTGATAACACAATCGTAACGCATTGATTTTATACGGTACATGCACAAGTAGTTCGTAAGGTCACGTTGACTATCTTTATTTTCAAGATGAAAAACTGTTAAAGACTAGGCCAAGACTGTTTACTGTTCTTGGCGAAATAAATATATGTGAAAAGTGAACATAAGATTTTTTCTGGTGGAAACGCCCGGTCCTCAAATACAGTGTACTGGTACAGACGCCAGCACATCAAGCTACCCGAAACTGTCTAATTTTCCCAGTCAACCTTGAACTTTAATGCTTTAGCGATAAAGTTGAAAATCTATTAAAGAAATTTGACAGATTGTAGTAGCTTGATGTACTGGCGTCTGTACTAAACACTAAATATTGATCATCTGCTATTCTCTCAGACCCACTGCAGAGGATAAGCTTCCTCTCACTACGCAGTACTTCCCTGTTGTGTTAGTCAAAAATTCCCAAACCCTACTTCGTCTAGATTTTTTCGATAAGCCTAATTTTGTTGTCTAATCATCTGATTGATTCAAATTATAAAAAGTCAATTTTCCCGACAACATCCGGTTCAAACATTCCAAGTATTCTTAAAAAGTTTTCCCACACCGAAATCTATTCTATAAAATCTCACCGTGAAAACTTAGGTGGGGTGAACATGATGTGAGCTGTCATTCGATGCTAGAGATTGACACTATCGATAGCTCATTTCACCTTAGTTTTCACGGTGAGATTTTTACAGAATAGTACTACTGGCACATATCAGAATTTACGTAACACCCGCAAACAATGAAACCGTTTTGTTTAGAGCATGAGTGCTAAGTCGCCACCGCAGTACCTACTACGATGGTTCATGAGTGAAAGTATTGACAGCAACCATCAATTTACTGACGCGCCATTTCTGGTCGGCTGCCCAGAGTGACGCAAGCACCCTTCAACACGATGGCACCTTTTATAGTGAGCTATGATTTTGTATCGGTGTTTGATTGAGAAGATTGTACGTTTGGTCTCAGTGCTGTATTGGAAGTTGATTGTATGATGAAATGGTTTTCTATGTCGTCACATAAGCGTTCAAAAAGCGTGGTAATAGTTGTTCAGTCAATATCGTTAGGTATAGTCGAATACTTCGGCAAGAGTCAATTGATTCTCTGGTTTAATGCCTGGAATACACATGTCGCACCTTCGGTAAGACAAGGGCCGAAGTGCTAATATTAAAATTTAGCACTTCGGCCCTTGTCTTACCGAAGGTGCGATGTCATGCTCAGTAGCACAAAAAAATGCTAATTTCGAGCAGATCCCGGTGCACACAAGCATGCTTTTTAGTAGAATTGTAATTTACTTAAACTATATAGATAATTATAATATCTATTCCGTGACTTAACCCTATCCACGTTTTATTTTTTTGCATCAGCAGCATGTGAACCTTTGTTCATAATGTTGCACTGATCATTGGATTAGTGCAACATTCTGAACAAGTGATATTGATCAAAGCTTTAGGAAACGTAACATGTATCGTTTTTAAACAGCACACCAAAGATGCTGCTTAGTCTAAACTTGGTCGAGGGAATCTATTATTGGTCCACAGAGCTCTCACGCTAAGCAAATCTAACCAATTGCAAATTGTCTTGTTATTGTCCATCGAGAAAATATGAGAAATCAAGATGTGTTCGTTTTCACTAATACCCTAGAGGAGTTTCTCTGATTTCTCATACAGCTAAATGACGAGTTGCGTACATTTCACTTTCATTGTCATTCAATAGTCGGGGTTTCATATCAATGGACCTACTCGCAGGCTTATAACTTGAAACAACGGCTTATTAATCGATTCGCATGAATTTACTCGCCCAAAACTGGCGAATCGTGGACAACTCGCACGAAGTTAATTTATTTGTGGGCGAGTCGACAACTCCAGAAATATGTATTAGGTAACTGGCACATTTTGAATTTTGAATGTTGTTGTGCAATGAAGTTATGAAAAATGTACGTTTTATAATATTTAATTATTATCACTGATGTGCGCTAGTGTCCTTTTTTCTATACTTTATTGCATACAATAAAATATTACAGATGAATCAATTCGTGCGTGAGAGTAAATGAAACAAGTGAGAAAATGGTACCTCGAAACAAAAGAATTTTTAATTTGAATGATCACGTTTACCTAATTAATGTGAGGTAAGTGCTACCAGCCGGTAAATTCTGTAAAAACGTCACCGTGGAGTCTTAAGTAAAGTGAGCTGCAATTTCACCTGAGGCTAGGGATTTACAAGACTGACAGCTCACTTCACTTAAGGGAGATTTTTACAGTAATGCTATTCTGTAAAAATCTCACCGTGAAAACTTAAGTGAAATAATGACCTTGGAGTGAGCTGTTGATAGCACAGAACAGATAAAACTGTTCTGTGGTTGATAATGTCAATCCCTAGCATTCGGTGGAATGACAGCTCACTTCACCAAAATTTTCACGGTGAGATTTTTACAGAATAGCGCTACAGAATAGATCGTATGCAAAGTGCTTGACATTTATAAACACTACCAAGACAATATTTGGTAAAGAAATTCGCATAGATTTCTGTTCAGAACTTAATGCTTCCGATAACACAATCTTTCCGCAATTTAAACGACGATAAAAGTCTTAGATGCAGTTTCAAGTGCAAACAAACCGTAATTATTTTGAAAATGTATTTACTTTATAACCCACATTTCACCAGTTACGTTTAAGTTCCATGTCATAGGGTGGCGAACCTAATGCCATCAACCGGGAAACCAGACTGTACTGCTACTGAGAAATCCCTAATGTACAAAACCCAATAACAATTTGCCCGACCTAGAACCAGGACCTCAGGCTCAGCAGCCGGTCAATTCTGTAAAAATCTCACCGTGATAAGTTAGGTGAAGTGAGCTTAGAGTGAGTTGTCAATAGTGTCGATCCCTAGCATTAATTGGAATGACAGCTCACTCCACGCTCACTTCACCTAAGTATTCACGGTGAGATGGTTACAGAATCGCACTGCTGTAGCGTTTGCGACTACTAGACCAACGAGACCAATGGTGTTATAGGTACAGACACAGGCACATCAAGCTACTACAATCTGTTAATAGATTTTCAACTTTATTGCTGAAGTTTTAAGGTTCAACATTGATTGGGAAAATTTTACAGTTTGGGTTAGCTTGACCTGCTGGCGTCTGTACATCTCTGCCTATCCCTTCGGACTTAACAGGCATGATGTTATATTATATTAAAACGTATTAAAACTGTTTGACTTCTTTAGTATCAATAAAATGTCGCAAAAATATTCTGCAATATGTATAAAATTACTGACAAAGACTGCGAACTGGTATCGTTGCATATTATATACAATTGACAATCAAGTCTTGCATGCATTCCCGCAGTTAATTTCAAGTGCCTTTTTCGTATAAATAATAAAATAAGTGAATAACAACGTGTTCGGAGTTCACAGAATTAAGCAGTATATCACGTTTTTTCAATAGGTTTTTTTAATAATGTCACGCGAATGCGCATCCGACAACGATGAAACCATTGTGATGTGACTGCTCTGAACGAATCGATGCCAACGTGATCAAACGTTGGGAGCACAATAGACACGTTTTACAATGCGAAATATACAAGGTGGCATGACATCGACGACGACGAGCAAGCCATGCATGAATTCAGCACATGATTTTCGTCAGTATCAAAAAAATATCTGCTGTTTTATAGCAAAGTGCAATACCTACGCGGTTAAAATAGATGGAACAGCTAATTTTTAGGGTTCAGAGTCATGTACTGAATCCATGGTACTTAACAGAAGGCCAATTCTCGTAATTTAAAACGTTACAAATCTAGTCGCTGTCTCATTTCGGCAACAAAGAAATGTTAAAAACTTGTCAAAATGTAGGGATAATAAAGGTGTTTTTTGACAGAATGAGACTGAGATCAAACTGTGAACATTATTAAAATTACGAGAATTGCCCCTCTGGTTGCACGTCGATGTCCCTGCCAACCTGTAGGTACAGACGTCAGCAGGTCAAGCTACCCGAAACTGTCAACGTTTTCCAATCAACCTTGAACCTTAATGCTTTACCGATAAAGTTGAAAATCTATTAAAGAAATTTGACAGATTGTAGTAGCTTGCTGTGCTGGCGTCAGTACTATCGCCAAAACCTATATCAGCAGTGCGATTCTGTAACCATCTCACCGTGAAAACTTAGGTGAAGTGAGCGTGGAGTGCGCTGTCATTCCAACTAATGCTAAGGGATTGACACTATTGACAGCTCACTTCACTTAACTTTTCACGGTGAGGTTTTTACAGAATCGATCGGCTGATCATTTTGAAAACAAAATCCCGTGCACATGATGACCACAGTTGGGTCCGTAAGTAAAACAAAAGAGGATCCTTTTTAGGTCGACTAATAATACCTATGCGCTGCAAGCATGAAAAAGACAGACTATTATACCTGCTTGCTGGTTGTCAGTAGTTAAGTCAACACTCGCAAATAGAACAAGTTACCCACCACTCAACTGCCACCTGCGTTTGTATACACGCATGTGCAATTCAATTTTTCTATACCATACACTATACAGGTAGAGAAACTGTGGGAATGCACGGTGCACCAGGTTGGAAATCCATTGTAAAATGAAAAAAATCGGATCCGGCGTGTAAGGAGGTTATAGATTAGTGCACGTGCTATTTTTTTTTTTTTTCATCAAACATAATGCGACCTTTTTGTTAGATAAATATGGCGCTTTGCCAGGTGATGAACTGATGGCCGTGGGATCCGCCATTTTGTATGCATTTTCTTTAACAACGGCCTGTATGGATGTGTGAAAAAGTGATCATGTGAAAAGTAAGCTAAGCGTAGGTTGGATGTGCGAATCTTGACGATAAGTCCATGTGGTCGATAAGCTAATGATAATTTGTGTTATTTTATTGATAATTCGAAATTATGTCACGGCTTTCGTGTTGCGATAAAAATAATGAAGAAAGCAAGGACGGATGTTCTAAGAAATACTTAAGTATTAAAGATTTTTTTCGATTTCAATGCTCGCATATGCGATGAAAATAATACAGGACGACAGGCTCTAGTTCTCACTAAGATCGGCAATGGATTATGGAATGACTATATACCAAATACCCATTCATATACATATTACTTACTTGAATAACTGGCTATAGTAGAAGAGAAAGAAAGTATGGATGGATTATGAATATTATGATAACATCGGTAGGAAGGAGTTCAACACTGAGATGACGGCTGTGTATCGAAGAAAAAGACGTATTTCGGCCCCGATTCAATTGGGAGAAGTACAGCAGTGCGATTCTGTAACCATCTCACTGTGAAAACTTAGGTGAAGTGAGCGTGCAGTGAGCTGTCATTCAAACTAATGCTAGGGATTGACACTATTGACAGCGCATTCTAAACTCATTTCACCTAACTTGTCACATGATCCCCAGGCTGAGGAAGTTCATCGGATGAGATGACTTTTACATACATATCCGTCTTCCCAGCATGGTTCAGAGTTACTGTCAGTGTTCCAATTCGGCAGTATTTTTATAAGAGGTGCAGGAGGTAAACGAGCATGGCGGTCAGCTGTTGGTAAGCAATCAAAGCCGCCAATATACACCTGGAAAATCAAAGGAGTCTTTTACGTACCTCCTCAATAATTTCTTGAAGGGTCTCTAATGATTCTATTAGACTAGCTGTGTTGCCCAAGGGCTTTGAATATAAACTTCTATTCATATAGGTATCTGAGTAGAATTCTAACTACGCAATTTTTGGAACATAATATCTTCAGAAGATGTTCTCATCTTTAGTGGTTCAGGCTGTGCGGTGTCCGTCTCGTAGTCAGTCGGTACATCAGATGACAAGATTAGAATGTTTTATAATTATGTAAGAATAGATATGGCTTTTTTTCTATGTTAGTGTTCATCAATTAATGTAATATCTCACCTGTCCAGCAGTATCACAGATTTCTACGCAAAGCGGCCTGTCGTCCACGTCCACCACAACTGAAACAAACAAATAAATATCATTAATATTGAACCAGATTGATGCAATTAGCAATACTAGCCAAGTTCGCTTAGCATTATAAAATAATTTATTTAAATAAATAAAATTTGGTGTAACTGTGAGAAACTAGCATATTAAACTATTTAGTAATTTAACACACATTATGCAGATATGATGAAAAAAATACCAAAAACTTCCGCATTATTTTTGCTGGCAGCATTTTTTTACTTTGTTTTGATTGCGCAACATTTTATACTTGGCAACAAAATTCAATGAACTACGTTTAAGTACTTTCAAGTTGGTTGTTTGTATGTACACAGCATTGATTGTGTAACTTAACTTTACTTGTGTCTCTTTTTTTTTTCCTTAACTATGAGTGAAGGCTTGTTATTAGCAATTTTTTTTATATTACATTCTTTATGTCATTGGTTTGTTAGTCTGTAAGCCTTCTTTAAAATATAAAAAATAATAAATAAATAATAATAAATAATATAACTAAAAAATAAAATATTTTAAATGTCAGTGCGAACACGGTTTACAACCGCGAGCCGCAAAAGCAGCTAAGTTAGGTAACCAACTTGATTCTTGTATTTTATTCTAAACAATAGAATTCTCAACTCCGTGCAAAGTGGGGCGCAAGTTTAAACTTAAGTACTTAACAAATTGATTGAAAATTATAAGTTATATCGTAGACGCTGCACTTTCTAATCGTAGATAGGTATTATGTGCTGTTAAACAATGGATTCTTGGAAATAATTACTGCGGAACTAGACAACAATTTTGATGCAATTGTTATTACATCATAATTCCAACACTGATATGAAACGTCTAGGAATAAAAGACTTATTATTCAGTATTAAGCCTACATTATGTTATATTTATTTGCCCTGCGGGGTAAAATGCGTAACACACAATGGCTTCTATTTTGACAGTTTAACGACATTCAATGCATTAATTACGTTGATGGGCAGACAAATTTTTCGAACATTACTAAGCAATGGATTAGCAATAGCCTTCAAAATGATTCAGATTGCGATTGAAAGTGTATTACGCAATTAGGCTGCCGGTACGAGGCATCCTAGCTTACAAAATACACGCAGCATAAAAAAAACTACAAAGCAGGACTAGACTAGAATAATTAAAATAAAATACAATAATGTCAACCGGTGTATGATTTCTTTTTTTCACAGTGACAACACTGAGTCGACACCCGATACGTCACGTCTCCCTCGGCCCGGATACGCGCGGTAAACAGCGAATGCCCGAACATCCTGGCTTTTGTTCAAAAACCTGTATTACCGCATTTTACCGCCATTCGCAATTACTGAGATTACTGGCCACTTCAGCCGCCATACTGTTTTGTTTTGTAGTAATATTTTGTTATTGTTTGATCATTGTGCTTTTTGTGTAATAGTTGATGAATTGTACCCTGTATGTCACAAGGCATGGGTCAATGCATAATAGGAAAAGTTGGTAGGTATAGTAAATTCCAATAAACTGCTGAATGAGCACTGTAGAATAGAATACTCTACTTCTCTCTCTCTCTCTTCAACGGAGGCTTCAACTCTTATCCACTTTTCCTATAATGCATTATCCCAGCTGTTCCTTCCTACAACTGTACTTGGGAAAGGGCTAAAATGATCGATTTGGATCTAAGTAAGCCACTTTAAAGTTGTCAAAAATTAAAAGGCCCGATTTGACATTGACAGTTCTAGTAGTTAATAAAGATCAAATTCGCAAAACACGTATTCGTTTGTATGAAACTCAAGAACACATTCTCAAATATAAAAACGGGCCTTTTATTTTTTAACAACTTTAGTCCAGCTCCAAATATCATGTAAAAAGATTTTATCCTATTACTATGATAATAGTAAGGTACAATACAATTCAATACAGAAAACTAATCTGTGTGTACAATTTAACCGCTTGCTCTTTCCATTTATAGGTAAAACCATAGAAATGTAAAAAATATAATTATATATATGGGTTAAACCGTTACCCGATAGGAATAAGTCAACCGGAGCTAAAGAGGAATATTGTACGAAGTACAACCCGACGTAACTGAATAAAAAGTTTCCAATAAAAAGGAGGTCACGAGACGGTCATAAAAAATAGAGAGAAAAAAAGGAGCTGAAATCGAGAGCGTATCAGCCAGTGAGGCAGTCAGGCTGTTTGGCCAAAGTCCAGTGCCTCGAGTGAGTCACTATGGTCGTGGTCGCGTAGCCGTGACCGTGTCTCACGATCCTTGTGTCCGTATTAGTTTAGTTATGTCACTACTTTGCTTTTACTATTTACTATTTTTATTGGTTTTAGCTAGCTTAGAGATAAAAAGGTACTTTTATCATAAGTTTTGCTTGCATTTTTAAGCCGTTATCGCGATCATTGTTATCATCATCATCGTTCAGCCGAAAGACTGCTGGCCATAGCACTGTTATCGCGAAACAGTGATCTATATTCCGGTTAATCAAATTATTAGTAAGCATTTATAACAATAAAGACCCAATTAGGAGTTCAACGTTCAACACAAGAGGTCAATCAAAGCTGCTAGGACCTGATCCATCAATTAACGTTAATTTGGAGTCAATACCAGGAGCTGTCAAGTCGAAATTTAATATGCCTTATTGCCTTATTTTATATAAGTCTTCCAAAGTTCCAATAATACAAGCATTAAGTCCTTCAGTTAGCGCGGCAGAGTTCCTGGAAGGAGTAGGGGGAAGCCTTTGCCCAGCTGTGGGACAGTATACACTAAACAAAAAAAGTACAGACGACAGCTGCACATCAAGCTACCCGAAACTGTCAATTTTTCCCAATCTACTTTGATCCTAATGTTTTAGCCATAAAGTTAAAAATCTATTAAATAAATTTGACAGATTGTAGTAACTTGACGTGCTGGCGTCTGTACTTCATAATGTCAAGTCTTTGAAATCAGAACGTCATTTTGATACAATTAACGTGGTTTAAAACGAGGAGCCTCAACAAAGGCACGTTATTTTACAAAATGAAGCAAGAAAATGTCGTGGAGTCAGCCCGTTGGAGATGCGGGACGGGAATGAATGACCTCGTGTCACAGCAGAAGAAAATAAACTAGTCTAGACAAACAAAACACTGCCTGGGGGCTGGGGCACAGTCACACGAACATGAAACAGGGCTATGAGATAAAAGATCTTGGAGCTCAGATCTTTGGCTGTATTTTGCAAAATTATCTTGCAATGTCGCATGTCAGAATTGAAATTGAGCGTTGACCTCTGTTTTAAAAGATAAAGACAAGGATTGCGATAGACTGATTAAAAGTAAAAAGAATAAGTCTGAGAAAGATATTCGGCCCAAAAGTAATAAAAGTAAAAAGTTTTAAAGTTGTATGAGATACTTGGAAGTTTAGACCAGCCAGCAGCAATAAAGAGAAACAAATTCTGAATAAGTTTATAATAAACTAAGAAGCTTATCAAGCATGAATGAGAAACCACTCAGTAGAACTTGAAACTCACATTACATCCTTTGCTTATTTTTATGAGCATTTTACATAAAAGGTATGTATAAAAGATGCAAAAAGCTATAAACATATCTTTTTAGATCTACTTTAGATATTTTGAGAGTACGCGGCGGGCATACAAATACATAGATAATCTAATTTGCGACCTTTACTTGCCATTTGCAACGGTTCGTCGACCCTGGTAACCCCGTTTAGATGGCGCCACTGTGACCTTCCCGAGGACCTAGATCAACTTGACCTATTATCGAATAAAGACGAGTACTGATGTAAGTGTGCGATAGAGTTGCCATTTCAGAAAATAAAGGCGTTTCTGTCCTTGGATTCTTGGATTATTATCTGTTTAGATACAAGATAGTGAAAAATTGTATTTGATAGGAACAGCCTTTAACAGAGAGTTGAGTTGAGAGATATATACACCTTTAATCTTCAATGAAAATAATTTCGTTACTAGACTAGCAGAGATGATTTTTTTTTAAATCAAGCAAGTCGTGTTAGACGCAAAATAAGTCTGCACACGGCCGAAATCGGAAATAATCGTTTGCTGATATTTGGACGTTTATTTCTTCGGATTCAGGTGTCAAAAGAGTGTGCTCTGTTCCGTGTTTTCCAAAGTAAATAATTGCCATCATTACGCCGAAAGTGATTACCTAAAATGTGCTGGCAGTGCATCAATTTGAAGTCAAACGTCGCGCGCAGATTTATCTTGCGCGCACTCTACGTCCGACTCCTTGAAGATACATTCAATAATAACAAGAACACATTAACTTCTTAAATAGTAGGATAATAACTACATTAAATCTCACTTAATTCGCCCTCATATCATCCTACGGACCTATGAAACCGATACAGACCACAATCATTAGCTAAAGACAAGATAGTGACAATTAAGTTCAGACCTCCGTGGTTAGGTAAATGGGCAGACCATTGCGGTTACGATCACAACAGGATGATTGCCAATGAGAGGTCGTTTAGTCACTGTACTACCACATCTATCTATACTTATAATAAATCTGTAGAAGTGAAAATTCTGTACATTGAAAATATCAAAAAAATAATTTACAGGGGGTGTTACTAGACCGACACCGAACCCAAAAATGTGATTAAAAAAATTTTTGTCTGTCTGTCTGTCTGTCGGTCTGTCTGTCTGTCTGTCTGTCTGTCTGTCTGTTTGTTCAGGCATCACGCAAAAACTACCGGTTCGATTACGATGAAACTTGGTATAATTATTCTTTAATATCCTGGGCACCACACTGGGTACTTTTTATCCCGGAAAAGTATATACAATAAAAAACAAACTTAATTTTGCGGTTCGATCCCTATACCCGATTACCACTGTCTGTACTGTACCAACCGCAAATACTAAGTTTGTCGTAGGTTGGGTCACCCGCAGTGGAGTTCATTTTTATTCCTTTTAGTTTTTAGAGTTATTTAGGTTTATTTTTATATGAGTCGTAGGTATAGATTTTAATTTTAAAGTATAGGTAGTATATTTGATAGTGTACGTAGTGACCGTAGGTTATTTTATAATACTGTTAGGTAGGATTAGTCATTCGTATAGATATTAGTTTTTAGGGATTTTGCTTATTTATTGAGTTTAGATTAGTTATCATCAGAAATAGGTTTATTTAGGTAGGTATTTAATTTTCTGTTATTGAGTTTTTTTTTTAAATTAGGTAGGTACTTAGGTAAAGATATCATATAGGTACCCTCTTAAACACCACTAATGAGACACAATTGGTTTTCTACTGTAATTAGCCACAAAGGGCCCGCGAGATAGATGGCATTCTGGGGAAGCACATACATTTTATCCTGTTAGCACGTTCCCGTGGGATAACTTCCGACATCCACGCGGGCGAAGCCGCGGGCAGAAGCTAGTATGTAATATAAATGGCTTTTATCGTCGGAAGTTGCCGGCCGGTCTATATGGAATAATGAAAGCGTGAAGCATGCTATCAAATAATCCTAGAGATACAAGGACGACATTAAAGAGGGAGGTTGTTAATAAACATGAAATTGTATTGAATAAACAAGATGGCGCTGCGCGTGAAAAGATCCTTGTACAGTCAGCAACAAAAGTCAATTAACACTGTTACTTTTACAAATCATCTAAATTGATACAAAATGATGCGATACATTGGTTTTCTCTATTTGATGTCATAGCAAAGAATTAATTATTCTTAAATATTCTATTACTATATGTTTTTTAAGAATATTTTGCTCAATATTTAAGATTTAAACAACTACTTTTGTTGCTGACCGTACCATTGTATGAGCACGAACAGAAATACTATAATTGGTCGGAAAATTACCGATTCTGCTTTTTTCGGTTCATCTTTACGTTGATTCCGAATTCATCTGTTCATGGAGGTTATTATAATTTATTTACTTCGGTAATTTCGAATTTATATCTGACCGGTAATAGAGTAGGTTGAGTAGAGAGAGATTTTCTTCAACTCGACATGCATTGCCATGCCAAGCATCTTATTCGGTTTTAACATTTTCGTCTGGTGTTTTCTTTGCGATCTTTCTAGCATCAAAAACATGTTTGGAACACTATTCTAGTAAGTATACCTAGAGTCTGTTCAAACTTATGTTTCAAATTAATATCAACTTGATTTTCATGGTAATTAAGTAGATTTCAAAGTGACTAGCACTATTGAAAAAAATATAAAAATGTTTGAAGTTGCAGCGTAAACTGAAATTTATTTATTTAACTATTTATGTACACTCATATTTAAACATACAAGAAAAACCAGAACAGAAAAAATAGGTACAGAGGTGATGCTTATTTCATAAGAAATCTCCTCCAACATACCTGCGATATTGTGTAGGAATTATTAAAGTTATTTTTCCATAAACTCATATTTGTTTACATTTTTGGCAAATAAATCGCGAATGCAGATTAGTGCCGCATGCCGCCGTTCTTCTTCGTCTTATCGAATAGTTTTGACCAGAATAAAGCCACGTCCATAGAGTTATCATTGGCCTCGCAAAGGTTTTTCACATAGTGCAGGTGTGGGTTTCACAGAAAGCACGACAGGAGGTGAGGCAACGTTTGGGATGTATTTCTAAAGTCAGCGTTATATTGAACGTATCATCAAATCTCGCTTAATCTCACTCTCATATTTATAATTTGATTTTACTTCAGCGATCAGCTCTTTGAGCCCCTAGTCCCGACAATCTTTGCTAACATTCATACTCGGTCAATTTTAGTGTGCCATTAAATTAGGTCCGGATTTACGACGTCTCGTGGTTTTTATAGTCGGTCGGATTTTACGAGTGTGCACGCAATGATGGCGCGAACCGTACTTATAAAAATGTTGCCATTTTACAAAATGTTTGACACCTATTATAGAAGTGTCATCGGCCTGAATTAGCTACGAGTACATCTGATTAGTGTCTGCCTGTGAATAAGTTAACGTATAGTACGTGCCACTTCTGGACAGTTCAAAAGGCTAGGCAGATATAGTACATATACATAAGTCTGTAACATGATCAAGAGCTCCATTTTTTCAGAGAAGGTGAAATGATGAAGGTTAAATGAAAATATCACGACTTTGCACATAATGAGCCATTGTCGTATTGAATGACATTATCGGCTGCAAGTGTATAGCTGTTTTGTGATGTATTGAAATTATAACTTAAATAAAAATATCATAAAACTTGTATTCCTTGAAGGGGTATGCTTATGCGGGTGAAACCTCGGGGCGCAGCTAGTAATAAATATTTTAATAATTAACTGAAAAGCTGGTAAGTACTTAATTAAAATTGCATGTTGCAAGCGATATTAAAATAATTATGAAGTTAAATTATGGTTTCATTACAAAAGAGTATTTATTTAATGTTTTCATCGATTTCAAATTAATTGGGCGTAAATAAGCACCGACATTAATTAATGTGTAAATCGCATGCACTATCCATGCAGTTTATAAACTCTACTGTGTAATGTTAATTACTTTGCATAGATACTATTATATAATATACTTTGCATAGATACTACTATACAAGTTCTTCTAACTGAACAGACAGCTGTGCTGCTGGGGAATTTGTTGCGCCACTTCTTCCCAGTTATAGTACAAGTGGTGAGGGGGGCGCGGTTTGGGGGGACTGTTTGATGAAATTTTGACATTCGAAAAGTGCTAATTCTCAGCCTAATTTGAATAAACGATTTTGCACAAAATTTTACAAACTATTACACTTGCGTGCAAGATTATCTACTTGCCTCTTTTACGGCATTTACGAACTCCGGTGTTTCTTTAGCAATGAATCAAAACACTGACCTTTTCTCACCTCTCAATTTATTCTTGTCTAAACAAGGCCTCATCTGTACTCACTCTCAAGAGTTTTCATAATAACTAAATTGATACAGTTGACACGATACGATAAATGTCTGTATAGCCCAGTATTTATGTCATATAAACATGAGTGTAATTATTACATGTTTCTATCAGATAGGTGACCCGGCGAACTTTGAATTGAAATCAGTCAATGCGTTCTGGAGATATCATCAAAAAAGCCGTTCCAAACAAAATGTATAAGAAAAGGAATTATCTTTATTATTTTTTTTTTCCAGGGCCATCCAAAAGCGCAGTGGGTTGACGATATCGTCAAAGTCGCGGGAAACACCTGGATGAGAGACGCACAGAAAAGGGAAGTATGACAGAATACCCGGCAGTGGGTGATTTCGGGCAGAAATGATGATGATGATGATGATTTCTTCATTTGATTTCCTTAATGTTTTATTCTATACGTAGTTATTCTGCTATTCGGGGCTGAGACAAATCAAACAAACCATAGAGCATATAAAAATCGGTCCAGCCGTTCTTGAGTTATAAATGGTATAACTAACCCGCACCCTAATTGCGTAACACACAATCAATCGTAATCTGAATCATTTTGAAGCAAATTGCTAATCCATTGCTTCATAAGTTCGAAAAATTTGTCTGCTCAACACGTAAATAACGCAATGAATGTTGTTGAACTGTCAAAATGAAACCGATTCCGACTGATCGTGTGCTACGCAATTAGGGTGCCGACTTTGTTTTATTTCTATAGATTTTCAATTGCGAGAACATGAATGATATAAATAGTTACGTCTGGATGCGGCTGATTGACATCATAGGAAGTTTCTAAAATGTTTATGTGATCTCCTGGTTTTATAACCTCGTTTTGGTCGCCATAAAAAGAAATAAGGGCACCGCACGCCGCAGTAATGGATGAGTATACGGATATACCTACTTACTTCCTACTTTTGAAGTAGTTTTAATGTCTCAACTAAAATTTATTGTAAGTAAGTAAGTACCTACATAATCCTACTAATATTATAAACGCGAAACTTTGTGATGGATGGATATTTGCTACTCTTTCACGCAAAAACTACTGAACGGATTTGGATAAAATTTGGCACACATCTATACTAATATTATAAAGAGGAAAACTTTGTTTGTTTGTTTGTAATGAATAGGCTCAAAAACTACTGGACCGATTTAAAGAATTCTTTCACCATTGGAAAGCTACATTATCTACGAGTAACATAGGGTAAATTTTATTTTGGAAAAAAATAGGGTTCCGTAAGATATTTGGGTTTTTCTGACACAAGGTGTAAAAAATCAACCAGAAAAGTTATTTTGTATCTTTATGGGTTATTTTGATTTCCTTTTGAGATACGCAATCCTGTCACAAATCCGAAATCTACGCGGACGAAGTCGCGGGCAGAAGCTAGTAGTTTATAACCAGGGATACTTTTATCCCGATATTCCTGCGGGATAGAAACTTATGCAGGTGAAACCGCGGGCGCTGCTAATTATTCATATTTTATGTCAAAAATATTATTATGCCTGTTTTTGAGCCAAGCAAAGACATACAAATTATACAGGCTAGTCCATTTTTTAATTCCTTCACTTAGAAGAATATTTTGACAGAACACTACTAAGCAAGTTAATTTTGTTATTTGTTAAAATAGAATTGAAATACTGCAATACTTAAGTAACAAATATCAACTTACTTATTCAGACAAGAGCACAAGAAAAATATTGACATAAGCAACCATTCCTTATCACTCACGTGACATTCACACATGATATTTAATTTTCTGACATTCCAGATAGTGTTTCAATAAAACAATGATATAATAAGGTGCAGTAAGTAGTTCTACCCTTGATCAAGAATGCAACAGCTTATGTAGGCCACTAGGCCATCGTGTGTACTGTGTATGTACACAACAATGGCCCATTTCTCAGTGCTTTTCACCTTTAGGAAAAAAAAAAAAAAATAACATTGACATTATGATTTTTTTTTGCGTTTTCTTGACATGTATGATGTATGAAAGGTTGACCTTCCTGCATTAACATGTATTAAGTAGTGGTAACAGCAATTTATCAATGTTTCCATGTACTTATGTAAGATAGATACAGACATGAAACTCAGTCTTTATCCATGTAACTAACACACACTGCCAAATTCTCTAACTGTTGCAAAGATACCCTAATTGACTACCAATCACTATCAATCTCAATGTGAACCATTTTGATTATCCATTGCTTCAAATGTTCGAAAAATTTGTTTGCTCAACAACGTAAATACCGCAATGAATGTTGTTGAACTGTTAAAATGAAAGCCAATGCTGAGTGTGTTACGCAATTACCCCACCGGACACTCGACAGAGTGAAATGAAATTGTTTATTCTATAAATACGATATTGGAATCACATCTACACGACATATTAAAAAAATAAGCTAGACTGAGCCGACGCTTCCTAACTGACTACCCCTGAGAAGAAATGGCGAAACAAACTCGGGGTCAAAGTCACTTTTAAAGTCCAGACATAATCTTGGTCATGTGAGGAACATGTAGATCAGTGTCTGGAATGGTATTTTGAGGATAAAACCACACAAATTTGAAGTGGACCTGTCCAGTCAGTGCAAGCATGCAAGCAAGTAAAATATGAAGAATAATAAGGTCCAACCTCTCTTCCCTACTCAGCCTAACTTGCCAGTGAAAATAAAAACCACAGACTTAAGAAAAAACAAATACATTACAACATCTTTAATCGTGTTTCTTTGTGTTCAAGCTTGTTATTATTCCTGCAACAATAATTTATATGAATCATACCTACTATAATAAGAGGCGATCTAGTGACCTGAATACAGGACGGTTGCACTGTGATATCGATCGCTACGGAGAATTATAGCCATATTCTAGCACATTCATCAATATTGCGGGGCGGATCGAGCTGCTCAACTGGCAGCAGTTATTTTTTTGCAATTTTCTGGCATCTATCAAGTTAATTGCCTATATTAACTGAGTTTCTCTGGATAGTTATTACGTTCTTGTGGCTAAGTTATAACAGCCGCACGGGTCGATCGATCAGGTTAAGCTACGCTTGCCGCGGTTGGTCCGTGGATGGGTGACCATCTTTACATACCAAGGCCCCGCGTGCCTCGGAAAGCACGTTAAGCCGTTGATCTCGGCTGTCATTTGTGGATCTTTAACAGTCGTTACGGGTCGCCAGAAGCCCGAAAGTCTGACAACCAGTCTTACCAAGGGGTTTCGTATTACTCAGTAAAGTGGGTTGTGAAGGTCAGATAGGCAGTCGCTTCATGTAAAATACTGGTACTCAACTGCATCCGGTTAGACTGGAAGCCGAACCCAACATAGTTAGGAAAAGGCTAAACAGATGATGATTCTTGAAAAAGTAGACGACTTGCAGCATACGTTGGATGAATGACAAATGAAGAATAAAGAATAATCATAAACGAAGGTCCCAGAGAAAAAAAAAACAGAATTTGGCCATTGAAGACGCTACAACAGTTGTTAGATTACTCATCATAATACATATGAATCATAGAAGCAAACCGACATGAAAACAAAAACCAATAATTTTATTGTTTTTTAACCCCCGACCAAAACAGAGGGGTGTTCTAAGTTTAACGTGTGTATCGTGACGGCACGGTTGGCGCAGTGGTTAAGCGATTGACTGCTGCGCTGCGTGTCGCGGGTTCGATTCCCGCACGGAACAAATATTTGTATGACCTACATGTATTTGTTCCGAGTCTGGGTGTTTTTCTATCTATAATATGTATGTATTTACAAAAAAAAAAACTTATATAAGTAAGTAGTTTATCAGCCATCTTGTTACCATAACACAAGCATTAGGTTGCTTAGCTTGGGACTAGATGGCGCTGTGTGAAATGTCCAGGGATATTATATTATTATCTGTGTGCTCTCTGCGCCATCGTATCTCCCAAACGGATGAACCGATTTTGATTTAAAAAATTGTTTGAAATGTGTCTTGATCGAGAGTGTCCTTAGCAAGAAAATCGGTTCAGCCGTCTGAAGATTATCAGCAATAATCAAATAATCCTCAAAAAGTAATAGTAAATAAAGTAAGTAAAAGTAGTCCCAAAAAATAGGAAACGGAAAATTTACTCGTTTGTTGATACAATAATAATATAATATAAATTGTAGCTTGATAAGATAGCAGATTGATTTCAAGGAAAGTGAAAACAAACAATGTTTTATCTTACACAGGTACTCTCTTTGCACATAGTATTTAGACAATAGGTATTAAAGTGCAATAGAAAAATCTAGAAGACTACAAAGGGTAAGAAAACACGACAAGACTAGGTCAGTGTTCAACCATAAATACAAAAACCTTTTAGAATATCTAGGCTATTTTTACAAAGACAGACTCACGAGTAAGTGCAATGCCAAAATGATCATTATCAGCTTATTTACATAATATTTATTGTTTTAGTATATACAAGACACTGCCCACGACTTCGGTCGTGTGACATTAATACCTTCTGATTTTCTTTCTTTTCTTTTTCTAAAGTTACTCCTTATAACTCAGCTATCTGCCAGTGAAAGTCCCGTCAAAATCGATACAGCCGTTTCGGAGATTAGCCAGAACAAACAGACATTAAAAAAAAAGTGTGTTAACAGAAATTAAAAAAAAAAGTTTTTATCCTTTCATATGCATTTAGTAAAAAGCTATTATTTTGACATTATAAACAGTTTAAGGGCCTTACTCTCGTTTAGTACCGTAATACGGTCACTTTATGAAGAATATTTCTCATTAACGGCTTGATTAAAAGATCTGTAAAAAATATATGTTTGCTATAGATTCATGAACAACATTTCTGTAGAAGGATTTTTTCGTATGGCTAATACTTTTGCCTTAAAAAAATATTTACCAACACGCTATTTTTTTCTGAAATTCGATATTACTTCTAAACGGCTTTGATGTTTGGAAATATTTTTACACTGAAAAATCGATGGTTAGAGGTACTACAGATTTGTCTTAGCTTATGTAAATCAATTAACATTTGCAAAGGAAATGTCCCCACTTTGAGATCGAGCTTCAGAGGGGCTCTGCGCGGGCGCGGGCGGCAGTCGTGCGTTAGCATTGGGACGGGATGGCTGTGTCGCTCGCTGCTACGCTCCGGCTATCGACCGACTATGCGCGTCTGTCTGTTGTAGTGCAAATATTTACGAACGAATTGTATCAGTGTGCGTTTATTGACTAGCTCGCTGCAGATGGCCCATTTCTATTGTGCGCGTGGACGCTTACGAATACTTACGATAGTAAAATACAAGTAGTCATATCTAAACTAATATTAAAATGAGAAAAGATTGGATTTGATCAAAATAAAAGTCCAAGATGGCGGCTGCGAAAATTTTCAAGTTTTTCATCATGGGTGTCGTTTTCATATTTTTCGAGGGTGACAAAACCGATAGTGAGGTCAAAATAAAAATCCAAAATGGCGGCTGCAAAAATTTTCAAATATTTCATCATGGGTGTCGTTTTCATACTTTTCGAGGGTGATAAAGCCGATAGTGAGGTCAAAATAAAAATCCAATATGGCGGCTGCAAAAATTTTCAAATATTTCATCATGGGTATCGTTTTCATACTTTTCGAGGGTGATAAAGCCGATAGTGAGGTCAAAATAAAAATCCAAAATGGCGGCTGCAAAAATTTTCAAATATTTCATCATGGGTGTCGTTTTCATGCTTTTCGGGAGTGATAAAGCCGCTAGTGAGGTCAAAATAAAAATCTAAAATGGCGGCTGCGAAAATTTTCAAATATTTTATCATGGGTGTCGTTTTCATGCTTTTCGGGGGTGATAAAGCCGCTAGTGAGGTCAAAATAAAAATCCAAAATGGCGGCTGCGAAAATTTTCAAATTTTTCATTATGGGTGTCGTTTTTATGCTTTTTGGGGGTGATAAAGCCGATAGTGAGGTCAAAATAAAAATCCAATATGCCGGCTGCAAAAATTTTCAAATATTTCATCATGGGTGTCGTTTTCATGCTTTTCGGGGGTGATAAAGCCGCTAGTGAGGTCAAAATAAAAATCTAAAATGGCGGCTGCGAAAATTTTCAAATATTTCATCATGGGTGTCGTTTTCATGCTTTTCGGGGGTGATAAAGCCGCTAGTGAGGTCAAAATAAAAATCCAAAATGGCGGCTGCGAAAATTTTCAAATTTTTCATCATGGGTGTCGTTTTTATGCTTTTCGAGGGTGATAAAGCCGATAGTGAGGTCAAAATAAAAATCCAAAATGGCGGCTGCAAAAATTTTCAAATATTTCATCATGGGTGTCGTTTTCATGCTTTTCGGGAGTGATAAAGCCGCTAGTGAGGTCAAAATAAAAATCTAAAATGGCGGCTGCGAAAATTTTCAAATATTTTATCATGGGTGTCGTTTTCATGCTTTTCGGGGGTGATAAAGCCGCTAGTGAGGTCAAAATAAAAATCCAAAATGGCGGCTGCGAAAATTTTCAAATTTTTCATTATGGGTGTCGTTTTTATGCTTTTTGGGGGTGATAAAGCCGATAGTGAGGTCAAAATAAAAATCCAATATGCCGGCTGCAAAAATTTTCAAATATTTCATCATGGGTGTCGTTTTCATGCTTTTCGGGGGTGATAAAGCCGCTAGTGAGGTCAAAATAAAAATCTAAAATGGCGGCTGCGAAAATTTTCAAATATTTCATCATGGGTGTCGTTTTCATGCTTTTCGGGGGTGATAAAGCCGCTAGTGAGGTCAAAATAAAAATCCAAAATGGCGGCTGCGAAAATTTTCAAATTTTTCATCATGGGTGTCGTTTTTATGCTTTTCGGGGGTGATAAAGCCGCTAGTGAGGTCAAAATGAAAATCTAAGATGGCAGGTGCGAAAATTTTCAGAATTTTCGTCATGGGTGTCGTTTTCATGCTTTTCGGGGGTGATAAAGCCGCTAGTGAGGTCAAAATGAAAATCTAAGATGGCGGGTGCGAAAATTTTCAGAATTTTCGTCATGGGTGTCGTTTTCATACTTTTCGAGGGTGATCAAGCCGATTGTGAGGTCAAAATAAAAATCCAAAATGGCGGCTGCGAAAATTTTCAAACTTTTCGTCAGTGATGTCGTTTTCATGCTTTTCGGGGGTGATAAAGCCGATAGTGAGGTCAAAATAAAAATCGAAAATGGTGGTTGCGAAAATTTTCAAATTTTTCATCATGGGTGTCGTTTTCATGCTTTTCGGGGTTGATAAAGCCGATAGTGAGGTCAAAATAAAAATTCAAAATGGCGGCTGCAAAAATTTTCAAATATTTCATCATGGGTGTCGTTTTCCCACTTTTCGAGGGCGATAAAGCCGATAGTGAGGTCAAAATAAAAATCCAAAATGGCGGCTACAACAATTTTCAGGTGTTTCATCATGGGTGTCGTTTTCATGGTTTTTGAGGCTGCTGAAGCCAATAGTGAGGTCAAAATGAAAATCTAAGATGGCGGGTGCGAAAATTTTCAAAATTTTCGTCATGGGTGTCAATTTCGTGGTTTTCGAGGCTGCTGAAGCCAATAGTGAGGTCAAAATTAAAATCTAAGATGGCGGGTGCGAAAATTTTCAAAATTTTCGTCATGGGTGTCATTTTCGTGGTTTTCGAGGCTGCTGAAGCCAATAGTGAGGTCAAAATGAAAATCTAAGATGGCGGGTGCGAAAATTTTCAAAATTTTCGTCACGGGTGTCATTTTCGTGGTTTTCGAGGGTGCTGGAGCCGATTATAAAGTCAAAATGAAAATCTAAAATGGCGGCTGCAAAAATTTTCAAATTTTTCATCATGGGTGTCGTTTTCATGGTTTTCGAGGGTGCTGGAGCCAATAGTGAGGTCAAAATGAAAATCTAAAATAGCGGCTGCAAAAATTTTCAAATTTTTCATCATGGGTGTCGTTTTCATGGTATTTGAGGCTGCTGAAGCCAATAGTGAGGTCAAAATGAAAATCTAAGATGGCGGGTGCGAAAATTTTCAAAATTTTCGTCATGGGTGTCATTTTCGTGGTTTTCGAGGCTGCTGAAGCCAATAGTGAGGTCAAAATGAAAATCTAAGATGGCGGGTGCGAAAATTTTCAAAATTTTCGTCACCGGTGTCATTTTCGTGGTTTTCGAGGGTGCTGGAGCCGATTATAAAGTCAAAATGAAAATCCAGGATGGCGGCTGCAAAACTTTTCAAAATATTCGTCATGGGTGTCGTTTTCGTGGTTTTCGAGGGTGCTGGAGCCAATAGTGAGGTCAAAATGAAAATCTAAGATGGCAGGTGCGAAAATTTTCAGAATTTTCGTCATGGGTGTCGTTTTTATGCTTTTCGGGGGTGTTAAAGCCGCTAGTGAGGTCAAAATAAAAATCCAAAATGACGGTTGCGAAAATTTTCAAATTTTTCATCATGGGTGTCGTTTTCATGGTTTTTGAGGCTGCTGAAGCCAATAGTGAGGTCAAAATGAAAATCTAAGATGGCGGGTGCGAAAATTTTCAGGTGTTTTATCATGGGTGTCATTTTCATAGTTTTCGAGGGTACTACAGCCGATAGTGAGCTCACAATTTTTTTTTTTAATCATACATAAGGAACTTCGAATAACCTAAGTTATTCCGATCAAACTAAAATTTACTAATTATTACTTGATTTTAGGTACACGATACTTATTTGACAATAATATATTTAGTGTGATGAGTTGCCAAATAAACAATGTTATTTATCACGAGACCGCATGAGTGAGTGAGTGAGTGAGTGACAGATAGATTGCAAAAACAATATCCTATACGGTTAAGACACAAGAAATGCGTTTCCGTGAATACTGTATCATTGTGTATTAAAATTCAATTGATTTAATACAGATAACTTATTATTGAAAGATTATCTATTTATCCAGTTCTTTATTTAGATATTTAAGAAGGAAAATTAGTTTTATATGTAACCAACACCTCAAATGATGACTGAATAATTAGTTACAACTAAAACTAGATTTTTGAAGCCGCCATTTTGGATTTTTATTTTGACCTCACTATTGGCTTTATCACTGGAAAACCACGAAAACGACACTTATGAAGCAAAATTCCAAATTTATTGCAGCCGCCATTTTAGATTTTCATTTTGACTTTATAATCGGCTCCAGCACCCTCGAAAACCACGAAAATGACACCCGTGACGAAAATTTTGAAAATTTTCGCACCCGCCATCTTAGATTTTCATTTTGACATCACTATTGGCTTCAGCAGCCTCGAAAACCACGAAAATGACACCCATGACGAAAATTTTGAAAATTTTCGCACCCGCCATCTTAGATTTTCATTTCGACCTCACTATTGGCTTCAGCAGCCTCGAAAACCACGAAAATGACACCCATGACGAAAATTTTGAAAATTTTCGCACCCGCCATCTTAGATTTTCATTTTGACCTCACTATTGGCTTCAGCAGCCTCAAAAACCATGAAAACGACACCCATGATGAAAAATTTGAAAATTTTTGCAGCCGCTATTTTAGATTTTCATTTTGACCTCACTATTGGCTCCAGCACCCTCGAAAACCATGAAAACGACACCCATGATGAAAAATTTGAAAATTTTTGCAGCCGCCATTTTAGATTTTCATTTTGACCTCACTATTGGCTCCAGCACCCTCGAAAACCACGAAAACGACACCCATGACGAATATTTTGAAAAGTTTTGCAGCCGCCATCTTGGATTTTCATTTTGACTTTATAATCGGCTCCAGCACCCTCGAAAACCACGAAAACGACACCCATGACGAATATTTTGAAAAGTTTTGCAGCCGCCATCTTGGATTTTCATTTGGACTTTATTATAATCGGCTCCAGCAGCCTCGAAAACCACGAAAATGACACCCATGACGAAAATTTTGAAAAGTTTTGTAGCCGCCATCCTGGATTTTCATTTTGACTTTATAATCGGCTCCAGCACCCTCGAAAACCACGAAAATGACACCCATGACGAGGTTTATCTACTAAACGGCCGTAGGTAATTATTTCAAGGTCACTGCCGAAACTATAACATCGTTCGATTGGCTACGGAACCCTAAAATGCTATTTAGGTACAGTGCTAGTTAGGTAGGTTTATTACTGATTTATAATAATTCAAATTGGTGAAACAGGATCACATTTTTTATAAAATCTCATTTTTATGTACATAATAAATAAGTACTAAGTTTTTAAGTACTTAATAAATCCTCCTACCTACAGTATGCAAATAAAATGTTATTCGATTCCTAAGAAAAGTTTTACCCCCGCAGGAACTAAGTTCTGATTTTAAATAAAATCGAAATTTCTAAATGAAAAATGCTTAAAATATACGTAACATACGTATCAATCTATACAAAATATATCAGACTTGCAACCGCAATTCCCTTCTGGAATCGTTGGCAAAAATAGCGACCTGCGGGCGGCATGTCTGTGCCTCTGCATACTCTTTGATCGTCGTTTTAGTTCAGCGCGCCACCGCGCGCGTTTTACGTTTTCGGGAGTAGAGCGTTTAGCTCCGCCCACATGCACAAGGTCAGCGAGCCCTATATACACCTTAATTAAATTTTATTGTTGTAGGTATAGAAGTTATTGGAGTGACACTTTTAAGTTGTAGTAATGAACTGTCAAGTCAAACACGATTGACAGCCTATCCACGTTCATTCAGCTTTTTAAGGCTGAATGCAAAGAACGTGTTTTGCCTTTATTGAAAAGTAAATAAAAGTAAAAACGCTCTATACCTATTCAGGAATATAAACATTTCTTTAATAATTTATAATAAATGAAGGTAGATTTATTGCTGATTTTGATCGATTCGTTAACAACATAGCTAGCTGTCAAACGAAAAAAAAAACTTTATGCACTTTGTAAGTAGTTAGACACCTACATAACTAAATGGTGTGCTGTGTAGGTAGGTATCGAATATTTAACAATAATGATATTCAATAACCTATTACCTATACTGATTGCGTTAATGAGGATCATTTTGTAAATTGCAACCTTTACGAAATAAATACTTAGTAGTATCCGATAGTCAATAAACTTTCATGCCTATAGGCTAAAGTGAATAATTGCAATATTTACAAGGTCCATCTACATCCGCCAACTTATTCCTGATATAATTTATTCACAAAATGATACGTGCATGATTCTGACAAGCAACTAGCAGGCTGCTTCTCCACATATGGTCAGATAGTCCAGCAACCATCACGAACGGTTGATCTTTGCAATGGCAAAGATTCCAAAAAATGTTGTTGTGTAAAGTTGAGATAATCTAATGGGTAAAGTAAAATAATTACTGGATAAACAGACGTTATTATCATCGTTTTGTCCTTGTCGAAACTTGTTTTGGGGTTGATGCAGAAATCATAAAATAATTATTATAATATTGTACTGTAATAATTATGTAAATCTTTACATAGCTATTGTATATTTTGTTTGTGCAGAGTGAACATTTGTTCCTTCTTTCTTTATCTATTAGTCGTCTCCTCATTCCTATCATTCTTACCATATTATTATCATCTCCAATCTCCATTCACCGCAACAAGAATATGTCATACTTTCATTCTCAGATTACAACTTTTCTTTTTTATTAAATGCAATAAAATTGCAGCCAGTGACAAGTGACAATAACCATTTCTGACCAGCCAGTGCGAACCGAACATGAAAAAATTTTTGACGCATCTATGACTTATTCCCTAATTGCAAAATGACGTTTTAATAAGTCACTCATTAATTGGTTCGATGCCACAGATACCGGACGTGTTAAGTAAGGCAACGACGACTTTTTTCCTCAATTAGCGTTAAATAAACTCAAAGACATGAGTGCTGTCCCTCGTTAATACCATTGCCGTTTTTAACTGTAAGTACTTATTATGTGTTAAGTACTTTTATTCTGTTTTTTTATTATTATATGTATAGCTGTGTGCCTTGTTTTTATGCTTTTGTTTGCCAATAATGGCCCCAGTTTTTAGTCATTTATCGAAATCTGTTTTCAATTACAGCATAATCATGTTTTGTCAGTGTGTAATCACAACAATAGTGTTTATACAAAAATAAGAATCGAAAAAATGAATCTATACTAATAATAAAGTTATTTGAACGCTAGCGCGTTCAAATAACTAGAACTACTAGTGATATTTAAAAATATCTTTTTTACATTTCATGGCCCAATTCTTGAGGAAGGCCAAGACAACAACAACACACAACAACGCTCAACGGGTTATTTAACATCATTCTAGGATCCGCAGGAGCCAACCAAAAAGAAGAAATGACTTTTCTTTTCTTCTTTTTGATCGGCTCCTACGGGTTTACATAGCTATTGGCGCTGATTCCCTTGTTCACAAACTAATTCAGTGCATCATTTTCTTTCGAAAAGGACAGAAGATAAATACTAGTTTAGTCCTGTCAAATTAGTCAGCGCCTGACGTAAATTGACGTATTTTTAGTAGGTAGCCATGTTTTTAATCACGTCTAAACTGTCTATGGAGTATCTTGATTTGACAGGACTAAAGTGATATTTATCTTCTGTTCTTTTCTTAATGAAATAGAAAGAAAAAGATGCACTGAACTTACATTTAGTTTAGTTTGTGAACAAGGGAATCGGCGCCATTGTATATTTTGTTTGGCATCACGCTAAGACCCGCACCCTAATTGCGTAACACACGATCAATCGTAATCTGAATCATTTTGAAGCAAATTGCTAATCCATTGTTTCATAAGTTCGAAAAATTTGTCTGCTCAACACGTAAATAACGCAATGAATGTTGTTGAACTTTCAAAATGAAACCGATCAGATTGATTGTGTGTTACGCAATTAGGGTGCGGTAGGAGCCGAACAAAAAGAAGAAAAGTCAGAAAGAGCGCTAAGCGAAAATGAAGTAGGTAAGTAATAGCACGGGCAGGCGATGCGATGCGACGAGATGGGTCGGGGAACATGAAAATTCACGCGGACAAAGTCGCGGGAAGAATGAAAGTATACAATTCAAATTGCATTCACCAAGAATTGCAGTAAAGTATATCGTATCAGATATCGTAAAAGATCGTAAAAGAAAGTGAAAAAGTAAATTAGAGCAAACTCAACAATAAACCCTATTTTCAAGAACACAGCATGACTGTGTTCTTGAGGCTACAATTTGCGTTATTCGTGGGGTATCAAAGTGCTCGACGTGTAGCAATAAGTCAGGTAAGTACCGCCTACAATGCGTTCCATGTATGGCATAAAATAAAGCTGAGTTACTTCCACCGCGTTTCACGGAGCGTGGTGCAAGAGTTAGAAAATGAGAACTGCATAACAAAAAAAAATATTGCAGCATCGTACACGTGATAGAAGTGTAACTTATTAAAAAATACAGAAGAGAGATTTAGTGTGAGAGACAGGTAGAGAGAGTTACATCTTTCTTCTCTCTCATGTAACGTGACGCGTCCTTGTAATTTCACTCTGAATTGTCGTCCAATTAGCAAATCGCCGCCTAAGAAGTTTCACTCACAAATATCAAGAGTAAGATTATATGTATAGTAACATTCATGATCTGCCTAACCTTTGGGGTCGGCTTCCAGTCTAACCGAATGCAGCTGAGTACCAGTATTTTACATGGAGCGACTGCCTATATGACCTCCAAAACTCAGTTACTGGGTATTTGGGTAATACGAAACCCCTTGGTAAGACTGGTTGTCAGACTTTCGGGCTTCTGACGACCCTTAACGTCTGTCAAAGATACACGAATGACAGCTGGGACCAACGGCTTGACGTGCTTTCCGAGCCACGGAGAGGTCTTGGTATTTAATGATGGTCACCCATCCACGGACCAACCGCGGCAAGATCGACCCATGCGGCTGTTATTACTTAGCCACAAGCCCCTCATGTATAGTAACGTCACTTATGGAATATGTCGATAAAGGTCGGAAACATTAGTTAACAGCTTTAGTGGAAAATTTGAAATGGCACAGAGAATTTGAGAAGGTGATTTAAAAACTAGACCTTTTGTTTCTCTCAAAAGCAAATGTTTACAAAAAAAAACCTCGCACTGTGCTAGAACAAGCCAACAATTTTATTAATCAAATCGCTACATCTCATAACACCCGCCTGACCCAGCGTCGCCGTCTCCCCACATCCGCGGGGTACTCATTTGTGTCCATATCTGTTCCACACATCCTAGCGAGCGAATTAAATAATCTTATATCTGAGCTAACTCTACCAAACATGGCTATGAGGTATGTAAGACTTTATTCTCTATAATTATATAAGGGTAAATTGCTTACCTTTAAACGCGACCACATACGGTGTATTTATGTGGTCTGACTATTATAAATTCTAGGTTTTTGTCTTGTTTATTGATGACTAATTCGAGTGGATTCGTGCAGCGGTTATAGGCAGATACCACCTGTCATGATGAATAGGTGGCGTAACAGAGAACAAAGTTATTATCTAAACATACAATGAGTAGTGAATAGTCTTCGAAGTGTTGTAAACAATCTCCGAGGTAGAAGCCAGTCAACTACTAATGAAAATATCATTATGTCGTCGATGTAGATGAGACACTACTGCGAGTAATAATGGATAATTTAAAGAATGATAACTAATTTCATATGTATGTTACAAACTTGAGAATAAATGGATGATTTGGCAAAATAGTAAGTGAACACTGCGATGATATCTGATCAAAAATATGTAATGGAAGAAAACAAAAATGTTGAGTACAAAGTTTGGGATTGAAAGTTGGATGATGAGGATGAGCTATATTTCAAAATAAAAACAGACAATACGACACGACTAGATTCCGCCAGGGTCGAGACTAAATTTTATAAACCTACTGATGTTCCTTTGCCTCACAACTACTACGCAACTTCAACTAACATAATGTTTATTCTGCATACACCTATAAACCCCTCTAGTTAATAATAAAACACAGCTGCAATCACCATAATTTTAATGATTAAACGTTTACACGCCAATTATAACCATAAAACAGCCTCGTTGACTCAAAAAGTATCACACTTGATAACCGGATTGATGTAATGGTAGAAATTTACATAGAGCGACAAGTCCAAGATCATAATATGGCGGAAGATATGGCGCCAACTTATAAATAGTTTTCAATAAAGTGCCGCCATTAGGTGCAGTGAGTAATCTCACTGGAAATAATTGACTCGTCCTTGCTGACAAATTAGTTCAGTGCGTTTATCTTTATCTCTGTCTTTCTTTATCTTTTGAAGGGAAGGGAAGATTGCGAACTTGGAAGCAATAACATAAAGGTAAAAACACAACGGCTTTGTTTGTTGAAATATGGTTGAAATCTTTGAAATAATCTAGTCATGGCCCTTTGAAGCACAGCTGGTAGTGCTACAGTCCTGTTGTAGTACCTATACCTTCGTCCAGGTTGATGATTTTATAGTTTTTGTAGTAAGCAATGCTCCAGAAAATGTAATTCTTTCCGTCTCAACTACAACAAAAGATAAATCAGACATTCCGCCTTTAGCAGAAGTTTTAGTTCTTAATCACCTATATGACGAATAAACACGATGAATCATCTACTGTACCTTGAATACTTTACCTTTTTTGCTTCTATTATCTCGTTGAGTGATGTATCGTCCAAATAGATTGAAAATAACTGATAGCGGTAACAATTTTAGTTTTCCGTGAAAATATCTATATTTAGAAAGTTATACCTACCCATGAGAGATTAAACTGAATCAATCAATCCTAAATCGGCCAGATTTTTGACTTTGGAATTATTTGGACAATCGTTTGCGTTCAACACGTTAAAAAATTCAAAAAAATCGCTTTCAATTTCTTCGAAAAACTGAAAACGGCAGTCCTTGAAACTGTCTTTCTCCAAATCTACACATATACTTCTCCGCACAAAACATAACATTTATTTAGGGCTAAATTTCATTGAATGAAACGATATTTTATCATATAAGGACAGGTCATTGAGGAGTTCTATCACGTTCCTTCAATATACGCAAACTAACCCTATAAGGGCACCGGCAGATTCACTGCTTCGGATGAATACTAATGTCCGTGACAAAAACGTTAATGTGCCCTTCGTCTGTTATAAGACGGAATCGTTAATTAGAAACTAAACAATGTGTTCGGTGATTCAATTTCGTTTCTTTATTGATTCTTCAGCCTTTGTTTTGTACTTATAATAGCAATTCATTTTGTCAGTTTGCATAATGTTTGTTGCGCAATTTGGTGTTCACAAAAGTCTTCTTGAACACTTGATCACCTAAATGAATATTTCTGGACTGTCAAAATCATATTGGTTCCTTAGCGGTTGTTTGTGTTATACAAAAGTGTAGACTACTGCTTATTGACTATTGTTATTGCTATATCTATTGGAGGTTGTATATGTGTTATTACTATTACACAAAGTCTAGATTCTTATATCTAAATCCGAAATGAGCAAATCTTACAATATACTGTACTCTTAGGTACTAGTAACTCCGTTTTATTACAAAATAACTATACTTGGATGTGTCTTTTGTTAAGAGTAGGGCGAGTGCTTCCTTGGACACTGGCCAGTTAGGCGTGAGAGTTGCTTCTCTGCCAGTTGTATATGCTGCAATGCTCATCTCAACTTCAACAGCTCATATAAATTACTTGTAAGCAAGCATACAGTGAAACGTTAGATAGATCGACGAAATTGGAATCACCCATCACTGGAGGATCCTTCCTTTTCAATGATCATCACATGTCGTACCTCCACCTTCTAACCGATGTTCTTGTGAGCCCGCGTTGTGATAACCTATCAAATAACTATGAATTTGGAAGTTACTGCTGGTTAAGACCCAAAATGCTAATGCAAGCCTTGGCTTGTTCTGTTGTGCTTGGCTTGGAACGAAATCAACAATAACGCTACAATTTGACGACTTACAAAATCATTTACAGTTCTTAATAAAAGTACTAACAACACAAAAGCCAGCACACACGATTGGCCTTAAAATTTCTCTCTCTCATTTACGTACCAATTGGCTTACAGTCTCGTAATCCACAAACCGGTCGCACCGGTGAAAAGTTCAGTTGTCCCGCATTCATTCTGCACCCGATTCGATCATTCGTCACGATGAGAATGTGAATTACACGTAATTACACCCTTTACGGAAATATATGACATTGTTCTTGGATAAAAACATGATAAACAGCAAAATTGTTAACATAATGGTTCTTTTAAAATTGCGCTAACTGCGCATGCAGTTTGAGTTTTCCAAAACCTTATTAACATTTCAAAAGCAGTTGTCCGTTTGTATCATTCACGGTAGATTTGCTTTAATAAGGACACAGTTTTAAGACCGACCGTTTAAAACTGTCATCTTTATTATACAATAACACAAGGATTAAAATGGGTTGGGCTTGGGGTTCCGAGATATCGATTGTCGTTTGGAGACATTCTTTAAAAGTTTAGTCATCCATCAACCCTTTATAATTATGATCTTGTTTTTGGTAATACGATAGCAATTCATGCTACCGGAGATTGGATGGTTCATATTCCGTTTCAATAAAGTGTGACTATCGGTTCATGGGCTTATGGAAAAACGTTTATCTTCTTTTTGTGTACAGACGCCAGCACGTCAAGTTACCCGAAACTGTCAAATTTTCCCAATCAACCTTGAACCTAATGCTTTAGCGGTAAAGTTGAAAATCTATTAAAGAAATTTGGCAGATTGTAGTAGCTTGATGTGCTGGCGTCTGTACACACGACGACACATCAAGCTATAATTTCCAGTTTTGCTGAACTCGCATTGTATAGGTTTTTCGTACAAGCAGAAGTCAGTTTATGCAGCGGGATGATTGCGTTACACTATCATCAGTAGCAATGGCTTTCATTTTGACGGTTCAACAATATTCATTGCGTTATTTACGTGTTGAGCAGACAAATTTTTCGAACTTATGAAGCAGTGGATTAGCAATTTGCTTCAAAATGATTCAGATAATAATAATAATAATAATAATAAAAGTTTATTGACCATAAGTTTAGGTTACAGTACACCGGTAATACATATTTACATAGTATAGGGCACACTCACGTTCAACTACACTAAGTTAGAACTTATCTATAACAAGTAGCAAGGGGATTAGAAGAAGAGTTAAATTATAATAATGCTATCACAAGTAAAGCAATGGTTCACATACTTGATAAAATTTATAAATGCCCAATGACGGTATACAGAGAAAAGTTCTTTACCTCCCGCGCTAGTCAAGGACTGTGTTACGGCAAGGTAAGATGCTCGCTCATGGAATAATAGTCATAATGTACCTAAACACGTTAAGACACTTTTACCAATTACATATGTTTTGCTGTGAATCATATACGTCGATAACGAGTTCGTAAACAAGTAGTATATGCAAAGAAATCAGACAATGCAACTACTAACGTTATTTCAATATAAACAAAGCGTTTTCACAATAACAATATTTGCTCAGAATTTGTAATAAGACAAACGTGTTAAAAATAGAATAAAATAATAAAAAATGTGTTTCTAAAACTAAAATAATAAAATAAAAGTAAGAACATGACAGAAGTTATAGTAATTTTTATAACTTAAAAAGTAATTATCTCTATTCCATCCCAAGCTCCACGGCAAACACCCGCTGCATCAGTCTCATCAGTGGCTATAAATATCCATATATGTATATAAGTATGTATATAAGACCAATACATTGGGCACCAACTCACGAAGCCCGAGATACTACAAAACAACATTCAGTCACAAAACTATCTTTATAGATTCCAATTGATTGTGTGTTACGCAATTAGGGTGCAGGTTTCTGTTTAGCTTGATGTGTTGCTGTGCGTATCCATAGTGCATTGAAAGAATTAATCACCTTGAGTACCAAAGATAATAGAGTCCGTTTATTCAGAGAGTTCTAGTATGCATCCTTCATGAAACCAAATAGGGTACTGTAGGGTAGGCACCACTGAATAATCTTGTTTTATGAGAGTCTATGAGAGATTATTTCGTACTGGAAAATTCCAAAAGGTATCTTATTTCATTCAATCAGGCCAGGCGTGCTAAAATAACCTTAAAATAATGCCTATCTAATAAAATAACCTTCAACGACATACTCGTAGTAATTTGATGCTATTATTTTAGTTCGCGCGCATAACTGGAATATTTTTTTAGCGTTATTTCTTATCAGATAACTACTCATACATAATACAGATCATTATCAGATCAGGCGACTGAGTTGACTGCTCGAGTGTTTATCTTGGTTTATTAAGCCGATACGAAAATTCGCAGCAATTGATAAACACGTAAAATGACGGAGCAAACATACGATGCATTCAAATAGGGTCTGATAAGCATTTATGAAATTTATACGTAAGTAATTAAGTATACGAAATAATCAGTGAACTTCTTTACTAACTTTACGATACAACGGCGGATATTTGTAATTGACCACTTTCCTCGTCACCCAATCTACAGAAATCCTTGTAGGTACCTAATAGGTGTACTAGAAGTCAAGAACACTATAACTATTGAGTTCAGATGAGGGTGAGAACTTAGTTTGAAATTTAGATTCAGCTAGGTAATTGCGTAATAGACTATCATTAGCAATGATAAATAAATGATAAATGATTTTATTTTGTGAGTAGGTTTGAGTACACACGGCTACACATCAAGCTATGCAAAACCAGTATTGGCTGACCGTTCATTGTGAGAAAATATCATACAAAGTGAGGCCAAGACAAACTGGTTTTGTATAGCTTGACGTGTAGCCGTGTGTACAAACACTTTTACATGTCAATCATATTTTAAAACTAGATGAGGTCGGCGTTTCCTATCTGACAATGGCTTTCATTTTGACAGTTCAACAACATCCACTGCGTTATTTACGTTGTCGAGCAGACAAATTTTTCGAACATATGAAGCAATGCATTAGCAATATCCTTCAAAATGTGTCAGATTGAGATTGAATAGAGTGACACTGATAAGCAATTAGGGTGCTGGCTTGAAAATCGTTCCATAATTCGGGCTTTATTGCCTGACAATTTACACATTTGACTGGTCTGGATGACAATCGTAACGTTTTGGACGATCAATACCTAAGAGGCTAAGACCAACTCTATTCTGCAAGCGTTTCGGCCCTGTACGTGCGAAAAGGTGCTTTCTCTTATTGCTAGCAAAAAAAAAGTATGAATGAAATAAAAGCCAAGCCAATGAAGTGATGGCCTGAAACACAGGTTTGAATTAAACCTAGTTCGGGTGGGTGTCGCTACCTATCACTCGAATTCCGAACTATCATTACAACTTGCACCTGTATTTTAGTTGTAGTTTATTTTTAGGCACTATAAATGTGTATGGGAAATTTTCCACTCTTGGATAAATGTACACCTTTTGTAATCGTTTTTATTAAATAAATTATTATTATTATAAAAGGAATTAAATAAATGAAAATGAGAAAGGAGCGTACCTACCTATGTAAGTACTTCAGTGGTAACACTTCGACGAAAATCGCCCTTACTGCTACGACATTAATCATAATCATAATCATTTATTTATTCGTAAACATAGGTAGTAATTATATACAAGATCTTAAAAATTAGGTAGTGCGCTATGTTTTGTCAATTGACATACAAATTATTAAGAAAAGAAATATATTATACAATTAAAATATAAACTCATCACATTATTATTATGCAAGCAATTAAAATTAAGGACCTGTCAGTGTCAAATTCTTACATACATATTATTATATGCGGTTGACTGTTTCATTATTGAATATCTACGATCATTCCAAATACCGCCATACAGGAATCAGTCCAGTAATCAATGTAATTATCATCATCATCACCAGCCTATAGCAGTCCACTGCTGAACATAGGCCTCTCCTATTGCACGCCATTCCCAGCCATCCTGCGAAGATCGTCGCTCAAGAGAGAGTCCAGTAATAAGAAGTCTATTTCCAAAACTGTGTGAACCTTGGAAGATCCAATTCAGAAGTTTTGATACTTTACACCGTGTCGTGTAAATGATAAAGATCTAAGTACTATCAGTAGATTATACCCAACCCATAATCACGAACAAAAGACGACGGTTAGCCGCGCCCGCCATTATAGCGCAAAAAATGACAACAACCTCAAATCATACAATTTTGAAATCACCCAGCTGGAACAACTTCATATTTGTTTACAAGCCAACACTAAAACTACAAAAGCGTAAAACTAACTAGCTAACGTAAAAAGTTATGCCTATTAATATATCTTGTTACGATTTTCTTTTGTTGCCGCCATTTTGGAACCTAACAAAACCTAACAAAAACTTCTTGGCGCCAACTCCCGTTGGCGCCAAGAAGTTTTTGTTAGGTTATTTTTATGACCAAATCAGCAACGGTTGCTTCGGGTAATGAGTAATGATTCAAATAAAGAAGGTGAACTTATGCGTGTGAGTTAATTTTGTTGAAACTTAACTTTGAATGATTTTGTTCGCGTTATTTACGGAGCTACTTGCTAATATTTTTATGGGCTTTAGAAGATTATCGTGTTGCTCGTCTCTGTCGAGTTTCCTTTGTTTTACAGGCAGGGTTTATATTTTATTCTGTGAGGATTTGCAGCCTCCCTTGCTTTAGACGTTAACAAAATTAACTTTTAATAATATGATGAGCAAGGGGATCTGCCAGGCAACTAGTTTTAAGAGTCCATATGTTGCAGTTTTGGTGATATTGGGCGATCTGGATATCGATACCTATAAGACTTAGGAGTTTGCTATTTGGACACATTAATCTTGGACTTATAATCTTTAAATCTGTTGAAGCGAAAACACGATTGGATAAAAAATTCTCGATAAAAAAAATAAACGAAAACTCCTCGTTTTGCACTTATTTTCAGTTAGATCTCTGAAACCTTATGGAATTTAGTGATGATTTTTAACCTAATAGATAGGTAATAATATTATCTCAAATCGTGACGTTTTTTTTTTTAATTTTTCTACTCGTTCTTCTCGTAATTAGTAATTAAGTGATTTGGCGCTTGCGTCATTTTATTCTAAGCGAGCGCACTCTCTTCCTGTCTCTTGTTTTGCACGCGGTAGTAATAGCGCTATCCTTTTCGATTCGTTCAATCAGTCTGCTGCGGCGTCTGATGCAGGACGAACCTATGTTTGGCGACATTACAGAGAAAGGACTATTTTCGTCATTTTTATTTTGTTTTGTGGTAGGCATTACCTGTAAAAAGAAGTTAAAACCTTTTAATAACCGTATAATAAATTATTATCATTATTTAGTGTATGGTGTAAAGTAAATAAAGATGGGCAAAAAGAAAACTCTCGGAAAAAGAAAACAATTAAAACGTCTGAGGGAACAACTCCGTATTCTGAACGAAAGAAAAAAAAAGTAAGTATAGTATTCTTTTATTTACGTAGCTACATACTTAGATATTTCGAATATGTCTAGGGACGAACACGAAGGTTCATTTCGCGAACCAATTTTCGAGTTTCAACCTTGTTGCTACGAGATAAAGCTCATGTCTAGTGACACGTCACCCTGCTGTTGGCTGTTGATAAAGTTCGTTTTATGAGTCGCAAAATACACTTTGTAATTATAATTACCTATTGTTATTTTTGTATAGACCTAAGTAGGAACCTATAAAGGATCAATCGGGGTATTACGACAGGTAGTTTCTAATACCCACGATACGGGGAATAAGTAGGTACCTACCTACTAATGTGGGGTCAGGAACAGGTACCTACCTATTTGAATGTTGTGAGTTAGGTACCTATGTTATTTTATTATAAATATTTGCAGAAAACCATTCATTGAGCTTGAGAATGTGACGAATAAAATCGCGCCTACGGAGCATGAACTACACGAAGCCGGACCGGCGCCGGCGGCGGCGCGCGTACAGGGGCGAGCGGTGGCGGCGGCGGAACCCGCGTCGTGGCCGTTGGCGGCGACGGCGTCTGGGCATTTGGAAGTTTTGGAACAGGGAAAGGGGGACTCGCCGCTATCGATTGACGATACGGACAAGTAAGTGCATAAATAAATACACAATATAAAATAATGTAAATTTCCGTTAGTAATTTTTTTTACCTGTCTCGTTGGTCTAGCGGTCGCAAGCGCTACTGCTGAGCGAGCTGAGGTCCTGGGTTCGATTACCGGGTCGGGCAAAATGGTATTGGGTCAAAATAATTTATTATTTATTGAAACTGATGAAATTGTTTTAAGAAAAAAAAATATCGTTTAAAAAAAAAAAAAAAAATGAAAAGTGTTTATTCACATAACTAATTTTAACATATACATATTACCTCCGCCAAACTGCAAAGCAGTTTGTTGGCAGATGTAGCTCCTTTTTTCCGAAATGGCTTTCTCTTTTTTAGGGTTCCGTAGTCAACAAGGAACCCTTATAGTTTCGCCATGTCCGTCTGTCCGTCCACAACTTAGCTCAGACACTTAGTACTAGGCAAATATAATTTGGCATGGATATAGGTACATTATTATCACGCCGACAAAGAGGTAAAATAAAATCTTAAAAAAAAAAAATTAGGCTACCTCCTCTACAAAGTAGGGATGTTTTTTTTCTCGTCTACCCCATGGCGTGGAGTATTTTTGGATAGTTCTTTCAAAAATATAGCGGGATTGTGAAAATAATTTTTCGATTCAGGGATCCGTTTATGAAATATTTGTTAGTCAAAATTTACGAGTAATAGTTGACAAACTTACATTTGCAGTTGCAATGTATGGGAGAACATGATTATCAACTACAATGTTAAGTTTGTTCTTGGGATAAATTCATTCCAACTACGGAACCCTTCATTGTGCGTGGTCCGACACGCACTTGTTTAATATTTTTTGAAATTATGCATCTATTCCATTTCATTCTGTATAAGTTTCGGTATTCCCGGGAATTTCCGAGACCGTGACAAGTCTTGAAAATCTAGTCCCAGAGCTTGGGATTGGAAGCCCAATACTAAGGTTAATTTTTGTTCGGTTACTTCGTAAGCAAAGCCGGGCCCAAATGTTATTATTCAAAAAGTCTTATTGTTTCAGCAAAGACAAAAAAATACCAACTCATCAAATCCAAAACGACGACGCGGGCGACGTGAATGACGATGTTGACCTCGAAGACTTGGTTTATGAGAATCAAAGGTAAGTAATAGTTAATTAATGCATAGATAATATTGTACTCGTAATGTCACTGACATCTGTCACCCGCACCATGTTACAGCGCTAACAGTGTAGGTAAAGTGGCATATTATATGAAAGGGCGTTGGCCATGGGAAAGCATCGGAGCTATTAAAAAATATACTATTATTTCAGAATATTCATGCATTACCTACTATTGTTGTCTGCTTTATATTTTTGTAATAAAATGCATTAATCTTGTAGGTTTCCAGACGAAGAGGACATGTCAGATAGAAATCATGTAGAAATCAATGAAGAATCAGACGAAAGAAGAATCATAGATCTTAAGTATTTTCTAAAAGAATTAAAAACCATTTCTAGCCACTCAACAGCCTTCGGTTGCGGTATAAATAATTTGGAGTTGATAGGGGAGAAAAGGTTAGGCTTGATTTCAAAATTAAAATTCAAATGCAATATGTGTAATGTTGAACTTAGTACAGATACGTCCAAACCTAGTCCAAGCGACAATTTGAATGTAAATACTGCCGTAGTAACAAGTGCTACTATTACAGGTGTGGGATACACACAATTGCAAGAAATATTTACGTCAATAAATGTTCCGTTTATGACAGAGGCTTTTTATAAGAAAATTGATAACAGAGTTAGTGAAGAATGGGAAAAGTTAGCCACAATTGAGATGGAAGCTGCGGCTGCTCGTGAGAAGCAAAGTGCACTGGACGAAGGCAGAGTTAATTCTGATGGAATCCCCGTCATAGACGTGATCGTTGATGGTTGCTGGGCCAAGAGGACCTACAAGAAAAATTATTCCTCATTATCAGGCGCTGCTGCAATCATAGGTAAAAAGTTTGGGGAAGTGCTATATCTCGGCGTAAAAAATAAATATTGTTGCATATGTGTACGCGCCCAGAATAAACAAACTACACCATCAGAGCACATGTGTTTTAAAAATTACACAGGTTCGTCCACCAACATGGAATCGGAAATATTAGTGGAAGGGTTCAAACAATCTTTGCACATGTATGGTCTAATTTACGGCAAAATGGTTGCTGATGGAGACGCTTCCACTTATTCTAAAATTTTAGAAGCCCGCCCATATTCTAACTACACTGTTGAAAAGATAGAGTGTAGAAACCATTTATTACGAAACCTGTGTAATAAATTACAAGCGCTTACCAAAGACACTAAATATAAACTGCAGCATAGAAAGTATTTGAATACACAAAGAATCCTGGCAATCAGAAAAGTCATTTGTTCTTCGATAAAACACCTGAAGAAAACAAGTGATTCCCGCTCAAAACAAATAAACGATCTTTATGTAGCAATTTCCAATTCATACAATCATGCTTTCGGTTGTCATACGAATTGCCAGGATTTTTATTGCGAAAGCAAAAAAACGAGTGAAAATGTCACTCTCAAACTTAAAGATACGACGTTAGAAAATCAAATCAAGTTTATAGTCGGTTCTATTGCAGCCAATGCACGCAGTCTTATTGAAGACGTGGACAGCAATCGTTGTGAACAGTTTAACGCCATAATTGCAAAGTGTATCGGTGGCAAACGCATAAACTTTTGTCTTCGGCGTTCATATCAGACCAGATGCGCTACGGCAGTCGTATCATTTAATACAAAAAGACCTTTGTATAAGCTCCAAAAATCTATTCTGGGTGTGAGCCCAATGTCAAAGTCTAAACACCTGGAATTGCGAAAACTAAAAAGTAATAGTTTCAAGCCTAAATTGCGACCCAGAAAGCTTGTTTTTCAACAGAAAGAGAAAAGGACTGAAGATGAAAATTACGGTCAAAATTGTATGAAGCCTGATTTGCATCTAGAAGATTTAGAAAGAATGAAAAAAACATTTTTAACAAATTTGGAGAAATCTGACGAAGAAAGAAACAACATTGAAAGGGAAACAGTCCTCCAAAGTGATTGTAGTAAATGGATGGAAATGCGAAGGAATTTGTTAACAGCTTCCAATTTCGGCAAAATCATAAACAAGAGGAGCACGACGTCAGGTAGTATAGTTAAAAGTTTACTGTATCAAAAAGATCTCTCTGGTGTTACCTCCATCAACCATGGTAAAATTAATGAAAAAATTGCCTTGAGTCAACTGGAGCAGCAAGAAAATATTAAAATTAGGCCCTGTGGCCGATTCATCGATAAAAATCATCCATTTTTAGGAGCAACTCCTGACGGAATGATAGATGAAAATAGAATTGTAGAAATAAAATGTCCAGTATCGGCCTACAGAACTAATTTGGAAGATGCTGTGAAAAACAGGAAAATTACTTTCTGGAAGTATGATAATGGCCAACTGTTGATCAATAAAAAACACCATTGGTATTTCCAAGTGCAAGGACAGTTAAATATTACAGGAAGAAGAGAGTGTCTATTTGCCGTGTGGACTAGTCCAAATGAACAGATGAAAACAGAAATAATACAATGCGACCAAAAACTGTGGAACGATCATATGGTTCCCAAACTGAAGACATTTTACTTGGAATCTTTACTGCCGGAATTGTTAGATCCGCGAAAAACACGCAATATGCCTTTAAGAAAAATAAGCCCTCCGATCATAAGCATAGAAAAAACCAAGAAAAGAAAACAAAATCAAAATTCTCATTTATCCAAGGTCCCAAAAACGCAGGTAACAACCGACAGTAACGACATGACAGTTAAACAACAATGTAAGCAATCCATTGTTGATTTCAATAATATGTAAAATTGACGCAATGGTGTTGATAGTTTTCCTTTGAACTTCGTTATACAGGAAGATTTTTTCATCACCATCCAAATTTTTAGATGGTGTTCTACCCATGAATATGAACAACTTTCACTATAGGACCAACTCTGAAATCACGAAAAAACAAGGGACACCCGGATGGAACGAACTTCAAAGAGAGAGAGAGAGAGACGTCCCATAGTGAAAGTTGTTCATATTCATAGGTAGAAAGAACACTGTAAAAATTTGGATGGTGATACAAAATCTTCCTGTAACATAACGAAGTTCAAAGGAAAACTATCACAGCTAAGTAGGCTTTACAAGTTTACGAGTAATAGTCAACCAACTTACATTTGCAGTTGCAATGTATGGGAGAACATGATTTTCAACTACAATTTTAAGTTTGTTTTTGGGGTAAATTCATTCTAACTACGGAACCCTTCATGTGCGTGGTCCGACACGCACTTGGCCGGTTTTTTTATTTATAAGGAAACATTTGTTTTAGGTACATAGTTATGTTATGAGAGAGTTTATTTTTGTTTAGGGAACATTACTTTTTACACTAAAAAAAAAACAGCTGTTGCCTACATTTGTGTTCGTGTAACTCGTCAAAATGTACGAAACAGCTGATTTTTTTCGCGTTTTTAGGTTAGGACCCATAGTAAAAGTTGTTCATAATGATGAGTACAATGATTTCTTATGAGGTTGCTAATGTTTTTCCTATAACCCTGTGTAAGGTACCTACCTAGTACCTACCTACGAATGTTACGGTCGCGTAATTTGTTGAAACCTTTGTCTTTTATTTTTTTATGTGATTTTTAACCGACTTCCAAAAAGGAGGTAGTTATATGTTCGACTTTATGTATGTTTTTTTTTGTTTGTTCTTGTAATCGTATTATACTCGTATATTCTGAATATATATATTAAATTGTTTAATAAATAAACATTGATGCATATTTACATATTATAACATTATTTTTATTTCATACTAACCTTATAGGTTTGTAGGTACCTATTCAATCTATAAATTGAATAGGTACCTACGCGAAGACTGAATGACGGATCAGTCTAGATACAGTCTAGAGTCCACGAAAAAAAACGGGTCTCTAAATTTCGAAAATCGAGTCTCGGGATGGAAGCCCTAGTACCTGTTTACCTACTATATTGGTGGTATGTCATAGACCTACAAACAGGTCTATGAACGGAGCTTCCAATATGTACCTATATGTATAAATACCGACAATGAGCTCGTTTGATTATCAGCTATCTTATGCTTTATCGCACAGCCGTCGTACCTTGGAAATACTTCAGTGAAATTGAACTTTATTTGAATGACATAATTTTTTACGAATACATTTTGATTGCCATACGAATCAAGTTCATATTCACGAAACGGCATATTCACGGCCCGTCTCCGGCACAGATCGCTGTTGATCAGCTGGGCGGCCGGGGCACCGCGCCGTTCAAACTCGAACTCGACTCACGCGCTCGTTCGCGGTTGCCGCGCCGCCGCCGCCGCTCGCGCCGCCCGCCATGCCACCGCGTATTATTGTAGAGGGGGTGCGGTCGGGCGGGGCGAGAGGTACGAAATCGCCCGCGTTGGGCTGTAGTGGCGCGCTCTTAATGAATAACTAATGCTAAGACACAAAGCGATTCTTGAGCTGTCTTCAGTGGTAGGTAGGCAAAAATGTGTCAGAAAAGCCATAATAGGTACCTACCACATTACTCAGAAGAATCTAAGCAAGCAGGTGATGATACGACATGTCAAAGGGATTTTCCCATGAAAGACAATAATTTTCCTGCTCAGTTTCGTAGTAGTCATAAAATTTGTATGGTAATAAAGCGAAAAAGGGGCATAATAAAGCAATGCACTAGCATCCAATGTCCGAACAATGGTAGGTAAGCACCTATTGGGAGCGGACGCTGGAATGCATCGCGCATGCGCCGCGTCCATAATGAAAATGAGTGCGGTACCCGTCACGCGGCCCAGGCGCTAACCGTTACCTAAAAACAAATATACTTTACCATTAAATCAAGCCAAAATCAACCTTAAACTAAAGCAATAACAAAATAATACAATTACTTGATAACTTGGTAAAACAAGCCGAGTGTAAACACCTTATACAGAGCCATACACGGCAGAGAATTATCGATCAATCGAACGATTTTTCATCGATGATCGACGCGGAAAATTATATTCATATAGATCGTTTTATTGCCAGCCATATCCTGCTTTGGAAAGTTTATGGTTTCTTGTCATTCAATGACGAATGGAGTAGCTTTTCGAGCATTAAAAAACTGTAAAAGCACAAGAACCCATCTGTCATACAGAGATCGGCGGGGCAATTGCAACAAATAAAATGGCAATTCATTGCAATGTTTTCATTTCGACATACATTGCTTCATATGTTTGAAAATTTCGTCTGCTTATTAACGTAAATAGGTAACGCAATGAACATGGCTGAACTGTCAAAATTAACGATTGCGATCGACTGCAATTTTACATGTGTTACGAAATTACCCCGTGGTTCTCTAAACGGCACTCCAGAAAGATAGTGTCATAGCTACCTATACATACTCTAAATTCCTTTACATCATCATTATTAATATTTTCACATTGTTCACTGTAAGTACCTACATAATAAACAATGGGTGACTGACACATTTTTTCTGTATTTTAATCCCTTCTTTATGCATTAATAGAAGCATGCATTATACAGGTCTTTGTCACCACCTTTGTTCGTAAAAAATTCTAACAGTTTCTCGTGGAAGTTTTTATGTAGATAAATAAATGAATCACACAGGGAAAATTCAGTGCAGTACAGCAGTGCGATTCTGTAACCATCTCACCGTGAAAACTCAGGGGAAGTGAGCGTGGAGTGAACTATCATTCCAACTAATACTAGGGATTGAGACTATTGACAGCTCATCTAAGCTCACTTCACCTAACTTTTCACGGTGAAATTTTTACAGAATCGATCGGCTGGATCGAATTTATTGGAAAAAGGAAAGGGAGGCACCTTTCCTTTTTCCACTGAATTCTGAATCCTGCACCAACATAAACTCAGGGAAATTAATTGACAAGCACAAACCCGGTTAAGCAGACGACAACCTCATAGGTAGAATTGAGAGAGGCCATTCAACAAAAAAAAAAAGTTTTCCCTTAAATTCAATCAAATCAAAACTGTCATTCTTTGTTCGTCGATGAAAATGGCTATAAAAAAAATGTTTATTTCATCAACTCATGTAAAAATAACATTGTTAAGTTTGGAGTCACCTTTTAATCAAAGATTTGCGTGTATTAGGTGGTTCCGCTCCTCCAGTTTACATTAACTATACATATTATGTGAAAGAATATAAACAATTGATAATTTTGAAAGAATGCTAAAAGTTTAAGAAAATAAAATTATGAACTATAAACACGCACCCTAATTGCGTAACACGATCAATCGTAATCTGAATCATTTTGAAGCAAATTGCTAATCCATTGCTTCATAAGTTCGAAAAAATTGTCTTCTCAACACGTAAATAACGCAATGAAACATTCATTTAACTGTCAAAATGAAACCGATTCCGATTGAATAGAATAGTATGTAACTCTTTATTATTGTACACCATACAAATTACAGAACATAAATATAATATAATTTTACAAAGGTGACACAATGGGCGGTCTTATCGCTAAGAGCGATCTTTTAAAGACAACCTTTGGATGGATTAAAATTAAGGAGAGACAAATATAGTAGGTAGTGTGTCGATTGATTGTGTGTTACGCAATTAGGATGATGGTCAACGATCAAGTTCCCTAACTATACGCACGGCTACACATCAAGCTATACCTACATAACCAGTATAAACTACACCATAATTGCGTAAAACACTATCAATTACAAATATTACAATCGAAATCATTTTGAAGGATATTGCTAATCCATTGCTTCATATGTTCGAAAAATTTGTCTGCTCAACAACGTAAATGACGCAATGAATGCTCGTGAACTGTCAATACTGGACAGTATGTTACGCAATTACCCCGCTGACTTCCGATTGTACGAAAAACTTATACAATGCGAGGTCAGCTGAAACTGGAAATTAATAGCTTGCTGTGTTGTCGTGTGTACATACAACATGTATTATTACTGTGACTATTTTTATCAAATGCATTGTAAATTTTCCCTAATGCATCACCTGCAACCTGCACCGTCAATGGCCCAGGTTCTGGACTGGTTCTGTGGGCACAGTCCTTAATAACAGCTGCTGTGCTGCTCCTACATTGTGATTGGTAACACAAGAATCTAGATGTTCAGACCTCTTTCTTGTTTTATATACAAACTTTAATTTATTACCTTATCATTCAAATTTCTATTTAAACGTATAGGAATAAAGTTAAAAATTGCAAAGCAGAATGAGGAGCTCAAAGATTTTTTTCTCGACATCTCGTAATCGTAATTCGTGTTTTTCTGCACAAAATGCGCCCGAGTCTCGTAGTAGTAGGTAATACGATTTTGTTTTGTTTCACAAGCAGCTGATCCGTTTCAAGTTATGCCGCGGTTTTTACTGAAAATATTACAACGTAAAAAGAGCAAACTAATAATAAATACTCATGGCAAAATAATTCAAAGAAATTGCGGTTAGCAGCTTTTATAAAACGTGTCATTATAGCAATATAATTTATTTATGAACACTCAAAATGACTCATAAACGATGTACATACCTACCTAATTGCAAAGACTCGGCGCTTTGGACCTGTCATCGACCATTCATATTTCGGTCTGCACTTCTGCAGCCGCTTTTCTAAAGCGAAATAATTTAACAATTAATCGTTTGACTTTCTTTGACCTGAAAACACTGAATCAATGTTTATTGTTGAATACGATGTGTGCTTTGAAGTTATAAAGGCTTGATGAACTTTTGAATGTTGTTGAATGGGGACATCCAAAGAAAATTGCAAAATTATGGCAGTAAGTGCAGGCACGTGCAGTATTTGATCTTCGGAAACGTAAATCAGTCAAACTTGTGTACATTATTTATCATCAGACACTCACACGTTTGCTTTTGCCAGAAACTACCCTGAGTGTTCCAGAAAGATCCTCCTAGCTACCTTCATTAATTTCATTGAAATCTATACCAATAAATAAAATTGAAGTGTCTGTTTGTTATGTCGAAATAGCAGCTTTTTACTAGATGCATATGACAGTATTACTTATAACAAAAAAACATTTTTTAACATTTTTGTCAGCCTGTCTGTTTGTTCCGGACTTCCGGCTAATTTCCGAAATGGCTGGACCGATTTTGACGGAACTCCCACCGGCAGATAACTGTTGTTATAAGGAGTACCTTAAGCTACTTGTATTTTAGAAAAAGAAAGAAAATCAAAAGGTTTAGTCGCGTGTCATTACCTATAATAGTCTAGTCTAGTATAGGTAATGTCACGCGAACAAAGACATGGACAGCATCTAGTATTAAAATAAACCAAACCGAATCAAATGCTAACTAATCAACTCACTCAACCAGCTCTACAAGAAGGAAGAACCATAACATCAATCAAGAAAACCTATTTTAGGCCAAAGCTCCAAATACCACCAACGAATTTCTTAGAACTTTAAAAACGCTCCATAAATTATTTCCTCTTCATGCGGGCATAGCTTTGCTGTGTACAGATGCTTATCAACCGTAGAAAGTCGGACTAAATATTCCTTCTGACGGTTATAACCTTGTAGAAATATAAAGTAACGCCAGTGACAGAAAAACTGAGAAGTCTGTTAGTCGTGGTATGGCGTATGACGCAGAGGAATGAGAAGCATGTGTCAATAATAGTGTTAAGAATGAAAAGATACAAACCAAGGAAAAGAGAGCTTACGATTACGAGTTCAATGAAGATGAAACGGTTAGGAAGGAAGTGATTTCTTCGATATTGGCTGATAGAGACATTCTATCAGCTCTTACACCAAAAAAATACGTACGCACGGCTGCACATCAAGCTGTATAAGTAATCAGTATAAGCTGACTTCTGATTGTACGAAAAATCTATACAATGCGAGGCCAGCTAAAACTGGAAAGGTATACTGATAGGTACTGGTGGTAACTGGAAGGTAGGCTTGACGTGTCGTCGTGTGACATATGCGGAAGAAAAAAATATATACTGCACCGAATAAATTGGGATAAGGGAGAAGGATGATGCCGATGATGGCAGTTATAAACTTATAATACAATACGAAGCAGTCTACAATCAAAATACCGGCAGTTCTCGTCCAACTCGCCTCTTTACAGCGTGTTTTAGTGCATAACGAGATTTAAAAAGAGATGGTAATGTTCATTGTATGCAAACTCCAACGATCCCGAAATCGATTCAGTCTGATTGAATCTCGCGAGAGTTGCTCAATGTGTCGGAGACCGTGACATGTCAAAAAGCTGTTGAAATGTCGAAGTAGATGCAAGGATTTAGGGCTTCTGAATATGATTGTTGAAGGATAAGGATGAATTAGAATAAGCGAGAAGTGTTAGCATTATCAGCCTGTAATATTCACAGCTGGGACACAAGCCTATCTGTGAGAGGAAACCGGCCGTAATTCACCACGACACACGAGGGCCCAGTGCGGTTTGGTAGATGTCACGTCTTCGAATTTTTGGTTCTAGAACATGCCGTCGTTTCAGCACGATGTTTTTCTTTCACCGTTTAGAGAGCAGTGGTGATTAAATAATTTACACAAAGTAAAGCGCCTGACTGGATTCGAAACCACTCCCTACAATTCGCGCGGCCGTTACCACTGTGCCACCACTCCTTCGGTTGAAACTACTACTAGATGGCTGGACACGTTTTCGATCGATTATCTAAGATTCTGTAGCGTCACAAATTCTGAAATAAGGGTGTTTAGCCGTCACATAAAGTGGCCTATTGACCTAGTTAAATGCAAGCTATTTTGAAGATTTGTCCAGCCAACCTGAGTCACATTGTTAAAGACGACAAAGAAAATACCTCTTCTAGTAACCCATAGTCCCCAATACCCCTGAAGTTCAATATATGTATTTAGGAGTATTTAAGGCACAGCACAACGCAACTAAAATAGTACTTCAAATCTTCCTCAATTACAACACCAATTGTAAATGTAGCCGCGAATTCCCTTCTTATTAGATAACATGTTGACCCGGGACCCCGGTATTAAGCAATTTAACCCATTAAGCGAAGTATGCTGTTGATTGCAACAATCAACGGCCGGAATGATTGATTGACACAGCCTAGATGGAATTAGGACTCATTCCATTGATACAGACAGGTCATCAACTGTCTGTCAATGTCAACGACTGCTTGTATCATGAAGAATTAGCATAATGATTAACTGGTTTTATAAGTTAGATTGTTGCTTTGACTGCTAAGGGTGAATTTCACCAATGAAAGTGAACGCGTTCAGTCAGTACCTAGATCTAAACTGCGTTCAAGAGCTGTCAGTGTCAAAATTGTTATGATATATTGAGTTCAATTTCATTGGTGAAATCCGTACTAAGCCCCGTATTATAGAACTTCAAGCATTACTTAAAACAACTAGTTTCAACCAATCAAATGGCTCTTGTTGGCTAGTATTGAGTAATGCTTGAGTCTTGAGTGAGGTTATGTAATACGGGCCTAAGTCTGCGTCACTTAACTGAAACAAACGCCCATCATCTTTAAGACCTGTTGAAAAATCTTTCAAACTGAACATAATCAGCCTATAATGTTCCCACTGCTGGGACATAGGTGTCCTCTCGGTGAGATCCCTGGGCTGAATCCACCATGCGGGCTCATTGCGATTTGCGGGTTGCTAGATGTCACATATCTTCGAATTTTTGGTTCTAGGACATGCCGGTTTCCTTACGATGTTTACCTTCAACGTTTTTTATCGTGCGTTAGTATTGCTCCAACTGCTCAAACTGAACAGAAATGTTAAACTAAGAGAAACTTCAGCTCGTTCCTTAGAAAAATCTTCGTGAATGACCCATACACGGTCATATTCATGTAAAAGTGAATCAAGATGTGTTGGACAAACATCGAACGGTTCACATCCAGAGGTGCACATAAGCTATAACGCGGCAGTCACGATTCGACTTCGAATGTGCACGTGTTACCGAACTGGTTTGTCGAGAGTTCGAGTAACGTTCGACATCGATGCTTCTACCGAATACTGTAGAAATAATGTTTGGAAGGAAGATGTTTTGGGGTGAGTAACTTCGTGGTTTTCAAATGGATTCTGACCAGGCATAATAACAAGTGGAACTATTATTAGGATCATAGATTTATGAAAGAAGTTTTTATATTTCTATGATTTGATTCTGATTTTATATTTCTATGATTAGGACCCTGTAGCTGAAACTCTACAATCAAGTTTGTAATGCACCGAAAATTAAAAATGGGACTATGTTGTTTTATTTTCGACAACAATTACATGATTTTAATCTACTTACTGCTTTCAAGATATGTTTGCATTTCACATCTGTTCACTTTCCTTGAAAGAGATGATGACTGTTACACCATCAATGTCGGAAGTTGTGGACAAAGAAATGAGATTATTTTATACCACCCATCATCAAAAACCTGTTAACTAATCCGTGCTCACAAAACAACCAGCTTAACGAGTACTTAAGTACAAAATATACAATGTGGGTGCCTGTATGAATAGTACGCATTGCATTGGAGATAACGGTACGTAGGCAAGGCATGCCCGCATCGGAATAGTTACGCAACGGATTATGCTACAGTGATAGACTTGGTCGATCAACCGGGAAGGTCGTGAGAAATGTTGATTCATTATTCAGCGGTGCAGCGCACATTGGAACTTTGTTCGTTTGAGCGCCGCGTCACCGCGTGCTACCAAACTGATAGTTTGTAATACGGTAATCGAATAGCGTACGGCATGTATGTTTTGTAATAACAACTCGTACCTAGTGTAGGTAAAGTCAGGGAAATGAAATCAATGTAACTCTGTCTATATGTTTTCACGCCTAAACCACTGAAATTGCGATAAAATTTGGCAAGGAGATATATGTCATTCTGGAGAAGGACATAGGCTACCTACTTTTTGTTACGGTAGCAGGTCCCGTAGGATAATTTTCGACATACACGCGGGCGAAGCCGTTAGCAGAAAGCTAGTTGTCAATAAATTCAAATCAGAACTGTCAGTCTTTGACAGTTGTATTTAGTAGAGTGCTACATGGATCTTTTGGCGCCTGAATGACATTGACAGGGGGGCGCTGTTGGTACAGACGCCAGCACATCAAGCTACTACAATCTGTCAGATTTCTTTAATAGATTTTCGACTTTATTGCTAAAGTATTAGGTTCAAGGTTGATTGGGAAAATCTGACAGTTTCGGGTAGGTTGACCTGCTGGCGTCCGTGTCCACATTTGTGAAGTCGTCACAGATTTTGTATTGAATAAAACAAGATGGCGACGTTAGTTCCTATTTTGGCCACGCGCCAAAAGGACCTTGTAGGGTCATATAACACGGCCAATTGACTTCCATTTGTTTAACAATGAATTACCCTGTCCTACAGACTCTTCTTTACATTTAAACCAAAGACATTGGAAAGGAGGAAGCGACTTTTTACGAGTATATTTTCGAACACACCAAAGCAATCGAAAATGACATTGATTTTGAACTTTACATTGCGCAAACAAGCAATGTCATTGCATTGACAATTGGTTTTGTCATTTACCTACCTACTCGTGGTCAACCATTTTTCTCGTGGACATCCTGCAATTTAAAAGTGTTGGACACAAACTCGCTTTGTGTGACTGAATATTACATGAATAATATACAGATGCGTCATTCATAATAAATATGAAAGGTGCGATTTAACGATATGCCGCTGCGAATGTGATGAATTTTATTACAGAATACTATTCGCTCCTCACGTACGTATTTCCATTTACTTGCTCGCAACCGGAATGTGATGAACAGGCGGGGAATGAAAAGGTTGAGCTCCTGTAGAGCATTTTTTTTTGTGCAGTGTACTAATTATGAGACTTATTATTTTTTCGATTAGGTACGTTTTGCCAAATAACAATACATACAAATACACAACAGCTTCCGCCGGTGGTTTCGCCCGCGTGGTGCGTCTATAAAAAGTCCATGTCCCTCCTCAGGGTTCAGTAGTATCCCTTACCCAATTTCATCAAAAGCGGATCAGCCGTTTCGGAGATTAGCCAGAACAAGCAGACAGACATAAATTTAAAAAATGTTTTTAAGTTATAAATAAGTACCGTATATATTTTCATATGCATTTAGTAAAACTCTGCTATTTTTACATAACAAACTGCACCCTAATTGCGTAACACACAATCAATCGGAATCGGTTTCATTTTGACAGTTCAACAAAATTCATTGCGTTATTTACGTGTTGAGCAGACAAATTTTTCGAACTTATGAAGCAATGGATTTAGCAATATGCTTCAAAATGATTTAGATTACGATTGATCGTGTGTTACGCAATTAGGGTGCAGACCCTTCAATGTGTTAAGTATTTGTACAGATAATAAAACAAAAGACAATTCAAAAAGGTGACATAATAAATATATCCGCTATGCCGTCGTGGCCAACTGGCCAACGTTTGATCATTCATATCCGAACGTGTGATCAAAAATTAAACTGTTCACAGAAGCGAAGCATACTTTCACTCAATGGAAAATAAATGCTTAGTAATTATAACTGAGATGCGTGAAAGTAGGTAATTTAGTTGGTGTTTGTTGTCACGATAAGATTTGCGAGCCGTTATGTTTGTCTACACTGCCATTCGTAGACACTGCCGATAATTTATAGACGATGACGAATAGTCGGCCATTTGGCTATGATAAGGTACAGACGCCAGAACATCAAGCTAATCTGTCAAATTTCTTTAATAGATTTCCACTTTATTGCTACAGCATTAAGGTTCAAGGTTGATTGGGAAAATTTGACAGTTTCGGGTAGCTTGACATGCTGGCATCGTCTGTACATTCACGAGCACTATTAAGTCAACACTTGGAAACTGTCAATAGCGATTTTTGCGTGAAACAACGAAAAAAAACAATGCAATACGACACATTCCAAAAACCTATGGGTTCGAAAATACTATGTTCGTAGCGACATAAAATTTCATTAAAAAAAAAGGAGTAAATCACTTTTGAATAAAGCCAAGTGTACATACATACTTATGCTCGCGACTGTACACTTGTACACTAGTCATTACTTCTTTTGTTTTTGTGGCTTTTTCAGCAGGCGCAAGTCGTTAATTACTACTGGGAATCATTAAGTTGTATCGGTAAGCATGATTTCTCTAATAGTGTTACCAGAACAAATAAAAGATAGATAAAGTAAAAATTTACGTGGGACTGCCTCGTTGGTCTAGTGGTCGCAATTACTACTGCTGAGCGTGAAGTCCTAAGTTCGATTCTCAGGCCGGACAAAATGTCATCGGATTTCTTTATCACGAATTTCTCAGTAGCAAACCCGGAGCTTGCACCGGTCGAAGTGGCGTTGCTTGGTCCCAGCCCTACGTCCAGCAGTGGACGTCTTTCGGCTGAAATGATGATGAACCAGGAATTTGGATTTGTGCTGAGTCGATGGCAATAAAATACTCGCCCCTATTACATGGGACGTTACGACGTACAGTCACGAGCAAAAGTATGTATACACTCGGCCTTATTCAAAAGCGATTTACTCATTTATTTTTTAATGAAATTTATGTTGTTACGAACATAGCATTTCCGTGCCCATAGGTTTTTGGAATGTGTCGTATTTCAACGTTGCATTCGTTATTTCACGAAAAAATCGCAATTGAAAGTTGCCGAGTGTTGACATATTGGTGCTCGTGACTGTACCTGCCTACTATAGGTACAACTCTGCCTAACCCTTTGGGGAATATAGGATGATGTTATGTTATTATTTTAGCGCTAAAATAAAAATAAAATTAATACGCTAGAATAAAATTAATGTGAGCTCTTACACTTAATCAGTCTGAGTAATTATGCAATCAAACATAAAAGTTTTTTAATTAGGGTTCCGTACCTCAAAAGGAAAAAATAGAAGCCTTCTATGATGACTTCATTGTCCGTCTGTCAAGACTCTTTTTCTTACTAACGCGTAGAGTTATCAAGTTGAAATTAATATAAAAAATACTCAGGGCTGGGCTGCCTTGAAGCAGTGAAAAAATCAAACTTCTAAGTCAACGCAATCAAAAGATTCGGACGTTTATGTTCCGTTTATGCCGCATATTTTGACACTCGCAAGGGAATCAAAACCTATAGGGTATTTCCCGTTGACCTAGAATCATGAAATTTGGCAAGAAGCAATGTCATGTAGCATAAGTAAAGGAAAAAATTCGAAAATCGTAAATTTGTAGTTTATACCTACAAATTTGTACGGAACCCTCGGTGCGCGAGTCCGACTCGCATTTGACTGGTTTTTTTTTTTGCCTAATAGCACTTTCTCTTTTTGTTTAACGTTTATATCTTTCTGAACTACTATCTTCTATTTTACAAACAAACATGTAATAACAGCTTCATCATACAGTAATAAAAGTTACCAAAGACTGTTTTATCAGTTTTATCTCTATTACAACAGAATGCTTGCCCACTAAAACGTTTAATTACAATGTAAGCGTGGAACGGAACGCAATGCGCAGTAATTTACTAACATCATTACCGCATTCCGTTCCATTATTCGGTATTTCAACATTAGGAGCGTGATTTTTAAATAAATTATGCATTTTTGTTGAAATTATTCCTTTCTCGTTGTAAAATTACCATTTTATGAGACTTTTATTTCATAATATAATAATAAAATTATAATATAGGTATAGTAACACTGTTTCTCTTTAACCTTCTCATCGCTAGTATTATCAGCTGATAGGCAGAGTGCGGCAGTTGCGCGCCGCGCGCGCCTACCTGTATCTACTATTAAAATTATCATCATCATAATAATATCATCACGAAATTTTGAAAACACGTCTTTACAAACGTAGGGATTTCGCCGGGATCTGCACCTTAATTCCGTAACGTACTACTAATAAAAATCTGAATCAATTTGAAGGATATCCATTGCTTCATGTGTTCGAAAAATGTGTCTACTCAACAACGTAAAAATAACGCAATGAATGTTGTTGAACTGTCAAAATGCAACCCATTGCTACTGATAGCAATTATCCCGTAGGATTCTTTTAGAGTAATAAAAATTTATTCTCTAGGACTACTATCTACTATTACAGTAAAGTAGATAGTGACTCAAATTAGGTATCCCTAAGGATTATCTATATCTATCTATACTTATAATAAATCTGTAGAAGTGAAAATTCTGTACATTGAAAATATCAAAAAAATAAATGGCAGGGGGGTGGGTGGGTGGGGGGGGGGGGTGTTACTAGACCGACACCGAACCCAAATATGTGATTAAAAAAAATTTTGTCTGTCTGTCTGTCTGTCGGTCTGTCTGTCTGTCTGTCTGTTTGTTCAGGCATCACGCAAAAACTACCGGTTCGATTACGATGAAACTTGGTATAATTATTCTTTACTATCCTGGGCACCACACTGGGTACTTTTTATCCCGGAAAAGTATATACAATAAAAAACAAACTTAATTTTGCGGTTCGATCCCTATACCCGATTACCACTGTCTGTGCTGTACCAACCGCAAATACTAAGTTTGTCGTAGGTTGGGTCACCCGCAGTGGAGTTCATTTTTATTCCTTTTAGATTTTAGAGTTATTTAGGTTTATTTTTATATGAGTCGTAGGTATAGATTTTAATTTTAAAGTCTAAGTAGTATATTTGATAGTGTACGTAGTGACCGTAGGTTATTTTATAATACTGTTAGGTAGGTTTAGTCATTCGTATAGATATTAGTTTTTAGGGATTTTGCTTATTTATTGAGTTTAGATTAGTAAAGTTATCATCAGAAATAGGTTTATTTAGGAAGGTAGGTATTTAATTTTCTGTTATTGAGTTTTTTTTTTAATTAGTTAGGTACTTAGGTAAAGATATCATATAGGTACCCTCTTAATCACGACTAATGAGACACAATTGGTTTTCTATTGTAATTAGCCACAAAGGGCCCGCGACATAGATGGCATTCTGGGGAAGCACATACATTTTATCCTGTTAGCACGTTCCCGTGGGTAAATTTCCGACATCCACGCGGGCGAAGCCGCGGGCAGAAGCTAGTAGCTAAATAAATTTTAGTTTCATTCCTAGGTGCCTATCGCCGACATACAACGATTGCCATAAAACGTCTTCCTTTTCACAGACGAACCCTAACCGTATCTTTTTTCGTCGTAGCTAATAATCAAGTATTTTATGTTCGGGCCTCCAGGGTCCCACATAAAAGTTTGATGAGTCTCGCAGACGCATAGTTCCCAGGCTGCTTGTCTTACAACCAGGTCTACATTTTAATTACACACTCATCATCATCTGCCCTGCCTTTTCCCAATTATGTTGGGGACGGCTTCCAGTCTAACCGGATGCAGCTGAATTCCAGTATTTTACGTGGAACGACTGCCTATCTGACCTCCACAATCCAGTTACTGGGCAATACGACACCCCTTGGTAAGACTAGTTGTCAGACTTTCGAGCTTCTGACGACCCGTGATGACTGTCAAAGATCCACAATTGGCAGTTAAAACATATTTTTTACTTTTATTTTGTGTTTCACGAACTGTGTCCAAAATAAAGGCTCCAGGAGGCAGGCGCGACGCGACTCTAGTATAATGATTTCTATGAAAACTTCATGAAAATTGTTCTACCCGAAACGCGTCGTCGCATCGTCGCATCGCGCCTGTCTGCGGGAACCCTAAACGTTTCTTTCTTTCTAAATGAACTCGGGAAATGATCGGTAGGTAAATATTTTACATATTATAACGAGCATTCGAAGCAATAATTCTGCGTTAATAAAGATGCAATAAACTCTGAGGCATTACCTGTTATCTCCGAGACAGATGGCACAAGGACGGCTGGGACAGGATATCTATAACGTGTGACATACTTCATATTTATTTACTTGGAGTAAGGAAACATCGATTTTATTATAAATGAAGACTCAGCGGGGTAATTGTATAACACACTCAACAAAGCCATTGTTACTGATACTGCGTCTTTTTTTTATTTTTTTATAAAACGTTGCCCCACACTAGGAATTTGACATTTAGGCAGTTCTTCTTTGGCATGCCATATCTCCCGATCCCGAGCTAGTCGCGACTTTTCTGATGACATCCACCCCTTGTTGCAGGACATGTCGACTTCCCTGTGGGGTAATAGCTTAACACACTGTCAGTAGTCATGTCTTTCATTTTGACAGTTCAACAACATTCATTGCGTTTTTTACGTTGTTGAGCAGACAAATTTTTCGAACATAGGTATGAGGCAATGGATTAGCCGTATCCTTCAAAGTTATTCAGATTCGAGATTGATAGTGTGTGTGGTCATAAACGCAGGTAATCTCAACAACGTTAGACTAACAAGAGAAGTTTCTATCTCATTCCAAAAGTGTATCCTAATCCTAGTTTGTGGGGATGGATGGCTTTTTCACGCAAAAACTACAGAACGGATTTTGATGAAACTTTACAGTATTATAGCTTATCAGAATAACACCTAGGATGCTTTTTGTCCCGATATTCCCACGGGATCTACACTTATGATGCGGGTGAAACCGCAGGGCGCCGCTAGTACTTAAATAAAAGTCCATCGTCCTTCTCGTAGTTTCTACAAGAGCCTTAGAATCAGTACAGTAATTAAAATTCCAAGTCTACGTTACTTTTAAAACAGTCTTACTTTTTTCAACATCAAATGCGCCGGTCATAATGGCTTTGGACGGGGCCCATCTACAAAAAATTGTAAGGTATGAAGGTACGTCCCGAAGGCACCGGGTGCCTTTTCTAAAAGGTAATCGGTCGGAGGTTTCTTTTTTTTTTTTTTTTTTCGTCGAAGGCAAGGGCACAAAGAGTTGAGGCAGCTGCCAAGTACAGCTGGCTGGTTGATCTATCTTTATGTTTTTTAAATGTCACCTGGAGCGAGCGCCAAGTGACTTACGATTAATGGAAATGCATTTATAGACGTTTTAAGGCCAGGTATTCCCAATTTTACACCACTTGGATTCAACAATAAACAAAGAAATCGTGATTTTTTAAAGCCAAAAAAAAAACTTGTTGAAGTTGACTTTATATATTTGAACAATTTGTGGTTCAAAACACGATATCGAAAACATCACTCGATCAAAAAAAATTCCGAAAAACAGCCTAATTCGATATTTTTTTTAAGCATTTCTTTTTTTTCTCAAAGCTTATAAAAGTTTTACTACTAAAAACCATATCTAAAAAAAAGACAATAACATATAGAAAAATAATATGTGGTTACATTTTGCAAAATAGCTTAATTCTTTTACTAATAAATTATTATATAACACAGCGGTTCGCATCCGTCACTTCAGTCACCCGTTAGGGCTTGTCGAGGTACGACCTATGTCCCTTTTTCTAGCGCGCGGCTATCACGTAGTCAGTTATTGTTTATTTGTTTTTATTAGTGAACAGAAGTATGGCGAATAAAAATAAATACAAGAAAGTGACCAAGTCTAAAGTGCGGAATGTTAGACGAGAAACCAGGTAAGTTTGTTTACAATTTTATTTATTTACATATTATCAACTTATTGTCTTTTGATTTTTCAATCCACCCTACGGTCTTATCTTTACCTTTACTTTCGAAACTTGTCCATCATGTCTAAGAAATGGCAATAAGAGTGCGGTTCTTACCTGTATTTAGGTACCTACTATTATACAACAAAAGAAGAGCGCCGCGCTGCCGCCCGCACCTGTGTGCATTGCTATTTTTCGGTTTTATTTACCTACTAGCTGTTGCCTGCGGCTTCGTTCGCCCCCCACCCCTCCCCTATATAGTCTATAAATGGCTCTATGGTCCCTCCCACTTATTTCTGTACCGAAATTCATCACAATTTCAGCCGTTTTGACGTGAAAACAGAACATAGTACATACATAGATACAAACATACACACTTTCCTTTTTATTAGTAGGGAAGTAGGGATCTCTGTTCCTTTCTACGGATATAGGTTTAGCCTACCGATTTCTAGTACTTATAATCACCGGCACGGACATAGAAGTCTCAAGGACGCTTTAGGCGCACATGTGTGCAGAAGTGAAATAGATCATCAGTCTATAATAATAATAATAATTTATATTTATTTTCCCATCACAATTCACAATCAAATCACATCTATCAGCATACGATAGGCAAAGCTAGCCCACTTCGTCCTTGAAACATACAATATCGGTGCCGGTAAGTATACAACGTACATTCAAAGTAGGTATTTTCTAATTCTAATAGATTTATGTAGTCAATGTTTACCAACAATATCTATAAAGTTCAATATTTTACGCATTTTATTTTATCAATACCTACATGTTACATAGTAGAATCACAACAGTAGAATAACTTGATACCAATATTTTTCATGAACATTTTTTTATTGTTGCAGTGCATCAAAACCACGATGCAAAGGAATGTATGCGTCAAGAAAAAACACAAATACAAAGTAAATATCTAGTCTAACTACTGCAATGCAAAATGGTACTATGTAGCTCCAAGCGAAAAGGCACCCACACTTATAGATAAATAAATAATAAATAAATAAATAAATTTATAATTAATTAAATAAGTTTGAGTTCTATGTGTGCGTGCGTCTATCGCACGTTGTACAGCCCGCCTTCTGTACTTATGTAGGTGTATCGTCACATCCACGGCAAACTTACGAATCTGCAGTTTTAGTGAAATCGATATTTAGATGAAAAACCCTAATATGGCAGAGGTAAACACACCGTGGCAAATTTACGTATTTCTGTCTCTGAGGGTTATACTCGTATAATTCAAATTGTACGATTCTGTATTTTTTGTTATTGATGATGTAAAGTTGTGGATATGATGATACATTTATTTTGTGTAAGTACGGTCAGCAACAAAAGTCGGTTAACACTTTAATTGTTTAAATCTTAATTATTGAGCAAAATATTCTTAAAAAAACATATAGTTATAGAATATTTAAGAATAATTAATTCTTCGCTATTACATGAAATAGAGAAAACCAATGTATCGCATCATTTTGAGTCAATTTAGATGATTTGTAAAAGTAACAGTGTTAATTGACTTTTGTTGCTGACTGTACCTATCCTACTAAGTACTAATTTAAGGATACATTATTTTATAAATGAGTTTGAGTGCTAAATTGGAACCGATTTTATTTTTTGCTTCAGAAATCTTATTGTAATGGTCTTGTTTTCAGACACTACGAAACACTGGCAAGCGCCTGTGTAAGTGGAGTTGATAACACCGCGTTAAATGCCTACTTTGCTTGGTCTACCTGGCCTTAATTACTCATGTATACTTTCAAGTGTTTCATAGAAGTAAAAAAAATGTAATCAATAATAAACCTATAATTTTTGTGGCAAAATTATGGCACATAAATCTTTTATTTCTCACAATTGTATTATTTTTAACTATCCCTATTTTTTTCGAGACAACTTTGACATAAGTAGCTTAAAATTTTAAAATAATTAATAAAATAAGTTGACCTGCTGCCTACTTACCTATAATGTGACACTTCCCTCGGGTTTGGTGGGTTCAAATAAGTTCACGCCAGCGACGTAAGCGCACGGCTCGCTTCGCGGGAATCGCGGGCAACTTTTGGTTGCGATAAATGCCTATTTCGTTTGGTCTACCCGCCCTTAAATAGGTTTAATCGGTTCATTAAAAAGTCTGTGTAAAAGAAAAATCTTTTAAAACATTTATTCTAGGTTGAGACCATTACTAGGCAGTGTAAAAATTCTAATACGATACCCCTTGGTAAGACTGGTTACTGTCAGACTTTCGGGCTTCTGACCGATTCTGACGACCTGTAACGACTATGAAAGATCAACGCACGAGGCACGGAGGGGAGGTATGTAAAGATGGTCACCGATCCACGGACCAACCGCGGGAAGCGTAGCTTAACCTGATCGATCGACCCGTGCGGCTGTTATTACTTACCCACAAGCCCCTCAATTATTTACATTATTGCAATTATATGTGTAAAAGAAAAATCTTTTGCAACATTCATTCTTGGTTAAGAACATTTAAGCAGTGTAAAAACTGTAAAAAATGCTGTTCCGTGCCTACTTCGGTTTTGTGCTCCAGTAGAAAATTGTCGCAACATAAATCACAATGCTTATAAAAACCTTGTACGGAAACTCGATACTCATTACATTGTCAACGTAAGTAACGTAAATTATGTTTTCTGCAAAAAATGCATTATTTACATCCGCGAAGACCAAGCTTTGAAACGCCGAAAGAGTATTTGCATTTCTTGTATGAAAAGAGTTTATGTGCGACAGCAAAAAAACACGGTTTAAGGCGGTACCCCAAGCTAAGTGGCGCCCTCATTGAATAAAAAATCGTAGCATAGCATAGAAAACAAAAATAAAAAAATTGATTCTAGGAGTTTGTTACAAAGAGGATAAAGTATTTTTACGTTGTTAAAACAGGACTCAAAATGTTTCGTATCCAAAGTAGATAGCAAAACTGTCAAAAATGGCCGCTTTTGGTACTTTTGCTATCTACTTTGGATACTAAACATTTTGAGTCCTGTTTTAACAACGTAAAAATACTTTATCCTCTTTGTAACAAACTCCTAGAATCAATTTTTTTATTTTTGTTTTCTATGCTATGCTACGATTTTTTATTCAATGAGGGCGCCACTTAGCTCGGGGTACCGCCTTAAAAACATAATAAAAGTCCTCATTGCTGACAATAAATTCGAGTATGTATTGAAAAACGAGAATATGATAATAATCTTTCCTTATTTACTTGAGAAACAATGATAAAATCAAAAGACAAGACAGGTGTTGGCGCCTCCCTACCTCGATATACAATTTATATAAACACTTCACTGAATGCATCTGTAAACGTTTGCTTACACCGACAATACTTTCTTGTTTCCTTGACCCACTATACTTGAAAACACTGCATTGTCCACTGCCTCAACAATATGATGGATTAGTCGCACAAAGGGCGTACTCCGCTGCTGGTGAATAGAGCTACGCTTTACATGCGTACATGTGCTGTGAAATTTGAAAGAATATGACTGCATTTACAGGTTAAAATTAGATTTGTATTTTTAGAGTTGACGTTTGTTGTGTTCTTTATTAATCCAGTTCTATTCATACCTATGTGACTTTTCTTCCCTTTCATATTAATCGTAAAATGTAAACTATCATTGATTGCTTGTATTTGTAATGTAAATAAATTAAATTTTGTCCACTGCCTCAACAATATGACAGATCAGTCGCACAAAAGGCGGACTCCACTTGTGAATACTACGCTCTATAGGCGTACATTTGCTGTATACGCTCTATTGATGCACAGACGCTAGAACATCAAGCTACCCGAAACTGTCAAATTTTCCCAATCAACTTTAAATCTAAAGCTTTGGCGATAAAGTTGAAAATCTAATAAAGAAATTTGACAGATTGTAGTAGCTTTATGTGCTGGCGTCTGTACACTAACGTATTTGAAAGAATTTGACTGCATTGACAGGTTAAAATTAGATTTGTATTTGTAGTTGAACTATAGTTTTGTTCTTTTTTCATCCTTACTTACATAAGTGACTTTTTCTTCTCCTTCATAATAATCGTAAAATGAACGATATCATCGATTACTTATATATTTCGGAACAAATATTTGTATGACCTACATGTATTTGTTCCGAGTCTGGGTGTTTTTCTATCTATAATATGTATGTATTTACAAAAAAAAAAAATGTATATAAGTAGTTTATCAGCCATCTTGTTACCATAACACAAGCATTACGTTGCTTAGCTTGGGACTAGATGGCGCTGTGTGAAATGTCCAGGGATATTATTTATTTATTTATTTGCAATGTAGGAGTAAATAATTTATTGACTGGCACACCATTTTTCTACATTCGCGGTTGCACAGCATGAAATCAGCATACGTATGGATCGAATTGAAATGTTCACACGATGCCACTAGTAATTTACTCGCGACCCGCCCGGTCACGAGTAAATTACTAAAAGTACTAAAACCAACCGAGATAATTCGATATCCGAAGCAAAACCGGAAAATATTCTTGAGAATAGGTATCTACACTAAAAATACGCCGAAAATATGACTAAAACGTGACTCAAAATACTGACTCATCAAAATCGAAGCCTATCTATACCTACTAATATAATAAAGAAGTAAAAGTTTGTTTGTAAGTTTATATGTAGGGGGTAATCTCTAGAACTACCAACAGGATTTGAAAAATTCTTTTTGCATTTGATAGCCAAATTCTTGAGGAAGGCTATAGGCTATTTAACATAAATGAAGAAGAAAGGAAATATGTTTATTTGCGGTAAACATGACGCAAAAAAGAACATAAAACACAAAAAAAGGGACACCCGGATGGAACGAAGTTCCTTTCGATTAATTAGTGAAGGAATTGTAATAAAATTTTAGATTTTTTAAGTTATAATAATATTTTTTTTATTATTAACAAATAAAAAACACAGACAAAAAAAACAGGCTTGCTTTCTATAAGAGAGAGAGAGAGACAGACAGAGAAACACGCGCACGCCTTACAACTATAGCAAAAAGTGTCGTTCCAACTTTTTTTCCGTCTAGCCCCCTTTCGCAACGCGCGATAAGGAACTTCGTTCCAAAAACAGTAAGTAATGATTGACAGGCGTCACATCCACGCTGCCACGCAAAACGGCTATCGCTCAGCATTATGCTGCGACCCTATGCAAGACAGAGCCCCAGCGCTGGTTTTCAGCGACTAAATAGAAAGAAAAAGATGCACTGAACTTGAATTTAGTTTGTAAACAAGGAAATCGGCGCCAATGACGATCTGTGTGACTTAGTACCTACTCTAAGTAAACACTTAGCAATTCTTCAAAATCCAAGAAAGTATGTATGCACTCGAACGTCGGCGGAGAAACGTGTCAGTAATTCAGGTATCACATTTCCTCCTAGATAATCGTTTTATCATTATTGTTATGTATAACGTTAATAAAGTGTCTGTTTACAATAAATATATGTATTGTTCAACAACAAAACGTGTCTGAGTGACGTTACACGCTGAAGAGATAATTATTTTGAAAACATCAGAACTACATAACATAACGTAACATCACGCCTCGTTTCCCCGCAGGGTTAGGCAGGGGTGTACTTAACTATAGTTTACCCAGATTCCGCCAGGTATGTTTAATCATCATCAATTCAGCCGATAGACGTCCACTACTGGACATGGGCCACCCCCAAGCACCGCCACTTCGATCAGACCTGTGCTTCCCGCATCCAGCAATTACATTAAAAAAAAAAAAAAAAAAATTTCAGGCGTCATCGGCCCATAGTATTAGTTTTACCAAAACATAAAAACTAGGTATATTAGTTGTGTTGTGTGTGTAAACTGTGTGTTTGTTGTTATGTCGAGCCTATTGCCATCTGCCGGCACAAATCCGAACTCCGGGCTGCTACTGAGAAATTCCAGATAGAAAAACCTAATAACACCTATCACGACCTGGGAATCGATCCGAGGACTTCATGCTCAGCAGTAGCACTGGCAACCGCTAGACCAACAAGGCATTCGTCTGAATTATTTCTCAGAATATTCTGTTTGTGTAACAAGTCTTCGAAACGGAGGATGTTTGGCAGTCCTACAGTCAGTATTATTCGGAAAATGCGGCCATTCTAACTCAATCTATCCACAATCAATATTTTAGTCTTCTCGGTATGGGCACGGGAATTGCGTTCAACCGACGACGATATCCTAAATTATTTATCGGCTATCGTAGTTATTTGTGCTCCATTGGTAAGTCTCCATTTTGGCAGATAGTTGGGCCTCGTGAAATTAAATTCCACGATAAATAATATTCTATGGTGTTTTGTTTTTGGTAAAACTCTACTATAACCCAGTAGGTCCCGCTTTATGGCAAACGACATCGCGGCAGGCCCAGACAGAGAGAGGTGGAAAGACAGTAGGGAGGCCTTTGCCCAGTAGTGGGACAGGCTAATAAAAAACTTGAGAGGTGTCAAGGGACACCCGGATGGAACGAAGTATAACTGGCTTGCTTTCTATAAGAGAGAGAGAGAGAGACAGACAGAGAAACACGCGCACGCCCGCACGGCTTACAATTACAACTATAGCAAAAAGTGTCGTTCCAACTTTTGGTCTTAATTTTTTCCGTCTAGCCCCCTTTCGCAACGCGCGTTAAGGAACTTCGTTCCAAAAAAAGTTTGATACTAACACACTACGTCAATTTGACGTGATATAGCAATTTCAGACGAATGTCCAATTGCCACAACTATTAAAGTGTAATCACACGACCCGAATCTTTCTCATTATCAACAAAGACTTCCTATTCATTTAATTTAAATGATTGAATATCTAAATAGCACACATTAAAACATTTAAATGCTATCATGGTAACTGGATTAATAGCACAAGAGTGTTTTTAAAACCGTTCTGTTAATTTGTGAGTTGAGTGAGTTATTCCGTTGCAGCTTATAAGTAAGTTTATCGGGATATAGGCCGATCTGTCGTAATGTACCTACAAATAAACATTTTGAAACCTTTCATCATCATTCTCCTGGAGTCCTGGGGGTCTACTCCGAAGTAGTATCGGCCGAATGTTCCGCCGTTTCCTGCTACGAAGTTACTATTTGGTTCGGTCGGTTCCGATCCTACACTCCTACACTCTTTCGAATATTGACTATGATCCCGACCCATTTGAGCCGATCCGAACTTTTTTCGCATTTTCCAATAATATTCGGTTCGGCCATGTGTCGGTCCGATCCGAACATTCGCACTTTGCACTTCGGAGTAGGGCCCCTGGCATAGCATATTCAGCCTTATGATGCATGACACAGGCTTCCTCTCTGTGAGACGTAACGTAATCCACCACGCGGGCCCAGTGCGTATTGGTGGATGTCTCGTCTTAAAATTTTTGGTTCTAGGACATGCCGGCTACTTTACGATGTTTTCTTTCACCGTTTTAAGAGCAGTGGTGAGGAAATTAATTACAGAAAGTAAAGTGCCTGCCTGGGTCCTCCTGACATATCCCCATTTGTTTGGGGTCGGCGCAACATGTATTTATTAACCGACTTCTAAAAAAGGAGGAGGTTCTCAATTCAGTTCAGATGTTAGTATTTTTTTTTAATGTTTGTTCGCGTATAACTCCGTCGCTTGCCAACCGATTTGAATTCTTTTTTTGTTGGAAAGGGTATACTTCCCAAATGGTCCCATAGAAATTTCATCAAAAACGGTTCAGTAGTTACTACAAAGTGAAAAATAACTTTAATTTCGGAAGTCGGTGGCAAACAACGAAAATGCGATCCCAACGACACCGACTTCCGAAATTAAAGTTATTTTTCACTTTGTAGTGTCGTTTTTGGAAACCGGTTGATTTTTTTTTTTGCAAGAAAGTTTTTTCTTCCATTCTTCTCTATTAGGTGTCATCTTGGTAGTCCCCTTTCTAGCCATATCATCTTTCATCTCTCCCTGTAAGTTTATCGGTGGAATATAGGCCGATCTGTCGTAATGCACCTCGAATAAACATTGTGAAAACTTTCGATTTTTATTACTTACTGCGTTTTGTTGTACACAATGTGAACGCTTGTGCAATGTACTCGTGTATAAAAATATATACAATGTGTCGAACTGAAGTAATTTTGTGTTTCGTAAACGTATGTTGAGGCATGTAATTTTTTTAGGGATTGGCAAATGTAAGTAGATAAGTAAAGTTCATCAATGAAGGACCTAGTTCTAGTATGCACTGAGCTAGCCTTCATTACTAAAAAGAGTACAGAAAAAGCAAAATCAATATACGTTTTTGGAACGAAGTTCCTTATCGCGCGTTGCGAAAGTGGGCTAGACGGAAAAAATTAAGACCAAAAGTTGGAACGACACTTTTTGCTATAGTTGTATAAGCGGTGTGCGCGTGTTTCTCTGTCTGTCTCTCTCTCTCTCTTTTTGAACTTCGTTCCATCCGGGTGTCCCTTGACACCTCTCGAGTTTTTTTTTTTCAAATTAGGCTAACTTTTTGAACGTCAAAATTATAAAACAGTCCTCCAAAACGCCCGCGCTTCACCACTTCCTAGTGCTTTAGCTGGGAAGAAGTGGCGAGCTCCCCAGCAGCACAGCACAGCTGTCTGTTGCGATAGAAGAACCTGCAATGCGTTGTTACAGTAGGTAGGTAGCGTAGAATAAGCTTTCAAGAGACAATAAATTAGGCGCGCGGTTCACTATAAAATCTACTACCGCCCCAGTTGAAAATTGCATTACGCCGATTGGCCTTGTAGTTCAATTCTTGATGCCTATTTCATAGGGCAAAACTACGGTCGTTTGCAATGAAATAAAAAACGCTATTATGTAAGTAGTAAGTATTTTCATGATCATTTTCTTGGGATATCCCCATTTATTTGGGGTCGGTGAAACATGTCTTTTTCTTCCACAGGTACAGTCACGAGCACCAATATGTCAACACTTGGCAACTTTCAATTGCGATATTTTCGTGAAATAACGAATACAACGTTGAAACACAACACATTACATAAACCTAAGGGTTCGGTTCGAAAATGCTATGTTTGTAACAACATAAAATTTTATTAAAAAATATAGGAGTAAATTGCTTTTGAATAAAGCAGAGTGTATACATACTTTTGCTCGTGACTGTACTTCTCTATTAGTCGTCATCTTGGTAGTCACTCCCTTTCTAAAACCAGCGTCAGGCACTAGTTGGCTACCATTCATACTGAACTGAGCCTATTTGGTGCAGCCGTGAGGCACACAACACTATTTAAAGTTTTTTCTGTTTTGTTTTTGTGTTAATTTTATTTTCTATCTTTCTTTTTTCTTTCTAGCCATATCTTTCACACAGTCCATCTTTTGTTTTTTTATACATATGTTATAGACATAATTGCACGTTCTCTGCTTCCTAACATCACGTAGTCTTTCGACATTGATACGCAAGCAAACTACACTAAACCTAACAGGAAACACAGCTGATCATTAGTTTAGTTTAGACAATTCTTCCCATTCACCTACATTATTTCTAAACGTAATGATGTATGTTGCAACACGATTATTTTATTTTGTAACTCAATGGAAGTTATTGCGCGCGCACGTATGGACGCCAATAAAGAATATTGCAATACGCGAAGTCGCGACTTCGGTTTGCAAAATAAAACGTATGTATGATTGTATGTTTGGAAATTCGTATAAGTGCGCTTTTATAATTACTAACGTAACGATATTATCGTGGACGTCCATGTTCATAAAACGTATGGAAATACGTGCACGTTCGTCGTTATCGTGGACGGTTTAAAACCGTCTTCATATAATAATTATATGAAGAACAATAATGTTCTTCAAAATACTATACACTATGAACTATGTAGTACTTATAGAAATTTAAGATTTTTCGGCTATCGACGTCGTCGGTGGCTATTTTGATAATAATCGATGTTACACAGCACAGGCCGATACGGTCATGGAGGATTTACTTCAGCTACGGTTACTTTACAATTTTGTGATTTAAGCGTATTATTTTTACATGGTAACACTAAAGTTATTTTTGGCCATGTCTTGTGATCCACCGACAACAATAAGTTCGTAGTCAATGAAAACGTCAACGACCAGAGACACTGTACCTCTATCCTAGTCCTACTAATATAATAAACGTGAAAGTTTGTACGGATGGATGTATGGATGGATGGATGTTTGTTACTCCTTAACGCAAAAACTGCAGAACTGATTTGGAAGAAATTTGGCACACAGGTGGTTTATTACCAGGATTAACATATAGGATACTTTTTATCCCGATATTCCCACGGGATCGAAACTTATGCGCGTGAAACCGCGGGGCGCAGCTAGTATTTCTATAATATTATACTGTGCCAGAGATCGTCAACCTTAGAAGCTTTTGTCAAAGACCGCTCGCAGTAGTCGCAGATCAAGCCGTCAAAGTCCGACCTTTTCATTTACCGTGTCATTAAGCTTAGCCACGTTTAGCCACTTTCAACGGCCACAGTTCTTTAAACCCAAGATTATACGCATGCTAATGTCGCAGCCGGCGAAAGTACATTGTCTTGACACTTTCACATTAACATGCAGACATAATACCTTCGTACGGGTTCCTGGAAACTATCACGATAAGCTATAACTGTGTGTTTAGCATAGGCAATGTTTTTATGAACGTATTGTCTTTACACGGAAGATCTTCGCTGTTTCTTCATGCCTGGTCACGGTATTGTAAGTTCACGGCAATGGTTTATTTCAAAACAATAGTAGAGGAGCTTATAGCTGTATTGACTGACTGTGAGATAACGTACAGCCTAAACCACTGTAGATTACATAATGTTCCAACTGCTAGAAGTCTTGGACACATGCCTTCTCTCTTTGAAAGGGAGTGGGCTGTAATCTACCACGCGGGCCCAGAGCGGGTTGGTAGATGTCACAGATGTCTTCTTGGTTCTGGGACATGCCTGTTTCCTCACAATGTTTTCTTTCAGCGTTTTTGAGAGCAGTGATGATGAAATTTTTTACACAAAATAAAGCGCCTGCCAGGCTGGGTTCGAACCCACAAATTCGATAAGTCGGGGCCGTTACCACCACTGGTCTCATTGTAGATTAAAAAGAACCTTTATAAACTTAATCATTTTAAAATAATTTTCCTTAGAGCTTGCACTATGATGAAGCTCTATCAAAACTTCTCTCCTTCGCGAGTCAAAATGGAGTCAAAATCAAAATATTTTATTTAACATAAACCTACATGTGCACTTATGGAACTTCAGAAGCTAGGAGCACGGTTAAAATTGGACGTTTCCTATGGAGAAGAGCCGGCAAGAAACTCCACGGTTACTCTTTTAAAAATAATTGACTTTTACAATGTTTTCAAATTACAGTAGGTATGAGAGGACAGCGGAGGCCTGCCAACAAGTGCCAGGTACTTGATAAAATAAAAAATGGTCTACAGATATAAAGTGCTCAAGTCGCGGGCAACATCTATCATTCAATACTGTAAAGATAATGGTTTTGTTACATTTATGTTGTCTGCTGTTCAATTTGCGTTACCAGGTCAATCCAATTATGTCATAGTCTATTACGCTCGCAAACTCAATTCGCGTCAAGTCATTAGCATCAGATAATCATCATGCCAACGTCATGCCATTACCAAACTTACGACAGTGTTGCCACACTGTTAAATAAGTTCAGCATATTGTGTAGATACGAAAGAAGTTTTTAATGGCCCTCGTCACACAATGCGTCATTCAAAAGTAAGAATGTTTATACGAAAGTCTTGTAAACGAATGGATAGAGTGGAACTCGTGAGTTTGTTAAAAGTTGGGCTATCTTAGTTCGGAATGTCTTTGACATTTCTTGTCATAACTGAACACCAAGTTTAGTTTTTTTATCTGTATTTGACGAAGCTAATCACGATTATGATAAGGCTTATTATTGCTTACCGAGTCATAATAGGATTTTGTTATAATTAGTTTTTGCATCTATATATATAAAATTCAAAGTCCTGACTGACTGACTGACTGATTGACTGACTGACTGACTGACTGACTGTAAAACCAACGCACAGCCTAAACCGCTGGTCCTAGAGACATGAAATTTGGAGGGTGTCTTCTTCGTGAAGAGTAGACATCCACTAAGAAAGGATTTTTCGAAATTCCACCCCTAAGAGGGTGAAAAGGGGGGAATTCGTTTGTATGAAAAATCTTATTCCTTGAGTTAATAAACTTGAAACTTGGCACGAATACTTATCTAAATAAATTATGAAGATTGTCAGTTTTTTCTCTTCTAAACTACCCCCTAATAAGGGGTTGGGGGGTTTCAAAGTTTGTATGGAAGAATTTTAGCGCGCAGTCCGATTTACTCGAAACTCAGTATTTATACCTAATATTGAAAGTAAAGAATAATTTATATCAGGGTTTTTTAAAAATCTACCCCTGACCTGCTGAAATGGGGTAGTCAATTTTTCAGGGGAGGATTTTACTGCATGGCTTGATTAACTCGAAAATTAGTATAAATAATCTTTGAGTCAAGTTATGAATACATCCCAAACGATTTTTTTTTAATTCCACCCCTGTGGGGGTGAAAAGCGGGGATACAGTTTATATGAAAAATCTTCTTCATTAGGTTAATAAACTTGAAACTTTTCAAGAATACTCGCCTAAGAAAGTAATAAAGTTTATCATTATAAGTTTTTCAAAACTACCCCTCGAAGGGGATATAGGGGTGTTGAAGTTTGTGTGGAATAATTTGAATGCGCGGTCCGATTAACTCGAAACTCAGTGTTTATACTTAAGACCAAAAATAAAGAGTAACATGTATCAAGGTTTTTCGAAAATCTACCCCTAACGGGTTGAAAAGGGGTAGTTAATTTTACAAGGGAGGATTATAATGCGTGGCTTAATTAACTCGAAAATTGGTATAAATAATCTTTGAATCAAGTTACGAATAATCCCCAACGATTTTTCAAAATTACACCCCTGTGGGGGTGAAAAGCGAGGGATACAGTTTATATGAAAAATCTTATTCCTTGAGTTAATAAACTTGAAACTTGGCACGAATACTTACCAAAATAAATTATGAAGATTGTCAGTTTTTTTTTCTTCTAAACTACCTCCTAATAAGGGATTGGGGGGTTTTAAAGTTTGTATGGAAGAATTTTAGCGTGCAGTCCGATTTACTCGAAACTCAGTATTTATACCTAATATTGAAAGTAAAGAATAATGTGTATCAGGGTTTTTTGAAAATCTACCCCTGACGGGCTGAAATGGGGTAGTCTATTTTTCAGGGGAGGATTATAATGCGTGGCTTGATTAACTCGAAAATTGGTATAAATAATCTTTGAGTCAAGTTCTGAATACATCCCAAACGATTTTTTTTTAATTCCACCCCTGTGGGGGTGAAAAGCGGGGATACAGTTTATATGAAAAATCTTCTTCATTAGGTTAATAAACTTGAAACTTTTCAAGAATACTTGCTTAAGTAAGTAAAAAAGTTTATCATTTTAAGTTTTTCAAAACTACCCCTCAAAGGGGGATATAGGGGTGTTAAGTTTGTGTGGAAGAAATTGAATGCGCGGTCCGAGTAACTTGAAACTCAGTATTTATTTATTTTATTTTATGAATAAAATAAAAAATATTAATATATTATAATATAATATATATATTTATTGATACTTTTGACAGAAAATAATTAATAATAAGTATGTAAAGCTGTCGAAAATTTACCACTGACGGGACAAACAGGGGTAATTCAGTTTTTAAGGGGAGGATTTGAACTTGAAACTGTAGGTTACATTTTCACGCCTAAACCACTGAACTTCCGATTTGGCATAGATATAGATGGCATCCTGGGGAAGCACATACATTTTATCCTGTTAGCACGTTCCCGTGGGATAATTTCCGACATCCACGCGGGCGAAGCCGCGGGCAGAAGCTAGTATTCAATAAAACAACAGTTACGTCAAAGTCAAAGGTGCCACAAACGAACATTGACATTACTTTCTCTGTATTGTCTTTGTCAATGTTGTCATTCTGTGGCTTCTGAACAAAATGCCGTTAAAGGGATTGTCTTTTATGGGTTTCTCTAGGGAGCAAGTTCTTTGTCAAAGACAGACAATAGACGGCGACTTAATAGTTTTTTAAACTCTTTAGCTTAGTTCGGAGAGGACCAATTACGGCGAACTTCAGGCTTGTAATTATTTCGAGAACCTTCTTTTACTCATTATCTGCCTGGTTTAATTAATGAAGAGGATTTTCTTAAGACTTTCATTCATTTTAGTCAAATGACAGCTTTTGACAAATCTCTACAAATTAGCCGATTACGTACGTGTGTCACATTTATAACTAAACGTCTTATCTAAATTACATTAATCATTTCGAAATCATTAAAAGCGGGGAAATCACAAGATAAATCAGAAAGCGGATCTTGTCAACATTCATCAATATTGTGGCGAAGATCTCTACAGGAAAACTGGTACAAAATAATGTAAACAAAAACCAATTAAATATATTTAGTAGGTACTACAAATGAAGGATGTAACGATTACTATGCTATTCGCAGTGTAATCAGCCAATGAGCCAAGGACTTGACGACAAGTACTTCCTGAGAACTTTTCCTCTTTAAGGCAAGCGCACATTACCGCAGCGGGCCTCAGCGCAACGCATTTTCATACAAAAAATTGTGGTGCGACGTGCGACCCGACTGTGGTTGTACGGACGCCAGCAGGTCAACCTACCCGATACTGTCAGATTTTCCCAATCAACCTTGAACCTAATACTTTAGCAATAAAGTCGAAAATCTATTAAAGAAATCTGACAGATTGTAGTAGCTTGATGTGCTGGCGTCGGTACTTAGTATTATGTGTAGTAGCGTTGGTTCATAGAAAATGTCCAGACCGTATTTCGGCCATGGTGGATAATCTCAACGGAGACTAGTCTTCGGATATTATAGTGCACACGTGTGTGCGCAGATAAATGTGCATTCCTCTTCACTCTCATAGTCCGATGGGACGGCAATCCGACACGACCGGAGAGAGATCAGGCGCAGGACCAACAGGTAACGTGCTTTCCGAAGCATGGGGGTATCACACCACCAACTTCGAAACTCCGGGCTGCTACTAAGAAATTCCTATAGGAAAAACCCAATATCTCTTTGCTCGACCTGGGAATCGAACCCACTACCACTCGTAACAATAGCCCGACCACGAGACCAACGGGGCAGCTAAAGAAAATGAACGAAAGTAATGAAGGAGGATTTCTCCATGCGTTGCTTTGCGGCGAGACCTGCCCCAATCTGCGTAAAGCCTTTAATGTCATACTTGAAGTGGCAATGGCAACAAGATGGCCTCCGAAAATAAAGTTAGTGGACAGCAAACGAACGCGGAAAACTATTGGGAGGATTTAGTGATAGATTTAGTTTTTGATGGTCGTAGGAAAGATGTGTAAAAGGAAACATGTGCTTGTTATTGGTCACCTAGATGTGACCTATACACAGCAATTCTAAAATTGCTCACTACTGGAATACCAAAGTAATTTACTTGGAAGTTTTACGAGGAAACAAGGAAAATCGTTCCGAATTCTCTATTTCAATATCATTAAATTTATTCAGAAGTCTGTTTTGGCTGATGACTGCATTGAGATAAGTAGGAAATATTTTTCTTTCAACGCCTTGGCTAAGACACATTGCTGCCAAATAGTTGGCTAGGACACATTGCTGCCAAGTAGATACTTAAACTTTATTTATTTCAGACTTTCAAGGGAAAAGGGGTTTAACCTTAGCGCGGTAATTATGTACTTAATACACTTACAGAAGCAATAGTTTTCATTTTGACAGTTCAACAACATTCATTGCGTTGTTGAGCAGATAAATTCGAACATAATTATTATATAGGTATTGTGGATTGGCAATATCCTTCAAAATAATTCAGATTTTTGCAGGTGCAGGGTTAAAGTTCGGATGACTTCGTTATTAACAGCAGTCAATACTTGGCAAGTCAGTATATAAAGTACTACTTGAATTGTGTCCAAGTAAAGAGGAGGTCAGTCCCTCCTCTATCTATGTACTCGTATAAGCACAAAAGTAACCCGTACGAGTTACCTACGTTGTTAACGACTTGGGACTGGCGTGGGATGACACAGGGATAATGTGTTTTTTATCTTTTCCTTTTTCTCCCAGATCAACGGCAATGAAACAGGCTATGAGTTAAATGCGTGTTGAAAGTATTTTTTATAGAAATGCGTACTTACAAATTGTTATAAAATACGCTGTTCACAGACATGGTAATCCATGGCTAAATAGAGGAGGAGAGGAATAGAGTAATAGAGTGAAATAAGCGAATAAGTACTTTTCATTTTCAAACTTCATAATCCCTTTTCTAAATTATTATTATTGTATAAATTAACCTTATCAGGGTGCTTAATAGTTTTATTCCTTGAGTGCTACCTTACTTTAATTCGAGCCCTATTGCACTATTAATTAGTCTTTTTACAAAATATTCAGGCCAGGGCCCGTATTCCCGTAATTTAAAACGTTCAAAATCATCATCGTCATCTCGGCCACAAACAAATGTCAAAAACTTGTCAAAATGTAGGGAAAATAGACGTATTTTTGACGGATTGAGATTGAGATCAGACTGTGAACGTTCTTAAAATTACGAGAATTACCCCTCTGGTCCTTCCATGCATCCTCTTGATTAATGAAACTCTTTGTTCCACTCTGTATTCTGATCCCAAAGGCGGTGTAACATTAATTGGTCTCGGTATTAGAGAATACATTTTAAAAAGGTTCAACAACCCTATCCTACGTGCAGGTATGGTGAGAATCCTCTATTTTTTTTTTACTTTTTGGTAATATTATTCTATTGTCATACGAAGTTCGCGCGTGATTTGAATTTCGAATAGATTATATTCGGCATATTGCGAAGCTGTCTATTAATTTGTCTTTGTTAGATATTAATAAATTAGTGCTTAAATGTCACAATAGATGTTGATAGCTCTATTATTGATTTAAATTCATTCTTACAGCTATAGGGAACAAAATTGTTGTATATATTATAATTATTGCTAATTTATTCTGGGCATGTTTATTAAAACAATTGAAATAGGTAGTGCTAGCGCCACTGGCAACATTGGTTTACAAGATACATAATATGATTGAACACAAATATCTTGAATCTTTTAGGACCACAATAATATTTACCGCACCTAGAATATTTATTTTTCCATTACTTACCTCAAATAATTTTAGGTAAACTTCTAGGAAATTGACGAAATGATATCGATTTCGTACGCCGCGAATAATTGATAACAGTCTCCAATGACAATAACTGGTTCTCTAGGTCCAATAAACGTTTCGTGAACACTTGATAGTGGTAAATTCAAGGAAGTTTATTGTTAAGCACCAACTACCAACTTAAATTGTTAGTACACACGGCTACACATCAGCATTGGCTGACCGTTCATTGTGTGAAAATATCATACAAAGTGAGGCCAAGACAAACTGGTTTTGTATAGCTTGACGTGTAGCCGTGTGTACCTATATTCAAATCACAGTTTGGAATGGCTAACACGGGAAGTTGACGAATGGTGTAAATTTTATAAACAATAAATTTGAAAGATCGTACGTATCGTCTGTTGTACATAACCAATAAGTTAGTAAACCAAAAATTGAATTACAGCTGTTATGTTTCGCCATACTGCATAAGTATTTCGTTTGTTAATTATTCAGTTATCTAGTAGACATTCGATTCAAGGATGAGTTTATATTCAGTTCACAGAAGTGTTATGTCTCACTCGATACGTTATCACTTTTATGACGTGCCGGCTTGGCTTCACCCGACTTAAGTAAGTACACTGGGATAACACGATGAAACTGAGCCTCCTTTCTATGGCACTCTTTTGTTACTGTCCGTCTACAGTAAGTTTAATCCTGTCAGTGTTTGAGTAGCTGAAGAGCAGAAGTTTGTTCTTTATTTTATCCGGCTGTGTGGTTTGGGAAATTTTAACCAGTCGGGTAATTGCGTTACAGTAGAAATAGCTTTCATTTTGACATTTCAACAACATTCATTGCGTTGTTGAGCAGACAAATGTTTCGAACATACGTATGAAGCAATGGATTAGCAATATCCCTCAAAATGATTCAGATTATGAATGATAGTGTGTTACCTAATTATCCCGCAGTGCAGGGGTTGCTATGACTTCATTAATGTATGATGACTTGAACTGCAACATAGTAAAAGCAAATTTATGACTGCAACAAGTAGCATACCTACTTAATGAGCAAATGGAAACTTAAGTAATAGGTGATGAATTTGTGATTCATGGTTTCAGTCATGGAATTTTCACTAGAAAATCTTCGTGCAAAAAAAGGAATGAAGGCTATTCTTGCATGCTTCGAATGAAAAGCGAGAAAGGAGATCCCATCTAAGTATCATTGCAATATCCTTGAAAACTTACGAAGTGCTTGTGCTTAGTGTTACTAACTAAACAATCAACAGCGCTTATCGTGAAAATGCTCTACCCCAAATAATTCGTTCTGCGAATTACTAAAGATACCTACCCAAAACCTTGATGTTTCGTTAGGTCATAGATAAAAAACGCACCTATCGCGTTTTATAAAATTCAAGTGTCAACGGTGTAGCTAAACCAAAGTAAATACAGATTTCATGGCTGAGATTACACGTCACGACGAGTACCTACGTAAACGTAACTAGTTATTAAACATTTAATTTAAAAAAATTACGGGAAAATTACGGCGAAGCTATTATGAAAAACTTTTTTGTATGATTTCGATTAAAAGGTTCACCGCCCCAGGGAATGTCAAAATGTCAAATTTCAGGGGCAAAGTACCAAAAATTGACCACATCTGTCACCCTCCCTTTTTGACAGTTCCTGTGTTTGTCTTTGGAAGATGTTGCATGTTCAGCAGTGGAAGATTTTCTTTTTTTTTTTCTTTTTGCCAGTGGAAGTTTACAGGCTGATAGTATTGATATTGCTGCTTCAAGGATGACTGATACAAATCCATGACTCACTTTCAAAATGTCCGATTTTCTACGAAAATCCAAACAGCGGATTTCTGTTTATATTCAAAAGAATAGTGGTGAATTTCTGAATGCAATCCTAGAATACATTTTCGAAGAACTTGTGGTTGGACCTTGTTATTGTTATTTTCACAAGGTCGGTCATAGACCGTAGTTTAGAATCATTGTTTATGTTATTTAGTGTTATCTACTGTTACAAAATCTTTGACTATTTTCTATTTTATGAGTTTTTGCAGCAATTAGTTCATTAGAATTATATATGATAGATAACTTACATTGTTATTTTTATTGTTTAGTACCTTATTTTATTTATGTTTTTCTACATGGCACTTAACTAATTAGTACCAAATTTTACAGTTTTTTTTCTAACTTGTTTTTTTATTGATTTCCGTGTCTTTGATTTATTTATTCTCAGAAAATGGATGAATGCTTAAGGAAAAACTTCCATTTATTTTAAATTGTAGTACTTAATTTTCAAAAAGTAGCACAAAACAAAAGCAAATAAACTAAGTAAATACCTTATTTATGGACCTCACGTCATTAATAATCATTATTTACACAAGGTAGAGTTCGCAGAAATTTCGCATAATTATGTGCTTCATTATTGAGTACTTGCTGCGCCCGGCGGTTTCACCCTATATGTAAATCCTGGTTATAAACCATATGTGTGCCAAATTTCATCCAAATCCGTTCAGTAGTTTTTGCGTGAAAGAGTACTTAGCATCCATCCATCCATCCATACAAACATTCACGTTTATAATATTATAGTAGGAAGTAGGATAGGATCTTCAATCGCCCGTAGCTGTTGATAGAAAGATTTATATTGTTGACTAGCTTCTAGCTAGCTAGAATTGGGCTATCAATATCAAAAAGAATTATTCAAATCCTGAACATACAATAATATATATCTTAATATATTATAATCTTTATAATAATATATTATTATTACATATATACCATGATATGTATAGTATAACATGAAACAAGAACACGAAACAGTAAAATAGGTTTATTTGTAAATAAATCTAGCATGCGAGTTCTGGCTACATCATAATCTGTGCCATCATTTCTGGGATTACATTATCCAGAACACTATTACTGGCTGGAAAATGAGCCAGATGTTCTGTAGCTTACGTTACTACTAACATACATCTTGGAAATAGTAGTCATTTTATTACGAAGATCTTAAACCACCTATATAACACATGTAGGGTACAGTATAATGTGTAAAATAAAGCTTGACTCGAACGACGCCAGCTGAGTAATCTATTGAAAGGAGCTGACATAATTAATTATCGTATTCATTCAAATCTTTGTGTGGGTAGGTCAAGGGCGGATCCAGGGGGGGGGTCATGGGGGTCATGACCCCCCCCTGGGCTGGGTCCAGGACCTAGGTGGACCACTAATTAAAATTGTTGAACATAATGTTTTTATATATTTTTTTGTCACAATATAGATTTTATTTAAGTACTTTCAATATTTAATTAATTTAATATAATACTTTGTTTGAAGCTTTAGCTAAAAAAGTAGCTGAGCAGCCAGATGTATAAATTAAATGTCCCAGAATAGTGTCAAGACAAATACATAGGGCCAATAACCAACCTGCTCAATCTGCTGAAGAGTATTTCCGCAGAGCCATATACATCCCTCTTCTGGATTCAATAATAAGTGACCTACAGGACCGTCTGTCTTCTGAAATACTTAATTTCTCTCAGCTAAGCCTTTTCATGCCAAAAAGGGAATACAGTAATCAAGACATTGAAACTGTGAAACAACTAGCAACCGATATACATTGTTACTAGATAATCCAGTTTCTGTCGTTGTAAATGAATATCGGCTGTGGATGGTGAAGTGGCAGCGGAGTCAGGACATACCGCTGTCGATTTCTGACCTTATTTTAAATTGCGATATTGAAAGGTATCCCAATATAAGAAAATGTTTATGTATTATGGCTACACTACCTGTTAGTGTAGCGACAGCGGAAAGATCTTTCTCTACGTTACGAAAAATCAAATCGTGGCTAAGAGCTTCAATGGTTGAAGAACGTCTAACCGGACTGGCACTTCTCCACGTCCATAAAAACGTATCCATTGAAGCAGATGAAGTGCTAACGCTTTCGGGAGGAGAAGTAAATGAAAAATTGATTTTGTTATTTAAATAGGTAGGTATTTTTAAGTATAATGTAATGTAGTCCTTTATTTAGTTTCGGACCTGTAACCCCGCGTTAAGTAGTTAATGTTTTTAATACACTTGGAGTTTTCTGTGATCTCTTCAAAGCCTTTGATTGCGTGCACCATGACACGCTTTTGCGTGAGTAACGTCATTACGCTGTCCGAAACGAAGCTCTCAACGTAATAATTTCTTATTTACATAATATGGTCCAATGTGTAGATGTTAATGGCGTGAAATCTTCCGGGCTACCAGTTCAGTTAGGTGTTCCGCAAGGCTCAATACTGGGTCCATTCTTGTTCTTAGTATATATCAATGATATACCATTCCATTTGAAGGGCATCTGTGACGTTGTACTGTTTGCAGATGATACCTCTCTTATTTTTAAAGTAGACAGGAATAGACAAGCTTTTGACGACGTAAACAGTGCACTCTCAATAGTTACAGATTAGTTTACGTCAAATAACCTAGTTCTCAATGCCAAGAAAACGAAATGTGTAAAGTTCGCCTTACCGAATGTTAGAAATCTAGGACCCAACATCGTCTTAGATAAAGAGGTGCTTGAAACTGTAGGTTTGGCAATTTTTCTAGGATTAATAGTAGATACCAAACTTCAGTGGGGACCTCATATTTCAAGTCTAGCAGGAAGGCTCAGTTCGGCTGCCTACGCCGTCAGGAAGTAAGATAATACACTGACGTTAATACAGCTCGTTTAGTCTATTTTACTTATTTTCACAGCGTTATGTCCTACGGTGTTCTGCTGTGGGGCAAAGCCGCTGATATACAAAATATAATTGTCCTCCAAAAACGAGCTGTTCGAGCAATTTACCAGCTAGGTGCTAGAGTTTCTCTAAGAGATTTTTTTAAAGATATTGGTATTCTCACTGTTGCATCACGATTCATCTTTGCCAACATCTTAAATATTGCAAAATTTACACTTGTACACTAAAAACAGTCATATTCACAGTGTTAACACTAGAAATAAGTACAGACTACGTGCCCCCTTTCACCGGCTTCATAAGGTTCATAACTCATTTGTTTGGGCTTGGTATAACCTTTTATAACAAGATACCCTCTTCTATGCGTTTAAAGCTCAAGTAAAATCCAACCTTTGTTCAAAGGCATACTATTCCATCAATGACTACTTACACGATAAAAATAGTTGATCGCCCTAATTTAACGCAAGTCAATGTTTCTTCTTTCTCCAGAATTAGCTTAGTGATAGGTTATTGTTATATAACTTATTTATTTATTTTACTTTGATGGTCTTAATATAATTATTATTTGTGACTTCAAGTGACAGCTATGTGAACAGAACCCAGCAACGCATAAATATGTAAGCCTTTATGCCTGGAGGCTTTTATTTGGGTAGTAAGTTTTTTGTTTACATTTTAATTTTAATTAATTATTTTTTAGCTTGAGTACATATAGTTTTTATTATATTTGTTGGTTTAATGGCGTAGCTAGCTGACATAATGGCAAATAATTTAATTTTATGTTCTGGTCTTGTAATGTTAATTAGGTACCTAGTAATGCCTAGTATTTTATACAATCAAGTCTTTTTTTTAACTGAACAGACAGCTGTGCTGCTGGCGAGTTTGTTGCGCCACTTTTTCTTCCCAGCGACAGCACTAGGAAGTGGTTAAGGACGAGCGTTTTTGGGGAAATTTTGACGTTAAAAAAGTGCGGATTCTCAACCTAATTTTAATAACTGACTTTTGATTTTGAGTACAGTCCTATACTTACATTTATTAATAAAATACCTACCTACTTTTTACTTGTATCTATTATTATCAAAATTAAATTATAATTTCTTGTGACTTGACCAAGACTATGTGACCCCCCCCTGGCGCCAAAGCTGGATCCGCCCTTGGGGTAGGTAAGCATTGCTGTTAATTAGTAGTCATAATAATTATTCTTTGTTTTCTTTTAAAAATACGACTTTTTTAATTGAAGTAATTTTATTTCTGACACCTGTCAGTTGTGTCATCTTATTATGAATGGAGTATAGTGGATATAGCGAAACGGACCACTTACTTTCCCAAGGTCCATAAAAATAACAATGATACAATTTAAATTATGTGATATAAAATGAAATGAGAAAGCGTAACAAGAATTTTAAATAAGAAACCGACCACGGTGTTATTGCTACGTGTATTTAAAACAAGTTTCTTTTGTTGATAAGCCAACAGAAAATGTCTGGACGAGTCATTGACTCCTGCTGTGTATTTTTATTTCATACATTTATGTATGAATATTATGGTGTAAGTTTAAAAGGTTGCCTATATTATACATCGTAGGTATCATAAAGTCCACAGAGCATGCATGTTTGGCAGATGTTAAACAACCATGCATCAACTTCACTGAATGCGAAATTACTTAGTCAGTTTTCAGAGGCTCACAACATTTTCACAGCCTCTTTGTGTCAACTCATCGAAGTGAAGTTCGTACGGTCTCGGTCAAGGTCAATCCTTTCCTATTTTGTTTGATATCGTAGTAGCGACACGGATTACCGCGCTTGGAAGTTTCCTTTGTAATGTAATCAAAGTAAACAATCGTATATTTAGAAAGGCTCAAGTTATTTATAAATATTAAATTCCCGTGTTTATACAGCAGCTTGTGCATACTCTTTTCCTTATCAATAGCGTGACGTATTACATTATTTAACTAATAGTAAGCTATACCTTCTTTGATGTTTCTTTATGGTTAGAAAAAGAACAAGATTTTTAATTGGAACGAGTTAATTATAGCTAATCAGAGCGTGGAAGTAAAGAAGTCTTGATTCAGTTATGATAAGTCTGTAGCGCATCACTGCTTTTGCTTAGCTCGGTGATTTCTGATGATCTTGAAACGATTGACGAAGCTTTCAATTTAGATGCATTGTTTTATAGCCTATAGGGGTTTGAGATTGAACAATGACGATTACAGCCGATCTATTCTGTAAAAATCTCACCATGAAAACTTAAGTGTCAATAGTGTCAAATGACAGCTCACTTCACCTAAATTTAGTGAGAGGGTAGGCAGTAATCCACCACGCGGGCCCAGTGCGGGTTGGTAGATGTCACATGTGTTCGAGTTTTTAGTGCACGGTTCCTCACGATTTTGCAGTGGTGATTTCTTCACCACTGCACTTAAACACACAAAGTAAAATGCAGGCCTGGGCTTGTACCACATTTTCTTACTATTTATTCTATGGCCTGGGTTCGAACTCACGACCTACAAATTCCGGGCCGACACCACTGCTTCCTGATTTGATTGGCTGTTGTTATTTCAATCAACCAATCACAACTTACAGCTAACATAAGTTTTATAACTTAACAGCTGTTTGTTCTGATTTTATTTTCTGAAAAGGTAAGCCAATTCAAAAGAGTTTTGTGTTAATTTAAGCGTTTTCGGATTACTTTGTTATCTTGTAGAAATTGTTTGTAGCGCCAGTAATAACAAAACACGTTACTATCGTAAATGCAGCTGACGATACGATCGCTCGCCAGACGATAATTCTAGAGGTAATCACTCATTATCTTCACAAATCAGGGTCGTTCGCGATAAGTCACGCAACTGGCCGCCCGGCGGCCGCGGAGCGTTCATGTCTTTGTTTTTATCTCAAACAAATTCTTTTGTTTCCTGGAGAATGTACTGTTTCTTAGCACCTACTTACTTAATCTTAAATCTTAAGGCATTTACAAGTAAACTCACCATTGAATGTGTCGTAAGCTGTAGGCTGGTAATCCTCCCGGAACGTGTCCTGCGCGTACGCCGCTATCAGCGAGCTCTTCCCCACAGCTCCATCACCCACCAACACACACTTTATCTTCTCCTTCTTTCCACCTTTCACCTTCCTTCTATCTTTTATCTGAAACATTCGGTTCAAAGTCCGCCTGCTCTTCTTGTCCCTCACCGCCCACTCGTTCACTTTATCACAGCAGTTCAAGTCCTCAGACACATCGTCTCGTATCACAGTGCGGCCGTTCTCCTCGGCCACCTCCGAGTAGTCGTAGTCGTCGTCGTCCCGCCGCGAAATCGGGAACTGGCTCGGACTGTGCACTCCGAACACAAACGGCCCGTCTCTCTCGGGCACACGGGCAGCGAACCCGTTCGCCGGAGTCGGGGGCTTCGCATAATGCACTACCGGGGCACGGTACTGACTCGAAAGGTATTCGTCAGACGCCTGCGGATCGAACCTGAACACTAGTTCCGCTTCCCTCCGATCCAAACTTATTTCTGGAGGCGTAACTTTATCTTGAAAGTATCCAACTTTCTCGCGTGCCCTTGTCTCCTGCAGTCGCCTTTCGAGTTCGACGTTCGATGGTTTCCAATAATCTGGTCGGTATTCGTAGGAATAATCTGTAGGCAGGTTCCTGGGTGCGGGCAAGGGCCTATGCGGGCCAGTGTCGCGGGGAGGCGCGCGTGGTGGGACTATTAGAGGCTTTTGCGGTTCCGCCAACAACGGCCGGCGCGCCGACAGGTTCGTGTTTCTGTTAAACATGATCCCTTCCAAACTGGGAGACATTTGCACTGTCACGACTGGCTGCCGACAAACGGATTATCGAGGTGTGCGTTCGCGCACATTACTTGCGCGATGTAATCGAAATATATCGCGGTTTATGGAGCGCGCGGGCGCGAGTAGTGACGTGCTGCCACCGCGGAGAACAGAACGCGACTGTCTCGCGGCGGCCGGTGCACGGTGGTAACCGCGCTCCCCTCGCCCGGAGAAATGACCTGTTGCTTCTGTTACCTGTTCAGGTACAAGCGACCGTTTCGCGAGCAAAGCGCAGCTGCTGCCCATGAGGCCGTGAACAAAGCCGTCATATGGCGTGGCCGTCGACAGCCGCCTCACATAACCCCGCAAGGAAATTCATTCACGATAACCAACGATGAATGAACCACGACGTGTTTTGTTTACCAAATGTTCAATGTTTACTTAAAGGGTTCATATAGCTTCCAATCCAACCTCGATTTGGACTGTGTTATTGTGGAATAGATCCTAAGTTAATGTGTGTAACTTGGATTGGTACGCATCATTTTATTCTTGAGTATGTATCATCATTGTGGTTTACCTTTGCTTCATGTCTCTAGGTTGGATTCCCGAGTGGCATGGAATTTGAAATGATGTATATCACGGATGGCATTTTATTCCCCTTCTATTCTTAAATACTAACAAGGACTATTGTCCTTATAATAATAGAATACATTAATTGGAACAAAGTCACAATAACGCACTTCAACCGAACAATAACCGTTACGTCTGCAAACCTCTGTATAGTTGTTGTTTGGGTTACGCTATCGTAGTATTCAGTATAATATAAGGTACTCTGTGGTAGTATTTCTACTAAGTACCTACCTATCTAACCTAGATAGTCAAAATATACCAATGTTATTATATTACAGATGATGCATAGATCTAGGAATCGAACCCAGGACCACAACAGACATCAGTCGCGTCTGCGACCTCAAAACCAACGAGGCAGTCGGCAAATATCGTTCTGAAGTATCGGCACGACAGTACCTACCTAATTGATATTTTGTTGGCCTAAAACTTCACCACTTCCATGGCGTTATTGGTGGCAGTGCAGCCTAGCGCAGAGGTCACTTTGACTGCATGTTTTGGGGTCAGAACTACAGAGGGCTTGCTTTGGTTATGAATTGAGTAGGAAAGGATTCAGAAGCTAAGCTAAGCCTATCTAGGAACTTAGGAAGGTAGGTAAAATCATATGAATTTGCCTAAAAAGTGTAGAATTACTTGAGGTATTTCAGTGCAAATCACTGTGTACCAGGAATTTATCAGTACCAAGCAACCCGAAGTCTGAATGGAATTTGTGCCTGTACTGTGCCTAATCATTGCTATTTTCCACTAAACCAGAGGTTAACACCTCTGGTTTAGTGGAAAATAGCAATGATTAGACTCAGCTCTGCTCTCCCCCGATCATATGAGACCTTTACCGTCGTGGAATACAGGCATGCTATGTTATAAACGTAAACGTCGTCAATCTTAGTAATTTTATCTAAAGTTTACATTTGATAACGTATCTTCCCTAAAATAAAAAATATTGATTTCCGAACAAAACATTTTTAGTCTATAGAATATTGACAAGCACGTGTTTTTATTTTGACATTATATTGACAGCTGCCATGCTTCATGCGTTCCATTTAACTAGGAAATGTCACTAATGAAGCATATGTTTTTCTTTAAAAAGAGACAGCATATTATTAAAACCGAAGAAAATTAGAGACAACCCATACTTGTAATGTTTTAAAACGTTTCATTTCTGTTGTCATCAATGTCAATGTCATTATTGAAATAACTTGGTTAGGTTCGGTAAAGTGAACTACAAATTATTTCAATTAAATCGTTTTTATAGATTTAAACATAGTGTAGTGTTAATAATAAGAAAAAACATATATCTAGTACGATGGCCAAGTTTAAATTGAGTAAGTAAAGCATTAAAAGTACAGTTGACCCTTTATTGAAGCTTTAATTCGTAGTAAGAGCATGCGACATTGCACTGTTGCTAATGATAATTATTATGAAACAAATTAATTATTTTATTACCCAATATACAGCTTAGTTGATTAAATGTAGCGTATATTATATCTACCGCATCATTTACTGGCAAAAACTTTTACCTGAATAGAGGTAGAAGGTGGTCAATATTTTACAATAATAGTAACATAATGCAAGGTTCTGTAAAAATATACGTACTAACTATTTAGTATAATGAAAAATATTATTATTCCCAATAAGTTTACACCATATACATGTATACTGAAAACTTCAAACAACACATAACCTTCATTATATGTGCCATTTAGCTAGCCATTCATTGAATAACTCATGAATGAAACTTAAACAATTTATTCCCTCAGAGAAACCATCAAAGAGGCAGCCAGCTCGTCTCCGCTACAAAATAGAAAAGAAAGTAAAAGATCACAACAGAAAATTAAAAAAACAAGCAAAAAAGAATCCTAAATCAAAGAAAGCCAAGCCCATACAGATTCCAAATGGCTGCCCGTTCAAAGATGACATACTGAAGGAGGTAGAAGCTGTCAAAAAGCATAAGGAAGAAGAGAGACAGAAAAAGCGAGAACTAGCTAAACAAGAGAAACAAAAGAAAAAGGAAGAAAAGAAGGGTGGTAATGTTAGTATGGGCACATTGGTAAGTTATTAACTAATTTCTGTATTTTAGTGTAGGTACTGATCATCTGCATAGCCTTTTCTCAATTACATATGTTGGGCTCAGCTTAAGATGCAGCTAAATACCAGGGGGTGTACTCCGAAGTAGTATCGGCCGATTCCTGCTACGAAGTTACTATTTGGTACGGTCGGTTCCGATCCTACACTCCTACACTCTTTCGAATATTGACTATGGTCCCGACCCAACTGAGCCGATCTGAACTGTTTTTCGCATTTTTTCAATAATATTCGGTTCGGCCATGTGTCGGTCCGATCCGAACATTCGGACTTTGCACTTCAGAGTAGCCCCCCAGTATTTTATTTAGACTGACTGCCTATGAACACTCCTTTTTATTATCAAAAAATTTCTTTAACTAGTTGCCAGTCAAGTGGTAGTAATCATTGCCCAGAATCTCTAAAGTTTTCCAGACTTTTAATGTACAGACGCCAGCACATCAAGCTACTACAATCTGTCAGATTTCTTTAATAGATTTTCGACTTTATTGCTAAAGCGTTAGGTTCAAGGTTGATTGGGAAAATCTGACAGTTTCGGGTAGGTTGACCTGCTGGCGTCCGTACTCAAAAATTGTGTATAATTTCTATAATGTATGTTTTATTTCTGCTGAACATACAATTTTCCTTCCTTTCTTTATTGCAACTAAATTTCTCTTTTCATAATTTACAGGTAGAAAATGCACAAGCCAGAGGCAAAGTACATGATGCGTTTAAAGGCGATGCGCCCACAGATGACATAGAGTTTGGCAAAGACAGAAAGAAGGAGAACTCACTCAAGACTTACTACAGAGAGTTTAAGAAGGTTATATCCGAAGCTGAAGTTATATTAGAAGTTGTTGATGCCAGAGATCCCTTAGGTGAGGAAATTATTGATTTATTTGATTATTTTCAGTGTAGTTCTTTAGAAAACTGATCTGATTGTTTATCACCCTCTGTCAGGATGAGTCAATGGCTCTTGGTTTAAAAGACCCTTCTCGAAGTTGCATTGTCAGACTCACATGAATAATCTTAATATTATAATGTTTGGACTTTAAAAGGGATTATGACCTCTGAGTTTGTTTTGGCATTTTTTTCTCAGGGATCAGTCACTTAGGAAATACCAGCGCCTAAATAAAATTGTGTGTAAAAGTGCTTTAAAAGACCTATTCACAGAAATAGACATCATTCCACATAATATCCTGAACTTAAAATAATAGACCCGCATGATATTATAACCCTAAAACTCAACGACAAGGAATATTTTTGATTTCGGTTTAATTATAAGAACCAATGAAAATTATGACAAAGGCACGATTTTAAAAACCTTTTTATGTTTGAGAAAATTAAATAAGATACAGTTTGTAGTTATTTCCTTTTGTACCATACCTATTTTTGTATGTATACCTATTAGTTTGTGCGACCTTTTTGTAAACTTACTCTATTTACCTAAAATCTCCAGGCACACGCTGTTCTCAAGTAGAAGAAGCAGTCCGAGAGTCAGGCAAGCGTCTAGTCCTAGTTTTGAACAAAGCGGACCTGGTTCCCCGTACCAATCTAGAGGCTTGGCTCAAATACTTGCGGCGGACGGCCCCCGCAGTACCGTTCAAGGCCTCAACACAAGACCAACAGCATAATCTTGGGACGAGGAAAATGAAGCATGTGGTTAAGGACAAGCAGATGAAAGGTTGGTATATTTGTAATGTCAAGGCCTCCTTTGAACTGCAAGGGCCGCGGGTTGTTCGAAAAAGATACCGTGGCCCCTGGCACAGGCAACTGAAGGAACACGGGTGGCTTTTAGTCAGTGAAAGTCTGACACGCCCTTCCGCTCAGCCCAGAGCGGGATAATATGATGATTTCCCACCAAAAAAAAAAGACCTCCTTTGAAGCAGTAATTACGTGGTCTGACATTTATAAAGCTGAAAAATTTTTGTTTATCCAATAAATCCAGTTAGATATTTCGTGTAATTTTATGTAATTGGGAGGTTAGGGTACAGTAGAGCAGGTTTTTTTTTATAAAACAATAACTACTCTATTACAAACTATATTGAATACCTGGAGTAACATTGCACAAGTGTCCAATAAACCTTCTTTATTTATTTATCCTCACACTGGAACGCCATACGGCAATTACACCAATGAAGCAAAAAATCACTTTATGTGCTGCTTTCAATCCATCCTGTGCGTGGTGGACATCGAACGAGTGGCGTTGGATCAGGCACGCTCACGCAGCGTGCAAGTGCAGCATTTCTTTTTTTTTTTGATAATGGGCTCACTCTTGACCTCAATCTAGCCCAGAGGCAGGGATGAGATCTACGGTGGAACGAGCTTGCCCAGAAGAAGCCTATTCACTCTCGCTTTTTCCTTTAAAAGCCACTATTAGTTGGTGAAAACTTGAATCTTGCAATTGTGAGATTAAAGCTGTAATTCAGAGTGTGGTTTTTATAATACTCACGATCATCATCAGCCGACAGCACTCCAATGCTGAACATGGCCTCTCCAATAATACTCAGTTGCACGAAACTTGCGAAATCTCTCGACACTCCACGGTCTCTACCTTTTAGAACAACCAATTTTCATAACACACCTTATTCTCCATTCTCAGGCTCAGCATGCGTGGGCGCAGAGTTAATAATGAGCCTGCTAGGCAACTACTGCCGCAACAAGGGCATTAAGACGTCCATCACAGTGGGTGTGGTTGGTCTGCCCAACGTAGGCAAGAGCTCCATCATCAACAGTCTGAACAGGTCTAAAGCTTGCAATGTTGGAAGTACGCCCGGTGTCACCAAGTAAGTATTGTTTGTTTCTATAAGAGATAGTTTTCTATGCAGGGTCAAATTAAATTAGCTAGCGATGGATGGGATTGGCAATTGGAACAATAAAACAAAAAAAAAATTATTTGATGTTTTTTTTTTAGTTAAAGTTCCATCAATTTGACGGCACGTTTGGCGCAGTGGTTAAGCGATTGACTGCTGCGCTGCGTGTCGCGGGTTCGATTCCCGCACGGAACAAATATTTGTATGGCCTATACTTAAGTAGTTGTTCCGGGTCTGGCTGTTTGTGTATGTGAGTTTAAATGTTTGTAAACGCACCCACGATACAGGAGAAATTCCTAGCGTGGGGCATGTTTCCTTACAAAAAAAAAATCTTGTCGTTTTTGGTTTGGAATGTGGAATAAGACGAACAAGCACGCCAATCGCTTATCATACTACCCAGCGGATTTCGATATTGCTACTCCATTGCTCACAATTATATTTGAAAAATCGTCTGCTGAACAACCTAAATAATGCAATGAATATTGTTGAACAGTCAAATGAAAGGCAGTGACCTTGCAAGTCCGTTACGCAATTAATCCACTGTTTTCAGCTTATAAAAAACTTATCCATCCTTGACAGACAAATGCAGACAGTCCAGCTAGACTCCAAAATCAAGATCCTGGACAGTCCCGGCATAGTGTTCCACTCAGGACCAGAGAGCGACTCGTCCGTGGCGCTGAAGAATGCGGTGCGCGTGGGCAGCTTGAAGGACCCCGTCACACCGGCGGCCGCCATCTTGCAGAGAGCCAATAAACAAACGCTGACTGAGCTTTATTGTATACCTGACTTTAATACGCCACAAGTAAGTAATTCGTTAAATTAGTAAACGATTATCAACATTGTGGAAATTGAAATAAAGTCGAATCTACCATAAGTCTGGGAAATAATCGGAGCGGTCAGCCACGCACTTAATTTTTTACTTTAGTTCAATGCATGCAAGATTGATGTTGCTTTGGCAATTAAAAGTATGCTGTGCCCTGCCAGGTTTGGGCCGGTTCTTAGGCTTTCTGTCGTCCATCATATTGATGGCATATAGGTTGCTCAACTCAAATCCAGGGGGTCTACTCCGAAGTAGTATCGGTCGAATGTTCGGTCAATTCCTGCTACGAAGTTACTATTTGGTTCGGTCGGTTCCGATCCTACACTCCTACACTCTTTCGATTATTGACTATGGTCCCAACCCAACTGAGCCGATCCGAACTTTTTTCGCATTTTTCAATAATATTCGGTTCGGCCATGTGTCGATCCGATCCGAACATTCGCACTTTGCACTTCGGAGTAGGCCCCCTGTATTGTTGATAGTTCGTTTCAATAGAAACTGCTACACCTGTCTATTTAGTAAAATCATGTAGAAAAAAAAAATTATTCTAATAATTATTTGGACTAAAGAAATGATGATTTTTTGTTTCAGGAATTCTTCGCGCACGTGGCATCTCGTATGGGTAGGTTTAAGAAAGGCGGTGTGCCCGATCAGGAATCAGCCGCCCGAATTCTACTCAATGATTGGAATACCGGCAAGGTAGGACAGGACTTAATACATATTAATTGATTTGAATAATTTAGCTTATTATGAAATCCTTACTGAATAGACATAACCTCACGTCTGATTGAAACGGAAGGCCAATTCTCGTAATTTAAAATGTTCAAAATCTAGTCGCAGTCTCATCTCGGCGACAAAAAAAAAGTCAAAAACTCGTCAAAATGTAGGGAAATTTGAGCTATTTTTGACAGATTGGGACTGAGATCAGACTGTGAACGTTCTTAAAATTACGAGAATTGCCCCCCTGGTGTATTGTATCCCCAGATTTCGTTAATTATGTTGTAAGTGTCATGTTATGGGGCAAGCTCATTTCCACTATTCAAGCACAGACTCCGGGATGCTACTGAAAAGGTCTTAGGGCTGATTTTTCAATCGATAGATAATTATTATTCGTGGAATAAAATTGACGTCTGACAGTTTTTGTATGAAAGAACTGTCAAAAATTCAAAATTATTCCTCCGATAAAATTATCTGGCGTTGGACAAATCAGCCCTTTGTCAAAAATCCCGAAAATCAATGCTATGCGAAACAAAATGGCAGTAATTTTTAACGCAATACTAATGTATATTCTTATTTTCTCTTACTTAGGTGAGATACTTCACCCTGCCACCAGAGACTCTCGATTCAGATATCCACGTAGACGCGAAGATTGTATCAACAATAGCCGCAGAATTTGACATCAACGCGTTCGAAGCGATGGAGACCGAAGCGATCAATGAACTAGCCTCGCACGATACCGGAGTTGAAGGGATCACGGTAAAATACTTATTGTTTATTTAAGAGTTTATTTTGCATGGTACAGAGGTTGTGTCCACATCCACAATAATAGAGGAGTTAAAGGATCATGGTAAAGTAGACCTTGGTCCTAATTCACTATCACCTTTTAACGATTCCTTACGCGAAACTACGTCAACTCCTTAGCTATTCCCGCCAATCTCGCGTTAATTTCGCACGGTTTCGTTCATTATGTCATAAAGAATAAGGCCCCTTATTGTAATGTTGTCAACAGTATACTTTTCAAGGTTAATGGGAACACCAAAATCTTTGTTCCAAAATTATTATTAAAAATATGCCTTGTCGTTTTTGAGATCAAGGTTCAAAAGGGCCTTTTCTGACCAATCTCCTTCAAAATGTTGCAAGTTTATCGCAAAAAAATGTTAATGTTTATTGTTTATTTATTTACCTTACTTGTCGAAATAAATCCCCTGAAATTCCCCCTGAATTGTCCCTGAAATTCTTGAAAGAGAAAATCTTGGCCTTAGTCAAAAAATATCTTCCATTGACAACTGAAACATAACAGTAGCAATAATCTTTCTTTCACAGATTTCAAGCACAGGCCCAGTGAAGGCAGCTTTACAAGATGACATGCAAATAGACGAAGAAGATTCAAGTCTGCTCCCAAAATCAGTGAACATACGAGCGAACAAACAGGACAAGAAAACCAGATCTAGCGAAAAAACAAAAAAAGACCCAGAAATGCTCATCGAAGGCAACACCAAACTAAACCAGTTAAGGAAACAACAGTTCAAAAAAGATAAAAAGAAAAAAGCGAAGAATGAGAAGCAAGCCATCCAACTAGCTGATGTTCTTGAAAATGTGACGATTACGAGTTATAAGAAGAAGGATGACTATGATTTTAAAGAAGACTTTTCGCTTTGAGTTGGTTGTGTTCGGTTGGCAAGCGAAATTCTAGTTTTTTTTCATCGCATTTGTTGAATTTAGGATCGTTTTTGAGACGTAATTTTTTTAACTCGGGATATGTGTAGGTATTACTTACCTATGAATCTTCTCTACTTCTCCATTTAAGTTTAGTGAATAATTATTGAAAAACACGAAGTTTTAAAAAACCATTTTGGTGACTGAAAAGTAGGGTTATTGACTGATAACTCAATGTATTTAAAGGTGGATAAACAAATGCATAGCATACTAATAAAAATGCTTAAACTTTGTATATGTGTACATACATAAACACACGCCTACTGCCCATGGGGGTAGTCTAAAACTACAGAACGCCATCTGCTTCGAACGTTATGTAAACTTTGTTTATCCTTTTGAGAAAATAGAATTTCGCGGACCAATCAGGAGCGTCCCTAAAGCCACGTCATATTTTTTATAAATTAAGTTATTCAATAATGTTTCAAGTACATGTGGTACTACGCTATTTGTCGAACTGTTTTTCAAGGACTATCAATAAGTGCAAAGCTATTGTCATTGTAATAAGATCTATATTGCCTTGAACGGTATTTACTCAAGTATTTGCTACGGTTATCTGTAAACTTGTTGAGTAATTAAAGACGTGTACATGTAAATTGGGGTTTTAATATATTTTTAGTATTTTCTGGCTAATTTGTTGACTGATAATGTGCAATTAAGAAGATACGCAAACAGAAAACTGTTCTGCTGATGCAAAAATTGCATCGCTACAAGAAAATTTAAACTTCACTGTTGCTCTAGCTAGTTAGTAGTACAGAAATAAATTAATCAAAATGTATCACTGTTCTGCTACAGTTGAGGTAGGTACCTTCTAGGTTTTTTCGCAGTTGAGTCGCTCTAAAGTTCGTTTTTTGGTCTGACATTTTAAGTCTGCGTTTTTAGGGTTCCGTAGCCAAATGGCAACGGAACCCTTATGGATTCGTCATGTCTGTCTGTCTGTCTGTCTGTCCGTCCGTATGTCACAGCCGCTTTTTTCCGAAACTATAAGAGCTATACTGTTGAAACTTGGTAAGTAGATGTATTCTATGAACCGCATTAAGATTTTCACACAAAAATAGAAAAAAAACAATAAATTTTGGGGGTCCCCATACTTAGAACTGAAACTCAAATTTTTTTTTTCATCAAACCCATACATGTGGGGTATCTATGGATAGGTCTTCAAAAATGATATTGAGGTTTCTAATATCATTTTTTTCTAAACTGAATAGTTTGCGCGAGAGACACTTCCAAAGTGGTAAAATGTGTGTCCCCCCCCTGTAACTTCTAAAATAAGAGAATGATAAAACTAAAAAAAATATATGATGTACATTACCATATAAACTTCCACCGAAAATTAGTTTGAACGAGATCTAGTGAGTAGTTTTTTTTAATACGTCATAAATCGTAACGTAACGGAACCCTTCATGGGCGAGTCCGACTCGCACTTGGCCGGTTTTTTAGAATAGAAATTTGACATTACACCTGTCAAATTAGTATCTGGGTTTACAAAACGAACTTTAGCTCGCTTCGAAAAACCTGCATGAGGATTAATAATGGTGAAGGAACCATCTAAACATAATACCATCAACCGCCCAACCATAGGTAATGCAACTATCATCCAACGCTGTATACCTAGAATGCACTGTTAGCCCCCACAAAACTCCAAGCACTCAACTTTTCTTGCCGAATGCGGTATTTGAACCATAAGGCCCAGTTTCCATGCAGCGCTCGCTACAATGCCCTTGTATGAAAGACCTTGCGTGGCGATTATAATATCCTATTAATGTTATAGGTAAACTCGAAAGTTTGTGAGGATGGATGGATGGAAGTTTGTTACTATTTCACTCAAAAACTATTGAACGGATTTTGATAAAATAGGCACACATAGTTTATAACCAGGATTAACACATAGGATACTTTTAATCCCGATGTTCCCACGGGATCGAAATGTATGCAGGTGAAACCGCGGGGCGCTGCTAGTAATATTATAAAAGCGAAAGTAATTCTGCGCCTGTCTGTGACCTATTCACGCGTTAACGGCTGGATGGACCCTGGACCATGACCTGACTTAGGACTTAGGATACCTACTTTTTCAGCCGAAAGAACTACGTTCCAGTGGTATAATATTTTTCCGACCTCCACGCGAGGAATGGCGCGGGCTTAAAAAGCTAGACCCCTATTTATCTACTATAATATCTGTAATCATTAGAGGACCTGCCGAGGACATTATTTATAATAATAACACTTCTGCACGGAAACATGTCGCTTGTAACGTTCTATAGGCACAAACAAAAACTATTCAATTGGAACACGTCACCCAATTGCCCACTATCTCTGGCTACCATTGAAATTATCAACGGCTTGCGTGACGGTAAAACTACAATAATGTACGAGTTATTTACTTTTTATCAGCCAAATTAATGTACTGACGTGGGTCTGTTCTGTTAGTAACTAAATGATATTTAATTTTTAAATAAACTTTTGTCTATGTAGGCAAAAGTTTGTAGTAGGTATGTACAGTCACGATCACCAATATGTTAACACATGGCAACTTTAAATTCCGATTTTTACGTGAAATAATGAATGCAACGTTGAAATACGACACATTACATGTCATAACATAAACCTATGGGTTCGAAAATGCTATGTTCGTAACAACATAAAATTTCATTAAAAGATAAAGGAGTTAATCGCTTTTGAATAAAGCCGAGTGTATACATACTTTTGTTCGTGACTGTACCTACTACGCTTCGTGGAATACAGGAAACAATAGGTATCTACCTACAGGATGAAAAATATCACACGAAATCGACTTCAATATCCTTAACCCAACCCAACATTATTTTGAACACCTATAAATATTAGGCTAGTTGCCTAAAAGAATCTAATTAGTCCGTCATTATCAAAAAATATTGGACCCGTATTTTTTCTTTTGTCAATTAGATAGGTAAAAAATCATGAAGATATCGCCCGTTAAGGTTCCGCGTGACGTACTTCCAAAAACGCGCTTTATCTTTGTCATTTTTTGTTTGATTGACAAAAGAAAAAATACGTGTCCATTATTTTTCGATAATCTAACTGACGGACTAAATATAATATTATTTTTTTCATACCACTTGCTCAAAAAAGTGACATTCTATGCCACAAAAAGCCATTGACCTAGAAAAGTATGGACTGGAAATACCTACGAAAAAAGGGTGCATACCTACAACTCATATTGTCGCATAAAATGGCTGCCATTGCTAGGGTTGTGTCAATCAAGGAACAACTGTTATCTCGTTGTTACTATAACGAGTAACGATACTTTATACGAGTTTTACTAGTTATCACGTTTGGATCACGATGGATTTTGGTGCTGTGAAGTGTGAACCACAGGCCGGACCTAGCTAGGTCACTCGGACCGAACAAGACGCAAGATTATTTATGTTAACATCACAGAATATACGGATATCGTTTCAGCGGAGGAACTAGTTTCGGAAACTATTACGGTAAGTCGGCAACGGTACAACACTATTCCATTATGACATCTGTTTGTAAACAAACGAATGAATTAACAAATATAATAAAAAGGCCTGTTATATGGAAATGAGCCCAAATATCAATACTTTAGCTATAAATTCATGATCGCGTTACAATTGTATCATCGATTGTGTATTATTGTACGTATTATTGCATGAAAACCGGTTACTAACCTGTGCAAACACAATTGAGGTTGATTTTCATTCTTTCTTGCACCACACTTCACAATACAACACACAGGCATGTTGAACTTCTGTTTTCCAACATTTACATACAGTTTTAAAAGACAAAATCCTCGTAATTTTCTCGCAAATCTCAATAATACAAAAAACAAACAACCATTTGACAGCCAAACTACCATGAAACTCGTAGCTTAAGATGGCTGCTACGGCACTTACCTACAACTGTCACTACGTCAAGACAAAATGTTGCCATAATTAGCAACAACTTAAAATATAGTTGTCTCTTTTATCAAATAAGATTATCTCACTAGAAAGAATGAGACATAACGATATTTCAAATTCTGAATCATTTTTCACTCATATTTGTATAAGCAAATGTATGTACAGAATAGCGCGGCATCTCCATGTTTTTCCTATCTCAATGCAAAAAGCGAACATAACAATAGACATTTTTAATCTGTTAAAAACAGGAAAAGAAAATTGTACTGAATTTCATTCATCCTCTAGGGGGAGAATGTGATTTAAATTTGGAATACTTACCGAAATTTATACTGAACTACATCTGTGTTTACACCATTGAGTTTGTATATAAAGCATTATACATCTTTTTGAAAAAGGAATACGCATTTATTATGCAGTTATGATTATTAAATAAAATTACGAAAACCGACGAGGCCGTATGAGCTTGATGGCTTTGCTTTTCCGACAAAAAAATATTAGTCTAGGAATTTGCCGCGTTTTTGTTTTCTTCAAATACATAAACGTTAAGTTAATTTTTTCGCAAATGGTACGAAAAGTAGAGTATTTTCCTCGGTGATAAAGCTGTCTTAGTCTTGGGTGAACTTAAATCCCTCGCTACACTCAGGACTCGTCTTAAATCCCTCGCTTCGCTCGTGATTTAAGTTTTTAACACCCTCGCTACGCTCGGGAGTAAACCTCGAGTCCTTTGTTACGCTTGCGATTTAAATCGTCACCCGCGACAGAAGACACTGCTTTATCCCCTTGGTTAATAATCTACTATTTTACACAGGAAACTACCCTATTCCTCAATTTTATTAGTCACCTAATCACCTCCTTTTGTATTAATTTATTTATTGTTCGTAATATTAGCTGCATCGCTGGTCTAGTCATCACGAGACAAGCAAGCACGACTGCTAAACGTGGGGTCCTGGGTTCGATTCCCAAGTCGGGGGATAGGTAATTGGGTTTTCCATCTGCAGGAATTTCTCAGTAGCAGCCCGGAATCTGGATTTGTGCCCGGCTTGATGGCAATATGGCAAAATGCCATATATGCTGTATGTTAATAATCTTAATCACTAATAACTGTCACGACATGGACAAGTCGTGAAAGTTATTAGAAAAAAATATTTAAAAAAATCTATTGCCCGTGTTCGGCTTGACGTTGATTTCTGGGACACGTTGTATACCTACCTACCTGCATCTCCTACGCATTTTCAAGTACCTACAACAACAGTTGTACATACGTCATCAATCTTAGCTCGCAGTGTCCGATTGTTCAGTTGTCCGTATGAATACCGGAAACAGCAATAATGTAGGCATAATGTCGCTCATTGTTTTATCAGATAAGTACCTAAATCGTTCGCTGATCTAGAAGATTCGTGCGGACTGGCTGTTATGGAAAGTACCATTAAAGCTTACGACTGGGGAAACAATGAATAAAACTTATGTTACCTACTTAGCTACAAGGTTAATTTGGCGCGTGGTTAAAATCGGAACTAAAATAATATCCATCTTTTATGCAAAACAGTTTTTCAAAAAAAACAAAACATAACTTCGACAAATATTTAGGTACCTACCTACCAATAACGCCCCCCTGTAAATGTTTCTAAGTAGGTAGAGTACCTAGGTAGGACTCCTAGGATCCACCATTTATCTAGATCCTAGATAGTCTGCATGATTGTTTATATTTTCAAACTGAGGATGTGATTTCAACAGGATTATTGTCTGATGATGATGAAAAAAGTTGGGAAAATCCCAACATCGAGCAAAACAATAACTTTAATAATAATGCTTACCTAGTTAACAAGTTCTTTCCTTATCGCATGTGAAAAGGCTATCTTTCACGGTATCACTACCGAGGTCACCCGATGATTCCCGAATCCCTACTATTTTTTTTTTTTCATAAAAATAAGGAAGGACACGTCGTGTGGACTCACCCTTCTAGCTACTTTACTGACTGAAACTTTATTGGCCTAATCTGGGCACTAAACGGTGGGTTTCCTATAATTCATAAAGGGATTAAGTAGGTATATAAAGATGCAGCCTCCACGTTACATTCTGTCTCTACAACATTTTTCACTCTAATCTTTCTGCCAAGTCAGAGGAGGTGGGTATGAAAGAATAATTCGCCGGGCAGCGTTCCTCAACCACGAAACTAATAGGTACCTATAGGATATGATGTGGTTTCCATACAGTATGAAAATGAACCACTCCAAGAAACTAACACATACTTACAATAATCTAACGATCTAATCTAGGTTTGCAACGTCTGCTTATTACACGATATCAAAAATATATGTCAAGAGATCTAGCAATAAAAAATAGTCAATTTTTTTTTAGATTGGATTGACCTAATTATTTAATTGGATTGTAGTGTAACCTATACCTCCTGATATAACTATCATCACCACCACCATTCGTCCATTTGGAATAGCTGTAATAACTTACAGCTACCTATTCCAAATGGACGAGTGGTGGTTAGGCCTATGCAATATATTTATTTGAATATCAATTCTGAAATCCGCAATGCTATTCAAAAGCACGCAAAAATATCATAGATAAAGATACGATGGGATGCCTGAATGCAGGTAGTTAGTACCCAACCAATCAGAAAATGACCCGTCCAATTCGATCTGGCGCGACCTTTTTAGATCTCTTTTTCTTTTTAGACCTTTTTAGGTCACTGTACGATATTCTGATTGGGAAGGTTTCCAAGGTTTTGGTCTAGTCGCGTTTAAACCGATTAGATAGCCTGCCTATTACTTACCTACGGATTATACCTCTCTCTCTAGGTAGGTAGGTCGAAGCAGGTCTAAAGTATTTGATATAGATATTCTCCTGCATAATATAAATATTTAACTTAATTATTAATATTGTTCAAATAGTGTAGACAATAATGAAGGCCACATTGCATGATTGCATACAAGTATACAACAACTAATGTGAAGAGCCCACGACGAATCCACGTCGTACTAGACAAGCACCTCTCTTTCCAACTAACGATGCGGTATGTTTTTATCCCTCTCTCATGCTCTGTGCGGTAGTGATTGGCGGCTACATGTACATCATCATCAATACTATGAATGAACTTTCTCGATTATCGAACAACAATAGTATTTACGCATAATAAACTATGATCATCATTCAGATCATTATTTTTAAGCTTCAGTTACTGAAGGATTTAAAAAACATAGTTTGTAACATTCATGAAAAACCAGAAATGTGAGTACTGAAATATAATAACCGGTATTCATAATTTCCCGCCGTCTGATTCATTAATTTCATGTAGTGTGTTCAATTCCTATTTGCTAGCGCTCAGCCAATAGCAGCTTTCCATCTGTCTGTCGTAATTTAACGTAAAACGTCATTTTGCCCTTACTCTCTCACTCCCATGCGAATTCACCGATTTAAAATGTATCTCTGCCTCACTTCCACATTACCCAACACATTGACGTTTATGCCCATCTCGTTCGCACTTCATATGTTTGTGTTCAACAGAGCGAGATAAAACATTGCTGAGGCTTACAAACCGGTCGAAGTAATAATAGAGAATTCGCCAATTTTTGAAGTTATTCGTGGCCAGTCCTTTGAGCGTCGAGGTGCTTGTGTGAATCAAAAATGAAGTCTTTAGTGCTAGCTGTTGTCAGTTTACTGGCGATTTCATCAATAAATTGTGAAGTGTTCTTCGAGGAGACATTCCCCGATGGTAAGTTTATTAAAAAATCTCAATTCCGAGATGTGCCGGCTTGCCGCGTGTGCTATCGATCGTCTCCAAGATTATCGGCAGCCGGTTTATTTTGGGGAGTAATGTATTAAAACAGTACGTTTTTCATTTCAGACTCATGGGAATCCAATTGGGTTTACAGTGAACACCCTGGCAAAGAGTTCGGCAAGTTCAAGCTGACTGCTGGAAAGTTCTACAACGAACCGGAGGAAGATAAAGGTAGGTGGAGAGCGGTCCCCTTCTAATGCCCCATAATAGGTAACATTCACATTTGAGTGATGAATTAATTTTGTTGTGTGCAGAATGCACTTGTAAGCATATGTATGTAGTACATTACCCAATACTATGAGCGTGCAAAAGGGCACTGAACTCAATTACACATAGCAAATTAACAATAGGCCGGGCGTCAGCGTCACAACACGCCACTCTCACTACATCTCCTATACATTCCTGTTCTCCTGGTACTTGTCAGGTCTGCAGACGTCTGAAGACGCGAGGTTCTACGCGTTGTCGCGCAAATTCGAGCCATTCAGTAACGAAGGCAAGCCCCTGGTTGTGCAGTTCTCAGTGAAGCATGAGCAAGACATTGACTGCGGAGGTGGCTACCTCAAGGTCTTCGACTGCAAGTTGCAGCAGACTGACATGCATGGGGAGTCCCCCTATGAGATTATGTTCGGCCCTGACATCTGCGGTCCTGGTACCAAGAAGGTAAGAAAACCTTTTTTTTCATAAAAATTGCTAAAATGTCTTGATAAAACTGCATAAATAGATAGACATTATTTATTCCTTTCCTTTTCATTTACTTCAATTGGATTCAATATGTAGAATGATAATGTTAGGTAATATGCCAAATTAATGGCCCACTAAACTAGAATAACCAGTTTCAATCTCATAATCATTAAAGTTGACTAAGTTTACACCTAAGATGTAATATCAAAAAGTTTTTATATAACTGTTTAAGACAGTCTAATATAATTAGTAAAATTTTAAAATAGTCTGTTTCCATTGGGAAATTGTATGAAATTGTTGTCAGTTACAGGAAATAATAATAAAAAAATAGTACATGTGTCGGTACTTATTGTTTAACAGTTGTTCACTTTCTTTTATCAAGTACATACATACTTTACTATGACATTACAACTGATGGATTTTATAGGTTCTTATCTGCTTAGGACATTGGCTTTCAATTAGCTAGTTTTCATGGTGATTAAGTTTTTTTTTCATTTAGCATTGGTAATAAACAAGTTGGTTACTAGCTGGCTGAGATAGGATTGAATAGTAATGATTTTCTTCCTAATTACTAGTCAGTAATGGGAACCTAATATAAAATACAGCTAATTAATTTATTAGGACTCAAGACTTAGAGCTTTAGAATAAAAATAAACAATCACTAGTATGTACTGGGTATTTCATTTTATACTATTATAAAACTTTTCTTAGAAAAGTTGGAAAGAAGTAAAGTTCACACACATCTTTTCCTACGATTGTGATCTCTTTTAATCTAAAGTAATGTTAAAACGGGAAATATTTGTTTTTGTGTTTGTTTCGCTTTTACGCTAAAACGGCTGAACGGATTTGGATGAAATTTGGCACAAGGGTAGACCATCACCTGGATTAGGACATAGAATAGTTTTTATCCCGATATTACCTTGGGATCGAGACTTAGGCGGGTGAAACTGCGGGGCGCAACTAGTTTAATGTAATTAAACAATTTTTACTTTTATTGAACTTACGTTTACCAACACCCAAGTCAAAGGCATTCATAATTTATATATAATTCCATGTTCCAATGAATCATTAAAATGACGTAAACAGGTAGTTTAGATTCGATTAGTGTTTTGATAAACATCTCGCGTTATTGATGGACCATAATGATGTAAAATGTTGTGTACCAAGCACGGAGCTATTGCTTCGTGGTACGGTCAGCAACAAAAGTCGGTTAACACTTTAGTTGTTTAAATCTTAATTATTGAGCAAAATATTCTTAAAAAAAATATACGGAGTAATAGAATATTTAAGAATAATTAACTCTTTGCTATTACATGAAATAGAGAAAACCAATGTATCACATCATTTTGTATCAATTTAGACGATTTGTAAAAGTAACAGTGTTAATTGGCTTTTGTTGCTGACTGTACCAAGGCACCTACTTGTCTTTCATTGTAACATAATTTAATTTTTCCAAAAGTTTTCTGGCTTCGTTCAATTAATCACTCTATCACAGTTTTTAGGACGTAATAATGAATTAACTGTAAGCGACCTTCGGAGTATTAATTAGATTAGTAAATAATTAAAAATGCGCCGGTTCCATATTATCGCTATATCGTGACAGCTGGACCATAGAGATAATCAATATTTTACAGATATTGAAAAAGTCCGAGGTCAGCTAACGTGTAGGTATCTACTTACTCTCGCTTTCCATCAGTCATAATGACGAATATGAAAGTATTGATCTACTTCTCGTCGCATTTAATTAATTGATAGATCAATGCTTGCGTTTTTTATCGTATACAAGTTATCGTAGTTGGTCTCATTAAATACTCGACAGAATTTGATGTAGGTATTCGATCTCGAAAGACTTAACACATTCTGATGCGGTTTCGTCATAATTTCAGCATTTTCCCTAAAATTTTTAATTTTATTATACGCGTGCGAGTAGCTCATAAAAAATAAAAAAATCGTGTCAACATTATTTATCAATCTTCATTAAAAATTCATGTGACACGTCAAGTGCATTCAGTCTCTCGCATTATCGATTATCCCAGGCTCGTCACTGTTTGTACCTAAGTAGCGATGTATTATTACACCTACCTCATAAAAAAATAAAAAAACTGCAACATTAATGACCAATCTTCATTAAAAAATCATACGGCCTTATGGGGGACACGCGGCGATGTTGTCGAGTGGATACAGCCTCTAGCATTATCGATTATCACAGACTCGACAGTGTTATAGGTATCGATATATTTACACCGCGCCCCCAACGTTACGTTTTATAACAAATGTTCAATGAAGCATTGAATGGCAAGGATGTTGCATAACATTGGTTTCCAACCGGCGATTTCACGCAGCCTGTTTTGTCTGTCTGTAACAATTAGTTGGTAGGTACTTATCATTTGTTAATTGTTAAGTTTCTTAAATAGGATATGTATGTTATGCCTAAATTAGATAATAGGTATTATTAACAAAAACTAGACAATTTTAGGGTCACTGACCAATTTTGTAATAAAAACTTGCGCGTCTAGCTCCCGTCTAATAAAATATGCAAATAAATAAAATTATCACCTATAGCAAAAGTTCGATGGAACCTCATGAAGTTCGTCAACCTCAAACACGTTTGACAAACTTCAATCTTCTCTCTCTTTCGATCCTTAGTGCTAACTAGATCTTCCTTCTCCCTCAGGTTCACGTGATCTTCAGCTACAAGGGCAAGAACCATTTGATCAAGAAGGACATCCGTTGCAAGGATGACGTGTACACCCACTTGTATACTCTGATTGTGAAGCCTGACAACACCTATGAGGTGCTCATCGACAATGAGAAGGTCGAGTCTGGAGAGCTTGAGGCCGACTGGGACTTCCTGCCACCCAAGAAGATCAAGGTAAGAAGCCATCTTGAATGAAGACTTGAATTTCGTGCTAGGCTCGTCAAAATAGCACAAATTTTGTGTTTCGCGATAAAACTTTTCTGAAGTAACGGAATTCAATTCGATAAGATAAAAAACTAAGTTTAAGAATAACACAAAGAAAATCATAAACAGTCCGCATATTTACAAAAATATCCATCACTTTCGTCAAAAAACTTTCCTTTCAATAAGACTTCGAATTTTCTAAACCCATTTTTTCCCTAGGACCCCGAAGCCAAGAAACCCGAGGACTGGGATGAGAGGGCCACCATCGCCGACCCTGATGACAAGAAACCCGAAGACTGGGACAAACCTGAGCACATTCCCGACCCCGATGCCACCAAGCCCGAGGACTGGGATGATGAGATGGACGGCGAATGGGAACCTCCCATGATTGATAACCCCGACTACAAGGGAGTTTGGGCACCTAAGCAGGTAATTTGTGAATTCTGTACTAGGTTTTAGATGTTTAGATGAACGGGCATTGTTGAAACCGGTTCGTGCGAAGTGGCGTCATCGGAAATGTGTCACTTGCTATGTAGCTTGAGCAGCAGCAACTAAATTTGAACTTTGAAGGTCATGAAATAGAGCAGAATTCGACGACACTACGAACGAACTTTTATTTTGACTGTAGCAGCATCAAAAATTACGATTTAGTATTTCTGTGTAGTTCAAATTTGCATTTTTCGGTGATTAATGTCAGAAAAGAGTCTTATGTTAATAAGCCAAAATTAGGTTCAACAACACACTGAAGATCCGGAGCAATGACACGGAAATAAAGAAGTTCCAAGTCACCTTGTCGTCTTGACTTATGAGTTAAAAATAAGAAGTCGACACTCTCCAATTTCAACACAATTTCTCTTATCTAAAAATGAATTAAACACATTTACACCCGAAACGTTTAATTTCGCAGTGGCGGCGTGTAGAATCTATTTAAAACTAAAGAAAGCATCATTGAGTCATTTGATGACGTCAGCTTCCTTAGAAGTCGCGCGTGGCTGTTTGCATAGCGTTCATAACGTATATTGACCCGCGTTACCGTTGTAATGTGAAAATTGAACGTCTCATTGACTGGCGTGGCGGTGGAAGCAGGTGTTACTACTATTCAGCAGTATAGTTCAATAGACTTTAATTATTTACTTAGTAAACCGAATGATGCGGGATTTTCCAGTTTTCATGCGATTATTCACAATGAATTGTAATTTAGTTTTAATAAATAGTGTCATATTTTCTAGAAGCAATCGTTTTGAGGTCTACCGCCACTTGACCTTACAAACAATGTCCCATAATTACCAACCTACCAACATAAACTCATTACAAAATTCCCTATTCACAGATCGACAACCCCGCCTACAAGGGACCATGGGTGCACCCAGAGATCGACAACCCTGAATACGTATCAGACCCCAACCTCTACAAACGCGACGAACTTTGCGCCGTCGGTCTCGACTTATGGCAGGTTAAGGCAGGCACCATTTTCGACAACATCTACTTCGGAGATGACGTTGCGGAGGCCGCAGAGCGTGGTGAGGCCCTCAAGAAGAGGCTAGAAGGTGAAAAGAAGATGAAGAGTGAACAGGATGAGGTTGAGAGGGAGAAGGAAAAGGCTGAGAAGCCTGATGATGAGGATCTCGATGATGAAGATCTGGATGATGAGGCTGGTGAAGCTGCACCTGTGGTGAGTTGACTTACTATTTATTTTCAACTTATCGGTTAACTGCCTTATCCAATTAAGAAGGTGCAATACAAGTGGATTTTTATGCTAGTCAAGCATAATAGGATGTTTTTTATATTCTGAGCTGAGACTGGCAAACAATCCTCTCGCTATATTGTAGCCTAGCTGGTGATGGTAGTCACAGCAGGTTTTTGTAGCAAGTCTTGTGATTCAAAGATAAAAATCATGAACACGCTAACCTTGAATAGGAAGTAGGTACTACAAAGTAGCCTTACAAAGTGGCTTTACTGACGAATTTAGATGTACATTTTTTGCAATTGAATTCTTGGCATTATAATCGCCTTTGTTGCGTTTAAAATTAGAATTATTTACAGAGATTGAAGACATACGTAACTACGTTTTAATGTATTGTTGACCTCCATTCTAATTAGGAACCGTCTTTGTTACAGGAGGACCACGATGAGCTGTAAACTGTGTCGATGTGTGTGTAAAGACAATGAGTATCGTTGGATACATACGTGAGCGTGTTTGCGCGGGGCATGCCTGTGCGCATGCTGTAGTTCCAAAAACTTGAAGAACCCTTAGTTCATCATAGTGCGTTATAGTGTGTCTGTTCCAGTCTTCTCCTATACAATATGTATGATAAATAGCTGTAAAATTTCATTAATTATCATACTTACTTATCTTACAAAGCGTGTGCTGGCTCGAAATATTCCAAGTTGGGGTTATTAATATTTATTTTTGCAGACCCAACAAACTTTTTTTTGTATAAAGGTTGCATTCACGCTCAGTTTTTATTGTATTAATGTTAATACGGCACTGTGTGTCGTCGAGTGCAGGGATTTATTGTACAGTGTTAGTTGCTGTAGCCTAAATTTTTTGTAAGAATTTGACTAATGTTGTAAAATAAATCTGTGAGTGAAAGTTTCTCATTTATGTTGTGAAACGAGTCTGATTAAAATTAATATATTAAATTTATTTTTGGTTTTATTTTTTTTTTGGTACGAATTGGATGGTTTGAGTATCGGCTGAATGTCGGTACACAATTTTTCCAAGTCGGCGAAAGTTGGTGTGAGTTACATTTGCTCAGAAATCCTTCAAGTCCACACCAAGCATTAGTATTTTTTCCCAAAATTATTATGAATAAATGTTTGATGAATGATGAGCGCGCGTTATATAAATAAACTACCCTCCTAATAAAATATTTATTAAGTTCTTATTATAAGGTTTATTTGAAACAATTTTGTACTTCATAGTCATGCCCAGGTTTTACTCTAATAAACTTAACATTTTAATCAATCTTGTCTATAATTTAATTATAATAACAGCTGACTGAGATGACCCCACGAAGAATAGTAAAATATTTTTACATTTTCTAAACCAATATGCAAAATGATTTCATACAACTTCAAACAAGTAGGTACATTCTAAAACATATTGAGTATATTTGATAAGAACTTTATATAGCCAGAAATCATTCTATCCAGTGCATTCCTAGAGCGTGGCTTCTGACCCTCGTTGCTTGGCCCCCATAGCACTGTTTGGAAGAGATAATACACAATCAGTATGAATAAAAAACTAAAATTATTTATGATTGTTCAGATTTTCTTTTGTTTTCATTCCAACTTTAATATCAGTCACCTCGAAGTGGCCCACTCTTTTCTACCATCTTAGTTCACCAATTCTCTACGAGATGTCGCTAAATTAAAGATTAGTATGTCACTGCGGCTCTCTGCTCTTTACTGTAAAAGTCATAGCGCTACAGTGGCCTAAAAATTAGTTCAATTTTTTTCAGTTAGGCCACTGTGGCTCTCATGGCCTCATATATCGGTGATTGTGCCTAGCCTTTTACAAACTATGTTAGGGTCGGCTTCCAGTAGCGTCATCTATTGTTAGCTGCTTTATATTAAGTCTAAGCTCAAAAAGCGAATTTTCATTCGAAGTTTTAACTTTATTTAGACTTACTCCAATCGGTGATAACTGAAACATAAAAAGGAGAAATTCAGTCAAATATACAGGCTGGGAGGTACCGGCCTCGGTTTGTGTTCCCATTGTGTTTAATGTTTTAATATTGAGGCCGTAGGTACTTGGACCCATGTCCCCTTAAAATACTGGAGCCCAATTGTAAAGAGTACCTTTATCTATCTACCGATTACTGAATTGTGCATAAACAATAGGAACAATTGACTACAGAAGGTCCCCAAGAAAGGGGAGGGTTTACAAAACATTCGGTTTGAGTTCAACAAGACACGGTTTGAGTCCAACAATAATTTGTATTACAATAAACATTATTCAAATCAACAGGAATTTTTAATATCAGAGGAAAAGTCCTCTAATAAACCTACCTACCTACCTAAATTCGAAAACAAACAAACATCCAACATGTTCAACTCAAGCCTTTGCACAGAATTTTTTTCCGGCTTTATAGATATTACGTAGGTATAAAGCTTATTCTAGTTAAAAAAATCCCTGTCATAAAGTTGATAAAAAAATACGACTTACGTTTCTCCAGCTGGTTGGTTTTCTTGTTCGTCAATTTGGCAAAGTCCTCCACTATAATAGGCTTGGCTGTCGTGGTTGGCTCTGGATGGCCATGGTTGTAATCCAGCAGCCATAGACAAGGGTGCGGAGCAGGTGCAGGTGCAGGTGCAGCTGTCACTGCGAAGATGAAAAGTAAAGGATAAAAGGATATATCGATGGTTGAAAGGGTAATTGACCTAAGCGACATTTTTCGAAAAAAATTAGAACCTGACTCATTGCAAAAAAAATGTCGCTTAGACCAATTACCCTTTCAACCGTCGATATATTTTCGTCTTGGTCGAGATAAGTTGAATTCGAATGCCGCTAGTTGCTATAGTGATGTAGCCAACTCCTATCAAATAAACGATGTTGAGATTTAGGCTCTAAAGCTAAATAATAGTACCTACTTCCTTATACTTATCAATAAAAAAAAAAAACAGTAGGTATAAGATACCAATAGTGTATGTTTTTCGATCGATGGAGAATATATGTCAGGTCGATCATCCATTTGTTTGTTTATCTCACGACAACTTGCAACCCCTCGTCTTTCAGTGAAATTAACTTATAAAACCGGGATATGAAATAATCTGTCAAGAATTCATTGCTTGCAGAATACAAATGAGCCAGGCGTCTAAACTCAATAAACCCAAATTGTTTTTGAATTTCGTTGCTATCTTGGTGTCTCACCTTTATGGTCCGTAGGGAAGAATAAAACCTGAAAAGTTAAGTTAAATTACGGTAAGTTAGAGTAAAAATTATAAGTTACGTTGAAGGTTGAAGTTGACAAACCTGTATCTAAGATAATTGTAGATATGGTGGGAAATATAAATAAATAACTAATCATTGGGAGCTTATAAGCACATTGGGTTCTTTTAGGTCGCTTGGTGTGGGATCGCTTATTGTTCATAGTTAAAAAAACAGACATAATATAGGCACAAATTGGAACACATTTCGTTAGGTACAAGTTAGGTATTAAATAAAACTTTGCCTCAATTTTGATCTCGATCTTGCTTGATCGAACGCCTATTTTTGCTAATCTCTCCAACGATATTAATTATTAATTTCAGAATAAGTTTTGAGGAAAATAGAACCATCACAATGAAGTAGGTATGTTGACAATTCTTACCACCAGTGCGCCAACGGACACGAAAAACTTAAAATTGTACATGAAACATCTGCTAAACGAAGCACATAACAATGGCTGAAACTGTCGTCTTGTTTATATTTATATATCTGGAGACAACGCCTTTGATACGGACAATTATACGCTTATTAAGACACATAAGTGCCAAAGAATATTTCCTTGTTACATTGTTATCGTATTTTTCGTTAAGAATTCGGTAAATAAGAATACCTAAGTCTTTCTGTTTAGTTACTATGTATTTAAATTGTTTCAAGGTATCAAAAGTTTATCCATTAGTTTATCATGGTAGGTTAGGTAACTACCGAGATAACGACTAAAAGAGAAGTATGGAAGAAAAAGACATGTTGCGCCGACCACAAATAAATTGGGATTAGGGAAGAATGAATGAATGAGGCAACTAAGCAACAGCAACATCATGATGTTGGCAACATCACGGCAATGTCTCCAAAGGCAAGGTGGCGCCCAATCAATTGTGTTTTAGTTACTGAAAATGACGTTCAGGCCTATTGCAGTAGTCATTGCAGATAAGGGTTGCGAGGTCCTGGGGGCCTAAAAAGGCCACTTTAAGCAATACCTCTAAAAGCTATATTCATTTCCTGAATTCCCAGCAGATCATTAACAATTCCTCTAATTTTCGTAAAACATTTCATATTTCATATTTGGTGTAAACATTGCCGCATGAAAAAAATTAAAACCGTAATTTTATCGGTAAATTTTTCATTACAGTTTTTATTAATCTAATTGGTTTTATATTTTTGATTTCTACAGTTTAAATGTTATTTCATTGTGATATGAATTGCACACAGATCATATTATGAATTGTCAGTTTGTGACCATTTTACGATTTTTAATATGATTCATATTGTTATCCTATTATGATTCTGACAAAGTGGCCTTTTTAGGCCCCATTTTAGGTTGTAGCATCTGCATGCGAATTATAGCAGGCAGAAGCCTGCGAATTCGAACGCGTGAAATTTGTAGTTCCACAACGCACCCCGTCGCATCGCATGCTTTCATCGGCGTTCTTTTAGACTTCTTTTGTTTTTGCTCGGCTCCTAGCGTGATTTTATGTAGCCTATAGCCTTCCTCAAGAATTGAGCTATCAAATGCATATATATTAATTCAAATCCGTCTGGTAGTCCAAAGCCCTTCACCCTTATTATTAGTATAGATGAATAGATAAAACTATCTAGTATCAGAAAGCTTCAATTGCATTTGATAATCATACGATCTTACAGAGTACCTATTAAGGTCTAAGTTGATCTAGTCTAGATTCTCGGTCGGACAGACTATTTAATATGACCCCTCAAACTGGCTGAAACAAAACTCAAAATAGTTTAACTCGCGTCCCCTTCTTTGTTTTGAGAACCTATACGTAAGCTTTTGCTAAACAAACTAGGGCGATGTAGCACATCATCACTCATACTTTAATCTCTTCCGCTAGTGTGAAACTTTGACACCTTTCTATTCCTGAAGCCCTTCGAGGTTCTATCAAGAAACAATATTTTCGTTGCCCACAAGTTTATTTTGAGTTTTATAAGACCCGCCCTACAATAGGTACAGCTTTGTTTTCACAGTCACCCCTTAACTTAACTATACCATAACTTTTGTACAACTTTGACTAAGATTGGCTTTCTTATGACAGGGGAAGAAGGTTGAAAATTGCTTGTGTATTTGCAGAAGGGTGTAAAGGGAAGTTTGGGTCCCTCAAGGCAGGGTGATAACGTAAAGTGTCAACATTTACCCTGCATCGGTGGATATCCGGTGTCGACTGACATGACCGACTTTTGTCTAAGGTCGGGACGGGACGAATGCGGGTGAAATAAATGATAGTGATAGATGTCCTTTTTTTTTGGTCAGGAACTTGGGAGCAGACGAATTGCTTGTTAGATAAAGCTGGAATGAAATAACAAGGATTTATTTCTTTGTATCTGTAACCCAAATGGTGGTTTTCAGATGTTTTTACAGTTATTTGGTTTCATAGATGATACTGTAACAACAGCCGCACGGTCTATCGATCAAGTTAAGCTCGCTTCCGCGGTTGGTCCGTGGAAGGGTGGCCATCTACACATACCAAGACCCCTCCGTGCCTCGGAAAGCACGTTAAGCCGTTGGTCCAGGCTGTCATTCGTTGACCCTTGGCAGTCGTTACGGTTCGTCAGAAGCCCGAAAGTCTAACAACCAGTCTTATCAAGGAGTATCATATTACCCAGTAACTGGGTTGTGGAGGTCAGATAGGCAGTCGCTCCATGTAAAATACTGATTCAGCTGCAACTATGTTGGGGTCGCCTTCCAGTCTAACCGGATGTTTCCAACATAGTTGGGAATAGGCTAGGCAGATGATGAGATGGTACTGTAACTGTAACATGTGCTTGCTTTCAATACTTATATTTGGAGGACATCAAATTATAGACGTATCACGTAGGTGCTAATAATAAATTATGTATTAAAAGATAATTTTAATAAATTCATCATGCGCAGGAAATTATGCTCATTTCCTTTGGTTTTGATAAGCAAAGCAAAGTGATGGCGAAAGTTTGAAATCCAGTCAGAAATTCCTTGTTCTTAGCTTTATTTAGATATGATTTATTCATTATTCAAAATGAGTCTACTACAGCATAATTGTGCTCCGTGGCTGTAGACCAGAAGGCTAATTCTCGTAATTTAAAACGTTCAAAATCTAGTCGCAGTCTCATCTTGGCGACAAACAAATGTCAAAAACTTGTCAAAATGTAGGGAAATTAGACGTATTTTTGACAGATTGAGACTGAGATCAGACTGTGAACGTTCTTAAAATTACGAGAATTGCCCCTCAGTTATGCTGTAGTAGACTCATGTTGAAAGACTGGTGACCGGACTGAAGCCCCGGGTCATGGTGGTTAGACATGCTTCCATCTGGTTGGCTACTGGCATGAGAATGATATTTTTGTAGGCACAGACGCTAGCAGGCCAATCTACCCGAAACTGACAAATTTTCCCAAACAACTTTGAACCTGAATGTTGAAAATCTATTAAAGAAATTTGACAGATTGTAGTAGCTTGATGTGCTGGCGTTTGTACATTTATCTATTAGTTAGCGCGATAAGGGAGAAGATTAACCGTATAGTTCGGTAGCGCCCCCGAATGGACCCGAACACACGAACCTCCGCTGGCTCAGTAAGGGGTCCCATTGGACCTTGAAATGACGACATTCGACACCCTTAGTGATAATGTAAATATTGATTATGCTACCCATCAAATCTTATGAATGTGCGTTAATTAAGAGAGTTGGATAAAAAACTCATATGTTATCGCCATTCAATCTTCCATATTTAGCGCGCAAGTTTATTGATTTACCTTTATTAAATTCAAGTCTGTAAATGCGATAATCGCCATTTTGATGACAGTGGTGGTCGAGGCTAAAAAACATAAAAATTGGGGATTTCGAAAATCCAAACTCCACCACAGGGGCAATGAATAATACATGATTTAATTATTTGACGAATTCATCCATTGTTCATGTTAAATAAGTAGTGGTAATGTAGTTTTTTGATATCTAAAGTCAAAGATTCGCGCCAATCGTGCGTGTTTACATTTTTACTTTTCACAAAAGTCACACACACACATGTAGATAAGATTTAAAATGTGAAAAATATTATTACAAATATTATAAAAAACACGAAAATGCCCAAATCATAACGTAATATTGAAACACAGGTCCAATAACACGTATTATTCATTACCACTACTTAATTTGTGTTCAAAATCGCCGACCATTGTTGTTTTTTTTATCGTAATGATGTGCGAAAGCGATTATGCCAAACGATTTTTTTTTTAATTTCGATTGACCCGAGTAATTAATATGACGAATGTCAGAAATCGATTCTCAGAAATTGAAATAAAATTATTTTAAGCATTAAATACAACAAGCATTATTTATAATAATGATTTATGCTTTCCTAATGTAATTTTAATCGTTTTTTGGACATTATATTGAAACTGAGTCAATAACAGAGGACCTATGACCATAGTAATTTATTCAATTTCGCGCCGAATTGTTTCTATATTTGAATTTATATTCGGAATGCGCTCGCTATTCAAAATTATTTTTATTTATTGTGCAATTATTAATTTTTGATACTTTCTAATAGTTTGCTACAGAATGCCCAGTATACATTTTTAGATAGGCTTAGCAAAAGTTTGGGAAATGATGATAGATTAATTAAGTATTCCGCAAACACTACATTTCATTATGTTTTGTTAGCTGTATGAGTTTGGTAGTTTTTATTTATATTAGTTTACTTGAGTAATAGAAATTGTTTACTTTTTGTGGTAGTTTCCCAACGAAATTTAAAAAAAAAACTGGCCAAGTGTATGTCGGACCATGCACAGTGAAAGGTCCCATACTTGGGATGAATATTTACGCATGCACAGCGCATATCATTAATTTGATCGACTGCAGAAATAAGTTTGTATTTCATAAAAGTTCTCGAAAAAACCAAGTTAATTCTGCGGTTCTAAACGAAAATATCCCATATCACAAAAACGATTGACTTTAAAAGTTAAGTCAATTAGAAACATCTTTATAATTTTAATTATAAGTTCCAACAATACCCCCCACACGCTTGTGTGCATAGATTTTTTTCAACCCTCGGGTACATGCATGGGGAATGCTACCTCTAATTATTTTTAACGTAATTTTACTATACCATTTTGCGTGCATAGAATACGAATACGATATAGTGTTATTAACACTCGTTAACGTCTACTAGTAAAATGGTTAATGGCATTGACACAACAAGCCCTTTCATTTGATATGTCACACAGAGGTACAGCAAAGATTTTTTATTTTATTTTCTAGTTTGCCCCATAGAGTGACCCCATTTTCAAAATTAATTTATTAACGTTATACGTCCGTCTTTGGGTCACAGAAATTAATATGTGTACCAAATTTCAATTTAATCGGTCCAGTAGATTCGGAGCAAATAAGAAAAGACAAGACCCACAGACACAAGTGATCCTGCAAGGGTTCCGTTTTTTCATTTGGACGTACGGAACCATAAAAAATTACACACCTAACCACACCGTACGTGTAGGTACGTGTACATACACGTACGGTAATTAAAATGATTAATTTCAAAAATAAATTAATTCATGAAAAATATACCAAAGAGGATATATATAGTTTCTACACCTTTTTTTTTTTTTTTTGCAAATTCCGATTATCGATTAGGCTTTATGCAATTTTTGAATCGAAATAAGAAAACTGGACGGATGGTCAGCACTAAGAAGTGTCATGTCGAAACACAATTTTTTGTAATTTTTATCAAGACTTGATTGCGTTTTATAAGTAGTTTAAGTAAGAAAAATGGTAAGAGTAAGAACGCGGAGAGAATGATAATATCTTTATTTTTCCCTTTTGCATATTTTCAGCAAGAGAATAGGTTGTATATGTACATATTTCCAGCGAGTTTAAGGTGCCTACCTTTTGGATAGGTGTAGTAATACCTATTTTAAACAACTTTCGTAGTAGACTAACGAAATTTGACCGACCTCAACAAATAATTAAAGATATTTGCCACAAATATATTGTATAAAATAAGCGCGGAAACATATTTTTCTTAATAAATTTGAATGCTGAAAGTTGATGTAATTTACTGAATTTCATGACGTAATTCGCAACATCCCGTCGAGTCAGCTGATATGTCATATGTCAAAATCTAGTCGAGCAGAGTGGTTAAAGAAAACAAGCAAAAGTTGGCTTGACTGAAGATTCACAAAAAGTAGTTGAGTAAATTGAAATAATAATATAATTATTTATGTGATTTTCATAGACACTGTAGTAATTTTCATAAACATAGGTAAACAGAGGTAGGAAGCTCTCTGAATCTTTCCAACCAGCAGCAGGCCTAACAAGAATTTACTCTCACAGCCAACACGACAGCTTTACTATCTTCGTAAATAACACTCGAGTTTTACGCGAGCCGAGTGCAGGCAACGGCATGACATTTTTATGCCAGGGCAGGGACACTAAGCCCATGAATCGATGGTAACATGATTAGGGGGATCGGACATCATTAGAACCCCTGGAATATTCGCTACAGGGGAACATTCGAAACGGGAGAAATAGAAATAGATGACCATGATTTTTCATTGGTTCTGAGGTGGGATATTTTATAAGGGTGCCTTCTTACGGAATTACTGTATTTCTTGGCGTTTGGGAAGTAATGGGGAGTATTATAAATATGTGGGTATGGAATAAGGGAGCAGCCATTAGATGACAAGTGTCATAGTGTTTCAAACAGCTACTTACAAAAAAGAAACCAAATAAATATTTTCTGTCTGGTATTTTGAAAATTTATCAGAACTCCATGTCGCTAAGACGATCTCACTGCTGCGCCACTATTACACATGTAGTTCAGACAAAGTCACGCACACACTTGCAATTCATAAATCAGAACATACTACACAATCAATTATAAAGCATATTAGCGTGCATTTACCATGCACCGTACAACTTACTCACACAAAAACATCTGTCGCTATCGTTGGGCCATGTCGGGCGGCTGTGCAAAATCTATTTATTTTACATATACGCTAGTGATTGACTAAATCAGAAAGTTATGGATTCTTCGATTGATTAATGTAGGTACTAAAAAAATTAGGGGTTCTGAAAATAAAATAAATAAAAACCGATATCTCCAGAAAATATTATATTATAAACCAATTAAAAAAAAGAATAAAAAATTCAAGTAAATAAATAAATTAAACAATATTTTACATCTTCTTAAGGGTCTTCCAACCGGATTTAAACGTCATCTTTTTAGGTCTTCCAACCGGGTTAAAACGGTTGACAAATTGTAAAATTAACTATATTCGTTGGGTAATCGACATTGTTGTCGATAGCCTACGTTAGTGGATCTGCAAAGCCACATCACTAGCTGGCCGCAAGAAGCAGCGGATGTACCATGCGATGCACCGCGATAAAAGTACCTATCGTTTTGTGATTTTTACATTGCTTGTCTAAACAAGGAGGTTAAGGAGCAATGTATTTACTGCGAAAACAAAATTAACGTGATAAAAGCAAGAAATATTTTACAATTTGGTGTTTTTCATGATTTTGAAGAAAAATATAGTAAAATACTTTTATTTATATGTAGGATCAGGAGTGCCGAGCGGTATATTATATCGTCAGGCTTTGGAGTTCCCATGTTATTGGGATAAACAGGACGGTATAAACAGTTACAGGGAACTGTAATAAAAATTACAGTACACAATAAAATACACTAGGTATACAAAAGACACAATAATGGGTAGGTAAATATTAAAAACAGTTAATCGAACAAACCCTTTAGGGTCACAGTTCGTATAGCGGCCAAGCCACCCAACACAAAGTGTATCTACTCGCTATTTAGCAAGCCAACACAGCTATGTAAATATACAGCAACGCTGTACCAGGTAAACCGACAGTTATGTCGGGAGCAGGTGCTCTGTATCGAGTCGAATCCGAAGACCGACTGACTAGCAAAACGAGTGCACGCTCTTTTATAGGATGATTGACAACTCTGTCCAATGACGCACGTCAAGTGTTTACTTGATACAAAACACTAAAATACGTTAAATCTAATAAGACTTACATTATAAAGTAATCAAATAATACAAGAATAATTTTCATAAATAAACAATGGTAATTTCACGAAGTAAACCATTTTAAAAACAAAGTAACATGTCATCCGTTGTTTTGAATAAAACCAATGGGTACAATTTATCGAAATAAGTTACCAAAAATCAAATAGAACGTACACCGAGTGCTCAATAAATTATGTTTCGATTTATAAGACAATAATTGATAGTAAAAATCACGTAAATTGATAATAAACACAAATCTTAACAAATTCTGTTGACTACCCACAATTTTAATTTGATGACCATCTCCGACACGGCCAGAACTGACGTTCTACACGGCCTCGTGTGATCCTGAATCACTTAGTGAATATCGATCGGCCTTTCTGACAAACAAAAGCCTTAACAAAAGGTATGTTGTAAAGAAAAATCCTGAATTAGTTAAATAAAATCAATCAATAGCAGTTGCATCGCAATAATTCAAAAATGATCATACTGTTACAGACAATACATAGCTCAATCAAAGTAGAGACATAGTCTCCCAGCCAAAATCACACCATGGGATTTGACAAGTAACTTGGAGTCGAATAGACAACTCGCATAGGCGTCAACATAGACAACCCGCATAAGCGTCAAGTTCAGCGTCCAAATCCAGGAGTCAACATAGACATCCGAAACAAGAATCAACATAGATATCTTGTCCATTCAGCTATAGTATGTCAGTAGCAGATGAAACATCATCATCAGTGTCAACATTGACATCATCATTATCAGTGACTGGACATTCAGGCATTTTTCGTACACGATCATGGGCATATTTGAAAATTCTATTGCTACTCAAAGATTTTAACAAATATCTATGACCATCCAATATTACTAACATCCTGTAGGGACCTTTAAATAAACAGCAATGTTTTCGACACTCAGGCTATTCCATTTAGATGTCAGTGAAGTGACCTGTCGACTGGCATATTCTCCTTCTTTTGGATGTCAAATCAAATCAAAAGTCATTTATTCAAATTAGGCTGAGAATCAGCACTTTTCGAACGTCAAAATTACAAAAGACAGTCCCCCAAAAACGCCCGCCCTTCACCACTTCCTAGTGCTATCGCTGGGAAGAAGAAGTGGCGCAACAAACTCCCCAGCAGCACAGCTGTCTGTTCAGTTATAAAGATGACTATTATGAAGGTTAATGAGGGTAGCGGCAAAAGTTTCGAGAACGTCGTAACGAGAGAGGAAGACACTCTTAAAGTCTGTCCAGGTCATGCCTGCATATGACACTTGGGAAAGCCATGCGTTAGCACTGCGCTTTAAGGCTTTAGTAATGGCAATAATAAAAGCGCCACCTTGAAGAGGCTTTTCTGATAGGCAAATAACAACGGTTGTACTCCAGGATTGAGCATTGGAATCGGGTAGGTCAGGGTCAAGATCAGGCAAGCGAATTACAGTAGACGGAGTAGAGTCTTAAGCGATTCAATCAACTGAGCCATAATACGGTTCTGAAGCTCTAACATTACTCGCCATGGATCACCAATAAGTACCCTGCGATTCCTGGGCTAAACCTAATCCCGCTTCTGATGTAGGATCAGGAGTGCCGAGCGGTATATTATATCGTCAGGCTTTGGAGTTCCCATGTTATTGGGATAAACAGGACGGTATAAACAGTTACAGGGAACTGTAATAAAAATTACAGTACACAATAAAATACACTAGGTATACAAAAGACACAATAATGGGTAGGTAAATATTAAAAACAGTTAATCGAACAAACCCTTTAGGGTCACAGTTCGTATAGCGGCCAAGCCACCCAACACAAAGTGTATCTACTCGCTATTTAGCAAGCCAACACAGCTATGTAAATATACAGCAACGCTGTACCAGGTAAACCGACAGTTATGTCGGGAGCAGGTGCTCTGTATCGAGTCGAATCCGAAGACCGACTGACTAGCAAAACGAGTGCACGCTCTTTTATAGGATGATTGACAACTCTGTCCAATGACGCACGTCAAGTGTTTACTTGATACAAAACACTAAAATACGTTAAATCTAATAAGACTTACATTATAAAGTAATCAAATAATACAAGAATAATTTTCATAAATAAACAATGGTAATTTCACGAAGTAAACCATTTTAAAAACAAAGTAACATGTCATCCGTTGTTTTGAATAAAACCAATGGGTACAATTTATCGAAATAAGTTACCAAAAATCAAATAGAACGTACACCGAGTGCTCAATAAATTATGTTTCGATTTATAAGACAATAATTGATAGTAAAAATCACGTAAATTGATAATAAACACAAATCTTAACAAATTCTGTTGACTACCCACAATTTTAATTTGATGACCATCTCCGACATATATAATATGGTAAGTGATTCCATGATTTACAAAGTTTTGGTTTTGGCTTCGGTTTTTACAAGAAACCACTCACCAACACAGTATTTTTATATTTTTCACAATCACGGTCGAAAGCGCACTAGTTCGCGGAGACGGCCATTTGTCTAGTCTAGAACATGGTAATTTTTAACATACCGCGACGACAAAGACACGCCCCCTTGCCACTTCTCCTGTTTTTTACATTTCTATGGTCTTACCCGATATTACATGGGACTTGCATGGAATTATACGTCTCTGAGCCCTTCGGAAAATATCTTGATATGGTATATTGTAATATACCATATCAAGATATTTTCCGATTGTTCCGGTTGTAATTATAAATGAAGAAAATAAGATATAGCTGTAGCTATATCTTATTTTCTTCATTTATAATTACAACCAACTAACTGTTACCCACGAGTTCGTCGTTTCGCATGTATTTTTTTTTGTTTCAAAATTTTTAATACAAATATCTATGATGGAGCAGATGTCCATGTCCAAAGCTGTACCTACTTATCATATTTTGAAAATTTCATAGGGAATAGCATATTTTCAGAATATCTTATGAATAACCATAGATCAATCATTGACGGCACGGTTGGCGCAGTGGTTAAGCGATTGACTGCTGCGCTGCGTGTCGCGGGTTCGATTCCCGCACGGAACAAATATTTGTATGGCAAATACATGTATTTGTTCCGAGTCTGGGTGTTTTTCTATCTATAATACGTATGTATTTAAAAAAAAATGTATATAAGTAGTTTATCAGCCATCTTGTTACCATAACACAAGCATTAGGTTGCTTAGCTTGGGACTAGATGGCGCTGTGTGAAATGTCCAGGGATATTATTATATTATTATTAATGATGGAACACATAACGATCATTCAGTTGTTTAGGCGTAAAAAGGCAACAGACTGAGATCAGAGAGACGCAGAGAGAGTTACATTCGCATTTATAATATTAGCATGGATAATATTTTATAGGCAGAATTAAAATTCAAATGTGACTGACAGTGCAGTCTTCGATTTATTGTCAACAAAGTAAAGAGGGAGGAGCTTGTAGAATCAGGGGTGCTATCAGCGTTGGTAATACGATTACAATTGATTATTTTGGGCTCAATGAACTGGATTACAGGATGGGGAATAAAGTATATCGATACTACTTTTATGGATGTTGTTAATATGATGTAAAATAAATTTTAGTAGTAGTAGAGCTTGTGTAATTCTTTAGGGGAACTACTGATTAGGATTACTGCTTACCTATTTCTACTGCCTTAGCAGTATCTAAGTATGGCAGTACAGTATTTCAGTTTGAGATTTTGAGAGGAAGACATATCCTTAGCCTCAAACAAAACATTATACGCAATACATGAAACTTTAAAAAAACGGCAAAATCATCATAATAATTTGACTAAAGCCGTTAGACATCAAGCGCTGTCTGATCAACTTTATCGTGCATGCTGTGGTCTCCTAGAGTGAAGGAGTACTTACACTGTACACCTATGTAATACCTGGGCCCTATACAAAACTTTACAAGTCTACATTTGACACACAGAAATATAGAAATACTATTAAAGGTGATTTACGCAATTCTTTCGCGTTTTTAAAAGCGTAACACTGTCTGTGTCTAGATTGTAGACTTGTCTGTCACTACAATTTACATATTTCTAAGGTTTTTCAGTTACAATTGTGTGGCTTAGAGTTTTGTGGTACACGGACTTGTAAAATTTACAAAATTGAAAAGTCGAATGGAACGGTAGAGGAACACATCGTAAGGAAACCGGCATGTCCTAGAACCAAAAAGTCAAAGATATGTGACATCTACTTACCAACCCGCACTGGGCCCGTGTGGTAGATTACAGCCCACTCCCTCTCACAGAGAGGAGGCCTGTGTCCCAGCAGTGGGAACATTATAGGCTGATTATGCTATGCTTTATCTATAAATTATTTGTACTCCTTGACTCTAGGAGACCACAACATGCACGACAAAGCAACAAAGCTAACAATTTATGTTGGCAATACATCAGCGAACTCTTTGGTCAGACCAACACTTGATTTCTAACGGCTTCAATCAAATTATGACCAGACAGTATTAATGAACCTCGTCATCGCTTACGGAGTCGGTCTCAACAATAATCGAGTTTATCCTCAACAAAAGTCAAGGAAAATCTACAGTAATTCAATTACTAGCTTAGACTTGTGACTAAACTGACTCATCTCATAACAGTTTCCAAGAACTAGTTTCTTAATAATATTGTATAGATACAGCTCGGCTGTCGAGAGAATGCGTTTCTGACCTCTGACAGTGCGACAATTCTGGTAGCTAATAAAGATCAAATTCGCAAAACACGTATTCGTTTGTATGAAACTGACATGTGTCAAGAACGTATTCTCTTGTCGGCGGAACTATACGCACGACAACATAATCAAGCTATACATTTCCAGTGTACGCTGACTTCTCATTTTACGAAAAGCCCATACAGGTCAGCTAAAACTGGAGCATACGGTGGAGGTCTGCCCCGCTTGGGCAGAGCACCGCTGTGTCCTCGTAGAGGCGATCGGCAACAGCGGCGACCTCTCGCGTCCGGCCCTGGTTCAAGCCATGGTCCGGGGCGAGAGGGAGTGGGAGGCAGTCACCTCCTTCTGCGAAGCAGTCATGCTAGCGAAGGAGGTGGCGGGATGGATGAGGGAAAGGACCTCACGCCTCAGCCGCCGCGGGAGACGCTCCGCGGAGCGTCTGTCGGGAGCCGCGTGACGACTCCCGGCCACCGTAGGCGCGGGCCTGCGGGCGGAGAGTAATGGGTAGCTCACCATCCGATCAGGATCATGCCCGTGCCGGACGGCGCGTATGTGTTCCACGAGCGCCTCAAAGAGATGTCAGCACGAATGACGGGGCCCGATAGGGCCGAAGCTAGCCAGGGTAGTGGGATCGTCCGAAAGGGTTACCGCTGCCCTGGAAAATAAAGGGCTAAGGAAGGAACACGGGTGGGTTTTAGTCAGTAATTTAAGAGTCTGACACTCCCTTCCGCTCCACCCAGAGTCATTTGATGATTTCCCATGCTCAAAATGGAAGACACATTACATTATGTCTGGAGTTCTCTATGTTTGTCTAATTCTATCTATAACTGATATGATTGGCTGATTGCCGTTTTATGTTAAAGTAAAATAAATCAATTGCAATAATGTAGTAGGTACAACTAACGCCATCTCTCGTGATCTATGGGTAATAGTTATGATTTGCGAACAGTGTTATGCCGACGCCAAATCCGTAGCGAAAGCATTTGTTTCACTTTAGCATGCTTTAGCTATGGGTGTAATGTTGTCAAGGTCACGGCGGAGTATGGTGATCAAATTGCTACTGCAAAATACGTGAAAATTACAGGCGATTAGCCTGTAATTTTCACGTATGTAGGAACGTTTGGAAAATTAAAGAGGATACCTACAAATAAATATTTACATTGGATAAACTTCTTCTACTAAGGGCTGATTTTTCAATCTACAGATAATTTTTTATTCATGGAATAAAATTGACGTCTGACAGTTTTTGTATGGAAGAACTGACAAAAATTCAAAATTATTCCTCCGATAAAATTATCTGGCGTTGGAAAAATCAGCCCGAAAACTGATAAACTATTAAAATGAAAACAACTATTAACTGATTAAAATATGGAGTCTAACAATTCCTTTGCATCGCTGTCGACTGTAACAAAGAGACTGGCGGCATTGCCACGTTGTATGGCAATGCTTACCCTCTGGCCAAGGTAAAAGCCAGCCCTTCGGTCACTGGTAGTGTCAACCAGCCTTTTGGCGATTTTGTTGAACAAACCATGAGCACTCGGACCCCACGACCCGAGGGTTTCCGAAATTAAATGAAGTAGGTATACGAAATGCCAGTAGTTTTCAAAATTAGATGAGCAGGCCCTAATAACCGAAACTGTCCAGAAGGCCAATTCTCGTAATTTAACACGTTGAATCGTTGAATGCCGTAATTAAAAGCCATTGTGTCTCGCGTGGATCTACGTTCTTATGAAGGGTTAAAGTTAAAACGTTCAAAATCTAGTCGCAGTCTCATCTCGGCGACAAACAAATGTCAAAAATGTAGGGAAATTTGATGTATTTTTACAGACTGAGACAGATCAGAAGGCTAATTCTCGCAATTTAAAACGTTCAAAATCTAGTCGCAGTCTCATCTCGGCGACAAACAAATGTCAGAAACTTGTCAAAATGTAGGGAATTTGGAGGTATTTTTGACAGATTGAGACTGAGATCAGCAGGCCAATTCTCGTAATTTAAAACGATCAAAATCAAGTCGCAGTCGCATCTCGAACTGTGAACGTTCTTATAATTTACGAGAATTGCCCCTCTGATAACAAAACAAGAGACTCATTAGCACCGGGGCTTACTACCCTACCTCTCTTCCGCTTATTGAACGAGTCTTCCAGTAATAGATACCTATTATCAAAATAAGCCTATGTAGAATGTGGTGAAATTCCTTTTTGTTTTTGCCAAAGGTAGTTTGCTGCTATTCAATCATTTAAATGAATAAAAAATAACAAAAAAATAATAATAATAGCATAATCAGCCTATTATGTCCCACTGCTGGGACACAGGCTTCCTTTCTTGGAGAGGGTGTGGGCTGTAATCCACCACGCGGGCCCAGTGCGGGTTGGTAGATGTCACATGTCTTCGAATTTTTGGTTCTAGGCCATGCCGATTTCCTCTCGCTGTTTTAAGAGCAGTGGTGATAAAATTATTTACATAAAGTTAAGCGCCTGTCTGGGTTCAAACCCACGACCTACAACTCGTAAGTAAGGGCCTTGAAACTGGGCCATCACTGACCACATGAATCATACAAGAGCAACATAACATTGATGATTTTATCTCTACATTATATGATATTATGACTTAAGTGCATTATTGTGTAACATCTTGGTGCAATAGATATTTAGTAGTATCAATACTTATGCACTTAAAAGTTTAAAGTATTATTAAGGCGAAAGCGTCAGGATAGCCTGCGATCTTACGTTTTTTTGCAATTTGTAGGCCAGTATCAGGGGGCCTAAAAAGGCCATTTTAAGCAATACCTCTAAAAGCTATTCATTTCCTGAATTCCCAGCAGATCATTAGCAATTCCTCTAATTTTCGTAAAATTTCATTTCATATTTAAAAAACAAAAAACCGTAATTTTATCGGTAAATTTTTCATTACAGTCTTTATTAATCAAATTGGTTTTTTATTTTTTATTTCTAAAGTTTAAATGTTATTTCATTGTGATATGAATTGCACACAGATTATATTATGAATTGTTAGTTTGTGACCATTTTACGATTTTTAATATGATTCATATTGTTATCCTAAGTATTATGATTCTGCCAAAGCGGCCTTTTTAGGCCTCGTTGTATGTTGGCCTATATATGATTCGCGGCCGTACTTAACAAAAATTTATTTATAGAATTATATAGTAGGCAAGAAGACAATATTTTCACTTGCAGCAAATCTCAATAATTGCGCTGTGCTGCTCCGTGATGCGGTCGCTGCCACACTCTGGTGGTCGCAATAATATGCACTTTAACACTGCTGCACATGCTCCAAGCGGTGTCACCGTTCTGCTCTGGCTGAAGCCAAAAAGTGCATGAAGATAAGAGATAAAACTCATTCGCAACCATCCATTATTCTCAACATCGTGTTTTGCTTTTGTAGTATGAATAAAAAAAGGGGTTGTCAAATCTGGCTAATTGTACAATCCATTTCAATTCATTGCTCAATAATTACATTTCTGTAGTAGTAGGTAGATACAAATGTTGATATTGCTGAGTTCAAAATTCATGAACGGCTACTGACAATTTTTTTTTTTTTTGAAAATTTTCTTCATTTGAAAAAAGGTTTTGCTATAATTACCTACGTAAAGGTTCACTGTTTAATATGGTTATAAGGCCAAATAGTGGTATGTCACATCAATATTCGCGGACCATATTGCGCTTCAGCAGGCGGTTCACTGAACGCTGCATGAGCTATATTGTATCTAATCGTAGTCTTATTGCAGACCACATGATCCATAAAAAACAATAAAAAATAAAAAGATTACAAAAAATAATATAATTAAGGGACATACACATACACACAAACATAAACTCGCGCCTTTCTTGTCTTTTACATTAAAAAAGGCACAAAAATAAATATACTTACAGGAAAAAAAAACTAGTGCGTAATCTGTAAGCATGAATTCAGCATTAGTATGATTACCTAGATGATGATGATGACCTAGCGTTGTTTTCTTAGGTTAAAAAAAAAAATGTTGTTTGACCGCGTAGGTATTTAGGTATTGCAGTTGTCTATGAACAACTGTTTTTTTTTTAAATAACTGACGAAACAATTCGTGGTTACAGTTTGCGCACTGGTTAAAAAATGATCCTGCATGTGGATGATATTTTTGTTCTTGTCTAGTATGATGGATAGAATACGCTAGAATACATCAAGCTACTACAATCTGTCAAACTTCTATAATTGATTTACAAAACAACTTTATCGCTAAAGCCTTAAGGGTCAAGGTTGATTTGGAAAATTTGACAGTTTGGGTAGTTGTCTGTACGCCAAAATTTAACAAAGCTTATTTACATAACCGTTACTATCTTATGCATTAATCGCTTTTACGTTAAAAACGGAAATAAAACCAAGGAAGCGGAAATAAAAACGTACCCATTTCTATTTACAGATTTATTCCAACACTAAAACTTCGCCATAAAATTTATAGTTTTCAAAATGGACTGTTTAAGTTTCCGGGATTTAAACGACTTTCTTTAAGTTAAATTTAGCGAATTTGGGGCAGTTTAAACTTACGATACTACCTTTTACAATGTTGTTCTATTTAAACCAGTGTGAACTAACAGTATAACCTAAGTACAGACGCCCGCACATCAAGCTCCTACAATCTGTCAAATTTCTTTAATAGATTTTCAACTTTATCGCTAAAGTATTAAGATTCAAGGTTGATTGGGAAAATTTGACAGTTTCGGGTAGCTTGACCTGCTGGCGTCTATACCACCATCAACAACAGAAGTACTAAAGTAAGTTTTACCTGTCTTCCAAAAATTTAAAAGTAAGTATGAGGATAGCTGTAAGAAAAGAGGGGATTGATGAATGGCTGATGGAATTAGAAAATGGCCCGAAAGTACCTAAGTAAACCCTGACATGACGGCTAATAGAGATCTATGAAAGCCAAAAATGCGAAGACATGTGCACTGGGCGCACTGAACCCGCGTGGCGGATTTTTTTTTTACATTTATTTATTTATCAGGATCATTAAATACAATTTTTTTTTTACTTACATACACTGATACAAAAATTAAACAGTAGTGTTAGGGACTAACCACACTTATTTAGCTCTATTCAGGTTTTGTCCATAGAAAACAACGATTTTGTATGGAATGCGTACGCGGCCGTAAACCTGAACATATGCGTACGCATTCCATACAGAATCGATGTTTTCCATGGACAAAAGCTGAACGGAGCTGAATAAGTGTGGTTAGTCCCTTAGTACGGCCATAAGAATTTTTTGTTACAAAGGTCTTAAAACTATGTTAACAAAACAATGACACTACAAACTATAAACAAAACAATGAGATCACTGTTACTTAAAAAATACCAAATAATAATGAGACCAAAATGCAAGCAGCATATTTCTTATATGTTTTTTTTATGATAATGCCCCTAGCATTATCATAAAAAAACATATAAATAATATTATGGCCCAAGGCAATTCCTCTCTCACAAAGAGGAGTCCTGTGTCCCATCAGTGAGAACATTATACTCGTAGGCTGATTATACTTATACAGGCAAAATATTTCTGATGTAAAAATGAAAATATTTTGTATAAAATTTCGAATAATATCGGAGGGTAAGTAATTGATTGCCGACCACCCTTGGGACGGTAATGTTTACTCAGTGAACGCCCGAAATACTCTGAAAATGACTGGCGTATAGCTTCATGTTTTTAATTTCAAAACAAAATACACTCAAGGGAATTAATCTCGACTAAAATAAACGTAAAAAAAATTGGGGTTTTTTCGACATGATGGGCAAAGATGGTCACTCACTGGGCGCCTGAGGGACGACATTGCCATCGAGGTAGCCCAAGGCGAAGGCGGTGTGACATTCTGACAAGCACCGTAATTGCGTAACACACGATCAATCGGAATCCGTTACATTTTGACAGTTCAACCACATTCATTGCGTTATTTACGTGTTGAGCAGACAAATTTTTCGAACATAAGAAGCAATGGATTAGCAATTTGCTTCAAAATGATTCAAATTCCGATTGATCGTGTATCACGCAATTAGGGTGCAGGTTTGCAGGGCCAATATGGCCAGTGATCAAACAAGACAGGTAGGTTTGGAAGGAAAAAGGGGAAGACTTTGCCCAGCAGTGGGACACAATATATAGGATAACTAAAAAAAACATTTATCGACTTCATAAATCTTAAATAGTTATCTAGATTTGCTTTTATTTCCTTGAAAGTTCTTTGTATCTTCTTAATAATTTTTATTTAGCCTTGGAAGTTTAGGTTTAAACTAATGCCTAGTTTTTTAATCTTATTTACTTAAAACTATATGTTGTCAAATTTAGCACAGAAAAGACCAAGTTCATGTTGACTTGATAGTTAAAGTTACCTTAACTAATCATGAACGGAGTTAGTGCCCGTTGAAAGTCGGGTGCGTGTTCACACAACGTAGAATCTGAGCAGACGTTTCGAAGACGATGCGTAGACGCAGAGTAGCGTTGCGTAGACGCATAGAAGCGATGTAATGCGATGTTAGACGAACGCCTACGTTGGATCATAACCTAAAGCAAAGGCGCCTGTTATATTATAAGTTGAGCTGGTGATAATGGCACATAACAATATTTAGTGGTCAATATTGTGCCAGATTTTGTGATCAAAAATACTGTTAGTTATTAACTAAAGCTGTTACACTGTTGTAGTCGGTTAGTGCCGATACTACGGCGAGCTTACTGTAAAATATGATAATCCTGGAATGATTGGACACACATGTTACGTAATGCCATATGGACAATGTTGTGGGTGGGTTCGGCTAAACCTAATGCTATGAGGATTCCATTCCTGATAATAACATTGTTGTTATAATTACCTACTTAAACTTTAATGTAATGTTGTTGGTTCTCGTTCCCCAAAACGAACATAAGCGTTTTTATTTCTCAATTTTTCTTTTCTTTAATCGGATAATAGGCTATACGTTGACAGTTGTATACTGCGGGTAATACCGACCTTTTCGGATTATACCGAGTTTTATTTAACTTTTTATATTTCCCTGTGGAGTTGTGGTTGGGGTGGTGCTCAATTTTCTCATTAATTTTTATTTTTTATTTTATGAAGGGAATACTGAAAAGTATTTTATTATTCTCTCCCAAATGCGTTGAAAAACGTCGTGTGTTACCACCTTTGCTCACTTGTATCATAACGAAAATCGGTTTATTATATTACTCTTATTTTAAGACAGGCAACCGGAAATTCAGGAAAATTGCGGAAAGGTGTTGGCTATGTATACTTACTGATAACAAAGCTGAACTCTGGAACTACCAGTCGGATTTGAAAAATTATTTTTACCTTAAATTAATTTTAATTAAGTATTTGATAATCAAATCACGCTAAGACAGTGAGTATGTCATGCTCACTCTAATATCTCGCTGGTGGTGGCGTGTGTGTTGGATCATTAAGTTCCCTCCAAAATGGTTGAGCTGAATGGTGCTGATCCATACGTCATGTTCGTGAACGGGCGCCGTCAGTAGGGACTGGTCATCTCTTAGCTGCCATGGCTTATTTTAATTTTTAATTTCTGAATTGTTTTTATGTTTTCTATAACGGACGCTTTTAACGTGCACGTATTTCTACATCGTTCTCACATGGTTAATTTCAACACGAATGATGTAAGTAATCAAATATTTTGTAAGTAACAATTTTATGATTTAAAAGAGTGTCCATGGAGTTTCTTGCCCGTTCTTCTCCATAGGTACCTACGCTTTGGAATGGGCAACTAGCTTCATCATTCTGACTGACCGACCCTTTGACAATTCAAAAGTGCCTGTAATTGGTTTAGTTGAATTAAATGATTAGAGTTTGAGTTTGACACTTAGGAGCCGAGCAAGAACAAAAAAAGAGAGAAAGAACACAGTAATAGCGTGGGGAGGCGGAGCGACGCGACGGGGTGGGTCGGGGGTACAATGAATTTCACGCGGACGAAGTCGCGGGCTGAAGCTAGTGTATTAATAAAGTTCGGATTATAATTCCTGAAACTACTTTCTTATTCCTGCAATCACTTCTAAAAGATAAGTGGGAACAAAGACATTGCAAGACCCAAGGATACAGGCTAGCCTAGTTTGGGGCTAATGTAAAAACTCTGTAATTTTTTGAGCAATAAAGTTTTTTATTATTATTTATGACATAATATCTCGGGACACTGGAGTCCCGGACCTTTGGAAGGCTTATCAGGGGCCGAAGCCAACTCGCAGAGGCCCTTTAGACAATTTTAAATGATGAGGAGGCACCAACCGACGATTATCCCTGTATGCACTAAGTATGCAAGTGCACGCAAGGACAACCCCCGGTTGGTGCAGGACTATTTCAGAACATGGAATCAAAACGTGGATTGGTTACCTTGAAATATGGAAGAACTATGTCCCCTGCCCGATCAATGTTTTATATAAATTTATTATTTATTACTATTACATTGTGGAGTAATTTTCGAACATAATCCTTGGCATAGAAAAAGAAGTGTCGTATAATGAAGAGGAAAAGTAAGAGTGTAGTAATACAAAGATAATGAAGATGGCGCCGAGTTAATTTCGGACGATACTGTAAGGGTCATAGGCACTTGGTAATTGTCAATAGTTTAGCCGCGATGGCGCCCGATGGTTACGCATTGTGCAATAATTACGGTCTACATTGTAACAGTTAATGATGATTGGAGGCGCTGGGCTAACCCTGTCATTATCTGGTGATCTGTACGCCTATAATTTTCAGTACATAGCCGGCCTGTGTTATGTTTCCACACGTAATTTGATCGTTTATAAACTTCTTAAGAAATATTCGTATGCTAGGAAAATGATGAAGGTTTCGTCAGTGCATGGGCGATCTTAATTGGCCTTCAGGAATTTAGGAAGCGATTTCTTTAATTAAAAAGTTAGTTCCTTCTCTCGTGTCATCAAGTAGATGCATATTTTGTCGCAGACACTGTGACGCTGAGAGCAGTGGTGGCCCCGGAGAGCAGTGGTGGCCCCGGAGAGCAGTGATGGCCCCGTGGCCGGCCAACGGCCGTGACTTACGAGTTGTACGTTCGAATCCAGACAGGCACTTTACTTTGTGTAAATTATTTTCATCACGACTGCTCTCAAAGCGGTGAAGCAAAACATCGTGAGGACACATATTTTAGAACCAAAAATTCAAAGACATGTGACATCTACCAACCGGTAATGGGCCCGCTTGGTGGATTACGGCCAACTCCTGCAGTGGGAACATTATAAGCTGATTACGCTACTGCAACGCTGCCCTAAAAATAATAATCTGCATCTTTCATATTTTTCCCAATTACTAATTTAGCAACGCTTTATTGAAAAAAAAAAGAAATTGGGCCATTTAAAAGTTGCCTGAAGGCACAACGACCATGATTTGTTTTCGAATTACTTAAGTAATAGATTCGCAAAAATATATCTGATATTGATGCATCTAGCTGATTGGTGCCGTGTCAACCATTCCAATGGATGAATCTTTTATCATCCCAATGTATTTGGGGTTGGCGCAGCAGGGTTCTTTGCCTATACATCTTCATATCCGTCATCTCAGAGTCTAGTTCCTCGCTAGCCATGTTATACCTTTCACAGAAATCAACTATTAATCGTTATGGGCAAAATTATCATCATTAGCAGTACCACTATTATAAGTTTTTAATTTTTGCCCCTCTTTTCCTAAGTCCTATTTCAAAATGAGTATCGATACAATCATTATGTAAATTACAGTAAGAGGCAAAGCAGAGTCTGTATGACCGCGGAAGCAAACTTTGATATCACCTTTGGCATTTGAAATGTTATGGGTTGATTACATTGCACTTTGCAGTACCTATGTAATATTAGTACTTACACTTTGCTCATTTTTTGGACAACGACAAACTTATTTTCTTTTTTCCTCTATAAATTTTTCCGACTTTGCAACATTTTCATCGACCACTTTTAAGAAGAAAAAGACTTGATGAATTTCCGCTGCCTACAACGAAAAGCGGAAAAAAAACAAAACAAAAAAATAGGTCTTTAATGCCTTATTAAAGTCAGGTTTGATCTCAATGTATTAGCCGTGTATCAGAGTAGGATGGCTGCATGGCTGCAATCACCTAGATGCAACCGTTGCGGAACTCGGCCGGTGAGTCTGTTCGAACTACGAGTCGCCGACCTTACTTCTACACTGTCGGTATTAGGGACCCAGCCACGGTAATGATGAGCACGTAATGGATAGAATAGATTGCTGGTTTAATGATGTTTGTATGGAGATACTGAGGTTATTTGTTTGGTCTATTAGGGGAGTTAAGTATTTGTTTTGAATTTTAATGATATTTTGCTGCGAAAACATTGGAAATGTCGCAGATGGTTGTTTAATTAAGATTGGTCAGACAAGCAATGTACGCCGAAACTAAGTAAGCGTCGATAGAGGATCGTTCGTGATACAGAGGCGCTCAGCCCCGCTTCCCTCACTCAGTGAGGGCGTCCCTCAGTCCTCTCACAAACCTCGTGCGGAGCGCACGCCCCCTCGCGTCGCATCTGAGTGCCGGAAAAAAACAGTTGAATTTTTTTTATTTAGAAAAAACCGTGCTGTGTTTCAGAAATTTCTAAGAGAACATTGGATTTTTATTTCTGTAAGTATCGTTTAGAATTATTTTAGTTGGCTAAAGTGAAAGCTCTGAGCTTTGAAGGTTTAGCTTAGGCCATTCGAAAGGTGAATGAATCAGGGCGACTTGCCTAGTTACGTTTTATATTGTTGTCAATATTTGGGACATGTGTTTCAGTGAGGACTTCTTTGTAAACTATGCAACTTTTTTTTTTAAAATTATGTTGTCTGTGTAGTCTAGTAGTTTTTGTTTCTTTTTTAATATCATCTGTTTTTTCATAGAGCTTGGGGAAAGTCTGGATTCAGAATGCATTTTACAGACTTAGGTATGGATATTGAGATACCCAGAATTAGTTTTAACAAAATATTGCATTGATTTGTTAAAGAATTTTCATTATAAAAAAATCGATTAGTTTCTAAATTATAGAAAAAACTTATTAACTACCAAATTGGAAATGACATCATGACTGAAAAACTAATTAATTACCTACTTATTTCTTTGGAGTCATTAAACGAGTTTTTCTACTTTATTTCAAACAAACAAGCGTTTTCATTTGAATTTGCATATTTCGAAACTAATTATTTCGCGTCCGAGTTTTTCTTCTAGTTTTGTAACGGTGAATACGCAACGCGTTTTGGCGAGTTTCGTAATTAAAATAATGACTATTGATGACCTGATGCTGTAATGATGATAATAAACAATTCACCTAGATGGAGATATATTTATATTTATTTTTTGTCTGCCAAGTATACATAACATGTTTGATTTTATAGGCAATCGTTAGATGACTTAGGCAGTTTAGTTAAAGAATCAATAGCTTAGTAAATATCCCATTTAAAACTTATGTAAAGCCATTGAAGTCTTTACAATAAAATATATCTACAATATTAACCCACAAACATCAATAAGACGTCTCATGTTGGATAATTTGGACTCGATTAGTTTTTCCGTGTCAAAATTAAACTTCCCACAGTGTCGGTATTTCCTGTAGTTTTTCATTCACGGATCATGGTGCCTAAAAAGGCCACTTTGGCAGAATCATGATAGGATTACAATATGAATCATATTAAAAATCGTAAAATGGTCACAAATTGACAATTCATATTGTGATCTGTGTGCAATTCATATCACAATGAAATAACATTTAAACTGTAGAAATAAAAAATAACCGGCCAAGTGCGAGTCGGACTCGCTCACGAAGGGTTCCGTACTATTATCTATAAAAATCAATCATGAGTTGATTGAATGAAAGGTAAATTGCGGTTTACGATTTATGACGTATTAAAAAAAAACTACTTACTAGATCTCGTTCAAACCAATTTTCGGTGGAAGTTTACATGGTACTGTACCTCATATATTTTTTTTAATTTTATCATTCTCTTATTTTAGAAGTTACAGGGAGGGGGGGACTGGGACACGTTTTACCACTTTGGAAGTGTCTCTCGCGCAAACTATTCAGTTTAGAAAAAAATTATATTAGAAACCTCAATATCATTTTTGAAGTCCTATCCATAGATACCCCACAGGTATGTTTGATGAAAAAAAAATTTGAGTTTCAGTTCTAAGTATGGGGAATCCCCAAAATTTACTGTTTTTTCTATTTTTGTGTGAAAATCTTAATGCGGTTCACGGAATACATCTACTTACCAAGTTTCAACAGTATAGCTCTTATAGTTTCGGAAAAAAGTGGCTGTGACATACGGATGGACAGACAGACATGACGAATCTATAAGGGTTTCGTTTTTTGCCATTTGGCTACGGAATCCTAAACACCAATTTGATAAATAAAAACTGTATGTAATGAAAAATTTACCGATAAAATTACGGTTTTTATTTTTTTCATGCGGCAATGTTTACACCAAATATGAAATGAAATTTCACGAAAATTAGAGGAATTGCCAATGACATGCTGGAAATTCAGGAAATGCATAGCTTTTAGAGGTATTGCCCTTTTTAGGCCCCCATAATCTTACCGCTGATATTACTGTCAAATAAATGTTTAGTTTCAAAGGTCTCCAATATATTTTGAACTGATTATAAGGGCAAATAATTTAACAAAAGTGTGGGTTTCTTTTTAACAAAAACTCTTGAAAAGCGAGAAAAGTAGACAGGACATAGATAGACGTTCGCAGGTATTTAGTAAAAATACTTTGGAAATACAAAACAATACGAAATTGGATTCATAATGGCTACAATGATTATTACTTATTATTCCATTTTATAAAAAAGATCATTCATCAGAAGAAAACGGCCGTTACATTCAAATATTTGCGCAGAAATCCGATGCCAATTTTTGCCGCGCAATTAAAAAGAAATGCAAGCGATGCACGATGTGTTGTGTCATTACCATCGCGTCCTTTGTTTGCCAATTAGTTCGTTGACACACACAGACCGACTGACACTAGTTAATGGTAATCAAACGATGGACTCTGAATAGCAATCAGTCGGAAACTCGACGGCAAACGGACACTATACACACATCAAAACTAAACTTTTTTTGGTTAAGTTTTTTTTTAAGTTAACAAATTTGCCGCTGTTGATGTTGTCACTTTGTTTAGTTGTTAATTTTTTTTTTTTTTTGTTGTAAAAAAAAGAAAAATGTCAATCAAAATGTGTCAGAAAAATAAGAGAAAAATACTGTACCAAGTCATAAGTAGTTTTTTTTGTTTCGTTGTTGCTGTTGGCTGATGTTGTCAATTTGATTTTTGATTTTCAAAGTTATCAGTGTACCTATGTTTCAGAGAAAAATAGTGTACAAAGTCGTCAGTAGGTATTTTCTGTTTCGATGTAAATAGGTACTTAACAAGTTCTTGATAAAGTCTTGAAATATTAATAAGTCCATCAGATTTTAAATTAGCACATTAAATGATGTTCTTAAAAGCGAAAAATGGTCTAATTATAATACAAACTTGATTATGTGGCATTAATTTGCCGACTCTATCTGACGGGTCACTAATTTACGATTATTTGGTAAGTATGTAGGTAAGTCAAACTCAAATTGTCAGGTTGAAAATGAATTATGGGCTGAACGTACCAACGCCAGATGACTTTATCCAAGGAATAATATGGAATTTTTGACAGTTTTTCCACTACAAAAATTGTCAGACGTCATTTTTATTCCTATTCCGGTGAAATTAGGTTTTCTGACGTTGTCAGCCTTAAACCATTTCAATCAATCAATCAGAGTAAATAAACGGAGACCACTTTTGATTACTTTTTTAAAACAATGTGTAGGTTGGTAGGTACTTCGTGTGATTATATTATTTAGTTTGATAAACCATTGCCACTTAAACATTTACTTAGCAAATAATGAGTATGCGGATATTATAGACTGTTCATAACACTATAAGAATAGAAATACACATATTTACATACGAATCTATAAATAAGTGTTTGCAGACACAATGTCTTGAAGCACTAAAGAGGTCCTCAAAGGAGTAATAAAACATACCTATTTATTAATGCAAAATAGTATTGATGTCATTCCGGGAAGTATATACTTAGCTACAATATAATTATGTACAGCGACGCACGGGCGATTTTTAACCGCGGCGAACACTTTGTCTTTCGCAAAGTTTTTATGAAACTGAAATGTAAGAACCGTCCGAATCATATATAATGTCGGCAGTTAGGGAACTTTATGTTAAAGCTATCCTATGGATATATCATGGATAGTAATGTCTTATCAATCCGGAAACCTCGTTTTTTTTTTTTTAAATAATCTGTTCAACGAAGATAAGATAGGTACTGTAGCCTGTAGGCCCTTTATCACTCAAACCAAAAGATCTTGTAAATTCTTGTTACAAAACCCACAGAAATGATAAATAGCCAATTTAGTCATAAATATTATGGGCCTTCTCTGTATAAGATATGAGCCCTTTGCCCGTATTATGGGCAGTACCGACATGCCTCGCTGATTGACAAACATTTTTAAAAGTACTCAAGTAATTATCATACTTCAGCCGATACGAGAAAAAAAGCAATATTTTCCTACAAAATTTCCTTTACAAGTCTGAAAAATAACGGAATAGTTTATTAGCTCCCGAAGCACTCATATTTAGCAGTTTACCGCTGTTTTCCGTAGCCTGTACTACGTCGTAAATTGTGCCTCCTTATGGAGGGAGGGCGAGGGTCGGCCATTTGTTTACTAAGTGTTCTTACGGTCATGTTAACTGGGAGATCTGAGGCTTGTGTCCGCCCCCTTATTCAAAAGCTTGTGATATCAATATTAGGTAGGTATTAGTTCGCGCATTTTCATGAAGTATTTTTTAATTTTCCTGGACTTAAACAAATGTCTTCTCAGACTTTTTCTGATTTTACGTTTGCACGTTAACTTTTCCTGGGAAATTGTGAAAATTTAAAAACTAATACAGTCGAGCTTAAAACAACAGAATACCAACCTGTCGGTATTTCATTACGAACTTCCTGTTTGCAAGCGAATACTTTTGCATTCTGTTCATACGGCACATGCCGAGTTAAGAGAAGGCGCGCATTTTTTAGTTCACTTGAATAAAAAAGGCAAATCTTTCTCTAGTCTGTTTTTAATAATAAATTTCTGGTTTATTTTGTATTAATTTGTTTAAGATAAGTATTTATATTTTAATGCAACCTCTTTTGATTTCCATCAAGAAATACTCGCCACTTGCGCTCAAAAAATATTGAGATGCCATTAAGTTTGATTATTATTTTTTTCCTTTTTATTTAATGGTATCACACTTTTTTTTTACTCTAAATTTGCCAGTTTTTTATTTACATGTTTTGGAGAATGGGACATTTTGCTACGTAGTCATTTTGAGATGTGGTCATTTTGCGACAGAGCCTATTAGAATAAAATTTTCAAGTTTTATGAAACTTGTAATAAACTGCTGTAAACTAGACAAAAAATTATCCCCAAAACAAGTTAAGAAACTAAACCTTAACGTGATTGAACATATCGGTGTACCTATAGCAAAGACTATATTCTCTATGGTGTATAGTTTATTACTTATGTAAAACTTAGATAAAACCAATATCCATTCGAACCATGATCAAAAATAACATGATAACTTTATATCTAAGTTATATGTATATCTATGTAAAATGATAACACCTATGATTAAAAGAAAATAGGCAAAAAACCAGCATTAAAACGTGTTTCAAAAACCGTCGTGTCATCAAAAACACGAAACTTGTTTGTTCAAATGCACACGTGAATACATGGTGACTGACGACGTCATTATTTTGTGAGCTGGGTTTTATAGTCTGTGGTTCATCAAGGATGATTATTTTTCTTTTGTAAACTTCGTGACAGTATTTTTTTTTATTTGTGACGTTTGTTCATTTCGGGGATACGCGTTTTTAATTTGAAATGCCTGTAAAAACAGAAAGGCTCTATGACAATTCATTAGGATGTAGAGAGGGTGAATGTTTCTGTTCCTGACACATTGTAGGTACCTAAGTTACTTTTTGTTTTTCTCTGAGCCTCATGAGCACAAATGCCAATTTAATAGATTCTGTAACAATTCGGTGATTCTATAGAATAAGGAGTCTAATCTGAAGTTGCTTCAAGCCAATTTACAATAAACCCTGACATTTTATACACGGTTAAGTGTGAAACAACCTTCCAAATGTCAATATTCAATATACAATTCAATTTATAGAAATTGGCGAACAAAATATTACTTTAAATAACGTCCATGAATGAAAAAGTGCATACGAAGTCATTATAATCAGAGATAGGATCTGATTAGGTCAGATAGGCAGTCGCTCCACATAAAATACTGGTATTCAGCTGCATCCGGTTAGACTAGAAGCCGACCCCAACATAGTTGGGAAAAGGCTAGGCAGATGGTGATGACATACGTATTGGAATGTTTTTCCTGAGTTCAAACCTGAAAGGCTCCTGAAGTAGACTTTAAAAAAACAGTACTGTCTTATAAAATATCTGATTTACAATAATAGGTGAGCTTCTATTTTCGAGAAGTGCAAAGCCAATCACGAATTAGATAAACAAAATAACTTATTAAAATACAGTAAAGATTAATTTACTCTTGTATTGTTAGACTGGACTACAAAGATGGTGGTATTTAATATGTGTTGAACTTTACAACCGTCCCACTCGCCGCCCACGCCATGCACTTTCCTTATGCGAACTTATGTAGACCGCGAAGGAGATCGTTCTTGATAGCTTGATATCATGTTTTTGTTGTTATTCTAAGATTTGCGAGGTTTTCGCAATATTATTCTGAGTGCCGTCTGCAAAATGTTTGGATTGATTAACTAACTACAAGGCGGTGCAAAGGTTGACAGTTCTTTTGGCTGTAATATTTTTTATGAATTAAAAAGCTTTGGTTCTGTAGAATAATTGGCATTCGCCGCCATTTGCATAAATTATACTTCCGTTAGGGTGATGATTTTTGCGCCAAAGTAAAAGTATATGAGTTTTCTGGCTATCCAAGTAGGTATACTTGATATAATAAAGCTTAATTATAATTTGTATGTTTGGACGTCTAATCTCTGTAATTACTACGCGGATTTCAAAAAATCTTTTTTGGATTTGATAGCCCATTTGATTTAACATTACGCTACAACGTTTAGGTGAAACCGCAGAGCACAGCTAGTAATATCATAATTATGGACGATTGGGTTAGATGTAAGCTAAAAGCGTTTGCAGATGTTTCCTTTCAATAGAATCAAGCTCTTTTGTGTCATGTGACACGCGTCTTCAAACGAGTAAAAGCTTTCTAAGAGGACTATTTTAGGATCACATTACAGAATCCAGTTTATTCACCAGTATTTGAAACTTCAAAAGTGCATATTTTGCAGTTATGACAACCACCGCTTAAGCGCCATTGCAATGCACGTAACTGATCATTTGAGCTTCAAAATCGAGCCAATAAGGACGCAGTTGCACAAAACTCGAAACGTTAGCACTGGCGCAACGTATTATCGATATTTATATTGCAAACTTGTATCTCAGACAGTCAGACCAAACCGGTCTCCGAGTCACCAGGTTACCGCTGCGGCTAACGCGCTGGTTTGCGTCCAGTTTGTATTGTTTGAAGCACAAGGGCAGGACGGTAACGTGGTGTGGTAAGCTGGGCACTCGCTCGGCGGTGAGTCACCGGCTATAGGTGTAGATAGGTGGCGATGGCGGGACCGGTGAGTCAGCTGCTTGCAGTGAATCAGGATCGAATCCTGAGAATGACACCGATTTTTACTATTTGCTCATTATCTCTTGTCTATCCGACGTCCAACCTGTCGCTCGAGACACGATAGACTTCAGTGTGCAGTTACGGTACTTAGGCAAACTGAACAATGTAGGTAAATAAAAAACGCAAGTCTAATACCGTACGCTCGGTGAAGCGATTAATCGATTCTCGATTTATCGCCATCGTTATTACTAAATTGATCAATGCGTTTAATTTTCTCGTCCACGTCGTCTGGTACTTATATAGTGCTTTCATCTATAGCGTCATGCACTTTATGTATTTTATTGTCAAATGCATTGTTTTGTAGATACCTACTCTTAAGTAGGTAAATGTTTGAACGAGTAACTTCTTCTTGAAACATTCAACGAACTATAGAAGTACTTAGATTAATGAAAATATCATGAATGGCCTAGCAACAAAAAATATACCCATCAACATTATTAAAAATTATGTTCATAAAGCAATACAATTTATAATTGCGGTGGACGCCGGACGGTGACCCGGAAAGTTCTAATTTCCTGATATTGCTCGTCATAATGAATTTTAATTCATAAAAGTATTTCAATTAATTAACTTATCGTCGCCATCTACCTACAGTATGAAAAAAATAATGACAAGTAAAAATTCCCGCCCATTTTTCGAGCATAGATTAAATATATTATTTTTAATGCGCTACGGGGCCTGTCATGGCGTATCGGTCACGGAAACTCACCCTATACAGCCCCATACGGTTGACCCTATTTACATTTGACCCATTTCTCATATGATTACCCGCAGTCAGGTCAAATTGACCCACGTTGACAAAGCCCATGGAATGGCTGACAGACTGAAATATTTTAATGAATTATATCGCTTTATAAATCTGATAATTAATAAAAGTAAATTATTTAATTAGCTAGTTATTTTCCCAAGCTATTAGCACACGGTGTTTAAAAACCATTTTTTGTTCGCGAACAATCGTGTAAGAAACATTTTATCGTCCGTTCGGTTACATTGACAATTCAACGGAGATAATGCATAATTTATATAAAATCTCGTTAGTGTTTCCAGGATATCAAGCGCAAGAAACGAAGGAAATACCCTTAAAGCAGTATGTCTGGAAAGTTTTCCTGTACTTGCATAATATTTAAAATATATATATATGACACGACCATGTTTCGAATACTATATCTATGCAGATGAAACATGTTCAACAGAATATCAATTCCAGTGAAGTAACCTACTTCTGCCAATAACTCTTGTTCTGCAAATTGACATTCGGTGGGTCAGCAGCGCCTGAAGCGCTGCAATTTTGATGAGCACTCTGCCGTGGCTAAGTGGGCTAACGGTAGGGGCACAAAAAATGTGATAACAGTCTACGAGAGATTTAGAAATATATGACAAATCGACCAGAATATAAATAAGTTGAGAAGTTCAAAAGTTTCAATGATGAGTTACAAACACGATGTTACGTTAAACGTAATGCTGGTTTAGATTAATATCCACATTTAGCGGAGATGTTGATAGATGACCAAAAAAGAAAACTCTAAGGAACATTATGACTGCAGTAAAGGCTTTGAAGCACGGTAAAATTATGTCTTAAGAAAATAATTCAAGTAATAAAACTGTGCAACTTTGGTCGTGTAGAAGAAATACTTGTTAACGATGTAGAAAACCACCTTCCTTTCCAAATCAATCTTGCCGAACCGAAAAGACAAGCAGCACAAACTTATACTTACCGGAGTTGATTTAATTCAAAATTAGTATAAATTATGGGTCTACTAAGTCGCGATGGATGAGACTTGCACAGACCAGGAAAGCATGGCTCAAAGGGAGGAGACTTGTACTCAGCAGTGGGTGATACAAGGCTGCCAATGATGATGATGAAGTAAGTCTCACATTATGCCATCTCTTTGGCTGACAGGAAGCTGTTTATTATCATAGGTCCTCAAGACTGCCTTGAGATCCTACTGAGAAATCGAACGTGAAGACATATAAGTAAAATGATGCACGTGTAACACGACCCATTGGAACGCGCCACCCGAGCGCTCTGATTTCTGTAACTTGGGCTCGATATAAAGGAGTCTGATTACACCGAACGACGACATTCTCGTTTCGTTTTCTAATCACTTTTATTGCATGTTTACTTACCTGTGTATTTGTAACTTGAGGCTGTTCATCGTCAACAGTAGGAGTTGTAGCAATGACACATTTACAAGTGTTTTTCTTGTTTAAGCAGGTGCAGTCTCAGGTAGATATTACCATTCTGTGTTCCCCTTGAAACTACACGTTTGACAGAAAGGTGTGAAATTTAATCGAAGCATTCTCAAATATTCAACACCTTTTTATCGCAGGTTTTTTCCCATAACATGATAATGAGAGATATAGGATTGATTACGCTGTATACCTCAAAGTAGGCAGTACAACCGAAAACTTGAGAAATTTTAAATTATTCCACTTCTGTAATTACGTTTATAAAAGAAATGTTTTCGCTTTTCTTTTCTTCTGAATCAACTTAAAAATAAAAATTTCAAGCCAATTTACGTTTGATTGATGACTTGAAAACTTTGAAAAGCAAAGAAAAAAACCGTCTGCGGACTGAAAGAACGAGGCGCTTATTGAAACGGTGCTCGTTGAACTGAAAAGTCTGGTAATTGCAGCAGTCAGATTTTTTGTATTCATGGCAGATTATGAAGAATAACATCTTTTGTTCGGGTTCAAAAGGCCTTATTACGAAACAAGGTATCTTTACAACTAAGTTTAAACCATCGAGTCATTTTTGAATTTTGAACTTTATTTGGACACAGTTAAAGTTAATAAGAAGTAACTAATAATCTTGGATATCACAACAAGATTAAGCAAAGATCCAACACTCATAAGTTACATGAATTTGGATAAACCTAATCCTTATATAATAATGGGTCAGTTCAACAAACCATTTGATCTTGATGACACTGACACACCTTGACAAGTCAAAAATAATAGATTGGCAATAACCAAAAAAATAAGAATCAAAGCTAAATTGCCAAAAGGCTGCTTCGCCACAAATTAAATTAGCTACATCAGTTCTCGACTACATTAGAACCGGTTCTGAAACAATAGGAGTTGCAAGGTTAGTCTTTTATGTCACGAGTAAGAATACATGCGAACTCAAGACGAGATGAACACAACAACAAAATATAGTTAGTAAGAAGATGGAATGGTTTCGTGTGGAAACTGGACACGACGCAATGCAAGAAACTTGGGAAAGAAATGTACCAACACCATAAGAGAGTAACAAAAAATCTCACAAAGATGAAAGAAGGGATGCAAGTTGACCCAAACCGCAAAGCACACCTGTATACTTCTCAGGTCGGCTATGGGTTGAAGAAGAAAAGTAGTTTATTATGCTAGAAAGACTTAGGAAGATGAGAAAAACATAAGCTTGTGAAAACAATAAAAAAACGGACTTCCAAAAACATATATTTTATTTAACACAATGAAATCAAATGAAATGTATACACAGTGAGTATAGTGATTGTATAGTAGAGGGCCTTGAACTAATACACCTAACCGAACCTATACAAAATTTTAATGTAATTATTAAACCGAAATAGACTGTTCCCCTATGGTTCCAGAGTGATCATTGTTGCTTTATATTGAATCAATTGGTAGATCAATAGATCAATATATTTCCTTTCCCCCGTTAAAAAGATGGATAAGTTTAAAATAACCTTGTAGTGATATAATAATGTTAAAAACAAAGAATATCATCATACTGACAAAATTTTGCTTATTTTCCCACAAAAAAAAAGATATTGGCATAGCCAATTTATCTAAAGACACGACCAAAAGTCACTGAACCAAAAACGAATCGCGAACCGCCAGGTGTTGTCCACCAGCCAATAATTTTGCAGCTTTACTTCTAATAATAAACATAACAAGAAAAAACAAAATCAGTTTGATCAACATCGCAGTTGCACGTCCGAAGGTTTTAATTAAGATAATAATTTATCTTGACCGGTTTCCCTTGATGCTCCGTGACTCCGTGCCAAAGTTCAGACGATCACGCCTCGCTATATCTTATCTATTGTGTTGTGTGCCATGGACAAGCCGTTTGACACTATGGAGGCAACATGTGTGACGGTATTGTAAGCTCACAAAACGAAAGCGTTGCTTTGAATTGGATTGAAAGATTAACTTGGACATTCGTTGGATTGTTTATATCTTTGAAGATATGTATAGACAACGTGGTCCTTTCACGTTGTCTACTGCTTGAGTGGAGTAGGATAAAATTGGGGACAAATATTGGGAGCCACTTTGTACCTATAAAGATTAGACGGTGTGTTTGGTTACAAAACACACCATTAGGTAATCATAGCCGAACATAAGCATACCCTTCACGAGTACGTCGCCGGTCGCTGCTTCATATGTATAAGAGGAAAATGTCATAAAAATTGCGTTTAGCGGGAAAGTTGATATGCGCTGATAGAACCGCAATATGGTAGAATAGTATTTTGTAAAGGTTACTCTTATGTGTAGATGTAGACTTATATTACGTTCCTTTTACATCAACGAAGCTCACATTACTCGTATCTCGTAACTCGGTAGAAATAATTCATTCCATTTTATATTCACTTTCATTTTACATTTCGCTTTAATGCAAATTCAAAAGGATTGAAATAAAATTTAACAAGCGACTGCGCTTGTTATAGGTAACTTCATGTTCTCATGAATAATTGAAAAGGTGCCATTAAAATAATCTCGATTTTAATATTATTTTATCTGTTATTTACAGCATCCAGCTCTAGAGAAACTTATGTAATATTTTTTTTTAATAGCTTGTAGTACATCGATGTATAAAGTTTTAAGTGCACAATTTTTATAACTTCAAAACGAATAATAAAACACCTGAAAATTTATCTGCCGTAAGTCAATTTCTGGAATGGATTAGTAGAGGAACATAAAGTCATACGGACGAACAGAGTCCGGAACCACGTACAAAAATAATATTTCATCTATTGAGAGGTAGCGTGAAAGTGACAAAATCATGTGCCATCATTGCTGCCAAATACAAGGAGCTTTCCTCAATTTATTCTCAATATATGTCTATACATAACATGTATGTATATGGGATATATAGACCAGCATATTATATTATATATTATATGATATGCTGGTCTATATATTCCAGATGCGCAAAGAAACACAGGTGTACATCTTATACAGCAAGTTGACTTATGAATATTCATCAACTTTTACACATTTGTTTAAACCATAATAAGGTCAAGTAAGTACCTACTTGAAAATATTAACAAACTGCGCTTGCGAAATAGTCACACTTCGGTGGAGCACGTTGTTCAAGACATTTCAGTTTAGAAACTCACCATTCTATGCGTTGTTATTTGGAGCACAGTGCTGCAACTTTCATCCTTACCACCTTGAATTTAAAGTAAAGAATTGAACAAGTAATCAACTCAAATTATAGAATTACTACGAATGTACTTGGTAAAATCATTGTCATGATATTCGTCAATCGCTTTATCATTGTTGCTGTCTTTGCAAATGTTTGGACATAGTCACATACGTTTTTATAGTTCAACCCAAAATGTCATAATATTGCTATTCTATTCTTATCTTTATGTGTTCCAACATTACGTGCTATTATACAGTGAATGTTTTTGATATATAATGTGACCTGTACCGCACGTGTGCCATATACCAAATTGGGTTGTAAATCTTGTGTTCTTTTAGATATTATATCATCTTATCTAAGACCTTCTGGATATAAAATGTCTGTGCGCTATTGCTTTGCATACATTATTATGTCATCTTCTTAATGCATATTATATGATTCAATATAATATGTATACCAAAACGTATGTATTCAAAGGAGAATACAAACTAGTTCAGTCTTATAAAGAAACTAATTTAACTCGAATAAATATATACGACTCGGAAAGTTATCTAATTAGATCCATTCTCTTCTTCACTTTCTAAACTCGGGAACCTGTTAAAGTACGGGAAACAACATGAATTACTTATGTAAGCCACATTACGCCGGGATCAGGTGCACAAAGCCTCCAGCGACAAAAGACAAACTTAAGATTGCTATTGAAAAACCCTTGATGCGGTGGCCCAAGTATCGAACCCTTGGGCACTCCATTGTAAAACAATTGTTGCATTCAAAACTTCTGTTCTATTCAAAGGTTTTACGATTTTAGACCATGTTTCGTTGGCAATAGGGGTGAAAAATCATTAGTATGATTGCAGAATTAAGCTAGAACAACGGAAAAAGTAGGGCGTCGTGGTCACGAGCTTAAGTTAGAATGTTTTATTCCGAGTCGTGACGGATGGTAGGACGAAGGTAGGAGTTCACAGTAATTGTAACTATTAGATAAAATTACTGGTTTCAAGACAAATAATAGTAGCTCACGACAATCTGTATAAGTCAGTCGCCGTGGAAAAACTCTCACTGGCTAGTTCAAACGATGCAGAAAGTGGTTATCCTTGTTTTTTTATATCGTGGGAACGCTCCTCGCTCCGTGACTACCTACAATTGTTTCTTGGGATGCAAAAACCAACAAATCATATATTTTATAATCTTTTGATATGAGACCGGTGTTCAAAAAATTTTATTCGATTAACAGAAATATTACGGCCCCTGACGATACTTTTAATATGGTTAATGTTGTCTAGGCGTTTACTAGAAAAGGTCAATATAGGTAGGTAAACTGTTCAAATAATGTCATGTTGTACGAATCCCCATAGGAATAGGAATTACCTGAAGTTATAACACTGTAAGTCGGGTAGCTTCTGAAGGTGTGTCACCAGTTATGAGCATGGTTATAAGCAGTAAAAATTTAATACCTTTATCAGTATGAAATGGCTGCGAGGCGATTAAGCATTTTTTTCTAGATAATGTAAACTAGTATCACTTCATGGTATACTTTTACTAGCAACAGACCTAATAAAAATGACATAAACAACAAATTTAGGAAAAAAGTAACTAAATAACATAACATAACATCACGCCTGTAAATCTCCCAAAGGGTTAGGTAGAGGTACTCCTTAGCATGTAGTAAAGGGTGTCTCAGTAAGAGTGCACTTTTTAAAATTGGATTTTTTTTTTTTCATGCATGTGGCAACTCTGAAATTTGGCTGCAGTCACCTCTGTTTATTCCGATTATTAAAAACGGAGAGCTTTTCGAAAGAATAACGCGTTATAATTGTGAAAACTCATTACAAAAATGGGGAAAGTTACGCTGAAACGGCTCGCAAAATTCGCCAAATTTTCAGGAATATGATAACGGACTTTTTGTGGCCTCAACTGGACGACATGAATCTGGACAACATGTGGTTTCAGCAGGACGGCGCAACCTGCCACACCGCGCATGAAACAATCGATTTATTGCAGCAACGATTTCCAGAACACATTGTCTCACGAAATTCTGATGTCAACTGGCCACCAAGATCGTGCGATTTAACGCCGTGCGATTTTTTTCTCTGGGATTTTGTGAAATCTTGGGTTTATGCGAATAAACCCGAAACAATTCCTGAGCTCAAATCGGAAATCCAACGCGTCATCGGTGAGATACAGCCACATCTCTGTGCAAAAGTCATGGAAAATTTCATGAAAAGAGTAATGGCCTGTCATCGGAGCCGTAGGGGTCATTTGCCGGATATTTTATTCCATACATAATCGGAACATGTCTTCTTTACAATACAATAAAAATATCACAACTCTGTCATAAAATAATTGTTTTTATTTTAAAATGAAAAAGTGCACTCTTACTGAGACACCCTTTACATCCAAATTTCGCTAGTTATTAGGGGGCGAGCCTAATTCAATAGCCTGATGATAATATGCATATAGTTTTCTATAAACACAGTAATGAACAGTTTTACTTCAAAATCGTTAATTTAAAATCGATCTAATAACCCACGTCACCCGTATCACTTGACGAGGGGGAAATGAGGGTCAATATTAATAACGGAAACATAAAAATCGATACAAATTCAATACCACAACAACAGCTGTATGGGACGATTTAAAACTCCCATAAAAGATCTTTGACGGGTCTTTTTATTTCATGATTTACGTTCTGATAATATTGGGTACACACATTTTGATTGCCCAGGTAGCATGAAATATAAATAATGCTTCTTTTTTGCAAATTATCTCATAAGATATGCACAATATATGCAACACAAAGGTTCATTACGACGATGTTTTGTTCCGACTCACTGTTTCGAAACCTGATTTGCACATGAGATAAATCTTAATAAAGTTACGGAAGAGGAAGAGCTTGGGTTTCATTTTAACGATATAATTTTAAAGAACAATGATTAATAGCTTGAAAAAAATATCAAGCTCCCTCGTAGATTCGCGATGTAGATGGTCACAGTGGGCAACACCACCTTCTAACTATTTAGTTAAATTTTTAAATAGTAATATTTTTACTCGTGTTTCTTTGGCTTTTAAATATATATGTACGGTATATATCTTCTTTCTAAAGAATCTGTTAATAAGTTGGAAATATCTTTATTTTTATCATTATGGTTATTATCTTATAGCATTATAAAGATAGCTTTAACATTATCATTGGCCATGATGATGCTGCGCCATACTCAAATGGCTACATTTATTTTGACTTTTGTTTTCCTATAGTTTCGCTACCATTGCGCTAGACAAATTCTTGTAACCGCAGTCTGCCTGCGGGTCAAGGGCATAACTGTCAAGATGATACAAATCATTACATTTGTTGCTATTACAATTTGCGCATAATGCGCCGATATCTGATTTTAGAGTCCAGCAAAAGATTGCGATGTTCTTGTCATCAAATGGATTTATATTAATTTTTTGAGTTTCTCCTTTGTTATTTTAATTAACATGAGTTTTAGCATTGTTTTCGTCTTTAAACGTCTGACTGACAGATGCTGTTAGTAGATAAGTGAATCAGAAAACTGTGAAATCATCTTAATGTGTACATAATGCCACTTAGCTACTCAATTTGATATCAACCTTGGATCTGCACATTGAGATTTATTTTTTAGTATCAGTAACTGCATCGGCATTCTCTGCCATAATTCTGTACCTAACAAAGTATTTATATAAATTGATTCAAAATGCGATTTTATCCAATACACGAACAAAATCGAGATTAACTTGAATTTTTATTGGAAGTGCGGAGAACAAAGTATTCGTTTATATGAATGGAAGCCTCTTTCCGGTCTGTCTGTCTGTATACAGTGTACTTATTTGTATCGGCTATAATTCAGTCTATTGTGTGCTTGGCCTTGCTTCGCCTTTCACCGCTCCGGTTGAGAAATTACGCCTAAAATTTGAACAGATCGGCTGCTGACCACTCAAACTATATTTGTGCAAATAAAAAGCTGTTGCACAAAATAGATCATGTTGCACGATTGAGATTTGATGACGTTATTAGTACCTGCTTTATGTAATATTCAGTTTGGTACTCGCTCTTTTCGGTTAAGCTTTTCAATTGTTTTATTTTGATGTGAGAGCACAAAAATCAAGTGTCGTTTCTTTTTTTTGAAGAAAGTAATGATACTGTTCATATATGCTTAGTTGGTGGAAGTGTATACAAATGATACAAAAATAATATCCGAATAATCAAGTTACTTGAAGTTACTGATTATAATTTAATCGGTAACATGATTATTCTGATGTCGATTGAAATTAATCTGATTCCATGTGAAACAGATTCATTGCAATGATTGTACCTAGGTACCTAGATTCAGGTCGTAGCTAAATTTCGTGTGCCTAAAAGTCATATGCGAAAGCACAGGTTGAAGAGAAATTACATTTTACCTACGTGAGAGAAATGCCATCGTCTATGTCATTTGTTTTGTTGCAAGTCATCAATAATGAAAGTTGTTACTAGTAATATCTTCTTATCTTATTACTAGTAACCTAGTAATTTGTAGTAACCAAGTATGTACCTAGTAATTTACTCATCAGAAATAAAGGTTATTATTATAACATATCAATAAAAAAACGTGGAGAAAACCAAACATGAATGAACAATTTAAGTTTATATAATTAAGAAGCAGACCTTTTAAAGTATAGTGGCGATAATATGGCTAAAAACATAATTATAATTTGCTTGGACGATATTTACAATCTGATTCATACCATGATCTAATAAATGATCATATTTTTACCTTCTCATAATAAAGCAAATATTTGTATTGTTCCAGGTCCATGTTTCAACAAGAATAGCAGAGAAAAGAATTGTGTGGAGCTTTCTTCTTCCTACTAGGTGGGTATTAGTAAAAGAAAATAAAATAGTCATAATATAATCTAGAATGTATATAATGATCACCTTTACTGACAGCGTTACTGGTTTCTAATTCATCATTAGAAGTGTTTTGTTCATCGAATGCACTGTTAACGTCTACATTAACAAAGAGTTGTGTCTTATTTACTTTTGGTTTGTTTTTCTCTTGAATAGTCTGTCTAATCTATATTTTAGTGTAATCTTTCGTCTGTATAGAGTCAGCCTTGTTTCAGCTATTGCGGTTTTTCTTATTTCAATCACTGCACTATGAGTTCTGCTATCGTCTCCAAATTGTTGTATCTCAAATAAAACTTAAAATAATTAATTAGTATTTATTTAACACTGAGCAACACATGATATAGTAATGCAAAATAGGTAGAGAGAGAAAAAGATAAGAGCGAGTGAGTAAGGTATAATCTTAAGGATGCGTTCCTGATCTCACAGTTTTCTAAGGTTATATTTATTTGTACTTTAGCTTTTAGCGATAACACACGAAATTATTATTAAACAGCATATAATGACTTCATATTTATTTCTGGGTAATGTTTACCTTCTCAGTGTGCACCTCTTTAAGTTTATTATATTGTGCAACGGTGGTTTAAGTTGCCAGTTTGTGGTTTGTAAATAATCCGTCATGCTTTATAGTTACGTACTTATTTACTTAAAGTCTTGGCTTGGCACACTCTGGTTTCATTCGATTAATCTGTTTTTGTAAATCTTAATTTACTTGTTGTATATCTTAATTCCCGTACGTCTCATATACAATCTCTCAATCAAAAATCTCAGCCTTGCTAGACAGAGGCCTCTCCCAGGCCGTCACAACACCCTGTCCTCCGCCTTCCGAATCTAATCTAATGAACCTATTTGTCCAATGTTCCGAATCGTTAAGTAATCGAAGTAGCGAGAGATAAAATATCGGCCATATTTTATCGTCAACATCTTATACATAACTACAGTAGATAAATTATTCAAGCTTACGTTAATCCTTTAGTGTTAAGCTGACATGACAAAAATTGCTTCAGAAATTAAATAAGACTCGGAAAATACACTTATTCTTTCTCTTCCAACTTTGTACAAACCGAATACAATAGTACGAGTATTTCAAAGTTAAAGTTACAAACTCTCAGATAGATGTAACCGTGTAACACCGCGGAAGCGTATCGAAGTGGTCGTGATAAAGAAACACGCTCAGCCATTTAAAACCACGACCAAAATTTAAAAGAAGGTGTAATCAATATTAATGACCTTTTTCGAATCTTTAGCCTGCAGTTTTTATTCCAATAGAACCTGCTTCGTCGAAGTGCGAATTGGAAATTGATTCTCCGATTAAACGGTCATAGATTTTCTATGATAAGGCTGTTTTTATAAAAACTTGAAATTCTTGCATTCGATAATAATTCTTAGTATTCTTGTTTTTGTTGCTCTCTTTGTTCATTATAATCGACTAGCTTCTGCCTGCGACTTCGTCTGCGTGAAATTTCTTGTGCCCCCGATCCACCCCGTTGCCGCGTCGCATCGCCTTCATTTCCGCGTTTCCGCTTAGCATTCTTTTTTACTTTTTGCCCGGCTCCTAAGGGACATAGCGTGATGATAAAGCCTTCCATAAAAATTATCAAATGCTAAGTAAGATTTTTCAAATCCGACGGTAGTTCCAGAGATAAGCGCGTTCAAACAAACAAAATCTTTAACTTTATAAACTTTATCATTAGAATAGATATAGATTTCTGATTTCAGAGCTAGACTGGATTTAGCTGCTTTTGTAATGAATAGTATATTTTGGGAAACTTGGCATTGACTGGCATATTCCTACTCATCATCTCATCAGCCTTTTCCGAGCTGTGTTGGGGTTGGCTTCCAGTCTAACCGGATGCAACTGAATACCAACTTACATTAAGTATATAATAAAAATCGAGCTATATTAGAATTGGCTTCTAATCTGCAATATTTCAGGAAAACTTGGTCACAGTCTGTGCTATAGCACAATGTAAGTACCTATGTGATACTGATTGGTGTACACGAGCAGTAATTGTATATTTTATTAGTGTTTGACTTTAGTTTTGTGTTAGTTGGGTTGGTAGTTAGGTTTTTGTTGGTCAATTAAAATTAACCCATTAGCTCATTATTGCAGAAAAATAAAGCTGTTAGATTATTAATTTTTTCATTTAAAAATAATCTTGCTCTTCTCATCATCCATTTCAAGGACATCGATAAGGCTATCTAGTATATACAGGGCGCTGGTCCGTCCATAATTCATTAACACTAAGATGGTTGTATTAATAACAGGTTAAGATTTATAGCATCATCAACAGTAATCATTATTAATTATAGAAACTCATCACGTGTCCTCATATACGTGACTGGCAAGCTAATCTCAAGAACAACTGCCTCTGTAGACAATGTTACTTTTGCTAACGTAAGTATAGGAAAGTCAAGGAAATCAAGAGTGACAGCATTGTTGGCATCATCATCAATGTCCTTTGCTTCTTTAAGAGACGATCTACCCTGTGGAGATATTATTATTATAATAAGCCTGTGTTGTCCCACTGCCGGGCAAATGCCTCCCTTCCACTTTTCCCGGTCTACTGCAATTGTAGGCCAATTCTTTAAGAAGGAGTCCAGCTCTGTCCTGGGTAGATAGCAGCTTCTTATCGATATAATGATGTGTATGCAGATGCTCCATCATCAACCTCCTGACCTTACTTCCTTTACGACTTTTTCATCTAAACACCTCTATTACCGTCATATGATATTTCTCTTCATTTCCTTACCAATCATATCGTCTCTATTATATATTCTATCGATTATTTCTTTTCCAATTATTTCTTTTCCAATTATGGCTATTTCAATTACTCCTATATCTTTTTCTGTGTCGTTATTTTTTCTACATAACATGCTAAAAATAGAACCAAGATCATCATAAAATAGATAATGACATGTTGTGTTATAAAGATTAACCGATTACCTACACATAAGGTAGTTACTTAGTTTAATAAATGTGTGACAATACGCATATCAGATCCTTGTCTATGGCCGTCAGACGCCATTTGAGTATCATGGCATCGTAAATAAATGTCAATTAAAACGCTGTTAGAGCAATAAAAACAATATTTTTTATAATAAATTATTAAAAGTAATTATTTATAAACAATGGATGACTCGCATCTTCAAGTTGTATCTAGACGATATATTTTTGCAGGGTTAGGTAATTATTGGCTAATCATCCCAATTTACGTAGTAAAATCACGGCGACGGCCAAGGAGCTTTTGTCTACTACAAAATTATAGCTCACTACGACATAATGTAGAGTGCGCGTCCATTTCCCTTTTCGACGCGCAAACTGTTTATTAATAAAAACTTTTTTGCAAAAAAAATCAACCGACTTCCAAAAACGACACTACAAAGTGAAAAATAACTTTAATTTCGGAAGTCGGTGTCGTTGGGTTCACACTTTCGTTGTTTGCCACCGACTTCCGAAATTAAAGTTATTTTTCACTTTGTAGTGTCGTTTTTGCAAGTCGGTTGATTTTTTTTTGCAAAAAAGTTTTTATTTTTCACTTTTAACTTGTAATTTTTACCAGTAATTTTGGTTTAAAAACCAAACTACTGAACCGTTTTTGATGAAATTTCTATGGGACCATTTGGGAAGTATACCCTTTCCAACAAAAAAATAATTTTTCAAATCGGTTGGCAAGCGAAAGAGTTATGCGCGAACAAACATAAAAAAAAAAACACAAACATCCGAATTGAGAACCTCCTCCTTTTTTAGAAGTCGGTTAAAAAAAAATGTTCCATACATTTTGACGGTGTAGGTAATTGGGTACATAATGCACTTTTGTATAACATAATCAGCCTATAATGTTCCCACTGCTGGGACACAGGCCTCCTCTCTTCGAGAGGGAATGAGCTGTAATCTATCACGCGAGCCCTGTGCGGGTTGGTAGATGTCACATGTCTTCGAACATAAGATAAGGTTCTAGGACATGCCGGTTTCCTACTTTTGTAGGATTTAAAAAAAAGCTAATGATAATTTCTACACTAGGGTGCTAGAATCATATGCTCAATTCATGGTAACAGTATGCAATTCAATGTCCCTTACACCTTCTTTCCTACTTTCCTTTCCTACTATTAATAAACGTGAAAGTTTGTATGGATGGATGGATGTTTGTTACTCTTTCACGCAAAAACTACAAAACAGATTAGGATGAAATTTGGCACACAGATGGTTTATAACCAGGATTAACACATATGATACTTTTTATCCCGATATTCCTACAGGATCGAAACTTATGCGGGTGAAACCGCGGGGTGCAGCTAGTAATGTATACAGGAAAAATGCATCAGCCCAGAGAGGGTACCTACTAGGCCATCGCCTTTGGATAACTTATTAAGTAACCAGTTTCTTAGTATCGTTGTATCGCAGGATGAAAAACCACTTATGTAATGGTTTTTCAATCGATCAGAGCGGAAAATTTTAGAATATGATCGTAAAAAGTAAACTGCAATATAAAAACTGGCGATAAACATGGCGGTTGTATAAGTAGGTGAACGTGATTTGTTGCGTTTTATATTTATGTTATTTGAGTAGTTTTATCAATTTCGAAAATAAGATTTTTGATAACTGTCGTGTGTGTCTGTGGTTATGAAATTGTTATTGTTGTTTTACATCCGCTGTTGTGTAACGAAAGTAAATGAAATAGGAATTATGATTGCCATGTTGCAATATGTAAACTTGTGGAGGGATCATTATATGTACTTAGTATTTTTTTTTAAATTAAGTAACTTGTAACATTTTACCTGTTAAACTAATAAGACCCAACAAATCAAAATCAAAAGTCATTCGTTCAAATTAGGCTGAGAATCAGCACTTTTCGAACGTCAAAATTACAAAAGACAGTCCCCCAAAAACGCAAGCGTTTCACCACTCCTAGTGCTATCGCTGGGAAGAAGAAGTAGCGCAACAAACTCCCCAGCAGCACAGCTGTCTGTTCAATTAAAAAAAAAAACTTGCTTCTATACAATAGTACCTAGATATGCAAAATAATTGACATTACGAGACAGAACATTAAATTAAATTATTTACCATATTTCAGCTAGCCACTCCAATATACCAATAAATACAATGAAAACTATACTAAAACAAAAAAAAAAAACAGGTATTCTCTGTGTTTCATTTGCTAAGACTTGAAGGGTTAGAATTTTCTTGATACATCTATTTGAAGATAGTCGACTCCTAAGCCAATGCAAGGCTATCTTATTTTTATTTTGATCACTAAAGAACCAACTCTTGCAACACCCATTCAAAAACATTTGTTAATTTCCAATCTTGAACGCACTTCGTCCGTCCTTTGTTACACATTAACACTTTAATCCTTCTTCTTGCGTATACAAGCCGTCCATCAAAGTAATTAGTAGTCTATTACTGGATGAAGAGACCATGAGGAACGCTAAACATGAACCATTGTGTACAGGAACGTCAATAACGAATCATGTATCTACAATGATTAAAGCGAATCAGTTTGTATCGAGAGCCACAGGTCTTTTTGGGTTCCGTACCTAAAGGGTAAAAACGGGACCCTATTACTAAGACTCCACGGTCCGTCTGTCTGTCTGTCTGTCACCAGGCTGTATCGCATGAACCTTGATATCTAGACAGTTGAAATTTTCACAGATGAGTTATTTCTGTTGCTGCTATAACAACAAATACTAAAAACAGAATAAAATAAATATTTAAGTGTACAACAGACGTGATTTTTAGAGATAGTGGTACGGAACCCTTTGTGTGCGAGTTCGACTCGCACTTGGCCAGTTTTTTTTATTATTTTTATTGTTGTTTTTAATGTTACTTTGTTAGTTTTAAATGGCCCGTTTTTACACGCTTTTATTTACTGTTTGTAATTTCTGCACGTGTCCTAAATAAAATGTGTTTATTTTTTTTCTTTGGGAGGAAAATATTTTCTTGAACAAAACAGAAACTAGGAAGTAGTAAAGAACTATATTATGACCTTTCTAAATGGTTTGTGTGCTGTAACGTCTGTACTTAAAGTCCGATAAAACGTTGTGCAGCATGCAGAGTAGGAGACAATTTACAAGACATGATTTTCATACGGATCTTGTCAGATCATTTGTTAAAATTTCAAAAAAAATCTCCCATTCCGATTTCAAATCGATTTTGTTTTTTTTTTTTTTCATTTATGGTTCCATCGTCGAGAAAAGGATCATAGCGTTGTAAAGTTTTCCTTCCTTAAAAAGTTTGTACATAGGTACTCTTACTTAAAACCTTTTTGCACTTACTGAACAACATCATCAAATCCAAAAACAAGTTCCCGCAAACAGCATTCAACTTCCTTTTTTCCGCACAAACCCGATTGTAGCATCTAGTTAAGGATAAAAGTGTGGTCACAAGTATAGTTACGGAGCTACAATTGGTCGAAGGCCGTATTATGTCAGACGGCGCGTCATGGCGCCTTTCCACCGCTCGAACCAGTCAGGCAGCTGCCTCGTAAAGAAATATGATATTATGAATCCTTCTGATACTGTTTTGGTCTCGATTTATTTTGATATTCGGAGAGAGAATTAAATCGAGTAAAACTTTTTCGTATTGTGAATTGAGATACAGTTTGTTAGATAACTTATATGATACAGATTTCTGTTGCAGAAAATATATTAAGTTATTATTTTTTGTTACCTCTTTTACATCCTTTTTTAAACCAAATCGAGTACTAAACGAAGTAATAACGACGGTTGTATTTCTTGAGGTTTACGTTATCCATTACAAACAAAACACTCAGACTGAATGCCGTCTACGTAAACTATATTCCGCCTCCTTAGTTTGACCCTTGCAAACGCGTGGGATTACTAACAAAGAAACAACATTATTTGTCAAATCCAAGAGCAACAAGGATTAAGGAAACAACACAAATAATCTTCGTAAGTAAAGTTAAGTTCAAGCAAAGATTAATAAACAATATTTGCCGGTGACGTTCCAGTTTAATCTCAAGCTGTTTTAAGTGACTCGGAAAGCTTGTTTAAGTTTGATGTTTCTCCGAAGTACAATAAGGAAGGATAAAGATAAACACACCGTTCATACCTACTGTCTTGTGTACAGTCAACAGCAAAAGTAGATGATCAAAATCAGAAATTCAATACTAATGAACGGAGTTCGCGTCGGAACTGTGTGGCGTCGAAGTGATTCAAAAGTATGTGATTGTAAATTATACCAAACATTTACTACTAGTACAGCTGCCATATAGCTGCGAACTCCGTTCATTAGTATTGAATTTCTGATTTTGATCATCTACTTTTGCTGTTGACTGTACAAGGATTTTATGAAGGCTACCAGTTTAAGATCAGACTCAGAAAACTGACTCAGCTGGAACTTCGCGTGCCAATATGGCCGCTCGCTTCCCAAACAATACCTATTATTATGATAGGTACTCAAACTCAAAGCATATAATACAATTAAACTATTTACAGGCACTTTTCAACTGTTAAAGAGTCGGTCGGTTAGAGAGTTGATGCTAGTTGCCCATTCCAAAATATAGATGTCTGTGGAGAAAAACGGGCAAGAAACTCCAGGGTGTCCCTGGAGTTTCTTTTAAATTAAGATATTACATAATCCTGGGTACATTATTCTTGTTCCTTCTACATGTAATAACAATGTAAAAAAATAAAATGAGGAAACAATTCAAATTACTTATAAATAAGTTTAAAAATAAGCCCTGGCAGTTAAGAGATGACCATGTCTCAATCTGAGACAGATATGAATAAATCAGACAATTTTTTTTTTTTTTGCTAAAGCAGAAAGCAGTTGATAAAGGGAGAGGCATTATAGAAAGGCTCATTTTTTTGAGAAGACAGATCAGATATATCTTAATGTCTTGTGATCAACTGTGGTGGCCATAGACCTGTAGCTGTTTTAATGACGAAGTGAAGAGTTTATTTACTTAGACTCAATGATATTTTTTTTATTTATTTATTTTATTAGGTCTACCAACAATTGTTCACACTGGATACAGCAACATAATTCATTCTTAAAATTAAGTTACAGCGCAACAATTACTTATAGGTAGACACCACATGCACAAAACAATAACTTCGTAATATTTTACTAGAATATCATTGCTTAGACTAATAAAATCCTCGTCCATAAACTAACAGCACGGGTTTACATATTAAGTAATAAACACAAATTTTATTTCTTGCGTAGGATTCGTTAGATATCATTTGATTTATAGAACTAGACTCAACCAATGATCATTGGACTCAACAGGTTTTCGTAGCGTCGTGTGTCATTAAAAAAATAGAAAAAATAAACACGAACCAATATGGCGAACAGCTTTAAAATTAGAACAGATTAGTTTGATCGACAAAATTCGATTAGATTCAAAATCGAATTTTGAATCAGCGAACAAGCTGGCCCAAAAATTGTGAACAGATCATCCCTTTAACATTCATTCACGAATTCTCTGTTGACTTGTTACTGACTTCTTTCATTTTAATTATGAAAACATCACGTTCGGACGGACAGTAATTGAATTCGTCACGTGTTCTTCGATAGCTACGGATATTTTCATAACATGACATTTTCCACACGTGACTTTTATTTTTGTTTTAATTAGGGTTTGGTGACGAATTTAATTTCTTCTTCACAAAGTTTAATTTTAGGCACATTTCAAACATTAAAAAAAACAACGGAAATTTTCGATAAATTCAAAAGCCATTCCAAATCCTACACCAAAATAAGTACAATTAATTATTTTATAAACGATTATTATGACGTCACCGTATTCATAATAAACCTTTATGCTGACATACAAGGCCGATTCCTTATTTTATAACAAGTAAAACGTGTACAAAAGAGATAATTCACGTCACTGTGGCGCTAGTTGGGTAACCTTCGGACTGGTGGCAGCAAGGTGAATGTCCACAATTACGACCCTTGCTCAATGCTAACTCATCTCGCCGAACTTGACCGACTGGCCAGCTAACGATTTATTTTTAGAACACAGGGCAGAGATAATTTGGACGACTTTCCCGCGAATTCTGTAACGAGTTCCCTATTTGAATTCCTGGTGAACCTTTAGCGATTAACCTTTTTAAAGGCCGAAATTATAAAGGGATTTTGAAGTCATAATGCTAAGAGATTGCTAATTATTGAGTGCAATATGAATTGGTTAGATTCAAAATCTCATCAAATGAACTTACTACGTATAATTTTACAGCTTGCAAAGGCTAAATTATCAATAAAACTAAATTAGCCACAAAACCAGTTTCCTTAAAATAATAAAGCCTCTAAATTAGTTGACGCGTGACTTTTTTATGGGACTATCATAACGCATAGATTAGACTTAATACCTACGGTTTAACACTATTATTAATGACGATCATTAAGACGAGTTCAAGTAGGTTCACTCGGGTCTCGATTTACTCAGACACCTCTTTTTCATCTTGCAAGGTCTGGAGTCACCTTCAATGAATCGATATTTTAGGTACTTATATACTCTATAGCAGAATTATTATGAGCTGTGATTTCGGACTCGCTCCACTAGTTCACCACTGCTCTCAAAACAGTAAAGGAAAACATCGTGAGGAAACCGGCATGTCCTAGAAGCAAAAATTCGAAGATATGTGACATCTACCAACCTGCACGCCCGCACTGGGCCCTCGTGGTGGATTACGGTTACGGCCCGCTCCTAGCGCCCTCCACACGTAAAGTTCGGACCGCGGGAAACAGCACACGCCGTTCCATCCCTCGCTCCAAACTGTACGTGTACATGTGCGGGTCTAACAGTCCGATCTGGCATATCGACGTAAGCGCACGTCTCACAGTTTTACGCGCGCATCACGTATAAACGTAAATTACAAAAATGGCGGTTTGGACCAAACCAAACGATCGTCCATTTTTCTTACTACTGCGTAAAAAACTTTTAAAAGTTATAACGTTCCACGCGCCAGTCCAAACTGCAGTCCAAACGCTTGAAAATCAATTTACACGCACAGTTCGGAACGTTTGTCTAGATTATGTAAGTTTCGTCGGCAATCCAAACCGTGAATGCATTTTTAATCATAATTAGCACAACAGTTTGATCCGCAGTCCAAACTATACAGATCTAACTGCGGTTTGGAACGCAGTCCAAGATGCGCGGTCCGAACTGTACGTGTGGAGGGCTCTATAGAGGAGGCCAGTGTCCTAGCTGCGGGACCACTATAGGCTGATTATGCTAATGCTACACTAGTTTACACTTTGAAGGACAATAACGCCCATAGACGTATAATAATAAAACTTCTATTGTGTCCCGTTCCATGTCAGTGAACCGATTAATATGTCTTTCTATGTAGTGATTCTTGACGCTTCCGGGGTCAGGTTCAGGCATTCACTTCTTTAGATCTCTATAAGCAATAGGTACAACTATACCTAGCCTCTTTTGTAAGCATTCAAACTCAAACTCAAATCATTTATTTCAATTAAACCATTTACAGGCACTTTTGAATTGTCAAAATTAAATAGTCGGTCAGTTAGTCAGAAAGTTGAAGCTAGTTGCCCATTCCAAAGCGTAGATCTCTATGGAGAAGAACGGGCAAGAAACTCCATTCAAACATTTCGTCGAAGTACACTTGTATAGAAACTGCTGTATAGTTACAAGTCTCTACTTAATTGACATTTGACAAGCCAACGTCATTTTATACAGGAACTATGACATAACAAACGAAACCGCGAATTAGGATATTAAAATTCTGTTACATCAATGCATAAGACATGTTATCGATTTATATTAGATGAATTTTAAGAAAAAGTCGTCTTATCTAACAGACTGCATTGAAATCAAGATGATTAGCATAAAGAAAGATAGGAAGCTGCATTTAAGTTAATAATAAGTAAACCAGATCACTTATAAAATCATCTGCTGACTAGCACAACTTTCGAGGTCGATAATTTAAAAGTCGATGTAAAAATATCGATGTTTAAAAGTCCACTTTTATTGTTGTCGATAAAGTCTGCAAAAGTGCATCGTAAGAAGTTTTAATTGAGTCATTTCTCGATTTTTATTGTGCAACAACTTTACGGATCTGACTTTGTGGAAACTTTTTGTTATTGAGCTAATAATTTACGCGATTATTGAGGTTATAAACAAGTACGTTTTATTTCTGTTAAGTACTTATATTATATGGTCGGCCATTTTAATTATAACTTGTCAATAAAGTCAAAATTCATTAAATCCATCAATTACTTGAGGAGGCTATCCTACTGAGGAGTACATGTTTGAAACATCCGTCAACCAAACACTTATAGGAGTCCGTTATTTGAAAATCAAACATTTTAAATTTATAAACCGGTCGAGAACGCCCTCACTGATATTCTAAACATATTCACCGATTAAACAATTGGCGCGAATAATTTTGACACGCAATTTCACATCCTACACGATATTTTAAGAAGTAGACAATAAAATAAATCGTTCGCGATCAATACAAAAGATTCGCGTTAAATCCTATCTGCTATTAATATTAATGGTCCGGTGCTGTTGGCCGAACCGGTCGCTGTAAGGTCATGATCCGACTGATCTAGCCACACGACATTAGGTTGGTCTATAAATATCTGCGAATAGATTTCCTTACTAAGTTTTATAGCTAAAGGTTTTAATGTAGTCTTAAAGTTTGTTTACAAAGACAACGTTTAAATTAGTAAGTTCGAAGTTATAGTTCGTTTTTTAATCCCAGAGACTAATCTGACATGAATGACGTCTTTTGTGTTTGCGTTTTTTTATTATAGAAGGTTAACATTCCACCTGGCCATAGATATTTTTACATTTCTATGCACCTGCCAGATTAGTCTCTGGTATTAGAAAAGGAATTATAGTCAAAAGTAAAAAAAAAAAAGAAAAGTCAAAAGTCATATAATGTTGTCCCCAAAAGTCATATAATGATTGTCTTTAGTAAACAGTTTTGACATAAAATGACATCTCTAGGTCTGCAAGTCAAAAGAAAAAAGCATCTTCTGAAAAGTACCTATTGATAAACTTGGTAAACAAAAACAAAAATAATAAATAAATAAGGAAAGTTAACCCATCAGTGGTCTGATGAACGAAACAAGACGTCCATTACACGTGTCCGATCTCAAGATGCGACCAAACACATTATTAAAACACCATCCTTCCAGGGGCGTTGTTTTGTTTCTAGCACGTGCACAGTTCACACGTGCCATTATTTTTACATGCTCCGTTGTTTATCAAGCTGGTGAGATTAGTTTATTGGCTTTGATATCAGACTTAAAAAATCGGTAATTTAATCCAGTATATTCCGGTTTTAACGATTGATATTCAATATGCTTTTGCTGCCTAATTTGAAATAAGCATTTTGAGCTTGAATAACTATAGATTAGTTAGCTTGCTTTTTGCACGTTTTTAAATCAATCGAGATCTTTTTTCCCGGGATCTCTTTCCGAGCCCTATTCATATTTCACCGATGCTTTTACAGCAAACAACTGAAAAATTAAAATGATTAACATAACGTGGAAAACTTTGAAAAATCAAAATGATTCATGTAGAAAATACATATAAGCAATTAGGTATTAGGTACCAAAACTAATTCAGTGACCCCGTAGTAAGGTCATGTCGCAGAATAATAGATATCAATTTATGACATTAACTACGTGGTCTATGGGTGACCCAGTCATTATGGCTATCATCTGTCATCTGATAAGTGGTGTTATTGGTGTACTTGGCAAGGTTTTTCCGAGATTATTCCACACGACCCACACTACAAGGATAGACCTAGTGATCGTCATGAAATGTACTGGCTGATAATAAAAAAGAAGCAACAGTTTTTATGGCATAAACATAGTGTTGTTTTTTTAAATTGATATTGTCACAGTTGTATACCTACTGCCAGTTTGTTAATTTCACAAATTAATTAATTACCGAGTAAAAGTAATCTGATTTTGGAAACAATGGAATCAATTGTATTGGTTTTACTCTGTGCTGAATGTCGAATGAATTTGATAACAATGAAATTGATTGCGCGCGATTACCATACCACCATGAAGACATTACATAATGCAGATTACCTACAGATTATATACGTGGGTGAAACTGTACAGTTAATGCTACACTCTGTACCTGTGAGTGCAATACTAATTGAAAAACAATGGGTTTAAGAATTCAATACTTAATTGATTTAAGCTCATCGAAGATAATGGATTTGTTATGACAAAGAAGAGGTCATAGGGCCAGCATCCTTCTGTCTTCAAAGCAAGTTTGTCATGGACACATCCCATGATCATTTCATATGCAAAGTTGATAGAAATAAAAAAGCAAGAAAACAAAGATAAGTAGCCAAAAAGATTTCTGATTGATTGATAGATAAATCATTGCAGCATCAGGAGACTAAGTATCTAGAACATTCGCCTTCTAATGCTACAATGATTTACATACATTACATGACGATTAATGATTCACAATACTGAAGTTTTCGAACTCAGTCCTTATTAACATGACTGACTTTCTAGACTAAACGTTACAGGCTCCGTCACTGTAATAACAGGTAGGTAGGTATGTGACTTAATGTGAACCGTATAACTGGGGAATACTTAGGCTCTTAGTTCATAAAAACAGACGCGGTTAGTTTAGAAAGTTCAGTTAACCATATCAAATCATTGCTACCATAACCATACAACCGCAACAAGTGGAAAATTGTATGAAAGCGAAAGCTCAAATGTTTGCAGGTTTTTTGTGAACTTTTAGCTATATGATCTGAATGACTGCCTATCTGAACTCCATAACCCAGTTAATGGGTAGTACGATTGTCCTTGGTAAGACTGGTAGTCAGACTTTCGGGCTTCTGATGACCCGTAACGACTGTCAAAGATCCATGAATGACAGCCGGGTCGGGACCAGGTACGGAGGGTCTTGGTATGTAAAGATGGTCACCCATCCACGGACCAAAACTTTAGGTTTATTATTAGCATAGAATATGTATATATGTATATTAGCATTGATATTTTTTTTCTTCTAAAAAATTTCATAAACCTGAGGGGACTACTTATAACTGTAACCTTCAAAGTTAGGTTTCTTTCATAAAAATAAAAACATTAAATAAAATTAACGCTTCCACACATATATGTAAAGTGGTTTATTCAAATACTTACGGTACGCAATTACTTTTTTGTCAGCACATTTATCATAGTTTTAAAGGTTTTACCCTCGTAATATTGTAGCCATTTACGATCGTAATATTCATAATTATATGAATGCATAAATCAATGAAAGTTCCTACTTATAATTACTATGTAAAATACTTAATTAATTAAATTACCTCACAGAAGTTATTAAAACGTACAGTGATGTAAGTTATATTAATCAAATTAAATTGTAATTTACATCTATTTAATGATGTATTTAAGTCTCTCCAAGTTGTCTGCATTAAACACTTTGAACAATGACATGACACGTACTTGTATTTCCTCGAAGTTTTTTAAGAAGTGACCTTGTCGCGAGGTAAGGTAACTTTATACATTGCATCGGAGAACGTTCATACAAGTTTCAGGCGCAACTAAGAAAATGTAATCCCGAAACTAAAGACCATTGCATCATGTGCTTCCGCGATAAAAAAAGCTCATTAATTTTGAACCTTGTTGGTACGGAATAAAGGCGTGTAATTTAAGCTCAGAGGTCAAGTTGCAGTGGTCGAAAGTGTCGTGTCTATTGAAGATTCGAATAAAAAGACTGTAGTTGTAACATCTTGGTCTCGTTAGGAAATCTCTGAGGATGGCGATTGCTTGCTTCGTTGTGTTGCAAGCAGAAGTGTTCGTGTTTGTTGCTAAGTTTTAATGAAACGGACTTGGAGATAATGATGCTGTCTTTTAGATACAATTCTCTCGTGTTGGTAAGAGCTGGCAGGGGACATCGACGCGCAAACTGTCGTCGGTTATTTAAAAAAAAATGCTTTTCTATACTAAACCGCGTAGATATATTGCATTTTGTAGAAAACAGCTGTTATTTTTTTAATAACCGTTGAAAAATTTGAACGCCGCGTCGTTCATGTACTGAATCCATGTTCCATGGTAACAGGTTGCGCGCACGCGTAACGGGCTCGTGTTCGCCACTCCACATCCAAGCGCATATTTTGCGTACGGCGGTAAAAGATTTACGAGAATTAGATCGTGTCACAGTGAAATAAAAAGCACTAGGCAGAGAACGACGTTACTTACACGATCTTTAAAATGTGCTTTTTTTAAACGCAAAAAAAGAAACAAAATTATTAGGTGACTAAATCTTCGACAAGATTGACTTTTGAACTCTGGACTCTTTCAACCCAATATTGAAAGAATACATTTTTAAATCCGATGAAAAACTCAATTGGGTTGAATTGCATTCTGACGACATAAAAGTAAATTTTGCCGGATTGAATATTTAAAACCACTTCGGTCTTGCTTCGAGGTCCCCTTTAGGTTGTTTTATTATTACCGCTCGGCTGGTGTTTGTGCAGTAAAGTAAGAAGGCTTTAGGCGCATGGGATTTTAAAGTAGCTAAAATATTTAATTTTTAAAGGCAGTAGTGACTTTGTTGTTTTGATTTTCTTTAGAATTCTTTTTTAAAGTTTTATTATGTGAAACTCAGGGACAGTTTCAAAATGATATTCCTTAAAAGTGACAGCTAACGTTGGCAGCCATCTTTGATTTCATACACACTTCGTTTGTTTTTTTATAAAGCAGCTGTTACGACGTTGTCTCATAATTAAGTGAAAAAGGCAGCCTTTTATTATCAAATGTCAGACAAAAAGCGTGTTTCTATCATAATAAATAATCTCACGCCGTCACGATATAATTTGCTCGACGCCTGTAAGTGTTGGTTGCCGTGAACAAATCTGAAACTGATTATTATTGTATAAAAACTATAACGCAGACGATAATGGTTGTGGCACACAGAGAGCATAGAAAGTTGAAATCATTCTTTTTTTTAGCAAATTATCTATACTTATAATAAATCTGTAGAAGTGAAAATTCTGTACATTGAAAATATCCAATAAATAAATGGCAGGGGGTGTTACTAGACCGACACCGAACCCAAAAATGTGATTAAAAAAATTTTTGTCTGTCTGTCTGTCTGTCTGTTTGTTCAGGCATCACGCAAAAACTACCGGTTCGATTACGATGAAACTTGGTATAATTATTCTTTAATATCCTGGGCACCACACTGGGTACTTTTTATCCCGGAAAAGTATATACAATAAAAAACAAACTTAATTTTGCGGTTCGATCCCTATACCCGATTACCACTGTCTGTACTGTACCAACCGCAAATACTAAGTTTGTCGTAGGTTGGGTCACCCGCAGTGGAGTTCATTTTTATTCCTTTTAGTTTTTAGAGTTATTTAGGTTTATTTTTATATAAGTCGTAGGTATAGATTTTAATTTTAAAGTATAGGTAGTATATTTGATAGTGTACGTAGTGACCGTAGGTTATTTTATAATACTGTTAGGTAGGTTTAGTCATTCGTACCTATAGATATTAGTTTTTAGGGATTTTGCTTATTTATTGAGTTTAGATTAGTTATCATCAAATAGGTTTATTTAGGTAGGTAGGTATTTAATTTTCTGTTATTGAGTTTTTTTTTAATTAGTTAGGTACTTAGGTAAAGATATCATATAGGTACCCTCTTAATCACCACTAATGAGACACAATTGGTTTTCTATTGTAATTAGCTACAAAGGGCCCGCGACATAGATGGCATTCTGGGGAAGCACATACATTTTATCCTGTTAGCATGTTCCCGTGGGTAAATTTCCGACATCCACGCGGGCGAAGCCGCGGGCAGAAGCTAGTCACAAAATAAATGCATATTCTGTAAACTAGTTTCTGCCTGCAGTTTCGCCCGCATGGATGACGGAAAATATCCCATACGAACGGGAACATACTATCGGGTTTAAAAGTATCCTATGTGTTAATCCAGGTTATAAACTATCTGTGAGCCAAATTTCATCCAAGTCCGTTCAGCCGTTTTTGCGCTAGAATCAGGAACACACATCCAGACAAAAGACAAACGAACAAAAATATTTCGTTACTATTTTTTTTTATGTACACGTTTGTTTTTGATACCTACCTACTAGATTAAGCAAAGTTCGATAGGCCAGTTAGAAAAAAACAAAGGTAGAGACCATTTAAAAAAAAAATCTTGTACTTAGTCAGAGTCTACATGTCACTCACATATCTCGGTAATTACCTATGATGTAAGCAGATAGTACCAGCTATGTAGTCATACAGTCTCTAAGCAGTGACTAATCAATTTTGAAGAATTCATCTATTATAAACTGGTTCGTCTTTTATGCTAACCTTAGAAAATTAAGTGTGTTTCGCCGTTTTATAATAGAAATGAGGAAAACTCAAGGAAAAAATAATATTAAAAAGTTTGTTGTTTAAGAATAGGTAATATTAAAATTTCGTAGATGTGAGTCAACCGAAAAAGAAAATAAAATGGCTGTTTTGTAGCCACCGGCTTGAATATCGCTTAAAGTTTTCCAGGAACAATTGAGTAAAAGTAGAAGATGAATTTTCTTAAATCAAACTTAAACATGCTGGCCTGCAGAAACAATCACTAGGGGGTTTATTTATAAACGATGATTAAAGTTAAGTGACAGTGAAATGTATGGTTAAACAGTCGCTAATCACTACTTAACTTTAAGTAACGTTTATGAAAAAAGGTGTAGTTGTTAAGGTATTTACTTGTTAAAATAATAAATCATTTTTCATTACACTGTGGTATTCCCACGTCAATATTTATTATATGTATATAATATACTATATATCACATACATTGATATGTACGCTAACGTTAACGTTTAACATTTACGTTAACTGCGTGAACAAAATCTCTTTCGTTGCTTTCTGTCGTCTATTAAGAAAAGATACAATAGACTGCAACGTTGGAAATAATTACCTAGTGGTTAAGTACAGCTAAAAAGGCAGTTTGTGATTCCGTAATTGATGTCACAACTGTAATTTTACATCAGGAAACGCGCGATAATATCCGCAAATAAAATACGCAGTTATAAAAACAACAATAAGTTATTGCATAAAATATTTACCGTTCATTACTGTACGGAATTACGATCAATTTCTCACTGACAAGCTGAGCGATAAGTTGTAATGTTTTCTTCAATTTACTGTAAAATTTATTTTATTGCTCATAATTAGTTGGACACTGATTTTATCTTTATTTCAGCTAGCACACAGAAAGGTAACAAAAGTTTTTTGATATTCAAATAAATTGCTGCATAGATACGATTGCATATGTAATAAAAAACGTATTAAAAAACCCACTTTTTATGCTGAATGCATAAAAAGTGGGTTTTTTAATACGTTTTTTATTTTAATTAATAATACTTCCAAAATTTGGTACTGAAATAACAATACTAAAATTAATTGAATTATACTTGCGTGCGTTCGCCGTAATAAAATACAATCAAACACAGTACAATACAATACTGTAGATCTATCAAAAAACATAGATAGAGGTCTATTCTGAACACCTTTTTGTAGCACCAAGGCATTCAGCCTGTCAATTGAACGCAGTATGTACCCAACCTAATGCCTGTGCCTATAATAATGGCAGTGAAAATGTCTCGGCTACTCGTGCACTTTCACTATAAGATTAGCCTTTTTTCTACCCCCGTTTAAACGTCTGTGACGTCATCTCGATCATCGCGATCGTCGTATAGTTATCGAGACAGATCTCGATGGCTAAACGTTTTTCTAGGTAGATATAGATAGCTTTTGTCTCGCCCACCATCCTTTGTTCGATAGAAAGTGCTGCAACGGTTTGATTTTAAATTGTAATTTAGTCATTGTTAATCCTTTGTGTTTGCAATCAGCGTGAAATGTATGGGAGGGCTTTTAATTTGACTGTTATCACATTTGAATTTGATGTACCTATTGACGTTTTCGGTGAATTAAACTTAACATTAACATTTCGTTAATTCATTAAAATATGAGTCCCTAAGCTAAGACGGTGTACAGACGCCAGCACATCAAGCTACTACAATCTGTCAAATTTCTTTAATGGATTTTCAACTTTATCGCAAAAGCATCAGACTCAAGGTTGATTGGGAAAATCTTACAGTTTCGGGTAGCTTGATGTGCTGGCGTCTGGACTTTACAAATTTTCGCAATCGCATCGAAAATTAAAAAAAAAACTTATAAGTTTTTTAAAGCGTATTGCGTAACGCAATACGCTTTAAATATAGCTTACTAATAAAATCATTTATATTGCTCTTATTTTAAAGCCTGATAGTGAAACGCAAAAAAAGTTCAAGTGTTTTTCTTTAAAATGACGAGCTTGAAAAACTATCCATCAAGAAAGAGAAAATAACGAAGCTGCAGCACGTCCATTAATAATATTAATAGCCCTCACTGCGCGGAAACGTCACCTAATTTTTTATACGGAACACGGAAATTCGCTAACACTGCTACTTAAATCCATATATAGAGAGTGTGCACTCGACTGAGGCTTAGCTTAGCCCTTACTGTCACCGTGATTTGTGATGCGTCAGAGGAAATACAATATAAATAGGTAGACAGAAGCACTACACTACTACATAAAACGTATCATGGAAAGCCAGATCAAGTCCCTGATTGGTAGACAAGCTGTCAAATCTACAAATTTGACAGCTGTAAACTGTTGTGATTGGCTAACCAAAATAAGAAGAATCATTAACGTGACACGAGATTCGAAAATCAAATTGAAAAGTTGTCAATAGACATTTATATGAGAAAATCCTATTAATACTATAAACTAGAAAGTTTGTATGGATGGATAGATGTTTGTTACTCTTTCACGCAAAAACTACTGAACGCATTTAAATGAAATTTGGAACACGGATGGTTTATAACCAGGATTAACATATAGGATACTATTTATCCCGATATTCTCACGGGATCGAAACTTATGCGGGTAAACCCGCGGGGCGCAGCTAGTAGTAAATGAAACAACAAAGAATCGCTGAAGCGCTCGAAACTGACTGCCAGTACTGCAACGCTTTCAAATGCCATGTAACCTATTTCCTAGCAATTTTTTTGAATTCTTGTAGAGAGTTGCCACTGTTGCCAGTAGTGGATATTCTGTGCCTCGTTATTTTGTAGAGGAAGTGAGAGGTCGAGATGACACGCCAAAGTCCGCATCCGCAGCTTTTATTATGTAAAAATGGCAACTGGCAACCGTCGGGCGACTGCAAATTGTGTGAGGACTTCTTGTTCAAAATAAGAGAGTAAAATGCCGAGTTGTTTTGTGGACATAGCTTGCATTCTATAATACTTTCCAGTACCTACATACTTTACTTTTTTTTGGGATTTATATCTGGAATTTCTCAGTAGCAACCCGTAGCTTGAATTTGTGCGCGGAGCCCCCCTATTATTATTATTTATTGGAACGAAGTTCCTTATCGCGCGTTGCGAAAGGGGGCTACCAAAAGTAGGAACGACACTTTTTGCTATAGTTGTAAGCCGTGCGGCTTGCGCGTGTTTCTCTGTCTGTCTCTCTCTCTCTCTTTGAACTTCATTCCATCCGGGTGTCCCTTGATACCTCTCAAGTTTTTATTATTTAATTTTATTCTCTCTTCACAATAATGGTTTCCATAATAATTAACAATGTTTTTGAATAATGTAATATGCCACTATTGGAAAAGATGTTAAACATGAACAACACATCATGCTTAAACATGACTGGCGAAATGTGGGTGTACTCTAGGTACCCAGTCGTCGGGATAACAAGGCGTGATGTTATGTTATCATTCCTACTAAATAGTATTATAAACGTGTAAGTTTGTATGTTTGTTACTCTTTCACGCCAAAACTACTGAATGGATTTGGATTAAATTTGGCACACAGATAGTTTATAACCAGGATTAACACATAGGATACTTTTTATCCCGATATTCCCACGAGATCGAAACTTATACGGGTGAAACCGCGCGGCGCTTCTAGTGTTATATAATAATAATAGGTTCTTTATTTCGGACCACACATACACACAATCCATTTAGTATTAGTAACATCGACGGAAAACGATGTTAGTAAAGAGTGCACGTTTTGAAGCCCTGAATAAATCGCTACAAAAGGCATGGTTTTAAGTCGTTATGCCAGGGTAATATTTTCCAATTATTATGCCATACTTAGTTTAGATTGTTTTGTGTTATGAACTATTTCCATACTTATCTTCTAATATGGTCTGGTATGTAAAACACCACTTTTGGCTCACATTCGTGATCGTATGATCATGTTAATTGTATACTACTGCGTGGATTGAGATACTTCAATCATTGTTGATTTCCTAAGTATACGTTTAGAAATAGAAAATCTGAATTTATAGCCCTATTTAGCAATTAGACGGTATTTTATGGATCGATATTTAATAACAATGTAAGAAGATAATAACAGTATAAATTGTTCAATTATTGTTGGATAATTATGTATATACATACAACTCATTCATATTGAAGTGTTTGTGATGTCAAATTAACAAATTTTTACTTAATGCATATGAAAGTATATACGGTACCTACTAATAACAAAAAAACATTTATTTTTAATTTTTTTCTGTCTGTCTGTTTGTATCCCCGAAACGGCTGGGTCGAATTTAACGGGAATTTTACTGAAAGATAGCTGATGTTATAAGGAGTAACTTAGGCTTTAATTTTGAAAAAAAAAATAGGGTTCCTCGCAAAAAAAATAATACCCAAGAAATCCAATTTGTTTTGTTTCCGACATACACGCAAACGAAGTCGCGGGCGCAGGCAGCTAGTTGCATAATAAATGAAGATATTATAGGTGTTGCAGAAAATGATTGATCATAAAAGTTATTTTTAATTTATAAAAGATAGAAACATGCAGCTGAGTCTACGATTTCAAAGTTGCTCTTTTGCATGATAAGTTTTATTATTTTATAAATAAAAAAAAACATGTTTGTAATCTGAAATGTAGGTATTACCAATGCTGCACATTAGTACATTATTAATTTTAATTTAATAGCCATCTTCCGCTACTAGATGATTTTACACTTTATATTTTGACGTATCGTTGCAAAAAATTACTAAAGGTTGTTTCTGCACGATTTGGTTAAAGAGGTCACGGATATTCTTTATATTACACACTAAATTGTAATAATTACTTACCTACTTGGTAACACCATGTCGGAATTGAAATGAAAAAAGAAATCCTAGTACATTTTCTAGTAGAAGAAAATACATACATACATAAACTCAGGATAACCTATTGGGGTAGGCAGAAAATACAGGATGCCACCTGCCACGATCCTTACATACTACTTTTGCCTCTTTTACGTTTCTGGTATTTTAAAACGTTCATAATCTAGCCGCAGTCTCATCTCGGCGACAAACACATGTCAAAAATGTAGGGAAATTAGATGTGTTTTTGACAGATTGTGACTGAGATCAGACTATGAACGTTCTTAAAATTACGACAATTGCGCCTCTGATAAAGCATCGCACGCCGGAAGAAAATACATATGTAATAAGGTCCAGAAAAAGTTAATTTACCGAATACAGGAAGTTTCCGTATTTCCTCATAAGTTCATTTTGTTAACTAAACGAATGATCAAATGAATTTGGAAGAAAGATATTTTCTGCGTCTTTTGTGAAAGCGTACAAAAGTTACTTCCATTATTATCATCGTCACACAAATACTTAGGTATTAATGGACTTGAATCAATTCTATTTTTTGTAAATTTTGACGTTCAAACGTGACTTTTATGTGCCTATTTGAAATAAATGATTTGACTTTGGTTAAGTTAAGTTAAGCCCACTGGTATCGGGAACAGGGTCCAAGCTACCGGTGCCGGTGGTCAGGGCTCCAGAGAGAGGAACCTCCTGACGATGCGAGCCGTGTCCAGAAGTACCGCTTTCTGAATCAAGCCCTTGATCCAGCTGCCCAACGAGAGCCTCCTCAGGTGTTGGTCGAGGCTCTTGGCTATTAAGCCATTGGCTGTCACGACTATCGGCACAATGATCGCTGAGTCCACATCCCACATGTCGACAACCTCGTGAGCCAAGTCAAGATACTTGATTTGTTTATCTTTCTCGGCTTTCACGAGGTTCTCATCATGTGGGACAGTTACTTCCCTTAAGCAGTTCTTAAGGAAAACTCCAAGTATAAAGTTATAATAATCATATAGCTTACAATAAACGCAGGAAATTGTAATAAATCTCTCATTCCTGTAACTTTATATGTGGTTTTTTCTCTTTTACAATACGATAAGGAAAGTCAAACGGATACGATACGGTACGTATGCTTAGTTACAATACAATACTATAGAGCTATCGACATAAAAGATCTTCCTGCATAGCTGGAATGGTGTTATGAAAGATGTACAGACGCTAGCACATCAGGCTACTACAATCTGTCAAATGACTTTAATAGATTTTCAACTTTATCGATAAAGCATTAAGGTTCAAGGTTGATTGGGAAAATTTGACAGTTTCGGGTAGCTTGACCTGCTGGCGTCTGTACCTAAACCATCTGCATAGCGACTCACAACCATTCGACAGGTTGTCCTATCGAAAATGACACATGTTGAATCAGTGATTTGCCTTGCCATAGACAGCAAATAGCTCAAAAAAAAAGAAAGTTATTTATTCAAATTAGGCTGAGAAGACAGTCCCCCAAAAACGCCCGCCCTTCACCAGCCCAGCCCAGCTGCCGGAAGAATGGCGGTCGTCTGTTTGATTAAAACTGAAAAAAATTAAGGATTTTGGTAATTTGTGAACAGTCTTTAGGAGACTCCTCTGATAACATTGATTGATGTTCGATTCGGCATGGAAACTTCTATGCTAGTCATCTACTAGTCACCTATTCCTCCTAATTTGCATTTTGTTAAGCCAGAGTTAATTTTTTTAAGTGACTTTGTTAGTATAAGAAGAAACTAAAAAATATATATATATATAAATTGCTTCAATGATCAATTAATTTCAGAAGGCCAATTCTCGTAATTTAAAACGTTCAAAATCTAGTCGTAGTCTCATCTCGGCGACAAACAAATGTCAAAAACTTGTCAAAATGTAGGGAATTAGAAGTATTTTTTGACAGATTGAGACTGAGATCAGACTGTGAACGTTCTTAAATTTACGAGAATTGCCCCTCTGATCTTCAAAGTATGAAAACTGGTAGGTTGAAACAATTTTCAGGCACAGAACTTTGTATTTCAAATTATAAAGTACTCTTGTCATTATTATAATTCAATTAACCCCAACCCTTTTAGCTCTTAAATAATTAATTGGAGGGTTGTTTTCGCAATTCGTTGTTTTAGGGTTAATTGTCAATTAATAAAATAATCGGATAAAGTGACGATCGATGGCTGAACTTTGAGTTAGTCTACCCGTCTACCCGGCGGCATACACCGGGTATACATACGGGTTTGGGAAATTGAAAATACTGAAATTCTGCTAAAACCTAATACTAAAATAACAAAATTGTATCCTAAATTAACTAAAACTATTTACAAACTAAAATATAGCATAGAAAAATTCATCCACATCGCTGTCGACTGGTAATGTACCTAAGACACTGGCGGCATAAAAATCTAAATAGATAGCCTAGGAACCAAGCCTATACGGACAATTAAAATTATAACCATGAATTAATATGGTTACGATAACAAGGAATTTCGTAGCGAATTCGTAGCGTTTTAGGATACCGTTGCTACGAAAAGCGTAGCGGATTCGTACGATAGGTCTCGTAGGCCCGAGTTTAGACAGGTTTGGTTTTATATCATTTTAAAAGTCGTAATCTAATCCATTTAATTAAAAATGAATTTCGATACCTTTTTGTTGTGACATATTAAAATTATAGGTACCTACCTACTCACCTACTAAAGAAACACGTTTAAGTAATTTAAATAAATAATTTAATTATAATTAATTATGAATAAACAGGACATCCTGAGATAAAACGTAGAATAATTGTTAGTAATTAAACCTTTAAAGCAATAACACCTGAGGCTTTAATAATACTTAACGGAATGGAATAACGAACTCATTATTCATAATAACACATAATACCATTAATAAAACGTTTATGTATGAGTTTTTAGGGTTCCGTACCCAAAGGGTAAAAACGGGGCCCTATTACTAAGACTCCACTGTCCGTCTGTCTGTCTGTCTGTCACCAGGCTGTAACTCATAAACCGTGATAGCTAGACCGTTGAAATTTTCACACATGATGTATTTCTGTTGCCGCTATAACAACAAACACTAAAAACAGAATAAAATAAATGTTTAAGTGGGGCTCCCATACAACAATCGTGATTTTTTTTGCCGTTTTGAGCTTCCCTTCGTGCGCGAGTCCGACTCGCACTTGGCCGGTTTTAACATAATACCATAAATTAAACGTCTATGAGTTTGTCTTTTTTCGTGTCGAAACGTGCTCAAAATCAATTCGGCCTATCGCAGTCCACTGCAGGACATAGGCCTTTCCTAGCCACAACACCCTGTCCTTTGCATTCCGCATCTATTCTGTCTCAACCTTTTTAAGGTCGTTGGTCCACCTAGCTGGGGGCGTCCCACACTACGCTTGCCGACAGGCGGTCTCCGATCCAAGTCTCGTCTGCTCCACCGGCTAGCCTTCGACCAACATGGCCAGCCCACTGCCACTTCAGCTTGTTTACTCTGCAAGCTATGTCGGTAACTCCGGCACGAGAACGAGTATTACTAAGAATAGAATAGAATACTCTTTATTGTACACCATACAAAATACAGAACATAAATATATAACATTTTATAAAGGGTGACACAATGGACGGTCTTATCGCTAAGAGCGATCTTTTAAAGACAACCTTTGGATGGATTAAAAATTAAGGAGAGACAAATATAGTACTAAGCTATCATCTAATCCCGCAGTCGCTCAGTTGTACTACCAATCAGCTTAAGAAGTCAAGCCAACGCAACACAGGTTTACAAACATAACAACACACCAATTAGCCGTACTTACAATAATTATATAACCTGCGTATGCGCACAGTCATATGTTTTGCAACTCGATGGCACGCGCATTGCCACAGAAGTATGCTCCACATATGCTATGGTGGTCATTATCGCATAGTTAGCGTTGTTTAATGTTATGCCATATTGATAATTACCCATTATTTATTTGTAGAGCGTCAGAACAAGTATCTACTCATACATAAACTAGTGAGCCGCACTTGCTTGGTGCACGTTGCTAATGTTGCGACCTATGAAATCATCGAGATTTAATATCAAAAATCAAAAAAATCTAAAGTCATTTATTCAAATTAGGCTGAGAATCAGCACTTTTCGAACGTCAAAATTACAAAAGACAGTCCCCTAAAAACGCCCGCCCTTCACCACTTCCTAGTGCTAGGAAGAAGAAGTGGCGCGACAAACTCCCCAGCAGCACAGCTGTCTGTTCAGTTAGAAAATATTTGATACTTGATTGTATACAATAATAGGTGTTAAGTAATTATATAACATTACAAGACACAGAACATAAAATTAAATTATTTGCCATATAATGTCAGCTAGCCACGCCAATATACCAACAAATATAATAAAAACTATAGGTACTCAAGCTAAAAAATAATTAATTAAAAATAAAATGTAAATAAAAACTTACTACCTAAATAAAATATAATATACACATACACCTTCTGGAATAAATGCTCTAAATGATGGTGAAACCGCATCAAAATCCAATGAGTAGTTTAGAAGATCTAAGCGGTCACACAGTCAGACACGAAATGCGACTTTGTTTTATAATATGTATTGAAAATGTCTCTGATTGAAGCTGCGTTAAAGGAGCCTTTACGAGAGATGGACTTTATTCCCGTACCAACCTTACTGCTTGCTATACTGTACGACATCCTTGACAAAGACACAAGCTATGCTCAATCGGATTTTCCATCGGCAAAAATGACGAAATTCCACACAAACTTTCATCCCCTATTTAACCCATTAGGAGACGGATTTGGTTGCAATTTCCTAAAGTAGATAACTCCTGTGTTAATTTCATGTTGCTAGACTCAACGACAGAGAATGAATTAATGAATTTAATAATTTTTTTAATAGGAAGATTCTGACACGAGAACTAATAGGTTCTGCCACCAAGGCTTCTATTTATAAAAATCATCGTGCCAATCAATTCCCAATTAATTCCATTTAAAAGCCAAAACGCATACAAAAAGCGTGTTTTCATCGAAACTATTACAAAAACATCAATCATCACTTATCCATTGAGCGCATCCGCGGGTGACTTGCGCTCGCGCCGATGACGTCACGCGCCGTGATCGATCGATCGGAAACAGCAACACATTAATCAGCTGACACTAGGAAGTGATACCGCTAATAAAAGCTTATCTTAATCTACACGTGTCTTAAATACACGTGGCTAATCAATGTTGATTTGTCCTTCTTATTGTAAACTAACTTCTGCCCGCGACTTTGTCCGCGTGAAGTTTCATGTTCCCCCAACGCCGTCGCATCGCATCGTCTGCCCGCACTATTACTTCGTTTTTGCTAAGCGTTGTTCCTTACTTTTTTTCTATTTGCTCGGCTCCTTAGATTCCTAGCGTGATGCTAAATAGCCTATAGCCTTCCTCAAGAATTGGGCTATCAAATGCAAAAAGACTGTTTCAAATCCGACCGGTAGTTTGATAGATTAGCGCGTTCAAACAAACAAAACCTTCAAAGAAAGAAAGAAAGAAAGAAAAAGTATTTATTGCGACTCGTACAGGATCATCAGCGGATCGTTCAGCTTTTATTATTAGTATAGATGAATATATAGAAGAGAGAGTTATAGAACTGGCTATAGATTATCTACAATCTATTCTCTGTCCATTTTAATAGTATTGATTGATTACAAAGCCGAACATAACCTACTAGACTAAAAGAATCAATGCCTAATAGAATAAACAAGTTTCGATTTATCTCACAGCTCTACGAAATCTAACATATCAACATCTAACATTGTGACATATCGATGACATCGCGATCATCGTACAATTATCAAAGTTAACGAACCCGCATTCCGTTCAATCATGCCGGTTGTTGTTTATCATCATGCATAACCATTCATCTCTGTGAAAGGGAGTGGGCCGTAATCCACCACGCGGACCTAGTGCGGGTTGGTGGAAAACACATTCACATGTCATCGAACGTTTTTGATTCTAGGACATAAAGTATATGTTTTCTTCACGGTTTTGAGAGTAGTGGTGATGAAATGAAATACACAAACTAAAGTGCCTACCTGGGTTCGAACTGACGACCAAGTAAGTTCGTAAGTCAGGGCCGATACCACTGATCTCATTTGTTTATTTATTTATCCTCACACAGCAATTACACCAATGGAGCAAAAAATCACTTCATGTGCTGCAATGTGCTGCTTTCCATCCATCCTGTGCGCGGTGGACATCGAACGAGTGGCAATGGATCACGCACGCTCACGCAGCGTGCAAGTGCAGCATTTCTCCATACCCCACCAACACTCCTTCCATATTGGGCACATTCATTGTGAATTTTTGAAACTCAATGATTTTTCAAAGTAATTACATTAAATTTGAAAAAACGGAATATTTTGAGGTATCATCCTGCCTGACAGAAAAAAAAAAATCATCATCTCATCACGTTCATCGTCACCATCACCGAATTATTTGCTACTCTACATGATAATGATTACATAAGTCAACTTTTGGTACGAATCAATGTTAGTTAGACTTGTGATTAGGCGACTATAGGCTGTTATGATGACGATAATGAAACTGTCATAGCCAGGTGAAATGAATGGTGGATGTAGATAACTCACAGTCGTTGGATCGGTGGATACCCCTTGCAGGTTAGCGTGAAAAATCAGGGAAAGTAGCAGATGGTATAGTAGGTAGTACTTGTAGATTCCGAGTAGGTCTATAAAGGTATTGTTTATCTTGCGGTTTATAAAAGTTTCCGGAAGAGGGAAATATAATAATAATAATAAAATATCCCTGGACATTTCATATGAATACTTAATAAGCTTTTATAATAGCCATTAGAAGGCGGTGTGCCAACGACGTATTTCTTTTCTTTGTATTCAACGCGATGCTTCATTGATAATGATGATTAACAGTTTCTTGCACACATAATAGAAGTGATTTTTATATCCTGCCAGGTAACGCATTATTATTGCAATACAGAGGTAGTTTAGGTGGGTACTTCTATCTGTTTCGTCATCAGCAGGTGAGGTGGCGAGTAAGGTTACATTACCTCTTTACTATGATCGATCAAATTGCTATAATTTACTTACTGTAATTTGGCCTCTAGACTATTCTAAATCAAGGATAAAGCTGGATTACTAATCGGGCCTAATCTTGTCACCCACCATGGATTACATAGTTCGGCATTTCCCCTGAAGCACACATTTATTACTTAGGATGTGACGCCATTAATAAAGCGTTTATCTGAAATGATAATATTTCAATATAATAGCACTATTTATTTGCTTTCCAAAGCACGTAGTACCCATTTACGAAACAGCGGACAGCTTGAGATAAATCCCCGAAAACCATATCTTTGTCAAAGTCAGTTAGCAACACTGGGTGAAGCATTGTTTATGGCTTGTTGGTAACACAGATGCTTGATAAGATACCAGAGACTAAAGACCGTGACTTGAATGTTTAATCATAGACTAAATTCATGCGGAAACTATTACATGCATAGATAAAGACAGCTGGAGGAGTGATTTGAATATTTGCATAGAAATTCTTCTAATCCCTGTTGAATTATTATTGCTGTTAAGTGGAGCGAAACTATGTAGTAATTATATTAATTGGTGCTTTTAGTAAATAATAGTATAATTTTGTTTTGTAGATCGTGATAAGATGTCGATTTGGCTAATGTCAAGGTGCTAAATATTTGCCTTTAGTTACTTTTCAGGCGCTTAGCTGCCGGAAACAATCGATAAAATTTTACAAAAAACAGTTTTATTGGATATAGAAAATAGAACAAAATTATTGTAGCAGCCACAAAGAAAAACATTCATATAACAGCGTTAGTAGCATGAAGCAATGTACAGTCACGAGCACCAATATGTCAACACTTGGCAACTTTCAATTGCGATTTTTTCGTGAAATAACGAATGCAACGTTGAAATATGACACATTACATAAACCTATGGGTTCGAAAATGCTATGCTCGTAACAAAATAAAATTACATTAAAAAATAAAGGAGTAAATCGCTTTTGAATAAAGCCGAGTGTATACATACTTTTGCTCGTGACTGTACAGACGCCAGCACACCAAGCTTCCCGAAACTATCAAATTTTCCCAATCAACTTTGAACCTAATACTTTAGCGATAAAGTTGAAAATCTATTAAAGAAATTTGACAGATGGCAGTAAAGAAATTCGTAGGGCGAGTGCTTTCCACAAATCCCTCGAAAAAATGATGATTTTTTTAAGGCTACTATATTTTTTTAGTCTCAACAGATGATACGAAACCATGTCACCTTACTTATCGCCACTTAACCCTGAAATAATTCAATTAAAAGTGAATTAAGGCACGACGGATCGTAATATTCACAAACAAGTTAGTTCCCACGGTATTTATCTCAATAGATCTCTACTGGAATTTGGGTCTGACGATGTCACCGAGAACTAGCGTTTCCTACTTGTGTTGGTACCTACTCCGAACAAAGTACTGCTTCAACATAGTAGCTATTTAGGCTGGAACTGCAAACTTCTTCAATTATTTTCCACGACGCTTTAAAAAATTGATATCAGTATTTATATTTATCGCGACTTCTACGAAGCTTCTTATACTAATCATTTGACTACAGGAGTCCACTGCTCGACATAGGCTTGTCCAATGGCATGCCATTCCGATTCAGTCAGCTCGATTCTCCGTAAGTGTTATCGAGCTGCTACCAGCGACCCTGCGAAGATCGTCGCTCCACCTCGCCTGAGGGAGTCCTACCTTACGTTTGCCAATTCGCGGTCTCCACTCGAACACGTCTACCTCAACGATCATCAATTCTACGGCTAATATGACAGGCCCATTGTCACTTCTAATACTCTGTAGGAGACTAAACAAGACTGAAGCAACTGTTAGAAGCAATTATGTTGTTTTCGTAGAAATAGTTACCGACCCACCCTATTCGTTTGATTAGGTACAATCCCTCTATCTACATCCTGATAACAAAATTAATTGCTTTATCGCACATAACAACTGAAACTAGCTCTGTAAATAAGTTGAGTGCGAAAATGACTTAAACATACAAATTATAATATTGCAGTCTAGTTATTAAGGCGTCTGGCCACAACCGCTTATTACAAGTAATTGCTATTTGACGGCGGCGGCGCCGCGTTCGGATTGAGAGCTAACGATCTTGATTGGATGAGCTCCGATGTCGTAATTAGGAGTATATTGTAGGGTAAGGTGTGTGAAATTGTGTTGAGAAATATCTAAACTGTTAAAGAGAAAAGTATTGATAAAGAAAAAAGTCATGAGACTATAGGAAGAATAGAAAAATCACAAAACTAGAGATTTCACAGCCGGAGGTACTCAGTCTTGATCGCTTTTAGCTTTTAGTATACGGGGGAATGTCAATTAGGTAAATCTTTATGCAGAACCTAATTATTATTAGTATATATTTGTATAATAGGCGAAATGTGGATGTACAGACGCCAGCACATCAAGCTACTACAATCTGTCAAACATTAATAGATTTTTAACTTTATCGCTAAAGCATTAAGGGATAGTTTCGAATTTTAATTTTTATTCACTTTATCAGAAAACTTTTTTCTTATTCGTATAATGGACCATTTATTTTTATCTGTGGCACAACAAATAGTGATTTGCATACAATGCTGGTAATTACCGGTACAATACGTGTATATTGACATAACACCCACGGTGAGGCGATTAAAAAAACGACCAGTGTGCTCTCCAAAGTGTCTTTGACTTGTCTGCGTTTACTGATCGTCTATTTCTAGACATGTTGACTGGTGAGTCAATTAAAATAGGTATAGATTTTCACATTACATTCTTGTAGATGTTTAAATGACTAGACTAAACTCTGATTTTGAATTTGATAGACCAAAATGATATCTGCAGTCATTGCAATAGAGTTCGCACAAACTAAGTCTGCGCGCTGTCAAAGTCGGTAATACTTAATCGTTATGGCCACCATCTCAACGTTTATATCAAGTGTCAAGAGAGTGTGCTGTGTTCTATGTTTCCTAAAGTAAATATTCGCCATCATTTATGCCGAATGTGATTACAAGTGCTGGCAGGGATATAGTCTTGAAGTTCAAACACGTGCGCAGACTTAGCTTGCGCGCACTCTAATGTCATGTTGACAAAACAAAAAAGGACGATCGCAGCTGTCATTTTAGTCTAGCAAATAAAAAATCGGAGTTTAAACTTAACTTGTACTACGCGACATTTGTGGATTAGACCTAAATCTAGAAACGACGATGTATCATAGTTAATGCCACTAAAAAAACCAATCTACATTTTTTTCTATACTTTTACGAACAAAATCATTTGCTAAACAATATTTCTAACTTTCAATTTTATTTTTATTCGTGATATTTTATTTTACGGCTATAGTTCTACCTACATTCTAAGGAAAAAACATAATAAATCGTTCATTTTGTTTTGTTGTTTGCTACTTGTTCCATAAATAATTGAATTTATTCAAAGTCAAGATAGCAGGCATCTGCTATTGTCGGCAACATCTCAGATCGCAGGCCATTGTACTTAGTGCCTATTTTAGTCAAAAGCTATGCGCAAACGCAAGTGGGCGCATAAAATGAGAAGTTAAGACTTTTTGGAAACGTCTGACACTTTTTGTGTTTACAGGAATAAACATTAGAGTGGCTAGTTGAATGAACTGCTTAAGATTCGGCTTGGATGGTTAAGTTAGGGCATTTGGGTTTAATCTACTAACTGTTGATACAGAGGGGTTTATTTATAAACGATGATTAAAGTTAAGTTATGACAGTTTTTGTTTGAAATAACAGTCAAAATTTCAAAATGATCCCTCGAATAAAGTTATCAGATGATTGAAAAATCAAATCACTACTTAACTTTAAGCAAAGTTTATGAATAAAGGGGAGAGTGTTTACTTTGACTTGACGATAGTCATACTCATTACTGATGCGTTGACGCCTATTTTTTTCGTAGCTAAACATACGACTTCGGCGTACAATAGAGCATATTATTCTATTTACGCATAGAAGGAAATAATACCGGTTACAATTTCGTAACAAAACACGCAAATAATTTCCAGGTAATACTAATATTATAAAGAAAGCCGTAATGGTGTGTTAAATAACATGACAAAGCATTTTCATGTTTACCCGACACACGCCGCCGACACAGCGAAAATAAAATACCTAGCTAAGTATTCTTATAATCTGCATTCGCGATTTATTTGCCAAAAATGTAAACAAATTTGAGTTTATGGAAAAATAACTTTAAAAACTACACAATAAAGTTCAGTTTACGCTACAACTTCAAACATTTTTATAACTTTTTCAATAGTGCTAGACACTGAAATTAACTTAATTGTTATTACAATAAAGTTTATATTTGTTGAAATAACATCAATTAGAAACATAAGTTCGAATAGACTTTAGGTACATACCTAACAATAACAGAAAAATCGCCTATGTCCACAGTTTTTGCACAAAGCGGATGTTTAGAAATCTGCGAATCAGATCAGAAGAACTAGGGCACTCCGCAGGATGTCTGCTAGCTTCTAGGGTCGGCAAACAGAAACAAACAAATATCTAGAACAAACACTTGCTACATAAACGACTTCTCACAACAATTGTTCTCTTTGATCTATAAGTTTCGCTCTAAATATTGGTATTTGGATGGATATTGGGGTTTAGATCAGTCAGTGGTACTCCAGTGGTAACGACGCCGACTTACGAGTTGTAGGTCCTGGTTCGAACCCAGACAGGTGCTTTAATTTGTGTAAATAATTTCATCACCACTGCTCTCAAAACGGTGAAGGAAAACATCGTGAGGAAACGGCATGACCTAGAAAAACTTTTTTGCAAAAAAAATCAACCGACTTCCAAAAACGACACTACAAAGTGAAAAATAACTTTAATTTCGGAAGTCGGTGTCGTTGGGTTCGCAGTTTCGTTGTTTGCCACCGACTTCCGAAATTAAAGTTATTTTTCACATTGTAGTGTCGTTTTTGGAAGTCGGTTGATTTTTTTTTGCAAAAACGTTTTTATTTTTCACTTTTAAGTTGTAATTTTTACCAGTAATTTTGGTTTAAAAACCAAACTACTGAACCGTTTTTGACGAAATTTCTATGGGACCATTTGGGAAGGATACCCTTTCCAACGAAAGAATTTTTCAAATCGGTTGGCAAGCGACAGAGTTATGCGCGAACAAACATAAAAAAAAAAACATGCGAAATGAAAATCTCCTCCTTTTTTAGAAGTCGGTTAATAAAAAAAACGAAAACGTGTGTCATCTACCAACCCGCATCGGGCCCGCGTGGTAGATTACAGCCCACTCCCTCTCGAAAAGATGAGGCCTGATCTTCTGCCGCGTTCAAATCGAATACGTGAACCACCGTTCTCGCACCATCCTCAGATACGCACCAGCAGGTAACACCACTGGGCTACTACATACTTTCACAACTATGTAGTTACATGGATACCATGAGCTGCATTGTGTGACATTAGTACAAACGGGAATAAGTATTTCTCAGACCTTAACGTAAAATACCCGCTAGCCTTCAAAGCAAAAGAGTGAACAGGCATCTTCTGGGCACGCTAGTTCCATCGTAGACCTTGTCCATCGGTTTCCACCAGGCGAGATCGAGGTCAGGAGCAGACCCACCCCGCAATCCTACTGATATTATAAACGCGAAAGTTTGTATGGATGGACGGATGCATGGATGTTTGATGTTTGTTAGGTACTCTTTCACGCAAAAACTGCTGAATGGATTAGGATGAAATTTGGATGATAGTTTATAACCAAGATTAACACAGGATACTTTTTATCGCGATATTCCCGCGAGATCGAAACTTATGCGGGTGAAATCGCGGGGCGCAGCTAGTAAATATATAAAGAACTAGCTGCACCCCGTGGTATCACCCGCATAAGTTTCGATCCCGTGGGAATATTGGGATAAAAAGTATCCTATGTGCCAAATTTCATCCAAATCCGTTCAGTAGTTTTTGCGTGAAAGAGTAACAAATATCCATTCATCCATCCATCCATACAAACTTTCACGTTTATAATATTAAGTAGTAGGATTGGGATAAATGCTGTTCCCAACCCTTCGGAGAAACAAGGCTTGATGTTATAATGTTTTGCTCTCCTTGAATCAATGTATAAAAGTGTTTAGTACCAATGTGTGTATAGTATAGTGCCACGTTATATTATAATTGTCTGAACAAAACCCAGCTTAGAGTCTAAATAAATCACCTCAGATAAGATAATCAGTAGACAATAATACTTTATTATTAACTATAAACAGCAAAATTTCTCGTTAATTGTTTGACAACCCTAGCATTACTAATTGTTTGTTATTATTTTCTTTAGCAATTTGTTTTGTTTGACCACGGCAATGTCGTCATCATTGTAGTTTAAAAAACATTACAAAGAGTTCACGTCACATGACATAAGGCTTTTTATAAAGTGTTTATTAATGTTACATATTAATTTTGTAATCTAGTCTCATGCCTGCCATTGTAGGTCGAACAAACCTAACTAGCTAACTTTTTAAAAAACTGTGGATATTTCAATGGCATTTTCTCCAATTGATTCGAGTTGTTATTGGAATCTAAGTAACAGATGTTACCGCAACTATCGGTATTTTCAGCAAACACCATTATCAAACAAAACAGTCCAAGGGAATCAGCCGAATTGTTCATAAAACTGCTATAAATCCTTCCGTACGCCTTGACACATAGTAATAAACCCAACATTAGCTGGTATCATTGGCACATAATAGCAACACCGTCAATTAAAACAACTGACGTAGGTATAGCAGTAATTTCGTTATCAGATCTCTTTTCATATTCATTATTTTTTGTGTGGCAACACTGCAAGGTTGCGTCGATCTTCGTAGGAATTGTTTAGCCGAATTAGATTTTGATGCAAATTACTGGTTTTCCGGGCGCCATTGTTTTGGCTTGCTAAATTAGTACGCATATATGAATTATAATTTGTTATTTGTGATTCATAATTGTCCTTCTACTCACGGGGTAATAATAAATTAAGCTAGGTTAGTAATAAAACTGAATTAGATAATGGTGATAGTTTTATGGGAACATTAGATAACTTAATTTAAATGACAGTTAAAGTTTGTTTTGTTATAATCTAGATGCATTATCAGATGAAATTCCAGCCCATAACTAAAATATCCCTAGAAATTAATCGCACTGAATTTCCGGAGGCAAACTCGTATCATCAGTAGGTACCTAATCGTACGCAAATGGCCAGCCATCCATTCCGGCACCATCTGCCCGAACCATTACTTCATTCACCCACATAGTAATTAATGTCCAAACAAACAGTCATTAATTTAAATTAACTAATCCCATTGAACTTACTCGCTTTGACAATGCCATTAACGAAATGAAAAGTAATCTTTTCATCGGATGACTTTTCTGACAGATTCGGCCGCCATTTGTAAAATCTTTTAACATGGTTGACAGTCGGGTTGTAACTTTTGACAATGCTTCAGACTTGTTATTAATCGCTGTTAGCTTTACAGACAATAGCTTTTGTGAAAGGTCAGATTTGGGGCGAGGACTTCTGGCAAAAGATAAGGTTAAAAAGATTTGAAACCCAACTCAACTCCGGAAGTGTTAATAACTGCGTATCACGAATTGGTACATTTGTTTAGACCGTGACCCACCCTTTTGTTTATTTATGAGCAAAAGAAGCAAATAAATACCAATAGTCTACCTGCAAATAAATACAAAATATAATTCTAGATCCCTTTTAGACAATCATTATTTTCGACTATATAAATATAAAAAAACAACACCAAGATATAATATACTTAACTATCTCTATGTATTTTAGAACGTAAATCTCAAGAGTTCAGTGAAAGGGCAAAAGTACTTAGCTTTCATTTTGACTAGGTAATTTTTTTTATAAAATCCAATTATTGCAGTGGCTTCTCCATTAATGTCAATGTCAACATGGGTATAAAAACGGTTGAACATTCATTAATACTCCTCAGAGGAATAACAGTGAAACGGTAAATATTTCACTAACTTTATCTGACGATATTCGTTTCTACGCACTCCTATACGAAGACGTCGACGCTCACAGAAGGTCACAGCAGCCCAACTCTACTATCTCTGGTTGACAAAAGCATTGTACTCATGATCACACGTCTCGCCTTGACTTGCGCAATTCAATGAACATTGGTTAAGTAACGTGATTATCCAACTCGAGTCGTGGGAATCGTCACAGCTTCTGTCACCGACACACTGCTCTTTTGAGTTTTGTTTTTGTTATTAAACCTTTGTGCAGTGTGACTTTTTTAGATGCGGTTTAAGGTTGGTGTACAGGGTGCCTTTACAAGCTGTCGTCAAGTCTTCCTGGCGGGGTAATAGCGTAATACACTATCAGTAGCAATGGATTGCATTTTGACAGTTCAACAACATTCATTGCGTTATTTTCGTTGTTGACCACACATATTTTTCGAACACTGGATTAGCAATATCCTTCAAAATGATTCAGATTCTGAATGATAGTGTGTTACGCAATTAGAGTGCTAGGCCATCACCTATCCTTAATTGACCTTTCGTTAGTCTAATCGCCTTTATCTTAACCTTGATAGTGTGGCATGTTTTTGAGATGAGACTTTAGTTTATAAGCTGCGAATAGTGAATAGGGAAAGGTAGTCAAAAGTATACTTGGAAAAATAAAAAAATAATGTTCAGTTATTTGAAAAAGTATTTGTCCGTTCCCTGTCCAACAGGACCTTCTAACAGGAACTGTAACCTATATTATTTTGGGGATCTTACACCGAACAAATGCATTCCCATCTAAAAAACTTAGCCTGTACAATAATAGGTCAACTTGAGAATGTTCAAGTTGTTTATTGCGTTGTAAATGGGTTATGATGCCACTATGAGGTAAACAACTGCTTCTGCCATGTGTTCATGTCGCAACGTTACATGTGTAGATGACTTGATTATATTAGTAAGTACTCGTGTGGGAATTGGCAGATGGAAGGATTTATGATCTTTCGTTAACGTCTTTAAAAAAAATAACACCAAGAGTTTATGATACACCCACCTTTAGGTATAGTATTTCGTTTTGTCTTGTGTACAAAGAAAGAATGCACTCATTGTTATTACTAGTCTCATTGGCTATTAAAAAAACAACTATTACTAATCCTTTCTAATTGTAGATATTGCATAATTTCTGGTCAGTCATAGTCATAAACATCACTGATCACTTAGTTATATGATATGGAGTCAGTAGTTATCTAGAAACCTGTAAGACAGCATAATAACCCCGACTATAAGGAAAAACTAACTAACAAACATCATTAATAATTAAAATATGCGTTTTTTGTGACATCAGCGCTTCATATTTGACACGAATAAAAAACAAAACGAAAATCATATTACTTACGATATTAGCTTAGCGCCATGTTATATTGCGATTTAAAAAAAGGAAATAAAAGTGATTTGAATGCGTGTACGCAACTTCCTGCGGGCAGCCGTTGTTACTGACGTCATTAAAATAGGGTGACAATCAATAGATAGTGTTGGTAGACTGATATAACTGTACCCTCCACTTACTGTGACCTAAAATATGTGTCCCATTTAAAGTATTGATCTACCTAGGTAGGTACTTTAAATAGGGCAAAGATTATAGGACACAGATTTTAGGTCACAGTTGATACCATATTTTGTATGTTAATTCAGTAGGTTAATAAAATTGAATGTCTTCGACTGGTTGCACATTTTTCTTTTGTAAATCAGTCATTATACAAATAGGTACTTCACGAAAGTCAGATAATTCAAAAGGTAGGTAGCTAAACCATCGCTATAAAGGCGTTTTATTGAATACTCTGCTTATATTTTCCGGAAAACTTAATTCAATTTCGACCTCAAAATGAAAATTTTACCTCAACATTTTCTAATTTACAACACGAACTCATAATGCCGACGCCATTCGAAAATAAAAGTAAACATTTTCACAATTTTCCCGCCGCGCGGCGTGGTGTTGCCAGCGCGTGCGTGTGACAATTAGGGCGCGACGCTTCACCATTCCTCTGTGAATACATTAATTAAACAAGATAAATAACTGTTGGAATACGACAGATACACTTTGTGTGATAAGTGATAGGTAATGCATTCGCATTTCACAACTTTTTGCTTGAATGCGTGGGAAAGTGGCAACACTGGCAACTTTCTGTGCGGAGATATTGATACTTCGATGTGATTGTGAGACTGATGTCTTACTCAATAGACACATACGAGTACATACATGCCTACTCTATATAGTTACGTAGGTATCTATGTATAAAGCAACAATTGAGAAAAGCGTTGGTCTGTTTCGAAAGATTTTTCTATCAGACTCTAAGAGGATTTCAATAATTTATGATTATGGATAAGTGAATAAAACAAGCAGTGAGGAGTAGTTGTGGCCTAGTGGTAACGGCCGCGACCCAGACAGGCGCTTTACTTTCATCATCTACCTAGCCTTTTCCCAACTATGTTGGGGTCGGCTTCCAGTCTAAGGGATGTAGCTGAATACCAGTATTTTACATGGAGCGAGTGCCTATCTGACCTCCACAACCCAGTTACTGGGTAATACGATATCCCTTGGTAAGACTGGTTGTCAGACTTTCGGGCTTCTGACTACCCGTAACGACTGTCAAAGATCCACGAATGACAGCCGGGACCAACGGCTTAACGTGCTTCCCGAGGCACGGAGGGGTCTCGGTATGTAAAGATGGTCACCCATCCACAGACCAACCGCGGCAAGCGTAGCTTAACCTGACCGATCGACCTGTGCGGCTGTTATTATTTAGCCACGGGCCCCTCTCAGACAGGCGCTTTACTTTGTGTAAATTATTTCATCACCACTGCTCTCAAAAAGGTGAAGGAAAACATCGTGAGGAAACCGGCATGTCCTAGAACTAAAAGTTCGAAGATATGTTACATCTACCAACCCGCACTGGGCCCGCGTGTTGGATTACAGCATCTCGAAGAGAGGAGGCCTGTGTCCCAGCATTGGGAACATCATAGGCAAGTTATGTAAACAGTGTTTGAACTGACTGCAGCTTGAATGCAGTCATGCTTTCTAATCAACTTTATAAGGTTAACGAATTTATTTACTCATAAAGAACAATACAGTTCACTTAATAATGAGCTTAAGTAAAAATAAAGTAACTGTAAGTAATATACACCGATCGAGCAATTCTAATAGGTATATTATGTTGTCATAAATGTATTTTTTTAATTTTCATTTAAACACTGCAAGCGATTTGCTATCCTTGATATTATTTGGCAGTTTGTTGTATAATTGTGCTCCTACTTCATATGTGATAGTCTTTTTACCATAGTTAGTCGTCCTATTTCTTCGCAATTTAATCTGGTTAGTGTTTCTTAGTTTATGGTAATATAATTTTTTAACAAGTTTTATATCAGATTTTAATTCACCAGCCGTTATTTTTCGTACTAGTATACACATGTGTAAGTGTATGTTTGTGTTATATTAAATATCTTTGTGTTAAGGTATAGTGCACGTGATTCTGTCAACCGATTATACTTAAATAATGCTTTTATCACTTTGTTTTCTGAAATTTGTAACTCCTTAAGATTCGACTTCATAGCACTCCCCCATATTTCCATTAAATACTCCAGATGTGATTTCACCAGAGAGTTGTATATAGCCATTCGTACTCTATGAGGAATGCATCCTGCCGCTCAAATTGTTTATTCTCTATGTTTTAGGATTCTCGACCAAATCATGAGCAAAATAAAGTGAACGCTATGTTTGCATTTAGCTGAATTTTATGCCCACTTTACTTTTCGTTATGGCATCATTATTTATTAATTTGCGTGCACTACAATTTCTTTACAACAATTCGTTAAACAAAACCTATTATTCCATCCATTTTCAGCCATATTTTACGTCATTCTGTGTTCTCTTATATTATTTGTAAAGAATTAAATAGTTCGTCGTCTGGGGCGATAAGCTACACTGTATTATGGCAACACTTGTACAAATACAAACAACATTATAATAAAGGTCTGTGAAAACCCACAAGGACGTAAAAGTTGTTCATACAAGTGCAACGTATCTTTCGATTCAGGTAGGGGTATCGTATTTTATTTCAATATTGAATATAACAAGACCAGTTTGTATTATTTGGCCGCCACGGAATACGATAGTTCAGTATTGTGATGGTTTATTGTTTTTTAAAGTGGAAATATATGAATATTTATCTTTATTTGAAATAAAGAAAGAAAGAAGAAAGAAAATACGTTTACTTGCGGTAAACATGACGCAAAAAAGAACATAAAAACAAATAAAGAAAAAAAAAACAATAAGGAATAGTTGACATGCGTCACATCCACGCAAAACGATTGATTTGATTCGATTGATTTTTTTTTCGATTTGATTTGTAAATAACTATTTACACTGGTTACTAAATTCAATGATTAACTAATGATCTATACAAATAATTACAAAAACATAAGGAAACTTAGTCGTGGAAGTACTATTAATGTAAAATTAATTTGCATGCCCTAATATGGACTGTAAGTTCATTAAACCACCAACGTTTACAACTGGCAACACCTATATCTTATCTACTTTGTTTTCAATAAAGCATTATTATTATATTTTCTGCAAATAAATTACTTATTCATAAATTCATCTTCCCTTTTATTAATAAACGTTGCTTAAGTTAAGTAATGATTAGCGACTGTTTACCCATACATTTTTAACGTTTAAACGTCACTTAATTTTAATCATCGTTTATAAATAAACCCCCTTATGCTGAAGTTGGATGCCGTCAACTAATTTGACAGCTCTAAACTTTCACTGTCACATTAAGTTGAATTGGTGCACATTACGTAGAATTGGAGTTGTACATTTGCCTTTGCAACGACAATAAATTATTGTCGTTGCAAAAATATACCGGACATCTTTTCCTTCTACATAGCTTAAGAATATTTCCTTTACAAATGCTGGTTTTGCGATTTTCTCCCTTGAGACGTTTTATTATCTCGGTGCGGCAGGTATTCGCTTCCAGTTTCGGTCTAGACGCAAAATGCAGTCGGATTTATTCGTTCTAAAACATATTTTATGTCCTACTTTAGTATAAGAGCTAAAATATTTTTCTGTCTGAAGATTATGTGGTTTTAAAACTGTTTAGTGGTAAGACTTTAAACTGTTTGGATTTTAACAGACAAAAGCATGGCTGGAACGATTTTCGCTTGTTTTATTCGAAATCATTCTATTTTTAAATAGTCACGCCATTTACAAGAATCCACAATGTCAGGAAATATGATGATTGTCTTAGACAAGGAATAGTAATCACATCTTTTTCTAGGTCTGATTACTCGATAAAACCGCAGAGTTGTTTTAATTACTTAAATGGCATAACGTTATCTGGTAGTTAGTTTTGTATATATTCACGAGTACCTAATAAATACTTAGATCTTATACCTACATGGTGGAAGTATTTTTGGCATGGGATTTCAACTAAGTAAAATGATGATAAATACTAAATAGCTAAAGTACATTGGTTCAAGGATTATCGTAATACCAGGGGCACTATTATCCGGTACGTTGGCAAAAAATACATCTCTGTGTTGTATACTTACAATTAAACCTATAGGGATGTATTTTTTGCCAAAGCTAGGTATCAGATTCTATTGCCGATATGTTTTCCATCAAAATCGATCTAAAGGCTCCTTTGACCACTTTGCTGTACTCCACTCTACTTCATGAGTTTCAATATTCGTCCTGAAATCCATCTCGAAAATTCATCATCTTCCTATACTATACATACACAGGGTGTATTTTGGATCCACCCTGTGTGTCCTTCATGTAAATATTACATAAACATTTTACATAAAATATGAATTTTTCTCTGTAAATTGGTTTTAAAAAACACTTTTACACATCAAAAATAAAAACTAGATAAGGTCGAATTCTGTATGTGCAGACTATAAGCCTCAAAACCCCTCATGTCATAATACAGCGTACATTAGTGTAATTCAGACAAATTGCACATATATGGCAACCCAGTAATTATTGCAGACGAGCGGCTTACGTCAAAAGGCGGCCATACACATCCCCGAGAATGCAATTATGCAATTAGTTTTATTAGCAAATCTAAAGTTACCTACATGGTTGCTTAGTTGAACTTTCGTGTTACCAGAGTGGTACGTTTTAAGTGAAATGGAATGAAGATAAATTATTTGATTACCGTACAGACCATTCTGAACATAAAATTTAAAAAAAATTCACAAAAATCACGAATAATGAAAATGCATGAAAACACCCGCAAAAAAGTCGCAACGTGAGTTTTTCAGCTGCTCAGAAGGTGTTCAGGTTGATACAACATAAACAAATTTAAATCGATACCTACTGCCAATTTCACCATAACATCAACTTTAGGAGACCCAATAAAAAATAATTATAATTAGAAACCCAGCGAATCCAATGCCGAATTCCAATTCCAATTAAAAGGAATAAAACATCGTTTAAATTCGGAACGCAGAACGAAAACAAAAGCGTATTTAAAAAAAGTGTTCTGATTCGGACAAAATGGCGTTCCCTGATGGTTGTCGGCAAACAATCTGTGGCCCAGTTACCTACGAGCCTACATAATAATATATAGCGTAACAATCGTGTCAGCGATTCGGCGGCGTGTTTACTCGTCGCGGCGATTGTAAATTGCTGAGCATTGTAACCACTGATTAACGAGAGATTATCCCGCGAATAAAGTCAACAGCTTGACGCTCTGTCCACTTTTGAACGACAGTTTACGCATACTAAACGTCTTGTTTTCCGGTTGAACCGATATAACCAAAGTTTAACTTTTTATTTGAATAAATAATTACGCATAACTTCACCAGATTGACATAGACCAAAATAAACAACATTAAACTAACCAAAGATAAACAAGTCGTTATCTTGTTCTTGCTGTATCTTTGAATACAAAATATCAACAAAATGAAGCCACAAGCAAAGTACATTGTACCCAAGAAACTTTTTTAATATTCTACAAAGTGCTGGCAAATACTAAAAGGCTGTCTGTAGGTACGTTCAAAAGGATATAAAAGTTCTATTTTCAAATGCATATTTTCCCTGTGAGTGTGGATTTCCCGCGTCAGACATAATTTGCATAAAAGGTAACCTCGCAAGGTAAAATGTGGAAGAAGTTTTCTGAATGCTGGGTTATTTGCCAAACAAATAATTTGAAATATTTTAACGGAAAAGCAAACTTCGAAAGAATCTAAGTAGGATTAAGAAAATATTGATCGCTGCGTACTTCAAAAAATAAAAACATGAATAATGTATGAAGAAAAATGGAATTCCTAAAAGTTTCATGACACCATCGAAATCAAAGACATCAATCCTGAAAAAAAAATCGTCAGGACAAGTCAACCTGTCTAAAACCGTTTTACGTTACGAACAAAGACAATACTTCTACAAACATCAACATAGTCGTTGACCAATTTGAATTACAAAACGAAAATTATAAACAAAAAATCTCAACACAAAATATCGTAACCGGCGTGGATGACGTCACACGCACAAGATGGCGGGCCACGATCATGTGTGGCTGTGGCTAGAGTTAGGTAAAGTGCAGTGACCCCGGTCAATGTTAATGTCAGCTGTTACGACTCGTGAGCGAGATGTATTGACGGACCATGGATTTATTGTAGGGTGCCAGCAGTAAACCTGACACACTCATATTACTACTGCTGTTTATTTTGTGTATTGTTGGAGACAGAATGAGACTGTTAAGATAACTGTATTTTGTTTAGTAGCTTCTGAAAATATATCCAGTAATAGCATAGATATTGAACAATCATTAATTCCAAGCACTGACTAATTCACAGATTTTTATTAACAGATCAAGTAGGTAGGTACTTACATTCCAGCCCGTACTGATGACTCTTCAAATAGTGAAACTTATTAAACTGACGATGATGTGAAACAGAACATCCTTTTGAAGTAGTATAACTAAATACCTATAGATCTAAACATTTAGGCTAATGCTCTAATGTTAGTGTAAGAAACGAAGATTTCAAACAACGAGATTGTTAGGCATTTCCGCAGCTTTGGCACAATTAGCTAGGAAAGTAAAGAAAGTGTTTCATTCACGAACAATTTGTGGAAGAGCCGTGCTCTTTATTAAGAGTATGTTAGAAAATATACGAAATGGCGCTAAACGCTTCGCATTGTTCGACGGTGAACAGGGCTGCCGATTTTTCTTGTTGCTCTCAATTTATCATGATTTCGGGAGGCAAGGGACGCTCGAAAAGGTATTTGTTATTAGGAAGATTTAGCTTTCTCATAACTCTTTTGTTTTCCCTCGGGAAGACTTCGTTACTTTGCATCTTTCTAGAGATGCTATATATTCAAAAGATTAAATTATAAATTGTACCAAAAATTTTGAGAAACTAAAGTTCAGGCAAAAGCTAATTCAAATCTAACTTACATACCATAATCAGCCTATAGGTAATGTTCTCACTGCTGGGACACAGGCCTCCTCTCAGTGAGAGGGAGTGGCCCAGTGCGGGTTGATAGATGTAACAAGTCTTCGAATATTTGGGTCTAGGTGAAGCAAAATATGTTTTGCTTCACCGTTTTCCGAGATCTGCCATATCCACTCCAAACTGAAATGAACAAGACAGAACATGCTCAGTTACTAGAAGCGCATCAGTACCACTTCGTGTGAACCCCAGCTCCCTCACAATGTCATAAAGTGGAGACGTTTCGAGGACAATACGACAGCCCTGTCAGTGAGCGGCGTCGGCGAGGAGGGCGCAGTCAAGCGGACTATATTATATTCTGAACACAATGCAGTCTGCGGATGTCTGTACACGCGAACGCAAAACGCTTCCGTGCCAACGTTTTAGCTAACTAGCTTGTATGGAGTTCTTGCGAGAAGATTGATGATTGTTTTAAGAGGGAAATAAAAAGCTGTTGCTTGTAAACTAAGTAGCAAATTCGACCTTTCAAGAGATATACATAATGTGTAGAGGTGGAATTTGTTGGCTGGCTTTAGCGTTCAAAAGAAGTTTAAGATTAAAAGGCTTTGCTGTTTCGGTAGGCATATCATTATTATTGAATGAAATTAAAAAAAAGTATTTGGTTCAGCTACAAATATGTATATGAATTTAGAACTAGCTAACTGGGTATTTGAAATGCAGTATGTCGACAAGGTGTGGAAATTGGCGTGAATTTGAAGTTCCACCAGAAGTTAGGTAGCAGCTAGTACAACTTGTACACACAAGATTCCCAGCTGAAAAACTTTGTGAAAGCTCTTTAACTACGTGTTGTTCGAAGAACTTTACTGTCGAGTTACCTTCTTCAACTACAAAGCTATTAATAGCTTCATACAGAAGTTTTCCATTAAGCTCATTAACATCAAGCAACAATGATTCCAATATTATAATGTACACATTTGCTTTAACTTTTTTGCTCGCAGGTCCGTACCAAGAAGGGAAGTTGTTACACCCTAGTCACTGTACATCGGTTACGGACCGCAGCCTCCGTTCTTTATCATCGCCATTGTTACGAACAAACACTACACAGAATTAATATCTGACGTACTCGGCTGTCGGCTTCTACAGACTTGAGAAATTCACTTTCACGAAAATGTTCGGCTAGATAGTTTCTAAAATGCAAGCGTTAAGTCATATTAATGTGGCATTTACGAGTTTCTTGTCATTATTATTATTAAATTCAACTGTTTCTAGCTCCAATTCAATTGTTTCTTTATTTGTATCGTTTGTAAATGTATTCCTCCATTTATACATAGAATACACACAAGAATCGACAATTTCATTTTAGTGATACGGCAAGAAAATATGTGCAATCTATTTTGTATTCAAATTGTATCTCCTACCAAATTGGTCTCCTCCTGTTTGCTGAAGACGTGTTTATATTTTAGGATACAATTGACAAACGTATTGGTTCGTATATTATGTAGACTGTGGCAGATGGTGTCTGCCATGCTCTATATGTCTATTCACAAGTAAATGTCAATTAGCGAAGGGAACTAGGACAACTCGTTTATTTTACTAGGCGATGTGCTTGTTACTTAGGTGCTGTGTCTAGAAATCTGCTCAGCTTGTGTGACAAAAACGTGGGCGATATCGTCTATTGTCCTATCATTGTGCACTACTCGCTTTCTGTGACAATTGACACATTGGGCTGAGCGACTCCAGGACTATACTTAACATAAGCAAGTTTGTTCGATATATCACATAATAATATTAGTTTTTCTCCTATTTCCAGATCTCATGATGAGGTGTCTGTGATCTCACACATCGGGCGGCAGCAACGCCTTCGATCACCATGACGTCAGAGCGGGCCATCCCCCACCTAAGGGACATCTTCGGCCTCAACCAGCAGTACGATGCCAAGAACACCTTCGACGACACTGACGACAAAACAAAGAAGTCCAAGAAAAAGAAGGAAGACTACCGCACGTATCCCAATGGCGATGTCAAAACACTAGAGAGACACCTCAGTATGAAGAAGACTATCAGGAAAAAGATCATGCGCGACCTTCAGCAGGCGTTCGTTGAAGACCCTAACGAGTTTAAGGTCGAGAACACGAGCCCTGAGAAACTGAAGGCTGAATTGAGCGCGGAATCCATGAAAATCGAGAAGAATGTTCGTAAGAACGACCCGACGTTCCTAGACATCCTGCGTGGAGAGACGCGGGGCGAGGAGGCGCGGGAGGAGCAGGCTCCCGCAGAGAAGACCAGCTTCTGGCGACGTCTCACCATGAAGAACAAAAACAAGAGATAAGACACGAGCCGAGCGCCGGGCGCGCGCCTAGCTCCGTACCGACTGACTCCACACGCGTCATTATCAATAAGTATTTATTGTACACTTTTTGATCACTGTATTACCGCGTATTTGGAACCTTTTTGATCATCTTTATATAACATTTATATCTGTACGCATAATAATCTATTGTTGTATTTGCTTATGAATCCTTCTAGTTGTTATAATAGAGTCAAATATTATAAGCTTACGAGAGATTTCTGATAGGCGCTAAGTTACTTCTAAGTTTTAGTGGGAACGGAGCAAAGTGTTACAAGTATCCTCGGCTATTGTTACTTATTATAAAAAAAGATATCTCGTTCTACATGTGATGTAACGTTAAGTTGACTAAGTTAAGTGTAAGTGAACTTAGGCTAAGTATTTCGTAAGTGGCGATTGTGTAAGGTAGGCTCGTGGCAATTCCTTGTTGTGACAGTTTTTAATTATTATAATGCAATATAAATAATTTTACACATTTATCTGCGTATGTTTTATTGGAGTATCTAGTTTTATCAAAACCATTAGATGGAGATGGATTATTATTGTAGGGAGCTTCCTTCTTCCTATACCTACTTTCCTATTCCTCTCAAGTTTTAATCATGTTAACACTAGATGGGCTTTCTGTCCTACTCCGGACTAATTATATGAAAGACGAAAGTATTAGATTAACCTCAGATATTGGCGCTGATTCCCATGTTCACAAACTGAACTAAATTATAGTTCGGTGCATCTTTTTCTTTCTTTTTCATTGAGAAAAGGACAGAAGATAAATATTAGTTTAGTCCTGGCAAATTAAGATACTTACTCCATAGGCAAGTTAGATGTGATTAAAAACATGGCCACTAAAAATACGTCAATTTACGTCAGGTGCTGACTAATTTGACAGGACTAAACTAATATTTACTAAGCAGAACTATTGTATCATACTTTTGGAGTGATCCTGATAGTTCAAACAAAAAGGAATAAGTAAGTTCCATACCAATTAACTTTCCTGTTCATCTTTGCATCTTTTTCTTTTTATTTCATTAAGTAAAGGGCTTTTCTTTTCTAATTGAAAGAAAAAGATGCATTGAACTTAAATTTAATTATGCCTCATTTTTGAAATCTACAAGCCTAAACTTAAAAATATGTGACGTTTCGAAACAGGAAAGTTGTATATACCTAGGTAGTATGGAACTTATTCCTTCTTGTCTGAACTATCAGGATCACTCCAAAAGTATGATACAATAGTCCTGCTTTTTTTTTTTTTTTTTTTGATAGTTCTGCTTAGTACTGACTTATACAATGTAACGAATTAAAAATCTTGTCTTACTGCATCAGCCAACTCGGGCGGGTGTTATTAGAGGATGACAACGCCATCTATTGAGAGTACAACAAAATAACTGTAAGTGGCGCTAGATGGCGTTACGAGTAAAGGATGTGCCTAGCAGTAATTACAGTAGACACATGGTACCAAGTGTAAATTTTACAAAAAAAAAATGAAATGGGGCTTGTAGCGCTTTTAGCCATAGCAATTCAAGCCATGCAAGTCCATAGCGCGCTATCAAAATTGTACTGTTCTAGGCACATTATACATCTAAGCAATACAACTAGATGGCGCTGTATAATCTTTGTTTCGGGAGTTTGAGTTATGTTCTGCTACTGACAATCAACGCCATCTAGCAAGAGACTGCTCAATTTTGATGGTGGTTGCCTTTTTTCGACATCACACTTTTACAGATGGCGCTAATGGTTCTGCGGCATTTCAAATATTAGATGCTTTATTAGACAACAGACTAGAGTCACGAAGATACCTACTCAAGTTTACTTCGCCTATACGGCAAAAGGACATTGAACCCTATGGAGTCATGGCGTTATGCTGAGCTAACCGTAAAATCATCTCATACGAAATATTTTAGTTTCGGCACAGGTAGGTAATTACTAAAGCAAGTCATGACCCATTCTTAATTCCCAACTATTATCTAATAAAATAATGCTTGAGTCCCAACAGTGGGAACATTATTTAGACTGATTGTGATGTAGGTATCTGATAGTATCTATGTACCTAAGTATCTATGCAAGCAAGGTCAGATGTTGTATAGTAATTTCACTATTCGTTTATCTATTCATCGCTCCCCTAGAGTCACATAATTTTATACACACGCGATACCTACGACGTCGCATCGTGGCACGTTGCGACGTCGCTTCGTGAATTTTTACGATGCACGTCGTAGATTTTTCACGATACGACATCGCATCGTGATACGACGGTCGTCGTGTACACGATACGACGTCGTATCGTGTACACGAAAACATCTACATCTTTTTAGTAAGATAAGTGACAGGCATAACTTTAACACTAGGAATAGGAACAAACTAGATCAACCGAGCTTCAGATTGTCTAAAGTAAAAACTTCTTTTATGGGGTACTGTGTAAAATGTTATAATAAAATACCACTCGATATTCTTCAACTAAATGAGAAGAAATTTAAAACATGCATTAAACGCACACTATGTAGACAAGCATATTATAAGTTGGACGAGTATATAGTAGATAAAAATGCTTGGCTTAATGCTGGTCCTGCTCCACAGGCAGTTGGGTTTACAAGTTGATCACAATTTCAATATTTGGAGGAGATGCTTCCCCTTTTTGTTTTTTTTAGTGTTTATTTTATATAATCAGGATTTTTAATACTTCAGTATTAAATACCTCTTCATGATTGGTAGTAATTTTTTTTTCTCTCATCTCTTAATTAAATTGCAAACTATAGTTTTGTATAATTTAGAAGCATTTTTGAAAATTTTGTAAATGTAAGAACCATGGATCCGTTTTTTATGTTATTTTGATGTTGACTTGAAAGAGCATGGCAGTTGAGAATATGTCATGCTCACTTAAATGTCTCACTGGTGGTGGCGCGTGTGTTGGATCATTCGGTTCCCTACGAAATGGTTGAGCTGGGTGGTGCTGATCCACGCGTCATGTTCGTGAACGGGCGCCATCTGTTGAGACTGGTCATCTCTTAACTGCCAGGGCTTATTTTTAATTTTATATTTTTAATTTTATATTTTAATTTGTTTCTTAACATTGTTCTCACATATAGAAGCAATAAGAATAATGTAACCAGGATTTTGTAAAAATGTCTTGATTTAAAAGAGTGTCCGTGGAGTTTCTTGCCCGTTCTTCTCCATAGAGATCTACGCTTTGGAATGGGCAACTAGCTTCAACTTTCTGACTAACTGACCGACTATTTAATTTTGACAATTCAAAAGTGCCTGTAAATGGTTTAATTGAAATAAATGATTTGAGTTTGAGTTTTGAGTTTATCGTGTGTAGGTATGTGTTTTGGCCCTTATTGACAGAAAAGGTCAAAAGGCTTTGCCTGGACAGTTAATTTGGGGATCGAACCCATTCTAAACCAAGTACCTACTTGTATGAAGTTTAAGCAGAAGGCCAATTCTCGTAAATTAAAGCTTTCAAAATCTAATCGCAGTCTCATCTATTTCGGCGACAAACAAATGTCAAAAACTTGTGATTCAAATTATGATCGAAATTACGAGAATTACCCCTCAGATATGGTAAATTATCAACATGTGTAGGTATGTGCAATAGCCATTTTCATTGACACTTAAATCAGGTTTTTGTTTAACTCAGCCTATCATAATCTTTTGCTACATATAGCTAGGCTTCTCTAAACTAAACTTAGATATTTAAAAACGAGTAAGTGAGTAAGTAAGTCAGGCAGACCATCGGTCCTGACTTACTTACTCGTCCTGAATCAGATACCATATTGTCACTCATACTTACGCATGTCACCGACCCTTAATCTTCCGGCACCTTCGCCACCGCCACCGGGAACACCATATTCAGCCCCAGATCTTACTTAAGTTACCATGTTTTACATGCCAATTTTTATTTCAAGCTCAGCTTTGGCATTAATTCAGAAATACTTACTTACTCCATCAGAACCACATTACGATTGTTTGCAGGTAATCAAGATTATCCACATATGTGTATTTTGTGTGTTAGGTAGGTATGTGTACTGTGTATTTGTGTCATTGTGTTGGTAAGGCATGTTACCTCTATTTCTGGAAAGGATCATATCCATGCAGAGAGCCATTGAAAACTAAATAGGTAAGTATATAAAGTAATAATTTAAATAAATGAGGTCTTTATTATTTAGTTTTACATTGGCTCTGCATGGTTAAGGAATACAGAATTAAAACAGCAGATAGGGTAAGAAAATTCGTTTATTTATTATTTTTATTATTTCATTTACATTCTCTTCTCTATATTTTTCACCTTGATGCGGTGTTTTTAGAAATCTACCACCGGTTCGGAACCTACAATCGACTGAGAAGAACCGGCAAGAAACTCAGCAGATTTATTTTTTTATTTAGATTTACAATAAAAAAACCTTTACCCACGCTGTCGTGGCAAAAGTTACCTGTGTCGGGGACCTATCAGGGACCTATAATTTGCATGTTGAAGACATGTGAACAATAAGAAATTAAATGTCAGGAGACATTTTAATTGAAATTATTCCAAAAAAGAGAGGATTCTTTTAGGATTTTTGTCAGTCTGTCAAACTTGTCATAATTTACCTATGCACCCCAAAAAATAGTACAAGACTTATATATTTAAAAAAATATATATATTTATTAAATACTTATTTACAATAAAGTTGATTTCGTTAAGAGAAGGGAAGACATCAATGTCCTCTAAAAATCGTGTTAGTCAGTCCAAAAAATGTGGAAAAATAATGATTACCCTTTACCCCCAAATCTATGCCGGGTAAAGTGTACGAATGTAAGGTACTAGAGAATTCTAACTATCCCTCCCCCCCACTCTAACTAAAAAGTTGTCTTGTCAGTTAATAAGGTGGAATCCTAATTAATTAAATAGACAAGTATTCAATTACTCTAAAGATCTTCTAATAAACCATATTTTTCCCTTTAATTAAAGGCCCTACTGAAGATAATCGAAAACATGTCGGGATAGGGAAGAATTTGTTTCAAAGTCAGTAAGATAAGGTATTCGCTTTTCAAAAGAAAAAAAAACCTGCCTATGAAAACCTTAATTTCTCATTTTTGGCCAAAAATGTAGGTAGGTATTTAATTTGTCATGCCCTACCTGCCTAGTAAAGATTGACTATAGATATGATACCTAGCTGTTTAGTTACTCGCCACCTAAACTAAATTTTTTTTTTGTTTAGCTGACGATTGAATTCTTACATTTAAATATAATACAAAAAATATAATATATATTGTTCTTAACTATTTTCGAGTATAGGTAAGTATAGTGTTTAAGTTGTTTTAAGTTTTATGGATATATGTTTGGATGTTGCTGCAAACTATGCAGTAGCTTTATAAATAAAATGTCATCCTATCTACTGTGTATAAAAAAATCGAGTCGATATATCATAGTTAGCATTAATGTCTAAATTTCTACTTAATTAAATAAAAATAGCATATCTATTGCTAATGTCTTTAATGTCGTAATCACGATATCCTCCTAATATCATTATCATTATTTTCAATGTGAGATAATTTGTTGAAAGTCAAGTCGAAACTAACTATAGGTAGGTATATTTATTTTCGAATCGATTTATTTACCGTTTAATATATTCATTTCAAATAAATAATAAATATATTATAAAAAACAATAACAATTTAATAAGAGTTTTTAGAAATTATATTGTAACTAATAAATTAAGATTCTAAAACTTTAAATTGCCATTCAATTATTTATATAAAATATAATTTTGATTAAAAGACAGTAAATATTATGTATTCTGTTGGTTTGGGGAATATTAAGTATTTACACAAAGAGAAACAAAATTAATATTTTGATTACTAATGATTTATTAATCAAATTTACAACGATTTACAGACGTCAATGAATTTACTTTTCCAAAATAGTAAAATTATTATTTAAAAAATTAACATCTATTTAAAATCTTTAATTGAAGTTTGTTCGGGGACAGATACAATCGAGACATAAAATAATATTTTAATATGACAGACCAATTTTTAGTATAAAAATATAATATTTTATTAAAATGTACACAAATTATTGATTAAGTGTATGAATTCCAGATTGTATTATCGAGTTCCTCAAGCTGTTATTTAGCAGAAAATTGCAATCAAGGGCATATAATCCGAAGCGAATGACTTGACTAAAACTATTATACCTAATTGCTACACTGCTGTAATTTAAAATTACTTATCCTAACACTTGCAAAGTAACATTTTAATAGCAGCCAAAAAACTACCTCTAAGTATTATTGAAAGTTACTTCTAAATGTAATCAAGAACAATCCTAATTAGACCTTATCTAACTTTTAGCCTACATTCCTAAGTATAGCTAGGAAAAGCCACGCCTGAGAGTTTAGGAGTTTTAATCTAAGCCTGCCAACAAATTAGGCTTCTTCCAGATTCGTTTTGTGGAGTCTAATACGGACGTCCTGAATCTACGGCCTATTTAAACCCTAAATACCAGGGGCTACCATCCTACCTAACCTAGGCTACAACTAGCATAAGCTTATTAGATATATCGTTCGCCTACATCTTACCACTAACATATTTCGAAGAAACCTTAACTTTACGAGGCTGTCGAATCAGCCGCAATGAGTACATCACTTATTTCTAAGCCGTAATCTAACTTACTAACCTTACTCCGATTTAAATCTAGTATATTGTAAGATGTCAAACACTGAATGTGATAAATATTATATTATAAGTATCCTAATCATAAAATAATCTAAGTCATCGCCCGGTTTAATGTGCTCATTTTCATACCTATCGTAACTCTATTAGGTCTACATTACATTCTTGGAACTCCGTTTTTTGTCAACTTACATCTCTAATTCATGTAATACAACTTAATGATGTGAATGAAATACAAATAAACTATGAGAATAAACCATGTTTATAAATATTTACTGACCCCTCACTAAAATAATAAAAAACGCAATCATTTCGATTGTTATGGTAAATTTTAAACATTGAACGACTTATTTGTCCTAGTACATAATAATCAGTTTCAGAAACATTTGAATTACAAAGATATATAGCTAGTGAATATATATAAAGTTATACCTAATTTACCTAGTTAGATAAATCTCATATTCGCCTCATGTGTTTACTGCTGCCAAGTTTTGTTCTTAGACTTTTGAAACTAACATCGCTGCCTACGATCCGCTGATAATAAGCCTGCCTGACGCCGCCAACATAATAATAAAACATCTGAAAAATTAAATAAGTTTGCAATAGTTAAATCTAAGTCCGTGTTCCTTAATTTTGGTGTTAGATGAGATTGTTGTAGACTGAAGGCGATACGTTAAGGTGAGTTAGTACAATAAATTAACACTAACATTTACACTAAGCATCTCGGATATTAAGACAAGTGTGTCTGTCCTCTACTTGGGCTAACCAATAGATGACGGTGATGCGAGATTTGGACCATTTCAATCAATGGGAGGCATTAAAATATTCTAACATGCTTTGTGTTTCGTAAAAATGAGTGCTAATCATAAATCTATTAGTGTGTGGATTTAATATAAGAAACTGTTTCATTCGAATGATTATATCCTTAATTCTGCTAATAATTTAACTGTCGAATGTAGTCGGTCATGTACTTGTTCAGTTGTTCTAGAAACATTTTGTTTCTGCTATACATACTAGGTACGTAGACTCTGACGCATAATAAATAATTATAATTAAGCCACTGAGAGAAAATTCTTAAGAGGATTTCGACATTGTAAAAATTAGCAGAATTGGGCACCAAATACCAGAAAAATATTGGGGACTTGACAAGTGCCCAATGACGTTAGTGAATTTCGCAAAAAAAAAAATGAAGATAAATTAAAAAAAAACTATATTAATACCTTGAATTTTAATTATTTTTTTCTAAATTACGGAGGTGTTATTAATACTGGTGAATATCTAGGGTCCATCCTGCGTCGTCCACGATAACGAGTCAAATTGATGAAACTATGTGTCTATAGTTTTGTAGATGGGACAGGCGGCCATGTTGTAAACGACGGAACCTTACGGGGTCTGCAGGAAAAGCGGTGGCATTAAATACGTGAACAGTTAATTTTAGCTCCTGAAATAATATTAAAGAAAAAAATATATTACATAAGTATTTAAAAGTTAATCTCATCGAGCAGTGTAAGTATATATAAAACTTGTGTATCTAAACCGATCCCGCTAGAATTGTGTCGTGTATACTAAATGGATGTATGTATCATTTCATATTTGCGTTTAAAAGCGTGGAGACACTAACATCCCAATGCATAATATATAAAAAAAATACATTCAATTCATTAGATATTTAAAAATGTAAATTAGTAACAATAAGCGTACGTTTTAGAGGAATATGTACAGCTTTACATCAACCCCATGAAGCAAAGGAAGGTAAAACAGATTTCACGCTAGCAGTGGACAAAGACGAAATTAACCAAACCCACATTTAAGAACTGCAATAAAAATAAACCAACGCTGTCATAGACTTGATCAGCATGCTACATTTGAACTATCTGAAGCACATACAGAAACTAATTTCCACTCATTTAATGAAAAAGACATATATAATGTAGGTAACGAAATACTGTTCATGCTGTTCGGATTGGTTGCGTAAAAAGAAATCGGCCAGAAGAGAAATCACTTTTCCATCTGAACATTGCAATGAAATTAACTCAGTGCTAGACAATGATTAGGATGGTGCCGGTTCTACCACGATTTTTAAACAAATTAAATGTGTGCGTTCGTCTAAGTGGTTTGATTGTGTGTATGTATTATAGAAGTGTCCTTACACCTAGCCTACAAGCGTGAAATTTAGAAAACATCCCTGACAAGCTATCCTAACAATCATTTGGGCATGAAAAGCTCTAAATAATGATACCTAATTCGAATATATTCGGTTAACTCATTTTTATAAATGTTTAACCTACGGGTATTAAGTTCTTTAATTTGTATATATATTTATTATTGTATACATATATATATTACATAAAGTATTTGTATTCCGTAATCCATTTTACGAATTTTATAAGTTCTATCCTGCATGATGGTATTTCTAACCTGTTTTTCCGTCTTAATATAATATTCCTAAAATTCTAATAAAATATTGTTAGTTAATATAACCTTATGAAATCCTATTAAACCAGAATTATTTAAACTTAATCTATATTTGATGGTGGAGAATACCTTTTCGATTTATATTTAATTTTTATTAATATCATATCACTTGTAAAATGAGAACGTAATAAATAAATAACGCAGAATAGCTATCCTTTCACGTAGTCTATTTTGTTAAAATATAGAATCCTAGTAATAGTAAGTCGCAAAAATTATAAAAACGAAAACGTTATCATTGAATTATGATATTTGCTAAAGGTTAGCTACCTACTCCTGCTTATTACTCTAATTAAAGTTATTTTTTGTCATTTGTTTACTCCTTAAAAAAATCCTATTTATAGGCCTAGTTACCAGGGTATTCGAAATATTCTTAAAATAAATTCAACGCAAACCTACATCTAATGCCGTTATATCAAAATATAAATTATACCATAATATATGTACGTATCTATATTAGTAGTATTTGAATAACCTACGTACCTACCTATTATAATATATATGCTAGCGTGCCCGTTTGCTTAACCCTAGGACGAATTCCCTACCTATCTAGATGTGGTTGGTAAAGATACATAAACGAAAAAATTAAAAAATAAACCTAATATTCGGTGTTTTATATATTACATTTCTTATTTGACCTTCTTCGCTTTACATCGATACATTATTGCCAATCGTAGTGTCATAAAGCCGATCTTTTATATAATCCATTATTTCTATTATTATACGTATTAATCATAAATATTATGTTGTTTATCTTATATATAAAAGGACATTCATGTTGTTTTATAATCGTAAGCCTAACTAGAAACGAGTGGGACGGAGTATATTTTAACGTGTTTCTTAAAAAAGTGTGGGATACCACTAGTCCAAATGCAGCAATATTCAAAAATGAAAAAAACCATCATAAGATTATGTTGTATTTTAGATTCCGAATATAGAAGAAAACCTAATAAATGCCAATTAGAGCACACTTTTTCGTTCGTCTATATTTTTAACCGTGATATTGTAATATTAAAAAACAAAATAGGCAAGGATGCATACATCACAGTTCTTATAGTGGCAGCACCTTAATAGTTAGTTAGGATAATAAAATATTAACGAATAGTACGATACGTTCAAAATTGAACCTTTTCATGACAACAATAGGTATAGTCTTCCAAAAAACGGACCCTAAACCTCTGTTCAGAATTTTGATCACCTGCTTCCAACCTTTTACTTATTAAAGTAGTCGCAAAATAAACCTAACAAAATAAATTAAGAGGTGTATTATATAGGTAACCAGACGGCTGTCAGTATTTTACTGATGATAATAATTAATGACGCAGCCATAATTTTAATTAATTAAGTTTTAATGTTATATTGATCCAAATATCCCAATTCAGTGCTTTGGTTCGCCAAAGTGTGTTACGCAGACTTTTTCTTTTAATTGTAAAACGTCATTTAAATTAAATTGTACTTAATATCATTCTAAATTCTAAAACGTCATTATTTAATAATAGATTAAATTAGTTAAGATGTCATGGTAATTATCGTCATCAATCATCTAAAAAAATAATAATGTATATTTTAAATCATAATCATATTTATTTTGTAGGAATATGTCCCCTCTTTCGTGATATTGTTCACGTTCGCGCTTATTAAGTTTTTTTTATAGTATAAATGTGAATTACTGTTTTATAATGTTGGTGTAAGTATATTTTAACTCCGTGCAAAATAATTCATGCCAATAAATAAATATCTGACTTTCATTGAAGTTTTCACAATAAATATACCGAAATAAGATAAAATACTTTAAAAACTTAAAAATAAATTGCGTTAGTAAAGTTGCGAACAAATTATAATTGTTGTTATTGTAATAATTGTTATTATTAATTCTATTATATTTTATTATAATCTATTGCTTGCGTTACTGACAAACTTGCGTTATTGATACGTTTTTAAACAATATTATAAATATTTAATTTGAAATAATAAAAGATATATAACAGCAAGCAAAGTAATAGAAGTTTTTGTATAACATCGTAATTATGTATTTATGATGTAACGACTCGAGAGTATATACCTAAAACACGTTTATAAAATCATTTAAAACTATTATCAGTTGTTGATAATTTAAGTATTTATACGCATACAAATGAATGTTAAAGTTGCTAACGGCATCTATATGATTAGTACGAATAATACAAATAACAGTAAAATAAACATAAATTTAAAATTTAGAGTTAAACGGTTAAAATGATTTTGCATGAAGTCTAAATAGTGTAATAAATAAAAACTAAATAGAAATCATTAAATGCTGTTGCATTATGTAGTAATACAATTAGAAGGGATCGGCACTGTCATAGCCTAGCAAGGAGAGCAGCACGTCACCCACTTGATTATCAGAGATTTAATACTACCCACTTTGTTAAAACTGTTACATGTACTACAATCTGTGCTTTTTATATAAATAAAGATTATAATTATTATTATAATTTCGTAGGCACACTGTTTGAAGTATTATTATAATAATTATAGCGATACAAAATAAAAGTGGAATCAGTCACATGGTTACCGATTATTTTATTGTTTTATTCTTATAGTATAGACGTCAATGGAATAATAATTCATGTTGTAAGTAAATAAACTATCTGAATTGGTAGGTAAATGTATACAGGAGAAAGTATTAACGTTGATAATTTTATAATTAACCTATTTATTATATCACTATGTTAAGTAAGCAAATTAATACGTTTGCTACTAAACACGAAAATAAAAATTTGTATTATATTTTGTGTAAAAAATATACCTACAGTGGCACTTAATATTTCTGCTCAAATTTAAATAAATATCGTTATTTTAAATTACGAACTTTAATACTTGATAAAAAAATAGGTACTTATTCTAAAACATAGATTAAAAACAGGACTTAATATTTTGTAAATAAATTAATAAACGATTTTCACGATTGTTGCAGTTATTGTACATTTTCGAATGGTATATAATAAATAGATGATATTTTAAAATTTAAATGATTAAAATAAAGTTTAAAAATAGACATTTAACATTATCAAGCCTAAAAATGAAGTCCTGAGGTATATTTAACTGTCTGAATAGTAAAGTACAATATTAATATTATAAAAAAAAGTACAGTACGAGAAAAAATTAGTACAAATTAAAATCAGTGTTTTAATAATTTTCTGTCATGTGAATTAATTATAAATAAAGTAACTATAAAATGTATGCAATAGTAAACCTTAGCCAAAAAGTGATTAAACTTTTTTATATTTATGCAATTTAGAAGGTAAGTAGTCTAACGACATTAAAACATTTGGGACTAAACGAATAAAACACGAACAAACAATAAAACGTTGGATAAAGTGAAAAGAATATATATATATATATATATATTATAAAATATATAGGTACCTAAGCGTTACTGATCACTGTAACAAAATATAAAAATGAACAGTTTGTTTAATAAATATACCTGCCAACTATTTCTGCATTAAATAAAACTTTTTGAATAATAATTCAATATTTACGTGTAAGACACAGTAAATAATTAATATCACCAAAAATAAAATATATTTTTTGAACGATTCAATTTTAGTACCTATTACATATTTTAAGTATAATAATGTCATTGTATTCATTATTTTAAATCAATCCGAATAAATATACGTAAGTAAAATAAAAATAAACTTATTATAACGTCGGTAAAGTAAAATAAAACATAAGATAAATAATAAAAAGAATAACACGCATAATATAATTTGTCATATATCGCATAATTTGAAAATGTTCAACCTCTGCCTAGCCTTTTCCCAACTATGTTGGGGTCAGCTTCCAGTCTAACCGGATGCAGCTGAATACCAGTATTTTACATGGAGTGACTGCCTATCTGACCTCCACAACCCAGTTACTGGGTAATACGATACCCCTTGGTATGACTGGTTGTCAGACTTTCGGGCTTCTGACTACCCGTAATGACTGTCAAAGATCCACGAATGACAGCCGGGACCAACGGCTTAACGTGCTTTCCGAGGCACGGAGGGGTCTCGGTATGTAAAGATCACCCATCCACAGACCAACCGCGGCAAGCGTAGCTTAACCTGACCGATCGACCTTTGCGGCTGTTATTATTTAGCCACGGGCCCCTCTTTATTTGAAACTGTTATAAAACAGAAATAAGTCAATTAAAACAATGAAAAAATTGGTAGACCAAATAATCAACGCCGTCTTAAATGGTATAAGGTTATACATGATAAGTACTTATTTAAGATATTGGACCACTTATAATTACTTATGTTAATTGTGTATTTAAAAAATTGTATTGCGTAATAAAACATTACCATTAAATCGAAACAACTTTGCTGACGAAATCCATGTAGTAAGGTAAAAACCTTGATACTTAATCATTATTTAGTTGAGTGTTATAAAACTAAAATCATTTTTACCGAAAACCCGATTAGTTTTAATAAGGCTAGAATTTTTTTTCAGCACGGTCTCTCAGTTCTTGGCTATAATAATTAATTTTGACATTGCCACGCTCATCATCATCATCTTCCTGCCCTTATCCCATGTTACTTGGGGTCGGCGCAACACGTTTTCTTCTTCCATTCTCCCCTGTCAGCCGTCACGCTATCATTCACTCCCTTCTCTTTCATATCATTCCTCACACAATCCATCCATCTTTTCTTCGGCCTTCCTCTCCCTCTCCATCCATCAACATGTATATTCATCACTGTTTTAGTCACATGCATTTCGAAGACAAATAATCATTTTTAACATTCAGTTTATTTTCTCATAGATTTAATTTAATCGGGAAAACATATTTCCATATTATGAGGTAGTAAGTAAAGTACGCAACATCTTAAAATAAGGTTTCAGTTTCTGGGAAATTATGCACCTACATAACCAACCTAACAAGATGAAACTTATTAAAAATAATACCTTTCTTAGACGTCATTTTATTAGATTTTTTTTTTCGAAAACATATTTATTAATTGTTCGATTTTTCGTAACTTATTTCATACTAATGTGTCACCTACTTATTTTTTATAAATTCATAATTCATTATCAACACTTTAAAATACCTATTTAAATAGGTAGGTATGTATTTTTTTTAAACATTTAATATCGCTTGCACCATTTTGTAACAAGTTATTACCTAATATACCATTTAACGCAATATTTTAAGCTATGGATAAGTCGCTTCACTGCTTCTCATAATCGCACCTAATACACGCATTTTTATTTAAATTAACGTTAGTTCAATGCTTAAAACAACATTCGAATGTAAACCTAACCTCATTACTCTAACAATCTCCGCTCGCTCTTTGTTATCATTATTCCCTCTTTCGCCACTATCCACTTGAACATGCTAATTGTATTTTTACGAATTATTATCCTGAATAATGTTTATTAAACCTCATTACTCTGACCATCTCAGCTCGATCATTAACTATTCCGTCTATCATCAGTTACTACCACTCCGTCACAAGCTTCTCATTTGATATCTATTAATTTTTATCCTCAATATCGTTTACTACACCACTGACCGATCATCTCCACTCACTCTTTGCTATCATAATTCCGTGTATCATCAGTTAGTACCAAACCGACTTGAAATTCCTATTTGAATACGAATTATTATATACTCATTAATGTTTATTTATCGTCATTACTCTGATCGTCTCAACTCGTTCTTTGTCGTCATTACCCGTCCTACCCGTACTATCGTCCGTACCCATTTGAATATACTGAAATTACATCTACGAATAATCACCAGCATTAATCCAACGTAAAGTATCAAGTTTAGTCCACCATAAACCAAGTCCACTCCACACCAAGTCCACCACAAACCTATTCCAACCCAAACCTACACTACCTTTTCATATCTGCTAATAATTTGTTTGTTTTGTATAATTATCACGTACGCTTTGAAAACTAAGAAAAAACCTACATACAGTTTTAAAACTCCATAACGCTTCTCAAAAAAGAGGTCATATATTGTTATTTAAAGTTTTCTAAAATTATAATCACGCCAATCGAAAAATTCTGTCCCTTAAAACCTTACTATTAAAATCTTTAATATTCTGAAAATTCCGTAACAATACTCAAAAAAAGGGGCCATAATTATAACCACGCCAATCGATATGTTCAGTCTCAAACCTTACTTGTCAAATATTTTACTCGCCTATTCCGATAATTCCGTAACGATACACAAAAAAGAGGTTATAGTTATAATAACGTCAATCGATAAATTCAGTCTCAAACCTTACTTTTCAACTATTTTACTCGTCTATTCCGAAAATTCCGTAACGATACTTAAAAAAGAGGTTACAATTATAATCACGCCAATAGATCAATTCAGTCTCAACCTTACTTTTCAAATATTTTATACTCCAAAAATTCCGTAACGCTATTCAAAAAGAGGTAGTATATTATTATCCGAAGTTTTCTCAAATTATAATCACGCCAATCTATAAATTCAGTCTCAAACCTTAGAACACTTTAAATTCCGTAATGCTACTTAAAACTCGAGGCTATTTGAAGCTAGAGGATATTTGAAGCTTTCCTAAAATAATAATTACACAATCTTAAAATTCAGTGTCAAAACCTTACTATTAAAATAATTTATTTTCCGAAAATTCCATAAGGCTACTTAAAAATCACACGCCAATCTAAATTTATTTTTATAATCACGTCAATTTTAAAACTCAGACTCCACTACTATACGTAGTTTCCACTTTTACGCTAACCATGACATGAAATATATATAAAAAAAACACTTTCAGCGGCTCACTGCACTCAACTAACACGAAACTTCTTATAAAATAGTAAGTTCGACCACATCGTCAAAAAATTACGTATTAGTCTCCTACGTAGTTTTCTTCTCACCCTTCGGCCCTATCTACATATTATCGCTAACTGAAACCATGCCAGTTTATAGAAACACTGTCACCAGGTCACACTTCAACCCTTGCCAACACAACACTCACAACACCAACCAAGTAACCTTCTAGTAAGAATAATTTGATTTACTTTTAATACACCTTAACTAAATAAATCAGCTCTTCTACAACAGTCTCTAACACATGTCACGATCCTCACTGAATCTTTATATTAGGTCTCCTCTCTTTGAAATCAGTTACTTATACGTCTGCTAATATATACCGTTGAAATCCATTCTACTTGTGTTTTTTAATCAACTGTTTTGTAAACCTCAATCTTTTCACAACGTAAAATAGTAATTGACGTCGACATCGCACCAATTTAGTGTGTCATCCTCGTTAAATTAAATATTTTTGTCATGTATGCTAAATCGATTATGGTTTGCTATCATCAAACTTTTATATTGCTTCATATTAAGAAATCCTAGCCACATAAACCAGCACTATCACTTATAAACTTTGTACGTAAAGAACCCTTCTACATCATTTCCTAACCCACCAAAAATCACTTCCTACTTGTCACCATTAATTTCGTCATCGTGAGTAATAAAATATATATTGCACCATAATAATGTAACTGCGAAAGATCTTATTGTATTGCCTCTTATTTGTTTAATTCTCATTTATTTATTTATTATCTTCATTTCTCTTCGTTATTATTACGATAATAATTTCTTGATCTTGATATTTCTTGCACCTTTTGGCGTTATTATGACCAGTATTTAATCTTCATACATCTTCGTCAATCAACGACAATTAAAACGGAGAACCTACATAGATAGGCCCTTGCACATTAATTTGTAACTATGACCTCATTATTGATCGTCATGCTTCTTTATCATTTATTATATTGCTTCGTGTAAAAAATCCTAATGACTTAAACTAACACTATCTTCTACATTATTGGTTTTAACTTCGTCATTTACTAACCCACAAAAATCACTTCGTACTTTGTCACCAGTAATTTCCTCCACAACCCGTTTACTGGGAAATACAGCACTGCTTACTAAGATCTAACTTCGTCATTTCCTAACCCACAAAAATCACTTCGTACTTTGTCACCAGTAATTTCTTCCACAACCCGTTTACTGGGTAATACAGCACTGCTGACTAAGATCTAACTTCGTCATTTCGTAACCCACAAAAATCACTTCGTACTTTGTCACCAGTAATTTCCTCCACAACCCGTTTACTGGGTAATACGGCACTGCTTACTAAGATCTAACTTTTGCTTTTTAATTCCTCTTCTTAACACGTTACGTTCGAATGTGCAATTGTGCGGTCAAAATAGAATCACGTGCTACCTCCTCATCTATGCTCACTGAATCTTCATATGGTCTCCTCTCTCTTTGAAATCAGTTACTTATACGTCTTATTATATACCTTCCTATTATTAGCTGTTTCGTAAAAATCACACTTTTTCACGCTAAATATAAAATTGACTTCATTCGTTACTATCTTCCTCGTTAAATTAAATTCTATCTTTCTCGTTTAATTTTTACGTCATGTATGCTAAATCGATTATGGTCTGCTGTCATCAAACTTTTACGAGTATATGGCTTCATATTAAAAATCCTAGCCACTTAGTACCTAGCACTATCACTCATTCACTTTGTACGTAAAGAGTTCTTCTACATTATTGGTTTAATTTCGTCATTTCTTAACTCAAAAAAATCACTTACTAATTGTCACCATGAATTTCGTCATCATGAGTAATAAAATATATAGTATATTGCACCATGGTGTGTAACTGCGAATGATCTTACTGTATTGCATCTTATTTGTTTATACGTCTTCATTTTTCTTCCTTACGATAATTTCTTGATCTTGATATTTCTTGCACCTTTTGGTGTTATTATCTACTATCAGTATTTCAACTTCATGCTTCTTAGAGAATCAACGATAATTAAAACAGAGAACCTACGTTTATAGTCCTTGCACATTAATTTGTAACTATGAAATCATAATTGTGTCGTCATGCTTGTTCATCATTTACCAATAATTTCCAAAAATATCCTATCTCTTGCATCAGAATATGCTACTATGATTCTAACTCATCATCATCATCTGCCTAACCTTTTCCCAACTATGTTGGGATCGGCTTCCAGTTTAACCGGATACCATCTCCATCTGACCTCCACAACGCATTTACTGAGTAATACGACACTCCTTACTAAGATCTAACTATTGCTTCTTAATTCCTCTTCTTAACACGTTACGCGCATTTGCCCGAAAAATCTTATATTTTGCAATATAATGATACTTTCATCTCACTATTGCATATCTATGCTTTTTCCTGCTATTAATGATCATTTTCTGAATATCCAATACTGCTTGTATGCATGAACTCACTATTGCACTTTATGTATCTTTGTGATACTTATTAATATTTAAAAAAACCTATGCTCTGCTTCATAACTACATATAATGTTTGACTTCTTTGTGCCTCTTCGTTATAGCAAACGTCCTTCCTTCATCCTTTCCTTCCACCTTTATTGTACAGTCCATAAGTATGAAATTACTATTGCATTTTTTTCTTCATCTCTCTTGTTTATATTTAAATTTCCGATTATCCTATTGTTTCGTCATGCTTCTAAGTCATTCAATAATCCTCAAAGAACAACTGACATCGTACTTCTTCAGTAATTCTGATATTTATTGATTTAAATTTATGGATATATATGCGTATAGATATAGTTATGTCAACAATTAACATAAATCGCACCGATGAACAGTGCAATTATAAGCATATAAATAATTTAACTCATATTTCGCACATTTAATTGCATCCAGCCTTTTCATCATAAAGGTCTTGCCTTTTTTACCAAGTGCAATCATTGTCTTATATTAAATTCTTATCTCATAAATCAAATTTGTCGTTTTATTTAGATTTCGATTTCATATAATTGTAATTTTTGGTTTTAACTTATCCCGAATTCAAAGCGTTATAATTTGCAAGCTCAACATCTGTTTTAGAATATTAAGTATTTGAAGCATTGTTTGCTATTGCTAATATTTGTGCAATATATGTGTATCATCCTAGTGCACTTCCATCTACTCCTTGTTTACGTTTGCATGATGTTGTGCAAGAATCCTTGATTACCATGATTCATCATTACTCTTATGGTTATCGTATACGCTTAATCTGTTTCGCATTTACGCTTAATATTTCATTAAACACTGAATATTTATTTCATATTCATGCTGTGTACTTAGTATTAGTAGTATTAGTATTTGGATTCCAATTTCATATTGTGCCCTCAGTATTTTTTGAGTTTACTTAAATTTAAATCGTAATCACTTTCACCCTCTTCGTCTGCTCTTCAATATCAAGTATGCGACGTTACCTTGCTTGCTATAATTGCTGATATTTTTGCAACATTTATATCTTAATATATAGTTTACTCAGACCTACATACTTCATGTTCACGTTTGCATGATGTTACATAAGAATCCTTGGCTTTTGATAGCCATGATTCATCATTATTATTATGGTCATCGTATAAGCTTATTGTTTTAAAAAGTTTCGCATTTCCGCTTTATATTTGATAATATTTAAATCAATTTATATTTCATATTAGTGCTACTATCTTTTTACATAAAGATTTTGTTAAACTCTTACTTATTTTACAATTTCATGTTGTAAAAATAAATAGGTAAAAATATTTATAAAATAATAATAAATAATAACAAACACGACCAAAAAAATAACATAATTAGATTGAGATCTCTCCTCCTCTTCCTTAATCTTTAGCAATTTTAGCTTATTCGATCCGAATTCAGATAAATTTCTTGACAGTCAATTCCGTTCTTCCAATCTAAAATTACTTTAAACTTGTTATTTGTACGTTGTTTTGGTTATCTTATCAGTTATCTAGCAGCTAGCAAAAGTAATAATGCTGACATACAATCGTAATTGCATCATTGCATCATATTTTTCAACGGCAGAGACGATGTCCTTGAGCAGAACAGCAGACTGAATCTTAATTTTAACATTTCGTAACATAGTTTTCGTTGTAAGCATCAGTAAGTAGTGCTTGTCTGGTAAAATAGATTTGTCTTTATTTTTTAATCTGACAAATATTTGGCGACGTTTTCTGCGTTACGTTTCGATATAATGACGATTATATTACAAAGCATTGTGTAACAATTATAACAATATTATTTCGCTCCTTACACCATATTCTGCAATATTCAATTTCTCTTAAATGTAACATTCATAAAACAATTGGTATGCAGATAGTCGAGTATGACATTTTATAATGATAAAATTATTTATAATGCTACTGAATAGGTAACAAAAAAATCGCTTAACACATTTTATAAACGGTAGGTAATGGTTCGATGTCTTGCTTGCTTTAGCTCTTTCATTCTAAGATAACAGTATAGCTTGAATCTACGACAGTAGCTTGATTCTATGATAATTAGTTACACACTACGAATATTTTGTCCAGTGTAAACAGAATTCAATCGTTTAGTCTTATAATGTCGGTTTAAACTGCGAAACATATTCAGAAAACTTTCCGAAATAATTTTGTAAGTTGTCTTGATTAATCAGCACTAAACATTATTTCACGGATTTCAAAATCCATCAAGGTTTGATTCATAATCATTGTTATTTTAAAAACTCTTTTCAGAAACCAGTTATCAAATCAGTAAGGATTTTCATCTCTGCAGACAAAATATCTTCATTAACAAATGAGATATGGCTTACCATAAAATTGGTTCCAAGAACTAATGAAAACGTAACCGCTTGATTATTTGCAATTCGTGCAAAACGCAATATTCCTCATCTTTAATAATGATCTTCACACGAGTTGCAATTAAGAATCGTAAATTTCTGTTTTCCACGTTTTATAATCCGTAAAACATGACTTCATAATTTTCGTATTCAACGTTTATTATCATTGTGTCAATTTTATTGGTTTCATGTTCATATCGAATATATTATTGCAATTATAATTCCAAATTCCGTACTAAGTAGGCATTCTGTTTGAAAACCTCTTGGGTTGGTTACCATTCTATGTACAATATTCAAACCTAATGCTATGTAATAAAGCCTCTTTTGCTTATCGGTGCTATTTTCTAGCTATATTAGATTCTCATTTCTAACTTTCATCAGACTTCAATTTTGTTTAATTTGCTCATACTCTTAAGTAGGCCTTACATATTGCATAGCTTTCGAAGCTTTTATAAGTCATATAAGTTAACCGTTAATTCTGTCACTTATTTATACATATCCTAGCTCATGTTTAAATTTTTCGAACCTCAGTCCTTTCTCTCTCTCTGCAGTAGCTTTCAGTATTCCATTTATGTCTACAGTAACTTTTCCATTTACCAATCTGTGTTTAATTCTTTAACATCCATTCTTATTAGATTGCCTTCTCTTTAACTTTCAATGCCGATATTGCAAAATTGAGCCTGTCTGAGATTACAACGTTTACAAAATAAAGTATTCGTACTCCAGTGGTTTATATGGTTTACACATTTTAGTATGCACCTCGATTTATTTGCAGTTCGTGCCGAATATAATTGAAAGAAGTCGGTTATAAGCAACTTTAATTGGTTCGTATGTATCGTTCGTTATCTTTCATCATAATATCAATTAATGACTAAGGTACATAGTTTCACTATTCTACCATGTGTGATATATTTACATCCTTCTCTACAGCCGTTGCTGCTTAATCAATTTTTATCAAGTTTAGCTATTTCAATATAAAATTCTTTTAATACGCTTCGCTTTTTCACTTTCGATAACTATTTACGATAGGAATTTCTCACTCGCTTAACTTCATTGTTCTTCAAAAACAATACTATGTTGATCAAACTTTTCTTTGTTGTTAGTATAATAGCCGTGTGGCATCTGTTGATCTATATCAGGACTATTGTTCTTTTCCCTTACGACTTCATCAATAGTGACTTATGATTCTATAGATTTATTGTCTTCACAATTTGCTGTGTTAAGTACAAAAACATCAATTTCATTTGTAACTATTTATATTTCAATGGTTATTTGTGTTCACCACAATATATTTTCATTATAACGCATTACGAGACGCGTGCAGTCATTCAATACAACACCGCAATTATTTCCGATAGTCTTTTGAATGCAGATATGACAGTAAATTAAAAAGGCTTGGTTAAGGGTTCCAATAGTACAAACTTATGCAGGGTACATACCTACAGCTTACATAAAATTTCATTCAATATATTCCCATATGTTAATTTTATGACACATGCAAAATTCCAAATTTTAGGCACGTACAAATAGAAAATACTTCTAGCAAATTATTACTAGCCCATGCAATCAAATTGAAGCCTAAACCGTCATAATATTCAGAAGGTGTCGATGAAAAGCAAGCTCCGTGGTAGTCTTTATTTACTCGTTGGTAAGTACATAATAAAATGACAAGACATCACTACACATCACCCACATGCACTTCACATTGAGAAACAAGAAAACATGGATAGATTTAGAATTTTGAAAACATCCGCCACAATTTCTATACTCTGAAATTTCACTCCACATCTCTTCACTATGGGGAATCTCATAAACACTTGGGAAGCTAAGCAGAAACCACTACACTTTGAAAGATAGACTGTATGCCTAGGTATTGTAGTTAATAAAAAATAGATTTCACATAAAACCAACCACAAAAACTAAAAGCAATCACGATTCTTCAACAAACACTGAATATTTTGTTTTAAAATATTAATATAAATTGCTTCTATTGAATTTGATTTTTGTTTTTGGTATTGTTTATATGAAGGATCAGTTTTTCACGACACTTAAATTTTGAATGCCTGCTCTGTTCGTATCATCTTTATTAATTTATATATTATGTTTGCTGCCATCACCAACTCACCGTGTTAACTTATACTAGTTTATTACGTGCTATCATGCTCTGAATCCTGTTTCAAATTTTAACATTACAGTACCTATATACTACCTAATTAATTGAACATAATAACAGAATATATATCCTCCTATATTAATAATTTCTTCGTTAAAGTTATCTCTACTAGCTAAATCCAAAATTATTACTATTATAAATTAAATTCGATATAATTAATATTTTTAATTTTAATCTTACTAATCCACTTAATCAGTGACCTTTAAGTGGAGGTCACATAAGCAGTTTCAATGACGAAACAAGTAAAAAATCTTGTCTACCTATTTTGGGCTTAAATTTTTTTCTTCAGGTTTATAGTATTCCGTAATTTTATGGTTTTTTGTAACACAAGTTAAAACAACAGCCAAGTATTTTACGGCTTCAAATTTTAAACGAACACGATTCCTACATAGATGTTACTTTTTATTGTTATTGCACAAAATTATAATAAATTCAGCACTCTAAATTCGACACGGTTAACACGAAAAATTTTAGATTACCAGCTAACAACATACGAGATCTATTTTAAATAATAAAAAAGAACAAACGTAATACAAACGAAGTATTAAATAAATAGGTAGGCAAAGCCTTAAATAAAGCTAAAAACAGATATCGTTAAACAAACGAAAAAGAACAACCTCAAGCTTACAATGAATGCAAGGCAAGAATAAAATGGAGTGCTCAACGAGAAACTAGTTAACTTTACGACACACAACACAAACTTGTAATCAGCTTAACCTAACATTCACTGGGGATTGAAATCCTCTCAAGGATTGCTTTCTATTAGTGACGTATACAACGCAATTGGACCTACCTACTAATTAAAATGGTGAGCCAAAGATAGCTACATCAGTGCAAATGGTGCAACAGTCCCAAGCAACGCTTCTAAGTTTCTATTTGTAATCAATTCACACAAACCCCAAATGCATTAAGTGAAAATCGAAGTAGTTCGAAAGCAAATGCTCAATTTTGTGTTAAATATGATAAAGTACAATATGTTATTTGATCAAGCAAACTTCTTAATATTACTAACGAACAACCAGCCCCTAATGATATGTGTTTATACATTTGATTCTGTACAATTGTTATTAATAATAATAATATATGCTTCTTAACACTGGAATGATTCTTCAGGAACATGTTAATGTCATATATGTACAATCATGGCAAAACTACGTAAGATTTAAATATTTAACTCAATTGGAGCTTTAAATGTTTCAATAACAGGGGCTCTGATAATTTTGAAAATGAATAGGATCCATACATATATATGGTTAAATAACGTTTAAGAGTAATAAACAAAGTCATCAAGTATAAATAAGTTTGATTAAACGTTTATCAACAAAAACATAACGCACTAGAATTATAAATGAGGTAAACATAAGTACAACTGCGCAATTAATTAGGTTACCACATCCTTGTAATGGTTAATTACAAATATTATTTTCAAATATATATATAAATAGTATCAACACCTGCTATAGTCAACAAAACATACATATAAATACATATTATTTAATTATGTCTTTGGAAAATTCCTATGTGAGTAATTTGAAAATAATTAATTATCTACCGTGGAAAAATTGGTCGTTCTAAATCCCTAATAATATCAATTATATTCTGATTCAAATATTACTACCCTCATGTTCTTGAACCCAACAAAGAATTCAAATCAAATTATTTATAACTTTGCAAACGGGTAATATTATTAAATTAATATTTTTTTTTATAATAAAATCCTCCGTGTTCTACCGTCACATGGGCATGCAAATCATATACAAATTCAAAAGATATTATAATTTAAAATAATAAGTTGGAAATTATAAAAATACTAAATACATATTAATGTCAAATCGTTGAATAGATTCGTAGAATTGCCAATCATTGTATATTAAAAAGGTAATTTCTCAAGTAACTTTAAAATAATGTAGGTATTTCAGTTGACTGAAAATACTTCAAAATCATCGCCATAAGGACGCCATTGACGTACCTTCACTACCTTATTATTATCAGAGTCGCTCACTAAAGCATTAGACGCAAAAGAATTATTAAGCCCTGGATAATAAAGGGACTTTTAAAATGTACATATGTGAAACCGCGACAAACTTTATATTAAATCAAAGAAAAATCCTGGTCAGTGCATATTTCGGAGATATAGGAATTTTTGTAATAATATTTTAAAGAAACCCAAGATTGACTATGAAAAAGATATGATAAGGGAAGCCGGAAATAATAACAAGAAGTTGTGGGAAACCATCAAAAACATTACATACACCTCAAAGAAAAAGGACAAACCAACGCAATGAATTTGCCCCAACAATCCGTTAGTTTCGGTAAATGATATAAACTATAATTAATAATAATTATTATATAAAAAAAATTATTAAATTATAAAAAAATACCAAATACAAATTAATGTCAAATCGTTGAATAGAACCGTAGACTTGCCAATCATTGTAAATTATAAAGGTAATTTCTTAAGTAACTTTAAAATAATGTAAGTAGGTATTACAGTTTACTGAAAATACTTCATAATCATCGCAATACGACCGCCATTACATATCAACACTACCTACCTATATTATCTTGTTCACACAATGGAAAAAAACCGTTTGAACGCGCCGCGTAATTTCTCCTAAGCTGTTAGATAACTCTAATAATTAAAATTAAATATTTAAAGCTTAGACTAAGAAAATAACCTTTTATTATTTAGGGAATCGCAGGTTTTCATAACCTAACTAGGAGAGCAATGGTCACCCATATCACCTACCTAACCTACTTTTTATAGTCTTCCCTAAAACTGTATTTTAACATGTATACATTAAATACAATTCTTAGTTTGAGTATATAAATTATATATTATATTAAGTATATATCACAGGGATTTTAAAATAATAATATTTTTTGTAAAATTTATTAACGCAATATTTTAAAATGCCTGTCATATATACTTATTATTATTATTAATAATAAGTATCGATCACAGGCCATCTAAGAATTGTATTTAGTATCTACATGTTCGTGTATCTCGACCTAACCTACAGTTTCCTACGCAACAATGTTATAATCACATCATAGATACTTATATTAAATTGCGTAAGAGCGGAAGAAAAAGAAAATCGCATGATAATTAAAACATTACACTTTACACACGGTTCCAGACTTTACGCGCAGAAGAAACGCCAGTCTGAAACCGCTCTTTGTTCCCCCCTATCATATAGTTTCCTACGCAACGGAAAACACAGTGGGTTTCTTGTCAACCAATTGTATAATCATAACATTAACTTTATTAGATCTTTGTTGCCAGATTGCTGTCGCGCCCTGAGATGTAAACTTAATAAAACACTGCATTGCATTTGCGCGACACGTTCTCGTAACGGTTCCCACCAGCCAGGGTTCCAGGCTTAACGCGCAGGAAATACACCAGTTTGAAACCGCTCTTAGTTTCCGCCCTAACCTACAGTTTCCTACGCAACGGAAACCACAACGGGTTTCTTGTCAAACAATTTTATAATCACATCATAGATAGAGATACTTAGATTAAATTGCGTAAGAGCGGAAGAAAAAGAAAATCACATGATAAATAAAACGCTACACTTTTTTTTTTTTTTTTGAAATCATTAAATGACTCCTCCCGCTCTGGGTGGAGCAGGAGGGAGTGTCAGACTCTTACTGACTAAAACCCAGCCGTGTTCCTTCCTTAGCCCTTTATGTTGCAGGGCAGCTGTAAACCTTTCGGATGATCCCGCCACCATAACGTAATACTTTACACACGGTTTCAGACTTTACGCGCAGAAGAAACGCCAGTCTGAAACCGCTCTTTGTTCCCCCTATCATATAGTTTCCTACGCAACGGAAAACACAGTGGGTTTCTTGTCAACCAATTGTATAATCATAACATTAACTTTATTAGATCTTTGTTGCCAGATTGCTGTCGCGCCCTGAGATGTAAACTTAATAAAACACTGCATTGCATTTGCGCGACACGTTATCGTAACGGTTCCCACCAGCCAGGGTTCCAGGCTTAACGCGCAGGAAATACACCAGTTTGAAACCGCTCTTAGTTTCCGCCCTAACCTACAGTTTCCTACGCAACGGAAACCACAACGGGTTTCTTGTCAAACAATTTTATAATCACATCATAGATTAAATTACGTACGAGCCAAAAATTAAAAAAAAATCGCATGATAATTAAAAAATTCGCACACGGTTCCAGACTTTACGCGCAGATGAAACGCCAGTCTGAAACCGGTCTTAGTTTGCTCCCTATCATACAGTTTCCTATCCAATGGAAACCACAGTGGGTTTTTTGTCAAACAATTTTATAATCACATCATAGATACTTATATTAAATTGCGTATGAGCAGAAAAAAAAGAAAATCACATGATAAATAAGCATTGAACTTTTCACATGGTTCCAGACTACGCGCAGAAGAAGCGGCAGTCTGAAACCACTCTTAGTTTCCGACCTAACCTACAGTTTCCTACGCAACGGAAACCACAGTGGGGTTGTCAAACAATTCTATAATCACATCATGGATACATAAATTAACTTGCGTATGCCTTAAAAATATAAAACGAAATTTGATGAACAAAATGTTTGCGGTTTTACACGGTTCCAGACTTTACGCGCAAGAGAAATGCCAGTCTGAAACCGCTCCTAACTCTATTCTAGTTTCCTACGCAACGGCGCCATTTTCAAACCACAACTGGATTCTGCTTTAACACTTCCCTAATCCTAACAATCTTACATGTTATAATCAGAATAACTTCTTTAAATGATAATTAAAACGTCACATTAATGAAACAAACGACGCCGACGTGTAACCGTATTAATTTAATAAAATCTTTGTTATTTCAGCGTCAATTGAGCTAAGATAAGCTTTATCGTTTGTTCAACAGTTTCATTTGAAACTTCCTATACCTAATCACACCTGAGTCAATGTGCCATTTGTTCCTTTCCTTATAGTTAGATAGAGCGAATTCACTTTATTATGTACTTGTACACCATAAAAATTACAGATATAAATGTAGAAATTAAAACCTTCGTCCGCCTGAACTTATTATTTAATCCAATGATTAAATAATAAGTTTTAAATAATACCTCGACGCATTTTGACATAACGGGATTCCTCGCAACACCTTTCTAATCCTAACAATACGTACAAATGCTTTGTTACAAGTACTTGAAATAAAATCTGGTACGATTCCAGCTACTGTACCGCGTAAAGCTACCATCAAAAGCGATATCCTATTGACTAAGAGAACACAAATTCTTCTCTCCTCCATTCTACTGTTTCTTTTTGTCTATTTTCAGATGTTTTGGAGTTATATCTTTATACGGCTTCCACTTTTTTATATTTGTTTTGTAGTCTCGATGAGGCTAACTAGCTTAACTGTAGCCAATTATTTGTTCAAAATGATCAAAATGTACTAATATAATGGTGCGTATGATACAGGCACCATGGCTGCCTAGTTTGGGACCAACGATACCTCCATACTGTAATTTTGAATGTTGAAATAAACGATTTTTACATACTTTTAAATATTTCAGTATCTTTGTTACTAAAAGCACTTTATAGGCATTGTTTCTTCCCCTTTTGGGATCATAAGGGTCTTTCCAAAACACTTTTCTAATCCTGACAATACCTTCGTCACAGGCTACTGAGAAGTTATCTACTTCAGTTAAATCTAAACGATGCTAGCTGTTCCTCCTTCCTCCAACCAGAACATTTATTAAAGATTTTATTCTCTCTATTCACATATTCTATTTTTTCTCCCTATTCCACTAATATAATACTCAATTGAGAGAGAGAACATTACTAGGTGTCTCTCAAATCAATTTTACTTCTATTAACCAATCTCTGTAATGAGATATACTTAGATACCTATATTAATTACTTTTTGCCTGTTCTACAATTTTGCAATTAGCCTATTCTGCTTACAAAGTTTCAGTATCCTTTCGAAAGCATTCTGTACCATTTCTTTCCCATTTTGGGATATTAGTTTCTAAAACACTTCCTCTAAGCCTAAATCGATGCGTTAGTCTGAGAGTCAGTCACAGGACGTTCCGCATACCAGTACTGACCTACAGGGAACGCATTTTTTCAACTGCCATAGTTGCGTAATCACAATATGTAATACCTAAGTAAGTATCTATTATGGATTACTTATCTCCTATCTACTATCTTTGAAATTATTTCGCCTTTCTTCTAAAATTGCGGAACCGACGCGATTTTAGAATAGCACCGAGACCGAGAGTTTCGAATTATTTTTTAATTCCCTTTCTCCGCAAAATACTGCACTCCGTATTGAACACCTAAACCTAACAATAGCTTTGTCACAGAAAGGCGAGTATCGACTTAAAATAAATTCTGGTTCGGATCCCAGCTGTTTTACCGACCTACGTCAACATTAATTCAATAGACCCCTACAGCTGCGCGGATGAGCCCCGCCCTGCGCAAGATGACGTCACCCTTTTGGTTAAAAATTTATTAACACATTAATATGTTGCTATAGTTCATTTTAATACACAGAATATGATAATTACTAATACGCACAACAACAAATATACACAGCTGTTCCTCAAGGGAAACAGAAATTAACAACGATTTTTTTTAAACGTAGATTTTTTATATATATCCCTTATTTTGATAAGTATAATGAGTTTAATATTATTAAAAAGGTAAAGACTGATGTGTCGGGCTAGTTTCATTTCGCCCCCGACAAAATATGACATCCTAAAAAATATTATTTCTTAACTTTTAGCTCGTAGCAATTTAATTTGCGGTCTGACCCGTAAAATAATGTAGGTGCCTACCTAATTGAACACGTGTTAACAGAGTTTATTGTAACTTTGGCTTAATCTTAATTTATTTGCACCGAATACCTACCTATTTCCGTTTATCTGCCTTCATTGTTCCTACATATATAATATTTTTCGTTTTATAAAGTCTCATGTTGAGATAACTCCTTCCGTCAATTTAATTCCGCATTTCGTTACATACCTAAACGATGTTTTTAAATTAATATTCTTGAAGTTCAGGGGGATGACAGAAAAATGTCAGCAATAATCAAGCAAGGATATTTTACGCGCAATTTCCAACAAAAACTGAAACCGCCTATTAAATAAGTACCTAATTATTATAATATTTAAACCGAATTATCCGAAATATGTAGGTAAGTATATAACTAGGTATTTCATTAAGTAACATGGAAAATTCCATTATTAACTCATATGCTAAAACAAATATCAGCTGGCCTAAAGCCGATAAGCGATTAAATAACATTCACAATAAACAAACGAAATGAAGGTCAAATAAGACGCCATTTTGGACACCTTTGTCGGCAAATATAAAACACCGGGTTTAGCTGATCCTACATCGAAATATCCGAAAAAACACTCATATTAATCATCTAACACGTAAAATATAACTTTAAAACGACACATCAGAAAATATTCAAACCAAATCAAAAAGAAATATTAAACACAACCACATCATGGCGTTCTGTGACGCAATTTCATAGAAAACCAATTCCTGCCAATAGTATGCAAAACTTTACCTAATAAAAACAAAAATATAATAAAATAATACCTTACCTTACATCTTATCCTTAAAAAAACGTCTTCCCCTGCTTTATACAATCGAAAATAAGAGGAACTACGCAGTACTCGTCAACCGGGCGACGACTCCGCCATTTTATGCGCTAACGGGACTTGCCACCTCTTTAGCTATACTCCGTACTTTAATATACATTTTTAAAAACTATTTTGTTACTCGGTATATGCCTACATTTTAAAGGGCCTGACTGACTGGTCCTACCACTACTCAATCCTAAAATACATGGTTTAAACCGAACCTCACCACTAGACTTGGAAAAGGTATCTCAAAGAAACCCCCCCGCGTTTGAGTTTATATAGCCATTGCGTCAGATGCAGTCCCCTCAGCCCACTTTACTATGCCGCCAAGTTTGAAAGGCTCGATAGCACCACGCTGGTTCGGACAAACATACAAACACTCTGAATAGCCGGGTAACCGTTCTAGAATGTTCTTTGCCGCATAGTAAGAGATGGCATGACAAGAAAGAACGAGATGACGATATGTATTGATTTTATTTTCCAGAACAAATGTCCGCAGAGCCACCGAGGATGAAAGAGAAAAAAGATAGATATTACGAGATGGCAATATACTTAGGAATGTTCTAGAATCAATAAACCCAGCCGGTGCTGCCAGGGTTCGTACTTAACTTCCCCCAGTGGAAAATTTTCCGATGACCACGCCTAATGTCTGCTTATATTTTTATCGTAAACTTAATTCACAATTTGACAATACCAGCACTCTAATTGCGTAACACGCGTTAAATCACAATCTGAATTCACATTTTGAAAGATTTTGCTAATCCATTGCTTCATAAATGTATGTTGGAAAATTTGTCTGCTCAAAGTAAATAACGCAATGAATGTTGTTGAAATATCAAAATGAAACCTACTGATAGTGTATTACGTAATTACTCCGCAGTTTAAGTTTAATATTAATTTCGATCACCTTAGAATACAAAATATCAAATCAGATAAAGGAAGATCGGAAAACATGCCTTTATTCATGCCTTCAACATGAAGCCAAATTACCGTAGGCCTAAAAACAGATACAAAGAGCTCAGGTAAGAGCACATTGTAATAAAAAAAACACCACATGGGATACGATTTGATAATTTGCCAACGTAATTTCAACGTTGTACCTTTTAGCATTCAGTAGGATTCTGTCGCTGCAGAGAAATCCTCAACACGCTCAACACTAGTCTTTATGAAATTCTCATATTATTCATATGTAGGTATACCTTTCCTATTTCTTGTATTAACATACAACATGATTAAAAATGCATAAGACTTTTTTCACTATTACGAAATATTGTGTAATATTAGCAAAACAAAAATAGTTAAATATGAATTATTAAAATACCTACATATTATTAGACAATATATGTAGCAGCTGGATTCTCGATTTGTGCCCAGTTGATGGCAATAAGTTTGCCCCCAATTTCATGGCGCTTAAACATAACTGGCGAGATGTGCGTGTACTCTGCCTAACCCTTCAGAGATTAAAGGCGTGATGTTACGTTTTGTTGTCATTATTACGTACTAGCTGCGCCCCGCGATTTCACCCGCATACGTTTCTATCCCGTGGGAAAGTCGGGATAAAGTATCCTATGTGTTAATCCTGGTTATAAACTACCCGTGTGCCAAATTTTATCCAAATCCGTTTAGTAGTTTAAAACTACTTACTAGTTTTTGCGTGAAAGAGTAACAAACATCCATCCATTCATCCATTTATACAAACTTTCACGTTTATTATATTAGTAGGATAGTTTGCCTTAATATTCACTATTTACCAAATTTTTTCAGTTTTTTCACTCACTCCAGCAATTATTGGACATACATTTAATGCTAATAAGCAATTAAACACTATTTAACCATAAAATACAATAGTATAAAACACGACGAATTCAAGTCCAAGTTAACATCTAACATGAATTTACCACAGTTTACCACGTTAACAGGGAATTTTTAAGAGCTGGTATTACTATTTATTGCTTACTCACTCTTAATGACATCGTTCTGTCCCCCTCTCGAACGCTGATTGGTCAACAGAAATAAAACTTCGAGATAATTCTTTCATGGAACGAATCTGATTGGAGCATCGAGCAGATTCTAGATTGTTCTTGAACGCTATTGGCTCCATATATAAAGGGGCGACGAGCGCGGCAATGCATTCAGTATTTGAAAACACAAGCAAGCGAAGTGAACTCCAAGAGCGGTAATACTACCGAACAAAGTTTACGCAGTGAAGTGAAAAAAGTATCCAGAAGTGAATTATCATCGAATTTACTATTTAAGTGTTATAAGAAGAAGATTATACAAGTGAAAATGCCAGCCATCGGAATTGATCTTGGTACTACCTACTCGTGCGTCGGAGTGTGGCAGCACGGAAATGTTGAGATCATCGCCAACGACCAGGGCAACCGCACCACTCCATCATATGTCGCGTTCACAGACTCGGAGCGGCTCATCGGCGATGCTGCCAAGAATCAGGTCGCCCTCAACCCCAACAACACAGTATTTGATGCCAAGCGACTCATCGGCCGCAAGTTCGATGATCCGAAGATTAAACAGGACATGCAGCATTGGCCCTTCAAAGTTGTCAATGACTGCGGCAAGCCTAAGATACAAGTCGATTTCAAGGGAGAAAAGAAAACGTTTGCACCGGAAGAGATCAGCAGCATGGTGCTGACGAAAATGAAGGAGACCGCTGAAGCATACCTTGGCACCACAGTGCGCGACGCAGTCGTCACAGTCCCAGCTTACTTCAACGACTCACAGCGACAGGCCACCAAGGACGCCGGAGCCATCGCCGGACTGAACGTGCTGAGGATCATCAACGAGCCAACAGCAGCCGCCCTCGCCTACGGACTCGATAAGAACCTTAAAGGCGAACGCAATGTTCTCATCTTCGACTTGGGTGGTGGTACGTTTGACGTATCCATCCTGACCATTGACGAAGGCTCTCTATTTGAAGTAAGGGCGACTGCCGGCGACACACACCTGGGAGGTGAGGACTTCGACAACAGGCTCGTCAACTTCCTCGCCGACGAGTTCAAGCGCAGGTACAAGAAGGATATGCGAAACAACTCGCGTGCCCTACGCAGACTGCGCACAGCAGCTGAGCGGGCTAAGCGCACATTATCATCAAGCACAGAAGCAACCATCGAGATCGACGCGCTGTACGAAGGCATGGACTTCTATACACGAATCTCTCGTGCACGTTTCGAAGAGCTGAACGCAGACCTGTTCCGCGGCACTTTGGATCCAGTTGAAAAGGCTCTTAAAGATGCTAAACTAGACAAGAGCTCCATCCATGACGTTGTACTGGTCGGTGGCTCCACTCGCATCCCTAAGATCCAGAGTATGCTGCAGAACTTCTTCTGTGGCAAGCAATTGAACCTGTCTATCAACCCGGACGAGGCAGTTGCCTACGGTGCGGCAGTGCAAGCAGCTATACTGAGCGGTGAGCAGCACTCCAAGATCCAAGACGTGCTGTTGGTGGACGTGGCTCCTCTGTCACTCGGCATTGAAACAGCTGGCGGCGTCATGACCAAGATCGTCGAGCGCAACGCTAGGATCCCTTGCAAGCAGTCGCAGACGTTCACCACCTATGCGGACAACCAACCGGCTGTCACCATCCAAGTGTACGAGGGTGAGCGAGCTATGACGAAGGATAACAACCTACTCGGCCGCTTCGACCTGACTGGTATTCCACCTGCGCCTCGCGGAGTGCCAAAAATTGACGTAACCTTCGACTTAGACGCGAACGGCATCCTCAACGTATCCGCAAAAGAAAACAGCACCGGCCGCAGCAAGAACATTGTCATCAAGAACGACAAGGGCCGCCTCTCACAGGCCGAGATCGATCGCATGTTATCGGAAGCCGAGCGTTACAAAGAAGAGGACGAACGCCAACGTGAAAGGGTGACAGTTCGCAACCAGTTCGAGTCATACATCTTCAGCGTGAAACAAGCGCTGGATGAAGCTGGTGACAAGTTGAGCGAACAAGACAAGCAGGAAGCACGAAGCCAGTGCGATGAAGCGCTGAAATGGCTTGATAACAACACGCTCGCTGAGAAGGACGAGTATGAGCAGAGATTGAAGGACCTACAACGTGCTTGCTCGCCCATCATGAGCAAGATGCACGGAGCCGGCGCTGCTGATGCGGGTGCAGGACAACAGAACAGACAGCAAGCAAACAAAGGACCCACCGTTGAAGAGGTCGACTAAGTGCCCATTTTAGTGAAAATATCCTCAGAAACTAAGTTCTTAGTGTTCCTAGAAACTCAGTGAAAATAGACCTGATCTCTAGTCCCTCCAGACTTGCATTTCCATATTGTGTAAGCATTGTGAATATGACCTAGATTTTAAGTTAAATTATTGTAATTTTAAGTTATGTTAAAAAGATCATGTGCTGCTAAATAAATAAAAATATTTTTTTAATGAAAACATGTATTTTTCTTCTTATTTTCCTTTTATACAACAATCTCTTTTGACCAAAACAACTCTCTGTAATATTAATAGGTACAATCACACTATTTTATCCTCATAATAACCATCCCTAGGTAAATCAGAAATCAGCACAAACACATAATGTACTTAGATAGAATCTTTTTTCTTTGTATGCATGTAGGTACTGTACACCATATAAATATAAACTATTTTACACACATAACAAGTTCAGAAGTATTTATTACACACCTATAGCTCTTATTTCTTATGGACTCTAACTATCTGTAAACAATAACTAATTACCAGTCACTTCACTTTATATTAGACTAGGTTCTGCCCGCGGCTTCGCCCGCGTATAGATGTCGGAAATTATCCCACGGGAACGTGCTAGCAGGATAAAATGTATGTGCTTCCCCAGGATGCCATCTATCTCTATGCCTCTATGAAGTTCAGTGGTTTAGGCGTGAAAATGTAACATACAGTTTTAAGTTCAAATCCTCCCCTTAAAAACTGAATTACCATAACTGTATCCCCGCTTTTCCCCACAGGGGTGGAATGAAAAAAATCGTTTGGGATGTATTCATAGCTTGACTCAAAGATTATTTATACTAATTTTCGAGTTAATCAAGCCATGCAGTAAAATGTGTAAGTGCGTCTCTAAGACAATTAAAAGTGCCAGGCACTTTTAAATTGTCGAAGAGACAGTCAGTTATTCAGAAAGTTGAAGCTAGTTGTCCATTCCAAAACATAGATCTCTATGGAGAAAAACGGGCATGAAACTCCAAGTTTCCAGTTATTACAATAGCTTCAACTTTAGGAAGAAACTTGGTCTTGCATTATTTTAACCATTTCTTATAATTTATTAGTGAGTTGCCTCATAAACCTTATGATGACTTTGAGTTAAACAAACAAGCACCAGGCTAGCTCTTATTCAATAGTTTACTGCGTCAACATTCCTTAGACGTAGACCGATTACCTGCAACGTACGGACGCCAGCAGGTCAACCTACCCGAAACTGTCAGATTTTCCCAATCAACATTGAACCTAATAGTATAGCAATAAAGTCGAAAATCTATTAAAGAAATCTGACAGATTGTAGTAGCTTGATGTGCTGGCGTCTGTACATTAATAACTCTGAGCACCACATTATAATATCGATGATTTAAAAAATATTAAGTTTCATTGCCCTGTTTTGTAAAATTTGGAGCGTTCTCGCTCCAAATTACGCCCACGCCCACGAAATCAGGTTTCCGTACCAACAAAACTACATAGTAACCGTACTCTGCGAAAATGTCAACTACAGATAAAAAGTTACAGCTATGTCACAAGACAGACGCACGTACGGACAGACAGAGGTAATAGGGTAATAAAGTCCCGTTTTCAACCTTTGAATACATACAAAATCCTAAAGACTAAATTAATAATTCGGTGAGCTATGATCACCGAATAATTCAGTCACCGACGACGGGTGTCTTTGTTTAGGTTTTGTTCGTCTTAAAAGTGACGTAGCATCATAGACGCGGCGTAGCAGCGTAGACGCGACGTTAACCCGCGTAATAGCGTAGACACGACGATAGTCCGCGTAGCGGCTTACGCGCGGCGTAGGCCTGCGTAGCCGCGAAGACGCGGTGTTGGCCCGCGTAGCAGCGTAGCCGCGGCGTAGCAGCGTAGGCCTGCGTAGCCGCGAAGACGCGGTTTAGGCCCGCGTAGCAGCGTAGACGCAGCGTAGCAGCATAGACGCGGCGTAGGCCTGTGTAGCAACATAAAGGCGTAGAGGCGTAGGTAAAGTACCCGTAAACTTTGAAAAGAATCAGTGTATAGTTCGTTTGATAATGAAAAGGTTCTTTAAATTCCTGAACACTAAAATAAAAGCTTGTAAAAAGGGTTGCTGTATTTTAATACTACACCGTCCGTCCGTCTATACAGGATAGCATGGATTCAGTAGATGATTCAGGAATCGTAATTTTTCGTCGGTTTTTTATAAAAAATAGCGGTTTCCATAAAAAATGCAATACTTACGTGGTCAAAATGTTGGCAGTTGTGTGGAGTGACCATTTTTGTTTTATAACCGACCGAATTTTTACCGAAAACCGACTGAATCCATGGTAACAGGTCAATGTCCTTGCCACCTTGTGTAGTATACTGGATTTTCGTGAATTTTATTGTTTCTTAGAGCAGCAGTGGCCTAGTGGTAACGGAACCGGGCAGGCTGTAGAATTTAGTACTTGCTCCTAGTATTTATTTACTCCTAACTTATTTACATACTTCTGGGTTGGTTGAAATTTGGTTGTTTTGGTATTATATCAGAATGGTAATGATTTGAGAGTTGGGTTACGATCACTGGTTTAATACGAAATAAGTTACTTACGGTTTTATAAGTTAATAGCTTTTGCCTGCGGCTTCGCCCGCGTGGATGTCGGAAAATGTTCCACGGGAACTTCAACGTGAAATTCAAAGGCATGATTTTTCCGACATGTTCAACAATTATAGTCATATTTCAGCCAATTTATACAAAATTTTAAAGAATTATGTACCTACGGTATATCAGATATAGATGGTAAGGAGGAGGTATAACGGATACAGTATGAGGAAGGTCCTCATGAAGCAATGCGTCCATTGGTGAAAACCGAATAAAAATCCGTTCGGTAGTTTTTGAGTATATCGCGTTCAGACAGACAGATAGACGCGGCGGGGGCGCTTTGTTTTATAAGATTTAGAGATAGTGATATTGAATTCTAAAATTATAAATTAGCACGTAAAGATGATTTAATTTAAGTTATGCGGCTGTTAGTCGAATACGTACTAACTGGTAATAATTACAATACATGTATTTAGGAAAATGCACGCAGGCAAAAGTACTGAGCTATTTGGTTGCAAATATTGAACCGAACACAGACGCTTTACTTTGTGTAGTTTATTTCATCACCACTGAAAACATCCTGAGGAAACCGGCATTTCTTAGAACTAATAATTTAGTGACATAACATGTCACATCGACCAATCCGCACTGGGCCCGCCTTGTGGATATGATATATGTATATGATATTCCCGCTCTAACAGAGCGGACCTAGAGAGTGTCCCAGCACTGGGAACAAAAGTTACTTCTAACAATAGGTTATGCTACACTGCTACTTATGACATGACAGCAAGGAATTATTGATAAAAAATACAAACCCGTGATGAATTTTATTTGCAAACATTCTCGGTTAGAATTGATATACCTTCATCAGCAGTTTGCCTTGCCTTTAACTGGGAAAAGAAGTGACCAAATTGCAAATAGTGCTAAAATATAATCGACTTTTTTTTCGTTTGTGAATATCTTACTAAATTGAGAATCACTTGTCTCATCACTACGAAAACCATGACAGCAATTTGACATGAACACTTGACAGTTGACATTTGACGCACAGTCGAGTCGACTTTTCGATTCACATTCTTGCAGCTTTAATTTATTTTATCGCGATAAACGGAGGAAGTGTAATGAGTGTTTGGTGCTCGTGGTCGTGGTATTGTTACGTGTGTGCTCATAAAAAATTAAATGCTGATTTATAATTAAATCGTTAGGTGTAAACTTCGGATATGGCGCCGAATTTTAGTAAAATTACTTCACGGACTGATGTGAAAATTGCGTTAGCAGCCTCTGCAGCGCTAAGTGCCTGGTTAATCAGGAATTCGCTGAAGTCAAGGTTAGTTAGATAGTACCTATTAAAAGTTTTAATGGTCAATATTTATGACAGAGATACACAGTAATACTGATACAGTCAATTAAAAACTACTAAGAAATTCTACTTTTAAAAGTTCACCCGAGTTCGCTCAATCTGATTGTATCAATAACACTAAGTACTCATAAATATAAATTGCTATTTCTCATTTCTTTTATTCAATAAATAAAAAAATACTTAAAACTTATCTGAAAGATGACTAAACTTTTCTATAAATGAGTATTCTCATCCATCTCGAAAGTGGAGTGAAAAAATTTCAAAATGATGTTGTCTAAATGTTTCTCAACAAGCTTTAACAAACCAATAAAAAATCAAAAAAGTACTTTATGTTACTTTAAAATATTTGTTGCTGAAACTTGTTCTTATAGAACTGTTTTTTATATCTGCAAAAATTATTTTTCTAAAATGTAACTTATAAAATTAAAAATGTTATTAGTAATAATAAATACCCATTTTTTAAAACAATGAATGTTTAGATTGTAATTAAGTTTCCCATTGTTTAATTAGTTCCAATATTTTAACTCATTTCAGCAAACACAAAAATGTCAAATCAGGCAAATTATCACCTGAGGAACAGATACAATACATGATAAAAGAGAAGAACAAAAAAAGTCCGAAGGCACAAGTTGATGCACGGTTCATAGCAGAACTGAAGGCACTATGGAAGATCATGATGCCTTCGTGGTGGTCGAAGGAGAGCGGCTTCATGGCACTCATCGCCTTCTCCTTGATCTCACGGTCCATGTGCGATCTGTGGCTTATTCAACACACTACGCTAATAGAAGGGTAAGCTTCGTATCATTTATTTTGTTTTGATTGCATATTGTAATGTTATCTGTGACCATTGTTATGGGTAGTCAGACACCAGGAAGTCTGTCAACCAGTTGTACCAAGGGGTATCATGTAACTGGATAGTGGAGGTCAGATTGGCAGTCCCTTATTGTAAAATACTGGTATTCTCTTCACTTAGGAAAGGTTAGGTAGATGGATTGAATGTGATATTATCTACAAAAAAATATGAAAAAGAAATTAAAAAACGTAACCCTGTGTATGCCGGGAACTTAGGATCCACTCAAGAAACAATGGCTTCTTAATTGTGTCTGTAATTATGCATTCAACCGGTTAAAATTAATTTTATAGTAGAGGCACTATAATAAAGCATAAAAATACACCATGAACAAACCGTTACTGTTACTTATTGTTGAGCTCCTCAAGTTCTAAGTTGAGCTACACAGTTACTGACAAATGCGCATTGACTGGACTGGTCCACTCAAATATGTGTGGTTCTTTCCTCAAAAGACCATGTCAGGTACTAATCTACATCGTCCTCACATGATGACCTAGATTATGTCTGGACCTCCCAATATACACTTTAGTTTATGGTCTGGACTTTAAAAGAGATTGTGACCCTTGAGTTTGTTTCGCCATTTCTTCTCAAGGGTAGTCAGATAGGAAATATCAACTCCATCTAGCAATTTTTCTTTTAATAATTGTGATATGTAAAAGTGATTCTGATATCCTATTTACAGAATACACCATTTCGTTTCATTTCAAACATTTTCCAATATGCTCTAAAATATACCTTACTTTACTTTGCATACTCATGTGACTAATAAAGTAAGTACTTAAATACCTAAATACTATTATTTAACAACTACAAAAACTACATATTCAAAAGAGCATTACTAACTAAATTTGCAATGAATAAAAGTTTGCTTGTAAAATTCCACAGCCATATGCACTGTGGGGACTATGGTATGCCAGTATTTTCATTTATTGTTGTATTGTTGTCTCTGAATTGTATAAATATTATGTTTACACAGATGCAATGTCAACATTCTCTTAAACTTTTCAAGTATAATGAATGATGTGAGTAACAATGTTACTTATCCCTCTTATAATAGCTAATATACAGATTTAATTAATACTGTTTATTTGACTGGATACAAAATTAATAAACATGTAGTCATAATTCCAAGTATTCTAAATTTATAGCCTTTTTCAGAGTGATAGTTGTATTACATTTTTTTTAATAACAGCGGGGTAATTGCGTAACACACTAACAGTAAAAAAAAGAAAGCCATTCCTTTCATTTTGACATTTCAACAAAATTCATTGCAGACAAATTTTTCGATTGCCCTGATTCCCTTGTTCACAAACGAAACTAAATTTAAGTTCTGTGCATCTTTTTCTTTCTATTTCATTAAGAAAAGGACAGAAGATAAAATATTAGTTTAGTCCTGTCAAATTAAGATACTCCTTAGACAGATTAAACGTGATTAAAAACATGGCTACTAAAAATACGTCCATTTACGTCAGACGCTGACTAGTTTGACAGGACTAAACTAATATTTATCTTCTGTCCTTTTCTAAATTAAATAAAAAGAAAAAGATGCATTGAACTTAAATTTAGTTTCGTTTGTGAACAAGGGAATCGGCGCCAATATCCTTCAAAATGATTCAGATTCTGCACCCTAATTGCGTAACATATAATCAATCGGAATCGGTTTCATTTTGACAGTTCAACAACATTCATTGCGTTATTTACGTGTTGAGCAGACAAATTCGAACTTATGTAGCAATGGATTAGCAATTTGCTTCAAAAAGATTCAGATTACGATTGATTGTGTGTTACGCAATTAGGGTGCTGATTGATAGTGTGTTATGCAATTAGGTTGCAGTTCTGTGTCGCTGTTTGCCCTCCAAGTCTAACTCAACATCATATAAATATGATGTATGTACTTTTTCTTTTTTACAAAAACTAAACTATCAATAATGTAAAATAACACGCCTTTCAAAATATTACCGGACAAATCTATTAAACCGAACTACTCATTCTTTAAGAAAGAAATCATAGCAAAGTTGTTTTAAAAGAACCATTCAACATTCAACTTTACTTGTCATCTCAGCCATAGATAAATTATATTTGTTTTTTTTTTTAAACAATAGGAATACACTAAACATGATAGTTTTTTAATGTATGTAATGCTTTACATACTTTAGAAACTGTAATGATTAATGTATTCGTTCAACTTGAAGAATGTGTTAAAAGAATGGTTGGACATGGTTTGTCATCAAGAAATATTTTACGACTAGCTTTTGCCCGAGGCTTCGCTTCGTGGAGGTCAGAAATAATCCCACGGGAACATACTACCGGGATAAAAAGTATCCTTACCCAGGTCATTGTCTACCTGTGTGCCAAAATTATTGAAATGAAATGAAATGGTATAAAACGGACAGAGTTACTTTCACATTTATAATATTAGTGTGAAAGTAAAGATGTTGTATAACGGATCACGGCACGGTTGGAGCAGTGGTTAAGCGATTGACTGCTGCGCTGCGTGTCGCGGGTTCGATTCCCGCACGGAACAAATATTTGTATGATCTAAAAGAAGTTGTTCCGGGTCTGGCTGTTTGTGTATCTGCACCCACGATACAGGAAAAAATCCTAGAGTGGGGCAACGTTTTTTTTTTTAAAACAAAACAAAAAGAAAATCTAGTCACATAAATATTATCTACTTACTATAATAATATAAAAGTCGAGTCTATTGAAAAATAAACATTTAGTTTGGCTGTTTGTTATTTGTATGGATAAACTATTGACTTGACTTTAAAGAAGCTGAGAGGAATCTAACTTTATTATCTTACTAGCTTCTGCCCGCGGCTTCGCCCGCGTGGATGTCGGAAATTATCCCACGGGAACGTGCTAACAGGATAAAATGTATGTGCTTCCCCAGAATGCCATCTATCTCGCGGGCCCTTTGTGGCAAATATAATAACAATAGAAAACCAATTGTGTCTCATTAGTGGTGATTAAGAGGGTATACCTATGATATCTTTACCTAAGTACCTACCTAATTAAAAAAAAAAAACTCAATAACAGAAAATTTAATACCTACCTAAATAAACCTATTTCTGATGATAACTAATCTAAACTCAATAAATAAGCAAAATCCCTAAAAACTAATATCTATACGAATGACTAATCCTACCTAACAGTATTATAAAATAACCTACGGTCACTACGTACACTATCAAATATGCTACCTATACTTTAATAATTAAAATCTATACCTACGACTTATAAAAATAAACCTAAATAATAATAATATCCCTGGACATTTCACACAGCGCCATCTAGTCCCAAGCTAAGCAACTAAATGACTATAAAAACTAAAAGGATCTAAACTCAATAAATAAGCAAAATCCCTAAAAACTAATATCTATACGAATGACTAATCCTACCTAAAAGTATTATAAAATAACCTACGGTCACTACGTACTATCAAATATGCTACCTATACTTTAAAATTAAAATCTATACCTACGACTTATATGAAAATAAACCTAAATAACTCTAAAAACTAAAAGGAATAAAAATGAACTTCACTGCGGGTGACGTAACCTACGACAAACTTATTATTTGCGGTTGACACAGTAATGGGTCTAGGGATCGAACCGCAAAATTAAGTTTGTTTTTTATTGTATATACTTTTCCGGGATAAAAAGTACCCAGTGTGGTGCCCAGGATATTAAAGAATAATTATACCAAATTTCATCGTAATCGAACCGGTAGTTTTTGCGTGATGCCTGAACAAACAGACAGACAGACAAAAATTTTTTTAATCACATTTTTGGGTTCGGTGTCGGTCTAGTAACACCCCCTGCCATTTTCACTTCTACAGATTTATTATAAGTATAGATAAACGGCCAACGGGCAGAGCTAAAGCACATAGCAGAACTACGAAAGTACATGACATTAAGTGAATTTGAAAGTCTGGAGGAAGTCACATACTAAAATGTTATATAAATATTGTGGCCTTTGCAAATGGATTTCCTGTATCTACTCTATACATGAATGCATGTGAAATAATGTCTTTCCTGTAAATATTTAGTTAAAGATGTTTGATTCTCTAGAAAACATGTTCATGTACTATTGTTTTCTTTTATTAAAAAAATGAAATATTCACATATTTACAAGGTGTTAATGAAAAGGGGTCTTTGAACTAAACGTTTACTATGGGATCAATTCTGGAATAGCGAAAAAAAAGTACATAAGTACAATTAGTTACATGAGAGCCTTGTACTATTATGTATTCTGTGCATGATCATAAACTGCCGCTTTTAATTTGCTATTTCAGTAGCTTTTTTATGTTTTTCTCATAGTAAAAGGTGTTCATAATGATGAACTCTAATGTCCCCGAATATTAATACCGCTTGTCACCTGCACACGTGAGGCCCTAATGGCTGCGTCGCCGCGTCGGGGAATGCTATCCGCGTTGCTGAATTTTGATCCACATAAATTTAAGAAAAAAAAGACTATATTTTTGCTATCGACACGCTAAGAAGAAGAATATGGCGTTTCGGATTTTGAGATAATTCCAGAACACCCAACCACATGTCACAACACATTTGAGATTAATTAAATTGTACAAAGTATTAGTATAGACGTCTATCGAATAATTATCACGATCGGTATTGTATGCAAAGCAATCGATTTTATTACAGCTTGGCCGATGACATTCGATTCGATTTTTAAACGAATTTGAAAATCAAATTTTGTAATTATTTACCTAGTAGTTTTCACGTAGAAACTTGAAAGAGCTGTGAAAAATATAATGTTTTATCTGCATCATGCATTTATGTGAATTATGTATCTGGCCTTCAAGTTTTTCTACAGACTATAACAGTATGGAATTCTAGAATTAATACCTACTCAGAGTCACCTAACAAAAGTACCTAATGTTGCAAATATTCAGCTGATAATGAATAAGCTGTATATTTCACTTGTTAAGATAAGTTCGGAAATTCTCACATTCATGAAATTCTGTAGTTTCTCGTATTTTTTCGTACATAAAGTCCTATACAATTTATTTATCTGGTCCTTTTAACGGTTGCTTGTGCAAGACAAAATACTGCCATTGAAACTAGCAAAAAACATATCTATTTGAAAAATATTAATCAAAATATAGGTAGGGCGAACTTAGACCTTTATTTCTGCTTCTTCCAAAAGAGATACAGCGTAATCATCGCGAATTCGCGACGCGCATCTCGAAAGTTACATCTAACATTTTTCAATTTGATTGGGCACTTTGTATCGTACGATACTACTAACATTACGTCATAGCATCTTGTCGTATTTATATGGAACCGGATTCTAATGTTCCTATTTGAATCGAAATATCCGGGTTCGAACGGAAAATAATTATTAAATTATTTATATGAGAATAATATGTGATCTGAGAAAGTTGGGAATCTGAAATAGTTACCATAAAAAGCTGGAATTATAGGATTTTCCGAAAAACATTCTGTTTTAAGGTTGAAATGGCTTAAAACCCAACATCCTAAATAAATTACACCAAATGCCAGAAAATCTGGATGGCGGCATAACTAAACTTTTCAACTAGAGGTAGGCCACGCGGCCCTGCCCTCTTAACCCTCTGCGTCTCTAGTCTCTGCCTTGTTGTACAGTCACGAGCAAAAGTATGTATACACTAGGCTTTATTCAAAAAGCGATTTACTACTTAATTTTTTAATAAAATTTTACGTAGTTACGAACATAGCATTTTCGAACCCATAGGTTTATGTAATGTGTCGTATTTCAACGTTGCATTTGTTATTTCACGAAAAAATCGCAATTGAAAGTTGCCAAGTGTTGCCATATTGGTGCTCGTGCTTGTACAGACGCCAGCAGGTCAAGCTACCCGAAAATGTCAAATTTTCCCAATCAACCTTGAACCTTAATACTTTAGCGATAAAGTTGAAAATCTATTACAGAAATTTGACAGATTGTAGTAGCTTGATGTGCTGGCGTTTGTACATCCTGTTACCTTGTGGACTAATATTAATACCAGCCTATTAGCCACTGCAGGGCAAAGGCCTCTTCTCATACAGAAAAGGCATTGATGATTACCGCGCTTACTCAAGTTGGATTGCCGATTTTAGACATATATTATTATGAGTGCAGTTTCCTCACGATCACCACCGTCTTGACCACCTTGTTCTTGTCTTATGCCTTATCACCTTGTTTTTCATTGATCACCTTGTGGACTGGCTATTACTTAGGTATGAATAAAAAACTTGAGAGGTGTCAAGGGACACCCGGATGGAACGAAGTATAACTGGCTTGCTTTCTATAAGAGAGAGAGAGACAGACAGAGAAACACGCGCACGCCGCACGGCTTACAATTATAGCAAAAAGTGTCGTTCCAACTTTTGGCCTTAATTTTTTCCGTCTAACCCCCTTTCGCAACGCGCGATAAGGAACTTCGTTCCAAAAGAAATCATCTATTTCTTAAACAGATAATATAATGAAACAGGTTCTCAAAAATCAGTGGATTACGAACAAACGAACTCCCATAAGTGCAATATTCCGCTGAATACCAATCAAGGAGAAATTAGGAAAATTAGTTAGCTTTTGATAAATGATAGAAGAGGGAGAGCAGTGATAACAGCCGCGACTTACGAGTTGTAGGTCGTAGGTTCGAACCCAGACAGGCGCTTTACTTTGTGTAAATTATTTATCACCACTGCTCTCAAAACAGTAAAGGAAACACACAGTGAGGAAACCGGCATGTCCTAGAACCAAAAATTCGAAGACATGTGACATCTACGAACCCGCACTGCGCCCGCGTGGTGGATTACGGCCCACGCCCACTCCCTCTCACAGAGAGGAGGCCTGTGTCCCAGCAGTGGAAACATTATAGGCCTGATTATGTTATGTAAATGATAGAAAACGATATTTCACTTACTTTCAAAACAAACAAGCTACCGTCACATTGACTGATGAATTACTCAACTAAGTCAACAACGTAACAAATAAATGTTTAGGATTTCGGTATTATCTGTGAACCTTCCAAGGTTTAATCTCATCAAAGCTGATCGAAGTTACATCTTTTAATGTTAGTAGGTGAGTAGTTAAACAACATGTTATGTAAAAAACATGTTTTGAATTTAGGTTGACTAACGAACAATTATGTAAGATGAAGGCATAATAATATGTATGGTACGTTGTAAAAAATAAGATAATAATAGATGCTTGCGTGAATAGTCAGCTTTTAAGTAGGTATGTCCATATAGAATATCAGTTGGTCTAGAAATTTCTATTGGAATACCTTTGCTTGTTTGCCCTTACGAGGCGAGGTGCAAGCGCTGGAATCTTTAAAGCTATGTGTGGAGAAGCATTTCAAACTTTCCCATTTGCATGAATGTTTGAACGAGTAATTAAATTCCATGGAACCTATATTGATATAAGTAGCCTTTGGTCTGATCAATCCTTTATAGGATTCTATGTCTCTCATACATACAGCCTATAATGTTCGCACTGCTGGGACACAGGCCTCCTCTCTCTTATTGGACCTTTATATAATCCCATTTCTACTCTTTATTAATTTCAAGTACAATATAAGTACACTCAACCGCTCATTTGTGCACTCACACACTTGCACTAAGAAAATCTCCCTTACTGCTGACATAAAAGCATCAAAAAATTAAAACGTCAAGTTGTTACCACTTGCACTGTCTTGACTGTGCAAAGGTCAATATCCTGATCTTAACATAGGTACAGTAGCGGTCCAAAGCGGCGCGCCAGTTTCACGAAGCAATAGATTGACACTTCTGTTTAACTTACGACCTTCTTCTAATGAGTAATTCCTATACTTTATAGTATACACACACACACTCTATTCACACACTCAACACACACATTGAATACTTAATCACGCTATTGACTACAGTTACTTATTCGTAAAATTTTAGGATTATACCCACAGATATCAAAATAAATAAATTATAAGGTAGATGGATGCAGTTAACTTAAAGAGTCATTCAACCGCGACTAAATAGAACGTTGTTCATTGTGGGTTAGCGACGTGTGTTCTATATCTATATATTAGCGGTGTTGTAGTTCCTTTTAAAATGCAAGCAAATTTGAACATTGAAATGAAAGCGAATATTATTGCGCTGCGTAAAATTGGACTTAATATAACACAAATATCTGATGAAACCGGACTGAGTGTAAGTGTAATGATTAAATTATTTTATTAAACAATTTATCTTATTAAAGTAGAACTGCTGATCCTTAATTTTTTAAAACGTTTTATAAAGTATAAATAGAAGAAAATATAATTCCGAAGTAAATTTATTTACCTAGATTATTGAATGATGGATTAATATAACTATATTAATTCTATAAATATATGTAACATATCTATTGTCATTATAATTTTGTTTCTAAATCGTAGGTAATATTAGTATTTTGCTTAGTAGCCTAACAGTACTCCTTTTTTTATTTTAGAGAAGTAATTCCATGGCCGGCACGACCTCCTGATGACCTCAACCCCATAGAAAATCTATGGGGTTTAATCACACAGCGATGGGACGCAAGGAATGAGAGGACTGATGAGCAATTGAAGCTGCATTGCCTAGAAATCTGGGAAAATATAAGAGGAATAGACATATGTAGTAATATTGTAGGGTCGATGCGCCAGCGTTTATTTGATTGCATTGCTAATAATGGGGGTTATACGAAGTATTAAATTATAAGTTGATTATAGCAATACTAAAATTATATTGTGATATCCGTAATAAGGATTATTTTGAGGTTTAGCTTCAATCTTCTTTTCATAATGAAAATGAATACTTAAGCTATAACCGCAATAAGTCCTAATAAATACGATTTGTTAACTTTGACATTTGAGATAGGCAACTTAGGTAGGCTACTACTACTGAGTAATTTAATTGTATTGTGACAAGGAGTCCGCACTTTTTTTATTTAAGTGGGTAGATTTGCTAGTTGTAGTTTGTTAAAGTACTCTAACAAACTACAACTAGCAAATCTACCCACATAGTGGTAATTAAAGGACAATATTATTATATTAAATTGAATCTTTGCGACAAACACACTTCTATTATTTCTAGTCCTTTAAACCAAATACAACCTTATTGCATTAAACATATGGTCTTAAATCGAACTGGATTCAAGTCATCGACCGGCCCGTGAGTGAGAACAAAAGCATTCCTGAGCGATAAGAATTTTTTCTAAGTGGTTACGGACTAATGAGTGAATACAAATAAAATAGACTATATTACGTGCAACGAATTTACAAAACGCATAATTACGGTGAACCGCTATTACCTGCTTAACTTCAATAAATTGTTCTTTATGAGAAAATAAACTGTTTTAACTAGACGTTTATTTATTTCTAGTTTATAAAATTATAACGAATAAACAATTTGAAATTACTTATAAAACATTTTTATTTTTAACCCCATATTACAATAACAATATAATAATAACAATATAATAACTTATTATTATCGTTTATTAATCTATCGAATAATAAAAAAAACCGATAAAGATTATTGTTGGAAAAGAAAAATTAAAAGTCCCATCTCGAGATTGGAACCCAGACCTATGCGTTCGACAATCTAATACGTAAGACTACCAGCTATCGGTACTTGATGAAATGACTTCAATTTTAGCAATGGTATGAACCAACCAAAGTCATGCGTAATTACGTAGCCTATGTGCAAAAGCGACGGTATGTTTTTTGTTTCGTTCGACGCCAGCCAGTGTGCGAATTCTGAGATGTGCGTTCTGTGTTGTACATCACTACACACAGACGTAGGTACAGACTTTACTGCGCGTTCACAGCAATACAGTCCTTAAGCTGGTAATCAATTAATGACTCTTGACTGTACGCGGAATTCCTACCTAAAGTAGGTAACACTTTTGAAATAGTAAAGCCACCAAAATAATTTTCCCACATAATTATTTTAATTTTTTAACAGACGAAAAAAAAACAGAGGAGGTTCTCAAGTCGACGCGTGTACCTATATATTTTTTTTATGTATGACCACGCATAACTTTTTACAGAGTAGTCCCATTTTGATAATTCTTTTTTATTGGAAAGGGTATCCCAAAGTTGGCCCCATATAAATTAGGAAAAAAAATCCAAGCCTAAGGGTGGGAAAATAGGGGTGATTTATTGTTCACTCACAGATTTGAATGCTGAGTTGTGTATTATTACTCTACTCAGTGCCACATATGCCTGCCCTTTGGCAAACAATTAGTAGATTAAAGCCACAAAAAATTATAAAATAAAAACTTTTTAACAAAAAGGTTAACTCGCCGAAAAAACTGAAAAGCAAAAAATAATAAACCTTTTTTATTTAACCTTAATAACTAAGTTCTTAAAATAATGTTAGTATAGGTACCTAAATTATTTTGAGTCGGCGCCGTTTAAATTTAAGGCAACTTAGTGATCTTTGTTTATCAGTTTTTTCGACAGTTTAATTTTTTTGTTAATAAGTTTTTTGTTTAAGTAGGTACTTAATTGTTATTTCGTTTGAATTATATTTTTTTTGCCATTGTGTCACGTCTTTAGTGGAGTTTTACGTGTAGGTATAATCTATTTATAAAACTGAAAAATACTTAGATTATGCTAATGATGACGATATTTTTAGATATTCTCGTGAATAAACGCAATTCTCAATCTCAATTTACCATATATACGATAGCCTGAACCTCGATCCGGGCTTATTTACGACGTCACTCTAGGATCAAAGTCCATCCTATCACAATACTTATCGACTTACAAAGATAAATAATCACTAGAACGACCTCAGAATGACCGTACTGGTTTCTCTGACTCGTCTTCGGAAAATCATTTTCTTAGCAGAAGCCAAAGTCCATTTCATTCATGTTGTCTTTAAATAGGTAACAAATATTTTTAATAAAAAATAATTAATGCAAAAAAAAAAGGAAAATTAAAAACACTTGTTCAACCAGGTTATTTTTAGTTTTAGTCAGTTTTTCGTTTAATAGTGGCTCAGTGGTAACGGCTGCGACTTCAGAGTTGTTGGTCGTAGATGCGAACCCTGACAGGAGTTTTACTTTGTGTAAATAAATTCATCACCACGGCTCTCAACTGTCTGCTGCCGTTGGTCCCGGCTGTCATTCGTGGATCTTTGACAGTCGTTACGGGTAGTCAGAAGCCCGAAAGTCTGACAACCAGTCTTACCAAGGGGTATCGTATTACTCAGTAACTGGGTTGTGGAGGTCAGATAGGCAGTCGCTCCATGTAAAATACTGGTATTCAGCTGCATCCGGTTAGACTGGAAGCCGACCCCAACATAGTTGGGAAAAGGCTAGGCAGATGATGATGACCACTGCTCTCAAAACGGTGAAGCAAAACATCGTGAGGAAACCGGCATGTCCTAGAACCAAAAATTCGAAGACTTGACGTGACATCTACCAACTCGCACTGGGCCCGCGTGGTGGATTACAGCCCACTTCCTCTCACAGAGAGGAGGCCTGAGTCCCAGCAGTGGGTAATTATAGGCTGACTATGTTTTGCATTCATTTATTAATTTTTAGCGTGTGTTGTCCCACTGTAAGGCAAAGGCCTCCCCTTCTTCTTTCCACTCCTCGCTATCTTGAGCTAGTGTGGACCAGTCTTGTCTGTAGGCGCCAAGCTCTTCCCGCCATCTTCTTCTGGGGTTCTCTCGATGTCGCCGGACTTTTTCTGGGACCCACATGGTGGTAGTTTTGGCCCATGATTCGTTCGACATGCGGCAAACGTGTCCGGTCTATTCTCATTTAAGCTTGGCTATTGGAACGAAGTTCCTTATCGCGCGTTGCGAAAGGGAGCTAGACGGAAAAAATTAAGTCCAAACGTTGGAACGACACTTTTTGCTATAGTTGTAAGCCGTGCGGCGTGCGCGTGTTTCTCTGTCTGTCTCTCTCTCTCTCTTATATGTCGAAAGCAAGCCAGTTATAGTTCGTTCCATCCGGGTGTCCCTTGACACCTCTCAAGTTTTTTTTTTGGTGATGTCGACAATAATAATAAAATAAAAACCGGTTCTAGCTATTGATGCGTTGCTGGAACAATACCTATTACTTATCGAAATAATTTTGGACATAAATAATAGCTCAGTGCATAATAGGTAAGCTTAAGTACCTGTCTAAAAGATACATCTTATCTTCGCACAATGAAGCTAATCTTAATTCTGTTCATGTTGAGATATGACGCGTAATCTTGAGCCTAGTGTTATATTATTAATTGTAATGCCAATAAAAAATGACCTATTTTTAGTAAAATGGCTACCCATGCAATCACTGTGGTGCTAGGACGTATGTTGCGCCACTTCTTTCCAGCAAAAGCACTAGGAAGTAGTGAAGGTGAAGGGCGGGCGTTTTGGTGGACTGTCTTATGTAATATTGTCGTTCGAAAAGTACTGATTCTCAGTGTATAGTTTGTATAAATGACTCTTGATTTTAATTGATAAAAAAGACATGGCATGTGCTAGAACACATGTGACAAAAAATTCGAAGACATGTGACATCTACCAACCCGCACTGAGCCCGCGTGGTGAATTACGACCCATTCCCTCTCACCGAGAGGAGGCCTGGCTTCCAGAGGCGCCCGTGGCTAAATAATAACTGCCGCACAGGTCGATCGGTCAGGTTAAGCTACGCTTGCCGCGGTTGGTCTGTGGATGGGTGACCATCTTTACATACCGAGACCCCTCCGTGCCTCGGAAAGCACGTTAAGCCGTTGGTCCCGGCTGTCATTCGTGGATCTTTGACAGTCGTTACGGGTAGTCAGAAGCCCGAAAGTCTGAGAACCAGTCTTACCAAGGAGTATCGTATTACCCAATAACTGGGTTGTGGAGGTCAGATAGGCAGTCGCTCCATGTAAAATACTGGTATTCAGCTGCATCCGGTTAGACTGGAAGCCGACCCCAACATAGTTGGGAAAAGTCTAGGCAGATGATGATACAAACTTACAAACAAACAAATTTTACCTCTTTATAATATTTGTATTAATTAGTTTGCAATACGTCACAGCCTTTATCAGAACACAAAATCCTATTATAAATTCCTTTACAGCTAGATTCATGATTTTTTTTTAGCATGTGATTATAACTGTATTTTTTTGTTTCAGATCTATAATCACAATGAACCACAAGCAGTTTAGAAGGTTTTTAACACAACTCTTCATTGCCATGCCTGTTGTTAGTATTATTTTATGATTTCTTATAGTATTCACATGATCATTTTCAAAAACTAATTTATAAAAAACTTTTTTGCAAAAAAAAAAAACAACCACTGTCACCAAGCCAAGTCACTGTCGACACTGTAGTGTCGTTGGGTTCGAATTTTCGTTGTTTGCCACCGACTTCCGAAATTAAAGTTATTTTTCACTTTGTTGTGTCGTTTTTGGAAGTCGGTTGTTTTTTTTTTGCAAAAAAGTTTTTATTTTTCACTTTTAAGTAGTAATTTTTAACAGTAATTTTGGTTTAAAAACCAAACTACTGAACCGTTTTTAATGAAATTTCTATGGGACCACTTCAGAAGTAAGTATCTCCTTTCGAACAAAAAAAGAATTTTGAAAATCGGTCTACAATTGGCGGAGTAATCGCGAAACAAACACAAAAAAAAAACATACCGTCAAATTGAGAACCTCCTCCTTTTTTGAAGTCTGTTAAAAATATTAAATCACATCATACATGCATAAATTACCAAAGACAACGCCCCTTTAAAACCAAAGACCTTTCAATCTCTGTAATGTGCATATTTTATGATTTATCTGCCATCATCATTAATTTACCCCAAAACTTATTTAAGAACCTTTTTTCAAATAGTCTTTGTAGGCTAGCTCGGGGCTAACCTTAAAACTATAAAAAAGAATATTTATTTACCAGGAAAACATCTTACTTCCTACTATCTTACTAGTATTATAAAATTGAAAGTTTGTATGGATGGACGGATGAATGGATGTTTATTACTCTTTCACGCAAAAACTACTGAACGGCTTTGGATGAAATTTGGCACACAGATGGTTTATAACCAGGATTAAAATATAGGTTACTTTTTATCCCGATATTCTCCACGGGATCGAAATTTATGCGACCGAAACCGCGGGGCGCGGCTAGTAAATCAATATAAACAAATAATTTTACTTATTCTTGGTTACCTTTGTCAATTTTTTTTAACTGTAGGTAAGTATTCCATGCTCTAAAAAATCCTACCTTCTTACTAATTACTACTTACTCTTACTAATATTATAAACGCAAAAGTTTGTGAGGATGGATGGTTGTTTGTTACTCTTTCACGCAAAAACTACTGAACGGATTTTGATGAAACTTTACACTAATATAGCTTATACATCATATTTTATTATATATTTTTAGAGCATGGAAGACTTACTTACAGTTACTAGATAATTCATTTATTATCTAGCTAATATTAGATACACTTCATCATTAAGTAGTACAATAACTCGTCAAGACGATAATGATCACTGTCTTTCTGTTTCAGATATCGTTAGTAAATAATGTACTGAAGTGGAGCATAGGAGAGCTAAAGCTGAGACTAAGGACCAATCTTACGCTGCACTTATATCAAGAGTACCTGAAGTAAGTATAACACTATGATGGTACTAAGCTTCAAGTTATTATACAGGGTTATTTTAATATTTTATTTTGTGTAAACTTCACAAACGTGATGGGTATCAATATTTAAACATGATTAAACATAAGAAAACAATTTCTCCACTAATACTTCAAGTGTAAAACAAATTAATGAAACAACTATAGGCCAACCGCTTAACTGAGACGTTGCCTGAGGTAGCAGCACGGTGCGGGGGTGTGGTGACGTGATGCGAGCTCAGTGATTCGTCAACTTATGACAACTATCACCCCTCCCGCACCGCGCAGCTACCTCAGGAAACGTCTCAGTTTAGCGGTCGGCCTATAGGCAGTTTTGGTTACCATCCATATTTACGTAGCCAAAATGTATGGGACATGCATGATTTTTTTTTTATAACTGACGAAACGTTTCGACTCTATGGTTTCAGAATCATGTTCTGAAGCTATGGTAACAGGTTGCGCGTCGAAGTCCCTGCCACCCTGTATTTGAACTATAGCTTTCAACAACTAGAATGCTAAAATTAAAAAGTGTCTTTTGACGTTCAAAAGTGCTTTTTATGTGCCTGTTTGAAATAAATGCTTTGACTTTGAATTTGAAAAACGAGTCTAGCTAGTAACATGCAATATACATAATAATAGCCTTGACCGCGGTTGCACTACTGACGCCTTGGTGAGTCAGCATACTTGTACAAGTCTTACTTAAAATTAGTATACTGTACTAAACTTAGGCTAATATAAATATTAGCCTTTTTAGGGTTCCGTAGCCAAATGGCAACGGAACCCTTATGGATTCGTCATGTCTGTCTGTCTGTCTGTCTGTCCGTCCGTATGTCACAGCCGCTTTTTTCCGAAACTATAATAGCTATACTGTTGAAACTTGGTAAGTAGATGTATTCTGTGAACCGCATTAAGATTTTCACACAAAAATAGAAAAAAAACAATAAATTTTGGGGGTCCCCATACTTAGAACTGAAACTCAAAATTTTTTTTTTCATCAAACCCATACGTGTGGGGTATCTATGGATAGGTCTTCAAAAATGATATTGAGGTTTCTAATATCATTTTTTTCTAAACTGAATAGTTTGCGCGAGAGACACTTCCAAAGTGGTAAAATGTGTGTCCCCCCCCCTGTAACTTCTAAAATAAGAGAATGATAAAACTAAAAAAAATATATGATGTACATTACCATATAAACTTCCACCGAAAATTGGTTTGAACGAGATCTAGTGAGTAGTTTTTTTTTAATACGTCATAAATCGTAACGTAACGGAACCCTTCATGGGCGAGTCCGACTCGCACTTGGCCGGTTTTTTATAAATAAAGCGAACTTAGACTTTACTCAATCTAATCTAATATCGCGATATATTCGCAAAAAAATGTAAACAAATATGAGTTTATGGAAAAATCACAAATAAAGTTCAGTTTACGCTACAACTTCAAACATTTTTATAACTTTTTCAATACTGCTAGTCACTCTGAAATCAACTTAATTGCCATTAAAATAAAGTTGATATTTGTTTTCATTTTGAAACATTAGTTTGAATAGACTTTGACCATAATCTCTTATAATTTAATAAATTTGAAACAAATAAAATTTGTTTTTTTAATATTATATATATGCCCATTATCATATAAGTTTTAGAAGCCGATATCGTATCTAATGTTATTTTAAGACACAGTCTACATTCTGTCAATGGGTTTTTATTGTTGATGACGTATTATAAATTTATAAACCATACATATTTTTTAAAGTCTGATAAAATACGACGAAGCATGGTGAAACATCACCTGCAACAATATTACTTTTAAATATATTAAATAGGTTTTAATTTTAGGTATTAGGTTTGTAATTTATCGTAACATTCACACAATGAATTTGGGGCCTTAGTTACATTTATAACAAGTACCGATCTCTATTAGGTAGTCATACATTCCGATAGACTTTGCATCGGCCGATAGACTTTGCATCCAGACTTTGTACCTTAAATTAGCGCAAGTCACTGCCCGCATGACAATATGACACGTGACGTGACGGCACGGTTGGCGCAGTGGTTAAGCGATTGACTGCTGCGCTGCGTGTCGCGGGTTCGATTCCCGCACGGAACAAATATTTGTATGACCTACATGTATTTGTTCCGAGTCTGGGTGTTTTTCTATCTATACCTACTTATAATAAATCTGTAGAAGTGAAAATTCTGTACATTGAAAATATCAAAAAAATAATTTACAGGGGGTGTTACTAGACCGACACCGAACCCAAAAATGTGATTAAAAAAATTTTTGTCTGTCTGTCGGTCTGTCTGTCTGTCTGTCTGTCTGTTTGTTCAGGCATCACGCAAAAACTACCGGTTCGATTACGATGAAACTTGGTATAATTATTCTTTAATATCCTGGGCACCACACTGGGTACTTTTTATCCCGGAAAAGTATATACAATAAAAAACAAACTTAATTTTGCGGTTCGATCCCTATACCCGATTACCACTGTCTGTACTGTACCAACCGCAAATACTAAGTTTGTCGTAGGTTGGGTCACCCGCAGTGGAGTTCATTTTTATTCCTTTTAGTTTTTAGAGTTATTTAGGTTTATTTTTATATGAGTCGTAGGTATAGATTTTAATTTTAAAGTATAGGTAGTATATTTGATAGTGTACGTAGTGACCGTAGGTTATTTTATAATACTGTTAGGTAGGATTAGTCATTCGTATAGATATTGGTTTTTAGGGATTTTGCTTATTTATTGAGTTTAGATTAGTTATCATCAGAAATAGGTTTATTTAGGTAGGTATTTAATTTTCTGTTATTGAGTTTTTTTTTTTAATTAGGTAGGTACTTAGGTAAAGATATCATATAGGTACCCTCTTAATCACCACTAATGAGACACAATTGGTTTTCTACTGTAATTAGCCACAAAGGGCCCGCGAGATAGATGGCATTCTGGGGAAGCACATACATTTTATCCTGTTAGCACGTTCCCGTGGGATAATTTCCGACATCCACGCGGGCGAAGCCGCGGGCAGAAGCTAGTCTATAATATGTATGTATTTACAAAAAAAAAATGTATATAAGTAGTTTATCAGCCATCTTGTTACCATAACACAAGCATTACGTTGCTTAGCTTGGGACTAGATGGCGCTGTGTGAAATGTCCAGGGATATTATTATTATTATAATATAACTTTGATCAAGTATACGGAGTTGACATACATAAATTCACGCCTTTTTCCCATCCAGGGGGTAGGCAGAAACTACAAGACGCCACCTGCTACGATCCTTACATACTCCTTTTGCCTCATTTACGTTCATACATCAAAAGGCTAATTCCCGCAATTAAAAACGTTCAAAATCTAGTCGCAATCTCATATCAATCGACAATCAATGTCAAAAACTTGTCAAAAATGTAGGGAATTTAGAAGTATTTTTGACAGATTAAGACTGAGATCAGACTGTGAACGTTCTTAAAATTACGATAAATGCCCCTCTTGACTATGAACGTTCTTTAAATTACGAGAATTGCCCCTCAGGTCATACACGCGCGCCCACTCCTACTTTTTGATATGAAACAAAAACGTCTAAGTCACCTAAACTAAGATATTAAACAATGGCGCCGATTCCCTTGTTGACAAACTAAACTAAATTTAAGTTCAGTGCATCTTTTTCTTTCTATTTCATTAAGAAAAGGACAGAAGATAAATATTAGTTTAGTCCTGTCAATTTTTCCATAAATTCATATTTGTTTACATGTTTGGCAAATAAATCACAAACGCAGATTACGTTGATTACAAATCGAGCTACAAAATAATTGAACGTTGGTGTTCGAATCAAGAACCAGTTTACCAACGTATTGCATTCTTAAGTAAGTATGTATACGCATTGATAGTGACCTTTGCTGGCACCGGCGATCACGTAAGGACAGCAGTATATTTTAGAAATATCCGATTGTGGTCAATGACTGTCAATTTTGATATAAGTAGGTGCTTAATTGCATAACTATTTAATTATTTTTTATAAGTAGCAACAAGTATATCGAAAAAGTATGCTACAAAAAGCGTAGACGCCTTAATACTTTTAAAAATTGTTTCTAGAAAAACATTATCAGCATCATCATTTTATTTATTTTTAAAACATAAAATCCATTTTGTTAGTACCTACACACAACTTAAACACTAGTGTTAGTACATGCCGCGTACAGTTCAAAGTACTTCGGTAACCCAGGTACCCTCCGTGAGACAGTCAGTAACACCAAGGAGCTGGGGTGGATCAAAATAATCGATTTTCCCACCCGTATGCAAAATACGCGCATTGACGTGGAGTTGTGGACACCAGCCCGTATTGCCTACTACATCCATAATAATTGTTAGTTACAAGAGTCTAATAGCAAAAGAAACGAAACAACGGAGGTTAATAAACCAATGTGACCTTGCAAGCGTAGGGCACTATCAAAATCATCGTAAGACCAAAATTAACGCTTGAAAAAAAAAACACTACAGACCATACTTTACGTTATAGTTATAATCAACCACATAAATATGGAAACACATGTTAGAATTTTGCCTTATTGGAGTTATTATTAATACTCTTGTGAACTGCCCCGTTGGTCTCGTGTTTGCAAGCGCGACTGCTGAGCGTGGGCTGCTGGGTTCGATTCCCAGGTCGGACAAAGCGGGGGTGCGGCGAATGTACAAGTTTTTTTAATTTTTTTTTTTTAATAAAACTTTGCCCCACACTAGGAATTTCTCCTGTGTCGTGGGTGCGTTTACAAAAATTTAGACTCACTTACACAGCTAGGCGGTTACTAGCCAGACCCGCAGCAACTACTTGTAGGCCATACAAATATTTGTTCCGTACGGGAATCGAACCCGCGACACGCACCGCAGCAGTCAATCGCTTAACCACTGCGCCAACCGTGCCGTCCACAAGTATCTCCCGGGCCCCCGACTGGAAGGAACAGTGGGGTTTTAGTCGGTAGGAGTCCGACATAACCCTCCGTTCTTCCCAGACGGAGGGTACCTATCCATGAGGATTTCTCCACGACAAAAAAAAAAGAAGGGCGGACCAAGTGTTATTAGGTTTTCCATTAGAAACTTCTTAGTACCAGTCCAGACAGAGACCAGGACAGTAACAGTCCAGAGTTTGGAAGTTGGCGGTTAAACTAGGTTCTACTACTAGGTTCATCTAGACTAGGTTTAGATAATTGTGGTCGTTGGAAGCCAAGGTACCATGGTATTACTATTTTGGTTCTAAATCAAAATATTTTATTTCACATAAGCCAACATGGACACTTATGAGACATCAGAAGCTTGGTGCACGGTTCGGTCGTTTCCAATGGAGAAGAGCCGGCAAGAAACTCCACGGTTACTCTTTTAAAAATAATTGGCTTTTACAATGTTTTCAAATTACATTAGGCATGGGAGGACAGCGTAGGCCTGCCAACAAGTGCCAGGTCCTTGATAAAATAAAAAATGGTCTGCAGATCTAAAGACTACAAGGCCTACAAAGTCCTCACATTTACAAAATATAGAGGAATGTATCAAATGGATAGTTAAAATATAAAAACCTATTAAAATCAAGTGACATGATTGCCATTACAACCACTAATAAAGAGTTGATATTAGAATTGTCTGAATATAATGTCAAATAATAACTCTAACTAGTTCTAACTGGTAGAGTTAAACTACCAATTAGGTACCAAACGAAACCTACAGTTAAACTGTTCAAATGATTACTAGACAACCTACCTAGTATTTATCTAAACTATTGTGGCACATATCACCTTGTCCACGTTCTGATTATACGAGGACAATTAGATTCTACATAGTACACACGGCTACACATCAAGCTATGCAAAACCAGTATTAGCTGACCGTTCATTGTGAGAAAATATCATACAAAGTGAGGCCAAGACAAACAAAGTGGTTTGTATAGCTTGACGTGTAGCCGTGTGTACCTAATATCGTCCAGTGTATACCATAAATGTAACATAATTAACGAAGACCTTATACACCCTAATTAGAATATTGAGTTAATAGCGTAATTTCAATAACCAAAACTTAAATATTTTAAAGCTAACTATTATTGTTATTAAGAAAATCGTGTTGGCATTGCTATATGAATTCAAAATTGAGTCTTATCGCTTTGAAATAAGATCTAATTTTCTTTTACTCATTCGGCGGTCAGTATGGCAAAATACATATACATAATTTAAAAAAAAATACTAATATTAAATGTTACTGTAATCGATTCAGTAGTCAATTATGAACAAACTACTTTCAGGACTTGCGTTTATAATGTTACACCTTGTATAAAAACAAATATTTGATACATAGGTATCGGTCAATTGATAGGAAGATAAAGCTGCACCATTGTCTACACAGACCTTCGTCATATTATTATTTGCTCAGCAATTAACGTTACACAAAATATCCATCACACTTACAAATAAGTCTATTTTATTGCTCTATTGGTACTTATTTGGAAATATTAGCACCTATTAGCAGCGACAAAAGAAAATTATTTATTCAAAATAATTTCAAGGAAATAAGTACAACATTGCTGACGTAAAACGGACGTCAATTCTAACTTAATTTCGTTAATTAGTACAAAATGTTGGTGACTAAATCTTTAAATGATTAAATTGCTGAATAGGGCTACTGCAAACCACCTAAACTCCTATTTAGCTCCTCTGGACTTTAGTACTAGGGGGGTGAGTCACAGGCCTACTCTTGAACTGACACGGTGCCTGCCTTGAACTGACAGATAGCTGCGCGGTGCGGGAGGGGTTTTAACGTCCGTCAGCGCGCGAATGAAAACTCTGGTGACTCGTTACCAATCCCCCTCCTAAACCAAGCAGTAGGTCCTATTTGAATTTGATCAAAAATTAGCAACCCATATCGTTTTTGCCTTGCAAATGTGATTTGTGACATCCCTAATTGCTGAACTTATTTTCGAACCAAAAATTCAAGGGCTTTGAATTCACAATAAATATTTAAATACGAATCCAAAGTCCGAAATTAATAGCTGATATAAACTTCTTAGATAAGCACTGGATTTACTATCAATGTTCATTTAGTTATATGCAATATATTACCTAGAACATAATACCTAGTATGTCTGATATGATTGCAACGGTGTCTGTGGCAGCCGGAATCCTCTGCTGGAATTACGATGGCCATAACATGGGTGGCCAATTGATTTTCGCATTATGGAATTGCGTTGTCAAATCACGTGGTAGTGTTCTTGACAATAGTAGTCCAATTTCACTATTGATAAAATAATCGAAGGACCAAAATTGATGCCTTTACAAAAATATACCACTATACACCATCAGATCTGAATCATTTTGAAGGATATTGCTAATCCATTGCTTCATATATTCGAAAAAAATTCTGCTCCACAACGTAAAAAACGCAATGAATGTTGTTGAACTGTCAAAATGTAAGACATTGCTTCTGTTAGTGTGTTTACGCAATTACCCCGCTGAACCATAAAATCAACCAAATAAATACGCAAATATATGATACGTCATCAAGTGATAATATGTTACTTTGATGATGCTATTATGAATACTCTAATAATCTAGAGATAGCTATAGATAATTTTGGTCAAGGTTACATTGATTACATAGGTATTTGTTAGGTACTATACGAAATCATTACGAGAACAAACCAGTAAACGTGGGCTAGCGACATAAAGGGCAGTTTGACTTCCGCCTGACGCAGGTCCTCACCCGAGCCGGTTGTTTCGGGAGGTTCCTGTTCAGGATAAAGCGGGTGGAAACGCCAGGGTGTCACCACTGTGTAGATCGCCCGGAGGACACGGTGGAGCATACGGTGGAGGTCTGCCCGGCTTGGGCGGAGCACCGCCGTGTACTCGTGGCGACGATCGGCGGCGGCGATCTGTCGCGTCCAGCCCTGGTCCAGGCCATGGTTCGGAGCGAGAGTGCATGGGAGGCCGTTACCTCCTTCTGTGAAGCAGTAATGCTCGCAAAGGAGGAGGCGGAGCGCGTGAGGGAGAGGCAATCTCTGCGCCCTCACGCCCCTAGTCGCCGCAGGAGACGCCCTGGACGGGAGTCAACAGCCGACTCCCGGCCACCGCAGGCGCGGGCTTGCGGGCGGCGAGCGATGGGCAGCTCGCCGCCCGGTAAGGAGCAGGCCCAGGTCGACGGCGCGTTGTGTTCCACGCGCGCGTCAAAGAGATGTCAGCACGAACTGACGGGGTCCGCTCGGGCCGATGTCTGCTGTTTTCCCCCTATAACTTTATATGCAGCGCCCTAATTGCGTAACGCACTGTCGATCTCAATCTGTATCATTTTGAAGGATATTGCTAATCCATTGCTTCATGCGTTCGAAAAATGTTTCTGCTCAGCAACGTAAATAACTCAATGAAGGTTGTTGAACTGTCAAAATGAAACCCATTGTTACTGATAGTGTGTTACGCAATTACCCCGCAGACCAGAAAGCGTGGGCATGAAAGATGAAGGGCAAATGCAATAATAACTCTTTTGCCCTATAACTTTATAGACCAGATTACCATAAAATAACATTGCTTACTCTTTTACAGGGGCTTCACATACTACCAAGTATCAAACTTAGACAATCGGATATCAAACGCTGATCAGCTGTTGACGACAGACATAGAGAAGTTCTGTGATACCGTCGTTGACTTGTACAGTAATATCAGCAAACCCATGCTGGATATTAGCATATACCTGTACAGACTTACTGTTAATCTGGGGGCATCGGTAAGTGGATTTAAAATCGTGTTTTGAGACTGGGAAAATTAACTAGTGATTAGAATAGAAAGAAAAATAGAAAGTGGCTGGGACAGACTGGATGCGGGAGGCGGAGGACAGGGTGTTGTGATGCGGCCTGGGAGAGGCCTATGTCCAGCAGTGGACTGCAATAGGCTGATTAGATTGATTAGAAAGTATGAAAGAACACACAAAAGTCTTTTACCCAGGGTAGTTAAAGGTTGAAATAAATATACAGGGTGGCAGGGACATCGACGCGCAAACTGTAACCATGGATTCAGCACATGAGTTTGAAAAAATTTCCGACGCTATGGGGATAGCGTCGGAAATTTTTCGTCAGTTATTAAAAAAAAAATATATTGCTGTTCCATACATTTTGACCGTGTAGGTATTGCACTTTTCTATGAAACGGATTTTTTTTTTTTTGATAACCGACTAAAAATTTCGACGCTATGGGGTCTAAAATCATGTGCTGAATCCATGGTTACAGTTTGCGCGTCGATGTCCCTGCCAGCCTGTATAATAATTCTGATCATAATAATTATACATTTGCCATCGATATTTGTTATACCCGAAATACGCATTCTTGTGTTCTAAATATAGAAGGCTCATTTAAATTTTCTAGACCTAATGCTTTTAAATTACCATTAATTAATAATTTTAAAACTATTTTACTAATAATTAAATCTGATCATTTAAATATCTTGACTAACATTTGACGTTCTAAAAGTGCTGATTCTCAGCCTAATTTGAATAAATGACTTGATTTTGCAAGAATATAAATATGTATTTTTAAATTCCAGACTCCTGGTATAATGATGGCATATTTACTCTTATCTGGAGTACTGCTGACATATCTCAGAAGACCGACAGGTAACACTTTACTTTTATTCAGTTACTAGCTGCGCCCCGCCGTTTACTCGCATAAGTTTCGATCCCGTGGGAATATCGGGAAAAAAAAATCTGTTGATACATACATTATGTCGAGTTTTGCGAAAATAAATCTATTGATTAACTTTTTTTTTCACGACTTCAGGGTTGGTCCCGTAGAGATGTCAGCAAGATTGACGGGGACGGGGATAGGGCCGATGCCTGCCAGGGTAGCGGGAACGTCCGAAAGGGTTACCGCTGCCCTGGAACATAAAGGGCTAAGGAAAGAACACGGGTGGGTTTTAGTCAGTAAGAGTCTGACACTCCCTTCTGCTCCACCCAGAGCGGGAGGAGTCATTTGATGTTTTCCCATCCTGAAAAAAAAAGGGTTGGTCCCTTATTAAAAGTTGTTCATAATGATGAGTACAAAGATCCCTTTTAAGGATTTAAACGATCAAAAAACGGTGTATAAATTGAAGTCGCCCGTTACCGCGTTGTTCTTCTAAATTAATTATTTGATGTGGTTTTCACCATGATTTAGAGATTTTTTTCCGGAGGGTTTATGTGTATAATCCATTAATAAAATAAAGAAATCTCAGATGTTTCGTCAAGGCGGAACAAGGGCGTGTCGCTAGATATGTATAATTTATGTATTTTTTTACACAACCATCCAATTCCTTATTTAATAATAACAGTGCTTTAATGACTATCATTTTTGTTCTATTCCAGCTAAGATGACAGTTCAAGAACAGAAATTGGAAGGTGAATTCAGATACGTGAATTCCAGGCTGATCACATACTCGGAGGAAATTGCTTTCTATCAGGTGAGTTGGTTGTGAGAGAGAAAATATTATGTCTATTCAAAAAGCATTCAACACTTAGCTACATTTATAGTTCTACTAAAAGAAAACGTGTGCAGTGTTTATCCTTTTACTAGCTGCGCCCCGCGGTTTCACCCGCATAAGTTTCGATCCCGTGGGACTATGGGCGCTACAGTTCTTTAAGTCAGGTTGCTCTAATATGCTATTTTAGAAAATTGCTAGTAAATAAATAAATATTAATGTTTAATTAAATTAAAATATATTCATAAAACTAATACGGGAAACCGTATACGTGTGTTAAATTAATGTCGCCATTAAAGCGCCACGCTGTATACAATTTTCTATTTCACTAGTAAAACCTTATCAGGCTTATTGGCCTTATCTTACACGTGATTATTGTTAATTACATTCTATAATCATGCGTTTGAACTACTTAGGTTAATTACTGCATGTAGTTATAAATAAATACTTGATTATACTATAGAAGTTATGGTGGTCAGGCAGACATAGATAGTGCTATGGCAGGTTATCAATTCATCACCTGAACAGAAGTGCTTTCTAGGCTTTAAATTAATATGTACAGACGCCAACACATCATGCTAAACGAAACTGTCATTTTTTCACAACCAACCTTGAACCTTAATGCTTTAACGATAAAGTAAAAAGAAATCTGACAGATTGTAGTAGCTTGATGTGCTGGCAGTCTGTACAAAACCGAAACTTAATCCTTTCGCCATCTTATAAAGTGCTGCTGTAGCCAATGTAAACATTCTGCCAAGACTGTTTCTTTATTGATATTATGATAATAACCAAAATTTAAAAAAAAGTAACTTATACTAAAAATAAGGCTCAAAAGTTTGTTTGTTTGACCGCGCTAATCTCTGAAACGACCAGCCGGATTTGAAAAAATCTTTTTGCATTTGATATCCCCAATCAAGACTCACCTGGCCGCGCTATCACTCTTTATAATATTAGTATAGATAATCTGTGGTGCAAGTGGATATTCGATCAATAATAGTACTAGATTGAATCAGGAACAAAAATCAGTAGCTCAAGTGGCCACGTTTGCACACACGTAAACATCTACATTTCTTAGAAAAAAGTTTAATAATATTAACAACTTCAGTTTATTATAAACCTTAATGCTTAAACATAAAGATTAATTACCATTGCAAAATATATTTAAAGTTTCGCTTGAAAATAAAATCATTATATTTTTAAATTTAAACTTAAAGTCTACTTATAAGGTTAAAAACATACTAATTTGAAATAAGACCACAAAAGTATTTGTGGTCTTATTTTTCGGGCCGTGTTTGAAGCGCTTATCGGGAATCTAGTACTATTATTGATCGAAGAAGTGGACCTTAAAATTATTTGACTTGTTTCCAGGGTAACCACCGGGAGCAACTGACGCTGCTGGCTAGCTTCTACAAGCTGACGAGACATCTACGGAACTTCCTCAACTTCAGAGTCGGCATGGGCTTCCTTGACAATATTATTGCTAAATGTAAGTATGTCTACTGCTGAAAAAAAATATACACTAGGAAACTTTAAAAAAAAACATGGTACTAGCCTACCATTACAAAGTATGATATCGTATGCACAAACGAATTGAGGCCATGATAGCCACAGTGGCGTAACTGAAAAAAATTTAACTAAATTTTAGGCCACTGTGGCGCTATGACTTTTACAGTTTAGAGCAGTTTTTTTCAAATAAAGTCAGGATTGAAAAAATGACAGTTAGTCCACTGTGGCTCTCATGGCCTCAATTAATAACTCTTAAATTCGCTAATAGACAGTGTACAGCCTAAACTGCTGGGTCTAGAAGCATAAAGATTTGCGCAAGAGTTTCTTATAACGAAAGTGAGCACTATCATCATCAGCCTGTAATGATTGCTGGGACACAGGTCTCCGCTTGGTGAAACGAGTGGAAGGCTTCTGAAAATTTAACCCTACATAACATACATACATAATCAGCCTATAATGTTCCCACTGCTGGGACACAGGCCTCCTCTCGGTGACAGGGAGTGGGCAATAATTCACCACGCGGGCCCAGTGCGGGTTAGTCGATAGTATGAAAATTCTGAAAATGTAACCCTAAAGAGGTTAAATATAGGACAAAAGTTTGTATGGAAGTTCGTCATTCGTGGAAATTGGCGTTTAGGCTTTTGTTTATATGTAAAAGTTAGTTGTTTCATCGTTTTTTGATAACTCATCCCCTAAGGCTCCTGAAAATTAGAAGTTGTTGATGAGAAATCGCATCGGACACGGCCTGCAAACTGCATAAATCAACTCGGCCTATTGCAGTCCAGTGCAGACAGATTGTAGTAGCTTGATGAGCTGGCGCCTGTACAAAACCGAAACTATATCCTTTCGCCATCTTATAAAGTGCTGCTGTAGCCAATGTAAACATTCTGCCAAGACTGTTTCTTTATTGATATTATGATAATAACCAAAATTTAAAAAAAAGTAACCTATACTAAAAATAAGGCTCAAAAGTTTGTTTGTTTGAACGCGCTTATCTGAGGGGTAATCCTCGTAATTTTAAGAACGTTCACAGTCTGATCCCAGTCTCAATCTGTCAAAAATACGTCAAATTTCCCTACATTTTGACAAGTTTTTGACATTTGTTTGTCGCCGAGATGAGACTGCGACTAGATTTTGAACGTTTTAAATTACGGGAATACGGGCCCTGGTTATAAGCTGCGCCATAGCACCCGCTTCTCAACGTTCCACATCCAGTCTGTCCTAGCGGACTTTTTAATATGAAAGTTCTGTGTATTGTATTTTGCTAACGAAATATTTTGTATCTTACAGACGTTGCCATCACAGTCGGTTTCTACGCGGTATCAAGGCCGTTCTTCGCAATTAATCACAACCTGCTCACCACGGGAACAGAAAATGATAGATTTAAGGTACAATATAAATGTTTATTAACAATTAATCTCATATTAACGTTTTCTCCGAAGCACGGAGGGGTCTCGGTATGTATAGATGTTCACCCATCCATAGACCAACCGCGGCAAGCGTAGCTTAACCTGATCGATCGACCGGTGTGGCTGTTATTATTTAGGCCCGAGATGCTACTCTCAATAGTTAATTTAATTCTCCTCTCTATTGTGTTATTGAAAGAACTGGAAACTTGAAAAGGGATTACCATACTCATCACTAGAGGCAGCTTTTAACCCGATTCTTTGTAAAGGTGCAAAAACAGGACACGGTGGAGCAAACGGTGGAGGTCTGCCCCGCTTGGGTAGAGCACCGCCGTGTCCTCGTAGAGGCGATCGGCAGCGGCGGTGACCTCTCGCGTCCGGCCCTGGTTCAAGCCATGGTCCGGGGCGAGAGGGAGTGGGAGGCAGTCACCTCCTTCTGCGAAGCTGTCATGCTAGCGAAGGAGGTGGCGGGGTGGATGAGGGAGAAATCCTCACGCCTCAGCCGTCCGGGCGTCGGGAGCCGCGTGACGACTCCCGGCCACCGTAGGCGCGGGCCTGCGGGCGGAGAGTAATGGGTAACTCACCGTCCGATCAGGACTAGGCCCGTGCCGGACGGCGTGTATGTGTTCCACGCGCGCCTCAAAGAGATGTCAGCATGAGTGACGGGGCCCGATAGGGCCGAAGCCTGCCAGGGTAGCGGGATTGTCCGAAAGGGTTACCGCTGCCCTGGAACATAAAGGGCTAAGGAACACAGGTGGGTTTTAGTCAGTAAGAGTCTGACACTCCCTTTCGCTCCACCCAGAGCGGGAGGGGTCATTAGATGATTTCCCATCCTCAAAGAAAAAAAAAAGTGCAAAAACAGGTATGGTACCTGTTTTTGCCGCTAAGCAGCGTTCATGTATGCCTATCAAACGGTAACACATAATGTAATGACTGGCTCATGAAACATTTCTTTTCTTACAGCACTACTACACATACGGCCGTATGTTAGTCAAAATGGCGGAAGGTATCGGTCGCCTCGTCTTATCAGGTCGCGAACTGAGCAAGCTGGCCGGTCTGACGTCACGCGTGACGCAACTACGCACCGTGCTCAACGACATCAACAAAGGCAACTACACCCGGACCATGGTCGAGAGGAACACGCAGAATGGTGGCGGTGAGTTTGTTTTTTTAACCGACTTCTAAAAAAGGTTTGTTCGCGCATAACTCCGTCGCTTGCCAACCGATTTGAAAACTTCTTTCTTCGTTCGAAAGGGTATACTTCCCAAATAGTCCCATAGAAATTTCATCAAAAACGGTTCAGTAGTTTGGTTTTTAAACCAAAATTACTGGTAAAAATTACAACTTAAAAGTGAAAAATATTTTTTTTTTGCAAAAAAAAAAACAACCGACTTCTAAAAACGACACTACAAAGTCAAAAATAACTTTAAATTTGGAAGTCGATGGCAAACACCGAAAATGCGAACCCAATGACACCGACTTCCGAAATTAAAGTTTTTTTTAAACAGTAGTTAGGTTCGCGTTTAGTTTATAACCACTTTCTCAACTGTCACCATCATCTGCCAAGTTTTTCTTTAACTATGTTGGGGTCGGCTTACAGCCTAACTGGATGCAGCTGAATGCCAGTATTTTACATGCAGCGACTGCCTATCTGTCCTCCACAACCCAATTACTGGGTAATAGTAATACTATACCCTTGGTATGACTGGATGTCAGATTTTCTGGCTTCTGACGACCGTAACGACTGTCAAAGATCCACGAATGACAGCCGGGGCCAACGGCTTAACGTGCTATCCGAGGCACGGAGGGGTCCTTTCAATGAGATTTCGATGGGGGTCCATCCAGCTTGGGAGCTCCTAATAATTATGGCTTACTCATTATAATTTGTAAAATGTTAATTATTGTCATTTACTAAAATATATCATTAAAATTGTTCTATAATAGCATTTATTCAAAATAGTGACTTTAATGTATTTTTGATATTACGAAATTAATGAAAGTATGAAACCTGAAACGTGTGATTTTGATGCGCTTTTTAGTAAAATCTCATTCTTTCTTCAGCGGAGATCCCAGCCCTTCTAGCGCCAGGCGCGGGCAAAATCATCTACCAGGATAAGATCATCCGCTTCGACAAGGTGCCGCTCGTGACTCCCAACGGGGATGTACTCATCAAGGAGCTCACCTTTGAAGTGCGGTTAGTATTACACATAACACACAATATGAGGGCTAACCTCTACAAGATTTTGGTCCCATTAATACAAATAGGACCAAAATTAGCCCCAGAGGACCAACACGTTTTTAGATCAGTGATTTTGCTAACGTTTTAACACACTGGACAATGGATTTTGATGCAGGTTGTGTGTAAAATACAATAATATTACTTACCTAACTTGCATATAATATTGAAATCTCGATGTTTTGTGTTTTGTCATTTTGTAAAAACCGAAGCGAAGCATGGGCGAATAGATAATTTTAAATAAATTAATGATACTGCAAAAGTGTCACTGCAATGGTTTGATACAAAAATTAAAAAAAAATATATACATGTACAAAATATTCGTAAATTAAAATGATTGATGAACACAGAAACAAAAAAACTGAAATGTTGGTTTTCTTTTTTTTCGTCCTCTTTATTACTCGTAACTAATCGTTCGTATATTTCCTTTTAGCTCCGGTATTAACGTGCTAGTATGTGGTCCTAACGGCTGCGGCAAGTCGTCCATGTTCCGTCAGTTGGGCGAGCTGTGGCCGATCTTTGGAGGTACCCTCACCAAGCCGCCTAAAGGAAAGCTGTTCTACGTGCCACAAAGACCTTACATGACATTGGGAACGTTAAGAGATCAGGTTAGTAACAAAAAATTCACCACACCTGTAATAGTAGAAGGAGTAGACAGAAGTGTACAGCAACTGGCTCCATATTTCGCTAGTTATTTTTTAATTTCATGTAATAAAGGGCGAATCTACAGCCATCAACCGTGCACAAATCCATGCTGGTACTGAGAAATTCTGAATAGAAATCAATCCACTATCCATAAGTACTTAACTTTATAATTTTGAAAGTAACTGTATGTATACACCGTTCAGTTTTGATCGTTTTAATCCTTAAAAGGGGTCATTGTACTCATCATTATGAACAACTTTTACTACGGGACCAACCCTGAAATCGTGAAAAAAAAAACAGTTGATCCATAGATTTATGTTCGCATAACTCGACATAATCTATGGATCAACTGAATTTTTTTTAAGATTAAAACGATCAAAATTTAACGGTGTATACATTGAAGTCGCTTTTCGTGTCTGTCTGTGTTACCGCGTTGTTCTTCTAAATTAATTATTTGATGCGGTTTTCACCATGATTTAGAGTATTTTAGAGAATTTATTCCGGAGGGCTTATGTGTATAATCCATTAATATTTAACTTACATAAAATAAATAAATAAATAAAATACATCCATTCTGGCCAAGCCGCGGACAGAAGCTAGTGAATTACCTATAAAGGCTACTAATGCATGAATTAAGACAGATAACGGTGATCTTAAAAGATGGATTCGGAAACATCGTTGTTAATTTGATAGTCGTTTCGTACGACACGCCAGAACAGTTAGAAAATCAAAATCAAAAGTCATTTATTCAAATTAGGCTGAGAGTCAGCACTTTTCGAACGTCAAAATTACAAAAGACAGTCCCCCAAAAACGCCCGCCCTTCACCACTTCCTAGTGCTATCGCTGGGAAGAAGAAGTGGCGGAACAAACTTCCCAGCAGCACAGCTGTCTGTTCAGTTAGAATATAGTGCATGTATACAATACTAGGAACCTATGTTCAGTAATTAACATTACAAGAAACCTAAATTATTTGCCATAAAATATGTCAGATAGCCACGCCAATATACCAACAACTAGAAGAATTAAAACTAGAGTTAATCACAATCAAACAAACACGATAAGCAGAACCTTTTTATTTAATTCTTAAGTTTAATAAAATTATCTTTTTTTTCTCAGATAATCTACCCTCAAACTCGCGACGAGATGAACCGCCGCGGTCGCAAAGACGAACAACTGCACCATTTCCTCGAGATAGTGCAACTGTCGTACCTCACGAACCGCGACGGAGCACTGGACGCAGTGGAGGACTGGATGGACGTCCTGTCCGGCGGAGAGAAGCAGAGGATAGCTGTAAGTTATCTTAGTTATAACAATATGCAACTGTTGTACAGACGGCAGCACATCAAGCTACTACAATCTGTCAAATTTCTTTAATAGATTTTCAACTTTATCGCTAAAATATAAGGTTCAAAGTTGATTGGGAAAATTTGACAGTTTCGTGTAACTTGATTGATGTGCTTACATCTGTACCCGCAAACCAGCGAGAAAATTTCTGAAGTGGGGACACTTGATACAAAGTTGACCGACGAACGACGTGGTTAAGTAAGGAGAAGGTTGCGGAAATTCGCTGGATGCGAGACCCACAGGACTGATTGTTGTGGCAGACCTATGTCCAGCAGTGGACATCTTTTTGCTGAAATAATGTTTTGACAGTCATCATCATCTGCCTAGCCTTTTCCCAACTATGTTGGGGTCGGCTTCCAGTCTAACCGGATGCAGCTGAATACCAGTATTTTACATGGAGCGACTGTCTATCTGACCTTCACAACCCAGTTACCGGGTAATACGTTATACCCCTTGGTAAGACTGGTTGTCAGACTTTCGGGCTTCTGACTACCCGTAACGACTGTCAAAGATCCACGAATGACAGCCGGCTTAACGTGCTTTCCGAGGCACGGAGGCTTCTTGGTATGTGAAGATGGTCACCCATCCACGGACCAACCGCGGCAAGCGTAGCTTAACCTGATCGATCGACCCGTGCGGCTCTTATTACTTAGCCACAAGCCCCTTGACAATACTCACTATAATCTTCATGACTTTTACAAAAAATACATTATAACTCAATGATTTCATAACGTAGATGGCGCGCCTGTTCTACCACGAGCCTCAGTTCGCGATCCTGGACGAGTGTACGAGCGCTGTGTCTGTAGATGTCGAGGGACAGATGTACCAGTACTGCAGAGAGGTAAGCATCTAAATACCCCCATTATTATGGATTTGTAGCATTATTTGAAAGATATTAAGGACAAGAGTGGAATATTAGGGAGGAGCCGAAATTTTTTCAAATTTTTTGTGTCGTTTTCATGGTTTTCGAGGTTGCTAAAGCCGATAGTGAGGTCAAAATGAAAATCCAAGATGGCGGCTATATTTTTTTTTTTTTTCGTCATGGTTGTCGTTTTTATGGTTTTCAAGGGGGCTAAAGCCGATAGTGAGGTCAAAATGAAAATCAAAGATGGCGGCTGCAATTTTTTTTAAATTTGTTGTCATGGGTGTCATTTGCATGGTGTTCGAGGGTGCTAAAGCTGGTAGTGGACGGCAGCGAAAATTTTAAAATTTTGTCATTTTAAAAGTTTTACAGCCGCCATCTTGGATTTTCGTTTTGAACATCGTTCCTGCCGGGGGTCCCCCGACCACACACAGTTCTATACCCAGTAAATCAATAACTTTTTACTTAAAGTGCGTACGTACCTAACGAAAAAGTCTGCCTACCTATTCTGAAAACCAATGCACGCCGCTGCGTGTGTAGGTGTGACACTGTCTTTCCCTTATTCTAATTTATTAGGGATTGATATAGCATGTCTTCTTCTACTGTGCTGTCGTCTCAGTATTCAACCCTTTTTTAGCCATATCATTGTTCAACCCATATAGAAAACTCTTTTTAAGCAATAATTAACCACCCTTCTCCTACAGGTCGGTATATCCCTATTCACGGTGTCTCACCGCAAGTCTCTATGGAAGCATCACGACCACTACCTACAAATGGACGGCAGAGGCGGCTTCGTCTTCGAAGAAATCGACAATGAAACACAGGAGTTCGGATCGTGATCAATCAAATTGTAAACTTAAATCTTAAGACAGCTAGCGTGTAACGCCTTCGAAGAGCTAATGCACACAGAACGTTGGCAAGGAAACAAGAAAGGTTGCAAGCACCGAAATAATAAAGAATTGTACACTATTGAAAAATGTTGAACAGACTATTTATTATTATTATTATTTATTTTGCACTGAAACGTCGAATCAGGACAGACCTTAGGTCTTATCGCCAAAAGTATTTTTTCCAGAGAACCATTGACTATAAAGGGGATCGAACTTTTTTTGTAAGGAGACCATTTTCGCTCTCGATTAGAGGTTCGCCATTTTGGTTATTTTTCAAAATGGCGACGCACGATATAACCTATATAGGATAGGGGGCATATAGACAAACAAAAATGTTCATGTGATATAATGTCCTAAACTGTCACATTACCTAGATAATCAAAGTTACAAATTTCCGTGATGGGCAATTTAAGCTGCAAAGCGCTTTTTTTGTTGAAAATGTTATGTGATCTTAATGAAAAGTAATTTAAAATCAATGTTAAGTATATTAGATTTTTACCTCTAAGTAGAAAGCTCAACTGATTCAAAGAGGTTGTTTAGAATGCGTGCTTTGTCGTATAGTCGTCTCAGATGATCATATTTATTACAAGTTTAAATACCATAACTACACAAAGGGTGGTAAGAAGAACTGTTTCGTTATTCAAGCCACAGGTCCAATATATTATGAAAAAATATTATCTTGAAATAAAACAGGTGCAACTTCATTGTTCATTTTCGGGTAACGCTCTCAGTCAACCAAAAAGTCATAGTATCGTGGTGTTTTACGAAGTAGTCAAAAATGAAGGTGTTGCAAAGACAAAGTTTTTATTCCATAGATTCTCCCTTTCTAAGTTCTATCACCTTAAATACTTAATAATAATAATTCGATGTAATTACATAACTGTAGTAATAATTATAACACATCATTTATCATCATATACTTAGTTAATGTTTCTGATATAATTGGATGAAAATATTTATACTCATTAAAGCTATCTTAACTCTATTTATCTAGGTAATGTGACACTTTAAGATATCATGTTATATGCCTTTTTGGTCCTCTATATGGCCTCTTGGCAAGAAGTGCATTGTAAGTATTCATCCTTGGTTTTTTTTTTTGTCATATGTTTATACATATTTGTATTATCGTTCGACGCCATTTTGAAAAAAAAACGAAATGTCGGACCCGGGCGAGGCCAATAGGTTTAAAGGCAAGAATCAATTTTGGCTGCTCCTGCCAGGCAGTTATGACACCAAATGATTAGATGAAAAATTAGAGGTTTATAGCAACTCTCAACTTAATTTTACGCCTGTTTCTTTTATGACGGATTTGTGAGGTACTCTTAAACGGAGTTTATCTCTATTGCAATTGATTCGATATTTTATGAACACTCAATTATGGACGAATTGTGCTTGAATAGATAACTTTGTTTAATCAAGAGCTATTAAGGGGTACCTCCGGATATTAGTTGTTCCTTTTTCGAAAGTTGATAGGCAAAACAACGCTTTGTATGCATTAGTCCTCATAGATAATAGAATTTACGAAAGTAAGAATATATCTTGTATAAAGCTGTGGTTGATGTGAGAAAACTATATCTTGAGTAATAAGTGTCTATAGTCTTTAGCTATAGCTCCATATTTATACAATTTGGCTCAAAGTCTTGTATTCGCATACAAGCACTGGACTTTAAGCCAAATTAAGATTAAAATTATAATTATATATATGCGATCAAATTAAGTAATGGAATGTGCTTTTGTTTAATGGTACGTTAATACGTGACAACCAACGCCAAACGCTTTAAAAGAACCAGCAGTTTCTTGCGGTTTCATTTACATCCAAAAAAAAAATACTTCACGTACTTGGATAAAAATGATCCTGAATGTACCTACCTGTGTGCCAAATTTCACCCAAATTCATGCAGCCGTGCTAGAGTAACAAACATACATCGTTACAGTGTTATCCATGTGTCCCTTTAGGGCTAGTTTCTCGAACGAAAATTATCGCAAAATTAATGTGACAAGTTGTCAAGCACGCGCAAACTGCTAAAAAATATCGCAGCATATTCTTATTTTGATCACATAGTGTCTGTAAAATAAATTCTCACAGTTTTGAACATTTTGTAATACTTTTTTTTAATGTAGTGACATTTCTCAATATTTTCAATTTTAAGGGAATCGACATGTAATGTGTTTGCACTGTGCATATAATTTAATTTATTATTAAAAATAAAATAGAAAAGTAAAATTATTTATAATGTTAAGAGATGTGGGCTCATTATGTATGTGTTAAGTAAAGTAAAATATCACACTTGTCTGTGGCTAAATGTATAATTATTTGATGTTTAAATGTTTTTAATTGGCGTTAACGCTATAATACTGAAATAAGTCTTATACTAACAGGTATTAATAAAAAATCAATAAAAATATTTTGTTAAACATTTTATGACCATTATTTTATTGCCATAAATGACAATCTTCTTATGACTACTTAGATAATTATTTTATAATATTTTTCTTTGTTTCTGATCTGCATGCACAGTTTATAAATCCATTTATGATTTAATATAAAGTATAATATCTAGACATAGCAAAACAAGTTACCATTCTAAGGAATGTTTTAATAAGTAAGAAACATATTCTATTAATTTTGATAGGTAATTCTATATAATTATATAGACACATTATTATTTATTAATTAAATGTTTAGTGTTAGTTTACAAAACACGATGACACAATTTAAAAGTTTTAAATAAAAGATGATAGAATTATCTCACCTATATTCATAATTAATTTTACATGAACAAACCGTTTTCTAAGATTTTAAGGAATAAATCTATGCTATAATCTGTAATTAATATATAATAAATGAAATGTAAAACGATCAGGGATTTGTAAAATGTTGAGAATATTATTGATATGTTATGTCTAAGCCCATTGACCTAGTAAGGCCCGTATCGAACTTGCGTTTTGTAGGCGTACGCAGCTTTTTAGACGGACGCCTCCGAAATCCTACAACAATTGAATTCATGATTGTAGCACCAAAACGCGGCTCTCACGCACTAGACACGTCCGCAAAACGCCAGTCTGATAAAGGCCTAACTGGTCACACATACTTAGAACAAAAGTGACAATGAAATGGCCTTGATTCTAACAATAGTTATTTGTCTTCTATCAACACGTAATCAACGAATATTGCATAAAATTAACAAGGCCATCACATTGCGCCTTCGTTTTACTTGAGGCCATGGCCCATTACTTGTGTAATTTACTGTGAAAATGTTCTTTGATGTGACATTGCTGTGATAGATGTTAAGTTTTGTTGTTCTTATCGTGTTGGTGGGTGCTGGGTCAATAAAGAGGGTTCAGGAATATATTCTTTTGGTTTTTATTGATTGTTTTTAGTGTTCCGTACCTCAAAAGGAAAAACGGAACCCTTATAAGATAATTTCGTTGTCTGTCTGTCAACACCCTTTTTCTCAGAATGCGTAGAATTATCAAGTTGAAATCAATATCAAATACTCAGGGCTGCAATCCCTTGAAACATTGAAAAAATCAAACTTCTATTTAAGCCAACGCAATCAAAAGATAAGGGCGTTTAATGTTCCATTTATGCCGTATATTTTGACATTCGCAAGGGAATCAAAACCTATCTATAGGGACTTCCCGTTGACCTAGAATAATTAAATTTGGCAAGAAGCAATGTCATGTAGCACAAGTAAAGGGAAAAATCCGAATATCGTAAATTTGTAGTTAAATACATACCTACAAACTTGTACGGAACCCCGGTGCGCGAGTCCGACTCGTACTTGACCGGTTTTTTCCATGTCCAGAGCGCTCGAATACATGTGACGTAGCCGCGCGAGGCACGCATTTGCTCAGTCTAAAAATGCTTGGGTTGATTTGCGCTCACTTTTTTTCAGCATAACACTTCCTAAATATTAGTGACGTAGCTTATCACCTGTAGCCTCGTTAGTCTATTCGGTAAACCTGGAGTCGACATAATAATTACTAAAATTCTTATCTTAGCAGCTTCTTTGGACTGAAATTTACAGCGTGATCAGCCTGCTGTACTCACTAATTATTACAAACTGATTATAATTAGGTAACATTTATGTATATAGTAGCGGACCCAGCAGACGTCGTCCTGCCCGAAAAAGCAGCGCCACCTACCGGGTCCAATTGTGTATACAAACCTTGTCCTAACAATAACAAACACAAAAAAAAGAATATCCAATTTGGTGCAGTCGATCGGAAGTTATGCGTACATACATTTCGGTGAAGACTGACTGGTCGACTTTCTAAGGTTCGACTCCTCCGACTTAAAATTCGAAGTGATATTTGTAAAAATAATTCAACATTGACAAAAAGTATGAGCAACATATAAAAATGATATCTTGATTATTACTTTGAAAGGCATCATAAAAAGAATAATTTAATTGTGTTACGACGCCAATTTGAATTTACCGCTAAATTAATAATCAGCATGAGCAAGCGTTGCATGACGTCATTTGACGTTTACCTTTTTAGACGTTCGTATTGTTTAGCACTGAGCATACTGCGTTATTACTTTACATCCTGATAACACTAAATCTGTTTAATAAATGGAAACTACACTTTACGCAATTAAATATGATGATTACTTATCTCAGGGCGTTTATCATATAAATTAACATTTTATAGTATAATATTATGATTAGACTTTAAAGACATGGAACAAAACGTATTATGCTAAGCGCTTCGCATCAGCTGTTGTAAAAAAAAATTAACGGGATATCGCGAATGAAAACTGGTCACACCGACGGCCACATCAAAAAACTGGGGGTCTGGCGTGACCCTGTTATTTCTATCCTGCAATAAAATAGCTGTGTAATTTAAGATAGTTCGTGTGTGCTTCGACCAGTGTTATATAGCAAATTCTAGTGTAATTTATGAAGAAATTATGGAACGCGCGACGGGAACAGAGGTATACGGGTGTGGCTCGCCCCAAACCTCGGACATAACGCTGAATATACAAACTACTACGGGTGGTAATTTCACCATCAGTTTGAACCCGAAAAATACAGTGGAGCACCTCAAAAAGTTGGTTTCGAAGAAACTTAAGGTGTCTAAAGATAGAATATGCTTGCTGCATCGCGAAAGGTGAGCGTTTTATGTCGAGACGCCAAGCTTCTATTGTCAAACATATCACGGAAATATGTCGATACGATGACGCATCAGTGTTATTTGACTCGCGTATTGAAGTTGAGTTTTGTGTTCGCAGACAACTGAGAGATGGCACGCTGGAAGAGAACGGTTTGCTGGACGGATCGCGGGTGATCCTCCTGCCGAGCGTGGAGACTGGTTTGCTGGTGAGTCGTGCGTCACGCCGTGCTGTGTCGAAACCCCCCAAGTACCTCCTGATAATCACGTGTTTCACAACTATGACAAACTAATCAATACACATTTATCTCTAATACCATTGTTGTCTATTGACTAATTAATCCTTTCATTAATAATGTCATTCTGTCCTTTGCAGAGCCATAGGCCCGAAAATTCTGTGATGCAAGCATTAGAATCCCTAAATGACACTCAGGTTAATGACTTTTTAAGTGGTAAATCTCCACTGAATTTGACAATGAGGTTAGGTGACCATATGATGCTGATCCAACTGCAGCTGTCCACCCTTAACTCAAGTTCCAGTAGCTGCAGGTCCTTAAGAACATCCACACCAAGCAAGAGCTCTTCAACATCAATACGGACTACTAAATGTGACGCCAGGGAAACACCCAGCCCTCAGACAGCAACTCCGCCTACTTGTACACCTGTGCCCATGGACCATTCCTATATCAGCAGTGAACCTCCTAAACCAGAACCTGCAGCACCACAAGCTCTACAGAAGCAAGATTTTGAAATGCTACAGAACTGTTTTGACTTATACCGGTCAATAGCTGAAGAGAAATATGCTGAGAAAGAAACTTGTGATGACAAAGATGAGACAATGGACACAACAAATTGCACGGTCTCAGATCTCTCTGATGTATCTACAGAAAATGAACAGTCCCCTATAAAATCCTTGTCCAATCTAGTGTCTAGTCCACTAGATGCTGATACTGTTGCAGAAATCAGAGCAAGAGACCAAGCTAATCTCATTAACACTGTAAAAAACAACTTAAAAGATTTTTTAGCACAAAATAATATAGATGAAGGTGAGGTCATAATACCTGATAGAATTATCACCTGCGATAAGCAGTGCCCCTCGACATCCTCGCACACCACAGACAGCTCACTCAGTGATGATAGTGACAACTTTACAGACCAAAGTTCATTCCTTGCTGAAAGTACTATAGATGAATACCCCATGGAAAATCTCTTCAACAGTGCAGTTGACAAAGGATTGTTTGAAGATCAAGATGAATCTATGATGGATAGGGAAATATCAAATTTGGCTACTACTAGTCATGGCAGTCAGGAAACTAACTCAGGAACACTACCTTCTTTCCAAAGTATAAATGAACCTTTGAAAAACAAGAGATTCCAATATTTACTGCACAAGACTTCAAAATTTAAACACCCTATAGGTCAGAATAAGCAGAAGGCCTTTATGCAATCTGTTGTAAACAAACATAAGAAAAGGATGCAGAGTCGACAAGACACCAACTTATCACAGCCTTCCACCTCTAGAACTGAGCCTTATATAACAAATTCTAGAAAACTCATTCTGCAACCCAGCAATGGCAGTGGACAGGCTGAAGACACTGCCACACCATCCACATCTAAACAGGTTATATTTAAAGCTCCCGATGCTCCAAAGAAGCCTCAAAGATCATCACCACCTCCTCCTGTGGACACCAAAGCTCTCATTGAAGCTTCAAAGAATTTAACACAGAAACTAAAGAAGTTGTCTAAAGAGGTTCTGACTAATAAGATTGAGTTGAGGGGGGCCGAGGAGATGACACTGTGCCGGAAGATTGGTCCTGGAGCTGTGATAGAGTCCATGAAGCATCATGGCAAAGGAATTTATTCTGGGACATTTTCAGGCACACTGAACCCTGCCCTACAAGACAGGTGAGAGTTTATCACTTTTATTCTTACTTTATTTCGAACAAAGAAGATGTTCAGAAAGATAATAAAAGCCTATAGAATGTATGTCAGTACATATTTGCACATCTGCCGACACATTTTTTTTAATCAAAGATGGCGGCGGTATCTCATGGTAATTTGAAAGTAGAACTGTTAGGAACTTTATTTGATGCATGTTTCATAAAGTAAACATAAGATTTCACCTCAGGGAGATTACAAATAAGTTAGTTACACATATTATGTGAAAATTGTTTACTGTTGTTAAGTTATCTCCATGTCCCATTACTTAGCCTGCTATTTATATCTGTTTCAGATATGGCCGACCAAAGCGAGATATATCCACAATCATTCATATATTGAATGATTTGTTATGTGCTGCGCCGCCAATAGCCATAGCTCAGGTATGTTTATTTGCATAAAACTAGTTATTTTTTAGGATTACAGATAACCGGCTGAAACTAATAGTAAACCCATTTTTATTTCCTACTTATCTTTTACACGTTTTTATCTTGTCTACACTACTGTTATCGCTAGTCACGCTTTCTACGCATTCTGAATAATAGTTGAACATTACAGAAGGACACAAGCCACACCTGCTCTACAAGCACGGAGTGCGAGTGCACGGGCTGCAACCGGCCGTGCACGTACGGACTGTGCGACGGCCACGTGCCCTCCACGTCGGCCGCGCCCAGCAAACGCTGCACCTGCGAACCTAAAGACTGCCAGTGCCGCCGCCTCGAGCCCAAGCCTTGCCCCGCGTGCGTCAACAACGCTGCCGGAGAGATGTGCAAGAAATGTGATACAGCCAAGACTTTAGCCCTGGAGAACTCAAAAACTAAATGCAAACTCGAGCAACTGAGGCTTGTAATGCAGCAGAAGAAACAGAGGCGTGAAGCGCGTAAATTAAAGACTTTGCCTTACACCAACTCGCCCTCGAAGGTGATATCGTCGCCTGAGCAGGGTGCCGGGTTACAGGAAGAAATAGAAACACTTGCCTAACACTTAGTTACATCTCGCGTAAATTATTAACTCGCGCTTATAGATTTGTAACGGTACTCCGCCATCTTATCTTGCTTTTGTATGGAAATTACTAATTATTTCATAATCATGCACAGGATGTATTCCAACTGCTGACGGTGGCGCCGATTCCCTTGGTCACAAACTAAACTAAATTTAAGTTCCGTGCATCTTTTTTTTTCTATTTCATTAAGAAAGGGGCAGAAGATAAATATTAGTTTAGTCCTGTCAAATTAAGGTACTCCATAGACAGTTTAGACGTGATTAAAAACATGACTACTAAAAATATGTCAATTTACGTCAGGCGCTCACTAATTTGACAGGACTAAACTAATATTTATCTTCTGTACTTTTCTTAACGAAAAAGATGCATTGATTTGTGAACAAGGGAATCTGCGCCAATGCGACTTGATAACTAACAAATTGTTACACTGTGGTATATTAGAGTAGTCAGTGTTGACCGTGCATACCTAAAGCTTTGTTAGTGCGTGTTGACAATAGTGTTTCCAGATTTATGTAAGGCGTGTGCATTTCAAATGTGGACAAACGTTTTCAAAATATACAGAATGTGAATTTATGCTAATAGTATATTGTCTTACGGGTGACTCTCGAATGGGTTGCGAAATTTTCATTCTTTACACTCGCAACTGTGCTCTGGTCAAAAATATGTCTTTCAGAAAGTTTCACTAATTAACAAAGCTCAAGTATGTACGTCGACGCAAAAGCATGAGGCGAGTGCGGATAATATTATTCTAAATTATCATGTTAACTAAGTTTGGATAATAGTATACACAATAACTTTAAGTGCTATTAAACGCATGTACAAATGATAAAGATTGATTAGCAAAATCACCAGTTCATAGACAGTTAGTAAGTAACCCAGTTTAGGTCCAAACACATTAGCCTGGAGCGGATTCAAATTAATTTTTGTTGTTATATTTTAGATTATATTTTATCGGTTCGAAGTTTTAGACACTTGTGTATCTAGTTTAATTTTTTGAAAATCACTATTGATTGATATTCGACATTACGGGGTTTATTAGTAACTAACGCATTTTATGAATTCATCCTCTAGGAAAATTATCAAAATTTAGGACAAGTGATCTTATATCCCACTTTTTTTAGTTAATAATTGGCACTGTTATTATTATAGTTATTTTTCTTTGTTTTACTTTTCTCCTTCCACGGATATGTTGTTAAAAGTAATAAAAATGTTTTCTGGATTACACCTGTTTCGTTTAGTTTTGTTGTATTTTTTTATGTCATTTTTGGTTTACACAAACTACTTATTACTTTATTATGTATCGATTTATATGATTCCGATTCATGTAAAATGCAATATTATGAGTATGAACGATCGCGAGATATCGATCATAGATACACTAGGGCTAGCTTTGTACATACATATTATGAAAACTTTTAGTAGCAGTAAAGTGCTTTTTGAGTATAATTCATCTATCTATAAAAAAAACTTTTATCGTAAAATTGCCTAGACATAATTTAGGGGTTTATTGTGAAATATCTCTGTGAATACTAATTAGTACGTATAACTAGTGACCCACTAAACTAAACAATGGTAGGACGGAAATTCCTAGTATTTATAGGATGAAGATCAACATATAATGCTATTTAAGTTAACATTGGTGCCGATTCCCTTGTTGCAAACTAAACTAAATTTAAGTTCAGTGCATCTTTTTCGTTATGAAAAGTAGGTACAGAAGATAAATATTAGTTTAGTCCTGTCAAATTAAGACTCCATAGATAGTTTAGACGTGATTAAAAACGGCTACTAATATTTATCTTCTGTCCTTTTATTTTAGTGCATCTTTTTCTTTCTATTTCATTAAGAAAAGGATAGAAGATAAATATTAGTTTAGTCCTGTCAAATTAAGATACTCCATAGCAAGTTTAGACGTGATTAAAAAAATGGCGACTAAAAATATATTTATCTTATGTCCTTTTCTTAATGAAATAGAAAGAAAAAGATGCACTGAACTTCAATTAAGTTTAGTTTGTGAACAAGGCAATCAGCGCCATTGAAGATTGCCCAATTCACTTTTTTCTTGTATGTGGATTGATGTGAGACAAAGTAGCAGAGAGTTGGTGTCCAAGGAAAACGCTAAGCTGCCAATTTCACTTCGTCTCAGGTACCTATCTCAAAAAGACTTCGAGACTAGTTAAGAGTTATATTGGGTAGTGATACTGACCTGTCTTCCAAAAGAAGTCTAGAATGAAATTATAACTTTTCCTCAACCCAATGATGGCAACGCACGCAAGAAACCAAGCCATTATTACAGTGTCTTCAAATGAACGAAAGCAATAATTGAATTCCTAACATGCCGTCGGTACTATCTTACCCAGGCCAGGTTTTGGTCATGACTGAACAGCGACTTCTGTGCAACCGAAGTGTTGGTGAGGAATGCAAAGAAAGTGTCATGTGTTTCTTAGATTGTCCAAAATTCCTATACATATATTTTTATTTATTCAACTAAGGATTCTGGTGCGCCTTTATTCCATTGAACTCTTTGCACTGTACCTCATAGTATGGTAGATTATGAAGCTAGTATTACTGTGATGACGTTGAGACTTGTTGCTAGAAACTTTTATTACGCTGTGTTGCACTTTATGTCATGGAGGTAAAGGCAATTTACCTCTGCTAGGGCTAGCTGTTTCATACCGTAGTGGGTAGATTCGCTCTTCAGTCGTGACAAAATCTATCTTTCCAAAGTGCCTCTAACTGTAAGGTACATTGTACCTATTTAGTGTTGTGCCATACATGTATACTATTTAAGTTCCATAATTTAATAAATGTTTATGGCACTATTCCAAGTTCGAATGTTCATCCGATCGATTCTGTAAAAATCTCACTGTGAAAAGTTAGGTGAAGTGAGCTGATAATAGTGTCAATCCCTAGCATTAGTTAGATGACAGCTCACTCCACGCTCACTTCGCCTAAGTTTTCACGGTGAGACGGTTACAGAATCGCACTGTTCGATCTCTTACCAATCATGTTCCTAAGATCTCAATTTTTTCCGACAACTTGTAATGTTTTGGCGGCAAACTTATTCGGTCTATTGTTTTTGTAAATACGTTTTGTTACCGTATAATATTTTAGTCGTGATGAGTTTTTGTTATAAGGTTTTGAGGGAAAAGAGTAAATTGTTTTTTTGTCCTTGTATTGCATGTCTAGTGAGGAGAATAAAGTTACATAACAAAAGTATTACGTTGTTTCATAAACCTCTTTTCCGAATGTCTGGGAAATAAAAATATTGTCTTCTGATTAAGAGTGATGTAAATAAAAAATAATTTGATCCAAAACAATATAAATGAATTTATTCGAATAATAACTACTGATTCTGTGGTGTTATAATGAGGAACCTATGGTAATGTTAACTTAATCACATATTTCTGATAAATTGGACGACAGAATCAATACGTGAATCTAATATTCGCGATCGAACAGTATAACAAAATATACATAATGTATTACAAACAATCCAACGCCAACTTAATAAACATAAGTTTTGTAAGTTATTCTTAACAAAGTTGGATACTAATCATTTATATTATAAATTACAATTACTGTCATTTCACTTATATTTTTAAGAAACTGATAATTAACAATAATAAGTTGAGTTAAACTGAGACAATGTCTAATTTCACATCCTTTGTTCAGTCTTTATATCTAGACAATGTTGCAGATTAGAGTGAATAACTTGCAGCTATCATTAACTTGAACCGAGTTCTTCTTGTCAGGAGTCTAAAGCTATCGTGTACAATGTTAACAGTAAACTAATACAATGTTGGTAGGTCGTTACTTCGTGTCTTACGGGCAATGAACGAAAACAAAACATGTATTCCTTAGGGTCTACAAAAACAAAGTCTGTACTTGTAAATTATTTTATTATAAAGTTCATTTATATAAATTAGCACATAACCCACACACGCGTTGCCACGCACACTACAGCGGCGCCGCAGAGAGCGCTGCGGACCGCGAAATAAAAACTGTGACCACAGCGCTGTCTGCGGCGCCGACTATTATGATTTTAGAAGAGCAATGTACTCATGCCGCCCATCTCGGCTTGCTCCTTGACGAAGATCTCGAAGTACTGGTAGATGATGGTGACGGCGAGCAGGATACCAGTGCCGGAGCCGATGGCGCCGAGGAAGTCGGCGAGCACCGACAGCGCTCCGATACACAGGCCTCCGAACGCGGCTGCCGTCGGGATGTATCGGTTGAGCTCGTGGATCATCGAGTTGTCTCTGTGGCCGCGCATCACCATCTGTTGTTCCTTCAGTTGCTTGGCGACCTGCGAAAGTAGGTTAGTGTAAGTACTTACAGCAACAAATCAATATTCATTTTCCTGTGATAATTTATTCAGCTGCAGTAAATAGGGCGTGGTACACAAAGCAATCGAGTTGCGTCGACTATCGAAACTACTTGATCAAATATTGAATTACTGAAATAAAATGGCCTAAACGGTTGCGCTATTACTACGGCACAATTTAGTAATACACTTTCACTAATTGGAAAGTTTCGTGTCGGCCGTTACTGCAGCCGTATCATAACGTTAAAGGCATTGATTAAGAAGTTCTAAAGTTCGTTCACCTCTACCGGTTTACGAAGATAAATGGAGCTTTATGACTGAATACAGTTTGAATATGTTTCTTTAATTAAATGTTCAAACTCGTTTCGTGTATTGTAATGACGTACAGTCGTGTAATCGTCGGCAAATGAATGAGTAATTCAGGTCAAGTAACTTTAGACTAAAATACCGAACATTTTATTAGAACATCTGACGTGCTACTTTTCATTAAAAATGCATCAGCAACTATGCAATTCAACAAGCCTATTTTTATTAATTATGCATGAATGTGATAGTTAAGTTGAAATTTGAGACGCATTCTTTGTTTTGACATTTTTCATCAACTAGTGTTGCATTTTTTCGAGGTCATTCTATTCACCAAATTGTATCTATTTTCAATTACTTTATTATTCTTCTTCGGTCGATACTTATGGACTGTTAACTAAACCCATTGTAAAGGTAATATTTTAGTCGTGCCGTCTTACTCAACTTATGTTAACATATGAACCTGTTTACTGTACAGTAAACAGGTTCATACATTAATAAGTTGAATAAAAAATAGTTTATTGTCCAGGTAGCTACCTGGACAATAAACTATTTTTTATTATTGACCTTTTTTATTTCTTGACTAATTTTTATTTTTACCTAATTTAAAACTATTTTCATTATACTTCTCATAATTAAAGCGAACTTACATCCTTAGCCGAAGATCCGGAGACATCGATCCAGGTCTTGGAGAAGAACGCGCATGATCCGAGCATGAAGATGATGTACAGCACCGCATGCACGGGGTCGTGCGCTATGTGCGCGAGCGACTCGGGCGGACTGAAGTAGTAACACAAGCCGCCCACCGGGTAGGCCCGGGCCGGGCCGCCGCCTCCCACGTCGGCCCACACGCCCAGTAAGTTCACCAGGAAGTTACCGCTGAATTTTACAGCTAACATCTGTGGGGTGAAGTTATTTTGTAGTTTCAGAAAAATGAAAACATATTCTTGCTAGGTCTAGTCTAAGATATTTTTCTCTGTCTACTTTTTTTTTCTACTTAATCTATTTTTTTTTTTTAATATTTGACAAAAATATAAAAGGCTGTTTAGTGCCTACTTGGTGGGCTCCAAAGATAATAGAAAATAGTTGTACAAAAGTACCAATTATTTAGAACCGAACAAAAAAAGCTTGAAACAACAGTAACAATAAATTTCGAAAAACAATAAGCTTCAATCATTGAATTTTAAACCTCTAAAATGTTAATTATGATTAGTTGTTACTACTACTAACCTAACCTAAACAAAGTCGCAAGAAACATGTTGATAAACATTAAAAAGTAACAACTACAAACCTGTGAGATGACGTAGAGATTAGAAACGAGTGCAGATTGTAGAATGATGGGTATGTTTGAGGTGTAGAAGAGTTTGATTGGGTACGACGAGTACTGTCCGCGGTAGCGGGCCGACTTGATCGGTAGGTCCACACGGAAGCCCTGCGGAAGAACACATGTATTGTAGAAAACCGAAAAGGAATATTTGAAGGAATGTAATGGCAAATTTTATTAACTTGGGCTGATTTTTCCAACGCCCGATTATTTCATCGGAGGAATAATTTTGAATTTTTGACAGTTCTTCCATACAAAAACTGTCAGACGTCAATTTTATTCCTCGAATAAAAATTATAATTATGTCGATTGAAAAATCAGCCCTTAGGTGCTGTAGCATTGGCAAATGCTACATTATAATTTTTTCACGAATAACCTTCTTTTATAACAAATCATACCTTTTTTGTAACCAGAAAGGTTTTTTCTTCATATTGTTTTTTTTGAATTTTGAATCGAAAAGTGTCGTCTTTTCTCTTGCAGTGTTTTTTTTTCATTTTGAAGCTTTTATTTGGGCACAGGACGGACGTCAATATACTATTTTTCCCGTTTATATAATTATTTTATCATATAATTATTTGCCACTATGAAGATTTGAGCGTCCGAGTTTGTCCGTTGTGCGACCGGACCAAAGGGAACTGTTCCCGAAATTTACAGCATCTAAAACTTGCGAGTCAGGTTTCATCTTTGAGGACTTGGTATGTAATTTAGCTTTACTTCATCTCTTATGTTATAAAAGATTCTGCCTGCGTCTCGGATTATCATTTTTCGTTATTGTCTGTAGATTTGTCCGAAGACTGTAGGCGAATCTTGAATTCGCCCCCCCCCCCCGCTAGCCTGGGACCTGGCGACTGCGAGCTGCGGGTTGGGATCCGTACCCTACGCTGGTGATTCCAAGTACCAGCCAGCCAGCGAGCCCTCTGACTGACATCCTGGAGGCTAGGACCGGATCTACGTATTTTTTGAAGACTATTTTTTAAATTTCTAGTAGATTCTCTAATATCGTCGTATTTTATGTAAATCAGCTATATCAATTTTATTGTTGTCTCGCTACCTGACAGATCGACTTGGTGCGCAGTTACCCATTTAGGATTACCGATTTTTTATTTATTGCGGAAGTTAGGAACGTTTGCAAACGTATCGTGACCGACGCGTAATTGTAATTTTTTTTCTTTGCGTAATTGTGAAATTTATAGGGCTTAACACCAGGGACGTCGCCTCAGAGCTATTACCATCCTTTGAATAGTGCTGTGCCCTTCATAAAATTTTTGATAACAGTTTTTTTGATTTATACAAAATTAAACGTGTACTAGTGAAGATCTGGTTTTTATTTCGCTACAGTGCGCACGTTAACAGTAATACAAGTAGTCGGTCGTAAACATGAGGCATCGAAGTTTAGAAAAGCTCTTTGTTAGTCGCAACTTTTCATAATGATTTAGGCCCAATAGGCCCGAATACTGTAATTGAACCTACGCAGCTAGTAATTTTTAAGACTGATATATTTCTTTTCGCAATGCCATATTGCAAATATTCTCTGTACGTAAATAAAATTACATGTTGGAGACCTACAAAGGTCAATGTAAACAAGTTAAATAATTATTGTGTTCAGCGAGAATACACAATATTTATGATTTGTATGGAAAATACGCCAGTCCTGTAAAATACGTCTGAGCTAAAGCTTTCTTTTTGTAGAGATGACGCATTTTACGCGGTTTTGAACCAGATAATTGTTTTCATATCATGACATTGCATGTGGCAAGTCAGAAACGTTCTTTAAAAAAATCTATAAACCATCAAGTGCAAGTTAACTATCTGATGTTGATTAAAGCGGCGCGTGCTGTATTGAACATTTTTGAGCAAGATTAATTCAATTTGCAAGCCCCTTGGCGTTGCTATCCATTATTCCATTAAATGGACCAAACGCTTTTCCAATTTAAAATAAAACGTCATAGCATACAATAGCATTTTTTCACGACGTCACGAACTCTCAAAGTTGCTTCCAACGCTATAAAATAAACATGCATCCTAAACAGTTCTAAAGTCTGAAGTATGTTCTTACCTGGAAGTATATGACGATAGCAAATACGAGGACAGTGGCGAGGAGGTTCATGAGGTTGGGCAGGTTCTGGCGGTAGAAGGCCTCTCGGAGCGCGCGCACCTTGTCCGGTCGCGTGGCCAACAGGTGGAACAGGGCAATGACTGCGCCTTCGAACTCGGTACCGCGTCCTGGAGGAAAATTATGATGCTGAATAACTATCATAATATAATATACGGCACATTTTTTTGAAGGACTTCATTCAGTTGAGCTATTATTTAAAATATTTACCAAAGTATAGATTAACTTGTCTTACAAGATCTACCTACTTACAGAAATAACCATTTAAATTCATCTATTTCTAAATCAACAAGTTACATAGTTATGAAATATTGGTAAAAATAAAACTTATAAATACACACGGCTACATATCAAGCTATACATATCCAGTTATAGCTGATCTCACATTGTATAAGTTTTTCGTACAATCAGAAGTCAGCTTATACTGATTATGTAGCTTGATGTGTAACCGTGCGTACTACGAACACTAAAATCGTATATGAGGTGAGGATAAAATTGCTTTGTGATTTTAAAATAAATATATGAATGACAGATAAATATCGACAAAATAAACGTGTTCATAGTATTTTTATTTATTATTATTTATTTTCCTATTGGTCTCTTGTCAAGGAAACAATTCTAAAAAGGAAATATTAAAATACAATGTGCAGGTGATTAAAACAGTATTTATTTAAACTTCTGTGCAAAATGGCGTTAGCAAGGCATTTTGCAAATATTTTTTAGAAGAAACATAAAATCCTAGCTAATTTAGTCTTTAGCAAGTAAAGTATCTATGCTACATCAAGATTATTTTTATAGGTGTGTCCTAATTAGTATAATCATTATCCATTATCACTTAAACGGGTTCATTAACTTAATACAGTACCTAACAATTATTATTATTATGTCTACAAACTCGTTTTATAGTGCAAAATAATATTGTAAGGAAGACGTAAATTAAGTCACTAACTTTAGTACTGTAAAATTAGTGGGTTTTTGTATCATAATATGCATTAGGGAAGTAAATTAATGTTATTTCTTATCAAGTGATTCAAGAAACACTTGGCGGTTTTCTGTATTCCATATTCGTGAACTTAGATCTGATGTGAGCTTGGCTGTGTGAGTATTATAAAAAAAAAACATAGATAAGGCTGTCTATGTCTAGTGTACTTACCAGTGTTGACGGTAGCAGGGGAGAATGCCTTCCAGACTATGGTCTCACAGATGTTTGTGGCAATGAACAGTGAGATACCGGAGCCTAGACCATATCCTGTAATAACATGAGTTTATTTAGTATGTGACCACTTTAAAAATCCCAATGGGTATCTAAAATTTTTTATTAGTTGAAAAGCATCTTGTTGTAGTACATTTTATTTCATTAGAGGAGTTTTGTGGAGTGTGGGACGCCCCCAGCTAGATGGACGGACAACCTAAAGAAGGTTGCTGGGACTGACTGGTTGCGGAAGGCGGAGGACAGGCTGTTGTGTCGCAGTCTGGGAGAGCCTATGTCCAGCAGTGGACTGCGATAGGCTGAGTTGATTGATTGATTGAGAGGAATTTTTTGATAAAAATTGAAGTTTCCTAAATAAACAAGTTATAAAACATTAGGTAATTCGCTCGACTAGCGGTCGTTGACCTCGTTATTTTATTTTATTTATTGGTCTATCTACAATTGTTACACTGTATATCCTTAAAATACAAGCATAGTGTATAATATGATGCGACATACATACTGGTTATCAGCAGTAGTCACTTGAAATATGTGTTTGGGCCTTTTTTTATGGCAATTAGATTTCGATACCCATCAAGTTGGCCAAAATTTAAAATGGCGACCTCAGTATCAACCTCCATACTGACCTTTTTGTAGCAACTCATCAAGCAGCAAGACGATCAGACCAGCAACAAACAGTTGGATGATGATAAGCAGACAGACTCCCGCGCCGATTTCACTCGGTTCGCCGTACATGCCTGTCATGACGTAGACAATGGCTTGACCCACTGTTATCACCATGCCGAATACTGCAGAACAAAAGAGTGGGTCAGATCTGATGTTTTTTTTTAACTAAAGGTATGATGGTGGATTGTAATTGAAAGATATAACTTTATTTTATTAAATCTTCTGTGAATAATACTTGTATTTAATTCTTAGTAGGATTATAGAAAAGTGTATTCTCATGATTATTTTTAAGTTTATAACTAACATTTTGAGGAAATATGTTTAAGTCCAGATCAATGTGAGAGTAGCAAGCAAGGTGTGTGTGCTCAATGACTATTTCCATTTTAACATAATATATGTTTTTTATTTCCAATTCATTTTACTGTGGAAAAACTGTTGGAACATTATTAAAATCTGTATAAATATTTACTCTCATTGATATTAAATTGAATGTTGACATAAATTTTACTTTATTTTATAATCTGCCAAATTTGGAATTACTGTGATAATAAAAAAAACCTGAAATACAGGTTATTCCTATAGTAAGATAAGAGATATTTGTAATTTATCAATAGAAATTATCTTTAAATAATAAATTTTATCTTAATCAGTTTTGTTTCAATAGTTGTTAAAAAATAAAATGTTATGAATTAACATCAATAAGGTACACTAGTAAATTAATATTTGAAATTAGAAAGCAGTTCCTTCCTTTTGTTATGAATAAAAATTGGCAATATGCCTGTCACTTAACCTATGATAAAATTGGCATTCTGCCCCCATAGACAAGGTTTCAAAGACATTTAGTAAATATAAACACTGAAAATATTTTTATTAAGATTCTTGAATGTTGATCTTTGCCTTAGCTATTTATTGTGTTTCAATTCAATCATCGTTGTTTCCATATATACTTTTTAAAATTTTTGAATAATTATGACATAAAATTTCATGGTAGTCTTGAAATAAGACATGTATGCAAGGTTAACATCTGCTATCTGACTGGATGATAACCTAAAAGAGAAAGGCAATTTCAAGATCCACTTACATTTCTGTGCACCGTTGAACAAAGCCCTGTCCTTTGGTGTGTCACCGACTTCGATGATTTTCGCACCAGCTAACAGCTGCATGATAAGGCCAGACGTGACGATGGGAGAGATACCAAGTTCCATGAGAGTTCCTCTATTTGACGCAAGAATTACACGGATCCAATAGAAGGGATCTGCGCTGTCTGATGACATTATACCGAATAAGGGGATCTGGAAAGTAATTTTAAGGTTAGAATAGATAGTGATGTTTTTACTGTGAAAGAGCTATGGAGATATAATTTATAACCATATTATGTTAGGATTTTAAATAAAAATTCAAGTATTCTGAAGATATAAAATTTCATGTTTTTATTTTACAGATATTTTAAGATATTGCACAGTCTAGTGTTTGAAAGGGTGTTTCCCATTATACTATAGTGGGTAGTGTGAAACTTTTTAATTGAAAACATGAAATAAACTATGCACTTACTCAAAAGTTGATTGTATTATTACTAAATTTGGATCAATTTACTTAGAATTATGGCTGAAATTCATCTCTATGCCAAGTAGCATATGGCCACATCACAATAAAATATCAAAAATATAACACTCACCTGACAACATACTAAGAAAATAAATAGAGTGATTGCAGTCCATAATACTTTCTCACGGAATTGGATCTGAAATACAAAGCATTCAGTTAGAAACGTACCAAATTATACACTCAAAAATATTCAACATGAAGTACAGTTAGCTATCCTACATACACCAACATAAGGTTAGGTATGCACTTTCACTTACTTTTTAACACGTATGTAAGCCCTAAATCACTCTAAGACGACAACAATCACAAATAGACGCTATTACAAACACAAATAACATCAAAAGAATACAGAATCATGCAATGTATAACCATGGCTTACCTTTCTTTCTGGTTTTGCTATTTCTGGCAATATACTGCAAAACGGCTTTATAACTTCGAGGAATTTGACTGCAAGCAGAACAATTACATTAATACATCACACCTTTAACACACAACACACAAATTTAGAATAAAATCATATGAAAATGTGGAAATACGTGTCCGAGGTTTATCACTATTTTTAGTTATAAATATGAACGATACTCACTTCCCATTTTGATTTATTGCGAATTAACTACCCTAACTAAATTATTAACTGATCAATCCGGCTAAAACCATTCAACTTTTGTTCATTAGTAACACACCAATAGGACTTTTCGCGAGAAAGAGCCTGCGCAACGCCGCCAACGAGCCGTCCGCGAATGACACGTCCACAACGTCACGTCACGTGACCTGTGATGTTGGCGTGTATAATGTTGCTCTCAACAATCTCCAAGACGAATGGATAAAATGTTTGAATTTCGATAATTTTAATCACAACTAACAATTCTCGATATTTACCGTGAGATAAATATTATTATTTTCAGCTCATTAAAATGGGTTCACAGATTTTTGATGAATTGGATGGGATTTCGTGAGTTTAACATTCACTTCAGAGACTTTGAAACTGTAAAGATTTTTCAATCTGAATGCAAATCACTGTTTCATCTATTTTTATTTTAAAGTATTTTAACGGAAAGCTAGATTTTGTCATTTCTGCATAATGACAATTTTGTAGTTTTCTTTTGAGATTGTACTCTTCTAGACTGCGGAAACTACTTTATTGTTCCAAAAGTTACCTGTGACGGTATCGAGAATATCAGACAAAATTTCCGTTTCCCTTCCATCGGTGTTGTGTTGCAGATGCTAATGTCAGTGTCACTGCCAAAAACAAACGTCAATTTTTCATTTGAAACCGCACCAGTCACCACCATGTGCTTGTATTAGTAAATAGTTTCAGTTTTATGCATTTTTAATCAATAAAAATGCAGCAAGCACATCGTGCCGGTAACCTAAAGCAGAGCAATAAAGCTCACAAGTCGCGCCACCGCTCGAAACGTGGTATTTCAGCTGCTGTAAAAGGTTAGTAAAAGTCGTTCTCATGGATCATGCCTTTTTTCTTTTAGCAAGTATTATCAATGAATAATTATATTACAGGCAAAGTAAATGTGAAGGAGTTTGTTCGTCGCAATCGCCATATACTAAAAAAAGATGAGCGTCGTCACCAAGCCCTTCAAATTCGAAAGAACAAACGCGAGGAAGTGTTGTCAAAGAAGCGTGCGTTAGGCGGTACTCGCAACCCTCCGTTCTTGGTCTGTGTGGTGCCGTTGAACGCACAGCTTGATGTGCAGTCCGCCCTTGTTATTCTGAAGACATGTTCTGAAGGAGCTGTTGTTACTCAGTCTTCTAATGGAATTCTACATCTTGGGTAAGTTTCCGCCCTGTTGAAACATTTTACAGTAACTTTACACAAACGAGATTTTCTAATTCAATTTAAATTATTACAGCTTACCAAACTTCAAGCAGAGATTCTCCTTCATATGCCCAGAAGTGGGCAATGACTTTGCCCTATTAGATGCACTTAAAGTGGCAGATACAGCTCTCTTCATTACCTCAGCACTTGACGAACCAGTTGACGAATGGGGAGAGAAAGTTCTTGCCTTATCCATGGCCCAAGGCATGCCAACACCAACAGTAGCTACAATGGACATTGAAGGAGTACATCCTAAGAAGCGTACAACTGAAAAACAAAATGTACAAAAGCTTATATCAAAATGGCTGCCTGAAGAAAAAGTTGTGCAGTTAGACAAAAGTTCAGATGGACTGAACCTTTTACGTAGAATTGGTAACCAGAAACGTAACATCATCCATCATAGAGAAAAGAGGCCGTATATGTTGGCCGAAGAGGTTGAATATGTAGCTGACAGTGAAGGAGATAGTGGTACTCTTAAAATCAGTGGGTATTTACGTGGTATGCCACTGAATGTAAATGGTCTAGTGCATATTACTGGGCTGGGTGACTTCCAGATGTCAAAGATTGATGGATTAGAAGACCCACATCCATTGAACTTGGGAAAAGAGAATGCTAAACCAGATGATACTATGGATGCTGAAGTAACAAAGGTATCAGTACTGCAAGTTGCTGACCCAGCCAAGCAGGAGAGTCTTGTGTCAGAGAATATTCCTGATCCTATGGAAGCTGAGCAAACTTGGCCCACTGAGGAAGAAATAGAACAAGCTAATTTAGAGGTAAATAATAATGTATAGGTACTGTATAAATTTCATGAAGTAAATAAGTTTATTATTAGTAATAACTAAAATAACCAAAGCATAAAGGCCTTTGCCCAAATGCTAAATCTCTTCAAGGCGAGAGTGAATAGGCTTCTTCTGGGCAAGCTCGTTCCACCGTAGATCTCATCCCTGCCTCTGGGCTGGATTGAGGTCAAGAGAAAAATGCCCATCATATTAGACATATATTTCTTTTGTTGCCAATTTGTTTGTTTGGTTGTTTGATTGTCCAGACTAATTTCAATTTCCATATTATACAGACTAAAACGAAAAAAGTGAAGAAGGTACCAAAAGGCTGGTCAGACTACCAAGCAGCTTGGATCGTCGAATCTGATGCGGAAGGCGAAGGCTCTGACGGCGGCAGCGAAAGTGAAGACGATGAGGATGATGACGACGAATTTATGTCCTGTGAGGAAGATCAGTCTGACCAGGGAGAGAATGCAGAGGACAATGACTTTGAGTCAGTAACTGAATCAGAAGTGGGACCCACAGATGAGAAGTACGACGCTACCATTGATGCAGCTGAAGAACATGAAATGCTGCAAAAGTTGGCAGCTGCAAAGGAAGATCGCCAATTCCCAGATGAAGTTGATACTCCACAAGATGTGCCAGCCAGGGAAAGGTTCATGCGATACAGGGGATTGGAGTCCTTCAGAACATCTGCCTGGGATCCCAAAGAGAACCTGCCTGAAGATTTTGCTAGGATATTCCAGTTTGAGAATTATGATAGGACAAGGAGGAGGGTGTTCAAGGAGTTGGAGGATAGCTTAATCAATATGGTGAGTGATTCTAATAATGATTACAACTTACATGAATACAACTTTGACTAAATGAAAATTTTCTGTGATTTGCTAAAAGCATTTGACACAAACAAATGCTTTTAGCAAATCATAGAAAAATTTCCATGTATTTATTTACCCTCACACTGGAATGCCATGCAGCAATTACATCAATGGAGCAAAATATCACTTGAAAATATGACTTAGATTGGAAAAATGTACACCTAAAAGCAGTATGAACACTGGTTGTTCTTATCTTGATGTCTTTCTCGGCCAATATAATTCAGTATATCAATATCAAAAAAGAGTAATCATTAAATTACTTTGAGACTATGGGGTACCCCAGGGTTCAATGATTGGCCTACTGTTAATTTATTAAATTGAAGAGGACTTGTTGCATTCAGTGTTCCTTCTTTGTTTCGACTTCATATAACATGTAATTAACTCCAAATTATTTTTTACAGTACGGTTTTTACATCACGATCCACGTCAAGGGCGTTCGCCAAGACTTATGGAAGGCGTTCACTTCAGCCAACGCGAATGCTCCCCTTTCTATCTTCGGCCTTCTCCCTCACGAACAGAAGATGTCAGTCATGAATGTAGCACTCAAACGTACGGGGGCTAGCGATGAGCCTATACAGAGTAAGGAGAGGCTGATCTTCCAAGTTGGGTATAGACGGTTTATCGTCAACCCTATCTTCAGTCAACATACTAATGGCGGTAAACATAAGGTTAGTAAGAAGATAATTATCCGATGGCATTGGAAAATACACTTTATCATCAGTACCATAAAGTAAAAAGTTTAAAGAAAAAACGACCCAGACATCCAACGGCTCCTGAGGAGTACACCAGTGCTCTTGCCAGGCCTGCCTCATGCACTCGTAAGATGCTAAAAACAATGTTTATTATTGAATGACATTAAAACTGCTCCACTTTAGCCTGGTTAACCCTTATGGTTTTTCTAATGTGTTCCACGTTGTTTTTATTTCAGTATGAGAGATTCTTCCAACCGGGATCGACGTGTGTTGCGTCTTTCTTTGCGCCGATACAGTTTAGTCCGTCTTCAGTACTATGCTTTAAGGTAAATGTTCTTTGTGTAATATATATCTCCATTTCTAAATTTCCTTTAACATTATTCTTTATTCAGGCTACCAAGGTTGACATCAGTCTTGTAACTTCTTTGATAATAATCTAAAGCATTTTTGTTATAGGAGAAGAAAAACACCAAGTTACAATTACTAGCAACAGGAGTATTGTTATCATGCAACCCAGACCGGTTGATAATCAAGAGAATTGTGCTGTCTGGTCATCCTTATAAGGTATTATATTCTCTTCAAACAATATTGTATATTCGTCATTACGCCTCCTGCCCAAAATATCCCAATTTATATATGTATATCTTCTTCCATACATACTTTTAAGCCGTAGTCTCAGTATACAGCCTCGTTCTAGACTTTCGACACTATACTGATGCTTTGTGAAAATACCGATGTTGTTTTGTTTCCAGGTTAACAAGAAATCGGCAGTCATCAGATTCATGTTCTTCAATAGAGATGATGTTCTGTACTTCAAACCTTGCAAACTCAGGACGAAGTATGGCCGCACTGGACACATAAAGGAAGCTTTAGGTGCGTGTACTACTTCAATATTTTTTTTATCACCCCATAAAAATCACTTGTTACTGCAATTTCAATTAACTATGGTCTTCATCATCACCTGTCTACTGCTGGACCAAAGTAGTTTGCAGTCGCACACCATTTAACTTGATCCTCAGAAATCTCATCCAGCTGCTAGCACTTACCCTGACAAGATAGACTGACAATCAACTGTTGCCCATTGCTAATTACCGAATATTATTCGGAATTTTAGGTTGATATTGACAGTCACATACAGAAAACATAATAAGCTTCTAACACAACAATGATGGCTTTTAGTCTCTGTGGGTCCCAGGCAGGCCCTAAACTCAAACTAAAATACTATAATTTAATGTTTCTATGCAGGTACTCACGGCCATATGAAGTGCGTATTCGACGGTCAGCTAAAATCGCAAGACACGATACTCCTGCACATGTACAAACGAATGTTCCCCAAGTGGACCTATGAAAACTGCATCGTTACTGATAGAGATACTAAGGACGCTGATATGATGGATTAGATATTTATGTAGTTATAAGTTATAAGTAAATAAATGATATAATTATAATATTGTGTTTAGTTTTCCCTTGATTGATGTTTTGAAACCTACTGCTTGCTGAACCGAGCGTCAGATCTTGATGGAGGCCTCTTCGTTATGAGGTCTATGGAAACCTTCAGCTCAGTGGAAACTAACGGTTACGGCGCGGATCTGAGGGAAGGTTAGCATACGCTTTAACTTGCTTACATGAACAAGCGAACGCTGTAACCGTTCGTGAGCTGAAAATTTACTTATATTAGAATACCATCTTAAAAAAAAGAAGAAATTCTAAAAGAAAAAGAAAGTGGTATTGTTTCTGCGAGGTGTGATGACATTCTTACGCATTCACGCACATGCAAACTCACCTTTTTCTATGAGGGTAGGCAGAAACTAAAGTATACCTCGTGCATACATAACATACACATCCTGATACTACAATGATACACTGGATATTTTTGAAGTTTATAACAGTGGGGTAATTGCGTAACACACAAGCTGTATGAATGACTTGTTTTGACAGTTCAACAACATTCATTGCGTTTTTACGTCAGACAAATTTTTCGAACATATGAAGCAATGGATTAGCAACATCCTTCAAAATGATTCAGATTGTGATTGATAGTGGGCTTCACGATCAGGGTGCAGGTTACAATAAAATCCTCGTTACGTTTCCACATCTTTATTGACACATGAAGCGCGAAGGCCTATTCAGTGAACATCGGGGGTAGCAATCTCTTCGCCACTAGCCTAACATTAACCGTAATCTCTTATGAGGCAGTGAAATAAGTGAAATACTGCGATACAAGTTATCGTAAGTCGACTCGCTACAACAGTTTCTACAGGTAGGCATAGAAAACGAAATACTACTTCGTACAGTGGAAAAACCACTTTAATTCCAATTCCCACATATTAAGTTTATGCTACAACTTTAATAAAAAATATGACTTTTTCAATAATACAGTCAACCTAAAAAGATATGTACATACGCCAGCAGAAGAAGCTACTCGAAACTGTCAAAACTTTCCAATCAACCTTGAACCTTAATGCTGCAGCGATAATACATACGCCAGCAGATCAAGCTACCCGAAACTGTCAAAATTGGAAAATTTTGACAGTGTCGGGTAGCTTGATCAACCTTGAACATTAATGCTGCAGCGATGAAGTTGAAAATCTAAAGAAATTTGACAGATTGTAGTAGCTTGATGTGCTGGCGTCTGTACATCGACAAGAATTCATTTAATTGTCTACAATCTTTGTTCCTTATTATTGTATTAATGTCTAGCCACAAAACATATTACAAGTTGACTACTTAAATGTAGCTACACATTGATACAGTAGGTATTATGGTACACAAATTGTAGACAATCAAATTAATTCTTGGCGATGATACACCAGGCTGACTGTAGTAGTAATTCTGAAATAAATTTAATTCACATTTCCATAATGTTAATATTTGTTCAAGTGGAAACAAGGAATACACAGCATTTTTTATGTTTGTCTAAGTGTAAGGCAACTCCAACCGTTGACGAGTGTCGGCGGCTGCCGTCGACGTGTCACTCGTGTATTTGAGTACGGTGCTCAAATACACGAGCGGCATACCTCTGTCATCGACGCTGCTGCACACTTAGGATGGGACAGTTGAGCGCAACCATGCTAACCTGCGTCTCAAAATGAAGACAGACGCCTCAAAGTAATTTCGGCGACTCAATTTGAACCTGCGAATTGTGGCAACGCCCCTCTCGACCCCACCTTAATACGTAAGCTCGCTTCGGGTATGTGTGCCTGCTAGAAAACTTATATAAAAATAATTATAATAAACAATAAAATCGAATTAATTCCTTTATAATGACCAAGTCAGATACACAATTTTACTGTGCCACTATAGTTTAACTTAATTTTAACCTACAAAGCAACAGAAGACTCCTGAGTCTCGCATCAATTTAAAGAAAAGTTTTATAATATTTTTATATCACCTTGTCGACTTACAATAACTTATAATCTAAAAAAAATCGTTGCAGAGAACGTCACAAACAATATTATTTTAATAGTAAACAAATTAGTAAGTTATTACGACAAAAAAAAAAACAGAATTACTGCATTCTCTGCAATAGTGCGCACATAACACGAGCGAATTATTATAATACAAGTATTAATAATAACAACTATTAATAATGTATGAATGCAAACAAATTGTACTATTCGGTGTGTTTAGTGATAAGTGGAAAAAAAGATAACTTAAAGTAAATAACGTATATTAAATTTTTTAAAGAGTATTTTCTCGCAGTTCCTGCTGCTTTGTCATATTGAACCTTATATGCATAGCACTAAGACACGTAAAGTAATGTAGAAAGATATTTGAATGGAAACTAGTGTTGAAATAAAGCGTTCAGATATTGATATACATATCAAGATTAGTATTGGTTTGATCGGTTGAAATGTACACACGGCTACACGTCAAGCTATACAAAACCAGTTTGTCTTGGCATCACTTTGTATGATATTTTCTCACAATGAACGGTCAGCTAATACTGGTTTTGCATAGCTTGATGTGTAGCCGTGTGTACTGTCGCAAATTGCATTGGCTGTTGCTTTTAACAGCTGAGTCCTATTGACTATTTCATAGATTTGTTAGTAGATGTAATCTGTAGTCGGCTAAATAATAAGCAATATCTGAATGCCTTATAAATCTCAAGGACCTAATTGTCAAAAGTCAATTTATTTAAAAAATGGTTATGCCATGAAAGAAGACACGAAAACAGATATATTTCTAATGACTCGAATGGTTTCAATTGACATAGGTTTAATGGAAACCGGCTAGTGAAATGTTTCACAGTCACGACTTAGCATCAATGATATCACATTTTCAACCTGCCGACTTGCATTAGAACTAGGAAATCTATATAATCGTAACTTCAAAATCTCATGTATCACAAAATCAAGCAAATTAAGAATGATAGAAACTAATGTATACTAGCAAAGACTTTAAATTTTCTTTTCTCATCAAAATCGTTAATTATCTAACCTAAGTAGGTACGTCAGCGACATCTCATACACATAGTTATTTAACGCTTACACATTCTATCCTTCAAGCGCCATTTTAGTCACACAATATTTTTTATTTAGAAATTATTATATAGATCAGTATTTAGGTTTAATTTCGGTTTAATTTATATTTCTCTATTTTAAAAGGCAAGTGTTTCACAGTTGGGTACTGCAGGCGTGACCAGCTCATGTCAAATGCGTTCGATATTTGAATTGCGCGCGAAAGTTCACGTCCATCTATTTTGACAGCTCGGTATTTTTGTTTTTTTTTTCAGGGAGGTTTGTTGTGTTTATGCTTTAGGTTTTTTATTGCGTCGCTTCTTGGCGTCCGCGGCGTCGGGAGGCGATTGCTTGGCGCTGGTCGTGTTGGCTGACGCACCGGACTTGCTGTAGAGGTTGTTGAGGAACTCCTCGAGGTTGGGATCGTGACTGCAATGTCGCAAAATAAATGTTACATTACTATATTTTATTAAAATCGATAACTTTTAGGAGTCCGAAATCTGAACATTTACGATTTGTTCCAAAATTATTAGAACACGTACCTGTGAATGCGAATTTGTAGTGCCACTTACAAATTGAGCACTTTGATGTAATTATTTGATTATTTAAACCCAAAATTTTAATTCACCTGACAGGTGTTTTTCATATGACAATTCTGGTTAATTTTATAACCTCAATTTTCGTCGACAATTTTTCAGTTACAATTTAATAATGTGATTTAAATACTAATTGTTGGTAACAGTTGAATCCTTCTAATTCCCTTTAGTGATTGCGTAAGAATTTTGTTTACACTTTTATCGGATACTTTTGAAACAGACAGTTAAGTTGACTTGACTTACCCAGTGGATGGTCTCTGGTTGAGATCGGATGCTGCGGCCGCTTTGTTGCCGAGCACGATCCGGTACTGTACCACGTGACAGTCCGGCCTCAATTGCTTCAGATTCTTTTTCTGATCGAAAAACAAAAACAATGTTATAAATGATTGCCAAAGTTTAGTTGCTATAGACGGAAGGGATTTATTATGTAAAAGTACAGTTAAACCAGAAAAAGGTATGTGCTTCGGTAATCATCGTGTTTCCGAACTAGCACGAACGTCGTACCACAGAGTAGGCCACACCCACAAAGGCAAAGCTTATGAGTTTTGTACAGTCAACAGCAAAAGTAGATGATCAAAATCAGAAATTCAATCCTAATGAACGGAGATTGCAGCAATATGGCAGCTGTACTAGTAGTAAATGTTTGGTATAATTTATAATCGCGTACTGTTGAGTCACTTCGACGCCACACAGTTCTGACGCGAACTCCGTTCATTAGTATTGAATTTCTGATTTTGATCATCTACTTTTGCTGTTGACTGTACTGGCGTGTTTTGTAGTAGTGCACCTATAATGATTGCTCTTTTGTATGAAGTGTTCCCCCCGTCAGGTTACCTACTCCAATTGCAGATCGTCATCTGTCTCTCAAAAGCTTTTTGGTATCACGTTATTGAAAAATAGGCAAGTACTTCCATGGTTGTAACAGCTCTTTATTAGATCTCATCATCGCGCGTACGTAGGTATTTCCGAAGATCGACGATGATCCCCGAAGAGCAAACTTTTCTTGGGATGTATGTATATGTTACCTGGCAACTGGCCCACTGTGTGATTTGGTACACGGCGCCATCCATGCACGCGTAGTACATTACGAGCAGTCCCATCATACTCGACTCTGCCCATATATCACCCTGAACACAAACAAATATATTATGAAATACTCTTAGTCAGTGAAGAATAAGATCATTTACTGTCCCTGCCACCATGTATAGCTAGCTGCATCATGTAAAAATTTTCAGATATGCTCCAATGTGGGTCAAACATTCAAGCTCTGATTCTGGCAGACCTAACACACAAGATACACATCAATGATTTAAAAAAAAAAACTTGAGAGGTGTCAAGGGACACCCGGATGGAACGAAGTTCAAAGAGAGAGAGAGAGAGAGAGAGACAGACAGAGAAACACGCGCACGCCGCACGGCTTACAACTACCTATAGCAAAAAGTGTCGTTCCAACTTTTGGTCTTAATTTTTTCCGTGTAGCATCCTTTCGCAACGCGCGATAAGGAACTTCGTTTCAAAAAATGGTAATGAAAGGTATTATTTTGTCAATATAAGTGATTGCTTGTTATAAGTTTGGCCGACTCACAACATCGAAAATCTGATTTAATATCAGATTAACTGATCGGAGATTGAATCTACAAAGATATTTCAACAAAAATCGTTAAATAATAGCTTCTTAGCCCAGGTGACAAGACAGGCGATATTATCCCCCGGCGATTATTTTTAACACACTGGATTTTTGACGCTCTGCTTAGCTCCTAGAGTTGAAAATCCACAGGGTGTTTTTTCGACGCGCTGGGCTGCACTCTATTGGATTCTAAACGCTCGGTTCATCACCGAGACTTGAAAATCCAGTGCGCGATATTTTTACGTCCTTTTTTGTACTGAGGTGGAATCCTGGCTACTCTTAAAATCCCTAATGTTCACTCTCTAGTCATAAAACAGCACCCTATTTGCGTAACACACTTACAACCACAATCTGAATCACTTTGAAGGATATTGTTAATCCATTGCTTCATATGTTCGAAAAATTTGTCTGCTCAAAACCGTAAATAACGCAATGAATGTTGCTGAACTGTCAAAATAAAAGCCATTGTTACAGATAGTGCGCCGGACTACGATAACTAGGAAAGTGTAAAACGAAGACGTTACCTCTTTAGCGGAGTGTCGTATCTTGCACTGCACGCAGTACCGCGCGGCGTAGCACGGCCGGTCCGTCAGCACGCGCTTGTGGCGCCGCCCGCAGTTCGTGCATCTGATACAAGTCACATGTCATTGTTTTGGTAGGCTAAGTAACCTGTTGGAATGTCGGGAAACATTAACCCTTCGCATCGAACGTGGATCCACGCGAGACACTATGGCTTTTTAATTGTTTCTGTAATTACATCCAACCGTTGTAATAGATTGGAAAATGTTAATAGATTGGGTGCTAGAAAACTTTGGATTTAAAGCCTCGAGGAAGAATTAGACCTTGAATGTAGTAAATTGAAAAACAAGTCCTTCATGGAATCTGGAATAAAGCGTCAAATTCAATGTTGTCATTTTGTTATTTAACCAATATTTTTTTTTTAAATTTCTATGGCTAGATAAAGCAATAATTCTTAGAAATTTGTATACAAAAGATATAGAAAGAAAGTGTTCAGAATTGAACTTGAGGGACTTTCGCCGGATTTACGGATTTTTAAAACTTTTATATGAAAAGCATTCCTACCTATTCAACACGAAAATACTACCTGATGGTGTTAGCTGCGAACTCCATCTTGTCGTGGAGCTGAGCGAGCAGTTGGCTCAGCTCGCTCCACGCCGCCTCTACGTGTCGGGACTCTAAGGCACGACGCTCATAGGCCTCTCGGCGTTCCTGTCGAAAAAAGCACATTATATCTTTTGTGAAAGCAATATGAACCTTATGATAATACAATAGGGTCGAAAAGCTTGCTAGTTTTGGTTCGTTGAATATTTCATATGCATTACTTCTTTAAATGAAACCAACGACACTGCAATAAGGTCGAGAGTATGTTTAATATTTTTTTGCGTGAGTACCGTCTCTTCAACATACACTAAGGACAGCTGTGACAAAATGTTGTCGAAGTAATATGAACTTACTGGCTCTCCAATAAGGTTGGAAGCATGCTGCAGTATCTTAAAAGCCCACTTCACATTATACTGCAGAATTTATCTACTTAAAACTAAGCAACGTTAGCCAAAGCAATATGAACTTACCGGCTCTCCAATAAGGTCGAAAGCATGCTGCAATATCTTAAAGGCCTCTTCGGCGCCGGGCTGTTGATTCTTGTCGGGGTGAACAAGGAACGCTTGCCGTCTGTAGTATCGCTTTATTTCCTCGTCTGTACATGATACGCTTACACCCAGTATACTGTGGAAAAATGGCGTTATTTTAATACGAAACGGCGCAGGCGTTGGTTTAATATTTAAATCGCTTGCAAATTGTTGACATTCACCACCACGGGGGTCCTGTGCGGGCTCATGAATATCAGCCGGTCGATTCTGTAAAAATCTCACCGTGAAAACTCAAGTGAAGTGAGCTTGATGTGAGTTGTCAGTAGTGTCAATCCCTAGCATTATTTGGAATGACAGCTCACTTCACCTAAGTTTTTACGGTGAGATGGTTACAGAATCGCACTGCAGATGTGTGTGATTTTATGGTTTTCTCACGATGTTCTACAGTTTACTTCACCGTTTTAATGAAATAACTTGTACTGAGTAAAGTGTATGCCAGCCTGGGTTCGAACCTGTTCTACAACTCTGGGGCTATCACAACTTGGCATACATTGCTACACGATCCACGAATGATCGCATTCTAATATCAGTCTCAAACTGTCGTAAGTACCTCGAATTTACCTCATTCTTTGACATTTATTGTCGCTGAGATGAGATTGCGATTCGATTTTATCCGTTTTTTAATATGGGATGTGGCCTTCAGATTCAACTTCAGATTTCAACGGGGTCGGCTTCCAGTCTAACCGGATGCAGCTGAATACCAGTATTTTACATGGAGCGACTGCCTATCTGACCTCCACAACCCAGTTACTGGTTAATACGATACCCCTTGGTAAGACTGGTTGTCAGACTTTCGGGCTTCGGCCCGTAACGACTGTCAAAGATCCACGAATGACAGCCGGGACCAACGGCTTAACGTGCTTTCCGGTTACAAGTGCCAAGATTTTATGAATAAAGTGGTTAACATCACTTATCATATCACTGTTCAGTTTACTTGAGAGTGAATTAAATAGCTCCAACTTTTGTATTGTTTTTCCCGTTTTCAGAAACACAAACCAAGCGCGCTGTTGGATTTTCAACGCTCGGTGTAGCACCGAAAGTTCAAAATCCAATGCCGCGGTTTTATTTAGGAGTCACATAAACTAACACCTTCTTCCCATGGGGCTAGGAAGAAACTACAGAACGTCACCTGCTATGATCCTTACATACTCCTTTTGTCCCGTTTACGTTCATACATCTGGTCATACACGAACACCGTTTGCGAGTTCTACACTCCTGACCTTTCTGAAGAAAGTCACGAATAAGGTCAGTACATGACTTTGTGTTTCCACTCACATCTGCCTTGTTAGTCGCCTTTCATTCATCCTCTCAACATAACTAAACCATCGCCTATTGAAAACAGTCATTAGTCATGTCAATTCTTATAAAGCTTGCGGTTGACCACAAATACGTCTTAAAAACTACAAAATTACCCGCAAGGAGTTTTGTCTTAATACATTATGCCTACAAAGGAAAAGGAATATTGCTAACTGTTTACCGCATGTTTATTCACGTATTGTGATATAATGTGAGGTTAAAATTAGAACAGGACTGGCCTTCATATCAACTGAAGTTAGTTTGGCAGCAAAAATTTTTGCAATATGGCGTAAAGGACTGCGTACACAAACGCCTCACAGTTGGCGTTTGTGTACTCAGTATGAAAGTAACGTGAAGCCCTTAAGGAATTTTTCTGGTAATGAGCATGAACAATTAGGAACCATGTAACGCTAGCTCACATTCGGCGGTTGACTTGACTGTGAGGGGTGCTACTCACATGTTTGAGTCGGCATGATTCGGCACAAGCCGGGCGGCAAAATCGACTATTGTATTTTACTGCACTTCTGTGCCGAGACATGGCGACCCGAACAAGGGTGTAGCACGCTTGAGCGGGCTTTACATTTTTCTCGAAACACAGTGCAAAAAGGTCCAACGGATAAAACATTAACTATTTTCTAAAATCGTGAGCTCGTGATACATTGTGAATTCTTACAATACCATTAGAAATACAAATAGATCAACTACAATAGTACCTTGTCTATCTTTAGAATACAACCTCATTATCCATCACAAATAGTTGATAATGTACAATAGCGTTATGATGTCACGCCCATGTACGCACGACGACATATCAAGCTATATGTATAGGGTGTAAAAGACCCATCACCCGTTGCCTACGCATTCTGTTCAAACTACGTAACATTGAGCAAAAATTATTGTTGGGAAACGACTTTTATTTTTGGTATGAAAAAAATTGCTGTTTACAGCAGTGTGCAATGTTACGCATGCAGACATTATGGGGGGTATTTAAAGCTTGATTTCGTGAAAAAAGAAGAACCTATGACCTTCAATATCCCCCGTAACCAGAACCTTTTAGTTATGGTCCAAGGCACAAAAATGATCTCAATGACGGTGACTAGTGACTCTTTGCTTCATTGAGCGTTTTTTTATACCCTTTACATTTCTAGTATAACCTGACCTGTCATTGTACGGATAGCGTATACAAAGTGAGGTCAGCGTATACTGGAAACGTATAGTTTGTTATAATATCGTCGTGTACACAGTAAGCCGCACAAGTGGCAGCAAACCCAAAATAAGCTGGCCTCTTATTCTATTGAAACTTTGTATTACCATAGCCAGCTCAAGGTCACAGTGATACCACCGTCTTCCTGTCGACACAAGGAAAGTCGATATCAAGAAGACGCGCGGTTCGACGTCCGAACATTGGCGATGGTGTAGCAGTACGAGTGTGTTCAAGTGTATTGACATAAAATAGATAATGAATAGGTACAGAAAATTCATTTTCAAAGAGGCTTGAAGTATTGTATTGCCTCGTAATTGTTATGCGTGGATGTGACGCATGCTTTTTTGTCCAAACACAAAAAAAAAACATGTTTTTTTTATGCGTCATATTTGCTGCAAATAAATGTATTTTCTTTCTTTCTTTTTTCTTCTTTCTCAACCACTTTTGAAAATTCCCAGAAAATTAAAACTATTATCTATGTTTCAATCTGGTATAAATACTGGTATTCAGCTGCATCCGGTTAGACTGGAAGCCGACCCCAACATAGTTGGGAAAAGGCTAGGCAGATGATGATGATCTATGTTTGAATCTATCATAATTCGTTATAAAATAAAGAATTTAAATGACATGCATCAATCGTAGGGTGGTACAGAAATAACGAGGTCTGATTTGTATATGTTCAAACACACAAATCAGACGGCCTTTTGTTTCGTATGTCCCTGTTAAGTCTGCTATCTAATGTCATGCTAGCTGTTGTGATTGGAGGAAAAATTAATGACAGCCAATGAAACTTAAGGATCTGTACAATCTGAAATCGCCACAACTCAGAAAGCCACTTTTCGATACACGCGATTTTCGATTTTCGTTTTTCTAACTTTAGGCACCGCAGTAAATAAGGTTGATTTTGTTTTTTGCTGCACGACGCTGACTATTGAAGCGCAGAGCAAAAACCCTATTGGCGTTGGATTCGTGGCCCTCAGGTAAGGCGTCTCGTCCACGGTAACTTTTTGTAGAACTACGAAACGCGCGACAGCATCGCTACTAACGCGCATTAGTCGCATTTGCAACGCGCTACAGAAGCGATGCCAACGCGCTACTAACGCACTACAGCATCGCGACTGTATCGATGCAAACGCGCGACCGCTTTCGTTGCCCACGCTTCGGCTGCACAGTGTATTATAGAGACCATTTTTCGGACATCAGGTTTTTATTAGAAATACAGATATAATTAGTCATTTAAAACGTCAGAGTAGAACTCCCGAGTGACAAATATGCATAATTTTGTAGATTTTTTATTTTGAAATCTCACAAATTTTCGTCTGGATAAAGTTTAAAAAAAAATTACACCTAAAAATAATTGCAATAAAAAGCAATTAATTAGGTAGTTCAAAAGTGTATTTTAAGATTCATTTTATAGAGCTTAAAATAATCGCGTAAGTTGCTTAGAACCGGAGAAATCATATTTTTTTAATTTTTAGTTTTTATTTTTTTTCTCAAGTAATCCGCTATTTTAGGAAAAGATATTAATACTAAAATTCAGATCTGTTATTCTTCTATTACTCACAAAAAAACTATGTCCTAATCTCGTGGAGTCTAGGTACTACAGGCGGTTTTAGTTTTATCCGGATTTTTCCTCATTAGGGTTGTCACTCTTTTAATTAATTAAATATCCGGATATGAATAAAACTGACAATAAAATTGGTGTTAGTTTATTTCAGTGATACGTTTTATGCGGCATGGGAAGGGGTCCACCCTTGGAAGGCATTTTGCTAAAACCCCATGTCGATGCATGTAACGTTGAGGAACGGGGGTGAGGCATCATGGAGCCGTACCAGACCCATGATGCTACTTTGCCTCAGCAGAATCTGACCCGCTCTGCTGGGGGATGTCCTTCTGGGCTCCGACCAGAGGACTTAATGCTAGGAGGGCATGAGGGCGCCAACCCTCAAGCTGGTCAGCGAGAGGCATTTGAAGCTGTGGATACCTCCGCAGCCGGCTTTCTTCATCCTCCGGGAGTGTCCGCAAGTTCACAAGGAGATGAACCCAGAAAAACATTAACTCGATTGGACGTTTTTAAAATGTTTACAAAGAATACAGCCTTAGAATTTAGCCTTAGTTTTGAAAAGCAATTTAATATATTAGTTTTAACAAATCCTAAAAAATTAACCTATATAATTTTCTTAAAAAAAAAGTGGTCCCATCGGATAAAGTGACAACCCTAAAAAAAACGAATTTTTGACTATAACTTCTAAACTCCACGATATTAGGATGTGATGTTTTTGTGAGTAATAGAAGAATAACAGATGTGAATTTTACTATAAATATCTTTTCCTAAAACAGTGGATTACTTGAGAAAAAAAATAAAAACAAAAAAGTGAAAAATAAATATTTCTCTTGCTGTAAGCAACTCACGCAATTCGTTAAAGCTCTATAAAATGAAGCTTAAAAGACACTTTTAAACTACTTGATAAATTATTTTTTATTCCAATTAGTTTTTGGTGTAGATTTTTTTTAAACTTTATCCGGATGAAAATTTATGATATTTCAAAAAAAAAAATCTACTTGATTAAGCATATTTGTCACTCGGGAGTTCTACTCTGACGTTTTAAATGACTAATTATATCTGTATTTCTAATAAAAAACTGATGTCCGAAAAATGGTCTCTATAATACACTGTGGGCTGTTTACTTAAAAACAGCACCAAAGACAACGTGACTAATGTCCTCAACGGAGTCCATCTTGCAACTGTGGCATTTTTGTGTCGTTACTGCATCGCGACAGAAGCGCGACAGTATCGCGTTTGCATCGCGACTGAGAATCGTGGTGTGGGCGAGGGCAAACAACTAGCGACCGCATCGCGATTGTATCGATGCGAACGCGCGACAGCATCGCTACAAAAAGTCGCCGTGGGCGAGGGGCCTAAGAGTTATGATTCCTGCTTATTTTTTTCACTGTTGGAAAGAGGTCTTTGCCATTGCAGGGGTGGGACATTTAGCAAAGATGGCTGACATGACATAGCTTCTAGGTTTTCCGTCTAGTATTGTATGAAGAGTATCTTCTGCCCCTCTACTGTTTAGTGCCATATTGATTGTAAAGAAGTATTATTGTCATTATAAAACTTATGGCCCAGTTAGATTACAACTCAGTTGATAACAATAGGATATACAATAGATAGGTGTAATCATAATGGTATTGTTATGTTATGTCAATGACCAAGGTAAATGAACATGCATTACTTCACCACATCTGGATAAGTTCTGATTAAATTTTCATACAAATGATCAATTTTTAGGGTTCCGTAGCCAAATGGCAAAAAACGGAACCCTTATGGATTCGTCGTGTCTGTTTGTCTGTCCGTCCGTATGTCACAGCCACTTTTTTCCGAAACTATAAGAGCTATACTGTTGAAACTTGGTAAGTAGATGTATTCTGTGAACCGCATTAAGATTTTCACACAAAAATAGAAAAAAAAAAACAATATATTATAATTCCACATACTTAGAACTAAAAACTCAAAAAATGTTTTTTCATTAAAGCCATACGTGTATCTATCTATCTATGGATAGGTCTTCAAAAATTATATTGAGGTTTCTAATATAATTTTTTCTAAACTGAATAGTTTCCAAAGTGGTAAAATGTGCCCCCCCCCCTTCCCGGTAACTTCTAAAATAAGAAAATGATAAAACAAAAAAAAAATATAGACTTCCACCGAAAATTGGTTTGAATGAGGTCTAGTAAGTTTTTTTTTAATACGTCATAAATCGTAAACCGCTATTTACCTTTCATTCAATCAACTCATCGATTGATTTTTATAGATAATGGTACGGAACCCTTCGTGCGCGAGTCCGACTCGCACTTGGCCGGTTTTTTATGGGGTGAGTTGGGCTCTTAGACTTCGTAAATAGGATTTTTTTTTGCATTCCAAAATGTATTAAAAATAATAAATAAAGTTTATTTCTGTAAGTAGATCTTTTAAGACATTTTCACATGACAATATTTTAAAATTAGATGGCGTCGGCATTTCCTAGCTGACTGAGAAGAAATGCCGAAACAAACTCAGAGGTCTTTGTCTCTTTGAAAGTTCAAGCATTATATTATTAGAATTTTATATGAGTCACACAATGTTTGTGCTGCTGGGGAGTTTGTTGCGCCACTTCTTCCCAGCGAAAGCACTAGGAAGTTGTGAAGGGCAGGCGTCTTGGGGGACTGTTGAATTTTGACGTTCGAAAAGTGCTGATTCTCAGCCTAATTTCAATAAATGACTTTCGGTTTTGAATGCAGGGTCATGTTTAGAAGGGCCGTTTGAAGAAAGAGCCATTGCAGCTTTGAGATCACCTGTCCCAACAGACAGCATAATAATATTAGTTAAGTATCCTTATAACATACACAAAGCCAAGCCATCTAACCGTGTATTGGGTACTATTTTTATAAATTTCGCATATACTTTTCCTATTTACCTTAATTTTCTCATAGGATTTTTCAAACAAAGCAAAATATGGATTTCCCGTCACAGTCATGACCTTATTTTGTCAAACAATGATAAAAACGGGTAAGTTAAATGTATACAGGTATTGATGATATAAAATACCGCAACTTTTGTATACATAGGTGCAATAAATGGCTTTAGTATCTTTCCGAACATAAATTGCTGAATAATTTTGCAAGATATTATTTTTAAAATAGATCTATGACAATGAAAACCAAATATAACTGATTGATATGATACGCCAGTACATCAAGCTACCCGAAACTGTCAAATTTTCCCCAATAAACCTTGAACCTAAAGCTTTAGCGATAAAGTTGAAAACCGAATAAAGAAATTTGACAGATTGTAGTAGCTTGATGTGCTGGCGTCTGTACTTTAATTAATGATCAAATGCAGGATGACTTTTTGAGTAGCCTTTTATCTTTGACCATTTTTCTTTTTTCGTAGTGTCACATTTCGCCTTAGAATTTCAACTCAAAACTCGTACGACCTGAGGGGCAATTCTCGTAATTTTAAGAATGTTCACAGTCTGATCTCAGTCTCGATATATCAAAATGACCTCTAATTTCCCTACATTTATTACAAATTACACAAGTTAGACATTTGTTTGTCGCCGAGATGAGACTGCGCCAAGATTTTGAATGTTTTAAATTACGAGAATTGGCCTTCTGGTATATACATATTAGGTTTATCTTATTTACTTACTTTTTATTAGGTCTAAAACCAAGGTTCAAACCATAAAGCCATTTTAGGCGTTAACTTTACTGTATTCAGAATAAAGTTTAAAACACAATAACTGCCTCAAAGGTCTGCCAGCTTGGATTACAGTTTTGAACTCGTTTTGTAAAAAGACGGTCCTTTTTAGTTTTTTGATCTCATGCTAGGTACACGATATTCTTTGTAAGTGACTAACCTGTAAGGATCTTTTCCCTTGCATGCTAGTAGTCTCTTCATGGCTTCCTCTCCAGTCGCTGGCAAAGGTATGTTCGCGTTCAGCTTCGTCGAATCATTTCCATTGTCCGTTTCTATTTCCGCTGCAATCGAATTACTTTGGTTAGAATTTAGAAATTGTGTGGTAAGAAGAAACTTAAGGGGCGTTACACACTTGTTCGGGTCGGCATGATTCGGCACAGCTGGGTGGCAAAAGTGAATATAATATTATGTTCGGGATAGCTGTTTAGCTTAGCCCAAATTGTGACGACTCGACCCGAACATGATTAAGCGAGGGTAAATCCAAAAAGAAGTTTGCCAATCGGCAAGAGCCAAATGAAAGCCGGATATGTGTAATAATAGCTTCGGGTCGGCTTTTTTGCTACACAAATACTGCCGAATCAAATGTGCCGATCCGAACATTTGTTTAGCCCTCAGGCATAAATAAACTAACTGCAAAACATTGCTGCCTGATTGATCCCAACCACTCAAATAAAGTAGCGAGCGCAAGTACTATCTGCAATATATCTCTGCCAAAATAAATATTAACACATGTGCAAATATGTATTTTCCTATAATAATCTTACTGTACTGTAAAATAAGATAAAAATACAGTTATAAGTAATAAAACTTTCTATGTTAAGCATAGACAGTTATGATAATATTATTGTGTATGTATGCTAATTCCAGCTAAGTAATTAGTAAGTAAAACGATTTATCTAGTGCATGACTACTATTAAATTATACTATAACAGAATCAAGTTCGTATTTCTGTAAAAAATATTTCTGAAACAGAGATTTCTATATTCTCCTGTCTTGCTAGTACTGAGTTTGTGATGAATTATCTCAAGCAAATGTAACTCTTAAGGCATTGACCGCCACCGTGGTCACCGATGACCGCCAACAATTGTCTTTTGTGTTTTTTTATTTGGCAGTCGACGTGTTACCGTTACCACATCATATTTTTCGTTAAAAATGGGTCCCAAAGATTGGCTCTTGTGATACAGGAACTCCTAGTACAAGAGCCAGGGCTAAACTGATGTTTTTTTTTTAATAAAACGTTGCCCCACACTAGGAATTACCCCCGTATCGTGGGTGCGTTTACAAATATTTAAACTGACATACACAAACAGCCAGACCCGGAACAACTACCTGTTGCCAATACAAATATTTGTTCCGTGCGGGAATCGAACCCGCGACACGCAGCGCAGCAGTCGATCGCTCAGCTACTGCGCCAACCGTGTCGTCAAAAAAACCGTGTCGTGTTTGTATCTTGAAGTGAAAAATAAATAAATAATAAAGAGTTATGTGAGGAAATCATATAAATGTGCATCTATACTGATTGTATTTGTTGGTGACAACATCATTCTGGGCATCACTCTAATTAGTGATTCGAAGTCATTATAATTATTTCATATTTGGTAGGCAAATTAATGATTGGCAGTTTGTTGTCCTCTCAATGAGAGGGACAAGCACCATACCTAATGATTTATTTGGTGACCATAGAATACTGTACCTAGTTGTGAATATGGCACATCTAGTTTTAGAAAAAGTTTGGTTTTTAACCGTGTGAAATTAAATTAGCTAGCGAGACTCCACAGATATGATGGGTATTGATATAATATAAAAAATAAAAACAAAAACCTAACTCATGATTTCAACTAACTACACTAGGTACCAGTGGCCATTGATCTCGTAATCAGCTGTACTACTGTTATTTGAAAGGAAGAGTTTAGAAAGATTATCTTTTTAAATAAAATAAGCATAATCAGCCTATTTAGTTCCAACTACACGGGCCTCCTCCCGGTGAGAGGAATTGGGCCGTAAACTACCACGCGGGCCCTGTGCAGGTTGGTAGATGTCACATGATTTCGAATTTTTGGTTTTAGGTCAGAACCTACTAGGCTCAGACATCAACCTACATGGTCTTCATATGATCTGACCAAGATTATGTCTGGACTTTAAAGAGACTGTGACGTCTGAGTGTTTCGGCCTTTCTTCTCAGACTAGTCAGATAGGAAACGCCGACCTCATCTAGTTTTAAAATATGATTGACGTGTAAAAGTGTTTGTACAAACCTACTTACAAAATAAAATCATTTATCATTTAGGTCTCAGGACTAGGGTTTTCCTCACCATGTTTGCCTTCACCCTTTTGAGAGCAGTGGTGATGAATTAATTTACACTAAGTAAAGCTCCTGTCTGGGTTCGAACCTACAACCTATAACTCGTAAGTCACGACTGTTACCACTGGGCTACCACAGCTCCACCATTGTTTTATCTGACGATAATCTTAGGGCGTTTTATCTTAGGGTGTTTTTCTATCTATAATATGTATGTACAGACGCCAGCACATCAAGCTACTACAATCTGTCAGATTTCTTTAATAAATTTTCGACTTTATTACTAAAGCATTAGGTTCAATGTTGATTGGGAAAATCTGACAGTTTTGGGTAGGTTGACCTGCTGGCGTCCATACTTACAAAAAAAAATATAAGTAGTTTATCAGCCATCTTGTTACCATAACACAAGCATTAGGTTGCTTAGCTTGGGACTAGAATGGCGCTGTGTGAAATGTCCAGGGATATTATTATTATTAGATATGGATACCTGTCTGCGGAGTTTCGCTAGCTAATTTTATTTGACCCTGTAGACTGTTCCCCTGACAGTCCTATTTCATATTTATGCCCGAACATAATTTACCTTTCTTAAACCACTTTAACCGCCTCCAGAATCCAAGCTTTGTGTGTCCAAACTTCCTATCAATGTATAGAAAGTATTTGTTGTCGCCGAGTTTGCTTAACCAGTCCTTGGTACTGCGCCATACCGCCTGGGAGCTCACGTATGTTTGTGTGAATACTGATGTGCATCTGTGGGGGAATTTTGGCTTGTTTACATTGTATTCACTAGGAGACAAAACTCCTGCAATATGTGTAAATCAAGAACGGTGGAAAAAGGTTGTGGTACATGATGTCTGGCGACGTTGACCGACATCTCTAGAGACACGTGTTGCGGGACATTTGGCCCCTAGTGAATACGAGGCTTAAAGATCTATCATTCAATAAAGGGGAAAAAGGCAAGTCCAACAAATTTTCTAAATTAGCAAGTTTGTCAAGATGTTTCAATCAAATGATGAAATGAATCTTCAAATAGTTTATCTAGGACTCAAGTGGAACTGTGCAGTTGCTAGTATTACAATATCACAAGTGCAGATATCCAGTATCTAATTATTGATCATTATGAGGTAACCTCGGGCCTTTGTCAGACAAGATTAGTTTCTAACAATTACAAAATTGTACATAGTAAAAGAAATTCTAGATGTAAACAGGATAAAATAGATAACTATACCGGTTTGCACATTAGTGGCAATCAATGTTAAGGAAAAACAATATGTAAAGAAAAAGTAGGTAAAGAATCCTTTTATAGATTTTCTCAAATGTGTTTCTCATGCATATTAAGATTTTTTTACTATTTGAAAACTAACAGCAATATACCTTAATACCTGTACGAGTGAGGAAATGCATTTATGTATATTGACTATTGTTGTAGTTTTCCTCTCTTGATCTTACTATTGTGAATAGCTCCAATGAATGATTCTCATAAAATTACTAGTTATTGTGCAATTTGAATGAGTAGACTTTGCTTTAAGTACTCTTGGATCAAAGAATTTTGTACGTTAAACATTAATGACAAATACAATTGAACCAATATTACGATAGACAACAAACTACAGGCATTTAGATCTTATCTAGACTGAGTAGCCAAAAACTATGTTCAGTTTCGCTACTGCTATATAGTATGGAATAAAACTTACAAGTCAAACGACAAATGGAAGCTCATGCGGCATATATCAGAGAGTAGATACATGAACCACACAAGTGCCTTCCATGTTGCTCCGCCCCAGTGCTCCAAATAGTTTTGAGCCAACCCCAGGTACCCTGGTTTGTTCCTCCTCAGCTTTGAAAGATTCTTCTTCTTATCCTGAACAGGCTTTGGCACTTTATGATAACTACGGCCATCCTTCTTCTTTTTAGCCTTTGTCTCACTCTGTCCTTCCTGAATGACAAACTGTGGCTGATCATCTTCCTCGTCCAGTTTAAACTCATCCTCTGTAGAAGCGCTCTTGTCAGAAATCTTTGATTTATTGTCCGACTTCTTCTCCTTTTTTGATGGTTTCTCTGGATTCTCAATGAATACAAACTGACTTTCACTGTCATGTGTGTAGCTTGATTCTTCTTCATTGGTAATGTCATCCAGAGATGACCATTTACGGGAGATGTTATTGCGTTTGTTCTTAGACTTTTTGTTTGGTTTCTGACGCTTCTCATTGTCATCAGTATTGATGTCTCCAGACTCACTTCCTGAGGATATTGTGTTTGTGTTTTGTTTCTTCTCGTTCTTGTGTTTATTATCATCTTGTTTAATGTTGGTTGGTTTCTCTGGCTTTGAATTTGTTTTGTTATTCATTGGTTTAGTGTCAATGTTCTGCGGTCTTACTTTACGTGTATTTTCTGACGTAGGAGTATTTTTGGTATTTTTTGCCAGCACATCAGAGTATGAGGGACGCATTGGTTTCACTTCAGCCACTATTCGCTTCTTGTTGCTTGTATCAGCAAGAGGACTGTTTTCATTCCTCTTTGGTGAATTTTCAACTTTTATAGGCTGGTTCTTTGGAGGTTCAATTACAGGGTTATTTGTAAGTAGGTTCATATTAGAAGCATCTGGATGATTCAAAGGATAGTTCTGTCCAAATGGAGAATATGTGCCAGTAGAATTAGGTTCCAAATTCCCTAGCAAATCTTTGAGGAAATTAGATGTTGGGGACTGATTGTTCACATTTTCAGGATAAGTTGTCTGATTGACAGTTGTTGGTGGCATGTGTACATTATTATTATTCGTAGCAAAGTCCTGGTTGAGTGTGAATAGGTGTGACGGCTGGGGCATCTGCAGGGGAATATCGCGCACTCCCTGGTTGTGATTAAACAGCTCATACTGACCGGACATAGGGAAGATAAGCTGTTGATTGTTCTCGTCGTAAAACACACGCACTAACTGGCCGTTGCTCAACTTCAACATAGCATTGCCGTAGTTCTGGTTGGCGCGAGGCACGTTAGGCATGTTGTTGAAAGGTATCTTCTCTTCATTATTGGCGGCGGTATCGCCTGTTTGCACGTTGTAAGCGTGTTTGTTCAAATAAACATCGTTGCCGAAACTCGGGTTGACGTAAATACTATTATCGTTCATGACACTCGGGTTGGGCGAGATCTGTGGTGGTTTTCTCTCATTCAAAGGACCAGGTGCACAGTTTTCAGCAGTTTCCGCATGATAGTTCCATGTATTGTGCTTCATATCGTTGTATATCGGATCATCCTTTGGCGACCTTGCCATTTTTGGTTACTTTTCAATGAACACAATTAGCATGTATACTGTAACAGTGCACTTAAAACTGGGGTATATAACTCAAGGATTTAACATTTTAATATTTTATAGATAAAATCGGAGAATATGTTGTTAAAACGTGGATTATAATTTTATTGACGATTTGACGCTTTTCGCATTTTTATGCACAGACTATACATTTTTAATTTGACATTTGAGAAGGGCGTACATTCTCGCCATCTGACTACTGACTCCTTTCGTAGTTAATGTTTGAAAATAATAAAAGGGGTTCGAAGATTTTTATATGAAGCCTGGATACCTAGCTGACATCAATGCAAAAAAATAATGATAAGACCAAACCCCGTAGTGTCACATTTCCGAGATAATTAACGTTCTTGATCACGTGACTCAATCATCACTTTGAACGTTAATACATAATGTCGGAAACGTAACACTTTACGGGGTTTGGTCTTATTATGTTTTCTGTTTGCATTGATGTCAGCTATCGATATAGATAGGTCTCATGCGTGGCCGCCATTTTCAAAATGGCGCGATGGTACTGAAAGTAGGTATGCCACGGATCTTCAAAGCCCTTTCGTGGCGGTAAGGAAGATTTTCGTACTGCAAGTGTTGCCACTGATGTGCGGTTGGCTGCACGTGTGTGCGGAGGCAGCCCTCTTTACACATGCAGCCAACCGCTTGTTGTTAAAAGGCATAACAATTTTCGTATTCATGTAGACCACATGCAGGATGCATCAAGCAACACCCGGCTACACGGTTTGGGGATGCAATTAGCTACGTATAGAAGGCAAAACGGAACCTTTAACAAGCAAACGGTTTGCTATGGTGAGGACGCCACACCATAGCAAACCGTTTGCATGTTGTTTGCACTGGTTAGCGTCACTGCATATAGCCAGGAGTGCGATTCTGTAACCATCTTACCGTGAAAACTTAGGGATTGACATTATTGGCAGCTCACTCTAAGCTCACTTCACCTAACTTTTCACGGTGAGATTTTTACAGAATCGATCGGCTAGCCATAATATCGCATAGGCGCACCGTTTACTTCTGAATTTCTGAATAAAAGACAACAGAGACACAAAGTAAGTTATAAAGCAATGAACTTGATAAAAAAAAGTGTCTCTCTATGTTTGAAGAGCCGGTCGAGTGTTTACCAAGATCATTTTTATATCGATCGAGCACCTCCTATGATAATAATACGAGCAATCGGCTGTTCAGATGCGTAAAACTCCCTATTATTATGACATTTATTTTCAAACAACACCCTGGATCTGGTTCATCCTCAAGAAAATACCGACCTATACTTATCATCAAGTCCATTACTTTGGGACTTACTTTGTACTCCAATTATTTTTTAAGTTCAAGTGATTGCAGTCGACCAGAAGATACCTCAGAGTAGTCTTAAAAAAAAAAACAGTAGGTACACCTACACTGTCTGACCTGGACCGTAATTCTCTATGACACAATGAATGAAACCGCGTGATTGGTTTTAGCTATTGGGGATTAGCCAAGGAATTGATGTGGCTTCGAAGTAAGGAATCGTTAAGTGGTCATAGTGAATTAGGGCCCTGTTGAAGAAAATCGATCGATTGGGTAATCGTGTATGCGATAGATTGAAGAACTGCTTCAGTAATGATTGGTCTTGATGGTCTAATAGTCGCACCTGCCGACTGCCGAGTGAGTAGTCCTGTGTTCGATCCGGAAGGTCAGGCAGTGTCATTCAGTTTTTCAAAAAAGTTGTATAAAAATAAATCACTTTGACGTTTTGCAAAAGTGTGCGCGCCCCTATTTATAGCAATGCTTTCCTATGCTCATCACTGTGATCGCGCAGCTCAATCTACCCCTAACCTTTTCTAACTATATTAGGGTCAGCTTCCAGGCTAACCGGATGCAGTTGAATCAATATTTTAGTTTATTTTTATTACGTGGAGTAATATAAAACTTACTTACTGTGGAGGTCCGCCTTCACAACCCAGTTAAGTACTGGATCCCTTGGTATCTGTCTTACCTGTTAGACTTTTAGGTATTTGTGGATTTTTTGGTAAGTTCTTGCCACTGACTCATTTTATACAAGAGGACAGTGGTTCCTGCTCTAAAAGACAGTCGAAGGAGGATGGGGACCCGTGCCGGACGGCGTGTACGTGTTCCACGCGCGCCTCAAAGAGATGTCAGCAAAAGAGACGGGGCCCCATAGGGCCGAAGCCTGCCAGGGTAGCGGGACCATCCGAAAGGGTTTACCGCTGCCCTGGAACATAAAGGGCTAAGGAAGGAACACGGGTGGGTTTTAGTCAGTAAAAGTCTGACACTCCCTTCTGCTCCACCCAGAGCGGGAGGAGTCATTTGATGATTTCCCATCCTCAAAAAAAAAAAAAAAAGGAGGATGGGGAAGGAAATAGGTTTTATCTGAATACACAGAAAACCTAGCCAGCCATGGCTATGTAAATTATGTAGGTAGGTACTAATGGTGCAGCCCGTCTCCATGGCCTGCCGACCCCGTTGTGGTCAATTACCGATACTTTATTTGTCGACCGCGTCGATGTGGTCCACTTTTTGTTCAATAACTTTTGTCAAACCTTGAGAGTAATATATCAAATTGATTTTGCAGTGGATTTAATCCAAGCACCTATAGGTATGCAAGTTTCTTTTTTAGGGTTCTGTATTTGTTACTCGTCACTTCGTTGTCCGTCCGTCCGTCTGTCTGTATGTCAGTCTGTCAAGACCATTTTTCTCAGCAATGCGCGGAGGTATCAAGTTGAAATTAATATCAAATACGTAGGTCTACGGTCCTTAGCACTACAAAAATCCAGCTTCTAAGTCTACGCAATGAAAAATACGGCCATTTATGCAACGTATTTTGATACTCGCAAATCAATCAAAACCTATAGGGTACCTACTTGCTGTTGACCTAGAATCATAAAATTTAGCAAGAAACAAAGGTCCCAGCACAAGTAAAGAAAAAAGTTCGAACATCGTTCATTTCTAGTATTATCACATAAGATAATAATAGATACTTTCACGAATACAAACTTACATAATATTATGCAGTTACGTCATGACGTATTATCGATATACGGGAGAACATGAACAAACTTAACATTGTAATGTTAAGTTTGTAACATTGTAATGTTAAGTTTGTAACATTGTAATGTTAAGTTTATTCTTGCGATAAATTCACCCCAACTATGGAACCCTTCATTGTGCGTTTTTATTTACTAAAATGCATGTTCCTCTCGAGCTTTCATAGTAGCTTGTAGCTGTAGGTATGCGAAAAGCCTAAAATCAACACAGTAGGGTCAGGCGGGGTAAATATAAGACACCCAACATTTCGGATAAAAATAAGACATGATTATAATTCCGTAGAAAAAGACCTAAAACGAACCTTATTTTATTAAAAAATATGCTTTATGTTTATTCTGTTAAGACACAATTTTTTAAACTTGTGACTCATTGGGTTGAACCCTTTTTAAGACATTTTGTTAAGTACAAAAAAAATTGGCGCGAAAACTTTACATCGGGCACTACGAACTTTCCGTTTGTATCCTCTCATTCGAGCATGTGCGGCACCCACTCCCGCTGCCGGCATCCCCTACGAGCCGTACTTGCGCGGGAGGGCGGCAGTTTTGGTGTACGTGCAGTCGTTTAGCAAGGAACTCGATTTGTTTCTAGGGTTAAAAATAAGACGCGCATTTGGGAAAATATAAGACAGTGTGTAGTGTAATATTAAGACAGTTAATATTAATTGTGCATCAAGATGCCTCGCAAATATGTGGCCAAACCCAAAAGTTATAGCGACTCAAAGTTGCCAGAAGCGATAGATAAAGTAAGAAAGAGTGATTTATCATACAGAGAAGCTGAAATGAAGTATAAAATTAATAAATCGTTGTTATGGAGGAAAATTCACAAATAAGCAGAAGGAAGACAGTTTTAAGCATAGAAGCAGATCTAGCAGATAACATTAAAATAATGGCTACTAAATGTTGTCGAGGATATGAGTAAATGTCTCAAATTTACAACTTTTCAGTTGATACTTATGTTAAGTAAAAAAATAAGCACAATTCTGTACTTATCAGGTTTTGTATTTTTTCGTCTTTCATACTGTCATATAGACAGATAAGTTTAATTGTAGCATTAAATTGCTGATTGCTGTTGTGATTACCAAATAATTTAAACCAAAAACAAAATTATATGTAAGCAGAGTAAAGTATGTTGATTTTTTTAAGTTTAAAATGTTCTAACAATTTTTTGTTGAATTTATTAAAAGTTTTCGTATTATATTTAACCCCGTTGTCTTCATATTGCCCCTGTATCTGAAAAACACGCAAGGTATAGAAGTTTAAAGCTGTTTCATTTTTTGACTTCTGTGTCTTATATTTCCCCCATTATTGAGGAAAAAAATGAAACACATACTTTGTATAAAAAACTATATATCTAGGCCAATTATCTCTAATAGGATAGTATAATATTATAATCTGATCTAAGATTCATTAGATAATCTTTAACAGCGTCAAAAATTAAAAAATTTGTTTTTCGTCTCATATTTACCCCGCCTGACCCTAAGTAGGTACCCAAATATTTATAATATAATAATATTTTTTTTAATAATAATTTTATTTATTTTCACTTCAAGACACAAACATCAGGGTAGCCCTGGCTCTTGTACTAGGAGGTCCTGTATCACAAGAGCCAGTATAATAACATTGTGCTCCCAAAGACCCAAACTTTCAATCCTAATCTGATGACCTCCTAGCACTAAATCTAAGTCACACTACGCAAAAACAGCTGAACTTAACCTTACCTTTGGCAGAGACACCAAAACCAGTAGGCCGAGTATATTTTATTGCTTTTTTTTCTATCTGTCCTCAGGTGCCGAATGAAAGCGATATTGATTGCCAAGGAGTTTCATAATTAACTAGTTAGAATGGAAATTGCATGTACCAATGTTGCATGTTTAGGCTGCATTTTATTATTTCAGTGGCCTTGTAATCTTATGTCATTATCTTACCTTATAGTGCCCACTTTGAGATTTTTTTCTAGAGGCCCCATTTTTTTTTATTTACCATTTGTCGTGTTTCTGAAACGACAGCGTTGACGTTGAGAACCTATGGTTTAGTTAGATGTTGTGTGAAGGCATAGAGCAAAAAAATGTGGTTCATCGATTGGCGACCTAATACCTATTACTAAAACAAGTACCTACCTAAAAATATATTTTAGAAGGCGCTCGAATTAAAATGCATCGAACAAAAGAATAAATAAATAGGTACCTAAGTAACTGATTGTTGATATCACAATAGGTACCCACTGTAGAAATCTAGCATCCATTGACGCTTTTGTAAACAATTTGATCGATATCTTTCGTTCTAGAGCAATGGAGATAAAAAATGCACTAGTTATCTTAACAACTGTGTGTTGGACCAATAATGTTACACCTGTTACATTTAGCCCAGAGTATTGAATAATTAAACTAACTTTAAGAAAACTGTCGATTGCACCACTGTTTATTTCATAATCACTAGACTGTGACGGAGGTCGCAAGAAAAGTTCGCGCTTTGCCGCCAACACCATCAATATGGTTGTTAACTGTATCAGTTGAAAGACGTGAAGCGTTTTTTAAATTTCGAAGATTTATGTTAACTATTTTTTTTATTTTATTTGATAAAGGTGTAATTTAAAAAAGAGGTTTGTGTCTGTTGTATTTTATTTTGTTTTATTCAGTTTTGATGTGTTTGATACTAAAGGTGCTTAGTGGTTTGTGTGTGTTTTATCGCAGTTTTGGTTTTAGCTCGGGTATATTTTAATTGGTTCTTGCTTGTCGATGTGTCTACTAATGCAAAGATATTAGCCATGTATGTAAGTACCTAAGATGGGTACACAGTGGTATGTAATGTAGCACGGTATTTCAAGATGTGCTTTATAAATGAAGAAAATGAACTCGCCCTGCGTTTTTTTGTTAGCATACAGCACATACCTACTAAGTAGAACATCACGCATGTAATCTCGGAAGGGTTAGGCAAAGGTGTACCTGGGACAGGACACCCACATTGCGTCAGTAATGTTCAGTAAATAGCATGTAATAGGGAGCGAGCTTATTGCCATCAACCGGGAACAAATCCAAACTCCGGGTTGCTACTGAGAAATCCCTGGTAGAAAAACCCAATAGTACTTTGCCGGACCTGAGAATTGAACCCAGGCAGGACCTTTGTTTTTTGGGTGGGAAATCATCAAATGACCTGTCCCGCTCTGGGCTGAGCGGAAGGGCGTGTCAGACTTTTACTGACGAAAACCCACCCGCGTTCCTTCAGTTGCCTGGGCCATGGTGTCTCTTTCGAACAACCCGCGACCCTGGCAGGCATCGGCCCTAGCGGACCCCGTCAATTCGTGCTGACATCTCTTTGAGACCCAGGCAGGACCTCATGGTCCGGGCCAGCAATTAGCAAGAAAGCTAAGCATGAGCTTATAGTAGTTAGCGCTTGCGACCGCTAGACCAATCAACCAACCAACTTCTTGATAAATGTTATCTAGGTCAAGACTGTGTAGATTCAGTCAATATATCACGTTGATTTGTTTGTTAATAAGGGGCTTCCTCTTAATAAAACTCTACTTGGGCAAGTGGTTCTGGGTTCAATTCCCGTGTCGGGAAATATTCTAGGTACTGTCAAAGGTAGCGAGTGTTGAAGTCTACTCAGCCTACTGTTTGGACCAGATCTGAATAGGAACTAACTATTCCCGGGTCGGGAAAGTATTAGTGAGTCTTTTCCATCGAGTGAAAACCTCGTATATTAGGTTATCTCATTAAGGGCGAATTTCACCAAACTTTTATAACTCGAATAAGTCTTATCCTGAAAATTGATATTTTGACAGTTTTTCCTTAATAGAACTGTCAGACGTCAATTTTATTCCACGGATAAAATATATCTCACTTTGGTAAAATCAGCTCTTAATAGTAGGTACAGCGGTTATTAAAAGTTGTTATTAGTCTCATAAAATAATATTACCAAAAATAGAAAACTGAATTTTTCAATGTAAATAAATATCGTAAAAATTGGCCCCTGATATTAAGGCACTACCTACCTAAATTGGTACACGCGGGGCGATGGTAGGTACCTATCAACAATTTGACTCAAACTTTATGGTATTGTTACCAAATAATCACAAATTAAGTTTAATGTTGTTAAATACTAAAACGAAAAAAGAAGGTCCCACGGCTAGAATGTTAATTATTATGAATTATTGTAGGTAATTGTATAAGTGCTTAAATACACAATTACAATAATAACTACCTAAGTATAATGTAGAATAGGTACGTGGTTCCGATTATTGTGATAACCTAATCACCACGCCTGTAATATGCGAAAAATACGCCACTTTATTTATTTATTATTTATTTACTTTATTGTACAGACGAGACGCCAGCAGGTCAAGTTACCCGAAACTGTCAAATTTTCCCGATCAATCTTGAACCTCTTCTTCTTCTTGAAAATCTTGAACCTTGATCAAAGTTGAAAATCTATTAAAGAAATTTGAAAGATTGTAGTAACTTGATGTGCTGGCGTCTGTACACCACAAAAATAAAAAAAATAAGAAAGAAAAACTGCGCCCTGTAAAATTTTATTACATACCTACACAGCTTCTTCAAATAATGTGTCTTTTAGTGTGCAATTTAGGTATATTTTCAGATGCATAAGATCCTTATTACATTTTAGTATCGTAAAAGCGTTAAATGCTACTTATTAGGTTTTCTTTAATAAAAACCTTAAATGAAATGAAATTTATTTGCATAAATATACAGGTTGTTAAAGAAATTGCGTGCCATAGCTTAGGGGTAGGTTCAGTACCGATAAAGGAACCAAGGAAAAAAAATAAAATAAAAACACAAAAGCAAGCACCACCTCTGTACCTATTTTATCTGTTCTGTTTTTCATTGTCTGTTTATTTATGTGTGTACATAAATGGTAAAATAAATATTGCAAGATCAACCTAATTTAGTACCTACTAATTAAATAGCAACCGTTTAGAATTGATTAAAAAATTGGTTTAAATAAGTTTTTATTTTGTTTAAATGCTAATTAATAATTTCCTAGAGTTACCTACTATTGAACGCAATGAAATACGTACGCCCGAACACTGGTGAAGGATAGGTAACTAGTTACCTATCTATTACTAGTTATCTATTAGAAGTTTCTATTCCTAGTTTCTATTTCTAGGTCTGTATCTATTAGAATTTTCTTTTTCCTACCTTAGCGTGCTTATCTCCTTCAAAATTAAAACCTACAAATTAAAAATTCTTGTTTAACTAGTAGGTATTCAGCACCAGTAGAAGAACGAGTGGGTAAGTATTTTAAAATGGAATCAAGTAGGTAGGTATTTACAATGAAATATTAAAATCAACTTATCACTTGTTGAAAGTTATCACAAATCAATTTAAAACAATTGCTATTTAATTATTAGGTACTAAATTAGGTAGATGATGCAATATTTTTAACCGACTTCTAAAAAAGGAGGAGGTTCTCAATTCGGATGTTTGTATTTTTTTTATGTTTGTTCGCGCATAACTCCGTTGCTTGCAAACCGATTTGAAAAAGTATATTTTTGTTGGAATTGATGAAATTTCTATGGGACCATTTGGGAAGGTTAGGTTATACTTCCCAAATGGTCCCATAGAAATTTCATCAAAAACGGTTTAGTAGTTTGGTTTTTAAACCAAAATTACTGGTAAAAATTCAACTTAAAAGTTAAAGATAAAAACTTTTTTGAAAAAAAAAATCAACCGACTTCCAAAAACGACACTACAAAGTGAAAAATAACTTTAATTTCGGAAGTCGGTGGCAAACAACGAAAATGCGAACCCAACGACACCGACTTCCGAAATTAAAGTTATTTTTCACTTTGTAGTGTCGTTTTTGGAAGTCTCGTTTGTAGTATGTAGTGTCGTTTTTGGAAGGAAGAAAGTTATTTTTCACTTTGTAGGTTGTATTTTTTTCAAAAAAGTTTTTATTTTTATTTTATTTTATTTTTCCTGGGTTCCTTTATCGATACTGAACCTACCCCTAAGCTATGGCTCGCCATTTCTTTAATACCCTGTTTAGACTGGAATATAATATAAATGTAGATATATTACAGATGGTCGGGTTCGTTTAAACAGTGTCTAAATCAATTCGCTAAAACTAGCATGCAAAATTATTGATTAAGTACATGAATTAAATAAATGAAGCTAATAAAATTGGTCCATAAATCATAGTGAATCATTTGTCTAATTATAATAAAATAGTAATGTCAGTGTGAATATTTAAAGTCTAAAGTAAAGTTACTTTTTATTTTTCACTTTTTAGTAGTGGTATCTATAAATTCGTATACCTTCACTTACTAAGTAAATAACAGTGACAGGAATTTGTTATAACATCATCAACATTCAATAGGTGGACAAAATACATATTAATGAAGCTAACTGAAAAACCACTCATCAGATTTGAACTTGACCAAATGTATAAGAGACTTTCCTGTAAGTAAGTATAACCTTTCGAACAAAAAAATATTTTTTCAAATCGGTTTATGAACGACGGAGTTCTGAGGAAACAAACATTAATAAAACAAAAAACACAACCGAATTGAGAACCTCCTCCTTTTTTGTAGTTTGTAAAAAAAATGGTAGTTACAAGTATATCAATGAAACATTATGGAATAAAAACCGATATACTTTTTTTAATCCGTTTTATTTCGTTGCTTAACTTATCTTTAACTTATAAGTAACACTTGAAGTGTACGGCAAGTAGGTAATCATTAAAAAGTTCTAAATATAATTATTATAAAATTATAAGAGGTGGCAAACTCGTCATAGATGGCGTTAGGCGTTACAGGTTATGATTATTTTTTTGTCTGAACTAGGGCGTTGCGAGCTTTCTTTAAAAAAAATTGGTGATTTTTCAATCGACATATAATTTTTATCCGTGGAAATTATAAGTCGATTGAAAAATCAGCCCCTAATTAAATAAAAATTACCATACTCGAGCTTTTCACTCTAAGGCCCTTTGTACGGACGCCAGCAGGTCAACCTACCCGAAACTGTCAGATTTTCCCAATCAACATTGAACCTAATGGTTTAGCAATAAAGTCGAAAATCTATTAAAGAAATCTGACAGATTGTTGTAGCTTGATGTGCTGGCGTCTGTACACACATGTTTTTCTAGCCTGAAAAACTACGATTAATTCGCCATGTGTAGGCACGGTCGTCAGTGTTGTATGAATCACTATGGAAGCTTGTTGACGAACACGTTTTTTATACAGCACGGTTTATACGTCGTACGGTAAAGAAACCGTGCCGTGTACAAAGCGTAAGACAGCGACGATACTCAAAGGAGTTGTGTTGGTGTCTTTTGGAAGATTTTGAAACTTACTTGTTTGCAGTCTTATTTGTGTCTCTTGAGTAAGATTTGTTGTTCATACAAGTCTGATCTTGATCTGATTAAGTAATTACGACCGTGAACATATTCATTTCGGGTCCGTAAAAGGTTTGATTTTTCGGAACCCTTGATTGCCGTTGGTGACAAGAAAACTGGATAAGTATATTGACTGGTTTTAGTTTCTAGTTTAAAAATTCACACTCAGCCTATAGTCCTTCCCTGTAATTACCTACTTTTCCATCCTACTTCCTACTTAATATTATAAACGCGAAAGTTTGTATGGATGGATGGATGGATGTTTGTTACTCTTTCACGCCAAAACTACTGAACCGATTTGGATGAAATTTGGCACACAGATGGTTTATAACCAGGATTAACACATAGGATAGCTTTTTATCCCGATATTTCCAGGGGATCGAAACTTATGCGGGCAGCTAGCATAAAGTAAGCCCGCGACTTTGTCCGCGTCAAATGTCTCGTTCCCCGACCCACCGCGTCGCATCGCATCGCATCGCTTGCCCGCGCTATCACTTCGTTTTTACTTAGTGTTCCTTCTGAATGCTTTTCTTTTCCTCCTATAAATAGCCTTCCTCAAGAACTTGGCTAACAAATGCAAAGATAATTTTTCAAATTCGACTGTAAAAATCTCACCGTGAAAAGTAAGGTGAAGTGAGCTTAGAGTGAGCTGTCAATAGTGTCAATCCCTAACATCAGTTGGAATGACAGCTCACTCCACGCTCACTTCACTTAAGTTTTCACGGTGAGATGGTTACAGAATCGCACTGCTGTTCCAGATATTAACGCGTTCAAACAAACAAAAAACTTATTTGATAGTAATAAACTTATATGATAATAATAAAATAATGTTTTTTTCATCAACAAATGTGGGTACAATTACTCATCTATCCTGAAAAAGAAAACACAATGTACCTACAATGTTTTGAGTATTTTAAAGATATTGTGTGACAGACACCAAAGCCGTCCTCCTACAACCTTATCTACGTAACAAGCTAAACCGTGACGAAATGATTTGCTCTAGTAATAATATAATGATACAATTGGTTCTGGTACTAATTAAGTTACGCTTATTTAAGTTTAGTTAAAACATTTAATTTAATTGTATATAATTAGATTGAAAATAATTTATCCATTTTAATTTTAAGGTTTGCAAGGAAATACGTGAATGTGAGTGAGTGAGGAAGTGTGCGTATTTGTGTGTATTTTAGCGCTTCTGAAAGTGGCACCGGTAACTGAAAAGTTGTGTGGAAATCGGTTGTCATAGTATGGGCACGGAGGAATGAGGAAAATGTCGTGAGGAGAATTTTGGGTATAAGAGTAGGGGAAGACCAAAGAAACGATGGATGGACTGTGTGAATTATTAGAAATGATTATGATTAGAAAGGGGCTGACTACCGAGATGACGACTAATAGAGAAATATGGAAGAAAAAGACATGTTCCACAGACCCCAAATAAATTGGCATAAGGCCAGGAGAATGATATTACTTATACAAAACAATCAATCAATATCTTTTTTGTGTGGTAGGTACATAATACAGCTCTTAAATAATAAAATTGTGATCAGCTATGTCCCACCCTTAGGGCATACAATAGTTATATGTATAAAAATTCAATTAGATTTACATTATTATTACAAATTATAAGGATGTCACATAAAATAAAAAAAAAATGAGTAGGTACACATCACTAGACCACTGAACGCATCATGACTGAGGGGGACTCTATTGGAGCAGTGATTTGTCTGATAGGAAGTCTTTTATAGAGTTGTAGCATTTGTTTACTAACAGATCATGGAGATTCTTTTTAATTTTTTTACACATGCATAGAAAAGTCCGTCGAATTAAGTTTTATTTTGTTTTAAGCAATATAATGTCAGTGATGTTTTTGTTGTTCATTTTTCAGACCCCACCAACTCGCGTGCTGGCAGCCTAAAGAAACTTAAGTATATTGTAATGACACTACCATAAATAAAAAATAAAAAAAACAAGATGTTTCTAAAAATGTTACGGCTGTTGTTTCTGGTATTAATCGCGGCAGTTACTGCGAAGGTACAGGATGATCCAGCGGCCAATCAAATCGTTCTATTCAAAGAGAAAACTAATGTGAGCATGTATTTTATTTTATTTGAGAGTTTAAATTTATTTTATTACAGTAGGCAGAGTGCTTTGACATGATTGTGCCTTGTTTAAATTATTTTTCAATTCTATTGATGTCAGCACCTAATTGATGGAAACCGGAGTGAAAGACGTAGAGACGTAGAGTCGTACATTCAGGTAATGTTGAATAATTGAAAAACTAAAATGCATTGAAAACATCATTATTAGTAAACAACAATCATTATTAAGCTCGTGCGTACAATCCCTTGTATTTCTAATTAGGTCTTTAAAATAAATAACTTTCGAGTTTTGTCGTACAGTCAACAGCAAAAGTAGAAGATCAAAATCAGAAATTCAATACTAATTAACGGAGTTCGCGTCAGAACTGTGTGGCGTCGAAGTGATTCAAAAGTATGTGATTGTAAATTATACCAAACATTTACTACTAGTACAGCTGCCATATAGCTGCGAACTCCGTTCATTAGTATTGAATTTCTGATTTTGATCATCTACTTTTGCTGTTGACTGTACCTAAGCACTATTATAAAAAATCGTTGCCTACAGTTTTACAATAATCTCATTAACGTTTATGGTATATTCCAGGGCCCCATCGCTATATTGACTACCTCTGCAGGCGCACCCATCGAACTGAAAGAATCAACAGTAACATTAAACGAGAGGCTGATATTCAACGAATATTTCATGGACAGCATGACCCACTTGGTTCGAGAGAGGATACCAGAACGGGTGGTCCACGCGAAGGCTGGTGGAGCATTCGGTTATTTTGAACTCACCCACGACATATCTGATATTTGTAAAGCGAAACTATTCAACCAAGTTGGCAAGAAGACTCCCATCGCAGCAAGATTCTCTCCAGTAGTCGTTGAGCGAGGTGGTATCGACACATCGAGAGACGCCCGAGGATTCGCAGTTAAATTCTACACTGAAGACGGTAACTTCGATATAGTTGGCTTCAACACCCCTATGTACGTCTACAAGGACCCTCTCCTCTTCCCCACGTTTGTTAGAGCACAGAAAAGGAACCCCGCAACCAATTTGCTCGATCCAAACATGCTTTGGGACTTCCTAACGCTACGTCCAGAAAGTTTACACATGTTTTTGCTAGTGTTCGGCGATCGAGGGGTCCCTGACGGCTACCGACATATGCCTGGTTTCGGTATCCACACTTACCAAGTAGTCAACAAGCATGGAGAGAGTAACTTTATTAGATTCCACTTTAGGCCAGATGCAGGAATAAAAAATCTGCGCTCTAAAGAAGCTATGAGACTTGCAGCATTTGATCCAGATTACGCTACTAGGGATTTATACAGAGCAATAGGAAATGGAGATTTTCCAAGCTGGACCGCCAGTATTCAGGTCTTAAGTGAGGATGAAGTCAAAAATGCAGGATTTGATGTCTTTGATGTAACAAAAGTATTGCCTTTGGACAAGTATCCACTAAGACCGTTGGGTCGGTTCGTTTTGAATAAGAATCCTGTTAACTATTTCGCTGAAATTGAGCAGCTGGCTTTCAGTCCAGCGAATTTAGTGCCAGGTATTCTTGGAGGTCCGGACAAAGTGTTTGAAGCTAGAAGGCTAGCCTACAGAGATGCTCAATATTATCGTTTGGGGAGCAACTTTATCAATATACCTGTGAACTGTCCTATTCAAAACAAAGCGTTCCCATACAATCGTGATGGCCAGCCTCCTGTAAAAGATAATCAAAGAGACATTCCTAATTACTATCCAAACTCATTCAATGGGCCTGTTCCTTACAAAGAAAAAGGCAAAGTTGAACTAATTGAGATATACCAAGATCAACCAGATAATTTTGAACAAGCTCGTGAACTGTACGAGAACGAAATGACTCCGGAAGAAAGAAAGAGATTAGTGGAGAACATTTTGTTTAGTTTGGGACCTGCGACCAAATTTTTGCAAGATAGGGCTGTGAAGATGTTTGGGCGGATACATTCAGATCTTAGTGAGAGAATATGGCAGGGACTGCAGGCGAACAGAACTAGAACTCCTTACGGCTATGATTGGGACGATTAAAGTATGCCTATCAGAAAGACATACTTACTTATTAGTATATTCATAATAGTGCCAGTACACTGATGACTCAATATTATGAAAAGTGTTATTTTGTTTTTGCTATGTTTTAATAATATTAAGTACAGTTCCTTGTTCTTATTTAAATGGGTGGTGACTTGTGCTGTATATTTAATTTATATAAATTGAAATATAAAAGTCTATGTATTGTGTTTAAATTATCATCCTTTCTAGTTTATATCTTACCTAGTATCTACACGGACATCAGTATCGCTATGCACAAGTCTGTTGCCTAATTTAATTGCAGCTCGCTTACGTAACGTAACACGTTTTTATTACACAAAATTGTACCGTATTTATTACATATTTATGTATTTAAATTGCACGCCTTTCATGACACGATCATTTGAGAGCTCAAAATTATTGATAACTACATACTAAAATCACCTTACAATACCTCCAACGACCACGACCATTTGAGGCCATGAGAGCCACAGTGGCCTAACTGTCATTTTTTCAATACTGACTTTATTTGAAAAAACTGTTCTAAACTGTAAAAGTCATAGCGCCACAGTGGCCTAAAAATTAGTTCAATTTTTTTCAGTTAGGCCACTGTGGCTCTCATGGCCTCATTTTAGTCAGAGTGTAAGCGGGACATAGTTTTTTTTTCGGCAAACAAGTTGTAGGACACACCTTGTTTGCCGAAAGATTTAGGGCTGATTTTTCAATCATCTGATAATTTTATTTGAGGAATCATTTTGAAATTTTGACAGTTATTTCATACAAAAACTGTCAAACATCAATTCAATGTCATTCCTCGAATAAAAGTTATCTGGCGATGGAAAAATGGCGAAGGTGACAATTTGAAGAGATTACTTACTTTTAAAGAATAAAAGATGTTTTTAGAAATATAAAGAATGCTGTCCTTGGTGATGATAGCAGAAGGCACTGTGAAGATGAAAGGTAGCAGATCAAATCCTTTTATTCAAGGAAAACACTTCAGTAAGTTGTAGCTGTTATTTCTTTTATTAGTTTTATTATTTGGTAAGGTTTAGTGCATTGATGATTATCTTAATTTATATATCTTAATTAATTAGTCAGTTATATGATTTTTTCAAAAAATTAAGGCATACATCTTGACTTTAGTTTATGAATATGACGTTTTAATTCATAGATTAGGTTTTTTGATTAAAATAAAACAATTGATACAAAACAATTGAACAATATGATGAAAACAAACAATAATATGTAGGATGTGGTCTATTTTAGGGTCCTATCGGTATAATGACAACTACAGCTGTGGCATATATAGATTACCAAGAAGCAACAGTAACTTTGAACAACAAGCTGATTTTCAACGAATACTTGATGGACAGCATAACGCGTTTGGTTCGTGAAAGGATATCAGAAAGAGTGGTCCACGCTAAGGCAGAGGGAGCATTTGGATACTTCAAAGCCACGTACGATATAACAGGCATATGCAAAGCAAAACTCTTCGACAAAGTTGGAAAGAGGCTCCCATCGCCGCAAGGTTGGCTCCAGTGGATATTACAAAAGGTGGCACGGAGACCACGAGGTCCTCAAGAGGTTTTGCCATCAAATTCTATACTGAAGTGGGAAACTTTGACATAGTTGGTAACAACTTCCCCATGTTTCTCAACAAAGATCCTCTTCTTTTCCCCACGTTCGTTCGAGTGCTCAAAAGAAATCCTGCAACAAAGTTGTTGGACGAAAGTATGCTTTGGGACTTCTTCATTTTACATCCAGAAGGACTACATATGTTTTGGTTAGTGTTCGGTGATCGAGGGATCGCCGATGGCTACCGACACATGCCTGGGTTCAGTATACACACTTACCAGGTGGTAAATAGATATGGATATAAACACTTCACGCCAGATTCCACTTTTCAACAAATGCAGCAATCCGAAATCTACATTCCAAAGACGCTATGGTTATAACAGGTATAAATCCAGATTATGCGACTAGAGATTTGTATAATGCAATAGGCAATGGAAGTTTCCCTAGTTGGACGGCCAGTATTCAACAAAAATGCAGGATTCGATGTCTTTGACGTAACTAAATTGTTGCCTTTGGATAAGTATCCATTATGACCATTAAGTTGTTTGGTCCTGAACAAGAACCCTGAAAATTATTTTTCTGAAATTGAGCAATTGGCCTACAGTTCAGGGAATCTAGTGCCAGGTATTCTTGGAGCACCGGATAAAGAATTTGAAGCTCGATGATTTGCTTACTGAGGCGCAATTTCACCTATTAGGCGGAAACTTTTTCAATATACCGGTAACTGTTCTTATAAACGAAAGACGTTCCTTTACAATCGTGATGGTCAGGCGCCCGTCGGTGACAATCAAAGAGACATACCTAATTATTATCTTAATTCATTCAATGGACCAGTTCCTTAGAATAAAAGAGATAAAGTTGAACTATTGGTGATTTATCAAGTTCCACCAAATAATTTCGCATAAGCTCGGGAATTGTATGTGAATGAAATGACACCGGAGGAAAGACCGAGATTAGTGGGGAATATCGGAAAGTTTGATTTTTGATTTTGATTTTGAAAGCGGCGAAATTGTACATGATGGGGTTGTGACAGTATTTCGGAATGTTCATCCAGCCGGTCGATTCTGTAAAAATCTCACCGTGAAAACTCAAGTGAAGTGAGCTTGATGTGAGTTGTTAGTAGTGTCAATCCCTAGCATTATTTGGAATGACAGCTCACTCCACGCTCACTTCACCTAAGTTTTCACGGTGAGATGGTTACAGAATCGCACTGCTGATCTTATTCAAAGAATATGTGAAGGCTTGCAGGCGAATAAAACTATGCATGTAGGGTAGAAAGTTTGGTTTTAAACAATCATAGGTTTCAGTTCATAATTGAAAATATGTTCTGTATTTGACAAATTTGACCAAAGTTAAAAGGATACTACATGCGATTTAATTATACATATAGCTACACACTGCATAGAAAAGTATAAGCAAGACCTTTTTTATATCCAGAATAACAGAATTTCAAAGGGGTAAGGGGTGTGGAACGAACGAAGATAACATTACTGTGGCAAACTGTAGTGTAATATTTTTATCGTTTAGTTTGAAATTATGTAGGTAGGTATTATTTGACGTAAAATATTGATACTTTTGTTTTTAACTAAGTTATCGTTTTAAAAAAATCTTGTTAAAACTGTTAGTAGGTCCGCGATATATATCCTAGAAAAACAGTATATAATTGGCAGGATCGGAGATAATTAATTTGTTTGTTCGATAAAAATATACAATATCTTATGTAAATATGCCCAGCGTAACCTGGCCTTTAGTGAGGGCGCTGGTTGCAAAGGCAAAACCTTCGTATTACCTGCTGAGTAAAGTGCTCCGTCTGCCAGTATAAAATGGACGTACCGCAGGCAACAGAAATTGTTATTCAATTTTATTAGTATACCATTTTCTAGTGTTTAGGAAATAATAAATAATCTAGGGCATACGCAAGGGCGCAATGCTTGGCCAGTGCCTATAAAACCGTAGAGTTGTAGACAGTCGATGATTGTTCGTTGTTGTACTCGTAAGTGGAGATGAAGACAGAATGGTGTTTGTTACTGATCGGGGTAATGGTAATTGCGGAAGAAAATAATGATCCAGCGGGGAATCAAATTGTGTCGTTTAGGGATAGAAATTCGGTAAGTTTTTGTTACTTTTATTTTATAATGTATAGATATTTTGGTTGCTTTTACTTTTATATTTCGTTCATCTTTCAAAGCTTGCTCCGATAGTCATTTTTCTATTTTAAAAAAAATCCTTTGGTTTCGTGTGTGAGTTCGTTCTAATTTGTAAGGCCTTTTTTGTTTTAATTTAATGATCACATCGGTTCGTTGAGTAAGCATGAATATGTGCCTCACTGAGAGATCAAACGATTAATTAGTTAATTGCTGCACGTTTGGCAACCATAAAGATTGGTGTTCACCGTTTTATTATTAGGTCAATAATCAAAGTGAAATCTGAGCCTTTAGGGATATTTATTTCGGGTCTACCTTTTTTCTCCTTCTATCTGTACTTGTTAACATCAACATGGTTTTCCTTAACATAGTATTGACAGAACCCAATATTGTTTTCAGGGCCCAGTTGGCATTATGACAACATCACTTGGCGCACCGATCGACTATGAAGATGCAAGTAGCACTTTAAACAAACGACTCATATTCCATGAATTTTTCATGGATTCAATGACTCACATAAACCGTGAAAGAATACCTCCAAGAGTAGTCCATGCTAAGGGTGGTGGTGCTTTTGGGTATTTTGAAGTGACACACGATATAATGAAAGATATTTGTAAAGCTAAAGTTTTCAGTGAAGTTGGGAAGAAGACTCCAATAGCAGTAAGATTCTCTCCGGTAGTTCAAGAAGTAGGTGGCATAGATACTTCTAGAGATACCAGAGGTTTTGCTTTAAAATTTTACACTGAAGATGGTAACTTTGATATAGTTGGATTAAATACACCCATGTTTGTGATAAAGGATCCTCTATTTTTCCCAACTTTTGTTCATTCACGGAAAAAGAACCCACAAACATTTTTATCAGACTCCAACATGTTTTGGGATTTTTTGGTGTTACGGCCGGAAGGTATGCATATTCATATGCGCATATTTAGTGATTTTGGTATTCCTGATGGATATAGACATATGCCTGGATTTGGAATTCATACTTTTCAAGTCGTAAATGAAGAGGGCGAAAAGTATTTTATCAGATTTCATTTTACCCCTGATGCAGGTATAAAGAATTTGGGGTCAATGGAGGCTCAGAAATTAGCAGCTATAGATCCTGATTATGCAAACAGAGATTTGTTTAATGCTATAGGAACTGGAAAGTTTCCCAGTTGGACACTCAGTGTCCAAGTTTTGAGTGTTAATGACGTCAATAATGCTGGGTTCGATGTTTTTGATGTGTCCAAGGTTTTGCCTGAAGATAGATACCCCTTGAGACCCGTGGGACGATTTGTTTTGAATAAGAACCCTGAGAACTATTTCGCTGATATGGAACAGTTAGCGTTCTGCCCTGGTAATCTCGTGCCTGGTATTCTCGGAGCACCAGATAAAATCTTCGCGGCACGTCGCTTATCGTACAGAGATGCTCAATACTATCGTTTAGGAGCAAACTTTCAGAACATTGATGTGAATAAACCCATTGGCGATATCTTCACATATAATCGAGATGGCATACCTCCAGTTGGACACAATCAAAGAAATATACCGAATTACTATCCTAATTCTTATAATGGTCCAGTTCCATATTTAGAAAGTAATAAAGTTGATTTGATTGAAATATTCGAGGCCCCCGCTGATAATTTTGACCAATCACGAGAACTCTATAATGATATGACTTCAGATGAAAGGGCGAGATTGATCGAGAATGTTCTGAACAGTTTAGGGTCAGTAACAGACTCATCTTTAAAGGACCGAAGTATCAAACTGCTTATGACAATACATCCAGACCTCGGTAAAAGAGTATGGGATGGTTTACTTGTAAATAAAACTAAATATTTCTGGGATGATTGAGATATGTATTTGCAAGAAAATAAAGATTGAAACGATTTGTTTCCTTAAATTTTGTATTCCTCTAACAAAATTACGATATTTATTTCTGAAGCTGTTCCTACTTTTATACTAGTTAAAACTTGTACGATAATAAAAGTTGCGTCTAAAATTATACGAGCAACAAGTATAAAGTCAGCGACACAGAACAAAAATAAATTCAGGCTATTGAGTATACTTTCAAGTATTACAAGCGCCTGAATGATTATATACTAGGTATCTGAACTTACTAAAAGTTATTTAATTAAAAAAGAACTTGAAAATAGTCAAACTATGCTAGAAAACAATTCCAAATTGTCTGGGGAACCCCAAAACCAATATTGCCTTAAGTTTCAAACAATTGCACCTAGCTCTCCAATTGCTCATTGTGACTTTTACATGTTATGACGCACACACTCGACGACGACCCTCACTTGACCGTTCCAAACTTTTTAAACTGTACACAGAATACAAAAATCACCTACAAATAATCCCAGTTCTCCAACAAGGTGTAACAGGCTGTCGCAGTATTGTTTACACTGTGGTTGTTTATGGAAACTAGCAGTGAAATGTTGGTCGAAGTAACTTGAGTAAGCTGTAAAGTGCCCTTTCAATTCATGTCGTGGGAAAGTACTTGGATTGGTTACTTGGTTATGTTTAAAAGGTGACCCGACCATGCTGGAGTGTCGGCTAATTTAACAATAGGGTTTATTTGAAACTTGATTAGAAAAGTGCTAGAAGCACGTAAGATTAGGTTCATCGTTGGGCTGAAAATGTACCTTTATTTCAGAGAAATGAAAAACGAATTTCACTGAAGTCTTGTGTTTAATTTGCGGATGTAGTGCAACTTAAGGAAGGCTTAAGATGCTTGAAAAGAGTGGTCTACAACACAGCGAAGAAAGAACAGCAATTACTATAAAGCCACTAGCTTCTGCCGGCGATTTCGTCTGCATGAAACTTGTTTTAATATAACATAATTATATCCTATGACACTTGGCAATACTGTAGTTTCCCATTACTGAAAGAATTTTCGGAATCGGATACGTTGTTCCGAAGATTAAGATGCCCTACATACAAACTCCCAAAACCTCTTTATAATATCATTAATAGTAAGTATGTGTAAAAAAAAGAAAGAAAATACATTTATTAAGCACAGACTAAAAGACACACCATACATAAATAAAAAAATAACACATCACTATTCACCAATATTTTTATTAATAAAGGCTTATTTTTCCAACGCCAGATAATTTTATCCGAGGAATACTTTTGAATTTTTGACAGTTCTTCCCTAAAACACCTGGCAGACGTCAATATTATTCCACGAATAAAAATTGAAAAATCAGCCGTAAGTAAAACCAGCGAATGCTTAGCGGCATCGCTTTGAATATTATGCAGAACCACGTTAAAGTCAGTATACATTAGAGGAAAGCTCTCGGAATATTTCCTAGAAGATCGAACAATAAACACCATTAGCGGGCTCTTTAACATCGTAGATTATGAAGCAAATTAAGCGAAACACTTGTTGATAGTACGAGCTGGTACAGCCTTACATTGTCATTGAAACCTCCTTGCTTACTGCTGGCAGGGTTGGCAAAGCACATATTTAAATGTTTTTGGCAAAGCACAAGTGTGTTGAAGAAGACTCAATGTTTCTTTCCCATTTTTGCCATAAAAGTGGTCTCGTTACGTCAGTCCTCGTGTTAACTTAGTCGAAACTTAGTGATAATGATGCCGATTCCCTTGTTCACAAACTAAACTAAATTTAAGTTCAGTGCATCTTTTTTTTTCTATTTCATTATGAAAAGGAAAGAAGATAAATATTAGTTTTTAGAGTCAAATTACAATACCCCATTGACAGTTTAGACGTGATTAAAAACATGGCTGCTAAAAATTCGTCAATTTACGTCAGGCCCTAACTGATTTGACAGGACTAAACTAATATTTATCTTCTGTCCTTTTCATAATGAAATAGAAAAAAAAAGATGCACTGAACTTAAATTTTGTTTAGTTTGTGAACAAGGGAAGCGGTGCCAATTTATTGCATTGATTTATTTCTCTTTCTGCGTATTGGTCAACCTTACTAGAGTGTCCCAAGGAAGTAGAAGTATGCTACAAAAGGGACCTCAAGAGACTATTCCATGGTTCTTTTAGTCGTATTTTTGATCGTCATTTGTTATTGGCAAAAAAGATGATGATGCTACCTATGTAGCTGCGTAGCTGCATTCTCTTTTCTGCCAATAACAAATGACGATCAACAATCCGTCTGCGCGATGATTCGTTATGGTTCTGGGCGTTCATTGGAAGGTCTATGTTTACCAGTTCTAAGTTCTTTATACTGAAATTATGAGCGATCGTCAATTTCTGACTGGAGATAGCACCACACGAAGGAAAAGCAGCAAGCAACCTGACGTTTAACAAACAAAAACTGTGGTAAAAGTTTAGCAAGTTGTATCTTCGCCATCCTTGCATAACTACATTAGTGATACAAATCGTAAAATCTACAATGTATTGTTGGTTTGTGCTAACGCAGACACCACAATGTGGGCACACAGTCGGGGGCCTATTCCTGTGTCAATCAGAGCGTCGCGACGATATTCGATACCACGCATTCGATACCAACTTTCACGATTGTCCATCGTCGCGGCTCTGGGCCGATGAACAGCGAACTTTTTAATTTGTGGAGAGCTGCTGATTTTTCCCACGATATCTTTATTTCGATTTTATTTTTGCAATGTTACATATTGGTTGGAATGGTTAGTTTTTGTGGGTCAGAGTTATGTCACAGACGATACCCATTTATATGTATTTGTACACCGTAGAGGCAAAACATGACTGATTTAATGTAATAACATTCAACATCTTACCTACATGAATTCTCAGCGATTAGGTATAAGGTTTTCAGATGTACGGACGCCAGCAGGTCAACCTACCCGAAACTGTCAGATTTTCCCAATCAACCTTGAACCTAAAACTTTAGCAATAAAGTCGAAAATCTATTAAAGAAATCTGACAGATTGTAGTAGCTTGATGTGCTGGCGTCTGTACTTCCTTGTGGATTTTAGGATGGCGAAGAGAATTCTCTAGGTTAAACATCATAAATTGATTCGTATTTATTATATATGTATATACCATATTCTGACAAATAAATGATTACGATTAAGATCATTGCGGTGAATCCTGACTGAAAAGTCTTGGCGTCATATCTCGAACATTAAATCAAAAGTAGTTAGTCTTTTTAGTTTGGCTTTTCGATAAAAAATAGTGAAGACAAACTCCATGAAGAAATAATGAGCTTCATCCATCCCATTGCGTTATACGTAAACCATCGAGACAACTTACATCCAGTTTTGAATAAAATTATATATAAATATAAACAAAACTATATCAAACTGGTACAAAGTAAATGTATTAATCTGAACAGTTTATATTGCCGTGGGAACGGTCTGGTATATTTCTGGTACTGGTTCCAACAAGGATACGTGGCGAACTGTTAATGTGACTGCATTAACTGCCTGCCTCATTAACTATTACATCATAAGTTCTCGATTTTAGTATGTGTTGTTGATATGACGAGCGATAAACAGGTCTCTTATAATTATTTGTGTTTGATTGTTTGTCTTTGCGAACAGAGACATTCTCATTTAATTAATATGCTTGTTCATATTCATTGTTGTTCTTATTATTTTAGTTTGTTGCATCAATGTGCACAGCTAAGCATAGGATTTCATTTCAGGCATTAGAAGCAGTATGATTGGATTTGGTTACTTATTGGTTGAGAGAATTGATTACAATTTCTAGCAAACTCCAAAAGCCGTCACCATCTTCCTGCCCACGTCCGTGTTAGGTACAGACGCCAGCACATCAAGCTACCCGAAACTGTCAAATTTTCCCAATCATCTTTGAACCTAATTCTTTAGCGATAAAGTTGAAAATCTATTAAAGAAATTTGACAGATTGTAGTAGCTTGATGTGCTGGCGTCTGTACTTGGGATTGGTGCAACACGTTTTCTTCTTAGCCGAAGTTTATTCCTTGGTAATCTTCTGTCATAATTACTCTAGTAGCAGTTACTTATTTATAAAATAGTTTAAGGATTAGTGCCTCCTTTCTAAAACATCTTACCATCGAATTACGCAGTAGTAAACACGTAGGTATGTAGGTTTAAACAATGAACATTGCTACTCTGAATGATCAAGAGAAAATATTGCATGAATAGGTTTAGTAAACCACACATCAGTGGTAACACTTGCACTACGAAAATTGCCCTTACTGCTACGACATAAAGGCACTGTCAATGTCAATTTGTTACCACTGGGCCCTAATTCGCTATGACCACTTAAGAATTCCGTACTCGAATCCACGTCTATTCCTTAGCTATTCCCGCCAACCTCGCGTTCATTTCGCGCGGTTTCGTTCATAGAGAATAAGGCCCCTGATGTGAAAAAAATATCCTACACCTCCGAACGAACCCAGAGGTAATTCATAGCTCATTCAGATAGTAATCAATAATAAACGCGAGGAAGTGCACGCGATTGAACTAATACGCTAAACCGCGAAACAGATGACAAGGCGCTATGTCCACCCGAGTGTAATAAATAGCTAACGACACGTCGGTAATGTATCGCTACCAATTAGAAACGATTACATGAATCTCAGGCTCATTAATACCACTTAAATTATGGAGCTATAATCGCCGTGTTTTAATCAACGGCAAGAACTATGCTTGATTAATGATATTCCTTCCTGTAGAACCAAGAATATCTTTTGATAACATAGTAAAAATATATTTCATATTCATATTTGTTTATTTGTTTTTTTTTTTTTTTGTTTTTTACATAGTTGGGAAAAGGCTAGGCAGATGATGATTTGTTTATTTGCATTCCACAAGGTATAAGGATGTTCACAAAAGGCTTATAGCTAAGAGCCGTTGTAGACCCTGTCAGGGCACAGCAAAATTATAGTTATACATATTTATTAAAATACTAGCTGTGCCCCGCGGTTTCACCCGCATAAGTTTCGGTCCCGGTTCGGGAATATCGGGATAAAAAGTATTCTATGTGTTAATCCTGGTTATAAACTATCTGTGTGCCAAATTTCATCCAAATCCGTTCAGTAATTTTGGCGTGAAAGAGTAACGAACATCCATCCATCCATCCATACAAACTTTTGCTTTTATAATATTAACTAGCTGCGCCCCACGGTTTCACCCGCATAAGTTTCGATCTCGTGGAAATATCGGGATAAAAAGTATCCCATATGTTAATCTTGGTTATAAACCATCTGAGTGCTTTTCATCCAAATTCGTTGAGTAGTTTTTGCGTGAAAGAGTAACAAACATCCATCCATCCATCCATACAAACTTTCACGTTTATAATATTGGTAGGATAGTATAGTAGTTTCTTTTCCAAGACCTCTCCGTGACTCGGCAAGCACGTTAAGCCGTTGGTCCCGGCTGTCATTCGTGGATCTTTGACAGTCGTTACGGGTCGTCAGAAGTCCGAAAGTCTGACAACCAGTCTTACCAAGGGGTATCGTATTACCCAGTAACTGGGTTGTGGAGGTCAGATAGGCAGTCGTCCCATGTAAAATACTGGTACTGAGCTGCGTTCGGTTAGACTGAAAGCCAACCCCAACGTAGTTGGGAAAAGGCTAGGCAGATGTTGAGTAGTTGTTAGAGACGAATAGGTACGACGATACCTACGCGTGGACAATTAGTATGGCGGTTGTATATCTCAATCAACTACTACCGTATATGTATTTCCTTCACGAAGTAGCTACCGTGCTTTAGTTTGAAGTATATAGCCATGTGGGTGCCTAATAGCCTACGGTTGTGAAATAGCCACAAAACTTGACTTTTTATTGTCTGAGTTTATCAACAACAGTACCAATATAAATTACGCGTAGAGCTAGTGACTGATTTAAAGGTGAATTTGACCTACGAGGTATTGCACCCGTGTTAACTTGAAGTTACCACTTAACATCAGGTGCGCCATCTGCCAGTTCAATCAGTTGCAAAAATAAACAAAAAAACATCGTCGTTTCGAATAAACAGTCATGAACCTGAAAGTAGTGAGAACTCATTCAATAAATCAATGAATGATTTATGACATAATTGGTTTTAAAACGGCTCGATTCAGTTGCCTGCCACTAATTTAAGATCTAATCAGAGGTATGCAAATAAGCACTGTACGTGTAACGGCTTGTATCCGTTTGTAATAGTCGTAATGATAATTATTACATGGGTACCGACGTACGTAATAATGTGGGTTATGTTTTGGATAACCTAGTTGTTGGAGTTTTAATCAATCAACGCAGCTTGTTGCAGGTCTCTGACAGAACATACCTACACGTTGACCCAACTAATATCGATAGACAGTAATTAGTAATTTAAGATAGTATAAAGCTGCAGCCGTAGTGACGGTCGTATGAAAGTACAGGGGTTTGCCTTTACTGTGTCTAATAACGCTTTCTAGGAAAACTGGGAAACCCACCAACTTACTTTCATAAATAATTTATTACTTTATTTATCCACTAGGTTAACCGTTTTTTGACTGCTGCCTTAGAACGTACATAAGTATTCCAGATTACGTAAAAATTAATTTTAAATTGCGTAATAAAATAAATATATAAACTAATTAATCTTAATTATCTTATTTATGACTATTGTTGAGTTTTGACAAAAAAATAATATATATATTACTCACTAGTTCGATCAGCCAAAAAACGGTTAACCGTTTAAAGTTTAAATGGTTAACAGTTAACGGTTTGAATAGAATAGACAGTGACCCCCAAACTAAGCATTTGCCTGTATGTTGGGAGTCCGTTTTTAGTGACGTTGTCGTTCGACGATAAACTGCGGACGCTGTGTGGCGGCCATCGCAGCCTTAGGAAACCTTAGCTTACGAAGTAGGTAGTAGTTAGAGTTCTTTATGATAGATTTTTTCCAGTGAGATCTAATTAATTCATAATTATCATGAAGCAACACTGCTGTTTTCCTGCTGATAGAGGGTCCATACTTTTATGGGAGCAGCACCCAAACTCAAACTCAAATAATTTATATCAATTAAACCATTTCAGGCACTTTTGAATTGTCAACATTTTAAATAGTCGGTCAGTTAGTCAGAAAGTGAAGCTAGTTGCCCATTCCAAAACGTAGATCTCTTTGGAGAAGAACGGGCAAGAAACTCCAAGGACACTCTTTTAAATCAAGATATTATTACAAAATCCTGGGTACATTATTCTTATAGTAGTTCTTAGTTCTTATTATTAGTACTGGGTACACCCTAATTGCGTAACGCACTATTAATCACAATCTGAATAATTTTGAAGGATATTGCTAATCCATTGCTTCATAATCATGGCATAATCAGCCTATAACGTTCCCACTGCTGGGACACAGACCTCTTCTTGATAAGAGGGAGTGAATCCACCACGCGGGCCCAGTGCGGGTTGGTCGATGTCACCATGTCTTCGAATTTTCGGTTCTAGGACATATTTTTGGTTTCCTCACGATATTTTCCTTCACCATTTTGAGAGCAGTGGTGATGTGATGAGATAATTTACACAAAGTAAAGCGCCATCTTAGTTCGAACCTTGTAGGGCGCGGTCGGTACCACTTGGCTATCATGGCAATTTTTTTTATGACTCACTGCGTCACGCGGTTTCACCCGCATATGTGGAAATATCGGGATAAAAAGTATCCAATATGTTAATCCAGGTTATAAATCATCTGTGAGCCAAATTTCATCCAAATCCGTTCAGTAGTTTTTGCGTGAAAGAGTAACCAAAATCAAAAGTCATTTATTCAAATTAGACTGAGAATCAGCACTTTTCGAACGTCAAAATTACAAAAGACAGTCACCCAAAGCGCTCGCCCTTCACCACTTCCTAGTGCTATCGCTGGGAAGAAGAAGTAGCGCAACAAACTCCCCAGCCAAACATCCATCCATCCATCCATCCATACAAACTTTCATGTTTACAATATTAATAGGACTTAGTAGGTAAATATGCACGAGGGCTCGTTTCAGGAGTGTACGAATAGAACAGGAGCGACCTAAATAAAATCTACTAATGCAGGAATTAAATCCATCATTTTTGAGTCAAACTCAAATCATTTATTTCAATTAAACCATTTACAGGCACTTTTGAATTGTCAAAATTAAATAGTTGGTCAGGTAGTCAGAAAGTTGAGCCCTGAATCACTTCGAAATCTACAATACTTTGTTTCGAAGTTTCGAATTCGAAAACCAATTCCATTTCCAAAGCCGAAGATATCGGGAAACAGGGAAATACTTTCACAGTTATTTTACCTTTGTGATCTAAGCTTTCATTTCGTAATCCATTGCTTCACATGTTCGAAAATTTAGTCTGCCCAACAACGTTAATAACGCAATGAATATTCTTGAACTGTCAAAAATGAAAGCCATTCCTACTGATAGTATGTTACTCAACCACCCCGTGGGTTAAACATGAGTTACATGAGATTTTTTAACTTTGCCTTTCAGACCGACAACTCTTCGGAAGTCCTTTGGTGTTGTAAGTGTTCATAGTGTTGATGGTAAGTATGATAACCTTCCATCAGGGAAGCCGTCGGTCTGTTAGCCGTCCAAAACTAAAAAAAGAGTTTGAGCTGCTGGCATAAAGCATGACGGAAATCCGAGGCATGAGAACGGTCACTGTTTCAAAGTGCCAAGATAATATCAACTGCATCGTGGTTTAAGAAATAGATACCATTTAAGAATGAACTCACTTATGAGTGAGTTAAAAGGTATTATATGAGTGATATACTAATCATACACGAAATATTTTAAAAGAAACATCTACATTGTGGTAAAGAAGCCATAGCAGCAACGAATAATTATTTTATCTAAGTTTTTTTTTACGTTATAATTATTATTTTAAAATTACTTGAGTCATTTTACATAAAACCTTTACTCCGCTTTAATGACAGTAAATACTAGATACGTAGACCCTAGCGTAATGTATGTGAAAAAATATGAAGGGGCCAGTATTTATTTGTGTTAAGTTTTTTTTTATAATTTACTTAAGTACCTAAATATATTTTTTACGTTTCTAATCTATGGCTTCTTTACTACGTATAGGTGTATCTCTTAAAATATTTCGTATATTAATAATAATAATAATAATATCCCTGGACATTTCACACAGCGCCATCTAGTCCCAAGCTAAGCAACCTAATGCTTGTGTTATGGTAACAAGATGGCTGATAAACTACTTAAATATATAACTTACTTACTTACTTTACTTATATATATTACTTATATTTATATACTTACTACTTTAATATATTATTAGATACACCTTATGTATATATTTGTAACCATTGTGTTTATAGCCTTAGCTTTTATAATAACAACATTTGTGTTTTATCAGTGTTATCAAAGTTTCTAATAAATATTTAATGTCCAAGGGCTAAATGTTGGAATACTAAACATACTTACATAATTGTCTTATTATTATACAACATATGGATTCCATTACTTATATAAATTCAAATCGACCATTTATATTATCAGCAATCACCTTTACGCTATTGCAATAAAAGCCATTTAAAACAAACATATTGCAGGTTATGTTTCAACAAAGTTACATTTGCCGTCGACAATGGCGCTAGTAGCTTCCCCCTCTTCTTAAATTGCTCAAGTAACTTTTAGTTCAGAAGTTAGCCACTGGTAAAATTAAGTTGGTAAATAGTAAGGAAGTCGATTGCTGGCAGATAGTTTAGCATTATCAAAAAATAGATCTGTAATTATTCATTGTCTAGTGCCTGGGCCGATTTTTATTACGAATGTAATTACTGTAATTTAGGTAATTAGATTAAGATATCGATTTGTGATTGGTAAATACTGTGATTATTGATTTATGGCTCATTTGTCTCTATGTTCGGTATTTTGGAGAGTTTAATTACATCATCCCCGCTATCTTTTTAGCCTTAAGCTGTTAAAAGTAAGAGTAATGCTAATTTGGTTCAAATTACTGCTCTAGATTGCTTGATAGCGTCTTAAAGAACATCTGATAAGGCATTTACCATTAATCTTAACTCAATGATGTGCTAAGATGTAGCATTTCCATTTGTGGGTCCTAAAGAAGCGATGAAGTGCCACCATCCCGCTATACAATGTATGAAAAAGCCAATTTTCCAGGCATCGGTTACCCGATGGCTGGAAAAGTGGCTTTTGGTCATTCTGGTCATTTAGTTAACAGATTTGCACAAATGAGCATATAGCGCAGAAAGAAAGATAAACGATTTCATTTCTGTAAGTACGTTTGTATAAACACTTTTACACGTCAATCATATTTTAAAAACTACATGAGGTCGGTGTTTCCTATTTGCCTACTGTGAGAAGAAAGGCCGAAACGAACTCAGAGGTCACAGTCTCTTTTAAAGTCCAGACATAATCTTGGTCTGATCATGTAAAGACCATGTAGATTGATGTCTGAAATGGTTTTTTGTGGAAAGAACCACACACATTGAGTGGACCTCGGTCAGTGCACGCGCAAAATAAGCCCCATTATCTAACAATTGTCCTTTTTCTTCTAACACCAATAACAATCATCGTTAAGTCCTCATTTCTCTGCACATTAATAGCAGCTGAACAATGGAATGCTATTGGATGCATACGAGGTGATTGCGAGATTATAATTCTATCGTCTACGAGCAACGACCCATGACGTTTAGCCCGATTACCATTAGGAGAACATTCTATGTAGTTGTATGAGAATAGATACTCATTGGTGTCTTTCTTTGTATGTCTTTTCTACGTTTTGGAACGAAGTTCCTTATCGCGCGTTGCGAAAAGGGGCTAGACGGAAAAAATTAAGACCAAAAGTTGGAACGACACTTTTTGCTATAGTTGCAAGCCGTGCGGCGTGCGCGTGTTTCTCTCTGTCTCTCTCTCTCTTATAGAAAGCAAGCCAGTTATACTTCGTTCTATCCGGGTGTCCCTTGACACCTCTCAAGTTTTTTTTCTAATAATTGGCATCTTGCTGGTCAACCAAGAAGGTTGTCGGCTGCTTAAAACCGAGCTTGCCTGTAGGTGCCTCAATAAATTCCAGGCCTCCAACCAGGGCTTCTAATCTAATCTATCTAGCCTGTATCCCACTGCAGGGCAAAGACCACCCTTTCCCTTTTCCACACAATTCTGTCTTTTGCGAGTCCTTACGGTAGGAGTCAAACTCATCCCGCCATCTTCGTCTCGGCCGGCCGCAATGGCGTCGTGCGTTTAGTGGGACCCAAACAGGGCTTAAAAAACTTAAAAACTAAGTGACTACACGCTAAGGGCACCCTCTGTGGGGTACTGACCTCGGAGCCGCTGGAGGAGGGGAAGGGATAGGCTGGATCGGATTAATATGTCTTCTGTTGAAGGTGTGCGTCTACTTATTGCGATCTTGGTTAGTCTTTTTTATAAAAAGTCACCATAAACATGTTCCCAAAAATTGCCTTTTCGTATTCCTTTGATAAATAGTCGTTGACATAAGGAGGACAAGTTGTGAGATGATACTAGTCAACAGTGATTTGGTTGCTTTTGATATGAGAGGGGTTTTCGTTTGCCTTTAATACTCTCGATTACCTATAACTATTTAGAAATTGGCTTTAGTTTTTTTTTTAATTCCTTTTTTTAATACGTAAGGCAATACGATGTTTTTTTTTGCCTGTTATTAATTGAAACTGAAATTACTCAAAGTTTTTCAAAGCCGAACAACGAAACACCAACCACTTACGTAATAATTGAAATACCAAAAATCTTTACGTGACCAGAGGGCTGGCCTATTTTGAAATCAAAGAATCAGCATTGCCATCCAATGTGGTAACGCTGCCAGCCTTTGCAGCACTTTTCCCATTGACAACGATGCGGAAGAAGAACCTTTTGAGCTCTTCCTTTTTATATTTCCACATAATATCTATAAATATTTTTAGTGTTAGATTGTAGGTACTCGTATATTGTATGTAAGACTAGCTGACCCGGCAAACCTGTTTTACCATATAAATTATTTCTAGCTGCCCGGCGCTACTTCGTTCGCGTGGTATCCTACCCCCTACCCTACTCCTAGTCCTACCCTACTCCTAGCCTGCTCCTACACTTCTCCTACCCTACTCCTACCCTACTCTACTCCTACACTACTCCTACCCTACTCCTACCCTACTCCTACCCTACTCCTACCCTACTCCTACCCTACTCCTACCCTACTCCTACCCTACTCCTACCCTACTCCTAACCTACTCCTACCCTACTCCTACCCTACTCCTACCCTACTCCTACCCTACTCCTAACCTACTCCTACCCTACTCCTACCCTATTCCTAACCTACTCCTACACTATTCAAAACCCTTTTTTTTGTTGGTGGGAAATCATCTAATGACAACCGAACAACCCGCAGCCCTGGCGGCAACCCTTAATTGAATACGTGCTTCAATTCGAGTGGACCCGAGTCTACCGTACCGAAGGGACGGTCGTCAAATGTTTGACAGGAAAGTAGGAAGAACAGTTTACCTATATGGGAAAATGAAATTGTTGTTTTTACTCTTCCTCTCAATTTTCCCATATTTTCTCACCGTTTAAACCTTCCCTAGACTACAACAAACATTTCAAAACCAAAATCAGCTAAATGGCCCAGCCGTTCTCGAGTTTTAGCCAGACAAACGAACAGCAATTGATTTTTATATATAAAAAGATATATATAGATAGATAGGTTTCTTAATCATCATCATCATCTGCTTAGCCTTTTCCCAACTATGTTGGGGTCGGCTTCTAGTCTAACCGGATGCAGCTGAATACCATTATTTTACAAGGAGCGACTGCTTATCCGACCTCCACAACTCAGTTATTTAAGATTTCATAATAAGCATGTAAATAAACACATTATTACAGCATCTTAATTCTAAATCCACAGCTTAATAAAAGCAGAATCATTTCCGAGAAACCACCATTGTATCCCCGGTTCCCATGTCCGATGCTTTCCACACATTGCGTCACAACCTACTAGATATACTCCCAGATCGTCGTATCACCTGCTAGATCGCAATTAGTGAGGCAATTATCATACTTCCGCTCAAATTGGTAGCCATAACAGATGACTATTGACAGTTTGAAGTAGTGCTGATTATAATTGAGGATATTGGTAACGGCTGAAGAGTTATAAAATGGATTTGAGAGGAGTGTTTTGAATGATGTTCGGCTAATTGTGTGACTGAATCTTATATATCTACATATATATGTATAAATAAAAGAAAACGGGTTAGTTACACAAGAACGGCTGGAGCGATTTTTATGATATTTGATTTGTTGGATTTGTGTCTGCTCTGAATAGCAGAATAACTATTAAAACATGGGAAAAATTGTGAAAAATAATGAAGATAATTCATTTTCTCATACATTTTGTATGGTATGGAGCGCCGGGTCAGCTAGTCAAACTTAGCGATGATTTTAATTTCTAGAGAACCAGACAAGGATGATCTTAGTAGCAATGAGGAAAAATCTTGTTGACTTCTGAAATAGGTACCTACTTCCAATTAAAAATAAGAAAATAAATAACCTGGCTAATGATTCTCGATTTCAAACCCAATCTACTGAGGAATTTAAATTGAAAAGTGACCCTGATTCTTAAACTGATTTGTAAGACGAAATGCCGAGTTTGTTTTAAAATCTGTGCGCAATGTAAGTGAAAATATACTTTAAATTAATTGAAGCATGAATCAAGTTATAATCAACACTACCAACACTTTCTTGCAGTTCCATTTCAATACGCATAACTTTCATGAACAGTTACATTAATATCCAGGGTTAAAGATAATCCAATCTTCTAGTGTTACACATATTGGATGCAGCTTTCTAGTGAAAACAGATCGTTTGTGGTATGTTGTGCAACGCACCGGAAGACACTGCTACGGTTAGCAGAAATAGCTTAGTGTAGTCGGTGCTAAAAGATGTGTGATATAATGTAAACAAAACTGAATGATGAAGTAATTATAATCAAGATTGCACTTGTTTTGTGATTATTGTGAGAGCCAACTACTTAGTTTACTGGAGTCATTTGCCTCTTTCAAGTTTTGTCACTCTCACTCTCACATACTAAGGCTAATTCTCGTAATTTAAAACGTTCAAAATCTAGTCTCAGTCTCATCTCGGCGACAAACAAATGTCAAAATGTAGGGAAATTAGAGGAATTTTTGACACATTGAGACTGAGATCAGACTGTGAACGTTCCTAAAATTACGAGAATTGCCCCTCTGTTTTCTTTGGGTTTAGGTTCGCAAGACTATCATAGATGTGGTCTTCTCTGCCTTTGAGTTCTCTTTGCTCCATTATTTTAATAAGGTTGTTGTGGTCTTCATTCAAAATCTAAAGTAATTTATTCAAACTAGGCTGAGAATCAGCACTTTTTGAACGTCAAAATTACATAAGCCAGACTCCCAAAAATTCGTCCGTCACCAATTCCTAGTGCTTAGCTGCGAAAAGGGGCGCAACAAACTCCCCAGTATCACAGCTGTCTGTAGTGTGTGTGTGCGTGTGTCTGTGTGTGTGACTTGCCAATTGCTTTTGGAAGTTTGAAAGGAAATGATCAGCTACTGGCCTGCTGCCACTGTATTCATCTTGATGATTCTGTAATTTTCTAATCGTTCATAATCGTAAAGTATCGTTTTTGGAAACAGTATTAGAGTCATTCATACTTATATTTTTTGCAATATTAACTAAGAAATGTTGTCTAATAGTTATATGTTTAATGTCAACATGTTGAAGGTTGGTTTTTGTTTGATATACGAGTAGTTCGGAACTAGTTTTTATTCAATTGTTTTTATTGATAATGTGTTAATGAACTTTGAGATGGGTTGTTGTCCTACCTTTCGTTACTAATTTACTAGAGCTACGTAAGTTTCTAATGGTTTATTTAGATATCAACAGTAAAATGTGAGGCGCTCTAGGTACTATACAATATATTGCAGATTCTGAATTACGTCCGAATGAAATGTTGACTTCTTCTTACTTTTCACTTGAACTTCCTAGCTTCCGCCATATTGAATTCCTTGTACGGTCGTAAACATACTTTCATTTGTCGATTCATTTAGAAGCTTCAGCTTACACATAAGTAGAAATAAATGCTACCGCACTTGAAAAGGAAGATGAACATCGTACTTAGGTACAACATAAATGTTTTGTGATATTGAAACCCCTTTTTTATTTCACTATGATCATCATCCACAGCCCGACTCCTGTGCCAGCCTCATCCAGGTTCTATCCGCGATGGCAACAATGTCATCCGCCCAACTCACCGCTGGATGACCGACACTTCGTCTTCCAGTCCTTGAACGCCAGAGTCACTTATGCTGACGGTACATTCCCAAGGCGTCCATGACCATTGTTACATTTTGACGACAAAGCCGATTTATGACGGAGCTTCCCGCCCTCTTACCTAAGCGATGAAGTGAGATACTGCCGGCATTGTTACACATATATGTATACATCCTTATATACTGTGTAATTAAAACCAAGCAATACTTTATTCAGCCATTCATAGCAAGACTAGATTGATTTGGGTAAATTTAGCGCCTGCAAAGACAGAATTTGTTGTGTAGGTACAGAGAAAATTGCTAGTTGTATTTTACGTGTGTTGGCTATAGTATAATTTGTTTGTGTATTGAAAGTATAAATAGATCGCTTTGGAATCTTAACACGTCTTTTTGGTATTTCGAGTCTATATTGAAAAAAAAAGAAGAATAATTAAGAAGAAAAATTGAAGATAATTAAGTGTTTCAGGTTATTATTGAGAGCTAGAGGACAAAACATCGCATTGCAATTGTAAAGTCGCACAAAATAACGACTAATCGCACATGAACAGCGTCTACATCTTTCCTTCACGTATCTGCCATAGGGGCGTTTTCATAGGCGGAGTTAGCAACGACAAGAGTAAATCTTACTGTGAATAGACAAAGAAAGTCCATGTACCTATAAGTACTAGGATCTAAGCGTTTATTTCATTGTACATTTATTATCTTAGGCCCAACGTCCATGACGCTACTCAAAAGTAACGTGTAACAAACTCAAATCACCAATAAGTAACCAGACGGTCACAGATCCTAACTTGAAGCGACTTCATCGTCCGAAAGACGTCCGCTGGAGGACGTAGGTGTCCCCCAAGCTTCGCCACTTCGACCAGTTCTGTGCTTTCCGCATCCAGCGGATTAAGAGTCATCGGTCCACCTTGTGGGAGGCCTTCCAACACTACGTCTTCCGGTACCGAAGCGACTTACTACCACGTTATGAAATAGTTTGTGGTTGGCCGCGTCTTTTTTTTTGTGATTGGCTTCTCGCAGGCGTCGACGTCAATTTAACCTAAGAGGTTGCCAGAAGTGCCTGTGGATGCCTCAATAAATTAACGCCTCCAGTCAGGGCTTAAAAAAAACTTAAAATCTAAGCGACTATACGTCAAGGGCCCCCTGTGGGGGTGGAGGAAAGGGGAGCAAGGGACAGGCTGGATCGGAATTAAGCTTCCGTCGTGTATGGACCACCATTTAAATACTACTGCTGTGACACTCTAGCTACTTGGTGAATTGAGTTTGTAACTGCACCCTATCAATCTCAATCCGAGGATTTTGAAGGATTTTGAAGGATATTGCTAAAAACTGCTAAATAGATTTGAAAAATTCGTCAGCTCCATCAACTTAAATGGTGCAATGAACGTGGCTGTACTGTCAAAATGAAAACATTTGCGATCTGAGGAGCAATTCTCGTAATATAAGAATGTTTACAGTCTGAAGGCAATTCCCGTAATTTAAAACGGTCAAAATCTAGTCGCAGTCTCATCTCGGCGACAAACAAATGTCAAAAACTTGTCAAAATGTAGGGAAGTTAGACGTATTTTTGACTGATTGAGACTGAGATCAGACTGTGAACGTTCTTAAAATTACGAGAATTGCCTCTCTGATCTCAGTCTCAATTTGTCAAAAATACTTCTAAAATCCCTACATTTTGTCCTAAATTTTAAGATTGCGACTAGATTTTGAACGTTTTTAATTACGGGCTAATTGCTTTCAGTTATCATTTTATGCGGGTTACGCAGTTACCCCGCTGGTTACGTTTGAGCAGTGTCGTGGACGACAGGCCTTGGTAAGAAATGAAAGTTCCTAAAGACTATTGTCGGAATGTCAATAAGCTTTTAATAAGTAAGTGTGAACAAGTTAACGATTTAATAAATAAATATCTTTATGTATTGTTTGTGATGCAAAATAGGGAAGATTTATTTTATTATCTTGCTTTTACTATTGTTTTAACAACTTCCTATGAGCATTGCGTTAGTTTTGGTTTCTATTGAGCTGTTAAAGGCTTATTAGTGGAGATATGGCTGTTGTTATAGGTGTTATAAAGCTTAGAGACTGTTAAAGGTCCTTTATAGGTTGTCCAGTTTATGGCCTGTTGAAGCCTATTGAAATGATAATCAAAAGTTTATCTTATCGTATCAAACTGCTTTGAATATTGTTGAAATGTAGGTTTAGGCCTACAGTACTTAAACATTGCAGTCATTATCTATAAGGCTTCCTATTTTAATTTTCAGAGAGGGTGGAGTCTATTTAAAGTCTATATATACAGGGTGGCAGGGACATATATATCGACGCGCAAACTATAACCATGGATTCAGCACATGAGTTTAGACCCCATAGCGTCGAAATTTTTCGTCGGTTATTAAAAAAATATATATTACTGTTACTGTACGGCACGGTTGGCGCAGTGGTTAAGCGATTGACTGCTGCGCTGCGTGTCGCGGGTTCGATTCCCGCACGGAACAAATATTTGTATGACCTACATGTATTTGTTCCGAGTCTGGGTGTTTTTCTATCTATAACTAGCTTTTGCCCGCGACTTCGTCCGCGTAAAGCAACTTTTTTTTCCGTAAGAACCTTCTACAAAGTATTAGAAAACTACAAAAAAAAAATCAGCCAAATCGGTCAAGCCGTTTTCATGTTATGTCGTGACAACGGAAAACGGGTTTCATTTTTATATATATAGATATGTATGTATTTACAAAAAAAAAAAAATGTATATAAGTAGTTTATCAGCCGTCTTGTTACCATAACACAAGCATTAGGTTGCTTAGCTTGGGACTAGATGGCGCTGTGTGAAATGTCCAGGGATATTATTTATTTATTTTTATTTATACATTTTGACCGCGTAGGTATTGCACTTTTCTATGAAACAGAAGATTTTTTTTTTGATAAACGACGATTTGACGCTATGGGGTCTAGTATCATGTGCTGAATCCATGGTTACAGTTTGCGCGTCGATGTCCCTGTCACCCTGCCGGTCGATTCTGTAAAAATCTCACCGTGAAAACTCAAGTGAAGTGAGCTTGATGTGAGTTGTCAGTAGTGTCAATCCCTAGCATTATTTGGAGTGACAGTTCCACGGTCACTTCACCTAAGTTTTCACGGTGAGATGGTTACAGAATCGCACTGCTGTATAGCAGAGCCGGTCAGGTAGGCAGTCGCTCCAAGTAAAATACTGCAGTGCGATTCTGTATCCATCTCACCGTGAAAATTTAGGTGAAGTGAGCGTGGAGTGAGCTGTCATTCCAAATAATGCTAGGGATTGACACTACTAACAACTCACATCAAGCTCACTTCACTTGAGTTTTCACGGTGAGATTTTTACAGAATCGACCGGCTGGTATTCAGCTGCATCCGGTTAGACTGATACATACTTAGTTGGGAAAAGGCTAGGCAGTTGATGATGATATATGTATAGCAGAGTCGATACCTGGAGCTCCAGCTCATTATCAGTGTAATAGACGGAGCAACTGCTGCATTCATTGATACTGACATTACTGTTATTTCAGTATTGATGGAATTCTCAAGTTGAGTGCTTTCAGCTTGCGGGCGAATTTGGTAACATACAACCAATTGTAATTACTTTCATTTTGACAATTCGACAACATTCATTGCGTTATTTATGCTGTCAGGCAGACGAATTTTCCAAACGTATGAAGCAATGGATTAGGAATATCTTTCAAAATCCTTTTGATTGTGAAAGTGTGTTACGCAAAAGTAACGTATTGCTTATAAGAAACAAAATTTTGTCAAATCAAATAATTTATTTGCATAATACATGTTAAAAAGGTGTTACAGGTATAAAAGGTAAGTATGTACTATTTTATTATAACCTACTGAGGCGTGCAAATTAACATATTAGGTAGGTATTAATAGCAACATTAAATATACAGAATACATTTTAAATTGAGTTACACTAAAAAAATAGGTACATAGTATGTCAAATTATTATTATAGACAAGTCAAATCAAAATTTTAATAGGTTATCATTATATTTATGGTTCCATTTCAGATAAAATCAGTCGTCTTTCATTGAAATAAGTTTAGTATTGTATTTCCTTTTGCACCAAACTCATCATCAACATCCACAGCCCGACTTCGCCCACTGCTGAGCCCCTTTTCAAGTGTCATTCCCCCCCCCACGCCAAATTAACAACGTCAAATCAAACTAGCCGTCCCTATAACAACATGAGGTCAGCAATTACCGCAGCTAATTTGTTCAACCAGTAAGGAAATGTTCTGGAATAGGTTCGTGAGGATCAAACTGCAGGTGCTCGGTGCTAAGGTGAGGTGAAAGGGCCAGCTGTTGACCCTGAAGGCTTATTCTGAAGCGCATTAGTGTAGGTAAGTGTGGTATTTCTAACAGGGATGTTATGGAGCTCCGTAACCGTAACCGAAACTATCGGTAATATCCGAAATAAAAACATATCCGTAACCGTAACCGTATCCGTTACACAAGTTTCGGATAGTTTCGTATAAGGGCGGAGTCTAAAAAATGACATGTTTCGACAGGTTTTTGAATAATTACTTACCATGACTGATTATAATACCAAATGATAGTCTAGGCTCGATAAAACCTATAAATAAAAAAATATTACATTACTTGTGTTTATATTTTACTTCAATCTAATATCCGTAACCGAAACTATCCGAAACTAACGGATAATCCGAAATAATTACATATCCGTAACCGTATCCGAAACCGATATAATTTTATTCCTATATCTTTATCCGTATCCAGATCCGAAATATCATCTCTAATTTCTAATATCAGTGTTGGTTATTTGGATAACGAATGTTTTGCTCTAACTACATTTTGTTATCGTATAGTATAAGCATACTCAGTCTATAATGTTCCCACTGCTGGGACACAGGCCTGCTCTCTCAATCAATCGGAATCTGAATAATTTTGAAGCAAATTTCTAATACATTGCTTCATAAGTTCGAAAAATTTGTCTGCTCAACACGTAAATAACGCAATGAATGTTGTTGAACTGTCAAAATGAAACCGATTTAAAAAAAAAGAAAAGATTCCGATTGATCGTGTGTTACGCAATTAGGGTGCAGGTCTACTTAAATCTATTCAATGACGTGTCTGTCTTTAGGTTTCAGTTCAGTATGGAGAAGAATCTTCTTGCGATCATCTATCTTATTTGATCCAAGTACTGAATACAAGAAATCCTTCGTTCATTATTTTTAATTTCTGCACACAATTTCACATTCACCAGAATAGTGGCACGTTGAATAAAAACAGTTCGTGCGTGCTTTAATGCTTTTGTCGCTTGTAAGTGATTACACGCCGAGTGGCGAAGCACTGCACTGGTGAGGAATGTACACCATATGCACATAAGAATATGTTGTATAGCACGGTAATACGAATAATACAAATACACAAACTTAAGTGTCTGTTTTTTTAATGTAAAAATAGCAGCTATTTATTGAATGTATATGACAGTATATACGGTACTTATAACAATCTTTTCTAATTAATTTTGTCTGTCTGTCGGTCTGTTTGTCAGTCTTTCTGTTTGTTCCGGCTAATCTCCGAAACGGCTGGACCGATTTTGACAGGACTTTCATTGTCATAGAGCTGATGTTATAAGGAGTAACTTAGGCTACTTTCATTTTAGAATTAAGGTACCACGCAAAAAAAAAAAAATTAAATCCATGACATTCAATTTGTTTTTATTTTTGTTTTAGCTGTGTACGCGAACGAAGTCGCGGGCACAGCTAGTATATACATGAATATGTAGAAGCTTGTAAGCGATTACATACTAGTGGCGATGTAGTTGTGTGGAATGTGTATTAGTTTTACTGTAGTAAACAATTGGCAATAAATTAGGTCTACAATAATGGGAACAGGATTGTTTTCTTACTGAATTATTTTATTTCGTAAGCAGGACCGTGTGAATGCTGCAATATAATAATGGTCTGAACATAGGCTCTCCGAACTATCGCGCATATATACTCACACTTGTTTATTGCGCAGCCTTCTGCGCTAAGTTCGGACCGGCCATGATTCTTCGGCCGTATTATACCGCCGAAGAGCAGTGGTGATGGCGCCGACTAACGAGTAGTTCGATCCCAGGTGGGCGCTTTACTTTGTGTAAATAATTTCATCACCACTGTTCTCAAAACGGTGAAGGAAAACATCGTGAGGAAACCGGCATGTCCTGAAACCAAAAGTTTGAAGACTTGTGACATCTAACAACCCGTACTGCGCCCGCATGGTAGTTTATAGCCCATTCGAAACTATAGAGGTCTGTGTTCCAGCACTCCTAGCAATGGGAATATTATACACTTTTCATTTTACCGCCGGCCACTGATACCACCGTCCACGTTGGCTATTTTTACCGGCTCATTTTGAAGAGTAGCCTCTGTTGTGACGGCTATAATATTTTGTTGTTACTTAGTTTAAAATAGCCTCCACGACTAACAATAATAAAAACTTGAGAGGTGTCAAGGGACACCCGGATGGAACGAAGTATAACTGGCTTGCTTTCTATAAGAGAGAGAGAGAGAGAGACAGACAGAGAAACACGCGCACGCCGCACGGCTTACAACTATAGCTAACAAAAAGTGTCGTTCCAACTTTTGGTCTTAATTTTTTCCGTCTAGCCCCCTTTCGCAACGCGCGATAAGGAATTTCGTTCCAAAACGTCTCGCGGTGTATAGATAATCAGTCCAGCCTGTGCCACCTTTTCTGACCGTAGGTATTTACTTTTCTCAATTAATTAGTCTCTATTGTCTCATTGCAGAGCAAAGGTCCCTTTTCCACACAATTTTGTGGTTTGCTAGTGCTCGGTAGCTCGGTGGGAGTCAAACTCGTCCCGCTATCATTGTTTCGGCTACGTAAACGTGCAGACGACTTTTACCTTAGGAGATTCCCTAAATGTTTGCGACCAAAACTAACAACTCCAGTCCGACCTCAACCATGACTGTTAGAACGATGACCATCAGCTTTATTATCTACATCAAAAGAACTTGACCCCTAAAGGTCACGCTATTATTTGCATATAACAATATTGTGAAAGATAAAAGAACTCTTGTACCGTTCTTTTCGAATCTTTATCAAAAGACTTCATTGTTTTCATATTATTTGCTATTTTATTGAACTTTGTGTTTTGAAAGCTATTTCTTTATGTATAAAGATCGTTTCTCTTTGGTGTGTGGCCACTTGTCTTCAGATTTTCTTCACCGCAGCATTTGTGTCTGGGTTTAAAATGAAAGACAATCGCGGATTTAGCACAATGAACTAGTCACCTAGGATTATATCGACCTGTGTAAATGGGGTGGTGATTCGGCTTGTGAGGTGATTTGGTAAGCGACCAGCCGCACGGTGAAAATCGACCCAGTGTAAATCCCCCATGGCTAGCAAAGTCCTTTGTAAATGCAGAATTTGAGTATATTTACTGCTTACTTTGGAATAAGATTTGAGGATTTATAATAGTCTGGAGTAACTATTTCCAATTTGCAAAGAAACCAAAGCATTTGCAGTTGCCATGAGCTGATGATGATAGGTCAGATAGGCAGTCGCTCCAAGCAAAATACTGGTATTCAGCTGCAGGGACCTAAATCATATTGACAGTTACTTAAATGCGGTACAATCAATGCGGTGCAGTCTTACCAAGGGGTATCGTATTACCCAGTAACTGGGTTGTGGAGGTAAGATAGGCAGTCGCTCCATGCAAAATACTGGTATTCAGCTGCATCCGGTTAGACTGGAAGCCGACCCCAACATAGTTGGGAAAAGGCTATGCAGATGACGATGATGGGGTGATGATGATGAAATTCTTCTAATTGAATTAACTTAAAGTGTTTTTAACCTTCATTATAAAAGACTTCACCATTAATTTTTATCAAAACTGAAGAAGGTATCCTTGATTTTGAAAAAAAAATAATTTATTTTTCTTTCTTTCGTAAACGTCAAATCTTTGCTAGCATTGTGTCGTTGCTTCAGCTTATTTCTTGCACTACACACCAATTGACATGCATCGAAGTCCGACAACGGAATGCTGCCCTTTGCGAGGTCAAGTTGAGGGTCCCACACCAGACCACCTACAGATGGGTTCCCATTGACAGTCACACACATTTTACGGTTCGCACGCAAATCGATTATCGCATAGTATTTGATTGGAAGTTTCTATATTCTATCGATCTTTAATGCACTATGAAAAACGCTTTGTATAGTGATTAATTGTATGTATTGTATACGTATGTGTAAATTAAACGGTTTTCGATTACCTGTCATCGGATTGGTTGGTGGTTGAAAAATGGTTTGGAAAGATGATGAGAAGGTAACAAAACTTCGTTGCTTAGTATTTGTAATATCAACATCATGAATATATAACTACTTAATACTTGGCCAAAAGGCTCCCGCAGAAAGGCGTGGCGCGAGAACAATTTCTATAAAAACTTCATGGTTTTTTTTTTACGAGAATCGCGTCGCAATGTCACGTCGCGTCGTCGCGTCGCACCTGTCTGCGGGAGCCTTAAGATACTTGGCAATACAAATCTTTTTAAAGGAATAAGTTTCACGAAGCCTGTCTATCGAAAAACTCTATAGATACTACATATAAAGTTACGTGAATACATTTGTTCCTGGAACGGGTGCAGTGTATTTGATAACATAAAGTGTGGTGTGGTGTTTGTGTAGCGCCTTACTGTGGTGTCGCGTGTAAATGATGAATAAAATAAATAAAATGCCTGGTATCTCTTTGTATTGCATAATACTATGGCTGTTATCGCCACCATTGGCTTAGTTATGGGTGATCTACGGTATGGTGTTACCATTCCCATAGACGCCGCTTCACTGTATTAAAACTAGAGTATAAAGTGGTCAAAAAAAGTGGAGCAGTGGTGACTGCCCTGACTTACGACTTGTAGGGTTAAGCACATGTCTGGGTTCGAACCCAGACAGGCGGTTTTCTTTGTGTAAATTATTTGATCACCACTGCTCTCAAAACGGTGAGAGGCAACCAGCATGTCCTAGAACCTAAAATTCGAAGACCTGTGACATCTACCAACCCGCACTGGGTCCGCGTGGTAGATTAAAGTTCCCGTCCCCGAAGTGGCTCTCTCGAAGAGAGCGCCATGTGTCCCAACAGTGCGAAAATTATACGCTGATTATGCAATAAAAGGCTTCAGATGGCTCAGGCTTATTAAAGCAAGGAATCACACTACTAGCCACTATAAATCTATGTTTAATCGAATGGAACGCTCGATGTTATTTTTTAACCGACTTCAAACAGGAGGCGGTTCTCAAATGGACTCTATTTTGCTTTTTGGAAGACGATTGTTTTTTTTCGTACTAAAGTTTTTATTTTTTACTAAGTACCTACATCTGGGCCCATTACCTGATGGATAATTGGTAGGAAAATAAGAATATATTATAAGATGTGATGTGTTTTATCATCGTAACTGTAGGGGAGGGGGGGGGGGTCTGTCTTTGGGGGTCGAGAGGAAACTGAAACTTGGCTGGAAAATAAAATCCACTCTCGACCCACAAGAGTCGAGAGTAAACTATAGGTAGGGGTCCAGTGTTAACATTTCATTACTTATTTTTTAACTTACTTTAATTTTTTTTTTATATTTCCCTTCTACCTCCTTCTAATCTAAATATTGGAACATCTTTTCTCACACTGTTATTTAGCTGCATAACTTCACACATTTCAGGTGACTGACATTTTAAAGAAAATGATGACCCGCAGTGCTACAATCAAAGATATGGAAACAAAACTAAGATCTACCTTGATGAAGCTAGAGGTTTCTGAAGCTACTTGCAAACAGCTGCTCTGTGAAAGGGAAGACAGCGAGGTGGAAATAAAGCTCATTAATGACAAGAACACTGAGCTTAAGAATCAGCTGACTGAACTACATGTACAGCATATGGACATACTTGACCAGCATCAGCACCTCCGTCAAATAGTGTCAAATTTCCAGGAATGTAGCGACACCCACGAACTGGCTTTGAGACGCATATCTGAACTAGAACAGGAATTAAGCAAGGCCCACAACACAATAACCGTTTTGGAAACTCTCAAAGCCCGTGAAGAGTCTGCAATCACCTGCAGTCTTTATGATGAGTTGGTTGGTAGCGGGTCCGGTCCCATATGTGTTGAGCCAGTTGTAACAATAGATTTAACTGATGATACTCTAGTTAAAAATAAATTGTTTACTAGTCACAATAAGTTAAAAAAGTATATTAAAATTAATAGATTAATTAGAAAAACCCAAAAATATTTAAAATGCCAAAAAGTTAACAAATTAAATACAAAACTTAGGCAAGAAAAAGTAAATTTAATACAAGAATTAAAAAACTGTAACAAGGAATTAGAATTGTGTAATGCTATGTATGACACAGACACTCGGCACCTTCAGGATGAATTGTTTGTTAGGGAATACGCTCTAAAGGATATCTTTAGTAAATATGAGGCTTCTCAACAAGACCTGAGTAAGCGCATGCAGGAGGCTAATGAGTTGGCAGACCTGGTCAAGTATAATGCGGAGAGGTATGAGTCTTTGACAAATAACCTCTCTTTTAGCTGTACCTGCTCCGTGGGACCCCAGCTTATTACACCCACTCCCTCAGTGGCTCAGCCAGTAGGTAGCTGTATTAGTGATGATAGCAATAGTTTGAATAATTTGATTAACACTACTTATATTTTTTCTGATAAATTTGGTCAAGGTTTTGGTAGCTTACTAAATCAGTGTTCGCAACAATATGTAATTAATAATTGTTTACCCGGTGCCAGTATTAGCCAATTAATTAGTAATATCAAATTGACAAAAATAAACCCCAGTTCAACTGTTATATTATTATATGGGGATAGTTTAAATGTAAGGAAAAAGGACTTAATTGAATGTGTCCATTTGATGTTGCATCTTAATGAGACTAATAATTGTAAATTTATTTTTTGTGCCTTGCCTTATTCCTATCATTTAACTGATGAGCAAAATAAGCATATTTATAATTTAAATATGTTCATTTATAATAGGACTTGTCGTCACAGTGATGCTATTTTATATTTTGATTGTAATCAATTCATTACTGATTACAAACTGACAAATTATACTATGTATTTGCCACCTAGTTGTAGGAGACAAATTGCTAATCTTTTAGCATACAATATACTCAGTGACACTGGTACTTGTAGTGTACCATTGATTACTGTTAGTACTGATACTAACACTACTTTTGATACGCCTTGTAGTTTAAACTATTAGGTGAGACAACGGGTCAGCCGCATATGTTGAATGTTGTACATCAAAATATGCAGGGTCTGTCCGGCAAAGAGCTAGAATTAAGTTTATTTATGGAGTTCTATGATGTTCAGGTGTTATGTTTGACTGAACACTGGTTGAAGGAACATGAAGTAGTGTTTATTAATGATGAAAACTTTACCGTACAGAGTGCATTTGTAAGAAAAAGTGCTATTCGCGGTGGCTCTTTAGTTCTTGTTTCAAACAAGTTAAAATGTAAACAACGTTTAGATTTAGTTAATCTTTCAATCGAGCGCACTATAGAGTTGTCTTGTGTTGAACTTGAGCGATATGTTATAATTTGCGTTTATCGACCCCCCTCTGGGGATTTTGTTAGTTTCGAATCGGTAATGGAAGATTCTCTCAATAGGTTGAAATCAAGTAACAAAAGCATTATATTATGTGGAGACTTCAATATTAATATTTTAGATGTTACTCCATTAAGTATTAGACTTCTCAATCTTTTTAGGTCTTATAATTTAATTAACTTGTTTTTTGAACCTACTAGGATCACAGCATCTTCGTCAACTTGTCTTGATAATGTATTTAGTGATTGTGATGCCAAACATAAATTAGTGTTAACTGATTTAACGTCCGACCACTGTGGTTTATTAGCTAGCTTCCCCATGCCAATACATAAAAAACCGCATAAACTTGAATGCAGGCCTTATACAGCCAGTCGTTGCAAAATGTTTAAAAATAATATAGCTCATAGAATTACACCATCTATAGTAGAATACGAGAATCCCAATGAAATTTATGGTGCCCTTTTTGATGTTGTGCAAAAAGAGTACCAATCCACTTTTAAGACCAAAACTATTAACGTTAATGGTTCCTCTGTTGGCTTTAATCAATGGGCTACTCCGGGAATTTATAAAAGTAGAGCGAGACTATACGAGTTATATGGTTTGAAAAAATACAGGTTTGATACTCCTTTCCTAGAGTATGTCAAAAATTATTCAAAATTATTCAAAAAGATTAGTGCTTTTGCTAAATCAAAATTTTTAGGCGATACAATTAAAAAATCTAATAATAAAGTAAAAACCACTTGGAAAATTATTAACAATGAAACGGGTAAATCTGTTAAACAAGAAAAACAACTTGAGATTATGGTCGACAACAAATTAGTTAATAATGCAGCTGATGTAGCTGAGGCATTTAATGAGTTTTTTGCCAACATACCGATAACTACGACTCGCTCCTTAAATTCGTCCCCGTCTAAAGCTGAAGACCTTTTGCATAGTAGTGTACCTAAATGTAGTCCTTTATTTAGTTTCGAACATGTAACCCCGCGTGATGTAGTTAATATTTTTAATACACTTAAGTCTAAAAACACCGGTGATTATTGGGGCATCTCCATTAAACTTTTAAGTAATATAATAGACATCGTAGCCCCCTATCTAGCTGTTACTTTTAATAAATGTATTGATTTAGGAACTTTTCCTGACCTCATGAAGAGTAGCAAAGTCATACCATTATTTAAATCAGGTAATAAGAATGACGTTGGCAATTTCAGGCCTATTTCTATTTTACCTGCGTTTAGCAAAATATTTGAAAAGTTAATACTCAAGCAGTTGCTAAGACATTTTAATTTAAACAGCCTCCTCCATAATGAGCAATATGGCTTTACAAAGGGTCGTTCAACTACAGACGCGGGTGTTGCTCTGCTGAGACACATATTTGACGCATGGGAGAAATCACAGAATGCTATTGGAGTTTTCTGTGATCTCTCCAAAGCCTTTGATTGCGTGCACCATGACACGCTTTTGCGTAAGTTACGTCATTACGGTGTCCGAAACGTGGCTCTCAACGTAATAATTTCTTATTTACATAATAGGGTCCAATGTGTAGATGTTAATGGCGCGAAATCTTCCGGGCTACCAGTTCAGTTAGGTGTTCCGCAAGGCTCAATACTGGGTCCATTTTTGTTCTTAGTATATATCAATGATTTACCATTCCATTTGAAGGGCATCTGTGACGTTGTACTGTTTGCAGATGATACCTCTCTTATTTTTAAAGTAGACAGGAATAGACATGATTTTGACGACGTAAACAGTGCACTCTCAATAGTTACAGATTGGTTTACGTCAAATAACCTAGTTCTCAATGCCAAGAAAACGAAATGTGTAAAGTTTGCCTTACCGAATGTCAGAAATCTAGGACCCAACATCGTCTTAAATAAAGAGGTGCTTGAAACAGTAGGCTCGGCAATTTTTCTAGGACTAACAGTAGATGCCAAACTTCAGTGGGGACCTCATATATCAAGTCTAGCAGGAAGGCTCAGTTCGGCTGCCTACGCCGTCAGGAAAGTAAGACAATACACTGACGTTGATACAGCTCGTTTAGTCTATTTTAGTTATTTTCACAGTGTTATGTCCTACGGTATTCTGCTGTGGGGCAAAGCCGCTGATATACAAAATATATTTGTCCTTCAAAAACGAGCTGTTCGAGCAATTTACCAGCTAGGTGCCAGAGTTTCTCTAAGAGATTTTTTTAAAGATATTGGTATTCTCACGGTTGCATCACAATTCATCTTCGCCAACATTTTATATATTAGGCAAAATTTGCATTTGTACACTAAAAACAGTGATATTCACAGTGTTAACACTAGAAATAAGGACAAACTACGTGCCCCCTTTCACCGGCTTCATAAGGTTCATAACTCATTTGTTGGGCTTGGTATAACCTTTTATAACAAGATACCCTCTTCTTTGCTAGACTTGCCTTTCAATGCGTTTAAAGCTCAAGTAAAATCTAACCTTTGCTCAAAGGCTTACTATTCCATCAACGACTACTTACACGATAAGAATAGTTGGTCGCCCTAATTAACTCAAGACAATGTTCATGTTCTTTCTCCAGAATCAGCTTACTGACAGGTTATTGTTATTAGTATTAACTTATTTATTTATTTTACTTCAATGGTCCTAGTTTTTCATCTGTGACTCAAGTGACAGCTATGTGACCAGAACCCAGCTATGCGTAAATATGTAAGCTGTCACGCCCTTTATGCCTGGAGGCTTTTATTTGGGTAGTAAGTAGTTATTTCCATTTTAATTAATTATTTTTCAGCTTAAGTACGTATAGTTTTTATTATATTTGTTGGTATATTGGCGTGGCTAGCTGACATATTTTATGGCAAATAATTTAAGTTTCTTGTAATGTTAATTACTGAACATATGTTCCTAGTATTGTATACATGCAACTATATTCTAACTGAACAGACAGCTGTGCTGCTGGGAAGTTTGTTCCGCCACTTCTTCTTCCCAGCGATAGCACTAGGTGTTCCGCAAGGCTCAATACTGGGTCCATTTTTGTTCTTAGTATATATCAATGATTTACCATTCCATTTGAAGGGCATCTGTGACGTTGTACTGTTTGCAGATGATACCTCTCTTATTTTTAAAGTAGACAGGAATAGACATGATTTTGACGACGTAAACAGTGCACTCTCAATAGTTACAGATTGGTTTACGTCAAATAACCTAGTTCTCAATGCCAAGAAAACGAAATGTGTAAAGTTTGCCTTACCGAATGTCAGAAATCTAGGACCCAACATCGTCTTAAATAAAGAGGTGCTTGAAACAGTAGGCTCGGCAATTTTTCTAGGACTAACAGTAGATGCCAAACTTCAGTGGGGACCTCATATATCAAGTCTAGCAGGAAGGCTCAGTTCGGCTGCCTACGCCGTCAGGAAAGTAAGACAATACACTGACGTTGATACAGCTCGTTTAGTCTATTTTAGTTATTTTCACAGTGTTATGTCCTACGGTATTCTGCTGTGGGGCAAAGCCGCTGATATACAAAATATATTTGTCCTTCAAAAACGAGCTGTTCGAGCAATTTACCAGCTAGGTGCCAGAGTTTCTCTAAGAGATTTTTTTAAAGATATTGGTATTCTCACGGTTGCATCACAATTCATCTTCGCCAACATTTTATATATTAGGCAAAATTTGCATTTGTACACTAAAAACAGTGATATTCACAGTGTTAACACTAGAAATAAGGACAAACTACGTGCCCCCTTTCACCGGCTTCATAAGGTTCATAACTCATTTGTTGGGCTTGGTATAACCTTTTATAACAAGATACCCTCTTCTTTGCTAGACTTGCCTTTCAATGCGTTTAAAGCTCAAGTAAAATCTAACCTTTGCTCAAAGGCTTACTATTCCATCAACGACTACTTACACGATAAGAATAGTTGGTCGCCCTAATTAACTCAAGACAATGTTCATGTTCTTTCTCCAGAATCAGCTTACTGACAGGTTATTGTTATTAGTATTAACTTATTTATTTATTTTACTTCAATGGTCCTAGTTTTTCATCTGTGACTCAAGTGACAGCTATGTGACCAGAACCCAGCTATGCGTAAATATGTAAGCTGTCACGCCCTTTATGCCTGGAGGCTTTTATTTGGGTAGTAAGTAGTTATTTCCATTTTAATTAATTATTTTTCAGCTTAAGTACGTATAGTTTTTATTATATTTGTTGGTATATTGGCGTGGCTAGCTGACATATTTTATGGCAAATAATTTAAGTTTCTTGTAATGTTAATTACTGAACATATGTTCCTAGTATTGTATACATGCAACTATATTCTAACTGAACAGACAGCTGTGCTGCTGGGAAGTTTGTTCCGCCACTTCTTCTTCCCAGCGATAGCACTAGGAAGTGGTGAAGGGCGGGCGTTTTTGGGGGACTGTCTTTTGTAATTTTGACGTTCGAAAAGTGCTGACTCTCAGCCTAATTTGAATAAATGACTTTTGATTTTGATTTTGAGTGGAAACATTATTGATTGGGGGTCGAGGGGCCGAGAGTGGACTAAACGCATCTTATTTCATGGCTCCACCTATATTCTGTTCAGAACGAGACTTTTTTTTTTTTTTTTCTTCTTTATATCTATCTAGCTAGCTGTTTGTCCCACAGCGGGGCAAAAGCCTCCTTGTCCCTTTTCCACACAATTCCGTCTTTTCAACAGTTTCACATATGTAAGCAAAAAAGCTGTGAACACCTTGAAGCCTTTAAATAAAGCGCTTACTTGCTTTAACACTTCTGTCCGGAAAATTTCACTTATGAAAGCAGCTATTGTCCTTGCAGTTAGATAAGGCTTTAGTATCGCTTTTACTTTACAAATTACTTGACCAAGGTCTGTGCTTGCATATGTATGAGAGATCACTCTCACGAGTCTCGCGTCAAGGTGTGGGCTTGTTAGTAAACGATAGGTAGGTTTAGTAGAAAGGTTTTTTAAAGAAAATGAGTAGATGAAAATCAGCGCCATTTTGTTGGTCCCCCTATAGCCTTCTTGTCACAGTCATGACGTACAGCTGTTGACAATTTCTGTTTTGTCGTCGTGATAATAGATCTATTTTGTTTTTATTTTTCTTTATTATTAGAGTTAATTATCTCTTTGTATGCACGTGTTTCTGTGATAAACCTGTTTTTCTTCCTTTCTTAGATATAGTACGACGTAAATAAATGTATCCACCGTTAAATTTTGATCGTTTTAATCCTTAAAAGGTGTCATTGTACTCATCATTATGAACAACAGATATAATTATTTGCCTACCAACTATATACATTATGGTACAAAATAAATAATTGAGAATTGAATTGAATTGACGTAACAACTAAGCCGTTTATATCTATGCAGGAAACTTTTTGGGCTCGCTTGCACTACAAATTACTAAATGCGTTAAGCGCTAAACGTCTTTAGAACACGGTTCTGTTTCCCCGAGACAGGATGATGTTTTGAATATAGCGTTACACACATTAAGTGAGTTGTGTGCAAGAGGGCCTTTATTGTTCCAATAACGGGCTTTTGCCTTACAGGGAAGATATGACCTACTCCGTACATAAGAATAAGTGACATGCAATATCGTGCTTAGCGTTAAACCTTTCCATTAGACCTCATGGTGATTATTGTCTTTCAATTAAAGTGATTGATTTGGTAATTACATAAGTCTTCGCTATTAACATACATACTATAGACTAACTGCCCGCTAATTTGTCCATATACAATCTCAAACACGCCCAGGGTTTTAGATGCAAACATTTCTACGGGATGTGGTAACTTTAGGCCGATCGTCTACGACGCGAGGTAGGTACTATAACGTGTTACAATTACATACTCAAATCACTAATGAATAGCCAGGATGTCACAGCATTTGTATTTCAATAGTAGTCCGAACTCGAAACGAATTCATCATTTTAGCCGAAGGACGTCCACTGCTGGACATATGCCCCCCAACACCGCCACTTTGACCGATTCTGTACTTCCCGGATCCAGCGTATTCGGCGGAACCATTGCTCCACCTTCTGGGAGGCCTTCCAACGCTACGTCTTCCGGTACCGGTGAAAAACTATAGTTAATAATAAAAGTTTTTTGTCCAGAAAAATCATTGTCGATGCCTGGACTGGAGACATGCATGCCTGGATTCGAGAGCCCATTGTATATTTTGTAGTGTTTTATGTATTTTTGTGGTGTACAATAAAGTATAAGTTTAGAAATAAATAACTAGTATGTGATTGTTTGCGTCGTGTACGTTCCGCTTAAGGAACATAATCCTTCTTTTTTGTAAGTTTGGTCAGTGTTTAGTCTGTGAATTGTCAGTCAGTCAGTCAGACACGGAACTGTTTAATATTGTTAAAGATTGCAGACATCGGCATGCGGGTCCATTTCTGGACCGCGCAGATTAATTACGAGATTGTGACTGACACAATGTGTGTTATATAACATACGTCACGTTCGCGAAATTAAGTTCATTGTACACTGAGAGAATATTGGGTAATGGAGGTGAGAATATTGGGATAGGTTAGTTAGAGGGCCATAAAGAACGTGGTGGAATACCGTGATCACCTCTCATAAATCAGCTTCCGGATTTGTTATCCCTGGACACTGTTGCTCGTCTGTTTGAAGTCATCTAAATAAATAAAAATAAAATTCTATTTGTTGGTAAGCGCTAAACTTGAGAACGGCTGGACTGTTTTGGCAAATTTTTGTTTTGTGTTCATAATAGTCCGAATTAGTGCGAAAAAAAGGTTTATAGGAAAAAAAAAATTGAAAAGATGTCCGGAAAAATTGAAAATTCGGGAAAAACTGAACTGCTTTTTCTGTGGGATTTTTGTGTCAACTCAAAACGATATTGACATTTTGACAGGATAATTAATTATTTGAATAACCGATCAACCAAGCCATTCATATTGTTTACCTAAATCGCTTGTGCTTTTCCTAGATAACCTTTCAGTGCCGTGATTTAACTTATATACCAATCTTCATAGAGTGACATAACCTAAAAACTATTCTTCAGTAGGTCTTTGACCGACGTAATAAATTTATGATGTCTCTAAATTATAATCAACAAGAAAATAAAGCGAAATTAAGTTCAAACCTATCACCACATCGACGTTTATTACATTTAAACGAACCCCAAGTCGTTTGCAATATCTTTTGGTCATAAATTAATAATGCGGTACCTAGTCAGATGACTGCATCGATTTTAAATAGACAATGCTGATTCGACGTAACGGATTCACCGTCATGTGAAATATGTATGATTGCATGGATAGAATTGGTCGTCCTGGTTTCTTTCATTATTATAGTTCATGATCTGAGTACTAATATAAATGCTAGAACACAATGAATGTCTGGGCACCGGTAAAACAAAAGAATACCTAGATTTTTTGATAACCTCATTATTTTTGGCATTCGCTACAAAATTTCTAGATTGCTGTACGAACATGAATTGAAATCTCTGTAAACCTGAGATATTTTTTTTTCCCAAGGTTTTAAAATATTGTAGGATAGACAGCAGTACCTATCCTGGTGTATTTTAATAAAAAGAAACTGAAATCATGAATCCACCAGCTGATTCTACCAGTCGTCGTGGTAGTTATTTTTTCCTTTAACAGAGACTTTTAACAAATACTTCTAGTAAGTGTAACTTTCAATTTAACAAACAATAATACAAGTATCAATATCGAGCCATGTGTGTATCCAACCTCTCTCCATAGTGAAAATAACTTCACGATCCCTGACACATCCAATCGAGGTCCCACTGTCATCAATACACTTCAAACTATATTTGTTCATCTAAAAGTACATTTTAATAACTATATCGTTCGCGACGTTCAAATTGAACGAATGATTTATTCGTGGGAACGAACTGTTATGACACGTTCACTCATAACTGATGAGAAAATGGCTAATGATTGTTGGACTTATGAAGCTTATTGTCAGGGATCGTGAACGTTTTAACGGCTAATGCACAATAGGTTTTATGAAACTTGGGGTTGTTTAGAATAGATTTATGATTGTGATTCATTTATCCGACAGTATTGGTAATTAAGACATAAATAGGTGTCGATAAATTAGCTTCAGGTATTTGATTGACGATTGTTATTAGTGTCGTGATCCCTATTTATGCATTTTAGATCCTTTGAAAGGTTCAGTAACATTAGCAATGTGCAACACACGTTTATTTTAATATTGTCAGGAAAACATTAAAATAAATGTAATATTTATACATCATAATTGGCCTATAATGTTTCCACTGCTGGGATATTTAGAATTGATTGAAAAAAACTTATTCAGTGGAATTGTTAACGCAATTCCAATTAATAGAATTTTTTAAATATTTCAATGACTATAATTGTTTTTAGAAAACGTCTTACAAAAAATTAGTAATTTAGACTTCAACTCCTGAAAATAGGACTGCCAATAACGAATGTATTTGGTAATTATCTACCCTATCAAACAATTGTCCGTCCACCGCAAGTTTGCGAACCCTGCCTTATGCAAATAAATGAGTTTTTTTTTCGCAATGGGTCAACTATGGTCATGTTTGACAAGACCTCTTGGCATGAGGTATCATGTTTTGATGTTTCATTGTTCAAATCAAACGAAGTAGACCCCTCTCATACACAAGTCGTATTATGAGAACATTGTTTAATGGACATACCAGATTTAATACTTCCTCCAAGTTGCAACGATCGGGTTCGATAATAAATCTTTTGTGGCACACCTATTCTCAATAGAAATTGTATTTACTTGTTTACAAGTGTATGTAACGGCTCATATAAATTCCGACGTAAATCACTTGGAAAATAGTTGCTTGAGAATTCTGCGAGCTAAAGAAAATAGTGTTTCTTGTCGTTTAAAAGTAAAAAGAAAGAAAATACGTCTATTCGCAGTAAACATGACTCAGAAGGAAACACAAAAAAAAAAACTAAATTGGGGGAAAATATGCGTCACATCCACGCAAAACTCCTATGCGAGTCAGAGCCCCAGCGCTCATTTTCAGCGACAGCCGGCGTTGACGTGATGAAGTGCGTCGCCACGAGTGAAGAAGTACCTACCTGTCAACGTCCGGCGCACTCTGGACAATCAGCATCACTGTTATTACCAGTAGCAACCAGTGACTCCTTCCACCACGCTATGACCTATTCTCAAATATAATATGCTACGGCGCAGCAGGTGGCGCCCTCTAGTTTTGTTACAAAGTTACTATGAACCACCGAAAAGGTTGGATAAGAGTGACACTGGGTGGTGACAGTTGACAGTTACTCTAGGAGAGCATCGCATCGATGGTGCGTGGCGGCTATCTTCTGATGACAGAGATGACAAGAGATGATGTCGTATCACGTCCACGACGACCTGCTATACTCCAGCACATTTCTGATGATATTGAAGCTGCTGATCCATTAATACGACCACTTCCAGTAAAGGTTGCTGTGCCGTTATATGCAAGAGAAAGGTGTACAAAAAATCCAATATAATTATATTACATTGATTTGCTCTCACTGTTATTTAGTTTTCCAAAAGACGAAGTGTTACATTAAACTGTAATCGCAGAAAAAATGGCCGCGCGATTGATTCAATCGCGCAATCGCGCGGCCATTTTTTCTGCGATATTTATGTAAGTATGGGCATCTTCCCTAAATCATGTGAAAAATTGCTTAATCATTTTATTCGGTCATCGCCATCACCTTTAGTCCCAGTTTCATAATAAAAATAATTATTGTGATTTGTCTATAGAGAACACCAATTTTGTTAATTCAATACGATCCCTATATTTCACGATATTCATTTGTTATTCTTCAAATTTGTCTACCAGTCCAGTCAACTTTACTAACTTAGGTCGAATTTCAGGCTTCATTTAATCCGAAACAAAAAAAGAATAAATGATAATCGTAATTACTTAATCGTGTTACCAGCAAATATCGTGACATAACCTCGTTATCTCGTGCAGATCATATCTCGGCCTCGTATTAAGTTTCATTCACATTTCCTCTCCGCTGATGCAATGGCGTTCCCATACCGTTAATTGTTAGTTCTAAAAGAAAATAACTTTGTCTCGTGTTGTTTTCACTTTTTATTTTTAGTTCCGAATACTTTGTGATATGTTTTTTATTGTTTTTGTAGAATTGGTGGTGATGTGAGATACTTTCTGTCTGTTGTTTTCTCAAGTCTAAGATGTTCGGCAAATATTTGTGTAGCCGCTAAAAGTATAGTAAGCATTAAATTATCTGTCTCTTGATTAAGAAAGTGTGGGAAGCATGTAGTTATTGAGTTTGCTTTTGATTTTCTATAATGTCGACCAGACACAGAGTAAATATGTGTGCTGCCTCTAAAAGTATAGCAAGCACTTTGGTCTAACATGACAAATAATTCTCCAAGCATTAGTAGGCGAAAAAATATATATGCACAAAGCCTCAGAATAGACAAGGTCCTAAAAGTACTGTCCAAAAAGTAGGAAAGGTACCTAATTAAATAATCTGGTAGACTCTTGACTCTGATGGATTTGTTGAACATTCTAAACTTTTTTTTTCAAATTTTATATTTCTTTTATTATTAACATTAAATTGCTGACCTATATACAATTACTAGCAGCGCCCAGCGGTTTCACCAGCATAAGTGTCGATTCCGTGGGAATATCGGTTAAAAAGTATCCAATATGTCATTCTAATGTACAAGCTATATTATTGTAAAGTTTTATCAAAATCCATTAAGTAGGTAGTTTTGGCGTGAAAGAGTAAACAAACATTCATCCATTTATCCTACCAAACTTTCGCGTTATAGTAGGAAGTAGGATTACACAACTAACTATTAACACTAGATCTCTACTAAACACAGTCAGAACAACATCTGTGTCTCTAAACTATAAACGAGAATTATGACTTTTTGTTTGTGCTATTGACGAACTATAGCATCCAGAAATGACACAATGCACATTTCGTATGCGACATGTAGGTTGAGTGTAAAGAGTTCTTAAGTTTCAAAGAGTCGATCGTCTCTAATTCCGTTCTAAATATTCTAATGAGAGTGTTCATAACTCTATTGTATATCAATCATGTCACTTGTAAGAATGGGTTCATCGTGATCTTGTCATCTGATTAGCTAAAGAACTAGTTTTTGATACGATAAGTATGATATAGGTGTTTAATTCGATTGATATAGAATATCGTGCACTTGCAGGATGCATGGAATTAGACTTATCTTACACGAAAATATTCGTTTTCCAATATGCAACGTGGTGACATTTGATAATAGTGTTTATGCAACATAGACCTAATTTTATGGACCACATCGAACAGTAGGTCTTCAAAATTAACCTGTACAGATTTGATGCGATATTGGTTATTCTAATCATGAAGAAAATCTCGAAGTTTTGACTGTCAAAGTATCTATCGCAACAACAACAAACATTTCACGCAATGCCAAAGTCGTTGAGTTGTGCCAGAAGTGTTTAAGAGCTACTCTTAACCTGTGCCCTTACAAACGTAGGTACCTCGGTTCGCAATTCGCACTCAGTCAAGTAGTCAAGAGTCAAGCTGTTGCTAAAGGCTCACGCATGACGAAAATGTACGACATTATGTACCGTTCAACGGTTAGAGACTGTGACAAAATTACAAACAACTGTAGTACCTACTTAGTGTTGTAAATACTAGAATCCAGAGAAAAGAATTGATTGAATTGCTCTGGATTGATGGATCTGGCTTTTGGTTAAACTTGTAAGTGAATGAGAATAAAAATATTTGCAGGTCGAATGGTGATATATGACTAAGTTTTAATGTATCATGTATTACCCATATTTGCAAAATAAATGAGTATTCTAGTCTACTCTATTATGTAACAGTGACCGAATAAAAGTAACTGCATAATAAACTAGGGTATCAATTTCTGCTATTAACGATTTAGCCAACGTAGGTGTCAGAACATCGTTTGGGCGTGCTATCCCATTAGGTGGACAAGCTTTCGCACATCAATGTTATTGTGTCAGAGAGTATTGAAAGCTGACCATCACATCGTAACGTACACAGGTGTGGCATAAGTCACAGCACTATACGAGTATTGATTGCCAATCTGCTACATCCTTCCTCGAATTTATCACTGACATTATCGTGACAGCTATGACAGATAATTCAAGATGGCGCCCAGTATTAGATCCTATAACACATTGTTATGACGTAACGACTAATCTATCATTTTAATTTTGAAGCACCACATCGGAAATCGAATACAGGAGCTGATAAATCGACTGGTCTGTATTTGAACAAGATATAATTAAAATTAACTGTTGATTGGTAATTCACGAGAATAAGTTTACATCCTTATCTAACACAGTCTTTCATAACAGTACGTTAAAGTCAATTACTCGGGAATGTAGACTTCCGATTGGACTATGAAATTCTAAATTACGAAAGTTCGTTGTATAATCAAAACACAATAAATCACAGCAAAAAATCTTCTTCAAAATCCATAAAAACCTCAATTCAATTAAAATAAAATAAATTTTCACCCATTCCGGAGAATAACAACGTAATCTGCGTAAAGAAATAGTTAAAAAGTTGGAAAGTAAAAGTGAATCACTTGCGTACGCACGTACATTCGATACAGTAAATTGATCCATTCGATGAAGTATAAATTATAATGATCTAATGATCGGATGCTCAATATGTAGATAGATAATTGGGCAGTACTTGTGTAAGTGAAAACTGTAACTACTGCTGACTTGCTGACACTCCTTGCCTGGGAGTGTCGAAATTGGTAGATAGATTTATAAGAAAGTTTCAAGCTAGATAAGTGCGTATAAAATGTACGCTCAATTAGTCCTAGTAGTGACGTTAGAAATGGATACGAAATGGACGGCCAGTGGTATTGTTCTTTTATCCTGTCTATTTCAGTTTTTCATGGCAGCTTTGCTTCTTTTTAATTTTATATATTGAATTGTTTCTTCATTTTTTTTTACATTGTTCTCACATATAGAAGCAACAAGAATAATAGACCCAGGATTTTGTAATATCTTGATTTAAAACAGTGTCTTTAGAGTTTCGTGCCCATTCTTCTCCATAGAGATCTACATTTTGGAATGGAAGCTTCAGATGTCTAACTGACCGACTTTTTGACAATTCAAAAGTGCATGTAAATGTTTTCATTGAAATAAATACTTTGAGTTTGAAAGTAAGTTAGGTAGGTACTTGTGTGCGAATGTGTTTTTACTCATTCACCATCATGGAAAACCTCAAAAACAACGTATTAACCCATTCCCTGTCCCATGAACCACATATGGTTCAGGTTGATTGTTTAACTATAACTATTGTGTCTACTTTGTGGACAGTGAACGTGTTAAGACCATTTACAATATGGACGGTGACGAGCACAAACTATTAGATATAGAATTTCTGACAAGTTCATTTGTTACCTTCACTAAGAAACTTTGTCTACTGGGCTGGCAGATTAAACAGTTGTACAATTAAGGGCTCAAGTAGGACATAACCGTTTACTAATGCTCATTGTCAAACATCAATTGCAGGATATTTCCCCACCTGCTTAGTCCACTTGTCCTATACAGTACGAGGTCATCTGGCCATCAGATTCCACTCATAGAGACGTCCAAAAACTAAGCTGCCGGCAGTGGCTGTCCAGTTTCTAGCAATTACTGAGCCATTATCGAATTATGTTCCTCTATGTAATAGCGGTTAGAAAAAGTTATCGACATAGATTGAAGAATTACACTGAGAGAAGACTACCTATCTATTTCTTGACTTTTTATGGTTTGCTTTCCCCTTTGGTGCTGTTTCCAAAATTTCTTACGAAACCATACACGTATTAATTTAATGCACATACCTTAATCTTAATATGTATAATTCTCTTGTATGTGTGTTTGTCATCTAACTCCTCCTAAACGGCTAGGCGGCTGGACCGATTTGGATGAAATTTTGTGTGTATATTTCAATGGGTTCCTGAAAACACAATAAATTGAACTCGGTAAGTGGTGCTGCTTTTCCGCTAGTATAATATAAATTCTTTAAAAAAATTCATAAAAAAATATCTATTATGGTACGTGCATAATTATTATTCTTTTGTCCCTATTTCTTCATTTTCTTTCGAGATAGGTACTGATGTTGGTGCAACATATTTTTTCTGCTAATTAACTCGCAATAATTTAACAATCTAAGTTTATCCAATAATATGTATAACTACGCGACTTTTCTTATAGAAAAAATCTTGCTTCTGTTAAAAGAATATTGTGTTGAATGAGTATCCACAAAGTTTTCTTAAACTCCATAGACACTCTGTTTCTATCTGTTGATCTTTGCCCCAAGGTTGTCGACGGCACAGCGCGAATTGATTTCTTATAACGAAGACAGATGACGATTGTGTATCGTTTGTTGCTCAGCGAAAGTACCAAGTACTTCACGACTACCCACATACGGGCAAGAAAAACAAAGTAAAAGTGTTTTTTTATATCAATCACTGGCTTCTACATTATGTTAAGAAGTCGTTGAGAAAGATTTATGTTCTTAGGAAGGAAGTTGAGAATGTCAGACGTATCGAATTGATTTTTTAGTATACATAACTAATCTAATATTGGATCAATAAAAAGTTGAGGAGCAAAAGTTGAAACATTTCCTGGGGATAATTGGGTACTGTTAATATGTAGTTTGTACTGTTACATGTGAGGCATATGGTGATTTTTATTATGTAATATCTGGAGCTTGAGATGGTGTACTTTTGAGACGTCTCATTTTTGCTACGCTAACTATCAAAAATAATTCTTAGCTTCGTATGAGTGAACTAACTTCTACCCGGCACTTCGTTCGCGTGGAAGTGTTAAGACACCACAATATACCAATTAACAGTCACATTTTCCGCCCGCGCTATGGAAGTACTACGTTTTCGCTTAGCACTCACTCGTTCTGACTTTTTGTTTATTTGCTCGGCTCCTAAGCATTGTAACGTGATATTATGTATAGCCTATAGCCTTCCTCAAGAATTGGGCTATCAAATGCAAAACATTTCAAGATTTTAAATCCGACCAGTAAGTACAGACGCCAGCACATCAAGCTACTACAATCTGTCAAATTTCTTTAATAGATTTTCAACTTTATCTCTGAAGCATTAAGGTTCAAGGTTCATTGGAAAATTTTGACAGTTTCGGGTAGCTTGACCTGCTGGCGTCTGTACATACTTCCAGAGATAAACGCGTTCAAAAAAACAAACTAATTCTTAGTAGAGACAGAAAACAAATAAATTCTTCAGCTTTATTATTTATAGAGATAGATAGATGACAAATAACAAGGTACTTATTTAGAGTACTTTATTCACAGTTTGGGAGAAACCTATTTTTTAGCACTGAGTTTAATGTAATTCGCGTTCAGTAATTCGTGTCTACTGACCTTACAAAGATGAATTTTGGGAAATAAAGTGAGATCTGTGGGACATTTCTCATAATTATAAGAGCGTTCTCAGTCTCAATCTGTCAAAAATAAGTCTATTTTCCCTACATTTTTGACAAGTTTTTGACATTGATTGTGGGTGAGATGAAATTGCGACTAGATTTTGAACATTTTTAATTACCTACGAGAATTGGCCCTGTGTTACATATTCCATGAACAAGCCTCAAGAAAACTCTTATACCAACCCTCCCTTCTACTGACATTATCAGATTAACAAGGAAACAGACTTTACCAAGGAAATATGTCCACCATATTATTACAGCTGTAAGAACTAATTCTTAAGTAGTTTGCTCACTGTGTTATTAAGTGTCGCGGTGGTACCACAGACTGGCCGGTGTATCCTGGGGCTAATAAAACATACAGTTTAGTGTGCACTAGGCTTGTTTGTCGACCAGTTGTCTACACTTTCAGTTTTCAATTTGAATTTGTGGTGGGGGCTTAATTTTTTTGAGGCTTGTTGAGTGAAACGAAATTCGCGTTGGAAATGGATTTTTTGGTAAAAACTTGAAGTACCTACTTAGGCAACATATTACCTAAATAATACTTTCATTTAGGTTTAATACTGAAGAAATTCCTAGTAAGGGGCAACTTTTTTTTTTAAAAAAAAAGGTAAAATAACTGAATTGACTATACATTGTTCACATAGACCGTTTCAACACCAGCCCTTTTTATCTTTCGAAATATAGACGTTAACAGTATCTAGTATATTGTATGGTAAATCGTTATGGAAGGTGAAACCGAGGATATTCCAAATGAAGAAAAACTTTTGAACGGTCGTGTCGTGGGCCACTTGCCCTTTTAAATTTTCAAGTCCTCGACTATTTGGATATCTTATTAACAAGTATTGTACGAGTAGGTATGTAGACACTTGTGTTATATGATTAAGCTGAAGATTCGCCATAAGGAGGATGCGCCAGGGTAAAAAGTAGGTATGTATTTACAGGAAGTAGTCATTCAGTAGGAGTATATGAACTTAGAGGGATGTATTGATGTTTTCAATGATTATAATTCTGTTAATACATACCCTGAATCATAATTTTGTTCAAAATACAATTTGACACTGACCTGCAAATTGCAATAAATGTAACAACATTTTAATTTCGGCGGTTACCCTGGCGTTTCCCTCTTAAGATGAAGATGTCTTAAAAGAAGAAAATATATTTAATAATAATAATATCCCTGGACATTTCACACAGCGCCATCTAGTCCCAAGCTAAGCAACCTAATGCTTGTGTTATGGTAACAAGATGGCTGAAACTGATGGCAATATTTGAACCATCGTAAAAAAGCTCTTCGCTGGGACAATAGGTATGAGTCTTTTGATAACTGTCAATGAACAAGTGAATGTTGAAGTTTTACGGGTTCTATCCTACTAATATTGTAAACGTGAAAGTTTGTATGGATGGATGGATGTTTGTTACTCTTTCATGCAAAAACTACTGAACGGATTTGGATGAAATTTGGCACACAGATGATCCATAACCAGGATTAACATCTATCCCGATATTCCCACGGGATCGAAACTTATGCGGGTGAAACCGCGGGGCGCAGCTAGTAAAAATATAAAATTAATAGATAAACCAAACATCTCACAACGATAGATATGTGTGTGAGCTTTGCAAAATAATTGCAACATTTTAATCAAGCTAATAAATACTAACTAATTCGCCAAACAAATAAATAAACTCAATCAATTTCCAATTTATAACGATAACAATTTGCCATCTTTCATGCATGACACAATACACGTCATAAGATCAAACAATTGTTTTATGTAAGCGCCGCCGCGAGGCGAAGCTAGCTCACGATTTAATATCGTATTTACAAGCAATGTGTACTGTTTAGATGGCTTATAGGGGTGGTGAACCTTTTTACATCTGTATTGCAATTCAACAAAAACATATTTTGTGGTAAGATTTTTCAGCTAAGAAGGGCAGCGAGGAAAGTTAGGCAATATCTAAACAAAAATTACTTCCTTCTCGTCATCTATTAAGGTGGATGCTCCACTCCGCAGGCGCTTTACTTTGTGTAATTTATTTCATCACCACTGCCTCCAAAACGGTGAATAAAAACCTCGTGAGAAAACCGGCATGTCCTAGAAAATTGTAAGACATGTGACATAGACCAACCCGCAATGTCCGATTTTTTATGTTCATATTAGTTCCAATAAGATTCGTTATAGGGACAGAAAAACCGAAAGAGTTTTGTATGAATTTTGTTTTTTTGTATTTATGTAGTTTATCAGCCATCTTACCTTAGCACAAGCATTAGGTTGCTTAGCTTGGGACTAGATGGCGCTGTGTGAAATGTCCAGGGATATTATTATTATTAATTTTTGGAAGGACAACGTCTGTTGGGTCATCTAATTTAAAATCCTACTAATATTATAAACGTGAAAGTTTGTATGGATAGATGGATGTTTGTTACTCTTTCACGTAAAAACTACTGTACGGATTTGGAGGAAATTTGGCACACAGATAGTTTATAACCAGGATTAACATATATTACTATTATTATATTACAAGATTTTTTAGATTGTTTGACTTTTTATCCTGATATTTCCACGGGATCGAAACTTATGCGGGTGAAACCGTAGGGTGTAGCTAGTATAAAATATACAGGCATACCTGTGAATTATTAAATGATAATTTAAAAAATTGACTTCCATCGTGATGTGTCCAGAATTTTATGCATAGGTTGGCCATCACTGACGTAGGATTTAGTGTGGTAATCGTATTGATATTGTTATGAGGAAGGTTTATTCTGTTAGCAAAGTGTGTCAAGTGTCGACACAGAATTGGCTATTATTCCTGTTGATTTAAAATTATAATATTACATAGACAACAAACGTACTTACAGTTCCTTCTGTATTACTGCAACTCTATGGGACTTGAATCAGCCAAATTTTATCGAAATCCGTTCAGTAGCTTAGGGGTGAAAAGGTAACATACAGACAGAGTTACTTTAGAATTTATAATGTTACTAGCAGCATCCCGCAGTTTCACCCGCATACGTGTCGATCCCGTGAGAATATCGGGATAAAAAGTATCCTATGGCTTAATTCTGGTTATAGACTATCTGTGTGCCAAATTTCATCCAAATCCGTTCAGTAGTTTTTGCGTGAAAGAGTAACAAACCTCCATCCATCCATACAAATTTCGCGTTTGTAATATTAGTAGCATTTTTATACGAGTATTATATAGTACGGACGCCAGCAGGTCAACCTACCCGAAACTGTCAGATTTTCCCAATCAACATTGAACCTAATGCTTTAGCAATAAAGTCGAAAATCTATTAAAGAAATCTGATAGATTGTAGTAGCTTGATGTGCTGGCGACTGTACCTATGGATTAAACCACTTATCATAATTCTATGTTTACCTTTTTTGACCCACTAATAGATTCAACCCGGCCATTCATATGTAGGTACTAATCCTCTCAGATGTTAAATATATTTATGATATGACCTATCAGACCTATTCCAAAGGGAGCGTCCATTAATTACGCGAGGCTTTTTTGGCGATTTTCCGACCCCCCCTCCCCCGCTGGTGAGATGTCGTGAGATTTAGCTCGACCTCCTCCCATCCTAATCTCACGTGACATTTTTCAAAATGTGAATTGATAGTGTAAATTAAAAGACAAAGATATATATAATTTGTATGAGACTGATTTTTTAATAAAAAAATGAAATATTATGATACATTTTATTACAGCTGCAGGACTACAGTGGAATTGGGCTGGCCACATCTGTTGCATGTTGTAGCAGCAATACGCAAAAACCACCACTCAGTGGATCCGAAATAGCAGGAGGCGACTACGTGGCAGGCCCAAAAAGACAGGGCGGGATGAGCTGAACTCCTTCTTTGAGAATTGGCCCACAATCGCAGCAGACCGGTAAAAGTGGAAAAAGGGGAAAAATGGAATCCCAGGCCTTTGCCCTTCAGTGGGATAACACAGACTTATAATAATAATGACACGGTCGGTTTTTCTATACTTACAGAGAACCTGAAGGCCAATTCTCGTAATTTAAAACGTTCAAAATCTAGTCGCAGTCTCATCTCGGCGACAAACAAATGTCAAAAACTTGTCAAAATGTAGGGAAATTAGATGTAATTTTTGACAGATTGAGACTGACATCAGCCTATGAACGTTCTTAAAATTACGAGAATTGTGGTGTTGTGCGTGTTATTAATAAGCTGATGCGCGAATTTAGTTTTGTACTGAAATTGTTAATATACATATTTAATAAAGGTTCAACATAACTCTGATTGCTTATTATAGTAAATGTGGACGTCCACATTTACTATAATAAGCAATCAGAGTTACTATAATAAGCAGTCAGAGAGCAGGGCAATGGTATGTAAGTGACTGGCGGTGGCGAGTATAGCGCTCGAGTTCCTTTACCATATCAAAACTGCAACTCAGCAATCGCGTCGCTAACGTCGCTACACTGGCTTTAAAATCTAAACAGCGGAGAGTAACGTACATTACATAACAAACAAATAAATACTATATAAATAAACTACTAATTAAATACATCATTGTAGTACATACAGTTAATTATATTGCAGAGCTCAATAATCTCCGTTATGTCACGGCGTACTCTCAATATGTTGTGTTAGATTAAATCATTTTTGGCGTGTAGGTATTGCAAATGTAGGGTCACGGATATCCGGAGCTAATCAAAATAGCACATGCCTGTATTAGTTCTCGTGAAATCGGGTAGTGAGTAAGCTAAAATTTAAGTTAATAACGATTGCTTAAGATAATTATTATTCGTAAATATTATATCTAAAGTTATAATATTTACGAATGTTTGACTTGGTTTACTGCATAAATTAGTAGAAAAGTTTATCAACTTCGTGAGAATAAGGTAAGCACTTGGGACTAAAGTTTCGATCATTACTAAGTAAAGGAGGGAAGCAAGGGATTGAATAGAACAATGTCATGCACTAACGTTGTGTAAAATCTTTTCTAGTAGTTCTGCAAGACCAAAAAACAGTGCTTAAACCAAAACACTAGCAAACCGCAATAATCAACAGCATCATTGTGGCAATCGGATCTACACAAAGTGGTCTCTGATAATCTTACTGACATAACCCACAATCAAACAAAAAGCGAAACATTATTCGCAGCCCGTCCGATATCCGTTTAATAACATGACTTAACATTAATTCCTATAAACTACTGTTTAACTCCTTACATAACCTATTCAAGTCATCTAGTTTCAAGTACACAAAAAAGGCGGGAGACTGTACTTATCGGTAGGTTACCGGTGGGTTATTGACTGGTATTCATTAGTAATGGGTATATTGTTATCTAAGAGTATGGATATGACATATAGAGCGCTGATGTGTAGTAGTTAAGTACTTACTTCTACAAGATGATCTGAAAGTATAAGGAAGCGTTGAAAATACAAGCTGTTGTTTTGCATCCTCGTTAAATTTCAGGAGGCTGTTATGAAAGACATAAATAATCAAATAAAATTACGATCCCTGGTAAATAATGAATACATATTTGTTTTTTTAATATTTAAATTTGACAGTATTTCAGAATACACCACTTTCAAAGAACAGAATCGCGTCATGGTAGCGTATAAGCGGCCGCGTTTTTCTGTGTGTGTAAAAGGGCAGTTACAGTGCGGTCTCACACAGGCCGCGTTTTAAAATGCGTGTCCCACACATGCCGATTTCCGAAAATTAGAAAAAATAAATAAATACCTACTCTGTTTATTATTGATTCGTGCCGAGAATCAGTAGCATTGTTACCTCCTTGAATTTGACGAGGATGCAAAACGACACCTTGTATAAGAAGAGATAGACATTCCAATTCAGATCCTACACGGATGACGACAATCTGTAGGTAAAGGAAGGCAACAGGCGATTATCTTGGTTTTATGTGAGGTGAGGAAGAAGATATTATGCTGCGCTAACCACAAATAAATTGATATAGAAGTAGGTTGATGATGATTGAACATTGTTATAATTTCGCCAGCACGCTCTATACTTTGTCTTAATCATACTCTTACTCATAAAAGCCTAGTAGGAACCTACTTCAAACCGCAGTAAGTAAAAGCGACCCAAAGGTAGGTACAGACGCCAGCACATCAAGGTACCCGAAACTGTAAAATTTTCCCAATCAACCTTGAATCTAATGCTCTGGCGATAAAGTCGAAAATCTGGTACAGAAATTTGACAGATTGTAGTAGCTTGATGTGCTGGTGTCTGTACATAATAGTAGGCAATTTGTACGAGGGCGTGTACCAGTATATTACACAAACATTTTAATTAAATTAAAATTGATTACTAGATTAAGAAGACAAGTAGAAATGCCATAAGGAAAGACAAATACTTCAAGTGAGTTTTATGTAACCATTCGCGTTTGTAATGCGTTTTATGTTTCATGTCTTACAGTCGAGAAGTTGCGTTTCGTAAGAATTTGATCGAGTTAATTCAAGAAAGGAAATCCGTAAAAGACTATAAACTGAACTTAATGGATAGTATTAGCTATTTTCCGTATTATATCATTTTATTAATGGGCTATCATCACATATAATGCCAACCTATTATTGTTCCACAGAGTAAAGGCTTCTGCACGGTTGGCGCAGTGGTTAAGCGATTGACTGCTGCGCTGCGTGTCGCGGGTTCGATTCCCGCACGGAACAAATATTTGTATGACCTAAATGTATTTGTTCCGAGTCTGGATGTTTTTCCTATCTATAATATGTATGTATTTACAAAAAAAAAATTATATAAGTAGTTTATCAGCCATCTTGTTACCATAACACAAGCATTAGGTTGCTTAGCTTGGGACTAGATGGCGCTGTGTGAAATGTCCAGGGATATTTATTTATTTATTTATTTATTCTCATACAAGACACGAGCATTAATCACCACGTTTGCTCAAGACGGGTTGGCGATTTTAGGCTAGAGTTATAGGTACACCGTTAAATTTTGATCGTTTTAATCCGTAAAAGGGGTCATTGTAGTCATCATTATGAATTTATGAACAACTTTTACTACGGGACCAACCCTGAAATCGTGAAAAAAATCAGTTGATTCATATATTTATGTTCGCATAACTCGACACAATATATGGATCAACTGATTTTTTTTTCACGATTTCTGGGTTGGTCCTGTAGTAAAAGTAGTTCATAATGATGAGTACAATGACCCCTTTTAAGGATTAAAATGATCAAAATTTAACGGTGTATAAACATTACGTAGGAATAATATTTTAAAATGGCCCAAAGAAAAAAGCTCACTGACAAAGTAATTGCCATAGCAATCTTAGCAGGTAGCATAGTAGTCCAAAAAAATCAAATTAAATATTTTTTTTTTCATTTAGTAATAATTCGGACGAAATAAATTACTTTTAGAAATGAATTTTAAGAAAGCGAAAATGGATCACTTATCCCAGAAGATGTCGGTCAGAGTACCTACGTCAGAGTGGCCAGCCTTCGGCGCGGGAGATATTATAGTGCACTCTCTCATCCCTCACTCTCATTGTCCGGTGGGACGGCAATCCAACACAACCGGAGAGAGATCAGGAGCAGAACCAACGGCTTAACATGCTTTCCGAGGCACGGAGGTATCATGCCGCCAACTCCCAAACTCCGGACTGTTACTAAGAAATCTCCAAGGGACCCAATAGGTAACACTTCGCCCGACCCGGGAATCGAACCCAAGACCACACGCTCAGCAGTCGTGCTTGCGACCACAAGGCCAACAGGGCAGTTTACGACCGATATTGACTTACTACAAAATCATCGCCAGAATTCTCACAAATTCAACCCAATGTTGCTGAAATGAGGTCTTTCAACAGAGTAATAAAACGCTTTACTGAGGTCACTCAGGTTAATATCTCAAAACCTTTGACATTTCTTAGGTAAATGCTGTAACCTATCATAAACTTCTCGGTAATCAGATTTATCTTCATTTGATTCAGAGAATGTCAAATAAGATCCGTTCCCATTACAGTTGATATACTCGTATTAACTAAATGTTAGATGTTTTGAATAGATTCTTGGGTTTCTGGCATTTATTTTATCAAGGACGAGAGATGGGCTAAAAATTGTTTGATTTGCAGTTTATAATCTGATTTGTTTTGTAAAGGTCTTCATGATTAAAGGAATGGTCTTGTCGACTGTGTATGTTTATTTCTACTGATTTGTTATTACCATGGGAACCGAGTGAGACAAACGGCTTGCATTAGAGAACCAATATTTAAATTCAAAACAAATAAATAAAGAATTTGAATTAACTTAATAATCCTGAATGACTGTCAGTTTCATGGCCGGGCAATGTCCCCAAGTCAGAACCCCGAACTGCCATGCATGTTGCTTGGAGTATTGCATTGCAGTTGGACGTCCTGGCCAAATCTGCAGCTATTTGTTATTTTCGAGAGTAGATGTGTTGAAAAAAAAAAACAAGAGAAAGGAATGTGGAAACGCCCATGCTTTGCTAGTAATTATAACTTTAAATAGCTTAGATATCCTATAGCAGCGTATTTAATACTATTATTATTGTTATTATTATTTAATCAGGATCCTAGCAGAGAAATGAGAGTTTTTAATTTCTAAAGTGTTTTCCTACATGTTAAATAATAATATTAAATCACAGTGACTCTTCATCATACAGTTTCATATAATATATCAGGATGTCAAAGGCCACAGTGTGAGAAAATGCGATAACAAATATGTAGATAAAAAATGAAAGTGTGGTCACAATGGTGTATGCGAAGTTTTGACATAACTCCGACACCCACGGGGCCAGGGGGCCACGGGGCCACTTGGCGGGCGATTGTAATAACTGTAATAATCTTATCTACTTATGACAAATACGAACTCCTGCGATTGTTTAAGATGAAGTGCTTGCTTGCTTCTTGTTACAGGTTTTAGAATGCATTAAAAGTTACTACCGGTTTTGTTATACACCACACTGATGTCGATAAGACAAGTGTCTAGGCAGCTACATGCCGTTCGTAACAATGAGGGCCTCGATAAAGTCACATTCCATCAGTGATAACGATGATGGAAAAGTCAGAAATATATTGTATTAAAATAAGTTTCCAAAAAGCTTGTCAATCCTTATGAAAGTCGTAGAAATACGAAACGCTTCGAACGCGATTGCCACTTGCCTAGGCCCTCAGGAGCGTATAAGAAGATCGATGTCAAGAAATGGGCAGACGTTGTACGCTTACCAGGGGGCCTACTCCGAAGTGCAAAGTGCGAATGTTCGGATCAGACCGACACATGGCCGAACCGAATATTATTAAAAAATGCGAAAAAAGTTCGGATCGGCTCAGTTGGGTCAGGACCATAGTCAATATTCGAAAGAGTGTAGTGTAGGAGTGTAGGATCGGAACCGACCGAACCAAATAGTAACTTCGTAGCAGGAAACCGCCGAACATTCGGCCGATACTACTTCGGAGTAGACCCCCTGGTAGTTTTGGACCAGATTGGCACAATAGGAAAGCCTAACGTAAAAGGGAGGCATAATAAGCCTTTCCACGTTTCCACTGCTGGGACACAGGCCTCCTCTCAGTGAGAGGGAGTGTGACACGAAAAATACTTTGGTTGATGAAGGAAGGGTCCCAATCATAGACCATGGAAGCTCTGAGGTTTTTATCAAACACGGTCCTATAATTTTTCCCTTATAAGGCAGAGGCGAAGACAGCAAAGTAGGCAAAACCATTATGAAAGTATATACTTAGCTTTATAATATGTCGATCATGGCAATATCCTTCCCGTACCGTTCATTGTACCATTGAATGCGGGTGGCCCGTTTACCAGCAGCCTTATAAAGGCACCTCGATGGCACGTGACGTCACGTATTCATATTAGATAATCCATAGAAAATAATATAAAACAACGGGCCTAGAACATATTTGGAAGGTTTTACCGTAAACCTCAACGTTCCAAATATAGTGCATACCTAGATTATAGAGTGACTAATGAACGGTGACCAGTTTAGTGATGTTATAAATTTTAGTCCGAAAAGCAAATGATGAGTAGATGTGCAACGGACATTGGTTACGAATCACTGTCCAAAATAAGGGATAAAGCTGTTTTTCTTTTTTTATATTAGGTTCTTCTACCATTTTTGGTAGAGTTCGTTTTTTTCCCACATTCTATAGAAACAGCTTAAAGTTATTCTTACGGATTGAAAGCTGTGGTAATCAATACTGAAAGATTGCATTGGAGATTGCAGTTTTCAGTAGGCAGACCATTCGGTAAATGATGATTGTTGCTTACTAATGGCCGATTCCTATAATTTACTGACTGTTATTGGTTAAAATTACGGCGCTTGTATCTTTACCACTAAACGGATAGCTACTTCCAAAAGATATAGCTATCACAGGTAAAATTTGCTTTCAAATATCTATATGCTCAGCTTGACAATAAAAAATGCTACCATTGGTAAGCAAAACGATTCGTAGGAACCGAGCATTAGGGACCCAAATCATATTGACGGTTACTTAAACGCGGTACAAAATAAAATATATAAACCATCCACGAAGCGTCTGCGCCTTAAATAAAACAAATATCAATCACCTATGTCGGTAATATGTAGATAAATAGTAATGGCTATTTATCGGGCACTTGTCATTAAGAGAGAATGCTTTCAATATGTTTTGAATGGTGATTGCGCCGCCATCTTTGTCATACACGGATAAAATTATAGGCTTGATTGATTATACTAGAGTTTGCATATCTAATAAAGGGAGGGGGTTGCGTAAATCTGTTTTATGTAATTTGGGTTGGTTATCAATTATCTTAAGCCTAGCGTTGTTAGCGACCTACCTGCCCGCCTAAGGCCTCGTAACCCATTAGTAGGTACAATGCTGAATGTGGGTTTGCTAAAACTACAATTAATTGTTTTGTGACGAGGAGTTATTTATTTATTTAGGATCTCCAACAAATGTACATGGCACATAAAATCAAGGGCAATATCAGAGGGGCAATTCTCGTAATTTTAAGAACGTTCACAGTCTGAGGGGCAATTCTCGTAATTTTAAGAACGTACACAGTCTGATATCAGTCTTAATCTGTCAAATATGCTTCTAATTTCCTTACATTTTTAACAAGTTTTGACATTGATTGTCGCTGAGATGAGTTTGCGACTAGATTTTGAACGTTTTTAATTACGGGAATTAGCCTTCAGGTATTAATTAGGTGCACTCCTTCACTTATAGGAGACCACAGCATGCACAATAAAGTTAGCAACTAAGCTGACAAAGTTAATATATTAATAGTAGGTTTCATTTGGAAAAGTTACTAAATTATTTAAGGACATAAAAAAAGAAAATATGATAGGTATGTAGAGATATTTTAATTAAATTAAATCTATTTTTTTTTATTAATATAAAAATAATAATTTTTAATTATTATGTAATATGTAATTATTATGTAATATGAATTGTTGTACCTTGCTTTACAAAATGTACTGGCACATAAAGTACCTACTATGTATGTTATAAAAGATGCTACCGCACATCTGCTTGCGCTTGCGCTAGCAGTTACCTATACCAAACTATTCTAGATATCCACAAAATTGGTATATTCTCTGGAGAACAAGAGCTCTGCCAAAATGATGAAGATATTAATACCACACAGGTGAAAGATGAAGAAGAATTACTGTACCCCGTAAAGGTGGCGGGACAAACTGGAGAAATCCAACCACCAGTGATCCACTTTAGCCCTGGATCGAAAGAGCTGGAAGTCATGGGTAGAGGCTTTTGCCCAGCAGTGGGATGATGCAGGCTAACAGTAACAGGTGAAAGATTCATAAAATAAATTGACAGAAAGATTTTGACAAAACTTGAGAGGTGTCAAGGGACACCCGGATGGAACGAAGTATAACTGGCTTGCTTTCTATAAGAGAGAGAGAGAGACAGAGGAACACGCGCACGCCGCACGGTTTACAACAGAACTATAGCAAAAAGTGTCGTTCCAACTTTTGGTCTTAATTTTTTCCGTCTAGCCTTCTTTCGTAACGCGCGAAAAGAAACTTCGTTCCGAAAATGGATGCAAAACAGAGAAGAATGACGTTAAATGGACAGTGGACAGTGGTTTTAAGTTCTTCAGAAAACTTCTCTGAGTGGAGGGCGTGTCAGAACTTTGCTGACTAAAACCCACCCATGGTCCTTCAGTTGCCTGGGCCAGGGGCAGTGCCTCTTTCGAACAACCCGCGACCGTGGCAGAAGATGTATGATCAAATAGGGATCTCACAAGTCTATTCAGTAATTCAACTTAAAATCAACGCACGCCAACGCAAAAATCAACACAATGTCTTTAAACTATTATTTCGCGGACATTGGTGTGGGTTCCATGTTTACATATTTTTTTCATTTATTTTGTCACATTAAGAAAAGAAAGAAAGCTCGTTAAGCCGTTGGTCCCGGCTGTCATTCGTGGATCTTTGACAGTCGTTACGGGTAGTCAGAAGCCCGAAATGCTGACAACCAGTCTTACCAAGGGGTATCGTGTTACCCAGTAACTGGGTTGTGGAGGTCAGATAGGCAGTCGCTCCATGTAAAATACTGGTATTCAGCTGCATCCGGTTAGACTGGAAGCCGACCCCAACATAGTTGGGAAAAGGCTAGGCTAGATGATGATGATGATTTTGTCACACTAAAATTGTAATGTGTAACTGTTTTATGTCCCAAAAAAGTAAAATAAAATAATTTACCAAACGATGTAATCAGCTATAAAGTTATCGTTGACTGTTGCGCTTATTTTCATAATAGTGGACGTTATAGCAGACTTATAAATGATGATTAAACCTAACTAACAACGCTATTAGACATAAAATGGTCGCTGAAACATGACACCGAAGCTTGTCTATATAAAGTCATATAAATTTATCATTAAGTTCACAAGTCAAAAGGTGCCACAAGATACATACATGCCATAAGATGTTGCATGTCAGTTAATACCTTAAACGTACGATCATGATACATTGACTGTAGGCTCATAATATTGAGATAGACGTGTGTAAACTGTCGCCTGCGCAGATTATGGAATCGTGCGTCTCAATTTACCTTAGCGAGTTAAACTTGAAGATGGATTGCTCTTTCATATGATATTTGATTTCAATATGTTATGATGGTGTCCGTGAGCTTTTACTGAGAAATAAGTAAATGCGTTGGATGTGGTTGTCACTATACACTATACAGCTCAAGTTAAATTAGCTAGCGAAACTCTACAGACATGATGGGTATATACAAAAAAAAATGTATATAAGTAGTTTATCAGCCATCTTGTTACCATAACACAAGCATTAGGTTGCTTAGCTTGGGACTAGATGGCGCTGTGTGAAATGTCCAGGGATATTATTATTATTATCTAAATACGATAAAAAAAATCCGTTGTTTTTTTGGGGTTAACGACTGTAGTAACTTGAAATATCACTTTCAAAATCTTTCATCAGGATTTTGTGTGACGTCAGCATGACGCGTAGTTCACATGTGGCATTGTAGATACCGCTACTGACAGTAGTTAGATGAGAAACAGAGCTGGTGTATGTAAAATCAGAGAGAGGGGCAGAGTTACCCATGTCCCTTCTAGGATTTTGGAGGAAGATTACGTTAAGCAATTGAAGTTTTGTGGGTTGATACATCTATCTATACTTATAATAAATCTGTAGAAGTGAAAATTCTGTACATTGAAAATATCAAAAAAATAAATGGCAGGGGGTGTTACTAGACCGACACCGAACCGAAAAAATTTTGTCTGTCTGTCTGTTTGTTCAGGCATCACGCAAAAACTACCAGTTCGATTACGATGAAACTTGGTATAATTATTCTTTAATATCCTAGGCACCGCACTGGGTACTTTTTATCCCGGAAAAGTATATACAATAAAAAACAAACTTAATTTTGCGGTTCGATCCCTAGACTCGATTACTGTACCAACCGCAAATAACGCCGGCACAGAAGTATTAATACCAGTATGCTCGATAGATAACGTTCTACACAAATAGCACTTTACACAAAAAACTCATTGATAAGTTTCGTCATCCACGCGAAGTCGCGGGCACAGCTAGTAGTTAATATGATCAGCATAGCTATTCACCAAACCATCTGACAGGTTATCGTAACGAAAACGACACATTTCGATAACCTAACGATACCGTACGGAAGTGTATCGAGCGGTTATGAATAGATTGAGTAATTAACTTGCACAGCAAAAACGGAAACTTTTAGATCTTAGTTAACTTTCGACATGACCTCATCCCGCCTTCACCTTTCTACCATCGAGAGTCCAGACGCACTGCGGGATGCCACCCCTATTTGGTTAATATACCATATATACGCACTAAGCGCTTCTCGTCATCTTTTCTGATGCGCACAGCTAAGGAGTGGAACCGTCTGCCTGCGTCTGCATTCTCGAGTTCATACAACCCGAATCTCTTCAAGGCGAGAGTGAATAGGCTTCTTCTGGACAAGCTCGTTCCACCGTAGATCTCATCCCTGGCTGGATTGAGGTCAAGAGTGAGCCCATTGTCAATAAAAAAAAATAAAAAAAAAACTTCTAAAGAAACTTTCAAATATCCGTCTTTAAAGTTCAGACTGATCAATGAATGCACTAAACGGATGCCATTACTTCACAAATCCATCTTGTTTGTAAGTTATATCCTATTAACTCTTAATCCGGTCACAACAACAATGGTGAAGCGAAAGGCATAACGCAACCATTTGTCAAATGTCATATTGCTGTAAAAACAACCAGTTTTAGTTGACCTGTTAACCTTCGTACATTTACCCTTTTTTCTTCGTAAGTTGGAAGTGTAAGGGGAGGCAAGGAAGGTCTTGGTATGGTGGTGGTAGGGATTACAAGTCATCGATAGGGTGTCAATAGGATCAATAGGATGTCATCATATTGTAAGCGAGTATTTGAGTTGCTTAATGCGAATATCAGTAGTATTCAATCAGTGTACCTACTTAAACAGCTATTTTAGGTTAACAAAGTGATTGGTCTTTTTATAAAGATACTAACTAAACTATATGTGTGCCTTTCATCTAAATCGGTCCATTAATTTTTTCGTGAAAGAGTAGCAAACATCCATATATCCATCCATCCATACTAACTTTCACGTTTATAATATTAGTAGTACGAAGTAGGATTTAAAGACTCCTTTGGTTATAGAAATTCAGTCATTTTCAGCATCATTCAGAATTTACTGCGTGCGTTTACTGCGTGATATTGACCCATAACTCGATATTTTAATGTAATACCAGCTGGTAGTTTGCCAATCCAATCACTTAGTTGAACTGGAAACCATTAGGTCACGATGGAAACTTCATAGCATAAATACTAATCAATGCCAGTAATGTTTGGGATACGGTCGCCTCTCAAGGACGGTTGAGCCAGTCAAGAAATTACAAAAAGACCAGTAGGTACATTACACTAACTTTTTCCTCATCTAGTTTTAGAATATAATTATTTCTTTTTTATGCGAAAAAGTTTTTTTAAAATCCAATTTACAGAAATAAAATATCATTCAGGTAGGTATCACATTCACCGCGAAAGAGTATATATGATTTACTTATTATTATGGAATGGTTACTACTCGTATTTCTAAATAATAATAAATAATAATAATATCCCTGGACATTTCACACAGCGCCATCTAGTCCCAAGCTAAGCAACCTAATGTTTGTGTTATGGTAACAAGATGGCTGATAAACTACTTATATACATTTTTTTTTTGTAAATACATGCATATTATGTTAAACGGGCTACACAATCAGGCAACAATGGCTGCTAAAGTCACTCTTGTCGCAGTGGCGTATTTATTGTTTTAAAAGAAATATATTATAGATAGAAAAACACCCAGACTCAGAACAAATACATGTAGGACTTACAAATATTTGTTCTGTGCGGGAATCGAACCCGCGACACGCAGCGAAATTGGAGAAGTCCTGACAAAAAGGCGGATATTTTCAAAAGACTCCGGACTAATTTTATTTTTAAGCTTTCTTTTTTAGTACTCATTCAACTTCTTATACATATTTCCATAAGAATTCCCCTCAAATAGAAAAGTCTGGAAAATTACAAGACCGGATATAATCCGGATGGGGAGCCGGACATGTCCGTACAAATCCGGACGGATGGTAATAATTAGGTACCTACTACTAATGAAGACCGCGTGGTTTCTTTCCAGTATAGAACAGGCCGATGCAGGCAGGAGGTATCCCTTAAAAGTACACTGTCCTTCAAGATACAGGATTTTCTTAGTTAGAAGGGCAGGGGTCTTCTCAAATGTAATAGCCATAACCATCCCATTTTGAATTAACACTCATGTTACCTAGGCTAAGTCTTTTAATAAAATAAATAATTACTTACTTACCTACTACTAATGAAGACCGTGTGGTTTCTTTCCAGTATAGAACAGGCGGATGCAGGCAGGAGGACAGGGTGTGGTAGCGTAGTCTGAGAGAGGCCTCTGTCCAGCAGTAGACTGCGGTAGTCTGAGTTGAGAGAATCGCTAAGAAACTTTACTCGGGTATCTTTAGCCGGATGAGAGACGAAGTCAAGAGTACCTATGGTCAACAGCATCCTGCACTGACATAATAACAAACTAACCATCCGTTTCTATTAAACTGTCACATAAGAGCAACGTCTTATACATACATCGGTAATATAGTATCTCTTACTTCACATTATCTAACAGGAAGTGACTTATTAGCCCGTCTTAACAGTCTGCATACATGATGTTAAAAGTATCAATTACATTGTAGTGAGTAAATCTTACGAATTGATTGATGAGCGCCCCTCGAAGGAAAGGTAACGATTAATTGTATTTATTTATATGTGCTAGGTTCTTTGTTTGTCTGTGGATCTGTCTGTGTATTTGCTTGTTCGTTTGTCGTTTGCAGCAAGGTTAATTTTCGATGATAATAAATCTTAAAAGTTTATCGCACTTCTTTTTAATACGGAAGCGACTAGAGTGAACTGCACCTTAATTGCGTAACACACTATTAAACACAATCTGAATCATTTTGAAGGATATTGCTAATCCATTGCATCATATGTAACGCAATGAATGTTGTTGAACTGTCAAAATGAAAGCTTTTGCTACTATTAGTGTGTTACGTAATAAACCCGCTGTTCTGTAAGTCGCATGCCTACCTATTATATCAGGATGTCTGAAGTGTATGGCTCTCCTTTACACTATTGTGTATGTATGCTCCGTTATAATAATGTATCAAGTTAATGCTTGATTAGTGTTCTAGTATACTTACGTACCTAAGTGTCTTTTTAAGTAAATAAACACTGGGCAGCTTGAGTACTCGTATGTGTGCAGTTAGGCGTGATGTGATGCGTATGTCTGTGTTATAGTGTTAAAAAAAAGAGCTGTGTCCACGAGAACACTGCCGACAAACTGTCCTGCAGTTTGGCAGAAGAACTGTGTATTCCCATCTGTGTACTCTTTTGTTGAAATAAATAAATAAAAAAAAATGTTATTTTACTTGTTTCGTATTAAATATAAACATTATACTTTTGGCAGCCGATCTGAGTTGTTCTTTCTAAATATCCTTACGACCCTAAACATCTCATGGCGACCCTGCCTAGGGACAAACCCTAGTAGACGTGAGAAGAGCACAGCAGCAGCATGAGGACAGCCTCATGCTGCTGCTGTGCTCTTTTCACGTCTACGTCATACATTTTTCATAGTACCTTTCATTCTTCAATTATATTTTTCACCAGTATTGATAAATAACAAGTCTTGGGACAAGGCTTCTAATATCTTATGTGATAACTATGTATGTTACGACTGACTAATGACTTTAGGCAATTAAGGTAAGCAAACAGACTAATTAGAAATTAATAGTTAGTTACCGAAGCTAATTGGCAGGCATGACCCACACTAAACTAAATACATTGTACCTATAGTTATAACATTGGTTGACTTTTATTTAACAAGTGATGATGAGTTTTAGATTGGCAACACTATTCATTGGATGGGTCAAACGTAAATGTTAATCGGTCGGGATTATTTATTATATAATATGAAGAAGCAATGGCCCAGTGGTTAAGTCGCTGTCGGCCTACTAGCGCCATTTAATTTAGGAGATTTATTTATTATTGGTTCACCAATAAAAAATAAATAGGTAAACAACATACAACAATGGTTTACACTGATTCTATGCTAAATGTAAAATGCGAAAGTGTGTGTGCAACCATCACTTACAGGCAAACTCCGCATGCATAAAGAAGTTATACAAAAAATAATATTATCAATCTAATTTAATATTAACTAACATAAGTATCTAAAGGTGCAAATGATGACAATAATTATATAATTTAAAAATGCTAGAAAAAAAGTAAAAAAGGTAGGTACTATTTTATCTAAAGATAAAAATTAGAAATACACATAAAAATTAGAAACACACAGATAATGTCAGAAATCTGTAAAAGAACGATTACCTACCTATCCTAAATATAGGAATACCACGCTTTTCTACAACTTCATGAGTTAGTTACCCTCCTGTTAGAGATCGCCGTAGGGTAAAAATAAGTTGAAGTTGGTTTTTAAAATATGAAAGTTATGAAACTAACAGTGGTAACCGCGCACAGTGGTAACGGCAAGGGTAGTGTGGGACGCCCCCCAGTTAGATGGACGGACGTCCTTAAGAAGGTGGCTGGGACAGACTGGATGCGGAAGGCGGAAGACAGGGTGTTGTGGCGTAATCTGGGAGAGGTCTAGGTATGTCCAGCAGTGGACTATGACTGATTGAGTGGTAACCGCTACAGTTCTGCTAATTATGGGTCACTTTGGATACTTTGAAATAATAAGTAGTTTGTATGACTTGAGCCTAAAGGTTCAGAGCAGTGCAGATGTAGGTAAGTTCCTAAAGCATCCAAACACGAAAAAAGAGGAAGCTTAGTTTAAGAAAATGAGTACCTGTACCTGTAGTAGTTACCTACTTTGCACACAACGGTGCAAAGTAGGTAAATATTTACAGGTGTATGTAGGTATACGAAATTACGATATTAATTTGTTTACATAAGTATTGGGACATGTCGTTAATCTTTCCACAAACACCTTAAGTACATATAAAAATAAATATTTACGATACTTAAGTACGACGAGTACATGTGCTTACATACATTTTGTAAGATTTTTGTAGTAATATTAATAATATTATGATGAAATGCACGCTCACGTTCGGAAATATGACGTTTTACTTAATTTATGTTTTTACGAAATCGTTTATGAATCGATATTTTGTGCTTCGTGTTGGGAAAGTGCAATAAAATTGCATGTTTACATTTTAATGCACATGACCACCATTAAATGTATGGTCATATCTGTACAAGAGAATTCGGTCAGTCTGTCTGCTATCTCATGATAAAGAATCAGCAGTGATTTTAAAAGACCACTTAGCGATTAAATCTTTTTTTTTTGTGGATGGGAAATCATCAAATGACCTGTGGGTCGCTCTGGGTGCAGCGGAAGTCAGACTCTTGTCAGACTCTTACTGACTAAAACCCACCCGTGTTCCTTCCTTAGCCCTTTATGTTACAGGGCAGCGGTAACCCTTTCGGACGATCCCGCTACCCAGCGATTACATCTGAGGGGCAATTCTCGTAATTTTAAGAACGTTCACAGTCTGATCTTAGTCTCGATCTGTCAAAAATACTGATCTAATTTCCCTACATTTTGACAAATTTTTGATATTTGTTTGTCGCCGAGATGAGACTGCGACTAGATTTTAAACGTTTTACATTACGAGAATTGGTCTTCTGGGAGGGCCCAGATGTAATCCTTAAGCAGTTTTATTTACTTTAATTGTCAATGCGACATATTTGTCAAAAACTGCAACAACAAACTTCTGTCATTTTCAAGACAAGTGCTGTTAATAAAGAAGAAAATGTAGGTATGAAAGAAACTTGTAAAATGGTCGGATTGTCAACTGCCATTTTATTAAATAGACCCTTGATGTTCCTAGACCAAAATAATCAATTCCTATGAAATACCCATTTAATATCACACACCCGTAGTCGCGTTCGCGTCGCGTTCAATTTAAATCTGAGAAGATTTAAAGTTCTAAATTCATATCCGCATCCATAGAAAAGGGAAAACACCGTAAATGAATAACGAGGAACTGTTAAGAAATAGTAAGAAATAATTAATTACAGCTATTCATGGCAACTAATTAGCAGCTAATGGGATTTCCTGTGAGGTAATATATTACCCTGCCTTGTGTATTCGTTGTATGGTGATATTTTTCTTGACTAGTGGACCATCTCAACTCTAGAGTTGTTCCCAGGACAGTTTATGGGAAACTCGTACTCTCCATGTTAGAACGTATCTCTAAAATGTCATACTTATTAAGAAGGCTTGCTGGTTGGGCAGAAGAATCTTCCAATTTGCTTCTAACAAAATATGTGAAAATTAGATTGCGAAATTGTGAAAACTCATCGACATGAGCATCCTGCCGGTCCTAACCTACGGCTACACAAGTTGGTCACTTACTGAACAATAGAAATGGCCGGACACTTTTCACAAATGCATCCGGAGCGATGGGCAAAAATAGTCACTCATTGGACGCCTGAGGTGTCCAACCTCCCCCTCAGGTTGGACACCTGAGGGGGGCCCTCAGGCGTGATCTACCTTGACGGCGATGGGGCACTCATTGGACATGAGTGCCCCATCGCCGTCGAGGTAGACCACGACGAAGGTGATGCGACGATGTGGTAATAATTGCAGGCCAACATGGCCAGATCTCGCACGAGACAGGGAGGTTTGGAAGAAACAAGGGGAGGCACAGGCCTAGCAGGCCCAGGCCCAGGCCCAGACCCAGGCCCAGAAGTAGGACACAATGTAGGCTAAAAAAAAAGTTTGGTTATACGTGTCTTGTTGCATTCGTTTTTGATTGACACCTATGAAAAGGCACAGTGTGGATGTTTTCAAGTTAATGACATTAAGCAATTGTAATTTACTTAAGGAATAGTAGTAGGACGATGCTATATAAAAAACCAGTCGTCTCCAGGAAATAAAGCGTTTCGATTCTACTATTCGCCGCTAGATGGCGCTATTCTCAACTTTCAACACCTCATTTGTAATTGCCGCTCCTTTTACAGCATTGTCCAACGGATTCGCCGTAAAGAGTTACAAACATGATAACTCGTGTTAACCCATCAATTACCCCCATGTTATGTGGTATAATGACATGCTGGTGTACGTCCGTCTGATGAAAAATGTCCCGCGATAAAACTCTTAATTCCCTACCGCTGCCGGCGATTTAGTATAGCAATTTAACTTTCTGATGATTGTATGTAATTTCTTTGAATTTATCGGTTTCATTTTTGCTGGGGAGGGAAAAGTTTTGATATGGAGACGTTTGGATAATCACGATTATGAGGCCCGAGCTACTTTGCCCCATGCTGCAAAGGTCAAAGATGCAACATACTTAACACTATAATTAGATCTATATTGTAAGTACTTGTTGTACTTATTTTGCCTAACCTTAAAGTAATTATGATTTCTGCCTTTTCTAATAGAACTTTCAACATAGCATGATTAAATTTTAACAATCGTGACTAATTTGAAGATAAATCTGGTGTTGCCAAACACATACCTACATGTTTTTCATATAGAAAAATGATATTCTTATTTTTATACAGTACTGCAGATATCTTCAACTGCTGTGGCAGCCTTGGTAATATCTACTTATTTAATTTCTGTCCAATACGCACTTGTTTAACTAGTACATAAATTCTCTATAGTTACTCTAGCCAGTTATAAATTTAAAAAGTCAATTACCCAATAAATTACTATCGTTAGATATAATTCCATTGCTCTATTACTGTCTTCCTTAACTTAATAGTGACTAATGACACTGTCTCCTTTACCAAGTTATCCAATAACATAAATTAATACTACCCACTCAACATCACACTATCTTCGAACACATTTCATCTAACCGATACTGAAGTCTTTAATATTGTGATTAAAGACTTCATTCACAATCCCGCGGCTTTCTTATACAACTCTTAAATCAATCACAAAGTTACATTTAACATCGAAAAAACACCCTTTAACCTTAAAATAAGACTTTGCACTTCACAATACGATGGGATTCAAATTGAAATCGTCTTCTTGGACGGTAAAGTTAACTTTGTCATTGATAGATATAATAAAACATATTAGTTTTGCGCGTGCTCAAGCATTCGGCGTCATTCATCATCATAATGGTAGTCATTTGGCGTTATGTCATTGGCTAAGGCGTTTTGGCAAATATTTTTAAGTACAAGACAAATCGTTTTCAACGTTAATGTCCATAACGTGGACTGTTATGTGGTACATAGTACGTTAAGTCGTTTTGTCGTGTGAAGTTCGTTTATTTTTGGTGTTTGAGAGAAAGGCTTATGGGGCCTACATTGACTAATAATGCCTAATGGCTTACTATTTGTTTGAATAATTACTAGAATTCGTCAAAGGAGGTTCATCAGTGGGAGCTCTGTTTTAATTATATAGTTGTATGTCCTAAAAATATGTAAAATCGTATTCAGCTGCATCCGGTTAGACTGGAAGCCGACCCCAACATAGTCATAGTTGGGAAAAAGCTAAGTAGATGATGATGATGATGAATAAGGATAATTTGTGAAGAGTCCAGATCAGCATCCCAAGTTGTATAACAGCGTCTTGTTTTTTACCAGTTGAAAGCAGTTCAAGGGCTGATCCTGGCGATTATTAACCTCTAGTAGAGATTCAATTACTGTACAGGAGGATTTACCCTGAAAAGCGTCGTACTGCATCTTATACCTACCTACATCCCCTTTTTTTTTTTTGAGGATGGGAAGTCATCAAATGACATGACTCCTCCCGCTCTGGGTGGAGCAGGAGGGACATACACCCCCTACACACACACTACACTACACACACACTACATCCCCTTACCCTGCGCTGTACTGCCTCTTATACCTACTAAAGCAAGAGTGAACAGGCGTCTTCTGGGCACGCTCGTTCTATCATAGACCTCATCCATCGCTTATCATCAGGCGTGATCGAGGTCAAGAGCGGGTCCATTAAAAAAAAAAAGACATCACTTAACTAACTAGTATACTTACCTGTTTCGTAGTAGAACATAAAAATTCGTGGAAGGCTTTAAACCGGTCGGTATTGTTTGCTATGTTTTAACCTTAACGGTCATTGAGGAATGGGGATCCATGAATGGGACAGTTGTCAACATGTCTGACAAGACTTGAGGCATTTCTGGGACGTTGGAGATTTCATTTGTTTTCTTAACTTGGTTTCGTGTGGAGACGGGAATTCTGGTGTATTACCTATGCTTCGTATTTTAGGTACTTACAGAGGTAACGACTTACCTCTTTGCTGTTCCTTCCTTAAACTCGCCTTAACAAGTTTGTCTGACCAAAATAATGATCGAACTAAGATTCTTGATTTTATTCCTCATTGATTGATTTTCTTATAAAGCTTAGTAGGTTCCATTGAGTAATTTACCTATCCATTTTTTGAAGCATCTATCCCAGTCTAAAATTATCATATATAGTTAAATAATAATAGCAATAACAATGCTGGAAAGGTCCAGCTTAAAAATCAGAAGAAAATCAGAATCATCCATTGACATTTTATGATGCAGCATATAGTTCCGTGAAATCACTTTCGCATCTTTAGGTATATGCAAGCATCATCAATATTGGTGTATGGCTCAAGAAAGTACGTAAGTGCCATTGAGCACATGTCGGCGCGGTCTCACATTACCCCATTTCCCATAATCAACTTCCACTTTCACGGGAACACAAACATTGACCCACTCACCCATCTCACCTAGAGCACCTTAGAAACCTACTACCTTGAAGTTGTCGCAAAAAAAGCTTGAAGCAACGCGAAGACTGATTGACTGGTCCCTCAAGTTCAACTAAACTAGTACCTGGACGAGGCAATAAATCTCACATTCAAAGAAAGCCCTATAATCAATACTTTATCTTCACCTTATCGAGGACCAGTTGCATGGTTTATTTTTAAATGGTTTTCTAAATGAGGCATCGAAAGTATTGGTTTAATAAGCGGTGGCTTTGGTGACGACATGAGAGGTGGACAGATACATAAGGGCAGTGTGTTTGCGAACGGCCCGACCCACTAAACCTGTTGAACTGCATGTGACGTGTGGTGACTATGACTTTGTTGACGATTTTGTTTATGAAGAAACCGTTGGAAATTACTAGCATTGTATAACGGTAGTGTAATATTCAGCTGTACCGTTTCTCGAACATAACTTTTCATGGGTGAGATGGGCAGGATAATAGGGATTTTGGATGAAACTGATGTAATAAATGAACCTGGCTCAGGAGTGTTAATTGATTTAATAGAAATCTTTGCAAAAAGTGTACATTTTGCCAACAGTAGTACATACAATCATAATGGCAAAACAATAAACTAAAACATTTTTATAGCAGGTGCAAGTAAAGATGGTTCGGAACAAGAATGTTAGGTGGTGACCCGCCCGAACTAGGTTTATTTTAACCTGTGTTTCAGGCCATCAATGAAGATTGACCCAGCAGTCATGTGATGATGATGGTGATGATATTTATCTTTCTCGTTTAAAATCAAATGTGAGCTCCATGGCAATTGATATCCAATCAGTCCTTCGAGTTCTTTTGTCATCAATCCAAACTAATATTATAAATGCGAAAGTAACTCTGTCTGTCTGTCTGTCTGTCTGTCTGTCTTTGCTTCACGCCTAAACTACTGAACCGATTTGTGTGAAATTTGGTACAGACATAGTTTGGAACTTGAGAATGGACATAGGATAGTTTTTATTACAAAAAATAAAAAATAAAATAAAATTTATTCCGGACATACAGCGCCATCTATTGGTCAAGAGTCGGTGTCATCTATTGGTGAAGTCACTATTCCACGCGAACGAAGTCGCGGGCAAAAGCTAGTTGGTCATAAATCTCTAGATCTATATTTACGAGAGAGTCCGAATATAAACCTGTTAAATACAGAAAAACACAGTGCATAATATATCTGAATGTACAAATACCCAGGGCAAGAATACCTCATACATTTTGAAAGTTAAAAAAAGCTCTATTGAATTTCCCACTGTAACGTCTTTACGAACTCGGGATGATAATAACATAATTGCTACGCCTGTCAGGTAGGTCGGTGATCTCACCATGATATCATTGGGTCCTGCTGGTCATCAATCCTGTTTGCTGAGTGATTTAACCGCCTCCTTGGACCTCCTCATAGACAATGAACTATTTGAAGTGTTTTAGCGATGACTCAATAAAACCGCACCTTGTTTTTTTTATCCTGAATTTGATCATCACTTTTGACGACAGAATTATTGTTAATTCTTTTCTTATCCGCTACAAACTTCTTGTCTAGATTTTTCGAGTTGCTTACGGATTCGAACGAAGCGTTTGGATTTTATCCTTTTAGCTGATCACACGACCAGTTTCATTCATTGCAGCCAAGAGTCAATCCCAAAACCTTAACGTTCAGTATAACCATAAACAACAATAATAATATTGACCGAAGGTATTTTCTCATCAGCCGCAATCCATATCCACCCTACAATGGAACAAGTGCAGGCGGTTCGCCTTGCACGGACGTTTCACTGCGCAGACGCACACATGTGTAAATTCACGCACACAAACACAGCTAGGCCTGTACGCATACGCCGCTACATTTGCAACTTATATCCGATTGATATTGATTTCTCTCCATAATCAATATTGGATATTTCTATATTTATGATAACTGTTGTTAATTTGCATAAACTGCTACTTATGGTTTCTCTGACGAGCTTTTATCTAAATAATGAAAACGAAGAAGTGCAATAGATTAATATAATAATAATAATAATATCCCTGGACATTTCACACAGCGCCATCTAGTTCCAAGCTAAGCAACCTAATGCTTGTGTTATGGTAACAAGATGGCTGATAAACTACTTATATACATTTTTTTTTGTAAATACATACATATTATAGATAGAAAAACACCCAAACTCGGAACAAATACATGTAGGTCATACAAATATTTGTTCCGTGCGGGAATCGAACCCGCGACACGCAGCGCAGCAGTCAATCGCTTAACCACTGCGCCAACCGTGCCGTCAAAATATAAAATATAATGATTCATAAATCAGTGTGATTTGTATTCTAGATTTAAGAAAACTTTTCTAATCTGAAGCTGTGATTTTTTTCGTTGTTTTTAAGAAAAAAATATTCTTAGATGTGTCGTTGTGATTATGACTGAATAAATATATTTGATATGCATTTTTTATTTTTTTATGATATTTAATACCTATGTAATATGTTTCATGCTAAATTATTTTTTTTGCTAACTCTACTCAATATTTCTCGGAGCGCGGTGGAACTAAAATATTTAAATATTTTATTGCTAAAAATTCTTGGAGCGCAGTGGAATCAATAATAATAATAATATCCCTGGACATTTCACACAGCGCCATCTAGTCCCAAGCTAAGCAACCTAATGCTTGTGTTATGGTAACAAGATGGCTGATAAGTTTATCAGCCATCTTGTTACCATAACACAAGCATTAGGTTGCTCTGAATATAATATCTGGTCTATAATATGTATGTATTTACAAACAATTAAATGTGTATAAGTAGTTACTTATATACATTTTTTTTTTGTAAATACATACATATTATAGATAGAAAAACTCCCAGACTCGGAACAAATACATGTAGGTCATACAAATATTTGTTCCGTGCGGGAATCGAACCCGCGACACGCAGCGCAGCAGTCAATCGCTTAACCACTGCGCCAACCGTGCCGTCGTATGTATGAACATTAAAATTTTGAGAACAATGAGTTTTGGAGCGCGGAGGAACAACCCATGCAAGGATTAATTATGTAAGTAATATTAACTATTCAAACAAATTGTACCTATATAATATTTTCAAATAGAAAACGAGCTTAAAGAAAATATTTTGTGTCACCCTAAGCACGAAGCTTTGAAATTCTTGCATATCGATCGCGATGCAAAAGTTGCTGGTAAACAAATAAATAAAATATGAGCTCCTTAGCCTTGAAAGTAAGTAAGAGTCAGAGGTTCCAATGCATCACGATTTATATCTTAAACGATGGACACTTGGCTATCTATATAAATCGTTCGTGATTGCTGTAATTTTGTATTACGTTTTATTTAGAATAATAAATTGTACTGGCTACTTGTCACTCCAAAATAAGTGTGAAATAATCGGGAGTATGCGGTGTGTAAGGTTAGGTTAAATGGAGAATGAATTGATGTGGACATATTGAGAGTAATTTAATTTTATAGGAAGACAAGTCAGTGGGTAGGTCATCTCTAGAAGAGTGGAGTAAGTATTGAAAACTACTAGATTCTGAGTTTTTGTATAATTTAGAAGCATTTTTTTATTTTGTAAATGTAAGAACCATGGATCCGTTTTTTATGATATTTTGATGTTGACTTGAAAGAGCATGGCAGTTGAGAATATGTCATGCTCACTTAAATGTCTCACTGGTGGTGGCGCGTGTGTTGGATCATTCGGTTCCCTACGAAATGGTTGAGCTGGGTGGTGCTGATCCACGCGTCATGTTCGTGAACGGGCGCCGTCGGTTGAGACTGCTTTAATTTTATATTTTAAATTGTTTATTTTTTACATTGTTCTCACATATAGAAGCAATAAGAATAATGTACCCAGGCTTTTGTAATAATATCTTGATTTAAATGAGTGTCCGTTTCTTGCCCGTTCTTATCCATAGAGATCTACGTTTTGGAATGGGCAACTACCTTAAACTTTATGACTAACTGACCGACTATTTAATTTTGACAATTCAAAAGTGCCTGTAAATGGTTTAATTGAAATAAATGATTTGAGTTTAAGTTGAGTTTTAAGAGCTGTTAATAAAGCTCCAGATTTCGATAAAACAAATACTGACATTGAAGATTACATTTCTGAGGAGAACACATGTATTTATGCTAAAATCATAATCAAACAAATCAACGTAAACGATGATAATGGTTCTACTCAGCATCTGCCTAACCCTTTCCCAACTATGTTGGGTTCGGCTTCCAGTCTAACCGGATGCAGCTGAGTATCAGTATTTTACATGGAGTGACTACCTATCTGACCTCCACAACCCAGTTATTGGGTAATACGAAACCCCTTGGTAAAACTGATTCATAGACTTTCGGCCTTCTGACGACCCGTAACGACTGTCAAAGATCCACCAATGACAGCCGGGACCAATGGCTTAACGTGCTTTCCGAGACACGGAGGGGTCTTGGTGTGTAAAGATGGTCACCCATCCACGGACCAACCACGGCAAGCGTAGCTTAATCAGATCGATCGACCCACAAGCCCCAATGGTACTACTATCATCCCAAATAAAGCTACTTAATTCAATAAAACCCCAGGATTTACTAATAAAGCCTTTACATCTCCTAACTTTATTAATAGAATACCCTTAGAAGGCCCAAATATGGCTAAAAACAATAACAATGAATTTGCCACCCACTCCCGGGCGGTAAACATTACAGAAACAACACGGTGTTACAAGTATTTCGCAATAGGCCACGGACTGAGGATTTATATCGAAATGTAAGGCATGGCCGCGCGATATCGCTTGTTATAATTTGAACAAAGATTATGAATATTTATGAGAAATTCTGAAAGAATTTGTGTATAGAAGAGTTTTATGAGACTTTCATTCATATAAGTTTGACAAAGAAAAGAAAGAAAGAAAGAAAATGTATTTATTTGCGGCAAACATGACGCATTAAAAAGAACATAAACGCACAAAAAACAAGTTGGGGTTAAACTTGCGTCACATTCACGCAAAACGGCCGTCGCTCAGCATAATGCTAAGACCCTATACGAGACAGAGCCCCAGCGCTGGTTTTCAACGGCAGCCGGGGATTAAACTGATGGACGGTCCAGAATGCTCCGTACATTATGATAAAAGTGCAATACGTGCCATCGACATCGACATGTTAGAAGTATTTCATTGACTAAAAAACTTTTTTGCAAAAAAAAAAAAAAAAAATTTTCACTTTGTAGTGTCGTTTTTGGTCGGTTGTTATTTTTTTGCAAAAAAGTTTTTATTTTTTTACTTTTATGTTTTAATTTTTACCAGTAATTTTGGTTTAAAAACCAAACTACTGAACCGTTTTTGATGAAATTTCTATGGGACGATTTCGGAAGTATACCCTTTCCAACAAAAAGATTTTTTCAAATCGGTTAGCAAGCGACGGAGTTAAGCGCGAACAAACATAAAAAAAAAAATACAAACATCCGAATTGAGAACCTCCTCCTTTTTTAGAAGTCGGTTAAAAATGAAAACCTCGAAATTGAAACCAAACCATTAACATTAGAAAGGTTCATCCCTTCTAAAAAAAAAAAAAACAACTACATAGATACCTGATTAATATACCCAAGCTTAAATAGTTCTACATAAAGCTTTATGATTAGCTATTAGATTACATTTGAGAGTATCATTAACATGGGTAAAGAAAGCAAAGTAGATATTATTTTCATCAAGAAAATCTGTCGCCTAAAACAAGAACGAAAGTGTGGAAAACCGGAGAAATCACGTCATCCCGCGTTGTGCGCCCTAGAAGGTATTAAGTTGGGCGTTGAGTCACCCGTCACAAAACTCACGAATGAATCACAAAAACTTTACTCTTCATGGAGAGCTGACTCAGAACCAGACAGTCTCGGAATACTGATACGTTTTGAATTTAGACGTCTTACTAATAAAATAAATGAATTTGTGGAACTGAACGTGCTTTAAGTTAAATCTTAATTAGAAATGGATGACTGGAAAAAAGGGTATCGGATTTCTTTCTTAGTTTAGAATTGGATCATTGGATTTGGTGATATTAATAATTCTATTGCTTGATGTAGTTATTTGCCGAAAATAATACAGCGCCAACCAAAGGATTCTATTTCATCATCCAAGTAGTTTTAGGTGCTTTTAGTGAGTTTTAGGTGCCTTAGATTTTTAAAATAAAATCTTACAAACATGAGTTCAATACATCATGATTGCAATCTTAGTGATGCTTCATTAACTTTAGTTTTTTTTACATTAAAGTATTGATTGATACACATCATCATGATTCACCTTCCAATTCAGTACCATTTCTATTTTCACTCAAATTATGCTCAAACACCAACTCAAACATCCAATCTTATCCAGCTATACGTTTGTCATAATCCGTCCGACATATCCCTTGTTTTACAAGCAGTCGGCTATCTGCATGCTGCTCTGTGGCGGTTGACAAAGGTCAGCACAGCACCGGCACGACTTGAACCCCAGTCGACAGAGTATGGGAACAGGACCTCGGCGACCATACCATTTGTCTGGATATTATTAGCTTTTATAGGTGAGACGTTAATGTAACTGAGTTTCGTAATCGCTGGACGAAGGAAACTGGAATTTGATAATGGAAATATGTGATAACCGGACAATTGTGACTCCCCAATATCTGATGATGCCCAAATTTCCAAAGCTTGACGATAATTGGGAACTACCCATTTGCATAGACTCCTAGGTTTCTATGCCAGTACCGTCACGACTTGAACCCCAGTCGATAGAGTATGGAAACAGGACCTCGGCGACCATACCATTTGTCTGGATATTATTAGCTTTTATGGGGAGATCTGAGATGTTAATGCAACTGTGTCTCGTAAACGCTGGACGAAGAAAACTGGATTTTGATAATAGAAAATACTTGACTAAAGGACAATTGTGTCTCCCAAATAACTGATGATGCCCAAATTTCCAAAGCTTGACGATAATTGGGAACTACCCATTTGCATAGACTCCTAGGTTTCTATGCCAGTACCGACTCACGACTTGAACCCCAGTCGATAGAGTATGGAAACAGGACCTCGGCGACCATACCATTTGTCTGGATATTATTAGCTTTTATAGGTGAGATGTTAATGTAACTGAGTTTCGTAATCACTGGACGAAGGAAACTGGATTTTGATCAAGAGGATAGTTGACTACAGCACGATGAAACTGATTGTTTACGAATTCCCAATGCCTACTGGGAACTAGCTATTGGAGGGACAAGAGGTTTCTTGGTTTCTAAGCCAGTACCAACACGACTTGAACCAGTCGACAGGCTATGGGAACAGGACCTCTAGGACCATAGCATTTGTCTGGTCAGCTTTTATAGGTGATTTTAAAGAATTTGTGGTATGCATTGCTGTTTAAAAGATGGTTGAGGAAAAACTTTGTTCGATACGGAACAATTGCAGTCTGCTGCTGACGTAGACCTACAGAAGGAGATCTCTCAAATAAATAGTAATTCTGGATGCTGGAAGAATAATGAGGGAGCTCGTTTGTATGCTAGCTTCGTCAAGACTTGATATCAAGCATTCAGATAAATGATGAATAAATGATTTATTTCTGCAAGTAGGTTTGTTCAAACACTTTTAGAAAGCCCATGTAGATTGGTGTTTGAAATGGTCTTTTGAAGAAAGAACTACACAGATTGTGTGGACCTATCCAGTCGGAACAGGACCATTTGTTTTGTCATTATTTAATAGATGAGGCGTTAATATGGGTTTAAGTTATTGTTTACTGTATACCTAATATTTGATCTAACGTCATGATAACTATACGCATTAATGACCGTACCATTGGTCTGTCATTATAAACGCATGTTCACTTGGTCAGGTTAGAACCTGTAAGAACCCCACCTATTGTATTTGGAGTTTGGCGATAAATATGGTCTTTTGGATTCTGTTAAAATCGGATCATCTTTCTGCATTAAAAAAATTGTAGGATGAAACTTAAAGACTGACAGCCGATCCTGATCGAAATTAATTAAAGATATCAATAATGTGATGCTTGTTAGTCCACTTTATACGACAGCACAGCTAATTTCAAAACAAACGCAACACAATTGGAGCAAAATAAATCACAATTACGCCAGATATATCAGCACAACTGACTGATTCAAGCTACAACCCAGTTGTCCTTGTTACCCATTCCTTACACATTAATATAATATTATCTTATCGAGTGTTTTCAGTGAAAATGCACCGATGGTAAGGCGTGAGGGAGCAGGGCGCGGCGCCTGCGCCGGCCGGCCACTCAAGATAACTGCCTTACTAATGTACCAGATAGTATTGAATTATGACGTCTACCAACGATATTGTTCTACGTGAAATTTAGCGAAAGTTTGTGTATCGCGGTCTGTTTGTTTGATGTGTTTATTTGTGCCTGATATCCTGGTGTTGCGGCTATGGTGGTCTGGAGTGAGACATTCTTTATGAGATGTATGGGTGCGAGGCATGAGGCAGTGAGACGGCGAAGTTATCTAAACTAAAGTGCCTTTCGTAATAATATGTAGAGCATAACTGCAGGATGATTTGGATTGAATTGTATTTGTTATTGATGGTTTCTAAGTTACTGGTCAGATACCAGCCAGGTGGTTAAGTAAGTTATAAAGTTGGGTAAATTAGGTACAGTCACGAGCAAAAGTATGTATACACTCGGCTTTATTCAAAAGCGATTTACTCCGTTATTTTTTAATGAAACTTTATGTTGTTACGAACATAGCATTTTCGAACCCATAGGTTTATGTTATGTGTCGTATTTCAACGTTGCATTCGTTACTTCACGATAAAATCGAAATTGAAAGTTGCCACGTGTTGACATATTGGTGCTCGTGACTGTACAGGAGGGATGATGGATAGTTCTGACTTATTCTGTGTACTGAAACGTTATTTGACTGGTAAATGGAAACTAAGTTATTGAGGAAGGGCCATTACAGTATCGATGAGTTCGTATATCAAATGACAGCCGCAATTAAATGATTTGTGAATTATTATTATTAATTGTGTTCAAACGATTTTTTAAAATTTTAAATGCAATGATCGTGATTATTTAATTTATTGTTACTGAATTATCGACATTTAATTATTTATTAGTGATATTATTACATTTTAAATGCGTAATGAATTTTAAGTAAGAATGATGATAAAAAGTCATTACTTAATGATTTTTTTATTTATCATCAGTGTAAATATTTTCAACACAATGTATTTTATTATGAATTTAATGACTTATGATATTATGATGGAGGGTATTTAGGTTCCTTGTTCTTTCCTATCTACTCTATGCATCCGGGGACATCCTAATGACATTTTTTTTCCGGGGTGGAAAATCATCGTCGATCCGCCGCCCGCCCTGGGGCGGGCGACGGGGTCTGTCAAACTCTTACTGACTAAAAACCACTCCGGTGTTCCATTTCACACCTACGCCTTGGGTCGCGGAGACGTACGATCCTTCCGCAACCCCTGACTGGTCGGTCCGCTACCACGGGCCTCCTCGGGTCAGGGGGGGGGGGAGTGAGGTGTTAGACTCCCCCCGCGACGTCTAACAGGGGCGCGCGTGGAACACTACGCGCCACTTCGGGTCCTGATGTGTGGGGGTCAACGGACGTCTCCGAATCCGTCACCCCTGGACCCGCTGCGGGCCGGATGAGTGGACGAGATTTCCCTCTCCCTTTCCGCAGCCTCCTTCTGCGAGACGACCGTTTCGCAGAAGGAAACCACCGCGTCCCAGGACTCTTCGCTGCCGACCATCGACTCGACCACGGCCGGCAGCAACAGGTCACTGCCTACTTCTTCATGAGACTTCGAGATGAGGGCACGGCGCGGCTCCTCCCAGGCGGCACACTCTGCCAACCTATCTCCTCCTGGCAGTCGATGCAGTGGTGACACCGGGCGTCCGGCTCCCTGTTTATACAACACAGATACTTCCCGATTCAACCATGCCCCGAGAGCACCTGCGTCACCCGAAACGACAGGGAGCCGTGCCTCCTCCCGAGCCAGCGCTGGAGCACCGGCCGGACCGCCTCGATGGTGACGAGGCCAGCGGTAGGGCGTGTAAGCCTGTCCCGCCATTCCGCCACCAGGACCTCGCGAAGCTGAGACCGACGCAGCTCCATGTGTCGCTGCATCGGTCGCTCACCCCGCACCCTCGCTTCCTCGCGCCACCGATACAATGGCGCGAGTAATCCTAATGATACCTAAGTCAAGTACTGAACTACAGTTTAGTTGTTAAAAGTACTAATTAACCTATTGATTAAATCAACGTTTACACTGTAGTACAAATTAATTAAACTGAAATGTCAACATAGCTTACAGTTACATAGGTCATTGGGAAAAACCAGTTCGGTGTTGCCATTTAAAGTCTTATTCACTCCAAAGTAACGAGGCTCATTCACAAAACTTTTGTTATCGGAAGTAGAGATTTTTCAACTCCTCGCGGTTTGCAAGAATTTTAAGACAAAACGAGTAATGCCTGAATGATTGTGTCCCAAATATCTGTGCGTGCGCAAGTCAGTTGCCTTTCGTTACGGTTTTGTTTAGCATAATCTGTTGTTACTGCTACCGATAGAGATGACCGATTTCCTGAGTTGTTTTGTTGCGAATATTTAAAAAATATAAATGTGAGTAAGTATTTTGATGGATTCTAAAAAGCACTGAACCGGTCGAAGTGGCAACGCTTGGTGAAGGGCATGTGGACATGCCCTTCACCAAGCGTTGCCACTTCGACCGGTTCGGTGCTTTTTAGAATAGTCGTGGACGTCTTTTGACTGAAATTATGAGGATGAAGTATTTTTTCTGTGCAAATGATGATATGGTTAGAAAGGTAGTGACTATATCGAGATGAGGATTAATAGAGAAGTTTGGAAGAAAAAGCCATGTTGCGTCGACCTCAAATAAATTGGGATAAGGACAGGAGAATTTTGATGATGATGAGGAAGAATTATTTCAAGTACCTCTTTGAAGACCTACTTTTTATTATTTAACCTACTTATATATAATTACTAGCAGCGCCCCGTGGTTTCACCCGCATAAGTTTCGATCCCGTGGGAATATCGGGATAAATAGTCCTATATGTTAATTCTGGTTATAAACTATCTGTGTGCCAAATTTCATCCAAATCCGTACAGTAGTTTTTGCGTGAAAGAGTAACAAACATCCATCCATCCATTCATCCATACAAACTTTCACGTTTATAATACTAATAGGATTAGTAGTATTTATACTTTAGAAGCGAAGAGAATCATGCTCCAAAATTCACGCTTGTTTTGTGCAATATTGAAAAAGCGCCATCGTGTTTCGCGTGGATCCACGGCCGGTTATACGGAGGGTTAATAGATGACCTGTTGAGGATTGGTCTTTTTTAAGTCTAACATTCCGGAGAAGACAAAGAGTCAATCGAAGTCCAACGGACTGAACTGACTGATGTCCTCATGATCCTCCCGACTAACACGCTGTGAAGTATCGTATTTGGTGGTCGATGAGAAAACTCATGTCTAGCAAATCTAGATATTAATAACACTTACTATGTAGATCCACGAGTATATCACAGTGAAGATAATGCCCGCATTCTTAACCCACTCTCTCCAAACCCGGAAGATATTCGAAGATCCCACATAAACACTAAATATAAATCAAAAAGATAAAACAATTACATAACAAAGCAGACACGTCTGACATCAGAGAATTAGATCGAATCGTGCGCAGATCATGCGGCACATTTTCCTATTGCTGTCGTTAACACAATAAGGAACCTCTTCTAATTGCGCCGGATAACCTCAGGGCAATTAGTTTGTTCTTACACTTTGTGACATGCTGGTGAATAGAGTTGCAAGCAGCAGGTACTTTATTTTTGGAACGAAGTTCCTTATCGCGCGTTGCGAAAGGGGGCTAGACGGAAAAAATTAAGACCAAAAGTTGTAACGACACTTTTTGCTATAGTTGTAAGCCGTGCGGCGTGCGCGTGTTTCTCTCTCTCTCTCTTATAGAAAGCAAGCCAGTTTTTTTTTTGTCTGTGTTTTTTTATTTGTTAATAATAAAAAAAAAATATTATTACAACTTAAAAAAAATAAAAGTTTATTACAATTCCTTCACTAATTAATCGAAAGGAACTTCGTTCCATCCAGGTGTCCCTTGACACCTCTCAAGTTTTTTTTAACAAGTATCTGTTACCTGCGACTTCATTCGCGTGTATTTTGTATTTCCTAATATTTGAATAGGTACAAATATCCAGGATGAAAAGTAACGTAACCTATGGCCTTCTCCGGGTCCAGGGAAATGTTTTCGTCATGCGATTTGTCATAAGAATCATGCGATTTATAATAATCAATCAAATCGGAAGGGGTTTGAGTGTAGCATAAGAGGGCCGTACTTTAATTTAGCCTAAATACAGGTTGGCAGGAACATCGACGTGCAAACTGTAACCATGAATACAGCACATGATTCTAGCTCGAGCCTACCCCTTTTTTTTTTTTTTTGATGATGGGAAATCATCAAATGACTCCTCCCGCTCTGGGTGGAGCAGGAGGGAGTGTCAGACTCTTACTGACTAAAACCCACCCGTGTTCCTTCCTTAGCCCTTTATGTTCCAGGGCAGCGGTAACCCTTTCGGACGTTCCCGCTACCCTGGCAGGTTTCGGCCCTATCGGGCCCCGTCGCTTATGCTGACATCTCTTTGAGGCGCGCGTGGAACACGTACACGCCGTCCGGCACGGGTCTAGTCCTGATCGGACGGAGAGTTACCCATTACTCTCCGCCCGCAGGCCCGCGCCTACGGCGGCCGGGAGTCGTACCCTAAAGGTAAAAAAAAATTCAAGTGTTAAAAAAAATAAAAAAATTGATGTTTCATAGAAAAGTGATCTACGCGGTTAAAAGGAGTGTTTTTTTTTTAAATTAGATAGCGTCTAAAAAATTCTGGTGGCAGGGACATCGACGCGCAAACTGTAACCATGGATTCAGCACATGAGTTTAGACCCCACAGCGTAGAAATTTTTCGTCGGTTATTTAAAAAAAAATCTTCTGTTTCATAGAAAAGTGTAATACCTACGCGCTACGCGGTCAAAACGTATGGAACAGCAATATATTTTTTTAATAACCGACGAAAAATTTCGACTCTATGGGGTCTAAACTCATGTGCTGTTTGCGCGTCGATGTCCCGCCAGCCTGTATAACAAGTGTTGTTATCATTTCGCTCTTGGAAATAAAAAATGTTATTTAGAGTCCTTTTGAGTAGTTGCAACTTCGCTTATTATATGCAGTAGGGAAGGATTAGGTGCCTGTTTCGAATCACAGGTCTCCATAATCATAATGTGCTCAACCATTTGCTTTCCGTGCATCATGGCCGTATGACACAAAGAATGCTTTCAACAATTAACACACTGGCGCGATTGTCTGGGAACGAACGAACAATCGTTTGGCAACCAAACTTTACGGATGCGTTGTTTTTGTTGTGCGTGTGTTTCGACACAACGCTCGACGCACTCCGCTCCTGTGTGTATGTCGCAAGGTAATTAGCGGAACGGAGATTTTGTTTTACACAAATCTTGTTGTTATTGTTGTTTAATAGAAACTTGAGAATAATATTGGTTAGCTAAAAATTTTATGGTTTTGTTTCTAATAACTACTGAGTTTTATTTTTTATTTTTCTTGGTACACACGGCTACACATCAAGCTATGCAAAACCAGTATTGGCTGACCGTTCATTGTGATAAAATATCATACAAAATGAGGCCAAGACACACTGGTTTTGTATAGCTTGACGTGTAGCCGTGTGTACGAGTACTACTCGTACAATTATTATTATTATTATATTATTATTATAATTGCTTTTCATGTTAGTTGGTTTATCTGTGGAGAAAAAACTCTGGTTTGCATATATATAAAAGTCCATGATCGGTAAAAGGATGGTTCTGCAATTACCGTGGTTCTGCTAAACAAGTAGGAATGGCTTCATTTTGACAGTTCAACAACATTCATTACGTTGTTGAGCAGACAAGTTTTTCGATCATATGAAGCAATGGATTAGCAATATCCTTCAAAGTGATTCAGATGGTGATTCAAAATGTGTTACGCAATTAGGGTGCTGGACCTATTCATATCTTCCTAATGAAAAGAATCCCTAAGGTTTTATTTTAGCCTCTTATGAAACCTAGGTATTGACTGACCTCTTATACTAGCTATGTACTAGTACGTAGAGCTTATGTAGGTATTACGTAGCTTTAAAACGTTATTGACGTGACCCAGTTCTAGATTTGTAGGTTTATGAGACTGGATGAAAAATGCGGCATACTGCAGGAAAACTTAAGATGGCAGAGATGGATGGTGCTCTATACGTTCAGAAAAATAAAGAGTATACACTGAATTTTTCAGAGGGGCCCGTGGCTAAATAATAACAGCCGCACAGGTCGATCGGTCAGGTTAAGCTACGCTTGCCGCGGTTGGTCTGTGGATGGGTGACCATCTCGACATACCGAGACCCCTCCGTGCCTCGGAAGCACGTTAATCCGTTGGTCCCGGCTGTCATTCGTGGATCTTTGACAATCGTTACGGGTAGTCAGAAGCCCGAAAGTCTGACAACCAGTCTTACCAAGGGGTATCGTATTACCCAGTAACTGGGTTGTGGAGGTCAGATAGACAGTCGCTCCATGTAAAATACTGGTATTCAGCTGCATCCGGTTAGACTGGAAGCCGACCCCAACATAGTTGGGAAAAGGCTAGGCAGATGATGACACTGAATTTTTTACCAGGTTGAAAATATTTTTAATGGGTTTATAGGAGAAGAGATATAAAGAACGATTATTTGTTTTATTTTATTTAGGGCGGATATTTCCAACGCCAGATAATTTTATCGGAGGAATAATTTTGAATTTTGACAGTTCTTCCATACAAAAACTGTCAAACGGCAATTTTATTCCACGAACAAAAGTTATCTGGCATAGCCCTAAGTGAATTGTTTTTGATTTTATTTTATCTTTTACTCTTACACACGCTGCCTACATCTTTTTATCTACTTTCCTATCGCAGGTATGCTGGAAGACATTATTTATTTTTATTTTTTGTAATGTAATTTTGTTTTTATTCTCATATAGATTATTAAATGACATCTTATCTCTAGTAAAATTTCAACATAATATATACGAGTATTGTTTGGAAATAAATGACTTATGACTAGATCTTTTGAAAAAAGCATCACCTTTGAAGGTACCTATTTTTCTGTTCTTTTTTTTTTCTTGCCTGTTTATAATGTGTGTATGTACAGACGCCAGCACATCAAGCTACTACAATCTGTCAAATCTCTTTAATAGATTTGCAACTTTATCGCTAAAGCATTAAAGTTCAAGTTTGATTGGAAAATATTGTCAGTTTCGGGTAGCTTGACCTGCTGGCGTTTGTACATAAATTGATAAATAAATAAGAAGCTTCTAACCAAAGAAGGTGACGGGACCATTTCTTCAGTTCCGAGTGTGATAAAAAAAGGATAACCGCTGCGTATTGATAACATCATTATGCAACACTATGAGTGCACGATGTATTGCCGATCTTAGAAAGTCATAAAGTCAATATTTTACTTACAAACTTGAGCAATGATTCTAGACGTAGAAATAGGCATAGTGGCAAGTACAGTGCGGTCAACGAGAGAATGCGTTCTTGATACTTGTCAGTTTCATATCAATGAATACGTGCATTGCGAATTTGATGTTTATTAGAAACTACAATTGTCGCACTGACACGTGTCACGAACACATTCTCTCGACGGCTGGATTGTAATTAATAAGCTATACCATAGTTTTCACTAATATTTTTTGGAACGAAGTTCCTTATCGCGCGTTGCGAAAGGGGGCTAGACGGAAAAAATTAAGACCAAAAGTTGGAACGACACTCTTTGCTATAGTTGTAAGCCGTGCGGCGTGCGCGTGTTTCTCTGTCTGTCTCTCTCTCTTATAGAAAGCAAGCCAGTTATACTTCGTTCCATCCGGGTGTCCCTTGACACCTCTCAAGTTTTTTTTTATTACTGAATTGGCTCTTGACCTGTATCACGCCTGGTGGTAAGCAATGGAGGAGGTTTATGATGGAACGAACGACATACATATACTGCGAATACCATTCCATTCTGGGGACTTGTGGCTAAGTAATAATAGCTCACGGCACACGGGTCGATCGATTAGATTAAGCTACGCTTGCCGCGGTTGGTCCGTGGATGGGTGACCATCTTTACATACCAAGACCCCTCCGTGCCTCGGAAAGCACGTTAAGCCGTTGGTTCCGGCTGTCATTCGTAGATCTTTGACAGTCGTTACGGGTCGTCAGAAGCGCGAAAATCTGACAACCAGTCTCACCAAGGGGTATCGTATTACCCAGTGACTGGGTTGTGGAGGTCAGATAGGCAGTCGCTCCATGTAAAATACTGGTATTCAGCTGCATCCGGTTAGACTGGCAGCTGACCACAACATAGCTGGGAAAAGGCTAGGCAGACGATGAGACAATTCCATTTACCAAGCATGGTGATTATGACAGTATCGTTGCGACTTTGCTTCACCTAGTCGTTCTCAACTTAGTGTAATTCCACACCAGGATCTTTTAACCCTACGTATATCCAAGCGAAAAAGTGACTTTTTAATTGTTTCAGTAATTACAGCACAGTTACCGATTGAAACCGGTTAACTAGATGAAGTGCCAACAATGACCATTGATACGCTCATCTCCACATCCTGGCAACATCCTATTGGCCCTCCATCACACTAGAACAGAACTAGTGCGATGGTAATAACCCACTAGCCGTACGCCATATAATCTAGCCAGTAAGTAGGTGCTACTTAAGATAACCTTGTTGCGGTCGCGGCCCACTTGTCTCGCCGGCTTTCCTATCAAGCAACTGGAGTATTGTTTTGTTATCAGGTGGATTTTTTGAGTTGTGGCCTGTGGGTTATGAACATGAATGGTGATGACGAAAGGTAGGCGAGAAAGGATGGAATTCTGGCTAGAGATTTTGACTGAACTGTCTTATCTCACTGGTTTGACAGGATCGCAGTTGTCAAAAATGCAATAGGTACCTTTTTTCTTTTTTTTTTGGTATGGAACCTCCAAGCTTTAAGGGATAAGACAGGGGAGTGTGGAATTTTTAACTTACTAAAACCGCCCCGATGGTCACCAAAAGACCGAGCGATAAAATATTTCGTACTGCTTCTTCTTTATAACTCCCTCTATGAGGCCGATGTTCGTTACAGTAATCCCCTAGTACAATATATATATATATTTTTTTTTCCATCTAACCCTATTTTGCCTACATACTTTTTAGGGTTCTGTACCCAAAGGGTGCCAATGGGACCTAATTAGTATCCCTTCGTGTGCGAGTCCGATTCGCACTTGGCCGCGTTTCTTATACTAGTTTAGTAGCAAAACGCTCAGATCACGCATTTACTTCATACAACTTCCATAGAAGTCTGTGTTATGATAACGGGGAGTACACCATTTTGCTTGGCATTCGTGCTAGGGGCACTGATGCAGAATCAGTGGTGACCGAACAAAAGAAGTCAGATGGCAATAAGGTCGATGACCCAAAACTTACTGGCCAGTTAGCAATATTTAAAGTAGTTAGCAGCACAAAGGCCACAATAGATTTCAATCTCAATGCTTACGCACGTCAATAACCTAATTTCTTCAATTGGCATTCAATTTGGGTTGAATTGATTTATGCATCGTGGGAATCACATCTATGCAACTAGAGCTAATAAAGAAGAACATCAAATAGGCTGGTCTAGATTGTAGACTGATATTAAATTTTATTTTACATCCAGCATCCATCTTATCGACGGGAACTTTTATGAGAATACTAGCTGCGCCCCGCGGTTTCACTCGCACAAGTTTCGATTACGTGGGAATATCGGGATAAAAAGTATCCTATACATATGTTAATCCTGGTTATAAACCATATGTGTGCCAAATTTCATCCAAATCCGTTGAGAAGTTTTTGCGTGAAAGAGTAACAAACATCCATTCATCCATCCATACAAACACGTTTACAATATTTGTAGGATTCATAGGACAAGTAGGAAGGGTGTAGTTCATGACTTTTCCGGGATAAAAGCTGTGTCATTTGCTTAATATCATCAAACATTGTCCAGTAACAGTTCTGTATTGCCCATTGCACATCATGAACGGTAGGTAACTATTACCAAAACCACCTGACTACGTAAAAGCTATCTTTTGTTTTAAAATTGAATATAAAAGTGCGGCTACTGTTTCCTCTCATGAAGTATACCGTCAAACAATTCTTGAGCGCCGCATAATTTACCATTGTAGCGTAATCTGCTAATTTATATTGTTTTGTATATCCCCCTAATTATGCGAATTTACAGAGGGACCGTGTGAATACTGAACTGGGACATTTCGTCACGGCGACTCGGAATGAGCCACAGTGGCTCAGTGAAGGGGCCCACTTTACGATGCTTTAACTTTTTTGTTTGAAAAACTATTACCTTATTTGCCTGCTTATTAAATTAGGCACACTATTCATGACTAACGGAGAGATAGTGCAGATTGTAGGCACAAGAAAATATGATTTAATCACATATTGATAAGCAAATTGATGAAAGACTTTCACCCAGTTTCTGATTTGAGAATTTAAAGTTGATAGCTTGCCAAACTTAGCATTCGGTACTTAAGTTGAATGCCCGGTAAATTCAATTTTTTTTTGAAAAATATAATAAGTTTTGAATTTCGCGAGCTATATTGAAGGAATCACCTTTCAATTTCGAATTTTCAACTCACAAACCATGCGTTACTCATTCAGTTTCGAATCGAACTTCGATTTTCGAATTTTAAAAAGTATAAGTACTAATAGTTATTTTGAAGTAAAAAACCCCTCTATTTCTATTTAACTATTGATAAAATAGTAATAAAAGTGTGTTTCCTGTCTGAAAAGCGCCATCTTGTATAATGCATTATTAAGCTTTTGTCAGCTATAATTGCAATATTGGTCTTACTTGATTGAGCTTGTGTATATGAAAAGAAGCGGTAGTCTTTGAAGTTTAACCAATACTTTACTGACTGCAATTTATTGCAACATTGTGCATTTAACAGGATACATTAAACATAAGTTCGTTATTTATTTCACCACGTTTTTAAACAGGATCAAAGTTTTCGTCATTTTCAGCATAATTTTTCGCCGGAAAGTTTTGAGAAATTATTAAAAATCACTAGGTGATGATGCGATGATTTTAGTACAGTTCTTATTAATTTCTTGGAAAAATTTAAATATTTGTCATGGTCACACACACAAATTATTTTATCGAGATTCGAACGTGCTATAAATGGGAAACATGGTGGAGATTTGGGTTTTTTATTTGTACAACTAACCTATGTCCAACCGTGAATGTTTAGCAGAGTTCATGAAAAGAAACAGATGTTGAAATCGATTAATACTTACATGGTGGAGACAACAATCCAAACTAATATTATAAATGCGAAAGTAACTCTGTCTGTCTGTCTGTCTGTCTGTCTGTCTTTGCTTCACGCCTAAACTACTGAACCGATTTGTGTGAAATTTGGTACAGACATAGTTTGGAACTTGAGAATGGACATAGGATAGTTTTTATTACAAAAAATAAAATAAAATAAAAAATAAAATTTATTCCGGACATACAGCGCCATCTATTGGTCAAGAGTCGGTGTCATCTATCGGTGAAGTCACTATTCCACGCGAACGAAGTCGCGGGAAAAAGCTAGTACAACAATAAATTAAACTGCGTATATCTAATGACGTTTCCAATCTGCATACAAAAATTCAATCAAAGATAGGTATCCAATAGTTTTGTTACTATAATAGCTAGACAAAGATTAGCAATCCCATAGCCGACCCATCATTACTAGTTTGTTTGAAAAAATCACTTTATTATTTTCAGTGCTAGGATTTATTTTAGCCCTGGATCGAAAGAGCTGGAAGTCATGGGGAAGAGGCCTTTGCCCAACAGTGGGATGATGCAGGCCATCATCTCACCATCCACCATCCATGTGGTGGTGGTGGTGGTGGTGGGATGTGGGATGGTGTGGGATGGTGGGTGGGATGTGGGTGTATAAGTAACAGTTACAGGATTTATTTGATGGTTCCAAAATACTCTTTTGCATTACCTACTATTGCCAGTGGTTTCATATTTACTGTCGTATTGTTGTCTCCACATTAAAGAAGGCATGATAATAATACGTTCAGCGACAAACCATAAAATATATTAGATTTATCTAATACATACATATATTTTATGGTTTGTTTTCTACTTAAACTACAAAGTAACAAGACTCCTCAGTTTAGCAATAACTAAGTAAAGTATAGCTTAAGGCTTAACTGCAACAACAGAGTGTCCGCTTGAACCAATATTCAGTAAATGTTAAAATAAATCAGACTAAAGCCCAGCCCACAATATCAATATGAAATTCCTGTTTATTTTATTATTCATAGGTTAGGTTTAATTTGGAGCGTGGGATAGTTGGAACATTTTGTGGGTATAATGTAACAGATGTTTCGTAGTCACGCCTTTACTGTCGCCTGGTAAGGAGCCTATTATGTTTTAAATGTTTTCCTTGTGCGAATTTCTTACGCAAATAAAGTAGGAAAGTTTGTTGGCTATGTAGGTGGACGTGAGTTTTGGCGTTTTGGGTTTATGTTTAAGTAATGGATTTGTTACGTCTAAATGTAGGTTGGTTGCAGAATATAGTGTTCGGTGTTCAGTAGCCTACTTGTTAGTTAAAGTCCTGTGCGTAACAGTATTTGTTAGGCATATTGAATGTCTACCAATAGATTGTTATCTACTTCGATTGAGTATTTGTTTATGAATGGACTTATAGACACCATTGACACTACCGTGCCATTGTGTCTCTTTGACTGTTTACCTACTATTTTGTAGGTGAAGGATGATACGACATCTTTGGTTTGCAGTGAGTGACGACTAAAAAGTAACAATAAAGTTGTTACTTTTTAGTCGTCACTCTTCAAATAAAAAGTTTTGTTATTGTAAAACAGCATGTTGAAAAGTTCTCCGCCTCATTTTGCCCACCTTTGAGATTTTTTTTTTCTAGATACCTTAATTTTTATTTACTTAGGTAGGTACTATCTGTCGCGGTTCTGAAACAACTATTGCCACGATGATATTTAAACGTGTAATATTATACATATAGTCATAGGATAGGATATATAATTTTCTCTGGGTCTTCTACTGCTCTCCGAAAGTCTCAAACGCCCACCAGGGGGCGTTACCGTCCACGTTGAGAACCTATGTTCTCAACGTGGACGGTAACGTTTAACGTAACAATTTAATTGAATTAAAATAATAAATAAATAATAACAATAATAATTAATTTTATTGAATTAAATTGTTAGATAACAAGCAACGCAACATTTTGTGTTTTCCTAAAAAGAGATGGCGCCACCAACCATGCAGAATCTACATTCAAATCTTTAACTACGTACGTTACGAATTACGATGCATACGTACGTTGACGATGCAGACCAAAATACTTATCATGAAGATAATTATAGAATTCCAACAGCTTTAATTAATAAGTTAAAAATAAAAGGTCCAGCGCAAACAGATACCATAAGTACCTATAAGCTTATTTATAAACCAGAAGTGAGAATATCCATACTCTACTAATTATATATCACCATAAATGCGTGTAATTAGTATGTACTATAATTAAGAACGGCATAGGACAAGTTGTCGCCTTGCGTATCAAGTACCAACGTAGGTATAAGAAAGTTATCAATTATGTTCTGCCGTAATTCTCATCCAGCCAGAAGATGTCCACTGCTGGACATAAGCCTCCTCTATTCTTATAGTAAAAGATTCTGGGTAGTTTGTAATCTATTACTGTCGATTTGACTAGTTGTTTATTTGCATAATCAAATTCGCCATTTATGTGTTCTTGTGGGTGTTGACATGACAGCCGACCTTGAAGCGTTTCATTTCAGGGTGGTTAGATTCAATATCGAGTTACAATGTAGGATTGGGTTAAAATTATACATCCTAGTTTGGGTCATTTTCAAATCACCGTGACCGTTATTTAATTTTGTTTTTGGTGTATGATGTCATCTTTGCTGGTTTTAGTATATTTGCTAACATGATGACCCACGTGGTTAACATCATAGTATATATTTAATGTATCAATTAATAATTAACAAAATTACTTTGCCACTCAACCTTACATTAAGCTATCGACTTTAAATTAAAACACGCTAATGAAAATACGAACAAAGTTCAGTGGCCGGCGAGCCTAATGCGTCTTTACGACGCAGCCCAGAGGGACCTGCCAGCCAGACGGTACGAACAAAAAGCCAATTTCATAAAACTATGCACCCGACTGCGGCCCATAACAATAAATGAGCAAACCTCCAGAACCTGATACCTCGCCCGGATATACTTTTCATATGTCCCGTGTCAACGCACACGGAAAATTCATCTACCATCCCCAGAAATTCACAAATGTTAAGTTTACGAAAGCCTACTAAAACAGCAATGGATAAACTTTAAAGCCAACGAACGCATCGCTTCAATACAGTGGTAGAGGAATCTGCAAGTCTGCCGCACACACAAACGTCCGTGTGGTGACGAGGAGGCTTCGACTGCACACTGCTGTAGTTTTACATCGCGCGCCAGTCTGCACCGTGCTACCGCCCGCGACGCTTGTGTCGTGAGGCGCGACGACGCCGAACCTCCGACATCGCGAAAAAAGTTTTCGTCCGACACACGAAACTTTCCTAGACTTTCCTTTCAACCCGCACATTGTTGAATTGGAACAGTCTGTTTTGAACCCGGCGAACGCGAAAAGTGACCTTCTCAAACCGGAATTCGGTATCCTCCGGAACGGGTTTAGTCTCGGACCCCGCCGTGCCAGGACTTTCGTGAAGTGCTAACTTGATTTTCATAGTGGTGTGTTCAGTGTGAGTGACTGGATTCTACGCTTAACACGGAAGGCCGGACGTTGTCCCAACATTTTAAGGTCGGCTTCCAAGTAAAAGTGCTGTTAAAATTTCAGTAAGTATTGTTTTATGTTGCAGTTCAAAGACCTCGAAACTGATGACTATAAAACAAAACTCGATGCAGAACATGCGTAATTGGCAAAAAATTGAAAATGGAGCATAATGGAATTATAAAACAATTTTGTAATCGTCCTTGCCCTTGTCAAAACAAAAAGTGATCTAATATTTCCATCAGACGACTTAATTCGGCCTGTAGAGACAGCAAAAAATAAGTCGGTCAGAGTAAACAATAGTCTTTTATCTATTTGAAGTAATCAGCGAATTCATTGATCGTCGACATAGCTTTAATCTTGGGCTAACAATAAAGGAAATTACGAAAGGCGTTTAACACATACAAAACTGAAATTAATTTTAATACTTTCCGAATTTTTTGTCGCTGCGGGTTTAATATAGCCTATATAGCATTCAGAAACAAATAAAGATTTTAAATTATAAGTAATTGGAACAGTAGAAAAACGCTTCGAGTCAGTGCACCTTTACCGGATCTGTAATTCGTTCAATTTGTGAAGCTTTTTTTTGCATGCTTGCATATTGAGAAGACTCACTCGACCTCAGAGTGTTTTGCATCAATCGAAAGTGCCATGTGTCTGTTAGTCTATTTCAGACCGAACAGATGTGCAAAAACTGTACCAAAAAACGACTATTGAGCGCTTTGTGGAGTAAAAAAAAGCAGTGCAACGTTAACTTTATTATTTTTTACTTCGATGTCAAATTCGCTCTCGGCAGAACGTTAGTAATGTGCTCTTATTCTATTTTTAATTTCAGTGAAATTATTTTTGACATCTACAGATGCTATTTAAGTTTTGAACTTTCAAGACCTTTGACTTTTGGTAAAATGCCGTTCTAATGCAGAATTCGTTTCGTCAGATCAAGATTAGTTAAGAAATATTAATACAAATACATTTTAGCGTTTCACAAGGTTACATTTTCACAGGTCATAATGCCAAGGCCGAACCTAGCTGCGGATAACTTTAGAAATTCTGCGGCACCTATTACAGCAGCTGGCTAGTTGGTACTTGACTGTTAATTGAAATTTTGCAACGGTATCTAATTACATTTGGGTTCTTTGATTAGGAAATGGGCTATCTTTCTTATTGTTAGCTCTTTTATATTGTAATATGAAACATATTATATATTTAAATTGAACATTACAAATAGAAACTACCGCAGTATTCTCTTCTGTTTTATTTCCTATGTATTGCTGATATTTTTCTAGAGTGTATGTAACCTGAAATATATATTTTCTTTCTTCTGTAACTCCGCCATTGAAGCCATCTTCTTCATTACTTACATCGTATTTATTTTTACTCTAGCCAAACTCACGAATGAGACCATTTCTACAACACACTTGTTTTTTAGCATAATCTAGTTCAATTCTATTAACAAACAATCTGCACACAGAGTTACGTGATTTAAAGAAATAGTGACCGTAGGCCGAGTCAGTCGTGCGTTTCCTTAAACCAGGTGATCGAATTACAGAGAATAAAAAATAACGCCTTATTTACTTTAGCTATACGATCTTATTTTACAATAGATACTATTTCGTGTTCTTTATCTCTATAATCTTTTCTTTTACGTATTCTATAGAACCAATCGCTTGATGTAATAGGTGGTTATCGAACAGAATTTAAAAGTCATCGCACTTTGTGAATTTTTCTACTAACCGGAGGGTACAGCGAACTTGATAGATTTTTTTACCGACTCTTAGTTATATTGGAGTTGAGGCTAGCAATCTGGCATCTTTATGTTCCACTATTTTCATTTCATTCATGCATTCTTTATGAATATCAACGAGGTTATGCTGCTGGGCTGTGATTCATGCTCATCTGAACGTATTTGTAAAATTACATTATGTTATATAAAGAATCGGGGTGTAAGTCCCGAGAGTCGGCCCGACACTCTCAAACACGCGTGCATCAAAATCATTAAACCCAGAGCTTATTCAGCAAATATTGACATTTCGGATGAATTGTGGGCGCAAAACGAAAGAGTAAACAATCATTTCGTCTTTTTACATGATGTATTGATTGAATATTGACCTCAAATGTTTAAACTTCAATTTTAGAAACACTTTCACAGCATGTCGGCAGAGAGATCGTTTGCATAAGTTCGTTGACAATGTATTCTGCGGTCTTGTCAATACAATGTAGCCACTAGTTATCTTCGCTTAGTACTAGAACTGTTCCTGCAAACTTTCTATTGATAATCTTGATATGAATTGGATCAGTCTCGATTTCCGTTATGTGGGCAAAAACCGATAAAAGACCGCAATGGCCGTAGGCTATGAACCTCTAAGTTTTGTATATTCAAAAATCTTGAACTCAAGTTTTTCTGACCATTGAAAATGGTGTCGCGGTGTAATTTGCTTGAGTCGACTTCAGTCTCTTGCGTATCATATGACATGTTCCTATTGTGATTTTTTTCTATTGCTTATTCATTTTCAATATTCTACCAGCTGGTCGTAATTTTTTACCAAGATCTTAGATTTAGATCTTGCGTTACTGACATTATTATGCTTAAGAGTTATAAGCAGAGAGATTAGGTTTATTTAAAGTCCATCAAACTGATTTAGTGGTACCTTTTGATCTTTGGCGTTACCTTCAATTCTTAGATCATCACTGAATTCATCAAAAACAAGTTTGTTTGTCAAACTTTTAGCTTCCTGGTGACGAGTGTATTCGGATGGCCGAGTCGATATGTTAACATTAATATGTTTATTCATTAGTTAGTATCACTGAAGGCCATCCATAGTGTTGACTTGTTATACTAAACGTGATTGGACTGTGTAACCAGATATTTTGTAACATTAGTCTGTTATGTTTTTTTAACATCTGCTGCTTATTAGGAGGCAAAAAGTGTAATTTTGATGGAGGCTGTGTCTAACTTGAGTTTTGAGGGTATCAAGTTTTAAGTTGATGTGTGGTCTTCCTTTAATTATGCTACCTTATCGTCTCGTGGTGGTATTCTGGGAAGTGACTGAGACTGTATCAATTTAATGATTAACAGCATCTACTACTCAAACAACCGAGACTTCCTATATTATTATCACTAATAATGTAACTGATTGGACTGTTTCTAAAAAGGATTCATTGAGCAAATAATCTTTGCATATGAAATCTAAAAAAGTCATCACTGACATAATCAAAGGTAGATTAAACCAAATGGCCCGGTGAGGTGGCCGTTAAATCTATAAAATTTACAGATCCAAAGATCTAAACAAAATTACACACATACAAAGTTATGCCCAATCATAACACAGTAGTAGAATCAATTCCAATGATTTTACCACTGCCAATTTTTTTGAAGATTCAAATCTGGTTTTACTGGCGGTTGTGCTTACTTGTGAATGATCTGCGGTCAGTGGCCTTAATTCACAATAACATATAATAATAATATGAAACAAAAAACCTCGGTGTGTTATCTTCTAAGCAATTACTGAGCATAACCTGTGTTTAAGGTGGTCTATGGTGTTAAAGTCACGTCATTGTAATGATATTACGGAACGTGAAATATTATGCATAACTCAACGGTATTTTGGACCCAATCGTTAGCGATGACGCCGTGACGGTTGACAGATATGGCGTGAGAAATGTACTCGCTTTACGGCTTTATAATATTTTAGAAAGACTGAATTTAAAAAATAACCTGCCAGTAGTCGCAGTGAAATCATTAAAAATATTTGAGCAAGTAAATTCGATTTGTCTTTTCATTAATCTGACAGAAGTAAGCTATCTGCGTCAGAGATTCAATCACTTAAATTGATATAATAATAACATATGGAAAGTTTAATACATTTTATCCGCTGCTTCACATTTTAATTTAATCAAACCAGTAACATACATTAAAATTTCCCAATTGATCACACACACGAGAGCAACTCAAATACATATTGCACTTAAAGACCATTTTAATTAACATTTGCAAAATCAAATACTTTCTTATTAATTTAATTCCATCAACATTTTTAATATCAGCAGTTGCTTTACTTTTGATTTCGAGATAACTATCGTCTTGTATGTCACTCTGACAAGATTATCTAGTGATGCAACGATAGCGTTCGAAACAGGTGTCTAGATCTATCGATAAATCCATACTCTTGCTACTTGAACGTGAAATTTCACAGCTTGTTTTGTATATTTCCACGATGAAGTTGGACTCAATTAGCTTGAATAATACCGATGGTTTTAATGTTGTGTGAGGAATGATATGAAGAGAAGGGAGTGAATGATAGCGTGACGGTTGACAGGAGAGAATGGAAGAAGAAAACGTGTTGCGCCGACCACAAGTAACATGGGATAAGGTTCTTCGTGTCAAAGGAATGGTAGATCCAAAACGAAAACTGACATATATGAAACTAATCGTGGTTGGAGGTCACAACAACATGAGTTTGCAACCTGTGGACCATTCCTATTTTAAGTCAATGCATTATCGTGACCTGTAGCAGTACCTCTCACCATATCTCACGAGTAATATCAATACCTCTCAAAATATCACGATACAATTCACGTTACTTTTATATTTGAACACTGTTACGTACTCGTCAATTACAGACACAAGTTAGGCACAGGTCATGGACATGGGAACAACAAACAATGCTTCTGTTACCGATGCAACCATTTTCGGCATATTAGCTCTTAAATATTACAAAATCAATGTCGTAACTAGACAAATCGCTTGTCTAATAAACGTTTATTAAGACGGGATCAAACTTCATGCGGCCTTGAGGTTAGACGTAGACATGCGTATATGTTGTGAAACACGCGTTGTCAACTTTATTACAGCTTATTACTTTGTCACAGAGATCATGTATCGTCAAATTGTCCATAACACCTTGACACGTAGGTAGGACAACCTTCAGAACTAACGTTTGCTTTGCCATAAATTACGAATAATTCTTTATCATTAATAACTGTCATTCGTGCTCCAGCTGATAATTCATCGAGTTCTCACAATAATTTGGTTCGTGGACAATCTCGCGTAATAACTTCATCGCATTTGATAAACATACAAAGATTAGTAATTTCGAAATTGAATGCAAGTAATAAATCATTGACTTTATTAAAATCATGTACAGGTTTAAACGAAAACTTTTGAAGGCAAGGTTCATGTGGATTAATAGGTATTTATATTAGGCGTACATTCATTACAGAGAGTTTAGCATTAAGATTGTATTCAGCATGTGTGGCCTTCGCTGCATCGTTTGTGGTCCTATTTGAATAGCTAGTAAATATTGACCGCCAGACATCTGTTTACGGACTATTGAAGTGGATTGAGTATTATTACGATTTTGAAGAATTATGTCGAGGTCTGTATTGTGCAAGGTGATCGATGATCCTGTTGGTAGTTGAGTTGTGCGTTTCTGTATTTTCTATGTAAGTAATCGGTGAAAGTGTTAGAGTGATTCATTTTCTGTTTTTGATTTGTTCAATGTGATTATGGAGTTGATCTAAGGATCTTTTATGTGTTTTGAAGCCATATGTTAGTTAAAATAACCTTTACATATATTATATGTAGTATATTATTATGATGTATATGTTTATGTGGGTATAGATGTCTATATGATATGAGGTATATGACGATTATGTATCGCAAATTTCCTGCACTGATTGCACCATTTATTGCTAATACAACATTTTACACTAACCTAACCTAACACTATGTTTGTATCTTCGCTTAATTAACCTGTATTCAAATGAAGTGTTGCATTAATGTCAATGGTATTAAACAATTACTTGTTGACCTATAGCCGGTTAATCGATAGAATCTCACACCTTTTCATTCAATTAAGATCACGGTAATGATAATGATTTGCAGGCCTTAATTAAAGGCCCCTGCAGCCGCTAATTGTGAATGCACTTCTGTGCCATTGTTCCAATTGTGTGGAGGTACAATTATTCAGATTTCCGTTCCTTAGCACCTCCCTGACCGAGATATGTGAAGAAGGCCGTGTAAGGGCCGCCCTAATTCTAAAAGTACACATTTAGTCAAGTTTTTGTTGATTTGTACTTAAAAGGAATTCGGTATAGAAATGTTAGAACTAAATTAATCTGTACACCGCGCTTTTTCTCACAGGTGCAAGCCTCTAAGTAGTAGTGAAGAGTAAATTTGTATTGTTTCGAATACTGCAATAGCACCTTTGGAATATTAAAAAATAAATGATTGATTGATTGATTGATTGATTAACATTGAGGTTCTTTCAAAACCACTTTGTTGTCTCAAGATTATCTTTCAATTAGATATTTCTCATCTTACAAGTGTGAGAGTTGTGAGAAGGGAAGAAAAAGATGATCTTTGTGACGCGTAGGCGATGATCTATCACTAATGATACATAATTACAAGCTTTTAATCCAACACTTCGTTTGAAAGGTGCTTGAAGCAATAAAAAGATAGATATTTCATTTTGGACTCACAAGTTCAAGGAAACAGAAATACATTCGCTTAAATAGTGGACACTAATGATAGTCTTAGACGAAATTATATTTAGACACCTGTAATTATGGTGACGACGGGTTACCAAATTCGTAAAATCTAGGCAAGTAGAGCGAAAGAATTGTGTGAAACCAAATATGGAAGTTTTTATGTACTCTTAATGTTTTATACAAAAGGAGATGAGTTCTAAGAATGGAGCTTATTCGTTTTGTATTTTTACAAATATGGATTTAGGCAAAGTTAGTTATGACCTGGGAATATAGGTATTGAATTAGTTGGAAATGAATCAGAAAGCTCGTAAAGGCACAAAAAAAACATTTATTGCGCATTCGAAGATAAGAGTCGAAAATGGAATAAGCACCAATCACGTCCGACCTTCAGCAACAGTACAAGGAGCGTGTTTTAATTACAAATTACAATATCTTATCGTTACGTAGCTTTGAAAATTGACCTAATAAGGCCTCAAGTCAATGAGCTAACAAGGTCACAAGAATGAAAGCTAGTGCATTCAGTACAATGGTTATTGTTTTCACTTGGTTTGCAGGTACTTCAAACAATGCAACTCATCTAACAGATGTTGATAGGCCATCGTTGAATTAATATGATTCTGATTCATTATTCACTGTATCTCTGATCTTAGTACAGTTATTTCGTGACTTTGACTGTGACCAAGTTATGAGGCTGTATTTTGAAAGTGTCTGTGACACTTTTTCAATCATGAATCTGATGATAGAGATAAATTGCTCACCATTCCTTTGATTGAAAAGAAACTACATACATTCATGGGCATACGCATCACTGGAGCAGGAGTGGAGATGAAGACAAACAAAAATCTATTACTGACATTGAGGTTAAAACTGCATAGCGGAAGTGTTGGATAAATATTCGATTACTAATTGGACATGTGGTTTATACCTAAGTAGATTCAATTAGAAGTTCACTGTGTTGATGTATTACCTCTACGTCTGCATCCGTTCCGACTATTTATACCACGCCACTTGGAAGAAGTTTTCTAAGCCCAATGCACACATTTGGTAGCTGCACTTACTATTTTTAGGTTACCCAAACACACTTAATTTCAAACAAAGTTGTTTACAACTGGCACTTAACCAAAAGGTCTGCTATAATCCGATGATTCGATTACTTTAACCGATAGTGCAACACAAAGAATTAAATCGATTATGATATCGAAACGTACACACACAATTGAAACGATGCTTTTGTTCATAATTTTATAAAATCATTAATATTATTGTTAAGAGCTATCGAATCTCTTTCGTAATGTCTGATATAAAAATCTATGAAGTAGAAAATCGTTTTATTTAGACGAAACTCGATTACTTTGAAGTAAAATGCCACAGTCGGAATTAGATGGTATTTATTAGTTAAGTCATCAGAGACGTAACCGTTAAAAGAGAAAACAAATCTGCTTCACTTTCATTTTTGGCTTGTCGCGTTTTCAATATCAAGGTCGTTGCATGGTTAGCATCAGCTCTTGTATCAGACGCAGCGCTCGTTGCGAAGACTATGGCGCCGATTCCCTTGTTCACAAACTAAACTAAATTTAAGTTTAGTGCATCTTTTTCTTTCTATTTAATTAAGAAAAGGACAGAAGATAAATATTAGTTTGGTCCTGTCAAATTAAGATACTCCATAGACAAATTAGACGTGATTAAAAGCATGGCTATTAAAAATACGTCAATTTACGTCAGGCGCTGACTAATTTGACAGGACTCAACTAATATTTATCTTCTGTCCTTTTTTAATGAAATAGGAAGAAAAAGATGCAATGAAATTAAATTTAGTTTAGTTTGTGAACAAGGGAATTAAATAACTTAAATAATTAATTTCTATTGAAATAAATTGTCTATTGAGTCATAGATACCGATAGGCATATTTCCTAAGCGCACAACGGTAGAAACATTAAATTTTGTTCCTGCTGTCCTAAAACAATATCTCTACCATCAAGAACATATAGCTGTCTCAATAAGTTATGTTCTGATTAAATCTCTCGGAGCAATAACGACGCATTGTATCGAAATATCACTATTAGTTCCGCTCGGATTTGCTGCGGGCGACACTACCAATACCCTTTCCCTTTCTCCGATTGTTAACACTTCTCTAATGTCCATTGCTTCTTTTACACGATCTCCTATACCTACATCTTCATCAACGTCGTAATGTACTTCAAATGATATATCGTTTCTACTTAGATCTTGACTGCCTGGTACGTCATCATGACCTGTCATTAGAGGGCAGAGCAGTGTGTATTAGTAATTTAATGTTGCGGATCTATTATAGAAAAGTATGCACTTTCGATTGTCAAGTTGTAATGTTTTTGCATTAGATCTGTTTATCTGAGAACCAGTTGTGAATGAGCATTTGTTAGTTCTATCTATTGTTACATCACGGTGTTTATGTGAAGGTTGTGATTTCGTATCAAGGAATCGCAGAGAAATGTTGATTGAGACATTGATAGTGGCTACTTGTGTTCCGTTTAGATTCTCGTTCGCGAATGGTTTATGTGTTCGAGTTCGATTTGTGGTTGATCTTTACGATACTAATCGCCCATAAAATGTTAGATTATATTGCTTGACATCAAATTTTGATTAATTTTTGATGGGCATATTTTATTTATCAATAGGTTTCTCTTTCTGACCGCATCTTTAGTGATGGTGATCTATCGCTGAAAATTAATCAGCCTTGAACTATGATGACATACTATTTGGCTTTCTATAACTAATTCATTATTAAGTCCTTCGCTACCTTTGGGTTTGTTATTATAAATAACGCGTGATTTATCAATAATCTCACTATCGTATGTATCATTATAAATATCAACCTATTTGAGCAAGGTTGCTGATAAGGATTAAGTACCAGACTTACGATAAGCTATAAAATGTATATAAAACTCTTTAGGATGACACAAAAGATTCAACAGTCCCAAAATCTACGCTCAATTTAACCAAAGCTTTTGTTCGAATAATTATTTTTCGCGTTCCTTTGTTCGAACTTTTTTTTTTAATTACTCTTTAGTCAAGTCTGTGAGGGTTGAAAATTCAAATTTGCATACAGAGGGTGGAAATATTAAAGTCGTTGCATATTTTATGAAAAGTTATGGGCAGGTGGGTATTAGTTTTATTATGAGTTTATTGTTTATTCTAATTTATTCGTTGTCTCTCTATTAATTTGTGTGAAATGTTTTAAATAAAGTTAATTCTATTTTGCAAGCAGATGCAATTAATTATTGATTTTGTGAACATAATGCATCATGTTACCCTCCTCATGAAATTCTGACAATTCAGCTATATCTGTATTTCCAGGTTGCTCAAGCATTAAGGGTTAAGGACTAAGGAAGGAGGAAGGTTTAGCTATAGAACCATTTCAATCTTTTTCGTTCAAAGTATGTTTGGCATCAAAGCAGCTCACAAACTCGCTGACCCATATCACACTTGGAAATACGCAAATTGGTGGTGACCTTTCGAGTCGTAAGGACTATAAAAGAACTCTTATCCCTAATAAGGGTTGATTCAACCGAACGGTTTGGGACGGTAAGACGCTTTACACTGAATGTTTATTTTAGTCTATCCTACTTAGCTTAGGTACGGCACCGAAACGAAATTGGCTTCAAGTTATTTAGTGGGAAGTTAGGTACCACAAGACGGTTTGTAACTTAACATCAACTTGCATAGTTCGTCTTTAAAACTTGACAACATTCTAATAATTACAAATGGCCATTACATACATATACTCACGTCTTGTTCCCATGGGGGTAGGCAGAAACTACAGAACGTTACCACCTGCTACGATCCTTACATGCTCCTTAGGTCCTGAGGATTGTTACAAAAGGCAGATGACAAAATCATTTTAATATTTCATAGCACTGTATCAACTTTGCAGCTGCAACTTCCTCTTCTTATTGATGTACCAGCTAACTTATAAGAGCTCTCGATTCTTTTATCTCGCTATTTTCATTGCATTAGGTCTGGTCGCATTGGTCTCATGGAATTTCCAGTTCCCAACCCCCATTACTGATAAACTTCACATCTGACACCTCATCTCAAGCCTCACACCTGACGTCTCATCTCAAGCCTCACTTAACGACAGCTCAGCTCATTGAAATAAAATGAAAGTGTTTTCGGCATAAAATGGCGGACCCATTCGTCTTGCTGTGTCGGAAATTAAACTATTGACGGACAGTTCTCGACTGAACACTCTAATTGGTTTATCTGACGCTTTTTTGGCTGCTATTCAAGTAAGGAGAATCGGAAGAAAGTCGTGTTTGGATTGGTGTATGTTGTTTGTTTATTTTTGGGCTTGTGGTAATTACAGTATGTTTTACTATTAAGTAGTGGTTAGGTGTTTTGATCATCGAATCCTGTCAGCCTATAGGCGTCTTTTGGCTAAGAAGTGGATCCATAATTTATATTGCCACTTTCATTGCGCCTGGGTTCTGAGGATCGTCAATTGTTTTTAGTAGATAGGAGAATGTTGCTGACATAAAAGTTGCAAGTGTTTAGTTATATGTTGCTTCAATTTTATCGTATGCCACCGACAAGTAACTCGCGCCATGTAAATCAGCCTTACGTTGTCTATAGATATTGCAGGTACTATGATAGACAGTGGTAGATCAGAGGGATTGATATTATTAACATCTATTTATCTATTGTAGTTTTCTGGTTTTACTCAAACTACAGGGTCAGTGATAACATTGTCGATGATTTGATAAAAGTTTAAGAGCTCATCAAGGTGGCGGTTGACACGTTATATAAGTAATCACGGAAATGGATTATAAGATACTTATCAGATACCTACTTAAAGGTAACTGCGCCATTTGTAATAGGCTATTAAAGAAAGTGAGTAATAGTTATGTACTTCGAATTGCTATAAATAAGCCTGTTTATAGATTAGTTAAGATCTGTTGATACAGGTCAGTACTTAACAGCTGTGCTTGCTGAACATTCAACCTCTCCTAAGATGCTTTATCGTATCTTGTTCAACCCGATTACCTTGTTAAGGTCGCTGATTAAGACACTTGTGCATATATATTTTAACACATACAGTGCCTTCCAAAAGTAAGTAGATATTTTTCCACTTCAGCTGTGATGCCACACTATGATTTAAAATAAAAAAATAATCAGGTATTTATATTATATAGATATATACGAGTAAGTCACATGTAGGTGAATATTAGTCAATAAAAACGTTGTAGTGTAAAATTCAAACATTAGAAACTAGAATTTTGAATCATAATGTGGCATTACAGCTGAAGTGGAAAACTGTCAACTAACTTTTTAATGGCACTGTAAGTATCAGCTAGTAAGGTTAATATTCAGCTTATTCTCTTAGGCTATTTTGATTGAAATAAAAAAAATATACGCCAAAGGTAATATAAAAAACGCAAAAAATAATATAACGATACGTTTATCGATAATCCTGAATAAACTGTTTTCGTTATTTCAGTATCTCGTAATTATAATCATAAACAAAACAAATTAAGTCCAATCAGATATAAAAACAGCACAGTCGGTCAAGACTACTTACTAGTACTAAGCTGACACATATTACCTACTACTAGAAATGTAGATAGTGTATCGGCACTTTCTTAGTACAGCTCTAGATAAGGAATTATCAGGAACTTGTTACAAGACCTAAATAATAACAGTTACAGTTGCATTTATAGCGTTACTTGATATGTTGTTGTTGATGAGGAATTTTGTCGCCAGTGCGGTCTGGGAGAGGCGCCACGCCATGGCGACAAGAGATATACAGTTGCTGTGTTGCTTTATTATTATTTGACGATTGTACTTATATAAGTAATAATTAATCAGAATATTAATTAATCAGTGTATGTTAAATAAAAGTACATAAATAATTTACATGTTTACTTATACAAGTCCTACACATTATAGGCCAGTTAAATCGAACATTAAAATCGTGAACTAACGTCTAGTTCTGATTTTTTTTATACATCGTTAGGACCACTATCTGTAGCGTATATGTAGTGGGTGGGCCTAACAAAGTATTAACAAATTAGTAGCCGTTAGTTTGCGATTTTAGCGATTTTTAGTGTTAGATATCACTGGCCTATTATTATACATGCATGGTGGATATAAATGCTTCGCCTGCGGGGTGATGGCGCAATACACTTTCAGTAGCAATTTTCACAGTTCAACCACATTCATTGCGTTATTTACGTTGTTGAGCAGTAATTTTTTATAACATATGAAGTAATGGATTAACAATATCCTTCAAAATGATTCAGATTGAGATTGATTTTGCAATTAGGGTGCTTTGTATTTTTTACTCTGTTACATAGGTATTTGTTTATGCAAATAAATTAAATGAATAAATAACTGATATCTGGACCCACGATCAGACGGCAAGTAAGACCCTCTGCCTGGTGCCGATTACTATCGAAAAATTTCGTCAGTTGCATGTGTAGGACGTTACAAGAAACTTTACTAATGCACTTGCACAATAATTAACATACAGCTTGGAACACCTCTGTGATATTTTGTCTAACTAGCCAAGAAACCTGCAGCAATAAACTCATTAAACGATTAGGATCATTGTGAAAATGTATTATTGAGCGGCTGTTTTCTTTAAGATGGGTACAAAACAAAGGCAAACATAGTAGTCGGCATCCCAGACAGTATCTTATTCTCAACAGTTCCCTAAGGACATCATCAACGAGATTCGATACAGGCGGAGTCGCGGTCCAAGCCAGTCATCCATAACCGCTAGACTTTATAGAGGTAGCCAGCGCGGGCGCCAGCTTTCGCTCCTTGTACGCTCTTATCCGTTTGTAAGAGCGATTTGTTTCCCGATTGCTGCGCAGATTAGTATCTAATTGAAGAGTTATATTACTTAACTGGCTATGCCCCATGGCCTGTACTGTTTACCTTTTAATACTACCTGTAATAAACCATTAATCTGCCAAAGTACATCAAAATTGTTAGGATAGTTTAGCCATCAAATTGTACTAAAGACTTTGAGAGGTTTATTTTCTAGTTTAATTTGCAAGGATTTATGTAACATACGTTCATAGACGTAATCTGCATTCGCGATTTATTTGCCAAAAATGTAACAAATAATTATGAGTTTATGGTAAAATAACTTTAATTCTTACACAATAAAGTTCAGTTTACGCTACAACTTCACACATTTTTATAACTTTTTCAATAGTGCTAGTCACTCTGAAATCAACCTAATAACCGTTAAAATAAAGTTGATATTTGTTTAACTTGAAATAACATAAATTTGAAACATTAGTTTGAAATTTGAATAGACTTTATGCAGGTTCTTTGGTAGCACGTGTAGAGGCAATACCAGAACGAATGGCGCTCTATGAAAGCCGTGCCTAAATGTACGTAATTGTTTTCTAGGCTGTTCATAGGCAAAGTGAAAAAATTAATAACATTTATTTTAACGAACTAATTTTTTTTTTGGTTTGAAGTAGGCTAGGCTAGCCGTTTTATTTAATGAGTTTATATGGAAAATACCCACTTTACTATGAGAACCTTATATCGTTTGGATGAATTTCTTGTCCTTTCTTCTCCATACCTATTACGCTTTGGAATAGGCAACTAGCTCCATAATTCTGACTGACCGACTCCTTGATACTTCGAAAGTGCATTAAAATGGCTTATTTGAAATAATTGCTTCAAGTTTGTGAAGGTATTTACGTCTATTGTATTTTGTTATCGGAAAACAAGATCAATGCACCTCTACCATATTGATGACCTACACAGCTTTAATTACATCTACAAAAACAATAAAAACAACTGCACATCAACAAAACGAAACACTTTAGAATTATAAACTCCAATTCAAATATAGATTTGTTAACACTCTACACCTCTCAACAATTTTATAAGCCGTCATCGAAGTGACAATATTAGGCAAGCTTGCCCGGTCTTGCCTCTTGCGAACCGATATTGCCCAATGCCCGTAAAATTACACATTGCCAACGTAATTTCTTAGTACCTAGTGCCTACCTAAGTGAATAAGTGTCAACTTCAAGTACCCCTTGTGCAAATATTAAACATAAAAACAAAATATACAAAGGCTTCTTGTGATTGCAAGGTTTTGTCTTACAAATACATATGTTTGCATGAGATGGTTTTGTAATATGAATATCAGCTGTTGTTCTAGTAAACAATGGTTGACAATGAAAATCAGCTGTGAAAAATAAATGGTTGTTTTGTTAGGCAGATTTACGAAGGTTTAAAATATATAGGATTTAGTTATGAATAATCAGCCTATAATGTTCCCACTGCTGGGACACAGGCCTCCCCTCTGTGAAAGGGAGTGGGCCGTGGATCCACGCGGTCCCAGTGCGGGTTGGTAGATGTCACATGTCTTTGAATTTTTGTCTTTAGGACATTCCGGTTTCCTCGCGATGTTTTTATTCACCCTTTTGAGAGCAATGGTGATAAAATAACTTAGGAAGTAGGTAAAGCGCCTGTCTGGGTTCGAACCTCCGACCTACAACCTGTTAGTCGCGGCCGTTACCGCTGGGCCACAACTGTTCCAAAGATTAGGATTTAAATGTACAATATATTATTTAACGAAAATCATTGTTGGTATTTACTTAAAACTAAAGAAAATTGCTTAAATTGAAATGTTCACTGAAATAACCACAATGACAGGCATTGAAATAGATAATTTGCATATCACTTGAGAATGGCTGGACCGATTTGGCAATTTTGTTTAGAAACGTTAGTAATAGTCCGGATTCGGTTTTTAAGGAAACAAAATTTGGAAAAGGTCCCGGAAAATGTTTAAATTGGGAAAAACTACGTGCTTTTTTCTATGGAATTTTGTGTCGGACAGGACGCCGTCTGTCGGATGAGCTTGAAATAAATATATTTTCTTCGTCAGTAATTTTATATGTAGGAACCTGTTAAAGATACAGTCATTAATTTGGTTTTGGTAATACTGCAGATTTTTTATATATTTATTTTATTTATTAGGTAATAATCATATTGTACAAGACTATATTGGACGGTGACCCTCAAACCGGGCATTTGCCTGTATCTTAGGGGTCGGAATTGCGCCATTTTCGGAGTGAGGTAGGTACAGTCAACAGCAAAAGTAGATGATCAAAATCAGAAATTCAATACTAATGAACGGAGTTCACGAATATATTATGGCAACTGTACTAGTAGTAAATGTTGGGTATAATTTACAATCACATACTTTTTAACCACTTCGACGCCACACAGTTCTGACGCGAACTCCGTTCATTAGTATTGAATTTCTGATTTTGATCATCTACTTTTGCTGTTGACTGTACATAGAGATTATTGCAAGACTAGAAAACAAAAACTAAAATTAAACTAAAGTAAAATCAATTAGAATAAAACACTTAAAATATACATTGCCATCAGCGTGAGATAAACAATAAGCTAAAACACACTCTTCCAATTCAGCTAATCATCCTTCTACACCCAATTAAGACCCTCACCGTCCATTGTCCAAATATTCCCAACCACCATACAAAACGTATTCAATCTCTTTGCATACCATTTCTCACGAGCTCCACGTTAATAACTACTGTAGTCTATAGTGAAAAACGAAGGCTGTTTACGAATTCCAATCACATACACAATATCTTAACTGGAAAGGGCCTCTTGGCTTTCCTCTGGCGCGCAGTTTTGCTAGGGAAACGATGCTTTTATGCTACGGTATAAGTCATAGGCGAAATGATAATTATCTCCTGTTTGATCGCATGGCGTATTGATGAATTGGGAGGAAGAGGAAGACCAAAGAAAAGATGGATGGATTGTGTGAAGGATGATATGAAAGTAAAAGGATTGAATATTATAGTGACGGCTGAAAGGGTGGAATGTTGCGCCGACCCCTAGTAACATGGGAGAAGGACAGGAAGAAGGAGATCGAGTGGGGCGAGAAAGCATTTGGTTTTCTTTTCGGTGTAGAAAAGTCATTTGCAGCGTTAAAGTCAAAGCCAGCTAGATTCTTCGTTTAGTGATTAGTTACGCTGCGTGTTATGTGACATGCTTCTAGCGAAACAACACATTGTTTACTGTTGCTATGGTAACACGTAACACTGGCAATAAGTGCTCATACACACGCACGACACGTCAACGACAGAGTTAACTGTATCCGTCAACACGCGTTGACGGCAGCCGTTGACACCCGTCGACGCCCGCCGTCGACAACGTGTAGATCGTGTATTTGAGTACGTTGCTCAAATACACGAGCAGCATGCCGCCGACACGCGTCGACGGGTACAGTTTCCTCTGTCGTCGACGCGTGTTGCTCCTGTAGGTACATGCACACTGAGTAAGTGATCCGCGGCATGACTAATATGTATGTCACTTGGTGGAGCTACCGCTGCTTACCAAGCGAGGCCCAAGAGAGGCTCCTAGGACACAACTAAATGTACAGACGCCAGCACATCAAGCTACTACAATTTGTCAAATTTCTTTAATAGATTTTCAACTTTATCGCTAAAGCATTAGGTTCAAAGTAGATTGGGAAAATTTGACAGTTTCGGGTAGCTTGATGTGCTGGCGTCTGTAGGTACCTATATCGATTTTTTAAGATCATTGAGCTTAATTTTCTAATTGAAATGAGTAATACCTACGCTATGCCCTTGTAACATAAATGTGTGATGAGCACAATACGTCGCGTCATAAATAATTAAATCTTTAGTCATTGGGTTGCCAATTAATAATGCATTGAAAGGATTAATACATATTATATTACGTAGGTACACATATTAAATCATTTTTATGATTCATTGCTTATAAATAAATCATTATCAATACAATATCTTATCTATACAAGTGGTATTTAAAAAATAAAAGCAAATGCAAATAAAATCTTATGCAATAAATATGTTTGAATGAGATACATTTTTGATTTATGTAATGTAATATAACACTTTCAAGTGCAGTGAATGAAATAATTTATTACGTAATTAAGTATCTGATGTATTTCACTTAAAGTGTTCTCAAGATTCAATCAAAACAGATGTTATTACATTACTTTTTGTTGTATGTACTAAAGTGTGACAGTCATAATAATTATTATTTGTGACAGATGCAGAAAGTAAGTGCCACTCCACTTAGAAACTTTTTTAAACATCGATTAAATTACCCAATTACTTAGTTATTTAATATTCTGGACAAATTAAATTACTTGGTTTACATAATTTTTAATCATTAGCATTTCAAAGAAAAACGTTCAAAATGTAGTCGCAATCTCATCTCAGCGACAATCAATGTCAAAAACTTGTCAAAAATGCAGGGAAATTAGAGGTATTTTGACAGAATAAGACTTCGAGATCATCAGACTGTGAACGTTCTTAAAATTACGAGAATTGCCCCTCTGACTTAAAATGTTACATTTTCGTAGCATTCCTGTCAAGTTTTTCTTCCTATGAAAATCTCCTCCATTATTGACTTGGACCACGCCCTAAGCCCTAGGCTCAGTTGATGTGGTGTCCTCTCACTTTCACCACTTGCTCGGTATCACTCAAATCTGCCATCTCATTAGAATAACCCTTGGAGGGACAGCAACATGGTGTTTTAATCTGTTCCGATACTATCCAATGGTTTATGGAACAAATATTAGCTTATAATAGGGAAACCAATATACCGGATATTTCAGCGACTAACTTTCTCAGGCTTAACGATAATGGGGTATTCTAGAATGTACTGTGAAGACTTTTCATTAGTTGGTAATGTCTTTAGGCATAATTTGTGGTTCGAACAAAAACAAAAGAGGTTGGGTTTCTTAGGCCGTCGTGTTTTGTTTTGACATCTATTTTTGGCCAGTTCTTTTTTGGGTTATAAATACAAAATGAAACTTGTGACTTGACTTTCCCGAAACTCCGATTTCTATCTGCCTAAATGGCTTGGTCCTTTTTCTCAGTGACAATATAGCTATACAAGGATCTTTGAACGCGTGGCCGAAATCGGAACTAACCCCGCCATATTGATTTTTTTTCAATACATTTCACAAAACTGTCAAAGGATCCTTGTTGCAGTGACTATGACTATTTTTGCATTTACTACAAAAATTGGTAAAGTTTTAAATATAAAATGTAGCTTCAGTTTATTATTTCCATACAACTTGCTACCTGTACCCTGCCGTAAGGGCGTGACCAGATCAACCGCAATGTCAGTCCCCGATGACTTGATGACAGTGAGTGGAACTTGTATTGCTGTATCGCTTTCCATACATTACAGTAATGGGATATCGTCGGTCCATTGTCAACGTGAGGTCTAAAATGTATGGAAAACGATACACGAGTCAACTCTAGTGTAATCTAGAGACTAGAAGATCTGTGGTGTGACATTAGTGTAAGTTCTGAGTCACGCTTTTTGACGCAAAAAGATGTTGATGTTTGTCGGTGATGTAATGGTTCAGTAACATCTTTTTACGTAGACAATGTAGACATATATATACATAATACCAGTGTTTGTTCTAGACAGTGGTTTGGACCAAAAATAAGGTACTAGACTACAGATAAACTATAGATAAGTTTAGTTTTTCTGGAGAAGTAATTTACCTAAAGATAATTAATTTAATTTAATTAAAATAGCACTGGTACCTGTGTCAGTATATTCTAGTGGTAACGATCCCAACTAATTTGTCCTAGGTTGTGGTTCGAACCCAGGTAGGCACTTTACTTTGTGCAATTTATTTCATCCATGCTCTAAAAACGGTGAGGAGAAATATCGTGAAGAAAACGACATGTTCTAGAACCAAAAAATTGAACACTTGTGACATCTGCCAACCCGCGTGGTAGAGAATATAGTCCAGGCCCTCTCACAGAGAAAAGCCATGTGTCCCAGAAGTATAAACGTTGTATACTTTTAGTTTTGCTGGTACAGTCAACAGCAAAAGTAGATGATCAAAATCAGAAATTCAATACTAATGAACGGAGTTCGCGTCAGAACTGTGTGGCGTCGAAGTGATTCAAAAGTATGTGATTGTAAATTATACCAAACATTTACTACTAGTACAGCTGCCATATAGCTGCGAACTCCGTTCATTAGTATTGAATTTTTGATTTTGATCATCTACTTTTGCTGTTGACTGTACTACCACCAAGCCATACCTACTGTAATTTGAAAACATTGTAAAAGCCAATTATTTTTAAAAGAGTAACCGTGGAGTTTCTTGCCGGCTCTTCTTTATAGGAAACAACCAATTGGAACCGTGCACCTAGCTTCTGACGTTTCATAAGTGCCCGTTGTTAGTTTATGCGAAATATAATATTTTGATTTTGATTTCAAGCTTCCGCTTTGCCTGTTTATTAAAAAAAAAAAAACATAAGCCTACCAAACTTCTTAAAAACCTTGACAAAACCAATTAGCAATGTCAACCTTCTAATCTCTTTACGACAAGCTGCTGACGGCCGAAACCATTATGTCCTATGTCGACATCGTTCAGATGAATATCTCGTTATGGACGTTAAGAGGCGTCATACGGTGGAACAAGGGCCATCACGTCTTTGACGGAACTGTCACGAAATGACGGGGCCATTATTAAGGTTTTTTTTTTGACAAAAACATTATGCAAACTAACTGACGGATACTGCACAGCCTTAAGTATCTATGTATATCCCTACACTGAAAAATTTAATCATGGAAAAGGAGAATTCTTGTAAATGCGTGGAGATGGAGATGCAAAAAAAGGGGTTTCCAATGATAGATTGGATTTGTCTGCGAACAAAGTTGCAGGCTAACTGCATGGTAATGTTATCTTACCGTGCTAACAGGCTTGTGTAGGGATAAAGTGGAAAAGGTGACGAAATATTCGTTCCTGATTTACATTTCGTCGCTGATTACGGTATTATTTTACAATAACAATATTATGCAAATCTAAAAATATTACCTGAGTATTGGGAAAACAGTTTGAAAATTATTTATCCTTAACGCTTTAGCTATTTTTATTAACATGAACTGAATTGTCAAATTAATATACCTATATATAATTCTTTGATAACACGGGTATTAATGGTAATAGCAACGTTGCGTTTTACGAAAGAATATTTTATTGTTTACAGCACCCTAATCGTAACACACGATCAATCGGAATCTGAATCATTTTGAAGCAAATTGCTAATCCATTGCTTCATAAGTTCGAAAAATATGTATGCTCAACACGTAAATAACGCAATAAATGTTGTTGAACTGTCAAAATGAAACCGATTCCGATTGATCGTGTGTTACGCAATTAGGGTGCAGGTCTACTGTGATTTGGCGATATGATCTGCCAGGTTCTTACAATTTTCTTACAAAAATACGATATCGATCGTCTGTTGCCTACACATTTTCCAGATTTTGTTTCATTACCTACACGTGTCGGTAGTTAAGAATCGAGCAAATCTGTAGGTAGCACCTTTAACAAAATGAATTTTATAAAAATATTTTATTTCAATTGCACATCTCGGTCATTATGCCTGATTACTATTTTATTATTTAATTGATTGTGTTTTTTACACCATGTTGAGCAGTTCGAGGAGTATCGTCATCATAAAGGTCGCCTCAGCTGAAAATTCTAGTCTAAAGTAGGCGTAAGTACGTGAATCAGGATGTATTGTCTAAAATGTCTACCATTATAATGCGGAAATTATCATAAACCACCAAACACTTATTATTTTTTGTCATAAAAAAATGTGTTGTGTACGTAGTCGAAGTTCCTTAAGTTAATAGAAACGTACTTACGTAATAATAACTATTATTTCTGAAAATTTACCATGTAATAGTACCATGAAAGTCTAAAGTTGTAATTAAATTCGAAAAAGTCTAAAAGCCTATTTGTAAAATGTTACCCAAAATAATCTGTAGGTACTTAAACTTGACATTTACATAATTTAATTACTACGTGCCAACAAATATGTCTAACTAATTAGCTTATTTTTAAAACAATTACAGAACCAATCAACAAATAACTAAGCCATATTATTAAGATTATAAATAAATAATTACGTCCAATCTGACCTTAAAGACTAGATACTTGACACCAAAGGGTTTGACAAGACCTTGTCAGTGACGTCACACGTCATGACAATGTTACTTCACGCATGTCAGTCAGTGTTTTTGTCATTCTCATTTCAACCTTGGTGGGATAAAATATTAATTTATTGATGTTTTCGTACGAAGATGAATGACAAATTGATTGGTTAAGCAGTACTTGTTATGTTAAGTGTGTACTTGTATGTACTCAAGTATTTAGTTTTTATAAAGGTCATGTTTTCTTTTGTATGTTTGTTGGTTTAATTCGTTTTGAAGGAGGTGCTTTGTAAATCTTACGTCAGTTTTAAAGTTTGTGTTCGCACAAAATATCTTGAGACTATGATCTTAGAGTAACATCAATCATAGAAGGCCACGGCCTTCTATGATTGATGTTACTCTAAGATCATAAAAAAATTCACTCTAAAAATTTCTAAAAACATTTCTAAAAATTCATCGGTTTCCAACATCAAAGAGCACCACGGTGCTCTTTGATGTTGGAAACCGATGAATTTTTGACGTAAAGGACAGTTGCGACGCGATTTTCCTGGAACAGTTACCATGTAGTTTCCATAGAAATGGTTATACCTACTAGAGTCGTGTCTCGCCTGTCTGTGGGAGCCTTCCGAAGCATCATCATCTACCTCGCCTTTTCCCAACTATGTTGGGGTCAGCTTCAAAACAAGACAATAAAACAATATAGCTGAAAGAGTCACGTTCATCTAACAACTAAGGAATTATAAATGCATACAGTATATATCTACATGTACACATAAAACATTTATTAAGTCACTAATCTAAAAATAACTTCAACAACGTTCAAGAATAAACGACCATTTTACAACCACGTAATTGCCTAGCATACCTTAGCAATATAGTTAATCTAAATTCTAAAATCTCAGAACACCCATGTCTATAACATGCGCTGGGAATAGATTACTCTCCCATAGTCGGCACCGAACATCTTATTACAGCCATAGGCAGTTCTATAAAAGGGTATTTTACTACGAGAGCGGTAGTACGCCGACCTTGAAAGCAGACTCCCTTGGCGTGTCGACAACCCCATAGTACGCGCCGTGGGATTACTGCACCATGACGTTTAGAGCGTGCGATTTTGAAACGATTCGATTGCGATGTGATTTTGTTTTTTTTATGGAAGATAAGTGATTAGGTGTTAGGTTATAGAAAACGGCCATCGCTCAGCATAATGCACACAACACATCAAACCTCATTTTAGAGCTGTCAGTGTCAATATGCCTCAATAATGATGACACTGACAGTTTAGATGTGCAGAGGGGCAATTCTCGTAATTTTAAGACCGTTCACAGTCTGATCTCAGTCTCAATCTGTCAAAAAATACTTCTAATTTACTTACATTTTGACAAGTTTTTGTCATTTGTTTGTCGCTGAGATGAGACTGCGACTAGATTTTGAACGTTTCAAATTACGAGAATTGACCTTCTGATCGCGTTCAAGTTCAAGCAAATAAAATCTATTCTATTCAGTTCCATTGTTGAAATTTACCCTTAGTTGTGTAGGTACATAACTATAATTTGAATGTGTAGTGAATGATGAATGTTATAAAGACCATTTTCATTTCTTTTCTTCACAGGTCACACGAATCAAAAATAATAGCCATTGAAGGATATATATTAGATGTTTATAAGAAAATTTCAGCAATAAAACTTAATATTATAAATATAACAGAAATTGACAGTTAGTAAGTGTGAATGTTTCTACGATACCTACCTAAGAATAAAAAATAGCACAAAAAATTTACACCGTTACTCTATTTATCATGTAATATCATATGACTCAGATATCGGTCTCACGAATATTATTGACAATGCCAGCAAACATAGTAGGTATATGAGCAGGGATATAACGTGACCTTGACATTTAGTTTACAAAATGGTTTCTGAATTATTTTAGATAATAAACAGACTTGCATCACGTCACGTGCAAGCGTGCGTGACTTAGAAACACTATTTTTATATTTACAGACAAGACATGTCTCGTTAAGACAGTCTGTCTATACCTACTTAATTGTGGCTTTACTAACCGGTTTAGTAACCTATTAATAAGGCCTATTATTTTTATGAAAGTATTCTTACATATAGGATCGTAGCAGGTGGCGTTCTGTAGTTTGTTTACCCCCATGGGAATAATGCGTGACTTTATGTATGTTTGTTTGTATAGCATCCATTGACCGTTTAAATAAGCCATTCATTTGGTGGAGTTCTCGTTTTTAAAATATCACCCTCCTTTCAAAATCTAGAACCATGTCGAAGTTTGAATATCGGCTTGAAATTGACAGATTTCATTATAATCTCTACTCAAATCTAGTTTTTCATCTAGTTTCATTCTAAGCAGTCTTTTAAAATATGGTCTTAAATATTGGATAACCCGACTTTTTTGCGTTCCTAATCAAGTAAAGCTTTCTACGTTTAAAATCTATAAATATAACGAAATAACCAATTGATTGACAGGTGTTTTGAGGTAAAAAACTAAAATGGGCGACAGAACTGGTTATTTAGACTCAAGAGTAGGATACTTGAAAGTTATATTACTTTCAAATATTGGTCTAATATTCTCCGTGAATAAGTAAACTATAACATAACAACACGCCTGTTCCCAACGGGTCAGGCAGAAATATACCTGTAGTACACTCACATTTCGCAAGTTTTATTTTTTTATCAATCTTACAACTATCATTACAGGCCTTTACCTAATGCGAAAGTCTAGTTATCTACTTAAAATTAACTTATTTAACCTTACATACCTATCAACAAATAATATAACTATTTACCTTTCATAACTAACTATATTTAATAAAACTGGCGAATTCACTCAAAGAGCACGAAAAAATATCCAGTCTCTCATGGACTTTGTTCACCACACGGATTGTTCGGGTGAGGGGGTGCTTTCGCCAGTAGACTGGTGAAGTTATGTTTAAGTCTCATGGAATAGGGGGTGAAAAACTTATAATTATAATTTATCAAATACCATATGTTTTTTTTGAGCCTATGTCCCACTACTGGGCAAAGGCCTCCCCAAGTCCTTCCAGGAATTATTTTTCTTAACAGCCCTCTTGGTACGCGTCCAGGTCATCTCGCCACCGATTTCTGGGCAGACCACAGCTGCGACGTCCATCTTTAGACATACATTGTGTAGAGACTTTTACCCAGCGGTCATCCTGCATGCGGCTAATGTGACCCGCCCAATCTTTATAAAAACTACTTCCAAAACCACTCATAGATATTTTCTTCTAAAATCGCACACTATAACACAGCCCATATATCTTTCAGCTTCAATTAAACCAACACTACGCTCTCCATAATCGTATAATCGCACAATATAAAGCGCGCCACAGACGGGGAGGCGTTCAGACGATGGGACGATGGGATGCGATCGATACGCCCGTCTGCAACCCCCGCACTGCGGCCTGACCTTGCACCCAGCTTACTATCGCAGGTCTGCGTAAACTGCAGTTACGGGACGTCTGAGTTTGGTTAGACGGAAGTAAAAGTAGATGGTATTTAAAAATATATGTGTAGGTGCAGATTTAAGTCGTTTTTAGAATTGTTGACGATGCGAAGTCTTATTATTTTGAAAAAGGGCTGATTTTTCAATCATCTGATAACTTTATTCGAGGAATCATTTTGAAATGTTGACAGTTATTTCATACAAATACTGTCAAATGTCAATCTTATTTATCGAATAAAAGTTGCGATGGAAAAAAAAAAACATTTTGGTTTTATGAGAAACTTTTGCGTTGAGTAAGATAGACTAGTAGAGTCACATCCAGGATTTCGAGGCATAAAGACATATAATAAAATTGAAAGAACAGCTGGTGTCATAGTTTAGAAATTAAATTAAACAAAAATGTGGTCCCGTCGGGGGACCGCTGCTATTTTAAACTTTAACAGAACGTTAGGCTAATAATTAGAGCGGTCCCCCGACGGGACAACATTTATTCAAAATATTTCATACGTACTTACGTGGTCATAACTTCAAGGTTATTTTTTTCTTTTTATAGGGTTTCACGTTTATTCCTTTTTTTGTTCTCTTTGTGGCTATTTTTTCAATAGTTTTTTTTTTAATTGTTTTAGGCTTTTTAAATAAGTAATCCAAAAAGACGAATTGGTTTTTTAAGAGAAACTTTTGTGTTAGCTGGTCAGTCAAGACCAGGAACTTTAGGCGTAAAGACCGATAGGGTAGAGTTGGATAGAAGGGCCAGCTGCTGTTTATTGTTTAAAATTAAATAAAATAAGAATGTACAATTGTATACTGCCACTGTGCCACTTTTGGCATAAACATGGTGTATTTGCGACAAAGGACGCCACACAACACAGCTTGAAACCGCATTTGGCACAAACACTAGGCAAGATACATGCTGATTAAGTGTCTCTTTGTGGTCTGCTGCCTATATCCATTGAACGGTTTTAGGTCCATTACATTATAAATAAGTATTATATACTTACTAAAAGTAAAACTAAAGAGTCAGTTGTTTGAAAGCGCTCTCTGAAAATACAGGTCGTATTTGAAAAATTTTTGCTTTTTTGCATGTGGAAGGCGGTTGTTAAACATCACGCTAAGAACATTAGGAGCGGAGCAAAAACAAAGTCTGAGCAGGCGATGCGATGCGACGGAGTGGGTCGCGGGAACAAGCACGCGGATGGAGTCGCAAACTTAGAATGTTTTATTGGCATCGATTCTTATAATAGTACTCTTATGGGCTTTATCACACTAGCGAGTTGCGAGCGAGTGGAAAGCGGGGCGAGTGCACAGCGAGCTCGCCGCGAGTTCGCAACGTGTGCGCGGCAAACACGCCGCGGGTGCGCAGTGCGCTCGCCGCGGGTGGGCAGCGAGTTCGCGGTGTACCTACGATGGGTGTCCAATAAAGGTGTGACTTTTTGGACACCCTAGAGAGTGTTTTAAAGGACAATTTGTATGTTGCATATACTTTTTCTATTCAATTCTATAGAACACTAGCTTCTGCCCGCGGCTTCGCCCGCGTGGATGTCGGAAATTATCCCACGGGAACGTGCTAACAGGATAAAATGTATGTGCTTCCCCAGGATGCCATCTATCTCTATGCCAAATCAGAAGTTCAGTGGTTTAGGCGTGAAAATGTAACATACAGTTTCAAGTTCAAATCCTCCCCTTAAAAACTGAATTACCCCTTTTTGTCCCGTCTTTTTATACCAATTTTCGAGTTAATCAAGCCACGCATTATAATCCTCCCTTGTAAAATTAACTACCCCTTTTCAACCCGTTAGGGGTAGATTTTCGAAAAATCCTGATAGATGTTACTCTTTATTTTTGGTCTTAAGTATGAACACTGAGTTTCTAGTTAATCGGACCGCGCGCGCATTCAAATTATTCCACACAAACTTCAACACCCCTATATTCCCCTTTGAGGGGTAGTTTTGAAAAACTTATAATGATAAACTTTATTACTACTACTTACTTCGGCGAGTATTCTTGAAAAGTTTCAAGTTTATTAACCTAATGAAGAAGATTTTTCATATAAACTGTATCCCCGCTTTTCACCCCCACAGGGGCGGAATTAAAAAAAAAACGTTTGGGATGTATTCATAACTTGACTCAAAGATGATTTATACAAATTTTCGAGTTAATCAAGCCATGCAGTAAAATCCTTCCCTGAAAAATTTACTACCCCATTTCAGCCCGTCAAGGGTAGATTTTCAAAAAACCCTGATACACATTATTCTTTACTTTCAATATTAGGTATAACTACCGAGTTTCGAGTAAATCGGACTGCGCGCTAAAATTCTTCCATACAAACTTTGAAACCGCCAATCCCTTATTAGGGGGTAGTTTAGAAGAAAAAAAACTGACAATCTTCATAATTTATTTTGGTAAGTATTCGTGCCAAGTTTCAAGTTTATTAACTCAAGGAATAAGATTTTTCATACAAACGAGTTCCCCCCTTTTCACCCTCTTAGGGGTGGAATTTCGAAAAATCCTTTCTTAGTGGATGCCTACTCTTCATGAAGAACCCACCCTCCAAATTTCATGTCTCTAGGACCAGCGGTTTAGGCTGTGCGTTGATCTATCAGTCAGTCAGTCAGTCAGTCAGTCAGTCAGTCAGTCAGGACTTTGAATTTTATATATATAGATATGCACGGTTGGCGCAGTGGTTATGCGATTGACTGCTGCGCTGCGTGTCGCGGGTTCGATTCCCGCACGGAACAAATATTTGTATGACCTACATGTATTTGTTCTGAGTCTGGGTGTTTTTCTATCTATAATATGTATGTATTTACAAAAAAAAAAATGTATATAAGTAGTTTATCAGCCATATTGTTACCATAACACAAGCATTAGGTTGCTTAGCTTGGGACTAGATGGCGCTGTGTGAAATGTCCAGGGATATTTATTTATTTATATGAGCAACTGCTCAAAATTACGCGACCACACAGAAAATTTATGACGAGACGTTGCCTATCAATACTCATATCGGTAAAGAGCCCGTAATCGTGACGGTATAAGGAAAACAAACTAACTCCAAAAGAAAATACAAGAGATCGTTAAAACGCGTATCTCCTAAAACCAGCTTCAGTAATTTACCGCGAACTTTCGAGCTCGACACACTTAGCATGCCATCTCTGTGCCATCGCGGACACCGTAAAACTAATTACCATGGGAAATCTCACAAATTATACACCACTGCCATTTGCAAGCAAGAAATAGGTTAAGATATCTCTTTTTGTTGATGCCGAAGAGATGGTGAAATTGTATAATTTTGACAGTACAACAAAATTCATTGCGTTATTTACATTCTTGAGCCGGCAAATTTTTCGAACATATGAAGCGATGGATTAGCAATATCCTGCAAAATGGTTCAGACTGTAATTAATAGTGTGTTACGTAATTAGGGTGCGGTTTCTGCCAGACCAACTCACTTAGACACCCACGTGCCATTGGCATGCCATTTTCATTATGAAACCTGAGAGATCAGCAAACCAATATGCGATGTGTGACATAATTATACAATGTACGGACGCCAGCACATCAAGCTACTGCAATCTGACAAATTTCTTTAATAGATATTCAACTTTATCACAATTGCGTTAAGGTTCAAGGTTGATTGGGAAAATTTGTTGGTTTCGGGTGTACATTACTTATTTTTTTGTACATTACTTATTTTTTTTCAAATTGCCTTGTCTTATTTTTTACATATTGCCTTGTCTTTTGTATTATTGAGTTGTAATAGGATCTAACTTTCTTTGGCTAAATCGGCGGTCAGTATGGCAAATTACAATTTTTAATTACTTAATACCCCCTTTTTTTTCCTTTTTTTTAAAGTTACTGAAATCAATTCGATGTACAAATAAGTACAAACTACTTTCAGGGCTTGCGTTTGTTCTGGTGCACCTTGTATAATAATGTTAATGTTTAATAATGTACGCACTCAAATTTAAATTTACTTTTTCTTTTTTCTTTTATAAATTTATAAATCCAGATAGGTATGAGTAATGTATCTGTGTTACTAGCTAGTTTTAAGTACTTTATACTTTATAAGCTAGTTGTAATCTGTGGGGAACGTAGTGGGTATCATAATTGTTTTAAATGTTATATTTATGATTTTATGACTGTTTCTTATTGTGCTACTGTTTGTTTTTCCTTAAATAAATGAAAAAGCTCTCGTGAATTCAAACAAAGGACACAATTGACGGGTAGCGGGATCGTCCGAAAGGGTTACCGCTGCCCTGGAACATAAAGGGCTAAGGAAGGAACACGGGTGGGTTTTAGTTAGTAAGAGTCTGACACTCCCTTCTGCTCCACCCAGAGCGGGAGGGGTCATTTGATGATTTCCCATCCTGTAAAAAAAAAAGGACACAATTGACTGTCAAAACACCGTTTTCACTGTGCATATTGTAGATGTGTGCATAGCATAAGCTTCATCAGCTTATAATGTTCCCATTGCTTGGACACAGGCCTCTTCTCGGTGAGAAGGAGTGGGTCGTAACCCACCACGTGTTCCCACTGCGCGTTGGTAGATGTCGCATGTCTTCGAATTTTTGGTTCTAGGACATGCCGATTTCCTCACGATGTTTTTTCGTTTTGAGAGCAGCTATGATGAAATAATTTATACAAAGTAAAGCGCCTGTCTGTGTTCGAACCTACGGTCGTTACCACTGGGCTACCAGTCTCCAGCAGTGCGATTCTGTAACCATCTCACCGTGAAAACTTAGGTGAAGTGAGCGTGGAGTGAGCTGTCATTCTAAATAATGCTAGGGATTGACACTACTGACAACTCACATCAAGCTCACTTCACTTGAGTTTTCACGGTGAGATTTTTACAGAATCGACCGGCTGCACCTGGTGTATCCCTAATTAAACTATGAGTCTTCTAATGAGTCTTTCAGAGGAAGCCCACGTTTAGACCTTAAAAGCTTACTTTTATGTCAATGACTATTAACTCCAAAACGGCCGTATCTCCTCTCATTATAGCGTTGTTTCGCAAGCTCCAACATTAAGCATTCTGAGGTATTAAGAGAATAGAAAAATGGAGTAAAAAACCGCGATTGTCCTGTTAAAACAATGGCTGGTCGCGCGTCGGTGGATGCGATTATGCGACCTTGGCAATCGACGTTTCCGTAGAATGAGTCATGTCGCCGTGTCGCGCGACTTTTTTGTCGTGGTATTGACGCTGGTGTTGATTTACTCGAAAAGTATTTTTTTGCTTGCTTGTGCTCGTATTTCCATTCTCGTTTGTGAATTAATGAAAATTTTATGTACTTGTGTGATCGATTGTGTTTGCAGTGTCAGAAACAAAATCGATTCAGTTTCAAGAGTTACTGGATTGGTTTTGTACAAAAATTACTTACTGGTTTTTTTTCGAACAAATAATGATAGACTAGCATAGTATTATGAATTTGTAACTATGACAGTTCATTAATTAAGATTTTTGGATATGAATGTTGAATTTGCTGACGTTACGACTAATGGAAGCACGAGCTGTTTTAAGCAAACCGTACCTTTAACTTGGCACAAAGCCGGGGAAACGTCAAGATGAAAAGTGACTTAAGTATTTTGTATTGTAAGTAAGGAATACAGACCTGACGGATGGCTGGTAGCAGCTGGATGAGTTGCCGAAAGTTGTTGAATGGCGTGCAAAAGGAGAGGACTATGTCCAGCAGTGGACTGCTGCAGGCTGATGATGATGATACAGTCCTTTGCAAACATAATGGAGTAGTAGCCTTAGGTTGATTTAATTAGCAAAATACTAGCACTGCTCGCGACTTCGTCCTCGTGAAATTTCTTGTTTTAACTTAAAATATATTCCAGGACACGCGGCAAAACTGTAGCTTCAGTTTTTTTTTCAATTGCCTAAATTGTGGCTCACAGATTGTAGTAGCTTTATGTGCTTTCCTCTGTACATTATATGGTCTTAAGATTAATTAGTAGATCACTATGGTGGTGGTTGATCTTTATGAAAACTTTTGTTAAGTAACTAGCTTCCCCTTTTTCCTTCCAAATCTCTGTTTTCTTTGATTTTTTTCAAGCTTCCTATTAGTGAATGAATTTTCGGAGTGGGATCAGAAGTTCTGAAGATTGTCAGGGCCGCGGGTTGTTTGAAAGAGATACCAAGGCCCCTGGCGCAGGCAACTGAAGGAACACTGGTGGGTTTTAGTCAGTAAAAGTCTGACACGCCCTTCCGCTCAGCCCAGAGCGGGAGAGGTAATTTGATGATTACCCACCCAAAAAGAAAAGTTCTGAAGATTATACATCCTACATACAAACTCTCAAATTTTACCTGTTTATAATATTAGTAAGACTAAGCCTAACATTGCATTGACGGCACGGTTGGCGCAGTGGTTAAGCGATTGAATGCTGCGCTGCGTGTCGCGGGTTCGATTCCCGCACGGAACAAATATTTGTATGACCTACATGTATTTGTTCCGAGTCAGGGTGTTTTTCTATCTATAATATGAATGTATTTACAAAAAAAAAAATGTATATAAGTAGTTTATCAGCCATCTTTTTACCATAACACAAGCATTAGGTTGCTTAGCTTGGGAATAGATGGCGCTGTGTGAAATGTCCAGGGATATTATTATTATTATTATTCATGGCTACATTTTTTTTTTTTTTTTTTTACATATTAATTACCTATGCTTAGCAAAGCTTATTTTTCTAAAGACCTTTGTTTCGTCACGATTTATTTGATCCTCTATTCCAGACAGTCCGCGGCTTTTAATCGAATTTACATTCATTGATTCAAATCGTTAATGAGTCTGGAAGCATTTTAATCGCCTTCCTATTCTTATTTATGTAGGTGAAGCTGAAAGGTGTCTTTTTCATTTACAACACCATTTCATTGTCAAGTAGGTAGGTATTAGTAATTGGCAGCTTTTAAAGGATTTTAGAAAATAATAATATGGATTATTTGCATTATTGAAAGCACTAACCTGAAAGAATTGACTGTTAGATAAAGGTTGACAAGTTTTGAAATAACTACAATAGAGGGTCAATTCTCGTAATTGTAAGAACGTTCATAGATCTCAATCTGACAAAATTACCTCTAATATCCCTATATTTTTGACATTGATTGTCACTGAGATGAAATTGCGACTAGATTTTGAATGTTTTTAATTCTTCGATCAATAATTATTGATGGAAGTTTTGATTAGTTATTTTCCATAGGTGCGTTATAAAATAGCAAGACATTTAAATACAACCGTTTAAAACTAACTGCTTATTACTTGTTGCAATAAGTTGACGATGTCTTTTCATAATTTTAGTTATAACTATTTAAAGCCCCATTGTTTATGTTAACATTGCTTAACAAAATTCTATAGTCGGTTAATATTTTATTGCCGTTTCGTCAGTCAGCTTGTGTAAATCCAAATAAAAATAAATATCACTAAGTATGTGTTAACAAATGTTTAAATTTTAAACTGTAGTTTGCTTGACTTTAATTATCCTTTTCTATGCGTGATCTATCTTAGATATTAGATTAGTTATTAACGCAAAAGTATACTTGTAATTATCGCTAAGTAATAAATAAATAATATGACATGACAACGTGTTTGCACGACGGAATCTCTTAGTAGAATTAATTTATTGAAAAAAAAACTTGATTGGATTATACGTAAACCAATGCAATAGCTACATCTTAGATACGTGTATTTCAAAAGAGGAAGGACAGTTTGGCAGGCTTAGTAAAAATCTTGTGTCAAATATAAAATTAATAAGTATTTTTTCTTTTTCTTTTACAAGCCCTGAGCTCAATGTCAGAGCTCAATTTATCATCCTTTATGCAGATAAAACAAAAGAATGATCGATAAGTATCTGCAAGATTATCACTGCAAATAAAATATGTTTTTAATTACTCCTGTCAGAAAGACAAGGCGTCTTGCATTCAACTTTGAAGAATATCACCCGTTATAATCTGCAGCATACACAACAATCGTCTTAATGCCAGTTACAGTCATACAATCAACTTTTAATTCCCTCAATTTATTGTCTTCCACGACGCAATAAAAACACGCATTTGTGGAACAAGAAAAATCGTAAAAACTCAATCCCTGCCAAGACTAAACTAGTCTATTTAATCCGTCAGGTTACATGCCAAGTCTAGATGTATATCGGCTATAAACTTGGTCCTTTTATTAAGTTACTACTCGTAAGGCATGAAATGTCCTCTGCTGCCAAGTTAAATTGCTGCCATGTCAGTTTGAAACTTTATTACAGTTTTTTATTTTTTATTTGTGTGGTAGACGGTAGCGTCGTCTGAACGAGACAGAATGATGGATATCGATGGGACAGCCTAGATAGCGGCCATTGGTTGCAAGTGCATTTAAACTTAATGTTCCTTTTTGCTAATTGGATGTGTTTGATGTTCTAGTTTGTCGGGAGATGTATTGTGAGCATTTGTTTGTCTGTAACAATGCGAGCTAAGTGTAAAATGATGATTGCATGTTTTGATAGAGCTTTTTGAGTCAATGTTGCTTCCAATAGAGGCGTGATGTAATGTTGCCAGGAAGAAAATCGAATCGTTTTTCTACGTAAACAAGGAAAAAGAAAAACTATTTTTTTTTTGTCCAAAATAAGTCAATAACCAAACTTTACCACTCTCACATCAAAGTTCGCCCTCAAAGTCATTCACAATATCTAAACTCAACGTACAGTCAACCCATCAGGCAAGTCAACGAACTCCTGAAAATTTCGACCATAAACATCTGAGTGGAAGTAAAAACTTCCGCGGTAGGGTGTACGCCGATTATTAAATTCCTGACTGTCATATGCAAGGGGAAGCTTTGGCTGAATAGTTTGAATACGTAAACTACTGTTTTTATATTATTAAGTTTTGTTATTTGACTGTAGGTAGTTCAGGAAAGGAAAAATAATGTTTTGAATATAGGATTAGAACTCGCGTTTGACTAGAAGTTTTAAATTCCTACTGAATTAGTAAGAACATTAAGAAAGTTTTATTGTTTAGACTTTTGAATAAGTATTTAAAGTAAAGTATAAAAGGGTGGTATACCCAATGACATGCAAATTGGCTCAATTTTTTTTTGTTATCATTCACAATTTTCGTCATCAAATACTTAGTCTTTAATTGAATTTTAGTACTATTTTGGCTCGCAAAATTCAGGCTCATTTTGAGTAAGCAAGTGCATAAAATGTTGCACAAACAAATGCATAGATCATCCTTTCTTCGTAAAATCTTGGCGTCCGTAAGCGTTCAATAAATCTTGCAATAAAATGAGATGAGAGTTAGGTATGTAGCGTTATGAAACTTTTATGATTAAAGTTACGGGAAAACATAAAATCTACAGCAGACTAGTGGTTGAGTAAGTTATAGAGTCAGTGAAAATCTTGCTTCATGAGATTACTAAAGACTATAACTTAAGGTACCTATGTTGGGGTTAGTTCAGTGATGGGATAAGAGCGCACACATCTATCAGTACAAACCCAATTACTATATTGATTATCTGTATTCTTTCCGGGACATCTCTAGAAGTTGTTTTTCCGGTCACTGACAACCTGTCATCACTATGCCCTTCGATATGTCACGCTCTAACGCTCTGAAGGCCTATCCTCGTAATTTAAAACGTTCAAAATCTAGTCGCATTCGCATCTCGGCGACAAACAATGTCAAAAACATGAAAAAATGTATCTAGGGAAATTAGAGGTATTTTTGACAGATTGAGACTGAGATCAGAAGGCCAATTCTCGTAATTTAAAACGTTCAAAATCTAATCGCAGTCTCATCTCGGCGACAAACAAATGTCAAAAACTTGTCAAAACGTAGGGAAATTCGAGGTATTTTTGACAGATTGAGACTGAGATCAGACCGTGAACGGTCTTAAAATTACGAGAATTGCCCCTCAGACTGTGAACGTTCTTAAAATTACGAGAATTGCCCCCCTGATAAAAAGATGTCCTGTCTGGCTCATGTCTTATTTAAATAAAAAAACAAGTCTAAATGCTCTGCAAACTAACCACATCAAATTGCATCTTTTATTTTGCCTTGACGATTGGGGTAGAATAAAATGGCGCAGAATACAATGAAGTTAGTATTAAAAAATATTTCCTTATTAACAGGGAATTTGATTTGTGGGATCTTATCCTAGCGCTGAACTTACCCCAATATACTCTTAATGTAATTGTCATGAGAAAGAAAATACTATCTATAGACTGACAAAATAAAATGGATCCAAAGATTCTGATATCAATCGGCAGAATCGATCCAAATATGAATGGACTAGGCAATAATCACGAATCTAAGCAAGTGTTAAGGCAAATGCGTCACGGTAGCCCGCGAAATTCAAATGTTCTTACTTTTTATGCAATTTACAGGTCAGTGTCAGATTGTATGTTGGTCTAAATATGATTCGCGGCCGTAACAAATATTTATTTAAAGAATTATAATCACAAAACCAATCAATACCTACAACTCTTCTAAGTTCATATTACCCTATGTAATGATTATTTCATGAAATTTGATGCCAGTTCTAACTTAAGGAGTTATATTGCTGATTCTCATAATAATAATTCTGTAAAGCCATGCTTTTTACGGTAGCGAAACATATTTTAATCAACATACAACCTGACACGGATCTGCAAATTGCAAAAAAGCTACGCAAACTTGAAAGTTGCTGGCTATCTTAGCGCATCCCCCTTAAATAAGTAAAAGTAGGCGATAATAATCTTAACAGCTCATCTTCACCTATTGCAAAATAATAATGCCATTCACTTCATAATATTAATAATATATTGTTAATATTATGAATACGAATGATGTGTTAGAAGAAATTATTAATCCTAATCGTGAGACTCATCTCGCGATTTAAACTCATTAAGATAAAATTAATTTGCTTTTAAATATAAAACCGATGTTTATCTTGGGGTCTTACAAGTTAATCAGCATTTATCACGTGTTAGCATAGCATAAGCATAATCAGCCAATAATGTCCTCTCCGCTGGGACACACGCATCCTCTCTCTGAGAGCAAGTGGGCTATAATCCTCCACGCGAGTCCAGTGCGGGTTGGTGGACGTCACATGTCTTTGAATGTTTGGTTCTAGGACATGTCGGTTTCCTCGCAATGTTTTCCTTCACCGTTTTGAGAGCAGAGGTGATGAAATAAAATACACAAAGTAATGTGTCTGCCTGGGTCGAACTCACGACCTCGACTAGTAAGTTGGAGCCGTTACTTCTATTAGGTATGTGTTAGAGCACATAATGAATCGATTAACTGAAGCACTGATTAGATACCAAGAAATCCACTGAATAAACTAAACTTTGGTATCCAATTTGAGCTTACTATGGATATACTTACTTAATATGAACTTACTATACTTTATATAATACATGGTATAAATTAAAGTCGCTTTACATGTCTATCTGTGTGACTGCGTTTTTCTTCTAAACTACGCAACGGATGTTGATTCAGTTTTCACCATTATTAAGATATATCTCCTTTATTTGAATGTAAACACATATAATAAGTTATATTTTTAAATATTAGAATATAAAAAGTATAAAAACATTTAAAAATATAAAAAATAGTACCCCACCGGTATCGGGAACAGGGTCCAAGCTACCTACAGGGTCAGGGCTCCAAAGAGAGGAACCTCCTGACAATGCCAGCCGTGTCCAGAAGCACCGCTTTCTGAATCAAGCCCTTGATCCAGCTGCCCAACGAGAGCCACCTTAGGTGTTGGTCGAGGCTCTTGGCTATTAAGCCACTGGCTGTCACGACTATCGGCACAATGATCGCTGAGTCCACATCCCACAAGTCGACAACCTCGTGAGCTAAATCAAGATACTTGATTTGTTTATCTTTCTCGGCTTTCACGGGGTTCTCATCATGCGGGACAGTTATGTCAACAATCATTGCGCGCCGCTCTGATCGATCACCACCATTATATCAGGCTTATTGGCAACAATAGTCCTGTCAGTGATGATGGATCGATCCCAGTACAATGTGATATTACCATTTTTGAGAACTGGGTCGGGCACATACCTGTAGTACGGCACCTCCGAATCCACAAGGTGGTATTTCAGAGCAAGTTGCTGATGGATTATCCTAGCTACAAGGTTGTGTCTATGCAAGTACTCTCCGTTCGCTAGACGAGAACACCCGGAGATAATATGCCTGATTGATTCCCCCGGCCGGTGGCATGCCCGACAGATGTCAACCGTGCCGTCTTTCACAATAAATCTCCGGTAATTGTTTGTCATCATAACTTCGTCCATAATTGCACAGACAAAACTTTCGGTTTCTCCAAAGAGGTCACCGAAACGCAGCCAGGCTACGGATGCTAGTAGATCTGCATCGGGCCCATGTTACATGTAGGGCCCGAAAGAAACGTCCGTGAAGCTCCTTACTCTGCCATACCTCCATGCGTTCATTAGTGTCAAGCACTACTGGCTTGCGCCAGTTCTCTTTACCCAAGGAGAGCGGTGTGAGGCCCTTGTCCACCGCGAGTACATTATTATTATTAAGATATTTTTTGTCGGAAGAAAAAAGTAAGCCTCGATGTTTCGTAAGGTTGTAAAAACCGTGCGAAGCAGTGGGTCGGTAGTGGTACCTATTATGAAGAAGAATTACACTAGGAACTTCGATAGTATAAATTAGCACAATATAACTTACCTAATGCAACAGGACTGAAGTTATTTTAAAAGCTTAAACGTCGCATTACCCATAGCGGAAATATCATTTATATTTATCCTACTAACCCTAATGGGGCACGAGATTGTACTTGGACTTACAAACCTTTCAGTCAGCGACCATATGCTGCTTTCAGTGTAATCCTACTAATATTATAAACGTGAAAGTTTGTATGGATGGATGGATGGATGGATGGATGTTTGTTACTCTTTCACGCAAAAACTACGAAACGGATTTGGATGAAATTTGGCACACATATAGTTTATAACCAGGATTAACATATAGGATACTTTTTATCCCGATATTCCCACGGGATCAAAACTTATGCGGGGGAAACCGCGGGGCGCAGCTAGTAATATTAAAAACGCGAAAGTTTGTGAGGAATTGAGGATAGATGGATGGATGTTTGTTACTCTTTCATTGAATTTGATTCAATTGATTTTGATGAAACATTACAGTAATATAGCTTATACATCAGACTAACACATGACACTTTTTCTCCCGATATTCTCACGGGATCGACACTTATGCGGGTGAAACCGCGGGGCGCTGCTAGTGTTACATAAATATAAATGATATTTCCATTATAGGTAAAGGTAAATGTAATAAGAACCTCTTATTTGAAGTTGGCACAAAATGTAACGACACGTCAAAATGATGCCAATGTCATCGTTTATCAAAAGAGATCGCACGCGCTTGTTTTTGTCGAATTAATTCCTTATCGATATCGTATATTTTTTTCGGCTTTCACTGTCGTATTAGGTGATATGATAATATTGATAATGTCAGATACGCGTTATGATAAAATTATTATTTAAGTAAGTCGCTACTTTCTTTACACAGTTGCTTGACAAAAAGTCTATTAAAAATAAAAGTATTTATGGTTTCTGCATATGAACGTGATCTGTGAAGCCAGTCAATTTGTGGAAATAAATGGGCTTTGTGAAATTAAATATAGTGGTATCGTTATGTGAATAGCATGCAATGCACGCGGGCATTATGAAGTAAGTAATAAGCATTTCTTTATTTATTTCATCTCCATATTAGGTTCATGCACGCGAGGATATCTTTCTAGGCTGTGTTTGCTCTACATACCTAATATAAGTATGAAGATTTTCCTTAAGTATTTTAGTTATGGAAAATCTTAAGGATCAATCTACTCGACTAAAAAATTAAACTGAATTTTGTTTAAACTTTTAATCCGAACCAAAGAATCACACTGTTTACACAACCTCACTTTAATACCACACCAACCACTCCACTTTCAACTATCGATACAAACTCGTCTACGAAACAGGTATTAAAAACTTTTTCTAATAATTAATTAAAATATTCACGCCAGTCGCAACCAGTGCGCCGTAGTAGATCAAGTCCTTGCATTTGGCATTGACATTCAAAGCGCCGCCGTCGCGGTCGGATGTATAGCGGTGTTGTGTCCGGTTGCGCAGACGACAAACACACTCACACACCCCACGAAGTCATTATCGATAGCACACACACACACATATAGGAGGTGTACGTTTAATGTATTTTTGCCTTATTTGGGTCAGAGTGTTGTATGAGGAAGGCAGAGAAGCAGGTGATTGGGCAGGAAGAGGTCTGCGTCCTTTGCTTGGCTGAGTTTATTTAATGGTGGAATATAATATTGAAGTCATTGTGTAGCTGTAGATGGATGTTGGTATCTGAATTGGATGATTTTGGCAAATATAAATGCGGCAACAAGAGGCTTCGACAGGAACAAGACAATTGTTTAGCATTGTTTGTCTATGAATAGCAAAATGAAAATCTCAGTAGGTACGTACCTAAATGATTGAGATGACATTGTACATCTGGAAATCTTATATACGATGACAAAACATTGTAGTTTATGATTTCAGGATGTACCAATTCGTCTTTTCATTGGATACAAACTTACAAGCCAAGTTACAAGACCTAATCAAGCCCATTATTTTAGTTACTAGCATTTGCCTGCGACTTCGTCCGCGTGTTTCTTGATCGCATCGCCGCCTGGTTTACGTTCCTTCTTACTTTTTTCTTTTTGCTCGGTTTCTAAGAGTTTTAGGATGATGTTAAATAGCCTTTTCCAAGAATTGGGCTATAATATGCAAATTTTTTTTTTCAAATCCGATCGTTAATTTCGTGTTCAAACAAACTCTTCAGGTTTATTACTAGTGTAAATTAGGTGATGGAAACGATAATTAGTACAGTAATGATAATTTTTGCACAGACACTCACACAAAATATTTTATTACGTTAGGATATATTATTGTTATGATAATTGCCTAACGGTATACTGCCTATATTAAGTACAGATTAGTATTCTAGACTAAGTTCAATGCTCGTTTAGTATCCGTTTATTAGATACACAGGTGAATACGTAAGGTTAGGTTATAAACTCAATATGGATGTTTATATTAATGAGTCGTGATGTGAATGGTGTATTAAGAAAATGTATTGATTTGTTATTTTGTCAGGAGTAAGTACAATGTTATGAAGTTAAGGCCAAACAAATCAGTAAGTTATGAGTTTTCGAATCCAGACAGGTACTTTAATTTGTGTAAAATATTTAGTAACCATTACTGAAGGAAAACAGTGTGAGGAAACCCTACCACCACCAAAGCACCGCACTGCTAGAACCAAAAATTCGAAGACATGAGATCCACCCGCATTGGGCCCGCGTGGTGGATTACGGCCCACTTCTTCCCACAGAGAGGAGGCCTGTGTCACAGCAGTGGGAACATTATAGGCTTATTATGCTTATGATACTAAGAGGTTTTTGTGTACCTAAGTAGGTACTTGTTTACGCTAGTTTTCTACTTTTTTGGTGTTTAAGAAGAAAGTTTCAGAAGATTAAAAAATCTGCTTGACGTTTGGTCCCATTAGTTAGGTACTTATAATCAATGCTCCCGCAATTTCATTGACTCATGCCTACCTGCGTTACTTCTTACAATCAATGGATATCAAGAACATGACCTTAGTATCAAGTGAAGTATAACAACCGTTATTTCCACACAAAACATGAATATCTTTTACATCAATATTCAATAAACGATGACTTTCATGTTACAAAGCAATATTTTTACAATATACCCAAAATCTTACTCATCGTAACCATTATAACTTGACCCTCACTTATATACAACTTAAACCTATAAGATGTCGATGTAAACTGGTTGTTTTTTAAATGCAAGGTGTGCCAAAGAAAGAGCTTGGTAGACAAATAACTGATTGCGAATACAGTAAATTGGCACGATTATAATCATTCTTTATGAATTAATGAATGAATGGGTACACCCACGAGGTTCATTCACATAGTGTGATGGACTTGTAGGCTATTATGGCGTGTGCACATGGTTGCGTACGATACGGGTTTTTCACTTTCACTTTGATATCGGATCAGCTGATTTTTTTAATGAAGAGTTGAATGTAGCTTTGATAACTTTTAATGTTGCCTCTTTTTTACCCACGGATATTATACCAGATCCATGACATCGAGTTGCTGCTAAAAACCATAACTGATAAGCAATCCTTAGTCTTCATATGTGAGCAAAGACCGTTTAATTTCTGCAGATAGGTAGGTAACTAGATAATGTACATTTTAGGGTACGAGAGAACGAATTTAAAAGAGTGTCCTTGGAGTTTCTTGCCCATTCTTCTCTATAGATCAACTTTTTCAAATAAGTCTTCCTTTTAACAGATAATGCAGAATAAAGTTTATATTTCCATCAACAGGCATGTACACTGTACAGACGCCAGCACATCAAGCTACTACAATCTGTCAAATTTCTTTAATAGATTTTCAACTTTATCGCTAAAGCGTTAAGGTTCAAGGTTGATTGGGAAAATTTGACAGTTTCGGTTAGCTTGACCTGCTGTCGTCTGTACTAGTATAATGGAAACTCACAATGGCTGGTACTTAATCAACAAAACGATATCTGTCGCCCACGATACCTCTGATTTACCGCTGACTCTGATCTAGTTGAAAACGATTCTACTATACCGGTCACGCTAGCGGTATCTACTATACGAGTACCTACGTTTATAATTTATGCGTATGTATGTAGTTATCACTTCTTAGAATCTTTTAATTAAAAATGTTGTTTTGAACTTTTACTTTGTTTTTTCTTCTTCTGTGATTTAAATAGACCATCTTATAGAATTAACCGACCAATTGATACATGTTGAGCTCATTCATGAAAATCTGTGATAATCATTTTGCAATTTTTGAAGTGAAAACTTCTTTAGCGGCGTTGTGCACTTTTTTTGTGATGAATAAAAAATGTTAATCTCGCGTCAGGACACGTGACCTGATCGAAATTTCGAAAGACGAAGGGAGAGTTTTTTGTGATGGGTAAAAAATGTTAAACTCGCGTCAGGCAGGACACGTGACCTGATCGAAAATTCGTAAGACGGAGCTAGCGTCAGGACACGTGACCTGATCGAAAATTCGTAAGACGGAGAGTAGACCGCATTCCAAAATATTATCAAAAATGCACTAACGTTGTGCATTTTTGATAATATTTTTTATATAGGTATTCAAGTTTTCACTTTTGCCGGCACTGCCGGAGTGCAACCCGTTTTTTCTGTCACTCTTCAAAACCTACATGCTAAGATGGAAATCTTCGCTGGCTAGAAAAGTGAAGACCAGTTGCAGATGTTAGTCTAATCACTGACATCTGCAACTGTGTTTCTGAACTAAAAATTGAGACACTTTAAAATTTGTCTTTTATGTTTTTTATTTTATTTATTTATTTCTAAAACACTTAACCTAATACATTTCAGTTTTTGCCACACAACGAAAACCTCTCAGGGTTTATCTGCATGTTGGCGAGCCGCTATAAACAATTTAACAATTTATGGGTTACATTAATACATAGGTACATACATCCATTAGGAGAAATTTTTTGTAAGGAAACGCTTTGATTTGTACTTATAACTTTTCGAACTCGTTTTGTATAACGTTTGCAAGTCTTCTGGAAGTTTGTTAAGATAAAAGGGTACTAAATATTCTGCAACCCTCATTCCGTACACATTATTAAATTTTGGCAAGATGTATTTATTTTTAAGTGGTATCGTTCTCAGAAAGTCAGGTCTTGTTTTTTCGGGTAGCAATTCAGGTCTATTGACTTCCGCTAGAGTACAGAATTCAACTTTGTTGAACACATTCATAACATTACAATATCTAAAGAGGTCATGGTCACTGTTTTTGAATTTCTTATTTATATGTTTTGGCGTAATTACTTTTAGTATTCTTAGCTGTAACTTATAAATATCGGTCAGGTATGTATGATAAGTTCTCCCATAGCTGCTGAGTCCGTAGCTGATAACAGAGTCTGCTAGGGCCATATATAACATTCTAAGCGTTTTGTAAGGCAGTTTATATTTCAGTATGCTAAGCTTACCTAGAATAGATCTCAATTTGTTGCATACGTAATCTTTGTGCGGTCCCCAACAGAATCGGCTATCAACCATTAGACCGATATACATGTGTTTATCAACTACTTCTAATGACGGGCATTTGCAAGTCTTTGGAGAGCTATGTAGGCTATGTAGATCTGATAAACATAAAATACCCTCCTTTTTCAGCTTTATGAATAGTATAGTAGGTACTATTCTCTGAGAATATTGCCTGGGACAAACATAATGACACCGTTGTTCTAGTTAAGACTGAACTGTAACCAGCCACACAAGTACCCCTGTTATTGTGCATGTCTTCGCAGAATCCTAGCGAGTATCATTTACATCTCGCAACACGACATATTGTACTACTTTCAAGTAAAGGGCAAAGTATTTCGGTGGGAAAATATTGTTTGGTCAACGACGTCTATGTGTAAAGATGTAGATGGTAGACAAAAGTGTTGATAAGAGTACCATTTGACAGTAAACAAGGTTTGTTTAAAACGGTACTAGTATTTTTAGTTTGCATTGTTCTGGTTCAAATTAGGCAGATACGCGTGAAACATTCTTACAGACATATGTTGTTAGAAGAGTATTTTGATAGCTCCCGAACCGAACTATTAGTTACTGTTGGCAATTTACACTTCCGTTGTAAATTCGTTCTCTATGCGACACGTTATTAGATCATAAAGGTTTTCCGTTTTTACGAAGCTAACGGGAACATTATCGCAGTAAATTCAACATTTTTTGAGGCCTAAACCTTGAAAGATTGTCCAAATTTCACTCGCGATGTAATCTTGAATGGCAGGGTCGCCATGAAGTGTCGTAAATGAAAGACATCCGCTCTGGATAACGTCTCGATTTATTGTGTGTTCACATAGATTGAGCGTACATGATCTTAATATATTGCTTACTTGGCTAATCCTAAATAAGGTGTGGTTACACACATATATAATTATACTAATGATACTTTCTGACATACCAATGTCTAAAAGAAAGTAAGTTGTGTGAATTGGTAAGGGTTAATAATCTATAGGGTAAAAATAGGGTAAAAGTAAGTTGTGTGAATTGGTCGCGCGACCAATGAAGGGTTAAGAATCTATAGGGTTAAAATAGTCTAATTAAATACCAGTCTGCAATTGTTCCACTTTAGAGCCTAGATTCTTGAATTGATATGATAAGATTATAATGAATGATAAATTGATCATCACCGTTTGGTCTCGTCTTGTGTACGATTAGGTTTGTTAATGATTTCTTTCGCCTAGCCGTAGGTCAGTTGTCAGCTGTTTCAGGTCAGCTGATTAAGAAAGTACAACCTATACCTCCATACATAATCAGCCTGTAATGTTCCCACCGCTGGGCCACAGGCCTCCTCTCAGAGAGAGGGTAGGCTCATACATAACGCGGGCGGTGGTGAGCCCAGTGCGGGTTGGTAGATGTCACATGTCTTTGAATTTTTGGTTCTAGTACATGCCGTTTCCTCACGATGTTTTCCTTCACCGTTTTGAGAGTAGGGTGATGAAATAATTTACACAATGTAAAGCGCCTGTCGGGGTTCGAACCTACGGCCTTCGTAAGTCGCGGTCGTTACCACTGGGGAACACTGCTCCCCACTCCCACATGTGACATTAAAATATGCCAGGTTTTAAACCCGCATCTTGCCACCACGACAGTTTTTTGAATACCTACCATTTGTATGTCAGCAACATTTGTTTGCACACGTAGTAGCAGTTCGCTGGCGCCTGCGATGGCTATCAAGTAACCTGGATTCCATCATTTGACACCAGTAACCCGCGTGTGGGTTGATAACCACTTGACAACAACATTCTAGTTCTATTCCCACGTATACACGAAATAAAACAACACCGTTATTTGCGAATCGGTTATACACGAATAATTTTCACACATAATGTGGTGATGTAGGTAAACACTTTAATACTATGTTATTTAACACCTAGTTGATTAAACATAATTATACGGGTAGTTCAGCGACATTACTACCCATAGGTACTGACTTCAGTATGACCGACCCTAAATAAACAGTCACTCAATTATTCTGGATTGCTTGATTGATTTCGGGCAAATAGGTACCAATGTGACTAAGTAATAACAGCCGCACGGGTCGATCGATCAGGTTAAGCTACACTTGCCGCGGTTGGTAGGTGGATGGGTGATCATCTTCAGATACAAAGACCACTCCGTGCCTCGGAAAGTACGTTAAACCGTTGGTCCCGGCTGTCATTCGTGGTTCTTTGACAGTCGTTACGGATCGTCAGAAGCCCGAAAGTCTGACAACCAGTCTTACCAAGGGGTACTGTATTACCCAGTAACTGGGTTGTGGACGTCAGATAGGCAGTTGCTCCATTTAAAACGCTGGTATTCAGCTGCATCCGGCATACTGGAAGCCGACCCCAACATAGTGGGGAAAAGGCTCGGCAGATTATATACTTTCTAAGCTTAACTTGATCACTAAAAAATCGTGAGGAAACCTGGGGGTCTACTCCGAAGTAGTATCGGCCGAATGTTCGGCCGTTTCCTGCTACGAAGTTACTATTTGGTTCGGTCGGTCCCGATCCTACACTCCTACACTCTTTCGAATATTGACTATGGTCCCGACCCAACTGAGCCGATCCGAACTTTTTTCGCATTTTTCAATAATATTCGGTTCGGCCATGTGTCGGTCCGATCCGAACATTTGCACTTTGCACTTTGGAGTAGGCCCCCTGGCCTTATAGTTAATATTAATCTGAATAGAAATAGAATATTTTTATTAACATCTGAAATCGCTAACCCGTCTTGAGCAAGCATGATTAATGCTCCAGGCCTTCTCTGCATGAGAAGAGGTTTTGATTGATATAGTGAAGAACAATGCATAAAATAGAATTGTTCATATTGTTTTAGTTATAATTATTAGTGGTATTGGTATTATACTACAGAATATATTACAGTTTCATGATTGATTGACTGACAACACACAACCCACAACTAAAGACAGAGAATCATGCAATTTGGAAGATATTTTTCTTAAAGAGTAGCTTGCAGAGTAAACAAGCTAGCCATGACTGTCGAAGGACCGATGGCCGCTGGAGCAGACGAGTCCTGGAGTGGAGACCGCGTATCAGCAAGCGTAGTGTGGAACGCCGTCATGCTAGATGGACGACCTAAAGAAGGTGGCTGGGGTAGACTGGATGCGGTAGGCGGGGGACAGGGTGTTGGGGCGCAGTCAGCGAGAGGCCTATGTCCAGCTGTGGACTGCGATAGGCTGAGCTGATTGATTGATTTTTCTTAAAGGGAAAAGTACTTTTCTAATTTCTATCTACTTCCCGAGTCTAAAGGGGGTTCGGAGTTAACGATCGTAGTCAGAAACAAAAACATAAAGGCACTTACGCTTTACGGCAGTCGTGAACACAAAATCAAAATACATTATCAATTTCCGCTCATATGGAGACGAAAGTGCATAGAGCTTTAAATTTTATGGTGTAAGAGTTATACATCGAAGCTATTCATGGTGAAAGTTATCTGAACGAAAGCAGAAGATTTATGAGTTGATGGCTATGTTTGATGGCGGATAGAACTGAAGTGACGTATTGGGATCGTGTGGGATAAGGTAGATGGGCTGCGTCGGTACTAAGTTAGGCTTAAGTCAAAACATGTCATGGTAAATTAATCTTGGTGATGTTTAGTATAAGTTGATTCATTTCCAAAAATGCACTGGAACTTTTTTAGAGGGTAAAGATCGATAACTGTATTTAAGACTAGGATCGATGACTATATAAGTACCTACCTACTATAGGGAAACTTTCTTTCAGTGCTTCATGTTCTTGTATTTTCAGACCCAGAGAACTTTATTCTAAAAAAAAGATATTATATTCTCAATATGTTCGTTCCGTGGTTCGTTCCCATACATTATCTGATAATGTACAGACGCCAGCACATCAAGCTACCCGAAACTGTCAAATTTTCCCAATCAACCTTGAACCTTAATACTATAGCGATAAAGTTGAAAATCTATTAAAGAAATTTGACAGATTGGAGTAGCTTGATGTGCTGGCGTCTGTACCTAGAACTAAACGTTATACAAAAACAAGTTCTGCATTTTATTCACCAATAAAAATAATCTAACTCGTTACGATCCGATATTTACTAGAATCTGAAATATGTAGGTACATTTATTTTTTTGGTCTTAATTTAAAATAAACTCCACCTCATTGTATATGTATGTGGGTCTATATCACGATGACGCTACTAACTTACTTCGATCATATAAATAAGCAAATCATGTTCTATTTGAGAGTGTCATCATGTCAAGTATAAAAAAAATCATATAAATTATAAATCACGACATCAATACAACTTGTCAGACATACAGACATTGTGATACCTACTTATTATAGATTCAAAGAAATTACATTCTATTTCTGTTCTCAGAAGCTTATCTTTGATGTGCCAACAAATGTAGCATGTCATGTATGTAGCATGTCATGTATAAAATTAAAATCAATATAATTATTTTATCTCACATAAAACTACATGAGCACTTATGAAACGTCAGAAGCTATGTGCACGATATGCAGAAGAGACGACAAGAAACTCCACGGTTACTCTTTTAAAAATAATTAGCTTTTACAATGTTAATAGGTATGGGAGCACAGTGTATGGGAGTACCTACATTAAAAAGTATACCAACGTATCGTCTTGGATAAAAGTGTAACTAACAATGAATACTAACTTAAATCTTTAAGGCACCCCACCCATCTGCTGGTTAAGCAGCCGACCACCTGATAAGAGAACAAGCGAACCATTTAAAAAAATGGTACTAGTACCCACGACTTTATTACAGACACACACATAAAACACCCCCTCACGCACACACAAACATTTCTCTTCTCTTATACCTGCTACTTTTCCTAATAATGCTTTTGTAAATTAGTAAATAAGTAAACATAACATAAGAAATCTAATGGTGTACCTATTCATGCACTTTATCTAAGCATAAGTTGTGGAATCACTGACTCCCAAGTCACAGGCTATAAACCTAGTTTGGGAGCCAGGAGATAAATTAGTCTCACATCTCTGTACTTACCAAATGATTGTGAAAATTTTTGTCACCAAGTTATAGATACTTACTTAATAAATTATTATTATTCACATTGCTCCTGTTTGACACCTTATAGATCAAGAAAAATCACTTCTTATCTAATGCACTTGAAAAATACTTTGTAAGCTTAGGTATAGACGCCAACACAGCAAGCTACCCGAAACGGTAAAATTTTCCGAATCAACCTTGAACCTAGCGATAAATTTGACAGATTGTAGTAGCTTGATGTGCTCGCGTCTGTACAGTTCCGGTAGTTCTCCATTTATAATATTATTGATCGACCGATTTAATGCAGGAAAACTGAATGTAGTGGGTCGTAATACCGCGTTACCTTTTATAGATAAAAGTAATTTAACTACCAGCTGTGAGGAAAATCGTGCAATTTTTCATAGTCCCCTCACTTCTTATATACTTCCTGTATTTGGTGTTGCAAAACAGACGGCGGTGGTTCGTTAGCGGCCAGTCTTACACTATAAGTCAAATATTTTCTGGTATTTTCCATAACCTGATATCGGGTATTCGAATAACCAATTTTCGTATTCGTGTGCGTGCGAAGGTTCATTATGAAAAATAATTTTATTTTACTATGTAACAAATTGTAATAGCAAACTTCAAGCCTTCAAGTACAGTCATAGTCAGATCATAATAATAATCATTCGGGCCGGGCCGGGCTATTCTGTAAAAATCTCACCGTGAAAACTTAGGTGAAGTGAGCTTAAAGTGAGCTGTCATTCCACCTGATAGAGTGCGCACGCACAACATAAATCTGCGCGCGACGTTTGACTTCAAGATTATAATATCCCTGCCAGAACTTTTAATCATTTCCATCTGGCGTAATGATGGAAATTATTTACTTTGCAAAATACGGAACACAACACACTCTTTTTAACCCCCGCCGCAAAAACGAAGGGGTGTTATAAGTTTGACGTGTCTGCGTACATGTGTGTGTGGGGGGGGGGGGGGGTGTATATGTCTGTCTATGGCATCGTAGCTCCCGAACGGATGAACCGATTTTTGACACCTGAAATAAACGTCCAGATCGTGGAAAACGATTATTTTCGGTTTTGACCGGCACTCTACTAAGGTATTGGTATTATTGACAGCTCACTTTAAGATCACCTAAGTTTTCACTGTAAGATTCCTACTGAATATACCTGTTAGGTGGGTGTGTCAAACTCAAAAGTGAAAAACAACCACAATCCAAAGATAAATAAAAAAAAAAACACAGTAAACAACAATTGTGTTAGCATTATTATCTAATCCAACCATAACAGCTCAAAATGCCAACCAAAACTACCTACCTACCAGACAAAAAATAATAAAAAAATTCACATAACACAATCTACTTCTTTTACTAAACACTCCACGAAACAATACGAAGACGATCTAACTGGTGACGTAAAATTACATTCGTAACAAAAGTAAGTTACACAACGCCGAAATTGGCGCTGATGCCGTTATAATGGCGCCAATGGACAGTGTGGCACGGCCTTAATACCTATTCAAAATGGAGTGAGCGCGATTCGTTTGGTGCGATGCCGACACGCGATCTTTTGAAGGAAATGGATATTTTGTGCTGAACGTTTTTGAGAATGGTGAATACACCATGTGGGATTTCAGCTAAAAATACGGGTGAGAGAAACATTGATGGCTCTACTGCCACGTGGGAACAGAGCCAGGAAGATTGATAGATATACCTAGACAGAATGTTATCACAACTCTACAACACACAATTTTCTATGTTAGAAAATTGTGATATAGGAAGAGAGACAGGACATATCATATTTTCCAATGCGTTTTGATACACAGGTAAATAATATTTTCCAACGCCTGTTACGGGACAAATTACGGTACATAGTTATGTCTCTGCTACCAGCTCTTTAAGGGAAGTGTAGAGTAGAGCAACAGAATATTTTTTGGTTGAGCCCAGGCAAGACTACGTTCTTCCTTCGGCGTAGTGTATTGAGACATTCTGTGTCTGATAATGTAACCCAATAAGTAACTCGCAAACGAACCTGGACCATAAAATAGCAAAATGCTTTCCTGCAACAATACAACAATTATCTAGAAATACAATTCCAACAATAAAACGAAAACAGATTGAAGTGTTTCTATCATACCTATACCTACACAGGAACCAATAAACAGCTCCCATTTTCAGGAAATCGAACAACTTTTCCATTATTTATGTCCCAAGAAATAATTCTACGTTATTTACACCGAATCAACTAAAAACACTTAAATTATATCTCTTCCCGACGTGCTAAATCATTTACATAATATGATGTAAACGTATTGTACTTGCCTCTGAGTTTATCATACACTTAACTTTATACCAATATAAACTGAGAACTGAAACAAACGAATATAACCTGTAAATCGTACGATTAAGGTTCTGTAGGACTGCTTGTTTGTTTGGCAGCAACTGAATGGATATGGTAATGCTTTCGCTAAAAGCTGTTAGTTTAGAAGTTGGGAATTGCTTTGCTTATATAATTACTCCAGTTCTTGTTAGGTGACAATTTCAGGGCATAACTCAACAGTTAAGTTTATATTTTATTATTAAAACTTATTTATTTTCTATTAACAATTTACTGAAATGTATATTACTTGTCGTGTTTACGATGGCAATCTTCTTTTACAGATTGAATTGAATTAAAATATATGCAGTAAAATACAATAACCCTCATTGCAACAAAAATAGTCAGAGAGATGAAGAGATCTGTATTCTAATTGCGTAATACACTAGGAATCATAATCTGAATGAGTTTGAAGGATATTGCTAATCCATTGCTTTATACAGTTCGAAAATATGTGTCTGCTCAACAAAGTAAATAACGCACTGAATGTTGTTAAAATGAAAGCAAAGTCAAAACAGACACTTCAATTTTATTGGTTTACCCATATAAATCTTATCTACGAGTACATACACAGCCTTTTTTTTTATAAAACAAGAGAAATTTTGAAAGTAGCTACAAACACATAGTCTGCAATAGTTTTTGCAACAACAATAGCACGTTAACACAACGCGGCGGCTGATTGGTCAAAAGGTCAAGGATTAACTTGTTGACCTGATGAACTGCTAACTAGCTTGTTTTATGAGCTAGAAAGGTGGCTAAAAGAATAAGTAAAATGCAACATAAAAATCAATGAATGTTTTAACGATGATTTTGAAGAACAATCTATTTAAAAAAATAGGGGATGAAAATGAGTTTTCTGAAGCTTATTCATCAAGGTTCCTATTGCGAAATTTCTTCGGAATTTATTTAGCCGTTACGACTAGATTGTAAAATAAACAAACAAAAATATTAAATCCTTGGCCTTTAGAATATACCTACATTATATGTGTAAGACAAACACAAATAAATAGTGAGTGAAGACAAACATTCAAATATTTGAATAAATAAATTGGCCAGTACGTAAATAAAGAATCATCAGATTTAAAAATAAAACAAAAAAATTGGAAGTCATTTTAAAATAGGCACACTCGCGAAATAAAAAGAAACTGTAAAGTTTAGTAAACCGTTATAATATTACTTTCTTTTCAAAGTATATTCGTAAATAGCAAAAGTATGTTGAATAATATTACAAATTTTATTTTCATGAACCACAATATCTTTATCTAAAATTACATAACGGTTTTATTCTAATTTTATTCACTGATCTTGCGCGCCAAAAATCATTCGCAACGTTTATCTGATACCCTATTACGTATCCGGTATTAAGGCAACCGCAAACGCTATTTAAAGGACATTGTAAACAATACCTAATGTCACCTTGTTCTCAAACTGTCATGTCAAGGGTCTCACACTGGCGATCAGTGTTCAATTATTAGTAGTGTATTCTTTCATAGTATTGTTTAATTAAAACGTTTAGATACGCTGGTTTAAAATACAAATAAGGAGGATTTAGAGGACATTTTAACAAATTAGGTTAAATTATTCGTGGTTTTATTAACATTGGTGGCTTACGTCTGACTTAGTTTTCGACATTGATCTGTCTTGTCAGTATCCGTTTGATCGGAATTATGTAGATGTAATCTTCCGAATTTATTTTGGGGCCTCAGATAATCCTGTGTCATTTTATCTAAAGTTTGATCGACTGCCGGGATTTTCAATGTCAGTAACATATCAATGACAGTATCTATTGCGTAGTAAAAACTATTTGTTTGACATATTTGACGTCATACGTAATAGATGATGTTTTTTTCTTTCTATTTTAAAAACTTTTTTTTGGATATCAAAGAGGTTGTGTTACACATTAGTTTCTTAGAAGTTTTTGTTTGGTATGCCAAGACAATGGATGAGACAGTCTCTTTAGATGTCCAAATTAGTAAAACGAAACGATTGGGCCGAACTTAAAACAAACAAACAAGTTTAGGACGTAAAGCTGTGGTGGGTCTGTGAGCGGAAATGCGTCATAAATGAATATTTTATTGGTTGCAAGTTAAATACCACAGTAACTATTTGGTGGTTGTGTAAAATCGTTATTGATATTACACGGTAAGCTTATGCTAAAAATAATATTTAACAGATTTTTATGGGCAGGGAGTCAATGAAGATTTTTAGCTATATTTGTTTAAGAATTATGTAACAATTTCGGTGTAGGTACGTGTAAAATGACAATAGACAAAAATTATTGATCTTTGACCTGTAAACTTTTATATCAGATATTATACAATATCTTTGTATTTCCATTATTACGTTTTTTCCTCCTTTCTTTTTTAAAGGTTTACAATATTATTTCGTAAACTTTGTTCCGCAATCCAGCATACCTTTAAGCAGCAGCGGTTTTAAGATATCACAGTTACTCATTAAATATCCATAGGATTTCAAACTGATGGAAATGATTGGAATAATACAGATAATGTACTCGCGACTGTCCCAAAATGGCTAATGTTATCCTTTACCATTGACAAAAGCTGTAACCTTTGTGTCTTTTCTTCCACAGAGCATGCCGCCGCCCGTGTAAGGCATGACCGGTCGCGGAGCGGGGGGGCAGCGCTGCCAGCTCATCCTGCAGCGTTGCCTCGCGATTCAACTCACCAAGCCCGGCAACGCGCCCGATGACTTCTGGATGTATGAGTCTGGATATCTGCTCTTTCAGGTATGTTTTATTAGTTATCTAGAAATTTCGAAAGCTCTGTAGTTGTGTTGGTATTGGTAATTGACATAATTGAAACATTAATTTTGTTTTTTAATTTTCAAACGATTGGTGACTTATTCCCTAGATATTGTTTGTTTCTTACAATAAGGGCTGATTTTTCAATCGACTGATAATTTTCATTCGTGGAATAAAATTGACGTCTGACAGTTTTTATATGGAAGAACTGTAAAAAATTCAAAATTATTCCTCTTACTGCTGACTACTGTTTTAACACTATGTATGAAAAAAGTGACTGGACTAAAAACTGTTCATACTAAAAAAGTGTGTTCAATACACCTTGGAACCTAACCCTGTGTTTTGGAACTGTTGCGCGTTGTGAAACTTCCTAGTTTCTCACTTCTCATTCGATCTATAATATTCTTATGTCATATTCCCCGCTGACAGTGACACCACAGCCCCACAACACCCTAATACCAACAAAGCATGTTTACATTTCGATCGGTTCCCAGCTGATGCGACGCGAGCCGCCATAACTCATGCTCGGTCCGCCATCGATGGCTTACAAATGGCTACCATGGTTTACCGACCGGATTTAATCTATTGTACGTGCCTATGGGGCTGTGGCGTTTGTGTTGGTCCTAAAGCATGGTCGGGGATTAAGGTTTTTGATGTAAATGCGCTCTTTAATGGGTCGTTTCATAGTTGGAATGGCGATTTTTGATTGAAAAATTAAGGAGTAATTGTAGTATACGATACACGTGGGGAATACAGTTGGACCGTCGACTTTTGCACTTGTAAAACGTAAAAGTAAGTTCATACATTACAACTGTAGATACCTATGTATAAGCACGGTAACGGAGAGGAATCTTTTACTGAAATGTACGAAATGAAATGTAAACGTCTGCAATATTACTGGTGGTAGCCTGCAAGCTTCAGGCTACCACCAATAAAAGAACCATCAACACCACACACAAACTAACAAAAAAACTATAAAATTATAACCTCACACATAAAATTCACAGAGGCAAGTTTAAGGACCAATAAACAACGGTTAATTGCATTACACAGTGGTCAGATCGCTTCCTTATCTATGGTGATCAAAGCATAGACTAAAATACCAGACCATATTAGGGTAGAGTAGCCAGACATTAATTCAGATCGACTGAACTAAATAACTAATTCAACTACTCTACTTTGATGTCAAGTTACGGGCGGGTGGCGGGGCCTTGAACAATGAGCAATTTATGGCGCCATTTTAAAATGGCCGCTAGCGGATGCGGGTCAATGGCCGCTGCTCGATTCGTCTTATTACTAATCCTTATTTGGATATTGGAGTCAAAGCTTTGTTTATGCGTGTATATGGAATTGAATTAGTCGGGCAGAAATTGGAACCATAGTAGGTAAACGATAAGGTTTGATATTTGTTATTGGAGTAACTGTAATTTACATATTGCAAAAGAAAAATTTCAACATTTCCGAGAAAACAGTGCCCTTTCTAGTCGTTATTTTCCGGCAAGTCAGATTCTTATTTTTTTGTATATGTTTGGGATTTGTTAAATTATCGCCAAAACACAGGCACAGGCCTAAGTAAATGTCAGATAAATGCTCAATGTGATTTAATAACCACATATTATTAATGATAAGATTATATCGCGCATCGTTCTCGCTACCGCCTATGGCTTAAAAACACATGTAATCGAATGCAAAGCTGTAATGCGATACTGACCGGTCAGCTGCGACAAAGTTCACACAGTCACACTTAGAGTGCTAATTTATGCCATAAAACGATGTCAGTTAAGTCCAGTTTCCAGTGTGTTACGGTAGTCAGACTGTGATATCAAGTGATAGGATTACTAGCCTACATTCAGTGATAGTTTACTGACCCTGCGTTTAAGTTTTATTTCTTTGTCACCTTTTTTTCTGTAAGTAATTTGCTGTAATGAAAGTAATTCGTTGTCATAACTGTTGTCCGTTTTCTTTGTTTCTTGTTTTCAGACCTGAAATAGTTACCTATTTTGATTAATTTTCAGCAGAGGATACTTGGAATTCACAAACCTGTCCTCTCTTTCAAAATGTTACTACAAGTACCCCAATTGCGTAACACACATTTATTTCACAACCCGAAAGATTATGAAGGTAATTCCTAATCCATTGCTTTCAATGTTTGATTATTTGGTCGACCACGTAAATAACGCAATGAAAGTTGTCGCATTGTCAAAATGAATTGTTAGAGTATTACGCAATTACTACACTGGAGTAGGGTTTTGGGGGAATTATGCCCAACTTTACCAAAGCTGAAGGATTTCCATTTTAGAAATCCAAAAGCTTTCGGAATCAACTAAAACGGCGACTTTTAAGCCGTCAATTTTGGAGTGAACTAAGAAAACCACAACTGTTTATAGAGAAGACCCACCGCCACTTTTGGCAAGACTATGACATGAGGATCCATAATGAAAGTATCTAACACGCGTAGGTCGCATACAAGCAGTTTCACGTACTCCCACACCACCATAAATCTGATAAGCATCACAGGCAGTAGTTTTTAATTTGACCCATAAATTATGGGCAAACACACATGACCTCACGTCGGTAGCTGCCTCATAGAAAGTTCAACTTACGGTGCGGGTCAGAGGCGGTCTCTTTGTGAGTCATACTAAGGAAGATAAGAAGTTTAGCTTTGTTTTTAAGTACGTGGCTTTACTAAGTACTTCACAACATAATAATAATAATGAAGCAGAAAGATGATTTGCAAAATTGAGTGAACTTGAAAGTATACAGTGTGTCAGGGACATCGACGCGTAAACTGTAACTATAAATTCAGCACATGATTCTATCTAAACCAACCAGCGTAGAAATTTTACCGACAATAAAAAAAATCTCCTGTTTCTCGTACCTTATTTTAAACGCGTAGGTCAAACACACGTAGGTTTTTACCCTACGCGGTCAAAATGTTTGGAACAACCATTTTTTTTAAATTAACCGGCGAACAATATCAACGCAGTATCCAGAATCATGTGCTGAATTCATGGTTAAACTTTGCGCATCGATGTATGCCATCCTGTTTATGGTGAATGAGGAGTCTTTATGGGCAAATGTTGTAGGTATTTGAGGTGGCTGAAAAATTTAAATGGTTCGATGAGAAGGTTAGAAAAACGATGCGTGTAATTGAAGAGGCTCCTGCAGATGTGCTGACGACGATAACGATTGGGGTAGTATAATTTATTATCTATGCTAGCCTTATCGATCTGAATGACCAACTCTTTTGACAATTCAAAAGTGCCTAGAAAAGTCCTCCCAACTAAAAAAACTCATACTAAAAAAAATGTTTTGAGTTGGAGTTTAAGGAACTTAAGGTGCTTGCCATAGTTTGATACAACCCCAACCCCAGAAACGCCCTTCCCCAGTTTCCTAAAGTTCGAGTCAAAGATAGAACTGTGCAACAAACTTAAAAAAAATAAACACATGTGTCTGTCATGCCAAAAACATAGCCAGACAGGGTTCTCCTTAGCGCTTATGTTAACCGTATCATCAATCCGTTGAAGTTTGCCAAGCGTGGTGATAAGGCCGTGTTTCTCACGATTGTCGCGTTCATTCAAACGGTCAGTACGAAGGCCGATGTTCTGCAGTGCGCGAAGTGTCAAGTGTGTGTATTGTGATGAATGGAGAGGGAGAGGAAGACCAATGAAAAGGTGTATTGTGTGAGGGATGATATGAAAGAAAAAAGAAGTGAATGATAACTTGACGGCTGAGAATGGACGAAAAAAACGTTTTGCGCTGACCCCAAGTATCATGGGACAAGGAAAGGAAGGTGATGATGACTCACATCACATCAATCACAGCTTTTTTTCTCTAGCTAGCGTAAACATTAAGAAGTAGAGCCACTTGTTTGTTGGCACCTAATTATCCAAAAATAAAAACCATAGTCTGAGCTAGAATTGATTTAGATTTTAATACATTTCTAATTTTTTTAAGGGGCCCGTGGCTAAATAATAACAGCCGCACAGGTCGACCGGTCAGGTTAAGCTACGCTTGCCGCGGTTGGTCTGTGGATGGGTGACCATCTTTACATACCGAGACCCCTCCGTGCCTCGGAAAGCACGCTAAGCCGTTGGTCCCGGCTGTCATTCGTGGATCTTTGACAGTCGTTACGGGTAGTCAGAAGCCCGAAAGTCTGAAAACCAGTCTTACCATGGGGTATCGTATTACCCAGTAGCTGGGTTGTGGAGGTTAGATAGGCAGTCGCTCCATGTAAAATACTGGTATTCAGCTGCATCCGGTTAGACTGGAAGCCGACCCCAACATAGTTGGGAAAAGGCTAGGTAGATGATGACATTTCTAAATTTTTAACGTCCTTGCTCAGCACGAAAATGGCTATATCGTATCTACGCCTATTATACTTTCAGTAGATGGTAAAATATTATTTGGATTTCTTCCAGAACTCCAAAATCCAATTCGTTAGCCGACATGAACCCCAATATTGAGCCAACTTTTTCGTTACATAACAAAATATTTCTTGAATTTATTTTCCAATATAATTTAGTCTTACTAAGAGGTATCGTACTACTCAGTCTGGGTTATTGAGGTCAGATAGGCAGTTTCTCCATGTAAAGTACTGGCTGCATTCAGTGAGACTGGAAGCCGACCCCAACATAGTTTGGAAAAGGTTAGGCAGATGATTCTCCAACATATTTCATATTACAAATGATACTTCTGCAGTAATCTCTTGTATGAGTACAATGTTGTTTATTATGATTTATTAGGTAGATTTTTCCATGTCTAAGAAGCTGTGCTGTCTACTTACGTAAGATATGGTCACGGAAAATGAGTACTTACACCATCAATTACATTTCAACGTTCATATTTAGTTACTCTATGATACAATGATAGATATGCTGTGGAGTACTTAATATCTATATTTATCTATCTATATATTAGTATAGATAGATACAAAAGACAATTAAAACAAGAATTACTTTTATCTTCCATCCTATCAACTAAATTCTGATCCTGACCACCATCCATAATCTGATTGCCAATCAAAACCGTATCACTTTACACCTAGAAAATGGCTAGAAAACTATTCTACTAAACTTTTCCTTAACAAATGAAACAATAGAAATAAATCTTGCACCCTTTGTTGTGGACAATCTCATCGCCGCTTGGGGTGGCAATTTCCGTAGCAGACGGTTGGGCTAGGAGCAAATAAAACGATGAAGTCGTTTCATATGATCCGATGGAGATTGATGGCAGATGGTGAGAACCGTGGCTTATAATGTATATTATGGTTTGTCGTAGAAAAAAAATTGTGATGGATAAGTTTTTATTAAAAAATAGTTATGGTTAAGGCAGAACACGGGCCTAATAAACGTTACTTGGCACGTACTTTGGGACTTTGGCTAAGTGACCGATAAGTGGCCCGACATGCAAATGCCTGTAACTTGCACAAAATTATGCAAGTCCCTTGCATGTCTTTATGGTTTTCAGCAATCAGAAGTTGTTATGGCACACGGAATGCAGGCTACTTGCATACTTTTGTGCCAGTTACAGGCATGAGTATTCTGTGCTTTATTCCTATCACTGTCCTTGTCAAACTACATCTGCGAGATAGAGACGGGAAATTTCGGCCTGAGTGTTTAGTTGAGTTTGCTATTTAAGTACCTACTCTATAAATATATTTTACGCAAGATTATCGATAGTAACTACGCTTTACTCCTGTGCATATATATCTTTTTTCTTTTTTTTTTTTTGGGAGGGAAATCCTCGTATGACCTTTCCCGCTCTGGGCTGAGCGGAAGGGCGTGTCAGACTTTTGCTGACTAAAACCCACCCGTGTTCCTTCAGTTGCCTGTGTCAGGAGCCACGGTATCTCTTTCGAACAACCCACGGCCCTGGCAGGCATCGGCCCTAGCGGACCCCGTCAATTCGTGCTGATATCTCTTTGAGGCGCGCGTGGAACACAACGCGCCGTCGATCCAGGCCTGGTCCTTACCGGGCGGCGAGCTGCCCATTGCTCGCCACCCGCAAGCCCGCGCCTACGGTGGCCGGGAGTCGGCTGTTGGCTCCCGTCCAGGGCGACTCCTGCGGCGACTAGGGCGTGAGGGCGCAGAGATTGCTGTGCATATATATCTTTGAAAGCACTGTTTATTTTAACTTAATTTTCCTTAAGTTGCCACATGCCAGTGACCTTTAAAAATTTCCAAAACTTGGTCCACCTTTTGACATTCTACCTTGGCACTTTTCCTCTTTACGAATTCCAAGATCACACGTAACTTTACCAAATTCAAGAGAGCTTACGGCTTCCAAGGACCCCATTTTCAATGATAATATCAATTTTATGATTAATAATTAAATAATTGTACGTTAATCAGAACTTTGTTAACGCTAATAAAGTAATATTTCGTAACTATTCGTGGGATATCCAGCCGGCATTGACATTGGTGAGACGAAGTGAAAATGTTAATTAATTACCTACTTGTTAATCGAATTAATTTAATAGAACTGTCAAGGCAATTAGGAATTAATTGAGCTTGGACACTGCTAGTTGCTTAACACAACGACGGAGAGATTTTAACGTTTAACGATTTAATTGATGTTATTAAAGAGATTTGATTTAATCAACAAAAGTAGAGATTTTGACTTACAAATGATGATTATGACAATGCATTATGAACTTCATATCAGTGTTTTCTTTTTGTTTGCCTATATTGTGTCCCACTGCTGGGCAAAAGCCTCCCCTTTTTCTTCTATTATGCTGCGCTAAATTTCCCGTGACACATCACAGTGATCATTGAAAGTAATTTTGTGGGCAGGTGTTAAACTCATTCATCAAATAACTAAGTAGTTGTCATTGTTTACAAAAAGCGACAGAGGCGAGGCTTAGATAAAATTATGTCATTGGTTACGAATAAACCATTAACCTCTTTCACTTTTATTTAAGCAAAGATATCATCTTATACAGCCTATCATTGAATCGATAATGACACATCCATAACTCATTGTGTATTTAATCGTTTGCATTCTTTTATACACAGAAGAAGAATAAAATCTTGATAACAATCGCGACCAAAGGTTAAAGTAAAATTATTGTAAAAGAGTTAACGTCGATTTGTCATAGTTTCAGTTAAATTAACCGTGGTTAATGATGTATTGTGTGAACGTGTGTCTGTGTATGAGTAACTGGCACTTTCCAATGTTTTATGCGTGAGAATAGCTGCGTGTTTCTGAGAAGGTTGACAACTCTATTAGTGTGGTTTGACAGCGATATTCATGCGATAAGTGATGTGTCAGATTTCGATTTCTGATATTGGTACCGGTTTTTGTAAAGGTTCAGTTTTATCAAGTGATTGGAGGTTTGTTGGGGGCAGATCAGCTATGGTTTCCATCACAGTTGTAATACCTAAGCTCATGAGCAAAGTATCGCTAAAATACCGGACACTTTTTAATGAATTTCAATTTGGAACGAAGTTTTGGCATTCTCATTAATGTGGAAAACATTCAAAGAACTTTCCACGTAGTAAAAGCCGCTTGTACAGCTGGTATGTTGAACATCGTGGCTAAAGTGTGAACTATGGCCATACCAGATCAGGATCCCAAGTAACACGTATCAGAAATCCGATATATTTTTAAGTAATTTTAATGCCCATTCCATCGACAATTTAAAGAGGTATCCGCTTTTACCGTACGCCGTAAACGGCAGGTATGTAGGCAAAGATAAGCTACCATACGGCCTTAGCAAATACTTTATGGTCGGTCACACTATAATCGATTTAAACTATCGAGTCGGCAGTACCGACGATTTTACTTTCATTACATATTTTACTTTCGATATTGATACTAATAAAATCTTTAAAAGCCTGTATTTACAATTATGCAATTGTGATAAATACTTATCGATATAGATTTAATCGGGTCCATTAAAATCGATTATTTTTCGCCTTAAGCACTCGTACCGGGGTTGTTAAGGGCATTTGATTACTCGTTGTAAAATGTTATCGGTTATTATATTTATTACCTACACCCATCTTCCGGCGATGTTCGCTGGTTACTACAAACTTTCTTTGCTATTAGTAAACGTTTCTGCTGTTCGAATTTGGACCTTATTTCTATAAGATAAAGATTATGGAGATATAATTTCTCGATTTTCGTGTATTTTAGCGCATCCCGCGAAAACCTTTCGTCGCAATCAATTTGTTTTCAATTACGTGTTTAAGTTTTAATATCATTTCGTGTATTGTACAATAGAAATAACTGGAAATTACGTAAGCAGCCCTTTCTAATAAAATAACTCGTTTGGAATTCTTTGGAAATATCTGGGAACTGTAGCAACTTCCATTGAAGAAGATTTAATGTGGTAATTTCCAATTAAAATGGCGGTAGCTACGTGTATGTTGGTATCTACGAATGCGAGCGCGCTTTCCTTCCTTTTCGAGTAAATTAAAGAAAATACGACTTTTCACTTCTGTTCGACTGTTGATTGATCTAAACTTGTTTTATTATTGCTAAGAAAGGAAGCTGTGTGTGTGATTTTGTTATTTATTTACTTGTGGCAAAAAAGCGTTTTCTCTCTTATCCGGGCTTTTTGTATAAACTAGTGCACCTAATTATCTATAGGTACCTGCTGGATATGTCCCATTTTGAATTACATAAAAGCTTTCATATTGTTCAGCATCTGGTTGACAGAAATAGTAATAGATTAGATCTTCCTATAATTCGTAGTGTTTATATTCTTTGAGATTCGTGTGGCTTTTGAGTATTATGAGGTACTAGCAGCGCCCCGCGGTTTTACTCGCATTTAAGTGTCGATCCCGTGAGAATATCGGGATAAAAAGTACCCTATGTGTTATTCTGATGTATAAGTTATATTACTGTAAAGTTTCATCACAATCTTTTTTGTAGATTTTGCTTGAAAAAGTAACAAATATCCATCCATCCATCCTCACAAACTTTCGCATTAATATTAGTAGGATACCATTCTTTTATTTTAATAGAGACTAAATACTAGATAGCCATATGAATCTAACCTTGAGCTAGCATAACTTCTGATCGAAGGGCTAAACTATCAACGGATAATATACAATTTTTTCTTGTCAAATTGTCAAACGGGAATCTAAATTATAAAACTATAATTATAATATTAAGCTCTCTGGCTCTAATGTATATTTAATATTATGTGAATGCAAATGAGGATGGGCGCTGATACCTATATCACAAGATATTAAGTTAACATGTAAAATAATATAACTACCTTTTGGCCTATTTTATTGTAAACCTGTTTCTTTATGTTAGTTTTGAAGGTGCCAATAAACATTTATTTTATTTTATTTTTTATTTATTTTACATTCTAGCAACTAGTCTCACACATTGTCGCCAAACATGGTTGTCATTACAACACCAACCTCAGAAGCGGAACCATTTACATCCTATCCCGATTTGGGTAGCTCCTTAGGTCCTACCTATATGAATCCAACCACGTGGGCACCATAATATGCTCTTCGAGTTCATACTGCGCAGTAGCAAAACAATGTGTTATCTTTCCATTACGCATGGTCGATACAAATCTGTAAGCGATAACGTATTGCGTGAGATTAACAGTGTGTACTCGGCCTTAATGACCTACTTCTCGCCCCTATATCTATTTTTGTAAAATGTGCAGATGGAAAAATTGGGTTAATGAGAAAATATTAATGAGAGCGAAATTATACTCTTGATTGAAAAATGCTGGGGGGAAATGCTAGTTTGCATTTATCTACATACCTACATATCAACTAACATATATTATACAGCGTGGCGCTTTAATGGCGACATTAATTTAACACACATATACGGTTTTGCGTTGTAGTTTTATGAATATATTTTAATTTAATTAAACATTAATATTTATTTATTAACAATTTTATAAAATAGCATCTTAGAGCAACCTGACTTAAAGAACTGTAGCGCAAGGGTCATTTGCCGGGGTCACGGATCATAACATCGCATCAATGTAATTAAAACAATTAACGAGCAAAGAGAAGGCGAATTGAAGGAAAGAGAGAGAGCCCTATGTCGGCGCGCGGCGCAGGTGGAAGTTTTCAAGTTACGATTTTTTTTATGTTGTTATTATTTTTATGATTACTGGCCACTAGCCCTACCCGTGTGTTAAATTAATTTCGCCATTGTAGCGCCACGTTGTATGCTTTGGTTTATTACTTATAAGCCTGTGTTTTTCCACTGCAGAGCTTTTGCCCTGCCTTTGGCCTTCCATCCCTCTCTCCACGTTTCCAGGTCTACTGCGATTGTGGGCCAATCCTTTAAGAAGGAGTCCAGCTCATCCCGCCATCTTTCTGGGCCAGCCGCGTAGTCGTTTCCTATTTGGGATCTGGTTTACAAATACATACCAAAAATATAATTACCGGAATGCTTAGAAACTGTTATTATGTAAGTGTGTAGGGAACGTCTCTAATATTACGACTGCAAGAGACAGGCAGATATATACTGTTTAGTCTAGTGGTACTCCCATATAATATACTAACTTTTGCCAGCGGCTTCGCCCTCGTGGAGGTCGGAAATTATTCCACGGGAACGTACTGCCGGGATAAAAAGTATGAGTATCTGTTAATCCAGGTTATAAACTATCTGTGTGCCAAATTTCATAATCTGTTCAGTAGTTTTTGCGTGAAAGAGTAACAAACAAACATCCATCCATCCATCCTCACAAACTTTCGCGTTTATAATATTATAGTAGGAAGTAGTATTTAGACAAATGTCTAGATATCTCTTTCACCTTTCCTTAGCATCTAGTAACATTTCTCCACAAAAAGATTCATCTTCAAACTATTAAAACACTAAGAACAATCGACTTGTTGAACTGTAAAATTAAAATGCGCGCCGACAGCCGGAAGACAAGTCGTTAATAAATTAGGGGGATAGGGTTGCCTCGCCTCTGCCTCTATTAATTTTCCATTGTCTGTTAACTAAACCGAATTTGACATAAGATTTAAGAAGCTGGCTACGTGAATACAAGTTTGTCCGGGTATTACATTTTCATGCTCAAAAGATATATTTAAATTCAATCTATGAACATACTCTTGACCCCATTTGAAATCATTTAACTCTGGCACATCCAATCCAACTTTGAAGGAAACTCGCCAGCTATTATAAGGGACTATGGGATGGTACCATAACTGGTGAAATATGGGTGTACCTAATACTTATTTATTTAATTATTTATTTACACACAGTAAAATACATAGGGATACAACAAAATTATAATTTGAGTGCAAAGGTACCAGCAGATCTGCTAAAGGAGAATTGAAAAATAAATGTAGACAATATTGTGGGAGACCAAGAAGAGAATCATCTAAAACTAAAATATTAAATATGTGCTGAATATAATATATGTATATATATTTATAAATCTATTATATTTCTATCTTATCTTTACTGTAATAAAAAAATTACGCGATGTTCTGTCAACAAACATATATGCTTTGGTTGCTTACATTTCATACGTTGCAACCCAGCCTGTCTTGCTTCGCGGCAGCCCTACGCTAATGTCTTCTTATCGATCTCCCAAAGACAATTACAAACGTTTACTATCGTAATTAACAAAGTTAAATAACAAATGCATAACTGAACCGTGGTTATGGTCAATTACGATGGATTGAATAGAAAGCACCCGCTGGTCACGACATGAGCGTATTAACTAACCAATAGTTATCGTGTAGTAATAGTCTAGTTATCGAGTGTGGGCTTTGATCTTGTTTATGGCTGTTTATGGTATTGAAATAGTTAGTAGTTGGGTGGTTCTCAGTCACGATAAGATGGTCCTATCATATTTTTCTCACGTTCTACAAGGAGCAACGTTGTTACGTAATTAGAATTGCCTTTAGTCCGCCTCATACTTATCAGAGTTAGCATAAGCATAAAAGCATAATCAGCCAGAGTTAGCAGAAGCATAAAAGCATAATCAGCCAGAGTTAGCATAAGCATAAAATCATAATCAGCCTATAACGTTCCCACCGACTGGGACGCAAGCGAGAGGGAGTGAGCCGAGTTAGTCTATTTAAAAACTCCATAAGCGTATTTTTCAGTTACATCATAAACTTAATTCCATTTCACCAATGTATGGAAAAAAACTGTAATCTTGAAGTCGAACATTGTTTGGTACGATATGGAGACAAGTGAAACCACGGGCTGCCATTAGCACACTGTTTTACTGACGTATGAGTACAATGGTCGGACGCAGCCCGCACGCACCTAAACACATGTAGATAACCAACATTTATCTAAATTCGAAAAGATCCCTAAGTAGATTTGGGTATCTGGCTCTATTGAAACTCACTCCTTGGCTGCAAGCAAACTCTTAGAGGGGACAGCTGGATTTTACATTTGTCATCACAATACATTTGTTATCAAACCCTTAAATTAATTTAACTTAAGGGCAACTTAAGGGGGATACGATAAGGTAAAACACCAAAAAACAATTTTATCTTAGTGAGCTTAAATCGCTAGACGAGTCTCACGACAAGGATTAATAGTTTCTTCTAACACATCATTCGTATTCATGATATTTGTTTAACATCTTATTGAAGTTATGAAGTGAATGGTATTATTATTTTGCAATAGGCGAAGATGAGCTGTAAGATCTATTGCCTACTTTTACTTATATAAGGCGGATGCACTAAGGTAGCCCGCGAATTTCAAATTTACTTACGTTTTTTGCAATTTGTAGGTCAGTGTCAGGTTGGATGTACAGTTGATTAAAATATAATTCGCAGCCGTAACAAATATGGCTTTACAGAATTATGATCATTAGAATCAGCAATACAACTTCTTATGGGAGTATTTTTTTATTTTTTTTTGAGGATGGGAAATCATCAAATGACTCCTCCCGCTCTGGGTGGAGCAGAAGGGAGTGTCAGACTTTTACTGACTAAAACCCACCCGTGTTCCTTCCTTAGCCCTTTATGTTCCAGGGCAGCGGTAAACCCTTTCGGATGGTCCCGCTACCCTGGCAGGCTTCGGCCCTATGGGGCCCCGTCGCTTTTGCTGACATCTCTTTGAGGCGCGCGTGGAACACGTACACGCCGTCCGGCACGGGCCTAGTCCTGATCGGACGGAGAGCTACACATTACTCTCCGCCCGCAGGCCCGCGCCTACGGTGGCCGGGAGTCGTCACGCGGCTCCCGACGTCCGGAGCGTCTCCCGCGGCGGCTGAGGCGTGAGGTGCGCAAAGTGCGTTCCCTCGCCCACCCCGCCACCTTATGGGAGTATTGACCTCAAATATCATGATTTCCTGAAATCAATAGGGTAGTATCTACTTAGAGAGTTGTATTGATGATTTTTATAATATGATTAATATAATTCTATACTTAAATAAATATGTGGTAGAGCCGCGAAACAGATTTAGATCAACATACAAACTGATACTGACCAGAAAATGGCAAAAAACGTAAAAAAAAAAATTAATTCGCAAGCTGGGTCGCTTTCTCCCTTCAGACGCTAAATTTGCTATCAATTTCACGACAACTGCCACCCAAACCAATACATTTCACCAAGTTATTTCCTCTTACTACCAAATTCCCAAGCCACCTCTAAATTACATAACTCCATAGTACGATTTGTATCGGCTTCATCTGACATTTGCCTCACTTGTCCAAACGTCAACCGAGACGAATCTCAATTACAGCCGTTATGTAGTTGTGTTATGTTATAGGTAGTTACTCCGTAAATGCATGGAACTATACAGTTAAAGAATTACGTGGTAGCGTAATACAAGGTGTATATAATTAATTAATTTTGGTGTGACATGTCACTTGCTACTTAGCCCGTTTGAATAACGATTTGCAATATGGCGCCTGAGGGCAAATGTCAAAATGAGCTGTCAAATCGGCTGTCAGCTCCCAGAAGACATCACTCACTTGGGAATTTGTGGAAGTTCTGAAATTGTTTAGATGTTTTATAGAATGTGTAAGTTTGGTCTAGATGAGACTAGAGACCCATATTTCTTTTATTAATAAGAATTTGATTTATCAGAATTTCTGTCTCTGACTTAAAATGAACACAATCATAAATCGGTATTAAATAGAATGTAAATCTCAATAAAATTCTTCACTACCTCGAAAAACACTCTTTCTCCTACACCCCAACTCCGTAGCCCTAGAAAATCTTAACATTTGACTAAAACTCGTCATTAATACATGTCGCCATCCATTCTCTGCCCCCACCGCTCATTGGCACGAGCTTCTAGTAAAAAAGAACCAAGAAATGAAGATATTAATCATCGTCGTTTAGGGGGCGATCACTTTCTCGTGAAGGTGTTATGCAAGACTATTTGTAAGTAATTATAGCGAGGTTTTCAATTTTGTGGTCATAGGTCAGTTACTTGGTTATTTTTGTATTGTTTTTGTCGGCAATTTGAGTAATGTTGTAGTTTAATATCTACTGGTTGGTGGCTGTTTGTCGGTATTTACAAAAAGATAGCGGTAATTAATGAACATAATCGATATTTTGGTTGGTGGACTAATCTCCTTTGATTATTCTTTATGTTAAGGTATTGTGAGTTTAATTGTAACTGTTTGGTTATGCTGTAGCAGCTTTATTAATTATCAAATTCAGATTATGATTCTGCCTGTCGATTCTGTAAAAATCTCACCGTGAAAACTCAAGTGAAGTGAGCTTGATATGAGTTGTCAGTAGCGTCAATCCCTAGCATTATTTGGAATGACAGCTCACTCCACGCTCACTTCACCTAAGTTTTCACGGTGAGATGGTTACAGAATCGCACTGCTGTGTCCACCTAGTTGGGGTGACCCAATTGATTTAATTAACCCACTGTTAGACAGACTCGATGGTAGCTAGTTCTAGAATTTACTAAAGGGTCTAGTGTCAAAACATCTACTCTACATGAATGTTTCAGATTATGTAACTAGTATTTAAACTAACGATGTTTTTTTTGCAAAATAAACCACAACCACTTTATTTTATACATTTCATCTACCTAGACTCTTCTCAACTGTTGGAGTCGGCTACCAGTATAACCGGATGCAGCTGAATACCAGTATTTTCATGGAGTCTTATTTGACCTCCACAACCCACAACCCAGTTACTGGGTAATACGATACCCCTTGGTAAGACTGGTTGTCAGACTTTCGGGCTTCTAACTACCCGCAACGACTGTCAAAGATTTATGGTTGATGGCACTTTAGTCATAATTACAATTCAATTAAACTAAAATTATTGTAAGTAGGTAGGTAGGTACATAACATATAGTATCTTAGGGCTGCAATTTGCAACGCATGCAACCACTATAACTAAGCCGTTGGACAATGCAACACATTGTTATTGTGTGAACTAGGCATAACATGTTACATTCAGTTATGTATGTTACGCTAACTACGAAACGGACTGTCCACGGTGCTTAATTAAAGATAATCTTAGTTTAAGTTAATGTTTGCAATGTTCTAAGTGTAGTTTAATTGACTGTAATAAGCTGGACTATTATTCAATTAACTTTATTGCAATAATAAGTTATGAATGTGACAATACGACTTATTAAATGATACTATCTGTAAAATTGAAGAATTGCCAAACTTAAGTGGCAGTGGGCACATTGCTCGCAGAACAGGTGGCCAATGGAGCCGAAAATTTCTGGAGTGCGACCGCGTATCGGAAGACGTAGCGTCGGAAGGCCTCCCACAAGTTGGACCGATGACCTTGTGAAGGCCGCAGGAATCCGCTGGATGCGGCAAGCATGGAACCGGTTGAAGTGGAGGTGCTTGGGGGAGGCGTATATCCAGCAGTGGACGTCTTTCGGCTGGAATGATGATGATCTGTAAACTGGTTCATAAGTATTCAGGTTACTGTAGGCACTAGGCAGCTTTTTAAAAGACCATAATAAGATGGTAATAATGTCTTTTCCCTATAAATGTTCTATTATATTTCGTTTCACACATAAAAATACACACAAACCATATAGTGACTGAACCACTGGTACCACCAGAACTGGAGGCCTAAAAAGGCCACTTTGGCAGAATCGTAATAGGATAACAATATGAATCATATAAAAAATCGTAAAATGGTTACAAGCTGACAATTCATAAAATGATCTGTGTGAAATTCATATCACAATGAAATAACATTTAAACTGTAGAAATAAAAAATCAATTTGATTAATAAAAACTGCAATGAAAAATTTACCGATAAATTACGGTTTTTATTTTTTTCATGCGGCAATGTTTACAACAAATATGAAATTAAATTTAACGAAACAGCTTTTAGAGGTATTGCTTAAAGTGGCCTTTTTAGGCCCCTTGTAGTGGGTGTGAACAATGACTTAAAAACTATGTTGACTTTGACTTTGACTACCTATGTTAGTAAAACTTACAAACTAACCTAATAACTACGTTATATACAGACGCCAGCAGGTCAAGCTACCCGAAACTGTCAAATTTTTCCAATCAACCTTGAACCTTAATACTTTAGAGATAAAGTTGAAAATCTATTAAAGAAATTTGACAGATTGTAGTAGCTTGATGTGCCTGTACATTTATATCTGTATATATTAGCAGCCTTTCCTAAATACTTTTGGTTGGTGGTGGTTAGGTTGGTGTTTTATAATAAATAAATAAGAAGAGATGCCACCAATAACGATACTTAGTAAGTCCTTAGTCTAGTTTAGGTACCCTGAGTAGACTAGACAGACAGCCTCATTTATCTTTGGCTAATGGCTAAGTTTTTCATTAAAATATAAACTAAGCTAGCTAAGCTGTTCTCATAATACTTATTTATAGCATGGTGTTGCCAAAAGAAGAAATATATTCTAACAATTTATAGTAAACGGTTAACTTGCTTAGCGTTGTCGCTTATAAATCTGTAATTGCACCGCAAGTTCACTTGACTGCTTATAGTACGAAATTACATTACAGAACTTTATTACATTACATAACAAAATCAGCCTGTAATGTTCCCACTGCTGGGACACAGGCCTCCTCTCGGTGAGAGGGAGTGGGCCGTAATCCACCACGCCGGGCCAGTGCGGGTTGGCAGATGTCACATGTCTTTGAATTTTTGGTTCTAGTCCATAACGGTTTCCTCACGATGTTTTCTTTCACCGTTTTGAGAACAGTAGCGATGAAATAATTTACACAAAGTAAAGCGCCTCTCTAGGGTTTATTACATTACAAAACCTTATTGACTTCTAAACTATTATATCAAAGTTACATTTAAAAAGAAAGTCTTTTAAATTGACAATTGCGTCTATCTTCAAAGCTGAAACAAAAGTAACCTTTGCACTTTCTGTAAATACTATTTCAATGATGGCTACCTCCTAAGGTGACTTGCCAGACGTGAGTCAGGAAGTTTCTTCAAGATATTTTTAGAGATCTATTTTAAGTTTTTTTGCTTTTGAATTTGGAGAGAAGAAAGGAATTATGTTTTGAAACAGGAACAGTGTTTGAAATTCAAATATACAATTTGAATTACTCGGTTTTTAAGGACTGGCAACAATTTAAAAACCTGTAAAAAAGTGTTGCAAATACATTAAATTAACATTTGTCTTCAAAGGATTTAGTAAGTTTTTAATATATTACATAATCGTTGTTACGACAAAAATACTCATAACCTTAATTGAATTCCCACAAAATATGAATGACATTTTACTGACAGCTGTTTTGTATGTGAGGGAAAGTTTTTAAAAACTACAATACCTTCCTTGCCAAGGGCGACAGATTGATATTTTGATAATTACCCAAAACGGATTATGAAATGATCGATAAAAAAAATGAACGTTTGATGAAACTTCTCCTTATTTAAGTCTGTAGATACATTTTGCTAGTCAAAACATTTTGTATTTCTGATTTTCAATTGAATATCTAATGGTGGAAGGATTGGCCGGTTTTTTGTGAAGAACGAATGAAAGAATGAATGATTGATGGCGTGTTGATGTATGAACTATGGAACCCGCCCCGGTCAGTGGTCAGTTGCAAAAAGTTGCACGTCATGTCCATCTCAAATCGTTTTAGAAGCAAGAATCGTTTTCTATTACCTATTGATTTGGACAGGATCTGTGAATGGATTGTTGTCAGAAGTGGTTTTAACTAGTGTTACAACACTACTACCTGGTGGTATCGTTTAACTTTAAAAGACCCACCGTGCCACCAGGGGTACCTACGGCCAGGGGTACGGTGGGTCTGCAGTGAATGGAATGTTGTATGAGCCTTCCTTTTTTATTGAACTATGAAAAAACTTTTTTCGGTGTTTTTTGCCTTGTGTGTGAGTCCGACTTGTTGGCCGATTTTTTTTATTCATTTTCTGACGCACTGCTGATTATGAAATTCCTCAAGTTGCACTACAACATTTGCGTATTCACCTTCCGTCCAAATCACGCCTTATCCTATAATAAGCAAAAACCCAAAGCATTCAATTGCCCTAAAATTCCTCAAATCCTCATTATAGCCACTCTTGGTTACACCATAACACCACTGTATCCGACAAACTGCACCGAACAGTAAGTTACAACAAGTTACGAACTAGATATTGTGTAGTGAACCAAGTTAAATTTAATAGAGTGAGCGGTTTGTAAGTTTGGCCTAAGTTTTGTCTAAGTTTCGGCCTGTTCTGGTAGGTAATTTAAGTTTGGCTGTGAAGGTAAGGAAATATTGAGGTGGAAAATTGATTTCATGGATGACATCAATATTGTTATACTAATAGGTACAGCGGGCTGGTATCCGCAACTCCACGACAATGCGCGTATTTTGCGTAAGGGTGGGAAAATCGATCATTCGATCCACCCCAGCTCCTCAAGGAAGGCCAGCAACGCCTTGATGTTACTGACCGTCTCACTTAGGGTACCTGGGTTACCGAAGTACTTTGCCCTGTACGTGGCGACCGCCGGGCAGTTTAGCAGCACATGCGCAGCTGTCTCGTCATCCTCCATGCAGGCCCTTTACAGCGGACTGTCTGTTACTCCTATGACATAGAGGTGTTTGTTAAATGACCCATGGCCAGTTAAAGCTGCAGTAACTGTGCGCAGCTTTAGTTTATTTAGACGGAGAACCTGTTTCGTGAGCCGGCCATTAATTGTGGGAAGTGCTTCCTTGGCCTGCCTACATTCGCCTAGCTCCGTCCAAAGTTTGTCGTGTTGGTCTCTGGTGCGTTTTCTTACCAGAGTACGTATGTATCCGAAGGGAAGTGGCGCGATGGGCTCAGGTCCCACTGGTGCCATGCTCGACCCCCTTCTGGCAAGTTTATCGGCTGCATCGTTACCTAGCGAACCGCTGTGTCCTTTGATCCATTGAATGGTTATATTATTGAGGCTACCCACCTGGTTGAGGCGCAGGTGGCATTCGTATATTAGCCCAGAATCAACTGTGTTGCTGTTCAGCGCTTGCAGAACAGCCATGCTGTCTGAGAGTATGCGGATATTATATATTGTTATACTAGCAGTAATATGCTTCGTTTTGGATTTGAGTATCGTAGCGACCGCAAGACGAGTCCACACTCGAATTCAAAAATACGTTTTGTGTTTTACTGCCTGATTTCTTTGTGTCTTTCCAGTACATTGGTTAGGTACTTACTTATGATTTATTGTTCTTGATGGCAAGTGGCGTAATGTGGATGTACCTATTACCTAATCCGTTAATCCTAAAAGCCTACGATTTTTCTAAATTCTTACCGCATTGATTATTCAAGCACTACCCAAGAGTTGGAGACCTGCTGACCTGAAATACAGACCTCACGTCTAGTTTAGGCACCAGTCTCCCACAGTATAATTATTGCTGTTACGTATTTTGTATTTATACCTCTGTATATCTGTGGGATACCGAAAGCTCTTTTTGGTCATCACCTTGAGCACTGCTCTTTGTGCTCTCTCTAGGGGTAAAAGTATGGTTTTGGCTGCTCCACTCCAAACCGAGATGCAGTATGAGATGATGGACTGACAAAGCGCTTGGTAGGTCATCTTGAGAGTTTCTTCTAATGTACATAGATATGTGATAAGAAAAAAAATATATAATTACTGAGGGAGGTACTAGGTGTACTTCTACCTAACCCTTCGAGGAATAACAGGCGGGATGATATGTTATGTGTGTGTTATTTATTGTAACCGGCAAGTAATCAACCATAGATACAATGCAACTCATTGGTTACCTTTCAGTTTCACCACCTCAGCACTCAGCGTCTTTTTTTAGCTGTAGCTAAGCGCTTTCGGTTAAACCCTTTGTTATAATGTTTTGTTTTGGTAGGATGTTTTTTTTAAACCACATGTACTCGTAAATCTACCCATTTTTAATACTACATCCTACTAATATTATAAACGCGACAGTTTGTATGGATGGATGGTTTGTTACTCTTTAAAACTACTGAACGGATTTGACATTTGGCACACAGATAGTTTATAACCAGGATTAACACATAGGATACTTTTCATTCTGATATTCCTACGGGGTGGAAATTTATGCGGGTGAAACCGCGGGCCGCAGCTAGTACAAATATACCTAAACTTAGTCTTCTTTCTCATGGGCGTAGGCAGAAACCACAGAACGTCTAGTACTACTATACTTAAATGATAAAAAAACTGCTTACTTACCTAATAATCAACCTTAGCTGCAGTCTTAATAAGTGCAACGATTAAAAAAATTACATAACAATGGCTTGTCTTATCACCCCATCTCAGCTGCAACTTCACTTCCACCATTAATTCGTTTATTTATTAATTATTCCCTGTGAAACAGTATTTGATTGTGCATTATCAAAGTGCATTAAGCAAACAATATATTTCCCACCTCTACAACTTCCTTATTGATCATTCTCATGTAAATCTTGACACTTGAACGCAAAAAATAACGCAAGTTTCCGTGAGTACTGTTAATGTATGAGGAACTGTCGGTACTTATTAGAATTGACGATTTGATGTGTTGTTATTATCGTATCTACCGGAAAAAGTAATGCAATACAGGTCAATACCTGTATTCCATAAATGTATTCCATGGAATTGGTGCCCGGTTGACGCTAATAGGCTCGTCAGTCGCCATTATTATAGGGTTAAGCGACCTATAACCTGACTGGCGAAATGTAGATCTGTGTACTCTACTGATCTAAAAAAAATATAAAACAAAGAAGAAAAAAAGAGAAATAGAAAAAAAGAGGAAAGAAAAAAAACTATTTATCTGTTCTTCGGGGAACGTACGTTGTGTAGTACTAACATTTGCAAGAAAATTTTTGCAGAACTCAGACCCGTCTACACGTCAGTCTGGTTTCAGGAACGGTTCTGTCGAATGCATTTTTAACGAAAGCTCTATCAATCTACGTCGGGTACTACCAAGACCCATTGCAAACGTTCTAACGTTTTCAGGAAAACATTGAAGTATTCCGACAAGATCTAACAATGTCAACTTTATTTTTATTTTGCACTTTGTCATTCGTGGATCTTTGACAGTCGTTACGGGTAGTCAGAAGCCCGAAAATCTGACAACCAGTCTTACCAAGGGGTATCGTATTACCCAGTAAACTGGGTTGTGGAGGTCAGATAAGCAGTCGCTCCATGTAAAATACTGGTATTCAGCTGCATCCGGTTAGACAGGAAGCCGACCCCAACATAGTTGGGAAAAGGCTAGGGAGATGATGATGATTGATGATGATAACTTTCATTGGTAAACAAATAGGTTTATTAAGCTATACAGGGAGGCTGGGACAAATTACCTTGTTACCATGCATTCAGTACATGATTCTGAACCCTCCTGCGACAAAAGTTTTGGTAGGTTATTTAAAAAAAAAAAATTACACTTCTATGTAACAACAGATTTTTTTTTGTAAAACCTACGAAAAATTTCTACGCTACAATCATATGCTGAATCCATAGTAACAGGTTTTTAACAGACAAATTTTTCGAACATTATGAACCAATGGATTAGTAATATCCTTCAAAATGATTCAGATTGTAATTAAAAGTATGTTACGCAATTAGGGTGTAGTTTCAGCTAATAGTTAACGTAACATAGCCTATAACTTAAACGATTACTTAATAAAGTTATAAACTTTAACACCTCCTTACTGAACGAATAATAAAATCCTATCATTTCTATCTAAATGTTCGATCTACACACAACCAATTACACTGGTTGCATATAGAATTAATTCGATTACAACATAAGCAATTTAAATCATCACCAATAGACTACTCATTTATAGAATACGAGTATATATGTTACCTCATTGAACTGTGCAGTAAATAACGAAAAGATATGAATGGTATTCTTGTTATTATACTTTCGTTTTAATAATTGTATTCTAGACTGCAAAGTCACTATTACATGTCTATAAATATTGAAAACGTAGGTACAGTCAACAGCAAAAGTAGATGATAAAAATCAGAAATTCGATACTAATGAACGGAATTCGCACTACATACATGGCAGCTGTACTAGTAATAAATGTTTGGTATAATTTACAATCACATACTTTTGAATCACTTCGACGCCGCACAGTTCTGACGCGAACTCAGTTCATTAGTATTGAATTTCTGATTTTGATCATCTACTTTTGCTGTTGACTGTACATGTTTCGTAATTTTGAGATTACTTCATCATTTCAGCCGAAAGACGTCCACTGCTGGACATAGGCCTCCCCCATTTGAGCTTACTAAGCTCCCATTGCCAGATAAATGCGAACCTTATACTTCCACACTTCTCTGTTCATGTTTTCTTCGCCCAGTCTATCAATCAAATCGTCTCGATAAATAATCATAATTGAATTATTTTACAGATATATTGAGATAGTATTCAATCAATACAAGTATTGCTATTCTGTAAAAATGTCACCGTAAAAACTTAGACGCTGTGTGCTTGAAGGAAGTTGTTGATGTGCAAGGATTGACAGATCACTTCAAGTTCACTTGTGAGTTGGTGAGATTTTTACAGACTAGCAATACAGTTGTATGATTGAAAACGATCTCAATACTTCTGTAACCATATAATTATGATTATTTAAGAATAGTTTTTTTTATAGACTTTTCTAATACGTCTTTGGAAAATTTGAAACGAAAATGATAATCTCGCTTTGACACCCCGGTAAAGTGTCGTCCATTTCAGCTTTAAATCTGCACCTGAATTCATTCCACTTTCCCATCTACTCCTACTTCAAATAAATAAACATTCCCACTCCCATATAATATCCACATTCTAATTGGCCACCAACTACCAACAGAACTATCGGTTAATCCGTAAAGAACGATGACCGGCTCCTATGGCTCAAGATGTAAGTGAAACTAGTTTAATTTCAATGCATAATAAGGTATGTTGAAAAGGGTTAGTATGCTAATTAGAAAATACTGGCACCTGACGATTTATGCAATTTTGTATATGGCGTGTGCTGTTCTTGCATTTAAGTGTCTACGGATTATCATCCGGCGCACCTTGCTGGCTGGCTAGTTTAATATTTATTTTTATTAATATCATGGAATGCGCTATTCTTATAGTCCTTATTTATGCGATAGAAGAACTTTTAGTATGTTAGATATGGGTCGAAGTCAGTCAGTCGAATCAGTCTTACCAAGGGGTATTGTATTACCCTGTAACTGGGTTTTGGAGGTTAGATAGGCAGTCGCTCTATGTAAGGTATTCTGCTGTCTCCGGTTAGACTGGAAGCCGACCCCAAAATAGTTGGGAAAAGGCTAGGCATAATTATGATGATGGTCCAAGTTTAAAAAGTTTCGTGTATTGAATATTGGAGTAAGTGGTCTAAAAATTACTGAAAAATGATATTCAACTTTATAAATGATATCCAATTATTGAGTTACTTTTGTTTAAATCCTACTTTTAAGTTGTGATTTTAATTTCAAACCTTTTAAAAACAGTCTATTTTTTCCGTTGCATTTTTTTTCCGCTATTTCTCTTTAACGTCTTTATACATACCAATGTTGGTACCCAAATATCGTATATCCAATTTTAGAACAGTAGTGCTATTCTGTAAAAATTTCACTGTAAAAACTTAAGTGAAGTGAGCTGTCATTCCCTAAGCTAGGGATTAACACTAGCGAGCGAGCAATCAACGCTTCAAGCTTACTTCACCTATGATTTCACGGTGAGATTTTTACAGAATAGGTCGGCTGTTCGGCTTTGTAGAACATCTGCCGTGTCACTCATATCTGTGCGAGTCTCTTGCTATGGTGCGAGGCTATCTCGATGTGTCATAATGTTCGGATACTGTATTGCATAATTAACAATACATTGGTAATTACATAACGCCATTTAAATAAACACAATACTACAAACAGTTCCTTCCGTTCTACCCAGAAGGTCATGACAGAATACATTCATTACCATATAGTATTAATCACAGAGCACTGGACTGAGGTCAGGGAATGCTGACTCATACTCGGAGAGTAGCTAAGCCAGTCTAGTGGGACGTTTGAATGGGGCATCGTTTATTTAGCTTTTGTTTTGGTATTAATGATAGTGGCGCCGATTCTGTCTGGCAAGGACTAAACTAACTTTAACTAAAAGGGAATATTATGAAAGAGATGCAAAGAATATATAATATATAGTGAATATATGGTGACTTAGATTCAATTGTCACTGTCCTCTCATACCTATAAATTAACACTGTAATTTGAAAACATTGTAAAAGACAATTATTTTTAAAAGAGTAACCGTGGAGTTTTTCGTCGGCTCTTTTACATAGGAAACGACCAATTGGAACCGTGCACCTAACTTCTGACGTTTCATAAGTGCCCATGTACTTAGGTTTATGTGAAATAAAATATTTTGATTTTAAAACAAGAATCTGATGTGGTTTAGCAAGTAGGTAGTTGAATAAAATAATATTGCACTGTACAATAAAGGGTGGCAGGGACATCGACGCGCAAACTGTAACCATGAATTCAGCACATGAGTTTAGACCCCATAGCGTGGAAATTTTTCGTTGGTGGTTAACAAAAAATATTGCTGTTTCGTACGTTTTGACCGCGTAGGTATTGATTGCACTTTTATATGAAACAGAAGTTTTTTTTTTGTCGCACAATCCATCCATCTTTTCTTTTGCCTTCTTCTTCACACTTATGAACGGAAATCGTGACGATAACTTAAATATTCATGCAAAAACAGCACCGACGTGATTGAAATGAAATCCACCACGGATTATCAAAATTCAAGCTAACCGTCATCGTCACCTAAATGATTCCAAACATGCGATGCAAATAATTCGTATGCGATAGCCACTTATTATTCATTATACATGAAAGATTTGGCACGAAACTATACCATATCTGTATTATTTTGCATAATTTGCAATTCAAGGAACATTGGCCTTCAGAATTGCAATTCATTCATTCAATCTAAACTATTGTGATAATGATCGCTTGCTTTGTTATCAGAGGGACAATTCCCGTTCAATACATTTTTGTCTCAGTGTCAATCTGTCAAAAATATTTTTGATGTCCCTTCATTTTTAGAAAGTTTTTGACATTGATTGTCGCTGAGATGAGATTGTAGTTATATTTTGAACGTGTTAACTATAGAAATTGGCCTACAGATTTTTTCAAATACTGTACCTACTGCTTTAGTAAATTAACATTGAGAAGTAGGTAAGTATATTTTTTACCGTAATCTTAATTATAATATCACTGCAACTTAGATTAGTCATAAGTCCAATTAAAATTATATTTAAACGTCTGTGACAGGTAGGGTAGGGCGGGGCTAGAAGTCCGGTGGGTAAGAAGTCCCAACATACATATCACAGTATCTATCCGCGCTAGAAACAGACGGTCTAGGTGACCTGAAGCGGGGTGAGGGGCGACGACGAAACCGCGAGCCGTTAGTCGTCGCGGAGCGCATATGCGAATAACACAGCTATCGGAATTTTTTCGTGCCTAAAAGTAAAAAAATGGTTGGTTCTTGTTTCTTTCATAGATCTACATTGACTGTAAAGAAAAGATTAAGGTAAGTTCATATTGCAGTCTTAATATACCCGTAAGTAATGCATGGTAATAAAATGTTCTTGTTGTTAACCGTTTTTATTTTATAACCTTGCAAATCACTGAACATAGGTATGGGGCAAGAAGTACACCAAAGGAACTTCTTGCCCCGCTAGAGAACTTTTTACCGCATATGTTTTATTGAAGTGATATGTTTAATAAATGGTGTATTTTTTTCTTTTAAAGGATGCGTAATTATAAAAGAAGGACAGATAGAGGGACTACACCACTACATATTATGAAATTGGCTGTAGGTGAGGTCAATAAGGATGAAAAAAAACTATGTCAAACAGCGAAAGATTACGATATCAGCAGGAATTCTCTTAAAAGGTTTATTGCACGATTGAAGAGCAGCACAATCAGCCAGCACAAACGATACAACAACCGAGAGCAATATCTCCTCAATCTTCAACATCTAAAGCAGTATTTTCCCCTATAGCCGTTCTACCTGTGTCCATTTCATGTTGATTATACTAAAATATTAAGATTTGTTGATTATATTGATATTTTAATAAACAGAAATGTTATTAGATATTAATTTTAAAATAATGCATTTTGATTTAACCTAATAATTGATCACAAATACTAATTAGCTAGCCATTAGGATGTATGGACTTCTTACCCCAAACCTGGGACTTTTTACCCCGCGAGCGGGGTAAAAAGTACAGAATTCCATTTTGCATTTGTTGCTAAAGTTTTCGGAAATGAAATAAATATTCAGACTTCCGACTATTTGAGCGTTAAGCTGAATTATGTAAGGTTTCATACAACATTTTTTGCTGTCAGTAAGTACTCGATTTTAAGACTAATGGGTCTTAGAGTGAAAATTGGGACTATTAGCCCCGCCCTACCCTACTTCCTTCGTTTGGCTTAACGGTAGTTTAACGTAATAATTATAATTAACAACTTAATATAATTGTTTGCGGAGTTCAATAGCATTGATTTTTTAATTACTTACATAGTAAAAAGATTATTTAGATTACATAATCGGCCACCACCCACCACTCCACTGCCCACACCCCCCACCACCCCACTGCCCACACCCCCCACCACCCACACCCCCCACCACACACACCCCCCACCACCCACTGCTGGGACACAGGCCTCCTGTCTTCGAGAGGGAGTGGGCAGTAAGTAATCCACCACGCGGGCCCAGTGCGGGTTGGTAGATGTCACATGTCTTCGATTTTTTGGTTCTAGGACATGCCGGTTGCTTCACGATGCTTTCCTTCGCTGTTTTGAGAGCAGTAGTGATGAAATAAATTAGACAAATTAAAGCGCCTGTGGGTTCGAATCTACGACCTACAACTCGTAAGTCGCGCCTGTTTCCACTGGGCCACCACTGCTTTCCTTTAGATTATCTCACATAAAACTAGCTGAAAATAGACAATACAATTTGAAACTACATTCATGTTCATGAATATTCATGAAAAATTATGAAATCGAGCTAAAACGGTAGATGAAGATCACCTCAGGTGATGACGTTATTTTATATTTTTTCTTTTTAATCATTCGCCTTTGTTTTTATGCCGACTGTGTTTATTGTTTTTACTTTATAGCGTTGTTTTTTGAGCCTAGATACCTACGTTAGAAAACAAAAGAGAAGATTTGATGGTACAGTCAGCATCAAAAGTCAATTAACACTGTTACTTTTACAAATCATCTAAATTGATACAAAATGATGCGATACATTGGTTTTCTCTATTTAATGTAATAGCAAAGAGTTAATTATTCTTAAATATCTTATTAATATATGTTTTTTAAGAATATTTTTCTCAATAATTAAGATTTAAACAACTAAAGTGTTAACCGACTTTTGATGCTGACCGTACCTATTAGTTTTAAAATTATGTGGCTTTCTCACGGATCGCACACACTCACAGACTAAATAAATGAATTAGTATTTAATTTCATTCATTTTAATGATAGCACAAAGCACAATTTAGTCTTAACCGAATAAGACTTTTGAAATACGATCTCTTAAATAATAACAACTCATTTTATGCTTAAAACGAAAGAGGAAGACATGAATTTCATTTTCTGCACGTAGGCGTATCTACAAAGAGGAACAATAATGAAATAAACCAAGCGTCTGTTTACAAACATTTGATTAAGACATTTGCGGCCAATTTACACGTCCTAGCGTTAACGTATGGTGTAAGACGAATCGCGAAAAATAACACATTTCTAGGTCACTGAATATACTAATTGAATATTACCAAAACTGTGCGAAATTGTGACGTAAGCTTTTCCACACAAAAAGGCAGTTTTAAGGTCTTATCGTCGGTCATAATGGTTAAATTAAAACCTTATTGATTACTAACGATAAGGCCGACCGTCCATGACTCTATTCAAAAGTAGCTCTTTGCGAAGCGTCGTGGATGATAGGCTCAATGAAACATCAACCACGTCATAAGCACCCAAGGCCCCAATTCTGTATTATTCCCCGCGAAATCTTGCCACGTGCAAACCACCTCAATATCGTGTCATAAGTTAACCGCAAGGAATCGAAATGTCAACTGTACGGACATGTATTTTGACAGTTCAAATCACGCGTTGTGTCATAGAGAATACGTTAATAGCAGATGTCGTGACTAACTAAGGAATTGACGTGGTTTCGAAGTAAGGAATCGTTAAGTGGTCATAGTGAATTAGGACCCTGGGTAGTCGACCTCGTTCCATCCGACCTTGTCGCAACCTTGCTGACGGCTTCATTTTTTCACCATGAGATAAGCTGTCCCGAATAATATTATAACACGTATTAAAATGACCCTTAATAATAAAGGGATATGATAAGTTAGAGATTTATCATTTAAAGAGTAGCAATGCCAATCTATCTTTCTGGTAATTATTCGAAACCGTATCAGTAACAATGTGGTAATACTGCTCCTAATTAATCATTTTCCTAGGGGAGGTGGGAAGAATCATCCATCCTGATAAAATCATTAAGGTCCTGAGGCTGGGGTAAGCTGGGGTTGCTAGCAATAGGGTAGGGGTCTGCGTTCAACTGGAGAACGCTGGTCGATATCACTAAATATAGCATAGTGATTAATGAATGACCTACCTCTAATCTTGGTCTATATGATGTTATAAATAGATACAGTTGTCTTCTTCATCATGGCTGACCACCATGTTTTGTATTGCAAGCAAGTAGACTGATATGATTATTGATTATCGCTATAGATTGTTGATGGTATATACCTCCATGTGCTAACACTAGCTTGATAGAAAACTGTCAACATAAAAATTGACATACCTAATGCTTTTTGTACGATACACCATTTTTCCACATTGTTTTTAGATAAACCTTCATACCTTCCTAATAAATGCTTAGCAGTATTTCCTGTTCTCTTGCTGCAGACCTCACCGACATACATATATAGATAGAATACTCTTTATTATGTACACCATGAAAATTTCTCAGATCCCAGGACTGTAAGGTTCTAGTCTTACCAAGACATCGCCAAAAATCATACAACTCGACAAAATAACTGCAGAGACCAGGGCCAACATTTAAAGTTAAATTCTATCAAAACTGGTTATTTTTCTTGGTTATCTGGTACCTACCAACCTATTGCGTAGTTTTAATAATTACGATTTATCATGCAATATCGATAATAATACATAAATACTACCAAAATTGGCATTTTCAATACAATAGTTTGTTGTGATTTATGTAAAAGTAAAAATAACGGTTCGTATACGTAGGTATGTTAAAGTTACTTAGCAGAAAAAATTGCAAGAACCGGCTCCAATGTGCAGGCACCGTTAACTTTTGAGTCAACAATTCATAAATGTTTAAGTAAAGGTGTACCACACTAATGTCGCGTTGACGCACGATTATTACGTAGGGGTAATTCCCTTGTCTCTAAGAATGTTCGCATTCTAATCTGTCAAAAATACCTCTAATTTACCTATATTTTGAGAAGCTTTTGATATTGATAGTCGCTAAGATGTGATTGCTAGATTTTGAAGGTTTGTAAATGCGGTAATTGAACTACTTTACTACCTACTCCGTTCAATCGTCAAAGCTTTTAAAAGTTAATTGAAACACCAAGTTCAGTACCTACTTAGTGGACATCTATGTACATATTATGGTGTGTGATGAAGTCAAAATTATGTTTATAGTACAGTCAACAGCAAAAGTAGATGATCAAATCAGAAACTCAATACTAATGAACGGAGTTGGCAGCTATATGGCAGCTGTACTAGTAGTAAATGTTTGGTATAATTTACAATCACATACTTTTGAATCACTTCGACGCCCCACAGTTCTGACGCGAACTCCGTTCATTAGTATTGAATTTCTGATTTTGATCATCTACTTTTGCTATAGACTGTACCCTAAAAATGAACTTAGCTTCTTTCCTTGTCAGAATCCCCTGTATCTACCCTCTTAACAGACAGACGATACCAAACATCAAAGTATGGGAAGGCCCATCTTCAGTCATCGTCTTGGCGTCTACGACCTGTTTTATTATGTACTCTTGTATCCACAACATGTTTCATAGTCCGTGTTACGACTAACAATGCATATTAATGCAACATAAACATTACTTATTAATCTATGTACCTATCTAAACAATCGCAATCGTGATATGATTCTCATTGAACTAAAACTGGACATGTTTAGCTTATTATTTAGCATGAAACATGTTCAATTTAGTCTATTAATTCTATTATTTAGTGTTGTGCTCATAATTTAGCAGTCTCGTAGGTGAGTGAGGTTTGAGGCAAATACTTAGTCCTTTATCATGTCTCATTATGTTATTTGAATACAAATTAGGTCAGTAGTAGGTAGGTTACAAGTATTTTATAGCTTTGTTGTTATTTGAACAATTTTGCAATAGGTGACCTGTTGTCTGTGAGATCGCATTGTGGAATTTGTATCTGCAACTTTTGAATTAATTTTGTGAATACTGACTAGAATACTCTAGGTGTTTTTGTTTTGATTATATTTTAGTTTAGTCTATTATCTAAGTTTGACTCAACACAAAAAAAACAATTTTTACAAGCTAACACTAAAATAATAATATTATAAACAAGTATATAATAAAAAATAAAGAAAAAGGCAGGAGCTCAGTGGGTATCAAAAATTTCGTCCGCATCGCTGTCAATGGGATAAATGCCCAAAAGGCTGGCAGCATTACCACGTTGGATGGCAATGCTGATTCTTTGGGCTAAAAATAGGCCAGCCCTCTGAAGAGACACGTGAAGAGTCAACTAAACGCTTGGTGATGTCCCGAAATGAATGTCTAGGTGTTCAGTATTACTAGGAATGTAGTATTTAGAATACGCTAGGTATTCTAGTCACTTCAAAGGTTTTTTTGGTGTGCGAGTAATTTTATAACATACGCATTTATGCCTCATAACAAAAATATATAGGTACCTACAACAATAATAGAATCTCCAATAGATACATATTCTTTTGTATTATTATGCACTAATTTAGCTGTAGATACTACCACACACATACTTTCAGTCTTAAACAAATATTATAACCGCAGTAAATCACCTCCCCGTCTGTTGCCACCTTAACAGCTACTTGACTTTGAGATAATTACGATAATTCACATGTTACCCACGTTACGAGTTACGGCACAATACGGCATAATTGTGCCTTTCATACGCTGCCTCGAAAGGTCATCACTCAATAATGTTCTGGTGAGATGTTCGAGCGGTAATGACTTAATTTAGAGTAGTTTAGAGTCGTTTAGAGTGTGGCGGAACTGTATAGATATTGTTTGGTGAATGTTACATTGTTGAATTAGTTACTTATGTGATGTAATGGGTTTTTGGTGGTTTTAAATGTTTCATAAGATCTCATAATTATCCCATAATTTAATTTGTGAAATTTTGATGATTCGGTTTAGATGACGGCTCCAAAACGGTGAAAGAAAACATTGTGAGGAAACCGGCTTTTCCGGAACCAAAAATTCGAAAACATGTGACCTCTACCAACCCGCACTGGGCCCGCGTGGTGGATTACGGCCCACTCCCTCTCACCGTAAGGAGGCCTGTGTCCCACCAGTGGGAACATTATAGCCTGATTATGTTATGCTATGGCTTAGATTTTTTTAGATCATTGGCTCTCACCCTTATTTTGCCCACCACCCGCTTTGAGTTTTCTTTTTTGTAGAGCCCCCAATTCGCGAATCTGAATCAGTTCTTGCCACGATTATATTTAAACGTGGAATATTATATAGTCGTAAGATAGGATATATAATTTTGTCTGGGTCTTCTACTGCCCCCCTGAAAGTCTGAAACGCCCACGAGGGGGCGTTATCACCCACGTTGAGAAACTATGGCTTAGATCTCAAATCGTTTATTGCAATCCATAATGTGCACTTACAGGTGGCAAGATAAAAAATAATATAAACAATTATGGACCCTGTCGGGAACAGCAAATTTTAAAGAAGTAGAGAGAGGAAGAACGCTTTATAAATTTTGCTTAAACTCAAGTTATTAAATTCGAATTATTTTATATCCTATTAAGTAATTATATTTCCATTTACTTATTCTATTAATATTATATATTCAATGATGATGAACCAGGGCTGAACCGGTGATGTATACACCGTTAAATTTTGATCGTTTTAAACCTTAAAAGGACTAAAACGATCAAAATATAACAGTAAAATTAATTAATTTTTATTAATATAAACGATGATCCTTAAAGGTATACTCATCATTATGAACAACTTTTTACTACGGGAACAACCCCGAAAACGTGAAAAAAATTCAGTTGATCCATACATTATGTCGAGTTATGCGAACATAAATCTATGGATCAACTGATTTTTTTTTCACGATTTCAGGGTTGGCCCCGCAGTAAAAGTGGTTCATGTTCATAATGATGATTGCAATGACCCCTGTTAAGGATTAGGAAGGAAACTATCAAAATTTAACGGTGTATTCTGACCTTTGTATCTTTCAAAGACCAGTTTAAAAACCATATATTGCACACACATATGTAAAGGTAGAGCCAAAATGTCAGTGTCGTTTCCTGCAAGCTTACAAAGTTACCAGCATCGTAATAAAAACAAACAAAGTTGAGTGAACTGTGAGCACAAAACGTTATAATACTAAAGATTCTGTTTGAGATAAGCAACGTCGTTATACAGTTAAGCAGTGAAACGTAATACCTACCTGAAACTTTATTATTTCTTATTAGCTATAACCGCGGCTCCGAAAAAAGGTTTTTAATTTTCTGGGTTAAAAAGAACATAATAAAACAGCCTGTATTCGTTAAGCACGTTGGTCCCGGCTGTCATAGCCTGATAAGCCTGAAAGTCTGACAACCAGTCTTACCAAGGGGTATCGTATTACCTAGTAACTAAGATGAGGAGGTGAGATAGGCAGTCGCTCCATGTAAAATACTTGTATTCAGCTGCATCCGGTTAGACTGGAAGCCGACCCCAACATAATTGAGAAAAGGCTAAGCAGATGATGAAGATGATGATCACGCCTGTATTCCCCAAAGGGTTGGGCAGATGTGCACCTATAGTATACCCACATTTAGCCAGTTGTGTTTAAGTTCCAGATAATTGGAGGCAGGGTGACACTATTGCCATCAACTGGGCACAAATCCAGGGGTCTACTCCGAAGTAGTATCGGCCGAATGTTCGGCCGTTTCCTGCTACGAAGTTACTATTTGGTTCGGTCGGTTCCGATCCTACACTCTTCCAAATATTGACTATGGTCCCGACCCAACGGAGCCGATCCGAACTTTTTTCGCATTTTTCAATAATATTCGGTCCGGCCATGTGTCGGTCCGATCTGAACATTCGCACTTTGCACTTCCGAGTAGGCTCCCAGGTTGAAATAACTTTATGCCTTTTCTCTCCATGCTAAATCTTAGCTTACTGACAGGTCATTGTTATTAGTATTAACTTATTTATTTTACTTCGATGGTCCTAGTTTATCATCTGTGACTTCAAGTGACAGCTATGTGACCAGAACCCAGCAATGCATAAATATGTAAGCTGTTACGCCCTTTATGCCTGGAGGCTTTTATTTGGGTAGTAAGTTTTTATTAACATTTTAATTTTAATTAATTATTTTTCAGCTTGAGTAAGTATAGTTTTTATTATATTTGTTGGTATATTGGCGTGGCTAGCTGACATATGGCAAATAATTTAATTTTAAGTTCGGTACCGTGTAACCTAGTATTGTATACAATCAAGTATCAAGTATTTTCTAAATGAACAGACAGCTGTGCTGCTGGGGAGTTTGTTGCGCCACTTCTTTCCAGCGACAGCACTAGGAAGTGGTGAAGGGCGGGCGTTTTTGGGGGACTGTCTTTTGTAATTTTGAGGTTCGAAAAGAGCTGATTCTCAGCCTAATTTGAATAAATGACTTTTGATTTAGATTTTTTATTTTATTTTATCATGAAAATCGGTGTTAAATAGTTTAGCTTTGAATACGTCTGTATTTTTAACTACAGACAAACACACATAAATAGCCCAGTTTCAGTAATGAAAACTGGTTGGTGACTCCATTGACCAATACTTCTTCTCTCGTATCAGCACATACTATGAGAATAGCACCCGTAACACACTTTCAATTACAATTGTAATCATTTTAAATTATACTGCTAATCTATTGCTTCATATGTTCGGAAAATGTGTCTGCTCAACAACGTAAATAACGCAATGAATGTTGTTGAACTGCCAAAATGAAACCCAATGCTACTGACAGTGTATTACTGTTACCACGTAGTTCATGCTGTTAGCAATTGCTGCTGTTAATGAGATTGTCCTGGGTGAGCAAGAAATATAATATAGTAGCTGCGCCTCGCGGTTTCACCCGCATAAATCTCGATCCCGTGAGAATATCGGGATTAAAATGTGGTATCCTGTGTTAATCCTGGCTATAAACTATCTGTGTGCAAAATTTTATCCAAATCCGTTCAGTAGATTTTGCGTGAAAGAGTAAAAAACATCCATCCATCCATTCTCACACACTTTCGCGTTTATAATAATTATTATTATAGTAGGATTTGATTATCGACACTCATTTTTTCACTGGCACATGCATATTCATTTTGTCTATACGCCTCTTTGAATTTTATCACCTGTTTAAATATTGCATTCGCTCATTTAGTTTACTATGCGCATAAGTACTTAAGTATATAGTAGTATGCAAATATTAATAAGGCTTAGCCTGTTTATGTTGACATCTAATAAACTGCACAGAACATGATTATAATATTATTTCGAAGGTAACTTCGTTACTTATACATAGGTGGGGCGTACGTCAGTGGTAACAAAACCAGTATTAGCTGGCCTCTTATTCTATTGAATCTCCGTTCTACGCTAGGCCAGTTCAAGGTCCAAGGGTACATTTGTACAGTACTTCTACTGTACAATCACGAGTACTAATACATATATGTCACCGTATGATAACGAACATCGTTAGTTCATAATCTATCTCGTGAGATTTTAAACTATCGAAAAATTGTGAACTGCAACAAACCATTTACAATTTATCGTATTATTTTTCAATAGTTTATAATTATAATCTATCCATGGCAAGCCGATAAATTGTGAACGAACCTGCATTTACCGATAGGGTTCACAATCTGCCCGATTTATCACCCGTGAATGTGTGAACTGTCCCTGATTGGTCGCTCTTGACGGTAGCCGAATTGGTCGCTGTAACTGATCCAGGGCACGCCGTTCAAAGTACCTACATACTATTTGTGCTCGTGACTGTACTATATAAATATTTACTTCAATATTACTACGATACACATTGCATAGTTTATTAACACTTCAGCTATCGTGACATAGCGAGCCTTGGTATAAATAGTACTGTCAACTTATCTGTACTTAATATAGTAGTTGCATCTAAAAATATAGTTCATTTGCATTTTTTTTACTGATCTATTAATACTTGTGTTGGTAATTAACTGACTATCGATCATATCTTCATCATTATCATATTACCCGTATACCTTATTATTATTACCTTTGTATTCTGCCATCGAACACTTGTAAAGTAATTTTTTGGTGCCTCCCTATGCAAAAACGTAAATAGATACTTGGTTAGAATTAGAAATAGTTTATTGTCCAGATAATACATTAAGCAGGTTATCAAGTTAACAGGACATGAGAAAGAAAGAAAGAAAAAGTATTTATTTCGACTCGTACTGACAGGAAAATCACAAACTAAACTTAAAATAGCAGGAGGAGCTTAAAATACTACTTATATAGCTAGGTTATAAAGTATTATTTGCCAGTGAGCCCCAAACTAGACAGTTAGTCTATCTCTTGGGGCTCGGAATATGAATTGCAGAGTGGAGACTAGAGAGGTGATTAGTATCGAATTTCTGGAAAAGTACTCATTGTTACTCTAGGCGAGCTTTTATTCATCATCAGAATGAACTTGCGAGTTTACGACTAGCAAATGATGTTTGAGAGTAGAACGTTCAAAACGGTGAAGGAAAACAAATGTTTTCCTTCACTTAGTGAACACATGCTGATGACATGGTGACATCTACCAACCCGCACTGACCCGCGTGGTGTATTATAGATGGCCTACTTCTTCTCACCGAAAGAAGACCCGTTTCCCAGCAGTGGGAAGTCATATGCTGACTATGCTAAATGATTTTTACGATCACTGTCAGTCAAACTAAAAATATCTCACAAAATGACCGGGAAGCAAGCATAGCTTATCTTTTAACTAACACAACAAACCACCTTAGTAGAAGCAAGCCTGCATACTAGGCAACAGTATGTAAGTACATGGTTGCTTCTACTGCAGGAAACTTGAATCCCAACCCGAGGTGCGTCAGTACTAATTAATATCACTTATAGACTCGCATAATATTGGGTATTAAGATAGTAATAGTACCTAAGTATGTAAATACCGATTACCTATGTGCTACTCGACCTGTTTGCTAATATTTATATCTACCTATAAATGCCCGTCTGTGTGGCTGCTTTGTTCTACTAAACCTCGCAACGGATTTGGTGTGACGATGTGGTTTTCACTATTAATAAATTGGAGCATTTATTTTGGAAGGTTTATACACGAAACATTTGTAACTAGTGCGCAAACTGTGAAACCATGAATTCAGCAAAAAAATCTATTGTTTCATAGAAAAGTGCAACACCTACGCGGTCAAATTATATGGAACAACTAATATTTTTGTATTTAACCGATGAACAATTTCTTCGCAGGGGGTTAGAATTATATGCTGAATTCATTGCTACAGTTTGCGCACTGGTTTAATTTTTTTCCTGTATGTACAATACATTAATATTATTAACCTTACAAATAGTAAAGAAATCTCGATGTTTTGTCAAGTCGTAAAAACCGAGCGAAGCAGGGGCGAATCGCTAGTGTATGTATATTTCTAACTAGTTTTGCTAAGAGAGGCTTGTCAGGAAGAGGTCTTCCTTTGCGGAACGTACTCCTTTGTATACATACTTCAGTTTGTCGGGAAATGGAGATGTTTTGTCAAGTAATTTCTAGTTTTCAAGGTGTTTTAGGAAATTCCTGCATATGGATGTCTATTATTTTCATCGTTGTGGCTCGTCATCTTCCTGTTGTTACCATAATTAACTTGATGTTAGCATGGCATGTCTTGTTCCTACATCTCTATCAGCTGTTCGTCCAGCCGATCGATTCTGTAAAAAACTCACCGTGAAAAGTAAGGTGAAGTGAGCTTAGAGTGAGCTCTCAATAGCCTAGCTTTAGTAGGAATGACAGCTCACTCCACGCTCACTTCACCTAAGTTTTCACGGTGATTTGGTTACAGAATCGCACTGCTGAAATAATTGATTTTTGCAGTGACTATGTACAGTTAAACCAGAAAAGGTATGCGCTTCGGTAAGTTTTGTACTGCCGCTCTTTGTAGTAGTGCATCAATCATGACACGATTGAATGCAGTTTTCTCACTGTCGACGTCGGGTTATCTACTCCGGTCGCAGATCGTCATCTGCCGGTCCAAAGATTTTTGGAATTGCATAGAGTTGTTAATATATAATTTTGTAATCATGGTAATTCAAAATAGGTAAAGTACTGGTACTCAGCTGCATCCGGTTAGACTGGAAGCCTACTCCAACATAGATGGGAAAAGGCTAGGGAGATGATGATGATAGTAAATCAAAATAGGTATTTCCATATTTTCCATGGTTGTAATATCAAATCAATATCAATATCAATTCAATCGTTATTGCATCCATAATGTACACGTATAGTTCTATATCAAATATCATCAACGCGTTTTCATATTATATTTCCGAAGATAAACGATGATTAAAGGACAACACGGTTGGCGCAGTGGTTAAGCGATCGACTACTGAGCTGCGTGTCGCGGGTTCGATTCTCGCACGGAACAAATATGTGTATTGCCTACAGATAGTTGTTCCGGGTCTGGCTGTTTGTGTATGTGAGTTTAAATATTTGTAAACGCACCCACGATACAGGAGTAATTCCTAGTGTGGGGCAACGTTTTATTAAAAAAAAAAACCCGGAGCATATTTTTTTCTTGGGATATCTGTACTTATGTACAGTCAACAAAAGAGATAAGTATGCAGGGTCATCGGATACAGTTGAAGTTTATTAAGAAACCGATGGATGTTTTCGTATGAAATTTAGTTTGATAAATGAACTGTTTGTTCTCTATTAATTAAATAAAATTTTAACCGAAAACATCAATCCGTTTCTTTCTAAACTTCAACTATATCCGACGACCCTGCATACTTATCTCTTTTGTTGACTGTACATAGTCACTGCAGAAATGAATACATAGGACTGTGAATAGCATAATCAGTAAATTCTGCCCAATCTGTTGCATAAATTATTTACCTCTGCTAATTGAAATCGAGACGTGTCTGTATCGATACTCTTTAATTATCACGTTTATACTTATAGAGTAAATTGATAATCGATTTGCGCATTTAATCGTGATATTTAGTACTTATAGCTCATTTATTCTTGGAACAAGTATTCTTTTATACATGCAATATCGATCCACATGATCGTATCGATAATATTATGTAGGTCATTATTACATAAGTCGGTGTCGATATCCGACCTATGAGAACTGGAGCGCTCATGGAGATCAGTATTCACGTATGACACAAGTTTATTGTTATAATATTGCATTTATTTACGTAATTATACCTTCAGAATGTGAAATTGATACCGACATTTCAATTTCCAAAAGTGACTGTTGTTTAATTGTGTGAAGAAATTGAATTAAACGACATTTTAATTAACATTTTGTATTTTTGTTGCAGGTACTAATTTGAACGTTTAACAAACTGACATTATCAAGATTTGAATATGTAAATCGTAAGTACAAAAAGTTAACTACACAACAATTGCATTTACGAATGCACGAAAAGGGTACCTAACAAATTGGAAAACATTTTCAAAACATAGACGAAGTACGTGCAGGTACAAAATTTTTACTCACCACTATGCTACACCATAAGTCACACGACCCAACCACGATACACGAACATGAACCTAACTTTCGACTATTCAAAGTTCAAAATGTTTTGAAGTGATGGTTGATTTAAGCTTTCTGGTCAGCAAAAGACACAACCGACCCGATTGTGCCGAGTTAGCACGCAAATTCAGAAAGTCTGATTGATGAGCCTACTAGCAGTAGATTGCAGTATTACGTGGAGGAAATAGCCATGTGGGCGGTAAAGTCTCTTCTAAACAACCAACTATTTAACTTTTACTTTAGAAGCAAAAAGCTCGATGGACAATTAGACTTTCATTTGATTAAGTTAGGCCCGGAAGTTAGGTTGACCTAAGTTTTTACTAACGGTTTGTTATGTGAAGATGAGTTTTGTATCATCTGTTTATTAAATGTAATGTTAGGTTCAGATGTTGCGTCCGAGCAATGTTAACTGGTCGCTTGAGAAAATTTCTTGCGATCCTATGAACGCGGACCAGCGGTCAATGACGGGTCTAAAAGTCTTTTTATGAAAACGGTGGAAAAAATACAACCTTCTGAAATTACCCTTAATAAATACAACTATTTGAATTAACAAATGGAGCACTTACTTATATTCCATGTTTCTTGTTTTTGTCCCTTAAATTAAAACACGAACTTCTCATGTTTTTTCGTGATGTAGCAAGAGGTAAGTTGCGTGTTTGTCACTTTACTTAGCGCAAATCAGAGGTCGACGTCAACTTACCCAGTCAAACTTGCTATTCGACATTGTGCAAAAACGTACTACGAATTACCTGCCTGATTCATTATTATTATATTTCAATATCAAACAACCGTTATACACATTACAAAGCCATATATGACGCAAGCGCAAGTCCTATAGTCCTGTTACGCACACAATAGTTCCCACGGGGTTGGGCAGTCTGCAAACGGCAAGACATTCCCAGCCGGAACAATGAAATTGTTTTTACACGTCTGTGGCGATCCTTATCTTTTTGAATGTAGCGTTATGCAGTTTCCTTATTATTCTTGTTAATTTTTTTAATTGTATGTTATTTTTTTGTTTTGTCAACTTTTTCTCTGATAAGTTAGATAACGTGGTTTAGTTTGAGATTTGTGACTATGGGGGATCTTTTTTAAAAGGGGTTTTGAAGGGGGGGGGGGGGGTCGAGGTAGTCGCTCCATGTAAAATAATGGTATTCAGCTGCATCCGGTTAGACTGGAAGCCGACCCCAACATAGTTGGGAAAAGGCAGGGTAGATGATGAATTTTTAAAAGGGGAAATAGTTTTCCATAATCGGAACAGACATTCAAAATCAACATTGGATACATATTCGATAAATATCTATATTTAATTAATAACACTAATGACATTTTGTCAACATGTTATAAGCGTTTATGTTTTTTGTTCGTTACGTTATAATTATTTTGTGTCGAGTAAGAGCGCGTTCACTACAGTCAAACCAGAGCGGTGCATCGGATTTTCCACCCGTTTCGTTACGTTAAATGATTTTATTCGACAACATGTTGATAAAACAACCAACCTCAAAGATTTAAATCGTTAGTTTCGCCTACAGCGTCAAAAGATGGTTGCGTTTCTGTTTCCCTTTGACAACTCTGATGCATGCTGCATGCCATATGCGGGATGTATAAGCTCACTCTTCTCAATATTGAAATTTTTCGTGCGACATAAGTACGGGGAGGGCAAATCTAACGATTTAAATCTTTGACAAACCGTCGATGATTTTTCATTATTTTCGCCCTTTATACAACTCGTCAAAGATCTGTGCTTGCATCGCTATTTTGTCTGCTATAGACAGAGAAGTTTTGTCTTGTGTCAATGGTTCAGTCTATCGAGATACAGTCGCCAGCATATCAAGCTACTACATCTGTCAAATTTCTTTAATAGGTTTTCAACTTTATCACTAAAGCATTAAGGGTCAAGGTTGATTGGGAAAATTTGACAGTTTCGGGTAGCTTGATGTGTTGGCATCCGTACAGTTTTCACTCAAGTCTGTACACAGCCTAATACTTGTATTCAATTAATTAGTAGTTAAATATCCGTTAGATAATTAAATATCGATTGTCGTGGTTGTAAAAATATGATATTAAGTTTTTATGTTGGCAATGTAATTAATAACTTAATTTTATATTAATTAATCACAGTAGCCAATGAAAAAAAAAACTCCTACGTTCTTTTGGAAAGTGAATGATTTGTTTTGAGATAAGTAGGTAGTTAATTTATACGTACAACATAATGAGCCTATAATGCTGCTGGGACACAGGCCTCCTCTCCTTTCTTTGAGAGAGAGTGCAATGGGCCATAATCCACCGCGCGGGTCCAGTGCGGGTTGGTGGATGTCACAGTCTTCGGATTTTTTGGCTTTAGGATATGCCGGTTTCCTCACGATGTTTTTCTTTGCCGTTTTGAGAGCACCTAGCATATCCTAAGTTTCCAAACCACGCATAAATAAACAAATTAATCTTCCACCAACTAATTTGTTAATTGAACGATATATACCAAAGAAATAATTATTTAACATCCATTAATCTTCATGCGTCCAGCCGTTGCTTTCTACATCCTGTTGAACCAATTGATATAACTAAGTAAGTTAGTACTAATATTAATTAGCAGTATTTGCCCCGTCACTCGTTATTCATCATGCCGTATTTATATTAAACTAGATTTTCATGCTGTATTTTATAACTAGATTTTCATGTTTTCTTGTTTGTGTAGGAGCTTGTAATAGAAATGTTATCTTAGTTAATTTTACTAGGGTGAGTTAAGTATTTACGCAACTTTTATATACTTATAAAGTAATCATCAATAACTAAGGGAGAATTCTACCAATTAAACTGGCCATATTCGCAACAAAATCAAAGTCAAATCATTTATTTCAAATAGGCACATAAAAGAAACTTTTGAACGTCTAAAATAAAATTAAAATAAAATTAATTCTAGTCGCCCCTTCCAAAAGGTAGTTTTCGTATGGAGAAGAATGGGCAAGAAACTCCACCGTTACTCATTTAAAATGTTTTACAATACTTTGCATACATTATTTATATAATTATATGTGAAGACGATGCCTAAAAAACCTAAAAATAAAATTATTATACCACAATAGGTAAAATAATTAAAATGAATTAATGAAACCATGACATATAAATTAACTATGTAGTGATAGATACATGGTGCTCACATATTTACAAACATTCCAAAAGTAGATTATTTTCATAAATAAATAAGGAGTAATAAGTCCGGGTGTGACTTTAAGTAATTACAGAATGTAAATCAATGTCAAAAAAATACACAAAGAATAAATTATACAATTACATTAGCAACCATTTTGATTTTGTCTAGACAACACCACGCTGCGCTCCAAAACACAGATTACATATGTTGCTCAAAAAGCTGCTAAGCTGAAGTGGGACTGTACTGGCCTATGCCTAATAAGCTGTGGCCCAAAATAACCACAACGTGGAGCCCTGACACAGCTAGAAGGTACCGCGGCAGACCCCGTAGAAGATGGCGGGACGAGCTGGACAAAACAAAAGACCAGTGGTCTACTTTAGCCCTGGATCGAAAGAGCTGGAAGTCATGAGGAGAGGCCTTTGCCTAGCAATGCGATGTTGCAGGCTAACAGTAAACTGAACGTCATCAGCACATATAAACCACGTTCTAGGGCTGTCAATGTCAATATTGTGGAATATTGACATTGACAGCCCTAGAACAATGATGACACTGTTTCGATGTTCTGATCGGCTTATTTGTCGACGCACTTTCAACACGGCTAACAAGCCTACTAAACGAGTTCAGTTTCATTGGTGTAATTTCTAACTATGTTTGTCAAGCCATATTATTACTATTTCTTAGCGAAACCAATCGCTGACCTTTTAAAACTCCCATGAAAAGGAGATTACCCAATTTTCTTAACTTTAGCAACCTACTGCATCATTACATTACTTGAAATAACTTACGAAATACCAATACTGTTCTCAGTGACTTCGAAACTTTCCTTATAATCATTCTTAAAGGTCTGTATCACGGGAAAACCCCTGCACTTTTAACTTACGTAGGTTCGGTAATTCCACAAATAATTTTGTCATCGGAATGACTCTAATCTGAATCTACTTAGGCCAGGATGTCTTTGTTGATTTGACGGATAATCAGAGAGGCGATTCTCGTAATTTTAAGAACGTTCACAGTTTGATCTCAGTCTCTATCTGTCAAAAAAATACTTCTAAAAAAGTTTTTGACATTTGTTTGTCGCCGAGATGAGACTGCGACTAGATTTTGAACGTTTTAAATTACGAGAATTGGCCTTCTGGTATGTTTTATCAATTTGTATAGTTTGTCATTTAGTCCACAATCTGAATACAACTAATCAGCTGTTACGTACTGCTTTGGAATTCCGCTCGACATTTTCAAGAGCCGTTTAAACTCGAATCACAATAAAATAACAGAACGGAAACGGCGACAATAAATCATAGACAGTCGGCTGTTTTTGCTTTAAATAATTTTACAAAACCAATAGTCCACTTGTCTACTCTGATTTACAGCCGTACCTTCACGATTTACTAGTCGAATTCACTCTTGTTTTCACGATGATACCGGAAACTGCAGTGTTTTTCTATTGATGAAGGAATGAAAATGGTTTCTATAAGAATACATTTTCATTTCTGTATACTTAGAATAAAATCATCGTTTCCCGTTGTTGCTTTTTTTATTTGTTTTTATTAGTTATAGGATAACATTTTGTTAATCGAAAATTGTGTCTGTTTAGATAAAATCCAAAATCAAAAGTTATTTATTCATATTAACCTAAGAACCATTTCTCGAATGTCAAAATTACAAAAGACAGTCCCCCAAAACGCCCGCCCTTCACCACTTCCTAGTGCTTTCGCTGGGAAGAAGAAGTGGCGCAACAAATTCCTCAGCAGCACAGCTGTCTGTTCAGTTAGAAAATACTTGATTGTATACAATACCAGGTATGTAATTAACATTATACATAGCTAGGCCTACACTGCATAAATATTCTCACGTAAGAATTGTCTACATTGATTTACAACCTTATTATAACTATTCAACACATGCTTAAGCTAACTTATGCACTCTCAAGTATTTTCTATTTGTATGTGTCACTACATTATCATTTTATCAATCAGCAATTCAGTTATCATCGTTGCACTAAATTGCAACTGTAGGGGTTCAGTCAAAGTACATGTTGCTTAAACAAGTCTCGTGCTCTGGAAGCTGCCAGCATGCTTAATAAGCACGCGATGGGCATATTATTATGTCTAGACTCTAGACGAACTATTCAGAAATACATTATGTATTGGAAATGTAGAAATTTATTTTCGTCTAGCTGTCGATATCCGTTGGGAAGGTTTTATTTGGATTGTAAATTACATACACATACATAAATTCACTTCTTTTTTTTCTATTGGCGTTTGCAGAAATTACCGACTCCCGCATTCCCCTTAAACCAAGATATATAAAACCAGGATTAGACCCTTTTGTGGTCTTATTTTTCGGGCCGTTTTTGAAACGCTTATCGGGAATCTAGTACTATTATTGATCGAGGCTGGTCTACCTAAATTAATTTTATGTGCTTTTCTTTAATTAGGTTGGATTGCGTTTGTTCACTATCTTACCTGATGGCAAGCGATGCGATGATGCGGTCGACACCAGTTCTCTCACGAATTGACTGGAAGCAACCTATTCATTCAAGGCTTGAAGAATAGTTCAACAAAGTTTCTTTTTAATCCTCAATATTTTTGGTCTTGTTATAGCCCAAACAAATCTGCTACAGCAGTTTATGAAGTAACAATATTGAGAAACTAACTGTAAATCTAATGATTTTACCCATCATCTAAAGACCAATTAAAAACAAAATTCAATCAATCTACTACTTCCGAGTACTAAGCCCTTATCCAAACAATCATTAAACGTTCGTCGTAATGAGTCCGCACTTTACAATATCATCTATTAGAATAGCATTAGAACTGTCAATCACTGCGGTGTAACAGTTATTAAGAACGTTTAGTGACTGTTACGTATTTTATTTGCAATTAATTATATTACGTGTATGTGTATAATAGAGTATTTAGTTTATTGTGTTATTGCTAAACAATTGAGTATTATAATAATAGTTAATTATTGGTTCAAGTTATGTAAGGTAGGTATAGTATAACTACTTACTAATTCTTGTGCTGTTTTTGGTAATAGTATGTATTTGTATATAGACATAAATTCTGACTAACTGTAACTTAGAGATAGTTCATATTAGATATTAAAGTTTTATACTTATGACGTACAGACGGCAGCACATCAAGCTACCCGAAACTGTCAAATTTTCCCAATCAACTTTGAACCTAATACTTTAGTGATAAAGTTGAAAATCTATTTAAGAAATTTGACACATTATAGTAGCTTGATGAGGTGGCGTCTGTACTTACAATAGTGAAGGAAATCTTAAACACCACATTCACACATGAGTGCTGTGCAAGTCATACGGTAATCGGAAGTGCATAATCGACTCCTGCTACCTGTATGACTTTCCCCTTACTCAGCCATATTTTGCTTAACCTATCACACAATCGCTTATTAACTCCAAAACCATAGTTAAACGAAAAGAACCACAACTTAATTTGTAACTCACCCGGAAAAATTAACCCGTGAAGTTCGGCAAAAATTGATAATGTCCGCCATTTTAGTCCGGCACACACGGTCACTGACCTACCGCTGCAAGTATTCAAGGACGAGCCTTTCTACATATCGTTACGGTATACGAAGCAGGGGAAGAGCACCTTTATACCTGTCTTGCGGTATTTTCGATTAAAATTTCGCGGAAGTTTTGGGTAAGAGTGTTGTGGGCGGTGAACTGTGTATGCAGGTGAAGAATTTACCGCACCTACATATAAAACGGGGATTTTTAATTTAAATGTAAAGTAGTCCTCAGCTAAATCGAGGATTTTTATGAGGCTTGAGAGCCATCTGAAGGCCAATTCTCGTAATTTAAAACGTTCAAAATCTAGTCGCAATCTCATCTCGGCGACAAAAAATTGCCAAAAAGTTGTCAAAATGTAAGGAAATTAGAGGAATTTTTGACAGATTGAGACTGAGATCAGACTGTGAATGTTCTTAAAATTACGAGAATTGCCCCTCTGATCTCTCGTAGCTATAGAAAAAATTAGGTGAGGTTTACACCTATTATTTATTCTACCTGACATGCTATCATTACCTGGGCACGCTAAAGTAGACCAACTTCCTACGACCAAGAAAAGGCAGGATGTGTGAAGAAGCACAGGACCGGTCGCTGTGGCGATGCTTGGCGAGGCCTGTGTCCAGCAGTGGACATGTTACGTCTAAGATGATAAAACTGCAGTAATTATAATAGTATATACGAAGATATATATATATATACCATATATACCAGGATTTAAGAACTGTTGGAGTGCGAATTTGGAGAGAAAAAGACGGAAATAGGTCACCTTGGAGAAATATACTTGATCAGGCTAAGGCACACTCGCGGCTGTAAAGCCTTAGATGATGATGATGACGTATAATAGTAGTTTCCATAAAGATAGTCGCTTTAATAGAAGCTTCACGCATCACCGGTTTTAATACAATTCATACATTGTGAATGCAAAATTTAATAAAACAATTAAGTAAAAGAGGTGTTGTTCTTGCAGCCTAGATTTATAAGTAAACTCGATAAATAACAAAAACAGCTAAACGCATGCCCGTTATGGGCCGTGAATCCGGTTAGAGCAATACATTTACATAATATGTATATATCAAGAATTATTTGTGTGTAAACTATGCTTCTCCGACTACTGTTAGCTTAGGTTAGTGCTCAACTGTAAGAGGTCACACACGATACTATCACTTGTCACATCTCAGAGAAGATCGTTTACCGTAAAAATAAGATGGTCCATTCAAATCGAGTCTGTGTTTTCCGATAGTTTGGAAACTTGGGGTTAGGTTAGGTTAGATGGACAATTTACTTTTAGTCAAGCTTGCACCATCCTCAACCACATCGCAACATAGCTTACCATGAAGTATATAGTGATATAACTAATGGCTAAAAGGCGAGCCCGTCACATACAAGTACACCACAGGCCACAGTAAAAATATCGTCGGCATTGGACGCCTATATTGGCAGGACAGAACAGAGTGGAGCGGCAGCGCAAGACACAAAAAAAACTACGAAACAAGAATAGGATTAAAGAAAAGCAGCCGTTAAAATGATAGCAATGACGTTGATCATCATAACATTAGGAACGATACACAAAGCTATTCAGAAAATACTCCATTTCATTAAAAATAATTCCAAAATAATATATTAGCCGATCGATTCTGTAAAAATCCCATCGTGAAAACTTATGTGAAGTGAGCTTAGAGTGAGTTGTCAATAGTGTCAATCCCTAGCATTATTTAGAATGACAGCTCACTCCATGCTCACTTCACCTAAATTTTCATGGTGAGATGGTTACAGATTCGCACTGCTGGACAGGATCTAAAAGCACCTTAGCCATGACACACGTCTAAAAGAGACTTTAAACTAGTTACGTCACCTGTCTATGCCTGTCAATCTAGCAGTATGGCCTGAAGTTGATGAATGACATCAGCTATTCATGAACAAGCAACTGAATGGCTTGATCAATCTAATTGAGTGTATAATGGGTTATAGACCTGTAGGTTAGCTGCTTTAGAAGTCGTGCTGAGTCAGCTATGAACTTATGGGAGATTGAACGTGTGTTTATGGTGTATGTGGAGTGTCTTAATGTGTGTAGGCTATTCGTAGATAGGGTTTCCAAATTGATCAAAGTTTGACATCAATGTTAGTCCAAACGACTAACATTGATGTCAAACTTTGATCAACTTCCAGAAGTTCACGTCATCTTATCAACGCCGGCTGTCGCTGAAAACCAACGCTGGGGCTCTGTCTCGCATAGGGTCTTAGCATTATGCTCTGCGATGGCCGTTTTGCGTGGATCTGACGCATACTTTCCCCCATCTCGCTATTTTTTTTTGTGTCTTTCTCTGCGTCATGTTTACCGCAAATAAACGTATTTTTTTTATTTCTTTCTTCTTCTAAGTTTTCCTTTTTTTCTGGTACTCTTGACTTACTCTTCTCGCGTGTTTACATGAGGTCTACGAAAGTAGGTTTGAATTGGAACTGACTGCACAGTATCCTATTTTTATACTGTGTCTGATGGCGGCTCTTGGTATTTATTTATTTATTTAAACTTTTCGCACAAAAAGGTACAAAGGCGGACTTAATGCCTTAGGCATTCTCTACCAGTCAACCGAGGGTGGTGAAGAGATTAGATGGCAGGTGCTTTGGTTGAGAGAGACAATAATAATTTAAAAAAACTCTTAAAACTAGGTACACAAATGCATAAATAGGTTACATACACATACATATATATTACTATAATATATACTTATAATATATATATATATATATATATACAAAATCAAGGGAGAGATGTGTTGAGATGACTCTACGCTATTTTTTTAAAAATTTGTTTTGAAAATAACTCTGCAATTTCCGCTTAAATGCATACCGACTGGTGGCCGTCCTGATATCAAGAGGAAGCGCATTCCATAGAAGAATGGACTGAATATGAAAAGAGGAATGAACAAAGTCAGATGTATGAGAAGGACAAAGTAAGAGAAGATTGTTAGTTGGTATAGTTTTAGGCACTTGGTAGAAGTGATTCTTTTTACTCTACCATTTTATACTGCCTTGGTCTTTCCCAATGTTATCTTCACTAAAATGACCTGCATTCGTTTTACGGTGAGAATTTAAAATAGTAAAGTTAACGTCCGAGCCAACACTATCCGCATTACGCATGCGTATCACGATACTTAGCACAAAATGTAATTTAAACCTAACATTTTCCACGTAACACTTCCCTGAGAAAACCTATCCCAATTAACAGAGAAAATGTTAATCTAAAAACATATTACGTTGGACACGCTGACACAATTTTTACGTAACGAAATTGAGAACATAAAATTACCCCCATAATGTTAAAGTTTAAACCATAATGTGCCCTGTGATAGAAAGCCCGAGTCACGACGCACCACGGGAAAATCGCACGAATAATGCACACTGTGCATAAATTGCACAGTTTACATAATTGCACACAATCGGGCAAACTGTGACATCATTAAATGTGCGGCGCAGTGGTATAATTTTAGTGGTCGAATGTGTATTGTACGAGTATGTTGATATTGATAGGTGAAAATGCGTTCGAAGTTCCGAGTTCAGTTGGGGAGAGAGAGAGATCGAAAGAGATCTTGCCCACTTACGTCTTTATGGTCCGCAGTAGATGTGATTTTGTATTCAATCAATCAATCATTTATTTTGTTAAACATAGGTATGGTTACAGATATTATATAGTCTAAGATATGTGCACTATATGGCAATATATGGCGTACAAAATTAACATAAACAAGGAATTAATAATAATAATAAGGTACAATCAAGAAAGGCATGTCAATAGATTACATTATTTTAAAAAAGAAATAGCATGTCAAATATCAACCGATGAGTAATGATGGATTTTCTTTCTTGATAAAGCGAAAATAAAAGCGGTCTGTTCAAGAACGGTTCTGTGTTTCAAGGTTGCCCTTGAAATAATATTTGACAAATTATCTCATTAACACGCTTAGTTTACTCAAAGTGGTTTGGAAACGGGGTCAACGACTATGTAGGTCAATTTAATATTTTCACTATTTATTTTTAAACAGATGAATGAATGAAAATAAATTCTTTGAAACAACGGCGCTTTTTATATCTCAAATGAAATACGATACATGAACGGAGAAAGAAGAACCAACATTCCTTTAAATAATTCACTCGATACAATATATCAAAAACGTTTTATTTTATTTCGAATTGTTCAGTAATGATAATGAAGCTACTTAATAAACTGCAGTAATAAATATAAAACTTCAATACGTACTCTGAACATTCAGCTGATCTTATCTCAGCTGCGTGTCGGAGAAAAATGGTGGATAATGTAACAAGTTTTTATTGCAATTCGTATTCTTACAAAATAAATTGAACAGAAGTTTGACTCGGTTACAATGCACGGAAGTGTACTCACTCGCGTTCGGATGTCACATGCACAAAAATAACACTCAATAAAAGAGTAGTGACTATTGAACTTGTATCCGCGCTTTCAGTTGTCAGTGTTGTCACTCAGTTTAAAGTGCGGGTACAGATGTCGATTCACTCTCCAATGTGGCTTTGGTTGTTCAGTGTCGTATTCATAGTTCAAGCATGTAACCATGATTTCCGTATTTTTAAGAACGTTCACATTCATGTATTTGTTCTGAGTCTGGGTGTTTTTCTATCTATAATATGTATGTAATCACAAAAAAAAAAAATGTATATAAGTAGTTTATCAGCAATCTTGTTACCATAACACAAGCATTAGGTTGCTTAGTTTGGGACTAGATGGCGCTGTGTGAAATGTCCAGGGATATTATTATTATATTATATATTCTCATCTCAGTCTCAATGTGTAATAAAAAAACATATCTAATTTCCCTACATTTTTGACAAGTTTTTGACATTGCTTATCGCTGAGATGAGATTGCGACTAGATTTTGAACGTTTTTAAATACGGGAATTGGCCTTCAGGTAACTTATTTTTTTTTGTTTCCTTTGTTGGGCAAAGGCTTCCTCCAAATCCTTCCAGAAACTCTTTTTTCGCCAACTCGAGCCAGCCTTATTCAAAATATATTATTATAAAAAATGGGAAGCAGAGACCCCATCCTCGAAATGGTTTAGGTAATAGAATATCGAAGGATTAGGATATAGATACTACTGTATATCACTATACTGTGGTATTCAGTGCATTGCGTATTGATGTTGTTGTCATTGTAAATATAACTCAAAAGAACTCATTAACAACGACCTCTGTACGAGGGAATTATTTCAGTCGTAAGGAAGTTTCGTTATGGCCGGAAAAGTGGAATAAAATCTATAATTTTGAGATGTTTCCGGACAAAATTTTTGACAGCAAAAAGTAATTCGTATTTCCGTGTTATGCCTATTAATTAAATGGCTACTCAGATTAGGTATTATTCATAATCGTTACCATGAAAACTGAGATGAGTATCCGATTTCACATTCGGTGATAATCGGTCATTAGATTCAGCTCTCCAATCTTCATTGGTGAAGCTAGGGTTTCCTAGGACTGCGGTGGACGCCACATAGCGTCCGCAATTTACTGTCGAATAACGTCACTGAAACATTACTCATAAAAGTAAGTGGGTGTGTTTTCCTAGAGAGCATTTTTTGACACCGTAAAGACAAATCCCGATGCCATCATTTGCACAACGACCGTCACTTCGGGCGTTATGTGTCCACCGGTCTTTTTACCGTAGCTTTAGACGATTCCTAAGTTATGTTCTAAACAACAAGCACATAGCTTAAAACTAGGCCAAGGACCGCTCGTTTATAAATAAATTAGCATTAAAGTATTCATAACATTAGTATAGTTTGTTCATAAATCTTCACATAATTCAATTTATCAATGACATTAAAATGTCTGGAATGCGTAGCCCAGTTTTTAGGAGTCTAGTCTCATGACGTGTCAATTTAAACGTTTAAATAGTTTCTATATTTATTAAGTACTCACAACAGCTCAGAACGAGAACCTAAGGTTTGACAGCAGCACCATAATTGCGTTACCTTACACACTTTCAATCACATTATGAAATATTGTAAGAATATTTTTTTTTTTTTTTTTTAGAAAAACGTTGCCCCACTCCAGGAATATCTCCTGTATCGTGGGTGCATTTACAAACATTCAAACTCACATACACAAACAGCCAGACCCGGAACAACTACTTATAGGCCATACAAATGTTTGTTCCGTGCGGGAATCGAACCCGCGACACGCAGCGCAGCAGTCAATCGCTTAACCACTGCGCCAACCGTGCCGTCAGTATTGCTTCAAATGTTCGAAAAATTTTGTCTGCTCAACAAAGTGAATATTGCAATGAATTTTATTGAACTGAAAAAATGAAACCCATTTCTATAGATTGCGTGTTACGCAGTTACCCCGCACAATATTATATAGTTCAACTAATTAAAAGGTTTTTTCAGTTTTTAATAGACTTCAAAATTGTGGGTTAAAATTTAATGTAGAATACTGGTATTCATCTCCATTCGGCTAGACTGGAAGCTGACCCCATCATAGTTGGGAAAGGCAAAGCAGATGATGATGGCGGGTAAACATTTTTGGAGAAGGTTAAAAACTAGAACAAAATACTATTGTAGGTACTTATTTAGGATTTTAGAAGTGCATTCAATCTCAGCAGAAAAATAATAGACCTAGTTACCTAGTTTTCATAAAACCGTACCATTTAATACTGAATAGGGGTCAGATCAAGCCTTGACACTGTTACCCCACGAGGTCAGAGGGTCATAATGACCTATTACCTTATGACGTCATAATAATATTCTGTCATAAAGACGTGAAATACGTCTTTCCCTTTGTTTTATCTTCTGGACTAATTAGTCATTAGTTGTCCGTTTCTACGCAGTAATGTCTTGGTTAATGGGTCATTATTTTGAGTTAGGGCTGACTTTGTTACAGGTGTAGTGTAGAGCCTTTAGCCTGCTTGGTTTCACCATGCAACCTTCATGTATTGATGGCATATTATTATGAGACAAACACAATTTTGTATTTAGAATATAGAAAATAATTGGGATCAGCTTAGAGAGCTAAGAGTGCGTCAGTCATCATGTAAAAAAACGTAAAACTGACTCAAGGAATAATTATTATTTAAATAATCACCACTAATGAGACACAATTGGTTTTCTATTGTAATTAGCCACAAAGGGCCCGCGAGATAGATGGCATTCTGGGGAAGCACATACATTTTATCCTGTTAGCACGTTCCCGTGGGATAATTTCCGACATCCACGCGGGCGAAGCCGCGGGCAGAAGCTAGTACTAAATAAGTCTTATTTGAACGAGTCCTTATAGTAGATACATACCTACTTACTGATTTGTAGTTGTAACAGAATACACCGAGACGATATTGTCTTGGAAAATTACAGTGCAGCAAATGATATTTGCTAAGGTACGGCCAGCAACAAAAGTCGGTTAACACTTCAGTTGTTTAAATCTTAATTATTGAGCTAAATATTCTTAAAAAACATGTAGTAAGAATATTTAAGAATAACTCACTCTTTGCTATTACATGAAATAGAGAAAACCAATGTATCGCATCATTTTGTATCAATTTAGATGAGTTGTAAAAGTAACAAAGTTAATTGACTTTTGTTGCTGACTTTACTCTATGTACTTATTTAGGTAATGCAAGTCACATGAAATAATACATGTATATTTAGCATGTAATATTTCATGACAATGCAATGTATTTTTAATTTTCGTATTTTTCCACAAATTTTCACATATGACTAACAGGTAATACTTACGTATTAGTGTAATGATGTGGTAATTCAGAACATTGTTTATTTATTTTAATGAAATTTATTAGAGATGAGGCAATACATTCTAGATGCACTAGAAAACGTGTTTAGCATCAAAAACTTTATAGACGTTTTATATAATCATCTTCCTTCACTAACATCAGACTCTCAAAACAATCACGTCCATTTTCGCAAAACAAGAAAACATGTACATTATTACAGAAAACAAGAGAACAAATCTCGCATATTAATTAGACATCTGTTCACTATTTAAAGCAGTGTTATATTACGCGGACAAACTTAATTAAAAGTAGGTAAGATCGGAATACAGAGTAAAATGTCGTATCTTTACTATCGTGCAAAAACTTAATTAATTCTAAAAAGCGGCAAAGTGCGAGCCTAACCCGCTCACGAACGGTTCCGTATCACCGTACAATATTTAACACTTCATATTTCTTTAACATTGTTTTTTGTATGGGGACCATGATTTTTTAAGAAAAAGTTTATTTATTATTCGTTGTTACAGCGGCCATAGTAGTAAAAACTCTGTTTTTAAAATGTCTACCCATTACGGTTCAAAGGAAACAGTCCTGTGACAGACGGACAGCGGAGTCTTAGAGCGGTTTCGCACTACGTCCGATCCGAATCCGAATTCAAGATCCGAGTTCGATCCGAATCCGAATTCAAGATCTGAGTTCGATCCGAATCCGAATTCAAGATCCGAGTTCAATCCGAATTGGGGATGTTCTAAATTCGGACGGACTGAGTTCGGATTTAGCAGTGTAGTTGTGCGCAACCCCTCATACAAATAGTACTATGGCTACTTCAGACCGTCATTTCTCGGATTCGGATCGGATGCAGTGCAGAACCACTCTTAGGCTGAACCACTGTTACGCTGACGTCGCCGGTCGCGTACCAAAACGTTGACGATAAATGGACGTGTATAGTCGCGCTCGCAGCACCGACGGTCAGCGACCGCGAGTCCATAGATCGGTACGCGACCAAAGTAAGCGCTGACCATTGGTCGAGCACTAAAGTCAGCCTTAGTAATAGCTGTTGGCACCGTTTGGGTACGGTACCCTAAAAACTAATTAATTCTAGATGACTGTGTAAAATGATGTATCTGTTACAAAGACGGCATCTGAATAATCATTTGGACGTAAGAATCATTGCGTAAAGTACCTAAGTGTACTCGTATGTAATTGTTGCATCATTTTAAACTGACCGTTATAATTTAAAATGTAGGTGACACCTGTCGCGCAGACATAATCTTTTGAGAGCCTTTGCATTAATTTATTTGTGAGAATCATTTCAAGCGTTTAAAGTTGCAAACCGTCCCTGTATATGCGCAAACGCTGAAGCAATAGCAATTACTGAATGAAGTTATAGTGCTAGAAACAAACTTGTCTGTTTATCGCTTTTTAAAGATACAATATTATTCTTCATTATATCAATAGCTGTATTGACACGTATAAGTAAAAGAAAAAAAAAACTAACGACTCTCTCAAAAGTGTGTCCATGGAGTTTCTTGCTCGTTCGTCTCCATAGGTACCTACTACGCTATAACGGGCAACTAGCTTCATATTTCTGACTGACTGACTCCTTAACAATTTAAAAGTGCCTGTAAATGGTTTAATTGGAATTCTGGTAGACATAAATCAACGCAATTTTCCCATTTTTAACTCTAATTAAATTTCCCTTTTGATGAAGATAAGCAATTCAAGCTTAGCTTTCTTAATTTCCTTTTAAAAACTATGTCCAATCCTCATTTAAATGTGTGAATGTCGATAGATGGTTGATAACGAGCCCGTAATGATTGACTGTGGGTCGGCACGCGATTCCTAAGAGCGCGCTGTGATTACATGCTTATAAAACACTTTGCTTAACCCGTACCTGCGTAATTAAGGGAGGACAGTGGTTAATGTGGATGGTATTATGAGGTGTTTGGTGGATTAAATACGCGATTATGAAGTTTTTTTTTTGATTATGCCATCTCGTTGTTGACCTAGAGAGGTCGTGACTACTTAACCGGACTATCCTGTGGTTGCCTTAAGAAAACTTAAAGCCTCCAGCCAGAGCTTATAACTAAATAATTAAGTGACTACGTGTAGTCACAGGGGGTACCCTTAGCGTGCTAAGGGTACCCCCTGTGGGGAACGAACCTCGGCTTAGGGTGCTACAAAATTATAGTTTTAAAGGAACGACTTCTTGAAAGGACTTCTTTGTTAACTATATCTAAGTGAAATTGCCAACCCATCTTGAGCAAGCGTGGTGATCAATGTTCTTGCTTTCTCTATGTGTAAAGAGGCCTTTGACATGCAGTGGGACCATAATAGGCGGTTATTAGTATTTTTGTTACTTCAGTACTTCTAATTAAGGGCTAAATTTTTAGTCCGCAAAAATAAACATCGTGAGGACATCCTAAAACCAAAAATACGAAGACATGTCACATCCACCAACGCGCAATGGGCCCGTGTGGTGGATTATGACGGCATGGTTGGCGCGTCGCGGGTTCGATTCCCGCACGGAACAAATATATGACCTACAAGTAGTTGATCCGGGACTGGCTGTTCTCAGCAGTGGGAACATTATAGGTTGAATATGATGATGAATAAAAATAACTTAAATATTTTCGAAAGGTCCCTTTAATGTAGAAACCTTTGATATTTCCTAGGACAACAAGATAATAGGTAATCAACACGTTTTATGGACGCAATACCCTGCCATCGAGGTGCCAATCAGGTACTAAAACTATCATAATATGAATATTTTCTCCGGCTATAACATTAAATTGAACATTTCTATGTAGAGCGACTGGCACTTTGATAATATTTGATAACTGTTCACTTTCTTAGCAGATGTTTAATATGAAAGTGACGCTAATAGGTATCTGGAAAGGCTGAGAATATCTTTGAGATAAAAGGACGATGGTAAAGCTGCTTAATATTTTGTTATGTTTTACAGTATAGAACTGTTACATAACTATTAATAACCTGTTAAGATTTGAAGTTTATTGAAAAACTTTACCTAATCTTCTGCTGAAAAAGGCTAGCTACTCCATTTCTTCCTTTAAGATTTTTCATTAATCTGAGCATTTTTGACCCGGACTAAAAACTTCCTATTTTCCCTCAAGCCCTTTGTACAGACGCCAGCACATCAAGCTACTACAATCTGTCACATTTCTTTAATAGATTTTCAACTTTATCGCTAAAGCATTAAGGTTCAAGGTTGATTGGAAAAATTTGACAGTTTCGGGTAGCTTGACCTGCTGGCGTCTGTACACACACGTTTTTCCTGCCGTGAAAAACTACGGTTTATTCAACGTGCCACGTCGTTGTATGGATTACTATGGAAGCTTGTTGACAGACACGTTTTTCCACGGCGCGGTTTATACGTCGTACCGAGAAGAAACCGTGCCGTGTACAGTCACGAGCACCAACATGTCAACACTTGGCAACTTTCAATGGCGATTTTATCGTGAAATAATGAATACAACGTTGAAATACGACACATTACATAAACCTATGGATTCGAAAATGCTATGTTCGTAACAACATACAATTTTATTCAAAAATAAAAGAGTAAATCGCTTATAAATAAAGCCGAGTGTATACATACTTTTGCTCGTGACTGTACAAAGGGCCTAACTTGACTATTTTGCGCCACGTTTCACCTCACCTCATAAACCTACCAGTTAATTTTATTATGGGAAAAACACGTAACTCTAGATACAGTGAAAAAATCATATCACACAAACAAGATATATTTTTTGCGTCATGTCAATTAACTCAGTAGTAAAGCTCAACGAATTTAATTATAACATAAATAATGCCACTATAGTTTGTGTCGGCTACCCCACAGACTGGTGGGCGGAGTATCGCGATATATAGCTCCATTAAATAGTCTGATAGCTCCATACACTTTTATATCTGCAAACGCGATGTTCGTTGCGAAAACCATTTTGTTTGATATTGATCACTAGTAATGGTGGGAATTTCCACAAAATATTGGCTGAAGGATAATAATAGTGTTTTGATTTGTGGGTGGAGATTGGTATCATTGATAAAGGAATTGTTTTGTAGTTTATTACTGTCGTAAATTGGCGTCGATAAATGTATCGACGCCAATTTACAACTAGAAACTGACATGATACTAAATGTAGTATCATGTAGTATTATTTTTCACTTTTTCTATCATTTGTCTCAATTATTCTATAGGCGTATTTGTTATGAGTCATAATGACTTAAAATGCTAAGAGGGACGTGAATGGATAGAATAAGAAAAGAGCACGTAAGAGGAAGGCTGGAAGTGGCAGTGGTGATTTTGATCGGAATGAGGAAAATGTCGAGAGAAAAGTTCAGAGTTTGAATGTCGATAATAATAGGTTAAGGCCAAAGAAATGATGAACTGTGTGAAAGAGGCTATACGGCCAAGAGAATTATGAATTACTTAACAAAACCAGCCAATATAAGACCCATAATGGCCCCACAATAACCAAAACAACAACAACATCATTTACAACACTAATACCCCAAGTCATTAGAAAACAATGTGCTAAACACCGTAACTACAAAATGTTCTAAAGATACGACGATTCATCATCGGAACTTGAAACTTCCCCGGAACTGTGATATACCTTACACGTATGACAGAACGGAACTTTCATCGTTAACCTTTACTCTGCTGGCCTCCAGGCAACGTCGTAATGATATCGCGCACGCAACAGTAACTTAGATTGTGGCCAGTGTAACTTGGGACGTGGTGGAAAGAGGAACTAGAGTTAAACTAACTAAAAAAAGGCGCAAAATTGCAAAAAGTATAAATACAGTTTTCTTAGTTTAAAAATGTTTTTTTAATTTTAAAAATTGTAAGATGCAGATAGCTGGATGAGCTGAAATCCTTCGACAAGAACTGCAGTGCGATTCTGTAACCATATCACCGTGAAAACTTAGGTGAAGTGAGCGTGGAGTGAGCTGTCATTCCAAATAATGCTAGATTGGCTGGATTGACACTATTGACAGCTCACTCTAAGCTCACTTCACCTAACTTTTCACGGTGAGATTTTTACAGAATCGACCGGCTGGTCCTTCCCAAATGACCTCTCCCGCTCTGGTCTGAGCCGAAGGGCATGTCAGACTTTTACTGACTAAATCCCACCCGTGTTCCTTCAGTTGCCTGTGCCAGGGGCCACGGTATCTCTTTCGAGCAACACGCGGCAGACAAGAACTGGTCCTTAGCAGCTTTAAACAGAAAGAAGTCGAAAGATAATAGTAGGGAGGCCTTGGCTCTGCAGTAGGACAGGCTTTGAATTATTATAACAATTGTAACAGAATGGAACGTCACTACACTCAGGAAGACGATTATTAGGTTTCTGTTTTTTTTATGGATTTTATTGAAATGATTTCTCAAAATGCGTTTTATGGACCACAACCGGCTGTAATAAAATGCTCATCCGGCACTCCCGAACAGATTGCTGACTGGGTAATATTGGAACGAAGTTCCTTATCGCGCGTTGCGAAAGGGGGCTAGACGGAAAAAATTCAGACCAAAAGTTGGAACGACACTTTTTGCTATAGTTGTAAGCCGTGCGGCGTGCGCGTGTTTCTCTGTCTGTCTCTCTCTCTCTCTTATAGAAAGCAAGCCAGTTATACTTCGTTCCATCCGGGTGTCCCTTGACACCTCTCAAGTTTTTTTTTACTACCATGAGAAGAGCTCTACGGACAATATTGCCTATCAAATTTGACATAATATTGCAAACATATTTTGATCCAAAACCAAAAATTCGAAGATAGACGTGTTAGACGCACTGGGCCCGCGTGGCGAATTACAGTCTACTCCCTCTCAAAGAGAGGATGCTTGAGTCCCAGCAGTGGGAACATTATAGGCTGCTATTTTGCTTCACAAGCAGCGCCACCACGTGTCAACCAACATAAACTGGTCACTGTGTACGGTTTCAAGAAATTAGACGTAACTTTATCACAGTGAAATGAAAAAGTAACAGTAAGTTGTAAAAGAATTTGCGGGCGATTATGGCGTTATGTAATAATTGTTTCAAATAAAAATGTTGAATATAAAATTTGCGGAACATGAGAAGCGTTTATAATCGTTCTGATGACGCCTGGAGCGTACCTCGTGATACTAACTACCTAAATGCTATTAGTGAAAACGTAAGGAGTTTCGATTTCATATTACACAGAAATAAAACATACATGCATACATTCACACCTGCTTCGCAAGGGGTGTGGGCAGAAACGTCAGAACGTTCAAACAACAGCGCCCTAATTGCGTAATACACGTCAATCACAATCTGAATGATTTTGAAGGATATTGTTAATCCATAGCTTAATAGATTTTAAGCGACGGGAAACTATTGAACTTGGTAATTTTCTAATCAAATAAGACTTTCTTTTCTATACATGTTGTAACAAGTAACTGAAAACCTCTTATTAGATCTTTGTGCTCATCATTATGAAGAACTTTGACTATGTGACCAAACCTGAAATCGTGAAAAATAAATCAACTGCTCCATACATTTATGGTTTAATATAAGATTTATGTTCACATAACTGAACAAAATGTACAGAACAGCTTTTTTTATTTAGGGATTTCTGGTTTCTTCCCTTATTAAAAGTGGTTCATATTAATGATCCCTTAAGGGGAATGTGTTAAAGTAGCCCGCGAAATTAAAAACGTCACTTTTTCTAAATTTGTTACGGTCGCGAATCATTACTTTGATCCACATACAACTAAATACTGATCTGCAAAATGCAAAAAACTTAAAAACAAAATAATTTCGCGATCTTACCTGGCGGCTTCCTCTTATGAGATTTTTTCAGTGACGCCCATAAGTTTCTTGTTGCATAATTTTCAGCGAGGAAACTATAGGTAAAATTCTTGAAACCGAAACTAGAGATGACCGCGATGTAAGTAAACCGGAGCGCAGCGTGTCAGGCGGAGCGACATTCACGCGTTAAGTAATTAACGACGTCGCTCAAGTGTCTGTCAAATTAACGCCCTTTGTTGTGTGCCGCGAGCCATGAGCGAGAGCGGGGAGAGAGCTTTACGTGATAATTTTAATTTATTAGTTAACCAACTCGTTTGTTTAGCTTTGACTATGCCACAAATAAAATATTGGTAGGTATGTTAAGGAATTGGAAAAGTTTGGGGGAGAACTCTGCCCATTAATGGGACCAAAAAAAATACAAAAAAAAATGTTAGGAATATTATTATGGGGAGTTTAAAGTTTTTTCATTGGAATGTAAACTACGATAAGTTTATTTGTAGCGATTATGATTTAGCAGATGTCTACAATTTTTTTTTTTCGTGGTTATTAAAAATATGGCCGGGTTTAACATTACTGTTCTGACAACAATATAGCAAGCAGGATTCCCGTCAAAACTGCAACGGGTTCAAACTCATTCGGGTTCCTTCGTTGGGTTTTTGCCAAATATGTCACACTAAAAATAATGGCGTATATTTTACAGCGTTTACGTATATCGTCAGTATTATAAATCAGGCTCATTATACCCGCTAACGGTTCAAACTGACCCGTAGTTAGTGCAACAGTTGATAAATTGCACAGTTAGTTAGAGTATTACATTGTATTATGTATCTCACATCAACTGGTGACATCCTACATTACCTATGTCATTCATTATACATACATATGTATATTAAATTGACTTCTAAGTAACTACCGATATAGGTACTTGCTAATTTAAGTAAGTAGGTACCTTTACTGCCCTTGAACTTTTTAAAACAGAATACGGACAATTTATGAAAGTAAAACCTTATTCCATCTAAATCGATCCGAACGTTGTCTTTAAAAGATCGTTTTTAGCGTTAAGACCTTCCATTGTGTCACCCCTTTTAAAATTTCTACATTTATATCTGTCATATTTATGGTGTACATATAATAAATAGTATTTATATTCTTATTCATAACAGTTTTATAACTTCGCTATCTTTTCACTGGCTACGGCAGATACTTTGTAAATCATTTAAAAATGACAAGTTTTTATAACTGTGAGGGAAGCAACTTCTAAACCTTAAGAAAAGGTAATTTAAATCGTTTCAAATGATACCTACAGTGTGTTTCTTTTTTCTGAACAGTTTATGTTCAACCCAAAACCTCCGCTGCCTTTTCCCACAGTAAAATCCGAAGAACCCTCCGCTTAAATGCATAATGGCCGGCTGACTTGTCAAATTTTATAATAATTGCTCTCAAGCTCTAGGGGTAATCCCTACGTCGTAACCGAGGGCCTACTCCGGGGGCTGTTACCGACAGATTTATTGGAACCCACTCTATTGGAAAAACGCGAGAAAATACCAGTATTTACACTCATTTGTTAAAATTAGTTGAGTGAAAAAAACTATTTTGTAGGAACAGAGAGATTCCGCTAAATTTATTTCGAAAATGTTGGTTAAAAATGCGTGCAATTTTAGCAAAAAAAAAAATTCAAATGTAATACCTACAAAAAAATATAGAACATATTATTATTATCATAACACGATTTTCCATTTAAAAAAAACAAATGTTTATTTATAAACGCTACTCAAAGTTAGGTAACGATTAGCGATTCTTTAACCATTCATTTTTGACGTTTAAACGGCTCTTAACTTTAAGCAACGTATATAAATAGTATAGTACTTAATTAAACTCCCCAATGTTTAGCCACCACACAGATCCATCCAATAATTTCCTGACCAAAAATAACAAATTTACGCTTCAAAAATCTTCAGTCTGCAACAAAAAGAGCAACTAAAACCGTTTCTCTTCCATTGTCATCGGCTGTAAACATTGCCATTTCTCCAGTGTTCACAAAAATGCGATTGAAACGTTGCCAAGTACCGCCCTGAGACGTCGAATGTCAACACTAAGACTGCGGCTTCATAAATATACAGGAGCAACCTGAATTATGGTCGGACATACGACATCTGTTACAGGAGACGATTTAGATGCTTTTTGAATCTGAGAACTGTCAACGAAGAAGTTGAAAAATTGTACTTTGTAATGTGACATCTCAAGTGTGGTCTGAAAAAACCTAAGTGTAATTTGGTATTTTTGTTGGCGTGAATCACATTTATTCTCATGATTGAATGCAGTTCCACACTCGCGAATGTTTCAGACTTGAAGTGTATTCAAAACAAAATTAGATGCTTCAGATTTTAATAAATCTAACACTCCTTAACTGGAGGAGAGTGGCTCGTGATATAATTCAATAGAAACAGGGGGCCTACTCCGAAGTGCAAAGTGCGAATGTTCGGATCGGACCGACACATGGCCGAACCGAATATTATTGAAAAATGCGAAAAAAGTTCGGATCGGCTCAGTTGGGTCGGGACCATAGTCAATATTCGAAAGAGTGTAGGATCGGAACCGACCGAACCAAATAGCAACTTCGTAGCAGGAAACAGCCGAACATTTGGCCGATACTACTTCGGAGTAGGCCCCCAGGTAGAAGAGGCCTTAGCCAATAGGCGTGCTGAAGACGACCCACTGACCGAACTCAGAGACATACTTTACCAACATACAACAGAGTAAAAACAACTCAGTATAAAGAGGTTTATAAATAATTAAAAACTTATTAAACTCTTCTAGGTAACTCAAACTCAAATCATTTAATTCAACTAAACCAATTACCGGCACTTTTGAATTGTCAAAGGGTCGGTCAGTCAGAAAGATGAAGCTAGTTGCCAATTCCAAAGCGTAGGTACCTATGGAGAAGAACGGGCAAGAAACTCCATGGACACTCTTATAAATCATAAAATTGTTACAAAATATTTGATTACATCATTCGTGGTGAAATGAACCATGTGAGAACGATGTAGAAATACGTGCACGTTAAAAGCGTCCGTTATAGAAAACATAAAAACAATTCAAAAATTAAAAATTTATATAAGCCGTGGCAGCTAAGAGATGACCAGTCCCTACTGACGGCGCCCGTTCACGAACATGACGTATGGATCAGCACCATTCAGCTCAACCATTTTGAAGGGAACTTAATGATCCAACACATACGCCACCACCAGCGAGACATTAGAGTGAGCATGACATACTCACAGCCGCCAGGGCACATTCAGTCAATGAAAGACGTACCCAGTAAATGGTAGCTTTATAGAAAGTACACAGTGCTCACATTTTATGACTGAAAATGCAATAATTACTTACAGAATAGTTCTCTTGTTGAGAAACTGTACAAAGTGCGTAAAGGTACAAAATGTCGTGTTTTCATAAATGTTATTTCCCCGTAGTTCTTGTGTAATCGTTTACCCTCTGACCTCCGCTCTACGCACTGCAAATTGCTACTAACAGGACATTAATAATTTGCTACTTATTTACTACTAAGCTATAAATTCAGTTAAATTCAAAACATTGTAAGTTTCCATATTTAGCTTGTTTTATTACTTTGCAAAGTTTTGCGTACCTATCGCTTTTTTCATAATATTCTTATTTTTCTTTTCATTTTAAAACAAATAAAATTACCTTTTAAAAAAAAGAACATGTTTTGCCAACAACAGTTAGCAAAACATAATTAACTATCCGTATAACGTAGTTATATTAAAATTAACTATTCGTAATAAAACGAATAGTTTTGCGGTAACCGAACCCATCATAATATTATTCTGCGATAAGATAGCAAGTCCGGACTAGCATCCCATATTTGGTGGAATAATGGCTGATATGATGAGCTCAGAACGGTATAGCGAATCACTCTTCGCCAATGGTACGGTTCGCCGAAATCACTCTTAGTCGACGGTTGTTTCCACGAATAAGTCCATCGCCGATAGAACTATTTGCCGAAAACACTGTTCATCGATGCTCGCTTTAGCTACAACACCTTTTACCGATGGAACGGGTCACCGAAATACTTCAAACACAAATAATTTCACATCAGCTTCCTTGTGTAGGTCTCTAGGTCTCAGATGGTTATACATCCTTGTTTTATAATTATTGTAGGGTTTGTCTTATCCGCTACCACTTCCGCTCCCGCTAGCACCATATCGCTTCCTTAACTCAACATTATACAGAAGCAATACGGATGTTTGTCTCAAGTTTTAAAATGTTATTGCTTCTATTTGGTCGCATCTTGCACTTAATACAATTTATTACACCCTGGTTGCTATGTTGTGGTTGTTATAAGCTATTTGAATGTTGATTCTGACCTCAAATAGTTTTTGGTTTCTTATTCTATAGATCTATTAGTGTTCATTTAAAAGAAAGAAAGAAATAAGGATAAGGAGGAGGGATTTGGAGGTTGTCATAAACTTTTTCCTTAGTAGATTGAACTGGTAACGTTGTAAATCACAGTGGGTTTTCCTATAACGTTTAATTTGTACCTACCTATCACTTTGGCCTTTGATAAAGTCACAGATAATCCTTGAATTTCAACCATCATCACCCACAGCGTGACTTCACCCACAGCTGGCCTCTCTTTTTTGGGCCAATCTTCACCATATGAAGTTCCTATAATACGTGAACTCTCACTGATGTTCTAACATTCACTTCTTCCACACATCTCTGGAATACGCACTCAATAAAGTACCTAAAACGATGTCACTAGAACTGTGTGAAACTGTAAACAAACATTTCAGTATGCCGTTAAATGACTAAACATTTACGAAATTGTCAAGAAACATGTAACTACTGGATTTAGCAGACGATACCATAAAACAGATTTATCTCCAATAAGTTATGTGCTAGCAACTTAGTAGGCAAACTTGTCGCCTTACATCACCGTTTCATACAGAATACACATCAGTTCCTTACATAATACATGTTTGCTCAGGGAAGCGTATTATCAATAAACAAGAACTTCTGTCGAACTAAACAACAGTGTAGTCCGAGCTAGTTTATTGTAGGCATACGTGTGGACAGGGCTTAGATTATATCAAAGGAAGATATGCTAGAGAAACTTTGAAATGTTGCAGCATGTCCAATACATAACCAGCCTATAACGTTCCCACTGCTGGGACTCTGTGAGAGGGAGTGGGTCGTAATCCACCACGCGGGCCCGGTACGGGTTAGTAGATATCACATATCTTCGAATTTTTGGCTCTAGGACATGTCGGTTTCCTCACGATGTTTTCCTTCACCGTTTTGAGAGCAGTTGTGATGAAATAATTTACAGAAAGTATAGCGCCTGTCCGGGTTCGAACCTACGACCTACAACTCGTAAGGCGCGGCCGTTACCACAGGGCTACTACTGCCATGTCCAATATAAAGTAGCAAAGGGTTAATCATTTGTTTTTTATTGGGGTTAGCTTCTGTCTGCGACTTCGTCCGCGTGAAACTTCTTGTAGGCACCCCCGACCTACCCCGTCGCTTCGCATCGCCTACCTGTGCTATTACCTACCTACTTCATTTTATTTTTATGCGTGGTGTTATAAATAACCTATAGCCTTCCTCAAGAATTGGGCTATCAAATGCAAAAAGAATTTTTCAAATCCGAATCCACAAATCGGAATCGGTTTCATTTTGACAGTTCAACAACATTCATTGCGTTATTTACGTGTTGGGCAGACAAAGTTTTCTAACTTATGAAGCAATGGATTGGCAATTTGCTTTAAAATGATTCTGATTCCGATTTATTGTGTGATACGCAATTAGTGTGCCGACTAGTGGTTCTAGAGGTGAGCGCATTCAAACAAACAAACTCTTCAGCTTTATTATTAGTATAGATAGATATATTGCTGCCAACCACACTTGACAATATTGCACCATGAAACCGATACAATATTGATCTAATTACAACACGCAACGATGGCTTAGAAATCATGTTGATCCAAATGAAATTCGAATTGTTTATCGATTGGTAACCACGGTAACCTCTTGCAATTCTTGGACTCTTAACTAAATCTATTTCTACCTACTTTTATGTTTTTATTTGAGTTTTCAAGGATTTCAGAGATTGAAAAGTTTCAACGTCCAGTTTTTGGACTCGTAGTGTACATACGCCAGCAGGTCAACCTACCCGAAACTGTCAAATTTTCCCAATCAACCTTGAACTTAATGCTTTAGCGATAAAGTTGAAAATGTATTAAAGAAATTTGACAGATTATAGTAGCTTGATGTGCTGGCTGGCGTCTGCACATGTTGCGCCAACCCCAAATACATTGGGATAATGGTAGGACTTTGATAATGAATAATGATTGTCCAGAAGCAGACTGCCCATATATCTACGTCATTTAGTTATTTCTCTATTCCGTGTGGAACGGCCTGAATAACAACCACAGCTTCGGATCATGTCGCGATCACAAGGGCTTCCTTCTTCGAGTTCCCGGTCGGTGAAAGCATTATCAAACATGCGTATAACCACAATTGCGATTAGTCGCACGTTTGCGTACGTGATCTCTGAACTGTTTTGTTGTGTTTACCGTTTATTTTGTTATCTTTATCACTATTGGTTTGTGAATCAGATTTACTAGATTATCAGATTTTTAATGTCCAATCAAAGTTTTATTATTTATTTTGTTAACAATAACAAAATAAATAATAAAAATTACATTGACATTTTATTATTTTAATTTTGACATTTTGTATTTTCAATTATCAGTGATGTTTTGCTTGTCTGATTTGTGCATTGCATTTTATCTGACGTTTGAGGGCAAAAATAAATATTTGTCATATTTAAACACAAAATCAAAAGTGATTTATTCAAATTAGGCTGAGAATCAGCACTTTTCTAACGTCAAAAATTACAAAAGGCAGTCCCCCAAAAACGCCCGCCCTTCACCACTTCCTAGTGCTATCGCTGGGAAGAAGAAGTGGCGCTACAAACTCCCCAGCAGTACAGCTGTCTGTTCAGGATCAAAATATCCTTACTGACAAATGACAATATAGAAATTTGACTTTCCTGTCTGCTGACAACCGTATGTGAAAAAGTCCCATACAAACGTACTATTATGACTAATGATACAAAGAAAGTAAAACCCGACGTGTTTACATAAGAGTAAGACTACATCTTAACTGTGGCCGAAGGTAGCTGACATTGTACTTAATCTCGTACACTGGCGACCAAGTAAAAGTACACAAATAAGGTCAGAATATTTATTAACGTGTTTGAATAAATTAAGTTTAACCTTCCCTATAAATATTTATAGGCATAATATCTCAAGATATTTTTATAATAAGAATGTTTGTTTGTAAAGGATAATTACCTCGCTTCCTACTGCCTTGTATGTTAGTTATTGACTCAATAAGGTAAGCTTGTGATTGTTGTCGGTATAATTTCGATTATGAGTGCTATACGATTCTAATTACATAGATATTCGATATTAAACGGCTTGTTTGTAGCATTTACTATGTGTAATTAGAAAATAATTATTTATAGGTACGTATTTAAGCTTGGCAACTATCATTTCTATAAATAAGCATTAATTAACAGAGTGCAGTCTGTGTAAATGTAGTAGTATGAGAATAAATTTAAATGGTTGTTATGATAACTTAGTGTACAAATAACTTGTCTTTAGTTTATTACTGTACTAGCAACGCCCCGCGGTTTCACCCGCATAAGTTTTGATCCCATAAGAATAACGGAATAAAAAGTATCCTATGTGTTAATCCTGGTTGTAAACTATTTGTGTGCCAAATTTCGTCCAAATTTGTTCAATAGTTTTGGCGTGAAAGAGTAACAAACATCTATCCATCCATCCATCCATCCATAGAAACTATCGCGTTTATAATATTAGTAGGATAGGATTTAAGTAAAGTTTCTTAAATAAACTCTCCAGTTTAGTTTCAAACAATAGTTAGTAAAACTGTTGGTTTAGTATGTAACTTTTCTTTCAAACGAAACGTTAGATCGGCTAAATAATCGGTCCTCAAGTGTAAGCGCTTCTGACTTGTTCTGACAGCCCTCACATCGGTAAATGACAGGTGCCAACCGGTTTCACTGAACAGTTACCAAATTACTTTTACCGTTGTTTAAAAATGAGACTTTCCATTTTCTACCTTGTCTGTTAGAACATAGGAGTTACAGAAAATATATTTTTAATTTCAAAACAGAAGATTACTTTTGTTTTTTTAAATGCATTTGGTGCGCGAAATTAATTACTAAGCTTCGTTAATATTTTTGAAAGGTAGTGTACGTGTCAGGTCGTGCGTGTATCAGAAGTTGATTTTCATAATTGCTATTAATTAATACTTAATTATTTTTAGTGAATACTTTTTAATAGACAGCCACTCTATGTTACAAACATTCACGAATTTGCTACTAAAAAGTTTTAATTAATGGTTACGTCAACTTAATTATTGAGTACTTAAATCTATTCGCGTGAGTTTTTAGCTTTTAAATCTATCTTCATTGCTTTTCATTAACATTTTAAAAATAATCGGAGTTCTTACTTTATTAATGCAAGATATTATTTAAAACTAGCGGACCCGGCAGACGTCGTCCTGCCCGGAAAAGCAGCGCCACCTACCGGGTCCAATTGTGTTTTCAAATCATCCAGGAATCCATTGAAATATACACACAAAATGTCATCTAAATCAGTCCAGCTGTTTAGGAGGAGTTGTGTGACAAACACACATACAGAATCATTAAGATAAAAATCGAGGTATCGTATTATCCAGTATGGAGATCAGATAGGCAATTATTCCATGTAAAAAATCAACGGGTTGCACTCCGGGAGTGCCGGCAGAAGTGAAAACTTGAATATAAACGTTTTGCATTTTTGATATTTTGGAATGCGGTCTACCTACTCTCCCTCCGTCTTACGAATTTTCGATCAGGTCACGAGTCCTGACGCGAGCTCCGTCTTACGAATTTTCGATCAGGACTCATGTCCTGACGCGAGTTTAACATTTTTTACCCATTACAACAAAAGTGCACAACGCCGCTAAAGAAGTTTTCACTTAAAAAAATATTGGTATTCAGCTGCATCCGGCTAGAATGGAAGACGGCCGAAATGGCTGGGCAGATGATGATTATATAAAATAAAATAAAAACGGATTCATATTGCTGTAAGTCATTAGTATGTATAAATAAGAAGAGCAATTACTCTCACTATTAAATAATCGTGACTGCCAAAATGAAAGAGAAAGCCAAAATATGCCTAAAACCCGCTAAACCCCATCCATATTGAATGCTTTTGGAAACACTTCACCATTGTCTCCCCCGAATTTAGGAACCGATCGATACCAATCTCAAGCATTACCTATACAAAAGACAAAAACTCGACAATGTGGAGGGTTCCATATATCAGTCACTTAGAACTTCTGCGTTTGACAGATAGGGTGCACCCCTAATTGACATAACCAATAAAGATTGACCCCTAACTTTCCTTGAGCGTCAGTTGTTTTTGGTACTTTTTTGTTTAAGTGATCGAGGGTTGGAAGGTCTTACTTAGCTGGTCATCGAGTTGTGCTTGAGAGAGGTGACGTTAGAAATATTTGATGAGGCGTTTATTTTAATTCGGGGTTGCAGACTGGCTTCAATGTTGATCAATTATTCGGGTAATCGAAATTCATTTGAGTGTGCTTTATGAAAAGCAGACTGTTTGGAATGAATGGCGTTTTTAATTAGCAACGGGTTTGATTTCCAGTGCAATATGTCTTGAGAATATTTTTGTTTATTGTTGTGAACGAGGACACTCCATTTCCAATTAACCATTCATTATAAATGCGAAAATAGCTCTGTTCGTCTGTTACCTTTACAAGCCTTAAAAGAGTAAGCGGGTAGTTTCTTGCTAGTTCTTCTTCATAGGAAACGAAAAATTGGAACCGTGCACCTAGCTTCTGACGTTTCATAAGTGCTCATGTATTAGGGGTATGTGAAATAAAATGTTTTGATTTTGAACGGTTGTTGTACCCATTTCAATGAAATTTTGCACCCAGCTAGACCTTGACAAGATACTTTTTTCCGAAGGGTAATTCACAAGCTCGTTTTTATAATAAAGCAAGGTTTTGTTACTTGAATGCTTTGATTACTTGTCTGGTCTTTAAGCTTAGATTTTTATCATCTCGCTGTTCGCAGTAAGAAGTTCCCTAGCTACATGCAAGCCGATCCACACAATTCCTTACAGTTAGGGCTGCACTATCTCGGATGAGGGAGGTAACAAAATTAGGTGCCTGTGGACAGCCCTGACTTATGTTATTAGCTCGACGATCCAATCAATACTCGTGAAGACCGGCACTGGTTTATCCCTAAGGATAGTAAATAGATTTTTGCGTCTATGGTCGGTAGTTATCTGACCTTTGAATCTAAAAGTATTTTCTTTATTTTATAATCTATTTTGCCACAATTTTAATGTTTCACGCCTAAAGTTTGAAGCTAATTTAATGTCATACCACTCTAAGGGCCGGTTGTTTCAAACGGTTGGTTAACGTAACATACTTACGTCAAATATTAACGAGTAGGTACATTATCGTAATTATTTGACGTAAGTCAAAGCCATAGTTCTGTAATTGTAATTTGAAACAACGCTATTTTTGGTTTGATGATAGTTAGTGCCATTTTTGGCGTAGGTATACGCGTGCGCCATGTGGACGTGAAATAACCCTCCCTTACTCCGCAATTCAGCGACCAATGGTCGCTGCCGCAATTATTTGTATCATGGTTGTTGCGTTATATAGGAACGTGCTCTATAAAACCCAATCGTATCTTATATAGTCCGATAGTAACTCTACAATAAATATCATTTGAATGGAACTTCCTAACAAAGTAAAATATATAGTAAAATATATTATAACTTTGCTTTGTTTCGATTAGCAAAAACAGCAAACATAATTCTCTCTTTCTATCTATATTAAGTATGTATTTACAAAAAAAAAATGTATATAAGTAGTTTATCAGCCATCTTGTTACCATAACACAAGCATTAGGTTGCTTAGCTTGGGACTAGATGGCGCTGTGTGAAATGTCCAGGGATATTATTATAATTTACCTGTCTGGATTCTCACTTATTCCGTTGGAAATTCCTGAAGCCCAGCACACGCTGTTAAGGTCTCAGCTATAAAAGTTAACGACGTCTACAAGGCGCCGTAAACAGCGTAGACAGGAAAGCTTAACAAATTCACATTACTAAATGGTTCTAAACCAATCAATGAGATAAAAAATCAATGAGATGGAATTTAAAGTTTTTAGTCGAAAAGCTTTTGAAAATTGCAGTAAACAAAGGTTGATGTAAAACATATCAAATATAAGTATATCAATCAGTCACCAGGTGTCGAAAGCATTCTTTTTTTATTATTAAAATATGGAAAGGATGTCCAGCCGGTCAATTCTGTAAAATGTCATGGTGAAAATTTTGGTGAAATGAGTTTGAAGTTTGTCCCTGCAGTGGGAACGTTATAGGCTGATAATGTTATGTTAAGTTATGTGAGTTTGAAGGTAGAAGTCAATAGTGTCAATCCCTAACATTAGGTGGAATGACGGCTCACTTCACCTAAGTTTTCACCGTGAGATTTTTACAGAATAGTACTGCAGGATGCGCCGACGTCCAGTCGAACCATCACTTGCAGGGGCACTTTTAATGAACCATCATAAGTAGTTTAGTAGGCCAAATATTACCTCAAGGTAGCATATTTTACTATTGGACTTAGGCCTCACTTCGGTGGCATCATATCACCGGGGTTTCTACCATTCCTATCATCGTCATCACTGGCAGCCTTATTCCACCCACTGCGGAGTAAAGGCCTCCTCCCTTTTGTGCTATAGAGGGATGAGGAACAGGGTGTTAAGTTCACTCATCCTCCATAGAAAAGGGAGGATCCTCCGACCAGAAGGGTGTTGTGTCTGGCGGGCAACTGCCCAACGATTGATGTCGGGAAGTTTGTATATATGCTAATTGCGCGGTAAACTCTGCTTGCGAGATGCAGGATTTGCGTGACGTCAGGATGACGCGTTGTTTGCATGTGGCGTTGTAGTTACCGCTACAGTGCCATTCTTTCCTAGTCTGTGTCCCCATCAAAGCACCTAGGTAAAATCTAACCAATAATCCAATTGAAAGGCATCAAAACTAGCTAAGTGCATTGGCTTGTGTACCAATAACACGTTATCAGCCAATCAGCGGCCGTTCCGGACGATTGGACGAGAGCTACCATTGCAACTCGACGGTGACGATAAGAGTAGTGATAGCGTTATTGTGGTCAGTTCCTGGGATGCTGGAAGGTTAATCTGAAGTTAAATATAAACCGTAAAAGATTATATATATGACCTTCCGCATAACAGCCAACGGAATGGGTTCTAAGACTGAAGGCAGTAATAACATAGGTAAAATAAATCTTGATAGATGCGATATAAATACTTTAAATGCTCCTGCTCATCTTCTTGACCCATTATATAGCCTCATAATTATATCTTCGATACCTACAGAAAGGGAGACTATTACGATCATGGTAACTTCGCCACCAAACACGGTCATTCATGCTGTCTTTATAGAAGGTATAAAAGCACATTCATAAAAATCTGCGTCGACATCTCCAATAGCCAAAGATTTCATTGCATTTGAGCCAACTTATTTACCAACCCATTCGATCCCAAACTTCTGTGCAAAGACGTATTTTTGCGCCAGATTAGACCAATTGCCGAACTCGTAAAGCCAGTCTTCTTCGATTTCCCGTAGTAATTTATCGGCAATATACGAACCAATTGCTTTTTCGCCCACCGATACAGTTGGATCCGAATTGGAGGATTTATTGGCAGAACTAGCTGGTGTTTACATGACTCGTATCAATTTGATAACAATGTGTGCAGTTTTGGCCGGTGTAAATGGATTGGTATTTGTTTCATGGGGTTTTATTTTTATTGTTACAGTTGCAGCCTTTATTGCTGCATCAGATTCAGCTACCTCATCATTGCTTACAACCCTCTTTACACCTTCTTCATTGTCAGGTTTAGAAACGAGTTAGGTACACTGTCATTCAGATGTAATGTCAGTAGTTAAATACCTACGTACGGCCGGTAAATCGGCATATACAACCTTAATACGAGATATATTTCTGACGGACGTATTTTTTTGTGCCCTATGATTCCTTTCCCCCCATTTTTATAGACATACTAGCTTCTGCCCGCGGCTTCGCCCGCGTGGATGTCGGAAATTATCCCACGGGAACGTGCTAACAGGATAAAAAGTATGTGCTTCCCCAGGCTACCATCTATATCTATGCCAAAATATATAGTTTGAAAAGAAATATTCTCCTTATTTCTTTGTAATATAAAATATTTGAGTCACGCAGCTTAAAATGTTGACCTAAACTATCATACTTGTAACAGAAACGTGTGCTAGATAGAGAATTTAGAACAATTCTGCAGCATTTGCTCCCGCAATCAGCGCCCAGGATTGCACCCGACTCAAATGGAAACTGTCTCCTATGTGCTAGATCAATGCAGGGCTGGCAATTTATGACTACCGAATACCAAAGCTTTTTTTTGGAGAAAGAAATCTGCTTCTTCGTTAAATTTTAGTGCATTGAAGCTTCGCTCCGCATCGCTGTGAACAGATAAATGTTTTTTTTTTTTCTGTAAGTAAGTTTGTACAAACACTTTACATGTCAATCATGTTTGAAAAACTAGAAGAGGTCGGTGTTTTCTATCCAAACACTACTCTCAGAAGTGAGGCTGGAACAAACTCAGAGGACACTGTCTCTTTTAAAGTCCAGATATAATCTTGGTTAGATAACGTGCGGACCATGTAGATTGGTGTCTGAAATGGTTTTTTGAGAAAACAACCGCAAAGATTTGAGTGGACCTGTCCAGTACTAGATACCTTATGTGGTCGAGGGATAGGCTAGTTCCTTAATCACGTGAAGAGTTAATCATTCTTTTGGTACTTTGGTACGAGGTTTGAGTCCTGACTCAAGTAGAGTTAGGATTTCTAGCAACCCTAGTTCCTACCGATAGTTTATAACGGCCTGATGATACAATAGAATGTAACTCGTGTAACAGCTCATTGCGTACAATGTCCCACTTCTTAGAATTAAGTTTTATTGTCCACAAGTAAGTGTTTACTGACACAATTGTTGTCATTGTTCGAAGCCTAGAGATAGTTCCAATAAAATCTAGATAAAAACAAACAAAATAATAGTGAAACAGTCCTTACAGACATTTTTTTTTTGCAACTTCAACGCTGAGTGCATCAAATTATAAACGCATCTTGTTTGTCGCAATATATGTAGTCATATACAGGCTGGTAGGGACATCGACGCAAAAAGTGTAACCATGAAATCAGCACATGATTCTAGGTCTCAACACACACGGGGGGGGGGGGGGTCAGAATCATGTTGGTACTGAATTCATGGTAAGTTGCACGTCGATGTCTCTGCTACACTGTAGTAAGACCACCAACAAGCCTATACATTTTCCTCTAATTTCTGCAATTCTTATAATAAATAAATAACCACATACTTCACACAATTACCTCAGATGCAATAAAAAAATAGCTTCCTACTAATCTAACAATCGTTAATAATACAATAATGAAGCAATAAGATAAATAAAGAGTAACGCAACTTATCCAGAACACGATCAATATTGCTCACTATGATATAAATTGAGTTATCAAATCGTTTTCGATTAATGTTCACATATAAATTTTAATGTCTGATCAGAAGTGTATGTTCATTTGCAATAATATACTTACGAGCAGGCAGAATAATGAACATGAAATGGACGATGACTATTATTATATAGAATAATTAAGCTCTTATTTAGATAGAACTTACACAGCTTTGTAAACATGTCAATTTAAGTAAGTTGTCAGTCATTCTGAAGTTAACCCAAAACGAATAAAACATCCACTAAAGTAGGCTAATGAATAATCAAAACCTAACATTACAGATGATCATTATAAACATCTTGATTATATCATTAAAATTTGAACCATTACTTGTATTACGTCTATTTACAATGAAGTCAAACCAAACAGTCTCATTAAATCTGTCCTAAATCCAACTAATCTAATAACAATTCATCATCCTCAATCTAAAATATTTGAAGACGTAACAAAAGACAAAAAAAAATGAGGTTATATATAAATTGTTCGACCGGTCAATCAGTTTCGCAAGTTCGTTGTTCTAACGAGTCTTGTGTATCAAGAGTAATCCACATAACATCAATTTGCTTATATAAGGCGACCTCTGAACCTGTCTAGGAGACCAGGTATCAATTATTATGGTACCTACTTTCATTGTGATCTTATTACGTCGATTTTAGATCGATGTGTAGATAATGTATGTAGATGTTTGTTCTTTATCGTGGCTTTTGACCCGGTTTTGTGGTTATGGAGATATTAAGATAATGATATGGTCATTTCGTTCGTGTGTTAGGTATGTCTTAACTCTTGATGTGTGGTCAATGTGGTCATGGATGTCTTTTTTTCTATCGGAAGTTTTATTTCCGTTTGGGGAAAGTATATAATGGTCTCTTTTAAATGTGTGAATATTATTAGGTTTTGTGCCAAATTATTAATCGACAAGGGTATCTTCATACGAATTACTTCTTGCAATTATCTTTTTATATACCTACTTATTCCGTTACCATTACTCGACATGATAAAAACTTATAATTTCATTTTTTCATTCCTCTTTCAACTTAGATTTCCCGTTATCTCGTGGGAACTGAATGCGTTCCTTTGTAACAACGATATCCAAGTTTTCAGACAAATCCATTATTACTTTAACCAGTTCAAGCACAAAGATTTAGCGATTTGCGTTTTGTAAATCCATTTTGATTCTTTGAAAGCTTTATGTTGAACTGCATTGGCTTCAGAATAAAATAGAGAAATATATTATCAAATCAAAGTCGAATAGATGCCTACTAGGTAAATTATTTTCTGTATTACAAGAAGCTTTAACCTAGCAGTGAATTAATTACAAATCATCAATTAATTGATTAATTAATTACAAAATCTATATTTAGGTATATATTGTATTATTTTTCTCTGGCGTGATAAAAGGATTCCACAAACCTACATAGCTCTTGTTGTTGTTGCAATATTCTCTGTAAATTATCGATGAAGGCAAAAAAATGATTATGTAAACCCAAAACTCAAACGTCGATCAACGACCGTGAAATAAACAAGATAATAAAAACAAAAAAAGATCAATCAAACTTTACAACAACACAACTTGCAATAATTCAGTTTTAAATCAGATCGAAAGTGTCGACCATGAACGTAAAGCGTTTAAAGTCAAAAATGATAAAATCAAAATCAGTTTCAGTACAATATCTAATCAAAATAATATTATTACAGATCAAATACTCCAGTCTCAAGGTTGATTTGCAAACCATTTTCATGTTTTTGTTCTGAAAATAATTGAATTATGTAAAATGTTAATACATTTATTAGACACAGTATTACTTATAGCTTGTTGACTTTTGCTACACAGTTTAACTTCACCGCTGAAATGCTGTCTGGTGCTATAAAGTTAGTGTCTGAGAGTAACAATGCCGCTTCGTCTAGTTATGGACATAAACCAGTCCAATCAGTATTAGCTACTTTAATATTTGTGTTCAAAAGAATACCAGGAGTCCGTTTCTTCTTATTTTCTTTTAGGATAGTTTTATTCGTCTTTTTTGTAAAGAAGTCTGCCTTCTCTGATATTTTCTATCGTTTTAGACAAGTTATTGACTAAAACTTTACGTTCATCATCATCATCATTCGCAGTTTTTATGAGCTCACTGTTTCCTGTAACCCCGTTTTCTTCTATTTCTAACATTTCCGCTATTTCTTCCTTCCTAAAAGCTTCCATTGTATTTCCAATATTTTTTGCCACTGCCCTACCCACCCCGTTTAAACATAGCCCAGCGAAAGTAAACCGCAGCAAATTATCCCGGAACACGATATCTGACAGATAGTCAGTCCAGTTATCGTTTTCAAGTAGACCACTTGACCTAGCCATATAAGAGGAGAAAACAATATTTCCTTTGAACTACGATTGCAGGAATGTGGCCCTTATAACACTTATGGAGCTATGGCGGTGTTGCCCTGTCCAGTTTCTGTTCATTCATACTCCATTGATAGATTTCATTGATTTATATTTGCTTTCTCTTCATTGATAAGTTTTACGTTGTTAAGCCCTTATTCAGGTGTTAATTTGCAGTAAAAGTGGACAGCTTGAACGGGAAAGTGTCAATAATAGTGTTGACGTAAGTGTTATTCTGTTCAGTTATCGACTCATTCATCAAAGAAATAACTGTTACTGTATTTCCTTGGTCAGTTCTTAAAAATATCTCGTATTGTCTTTCTCAAATACTTCTATTTCTTAAATCATTTGTGTCGTTGCTTGACTGGTGACATGTAACAGTTCATATCCCTTTGAAAACCACAACTGTGACAGTTACATTATAAATAGCTCAGCAATCACATTTACCATTATTAACGTCCACTTTATCAACCGAAGCCAGGTCAAGCAAGGTTAACTCGTTAAGCCAACAATAACCAAATTACGTTGCGTCACAAATCCAATAATAAAACAATAAATCATTCAATCAGGGGTCATGTTTACTGACATAACTAATAAGTAATAACTATAAAGTTTATTTGGAGGCTGTACTTAGTGGCCTGTGTCGCAAGCAAGCTTCAGGCGTCGTAACTTGATAGCGCAATGCATAAATCTCAATCAAAAGTATTGTAAAGCGCTGGGCCGCTGCATTTTATTGTCGCGTCTAACAAGCGTATGATGTAAGTGCTGTTTTATTGGATTGAATGCATTTGGCCCAATTGTGAAGTATTATCTAATAAAATTATTGTAGAGATTGCCTCTTTGAAGTTTGGTGTATTTATTTTATGGCCTTTCTCACGCATTGTTGAAATAATCAAAAATGTAGACAGTTATTTAGATGTAAATTAAAGAAAGATACCGGCACAGTTTTTGTGATACCTACCGGTATAATTTTAGTCGAAATTAATGACCGTCTCTTCTACTATTGTTTCTTTTTAATGTTGGGTTTCAAGCACAAAAATTAAGTCTGAAATTAGAACTGTACAACACTTAACAAAAGTGTATACAATTTTCAGTTCAACTTATGTAGGTATTTACCATTTTCGTGCATGTCAAAATTCAGCGAGACGTGAATATTGCTAGCTGTCTGAATCGCAAACACTGAAATGGATGCCATAAAAAGACCATAATTATAAAAGTTAACGAGAAAATATCATGGTGTTTCGGGTTTATGATAGGGCATTACTTACATGCAATTAGTTGACATCTAGATGCGGACCTAGTGTGTTGATTCAGTTTTGTTTCGAATACATTGCCTTTTTTTCTTTCGAATTTTGTTGGAATGCCCTTCGATCCTCTAAATTATATAGCAGCTAATTCTTTATATACTCAAGTGTCTTTTGGTTTACCTAATTACCGACCGTATCAAAGGAGCAATTTTCATGTTCGCTTAAAACTTTTTGTCACTTTCCTTTCTTATTTACTCACGTCAGATAAGTCAGTACATGTAGTGCTGTTCTGTAAAAATCTCATATTCTATTCTATTTTTTGCTATGGCAATCAAAGCTGATGTCAACTATTCTGCCACTATCAAAAGTAAATGTGAAAAAGGAAAAGCAAGTGTAAATTGTTATTAATACCGTGAAAACTTAGGTCATGTGAGCTGTCAATATTGTCAATCTTTAGCATTAGGTGGAATGGCAGCTCACTTCACCTAAGTTTTCACGGTGAGGTTTGTAGTGTAGTAATAGTCTACTTTTACTACAAACAAATAAGGACCAAAAAAAATATTTCCAAGTATCAAATCTCACACCCCTGTGTGGTCGACACCAAATGCACAGTCTACAATTAGATTTATAAAGACATTTACAACTTCCTCCACATTTCGCGAGTTACCAAGTTTAATATTTACATAAACATTGAATTCGATTTGTGATCGAATTTATGAAACATTCAAGATTATAAACTGTGTGGCATTTGAATAACAGCATCTTGATTATATTGACAATTTTAGTGCGCTCTTATACTAAGTTGAGTGTTAGAATAATATAGTAAAATCACAGGATTACTGCTTAGATTACTATCTAAGGTCATTTTTCCTTCTCTTGTGTTACTACACAAGAGAAGGAAAATGCCCTTAGTGACAAGTTTGAAAAATAGTCCACCGCCAGTGTCCGCGATGGTACACACCTGTACCTAAAAATCCAATAAAATGAACTATCTATAGTATCTATCTAATAAATAACTACGCGTACCTTGTGTATTTCACTAACTCGATCTTTAACAGTCCTTTGATATAGGAAACGCACTTAAAACCCAGAATTAATCGTCGATAAACCTCAACGACGCGGATAAACTGAAGTATTTGATTCCTTTAGTATATTTCCTGTTTTTGACATTCCTTTAATTCAATAGAAAAGGAAACGTGACTCGTTAATCCAAATAAGAGCTGTTAAATATGGCGCGCTGTGTAATTTTGAAAAAGGAATTATAAATAACTTTCGACTACAGGAGATTGCTTTTTAACGGCGAGTGGCGCAATCGAGAATAGTTTTTGGAACTGGCAGCTTGTGAGAATTCCTTCGCCAATTATAGAATTGTTTTTTATTCATCTGTGACATTCCTTTTCTGAGTTTGAAATTAGGGCGCGCAAAGAATGAACCGTGATCTTGTAGTGGATTAGAAGCTTAGTTTGACGTAACTTTAAGCCCGGTATACACATGCCTGTGACTTGCACAAAATTATGAAAGTATAACTTGCATGCCGTGTGTCATAACAACTTCTGATTGGTGAATACAGTAATGGCATGCAAGCTACTTGCATACTTTTGTGCAAGTTACAGGCATGTGTATTCCGGGTTTTAGTGACATAAGATTTTTATTTTCAAGCTGTTAATACCAGCAGGAACTCTCAAGGAACAGCATTGCTAGACTTTATTCTGAAACTCTTAGAATCATAAAACAATAATAATTTAGTCTCTCGGCTAGACGGCAAAAATGTAACAAAGGCAAATTGAATTCCTGTTTATTAAACCATAAAAATGCAGGAAACACTTTTTACAACTTCTCATGTACTCGTAGCATTATAGCTATCATTTTGTAAAAAAAAATTGCACATAAATGTTTAATGGAATGGTTAAGAAGGCCTCACACGGGAACAGGCAGCAGACCATGACAGTATGTACCTACATTATCTGCACACCGATCCAAGATGGCGATAGCGGGTGCAATTTCTTAGTTTTCTCACACGTAACATTGTCCCAAAGTCTGCCAATGTTTGGCCAACGTTTTCTTGAGTTGGCACATGAAAGTGAGTGTTACCAGTATTACACGAGCTTTTAACGCTGTAAATGACTTTAAACTGTCATAATGATAAATATCACAGCAAAATTGATTGTAAATTTTAACTGATGAAAATTTATAAGTAGTTACTGTTTTAAGTGCTGATTTGTATCGGAGCTTTCGCCACAATTTCAACCAATGTTAGTTCCAACGTTGTGTCCAACATGTGAAGACATTGCTTCCGACTTTGCACGCTTAATTAGACAGTTCGCATTGTTATTAGATAAGTATGGAAACTTTTTGCGACAGGTTTTTGTTATGTATTTATGGGTTGCTGAGACAATGTTGATAATCTGAGAATTAATGATAAACTTAATCGTATACGTATCTGCATTTAAGAGCCGTTAAAGTTTAGTAATAGAAATGATTAATTAATAAAGATACTGTCACGCCAAATAATAATGCGTTCAAAATAAAAATATTGTTGGCCTTGATTGAGATGAATGTTACCAGTTTCAAGTTTACAGATAAGTAAACGAATACTTTATGGTCTTAGGACTTATGTTCTAATGTAGAATGTATGTGTACCTAGGTAAAATTATGTCGAAAGGGCAAGACGTGAGTGCGGATCGATAGTCCGAGACTATGAGAATAATTTTTTTTTTTTGGAAAATAATTGTTTATATTTCTACTTGATATCGATAAAACTTTTTACATATGTACCTATTTATTGTGGTTCTTTCAACTTAAACTGCAATGAATTCATATTCGTTGTATGATGACATCATGTTGAGGTCAAAATACCTACCAAATGTGTCAAGCTGTGGTTTGAACATGTCAGGCGGTCAAACGGATCTACCAACTGACTCGTTAAAATACGCGAGTAAATTAACATAAATGGCATACAAACTATACACCTGTCGAAACGTAAAAACCAAGATTTTTTTGCAACGTTCACAAGATTCTTGATATTACATCATGCTATAGAGCGGGCCATGCGCGGAGTTTCAATGAAGGATAAAATTAGAAATGAAGTTATCCAGAAAAGAACTGGAGTTACCGGTATAACTTATTAATTATCTTATTAGGTACTTATTATTATAGCTTGCGGAATAAGCAAGGTGCAGTGCCAGTGGGCTGGCCATGTTTGTCGTAGGACCGATGGCCGGTGGAGCAGACGAGTTCTGAAGTGGAGACTGCGTATCGGTACCTAAGCGTAATGTGGCGCCCTCAGCTAGATTGACCGACGACCTAAAAGACAAACTGGATGCGGAAGGTAGAGGACAGGGTCTTGTGGCGCAGTCTGAGAGAGGCGTATGTCCAGCAGTGGACTGCGATAGGCTGAGTTGATTGATTGAGTTGTAGCGGTATCTACAACGCCACATGCGAACAACGCGTCATACTGACGTCACGCAAATCCTGCATCTCGCAAGCAGAGTTTACCGCGCAATTAGCATAGATACAATTTCCCAACATCAATCGTTGGGCAATTGACCGCCAGACACAACACCCGTCTGGTCGGAGGATCCTCCCTTTTCTATGGAGGTTGAGTGAACTTCACACCCTGTTCCTCATACCTCTGTCAACAATATGAAAAAAAAATTGGTGGTACATGTTTTTTTAGCAAATTACAGTTATTCTAGGTTCTTTACCCTTTACCCCAAAATCGTATCTTCCAAGTCTGACATTTCCTTAAAAATATTCCTAAATATAGGTACACTAGGCAGTCTGGCAGTAATAGTAGTCCTTTCAGTTTTCGAATTAATATATAGAGATTGTCAGCTTTAAGATAATACATATATAAATAAATGAGTGTAAATGTGGTGGGGTTCATGTCCAGCGTGTCCTGTTGTCTGCTCGCTACAGGACTTGTTGGACGCTACTGAAGGTGCCAAGCTTGTAGCCACATTCTGGGCCGACTGGATATAGATTAATAATAATAATAATATCCCTGGACATTTCACACAGCGCCATCTAGTCCCAAGCTAAGCAACCTAATGCTTGTGTTATGGTAACAAGAAGATTGCCATCGATAAGCTAAGAAGAGAGGCATCGCGATTATCATGCGGCCTATGACTAGCAGATGTACTGCTGTAGGCTGATGATGTTGAAGCTAAGAAGAAGTATAAAATAAATTTCGTTTCTACGTAATTTGAGGACCGTTTACCAACAAGTGCAAGTATTTTTCGGTAACCATAACTTGTTGGGTACTCTCTCTCTCTGCTAAAGCAGGTAAATACTAATTATCTACTTGATAATGTTTGGATGAAATGGCAGCATCAATAAAAAATAACTATTCGTTGATACACTGACTTCAAACAACACAATTATACAGACTATCTGTCTCATACCTGCAGGCAACCCAACCTATTTCAGAACGGCCCCATAATTATAACCTTCAACTAAAACAATCTAAGATAATTCACTCACATGAAAGTTATTGTAACATAATAAATTCTCATTTGCTAGCGATAAAATTTTATGAGACAATATAATAAGTATATAATCACAGTGTACTAGCTTATAATGTATCCGAGATACCTAGTGCCTCTACTTTCACAAAGTACTTATTTAATTCACACCTAGGAAAATTCTAATCTACATAATGATAGGCTGGGTTTACATTGGTTTCGTAGGAGACCTTGACTACTCCTAGGCTAGAATATATTATACTAGTTGTAGAATGAATCGGTGAATAAATTATTCGTTTCTTTCTTAATAAAACTGGAATAAATTGTGGTTTAGAATATTTTGGTCGCAGGTTTATTTTAGAATAAATGACGTCAGTTTTGGGTTTTCTGTGTAACCTTTTAGTGGGAATTATGCTACCTTTCACATCGTCATGAATCAACAATCAACGCAGCTTATCGTAGCTTCTCCCAGGCTGCGACACAACATCCTGTCTTCCGCCTTAAGCATACAGTCCGACCCAGCCACCTTTTTAAGGTCTTCGATCTGTCAGTTGTAACTAGCTGGGGGGCGTCTCACACCACGCTTGCTGATACTCGGTGATAAAGTTGTGTAAAATTAAAAATATCCTACACACATAATAATACAAATGTTATGTATTTAATTTCAAATACAAAACACCACAATTTTGATACTTATCGTAGCCACTAATCGTCGTGTCAGTAACTGAAAAACTCCTACAAATCGTTCTAGTAATTATTGTAGTAGCGTTCCATCAGTGAACACTAGGTCTAATATCATTATTAAAGGTAGCAATTTACGCTTTATACTTTAGACAAGTTTTCTCTTTTGACACAATCCGTAGGGCAGCTAATAAAGGGTACTGTCTATCAAAATGTTTAAACGATAATCGTTTCTATTTTCTACGGAAAAGTGACGACAATCGGAAGTACAATTTTTCTTTTGAAACCTTTTTTTAATGCGGTATTTACTGCCGTTTGGTCTAGTGGTCGCAAACGCTACTGCAGAGCATGAGATCCTGAAATCGATACCTGGGTTGGGCAAAGTGTTAGTGTATATTTCTATTTGGGAATTCTCAGTGTGAAATCTGGATTTGAGCCCAATTGATGGCAACAGCCTCGACCCTATTATGTACAAACGCCAGCACATCAAGCTACTACAATTTGTTAAATTTCTTTAATAGATTTTCAACTTTATCGCTAAAGCATTAAGGTTCTAGGTTGATTGGGAAAATTTGACAGTTTCGGGTAGCTTGACCTGCTGGCGTCTGTACATGGTACTTAAACATAACGTGCGAAATGATAAATAGTGTACGTACTATAGGAACACCTCTGCATATAGGTATCCCTTCGGGGATACAAGGCTTGATATTATGTTTATGTAAAAATGTAGCTGGACTCAGCCTATCGCAGTCCACTGCTGGCCATAGGTCTCTCCCAATCTGCGCCACAACACCCTGTCCTCCGTCTTCCGCATCCAGTCCCTAAGAATTAATGGCATTGAATCTTCGATCAATAATAGTACTAGATTAAGGATCAGGAACAAAAATCAGTCGCTCAAGTGGCCACGTTTGCACACACGTAAACATCTACATTTCAAAAAAAGTTTAATAATATTAACAACTTCAGTTTATTATAAACCTTAATTCTTAAACATAAAGTTTAATTACCATTGCAAAATATGTTTATAATGTCACTTGAAAATAAAATCATTCTATTTTTAAATTTTCAGTCTTTTATTCTAAAATGAAACTTAAAGTCTAAGTAATAAGGCTAAAAACATACTAATTTGAAATAAGACCACAAAAGTATTTGTGGTCTTATTTTTCGGGCCGTTTTTGAAGCGCTTATCGGGAATCTAGTACTATTATTGATCGAAGCATTGAATTATAAATGAAGTATGTTAAATCAATTTGGCGGCATAAAAAATGTTATAACTATCTCGTTAGAAATTGATTCAAGTGTATCAAGTAAGTACGCAATTTCACGAAGATAATAATCTTTATATTATTTTTTTATCGCTTAATTTGCTGAGCAGATCTATTATCTTTATGGGAAAGTGAAAATTTAATAACTCAAGTTATTATAAACACATTTACTCAGGCAAAGATGACGTTTATTTGTGTAATTAGGTATTGTTAACTCCAGCCGATTAGCTTTATTGTTGATTGATTAAGTTTTAAGCATGATGTCATGATGTTCTTACTTTAAGGGAAATTAATTATAAAGCAAATTGACACCCTGCGTCAACTTTCGACAACACGGTTAGCGCAGTGGCTGAGCGATCGGACAGCTGCGCTGCGTGTCGCGGGTTCGATTCCCGCACAGAACAAATATTTGTAGGTCCTTCATGTATTTGTTCTGAGTCTGGTTGTTTTTCTATCTATAATATGTATGTATTTACAAAAAAAAAATGTATATAAGTAGTACATCAGCCATCTTGTTACCATAACACAAGCATTAGGTTGCTTAGCTTGGGACTAGATGGCGCTGTGTGAAATGTCCAGGGATATTATTATTATTACTTTCCGTGTAGCCATATAGCCTTTTCAAAAACAGAAAATTAATGACAGTTGTTGTGGTTGAATATGGGTAGAGCCTACCTTGTCCCTTGTTTATATTTGCTGTTCCATACATTTTGACCTCGTAGGTATTGCACCTTTCTATGAAACAGCAGATTTTGTTTTAGATAACCGAAGTAAAATTTCTACGCTAGGCGCGTCTGGAGTCTAGAATGATGTGCTAAATTCATGGTTACAGTTTGCGCGTCGATGTCCCTGCCACCCTGTATACTGAAGTGTAAATATGACCAGCACCCAAATTGCGTAACACACAATCAATCGGAATCGGTTTCATTTTGACAGTTCAACAACATTCATTGCGTTATTTACGTGTTGAGCAGACAAATATTTCGAACTTACGAAGCAATGGATTAGCAATTTGCTTCGAAATGATTCAGATTACGATTGATTGTGTGTTACGCAATTAGGGTGCAGTATAACATCCAACCTCTTCACAAAAAATCCTTCACACCAAATGACATCACTACCAAGAAATCAACAAGCTCCTTCATTCAACATGTTGAATGTTGTTAATTTTAATTCAATTAATTTGCTGCATTCCATTTAAAAATGGCACGTAAAACTTGATCAGGGGCGGTTCTCGGTACAGATAACCTTATCCATACATTTCACAAGACCAATGTAGTGCAGGATTCAAAGAGCGTCGGTGTGGCAACCCACGAAATGCCAGCAGGCACTTATGTACTGGTCAAGGACTGTATGACGGAATTGTGTATCGAGAGTAAGGCTCTAGACAGACGGACCGCATTTCAACTGCAATCCAACCGCAAATTGCAGTTCGGATGCAGTTTGAATGCAGTTGCAAACCAAACCAACCGTGCAGTTCTATTGCAGTCGTGTCAACTGCATTCAAACTGCATCCGAACTGCAATTTGCGGTTGGATTGCAGTTGAAATGCGGTCCGTCTGTCTAGAGCCTAAAGTGCTCGAGAGAAGGATCTATTTATCGTTCAATTTAAACGGTGTTTACTTTCATTTTGTTAATGCAATGGGTATTTAGCTAAATGTTTTAATCAAAATCTCTAATCTGAATTTTGAAGTTTCGATTTTGGAGAGGAAATTGGAAGGCGTTACTTTGTTATAAATGGTTCGGGGCGTTGATTGAAGTGTATAGTAACTAATCCTTTACGTCTTTAGTTAAGTAATGTAATTTTTATATGTAGAACTTTATCATGGGTCTTTAAGAGTATATCTATCATCGAAGACTAGGTATTTTTTCTCCCAATCACTCAAAATCACAAAAAAAGAAATGGACTTTTGATCCAAGCTTGCTTTTATAATTTTACGAATACCTACCTGTTACCATTTCGCAGTCACTGCAAAATTATGTATGCAATTATTTGTTCAAACATATCCAAATTACATGTAACCTAACCTATCCATCCTCTTTTTGTTTCAGAGCTTTCTATCAGCGAACGCAAAATGCTGGTGGGCTGGCGCCCTCGCCGCAGCCACGGTGGAGCTGCGGTACGCTGGCTACGTATCACCAGGGGTACTCCTCGTGGCAGGAGCGCCGAGAGCTCTGGAGACGGTCCGTGGTGCCTACGCCAGGTCCGTTCTCAAGCCGCCGCCGACTTACCTCATATGTGGGCTTGGTGAGTAGATAGATTTAATTTGAACCTTCGTAATATTAAGATAATATTAACACCTAAATTTGAATCGCGACATATTCGCCGAAAATGTAAACAAATATGAGTTTATGGAAAAATATCTTTAATTCCTACACAATAAAGTTCAGTTTACGCTACAAATTTAAACATTTTTATAACATTTTCAATTGTGCTAGTCACTCTGAAATCAACTTAATTTCCATTAAAATAAAGTTGATATTTGTTTAAGTTGAAATAACGTCAATTTGAGACAAAATTTGAATATAAGGGCTTACTGCTGCCCTGGAACATAAAGGGCTAAGGAAGGAACACGGGTGGGTTTTAGTCAGTAAAAGTCTGACACTCCCTTCTGCTCCACCCAGAGCGGGAGGGGTCATTTGATGATTTCCCATCCTCAAAAAAAAAAAAAAAAAGGGCTTACTGATCTGTTTAGTCATTAATGATTTATATATGGTATTTTTAGATTTAGTTTAGAATAGTTTAAGTTATGATGAGGCTGATATGCCACAGTGAATAAAAGCCTCTTATAAAATGTAGGAATAAAACATAAAGATTTTGTCCCGTTTCCACTAATTACAACGCAAAATACGATAAACGTAAATACGCTAAACGTGTATTTATCTCTTCGCTCTGTTTCTGTCAACCGAGAAATAGAATGATGATTTAAATATGTTTCGAGTTAAACGCGTTAAAATATTCGTGGTGCAAGCGAGGGTAAGTGTTAGACGAAATAATTTAGATCGTGTGAACGAAATAACTTTTCGGAACCAAGCTTTTATTGCAACGCGACGTTTCGCGTCGTGGTCTTTGGATGAACGGCAATGCATTCCGATGACCTTTGATAAAAATTTAAATATTCATAATGCAATATCGTGCAGCAAAACTGACATAATTGGTATGTCTGTAATGCGGAAATTAAACGGAACGAAACAGTTTGACGATCTTGTTGCTGACGCTCTATCGACGCGCGTCGAAAGCGATCGCTTTAATTTAAAGCGCTATAAGGCTGATTTGTATAATTTCATTCGGTCATAAAAACGAAATTTCATTTAAGTATATTTGTATCAACAGCAGCTTTATTTGAATAAGCTTTTTATTTTTACAATATGAGTCAGTCTACATCATGTATAGCTACAAAATCACTTTAGCTAAAGTATTACACGTATGAAACCTACACACTCACGTCTTCTTGCGCTTATCATGTTTCCATAGCTGGGACACAGGCCTCCTCTCTATGAAAGGGAGTGGGCAATAATCCACCATGCAAGCCCAGTGCGGGTTGGTAGATGTCACATGTCTTTGAATTTTTACTTCTAGGACGGTTCCCTAACGGTTTCTTGCCCCATTTTAATTTCTTCTTCCATTCATCTTTATCAACCGTGACCTCCTTTAGGCCATATCATCTTCCAAACCATCCAACCCTGCTAGATGAATCATACAACGACATTATTCTAGTGGAATAGGTGCTATAACAATCTTTGAAAACCCGTTTATTTATGCAACGTCGCAACAGAATCAAGGATAATAGTTACAGCTGCGATATTTATAACTTCTTAGAAGTTTTGTAAAGTCCATTAAAATGATGTCATGACTTAACGTTGCGTATAATATGAGACATCTAGCTGCAGGCTACCTGGCGGCTATTGTGATAATAGGAGACTAATAATAGGAACATAATATTGTAATAAGATGACATAAGCTTCACCTGAGTAGACAATGTTGCTTCATTTTTTTAGGGTTTACACGTGAGTTGGTTTCTAATCCGTAACGGGTGATCCGGTAGAGAACAAAACTTGTCGACATAGCTCACAGAATAAGCCACCTGAAGTGGCAATGGGCCGGCCATGTTAACCGTAGAACCAATGACCGTTGGGGTAGACGTGTTCTTGAGTGGAGACCGCGAATCCGTAAACATACGGTTGGAAGCCCTCAGGCTAGGTGGAGCGACGATCTTGACAGGATGGCTGGTAGCAGCTAGATGAGAGTTGCCGAAAATCGAGTTGAATGGCGTGCAATAGGAGAGGCTTATGTCCAGCAGTGGACTGCTGTAGGCTGATGATGATGGTGATGACGTGTGTTGGAACGTATCCTTAGTTGGTCGATTTATCAGCCTTGCTTAACTAAGCAAAGCTCAACTGACTCAGACGATCTTTGTTTTTTACTGACTACACCTGAGGAGCAAATTCCGTATTTTTAAAAACGTTCGTACTGTAATCTCAGTTCTATCGATCAAAAAACTTCTAATTTACTGAGTTTTCTGGAGAAGTTTTTGACATTCATTGTCGCAAAAATGAGATCGCGACTTCAATCTGAACATTTTTTATTGGCCTTCTGGTTACTCGAACCCGACTTCTACATTGTTGGAAAGCGGGATTGATTGCTAGATTAAATTTGATGATTTAAGACACCCAAGGCTACTTACTTACCTAATTGCGGTCAGATAACAAATCATATTGTTTCTATTAGGTTGCTAGGTAGTGTTCGAAGTAAAAAGAAAATAAAAGTTTACTTTTATTTAATTTCTTCAAAACTTCCCGATAATGCACCCCAGTCTAACAATCTATGATTCATTATATGCGTCTTGTATGTATGTATCTCAAATGACATACCCTACGAAATATCTACAGTCACGAGCATAAGTATGTATACAGTTGGCTTTATTCAAAAGCGATTTACTCCTTTATTTTTGAATGAAGTTTTATGTTGCTACGAACATAGTATTTTCGAACCCATAGGTTTTGCAATGTGTCGTATTTCATTGTTGTTTTCGTTGTTTCACGCAAAAATCGCCGTTGAAAGTTTTCAAGTGTTGACTTAATAGTGCTCGTGACTGTACTAGCAAAACCAGTAAACAAGACACCGAATGTGAGTCAAATCGAGCTTATCTCAACATTAATCAGTCACAACCTTGCAATAAGTCTGACTCAGGCGCATAAACCTTACAGACTTCCTACTTCTCAGCCTTAGACATAAATCAGCTAAAATATAAACAAAAATAGTGTCGTCAAAATGACTAGGTCGATACTTGAATGTCGATAGCGACAAAAGACGTTTTATAATATTTAACTCTTATCACTCCTGTGCGGTGGTGTCTTTTTTATATACTTCCTACTAATATTATAAACGTGAAAATTTGTATGGATGGATGGATGGGTGTTTGTTACTCTTTCACGCAAAAACTACTGAACGGATTTGTATGAAGTTTGGACCACAGATCCTGGATAACCAGGATTAATCTATAAGATACTTTTTATCCTGATATTCCCACGGGATCGAAACCTATGCGGGAGAAACCGCGGCGTGCTGCTAGTTATTGCATAAAATTCAAAATTAACCAATTGCCTTATACATATTTCTGAAGTTGTCGATTCCCCCACAAATAAATTAACTTCCTGCGAATCGCCTATAGAAAAAGAAACTATTTAAAGTGACGATTCGCACGTTTCGGGCGAGTATATTCGTGCGAAACGACTATTAAGCCATAACAATCTGTAAATAGAAATATGATTGAATATAAGGTGCGTGAAGTAATATTTTTCTTAAACACTTTTATCATGGAGGCTTTGTATTCGGATAAATTGAAATATTTTTTTTATCGTTCCGATGAGAAAAGTTTAGAAAGACGTGCTTGAAAATGAAATTATTACAGTTTGAATAGGGAGAACAACTGTCAGAAGTTATTTTTTTTAAATATTTTTGTTATGTCTATTAACTCCTTTCTAAGTCTTACTAAACCAGTTAAAACATATTCAATAAAGACAGGTTTCTTTTCTTTTGGCCTGGTCTTTTGTTATTTACCTACCTACCTACCGTACCCAAACAATATCGGATAAGCACGCCTTATTTTTTTGCTTTTTTTTTTCTAGATATAACTCTCTAAAATCCAATCGAATCCTAAATAACTTTCATCACTGAACCTTTCATCGCTTTCCTACGATTAGCAGCACAACAAACGCAATTTTTGTTATGTAATTTAATTACATATCACCATTTACTAAACCGTTAAAAACGGTTGTTTTTTCTGAAAAAAAAAAATAGTTTTCACATTTTTCGTTCTCGCCATCGTACTTATGTTAACAACTACATCCCTAATCCGATCCAATCCTAAATATGTCTCATCACTGCACCTTACATCCTTTTCCCACGATTAGCAGCACAACAAAGGCGTAATTACGAGCACTCGCGCGCAGGCGGGCGGCGCGTTGCAAGTTCACACTTAAGAGATAATTACAAAAGGACCACTTTGTACTACTTACAATAGGAGAATCGATAGGAATCTGCCATCGGTTCCTTTTGAAGACCAATTTTTGACGAGTACTTTTAATAATGATTGAACTAAAAACTACAGCCGTTCGATTCTGTAAAATTCTCACCGTGAAAAGTAAGGTGAAGTGAGCTTAGAGTAAGTTGTCAATAGTGTCAATCCCTAGTATTAGTTGGAGTGACAGCTCACTCCACGCTCACTTCACCTAGGTTTTCACGGTGAGATGGTTACAGAATCGTACTGCTGGTCTAATAACAGGGCAGTGCCCTAATTGTGTAACACTCTTTCGATCACAAACTTGTAAAGCTTTCTTAGGATTTTTTTTATCAAAAAAATTGTCTGCTCAACAACGCAATGAATAGTGTTGAACTGTCAAATTTAAAGCCATTGTAGTAATTGTGTTGGGCAGTTACCGCGGCGGTCTTTAACCGTTACCTATGAATTGCGAAACCTTTACAATTTAGGTAAACTGTTTTCACTATTGTTAGCTTTGATAAGTTGTTATTTGCTTAAAACAATCTCGACAGCTAAATATTATGAGAATTGTCAGTCGACTAAACATCTGAAGATTTGATCTAGCATTCCAAAATCCCTACAGTGGGTAATTGTGTTGCCCAATAGGTAATATTAATTCTGATTGAATTTGTCAGATACATAATATCAATCAAGCAAATCTGTGTATTAACATAAACGTAGGCCTCAGCAACAACTTTATCTATACATATTATATTATATAATATAATATGTATAGATATTATAAATTAAAGTCGCTTTTCGTGTCCGCGTTGTTCTTCTAAACCACGAAACGGATTTTGATGCGGTTTCGACATCATTTAGAGAATTTATCCCGGAAGGTTTATGTGTAAGCACGACCAAGCTATACATTTCTGGTTTTAGCTGATCTCGCATTTATAAGCTTTTCGTACAATGAGAAGTCAGCTTATATTGGAAATGGATAGCTTGATATGTCGTCGTGCGTACAAAAGATTAGGTAATATTTATCTTATAACTAATATACAGGCTGTTAGTGTGAACAGTGGCAATATTTAAGGAGGTGCATAAGTATCATGAGTAGATTCTAAAACCGTTGAAAAAATATGACCCTATTTTTTTCTAAGTTTTTCTTCTAATATCCCGAAAAATAAAAAATCATCCTCTGCCCCGCATGTACAGGCGCCGGCGGGCGCGCGGCGGCCGGGGAAAAACCCTGGCCGCTTCGTGCGTTATCGTCGGGTGCGGTCACTTCGCGTAAAATTTCGGAATTAGAAAACTGTAAAATTCGCAAAAAAAATTACGACATACATTTAAAACTTTTGTAATATTTTTTTATTTAAAATTATCTATCCGTCCTTTGAAAGTTGCCACTGTTTACCCTTCCACCCTGTATATTATTAAGAAATCTCGATGTTTTGTCAAGTCGGATTGCTAGTAATTTAAATAATAAGTTGTATAAAGGTCGTTAGCTAGTTAACCTTCTCCGCTTATCTGTTCATTGGCAGCCAGCGCCCGCGCAGCCCACTCGCGGCCTTGCAAGGACGCCGCTTATGTAATGAGTTACTGCTCGTTGCTAAATGTCAAACGGTTCGTTTTTGTTACCTTTGTTATATCATACGAGTCGTTATCCGTAGAGAGTGTACAGAAGTGTTTGATTGTTTTTTGTTTTCTTTGTCGAGTGATGATGACTATTTGCTTTGTAAGTGAATAAAGTTTGTTGCTGAGTCGTATGATTTCTTTCTAATTCGATTTTGGTAGCTGATTTATTAGACGATCACAAAAGACTAACTTTTGATTTTGCTATTTTTAGAATTAAAAATTCTGCCATGCATTTCAAATTCATGAAAAGGTTTGATTATAATATAATATGTTGGGTGAGTTCTTTGCTGGGTTAAGACTTTGCTTATGTATCAAATTCCCTAATTTGGTAATATTTTTTTATGCTGACAACTTTGTGTTCTACGCTATTTTATTCTATCTCAACCCCCAGTTACAGCATTCAAAAACAAACAAATTAACCGGATACGTACGGACCTATCACGGCGTCAAACTTGTCTCAGCATACTCTACTGACTTATTCTCGAAATCTTTGATGTAAAGAAGAAAATTCTTACCATAGATAAGTTCAGGCATTTGTCCGCCTCAACCTTGAAGAAAGCTGGTGGCTGGAGGGCTATTGCCATAAGTTCATATCCCTCACATAAATCTATCCTAGCGGCTATAAAAGAAGCTTATATTTCATAGTTGTAAGGTAACTTTTAGAATAAACTTTAATGGCATAATGTTCAAAGACCACACTCAACTTGATGCTATTATGATAAAGTTATTGCGTTGCATAGCATGGAGTCTTCAAAAGTAATTGACCTAAAACGGACTTTATGTTCATTTAATGATTTTAATTTAATCCTTTTATGATTTGTGTTCCATTTGCATGACCTAGGTACCGTTTATCCATACAGGGTTGAGTTTCCTCTACTGAAAAATCCAACGCATCAGCTCGGCTTGGGAACTGATTTGTCATATACCTAAGCACATAATTATTGTAAAACCTAAGTGTAATGTATTAGTCTAGGGTAGCGGGATCGTCCGAAAGGGTTACTGCGGCCCTGGAACATAAAGGGCTAAGGAAGGAACACGGGTGGGTTTTAGTCAGTAAGAGTCTGACACTCCCTTCCGCTCCACCCAGAGCGGGAGGGGGGGGGGTCATTTGATTTCCCATCCTCAAAAAAAAAAAATGTAGGTATAGTCTAAGCTTTCTCATGCTGATCCATGTAACTGGAGAATCCTCGAACTCTGTCACACAAGATGTTTTAGTTCAGGGGTCTAGACGCCATTGATGTAACGTGTACAGAAGTTTGGGAATAAAATTATTACTATAATTTTGGGGTACACCTCTTCAGGAAATACATAGAAATGACAGCGATATCATAATCTGCCTCGCCTTTGCCCAACTATGTTGGGGTCAGCTCCCAGCCTAACTTTATGCTGCTGAATACCAGTATTTTAAATGGAACGACTGCCTATCTGACTTCCACAACCGACCGCGACGTAGGAAGAGTTTTTCTACTAATAACTTATTTATTGCATTATTATATTATATTATATATAGGTAATATTTACATAATTACACGACTTCCCAAAAAGGAGTGTAATGTATTCAGGGTTGATGTATGTTTGTATGTATGTATGTGAGTTTCTTTATTCCACCATAACTTTTAAATGCCTGAACAGATTTGAATGTATCGTATCGTTAGAATCCTTACATCATCCCGAGTGACACTGGCAATATATTTTTGTGAAAAAAAAATCAATATGGCGGCAGTATGGCTCCATTTTGTTTTTTTTTTTTTTCAATTATTACGATATGGGTTTCAAATTTAAGGCCAGTCGGGGCCATTGCAGTGTCATTGCAGTCGGGGGACCTCTTAGATTAAAAAGTGTTCCACAGAATGGTCCCCCGACTGCATTGACCACTTTATTTATCTGTTTAGTCAGGGAACTACTTGTATTTTATTTACTTTTTAGTTCGTTTTTTAGCAGGGCATTCATGTTTTTAATTTTTTTTAATTATTTTAAGTCTTAAAATCATTATGCTATGATATATACCCTATGATTCTTTCTCCACACATTTTAGATACTTGTACATAATATCTAAAAAGTGTGGAGAAAGAATCATAGGGCATCAAAAAATTCATCTGCATCGTTGTCAACAGGAAAAGTGCCCAAAAGGCTGGCAGCATTACCACGTTGTATGACAATGCTGATAACACATTACCACTGCTACAAACTCTTCTATACTAGCGGAAATGGACGTCAAAACTAATCAATAGTTTTCGTACATAACAAACAACTACCTATTTATTTACCATATAGTTATTTATAAACAACCTTAGCATAGGTACGCACGTGACGTTATCTCTCACAAGGGCAGCAGTAACGATGTCAGTCATTTGGTTCAAGAATCCTGCTAGTTGTAACGGCTTTCCTAATTACCACCGTCATTACTGGAAAATTATACGGCAGATAACTAATTAAGAGGCAGTTGTTAGGTGTGTTGGAGTACTGATTGAATATTATAATTTGGTTTGGATTTCACAGGGACAGCATATTAAGACCTGGTAAAAAAAGGTACAGCAGTTCAGGCAGGGTAGCGCAGTTCCATGATTGATTGACAGATGACGCAGAATAAAAATATCATAAGGAAACCGGCAGGTTTCCTCACGATATTTTCTAGAACCAATATCACCATTCGACGACATGTGACATCTACCACCCCGCATTGGGCCCACGTGGTAGATTACGGTCCACTCCCTCTCGAAGATAGAAGGTCTATGACCCTGCAGTTGGAACATTAAAGATTAAGACATGGACATTTTGGGAGATTATTTTCTTTTAGAAAGAACTTAGAAATGAATCATTAATGGGAAAAGAAAATGGTTTTATACTCGTCAGTACATGGACGAATACACGGCCAGAAACGAGTTTTTCTTATGAATTATTCATTGTTTGTCTCGTTTAATTCGTAGGAACCTATAACCATTACCCAGACACAAAATAAGACATCAATCGAAACCGACTATTGTCTTTCAACTTCGCCTATCCACGAGGAAGACTTCAGGAAGTCGGCGAATCTTCAATATTATTTGAAAATACACTTCCTATCATTCAATTCAACCCACTTAGACTGGACTACCTTCAAAATGACACAACCTACAAAGGTTCTACATACACAGCAAGCATCTTCTCGGTCGGTACATCAGATCTTACAGTTCTCAAGGCTAGCCATAAAATATTATGCAAAATATGCCCACTTTGCGTATGTTAATTTGTTTAGATGTTGCCACGCATTGTCAGAAGTACGTGCCTCCGATAATTATAGCGATGTACAGTTTGACACTTGGTTCTATAAGGACGTATGTGCCGAATAATTATGTCCTTTTGTAGATGTTTTTTGTTATGTTACTGTTAAGTTTTTTAGGGCATGACTTTGTTATACTTTTGAAGTGAAAACTTTTTAGGCGCACTTTGCGATCTTTATTTAAAATTTTCGCACACAAAAAAAGTTCAAAGGCGGACTTAATGCCTTAGGCATTCTTTACCAGTCAACCAATGGTGGTGAAGATATTAGATGACAGATGCTTTGGTTGAGAGGAATAATGATAAAAAAAATTGAACTACAACTCTTTCTGAACTGCTACTATCGAGTCGGTAACGCTGATTCGGATATACTCGGCTCCAGTCGGTCAATGACTTTGAATCGTGATACTCTGCACTAGCCGTGTGTTTTTGCTTCTACCGTGTGGTCATAAGCACACATCCTCTTTTTTCCAATATTAATAATACACTCTTTTAATAATGTGATAGTTATGACGATCATTTCTTAAGGGTAATATGTATGTATATACAACGCGTTCATGCTGTAAGTAAATAAATATTCAACTTTCACGTCCAATCTCTTCGTAAATTGAATAAACTAAGATAAATTGGATTGTTTTGTCTAAAAGGAAAGGAACGAGGAACTTATTCTTTTAGTTTCCTTACAAATACAAGGTATGCTGTACCTAGAGCTAAACGTCTAACAATTCGAACAATTGCATAATTTTCTTGAACGCGAAGTTACTAAGATTTGAATAGTAGGCTGCCATTATGGCAAATAAACAAGAAATGTTGAAAAGGAAATGTAATTCGAAACTAGAGAAAATAAGTTCTTGATTGAAGGAAAGGGAAACTTTTACTATAAAGACTTAAACATAATAATTACAATTTTATAAGGATTTTGAATATCATTCGTTTTACCATAATAATCCCCGTTAACGCATCTGAGAGATTAATGAATACAAATTCTTTTCCATTAATATAAAAACAAACCCTTTTAAGTTATACTTAAATTACAGTTTTAAGTTAATGTTTATTATATATAATTATGCTGCTGGTGTACTTATTAAATAAATTAATACAATGTCATGTTTATTTGACCAAAACTATCGAATGTTCAATGATCACTATTTAGTAAGCTAAGTTACTACGGTCAAAAGGGTGACATTAAATAACCTTTTGAAATTACATGTGTTTATGATTGAATAACTTGATTTATTATGTATATTTCTATCCTATATTCGACATGGACCTACATTACAATTTTTGTACGGTCAGCAACAAACGTCCGGTCAATTAGCATCTACTATATACTTCCGCGCGCACTATAGTACTTTTACACATCATCTACATTGACACTGTTGTTCGATACATTGTATTTCAGCATTTCATAACACACTTAAGAGTAAATATTCTTTTAATTTAACTTATTTCTCGATTTTAATTATATATTTAGGTCTATTTATTGAGCTAAGTATTTAGATTAATAAAACTGAATTGGTGGTCGAATTTCGTTGCTGACTATACTACGTAAAGCTTTTGCACCAATTACCAAAATTATTGGTCTCACGCTCCCTTCACGCTATCTTGAATGTTATCTGAATAAGTTAAACAATCGTTAACTTTAATCTTACTTAAAAATGTAAAAGAACGGTTTATTTTAACGTGAGATTTGGACCACACACGTTGGTTTTACAGTCGGAAAGAGTTAAATATTTAAAAATAAAAGTTGAAGATCGCGACAACGGTATCTTTAAGTTCATAAATGTGGATTTACTTACTATTTGAATCTATTTATTTTAGAATCATAATATGTATTTGTAAAGCTTACAAACACAGAGTGAGGACCTTTGCAAACGAAGCATTGTGGATAAAGTTTGCCTTTCGCGAAAACCTGAATAGTTCTATGTATTTGGCAGAAACAAAATGTTCGAATTTATTCCCTTACAAACTCAACACACACTTGACCGGACTTAAATTGAACTTAAAAGTAAGCCAAAAAGCTTTACTTTTACTTTCTTCCGATATCAGGTGGCGAAATACCGAAACTACTCGATTCGGTAATGTGATCAAGTGATATTTAATTCACTGTTTACCACCTAAATGTATTCCAAAATCGTTCAGTATTCAATACCAAAAGGTTATTATGAATTTCGTAAGTGTGTTTTTAAACTCTCTACAAATTGCCGTTGGTGTTGCCAAGCAATTAACTCTGTATCGATGTCTGTTTATGGTAATAAGGAATAATTGGAATGCAATTACTGAATGAATTGGAATATTATTAAAATGACATCGATTAAAATCAGATTAATGTCAAACATAAAAGAAATTAAATGTAATATTTGTTTAAAAATAAACGAAGGAGCGGTACCAAGTCCTACAAACACGAAATTCTTCGGATCTGCTTGAGACATATCTGCAGAATATCACGAACCCGGCAGACATAAAAAACGAAAAAGACGGCATTTAATCTCGAGCAAAACCGTGAAGCACTTATGTCAAAATATAGACGTTCCAATAATATTTTTCTATACTCAATCTATCGATACGTATAAATTTCAGAGAGGCATTGTGTTCAATTATGTTTGCCTTTTTTCTTATAAATAGAAGTGAATGAAGAATTGATTTGCCAGTAAGAAGTTAGCACAATGAACTAAAGCGAAAGTAACATAACGTAAAATAAAACCTAAATACTACATTCATAGGCTTTGAGTGAAAAACCTAACGGTCAGTCGATTGTCGAATCGAATAAAAATTTCTTATTCGATTACCACAGGCTGTCAAATGATGAATGGAAATCCCAACTGTAAGCTGAAGGACGCAAAAAATAGGTTCCAAACTTAAAAACGAATTCAAATCATCGATTTTGGATCAGAACAAATCGGTTTTACGTCTGGTGTATGTAAAGAATTCATTTCACGCATACGGAGGCCTATTTTGTAATATAATAGGTGTTAAAAATAACAGTAAACTTGACAGTTATCGGACGTAATCAGTATGCAAGCTCCCAGCGGGGTAGGTGAGCGTGGTGTTGCCATTATTTAAAATTATGCTGGTATTACCAAGTCGAGCGTCTGGGAAGTTTTAAAGTTAGGCAGTTTCGGTAGGACAAAAAGTGCCTGATTGCATGTCGTAGAGATAATTATGTTACTTGTATTGCGCTAAAATCGAGAACGGTATAAGTAGTTGCACATAGTTTGGTTGGAAATAACTTGGAGTTACCTGCCTTTTATTGACCAATAGAAGACCAATTTGTCATTGACACGACACAATACAAAGTTAGTTATTAATCAGTAGCAACCTAAAAAGTAACAAAAACTTCTTGCACAATACATCTAATTCTGTAAAGGACACAATAGTTACATAAATCACTGTAACTTGAATAATATTCATTGCAGAATGCAAAACTTTCTAGTTTCCAGACACATGGTTATGACAAGTTAGAATTGATTGTATGTTGATCATAGCTAAGATAGCTTTAATCAATAAACTGTGATGACTGTAAACACGACGTATCGTTTATTGATCATATTTGTGTCTAGTTGATCATATTTGTATCTGATTGATCATATTTTTGTGTATTGTTTTAGAGAATTGCCGTTGGCGTTGCGAAATTGCATGTATCTGTTTAAACAAGAGTGTTATCAACACTCATCTAAATAGCTGTTCAATTTAATTTGTATTTATCCTGCATCTTGTTGCTTTTTGAATGATAGTTCCGGTTACTGTCACTGTTTAGAATAGATGTTGCCATAACCAACTTCTAGAGAAGAGAAAAATAAGTTGAAAGTTGTATCAGTATGCAATATTTTTCACTTTAGAGGAAGAAATCGCAATCAACATAAAGGAGTTGTCCAATAATCTCTGGTTTATGTTTTGGTATTGGGTTCATTGGCCTATGCACCGTTTCCCTCGATAACTCTGCTAATTTATTGGAACGAAGTTCCTTATCGCGCGTTGCGAAAGGGGGCTAGACGGAAAAAATTAAGATCAAAAGTTGGAACGACACTTTTTGCTATAGTTGTAAGCCGTGCGGCGTGCGCGTGTTTCTATGTCTGTCTCTCTAAGAAAGAAGAAAGAAAAAGCATTTATCTCTCTCTCTCTTTAAACTTCGTTCCATCCGGGTATCCCTTGACACCTCTCAAGTTTTTATGCATTATTTGTATCCCACTGCAGAGCAAAGACTCTCTTCCCTCCTATGATAGTTATCATAACTCTGATAATGGGTCAATATTATCTTCATCATACTTTTAAATACCTTAATCACAGGCTGCTTTGGTTTTCGCCAAGTTGTTGATGTTCAAACAACACTAGTACTTATTACAGTATTAATAGATAGCTAATTATAATGAAAGCCAGCACTTTCAATTCATCAATTAAAAAGCCTTCAGGCCGTAAAATCAGCTTCGCTAGAACAAAACACAGCTGGCTATCAGACGGTCACTACATTCACTATCAATTGGCCGCCTGTCCGCCTGAAAATTCAATTTTCGCCGGGCAGAAGCGATCGCTTTGAGCGACTATTGACATAATCAAGGGGATGCCAGGTGGATCACAGTGGAAATATCCATCCATTTATTGATTTATCCTGCGTGTACTTCGATACTTTTATAAGGATCGACACATGATCGGGAAATTATTGAAAGAGAAAGAGAAAGAGTAACAAACCTTCATCCATACAAACTTTCACGTTTATAATATTATTATTAGTAGGAGTAGGATCTAACATAACATCACGTATTGTCGTGTAAAAGTGCAAACCTGCAGTGCGATTCTGTAACCATCTCACCGTGAAAACTTAGTTGAAGTGAGCGTGGAGTGAGCTGTCATTCTAAATAATGCTAGGGATTGACACTACTGACAACTCACATCAAGCTCACTCCACTTTAGTTTTCACGGTGAAATTTTTACAGAATCGACCGGCTGCTTACAGAAAATAAATTATTTATCACGCCAGCCAGTGCAATTCTGTAACCATCTCACCGTGAAAACTTAGGTGAAGTGAGCTGTCATTCCAACTAATGCTAGGGATTGACACTATTGACAGCTCACTCCAAGCTCACTTCACATAACTTTTCACGGTGAGATTTTTACAGAATCGATCGGCTGTTCTCCCCTGAGGGTCAGTCAGAGGTGACCTATACTACACCCACATTTCGCCATTTACGTATAAGTCACATGTAATAGGAAGCCAGCCTATTGCCATCCACAAGGCACAAAGCCAGATTCCGGACTGCTACTGAGAGATCCCAGACGGAAAAACTCAATAACACTTTGCCCAACCTGGGATTCGAACCCAGTGCCTCATGCTTAGCACTAACGCTTACGACCACTAAACGAACGAGGCACTACCTGAGTAAAACTTAAACCTTTCTTAAAACACCTCGAAATGCTTTGAGAAAAATCTCGCGTTTACTCTACCTATTTGTTAAAATATTATCTCACTGAAGTATTTCAAATGAATAGCTTTAATAAACACGAAGCTGCTTTAATAACTTAAAGCAGTTTTCAATACTGACTACAAATAGGAAGCTAAATGTTTGCATAAGCATGCTTTGTAATTTCTCCATTCTATGAAAGCACAAACAAAATTCAATTAATCCCCTATCAAATAACCGTTGGACGCAAAATAATTTCCATCCATACATCATTCATACTTGTCAATGTATGACAAAGGAATTCCGCATAGCCACTGTGTTACATGCCAAAGTGAAGGCTTTACATAACCGCATAAGGATCATGTCTGCGTAATTGTGGTCATGTAATATTGTGGGAATAAGCGGTCGGATCAGCGGCTAACTGTATCCGTTGCGGATATGTTTGTTATTTGAGCGAAAACTATTGATATGGAGGTATTGTGTATCATTTTCTCTTGGTCGTTTATTGGTCCTTTATTTGCGAGATGTGGTCGTTGGATGGCGTGCGTATGTGTGGCTTTAAAGAAAATGAATATAAACTTACGGACAGAAACGTTAAGCAATTTTAAGTTGCGTTAATTTCCCATTCAGCTATCACTTTTCACTGTCACATAACATTAGCATCATTTTCATTTTAAGCTAATCATGGATGCTTTTTTGAGACTTATCATTAGTAGGGAGTGTTTGGTTTAGTAGGAAATTTGACACTTGGTCGGGAAATATAACTCACATTCAAAACACAACTGATGCAAATATAAAATTTCCTAAAGATGTTTGATGACCATTTCGTTCTTCGACTGTAGATTGCATATAAGTAGGTAGGTTATCCTATATTTGATGGTAAATGAATACAGGAGTTAAATTTAGTGAGCATTTCTAGGTAAACTCTTTAGTTTACCTAGTAATTTTAATTATATTGCATTAAAATTATATAAAAAATGCAATAAAAAATGATAATTTATTTATTCATAACAAAAGATTAATATTATATAAGCTAACATTTAAAATAATAATATTGAAAAAAAGAAGCAAAAGAATCATAGGGCATCAAAAGATTCGTCCGCATCGCTGTCAACAGGAATGGGCACTGTTCCTGTTGACAGCCATGAAAAGGATAATTAAATATTATCTTTATAGGTAATATCTATAATTAAAGTAAAACCGCAAGCAAAGCAAGCGCGGAAAAGTTATGTAAACTGAGGAAAACATCTTTCTTCTGTCTCCTATACTTTATGGTATGCCATAAACTATTGACACGACTGATCCACAGATCATTAAAATCTATAAGTATTGCCCCAAGAGTTTCTCACATCATTTTTCTTTAGTATTAACTTCCTAATTACTGGTTAGCTTATTATAACAGGAACTACTGATGGATGGGAAGCTAGAACTGTTTTATGATGTTATTATGCGAAAGAAATTATCGTTAAATTATTTTTACTGCCGCCCTGTTTTCTCTTGGTAAATACCTATAATGTTCCCACTGTTGGGACACAGGCTTCCTCTCTGTGAGTGGGAGTGGGCCATAATCCACCACCTGGGCCTAGTGCGGATTGGCGGCTTTGATTTTTTGGTTCTAGGACATGCCGGTTTCCGCACGATGTTTTCCTTCACCGTTTTGAGAGCAGTGGTGATGAAATAATTTACACAAAGTAAAGCGCCTGTCGGGGTTCGAACCTATAACTCGTAAGTCGCGGCTCTTACCACAGGCCACCACTGCTCAGCTTTTTCAAAATTGCTTAGCTCTGAATAAAGTGTTAGCTACTTAATTGATGTCCTAATAATTTGCCGGGAAATGTAGTACAGCCGCAACACAAATCTTCAAAAATATAAAAATACTAGCTTTTGCCCGCGACTTCGTTCGCGTGGAATAGTGACTTCCGGCAGATTTTTGGTTTTACCCAAATAGTTCTTACTATTTATTTACATTTTTCCGATGAATTTTCAGTACTGAATTGATGCCGACTCTTGACCAATAGATGGCGCTGTATGTCCGGAATATTTTTTTTTTATTATTATTTTATTTTTTGTAATAAAAACTATCCTATGTCCATTCTCAAGTTCCAAACTATGTCTGTACCAAATTTCACACAAATCGGTTCAGTAGTTTAGGCGTGAAGCAAAGACAGACAGACAGACAGACAGAGTTACTTTCGCATTTATAATATTAGTTTGGATTTCCTATGACCCATAATTTTAATTCTGTAAAAAATCTATTCTGCTGTCAGTAAAATTACCTGACACTCCCAGTTGACAACGCTGTAATCCAATACTAAAAATAATTCATACAACATGTATCTACTCGTAAGCTGTGACAAACTTGACATACGCCACTTACTTTATTACATAGGGCCTATCCACACGACAATTTATTGCGTGTTTTGGGATCGCACATCATTAAAAATTCGACAAAGAGGGGCAATTCTTGTAAATTTAAGAACGTTCACAGTCTGATCTCAGTCTCAATCTGTTAAAAACACGTCAAATTTCCCTACATTTTGACAAATTTTTGAAATTTCTTTGTCGCCGAGATGGAGTGCAACTAGATTTTGATCGTTTTAAATTACGAGAATTGGCCAGCAGTTTATGTACACACAACATTTGTTCCCGTGCTTCAGTAACGCGCGTAAACTTCGCAAAAAGTATCGACAAAACTCTTTAAATCGTATTTTGCTACCTATTAAATGTTAGCGTACCTGATCGATTTTTCTGCAAGTTTATGCATCGATATTTATGTCGGATGTCCAAAGGTACAGGCTGCGAATATTTCGCTGTCCTTTCGGTATACGCACTTCGTGTTTTCTTATAGAAAATGTTATGTGCATGGCCCTTTAGGCGACATTAAGTAAATTATCCACTGCGCTTGAAGCTATTAGTATTAATTTATTGACAGATTTATTTATATAGCTAGCTTTCCAGTATACATTAGTTTGGCTAGTTAGTCGCGCTTTTCTGCGTAGGATTGTTTATGGTACGGCTTATTTTTCCGGGATAATAACGCTGTTGGTGTTGTGTGTACACCACCGCTTGCCGTTGCGATTTCGCCGCGAAAAGCGATTGGTTTTCTTTTATTTTTCTTAGTTTCCGCGCATCGCAGGCATCGCAACGCTGGTATAATAAAAACGTTGTAACAAACCTTGATACATTTTCCTGTCCTGATATCTTAATCAGATTAACAAACATAAACATTGCAATGTCTACCCGTAGCAGTAATCTTTTGGGTAAAACCTCTCTTTTAGTTAAAAACTCTTAAAGTCTGGAACTACATTTGCGGTTTTATCCGGCCGTTTTTCCTACTTCGTTTGACCCGGAAAAACGATGCAATATGTGTAGAGTTTTTTCAGAAATAAAAGGAAGCTTTTACCGACAGTGTGGTTTAGGCCAGCAGAGGTTTTAGTCAGAAAAGCGAACTATACTCGTACTTATTTCAATGTGTCTAGTTAAGCAGTTACAGAGATATTGCGTAACAAACAAACCTACACTTTCGACTGAACAATACTCCTTATTATTTGTTTGTAAATGTTCAATAAGTACAAAATATCGTCTAATTGGAACCGCTATACCCACATAACGGGACTGTTTGCGATTCAGGCTGTCAAAGTGTTTATATACAACTCATAGTGTTTGTTGTAAATTATTTATTTATGTCCATGTTTTATTGGCGTCGTAATGAGATTGGTTAAATAGGCGTAAATCTTTGATTGTTATTTATTAATGACGTGACGTAGAAACTATGTGATGTTCTGGAATTAGCGAGCGCGCCACGAACGCGTGGGAACCGCGGTCCGGACGCGAATCTTATTTGCACTTATTTGAATAGGAAGTTCGACTTTCGGCATTCATTGAAGTGAACATCTAAGGATTACTTGCCCTTACTTAAAAACGTTGCTTACGCCCATCGATGGGACTCGTTGCTGATGGCGCACTGGATAGGCCTTCATGCACGCGAGGGCAAGCGCTTAATTTATATTTCTATTAATATTTACTGTTACTAATACTAGGTTAAGAACGTTGTTACTAACAAACTTATGGACAAAGTCTGAAATTAATTACTTATTATTATTAAAGTTAAGAGACATTTAACCGTCAAAGAATTTGTGGTTAAGCAATCGCTAACCATGACTTAACTTTAAGCAACGTTTATAAGAACATTGATAAGAAGTAAAATAAACTTTGAGTAGGGCAAGATCAATGAAATGATGAATGGATTGTGTAATAAATATAATCTTTTACACAATCCATTCGTCATTTCAAAAAGAGTCAGTTTTTCTAAATGAGTCAGTCAGAGTTTCAAAAAGGGCTTGAAAAAGAGTCACTTCTGAGGTGGCAATTAATAGAGGTATGTGTAAATAAATTTCATCACCCTCTCGAAACGGCGTGGAAAACCATCGTGAGGAAACCGGCATGTCATAGAACCAAAAATTCGAAGTCATGTGACATCTACCAACCCGCACTGGGTCCGCGTGGTTGATTACAGTCCACTCCCTCTCGAATAGGAGAAGATATGCAGCGCAGACCCAAAAAGAATCGGGTGTGAGGGCAGATGTATGAAGATGGATACATTTTAAGTTCACAAGCGTTCATACAAACAAACTAACTAGGTACAGCCCACAGCCCACATTTATCTCAAGATTCTAAAATTAGCGAATGATTCATTCATAAAAGTAAGTACACATAATTATACACATTAAACAAATGAGGGCATTTATTTAAGAGCCGCTCACCTATACCTACGACCTTCACGGCCCTCGCACACGGCTCTTAGCGTGCACCCGACAATGAGTTGACATCTCGGTGACGATAAGACTGGTGTCACACTGTTGACTCCCATCTTTGATACCCTGATAAAGTCTCTGTTTAGAAAATCACTGTCACGTTAGATAGCTCTCTCTGATTGGTTTATCAAAATGACAGTAGTCAATTAATGACTTGACATGGATCACAATCAGCCTATAATGTTTCCACTGCGAGGACATAGGCCTAATCTACCATGCGGGCCCTGCGTGGGTTGGTAGATGTCTTCGAATTTTTGTTCTAGCACGTTTTCTCACGATGTTTTCCTTTACCGTTATAAGAGTGAATCATCAGCGCTGTTTTCTCACAAATGTGCAACCATCCTTATACTACGAAGTACACGCGTAGTATTACGTAATTGTCGGATACTTGCGAAAATTGGTGTGTACGTGTTTTTTATTAGCGGATTTTATATTCTTTACACAAAATATTTGTTTAGCACACGTGAGATGTAATCGCGATGTTTTGTGTGATGTATGTGGTGATTAAATAAGTATCTACCTACTTACTCGTTCGACAGACCAGCGACCTTTGAATGAATTTGAAGCTTATTATGTGAGTGTTGGGCCACAAAAGGGATAAATGAAAGGCAATTGCATGCAGCTGAGATGAGAATGCTAAGAGGGATCTGTGGTGTTACACGAATGGATAGAATAAGAAATGAGTACATAAGAGGAAGTCTGAAAGTGGCACCGGTAACTGAAAAGTTGTGTGGAAATCGGTTGTCATGGTATGGGCATGTGTTACGGAGAAATGAGGAAAATGTCGTGAGGAGAGTTTTGAGTATGAATGTCGATGGCTATAAGAGTAGGGGAAGACCAAAGAAACGATGGATGGAATGTGTGAATGTTAATATGGTTAGAAAGGGGGTGACTACCGAGATGAAAACTAATAGAGAAGTATGGAAGAAAAAGACATGTTGCGCCGACCACAAATAAATTGGGATAGGGGCAGCGGAATGACGATTATGTGAGGCTTAATTATGATAAGACAGGGGCTCGTGGCTAATTGATCAACCGACGGCGCCTATTCACGAACATGACGCGTGGATCACCACCATGGGTACTTTATTGACCGTAACTTGAAGATTAAGTTCATGTTATCTCATCATAATTCATTTGCCTAGCCTTTTCCCAACTATGTTGGGGTCAGCTTCCAGTCTAACCGGATGCAGCTTAATAGCAGTATTTTACATGGAGCGAGTGCCTATCTGACCTCTACAACCCAGTTACTGGGTAATACGATACCCCTTGGTAAGACTGGTTGTCAGACTTTCGGGCTTCTGACTACCCGTAACGACTGTCAAAGATCCACGAATGACAGCCGGGACCAACGGCTTAACGTGCTTTCCGAGGCACGGAGGGGTCCTCGGTATGTAAAGATGGTCACCCATCCACAGACCAACCGCGGCAAGCATAGCTTAACCTGACCGATCGACCTGTACGGCTGTTTAGCCACGGGCCCCTCCTGTAACGTGGGTGCATTTACAAACATTTAAACTCACATACACAAACAGCCAGACCCGAAACAACTACCTATAGGCAATACAAATATTTGTTCCATGCGGGAATCGAACCCACGACACGCAGCGCAGCAGTCGATCGCTCAGCCACTGCGCCAACCGTGTCGTCTAATTATAGATGACTCAAAATTCATTTTACTACTTGAAATATTGCTTGGCTATGAAAAATCTTCACACGGTGGGGGAAGAGAAGACAACGCCGCCGCCGTTTACTTCATTAAAACAATTACCACCTGGCTACCTACCAAATACCATAGTAGATGAATGAGAATACCATTTAATATTGCAATATTAAAAACTATTGCAGCTGCAGCACCCATTGATAATAATAAAAGCGGCAGGTGCCCCTAAAAGTTATTGAAACAATAATAGCGCGTGTGGACGCATATTTGAATGTCTGACACCCTCTGTAATGTCGGACACCGCCGACACAATGTCCGACACTCCCCACAGTGTCCGGACCCCGCCGCAGCGTCCGGTGTTCGATCGCGTGTGTCTGGCAAAAGATACATAACTCCCCATTATTCATGAATGGGGAATATTTCATGTATATTAGATAGTCTGTGGTACAGGTGAATGAAACTGTGCATCATTTTATCAAACAACTATTGTTTTCATTTAATATTGGGTTTTTTTGTTTATTTTCTGACCGACTTCTTTGGGTAGCCAATCCAGCAAGCGATGACTTTTAGTTGATAACAATTACGGTGATATTTATTTTACTAATTACAAAAAAAAAAAATTAACTACACGCTGCATTAAAAATTGCATAAGTCATACTGTGCTAAATAATATGATTTTTATTATAATTTTATGTTTTAGTACATACATTTTCATGCTTCATACATTTTCACTTTCTCCACGATAGCAACATTAAAGGGAAAATGTCGCCTGACTTCTAAACCATATAGCCTGACTCGGACACAACTAATACAAGAGTTCTCTTATTATTTTCCGATGGGAAAACGCACAATTACAACCGCGTAGTCAACGTACATTATACCGAAGAAATGGCGGCAGACTCGCTCAAACAAGACATTAATATCTTCATGACTTAATGCCGAGAACTATTTCCTATTGTAAATAATATAACGATGTGTTAATTTCTAATTAAATGCTACATTACATCTACATAACATGGCCCCTGCAGAAAACTTATAAACACTAATAAAAAATTCGATTAAATACATTCAAATCGACGCTAATCGCTACACAGAGGAAGTGTCAAATAAAATCGATTCCGACTTGGTATCGATTAATTTACATGATTGGTCTACAACTCTGTAATCGAGTGATTTGAATATATTGGACACGCTGTCGAGTGGACGGAAGGTGTTAAAGTTAATAAGTTTGTATGTAATTCACGATCGTTTAATTTCTGGCAAAATTTAGAATTACGAATTTTACGATCAAAAGTATAAATGAAACATTGGCAAACAGTGCCTTAGATAAAAAAAACCCTGGTTTTTGGCTTCTGGAATCCCAGCCAGACTAGTGTCTTGAGTTCGTATCATTTGAGAGGATGGGGATGCCAGGATTATAGACAGCATTCCATACCTGACAATACCGGAATCACCTAACATTCAAACCTTCCACATCCCTTCAAAACACGCCAAGAACATAACAAAGTTGTTTAGAAATCATCAAGTTCAGTTCTTAGAACGCCTTCAACGATAAATGAAGGCTCATCAACTCAAGCCATAGTTAATAGCTATAGAAAGCGCCATAATGCGACGCTATTACCGTTTTTATTTGCATATAGTAATGTCAAAATGATATTGTTCGCGCGTACTGAGAAAGCACAGCTATTGTAATTTATATTAGAGGAGCTTTCGAGCAATAAAATTTAAGTTTCTGGCACATATCAGCCTGTGTGCTATATGGGTTATGGTCAGGTTAAGTGTGTGCAATGGTTCACTGTTGACTCTTACTTCAAACTCAAAGTATTTATTTCAATTAAACCAATTACAGGCACTTTTGAATTCAAGGGGTCGGTCAGTCAGAAAGATAAAGCTAGTTGCCTTCATGATCATCATCATCTCAGCCAAAAGATGTCCACTACTGGACGTAGGCCTCCCAGTTCTGTGCTTCCCGCATCCAGCGGATTCCTGCGGTCTTCACAAGGTCATCGGTCCACCTTGTTGCGAGGCCTTCCAATGCTACGTCTTCCGTACTCTTACTTGTTATTCCATGGTCCTTCACATGGAATCGATATATTTGCAAGTAGGAATGTGCACAAGCTGCTTTTTAACTTGATCTCTCATGAAAATCTGCAATGCATCGAAACTCAGAACTTTAACTCTCACCCCATTTCAACAGGATGGTTGTCAGCCTAATCTTTAAGAAATTACAGAAACTGAGCTTCAGCTGTAACATTATCAGTTCATTTATTTAGTTATTCTTGAGCTGATGCATTCTTTAAAACTTTTTTTTTAATACTATAAGTACACCCCTGTCCAACCCTTTAGGGAAACAAAGCATGATCTTATGTTTTGTTACTACATTATTGCGCCTTCAGCTATCCTAATTTACTCAGATTAAAATACCTTGAGGCTTAATACCGTCCACAAATCCCATTCGTGCACGATCTATAACCATCCAGGTACCAATTTAAGTTCAGCCATACCTATTATCAATACATTATTCATAGCACCGCCATTTGATTAATCAGCAACAATTTCAAACCTTCCGTGCCAACAACCATCTCTTTAAACATTCCCAGAAGGGAGACTGGCTCTGTCACGATACGTCCTTCTGATAAGTCAGCTCTGTGTGAACAGGCATGCGGTAACGGCCTTGTCGACCAGTTACAATGGAACCGGTCCATTTCTTACTTTCTTATACCTTTATAGTATGTAACAGCTTCGTTAATGCTTCGGACGCAGCTTTTTTGCTCCCTTTGTTAGTTTTACCAAGATTTTTGCATACGTTAGTGGTTTATTGGTATTTCTTGTTAATCACATGCAGCAATGTCGTTTCTCAGATCAGATTATTCGTTTATTTCTTTGATTAAGTTTTAAATATTCAGTCTATACCTTGAATATCTGTGAATCTTTTTGCAACTTTATAACTAGGATAGTGAAAATGGAATGAATGGAAAATGTGAAATTTTAATGAATGGAGTCCTCACATTGTTTAAGTTTCATTGTTTAAATTGTATGTCTCTGGCGGGACTTTTTATTTCAGTTACGAGTAGTTTACTCGGGACTTTTAGCACTTTAATACTTTTTGCGAAAATATAGAGATGAAAACAGTTTTAACTGAACCACTGCGAGACAGTCAAAATACCATGAAAAATTAAATAAATATGCTTCTAGCTCCCATTTTTTATTCTAATTTGACGCGTACCTATTACGAGTACCTTACCTTTATTTTTTGCTCTATTATTTATGTTCTATACTTCTATGTTTTAATCAAAGTAAATAAATAACTACTTATCTTTGTCATTTGTATAGAACAATAAACTGGTTCCCTATCCATTTGCATAAAATTTTAAGACCTAATATAACTTAGCATAATTTTGTTTGGCATAATTATATTTTCGCATAATATAATTACGCATAACTGCTTACGCATAATTTTTTTAAGCATAATTTCTCTAACCATAATAATGATTATGCATAATATTCTAAAGCATAAATTTATTAAGCATAAAGTTCTAAAGCATAATAATAATAAGGCGTAGTCGACGGAGCCCCGCTTCGCGGGGCCCCTATTTCTGTCTGCAGGGTTTAAAGGAACCTAACACGAAGGGGATGACGGGGGCTCGTTCGCTCGCTCCGCTCGCTCACTTGAGCCCCCGTCATCCCCTTCGAACCTAACCTGTCCGAGTCGGGGTGCCCCAATTCCCGAGCTCGCTTCGCTCGCTCTTGCATCGTGAGTTCTCATTGCCTTTTTACTAAATCGAGATGTGTTAGACCTTGGGGCACCCCGACTCTTGGAAAAAGTGATTCAGAATCGAGTGAAAATATTTACGTAAAAATAACTCAAATTTGTTTCCGTTATTTCTATTAATTGTATGCCCAAATATTATTATGCTAATAATCATTAGGCCTAGTAACGTTATGCGAATCAAATTTATGCCAAAACAAATTAGTCTTTAAGATGATTATGCCAACATAAAATGTATGCCTAAAAAAATTATGCTGAAGTATTATTATGCCAAAACAAATTGTGCCAAAATCGTTATGCCGAAGTATATTAGGACAAAGAACATTATGCGAAAAGAAGGGATCCCCAATAAACTACACCTACCTTTTATGTTTTAAGACATAGGACAACATACGGTGCTTATAGCTATAACATATAAACAAATGCCAACCAAATCTTGATCAACCCAGAAAAAAGGCCAGTTACTGTGACAAGCACCATATTAGCAATAGATCAGCCGTTTACAAAAGACTAGTAAGACAATATGCCCCTTTCACCAGACCCTATAAGGCACAGAGCTCCGCGTGAACAAATATGGGGAAATAACTTCAACAGTGAAAGCATACCTATGGTAAACGTATCGATAGTGCTTTGTACTGTGATGGTTTATATTTGTTGCAGTTGTACTAATCTGTGTGTCTATAAATTTACTGTATTATGAAGATACTTAACGTCTTCTTGGGAATTCGTAACTAATAGCTCTTCTAAGACTCTCAAAATTCAACATTAATGATGTACCTATCTAATGTTTTTATAACAATATGACTTAAAAGAGTGTCCATGGAGTTTCTTGTCTGTTCTTCTCCGTAGGTACTTACTACTCTTTGGAATGGGCAACTAACCTCATATTTCTGACTGATCGTCTCCTTAATTAACACTTCAAAAGTGCCTGTAAATGGTTGAATTGAAATAAATGCTATTTTAGTTTAAGTTTGAGGGTTTAGTTTGATATCCTCAAATTAAGACAACTGTATAAGAATGCGATTTTTACTTTAAAAAAAATTCAAATGTCTAAAGATAAAGTTAGTGTTGTATTTATAAATTAATACCTAATGATGGTAAGTTCGAAGGTGGTGATAGGTATCAAAAATATGTTAATTTATCTACACGATGAAGAAATAATTGTAGATTTAGAAACACTCTATCAGTGTAACACGTCCACACTTCCATTATTAATATAATGACAAAACTTTAAGATAATCCATAATAATAGCCTCGTGATGATCACCTCTCACCTTTAAGTTAACAGATCATATATTATAATGACACCTTACATGTAGCTGAACTTTCCCTAACACAAGAAGATATGTTTCTTAATGTAACAATACATCAAAATAATGAAACAACTGCAAATAATTTAAAAGATGACCGCGGAGACGTCAACGAATAACGAAGATATGTCTTCATAAACATTTCTGTAATGAAACACGATTCAGCGACAATATTTCATGTAGAATATACATGAAAATGTCAAATAGATGAAATAGGAGGAATTTTAATAGAGAGATGTTTTGCAAACAATATATTCATAAGCGAGGAACTTCAGATTACCCAAGCTTTGGGATGCATTATTATATTTAATTGATAGTTTTACAAGATATACGACATAATTATAACCTAACAAAAAGAAAATGAAAAATGTGATGCCTCCTCCAACGATACACTTCTCGTAAAGAAAGTCTTTTTTTCCGTTAACCCATATTGTTCAACTGCTGGGCAAAGGTGTCCTCTATATTTTTCCACGTTTTTTTGTCCTGTGCCTTCTCCGTCCAATCGGTTAGAAACGAGTTCAAATCGTCACACCAGCGTTTCTTAGGGCTGCCTCGGTGACGAACGCCCGTCTTCAGGCACCCACTGTGTGACAACTTTGGCTCATCTGTATAGATGCATCCTATAGGTGTGACCCGTCACACAACAGTCACAACAACCCAAAAACCAACAAATAATTAAGAAGACGTCCACGAGCATAATAAGTGTTTTCTTAAAATTTATATCCCTGTAATAGTACACGATTCAGAAATAATATTCTATATAACAACATACATCAGAGAATGTCAAATCAATGAAATAGTAGCGAATAAAATAGCAACAAAAAGCAATATCTTCGAGGAAGACGCTTTTGAAATTTATTGAAACATGAATCAACTTGAAGATGATTGGACATTATGTGCTATTTGAACGTGTTATTCGATTAATATAATGACTGTGACAATTTATGATTATGATGTTTGACTTTTGCAAGAACCATAGCATTGGCTGAACGGAACATTAATCTTAATGATGTAGCACAACAGACTAGAAGACGTACATAAAGATTTTGTTGAGTATACTGAGTATACAATAAACTTTTTTCTAAATATAAGTCGTGATATTGTCGTTAAGATTTGCGTGAACTACGTGAGACATGAACTAGAAGGACTACATTCACTACTATTGTCATAACTGTGGTAGCAGTTATTTTTTTGCGAGGTTTTCAACTCACCTCACTTTACCAAGAACTTCCAATTGAGACGTGTTCCTTTTGAACTGTTATTATTCAAAGTCAAAGTCAAATCATTTATTTCAAATAGGCACATAAAAGGCACTATTGAACGTCAAAAAATTGCTACGCACAAAAGTCATGTAATTCTTCATCCTACGAATATGTGAAATTCCTAAAATAAAGAAATTTATTTTCTATTCAATAAAAATAAAGTTCAAATTCGTCAAGCAAATAAACTTTATATCAGAAAGCACAAATGAACATCACTTGTCGTCATTTGTATTGCAAACTCATCGATCAACATCGACACTTACATACAGTCCTGCTAAATTACTTCTGCTGTCACTACACACAAAACTGCTTTCTAATGCAAAGGCATAGGGTTCATGTCTTGCATCATATTTGATTGTATCTTTGTTTTAAGAATCAATGCAGTAGATGATTGGACGTCAAATCTTACTTAGATAGTATCGTGTCGTGACTTCTGTGCGATTACAGCTTTGATCTTCGGAGACCGACTGCCGATGTTAATGCCATACTACGGTTATTAAGAAAAAAATAGTATTTTGGATTCAACAAGTTTATTGAACTCGGAACTACGTTGTAGTTTATGGTAGTATGTTGGTCTGAGTAATTGGTTTGATTTTACAGACGTCAGAAATCTCGTTTTGCGTATGTAACAAGAATCCATATTTGCAAACTTCCTTCACTTCTCGTGCTGTCATTATAAATAGTATTATATAACTCATTCATCACTGCATTCAAAAGCTTGTAAATCCGCGTTCCGACATCGAATATCTTGTTTACTCGGGGACCGGGGTACTCAAATATGTGTGGGAAATGTTCAATTGGTTCCTTCCTTTACATCTTGCCATTCCGCAATCAATCAACGAACTTGGCTATATTGAAAATCGATATTAGTTTTGCAAGTTCCGAAATATTAATTTGTGTACAGGAAATTACGGTTGAACGAATCCACTTCATGTGAACTGGTTTCCCAATCAGAGTTAGATCTTAGATACAGAGATAGGTGGCGGTAATGATAAAAGAACGAGTAAAGCACGTCACAACAGCGAAAGTATACTTAATGAGTTACACCTCAGGCTATCGACGGAATACACCAGCCTCATACAGCAAATTGACTCTCATTTGACACACTCTTCCGACTAAAAGAAGCTACATTCTAAAAGATAAAGAAAAATAAAACGTATCATAACCAATCACGGTACGAATTTGATTGCTATTAATTTATCAGTTAGAAATGACGAAGAAGACACTCTATTCAAACACAAGTAGAATTATATTGTAAGGCTACAGAATAAGGTCTTAATTGCGCTGGTAGCAAATGAGCTTATTGTTTGGCGGGTGACGTTAGATCAATGTTGATTATTTTGTACTGACAAGCAAATTAGCTGATGCCTTTGTCTCGTTTAGACGTATTAGTTGTGATAGGTGATTGAAAGAGTCCAGATAAGGGTACCGGGCGCGGTGTTCAATTAATCAGTTCATTTAATACTGCATGAATGGAATTACATAGGCAATATGACCAGACTGTTACCCAATATGAGTTAACTAGTGAAACTTTCTTTAATCGACTGTGCATTGTTATATACGAAGCTTTGGTTGGCGGTCACTTTCACATTAGCGTTAATATACAAAACAAATAAAGGTCACACTCGACTAATTACACATTATCAACGATAATTAACTCATTTCCTTTTGCTTTATAACCTAGGCTTTTGTAAATGATAACATACTGACTTGTTTATTATCTATAATACATTATAGAAAGTTGGTAATCATGTTTGTTTCTATTTTTCTTTCTAATTTAATGGAATTATTGTGCTTCATTTTGGCAATTAATTATTTTTTTAGACATCCTCTTACTTTAATTTTCTCGACCATTAAATCAATTAGTGTTTCATCTCTAACAACACTTGGTCTGAGAACGTTTCAATAACAATACAATTCGCGACCTCCTACACAATTTAAATTCTTAGTTAAATCGTTAAAAGCCGGTAAAGCATTGTGTATGCATTTAGCCTGAATTCCGGCGATAGCTGTAAACAATAACCCACTCTTAGGCCCATAAATGTAAAAGACCGTCACGACATGATCACATATGACCCTGGCTTTTACTTAAGCACCATTGAAAGCGATCCCTGCACACTAGAAAGTTACAGTAATTGTATGGAATTCACTTACACCTATATTAAGATACGAGGAATCTGATAATTGTGTGAAAATGTCAACAGTGTAGACTTTAAATGAGTTCTTTTGTTTTAGACTGCTCTGAGAGATTATAATTACCTCGCTTTATGATCGGAGAACCGGAAACTTTTATTTTGGACTGGCTCATATCAAAAGCCGCGGAACAAGTGCACTGGTTACTTGAATTGAATGTTACTTTATAGAACGCTTTCCCTCGATCTCATAGGCTTTTCCTGTCTCGCGGCTTGTGGGTATTTAAATGTTGTGGATGCAAATCGAGAAAACATGTTCTCATAGATTTTCACCAGTCAACGATTGTCACGACAACTAGACAGTGTTGTGACAGAACGGACATAAGCAGACACGTGTGTCGCGTTCGACAAACTTACCATTTGCCGACACAATTGTAAAGTTGATGAATAGGAACCTTATCACAATGGTATACACTACAACATGCTACAACACAATCAATCCTAACTGCCTTGTCATTATTTTTGTTGTGGTTGACGAGCGTCTAAATGATCTTGATGGTTATCAAGACGTAGAGTAAGTTGTGATCGATATTGACGAAAGTGAATGTGAAATTTGAGAAGCTGCCCAAAAGAAAGCAAGAGTTTACAACCAAGGTGATTTACATGCACATCTGATATTAGTGGAGAGACTTGACAAACGCAATTTGTTTCCTCTATCTGTACCATTATGTCTGAACGTCAGTAAAAAGTTGTCAATCACCGGATCTATCTCAGTTTCGGCGTCGCATTGTCGTTTGACATTATCTAAATGATTTGTATTGCCACCGATGTCAAAATGTCAGTAGCTAGCTTAAGTTCTAGGAATTTCTTGGTCGTAATAAACAGTAACGTATTATTATCCTGGTTTGTCATCGGAGCGTATTTTATGGTCTTAGCGGCAGTTCGCCAGTCTCAAACTTGTTTCTCGCGGTTGACATCCGTACACCGTTAGCTCGCTGAATCGTTGACCCATGCCTTTCTTTGTGTTACATACGTGATTTTGAATTAGCTATGACATTTCATATCAAATTGTATAATTGAAGTAAAATTCTGTTCAGTCATATTATCAATTTATTCCTGTCTCTGCATTATGTAATTAAACTATAGCGTTTTAGTGGACGTAAAATTAAATTGGTGGTCTTGTAACTCGATGATGGTGATGGATTAACAGTTATTGTAGGTTACGTCGACAAATTGTTGGTCGTTGAGCATCTAGATTAGTAGTTAGTCTGACATGTTTCGTAACTAATAGGAACCTCGTTGGTGTGTGACTTCTATAAGTGCTCGGAAATTAAATCTGTTTATTTGCATTAAATTATACGATGATCCGGAACTGTCTGCGGAACATGAAGTAGATTAATAGTATCTTTCATTTATGTGTATGGATTGAGTTTGAGAAATGTTTTATGCATAGGAAATGTAGTTTGATTTAGGTTATGTTTTACTTCAATTTAAGTACCTTTTGCCATAAACCTTCGCGACTTTACTTACATCACTAACCATACCTTAAGATTTTCCTCGTTTCTCAGCTAGAGAAATTAACCTAGCATTCATAACATCTCATTGCATGCAGACTACCTATTCAAACCGTTATTATCGTACACAACCGTATCCATTTCCTTACAATACGTAGACCCATCATTCCTTTGTTATAGATCACAATAGTTTTCTACGTTTTTACACCGGATAACTACTGGACGTATTGTGATATCAAAACCTTGGCAATGAATACATTCGTCACACATACCCAGTTCCCAAGTAATTTTGTGAGACGGTTCATTTAATTGAGCAAAACCGTTGCATTTCCTTTCTTCATTATGTTTAATTAGTGCTTTCGGATGTCTACGAGCCCCATCAGACTAGATAGTTACGGCAAATTGCTTAATTATTAAGTCTACAGGCGGTCTACATAAACGAAATTGTTATCGGGTTTGATCAAATTATTTTATTGGCATATATGAAATTGATTTTTGGATCTTGTTTCTTTTTCGATCGGTGTTTTCATTTAAGTCATTGCTCTATGTACCTACTCCACGTCTACATATCAAGTTATACATAGGTACATTTCCAGTTTTAGCTGACCTCACATTGTATAGGTTTTTCGTACAATCAGAAGTCAGCTTATGCTGGTTATATGTATATGTCGCAGTAAGATAGATAAAGCCGTAATATAGTTATATCCCTAGGGATATAATTATATACCGTAACACACTCCGAAAGCTATTTCACTAAACTTAATCTAGTAATATAAGTATATTACTAAACTTGGACCGTTTTATAACTATATTCCTAGTGAGATAGTAAAGAATCGCTTTCGTATAACTATGTTACGGTATATAAGTATATCCCTAGGGATATAACTATATTACGGCTTCATCTATCTTACTGCGACATATACAACGATTATATAAGGTCGTTGTATGTAAAGCTTGATGTGTAGCCATGCGTACCTTTAATAAATAAATGTAACAATTTCTTGACTTACCTACGTAGTCCAGTTTGCTTCATCTTCATCTCTATACGCATACCTACTTTTTTGCGCTTATTTCAAACCTTTCATCAATTTCTGGTTTACCGTTACTGTCCATACAATATCAATCTAAATTTAGAACCGCGCCAAACACGAAATTGCAAATAATAAAACGACGTTGTTCCACATAACAATAGTTTTGTGGTCAATAACAATCACGAACCAATGAATTACCCAAATAAACCAAATTACCTACCTCTTTAACCTTCTTTCATTTCTTATTATCGAAACTACCTTCTGAGACTCGACCTACAATACTGGTATCATTGAATTTAGTCTCATTGATGCGATGATATTGCTCCGCATAGAAAGTAAGAGCAATGCGGTAAAAAATCGTAAGTTTCTATTAAGCTGAAAGAGTGATAACGAACCTCTCGCCACCAACAATGGCATCGACCATCTTGTTCCAGTTCCCAGTGACAGTGATAGTTTCTAATCCTAAACCGTAATGAGCGAACCATATTCACACGTCTCATGCACACAGTCACTCGATGAAAAAACTCACATTTCCTATTCCACGGTGCTCTCTTCAATCTCATTTTATACGCTAGTGACTTTAATTTCGGTGTTTTCTATTATTCTGCGATATACTGACGCAGCCAACGGTCCGTCTGACCTTGTTGATGAAAGTAAAGCTATTGTCCTAGCCGACCTGGGTCAAAGATCTGTCGCGGCCATATTTCAGTTCCCGAAACCAGAGAAGGCTCGTCACGAAACTCCATCACGATACAATTTCACGATGTTAACGTCACGCCGCGATTTTCGCTATAGATATTGTCGCCGAGAATCACATTCAAATCCGTTTGAATTATTAAATACGCTGGGCTTGCACCGTTCGCTCGAACAATGTAAAGGTCATCAAGATTCAAGGACCTTATTCTATGGGATGTACAATCGTCTCGCGGAAGCATTCACTTATGTAATATGAATTTCACTTTCGGAAACGGTCGCTGCCACCTTTATAATTAGGTGCAACAAAGGTCAAACTGTATATACTTTATGTGTAATAGGTTTAATGTGTTAACAAGTCTAATATGAATCAATTTCTCTACCTAAGGCAATTTAACGCTTTTTGAACATTATTGTTTAATAGTCATCGACACTTTCTCAGGCTTTGGCACAAATATCCACTGCTGCGGGCGTTGTGATGTTCATAACAATATTAAGAGTTAACTTGGTAAAAGTTCCTTTCCCTTTGTGTGCGTTACGTTTATAATGAGTAGTTACACTTTTCTCTCAAGTTATTTCATAAAACATTGACATTTTCAATTGCCAATATAGCATTATTGTCTTTCTTATGTCTTTGCCTTTATGTAATCGTAATTAATTTTCTATTATAACGAACCCTTGTATGAACCAGGCCCAAACATGGTTTGTTTAGCAACACTTGTCACCTCTGACCTGACTGTTACCCACTCAACAAAACAATGCAATGACGCTCCATTGTCCTAGCGGCTATAATACTTTGTACAGACAGCGAAACAGATAAGTGTGTAGGGAGCTCACTACTATGTGATTAACGGATTGGTATAAGAATAGGATTGCATAACATGCATAATCAGCTAATGGGACATAGGCCTTCTCTCTTTGAGAGAGAGTGGGCTGTAATCTACCCAGGCCCAGTACGGGTTGGTAGATGTCACATCTCTTCAAATTTTTGGTTCTAGGACATGCCGGTTTCCTCATAATGTTTTTCATCACCGTTTTGAGAGCAATGGTGATGAAATTATTTACACAAAGTAAAGCGCCTGCCTGGATTCGAACCCACGACCTTAAAATAGTAAGTTGGGGCCGTTGCCACTGCTCTCGTCCAGAATAAGATTGAGTTTTCTGCAAATTGTGGCGTTTCAGCGATCAAACTACTTTTAGTTTCGATTTTGCGACACATCACAATTGAATTTTATAATGTAGAATGTGCTGACACATCAGTCTGAAGCTAGTTGAGTGTAATTAAATGCCAGATCTATTAGATTAATCATTTTATTTTTTAAACTAAATTATATTATCTGCCGACGACTGAAATATTTGACATCTCTCATGTATATCCGTGTTGACCGCGTCGTGCCAAGACGTTTATATCTACTAGCTGTATACTCACTAACTTCTTTGGTCGACTGTACTTTATTAACTGACTATGTAATAGTTAATAAGGCTTAGAGGTTAGAGGATGAGGGTAATTTCAGGGTAATTGCGTACTTGTAGCTGATTGCTGCTTATTCAATATTTTGTGGTATTAATCGCTGCTATTGTGTGCGAAGGAAATAAGAATATTGTTTGATTACAGCTAAGGTTTGTAGGTCTTAGCCTCTTTACTCACCCGTGTCTACGTGAATATGAACACGAAAGTACTTTTGTCTATCAGTTTGGCACGTTTTAGCGGCTTTATAAATAAACGATGATTGATACCGGCAAATACGACATGAAGAGACACAATGCAAAGCTGAAGTTACAGAGGCTGATACAAAAAAAGACCTTGTTTTTATAAATACAGGCGTTTGAATGCCTATGTTACCTAAGTCTATCTCTATCACAACCTACAATTTAAGTCCTATTTTACATTTTGTCATGTTAAAATTGCAGGGCCCAATACAATAACTACCATCTTGTTTTTTTTTTAATTTTTGTCTTCGAATATTTACGTTAACCCTGCTCTGTCCCGCCTGGCTTTCATTAAACGAATCCTATTAAAACCACAGCTAATAAAAGCACACACACCTACTACTACACACATAATATAGGTACACTGGACTCTGCTGCTCGTACGCAAGCACTATAAAGCCTACATAATGTTTCCCCACAAACAGGCAGCGCCGCCGGCAATTTGACGTTATTTGCGTGTAGCGAGTTTTTCACAGAGGACCACTAGGCTAATAGCGAGCGGTCAAACACTTGTGTTACTGTGAGAACTCGATGAAATCGCGGTTATTTATTCTGCATTCGCGATTTATTTGCCAAACCTGTAAACAAATATGAGTTTATGGAAAAATCACCAATAAAGTTCAGTTTACGCTACAACTTCAACCATTTTTATAACTTTTTCAATAGTGCTAGTCTCCCTAAAATCAATTTATTTGCCATTAAAATAAAGTTGATATTTGTTTAACTTGAAATAACATCAATTTGAAACATAAACTTGAATAGCCTTTACACAGCCACACTAAAATACCAATCCACATCCCTAATCAAATCTGACGTCACCATAGGTAAATTGGTTTAACATCAAACATAAATTACTGATATGTAAGAAGTAGTCATTTGTATTGTAAAGTCAGGGTTTATTGCTAAGCAAATTTACTACCAACTGAAATTGTCCGTAATATTGAAATCACAACTGTCATTCTTTGATAGTTGTATGGAATGGTTGTATCACGGCAAATTGGCGTGGAGTATTAATTTGCTTAACTATTAATTTCTCTTGTAGCGTTGTGACCCCTCAACGGTAAATACGTTAAATATGTTAAATATTTCAGTACCTACTGTATAATTAGCTATTTTATTTTTCTCTTAAATCATGGGGAAAAGCGGTACCTACCTATGACTTTGTGCTGGCTAGGTGTAAAGTGCTGCAAGTCGTGTAGTGGCTGGCAGTTTTACCTTTGAAACGGCTTTTTTACAACAGTGTTTTGATAAAATCTGAGGATAGCCTTTCTCTTCATGATCGAAATCCGACACCTCTTTTCATGGTGAACTTTTATTCAATCTTTTTTACAATCTCACCTCTTTCTCGACAGCCAGCACCAGTCATCCATAGTAAAATGACGTGACAGCATTAGATTAATTATATAGGGTTATGTCAACATCAGCAGAAGAGGGTAGTTGCGCAATCTTTTTATTTTCCTCTCTACTTAGCTGTGACGTCACTCCGAGGAAGTCCGGGGAAGCTTTCAAACAATTAGCTTACGATTATTAGGTTTCATTTGCACTACTGGAGTTTTGAGGCAATGAAATGTGTGTTATGTGAAGATAATTAAGAGGAGTACGAGTCTGGATTTGTGCACAGTCGATAGAAATAGGCTCACCCCCCAGTCTTTCGCTAATTATATAAATGTTTAAGCCCCTTGAAGTAGGGGCTATTCCATGGGATTTAAACATAATTTGCGAAATGTGGGTGTACTATAGGTACAACAACCCGCACTGGGTACCGCGTATTGGATTATGGTCCACTCCCTTTCACAGAGAGGAGGCCTGTGTCCCAGCAGTGGGAACATTATATCCTCCATGTCCTACAAAAAGCACGCACATGACTTTTGCTAAACGACACTACCAATTCCTAAGCGCCCTCACTTATAATAAATTGAACCAAATTTTGAATATACATTCCCTTAACACATTTCATTGTAAATCTAAAATAAAAGGATATCTTTTAACTTTTGATTACAGTAAAACAGAAGACCTATTAAAATCGCAATATACATGACCAACACACACACACACACCCCCACACACACACACCCTCCCATACACAATTACACACCCTCACACACACCCTCACACACACCCCTTCACACGCACTCACCACACCTTTTTCACACTAGATATAAGCACATAATTGCTCGCCTAAATAATGCGTAGGTACTGCTTAATTACCTGTAATCTGTATAATGGACGGATATGGATGACTCCTGTAACACAGGTTCCACCTAGCATGGGGGTTATTGATCAAATCTCTGTGCACTTGTAAGTCCTACGCTGTAAATGCTGCGCATACCTACTCTGTACATTACTTATGGAAATAAATAATTTTATTATTATTATTATTTATTACAGGCTGATTATGCTATAGGTAGGTACACCTCTGCCGAACCGTTTGGGGAATACAGGCGTGATGTTATCTTATGTGTACAAAACTTAAATACTTTTGTTCCAATGCAAGAGAATACAAACCAACCAAACCAACCAAATCTGTCAACCACCCTCTGGTGGTTATAATGACATGAATACTATACCTAACCAAATAGTTTGATTGTAATGTTTAATCGAATAATTGCATAATACCTAAATAAATATTGGCAATGTTTATTATCGTATCGACCATAGTAACGAAATAAACATTTACATTACTAACCGTGTACACAACGTATATTTGAACACATCTCGCACACTATTGTAATTAGACCTATGTTTACAAATAAAGCATTCTGATTCTGAACACCGATAATCAAATTTGGCACCTTTGCGCTCGAAATCGGGAAAATGCCGTGAAATAATATAATTTCCCACATAAAATGAGTTCACTGGTTCGGAACTAACTCAATTTGGGAGATAAAAGACATGGGAACAATAAATGTACGGTTGTAGGTATTGTAATTATTTTCATGGTCATGCAATTTCGAAATCGATATTAAATAAATGTTTGTAATAATATTAGCTAAGTAAATATATTATAACTCTTATCTAAATGTAATAATAGTAATTTAAGAAAATAGCTAAGTACCTACTTACCAATAATAGAATTATTTATGTTCTTGTTATTAACTTTTTTTGCGAATTTAATTATTTAGTTTTCATGTATAATTTTATCGTTCAGGTTAAGCTACGCTTGCCGCGGTTGGTCTGTGGATGGGTGACCATTTTTACATACCGAGACCCCTCCGTGCCTCGGAAAGCATGTTAAGCCGTCGGTGCCGGCTGTCATTCGCGCATCTTTGACATTGACAGTCGTTACGGCGGGTCGTCAGAAGCCCAAAAGTCTGACAACCAGTCTTACCAAGGGATGTCGTATTACCCAGTAACTGGGTTGTGGTGGTCAGATAGGCAGTCGCTCCATGTAAAATACTGGTATTCAGCTGCATCCGGTTAGACTGGAAGCCGACCCCAATATAGTTGGGAAAAGGCTAGGCAGATGATGATGTCTAATTTTATTTTTATTTTAGTTTCTACGATTTAGATTTTTAACTTTAAGTAATGTATCAAACAATAATTTTGCTGTGCCCTGACAAGGTCTACAACGGTTCTTAGCTCTAAGCCTTTTTATAACATCTTGTTTTACATTGTGGAACATAAATAAATGAATATGAACATGAGCTTATGCCTGCGATTTTGTCCGCGTGGAGGTCGGAAATTATCCCACGGCCATCCCATTATGCTATCGGGATAAAAGTATCCTATGACCTATCCATGTGCCAAATTTCGTCGAAAACCGTTCAGGCGTGAAAAGGAGGGAGACAGCAGACCACACAGAGTTATTTCGCATTTATAATATTAGATAGGGAGGGAGATGGATGATAGAATTGTCTTGATTATGTATACCATAAAAAAATACAGATTTATACGTAGAAATTTTAAAAGGGCTGCTAACAGCCATCTTTAAAATACCACCTTTGGATGGATTATGGGAAATGGACAGACAATATTGCAGGTAGTCTGTGGTGAACCAATACCATATGCAATAAATACATAAGTACAAACATATTATACTTATCTATATTAGTTTGGGTTTGGACGATGCTGATAATGACAATCATCGTCCATTCATTCTGTCACTGCCTAGGTCCTTTGTGTTATGACTGACTTACCAGTACTGGCCTTTTCTTTTCACCGAAGCACTAGCTTTTCTCGTCTGCTTCGTGACGACAGAAACCTACAAAAAAATACAATATAAGGAAGTCTGAGTCTATGATTCACCATTTATGACGACTCAATAAAAATACCCAGTCAGAACTCAATCCAGATCGAATACGGTTTATGAATATTGATTTTATCTTAACCTAAACTATTAAGCATTCCTTCGCGTAAAACTGTTTTTGTGTAAAAACTTGACAAAAGAATATTCGATGTCGTAGCCGTTATGTTTCTACAGTTTTGTGACCACAGATACAAAATGGTGAAGACAGTTTGTAAAGTCTGGTGTCAGTACATATTTCCTTAATTTCCCTTAAAAAGCTTTCCGTTGTTGATGTGACAAAACTATTCTCCTAACTTGTTTCTAGGGTCTTTGGACGAGACACAACTTAAGTGCTTATGCTTATGTGTGACATTTAAAAGTAGTTTATAAAATAACAACACGTTCAAAAACCTGCCACTTGATGATATGTAAAAGTACACTGCAAGGCCCTTTGTACACGGCGCAGTTTCTTTACGGTACGGCGTATAAACTGCGCCGTAGAAAAGCGGTGTCCGTCAACAAGCTTCCTAGTGATCCATACAACAATGCCAACACATGGCGTATCGTAGTTATTCATGGCAAGAAAAACGTGTGTTTATAAAGGGCCTTACTGCACCAAATTCTCGGTTTTGGAAAAAATTCTATGTGCCTAGTAAACCTTCGGCCCTATAGCTAATTTCCTCCGTATGTGTGTTGGCAACTAGCTTTATATTTCTGACTGACCAACCCCTTGACAATTCAAAAGTGTAATAGGTCTATTTGAAATAAATGCTTAGAATTTGTATAAAAGTGTCACTTCTAGATTCTAATATTTCTGTGTATAGCATTCACTATGGAAACTTAAAAATAACTATTCTATAGAATTATTCACGCCCACCGCGGGGTGAAAACGGCATGGTGAGAAAAACATAGTTACGTGACCATACGAAAATGATTCCATTTAGAAAGAAGAGGGCCAGTTATTATGATGGCCCAGTTGTATTACAAACGTTTAACTGATCGATCTTTCCCAGACGTGACGGATAATAGTTATATCGCCTACGATTTATACGAAAACCTATACGCCGTTGTAGTTAGAAACATGTTTTCTTCTCACTCTCTTCATTCCAATATGTAATACAAAAAGTGATTTTAAAATTGACGTTACCTACGTTTCTGCGCGCGTTCATGCTAGACTCAAAGATATTCTCAATGATAAATATGAACAATATGATTTGAATGCAATGTCATCGCTCATTCGCATACACGGAAAGAGCCTACTCGAAAAACGTGACATGAAGCAGAGCTCTCACTCAATGTCATGACCAGAAAATAAGTCTCAAGTTGAAACACACGACTCAACACCATGGTTTTAAGTAGAGGCAGATTGCTTACGCATATTCATATCCTTGTTGTGACATAAGTACTTATTTAAGGGAGTAAAGCTACATCTGTATGCAGGATTTTCTGGATAGTGAAAAATACACAGATGGATAGTTCACCAAGAAGAAAAGGCGAACTTCATGCAATACCATTTTGTCACTAGGATAGGTCAGAATTAACAGAACGCCACGATCTTTACATACACACTTACAATAGTCCGTTTTCACTAACTCCGTCCGGTTCGACTGGACAGCTAAATGAATGTCTTTATAGAAGCGCGCATTTGGATTCCCTTTCGGCTCTAAACCGAGTGATGAAACAGCACGCTTTTATTTAGGCATTCATAGAGGATTTGCCTAGTGTAAGTAAAAACGGGCATAACTGTGCTATCAGTGCTGACTCTCCCCTCATACAATGGCTACAACGCCAATTGTAACATCCTTTTCCACGTTTAAACAAGCAAAATCACCACAAACTAAACTTTAAACCGTCAAGCACTCTCATTCAACAAACCGTGCCCCCTCTTCCCCGTTCCCCTCGACATGAGCAAACAGCCCAGACCTCGAGCTGGCAGCTTTCCGTTACAAATGGATTCCGTACCCGCAGCTAGTATTGGCACAGTGGTACCTACTTCCACTGGAGATCACTTAGGAGTTTTTATCTCGTTGAAAACTATACAATTTACTGGTGAAAGAACACTAGAAACAACAAATAGGTACTCCAAGTATTTGTTGTTTCTTTGAAGAATATTGAGCTTGTTATATGTCTTATACGAGTAAGGCCTAATTTTCTTCTTATCATCTCGATGGCAGCATAAAAGATCTGAAGAAGAAAAATAAAGGCCTAATATGAACTTCTTGAAATTGTGATCTCATTTATAATCATCATAAACGAAATTTATGAAAACAGTTCAATTTTATTCGGAAAGCATTGTTGGTTTTAAAATGTCAGTAAAGATGCATTAACACTGGCCATTTAATAATGTTATTTATACGTTTAACTATGTATATAATTGATAAATCACAACTTGGTAACTTCATTGAGAAGTAGGGATAGAGTCTATCAACGCTAAATGGCACTACTGTAGTTGGTTGGTTCTGGTTCTGGTTCTGCTGGTTCAAGCCCAAGTTTAGTGGTCAATTTACAATAAAATCTAACAGCATACGATTGCCCATTCATATAGCACTAGAGCTCAATCAAAGTAATAAGTGATACATTGATAGGAGGTCAAATTACTCCAATTATCTCTTTATACTTATTTCACCGTTATATTGATCAATCAAATTGTCTAAAGGGCTAGAAAGTAATCACATTAAACCACGCCTACAACTGGCCACAAAGCCTCCCATTGATCGCTACAAAACACTAGAGATAATTACTGTACATAACTACGTAAATATAAGACACGGAGCTCAAAATAAAAAGTAATTTATTCAAATTAGGTTGAGAATCAGCACTATTTGAACGTCAAAATTACATAAGATGGTCCCCCAAAAGGCCCGCCCTTCACCAGTTCCTAGTGCTTTAGCTAGGGAGACGAAGTGGCGCAACAAACTCCCCAGCAGCACAGCTGTCTGTTAAGTTAGAACTTAATTCTATACAATTGAGCTTAAAGAGCTTGTTACACAGGAATATAAAAGATAGAGACGACGCTATACAAAGATTTTTTGGAACGAAGTTCCTTATCGCGCGTTGCGAAAGGGGGCTAGACGGAAAAAATTAAGAGGCGTGAGTGTGTTTCTCTGTCTGTCTCTCTCTCTCTCTCTCTCTTATAGAAAGCAAGCCAGTTATACTTCGTTCCATCCGGGTGTCCCTTGACACCTCTCAAGTTTTTTTCTAAATCTCGAATTCAGGCGACAGTCGAATCATCATTATCATAATCATCTTCGATTTCATTTTCATTCATCGACTTTTACTGACTAAAACCCACCCGTGTTCTTTCAGTTGCCTGTGCCAGGGACCACGGTATCTCTTTCGAACAACCCGCCGCCCTGGCAGTGATCAATTTACCTTCGAGCTCAATTTATCCAATTGACACTGTCGTCAAAAAGATCTTAAAGCGGGCACTACCGGCAACAGTCAAGACCTCTAACTCCACACGTAATATAATTGAAGAGCTAATAACCCATTAAATCAAAGTTAACATAAACTCTGGCACAGATAGTCAATACACATAGTTTATAACAGATAAATAATTACATAATCTACTGATTAAATTGTATGAATAACTGGCAGCTAGTAATGGTTACTGCAATGGCTGGTCATGTAGTGATAATAGGTAAATATTATGTAATTTGTACGCAAATACGTTGTTATGTGTGTGCTTTTAATGATCAGGTTATGGAACTAATGTTATTGTCAATTTGTGTTAATTTGTATTTGCACTACCTGTTAGCACCTTTGGAATTACATGTCATAGGTCGCCAACCTTTTTCTGTGGTCCTTTTTAAAGTTGTCTGTGTATGATTTGATCCTGTTCATGATATATTCCGGTAAAGACCAACAGAACCTGTTTACACCTTGCTGGTGCAACTGCGTCTTCATGACTGTTACCTGTTGAACTATCTGGTCTGTGGGATAATTCCCGACTATGTTGGGGTCGGCTTGCAGTGTAACCGGATCCAGCTGAATACCAGTATTTTACATGGAGCCACGATCTCCGCAGGGTGGCTGGTTGCAGGCCAGCTGGATGAGAGTTGCCAAGAAGCAACCTAAATGGCATGCAATTGGAGAGGCCTATGTGCAGCAGTGGACTGCTGTAGGCTTATGATGATTGTCTATCCAACCTCCATAACCCAGTTACTGGGTAATTCGATACCTGTATATGTATACCAAAGTAATTCTTGCGGCCAAATTTCTTATGACTGTTCTAAGTAAAAACGGTCATTCATTGGAAGCTCCATAGTGCACGATGACGGGCCAATGAAAAAAGAACGAGAGTCATCTATAAAATAAACCGTTCACAATATTAAACACATTAAATCTCTTAAAGTCTTTCGAATCACCCGAAATTCAATTCGACGCCACGAAGTTTTTGTAACACGCTCTTTTTTTGTTTGTAAACCTTTTCATAGTGTCTTAATCCTGTTGCCTATCTGTTAAACAAACATTCCGTGCTCTATTATTAATTACCTAGACTTCAGTTTCAGTCTAGACTAATAAAACATCTTAACATTTCTAGTACTGCTATCACGCGATATAGTTTGCTTGCAACCTACCGCTGCGACTTGGGAGTTCGTTTTGACATTAACTGCATTGAGTATTTATTTTATTTTTATATAGTAAATAAAAAGAGGATTTACAGGAGTTAAATCTTTTAGCATCTACATTTATATCTGTAATTTTTATGGTGTATATAAAGCCAGATGGTCCCTGAAGGTACAACCGTACAACTTAGTCAGGTATGGGTACTTAGGGGTATACTCCGTTAAGCCGCAGTGCGACTGTGGAGCCACATTACAGATGAAGAGTATTCTATTTAAGTAAGTAATATGTTACTATTCATTGTGACTTACGTATGGTGCTCATTTAAAATAACATAGAATACCATAATACCATCTTCTTCTTTTTCGGTACATCTATATGGGCTTAGTAGATGGCCAGGTGGGGAACCCGTTGGATGCGAGAAGCACAAAACCAGTGGAAGTGGAGGTGCTTGGGGGAAGACTATATCCAGCAGTGGACATCTTTGGCTGAATTGATGATGATGATGATGATGAGATTGGTAGATGTCACGTTCTCGAATTTTTGGTTCTATGACACGCCGGTTTCCTCACGATATTTTCATCATGTTATGATCAGAGTTACCTTCAATTATCCGTCATAAATCATAGGCACTTGCTACTTAAAGTTTTGCCCCCCTGTTTCATTACATCGCTGAAAAATTGCCAATGCAATCATTTCTCGCTTACTCTTCTTGCGTGAACAACCATTGTATAACTTAAATAATTACGTCGCGAACAAAACTAGTCTGCAAATATGAATGCAGATTAAATATAAGTTCTAACTTTATTACTTGGTACAGTTGGCGTGCATGTCGTACCAACTTAACGGCATTGCACAAGTTATAAGTTGCCTGACGTCTTTATGTTCGTGATACTAATTAACGGCGAATTATTTTTGGAAGTTGGTTTCATTAGGGTTTTGAAGTTATGGAGTGTTTTCGTAGCCGTGGGATTTAAAAGATTTTCATTATCTGTGAGATTTATGTGTGTAAAGGAAGTTGATGTTTTTTTTAGTTAATTATGGTTTACAATACATACACACATAGCATTACGCCTGCATTTCAGAAAGGGGTAAGCAGAGGGTTGCCCTCAACCGGGTACATCCCAAGTTTGCGAATCGCTGGTGATCTATCTAGTAAATTTGAAGTATATCTATTCATCACATTCTGGCAGTCTTCTGCCTCGCTACCAAACTTTCTGACTAGCGTACGAGTATTCTTTCCCAAAATCGTGTTTTCTAGAATAACTGGAGCAGAAAAAGAGAGGAAACTTTTAAAATCCGTTTCAGGTAATTATAGCAAATTAATGCAAGTCTGCACTTTCTCCCCTCTCATATTTTACCGTGGATGTCATAAAGGCAATTTAGGGATTCAACGACGTGAATAGGTGCAATCAGGTGGAAGTTGATAACATTTTATAAAGGAAACTTTGAATTTTAGGGAAGCGAAGAATCGCTACGTGAAAAATAAATGTCAAAGATATTGGGGTGTATATTACAAAACAAGTAGCATAATATTCGCTTGACAACGATTTAGCTAAATCTTGTACTTGAAGACTCATCAATATTAGGTATACTAGATTCTGCCCGCTCCTTAGACCGAGTGTATTGCGGAATGTATCCCACGGCAACGTGCTACCAGGACGAAAAGTAGCCTATTATTAATTTATTTATGTATATTTTATTGTACACCACAAAAATACATAGCATAAAAAATACATGACACACTACAAAATATACAATGGGCGGCCTTATAGCATTACTGCGATCTCTTCCAGGCAACCTATGCTTATGGATACCATCTATTTCCTTTGCAAATATAGAAATCCGTTCAGTGGGTTAGGCGTGAAAAGGAAACATTCAGACAGTTACTTTCGAATTTATAATATTAACATAATATTAGTATGAATTTATGTACACGTAACGGGAACAGGATAAAGTAGATGTTATATTCAGGTTTGGCATTGTTGGCAGTCGAGGCACCATCGATGAAAATAGGATTGTAACTGAAGCATAGCATGTTTTCACTCAACTAGAAAAAAGGGTTTATGTGTAGAGCTGTATTTGATAAAATCCCGACAGATTGACAATCACATATTTTACCGTCTTGTTTTCCGCTTTATAAACTTACTCATACTGACTGGCATAAAACAATTTTCCACTAGGTACACTTAGGTAAGTATATCTACATAAGTTGCAAGATAAACCTAACTCCACAAAATCACAAACAATACCACTTAAATTACGAAATCACAACACAAAGATTCACACCAAACATCTTCAATTTATAATTAACGAGGATACTTTATCATTACCATTTACCTGTCAATACTACATAAATATTCAAAACAATTTCTAGTCTCACACCCACTGGGCTAACTCCATAATATCATGGTAATATCCTATATACTGACGCCATGGTCTCGGTACAGGTGTTAAACACCGCTTTGTATGCTAACACATCATTATGGTTTATCGTAATTAGGGCTAAACAGTTCTGTGGATTTAGCCATGAGAATTGGAAATAACAAAATAAAAATATAATAAATAATAATAAATGTTTAATATATTTAATTTGACTGTAGAAACTATTCCATATTGTTTTTATTTAGCATGCAACCATATTTGTACGCCTCTTGGCATAACATAGCGACCTATGAACTGTATTATAAGAACTGTATTAACTACCTATGTTACACAAATAAAAAATGATTATGATTAATAAAAAATGAGTGGTCCTGTAATCCAATTTGGCAAAAAAGTAAGGAAATGTTAAGGGCGCCACTCTGAAAAATATTGTCTCGTGAATCTTATATTTTAGATATCGACACCCATCACGTCTGTGAAGTTTACACAAAAAAGAACAGATTTTTTAAACTGATATTTCCAGTGACTCCACAAAAAAAAAACATCAATTATTTTTTATTTTATATCGAAACCCATCGCGTTTGCAGATTTTAGCTAGCCAATTCATAATAACCCTGTATTTAAAACACCATTCGGTGCAAAGCAACTTCAATTCATTAAATAATAGAATATTTCAAAAGCATGAATAGCAAAGTTTAGATGAAATAAATAATTATATCACATGATTGTAATAGAGGACTACGCTAGCCTATACTAACATAAACTATTGCATAAATATTATATCAAAGTTAACTTGCAATTTTGTAAGAAGCACAATAAAGCTCTACCAACATTAACTAAAAGCGCTTTAATTATTACAGTTCATAAAACATGCTTTTAAAATTTAAGATCGCGATCATGTGCAGTAATAACTTTATATGCGCTTACGAGTTACGACATAATTATAGTAACATTCTGGTCCATGCAAGCCTTTTTTTTTTTGGGTGGGAAATCATCAAATGACTTCTTCCGCTCTGAGCTGAGCGGAAGGGCGTGTCAGACTTTTACTGATTAAAGCCTTAAGCCTAGCCCTTTTATAAGCTTAGTTGTCAATTCATGTCAGTTCTAATTTGCTAACTTTTGAACGAAAATGCATTAATATCTAAATAATTAGAGCATCTTTGTATTACGAAAAGAGAATGAAAACTTAACATCTAAAATATTATTGAGCTTCTAATGATGGACACTTTTTTAAATTAATAAACCTGTAAAAAAAATTGCGCTTCTAACGATGCACAGTTTTTTTAAATGATTGAGCTCTTTTTTTACTTTCTGACCCTTTCTCACATTTGGTCGCAGTATTTACGCTAATACCCCGACCAAACGGGTTGTGATAGGCTGGAACTGCGACCAACGACTACATCCAAGTTGGTTTAGTAGTGGCTATTTAGTATTTTTAATGAATAATAATAACCCGTAATAGGAATTATTTAAGGTTTAAAAAAGAGGCGCAGGCATTATATTAGAGTATTCAATAATATTTTTAGGAGCGCAAAATGGGAATTAATATAGGGTCGATTAAATTCATATCAAAGCGAATTACCAAATAGAAACTTTCAATCAATTTCAGTGCGTATATCAATACAAATTGATTCTATGCTACGATTAAAATGAATGATCATTGACCATCTTAACATTTGGTGATGAATTAATCATTATTATTATTATTATTATTATTATAGCCTCTTTATTTCCACATGCATAAAATAAAAAAAAATATATAATACAATTCATATCATGGTTATAAATTACTATCGCATAACAGATACTTTCTAAATTAATAAAATAATTACTTTCCTAGATAAATAGATTTCTAAAATATTAAATAATTTTTAAAATAATTCACAATTACATTTAAATATTTCCATATGGACCCCTCAGCGGGTGGAGGCCTCCCCCATTTTGTTCCACGTTTGTCTGTCCTTTGCCTTTGTTATCCAATTTTCACCGGCTTTTCTTATTATTTCATCGACCCATTTTTCTTTCGGTCTACCTCTTTTCCTTTTGTTTGGTGGTCCTTGCCAAGTAGTTACTCTCTGTGTCCATTTTTCCTTGTCCATACGTGCAATATGACCCGCCCATTTCCATTTTTGTTTTTGAGAATGTTCCAAAGCATCTATTATTTTTGTGGTTTTCCTTATTTCTGTGTTTCTTTTTCTATGTTTTCTTTGTATGTTTAGTATGCTCCTTTCCATCGCTCTCTGGCATACTTGTATTCTGTTTTTAGTATTATTATTGTATATCCATGTTTGGCAGCCATAGGTAAGACAAGGTAATAGGCATGAGTCCATTACCTTTTTCTTGAGATTTATAGGGAGTTTAGATTTTAGGGTTTCTTTATTGCTCCAGAATTTGTTCCAGGTTATGTTCACTCGTCTTTTAACCTCATCTTCGTGTCTTGTCTTAGAAAAAGATATTTGTTGTCCTAGGTAAACATAGCTTTGAACATATTCTAATGTATTGTTACTGACCCGTATTGGAATAATATGGTAGTTCGTCATGACTTTAGTCTTGGTAGCATTCAATTCTAGGCCGATCTTAATGCTTACATCATTTAGCTCATTAATCATTACCTGTAATTGAGATGCTGTTTCAGAGAAGAGTACGATGTCATCCGCAAATCTAAGGTTGCTGAGGCGTTTCCCATTTATATGAATTCCTTTCTTTTCCCAGTTCAGAGTTTTCATTATGCTTTGAAGCACAGTTATAAAAATTCCAGGTGACAGGGGGTCACCCTGTCTGACGCCTCTACAAATGTTTATTTCAGGGCCTTGCCTCTCTAATTTTACCCGGCTTTTGCTTTTGTAGTAAATGTCTTTTATAAGATCTATAGTCTCCGATGGTATTTCGCACTCATGTAGAGCTTTCCACATGCTCTGATGTGATATAGAGTCGAAGGCTTTGGCGTAGTCGATAAAAGCCAGGTAGAGTGGTCTATTGTGCTCTGTATACTTCTCTATAATCAAATTTAAAGTGTGGATGTGATCTGTTGTAGAGAAGTTTTTCCTAAAACCTGCTTGCTCCGTCGGTTGAAACTTCTCTATGAACATCGATAAACGATCCTCAAGACATGAAGCAAATAATTTGTACATATTTGGTTGTAGGCTTATTGGTCGGTAGTTTCCAATATCGGCAGGATCACCTTTCTTGTAAAGTAAAATTATGTCCGATTTCGCCCATTCTTTCGGTATAGCTCTGTCATTTAGAATCTTATTAAATAAGGTTGTTATGTATGGAGCTAGTATCATTTTCCCCAATTTCAGTGCTTCGTTTGGGATTCCATCGGATCCGTTGCTTTTGCCGGTTTTTAGAGATTCGATTTTCTTTATTACTTCATAAGTAGAGAATCTATCCAGAGTAGTAGAGTCCTGGTGGGTCGTTTCGATTTCCGTAGTAGTATCTTTTACTGAGTACAATTTTTCATAAAATGTTGTTGCTTTTTCTATTATATCAGATCTTGATAATATTTTCTTGTCATTAATGTCATCCTTTATATAGGGTATCCATCGTTTAGTGGTATTTAGTTTTTTAAGTCCTTTCTTTAAGCTACCGGTTGATTCAAGGTGTGTTTCAATTTCTTTTATTCGGCGTTCTGTGCGTTCTCGTTTCATTAGTTTGTAGATGTTTTTGTAGAGGTAAGTGCGTTCGTCTTTTTCTTCTTTTGTTAGGTATTTCTTCTGAATTAGTTCACTTCTTCTGGTAATAAGACGTTGTATGTGAACAGGGATGGTCTCCCGTTTTGGTGTTGGCTTCTGTCGGATTGAATTTAAACTGTTGAATATTGGTTTTTTAATTTTGTTGTATAAGGACTCTATATTTTCATTTTCTTCTAGTTCAATATCGTTTATATTTGTGGTTAACGTTTGTGTGAATTGTTCTTTTTCTTCTGGAGTATTGAGTTTGGTTTTATAATTTTTGAAATTTGCTCTACTTTTCTTTATCGGTGCAAATTGTAGTGTGCTTCTCAAGAGTCGATGGTCGCTGGGAAATGTTAGATTTGATATGATTTCTAAGTTTGAGATGTTCTCCTTTCTATTGGTTAGTATATAATCGATTTGGCTTTTTCTTTTCTTTGGCGAGAGCCATGTCCACATAGTTTTATTGTTCTTTTTGAATAAACTATTTGTAATGTATAGTTTATTTTCCCAGCAGAACTGGAGCAAATTTTCACCTCTTTTGTCTCTATTTCCGAAACAATATTTGCCCAGTATTCTTTCTTCGCCTGAAACTCGCTGTCCAACACGGGCATTGAAATCGCCTAATATTATCTTTTGGTTTTTATATTGACAATGTGCATCCTGCAGTTGGTTGTAGAAGTTATTGATTTCTTGGTTGCTTGCATCAACCGTTATCGATTGCTAAACAAATTGCTTTTGGTTTCTACAAATGTTTGTTGATACCGCATTCGATTGTAGATGTTCATTTGTTTTAGTAAGTAGGTACCTATTAGCTAGAATTTTGAAGTGCCAATGAACTATTATAATATGCAATTATGGACGATATAAATCATGGTACACTCAATTGGAGCAGTGGTGGTGGTCCCGACTTAAGAGTTATAGGTCGTAAGTTCGAACCCAAGCATGCGTATTTCTTTGTGTAACTTATTTCATCGCCACTGCTCTCAAAACGGTGAAAGAAAACATCGTAAGGAAACCGGCATATCCTAAAACAAAAAATCAAAGACATGTGACATCTACCAACCCGCGTGATGCATTACAGCCCAGTCCCTCTCACACTGAGGACGCCTGAGCAGTGGGAACGTTATAGGGTTATGCTTACACTGGCGACCAACTAAAGATGGATACAAGTGAAATATTACATATGAATTTAAAAAAATCGTTATCGAACAAAATACCATCAGTTTCAGCTTGATAAATATGACTATAGAAAGTATAAAGGAATTGTTAATTTTTCAAAATTAATAGAGCCTGATACAAACACAATATTACTCACAGACACCCTTGACATGTCAACAGCTTCAATCCCAATCATTGCAATAACAATAATAAATATGCAATTGCGTTAATGATATAATAATATTGAATCAATTTATCATTAACGTGGCACAAGCCAGCCTTGGCCGGACTCGGGCATTTCTTTATTTCGTCTTGCATAAATGTTGAATGGAACGAAATTAATTTTTAATGACTGGCAAATTGTAGCTGTCACTCGAACGTTGGGGCTGGTAAAGATGGTTTGTCGTTCGGATTGGGATATAGGCCGAGAATAATTATTGATTGGAGTACGTATTGGCAGGCTACATGCTGAGTGATTTTATAGCCCATGTTTGTAGGATTGAATGGATACAGCACAAGGCCTTTTGGTTCATTCAATCTGAGCGGTGCCTCAATGTTGCCAGTAAAGAAGCGGTCTTGTTTTCTTTTTCATTGATATAAATACTCAATGAATATAAAAAGTGTTCGAATGATAAACAACTTCCTTTCTTGAAGTCCGTCAAAAAGAAAAAAAAACCACTTGGTTCTTTGATATGCTGACGTAGAGGATTGAGAGCTTTAAAGAATCTATCCTTACAGTACCTGCTACAGTCATAACAATAATATTGTATAATATTTAAACCTCCAACAGGGTATAGGTGGAAACCATTAAGCAACAATTTAAATGCAATTTGAACCTTAATTCTTAATTTCATTCAAAAGAAGTCTATCGAGAAAGCATCAGTAAAAATATAAAAAATCCCTAGAAACAAGACATTTAAAATCAGAAACATTAAACTTTAACACCATCTCTGCAATCACACGCAGTAACCAATCGTAGAACTCACTAAAAGGCGCAAGGCATAAACATTCCACTCGCGGCCACAGAAAAGAGGCACAATAACATTTTTATATTTTTTTCGCAACGAGGCCGGCGATAAAGTGTGGTATTTACGAGGCATCGAGGACTACCCACATGGCGGGAATGGGTTGAGCGCGAACTAAATGCCTGAGTTCCGTAGTATACGCTTATTATTGACAGGCTAAGATACAATTGTTAGTATAGCACTATGCAAAACTACTTTTGGCATACATGTGGGTTTAATGTTGTCAAATAAAGCGCTGGTGAGGTTCCTAGTAAGTCGCCTGCCTACTTAATAATTAGGAATTTGCTATCTCCGCAACATCTGCTTCACTCTTGTCATGAAATTTTTGAACACCCTAAAATGCAGCAATTGTTGCGTAGTACTTGCAACCAGCATGCGTGGACCATACATTCACAGTCTAATCTCAATTTCAATCTGTCAAAAATACCTCTAAAATCCCTACATTTTTGACAAGTTTTTGACATAGATTGTCGCTTAGATGACATTGCGACTCGATTTTGAATGTTTTTAATTACGGGAATTGGCCTTCAGATGACATGCATGAACGTAAACGAAGCAAAAGAAGTATGTAAGGATCGAAGCAGGTGGCGTTCTGTAGTTTCTACCTACCGCCATACGAAGAAGACGTGTTTATACAACGTGGCGCAACAATAGCGACATTAATTTAACACACGGGTAGGGCTAGTGGCCAGTAATCATAAAAATTATAACAACATAAAAAAAATCGTAACTTGAAAACATCCACCTGCGCCGCTCGCCGACATAGGGCTCTCTCTCTTTCCTTCAATTCGCCTTCTCTTTGCACGTTATTTGTTTTAATTACATTGATGCGATGTTATGATCCGTGACCCCGGCAAATGACCCCTGCACTACAGTTCTTTAAGTCAGGTTGCTTTAAGATGCTATTTTAGAAAATTGTTAATCAATAAATAAATATTAATGTTTAAATAAATTAAAATATATTCATAAAACTAAAACGCGAAACCATATACGTGTGTTAAATTAATATCGCCATTAAAGACCCACGTTGTATAAGTAAAATGAGCTTAATTCGTAAGTTATAAGTAATGCTAGAATTGCGAATCAAAACCCTGAAAATTATAAGTACCCAGAAACGTAATATCGAGTATCCAATCACAATTTTCGAGAACCACTTTTGGTAAATGATTCCTTAAGTATGTACACGATCCTGTATTCATGAGTACGAAAAAGGTTTAAATGCATACTTTTGAATCTTGATAATCAATTATGCAGGAAGGGAATGTAAGATAAGGATCGATAATTACGACAAGAGAAGTTTTACAGGTTTAAGACTTTATACGACCATTTCAATTATTTATACACGTATTATTTTATATTTGTAGCAATAAGTGCAATGTAAAACCCACTCAATATTATTCTTTGAGCCAAGCCATTTTTAACCGACTTCAAAAAAAGGACCCGTCTGTATGTATGTTTGTATGTCCGCGATTTTCTCAAAAACTACCAATCACTACCAATCAGATTTTGATGGGGTTTTTTACTAAATTACTTTCTCAAGACTGGTAATAATGTAGCGTTTATCTTCATATCAAACTGAAGCCGAAGCTCGAGAAACGGACAAACAATTTTCAGCTTCTAATTAACGCATTCTTGAAACGGAATCCTAAAATTGGAGACAATGCATAATACTGAATTGATGGCGAGTTAAGCAATGCACTGACAGACGAATATTTTCTGTCTCCTTCAGTCTTGTTAAAAATACTTCTTATTTGCAACACCTTGGTTCAACAGGCTACCTGATTTCTACGCAACTTTGTAACTTACCGTTGACAAATTCTTACTTAAAGCATCATACATAAGTTATTATTAATACTGAATGAAAATTTATTATAGAAGCAACAAGAATAATGTACCCAGGATTTTGTAATATCTTGATTTAAAACAGTGTCCTTGGAGTTTCCTGCCTGTTCTTCTCCATAGAGATCTACGTTTTGGAATGGACTCTTTAACAATTCAAAAGTGCCTGTAAATGGTTTAATTAAAATAAATGCGAGTTTGAGTTTATTACATTATTATTAATAAGCAGTGCGCCTATTTTTAAACTAAATGCTCTGACTACTATGACTAAAGAAGAATGAAATATTAGCACAATAAATTGTGTAAAAGTGGCGTCAGTCAATTGTTTTAACATACAAAACATCACTTAAAAGTGGATTTCAGTGTGAGTCACCTTTATATTTCAGCACCCATAAATACTCTTTTACACGTCCTACCTTTTATACATTATTTCAGCTAACTCCTTAATAGCTGACAATACCCTAATATCCTACGAATCTGACCAACCAAATCTCTAGGACCATATAACCTTGAGCGAAAAATCCTGAGGCAAGTCAGAGCCGTCGTAATGCACTTCTCAACCTTGGCCCCTACCCACGTGCCACCAAAGAACATGTAACTAATGGTATTCGACACAACACCTACTTAGGACCATCTTTATAAATGCATACGCAAATTGTTGGTACTCTCTGTTAATTTGAACGTATGTGGACGATTTGTTTGTGGGTTTTTGACGGTAAACAAAATGTTTGATTATCAGATACGAGATCTTTTATTCGGATTCTTGGATCTCGTATTTCGTTTTCTTGCATTCGTTATTGGAGACAGAATCAAAACTTAGAGCTAATTTTTCACTCTACAGATATTTTTTATTCATGGAATCAAATTGACGTCTGACAGTTTTTGTATGAAAGAACTGTCAAAAATTCAAAATTATTCCTCCAATAAAATTATCTGGCGTTGGAGGAGCCTTTAATGGTTTTAGGATGAGTCAGGCAAAAATTTTAAGCTCAAAGCCAAATTTCTTTGACTAAAAGTAGACTGGAATCCAGAACGAGAAACTATTTAATAAAACCACAAAAGAACAGTCCTCAAAAGAAAACCCTGAGAGAATGAAAGCATTCTCTCAAAGGAAACTTTAACTCACATTTAATAAAAATTAAACCTCGTTACGCAATATTAGCCACCAGAGTGTCTCTCTTGACATAATTCCGCGGACAGCTGTGTCCTCGTATAAGCTGAATTTAGGTTACCCTAGTGCTCTCAAGGCTATTGTTTTTCGTGTTATGTGCAAACTGACTGCGAGAGCGTAACTACCCGCGTCGTATGAGGCGAGAGAAATAACGAGGGGAAGGGAAATTGTGCCGTGCGGTCTCTGAAGAATGGGTCACCCCGTTGTTTTGCGGTGGGTGTTAGAAGATGGAATATTTCTGCAGCATCTTTAACAATATTATCTCGTTAAGATAATGATCATAAGCCTACTAGTTAAAATTTTCGAGGTTCAGAAAAATGAGCACCATTCCGTAACGAACTCGCAATTGCCATAGCATTCATTGGTGCATCATAATTCGAGCCTCCATGAATGGTGACGATTCTAAAATATTTTCAGACCACCCAGCATAGTCTGTTTGCCCTGATACTATACTAACTGACTAATTCACATAGGAACCATGAAATAAGTCAGAAGAGTAATTAAGTGAGTCACAGTTTGCGTTTCATGAACTGTGTCCAAATAAACTTCATTCTTACATTCATTATTTCTTTCATTCATTCATTATTTCACAATTCTTGACATTTTGTCAATGAACTCCTAGCATTTTGTTCAATATTTGTGTGACAACAGTCTCTCTCTTCGTCAAACATAACTTATGAATTAATATCACATAACAAGATGTACATCACGGAACATTAGCAGCAATACATCCGCTTCCTACTGTACAATAGTGTACACCTGTGTTTAGTAAACAAATAAACAATGCATTAACATACCACTTACTGAAGACGATACGTAAACAATTAGTATGATTGATGGCATATGAAATTGTAGAGGATTATGTATTCAAATATACTTGTGTGGTTGATGATGATTGTACTTAGTTCCATAAGTAGTTTGAGAATGAAAACTTGCCACTTCAAACAGACGATGAAAGAGGAGACATTACTTTGAATAATAGTGAATTAATTAGTGGAAAGTACGAATGATTTGAAGAATGAATATCCAAAATTACCATCTGTCTCGTCCGGCCCATATTTTCAAAAATAATATTCAAAATTGTACTACCTATAAAAAATGAAGAAGACCGTTCTTACGAAGAATAACATCTGTTCCAGCAAGTAAAAGGCATAAAAGAGATTATGATAAGCAAAAAAAAACATGCAAAAAAGCAAACGTGATGATGCTGATGATAATTTTGGCAATTCCCCTCCCGGCAGTTCTGAATGTGATGAATGTAAAACGAATAAATATGCTGAATTACGAAAAATGCGTTTTGTATTGCAAACTATCAAAAGTTAAAATGTTGTACGTGCATAACAAGCATGCTGTCAGCTCCATTTCATTATAAACTGCCATTTCACGCCTTTGTGATCCGTATAACATCATTATTTTGATGTCAGATCGGCGGGTTATCTGCCAAATGTAGCGATTATGACTTCATCCCCTGATGATCGTTAATTGTGATGAGTGGAAGGGTCTGTTAAACCATGGTAATTAACATTTATGGGGGCGTTAGTTTCATGCACATAGTTGTGATTTAAATTAATATAAAATATAGCCGAGAGTCATTTTATAAGTTTAGCAGTAATTTTTTACTCTTCTTCGTGAATGGATTTCATACTGTTCGAATCTGAATTTGATTCTTTCAGAGGTCACAGGAGATTACCTACGTCTGAAAGAAACAAATTCAAAATATGTTATTTTAGATAAACTGACATCAAAGGCACTTATGGAACGTCAGAAGCTATAGGAAGTCCATAGTTACACAATAAGAGAGAAAATTGCGATTGGCTTCCAACTTTGCTGGTACATTGAAGGACTTCCTTCTCCTTAGCCCTGTCTCTCACTCCTGCCTTAGCAAAAATAACGAAGTTATTCCACACAAATTATATATTCCTAGTGTTTCCATTACCATCCATTTGCACCACCTTCATCTAACTGGTAAATATTTACCATGAAATTCCAACAATATTCACAACAACAACAATTTTAACAACTTCAAGTCGTTCGTGGTGCGTGTTCCGACACATCATCTCGAGAAGTTCCTCAAGGAAAGAGTTCTGGCCGAAGGGTGTTGTGTCAGCGAAACACGACGCAGACACTTCGTGTGCGTTAGTTACTTTTTAGTATAATGTTGTATGTATTTATAGTATTTTTAAGTTATATTAATATTGTGTGTTTATATGGGCCTAGATGCCTGAAATAAATGAATAAATGGAATGGAATATTAATTTAAACTACAAACAAACTCTTCTACAGTATCATAGCCTGGTACCGTCACTATTGTTTCAACGGGCGCCGCGGCCGAGCGCAGTCTGTGTGTAGAGATAAGCGCTTCAATTCAATCCGCTGAATACAACTAACTGTGCTTCATGAATCTGAAGCGCCGTGAAATTGTGTTTAAATCACAATTCTATGACTTCGCGACGACTTTGCTTGTCTAGTTTTAAGTATGCATTATTCTAATGCAGATTGACAGTCGAGAAATGATAACCGAGTAAACGTGCCTATTAATTAAATAACAGTAGATCATTATTAGAACGCAGGAAAAATTGATTTTCTTTTTATTTATTTGCTGTGCACAAAACCTCAATGGATAATTAGAAAACGTGCACAGTTCTAATGTCTATTGATAATAATGAGAACCTCGGAGAACTTCAATGACGGCCATTTTTCATACAGTTTTTATCTTCTCCTGTAAAATAACGTTTTCGCAATCACGACGTGTTCACTGCACGCCGTCGGTTTCGGTATGCTGCTAAAGCCAACATTTTATCCATATAGGCCAAATCTTTTACAAATGCGAATTTAAACTCCCAACATCCAGAATAACTCTGGCATAAAATATTTCCTTCCTGACACAAAATAGGGACATTTCGTCTGACAATTTGACGCCTTCACAACATTATGTCACACGGAACTGTTTGTCTGCTGTAGCCCTGGTTTTAGCCAAATGTGACGTATAAATATCATCACGGATATAACAACTGTGGTCTGCGTTGCGTATACTGCGGACATTTTTACTGGCTGCGTCCGTTTGGCGCATTCGTTCTAATACAAGGCATGTATTTTTAGCGGTGTTTTGGGGCTAGTTACAATGTAAACTGGGAACTTGGAGATTCTTACTTTTATAGGAGGGGCCTAAGTTTATCAGGGGCCTATATGTATAAGCTCAATCTTTTAATACGCGCAATGGATGGAATTAATTTCGGCAAATACGAAGAGATCTTACGTTCCAGGGTAGGGAGCAGTAGCTTCATAGACAGCTCATGTATTCCACATTCATTGATGAGTAAGAGAAGTCATCAAACGAAACAGTTAAGTATATTAATCTGCAGGTCTTTTTTAAAAACCCCACTTAGTCATTTCCAACGTGACATGAATACCTAGTCATCGTCAACACACATCGGTGGTAACACTTTGGCCTTGAGCTGGCCGAACGTAGTACGGAGTTTCAATAGAACAAGAGGTCAGCTTATACTGGTTCTGATGTACCTATAGCCTACTGTTTGTTTATTTTTGTTTTTTTAAAAACGTTACCCCACACTATAGGAATTACTCCTGTATCGTGTGTGTACTGTACTTACTATACCGATATCAAATGGTCAATGACCGCTACCGATAACCACTCATCGTCAATCACAGAAAATCACGAATCCATAAACTAGGTATCCCCCTTAAAACACAGTCACAAATAACAGATACCCCCGCTCTCCTCTCACAACTCCAGCTATTTGGCCAGGCTCCAACAAACGTTCCCCAGGGACATCCCTCCCTAGGGCACTGTCGACGCGATTTATGCACCTCCACTGGATACCCCAGCTTTAATTGAGCATTGCAGTGTGTAGTTAGTCGTTTAGCTGTTTTTATAAGCTATAAGAGTGGATTGGGGTAAAAATACGTGTTAGTGGGTCTGGCTGGGATATTATGTAGTCTTTGGGTGGGCGTTTAAAATTTAAAATGTAGTACAGTAGGAGTATTTTTGACAGGGCGAATTAAATTTTTTTCATGACTAGCCCATTTTTAAAAGCTCCGGTTGAAATCGAAACTAGTCGGGAAATCTCGATAAAATGCTGGCGAATAATGCCGTCAATAATCACCCTATAATATTCTCACTACTGAGACGCAGGCCTCCGCTCTGTGAGATGGAATGGGCCATAATCCACCACGCGGGCCCAATGCGGGTTGGTGGATGCCGTCAATAATTAGTCGTAAATAATGAATCGTCGTCAAAGTTATTAAATTAATTACAAATATTCAAAAACTACAACAAAACAACTAACTTTTCAAGAGAAGTCACCACAGTTTCGACAATGTATAATATACCTAATCATAGACAATTAATCGCTAGATTATGATCGCATTATAATAACAAATGTCTACTAATAAATCTACCATTATCGAACCTAATTAACTGTTATCTCTATTGTTATCAGGTGACATCGAGGACTGCATAGTAACGCCGGCGTATCAAGGCCAGTTCACACCGCTGCCGGAAGCGTTGTGCGACTGCATCATGGACCTAACGTCGCAGGTATGTACCCCGCCTTAGTTATGGGCACTGCAGTACCCACAGACATTTGAGGACGATTTAGTACTGTGTTTGTGTTAGATGAAACACTGTGCCGTGGGTAATTCAGAACTGAGACGAGATTGGCCGTACCTTCCCTAACATAAAATTAAGTACATGTTCTGTTTCAGGTTTGAACTTGTTGATGTTTGGTTACTTAGACTTCTTTTGACTTATTAAATTGTCCAGTGTCCTTTAAAATTTATAAATTAAAAATACAACCTGAACATAGACACAAAAAGCAAAGTTTGCACTTTGACTTTACAATAAAAATAATGGTTGATAACCTGAAAAATTTACATTAATTTTATACTAATAAAGTTCACATTCGTATGAGATGCTTATTTTACTTGGCAAGATAAAGCTAAAGTGCGACCTCTGTATCTTGCCCTAAGGTACCGCCACCGGTGGTCACGACTCCAGAAAGATGAACATTTATTATTATTTATTTATATATACTTTATTGTACACCACAAAGATACATAGCATAAAAAATATATGAAACACTACAAAATATACAACGGGCGGCCTTCAACAAACATTCAACAACAATAAACACATACAAAAACATAAACAAACAAACACACATACACAAACATTCTATAGGACGCGCCTTGTTCAAGAGCCTATAGAGATCTTTATAAACCCTTGATCTAATTTCCTGGTAGGTTTTGAAAGGACAACCCATTGCATAAATTATTATGCGGTGTTATTCCAATATGAGATCTATACTTACCCTTATTCGCCAAAGTTATAAATTAAATTATTTATTGCCTGGTCCAACTAAGTTTCAATTTACAAACTTTATTACCGAAACGAGATAATTAAATTTTTACTGGCAATAATAAACATCAACCGGTTTTGTGTTTGTACCTATCCCAAAAATTTACCGAAATATCGTTATTGTTAAAAATCGTGACAATTCTTACATATTTTATTGGAAACTTTGGTTTAAGAAGATATTTGTTGTAAAATTCTGTGAAAGTGGAATGATTTGGCAAAATAGTTCTAATAGTAGTGATTCTTAGGGTTGGCAACAACTCATCAACTCGATTCATCAACATGAGTATAACCACTTAAGAAATGTGAACCTTAGAAAAAAAAAATATTACAAAACGTGCACTTTTTTCTTAACTTCATTGGATGAAATGAGCCAAATGGCCTAATACATATTTCTGACGTTGTCGTCTCGCCCACAAATAAATTAACTTTTTCAGAGTTGCCTATAGGAAACATAATATTATTTTAAAGTGAAGATTCGCCCATTTCGGGCGAGTATATTCGTGCGAATCGACAAATAAGCTAAACTACTAATTAGTGAACAGCCTATCGAAGTGTCGACGAAGCCATAAGTAAATAAGCACACAATCTCATAAAATAAACTTGGTCCACCCACAAACTATTTTTACACTTTACAAAGAAAACCAACAAAGAACAGCCCTAATACATTAGCAAGATGACTGTCATAATTGCCGGTCTACATATCACGGTGACCGTGATAGCTAAATATTTTGTATTAAAAACAGAATATTTCGAACAATGGGCCCTGCGAATCGGAACAGAATCAGAATTAAATTGATTCAAAATTTGTTTAATTACAGTTTTTTCTCAGACCTTTCACTGGAACATCGCTTTGTGGAACACACTCACTTTTTTATATTCTTTTGTTTTTTCAGCTTTGTTTTTGTTGAAATGGACACGAGGCATACAAATGAAAAAAAAAACTTAATTAGAGGGATTGGTATCTTAATTAACACTATTAAGCACCACGCTTTGTTTCAATCGATCAACTCAGCCTATCGCCATTCACTGCTGAACATAGACCTCTCCAAAGCTGAACTACAACACTCTGTCCTCCGCTTTCCGCATTCAGTCTAAACCCAGCCACTTTTTTGAGGCCGTCGGTCCATCTAGCTGGGGGGCGTCCCACACTACGCTTACCGATACGCGGTCTCCACTCCAAGACTAGTCTGCTCCGCCATCCGCCATCAGTTCTTCGACATACATTACCAGCCCACTGCCACTTCAGCTTGCTTACTCGGCAAGCTATGTCAGTAACTCCTGTTCTTTTCCGAATAATTTCATATCTGATTTTATTCTTCAAAGAAACTCTGAGCAGTGCAGTCATGCTAGCGAAGGAGGTGGCGGGGTGGGCGAGGGAACGCACCTTGCGCACCTCACGCCTCAATCGCCGCGGGAGACGCTCCGGGCGTCGGGAGCCGCGTGACGACTCCCGGCCACCGACCGACAGGGTTGGTGAACTAGATGGGGACTAACTACTGTCCTGAACACCCGAAGGCCAATTCCCGTAATTAAAAACGTTCAAAAATCTAGTCAAAGTCAAATCATTTATTTAAAATAGGCACATAAAAAGCACTTTTGAACGTCAAAAATAAAATTGATTCTAGTCGCTCCTTCCAAAAGGTAGTTTTCGTATGGAGAAGAATGGGCAAGAAACTCCACCCTTACTCTTTTAAAACGTTTTACAATATTTTGCATACATTAATTATATAATTATAATTATGTGAAGACGATGCACGTAAAAGTAAAATTACTATACCTACCACAATAGGTAAAAGAATTAAAATGTATTAATGAAAACTATGACATATAAATTAACTTAATATTTACAAACATTCTAAAATTAGACGATTTTCATAAATAAATAAAGAGTAATAAGTCCGGGTGTGACTTTAAGTAATTACAGAATGTAAATGTAAAAAAAAGAAGAATAAATTATACAATTACATTATCAACCAGTTTGATTTTGTCTAGTCGCAACCTCATCTCAACGACAATCAATGTCAAAAGGGGTAGGTTGTGGGGATTTTAGGGGTATGTTGACAGATCGAGACTAAGATCTGACGGTGTTCTTAAAATTATGAGAATTCAAATTCTTGCAGACCTGAGGGGTCAGGTCTGCAAGAATTTTAATCTGAAGTTTGTATTTCTTTTAAATAAAAACAACTGTTAGAAGAAACTTAAACACTCAATCAACCACGCCATATAAATATCATACAGTTATAGAAATACATAAGTAATTCCAAAATTATTTAAATTCTCTCAATTTGCATGTGATATCGAACGGAACGTGTCGATCGATAGAACTCGGCCGTGAAATGTTGCCAAAATAAAAATATAATACTGGTTTAGGAATATAAACCTGTTTCGGTGTGTTTGTCTTCATGTGTGGTGTAAGTGTTGATTTCAATAAAGATGGTTTTAGTGGAGATTAATTTATGTATATTTTCACTTGTCCTTGGCCCTGTAAAGGTAATATTTATGACCATTAGAGTTTAATAGCTAGCTACATTTTTTATTGCTGAAGGGCAAAGTAGTAACGAAATATGAAAAACTGTACCTAAACTATGCTTCAAATGATTGAGGCGATATAAAAAATAATAATTCGATTTTTATATGTTACGTTAGAAAAAGAAAACAATAATGATTTCTTTCTAAGACATTTTTGTAAGGAACCTAATTCAGAAAGTAATACCAACACTAACATACATACCTAAGTAAAGCAGATAAGGAAGCACCCGGTATAACCTGATGAAGAATTAAGTTTACAACACCGCACTTTAAATTATTTCACAACAGCATTAGGTTTATCCAAAAGCTTTGAAACTGATTGATTGACCACAATTCCCGCTTGCGTTCAAAACTTGCGCCACTACAGTCCAGTCATCCGAGGTTGTAAGGAATTTTTGCCATCATGGTCTTTTTGCCGATACACTCCTAAAAATAGCTGTGCCATGAGCTCATTGCGTTGTAATCGCCATATTAAATCACCATCAATTCGAATTAATTATCCAATTTAACGATGAATTAAAATGTAATTGAAAATGGATGTTTAAACCTTTTTTTTTTACTGGCAACCTTTGGCCTGTGTGGGTTTGGGTCATTGCCTAGGCGGTATAAGATATCCAATTTCTTTGTAGCTATTGGTAGGCAAGACGTACAGCTTTTGTTAGGCAAAATAGAAAGATCGAAAACTTACGTAAATCCTAGCACAAATCAATATTTTCAAAGCTTCAGAAATAAACAGTATCACAAGCACTCCTTATCAAATTAATCACTCTAAAATCAGATAAGATAGAAGGAAATTTATTGCTTTTCCATTAATTATAACTCTACCAGGTTATAAACCATAGGTCTTGAAACTACAGGTACTCAAGTAAAGTAAAGTTTTGCTCAATTAATTTGTCACATTACGCAATCTTATTGGCCCAATTCCGCAAGTTATTGGACAAGGAATGTCGCACTAGACAGGTCTCGTTGAGACAATGCCACTTGGAATTTCAATCAGGATTGCATTAACATTGTAATATAATGTTTAGAGTAGGCTTTCGGCACCTGTCCCACCGCTGGCGATTAACAAAAAGCGAGTAAAGCTAACAACTAAAAAACAACCGACTTCCAAAAACGACACTACAAAGTGAAAAATAACTTTAATTTCGGAAGTCGGTGTCGTTGGTTTCGCATTTTCGTTGTTTGCCACCGACTTCAGAAATTAAAGTTATTTTTCACTTTGTAGTGTCGTTTTTGGAAGTCGGTTGTTTTTTTTTTGCAAAAAAGTTTTTATTTTTCACTTTTAAGTTGTAATTTTTACCAGTAATTTTGGTTTAAAAACCAAACTACTGAACCGTTTTTGATGAAATTTCTATGGAACCATTTGGGAAGTATACCCTTTCTAACAAAAAAAGAATTTTTCAAATCGGTTGGCAAGCGACGGAGTTATGCGCGAACAAACATAAAAAAAAAAAAATACAAACATCCGAATTGAGAACCTCCTCCTTTTTTAGAAGTCGGTTAAAAACGAGTTGTTGAGCAACGAGCAGCAAGTGAATAATTCGAAGACATGTGACATCTACCAACCAGCATTAGATCCGCGTGGTAGATTATAACCCACTCCCTCTGTCAGAGAAGAGGCTGATGTTCCAGCAGTAGACACATTATAGGCTGATTATGCTGCGTATGTTGAGCAGCAAGTACGTGACAGCGATAAGTGATTACTCGCTGGTCGTATGACGCCAGCAGGTCAAGCTACCCGAAACTTTCAAATTTTCCTCAACCTTGAACCTTAATGCTTTAGCGACAAAGTTGAAAATATTTTAAAGAAATTTGACAGATTGTAGTAGCTTGATGTGCTGGCGTCTATACCAAGCGTGAGCCTATCATCAAGTGTTCTGCCCGCCAAGTGAGCGTCGCAGAGCGAGTATTCTCTTTGATAGCTATTGTCGCTGCGAGAAACGGGTGCTCACTGGTGGTGTGAACAGTCAGCGATCAACTATTAATATACAGGTTGGCAGAGATATGGATTCAGCACATGATCCTATACGCCCTAGCGGAGAAATTTTTCGTCAGATATAAAAAAAAAAACAGCTGTTTCGTAGAAAGGTGAGCCTAGTGCCTTCGCGCTCAAAATGTCTTCTCTTCTCTTCTTCTACCCATAGCCTTTCGCCACCCAAGGCTGAGTTTAGGCATCCTGCAATGCACGGAACTCTTGTCACACAAAGTATCTAGCCTTCCTAAGCCGAGTCATCCAGCAATCTTGACCAGGCTCAAAATGTATGGAACAACAATCATTTTATAATGGGCGTTCATGTACTGTATCCATGATAAAGGGTTGCGCGTCGATATCCCTGCCGCCCTGTATATAACTCTTGTACTTACACGGGACCTACAATCTTTTGTACGTTTATCGAGCGAGAAAATCGTTGGTATCTAGTCGCTTCCTCGTCGGCAGTGGGACCAGTGCCTTACCTGAAGTAGCTGAGCTAGGCAGGCTCAAGTCTCAACTAGGATTTGTACTGTCCAAGCGTCCGTTCTGAGAGCTTGTTTCCGATTGGTATTATGATTTCCTAGGGGCTTAGAATGCTTTATTAGATCTTGATTTTAGTTTGGGCAATACCTCCGTGTAAAGGAATTTTGCTACTGATTCTGGTAAGACTTGAAACTAAGCCTAATTTATTGGCGAACGGACTAAGCTGCAGTTTTGTTTACCTACAAATGTTGGTATAAAAACTTTGCCAGTTCTGCCTTCTGCAGGGGAATTTTGAGGGTTTTTTATACCTATCAATCATCACGAAGTTTTTGCTGGAATCTTGTCTATAATTATTTGATTGCTTTATTGATTTCTAATACCCCGTCGAAACTAGTTTTTGATTTACTTTCTTAGACACATTTTTAGAGTTCATAGGTCAATTAATAAAATTCCTAAATCTAGTTCTTCGTCTATTAAATAAATTTGAAAAAGCAACAAAAGACTAACGAAATCTATATATGGTAAGAAAACGGTTTTTTTTTTTAAATAAGCTACAAAATAATTATTTAGACCACCCCACCAATATTACAAGCTTATTTAGAGATTTATTTTTTCGTTTTCGTACCATTACAAATAATAACACGAAGGACTCTTCTGTATATCATATTATATCACATGGCTGCTCAATGAAATACTGACCTTAAGACACTAAAAGAATCAAACGAAATCATTCATCGACCTTTTAATGGAAGAACAAAACCCGGTATCATTCATTCATCTCGTCCATTTTATATGAGACATTGCAACATTATAAGGCTAGAACAGACGACATGTCACAATTGTGTCATACAAAGCATTCTTTGAACCACGCCCGTGCCAAATCGCATAATATAAAGGTCTCCGATATCGTAACTCGCATTATAGCTTAAACAGGTTCCATATATCACAACTTGTCTGACTTAAGCCCCAATTATTCAAGTTTCGACTAACAGACTCGCAAATGTGTCAATTGCTTTAATTATCGTCGTGGAAAACGGTAAACGTAAGAAGAAATGCAAGAATATAAGAGGAAATTACTCAATTAAAAGTGCGAGTTTTCATTTCTGAAATGTCTCCCCGAGGTTATGCTTAATACGACCGCGTTGGTGTATGCAGGGAGGAATTTAATTACTAGGACGAGGAATGGCGGTCATTTCATACATGTTTTAAATGCTGGAGAAATAAAATGTGAAGATATGTTAGAAAACTTTGACGTTAATGATGACAGTTACGTCAAAGCACTCACAGAACCTAAGCGCGAAATGAAAACCGAGAAACACGAAGATGTGGAAAATATCAAAGCAGAAATTCTTGTAGAATCTAACGTTATATCAATTACACAAACTGATTAAACGCAATAATCTAAATCAATAATCGAATAGCCAATTATTTAAATCAGTGTACACTTAATCAAATTGCAATAAACAGTAACTTAGTACTATATTTTAAATATAAATTACGCACATTTCACAATAGATGCTCATTAATACCTGCCACATTCCGCGTCCTGAAGGCTGGCTTACCCAACAATGTTTAGATTGGCGGCTGATAATTGAACAAGATCAAATTTGCTTCGCTATAATTGATTGATTGCTTGTAATGCAATATAGAATGAAGACTTATATGCAGGTGGATGCTTGAAAATCTAAAGTAAGTGTGGGATATATGTAGATACATATTGATGATAGTAAACCAATCGTAGCCAAGAGTGTTAGCAATATCAAAGATTGATGATATATAAATGTTTAATATACTAATGACTGGTACAGATAAATAATCCAGATTTAAGATAAAAACTGTGGCTCAATCTAGACGTGAACATAACTATGTCACAGCAGGGCATATCACAGTTAAGCCTGAGGCAGGTATGGCGATAAATTACGGTGGGTTCAAAGACCTCAATAATGCAGTAGCAGTGACAAGTTGCTGCCTTATCGCTTGCATGGCCATTAGTAGTCGGTTTCCTTTGGCCGGGTCCGAAATTTACACGATACGATATGCAGTTGGTGCAGATGATTTATCATATGAAATGTTTGAAGTTATGCGCATATCTCTCTATTTGCGTGATTTATTTGCTCTTCAGCTTGATGCTGTAGGCCTCGTAAAAATTATCAACATTTAAAATGATGACTTACTATAAAATAAACTTTGCAAATTCGATAAATATGTATGGTGATATAATTTATACACATAATAAAATATCAACGTAGAATTTTAGTTCGTTTGTCGGTTTGTCTGAGCGTATATTCCGGATTGAACGGATTTGGATGAAATATCGGCACACAGATAATTAAACTATCTGTGTGCCAAAACTATCATACATAATCTGGTTAGTAAATACGGTACTTGTTTACCCGGTAGTACGTTCCCATGGGATATTTTCCGACATCCATGAGGGCGAAGCCGCGGACAAAAGCTAGTAATACCTAAAAGCAATGGCATAATTCAGAAGAAGCTCACATTCAACCTTAGGCGAATGCAAGCTCAATAAACGAGATTCCTATTGAAATAAAAGTCTATTCCACTATCACAATGAGATCCCGCAACCAACAATAGCAAGAGCACTCGTATGCCTATTTTTGCAAGTTGTTACAATGATACTTATCTTGACCAAATATGAGATTCAATGCCAAATGTCCAAATAGTGAAGGTCAGTTGAAATGAAGACATCCTGTTTAGTGAAGCAGATCTAGATTGTAATTGATTGATGGCCGAAGTTTGAACATTCGCTTGAGTAATCATCGTTTAGATTGATCGATCTCATCGCCATTGTACTTTGGATTCCTATGCAATTGTTCTGGACATCTAATTCATTACGGTATTGCAACTAAATTAGAACGTTTATTACGTGCGGACAGTAGACGATAGAAGCTTTCGCACAAAAGTCATATTTATCAATGTGGTTGCTCCGTAGTTTTTCCACTTATAAAAACCTACCAACAACCAAAATCTTCTCAAGTGTAATCTTAATCTTATTATGGCATTCTATAATGCTTTGCACCAAAAGCTAAACAATCTTTTTTGGCTGCAACATTTATTTTCTACTTTTTTATCTCGTCTCAACAAAGAAAAAACAGACAAGTAACTATACTAAATACATAATGCATTTTTCTTTACAGGGGCAATCAGCAACGCTGGAAAGTATACGGACGTCATTGTCCGCGAAGTTCCCATCGATGCAGACGCCATCGCAGGAGGTGGTCTACGATACGCTAGCCCAACTGATGCAGGAGAGAAAAATATACCAAACGTCACGGGGCTTCTTCATAGTCACGCCCGAGTAAGTTTTTTATTGCTAGGATACGAATTCGTAAATAGTTTCCACACAAAGCCGACAGTGGATCGGGAATTTACTGCGAAAGTTCAGTTTATTGCAAAATTCATTGCGGTTTTGACAACGGAGTTGGGAGTTGGAATGGGTTGTCTATTGTACAAATAAAGTAAAACTTTATTTGCAGCAGCAACTTTAGAATTAAAAATTCGGCTTGTTGTATTAATATATTCGGTCAGCAAAGTAGATAGAACAGAAATATTATAATGAGCAAAAACACAGACAGAAAAAACTGAGACGAATTGATTTATACAATAATTGGCAACGGAAATTGAATTGGCGTGCAGTTTACATTAAAAACCTTCTGAAAAACTCGATTATAATTTTTACATCATTTATAGACAGCCTTTGTATCAGAGTCCAGTGAAACTGTGACATCAAGACCAAAAGAATTGACAGGCCAGGTGAACTTGTTTATTCCATCAGCCGTTATGAATACAAAATAAAAGGTTGACGTCAAACAAACAAGTCATTCAACAGTCGTAACCTAAGCCCAAAAGAGAGCAGAACACGGCTTTAATATTTATTAAATCTCAAATAACATGAGTCACATCGCCATTTAAGTATGTCGGTGATCCCAAGCGGACATGTTGTACGAAATTGAACGCGCAATGCGTTCAGAGCACCAATTTTGGCGCCAACTTGACACTGCATGCATTCAAAATGGCACTTGGTGGGTCAATTTAGGAGCTAAATGATTACGTGAATAATCTAATCTGTATTCTGATAAATTCAAGGTATTTTGAAATGGATTTTGTATTGTTATATGAAGTTATATGGATTTAGATATGCACTGAATGGATTGTTAAATAATGCATTTGATATGCTCCTTGTATTTACGATTTGGATATAAGATTTTGAAAATGTTGAGTCAGTATAGCTAAATATACGACGTGTAAAAAAAACACAGTTAACGTATAATCTAATTGAAATAATCGTGGAACTGTAGCTAATTCAATCAAACGTGGAGGATTAGATTTTGCGGTCTCCATCTTTGTTTCAAATCATCGTACGAATAATGTAGCGTTCATTATTTGTGTTAATGTCTCACTTATTTTAACTGTAGGCGTTTCTGTACGTAGACTTGACCTGACATCATTACCTCCGTTCGTCCTTCCAATGCCACAAAAAGCAATAATTCTTCCATTCGCTTATTAAGACCACAACGTAGGTGTCGTTTCATAATGTGTGAGGTCGATACATTATTATTTCACAAAGGTGATTGCTTATTATCTCTGCCATTCATACATTAACAGTAGTGTGTGAATTAACAAAAAAAAAACAAGGTTGAGAAGCATAATTTTTAGATTTTTAGGAGCTTAAAACCCTGGCCTATATTCCAGTATTGCAATATGGCTAATGTCTGTACGATAGCCTACTGATTCTTAATTCATTGCCGATGGTCCATTCTCCATACATATATTTAGTACCTATTGTGAGAACTCAAAAACTATTATAGAGATGCTTGGCCTTTGTATAAAAACGATTTGTAAATTCTCAATCTAGCAACAAAAATCTAAATGTAATTATAACCTTTAAAAACTAGATTTTACTATCTAAAACTTATTATGTAAAAACCCAATACTTAGCAGTAGTTCTTTTATGATGAAATATATATCATATTACAAAACTAAATATCTACTTCGTTATTTAACAACGCCTACCAAAGATAACTTATCTCGAATGTGCTAAAAATCTCATTGGTTGCGCGATTTTTGTTGCTCGCAACATAGAATAAGTTGTCAATGCATTTGACTATAATACATAGATCTGGAAAGTTCTGCATTGGCGTAAAATACTCATAGCTCTCCTAAGTAGGTTGGAACTAGGCACTCAGAAAGACTAATTGCACTCAGCCGCAGAAATGGACGTAAATCTACAATTATTAGATTCATCTTAAGTCCCACACGATCTTATAGGCGATGGGCGTTTTGGGCATTTATCATAAGTCGACGTTGACAATATGATAAATGACCAACAGCTAAAAGAAGACCGATTTAAGTCTGATTTACACGGTGCGATTTAATTGCCTGTAGCCTATCATAGGCTGAAGCAACAATAGATGTTGCATCGTCGTCAATAGTGTTTAGACGATGCAAGTCATTTGTTGCTTCAATTTTATGATATGCAAGATGCAAGAAACTTAATGAGCATAAAAAAATGTAAAAATGTCGAAAGTCAATTGTCAATTGCCGAATCAAAATGACAGCAGCAAAATGTTTCCGTTAACTGTCATATTGATACAACAAAAACACCATGATGTTTTAATGAATGCAAAAACTATTGCCAATGAATTTATATGGCGGCAGAATCCGGATAACGATGATCAAACGACACCTCAAATTAATTTTAACCTTAATGCAACTGAATAAGATTGGAAGTTAAATAAAGGAAGTAAAAACAAAAAAAAAATAGGTAGCATAAATTATTTCCAGCTAATCATTAAAATAAATAGTTTGTCTTATTAGTGGGTTTACAAAATGGGAAATTGCTAAAAAAAATCTAAATAAGTTACTAGTAAAGTTTATAAAATATTACAAGACATGACAAAAAAACAAATTGCTTTACGAATAAATTGTCAGTGGGAAACCGTTGAAAATGATAAAAAATAAACAGTCATGCTGAGAGATAGACGACATCCCAAATTATTTCCTGTAATATGTATCTAGTTTAACCATTAATAACGCAACGAGTTTCTTCACATTTTGATCTTCGTCTTCATCTATCATGAGCATTATAGCTCTTGCATTATTTTCAGCATTACTATAAACAATAAGTTTCAAGTCGGTTGAAGCATGTTCTCAATGCGAATCTTTCATCGATTGCATTCCGACATACTATCCATCTAAACAGGGATCTTAATCTCAAACTAGTTGCGACTTGCGACTACGATCGACATCAACTAGTTCTTGTTATCAAAATGAGGCCAAACTTGTACATATCTTGAATAACTTAAACCAGATCCTGGCTTCGTTTACAGCAAAAAGTCTAAAGCTCACTTCGGTTTAATTAGATTCATTTACATTCTCATGTCTTTGCTATTTCTCTTGAAGAGCCTTTAGAATTAATTCATCGTTTACACAAGCAATTTTGTCTTTAACATTAAATTTATCTTTCTTAAATGTCTGTCTATATTGCATCCTATAAGTAATTTGTTATCTATTATGCCTCCATCATCATGTCTATCGATTGCCCTTCTCATTGAATCTAGGCCTCCATCTACTGCCACAATAGTTCTGGGTCACTCCTATTCAACGCCACTATTTGGTAGCATTTTGCCATTTAAGGGTATTCTTGTTTAGCAGTAGTATTCTTGTTAAACTGACCGATATTTTGTTTGAAGATAACGGAAATAGTTTTTAGTGGGTTTCCATGTTTCTTTTAAGATAGTTCTTGTTCTTTGGATTAAGTTTGACACGGTTTTCTTGACCAAACTTATTGTCCCGCAAAAAGTTATCCAAAGTTTTATCATTGCCATGTACCCCTTCTAAGTTATTTTACTGCAGTAGTATCAGTGTAGAACATTGTAATACTACAAAGAAACACCTTCAAAGCACAATCAATTTGTAATCTCAAATCACGAACCATTTCTTCCAGACGCCGTCGATCCCGATCGAGATCTTCATCCCGCCACCACGCGAACAGCATTGAGGATGACTGTCCCTCCCCTCGGACAATCCTCATGTCAGACCAGGAGGCGTTGCACCAGCTGTATGGGGAGATCACGACCCTCAGAGATGGGGCGGTGACGCACCAGTGTGTGCAAACTAACCTTGCCGATGTTATTTGTGGTGGTAAGTGGACATTTTGATATTTTTAGGACCTTGTTTAAGAAGATAAATGTAGATTTTAAGGGACAGTTCCTTTGGAAGTCACAGCTTTAATTGCTGCAGTAACAGTATTAAGAGCGAATGAAACTATACATTGTTAAGAAGCTCTTCGTCATAGACATTTAATCATGTCCAAACCCTAGTTATCCTTGAATTAATTAGAGGCTCAGCCCAAGCAGACAGTTGCATTAGACCAACATTAATCCACTTTGTACTTGTAAGCACGCTTAAACATTCCGCTAGTGCCACATTACGCCATAATACCCGTTTTGTTGGAACAACATGTCAATTAATCACGTAAACATTTCACGACTATGTTCCCAGAAAATTGCTACATTTGCCAACTTATGCACATAAAATTTTAGTTCCATGAAGTTATATACTGTTGTGTTTAGTTCAATAAACCCATATAGGTTAGTAAGGTCAAACGAATAAGTTTCCACGAAGCGACTGCCTTAATCCCAGGCTTTTCAGTGCATGGAATATTCTTTTGGATAGCAAAGATTTGTGAGGGTTTAAAGACTAAATTCGCGTAATGAATGCTGAAAAACAAAGCGTAGTGAAATGTGGGGCAGCCTGCAATGCCCTGATTCTACTGCATTGCTAGTCTGTTACTATGAAAATTCGCGTTGATTTTATATTCCCTTCGGTATGCGGTATATTCCATCGGAATTGCAGTAACTAGTTCCGACATCGAAACAGGCTGATGCAAATTCAGTTTTGCGTTTTTAGGACAATTTCTTGGACAATTTGTTTGTTATCGTTATTAGAAATGTCATATCAGTTCGGTTTATGTAGCCATGTGTTGTGCCAAATGTGTTATTGCTCTTCTATTTTGAGATTTTTATAACAACAGAAATTCATATTTCTTTATGCGTTACCGTTTAAAACTACCCTCTCTTTTGAATTTGTTATTCTTTGATCAAATTCTTTTAGAAATGTGATTTGTGAATTTCGTAGATTTTTCGAAAACTTGTAGTTTCGTCTGGTCTCCACTGATATGCTTTATTCCGTGGCCGACTATTCTTAGTTTCAAAGGAACGCTGGAATGAGCTATTAAGCGCTTACAGCTGAAAATAGCCTGAATAGTCGCATTAGATGACTTTGATGCATTCACGGCCGCTACAAAGAAGATTTTTAACGATTTAGATTTTTTACAAAACTATTGAGGTCAAATAATATTGTAGTTACGAGACTAATGGAGTATAAAATTAAATAGGAAACAAGGAAATCCTGGAATTAACAACAAGGCTAACTAAGACGTAATTAACTAAGTCGTGATGAATTTGTTTTCCTTTGCAAAAAACTTTATATTGTTTACATTTTAATTCTACTTTTAGTCTTATCTTTTACCTAGCCTTTTTCGAACTATGTTGGAGTTGGCTTCCAGTCCTACCAGATGACGCTGAATACCAGTATTTTACATGGAGCGACTGCCTATCTGACCTACACAACTCAGATACTGGGTAACACGATACCCATTGGTAAGACGGGTTTAATATTGCAACAATAGAATAGAATAGAATACTCTACAATCACAACAACAACACAACACACACACACAACAACACACACACACACACACAATAACACACACAACACAACAACACACACAACACACCCCAACACTCAACAATTACATTTTTGCACTCTTTTTGCATATTTTGGGTAACCTCTAAGGTCACAGCGGTCGCACGATGGTTCGTGAGCTCGCCAATTTATTTTAGGCATAACAGTAAAATATGAATACGTCCGATCGCTGTCACGGACCAAATTTTATTACAGTAACATTTCCATTGTTTGAAATACAGTTCCCAAAGAAATGCTGACCGATTGGTCATGATCGATTGATTGTAATCGATTACTCGAATGATAAATCGAATCAATGTTAATACTGGCTATCTTTTGGATATTCACACGTTTTATTGTGAATGTAGATTCGTTTTTATTTGGAGTGGATTTTAATGCGTAAACGATTTCAAGCCGAGTTGCCTATGTGGGATAATTAATTTGCGGATAAAAAAGAATTAGAGAGGTGCTTCATTCATTAAGAAATGGTTTTGGTAATAGAAGTCGCGAATTTACGAATAATTTGACATTGTTGACACTTATACAACCGACTTCCAAAAAAGGAGAAGCTTCTCAATTCGGTAGTGTTTTTTTTTCATTTGTTACCTCAGAACTATATTTATAAACCGATTTGAAAAAGTCTTACTTTAATTTCGGTAATCAGTCTTTGGCTTTGTATTTTCGTTTTCTGCCACCGACTTCCGAAATTAAGTTTCTAGTGTTTTTTTAAGCCTGTTATTATTATTATTTTTTTGTAAAAAAGTTTTTTTTCTCTTACTTTTATTATACGACTAGCTTCTGCCCGCGGCTTCGCCCGCGTGGATGTTGGAAATTATCCCACGGGAACGTGCTAACAGGATAAAATGTATGTGCTTCCCCAGGATGCCATCTATCTCGCGGACCCTTTGTGGCTAATTACAATAGAAAACCAATTGTGTCTCATTAGTGGTGATTAAGTGGGTACCTATATGATATCTTTACCTAAGTACGGACGCCAGCAGGTCAACCTACCCGAAACTGTCAGATTTTCCCAATCAACATTGAAAAGTCGAAAATCTAATAAAGAAATCTGACAGATTGTAGTAGCTTGATGTGCTGGCGTCTGTACCTACCTAATTAAAAAAAAGAAAACTCAATAACAGAAAATAAAATACCTATCTACCTAAATAAACCTATTTCTGATGATAACTAAACTAAACTCAATAAATAAGCAAAATCCCTAATAACTAAAATCTAAGTATACGAATGACTAATCCTACCTATTATATAATAACCATAGTATAAATACTATGAAATAACCTATGGTCACTACCTACGTACCTACACTATCAAATATACTACCTATACTTTAAAATTAAAATCTATACCTACGACTTATAAAAATAAACCTAAATAACTCTAAAAACTAAAAGGAATAAAAAGGTCGCACAGATATTATACTGCGGGTGACTTAACCTACGACAAACTTATTATTTGCGGTTTTTGCAGTATCGGGTCTAGGGATCGAACCGCAAAATTAAGTTTGTTTTTTATTGTATATACTTTTCCGGGATAAAAAGTACCCAGTGTGGTGCCCAGGATATTAAAGAATAATTATACCAAGTTTGATCGTAATCGAACCGGTAGTTTTTGCGTGATGCCTGAACAAACAGACAGACAGACAGACAGACCGACAGACAGACAAAAATTTTTTTAATCACATTTTTGGGTTCGGTGTCGGTCTAGTAACACCCCCTGCCATTTATTTTTTTTATATTTTCAATGTACAGAATTTTCACTTCTACAGATTTATTATAAGTATAGATATAGAAGATATTATGAATGAACCCCATTGCCATTACAATACCTTTGTAGGTATACGAAAGTACTACGTTTCAATGTCGTGAGCCGTGTCACGTGAACTAGTATTACTTAGCTCGCATGTGAGTAATGAGACCAGTGGAAAGTCAAATCCGCAAAGGCACAGGAAACCGCTTGCATCAATCTTACACTTTGTTTTAAGGGCACTTCAGATAACAGTTATCATTCTCCGGTACTGTCTTATTATTTAAAAAAGTTCTGGTCAAATATTGTTAGTAGGATTTACCTACTAACAATATTTGACCAGAACTTTTTTGGCTAAATGGTAAAAGGTAAATCCGAAAACCGTTGTCATAGCTAGAAAAAGGCCGACTATTTGTTCTGTATTGTAAAACTTCATCCTCTACTCAGTTTAGGATGTTTCTACAAGGTTAAGAAGAGACATACAAACTATATCATTATAAAACGAATTTACAGCCAGAACACCGTCTGTAGCTACCTCAACTTCAATGAGTGTCACGTCACAATCAAAATGCACTTTTATATCAAACACACAAAGGTCCCATTTCAAATGCTCTTGAGTAAACTACCTAAGTAAAGTCAGATAAGGTGAAGGTCAGTAAAAAGTCCGGTAAACCGATGCAAGTAGTATCTTCCGACGAAGATGGCTGATCGATTAGTTTTTAACCTTTCTTCATTAGAACTAATGACGTATTCTAAATGACCAGGAAATGGAAGAAAAAGTATAGAATGTGAATGCTGTGAAGTGACCAGATATTTACTTTTCCGTACAAGTTTTTGGAATTTAATGTGGGAAGTATGTTAGTATGTGTTAATACTAAGTGCTTTTAAACGGATGTCATCATTAGTGTTTTAACTGTTAAGTTCCTAAAACTGTACAAATATTTTTTTTAAGTTAATTGAGTGGTATGAGAAAGATGTTTTTGCTTTTCGTCGGGCGCCAAATGTTGAATAGATGCATAAAATATTATTATTAGGCATAGGATAATAATATGTAGTGTTATGAACGCTGTTTTAGTAGGTACTCTGTTTTAATACGCCAATTTGCCGTATTAATGCCATTTCATAAACTGTTAAAGGATGACAGTTGTGATTCCTCTACATTTATTATGGTTTTAAACAAGATATTTACACATAATATACAAGCTAACAGACTTAAAGTAATAATAGCAATATGTACATGTGTAGTATATAAAACAAAGAGGAAAGAATCATAGGTCATAAAAAAATTCGTCCGCGTCACTGTCAACAGGGAATATTTCCTGTTGACAGTGACGCGTATGAATTTTTTGTGTGTGTGTGTGTGTGTTCGTTATGATTTGAATATACGGACACAATTGAAGTTGGTAGTTTACTTAAAAATTAGTTTCCTTGATTTTACATTCCGTCCTTGTCTTTAACACGATTCAAATTAGTGTTAGTTAGTTAGGTAGACGTAAGACATTTACAAACAAGAGAGCAAAAACTACCACAAAAAGCGGCTGACCTATTTCGAAAGGTACATCTCACAGACCGGTATCATTAGAAAAGATTCAATATCGATCCATTAAGGAAAGCGAGATCGCGCTGGCAGCTAATGATCAGTCATTACTGTCAAATTAAACGTGTCAGTCCATGGAAAGTGTCATCCAAGGCGTTTTTCTCGTAAAATGAATACTTTCCACGCGTCCGCGCCGGCAGGAAAAGTTTTTACTTAGGCTAGGAGATCGTAACAAGACAAAGTATATCATCTTTGAAAGGCACTTTTATATACTTCAATAATAATTTAAGTAGGTACCTGTTTCGTTCATTTGACAGAAAAAATGTCAAAATAATATTTATGTGACTAAAGATCTATTCGAAATAATATTTATTTATTATTTATTTATTTAACCATTTATGTACACACATATATAAACAGACATTGAAAATCAGAACAGAAAAAATAGGTACAGAGGTGGGGCTTAATTTGTAATTCAAAATAACAAATTAAGTACTAAAAGTGTCTAGACGACGTGCCATGTAATTATACTTAGACATTCTCATTATTTACATCCTGTGGAAGTGTTAAATTCGCGATAACGGTGCAGCGGAAGATGCACGTAAAGAATGTATGTGTAATATGGGACGGGTACCTATGTTAAAGATTTAAGACTAATAGCATCCTTTACAAATGAAATATCATCTAACTTGACCGTTGCTGACCATAAAACCAGAGTCTGGGTTGTTAACATTTTATAAGATCCGAAACTCATTCAAGTTTATAATATCAAGGTTAAATTGGGCATTTTTTGTGACTCAATCCGCATAAAGGTTAAATGTAACGCAAAATATAAATTTTAATGGGGTAAAAATTAAAGCGCCATGACGCCCGTGTTTGTAGAAAGGTTAAACAGAGGTGTAAGGTCGCATATCTTTAGTTGGTTAATGGCGATATCAAATTCCATGAAAAGGAGGCGAGACTGCTGCGATAAAAAAAAATATTGCGTTCAAAATGCTGTGAATGACATTCAAAGGACTGATCTAATCAAGGTATTATTCAAAGGTTGCCATAAATTAAATAACCTGAGACATTACTCAAGGTCGGTCTATCAGGTTTTTTACCTTAGAATACTTTAAAAAATGTTACTTGTCATAATTATCAAGTTCAATAAATCAACCGTGTAAATTCTTGAGCACTCAAGATACGACATACCTTGTTTATGACAAGAAAAATACAAAAGAAGATACATTTTTTTGTTATAACTTGTACATGTACCCAAATAGTCACACGCAAAAAAATGTTTGGTGTCAAAATTTCTTTGTTATGGATTCGCATCACCGACATGCTAATTATTAACAGTATATCTGTAGTTATGCATAGTTTTCACTTCTGTCGGTAGTCGATGACTGCCATAATATCAGTTTTGATTTCAGTAAAATTAGCAAAGTAATAAATAACTACATTACTAACTTATCATATTTAGCTGCTCTAGTTACACTAGAATCAGACCCTAACATAAATCAAGTACTTGTGAAACTTCTTGAACATGATGATGAATTCCAAAATGACTATCTCCCGGCCTAATGGCTACCGGTTCTATAGTAGTTCAGAGTAAGTGTAGACTCTGCTCTACTTCACTTTAATCACAGTATTCCTTTCTGATGAGGTGTTAATTCACTTTCGTATTTATTATGACGATAAATAGAGTTTTATCTCGCGGAGTAATAATGATCAAGTTAAATGTTTGGTGAAACTGAACTTATACCGCAGACCGCAGTTAGTGCAGTCACTTGAAATATCAGTTTAAAAAATCAGTTTTTTTTTTTTGTTTAAACTCCACAGACGTATACGGTATCAGTATCTAAACGATCAAACAAAAGAAAACAGATTTATTCAACTCTTACTTTAAGTAAGAAGACTGTCAGCGGTCGTTAACCCCCAAAAAAGCATGAAATCTTTTTTTATTTTTATTTTATCGTATTTAGATTTTACATCAATACCCCTCGCGTTTACAGAATTTCGCTAGCTAATTTAATTTAACGCTGTATACAATGTTATACCATAGCATCTAGTATGGTCGTAAATTTTCACCAATTATCACAGCTTACAACTCAATCCTGACTGGGACTACTAGTTGGTAGTTACCTATCTATTACCTCGCATTCCATAAACTTTATTCTCAACTCAACTAATCTACCCTACTAACAACCCATTACAACAAAAAAAAGGCACATTACATAAAACTGCATACAAAAACACATAAACTTGTAAACAGGAAAATTAGCCATATTAAAAGTGAATTTATACGCTGCTATCTAAGAGGCAGTTGATAGGATCTCTTCACGGTAAACGATAATGATAGGTTTGCTCAGATCGTGGTCAGATAGGGGCAACCATTTCCTATCTTAATTATTCGTATCAATCTGAACGCGCGATGTTTTTCCACATTTATCAGGGAATTTATTAATGAAGCTTATTTGAAAGTGTGGAAAAGTTATGAGATATAATTGGTTTATTTATATGGAGCTTGAAACCTACTGAAAGGACTGGCTCGCAAAAGTCAGAATTGTGTGGAAAAGAGAGAGGGAGGCCTTTGACCTGTAGTGGGACAATACATGCTAGTTAGATATATGGATCTCCTTTACTTTAAAAGTAGGTGCTTATATCATCAGCCAGGAAGCGTGACGATGCCGCAGCATGAAGTTTTCTTCCATACCTACATCTCTTTCTATCGTCGACATCTCAGTGTTTACTGCTTTAATAGCTGCATCTACTTACACAATCCCTTCTTTCTCAGCTTCTTTTGTTTTGGCCATCCACATTATTAGCACTTTCCTTGTCATATGCTCATCATAAAGTAGTCCACATCAAAAGTCATTTAATAGGTTGCTTATATTAATTGTGTTATCATCATCCCCAAACCACTGTATTTGGGGTTCAAGCAGTACCACCTCTTCATCCATGCAGCTTTATTAACCATTACATTATTTAGTATGCACCCCGTCTCTAGCCATATCATCTTTCACACAATTCATCCATAGTTTCTCTGGTCTTCCTCTATTGTTAGCCGAAACAAGGTGTTAATACAAAAATGTTATTATTCATGTCTGACATTATTGGAAGTGATAGACAACTAGGTAAGTGTTACTTTAGTTACAATCAACGTATAAACCTTACCCATGCTTAGAACCTTGTTAATTATCCGTATATACTGGTGTTAAAGACAGCTACATCAATTGCCAATTTAATGTGACCAAGTCCAAAGTATGTATATCAATGTTTCCATAATAAGATAGTGCTACGATACAACCTACTAATGAATAAAATATCGATACTCTGTTCGATACTATATTATGCCTAGGCTTGTAAAAGGTCACCGGAGGTCCCAATTTCTCACTTAAGCCAAGGCTATATTAATCGTATGAGTAAGCTTAACGAACCAATTAATATCCAATATGGTGGCCGCAGTTTAAAGATAGAATGACCAGGTATTTTTAACGGCTGGGTTGCGATATGTGCAGTGTTAAGTAAGTGTAGTTAAATTTAAGTTTAATGACTTGGGTAACATAAACTTAATTAAAAGTAAGTTAGACAGCTATGACGTAATAACTGCTGCAATGACACATTTGCGCGTATAACGATACTCACCTTATGTTGGGACCACTTACGAATTAGAATGAATAGTAGAGGTACTTTATTTCAATTTCCAAGATAGTATTTACATGATTTAAAAAGCTACCATCTTAAAATAATAATAGTACAAGAATATAAAAAAGAAGGGGAAACAAAATGATATTACATCGGTTAAAACATCATCTGCATCGCTGTCAACAGAAAAAGTGCCCAAAACTAGCATTGCCAAGTTGTATGGTAATGCGGATTCTTTGGTCAAAAAATAGGCCAGACCTCTGTGAAGAGTCGACCAACCGCTTGGCGATGTCTCGTAAACCTAAGTGGACACTCGGACCCCATGGCCATAGTGTTTCAACCCCAAACGGCTCGAACCTATCAAGTCAATAAGATTGGAAATGAACAGTGCAACCATCCAAGTATTTTACAAAACAAATTAATATCCATTACAATAGAGGAAGTTTATTCCGGCCGATTTATCGATAAAATTATATCGATTTGTGGTTCAGTGAATCGATTTATCGACATTTATGCACGGTCGAAGTTTTTTTATTATTGGACGTTATGTGCCGCAAGCTTTTTCTGTCTGTTTGCTTTGTTACTTTGGAAACAGTTAAGTAATTAGGGTAGACAAGCTTTAGTGGAAACGTAGTCTTAATTAATTGGAAATAAGTGGCGTTGAAGAGAAGTGATATAAAAATTGGTATCATCACTTCAAAAAGTAAACACACCTATTTCCTGGAACTCTCTATAGTCAATAGGTTATTTTTAGACAGGCAGGTCCTGTCTTCAACTGCATCATTGCTTAAAGCATCAGGTGAGATGGCGGTCAAATGAAAGCCTAAGGTCTATTCAAATTTACTTCCAATTGATGTTATTTCAAGTTAAACAAATGTCAACTTTATTCCAGTGGTAATTAAGTTGATTTCAGAGTAACTAGCATTATTTAAAAATATTTGAAGTCATAGCGTAAACTGAACTTTAGTGTGTAGGAATTAAAGTTATTTTTCCAATAACTCATATTTGTTTACATGTTTGGCAAGTAAATCGCGAACGCAGGTTAAATGTATTAGATAGAGGTAGACAAGTCTACGTCAGAGAAGGTACCTAAGATTAACTACATCGTCTGTTCATTTGTCTTATAGGCCGTGGCGGCAGTGTCATCAATGACGATCAATGTAACGCGTCGTAACTCTTTTGTTTTCTTGGCGAAATCTGTCTCCAATACATACCCCACTAACAAAACCAACCGTTGCTCCATCTTTCTCCTTGAGCATCGCTTACGCATTTGTCTGCAGCCAGAAGGCCAATTCTCGTAATTTAAAATGTTCAAAATCTAGTCGCAGTATCATCTCGGCGACAAACAAATGTAGGGAATTTACAGGTATTTTGACAGATTGAGACTGAGATCAGACTGTGAACGTTCTTAAAATTACGAGAATCACCCCTCAGGTTACTTCATCACTCTTTACCTAACCATTGACCATCACAATTAATCAAAAACCTTACCTAATCTTACCCCACATTATTATCTAAATCCACGCCTACTGGCAAAAACTGATCTCATTTATGTAGGGCACAATTCACTTACGCCAAAGTTGTTGGCATCTAGGCTAATCCTATTCAGGTTCGCGCGCATAGATTACGTCACGTAATCGTCGCGTGATCGGAACGATTCCGCACGAATGTACAGTGAACTTACACTAGTAGCCTAGTTACTGAGATTTTGTGAGGCACGAGGTGTTTTTTTTTTAATATGCAGATAGTATGCGGTTTTTACTGGGCTGAAAAAAGTGGTCATGATTAATGACCAAAGCGAATTAGCACCCTACTTGCGTAATGCACTGTCAATCACAACCTGCGTAATTTTGAAGGATATTGATAATATTTTGTTTCATACATAAGTATTATGTTCGAAAGAAGAAGAAGAAGAGTAGGGGAAGACCAAAGAAACGATGGTTGGAATGTGTGAATGTTGATATGGTTGACTACCGAGATGACGACTAATAGAGAAGTATGGAAGAAAAAGACATGTTGCGCCGACCACAAATAAATTGGGATAAGGGCAGGAGAATGTTAAATGACATATGTTCGAAAGATTTTTCTCTCAACAACGCAATGAATGTTGTTAAAATGCCGAAATGAAAGCCATTGCTACCCCATTGTTAGTGTGTTATGAAATTACCCCGCAGGCCGATAATTAATTTTCCAACTCTTTTCTTCCCTTCATTCTTTCTTCCTCTCTTTTTTTCCTTTTTCCTCTCTCTCTATTACATCTTTCCTAGTAATCCAAAGGTTTCCTAGCAGATATTTTTAGTGACAAGACCGCCGTTTTATCCTTAATTTAAAAGTCATTGTATTCGTTTTTATCTAGGCATCAATCAGATCTATGAAAGTTGGTACACGTTTGAAATCGCAAATAGCGGCAATATGACAAAAACGGCATTGCTTTTAACAACGACCCTGAAATAAAAACCTCAGTCGCCTTACCCTTACTAAAACCCAAGTACAACAAGTACCTCTATTTCTTTTTTATCCTTTATTAAAAAGAACCAGGTTCTTAATAATTAATTACAATCTAGCCTATAAGACTAATAATAAGCAATTTTAATCTAACTTAATTTATTACGTGATAATTATTTTAAAACTTAGAATAGTGTTTATTGTACTTTACACAAGTACCTCTGTGCAGTTAATTTTAATTATACCAATAATTATAATTTACTAATCTACCTCGTTCAAAATTAACTACTAAGCTAGTCCAATTAATAGAGGTAATTCGATTACATGCGCAAAGTTTTAATAGCAGACATTAAATCCATAACAGAGTCGGCTATGAAATTGTAAATGACTAGTTCCTTATTAATGGTAACATGTCTCACTAAATTGTATAGGAATTATTCGAAGCTACAAATTATTTAGCAAAATGAAATATTCCTGAGATTCATTCAGCTGAATGGGATTTGCGGTGGCCAACTGGGAGCAGCAGTGACCTAGTGCTAACAGCCGCGACTAACGAGTAGAGAGAGCAGTCAGGCGCTTTATTATGTGTAAATTATTTCATCACTACAGCTCTCAAAACGGTGAAGAAAAACATCGTGAGGAAACCGACACATCTTAGAACGAAAAATTCGAAGACATGTGATATCTACCAACCCGCACTGGGCCCACGTGGTGGATTACGGCCCACTCCCTCTCACCGAAAGGAGGCCTGTGTCCCAGCAGTGGGAACATTATAGCCTGATTATGTGAATGATATTTCAGGGTAATGCCAGAAGAATTAATAATAGCGTCCTTTTTTAGCATCTATTCTCCATAAGTCGTTTACTTTCGTGACTATTACCAAATAATGTCCACTCACACACACACACACACCCAATTTATATGGGTTCGGTGCAGCATCATTTTTCTTATACCACGCATCTTTAGCCATCATCTCAGTACAGTCAACCCCTTTCTTGCTATAGCTAAAAAATATATGAATTTATATTCTCTTATACTAAATCTATGCATTGCACATTCCCCTATTAAGTATTATATTACAACCACGTCACCTCATTCATATTGTCCTTTATCAAGTTATACTGCTCAAGTTTCTGATATTTAAAATGGTACCTACTATCGGAAATCAACTTCTCACTTTTGCCTGTTAATTTGGGCGGTCCATCTTCACCAGATATTTACGGCATAAAATATGTAATTTTATACAAGTTTGTCGCATTCTTCATCTTTATAAATGTTACTAAAGAGCAGGCGCCGCAATAAACAAAGGTAATCCTCAAAGGTCATCTGTGAATACATTACAGCTCGTCTTTTTTTTCCACAAACGTACGTGGGGCTGGTAAATTAATGCGACAGCTTACGATAAGAGCTCCACCTAGTGCCACGAAGAGGATAGGTTACAGAAGGTCCAACCATAGACAATAGTTAGTAGCCTGGTACAGGTGAGATAGGATAAAACCAGATGTAACCTTGCTACTTAGCTGACAGGTGAAAAGTAGCCTATATCTTTCTCCAAGTCCCAGGCTACCTGTGTGTCTTTCGTAATGATCAGTTCAGTGGTTTATTCGTGAAAATGTAACACACAGACAGACAGAGTTACTTTCGCATTTATAACATTAGTATGGGTGGTGGTTCACAATCATTATCAGACAATTTCATAATTTTCAGTATGCCTTCTACCTATTCTGCTAGTGCCCACAGCGTGTAGAGCCTAAATGGCTAACCGCCCCTCGGACCGTTGACATTTACATGACCTACATCACAGTCAAGCCTAGCTTTTTTTTTTATAACCGAGGGACGCAGCTTTAGTCATCATAAATAGGTTCCATTTTGTAAGAAGCATTGGCTCATCTTCTGTATGTTGTATAAAGATCACAGCGCTCGCATTTTTTTTTTAATAAGATTTTTTAAATTGGGAAGACTATTATTTAGTTTTATTTCATTTAAAACTGGCTGGTCATAAAAGAACTGACGGTAAGGATGTACTTGATAGTCATTTGTTTCCATTTTCACGTTGCTGCATGTCCATCATGTCGCTACATAAATTGTCTACATAAAAAGCTGGCACTCATTAGTTACCTAACACGCTTTCAGATTCTCACTTCTCACGCTGGATAACCAAACTTGTCCACGATATTCACTCAACACCTCTCACCCCTTATAAATACACGATGCCGCCATTTTTATCAACCGTTTAAATGTAAATACTATGCACAAATCAGCCAGGACCACTATAAGATATTTGCAAATAAACTGTCATGGTTATCTTCCAAAATCTCTTTCTAAATAAGAGCAACATTTCTCTAAAAGAATCCACAATAAACTTCCGGCAGCCTAAAGACGCCAAATGTGATCCAAAGTAGGAAAGTGGAAAGAAATCGAAAACAACATTATTATTTTATAATTTGTTGCCATGACTTGTTATTTCTTGTATGTGGTCGACCAATTTTAGGCTAGCGTCATCTAAAAATCTACCTTATTTTAGGGGGATAAAGTGGAAAATGAGTTGACGTGTCCGAAATGATATATAACAATTTATTGGAGTGTGTCTCATTGGTTAGTTAATCTAGTGTGCAAATTGTGGATGCTGCTATGCGATATGACAGTACCTAATAATTCGAGGAAGTGTCAATCACTGTTCGTCATTAAATTAAGCAATTAAATTAAGATAAAATCGGTATACAATACAAAATGTAATAATACCACAAAACACACTGCTATTTCCTTATTCACAGTTCTTCTCGAAAGAAATGGGTTAAATTAAAAATATAAATTGCTTCCGTAGTATGTCCGAGTTGTACGCCGCAACAAACATAATTTAGGATGATTAATAATTGGTGACAAATTATAAAAAGCATGACCATTTGAAAATGTTAATGTTACCCAGAATGAGCCAATTAAAATGCCAGATGTTTGGATAAAACAGCAATCAAAGGAAATACATCAGCGCATTTTTGTCAAGCGTATAACACTCGACAATTCGGCATCACTGTTTTTTATTTCCGAAAATTTTTACGACGTAAACCAAAAAAATCACAATTCAAATCAAAATTCAACAATTCACGCAAAGCAATCAGCAATTCTCGTAAATTTAAGCACGTTCACAGTCTCAATCTGTCAAAAATGCCTCTAATTTCCATACATTTTGACAAGTTTTTGACATATGTTTGTCGCCGTGATGAGACTGCGACTAGATTTTGAACGTTTTAAATTACGAGAATTGGCATCCTGTCCCATTGCCGAAGAGAGTACTCACTCAGCGATGCTCGCATGGCAGGCAGAACAGTCGCTGACAGTTTTTTTTTTCGATGGAGCATCTCGCAGTTCATCCTATGAGGTTGTCGTCTGCTTAACTAAGCTTGCCTATGGCTGCCTCAATAAAATAAAGCCTCCAGCCAGGGCTAAAAAAACATAAAAACTAAGCGACTACACGCTAAGGGCACCCCCTTTGGGGCACTGACCTCGACTTAGGGCGTCGCTGGGAGAGGGCAGCAAGGGACAGGCTGGATCGGAATTAGTCGCAGACAGGCTCAGAACCTATACAGGGTTATTGGAAAAACACCAACAACCTCTTAAGAGGTCATTGTACTCGTCATTATGAACAACTTTTACTATGGGACCAAACCTGAAATCGCGAAAAAAAAAAATCGGCTGTTCCCTACATTTTGACGATTTAACCGAACATAAATGTAGGGAACAGCTGACTTTTTTTTCGCGATTTCATGTTTGGTCGCATAGTAAAAGTTGTTCCTAATGACGAGTACAATGACCTCTTAAGAGGTGGTTGGTGTTTTTCAAATAACCCTGTATACCAAGTGTATACCGAGTAGTAACTCGTCGTCGTCTCGCACTCACTGCTCGTGGCTTGTCAACTCGTTTTTTTTAATTGCCAACTCTACTCACTTCTCGTTAATCGCCGGCGGTGCGACAGGTGCCTAAGGTTTCATAATAAACCATCCAAGGTCATCGGCCAATTTCATACATGGCTGCTCTACGTTACTATAAGTAGTTTGTAGCCAAATTGTGCACTTAAAGTGTTGATTGGCGAGTTTTTGTGACAAAAACAATTATTGTCCAATAAATTGATGATTCACTAAGAGTTTAGATATAAACACTGCTGGACACAAAACGGTTTTTTCTTTGCGTAATTTGGTTCCTAGTTCATTAGAATGAGTTTGAAAGATATTTACGTGGTAATGGTGAAAAATGAAGATTGGACTCTGACTTGGTTTCAGTACGTTATTAGAATTAATTATCTTTTTGTATGCACGTGTTTCTGTGACAAATATTTTTCTTTCTTTCTAAAACCAGGGCCGAAGCCTGCCAGGGTAGCGGGAACGTCCGAAAGGGTTACCGCTGCCCTGGAACATAAAGGGCTAAGGAAGGAACACGGGTCGGTTTTAGTCAGTAAGAGTCTGACACTCCCTTCTGCTCCACCCAGAGCGAGAGGAGTCATTTGATGATTTCCCACAGACAAAAAAAAAAAAAACGACCTGGATGAGACTCGCACAGACCAGCGGGGTAACTGCGTAACACGCATAAAATGATAATCGATCGCAATGGGTTTAATTTTGACAGTTTACCCACTTCCATTGCGTTATTTACTTACGTTGTTGAGCAGATGTTTCTAACCTATGAAGCAATGGATTAGTAATATTCACCAAATATCTCGGATTGTGATTGAAATTGTGGGGAGGGAGGTGGCCTATACTCAGCAGTGGGTGGAACAACTTACGAGTTGTAGGTCGTAGGTTCGAACCCAGAGAGGCGCTTTACTTTGTGTAAATCATTTCAACACCACTGCTCTCAAAAGGGTGAAGGAAAACATCGTGAGCAGGCATGTCTTAGAACCAAAAATTCGAAGACATGTGACATCTGCCAACCCGCACTGGGCCCGCGTGGTGTATTACGGCCCACTCCCTCTCACAGAGAGGAGGCGTGTGTCCCAGCAGTGGGAACATTATAGTCTGATTATGTATTCTCCAAAGCGTTTTATTTCTTTTTATCTTCTCTGCCTACATAAGCAGTAGTATTTATACAACACGGAAGTCTCTCCTAATTTACGAAGTGACAAAAATTCAGGAAGGAGGAAATCAATGTTTCGTAATAACTCAACTTCATCAGTCAAACGTAATGACATGACTTACCAATCGTCATGCTGCGTCACCAAGGTTTTTCATAGTCAAATGATGATATTTTTCTAAAAACTGCAAGTGCCCAACTCCAGGAAGTGTTGAATGCCAAGCAAAAACAATAAAATTCACGCAAATGATAATCACAATTAGTGATATAAAACTGGAAATGTCATGTTTTGCATACTTTTGATGTTGGAAATCTTATGATATTCATTAATTCCATTTTGGGTAAAAAATCGACTTTTTAATTGGTTTATTTTTACCATCTTTGGCAATATATTTAATTTATTTATTTATACAATGCATGTGGCGCCGACAACACAATAAATTAGTCTGCATTGGTATATCTAAAGCCGTTCCTAGTCTGCATTCAAAAATTCAAACACTATAAAATAATGGCATATACAACGTGGCGCTACAATGGCGACATTAATTTAACACACGAGTAGGGCTAGTGGCCAGTAATCATAAAAATTATAACAACATAAAAAAATCGTAACTTGAAAACTTCCACCTGCGCCGCGCGCCGACATAGGGCTCTCTCTCTTTCCTTCAATTCGCCTTCTCTTTGCTCGTTAATTGTTTTAATTACATTGATGCGATGTTATGATCCGTGACCCCGGCAAATGACCCCAGCGCTACAGTTCTTTAAGTCAGGTTGCTCTAAGATGCTATTTTATAAAATTGTTAATAAATAAATAAATAAATATTAATTTTTAATTAAATTAAAATATATTCATAAAACTACAACGCAAAACCGTATACGTGTGTTAAATTAATGTCGCCATTAAAGCGCCACGCTGTATAGCTAATCAAAGATTGGCAAAACCCATAGTCGTCATCACTACGTTTTTTTATTCACTTTTTATTTAGATGCTAGTATTTATTTAATAGTTCGAAAATGCTCTTATGCATTGCGAGTGTTTTCATTTATTGTCGTATTGTTGTCTCCACCATGTATATTTTGCCTGGCATCGAAATAGGCTAGGTATTTATCTGATCCATTCATATTTAATTTGGTTCACTGCAAAAGATGTTTGTCATCATATTGACTACGTAACTTTGAAGTATCTTTGAAGATGCTTATGTCATCTGTCACCTCATTATACAGATTTGCTACTCAACCGTAACGGTAGCTCAGCAAATAAATAATACGGTCAAAACTTTTAGAGCGCTTTGTAGTCTTCAAAATTGTTTGAAGTACTTCACGAGCATAAACATGTGTACACTTGGCTTTATTCAAAGGCGATTTTCTCCATTGTTTTTTAAATAAATTTTATGTTATTACGAACATAGTATTTTAGGTCTATGTGATGTGTCGTATTTTAACGTTGCATTCGTTATCTTCACGCAAAAGTCGCTATTGAAAGTTGCCAAGTGTTGACATATTGGTGCTCGTGACTGTACATTTCACCATAATTTTTTAATCTTAGCTTTGTAATTTTTGTCATCAAGTAGCCTCTTAAGATTTATCTAGCGAAGATAATTTGATGATTTCAAAACGTATAGTCATATAAAAGATTACCTAAGTTTTACATACATTTTTACAGCAATAAACCTGAACTGCAGTACCATAAGTAGGTACACATCTACCTAATCCTTTCGGGAGGGGCAAGCTTATTAAGTTCGGTAACAATAGAAAAAGTAATTGTGTCTCATTAGTAGTCATTAGTGACAGTTGAGCTCATAATAGAATAGAATAGAATACTCTTTATTGTACACCATACAAATTACAGAACATAAATATCTAACATTTTATAAAGGGTGACACAATGGGTGGTCTTATCGCTAAGAGCGATCTTTTAAAGACAACCTTTGGATGGATTAAAAATTAAGGAGAGACAAATATAGTAGGTAGTCTGTGGTGTACCATTTACATTATACTATTGATATAATACATAAAGTATTTATTTTTAAATTTTACTCACCTAAATAAATATATACATATAATAATAAACATGAAACATCATCATAATGTGATGCAAACCTGAAATTAAACCGTTTTCGAGTAATTATGTGAACCACTAACTTTTAAATGTAACTTCCTTTGTTGTCCTTTTAAAATAAAAGATATGCAACAACAAGTGATGTTAGTTACCTTTTTATTGTTAGGAAACAATATTCAGATCAAAGCACAGGAACAATCTAATCCGATTTCCTTCTCCATAATGTTCACATCCCATAAACAATACTCAAGACTACAACACAATTAAATAGCAGCCCATATACCAGCTCTGACTTTTATAGCTTCACAGTAAGGTCGAATTTAGCTTAATTAATCAACAATTTACTGTTATTAATCTGGTATATCTGACACTAATTGATACCGACATTTGTTATAAAATAGTTTCGTAAATCAGGAAGCACGCGTGCTATACTTTTTGATTCAGTCTGATATTTCCTTTCCTTAATTCTTATTTATTTGGATAATTTAATATACTGCATATCCGGATGCAATATTTTTGGGTTTTTATTTAATGGTTGCAACCTAATTTCGTTTTTCGACGAGATTAATAGCACTACGAAATAGAATGGGCTGTAAATATGCAAATGAGTGATACAAAATATATCACGAGGTATTTCGAAACAAAATCTATAATACGAGGTTCTTTGGAGCTGGTTCGCCGGTAGCCTCCGAAGTAGTCACACGCATGCGTTTTTAATCAACAGTCAGTAAACGCGGCACCTATCGCGCGGATCGCTTCTTCATATCTAAATGTTGGTGTAAGATATTGCGAACACGTTCGTCTGAGATGCCTACTATCTCGACTATCTCCCTCACTTTTACTCTTCAGTCGTTCAACACTATATCATGGATTTTAGCGATCATCTCTGGAGTAGTGACCTCAAATGAGCGTCTTAGACGCACAGCATTACTTGTGCTTGTACGGCCACACCGAAAATCGTTGAACCACTTATGAATCATTTTAATCGACGGAGCAGAGTCCCCATAATATTTATCAAGTTTTTGTTTAGTTTCCGTTATAGTTTTTTTGTGCAAAAAATAATGTTTAATCACGACACAAAATTCACTTTTCTCCATCTTTGCAAAAACGAGTTCAGTTGTTTTTCTTTAATGGCTGTCAAAACAACTAACCGAAAAATTTAATTTAGTCCTTCAAAAGAGTTGTGAACAAGGAGGTTCCGTGCAATTTGCGATCATTTTATTCCAAAACAGATAGATATTTACCAGACCTATCACTCCACCCTCGTACTTCATGAACACTTCAAACGGACACAATAATAATATCATTATTAAAACATTAAAAAAAAATTACGTCCATCTGATCAAAAATATTTCAACATTCGAAAATATAACTGTACTAATTACCGCGCCACTGAAAGAAATATAGCGACAAAAAATGCACGGGCAATAAATTGGAACTCCCATAATGCGTTTCGTCGCACCACGTATCCTGTTCTGCATTCCAATTTTAATCAAACGTATTAAAAATGGACCATATTATTTTGTATGTTTCTTATCATGGTTAGATCATAATTTACAAAAAAAGTAGGTATTTAAAATATATAAGACCCAACTTTGGCAAGACTCAGAGCTTTATTTTATTTTATTATATATAATAAATAAAATCGAGTTAATCCGTCCAAATTAGGCACATTGATCCAAGATATGGAATGAAAAATTATATTATATCCCACACAGTTGTAAATTATAAGAAAAAGTTGCAAGATGACCATCGTAGGCGAAAACTAAACCTACATAATCCAATTCTGCGATCTATGAACTTTCGAATATTGCACAACATTAAGTTGATATACATAATACATTTATCATATTGAACAATCTGTTTCTGTCTTGATTTCCTTTTTTAATTGGTCTTAAGGAAACAAAAGAAGATGCGCTCCATCGTGAAAACTGGAAGAAATGCAAGGAGGCCTTTGCTGAAGAGACGGAAAGAAAAGGTTACAAAAAAATAAGATCACACAGCTAAAGGCTAAAAATCCTAAAACTAGATATGCTCTAGTAAACTATGTAGGAACTTTAAAATGAGTCGTGTGTATGACACACCTATTTTAGTTCTGTGTACCAAATATGAATCCGATCCCTCTTCACTTGAGTGAAGTAAGAAACGATTAAAGGATTGATTCTAATCAGTTACTTATCCATCTGATGTGTGCAATCCATTACTAGCTCTCAAGTCGAAACAGCAATCGATTTCAGCCACATAATTTAAGCCAGGTTTCTCTAGATAACAGAGGTCACACAACGGTCAAAGGCAACCAGTTTTATCAAAGCATTGACAGAAGATTATTCGACTTGTTTGATCCTTACTGAGGACTGACTTTTAATATTTGAGGTGTTTGTGCAATGTGAATGACACTTGTATATACAGGAATAAAAAAATATGTAATAACGAATTCAGCATAAGTATGATTCCCCCAGAAGGAATGTTTCGTCGGTTATCGTGTATGTCAGGTCTTAGAATCATAAGCTGAATTCTTACAGTTTGCGAACTGGTTACTTAATTTTTTTTCTTGTATAATTACGTAACCGTAAGCCAAGCTACTGAAGAAATCCTTGAGTTCTGAGATACTTCAATATCAAGGGAAGTTGGCCATAATCCTAGTGTTCATATTATTATACACGAATGGCACGCGTCAACCGCAGAGGTAACTGCAGGCCACGCATCAACAGCGGGAGTCGCCGCATCGGCGGATGTTGACGGTTACCGTTGACGCGTGCCGCTCGGCTGAATGAGATCATACAGGTAGATAACTTCAACATAATCCACAAGCAATAGGCCCAGTGGGTTTGGTAGACGCTTTATATGATAAACCAGAAAACAGTAGCGACGGTAAACTTGAACCAGTGTATAGTTCAAGTTTATCGTCGCTACTGTTCGATACGCTATGAAAGAGACATTGATGATCCAAAAAATGATATTTAGATGCACATAAATGTCTTCTAATATTACACAAAACATATTTCACGAATTCCACAGTATTATCTAAATTCGACACAGAGCATCGAACGCCTGGATTCCTGAGACATGACGTGTCTTCCTGAACTCGTATGCATTTTCTCATGATACGTTTGAGCGGAATTTTTAGCAGTTCATTCAACCGTTTTATAGCCTTTTTGCGACTTGGTTTTGTTGAAAAATAATATGCACATCTTTTATTTAATTAACTTCATAGTTTTAAAGGTAACTTAAAAAATATTGGTGATTTTGGATGAAATGCCAATAATGTTTGATCATCAGCTATTTCTTCATCTAGACAGGTACCTACTACTGCATTGCTTATCTAAACTTAATGTTATAAATAAAAAATATATAGATTTGATTTGTTGTATATTTGTTTTTTACGCTGTCACACTTAAACGGCCAAACGGATTTAGATTAAATTGGCACATGGGTAGATCATGACCTAGAGAAGGACATAGGCTACGTTTCATACTAGATTGCAGAGGAAGTCGTGGGCAAAAGCTAGTCATTAATATTTACAAATTATGCTATAATATACAGGGTGTTATTGACAGCCCTCCGCAAACTGATAGGGTGGCTTCAGTACATCATATTAAGATGACCGGTACATGTAATTCTTTCAGGAACATTAAGGGAATCCAAAAAACCAGATTTGTTTTATTACCTCACACGCAACGTATCGTTACCGTGGCAAAACGCACGTAGCGGACGGCAGCGCAGCGAGCTTGAGCGAGGCTGTTTTCAGCTGTTTTATTTACATAAATGGAGTGTTGCATACAGAGAACGTAATTTTACATTGAAATAAAGGAATATCAGCAGAAAAAACGGCATAATTTTTTTTTTCCTGAGAAAATTTCCAGTGGGATATGATTCAGAATAAGGAGCTGAATCAATCCTGTGTTTTTGTGGAGGGCTGTCAATAACACCCTGTATAATAGGTTGTTCCAGTAGTCTACAACCAATAATAAAGCTAATACAAAATGAAATCAACTGAATATTGCAATTCCAAAACGATTACAAACTTTGTAATACAAAGTTAATAAGGTAGCAAGCAGCCAAAGTGTTCCACTACTTCGAAATGACATTAATGTAATGCTAACTTAAAACCCAATAAAACTGCAACGGTACGCACATTATTACGAACAACTGTTATTAAAAGCTCTAAACATGCAAATAAGTCCTTCGGTGTCTCGTTAACACAGTTATTTCACCGTTTCCATGGTATTCTCGTTATCTGCCATTTTACTATCTGTCAAATAAAATCTTGTAACAAATTGTTTAGATTTGCATTTCCGTGACACATGTGGTCTTCATTTGTTTTAAAGAGATAAACTGAAACTATTCTTACGACCATTTGTCAATTGTTTTAAATATCCTACTACGAAACTAGAGATACAAAAATCGCATATTTGAGTACCTACCTATAGATATCGTCCATTTTCTAATAGACAATAAATCTACTCAAATATGCGATTTTTATATCTATTTTCATGTTATAAGAAAAATGGAAACTCGTCCTAAGACGAACAATAAACTGGATATGACAAAATATTACGAGAACAAATTAAGAGAAAATTTTCAGCAACATTGCCCAACATAGTTTTTTCGCACTTAAATACACAACATTGTTCAGAAACTTGGTTAAGTGGTTGCTAAACTATAACAAAAGGTTAATAATGAGTGTAATTGTGTCTGTAATGAAAGTTTATTAGACCACTTCTTGCTTTTGAATAAATTATGCTCTAATTCTGTGGCAACAATCAGATAATATATATGGCAATACTAGAAATAGACAACAAATTGAATCCAAATGTTGCTCATTACATTAACATAGTTATCTAGGATAATTACTATCTAGCCTATTTTCAACATCTTTACATATAAAATAACATAATCAGCCTGTAATGTTCCCAATCCACAACTCGGGCCCAGTGCGTGTTAGTAGATGTCACATGTCTTCGAATTTTTGGTTCTAGAATATACCGGTTTCCTCACGATGTTTTCCTTCACCGTTTTGAGAGCAGTGGTGATGAAATAATTTACACAAAGTAAAGCGCCTGACTGGGTTCGAACCTACGACCTACAACTCGTAACTCGCGGCCGTTCCACTGGGCCACCACTGTTCTAACTTTAAACGTTTTTACCGTCATATCCCTCTGATTTCTATTCGACTGTTTACAAATTCTACCATTTCCTATTGACACATATTCGAGATTCTACGTTAACCCAATTTTTCTATCAATCCAGAATCAATATTGGAACTAGCTTCATTTAAGTCCGGATCTGTCAGTCATTAATGTTTACGGAAGTCAATCGATGATGAAAAGGAATACATTTTACCTACAAATTTCTAGGGCTATGAAAATCACGCTACTATTTAGATGAAAATGCGTCCGTTAGTTTAAGCTAACACTGACAAGCCTAGTTAGACGTAATAAATCTATAATGAATATGAATGTCCGATGCAATAAGTTTACATATTTGCATCCTACAAAATAGGGGCCCGTGGCTAAATAATAACAGCCGCACAGATCAATCGGTCAGGTTAAGCTACGCTTGCCGCGGTTGGTCTGTGGATGGGTGACCATCTTTACATACCGAGTCCCCTCCGTGCCTCGGAAAGCACGTTAAGCCGTTGGTCACGGCTGTCATTCGTGGATCTTTGACAGTCGTTACGGGTAGTCAGAAGCCCGAAAATCTGACAACCAGTCTTACCAAGGGGTATCGTATTACCCAGTAACTGGGTTGTGGAGGTCAGATAGGTAGTCGCTCCATGTAAAATACTGGTATTCAGCTGCATCTGGTTAGACTGGAAGCCGACCTCAACATAGTTGGGAAAAGGCTAGGCAGATGATGATGATTTGCATCCTACAAAATAGTGACACACGCATTAAACTCCGACCGCAGCATTTACGCGAAACCCGACACGCCATTAATTAAAACCAAATCTGAAATCACAACCGTAAACTGATTTATGCCTGTATCAAATATCCGTTCAATAATCAACGCTAATAATAGACCAGTCGAACTACCAATCGTAACACGAGCCAATCCATTCATAATTAATGAATGTATACCTAATGAACGCCAGTTTATTTTTAATGATACGGATGTGACTGGACCAGATGTAGGTCGAGACTGGCATGCAGATGACTGCATCGCTGCAGCACCAAGATTTATTGATATCCAGACTTTTATATTCATTAGTGAATTGCGTTGGAAGGATGCATTTGAATTGCAGATTGATGTCTCACTTGAGGTGCTTGTGAATAGTTTCATCTTTATAATTAGGTACAAGGATTCTATATATAGCTTCTTGTGAAAGAGTTCGTTTTGGGAAGTAATATCTCCGTGAACTATTTTTGACGCGAGTTCTGTTCCGGTTTGAAGGATTTTATGAGTAAAGTTATCTACAGACACATACGGGACTTCTCAATTTGCCTCTTACTTCAACAACCATCAGTGCGATTCTGTAACCAGCTCACCGTGAAAACTTAGGTGGAGTGAGCGTGGAGTGAGCTGTCATTCCAAATAATGCTAGGGATTGACACTACTGACAACTCACATCAAGCTCACTTCACTTGAGTTTTCACGGTGAGATTTTTACAGAATCGACCGGCTGGTATCCATAGTTGATAATTCTATCATCTACCAGGCTGTTAACTTATTTCCCAATCTATAACAATGTGAAAAATATTTGTACCCAGCAGCGAAATCTGTCTTTAATAAAACTCGCGGTTAATATTTTTCGTCACATTATTTTATTACATTTTACTCTTTGCTACATTTAGAATCATTGTTTATTATTAGTTTAGCTACAGTGTCAATAAAAATAGGTTTTTCGCGTACGTGACTGCGTCCAATATTGTTACCGCGGTCGACCGTCCATCTAGATCACTTTGAAGGACATTCTATTGTTTTTCTTCGTCTAGTAAAAAACAAAATTTGTCATTCAAAATGTTAAGAGGTTATTTTCGTCTTTGGTTTTATTCTTAAAATATGTGTCAACTTTTCTATAGTTATCTAGAAAAACAGAAAACCGTTTTTTATCTTATCATGCACGATAGAAAAACTCGGTTCTCTGGAAATTGGACATGGGAAAAGGGCTATAGGTCAGTACCTATAGCCCTTTTCCCATGTCCAATTTTCAGAGAATCAAGTTTATAGTAGTACTGTTACTGCAAATAGGGTTATAGGTACTGTTACAGTTAACAGTACCTATAACCCTATTTGCAGTAACAGTACTACTATTACTGCAAATAGGTACAAACATACAAACTAAACCTATTAAAATTATTATTATGATACGACACATACCATAACAAACCATAAACAAGCCATAACTCATAACAACATACACTCCCAAGGGATCAAAATCCTAATGCTAAATCACGGAGGTGCGCACACGCATACCGCTCGCATTATCGGTGCCGTTAACAAGTCGCACGTGTTATGAAGATCGAGCCGACAGCGATAAAATGGCAGCTATGAAATGCAACCGAAATAGTTTAGACTAGGAGCTGGTGATGGCAACTGTAAAGTTGTTATGGTTGTATAATTTTATGATGTTGTAAGATTGAACACTATATCTTAGGTAGAACTTGTGACATTAAACTACATACTCGTATGTAAGTGACTATTTGTAGCAGATAGCACAAGAAATAGACTAAATCTATAAAACCTCTTACAGAACACTATGTAATATTAGGATTTTGCTTGGAATTAATGCCATCAGCAGAACTCTACGTCGTGATGACTTTGGGAACATTAAAAACTCTGCTTTTGAGTGGATGGTGAAACGGTGCTCCAAAATTGATCTGAAGAAGGTAAAACGGCATAATAAGTTCATCTAGTTGTGGATACTTACATAGGATGCACTGCATAATATGAAATTAAACATCGTGAAAATTATTTCCTCCTAAGCTCTCCGTCTATTATCCATGTCGTGAAAGTGCCCACACTTTGTGATCCAATCGCATGCCGTAACTGTGGAATGCGCAGGATTCTCTAAGATTAAGGAAGGAAGAGATTACCGTTAATTAGCATGTAGAAGAACCTTTATACGGAGGTTGTGACATTTTCTTCACGTAATTATGCTCTTAATTTTGATTGATGGCGCAAAGTGATATTTTAGTGATCTTTTGAACCGGAAATTATGTGGTTTCATCTCTGATCTTAAGGAAGTAGGTAATGAGTCTCTCCGGAAATAACCTCGTGAAAAAAAGATAGGTGCTATCAAACGTAAAGTTACACGAGTTAAATAACAATGGTTAAAAAAAAACAAAAACAAAATTAACGTAATAGATAACAATTTGAACAATGCAACAAAAGACTTTTTCACTTTTAATTTGGTTAGTTCTGCAACGATAACAATGCTGTCGGCGAAAATGAAAGCCGACGCAATTACATGACAAAATGGCTGGAGATTAAATATACGCGAAACAAAAATACCATGGCAAGATATAAGTGAAAACAGTATCGTAATCTGAAATCAAGTGTGGAATAATAACAACACGCGTGTCTAACCTAACCTAACCGGAGGAATTTGCTTACATATAGTCCTATCATTAAATTAAATCTCGCCTCCCATAATTTACACCCAGCAAAAAGCTGAAACCAACCTTAACAGGTGATGGTAGAGTTGTTAATACGGTAGCAGCTACAACGAATAGCTGCAACAATAATACTGCAGATGGGGTACATCCAGAATACATAGGCGGTACACTTGGTGGCATGCAAATGTGTACATTCCTCTCAACATAGTAGTCGGCCATCGCCGTCGGCTGGTGACTGCTTTTCTTTGGCAGGACGTGTATTTTAGTTAAAGATAAGAATGCACTTAGGAGATACGCCGTCCAGAGTTATTATTGGAATACAGATGAAGATTGCAGGGGTATACCATAAAGCTGAGTGCACACATTATGCAAAATGGTTCGCGATTCTTTTTCTTATTATGAGAATAGCTCATTCATTGGTGAATACAGGCTGTTAGTGTAAACACCGTTGTCACTAAAACCATAGGTAGTTGACTTAATTATAAAAATGTTTATCTGAATTTAAAAATAAATAAACGTTATTTTATTTCAAAAATGTAAGAAAGTTTCTGTCCGACACCGTCCGTAAATTCATGCGCTTGCCGGCTTGCGGGCACTTGCGGCACGCCCTGCATAGATAAGGGAAGTACTGACGACGCGCTGTTTCCCGCGCTCCGTCTACTTTGCCCTTGCGTGCACTTGTATAGGGTGAAATAATTTTGAAGAAAAATTGAGACTTTACTTAAAAAAAAAAAAAAGATATTTTTTTTCATTGAATTTACGTTCTATTAGTGAAACCAAACCACTGGTTTCAAGGATAACGGTGTTTACACTAACAGCCTGTATATTAGCGAGGCCGCAAGTTTAGTAGCAGGCCTGCCGATCGATTCTGTAAAAATCTCACCGTGAAAAGTTAGGTGAAGTGAGCTTAGAGTGAGCTGTCAATAGTGTCAATCCCTAACATTATTTGGAATGACAGCTTACTCCACGCTCACTTCACCTAAATTTTCAATTATAGCCAGCCTGCATTAAATAAGGTTGACTTTGGTGGACAACCTCTACATGAGCTATGCCCATCCTGAGCGAGGAGGAACCCTTATAGGTATTAAATCACTGTCCAACTTGCATGTTTGTCAAGCTAAATATTTCACAGTGCGTTTAATGTCATCTATAAAATGTATTATTTAATTAACTAAGTATCTAATGAAGTGCCGTTTTGAGATTTAAATTATACAAAATTATATTAGCTGTAATTCCTGCGAGTCTCTTAAAAGTTGACAAAATTATTATGCTGTACTAGCGATTTACAACTTGATATAAAGTTGTTACTTATGTAGTAGGCAATTGAATTCTGGAAGTTACTCTTGTAACTCTATTAATTTATTAATAGAGTTGTAACCGCAATAATAACTTATCTCCTTCTCTTGTTCTTTACTTATATTTTCAGATATAGAGCTACCTTTTCTTATTCCCTGAACCTTTTCACGTCGTTGATCATGAGATCCTGGGTTCGATTCTCAGGTCGGGCAAAGTGTTATTAGGTTTTTCAATCAGGGTTTTTTCAGTAGCTTCCCCGATTCTGTATTTGTGCCAGATTTATGGCAATAGGCTCGCCTCCTATTAGGTACATGAGACTTAAAAATAATTGGCGAAATGTGGGTGTCCCTTCGGGGAAACAGGCGTGTAGTTCTGTAGAAACCTTGCCTTCACAAAATTGAAAATGACCTACAAGATAAAACTTAAAGCTAATGAGTGCAATAGGATGTTCCTCATTGCGATATAAACTGAAGTAATTTTAAAAGCAATTCTTATCGAAATCCGCACAGCAGTTTAAAAGATCAATCTGACCAAACAGACAGACATGTCGGAAGTTGCGTTTGTTATAAAAGCATGCAGATTACAGTTACTTTTTATAATTCAACGTTAACCAGGTAACCTATCAAGATAATCTGTATCAGACAATGGCACGAAGTGAAAATTTATACGTGTTTCCTTTCTCGTAATTTGTTTACTATCTTATTCTTAAGAGAATGACCACCATTTTAGTGTTAAGGAGACAAATGGTTCCTTTTACAGGCACATTAGCGGATATGGCCGGCAATAGACAATGGTTGAAAGAGTTTTATATTGTTCTTAACTTGTATAATACTTACTTTAGATATTTCTCTGTAGAAACTAAGGTAATTATTTCTCTATAAATCTATAAACGGGGCCTACATTTTCACTCTCATTTTCTCTTGGGGCAATAAGTAGGTAATATGGAACACTGGTACTATAGAACACTGATTTGCACAGTATGTACACACGGGTACACATCAAGCTATGCAAAACCAGTATTGGCTGACCGTTCATTGTGAGAAAATATCATACAAAGTGAGGCCAAGACGAACTAGTTTGTATAGAGGTGTAGCCGTGTGTACCTGTTTTAACTGAGGCTTAACAGCGGAAATATTTTCTTAATTTAAATACACATACCTAATATGGCACATATAAATGCCTATCTATTATCCATTGGCATCTACCGCAACACATCCCTAAGCTTATCATATTGATAACAAACCTACATTCTCGCATATCCAAACTCCCCATATCGCATTCCGACCGCGGAAACCAAAAGGTTACAGCAGATCAGAGAACATTTCGCCCATTCCAGCTAAATATATCTAAATATCATCACATTACTACGGTTTCCAAGAAGTATCCAGTCATAAAGGTGCGCGTGTGCTAAAATTATGCGTACAATCAACTGCACGTCAATAATAATGCCTCGAAAGTTGGACAACATTGTTGCTGATGCAACTTTTAACAAGTATTCGGGTTGCGGCAAACATGATGCTGACAGGACTATTGCAGTTTTACGGCGAACCTGTTTTCTCCTTTTATGCAACAATTGTTTACCTAGTGTGACAAGTAGGTATGTACGATTTTCCTCGGGCAAAATTTTGAAGTGGACTCGATGTAGGCACGGACGGACTGCAACAAAATAATTCTGTCAATATCAAACTGTGATCATAGACGTACAACGCTACAAATCTTGCATAGTTATTATACCTCTGACAGCAGCAATCCAAAAACAACCTTATTTTGACGTAGATAAAGATCACTGTCATTTTGACCGACTAATTAGTAGCAACAATCCAACAGCTACCTTATTGGAATGAGAATAAAGATCACTTTGATTTTGACACTGATCATAGGTAAAATAACTGTAAAAAGGCTATACAAGGTGGTTTTGGCGCGTGGCGAAAATTGGAACTAACGCCGCCATCTTGTTGTGACAATACATTGTCTGTGTTTAATTTCACAAATGTTTACCAACAACGCCCCCCTGTCAATGTCATTTAGGCGCCAAAAGATCCTTGTACTGCGCGTGCGGCTGACCGTACGAGTCGCATACCGTCCTATTTGCGTTATGTACAAGTTTAGTAACAGGCATCTTAATGGGCGTGGATGCCGATCTTGGAGATTACGCTGATCGTTCGGATGACTTGTTTAGCTCCGTCGGATCCTGGAAAATGGCTGTCAGGTTCGGAAGGGTAGTGAACTTTGTTTGAAGGGCGTGCAGAAAGCTGCGTGTTTGGAGTATGGAGTGTGTTATTGAACTTCTAAATTCGTACTAATCTAAATAATTCTAATGCTGATTAGGTTTAACGATACATCAACGATACTTAAAATATTATAGTAGTGCTAGCGTACAAAAGAACACCAGCTTTAGGAAAAATCTAGGTATCCTGATAAAAAATGTTTATTTTTAAGAAAATGAAGGAAAATAAGTTGATTATACCCAACATCCTAATTGCGTAGGTATCAATCTCAATCTGAATCATTTTGAATGGTATGCCAATCCATTGTTTCATTATGTTCGAAAAATGTGTCTGCTCAACCACGTAAATAACGCAATGAATGTTGTTGAACTGTCAAAATGAAACGCATTGCTACTAATAGTGTGTTGGTTAAGGCCCAAAAAATAGCATAAACTTTGATACAGTATTATGCGTACGACTTTACACTTTGCAATTTAGGCCATTGCTTATCTTAGTCCTTTTCAAGGATGTTCAACACAACCGATTCTAAATTAAACCTCAAACAAACAAATAGGTAGGTAAGTATCATGTGAACACAGCAAAGCTATAACCATAATATATCCCCTGTAGGCACTGTCCTAAACAGCCACAACACAAATCACCATCAACTTCACCAAAAAGCAATAAAACCTTAAAATTAGAACCTTGCACAAACATTGGGTAAATATAAACTCAATTAAATACCAGTATTAATTACCGATGCTGGTGTTTGTAAAAGGATCACGTCAAGTTCAGATACATTTACACTGCATCTCTATAATTAGGTGACTTGAAAGTGAAAGGGTTAAAACGATATTATTGGTTGCAGTGGGTATTAAGATGAGTGAGGGGCCCGTCGCTAAATAATAACAGCCGCACAGGTCGATCGGTCTGGTTAAGCTACGCTTGTCGCGGTTGGTATGTGGATGGGTGACCATCTTTACATACCGAGACCCCTCCGTGCCTCGTAAAGCACGTTAAGCCGTTGGTCCCAGCTGTCATTCGTGAATCTTTGACAGTCGTTACTGGTAGTCAGAAGCCCGAAAGTCTGACAACCAGTCTTACCAAGGGGTATCGTATTACCCAGTAACTAGGTTGTGGAGGTCAGATAGGCAGTCGCTCTATGTAAAATACTGGTATTCAACTGCATCCGGTTAGACTGGAAGCCGACCCCAACATAGTTGGGAAAAGGCTAGGCAGATGATGATGGATATTAAGATGAATTTCTATCAAGAGCTATTTTAAAACTGTCAGCTAATGGCAATGTTAAAAATAAAAGGGATAGGACAACAAAAAAATGTAATGCTCGTTTTGTTACTGTTATAATTATAGCCTGCATCATCCCAGACTGCTGGGCAAAGGCCTCTCCCCATCACTTGAACCAGCTCTTTCGATCCAGGGCTAAACTGGACCACTGGTCATTTGTTTTGTCCAGCTCGCCCTGCCATCTTCTTCGGGGTCTGCCGCGTCGCCCTCTAGCTGTGTCAGGGCTCCACGTGGTGGTTATTTTGGCTCACAGCTTATTGGCCGCACAGCTCGTTTTGTTAGGATATCATTTTTTTTTCAACCAGCCTGTCTATTCTGAAAAACTCTAACCGTGAAAACGTAGGTGAAGTGAGCGGTCTTTCCATTTGATGCTAGTGATTGACACTATTGACAGCTCACTTCACCAAGTTTTCACGGTAATATTTTTATAGAATAACTACACTCCACAGCTTTCCACTCTTCCCTGTGTGTTCCTTTCTCCGACCAACCTCCCATAGACGTCTCTAAGTCATCACGCCTAGGTATCCTCGGCTCCCCTCGGCGAGAACGGTCGTATCTGAGTTGGAAGGATCTCTAATATCATTGTAAACTCAGAAATTAATTAGAAAATAAAAAATCAACGGGTTGCGCTCCGGGAGTGCCGGCAGAAGTGAAAACTTGAATATTAACGTTGTGCATTTTTGATATTTTGGAATACGGTCTACTCTCCCTCCGTCTTACGAATTTTTGACCAGGTCACGTGTCCTGACGCGAGCTCAACCTTACGAATTTTCGATCAGGTCACGTGTCCTGACGCGAGTTTAATATTTTTTACCCATCACAACAAAAGGGCACAACGCAGCTAAAGAAGTTTTCACTTCAAAACCAATTGAATGTGTTATATATCTTGCTGTCGCATGTTCGTGCTTCTAGGTATTTACAGTTTTGTCACGATTGAACCAAAGCTTTAAGCATGTAAATAGGCTAGCAATCAATCATGTTCGCGCCTACGTAAAATCCTAGTTACCATCTAGGGGAAAAGAGAGCGTTACACACACAGGCACAAAAAACAAGGTCCATACGACTTTTGTCTAAGTGTGTGTGTTTACATGATGAAGATCTACATGTAGATACCGTCAACAAAAGAAGTGAGTACCTAACTAACCATGAAAGTTGATACCTGTCAACATTGTATCTCTACCAAATTCATTATAATTTACTAGCAATAACGGCTAGCTGTTGCCCGCGGGTTTATTTGCTTCTAGGTACTGCTAAACTACTTCCTGCGAAAAAAGTGTCTTTAACATACGACACATTAGTCAAACACCCCTTTATTCATAAACGTTGCTTAAAGTTAAGTAATGATTAACTGTTTACGTTTTGACGTTTAAACGTCTCTTAACTTTAATCATCGTTTTTAAACAAACCCCATTAGGTCAAAGATTTGACTACTGAACACAACTGCACGACTATAGGCACTGATTCGTAGGTAGGTAGGTACTTTATTTAAAAAAGAAGTTGTAATTAGCTGACCGTTTACTTAACTCTTTTGCTAACCATACATTTCGCACTCACGCGTCTGTCAAGTTCCCTCTTGATTTATGCGAGCAACTGTTCCGCTCGCTCTTTGTGCGTCACATCATGCGTGCGCGCACACGCTCCGAAGAATTATGAGCTTTTGCAGTTTTTAATGAGACTTCGGTGTCGTGTCAAATGTTTGACGGTTTATAATCAAAATGTGGAGCGAGACCTGGGAATTGTAACATATTTCAGTTTCTATTTTGCTTTACTGACCCAGAACGTGTTGTTATCCTTTTTTGTATCTTGGAATAAAGTAATGTCGGAAAATATCTAAACTCAATGGCAAAATAAATAGTTTAATTAATTCCTGTAGACCTGACTTTCTTCCATTTCTGCCAAGTGCCAATTGTGCCATCTTTGGTGATCTTGCGCTATAGGACTATATCACTTGATTTCCCAAAGGAATGTTTTATTCATTTGAAACTATAATAACTTGTAATGAGGGCCTTCTATTCTCTGAATCTACAATTCCCAGGCCTAAACAGTGCAGCCGGCCGATTCTATAAAAATATCACCGTGAAAACTTGGTGAAGTGAGCTTTAAGTGAACGTGTAGATAAATAGTGTCAATCGTAAAAATCGTCTAGCATTAGATAAAATGACAGCTCGATTCAAGCTCTGCCAGTCTATTCTGTAAAAATCTCACAGGTGGAGTGAGCTTGAAGTAAGTTATCACTGCACCTTTAACACTTCACCTAAGTTTTCACGGTGAGCGGCTGTTCACCAATAGTTTTACGGTGATATTTTAACAGAAGAAACCTGTAGTAGGTAATTAGGTATAATTACCTAAGTATACGATATGGCATAAGTCTAGGGTAGGCCTTCAAAATAGTGTTTTTAATGTAGATTAAAAACATTGAGTATAAATCCGAAACTACACTAAATATTTCAAAACCCAGCCGTTTTAAAAGCCGTATCGTATCCGTATCACAACCCATTAGCAAAACTTAACAACCAAACATTATGAAACCATTTATTACGCTCACAAATCAACATTTAAACCATTAATGTCTGTTAAATTTGAACCCGAACAAACAAATACCTCGGAATTTATTTCCATCCGAAATGAGGCTGTGAAACATACGCACTGTGAGTACCTACCTAGGTACCTACAAAACTAAACAATTTACAATGATAAGAGTAAATTCTAAACAATATTGTAGTAGGTACCTAAATGGTGACAATTAAGTGAACCTAACAAAGCATTTTCTGGCGCATACCTTAGATAATTTAATCAAACAGGTGGACAAAACATTGGTTAGATTATTTATGGGCTGTAGCTAAATAAAAGCAGAAAATAACTAGGTATGGCTAAGGCTTTTTTTTGTTTTTGGGTGGGAAATCATCAAATGACCACTCCCGCTCTGGGCTGAGCGGAAGGGCGTGTCAGACTTTTACTGACTAAAACCCACCTGTGTTCCTTCAGTTGCCTGTGCCAGGGGCCACGTTATCTCTTTCGAACAACCCGCAGCCCTGGCGGAGGTATGGCTAAGGCTCAGCTAACGTTCTCAGTTATTTTTGCACCGCACCTAAACGAGTTAAGAATCTGGCTATTGGGTTTATTTCGTGCTGAATGTACAAATAAACTTTAATTTTATTACTGATGAAAAAATGCATATTTTATTACTAATAATAACAACTTCTAGCACCTTGAGTCCGTACGGTGTCTAGAATGACCTAGGTAGGTAGTTATCTGTAGCGAGATACACGTCATTCTTCCATGCCATAATCAGCCTATATAATGTTCCCACTGCTGGGACACAGGCCTCCTCTCTTCGAGAGGGAGTGGGCTATAACCTACCACGGGCCCAGTGCGGGTTGGTAGATGTCATGAATATTTGGTTCTGGGACATGCCGGTTTCCTCACGATGTTTTCTTTCACCATAGCAAAGCCACCTTTTTTTTTTTTTTGAGGATGGGAAATCGTCAAATGACTCCTCCCGCTCTGGGTGGAGCAGGAGGTAGTGTCAGACTCTTACTGACTAAAACCCACCCGTGTTCCTTCCTTAGCCCTTTATATTCCAGGGCAGCGGTAACCCTTTCGGACGATCCCGCTACCCTGGCAGGCTTCGGCCCTATTGGGCCCCGTCACTCATGCTGACAACCCTTTGAGGCGCGCGTGGAACACATACACGCCGTCCGGCACTAGCAAAGCAACCTATGCCAATCTTATTTTATTATTAACCAACCCCTCTTTCTCAATTCCAGGTAATCCCAACGACAAAATCCTGTACGGTCGTCCGAACAAAAGACGGAGTGCTTCCTTCCCGGCCCCTCGTTCCTTAGACCGGCGGAATTCGCTGCGCATCTTCGGCTCCTCCAGCAAATACTTGCAGCGGTGCGCCTCCACCAGGAGTTTGCACCATAAGAACGCTAACACCACCGACAGCTCGTCGTCCACCGATTACCCGCCGAGCGTCGAATCTGCGTCGCCTAGTAAGTTGCGCTTTTGTTTTCTAGACATAACATTACGCCCGAAATCCCCGAACGAGTAGGTACCTACATGTAACATGAGTAGGTATAATATCTACCTACTTATTTGTTGTTGTACTTATGGTTTGCTGTTCTATTTGGATTGCAAACGCTTAAAATAGTTACACGACACTCCATCGCTACGTGTTGCGGATTCGATTACCGTACAAAAAAAATATTGGTAGGTACAGCCTACAGACACAGTTTCTTTAGGTTCTCCTACCTAAGTGCATGTGCGATTCGATGAATAAAAAAAAAAATGTACTCAATCTAACGTCAATATCTTAGCTAGTATTAACAGAACATCGACAAAAAAAAAATGCTTTTTATGAGATGCTTTTAGCTATGATAAGGTCTAAGTCCCAATTTAATTATGTAGAAGCATATTAACATTTGAGATTAGATTTTCTACAGGGATCTAAACTGGGAGAAGGTCCTGTTGGCCCGGAGGTTGAGGACCCGCTTGTAAAACCAAAGGATGTGGGTTCGAAACCTGGCAAGTACCAATGTGACTTATTCAACTTCATTAGTACTTTCTAAGTTTATCTTAGACACACCTGGGTAACTTTTACTAATTGAAATACGATCTGAAAAAGTAGTCAGTGAACAAGGCTCACTCTCTAGTTTGCAAAAAAGGTACCTATTTTTGCTTTGTCCGGACAAAAAATGTCATATCTACATTATTTTTATTTTTTGCTAGCCTAGTCTGTAGGTACCCTACAAAGGCACTTTCTCCTTCCGAACCAAATAGGTCTAAATACTTACTTAGTTACCTATTTAAAATCAGAACCATTGCGTATTTTCTATGAAATCGGCTTTCTTTTTATGCTTCCAGAACAAAACGCAGGTACTTTAAGACGATTACTGACAAAATCCCTAATTAACTTTTCTAGAGAAAGTGTCCCTGCTGTCCCGCTTATTCAGACGAAGCGGCCGCAGCAAGCAGACGCGCGCGATGAGCACCTTCTCTGCGCAGTTCCCGCCCACCGAGTGGTTCAACTCCAAAGCGGTGCACCTCCACTGCGTCGCTACGCAGACCAACTCCAAGGTACGTTAGTACCTACCTACATTTTTACATAAACAGAAAAGAAATATACCTAGGAACAGAGACTACTCCTTTAGGATACCTATGTGGCCGCCATACCCCGCGGCGTCATGATGACGAAATGAGAGAGAGAGATGATAATGATGTGAAATGTCCGAAATGAGGACTTAAATTTTGACCGCACGTTACAAGCCGATGCGCTGATATACTTGTAGAATGAACACCCCTATGATAGTTTCGAATCACCTCTGCTGATACCAGGGGGCCTACTCCGAAGTAGTATCGGCCAAATGTTCGGCCGTTTCCTGCTATAAAGTTACTATTTGGTTCGGTCGGTTCCGTTCCAACACTCTTTCGAATATTGACTATGGGCCCGACCCAATTGAGCCGATCCGAGCATTTTTCGCATTTTTAAATAATATTCGGTTCGGCCATGTGTCGGTCCGATCCGAACATTCGCAATTTGCACTTCGGAGTAGGCCCCCTGATTCGACAAACTCTTAGGCAAGGAGACAAAACTGTTAGTATTCTCTGAGGAAATATGTAATACCAGTCTTAATCAAAAGATTATATACATATATATTATTATAGTATAAGAAGAATAGATTATTGCCATGCCGAAGATACATGTTATTTTTATGTTATCAATATATTGACAGACTGCGTGCATGTTATCAATACGCATGGCAGGAAAATTTGTCACAGAAAGATTAACATGCTGTAGCAATAAACACCGCACGTGTATAGCTAAGGACAAAAACACCGCTTGAATTTATCAGTGTGTCAAATTAACACCTAATTCTCTGTGTTCCAGGAGTCATTGCAGAGTCAAACATCTTTCGTCTCATCGTATTACGACGGTTCGGAGATCAGTAATCGGTCGTCGACGCTGCCGCGTCGTCACAAGCGGCACCTGTCCACGGAGTCGGGGCTGGCGGGCTCCGTCACGGGCCACTACGACCACTCGCCTGTGAGGCACTCCAGCCCCAGCTCTGGCAGCCTGCCGCGCTCTACCCTCAGCAGGAGCTCCACCAACAAAACCATCCTCGACCACTTCTCGTCACCACAAAGAAACAGCGACCCCAAACTAAGAGACAGCCCTAGCGGAAGCCTCAGGAGGGTCGATTATTCTGATCACATCATGTCCACTAGTGGCCCCTCCAGCTTAGAAAGTACCACCACACATCGCACACCAAGAAAGGACGCCAAAAACGGTCAGTTAGACCAAAACTCACCAATGAAAAGGAGCTACCACACTAGCGGCAGTAGCGGACACTCCAGTTTAGAGTCCCACATATCAGACCGCACGTTAAAGCCTTCGCCTAGTCATAGCAACCCGCACGGAGCCCCCGGCCTTAGCAGAGCACAGTCACTCGTCAAAGTACAGAGCTTACAGAGCTCGCCAAAGAGCCTGCACAAATACAGAACGAAACCACCTATGGTCGGTGGCGAAACGGTAAAAAATGGTAACACGTCACCCAAAAGTTCGCCAAAAAACTGTCCAAACACACCCAAAAAAACCGCAACCCCGCTGCATAAAACCTTAGGGGCTAAAGTAGAAAACCCATCGACCACAATGTTGGCCAGCTCCAATTCTAACAACTCTATCACACTAAAGGTTACCACGAATACTATCTCTCAGAACGGTGGTGGTACTAACACCAAAGTATATGTACAAAATTCGCCAGTAAGGTCTGTTATTACTTTTGAGAATGGTAAAGTCACCGAGACTTCAAACGGAAGCAATATTTACATAATCAACGACGATAGACAGGTGGTGTCGGTGTCCCAAAACGGAGTCCAAAACAAAACAGCAAAAAACCCAACTGAAACCTCATTCGATGTTTGTGTCGAAAAAAATAAGCAGATGTATCAGGAGGAACCCATTAAAGTACAAGAAAACAAGTTCAATAAGAATTCTATTAACGACACGGGTATGAATAATAATCGTAAGCTATCTTTGCAAATAGGTGGTGCGACTAATAACAATAGTTTTGTGTACAAAAATCAATTAAACAATACGAACGAAGTTGCATCCAATCCTGCCTCTCCGGCCATTCATAATAATATAAATAATTTGGAATCTACAGCAAATAGTATTCCTTCGACGCCAACTAAAAGTTACGATAACATTATAGGATCGTTGGGAAGTTTGAGGTACCAGAAGAACTCGTTGTCGTCAGCCAACAGTGGGATACAATCGAATATAAATTCGAACAGCGAGCTGAAAAGCGTCGACCTGTTGAAAAAGGCAGCAGCGCTGCAAATGCTGAACGGACTCCCAAATGTAAATAACAGGGTGAGCTCGGACTCCATAGCGAATTTATTAACGAAAGCTATCGACCAGAAACCCACAGTGCTGGGGTCCGAGCCGAACTTAGCGCTGAAGAATCAGGAGCAGTTAAAGGGCATAAACACGTCGGCGGAGAAGATAAACTGCTTGGAGAACAAACAGAAGAGGTACAGCCTCAGCCAAGAGAGCAAGAAGGAGAACCAGGATTTTTACAATTTTCCGAGTTTAAGCGACTTGAGCTTTAATTTCACTAGTTTAGCGGCGCAGAAGATACTGAAGGGCGTCAGTATCAACAGTGTGGACACGCTTGTAGAGTTGAACATGGCCGCCAACAACTCGGAGAAGCAGAACAATCGTGATGTCGCCGCCGTGTGCACAGACTTTGGCCTTGTATAGCAATTAACATATAATATTTTTTGTTGTAAAATGTACAATAGTAGACATAACACTGTATGATGTAAGGTAGTTGTATAACTTATTCGTAACTACATTGTAACACGCTTTAGATATGCAATACCTACGTATGTTAAGTTCAAAAATTTTACTCGTTTAAGATTTTGTACTCCCTACTTACGGAATTTATCTCATAAACACATTGTATCCCCTATTATTAAAATTTTGTTTGTCTTTACTAACTTATTATCATGGAAATTATCAATGTAGAAATTATTTAACACAGTATTCATAAATGTAATCGTTAATGAATAATCGGAACATTCTTAGTTTGTAGCTCACTTTAAAAGTATCGAGACAATAAAACTCCAACACCTGTGAGAACAAAAAGTGGCCTAAAACTGTTTAATTACATGGAAATTTAGTGCCTAATTCGATCGTAATAGAATCGTAATTCAATTGTAGCCATAATGTAGTTTCACTATCCTTTAGTAATGCGGCTCTCACGCTATTAGCTAACTGTATTTAAAATCATCCTCTCCACAGCACTTCTGTTCGTGCCATCAAAATATTTCCAGTGAAAAAGTCGAGTACAAACTAGAATACCTAACTCCAAACAGATTCCATCCAACAATGGGAATTTATAGGAACGATTTGTAAAATGTATGTCATGTATTAAGTGCCATAAAACCATAGTATTACATAATGCGGGCGAAATATGGAATGGGAAGCGGTATTTGATTGATCATTACATGTCTAAGAATTTTTGCTGTATTTGTGTATGAAATGCAATGGGTATTTATTCATTAGGGAACATAATCTGAAGTCATATCGCAATTAGTTTAATTCAGTAATAACGCCATTTGTAAAAATTTATTAACAATATAAGATGATGCTTTAAAAATGTGGTTTTATTTACCTTGAAGGAGAAATTAATTACTCAATAACTATTACCCTAGGTTCCTGCCTACCTTATAACAACTTTGCCATAAACCCCTGGCCTGACTAAACGAATAAAGCAACCATTGTGCATAGGCCATTGGTAGAATAGAATAGAATATTGCATTCTATGACAAGTTGCATGTGTCTAGTGAAAATAATGATGAAAAAAAAACCTTGTAATTATAATCAATGTATATTCTGTGGTAATGCAAGATTCCAAGTTGTTATTTTCCATAGACAAAAAAATAAGGGGGGTTCACTCACAAGTCTGATAATACAATAGGTTGAATCATGTCTCCACCCATCAGCACCAATAAACAAACAGATCCACAGATTAAATAAGGACCGAAGATAATGCAAATCACAAGTTATAAACATATATGAATATAAAAAAGGTAATAATAATAGGTCCTCCAGACCGTATTTCAACCATGGCAGCCAATTTCAATGGAGACTAGCCTTCGGTGTGGGAGATTTTATAATGCACATGTGTATGTGGCAGACAATAGTCCATTGGGATGGCACACAATCTGACACAACCGGAGAGAGGTCAGACTAAAGCTAATGACTAAACAAAGAGTGTAGGACTAATGACGAAAGTTGATATTATAGAATTAAAAAAAAATAAAATAATAACAATACCTGGTTTATTTACTGATTCAATCTGACAATTTTTAAGTACACACAAGCTCCAGTCCTCAATAAAACCAAGACTTATACAAAATATAAAACTTTATTACAATATTGATCTAATTGGTAAAATGTAAATTCTTCTCAATACTACTACTACATTCTGCTATAAACAAGCTATAGTGCTGTGCTCCATTACATCGGTTACTTGCGACGGTTCAGTTTCAGTCTGATTTTTTATTGAGTTCAGCCAATCATCTGTTGGGTCTATTTTCTTTACATCAGGATCAGAACTGTCACTCTTATCATCCTCAGTTATACTCTCAGGACATTCTGCCTCATTGTTATCAAAACTACTGTGGCTACTCTCACATACTTTGACTGGTGACGTGCTAATTTCTAAATCTCTAAATTTTTTCGATACTTCTTCGGCTTTAATATTTACATGGCACACACAGTTTTCTGTAGCCGTAATCTGCTTCAGGGCAGCCTCCTCTATAGCCTCTAGGTCTGTATCTCCTTCTTCGACATCCTTAGTTACCTCTTCAATAGATTTATAAGAGTACATGTGGTCATCTTCAGGGCTGACATAATCTTCTAATGTAAATGTATTGCTATCAAAGTTTAGCTTCTCATAATCAATAACACCATAATTACTTACATTTTCTAACAGTGTGGACTCGTTGTCGAAACATATATGAATATTTTGAACACAATTTCTCTTCAAGTCTTTGTCGTCTTGGTATTGTTTACGTATTGCATCCAGTTGTCGTAAAGTTTTTAGTTCCCTGGCCTTTAGAGTTGCGTACACCCGCGCGAAGGACGCTCTAACGTTGCTTTTTAGCTGGAAACATAAAGTGCATAAAATTAACGCATTGTTATTATATAGAATTTTAGTTTCTTTTTATGAGTGTACTTACATTTTCAATATTTTTATCAAAATCATCCGAGTCACTCGCCATGTTTACGTTTAGAAAGTTTGACGTTTACTATTAGAAAGTTGCCGAAACTCATTTTCCAAAAAACTACTTTTACCCAACTTATCCATTGAGAAGGGTTCGACATGGAATTTTGGAAAAAAGATTTTATGTAAAACTTTGACAGTAAAAGCACAGCAAAAAAAAAAGGATTATTAATTCATGAAAATCAAATAATTTAAATTGGTGGGGCTTTCAAATCAAGTGAAATATTTTGTTGACAACTGTCAACACTAATCCAACCTGCTACATACTTACTTAAAATATTACTACATATATTCCTACTCAAAAATACGAACTTCCTTCCTCAATTATTTTTAAAAGGACCAGCTTTATCGATGCTGAAAATTGCTATTGCTGTGACTAGAGTGACGTACATACACTACCCAGAACTCACTCAATTCAATTATTTTAATCATATAACTTTCAGACCATGAGTTTATACACATTAGAACATGCTGATTCAGTGTCAATTAGAAAATACACTCATTTTCATAAACCATTAGTTACTTCAAAAACCATGCATAGGATCCTTTGATAAAATAAAAACATGTTATAATTCTGAAAATCGCAACAATGCTCTTTTTTTCGTTAATAGCTATACTTTAAAATATGTTTTCTTTCTTTCTTAGCTACCCCTGGTTAGCTACACATGATGTATGTACAATTTGACATTTCTACCATGCTGGCTGATTTGAGAAACTTGCAACACTGAATTTAAAAAAATATATTATTGATTTTTCGTTTGACAAGTCGCTGGAAAACATTCTTGGAGCCTTTATTTTTCTCGGCTAGATGGATTAAGATAAACTCGTTAGTGCAGTGTTTTTGTGTAAAATCTGCTGTTGTTTGTGTAAAATTGTTTGGAAATAAAGTACAAACATGAGCGAGTTGAGAAATCGGCGCGGCGAAGGTGATGGAAACGACAAACTGGAAAACGCTGGCGAATCTGATCACGTACGTGCCTATTTTATTGTTATTTCTCACATAAAAACCAGTTCTTAATTTAATTCCTATTTATTGTTAATGTTACGCCCAATCAATAGGTTGATTCGGAGGAAGAGAAGAATTTAGAGGAGAAGTATGTGGATGAAATGGCGAAGTCTTTACCGCAGGGAACGGATAAGACTCCGGAAATCCTTGACTCCGCGCTTTCGGGACTGTCGTCAAGGTAATAAAGCAGTTTTTTCTTCTTCTCTAATGACGTTCTATTTATAAAATCTATGATTATTAACATGTCAGAAGTCTGAATTTAACTTACATTACTTATTTAAATTATTATCAGAAATATTGTGTTACTAAACACAGCTTAGGTTTTAAATTCCAAAAAGTGTGTATTGGTGTGCCAAATTCATAATTACTTACCTAAATTTGTTACAAAAATTTAAATCTAATCTTTATAAATAATGATTGAATATACCGTTATTAAACCAGAGATAATCAAATAACTCTTTGTATCTTTTCTTGCCACAAAGCTTTATTTGGTGCTTATAAAATATTCATATTTTATGTAATGTTTACAAAACTGGTTTTTAAGGTAGCATTATGGTATAAGGTCAATTGAATGATTGTATAATTTAAATGTAACTTGTTTATACAAGTTATTGCTATAAAATTGAGATTAAAAATATATTATCAAAATAGTTTTTTCATTCAAATTAATTTAAACAAGCTAACAAAGAAAAGACACTTGTGTAACGTTCCTGTTTTTTTATCATAATACATTTAAAACTATCTACTAAAACCATAAAGTAATATTAAAAAATAAATTGGTGAATTCAGCCTGTGTTGAAACTTAAAACTCAAAAGATCCTGATGATCAACTATAAAAACTGATAATGGCAAAAAGGTGATAGATTCATATTTTTAATCTAATTTTTAATTTTTTTTTTAAACACAGTATTTGATAACTATTGCTGCAGCATACAAAAATACTCTTTCTCTCTCGTTTGTTGTAGTCGACAACATCGCTATGGACATAAGCCCTGAAAACCAATACTTTTCTCATATATTTATTTGCATTCCATAATGTTGCAAAGGTCTTACAATGGCTTAAAGCTAAGATACAATATTATGGACCCTGTAGGGCAGAGCAAAAAGTATAAAATCCCCACATTAAGTCTTCAAAACGAATCTGAATTAATATTTATTTTATCATAAGTAATCATTTTCATTTAGATGGAGGAACTGGGTGATCCGAGGTATCTTTACCTGGTTGATGATTGCAGCCTTCTGCCTGCTCATCTATGGCGGTCCGCTGGCACTCATGATCACGGTAAGTTTATTTTTATTTTTCCTTCTTAGTGTGTTGATGGCTATCTAAATGATAAATGATTTTATTTTGTAAATAGGTTTGTACAAACACTTTTACACGTCAATCATATTTTAAAACTTTTTATGAGGTCGGCGTTTCGTATCTGACTAGTCTGAGAAGAAAGGCCGAAACAAACTCAGAGGTCACAGTCTCTTTTAAAGTCCAGACATAATCTTGGTCAGATCATATGAAGACCATGTAGTTCGATGTCTGAGATGGTCTTTTGAGGAAAGAACCACACAGATTGAGAGGACCTGTCCAGTCAGTGCACGCATAATTATGTCAGAAATCGTGCAGCTCAACTCAAAACTTACTTACTCAATCTAAAATAAGTTGGCACATTTTTCCTCATAATAAGCCTATAATGTATCCACTGCTGGGACACAGGCCTTCTTCTGTGAGAGAGATTTTTCCTCAGCATGCTAAAGTGAATGTTATCCTAATTTATTTAATTTAATGTTATATCTAGCAAACTAACCAAAACCCTGAAAATTAATATATTATGAACTTTTAAAACTATGTAACAACTCTGTAACAATATTCTGACAAATAAATGGACTATAATGACTATTCTAGGTGTCCAATCAGTTGTGTACTTATTAGGAACCCTTGCAAGTGAGTGCCAATGAAATCATATTATAGATAGCAATGTTGGTCTTGCTGAAAATTTCTCAAAAATCCTTCAGAAATCAGTTTTGATATTTTTTATGCAATTTAATCGAAACTGGGCATGAGTAACTTAGTTCATTTGTTTAAAGTTTTTTTTCGAGTATTCTGCTTCATTGTGGTGTAAATGTCACAATATTTTAATTTTTGTTTTTCCAAAACTTGGCCTTGGTTTTTGGAGTACTTAACCTTCAACCATATTCTAGCAATGTGATGTCATGCTTATGTTATAAAATATGCCTAAATGTCATACATTTGGTTTAAGATTAGATTTTCCTGTTGCCAGTATTGCAATCATTATGAACGTGATACATTAGACTTCAAATCCATTCAAGGAATATTTGATTTTACTTCCTCATTTGTAACTAACACATGTTTATAAAATATACTTATAAGTGTGTACTATTTATTAAAACTTAATTAATTCCTCTTTGGCTTGGTCATAAGACCTTTATTTATTCTTCATACACTAGACTTTAAATCCATTCAGTGAATATTTAATTTTACTTCCTCATTTGTAACTAACACATGTTTATAAAATATACTTATAAGTGTGTACTATTTATTAAAACTTAATTAATTCCTCTTTGGCTTGGTCATAAGACCTTCATTTATTCTTGGTTGGAAAACCAATGGTTTATACTACAGTATACAACCTCATTGCAAGAGCAGTGATAGCCCAGTGGTAAGGACTGTGACTGAAGAGTTACGCTTTACTTTCTGTAAATTATTCATCACCACTGCTCTCAAAACGGTGAAGGAAAACATCGTGAGGAAACGCATGAACCCGCACTGGCCCCGCGTGGTGGATTACGATCCACTCCCTCTCACTGAGAGGAGGCCTGTGTCCTAGCAGTGGCAACATAAATGCTTTTTCTTTCTTTTCTTTCTTTTCTTTCTTTCTAACATTATAGGTTGATTATGCTATACAATCTCATTTCATTCTGCCACCCAATTGCGTTTTAGCCGAATTCAGCGTTGCGAGCGATTTATAAAAAAAATATATTTTTATATGTTATCACTTCGTTAAACACACTAGCAGCGTATTATCTGATGCCTGTGTATCAAATAGCTTAGAGATATTTAATCTGTTCAGTCGATTCTTGAAGCAGTTCAGTGTGGGAGCCGTCACAAAATTTTGCGGAAGTCTATTCCATGCCATTACAACTCAGACAAGAATTGCTTCAAAGGCTTAAAACCAACTTTTTATTACTTGTAATAATGATGGTTGGTTAGGTACAGACACCAGCACATCAAGCTACTACAAACTGTCAAATTTCTTTAATAGATTTTCAACTTTATCGCTAAAGTATTAAGGTTCTAGGTTGATTGGGAAATTTTGACAGTTTCGTGTAGCTTGACCTGCTGGCGTATGTACAAGTTTAACCAACTACAGCCAACCAACCGTGGCCGCATGCCGCAACAAATATCTGTTGCCACGCGACCTCCAAAATACGCGTTTATGTTAAGTAAGTAATGCTCGGAAAATGTTATACTAATTTATCGAATAAAATTGCTATTAGGTAGCAGGTAAATTACATAAGTGATAGATGATTCATTATTGTCCAAAAAACGGTTCTATGTTTTTTTTTCAACTAGAGGTCGACGGTCTCATCTACCTAGCCTTTTTTCTCAACTATGTTGGGGTCGGCTTCCAGTCTAACCTTAAAGCTAGCAGTATTTTACATGGAGCGACTGCCTATCTGACCTCCACAACCCAGTTACTGCTGGGTAATGTCTTACCAAGGGGTATCGCCCCTTGGTAAGACTGGTTGTCAGGTATATCAGATGGAAATTGGTGACTTGTTGCCACATAGGCCCAACCTATTACTGTCCCAATGCAAAGCAAAGGCCTCTTCTTGAGAAGGCATGAGCATTAATCACCTTGCATTAAGTACTAGCTGAACCGACAGGCGTCGTCCTAATATGAATACATATTTTTATAAAAAATCCTATAGAAAAAGGCCGTATTTTTTTTTCTGAATTTGAACTTTTTCCAGGTACTTTTCTAATATTACTTCCCATAAAAACCTAATTCGGAAGTTTTAAAACAAATATAGCCAAATCAGTCCAGCCGTTATCAAGTGTTGCGCGTACCAACGAAACGCATTTCATTTCCATTCCATTCTAAGTCCAGCAGTGCGATTCTGTAACCATCTCACCGTGAAAACTTAGGTGAAGTGAGCGTGGAGTGAGCTGTCATTCCAAATAATGCTAGGGATTGACACTACTGACAACTCACATCAAGCTCACTTCACTTGAGTTTTCACGGTGAGATTTTTACAGAATCGACCGGCAGGTTTCCTCACAACGTTTTCCTAAACTGATCAAAATCAAAAGTCATTTATTCAAATTAGGCTGAGAATCAGCACTTCTCGAACGTCAAGACAGCCCCCAAAACGCCCGCCCTTCACCACTTCCTTGTGCTTTCGCTGGGAAGAAGAAATGATGACAATAATGTCCACGATAAACTCTGACTTTCCGCATACTCATCATCTGCCTAGCGTTTTCCCAACTATGTTGGGGTCGGCTTCCAGTCTAACCGGATGCAGCTGAATACCAGTATTTTACATGGAGCGGCTGCCTATCTGACCTCCACAACCCAGTTACCGGGTAATACGATACCCGTTGGTCAGACTGGTTGTCAGACTTTCGGGCTACTGACGACCCGTAACGACTGTCAAAGATCCACGAATGACAGCCGGGCCAACGGCTTAACGTGATTTCCGTGGCACGGAGGGGTCTTGGTTTGTGAAAATGGTCACCCATCCACGGACCAACCGCGGCAAGCGTAGCTTAACCTGATCGATCGACCCGTGCGGCTGTTATTACTTAGCCACAAGTCCCTCCGACTTTCCGCATACTATAAACACACAATTCTCAAAATACTTGCCAACAAATCCAAAGTGGAAATATCTTGTCTGTAATTTTATTAGCACGCCCCTCACTTCTTACAGGTGCAATCGTATATAATTATGGTTCTAATAGCCTCCCGACCCATTGCGGTCATGGTTGCCAATCGCAACGGAGATTGAAGTGTGTGCGCAAACGCAGGTGCACTCTCTGTTCGTTTACTCTCATAATTCGATGGGACGACAATCCGACACGACCGGGGAGAGATTAGGCGCGGGACCAACGGCATTACTTGAACCCATGACCCCCCACAGTTCAGCAGTCGCGCTTGCAACCACGAGATCTACAGTGCAATTATGGTTCTATGCTTCGTACTAGCTATATAGATGTATGGTTAGTACGATTTCTGCTGTTTATAGGTAGTCCAGTTTCAAAATTGGACCATTATAAACATCAGAAATAGATGGTTGCCGTATCTGATAGAGCCTTTCGACTGAGAACCTAATAAGCTATTATTATTTGCAATATTATTGTAGAACTATACGGAATTTGCCATCCCGAGATCTATCCTATGTAAACAAAGGCAAACGTCAGTTACTATTTTCCATAAAGTTGGCAGACTGCGATATAACTAAGCAACATATCAAAAATTAAAAAGTGGGCGACATGCGATATAATATATGGTGGTTTCAAAATGTTTCCATTGTGCTATCGATTACTTGTAAATACATATATAAAAAGTCAACGAAGTGCGAAACTATACATCGTACTAAGAAATAAGAAAAGTTGTCAATCAATCGTAAGTACCTAATGACATTTTTCCTTCATACAGGTCCTCTGCGTCCAAGTGAAATGCTTCGAAGAGATCATCAACATCGGTTACGCGGTGTACCGCGTGCACGGACTGCCGTGGTTCCGCTCCCTCTCCTGGTACTTCCTCCTCACTTCCAACTACTTCTTCTACGGAGAGAACCTCATTGATTACTTTGGAGTCGTCATTAATAGGACGGTGAGTGAACTTTGAATATTCTGCTGTGTTATCTATACTAATAATAATCTACAAGGTATCGTTTTGCATCCTCGTCAAATTCAAGGAGGTAACTATGCTACTGATTCTCGACACGAATCAGTAATAAAATAAGTAGGATTTTTCTAATTTTCGGAAATCGGCGGCATGTGTGGGACACGCATTTTAAGACGCGACGTGTGTGAGGCCGCACTGTAACTGCCCTTTTACCAGTGGCGTGCATTGGTTTTCAGAATAGGTAGGCAGGAATTTAATTTCGTCGTATTAACTTGAACGAGTAAAGACCAATGACAATGTACGAATAGTACGGTAGCCGAGTAGTCTGTCTGGCGACTGCCTCCTGCCGCGCGAGTTTATATGAAGTATAGATAATCTTTGATTAAACAAATAGTCACAAATGTCTTATGTAATACACTTCACGGAGTCTTATCTCGTTTGAATATTTTATTCCGGGTTTTTGCATTGTCATCGAAGTCATTGCTCATGGATCGTACGATCCACTGATTAGATTAGCTCGCATTCATTAACGCGTTTCCGATCAGATTGTGTAGAATTGGGGATTAAAATAATAAGTTTGTTTTGACTGCATTTGATCACAAACGCACTGCGCAATTTTTAGCTGTAGCGGGGCCGCGGGGTCGCCCTCATACTTTGTTATTAATTTTGTTAAACTTATTTTAGAAGACTGACATTATTTATGAAGTAATTGGTATAATAATATTCTCTTAAAAACAAATTCAAAGTCAATTAATTTATTTCAAATAGGCACTTAAAAAAAAAAAAAACGCTTTTAAACGTCAAAAATTACAGTAAAATAGAATTGATTCTATGTCGCCCCTTCCAAAAGGTTAGTTGTCGTATGGAGAAGAATGGACAAGAAACTCCACCGTTACAGTTTTACACACTAACAATGCATGATTACGACTCACAAAAGTTGGCAGGAAAATGACAGATATGATAATTTCTCATTCCGGATTTTTTTTAACTTTACACTCTGTTGGAGCGGAGGGATTACGTAGTTGCTAATATAATAGCGATTTCGTGAAAGCTTCTTCGCTGCATTTTTGTAAGCACATTGAAGAAAATATTGTCTGGCCTTTCAGTAGGTAGTTATTTTATAATCTTGGCTCCTTTGGTGTTTTTTTTTTTTTTGAGCTACATCGAACCGATTATCGTTTATCTAAATCAACGTTTTCGTACCGTATCGACCGTTCCGGATGGGGAATTTTGTTAATGGTATTATGTTACTAAAACTCTTTTGCTGGAAACTTACGGTTACAAATACACTGTTTGTAGCTCTAGTAATAGTTTTTTAATTTAGGTATTTTTTCGTGCCGCGTTTAGTATCTCAGATAAGTCCACTGCACTACTTATGGGCATTCGGAATAAAAAAGTATAAAGTATTCCAGTCACCTACGTCACTAAATTCCTCCTTCATCGTCATAATATTATTCTTGATTCATGACTTTTACTTCTAAATATGATGTGTACCTATATATCAACAAATAGGTATTATTCATAATTATGAAACTGCTAGAATGAACCAGCGAACGCTGACCCAAACTATCGTTTACGTACATATTTAATCAATGGATCACACGTGATTTGGACCGAACGACATAGCAATGATTATGATAAACGCAACAGGCGTTTATCATACTGACCGAGATTGTGAGTCATTAGTCTTATTTATAAAATTATTCATAAAAGCTAATGATAAACTGATCTCACAGCTCTGTGATTTTGGGCTTCCGTCGAATACGGCGACATCTGAGGGGCAATTCTCGTAATTTTAAGAACGTTCACAGTCTGAGGGGCGGGGCAATTCTCGTAATTTTAAGAACGTTTGCAGTCTGAGGGGCAATTCTCGTAATTTTAAGAACGTTTACAGTCTGAGGGGCAATTCTCGTAATTTTAAGAACGTTCACAGTCTGATCTCAGTCTCAATCTGTCAAAATACCTCTATTTTCCCTACATTTTTGACAAATTTTTGACATTTATTTGTCGCCGAGATGAGACTGCGACTAGATTTTGAATTACGAGAATTGGCCATTGATCAAAATAGGTCACTTGCTGTTTCAAAGAATGTGATACATATAATCACCCCCGTCATACTTGCAGGTTGTCCCAGTTCAGGGGTCGAGACCTCATTGATGTAAAGTGTACTGTTAAGTTTTGGAAATAAATTATTATTACTATTATATGCCTCGCCTATTAATGCCTCGTAAAAATTAGGCTTCATCAAAGTTAAATTGAGGCAGCTAAAATGGTTTGCTGTGAGCTGATGATAAAGTCCTGTCCCGGGAAAATAAAAGTCGACGACTAATAAAATAACATGGTGTAATTGAATAACTGAAAACTTATACAGGAGTTGCTTTAGGAGGATGAGCACAATGGTACTCTTCAATATTAATAACAACTTTTACAATGGGACCAACCTTGAAATCACGAAAAAGAAATCGGCTGTTCCCTATGTTTTGCCAAGTTATGCGAATATATATGTATGAAGCTGCTGTTATTTGCCGCAATCTTAGCATTGGGCCTCACATAAGAAGTTATTCATGTATGGCTTAGGTACTGTTTTATGTAGGTATGCTTTGAGTTCAATGGAGTAAAAATGAAACAATAGACAATTTTGCAAACTAATACCAACGTATCACGTCACATCACCTGTTATAATGAATGAAGCAATTATGAGGTTGACTGAGATTTGACGTAACACAATCAGATCCTAGACAATGATTGTATTTGATACTTTGTTATCATGATAAGCGTTCAGCGATGTGTCGTTAATTCTCAAGTCTTGGCGCTTACGATAACATAGCTTATCGAGGAAGGGATATTTTGGAAAATTAATTGTTTTAACAAAACGTCTACATAATTAATTCAGTCGTTGTGTTGGTAGGTAGGAATTCATGGAAGAGGTCATTTTTACGCCAATTTTGGGATTGAATAGTATGTTTCTGAAGATAGACGATACCTAATATTAACCGTTATGATCGGAACTCTAAAGGTTGCAAAAGGAAACCTTATATCAAGCAGGCTGGCAAAAAAGTATTCTGGTTGGATTCGATCACTTAGCGAATTTAGAATCTGTTTCATAATTATAAAAGAAGCGATTAGTTTTATAATTACCTAACATTAATATTATAATAACTATTTAACTACTCAAAGTCAAATCATTTATCAAAGTCAAATCATTTATTTCAAATAGGCACAGGCAATTTTGAACGTCAAAAATTAAATTAAAATAAAATTGATTCTAGTCGCCCCTTTCCTATTTTAAGCTTATACCTACTGTCAATCACTGCTGGGCCTTCCCCAAATTCTTCCAGGAAGTCTTTTCCCACGCCACCTCGAATCGGCTTTCGCGGAAAGCGTCCGGTCACGCCACTCTTGAAATTAAATAGATTTAATTCAGCATAGCTTCTCATTGGCGGCATCGCCACATCCATTCCAATCCAAGAATTCAAAACTACGTTACAGAACTAGACATCAGCAGACAATTTATGCATTCTAAAGGACGCCCGCACAAATTGCGTTCAAAGTTAACGCTCGCTATAAATATGTAAATTAACTTATATTTCAATATCGGATTAAGCAAGCAATCGACTAATTGGGTGACCTCATTGCAACGTGCAGTGTGCTCAGACAGTCATTAATTTCCACCAATCAAAGCGTTTTGTAACGATTATTCCACAAAGGAAATTAATGAAACAGACTGGAAAAATATGGCTTCTAGAATGTGTAAAACACGGCTAAACCGTACCTAACCTATTCTGAATAACTAGGTAATTATAAGAGCTTATGCGACAAGAGGGCCTAAAAAGGCCACTTTGGCAGAATCATAATAGGATAACAATATGAATCATATTAAAATTCGTAAAATGGTCACAAACTGACAATTCATGATATGGTCTGTGCGCAATTCATATCACAATGAAATAACATTTGAACTGTAGAAATAAAATAAAAAAACAATTTGAATAATAAAAACTGTAATGAAAAATTTACCGATAAAATTACGGTTTTTATTTTTTTCATGCGGCAATTTTTACATCAAATTAATATGAAATTAAATTTTACGAAAATGAGAGGAATTGCTAATGATCTGCTGGGAATTCAGGAAATGAATAGCTTTTAGAGGTATTGCTTAAAGTGGCCTTTTTAGGCCCCAAGGTTACAACTGATTTTAACAAAAAGTGCTGAATGCGCAATCTGAAGTTAGTTGAAGGAAAATTGAAGGCTTTTATACGAAAAGTTTCCGACATCGAGAGATCCTTTCGTTTTCTCCGAAAGAAAGGCACACATGTGTATTTTCCTACGTGTTAGGAGCATACAAGTAGATTATACTTAATGTACTATCGCCAAAGCCTATATCTGACCAGTTTGAAAACAAAATCCCGTGCACATGATGACCACAGCTGCGTCCGTAAGTAAAACAAAGAGGATCTTTTTTAGGTCGACTAATAATAGGCGCTGCAAGCAGGAATAGTCCTTACGGTGGTCAGATATAGATTTTGGCGATAGTACATACTTAAGTGAAAACTTCTTTGGCGGCGTTGTGCACTTTTGTTGTGATGGGTAAAAAATGTTCAACTCGCGTCAGGACACGTGATCTGATCGAAAATTCGTAAGACGGAGCCCGCGTCAGGACACGTGACCTGATCGAAAATTCGTAAGACAGAGGTAGAGTAGACCGCATTCCAAAATATCAAAAATGCACAACGTTAATATTCAAGTTTTCACTTTTGCCGGCACTCCCGTGCAGTGCAACGCGTTGTTTTTTTTTTTTTAAAGGATGTCAAGTTTGAAATACATTTTGTTGGTATAACTCTAACCAGCATATTAAAACCTCATCACTGATGGTTAAAACTTCACCTAAGTCATCATCTGCCTAGCCTTTTCCCAACTATACCCAGTATAACCGGATGCAGCTGAATACCAGTGTTTTACATGGAGCGACTGCTTATCTGACCTCCACAACCCAGTTACTGGGTAATTCGATACCCTTTGGTAAGACTGGTTGTCAGACTTTCGGGCTTCTGACGACCCGTAACGACTGCGAAAGATTTACGAATGACAGCCCAACGGCTTAACGTGCTTTCCCAGGCACTAATATCCTTATATCTTTAACAGGACTACCTGAAGTTCCTGGTGACGTACCACCGCTTCATCTCGTTCAGTCTGTACTGCGTGGGCTTCGTCTGGTTCGTACTGTCTCTCGTCAAGAAGTACTACATGAGACAGTTCAGCCTCTTCGCCTGGACACACGTCGCGTTGCTCATCGTTGTGACCCAGAGCTATCTCATCATTCAGAATATATTTGAGGGTAAGTTTTTGTTTTACTTTATTTTAGTCGACTAGCTAATTAATCCTTTAAACTCGAACAACTCAGCATTAGACAGAAGAAAGAAAAATACGTTTATTTGCTGTAAACATGACGCAGAGAAAGAACACAAACACAAAATATAACAAGTTGGGGGAAAATATGTGTCACATACACGCAAAACGGCCATCGCTCAGCATAATGCTAGCTTTAGCTATTCTCGTACAGCTCATTATTATCATGTCCATAAAACAATCAAGCACAACACATCCAACCACCCAGTTTTAAAAACATTTGTAGACTTCTTGTGCTCCTCAATTGCGTAACACACTACAATCACAATCCAAAGAATTTTGAAGGAAATTCCTAATCCATTGCTTCATATGTTTGAAAAATTCGTCTGCTAATAGCTTTGACAACGCAATGAATGTGGTTGAACTGTCAAAATGATTGATATTGCCTTTTGTAAGAGTGTTACACAATTACCCCGAAGGGTTCAGCTACTAAATGTGTAAGACACGGACTGTTAGCAGAAACACTTTGAGTAGGATGCTACGTGAATATGTCTGGTAAACTGACGTTTCCGACAGTGTATGACAGTCTATTACAAGCATTAAGGGGGATGCGCTAGGTAGCCTGCAAAATTCAAATTTACTTACGTTTTTTGTAATTTACAGGTCAGAATAGAATAGAATAATTTATTTTGCCAGAAACATGGTTACAGGGTGTTACGTTACATTATATATACATTGTAGAAGTTCAGCATGTCTCACCGTATAATCGGTATGCAGAATGGATTCATTTACAATTGATACATTTTAAAATGTCATTATTATTATTCACATGTCATTAATTAATTTAGCAATATTATAAAAACAATAAGTCGTTTCTTAAATACAAAAATTGATCCATAACCTCCAAAAAAAAAAGGTAAAAAGTAAAAGTATTATTATTTACATGTCATGAATTCGTTAATATCGTAAAAACATTTGTCAATAAGCCATTTCTTTAATATATGTCTTAAACGCGTAAGGGGCAATTCACGGATATATTTTGGTATTTTATTAAAAATTTGGATTGTTGTGTATCCACAGTTTTTTTTTATATAATGCGGTGGACGTGGCCGGTGTTTGTAAGTTACTGGGGTCTCTTGATAAAAATCTTTTATTCTCCTTTTTATGTTCCTCCAGTGTTATGTTGTGTTGATTAAAATATAATTCGTGACCTTAACAAATATAGCATAATCTATAACGTTCCCACTGCTGGGACACAGGTCTCCTCTCTATGAGAGTGACTGGGCTATAATCCACCACGCGGGCCCAGACAAACATGACTTTACAGAATTATAACCATTAGAATCAGCAATACACTCCAAGTTGGAATTGGCCTCAGATGCCATGATTTCATAAAATAGTCATTTAATTGGGTAATATGAACTTAGATAGATGTATTGATGAGTTTTATGATTATAATTCTATAAATAATTATATTTGTTACGGCAGCGAATTATATTTAAATCTACATACCTACAACCTGATATTGACCAGCAAATTGCAAAAAAATGTAAGTAAAGAATTTCACGGGCTATCCTAAAGCTTTCGCCTTAAATGCTTCTAATGGGCTGTCGTACACTGTCGGAAATTTCAGTTTACCAGACATAATCAGATTCTACTTACTTTACAAGAACGCATAAGTGTATTGAACAATATTTACCTTGTTTACCCACTTTCAATTGTAAAGAGAAGGGCAAAATAAATATAGTTGAGTACCAAATGTGTACATTACTATGAGCAATTGAGCATGCGCATGTTGTTTAGAAATATCCTCAATGTTGTATTACTCAACTAAAATAAGTATTACCGTACATGTTAGAAATATTTTATTTTTATACATTACCTACTCGCATAATTTATTTAAATACAAGCTGTTATTTTGCATCCTCGTCAAATTTCAGGAGGCTGTTATGAAATACAAAAATAATCAAATAAAATTACGATCCCTGGTAAATAATGAATACATACTTGTTTTTTTAGTTAATGATAAATGATAAGTAGCATAGTTACCTCCCTGAATTTGACGAGGATGCAAAACGACACCTTGTATAAACGTTTGAAGGCTTATCATCATAAATCGTAGGAATATCTTTACGTTATGTGAAGGTTAAAGAATTTGCAATTCAGTTGATTAGGTGACCTACGTTTTCGGGTGCGGACGCAAAGGGTGCCAACGGAGCCCTATTACTAAGCCTCCGCTGTCCGTCCATCCGTCTGTCTCTCTTATGAACCGTAATAGGTAGACAGTTGCAATTTTCATAGTGTGTATTTCAATAACTACAAATAAAAGAAAGTTAAAAATTAAAGGGGGACACCCTTTAATTTTTAAAAACGTGTTTTAAAAAAAATGTTTTACTGTGGTACGGAACCTTTTGTGTGCGAGTTTAACGTTATGAAAGATGTTTTTAACCGAAAGAACCTTGAAAGTCCATAAGATATTTAAAATAGAAAAAAAAAAACGTAACTTTACCGAAACAATACACCAGATTTTAATTGACCTGAGGGGCAATTCTCGTAATTTTAAGACCGTTCACAGTCTGATCTCAGTCTCAATCTGTCAAAAAATACATCTAATTTCCCTAGATTTTGACAAATTTTTGGCATAATTTGTTTGTCGCTGAGATGAGGCTGCGAGTAGATTTTGAACGTTTTAAATTACGAGAATTGGCCTTCAGTTGTCTAAAAACTTTTTTATAATCCAGTTAGAAGTTAACTACAATCCTAGTATAACAGTAACAGTGTAATTAAATCTATCAGCCTTTGATCTCCAATCAACAATAATTGGCTATTGTACTTTTATTGCAAAACTACCTTTATTAACAAGCTATACCCACTTATCCTCTGCACTATGCGTATATATTACAAGTTACAAGTTTTTTTTTAAACGTTGCCCCACACTAGGAATTACTCCTGTATCGTGGGTGCGTTTACAAACATTTAAACTCACATACACAAACAGCCAGACCCGGAACAACCACCTGTAGGCGATACAAATATTTGTTCCGTGCGGGAATCTGAACCCGTGACACGCAGCGCACCAGTCGATCGCTCAGCCACTGCGCCAACCGTGTCGTCAAAACAACTAAACCATTGATCTCAATATTCTACAGAACATCCCACAGTCAATTCCATTTACACCCCTTTTAAGCTAACCTACAAACCTAGTTACGTTCCCCCACGACCATAGAGCAATACGGGCCGTGGACCCGCCGGTGGCCCGTGTTGCTCTATGCCCACGACTTATAACGTCCCTTATCCTTTCAAACAGTTTTTGAAAATAAAAATATACCATTATCGATCGTGTCTGAAAAGTGAAAGCGATAAAAAGGGATCGAGTGTCCTCCCTTGACTTAGGGCTGTCAATTTTCCAACAGCCTAACGGTTAGTAATAAGGGAAGACACTTGGCCATATTTGAAATGTGTCATAGGTTGGGTGGTTTTTGGAAGCAAAAGCCTTCGACATCTGAGGGGCAATTCTCGTAATTTTAAGAACGTTCACAGTCTGATCTCAGTCTCAATCTGTCAAAAATACGTCGTAAGTTTTTGACATTTGTCTGTCGCCGAGATGAGACTGCGACTAGATTTTGAACGTTTTAAATTACGAGAATTGGCCTTCTGATCGAAAGAGGAAAGTGATTGACTGGTCATAGAGCCTATAATGTTCCCACTGCTGGGACTCAGGCCTCCTCTCTTCGAAAGGGAGTGGGCTGTAATCTACCACGCGGGCCCGCGTTGGTTCTTGATGTTAATGATTGATTGCTCGAATAACATTAAATATTATGCGACCAAGTTGGCGAAACGTGGGTGGAGTGATCGTCCTTTTCCCCAAAGAGGTTGCAGAGGTACGGTCACTGAAGGAGATAAGTAACCAGGGTCGTCGTATATAGTTTATGTTTTGTAAGAAACCGATGAATATTTTCGAATAAAATAAAATAAAATGAATTGAAAACAAACAGTTCATTTATCAAATCAAATTTCAACCGATAACATCCAGCGGTTACTTACGAAACTTCAACTGTATCCGACGACCCTGGTTACTTATCTCTTTTGGTGACTGTACATACAGCTCTTCCAAACGCTTTGGTGAAGAGGACGTGTTGCTATTAGACATGACGAGTGCGGAGATCTCAGATCGTTAATTAATTGAAGCAATTACTTCTGCGACTACTGAGATGACGACTAATAGAGAAGTATGGAAGAATAAGACAAGCTACGCCAACCCCAAATAAATTGGGATAAAGGCTAGAAAATTAATGTTTCATGTCTATTTATATACTAGAGCTCGACTTTTCAATAGTCAGATAATTTTGGGGAATAAATATTGCGGTTTGACAGCTTTTGTATAGAAATTATGTCAAACTGTCATATTAACTCTTCAGCCATATTTATTCTTCTATCATCCCTAAGTCAAGTTACAACAAGGCATCCGACAACCCTGTTTTAACCCCTCCCTTCTTTTTCGTCACTTTTCTAGTTAGGATCATGTTGCTTCGTCGATTTTCACTTTGTAACTTCGACTGGCCTTGGTGTCAATTATTTTTGATGCCTTATTTTGTATCGATCAATAGATGGCAACACTAATGACCATTATCTATATCAGATACTTATCTACGTGGTCCTCACATGATCTGACCAAGATTATATGTCTGTCTGCCTTTTATAAGATGGTCTGGTACCTCTGAGTTTGTTTCGGTGTTTCTTCTCAGAGTAGCCGGATAGGAAACGCCGACCTCATCTTGTTTTAGAAATGTGATTGACGTGTAAAAGAGTTTGTACAAATCTACTTACAGAAATAAGGAATGAATGAATGTGATGAATGAATGTATTACTTACAGAAATAAAATCGTTTATCATTTTATGATACCGAACCCATAGTTTTAAACTAGCAATGACCTATTTGTCTAAAACCACGTTAGACTTAGATAGAGCCAGACAACAATGGTACACGTAATAAAGAAATTAGATTTGGATGAGACCTTCAATTAAAGACGGCTTAGATTTCAATAATGCGTTCAATGTAACACTCTCATTCGTAAATGGATTACAGCGGCTTGGCCACTTATCCACTTTGTGGAAAGAAGCCATCAATGTATCTCCCGCTGCCATTTTGATATACCTAAAAGAATGGCACTACACTAGAGTTTTGAATGGGAAAGTATGTTTTTCTTCTTCTCAGGGATTGAAAGAACTCCATAATGGGTACATGATATAATGATCGGTGAAAAGTAACATGAAATGTACCCCACATTTAAATAAATTCGCCTAGTTGTTGTGTTAAATTTCATGTTGCTTTGCATTAATTTGGAGGGCTCATTTGTGCTATGTTTCACCAATCTGTGCCCGGCTGTATAAGAGTGTATCGTGATGGGACAAGTCAAGACAAGGTCCTTCAAATCTCGGTAGAATAAACAAAATACTTAAGTATTGTATTATGAACAGATGCCGAAAGTTGTTTATGACCCACTTTTGAACAGTGCACACGTTGCTCATTTGAATATTCTCAGAAGATAATATGAAGTACAGCAAACCATTGTTTTTGACTAACAGCGGTTTACACGGTACGTTATTTTAACCTGACCGTGAAGTTTTCGGTCTTCAAACAGGCTTAATTATTTATGACCTATTTTCCTCCATATTTAATTTAAATCCCAATATTCTGATAGCCAGTCTTATAATCAGGGAATTTGCTGATGTGTCATGTCGTAGAGGTGATAGGTTGACCAAAAGAACAAACAACCATGAGTTGACAACATATTGAATTGAGTAGACTTTCGTCAATTGGAAATGAGTCAGTGTAGAGTGTGTAGATAATATCGCTAAGTTTGGACGTGGATATACTTAGATATTTGTCATACTTATTTAAAGCTATTTCTGATAGAGAGAGGGTGCATATATTTTTGCCAAAACGAATGCACTAAAAATGTCCAGGTTACGTCGTGTTATCTTTTACGAAATGTACCTATAGAAATGCTTTCACAGGCCTATCAAATTACTGCAAAAATGTGGGTTAGCCAAGATACCACCATAGTGAATGGGCTTGGTTTGGTTATCTTTAACATCATTCCCTATCATCATTTATCTTGTCGGAAATTCGAGCAAACGCAAGCATCGTTGCGATATCAATCACTCGTCACGTTATTCCGGAAGGGCTTGGCAGAAGTGTATCTGATTCTTGATACATTTCCAAATATCAAACGAATGCCAAACATTTCCAAAATGCTATATGCAATAGCTCTCAAGTGATCAAGCGAAACTATCCAGTAAGATATTTAGCAAAATAGACAACGACACTTTATAATCTAATGTTGAACTCGGCCATGCGACTGATTGATAATAACGGCTTTTGTGCCTGTATTATTCCCTCAATTAAAGTAAGTTTCTAGTCTAACCTCCAGTAGCTATGACTATAAACTTGTTAACTCTGACACCGGAAAATAACAGCTGCGCTTTTTTGACAAAAAAAAACGTGGTAAAAAAGGGTCGATCGCAGCTGTCATTTTGGTCTAGCAAATAAAAAATCAGAATGTAGACTATTATGTAGGATTCCATTTTGCCAACTATGCTACGCAAAAAATGTTTGAAGATACAGCGTGCCCGTAGTTTGGCATGTGTTAACAAAGCGGGCTTTTCACCGAATAGAAAAATAAACGATCGACGATCCGGGATACGGGATTGCCAAACCGTTTGGTCGGTCACTGCGTACTCCACCAGTACTCCACCATGTTCTGTATAGATATGACCTCTTTAAATTAAACCCGTCATTCGTTAACAAAACTTAATTGTCACTGTCACACGTCTAAATAACAATACATACGTACAAAACAATGAACACGTTAATATAGTGGCTCACAGTTAATAATACTTGGGGACAATAGCGCTATCATGTAATTCTCGTCTCATTGAATGTCTTAGTAAGGTATGATAAGTGTGTGGTACACTATCATTAATGCTACGTCAGCGCTTATTTAGCGCTTGCAGCATAAAGTAGCGGCTAACCTCTCATTTGCACATACAGTCTAGAATTTACTGTCGTGACCTGCTACGGTGAACTAGTTGTTTTGCATGTTGGAGTACAGTTGTTTCTTAGGACTGGGGTTAATTTTATGCTTTGCAGTTGGACGAATAATCTGATGTTGTACTGGGTTTTAAGCGGTGAAGTAAGACAATGACGCAAATGAAAATTTTAATGAACGTTTTATAAAATGCACATGAATCTAAATGCAAATCAGATTCTCATTGAATTATTACCCTGTACTACAGATTAATTTAATCCAGTCACGCTATCGATTTAATTTGACTGGTTGCCGAGAGACAGAAAAAGTGTTGGTAGACCAAAAGCCAGATGGTTGGATATCCTGTAAAGGGTAAAAACCTGGAATAAGTACCTGGATGTACTAACATAATGAGCGAAAAGGGAGCTGATAGATACTCAGCAGTGGGCGTGACAGTAACGTTGGCAATGAAGATTGACAAATGAATACTGATAAATTGATTTTCAATTGTCTCCCTCCAGCCAAATTTGAAAACAAAGATCACGTGTAACCGCCTAGATGAAAATAACATAAGAAATATGTACGATGTAACTGATAGTGTTATCACTTATCAGACAATGAACTTGAACCACAATTCGACTGTCTCGAGGTTTCTAGAGTGCATGTGGAATGATAATGAGTACAGTGGACCGATAAGGTTGTTATGTGACTGTCGTAGATTTTAATGACAGTGCGTGAGAAACTTGTTGCCAGGTGTACGTAATTGAAGTTGTTATTATTGAGTACATAACACACACATGTACATGTTGTTATGTATCGTCAGTAGAATATAGTCTAGTATAAATGAGTTCAACAAAAATGTTGGAAAAGTAATTACCTACATAATCAGCGTATGCTGTTCCCAGTGCTGGGACACAGGCTTCTTCTCTTTGTGAGGGAGTTGGCAGTACTCCACCACGCGGGCCCAGAGCTGATTGGTAAATGTCACGTCTTCAAACTTTAGGATCTAGGACATGCCGGTTTCCTCACGATATTTTCTTTCGCCGTTTTGAGAGCAGTGGTGAGGAGATAATTTACACAAAGTAAAGCGCCTGTCGGGGTTCGAACCTATAACTCGTAAGTGGCGGCCCTTTCCACCGGGCCACAACTGCTCTAAAAGTAATTATGAATGTAATAAATGAAGCTGAAGTTTAATAAGATCGCTGACCTGACTAAATTCAAAACAGGCACCCGACCTCTTGCATGAATTTACATTAATTTCATTTCAAACGCCTCCTTACTGGTTATAATGAAGTAGGTAGGTACCGATTTTCATACTTTATGTACAGACGCCAGCATATCAAGCTACTACAATCTGTCAAATTTCTGTAGTAGATTTTCAACTTTATCGCTAAAGCATAAGGTTCAAAGTTTATTGGGAAAATTTGACAGTTTCGGGTAGCTTGATGTGCTGGCGTCTGTACTTACACACCTTGATGTTCAGTTGCCGTCCATCTAGAATTCTAGATAGAAGACGAGTCTGGCTGATAAATGGTAGGGAAATTACGACCTTTGTGAAAAATCTAATGAAATTATGAATAGGTAACTTGCTTCTGCCCGGGACTGCCGTCCTCTTGGAAGTCTACCTACCTACTTATACAATAAAACATCCTATGACATCGATGATATTGTAGCCTTTTATCAGTGAAAGATTTTTCGTAATCGAATCAGTGCTTCTAGAGATTACCTCTTACAAACGAACAATTTTACCTCTTTATAATATTATTTTAGACTAGCTTTCGCCCGCAGCTTCATCTGCGTGGTATGGGGTTGTTCGAAGTCCTTGCCCTTACGATTTTCATCAAAATCGGTCCAGCTGTCTTGGAGATTAACCTGAACAGACAGAAAAATAAATGTCAAAAATAAAAAATGTATACCGTTTAATACTTTTATATGCATTTAGTAAAAAGCTGCTCTTTTGACAAACAGACACTTCAAGTTTATTTATTTGTATAGATTTTCGAACAGCAGTGCGATTCTGTAACCATGTCACCGTGAAAACTTAGGTGAAGTGAGCGTGGAGTGAGCTGTCATTCCAATAATTCTAGGGATTGATACTACTGACAACTCACATCAATCTCACTTCACTTGAGTTTTCACGGTGAGATTTTTACAGAATCGACCGGCAGGAGCCAAACTTCATAAAACAAAGTTGTTCACAATTTAAGACAAATGTATGTATCTTGTATTTTGTTCAAGAATCAACTCAAATCAATACCTCTAACTTTGAGGTTCAAATACTACCTTTTCAAAATGGCCGACCACACACAATACCGTATTCCTGTTAACACTTACATATATATTTGCATGTAGTTTATATTGCGCTTTGTGCCCTAACACAATATCGTCGATAACGTCCCCTAGCTACAACGGTGTCAAGTCAACATTGTCACGGACAGGGGAAGCCTTTCAAACGTTTACTGTAACTAGGCCGCGTAGATGTGAGGTAGTGCTGTTTGTGAGAGCAGAATAGCGTAAAGGGATGTTATTTTTGTAGGTAGAAGGGTATACGAGGTTTGGCATGGTTTGGCTTGGTTTAGGTAGGAGGAGTCTATTGTTTATAGGCAACTCCATCTTTGTAACAGCTTCATCTTTCAGACTGACCGAGTTGACAATTCAAATTTTGCATGAATATTGTGTGCCTTACTTAACCTGGGTCAAATAAACTTATTTTCTTTCTTTCTTTCAAACGTGCCTGTAAATGGTTTAACAGAAAACAATACTTTGAGTTTGAGGTATTTATGGGGTTTTAGCCAGTTTTTTTCTTCGCTGAGAATGTCTTAACAAAACCTTAATGTCTTAAAAATTCCTAAGTTGAACCTTAATAAGTAAATACCGAACAGCCTGTGAGTATACAGGCTGTTCGGCAGTAGAACAGCCTGTATACTCTCTGTGCAGCAAAGTTGAGGAATTCGGCAGTCATAGGTATACCTATATACTAATAGAAGATATATTGAAATTCTATGCTGGGCATAAAAAGCCTATTGTAAGATTATTGATTTTTAACATCGTCGTACTTTCCGTCTACGTCATTTGCCACAATTATCTAAAACCAGCTTTTGCTCGCGGCTTCTGCTTCGGAAAATATCCCACGGGAACGTAATACCGGGACTAATAGTACCCTATCCACGTGTTAATCCAGGTTATCTGTGTGCCAAATTTTATCCAAATCCGTTTAGCCGTTTCTGCGCCAATCCAGAACATACCTCCAGACAAACTGACAAAAATTCTACGTTACTATGTATTTCGTTATAGAATAGTATAGATTTTATTTTTCTTATTATTATAATTATGTATAGATTAAACAAAACAATGTTCCCCAGTGCCATACCTACTACGATTTATTTTATTTTCTTGTATACCAAATAATTACATTACAATTGTTACGTGAAATTGTACAATAGGCCGGCTTGTCGCTTTCCGCAATCTTTATGGATTTGAATTTATTGAAATAATTTGATGCACACACATGTTAGTGAATGAAATAACATAGGAGCCATCTCCACGAGCGAGAGAATCGCGGCGATATTATCGTCGTGCCACGTATTTCTATACACTCTCTTAGAACGTATCTCCACACGGCGATATCATCGCGGCGAGAATTTGATGGCACGACGAAAATATCGTCGCGATTCTTTCGCTCGTGGAGACTGCCCCTAAAGTAAGTACCTAAGGTCTATTCAAATTTATATTGGCAATTGATGTTATTTTAAGTTAAACAAATATCAAATTTATTTCAATGGCAATTAAGTTGATTTCAGAGTGACTAAGCTAAGCACTAACTTAACTTTATTGTGCAGAAATTAAAGTTATTGTTCCATTAATTCATATCTGTTTACATTTTTGCCAATTAAATCGCGAACGCAATTTAGTTGTTATGTTAATAGTAATAAATTATTTTAAATCAATAACAAATGACCAAAATACGTATTAATTCTGTTATCAATACTAATTAGTGCTCATTTTCTTACATGAGCAATACTATGATTAGACTTTCACTTCATCACGCCATAATTATTATTGTTTATTAATAACTAGAGATATAAATAGTCGTACGATTTTAGTCATCTACGTAAGGTATCTGCGTGCCTAATGTATCATTAGTGCGTCAGAACTTAGAAAGAATGGGCGGAACTTAATAAATAAGGAGTCAGTAGGTACGTTATTTAGATTCCATATACTTAAATAGGTAGGTACACATAATAAAATTTCCCGACTTTGTTGGGGTCGGCTTCCAGTCTAACCGGATGCAGCTGAATACCAGTTTTTTGCATGGAGCGACTGCACATCTGACCTCCACAACCAAGTTACTGGGTAATACGATACCCCTTGGTAAGACTGGTTGTCAGACTTTCAGGCTCCTGACTACCCGTAACGACTGTAAAAGATCTACGAATGACAGCCGGGACCAACGGCTTAGCGTGGTTTCCGAGGCACGGAGGTGTCTTGGTATGTAAAGATGGTCACCTATCCACAGACCAACTGTGGCAAGCGTAGCTTAACCTGATTGATCAACCTGTCCGGCTGTTATTATTTAGCGACGGGCCCCTCCCTTATTTAGCAAGGGCGGTAAACTATCCAGACTCCATAAAGAAGCCTGGGCTTACCTAGAGTAGAGACAACTGCATTGTTACAACTCACAAGACTTAGAATTAATAGCTTTATAAATGTAATGAACATATTCGATACTTCTATATCTATTCTATACTTATAATAAATCTGTAGAAGTGAAAATTCTGTACATTGAAAATATCAAAAAAATAATTTACAGGGGGTGTTACTAGACCGACACCGAACCCAAAAATGTGATAAAAAAAATTTTTGTCTGTCTGTCGGTCTGTCTGTCTGTCTGTCTGTTTGTTCAGGCATCACGCAAAAACTACCGGTTCGATTACGATGAAACTTGGTATAATTATTCTTTAATATCCTGGGCACCACACTGGGTACTTTTTATCCCGGAAAAGTATATACAATAAAAAACAAACTTAATTTTGCGGTTCGATCCCTATACCCGATTACCACTGTCTGTACTGTACCAACCGCAAATACTAAGTTTGTCGTAGGTTGGGTCACCCGCAGTGGAGTTCATTTTTATTCCTTTTAGTTTTTAGAGGTATTTAGGTTTATTTTTATATGAGTCGTAGGTATAGATTTTAATTTTAAAGTATAGGTAGTATATTTGATAGTGTACGTAGTGACCGTAGGTTATTTTATAATACTGTTAGGTAGGATTATTCATTCGTATAGATATTAGTTTTTAGGGATTTTGCTTATTTATTGAGTTTTTTTTTTAATTAGGTAGGTACTTAGGTAAAGATATCATATAGGTACCCTCTTAATCACCACTAATGAGCCACAATTGGTTTTCTACTGTAATTAGCCACAAAGGGCCCGCGAGGTAGATGGCATTCTGGGGAAGCACATACATTTTATCCTGTTAGCACGTTCCCGTGGGATAATTTCCGACATCCACGCGGGCGAAGCCGCGGGCAGAAGCTAGTAATTAATAAAATGATATCTTAATCAAAATCTTAAGTTCATTCATTCATTCACTGACGGACAACGCGCAGCCTAAACCGCTGGGTCTAGGAGTTTCTTTTGTAACGAAGGTGAGCACTAAGGAAAGATTTTTGTTTAAATCATCCCCTAAAGAGGTTGGGATGAAAGTTTTTATGGAAGTTCCAAATTTTGCTGATGGGATATCTATCTGGCACACGACTTGTACTTAATTAATAAAAAGCCCAATGAAAAATGTCTTCCTACTAGATATTGAGCTTTATTGATGTCAAGGTAACCAGGTAAATCGCTACCGCCTACACAACATAACCTAAACCTTACTACAAGACACATTACGAGGGAAGCCGTCGCTAAAATAGATTACGTTGGTGTGTGTTAGCAAAAACCCCACTTAAACAAAAAGCAACATTAAACCGTAATAAACAATCATTAGGTACAATTTCCCGTAAACTGTGTACTCTGTTTTCCAGCTTATTTTCGCGTATCACGCGAGCAGGTGATCAATATATTTCGCTGAGTATGAAGCAGTTTGGCCCGTCGATCTGAATCGCTCTATATGCATGAGTAAACAAGTGATTTATAATCGAGTTTCGATACTGATTTAATTAACTAGTGAGTTTGTTGGTTCCACTTTCTTGATTTAGCTGTTTATTCTTCATTAAGTTTTTCATGGAGAATGTTTAACAGCTTGTGTCCACTGGCTGGGTGGTCCGTTGAGATGTTGAGAGCGTGACGCTTTTTGCATGTTAGTCATATACTTTTTACTATAGGATTACTTATCAAAAAGCTTTCAAGTTTGTACTTTTCCTCTATTCATATCGATCCTCACTGCCTGAGTATAAGCTAACACTACAGTTAAGCTTATCAGGATTCGGAACGAATAATCGTCATACATTGCCGTCTACAATGTCCCCGATGAATGTGATGAACGAAACTTAGTTGCATATGAAAGCATGTTGCACTAATTTTTACGAGCATTTAGTTGAATCGACATCGAGACACGGACGAATTTCGATTGAACATGCCAATTTACTGGTACCGACACCTATTAGTATTTAGCTGCAATTACCGGAAATTATTGATCTTTTGGCAATACTAGATCAAGCTGTTGTAATAGTAACACACATTGGCTGCCCCGTTGGTCTCGTGGTCGCAAGAGCGATTGCTGTGCGTGGGGCCTGGGTCCGATTCCAGGAGGCAAATTCTCGTAATTTAAAACGTTCAAAATCTTGTCGCAGTCTCATCTCGGTGACAAACAAATGTCAAAATCTTGTCAAAATGTAGGGAAATTTTTGACAGATTGAGACTGAGATCAGAGGGGCAATTCTCGTAATTTTAAGAACGTTCACAGTCTGATCTGTCTCAATCTGTCAAAAAATACTTCTAATTTCCCTATATTTTGACATTTGTTTGTCGCCGAGATGAGACTGCGACTAGATTTTGAACGTTTTAAATTACGAGAATTAGCCTTCTGACTTTGAACGTTCTTAAAATTAGGAGAATTGCCCCTCAGAGTTGGGCAGTGTTATTGGGTTTATCCATTGGGAATTTATTAGTAACAGTCCGGAGTTCAGAAGTTGATGATGTGATACCCCCGTGGCTCGGAAAGCACGTAAACCCGTTGGTCCTACGCCTGATCTCTCCCCGGTCGTGTCGGATTGTCGTCCCATCGAACTATGAGATTATAGGAACAGGGAGTGCACCTGTGTTTGCGCACACACTTATGCACTATAATATCTCCTGCGTACCTGGCTAATCTACCTTGAGATTGGTCACCGTGACCGTAATCGGTCGGGAGGCTATTATTATTATTATAATAGTAACACGCTTTTGGAAGAAGTTTCTACAAGATAACAGAAACATTTTCAAATGTTCCTTCTGACGTTACCCAAAACACGTTGCATTTTATTTTTAGCCGCTTTTTGATCTTTAACCTCGGCATTGTTTTCACAGCCGGAGCACTTTGCGACTCAACAATGTATGTAAAAATATACAAAACACTTACATACAATAGATTATGTGCTTATGTATCGATTTAATGCAGAAATATTATAATCACCGCGACTGTAGTGGACGGTGCGAAGGCCCGATCGATACGAATGACAGCCTACCTATACAGGGCGTCACACGGCTATGCCACATGGAGGGAAAGTACCTTAAATATTGTAGATGGAACATTCTACTGAAAGAAGACATTATTTAAATTTAAAAAACAATTTATACTGCATTCATAGATTTTTAAATAAATACATGGTTGAACCGGGAATCAAGCTCGCTACACGAGAAAAAAAATACCCTGTAGCTTTATCATACCGATCGAAAGGCTTCATCATAAGGATTATTTTTTGCTAAATAACAGTGTAAGAAATAAAAGGAAGACCATGAATTTTAACATTTTTAATACAAAATTAATCAATTTATCAAATGCTCAAAATGAGTCCCATACTGTTGAATACAAAGTCGCACTCTTTTGATATCATAAGTACCTATCTATATCTATATCTATACTTATAATAAATCTGTAGAAGTGAAAATTCTGTACATTGAAAATATCAAAAAAATAATTTACAGGGGGTGTTACTAGACCGACACCGAACCCAAAAATGTGATTAAAAAAATTTTTGTCTGTCTGTCGGTCTGTCTGTCTGTCTGTCTGTTTGTTCAGGCATCACGCAAAAACTACCGGTTCGATTACGATGAAACTTGGTATAATTATTCTTTAATATCCTGGGCACCACACTGGGTACTTTTTATCCCGGAAAAGTATATACAATAAAAAACAAACTTAATTTTGCGGTTCGATCCCTATACCCGATTACCACTGTCTGTACTGTACCAACCGCAAATACTAAGTTTGTCGTAGGTTGGGTCACCCGCAGTGGAGTTCATTTTTATTCCTTTTAGTTTTTAGAGTTATTTAGGTTTATTTTTATGTGAGTCGTAGGTATAGATTTTAATTTTAAAGTATAGGTAGTATATTTGATAGTGTACGTAGTGACCGTAGGTTATTTTATGGCATTCTGGGGAAGCACATACATTTTATCCTGTTAGCACGTTCCCGTGGGATAATTTCCGACATCCACGCGGGCGAAGCCGCGGGCAGAAGCTAGTTACTAATAAATTTACCCACTTGAGAAGTACGCATCATTTTCCTATTATAATTTATGTGCATGATAAAATGATAGAGATACGTAATTAGTAGGTACCTGGTGTTAGATCTAATCCCGTTAGATTTTTTTTATGGATTTATGTAAAAAATTTAGTTTACAAGAAGCAGTATGAAAATGTCCACGAGCTACAAACAGAACTTAGACGTAGGTATTATTCTAAATATCCACCACAACAAGATCAAAAAATCGACAGGGAGTGAAATAATCAAAAGAGTGCGACTTTGTATTCAACAGTATGGGACTCATTTTAGCATTTGATAAATTGATTAATTTTGTATTAAAAATGTTAAAATACATGGTCTTCCTTTTATTTCTGACACTGTTATTTAGCAAAAAATAATCCTTATGATGAAGCCTGTCGATCGGTATGATAAAGCTACAGGGTAATTTTTTTTCTCGTGTAGCGGGTTTGATTCCCGGTTCAACCATGTAATTATTTAAATCTATGAATGCAGTTTAAATTGTTTTTTAAATTTAAATAATGTCTTCTTTCAGTAAAATGTTCCATCTACAAAATTCAAGGTAGTTTCCCTCCATGTGGCATAGCCGTGGGACGCCCTGTATACACACATAAAGGAATAGTGTATGCTTGCTTGCGGTAAAGTTCTGCCAATGTACCTATTTGCTTGGTGTAAGTACGTTGCTCTAGGGAAATGGCTACATGAATCGTAGTAGGGACTTTTATTTAATCTGCGCTGAAGGTTTATTGGCTCTTGCCAGTAAACATCAGGTCGCTTTTGCCTGGCCTCTTTCTTTTCCAAAAATGTCTATCTCGATCACCACGCAATCTATGGAACATTTTTCTTTGTTACATACTCGTAGCTCAGTTTTCTGTTATATCTTGGGTCCTTTGCTACGGTTGATATGTACTACGATATATAATTGCCTAATTTTATTCGCTGAAACGGCAGCAAGCTGTGGATATAGAGCTGTGTCGCAAAATATGTTCTTATCCTGCACTCTGTGTCCCAAAAAATGTAGCCAAATTGACGGCGAAGTTTTGAGCCAGCAAAATTTAATAAATTGTCTTGGGATGGACACGAAGAATAATATCCCTGGACATTTCACACAGCGCCATCTAGTCCCAAGCTAAGCAACCTAATGCTTGTGTTATGGTAACAAGATGGCTGATAAACTACTTATATACGTTTTTATTTTTTGTAAATACATACATATTATAGATAGTAAAACACCCAGACTCAGAACAAATACATGTAGGACTTACAAATATTTGTTCTGTGCGGGAATCGAACCGACGTCACACACGCAGCGCAGCAGTCCGATCGCTCAGCCACTGCGCTAACCGTGTTGTCATCGAGTCAAGAAGAACAGAGTCTCTGAAAAAAGTATCCAGTAACCACATAGTATCACAGCAATTTTATGTATTTCGAAGTTCAGCTTTCCCTTGATCTCAAAAACTTGTTGATGGATTGCTGTGAACCGCGACTGACGTGTCGGGGCCACGTTGAGGTCGAAGCCTTTTGTTTTAACATTTTCAGCGACATTTAGAAAATGCCTGGAAATGTAGTCGACTATTTTCAGATAAGGTTAAAAGGTTGTTCGTGAATATTTTACGTTGATAGAAGATGTACATAGTTTATTGTTAGAACCTAGTCGAGATCTGTGAGAATGAAAGATGTTTTTTTCTGTATGAAAGATGTTTATGATGGCCAAGTAACTGAATAAGCGAGATAATGAGAATAATTTTGTCCCTTTTGGAACGAAGTTCCTTATCGCGCGTTGCGAAAGGGGGCTAGACGAATTAAGACCAAAAGTTGGAACGACACTTTTTGCTATAGTTGTAAGCCGTGCGGCGTGCGCGTGTTTCTCTGTCTCTCTCTCTCTCTTATAGAAAGCAAGCCAGTTATACTTCGTTCCATCCGGGTGTCCCTTGACACCTCTCAAGTTTTTATTCTAACAAAGAGGTCAAGAATCAGAAGGCCAATTCTCGTTCTTAAAAAACGTTCAATTCAAGTCGCAGTCTCTCGTATCTTATCTCAGCGACAATCAATGTCACAAACTTGTCCAAAATGTATGTAAATTATTGGTTTTTTTCAACAGATTGAGACTGTGAGATTTATGGGATGCGAACGTTCTTAAAAATACAGGAACTGCCCCTCTGATGCTATTGCAAATCATAGAACTGTCCCTCTGATGCTGTCTGAACATGTAGCTAGGAGCCTTGATAAGAGGTTAAAATGTCTGGGTATTTTTCTCGATTTATCAAAGGCCTTTGATACTGTTTCTACGCCTGCCTTGCTGGGGAAGATGGAGAGAATTGGAATTCGCGGTCCCGTTCTGGATATTTTTTCAGATTACCTGAAAGGACGTACTCAATATGTTAAAATGAGTCAATATGAGAGTGAAGTATTACCGATAACATACGGCGTGCCCCAAGGCAGCGTATTGGGTCCCACATTATTTCTCATCTACATAAATGAGCTGTGTAATATGCCTATTCAACATTGCAAAATATTTACGTATGCTGATGACACAGCACTGGTAATAGATGGAGTGGATTGGGGCCAATGCTATTCCAATGCTGACAAAGCTCTGCAACAAATTATGAAGTGGTTAACAATTAATTTGCTTACCCTAAACGTTAAAAAAACCGTATATGTTCCCTTTACTATTAGGTCTAACTTTTCCCCACCGCTATCATTTGTAGTCAAAGCCCATATCTGTACATATGTGTCCCCTACCGAATGTGACTGCCTCAACATAACCAGGTCTAGTGGTGTAAAATATCTCGGCGTTCACATAGATCAAAACCTGAACTGGCATAAGCAAGTAGACATACTCTCAGGCAGAATCCGCAAACTGATCTATGTACTAAAAAAACTGCGTAGATCTGCCGATAGTAATACACTGAGACTAGTCTATTTTGCACTGTGCCAGTCGGTTTTATCTTATTGTATTCCAGTTTGGGGAGGGGCAACTTTAAACGTGTTTATTAGGCTTGAGCGTGCACAACGAGCGGTCATAAAGGTTATGCGGTCGCGTCCACGCAGGTATCCCACTTTACAGCTTTATGCTGAGTGTGACCTGCTGACTGTCAGGCAACTTTACGTGTACCACATGATAATCCGAAAGCACTCTTCCTGCCCCCTTGCTGAGCCGGCTGGTAGAACAATACATAGGCATAAGATTTTCCTACTGGAACCTCACAGAACATCTTTTGCCAGACGCCAGTTTTATATCAACAGCATAAAAGTGTATAATCATTTGAATAAGGAATTAAAACTATTTTCAAAAACAAAATATGAATGCAAAGTCGTATTAAATAAATACTTGTCAAAACTGACTCATCAAAAAACTGAGGATCTTTTTTTAGGCCATCTACCTTAAATTTATTCATACAAGTTGCACTTGCACACATTCCCTCACACCCACTCACCATTCACGCACACGCGCGCACGCGCATACATACACACAAACCTACCCCCCCCCCACACACACACACAAACACATTTTTACTACACACTTACACAAAATTGTGAAATGAGAATAATATAAGTAAATATTTTATTTCGTTTTGTTTTTATATACATATTTTTTTTTTTTTTTAATTATTTCTTTTTATTTAACTTTTTTTAAAAATACTTGTCTAGTGCCAATGAGTTACAAATATTGGCTTGTGACTTTGCTGCGGAGGGACACTGATCTCTAAGATACAGGGTCACCCCTAGTTTGGAGATCAGGGTTTCAATGTATTGTGCTTAGCATAGCCACTCAATTATAATTATAACATTGCTTTTAATGTACTTAGGCTTTTCTTCAATAAACATTTTATTTTATTATTTTTATTTATTTATAGAATCCATGTCTTCGCACAACTGATAGTCCACGTCGGTTGACAATGAATCAAACTCAAACTATTTATTTCAACTAAACCAATTACAGGCATTTTTGAATTGTCAAGGGTCGGTCAGTCCAGGGTAGCGGGATCGTCCGAAAGGGTTACCGCTGCCCTGGAACATAAAGGGCTAAGGAAAGAACACGGGTGGGTTTTAGTCAGAAACTCCATGGACACTCCTTTAATTCACAATAATATGGTTACAAAGTATTGGTTACATCATTCATGTTAAAAATCATGCATGTGAGAACGATGCAGAACGTTAAAAGCGTCCGTAATGAAACGATAAAAAAAAAACAATTCAAATATTAAATTAAATCAAAATGTAAGTAAAAGCCATGGCAGCAAAGAGTTGACCAGTCCCTACTGACGGCGCCCGTTCACGAACATGACGCATAGATAGCTCAAAAAATGTCCATGAAATTAAGTCTTTACAACATTTTATATTTATGATATCAGAATTTAATCCATATTCCATCGTATGTTATTAATCTATTGAACATATACGACGTAAATGAATATGTTGTGAAGGCCCAAAGGGCATGCGTGCGGGACGAAAGCCATTACGACTTTATTGTATTAAAATCCGGGCTTAATCGATTCGGGGTTTCATTAATGTCCCAAACAGAGACTCGTTGCTAAGGATATTAGATCCTGTATTTAATAAACCATCTGAAAAGTCAATATGGCGGCCTGGAGGAGTATCTTGAGAGCTTAAATATACTAAAGGCTATTTTCGGAGATTTCATAATTTGAATTTCATACTGTATCTGAATTGGAACATCTTGGAGAGATAATAAAACTACTCTTTAAAGGTGAGAAAATATAAGAAGGAAATACTTTTATGGCTTTTAAACTCAAAGGAAAGATGTAAGTATTTAAGCTCCTGACTCTTGATGTTCACAATAATTGTACCAACTTTGATGAAATTCAAGGAGTAACGTGTTACCCAGTAACTGGGTTGTGGAGGTCACATTGGCAGTCGCTCACAGTAAAATAGTGGTATTGAGCTGCATCTGGTTAGACTGCCAGTAGACCCTAACATACACTCAGCGGCACGGAATATGGCCCAAGCGCATTATGTGGTTTATTATCAAAATGAAACGCGAAACAGGGTTTTTATTTTGTTTGAAAGTTGAATTTGTTATATTTGCAATGTGCGTTTTGTTTGTGCAGAAGAATCAATTTTTCTTTCTTTTCTTTAGTTGGTAAATCGTTAGGCAGGCAGACGATGATGAACTTTGAACGAACTGAAAAACATCGTATTTCTTAATCCTTTTTTTATCCAATCAACTTTATAAAACATCTCATTTCACCTATAATTTTTAATAGCATTGTATTGTTTCTTGTAACAAAACTAATAACCGCTTACCACTTATCGTGCCATTTAACAGAAATAGGTCACTTTTATTGTGGCTATACACGATTTAATGGGTCCACCAATAACATAGTTTTAACCGGCGTAGTTGTGTATTATGATTTATCGTGTTTTAAGCGACCTAACCGCCAACCACCGGATGTTATATGATGTGTAGATAGATATGCAGATTGCAGTGTGATTATGCGTTCGAAATGTTTAGGATGTTCTATAGGAATGTTGGTTTTATGCTTATTGATTTTGTGGTTGATATGGACGCTAGAGCCCCATTTCAACTAATGACACCGAAATGATTGCCTAAAGTAAAGCGCGTTGCATTTTCGACGCTCAGCGCAGCGCCGAGAGTTGAAATTACAACGGTACACAAATATTTAAGCGTTTATTTAGGTGTGTGTGATACTTTAGCTTGTCTATCGTTATAGTTTTGTATGAGGCGGCTACTAATTACGGTTTTTACGTTTACAAATGTTAGCCCGGCACACCCTGTCGACTGTCTAACCGTTTTACCACTATTAGTACCTAGAAGCTAATATTGTGTAGCTCCTTGATTGCGCAACACACTATAAATCATAATCGGAATCATTTTGAAGAATATTGCTAATCCATTGCTTTATATGTTCGAAAAAATTGTCTCCTCAACAACGTAAATAACGCAATGAATGTTGTTGAATTGTCAAAATAAAAGCCATTGCTACTGATGAGTAATATATAAGTAAGTAGTAATATAAAAGACATTACAAATTGTTTTTTTTTTTTTACTGATAATTATGTTGTTTTCAATTCAAATAGCCTGTTAAATAATTACGTTTCCAAGAATGCTGGCTTTATCTAATAGACTGTTCGTTATGGTGCGGGAGTTCAATGAACATTAATAATTGACGAAATAGATATGGGTACGGTGGGTGCGTTTCCTATCCACCTACGAAGAAAATAATGCGAACATAATTTGTTTAGATTGTTTATAAATAAATAATGATTTTCAGAACAAAGAATCCATAGTGATAACAACATAATAATTAAAACAGCTTATTATCTAGTGTTAATACTAATCACCCTCCGCACAAACTTTACAATTGGAGAGCTGAAACTTTCCGCTACAGTTCTCAGGATGCGGTTGCGACTGTCTCTCACTCTCTTCAGTAGTTAAGCTGTTTTTTGCGCACAATGCGCTTTGTGTATTGTGGCGCTGTTTGGAATCCAAATGATTATAAATCACTAGTAGGACTGCTACTAAGAATCTCCTTTTAAGAAAACCGCCCCGAGGATCCAACCTAAGACCTCACGATTAGCATTCGTGGTTGCGACCACTACATCAGCCAGGGGCTGCAGTCTCGACATTCTTAGCGATCGCTTTACGACCGAATTCGGTCGCAAAGTCCCGGATTGACAGGTGTAATGCATGACAGGCCTACTCCGAAATGCAAAGTGCGAATGTTCGGATCAGACCGACACATGGCCGAAGCGAATATTATTGAAAAATGCGAAAAAAGTTCGGTTCGGCTCAGTTGGATTGGGACAATAGTCAATATTCGAAAGAGTGTAGGAGTGTAGGATCGGTACCGACCAAACCAAATAGTAACTTCGTAGCAGGAAACGGCCGAAAATTCGGTCGATACTACTTCGGAGTAGACCCCCAGGACTTTGCGACCGAATTCGGTCGTAAAGCGATCGCTCGAATGTCGAGAGTGCAGCCTCTGTCATCATCATTATCATGCAACTGGACATTTCGAATTTACTTCTTCTTCGTGTCGCTGGCACGACTGTACTTAAGTTCTTGTAGGCCCTAAACTACGACACTTCCACGGCGTCGTCAGCGGCAGCGCAGAAGTCATTTTGAATTGACTTGGCCACTTAAACCTGCTTAAAATTCCTAACACAAACCTTCTTGTTCCAGGTCTAATATGGTTCATAGTGCCAGTGTCCATGATCATATGCAATGACGTCATGGCTTACGTGTTCGGCTTCTTCTTCGGCAAGACCCCTCTGATCAAGCTGAGTCCTAAGAAGACCTGGGAAGGGTTCATTGGTGGAGGAATATCTACTGTAGCTTTCGGATTGGTGGTAAGTGACAAATGACTGCTGAACATTATTCTCTTGTGGTTTAAACGAATTTCAGTATTCAGTATTAAAGAGATGCGTGTAAGGTTGATTTTAGAATGGCATAAAGTTTTTGTATTGGTTGAGAACAATTTTAGTTGTAAAGAAAATAAATGTATGCTGTTTGCAGTGAAATTAATGTTGGGCATCCAATATAATTTTCAATGATCACACAGCGCTGCCATACTGGTTTTCTTCTTAAATGAAGTATTCGCATAATCTTTCTCTTTGCTAAATAAACAGAATAAGACACAAGTTTCACGTCCTTGTTTAATAAATAGCCACAATCCAAATTACCCAAAATTTTCGCAAAATTACAAAAACCTTACACAAACTATAGAACACCTGCGCTTCCGGTCCGTAGAAATGACCAGGGAAACAAAGGCGTCATGGAAATATTTTTACGCTCCACAAAATCTTGTTTAACTGATAAAAAAAAAAAACATTATTTTCCCTTTCCACAGATGTCGTACATGATGTGTCAATACCCATACCTGGTGTGCCCCATCGAATACTCTGACTCTCTAGGCCGCATGACCATGGACTGTGAACCTTCGTTGCTGTTCCGACTTCAAGAGTACACGCCCCCGCAGTTTGTGCAGCCCGTTATGAAAGTTGTAAGTATTTTTTTATTTTTATTAAACACTAGCTGCGCCCTACTGTTTCACCCGCATAAGCCTCGATCACGGAATCGAGGCTCCTTTGTCCTATCATATGTCTAAATTCAGGTTGTATGTATTGCTTACTTAACAAAACAACGTCTTGTTTTGAGAGGCCGGGTTAGTATTTGTAGGGTGCAACCTCGTAACTAAAAGCATTACACTTTTGTATTGTCAAGGAGTTGGTCAGTCAGAAAGATGAAGTTTGTTGACAATTCCATAGCGCAGTAGGTTCCTATGGTGGAAAAGAATGGGCAAGAAACTCCATGTACACTATTTTAAATCAAAATATTGTTACAAAATATTGGTAACATCTTATACACTGATCGAAAAATCGATCGATGAATCCCGTGAGATACCCTGCATAAGAAGCGGCCCAAGTCACTACCGACTTGGCCCCTTCAACATCTTGATAAGTAAAGCCTTCAAGCTAAGCGTAAGCTTGGTAAGTAAGCATTCAATCAATGATTTTTTTAATGTTTTGTCATTATACTGGTGACTACAAGGTGTAGTCACCAGTATAATGACATATAATAATAATATCCCTGGACATTTCACACAGCGCCATCTAGTCCCAAAATAAGTAATTTAATTTGTATGACATCAATGAATCATTTATTTGAATGAAATCAATGAATAATTTAATTAATATGAAATTAGTGTACCTATTACTTAATTTTTTAAACCGACTTTTTTTCTTTTTATCAAACTACTATATTAATGCATGACCAATGATGGACGTTGACTTAGGACGAATAATGATTTTAATGTTGAATAAATATGGAACCTGCATTAGATATTGTACACCTAAATAATAACAGCCGCGCAGGTCAATCGGTCAGGTTGTTGATAATTCACCTGTGACAAACAATGATGAATTTGAATTATAAAGAGATAAATTATAGGTACACGTTGTGAGAATGTGCTCACATGAATAGTATTGTAGGTCATATAATCTACATCACTTAAGTCCATTTTCCCTTATTTCCAGTTGGGCCTGGAGACGATGAACATTTACCCGTTCATGATTCACTCGCTGTGTCTGAGCACGTTCAGCTCTGTCATCGGACCCTTCGGAGGATTCTTCGCTTCAGGATTCAAGCGCGCTTTCAAGATCAAGGTAATTACTTCCTTTAGTTTTCCATAACGTCGCCTTCACCATTGTTAATGAGGAGATAACCGTAAAAAAACGGTTGTAAAGTTTATTACAGTTCAGTTTTCATTCTCTAATCAATAAACAAGAAAATAAGCCAATAATCTGGACATGGAAGCGTTTAACAGTCCTGCAGAAAGTAAGCTTGCAACATCCAAGCCACCTTCAGACGTTAGATCTTTCGTATGAAGGTTAAGACGGACTGAGAATGACCTCGAATTATTCAGGATCCGGAAGATCAAGTCGAAAATGGAACTCGCTTAGGCCCCTATTGCACCACAAATCTGCTAAAAGTGTTAAGCTAAAAGTATGTAAAATATCGCTCTGTTTCTGTCAATCGTTGATGCCAGGAGACAAAATGATGTTTTAAATTCGTTTAGCGCTAAACGCATTTGGTTATTGGTGGTGCAAGTGGGCCTTATTATGATGTAATCTGCCATTAAATTATGTGTTTGCATTTCTTCTGACTGTTGTGAACTAGGCCATTACATTATACTTCTCGATCACCTCGTTCTAAAATGTAACCAATGTATTATCAACTCCAGGACTTCGGTGACGTCATCCCCGGTCACGGCGGTATCATGGACCGCTTCGACTGTCAGTTCCTGATGGCCACCTTCGTCAACGTGTACATCACCAGCTTCATACGCACCGCCACGCCGCAGAAACTATTGCAACAGGTAGTTCTTTCAGTTGTTCTGATTTGAATTTGAGGGAAAATGAGTCATCGTAATCGGTAATTAAGGCTTTCCCCAGTTTTAACTGATGTGGGTACAAACCGCTGATCGCGTTGGTCACGTCACATCGTCTGATTTCGACGAACGAATCCTGCATGACCCAGAGAGCTGTGTTGAAGTGGCGGTTCTGGTCCCAAATGTCATTAATGTCATTACTGATAATCAGAAGCAATTTTGGAACTGATCTTCAAATATTCGCCAACACCTGATGAGATTGCAGAGATCAAATAACATCTACGTACTATGATATTACGCCACTTTTGCGTAAAAAAAGGGTTAAGGAGAAAAGGGGAAAAGGCTTTGCAGATGACTAATTGAAAGAAACATCATAATGTCGCTGTAAATTGATCGTGAACTGGATTTTCGACTCTCGGTGATGAGCCGAGCATTGAGAATCAAACAGAACATTCCGTATAAAAAAAAAAACACACTGTTGGATTTTAAACTTTCGGCACTAAGCAGAGCGTTGAAAATCTATTGCTCGATCAAAAATCGCCCATGGGCTAAACAGCTGTACGATACAGTCATGTTTGTTTACTTATTCTAATGATAAATGATTTTATTTTGTAAGTAGGTTTGTACAAACACTTTTACACGTCAATCATATTTTAAAAACTAGATGAGGTCGGCGTTTCCTATCTGACTAGTCTGAGAAGAAAGGCTGAAACAAACTCACAGGTCACAGTCCAAGTCCAGACATAATCTTGGTCAGATCATGTGAAGACCATTTTGAATGGTTTTGAAATGGTCTCATGAGGAGAGAACTACTCAGATTGAGAGGACCTGTCCAGTCAGTGCACGCATTTGTCAGAAATCGTGTAGCTCAACTCAAAACGTAAGGAGCTCAACGATTCATTTATTAACACTTCTCTATATCTTTACAGGTATACAACCTGAAACCCGAACAGCAGTTGCAACTGTTCTACGCCCTGAAGGAATCGCTGGAACACCGAAATATACTTAACCTGGTGCCTTAGACGCACCAAGTTAGTTCAATTCAGGTAATGTTAGGTCACAGCAGGCAGACAGGATACTTTGCTCTTGACGGGGAACGCTGCGTTTTAGTAAATTGTGTGCGTCGAAAATATACGGGTAACAACACTCTTTTTACATTACCGTTTTTGGGAATTATGACAGTTTTACGAAATGCTTGTCAAACTTTATTGTGCAACATTGTGCAAACCCACTTTACGATTGCGCAATGTTGCCCATGAAGTTTAGTTAAGTCTGATCAAGTCAATATGTTGTCACATTTTACCAAAGTATAGAAGAAGAAAGGTTGCGCCGACCCCAAATACATTGGGATCCTTATTCCAATGTATTTGGGGTCGGCGCCACTTGTTAGACATGTTCCGCCGATGCGCCATTACCTCAATGAAATGATCATCATTCTCTTGCTCATACAAGAGAATGATAACCATTTCACTTATTGGTTTAAAGTGACTGAAAATTACACCTTCCAATTGATTTGAAATGTGATAGCAGATTGAATCAGCTTACAAAAAAAACGAAACAAAATAATTATTACTGATAGAAAAGACGTGTGGCAAACGCAGCGTTAACTCTGTGAAGTGTAGATGTTCTCTATGGTTGAACATATCCCGCGTACCTTGCAAGGAATACATTTGTTCTAGTCTAATATTGTGATTGTCATTTACTTTGATATACAGACCTGATTCATTTTGTTTTAATAGTCAGTTCACAACGTACAAACACGCGTAACATGTGATGGAACTCGATACAACGTCCAATCAATAAACATTATTCTAAACACTAGAGCATTCCCTTTATCGATATTTATACCAAACTACGCGATATAACGTTGCGTCATCGATTTTTGTGCATCTCTATTGAACTGGCTAGAACTGGTTTTTGTTCAAATGATGTAATCAAGTACCTTATATTATGTGATAATATTTTACTCTAAAATTAGACTAATTCCAATACGTTATTCTCAACTACCAAAGAAAAATATCAAAGTAAATGATAAACTCAATCCATATTAATGAAATAAATTAGTAATTTATTAATCTCCCATACTACATAGCATTATCCTTCGGGAGATATAATAATACTATAATTATATTGAATTTAAATACTTAGTTTTAACATAGGCTACAATAGTAGTAAAAATTTATTCTACAGTCTACGCGAAGAAAAGTAGCAATTTTTGTGTGTAGAAATATTAAATGACAAATGTAATGAAAACTATTCGTTCTTATTTGTCATTTAATAACTATATAACGTGTGTATTTAACCCATCAAGTTGAAAGAGAGATTGGAAAGGTAAATTAAAAGATAGTACAGACACAAGAAAGATTTGTATACAACACGAGCGGCACGCATCACCAGCAGAAGCAGCAGCCGTAGCCGCTCGCCGATACCTGCCGTCGACATTACGTACCGCTCGTGTATTTGAGTGCAGTATTCAAATACACGAGCGGCATTTTGTCAATGGCAGCAGTTACCTCTGCTGTTGACGCGTGTCGCTCGTGTGTATGCGGCGGGGGAGGGAGCTACTCGGGGCCAGAGTCACGTGGCGCGCCCGCCGTAGCTCGGGCGATAATCTTTAAGGATTGGAGTGGTACCTTTACTATGACGCTGACTGTACAATACATGTTAAAAAAAAAATTGACGATAAAACACCCGGTCCGATGGTTCAAACTTGTTCGTGTAAAATACACACAATAAAAATAAATTAAATGTGGTTTTTGTGCTAATAATAAGGGCATACTTATCTTCGTATTCATAAAAACAGAAAAATCGTTAAAAAAAATATGTCCTATTTATTATGAACCACTCGAATTGATTTGTAAAAGATTGTGCTGTCTGGTTAGACGTTACTTTAATTAGGTATTTATAATATTATAATTCTTCCTCGAATTTTTATGTGTAGTTCAAATGAATGCCTCATACAATTTGTATTGAATCTATTATTTTGTTTATAGTTTATTTTTAGTTGTCTTAGTTTTGAATATATTGAAATAGTTGGATTGCTTCAGGTTGGCCTGAGAGGCCCGTGTTGCGCTACGATAACAATAAAGCTCATTTTATTTTGTAAATGACGTATGTTTACCACTGAACTAAGTATTCCTTAGAACAAAGAAACTCAAGTTTCAAGAGAAAAAAAAAACATAAAACGTAAAAAACGTACAATTCGAGATCCTTAGTAAATGCAAATGGTTCCTTAATTACTTAGTTCAGTAGTGTATATTTTGTTAAAGTTATTTTTTTGGATTAGACAGGGAATAATGCATTTGTATTTATGCTTTAGACTGAATAACGAACGACTGTTACATGTGCTAAAGACTTTTTGAGAGTTTCCTTTTTTGGTACGTGAACGAATTGTCAGAATAATCAATTATTACTTAGGCCACTCTTTTACAACCTTACTATAACATTATAATCGGTTAAAATACCTTTTCTCGGTTTTGTAATTGATTAGCAATAGGTTTTGGGCCTTATTCTTTAATTTTGCAAAAATACGTCTTTTTGACAGTGTTTGGCAAGTTGAAATAAGTTAAAATTTCTTGGATAGGAAGAAATTATAAGTAGTGTGGTACATATTTTACCAGCGAAGATAAGATAAAGGAATTAGAAGATAAAAATGAGTGGGAAAGAATTATGAGAAAAGTCTGCATTATCACTTAACATGCTATATAAAACTCTGCAAAATTACAATTACAGTCTGCACGCTTCTAAAAATCCATTGGATATCAAAAATAGCAAAATAACAAATATGAAAAATATTATTATGTAATAAAAAATGAAAAGAAAGGATTATTTAACATAATTATTATAATAAAAAAAATTATCAGCGTTACGATGGAACTTGTTAAGTTTGGTGATGTTTTTTTATTGTGATTTTAAGTTACGTTAGTATTCTCATGTTGATTTATCGCTTTACATGTTACTTTAATGCTCGTTCGCTAGCTTTTAGTGTTGATTAGCATTTGTTAGGTTAGTTTTTAGGCTTTTTCTCTTTTTGACATCGGTGGTATAGTTATATTTTTGTTGAGAGTATTTCTGCAGGCTCTGCAGTGTCACTTATTCACTAAATTATGATGTCGACGGAATTGTAGAAGCATTATTCAGTAACGTAGTAAAATTCGATGAATTTTTACTAAGTTATTTGATAAATTCGAGTATATCCTTATTAAGAGTATCGCGATCGTAATATATGTCTCATTAAATTACTTAGTCTTATAGCTATTGTTTTTTCTCAAACGGTGACGGTATTTTAGTAATAAATCTAGAAATTGTTCGATCATGAAGTTCTACAATATAATCAAGAAGAAATAAATACATCAATATCCTGTAATTTCTAGATTTATGCCAATTATATCCTAAGTAAATATTACGGTAACACCGCCCCAAGTACATAGTTATAACATATTACATTAAAATGCTCTGTTGTTACCCAAAAGTACGTAATCAGACGAGTACCTACCAAAACGCTTGAATTTGTAAGGACCAATCGATGGATCAAAATATGCTGTTATAAAATCAAGCTATTAAGTTTATTTGCCATAGGACAAACTGCACTGTTCGTTTTATGATAGTCTATGTATTTAGATGTAGAATTATTTGCCGTTATAATAATTCCCGGAGTATTTAAATATTATGTTGTCTGTGCGTGTGTGAGTGAAATGTTTGTTGCAGATTAAAACAGAATAAAAGATGAAATCATTCAAGAAATTACTTGTAGGACAAAATTAATCAATAATTTCTCCGAATACTCATTCCATCGCATAGTAGAAATGCAGAGTTATATAAACTCTGCAGAATTACTGACAAAACAATGCAACTTTGCTTTAATTAAAATAAGTTTCCAGCTTGTTTATTTCAGCTTATATATTTTACAATATTCAAAATGATGTATTTATATTCTAAATCTTAATATTAGAAAAAAATAAATCATACATTTCACTCACACAACACAGTAACATGTTACTATATTGTAATAGTATTAAAAGTATTGATGTTAATCGTTAAGATAGCTGTGTATATGCATCGTGCTAAATGTCTAACGTATGTGATAATTATGTTTAATGAGCTAATGATACAATAACTTATCTGTGGCATTATTTAATTACTTTATATTCCATAATAAATAATGAAGCATCTCTGTAACTTGTGATATTTTTGTGATACCGACGACTTAGAATTTTTTTTAATGTAACTTCGCGCCTGTAACTCCTCGAAGGATTTAGTTAGCCGATGTGTACCTTACACCCAGTTCACATTTTTTTAACCACGACGAAAAGAAAAGGGTTATATGTTTGAAACCGGATGGACAGATTTCAGTGCAATTGTTTTTAATATTTTCTCTGTCAAAATATTTCATTACTATGGACGACTTATTATATTGTTAGCTCAGCCACACCTACCAAATGATGTCTTACCAGCACTTCTCCGTTAGAAATGTAAAATTTGTCACAAAAATAAAGATCTTGAACTCATAATTATAAATTAATATTTTACGTGTTGTAAACATCCCCTTTTTTTGGATGGGAAATCATCAAATGACCTCTCCCGCTCTGGGCTGAGCGGAAGGGCGTTACTGACTAAAACCCACCCGTGTTCCTTCAGTTGAATGTGCCAGGGGCCACGGTATGTCTTTCGAACAACCCGCGGCCCTTGTTAACACCCCTTACTTACTGTTTTTAAAGTATTGATATAAGTGGAATAAATAAAGTTTCTTTAATTCCAATCATCATCATCATCTGCCTTGCCTTTTCCCAACTATATTGGGGTCTGCTTCCAGTCTTACCGGATGCAGCTGAATACCAGTATTTTACATGGAGCGACTGCCTATCTGACCGCCACTACCTAATTACAGGGTAATACGATAGTTTCTTCAATTCCAAGCTATACTTAAAATTATTCTTCCATTTCTTCTTCTCAGTTAATACATAATCAGAAATATAACACTAACTTTGAAGTAAAAATAAGGGGGTTGTTTGTAACACGACACAATATGCGTACCTAACATAATTATAGCATCTGTATTGTAGACCTAAATGTGTTTTATGATATAAATTATTTATTGGATATGTGAAGGTAAAATAAATGGAATCCTAAAGGTGTCACTTTGATTTTGATTTTTTACTTTCATCCTAAAGAAATAGAGACGAAAATACAGTACCCATAAATCATACACAAACCATCCAAAGGTCAACAATCAACTCAGCCTATCGAAGTCCACTGCTGGACATAGGCCTCTCCCAGACTGCGCCACAACACCCTGTCCTCCGCCTTCCGCATCCAGTCTATCCCAGCCACCTTCTTTAGGTCGTCCGTCCATCTAGCTGGAGGGCGTCCCACAATACGCTTGCTGATACGCGAGACTTGTCTGCTCCAGCGGCCATCGGTCAACAAACTGAGCTAATATACGTTTTACCGATAATGGCGCCGAATCCCTTATTCACAAACTAAACTAAATTTAAGTTCGGTGCATCGTTTTCTTTCTATTTCATCAAGAAAAGGACAGAAGATAAATTTATTAGTTGAGTCCTGTCAAATTAAGATACTCCATAGACAAATTAGACATGGTTAAAAACATGGCTACTCAAAATACGTCAATTTACGTCAGACGTTGACTAATTTGACAGGACTAAACTAATATTTATCCTCTGTCCTTTTCTTAATGAAATAGAAAGAAAAAGATGCACTGAACTTAAATTTAGTTTAATTTGTGAACAAGAGAATCAGCGAACATTTTATTACCTACTCAAATGTTTACAAAAATCGCATGCCCAGATGTACGAATGAACGTAAGCGGGGCAAGAGGAGTATGTAAGGTTCGTAACAGGTGGCGTTCTGTAGTTTCTGCTTAGCCCCATGGGAAGAAGGCGTAAGGGCCCTCGCCCACGGCGACTTTTTGTAGCGATGCTGTCGCTCGTCCGCATCGATACAGTCGCGAAGCGGTCGCTAGCTGTGTGCACTCGCCAACGGACCCAGATTCAGTCGCGATGCAAACGTGATGCTGTCGCGATGCAAACGCGATTCAGTAACGGCACAATACCTGCGATCTTCTCTCCCCGATGTGGTCCGATACGGTCACGCGTTTGCATCGATACAGTCGCGATGCTGTAGCGCGTTGGCATCGCTTCTGTAACGCGTTGCAAATGCGACTAACACGTGTTAGTAGCGATGCTGTTGTGCGTTTACGAAGCGCGCGACAGCATCGCTACAAAAAGTCACCGTGGGCGAGGGCCCTAAGGTCATGTCTGTATGTATAATCCTATAACGTTCCCACTGCTGGGACACAGGCCTCCTCTCTGTGAGAAGTAGTGGGCCGTAATCCACCACGTGGGCCCAGTGTGGTTTGGTAGAGGCCACGTCTTCGAATTTCTGGTTATAGGACATGCCTGTTTCCTCACAATGTTTTCCTTCACCGTTTTGAAAGCAATGGTGATGAAATTATGTATACCTAATAGTTTTAGTAAAATGATGATATCAGCAAGCAGAGGTTAACAAAATATACACGCTCAGTTAAAACAATACTTGTAATTTTTTTTCGAGTAGATATGGAGCCAACGCAAGCCCAGTAAGTAAATCCCAGACATTCATGGTTAAACACCAAGGATGACAGACGTGAAGGTCATATGAAAAAATCTATAGAAAACCATGAAAACAAACAACCATAGCTAATCGCACACAAAGGTCAATTCGCAGTGACATTCGTTTCAATTCTTTGCCGGCTTCCTTCTTTTCCTGAAGGCCTGGCCTTTTTGTCAGTGCGACCACATCCTGTGCGTGACAATGGATTGTAGCGTGCATATCATTCTGTGTCTAGAAATAGACTAAACCTCAACCTTATTTAGTTGAACTAGGCATCGTTTTTGGATAAAATGTAGGTTAGGTTAAGCAGTAAGTATTCAATTGTAGATAGCATTAGCAACTCAACTTATAACTCAGATCTATATACCTACTAATCATAACGCTGAAGAGTTTGTTTGTTTGAACGCGCTTATCTCTGGGCCTACTAGTCGGATATGAGAAAATATTTTTGCATTTGATTTTTGGGTGTTAATCATCAAATAACTTTTCCTATTTTTGCATTTGATTTTTGGGTGTAAATCATCAAATAACTTCTCCCGCTCTGGGCGGAGCTGGGAGGGCTGTCAGACTTTTACTGACTAAAACCCACCCGTGTACCTTCAGTTGCCTTTTGCCAGGGGCCACGGTAACTCTTTCGAACAACCCTCGACCCTGGCAAATCAAAAACTAAGGACCCTTAGGATGTTGATGCATAAAGTATTAAACAAAAATAAAAAAATGGCATTTCCGAGCTAGTCCAGTCACAAGCCAAAAAGGCTGATAATCTAACTTCCTCAAAGGCTACTCCTGCAAACGGCAACTGTGTAAACCATTTTGTCGAATGGACTAAGTTAGCAATCGCCCACTGGCCATTTAGGATGGTAACCACGAGCATAATCAGTACCATTTTAGACAGCAATTACCGGTATTACAGACCTATTTCTAGACTTAAATACGAAAGATATTCTCGACTACATTACCTAATAAAGCCTAACCAGCTAGCCCACCTATGTAAACACATAATAATACGGAAGTGTGTTCCGATCGTCTAGTTTTTGCATACAGAGGAGAGTAGGAGCGCGTGCGCAGTTCCCACGCGCCGCTTGTGCAATACAATCTCGTTCTGTATTTGTGTATGTTGTGTGTGTGTGTCCAAAATTTCGTACGGTAAGAGTTTGGTACAGTTAGGCTTCTTCTAAAACATGGGTTCACAATTAGTGGGTAGCACCCACCCTAACTAGTATAAGAATGTAATTTGTGAAGATAAAATAAACATGATTTATTTGTAATTTTCTTTTTGTCTGACATTCTCGGCACTCTGGGGTCCCGAACCTTTGGAGCCTCGTACGAGGGGCCAAATCTAACTCGCAGAGGCCCGTTAGGTACTTCATTTAATGAGGCACCAACCGTCGATTATCTTGGATGCAAGCGCACCTAAGGACAACTCCCGGTTGAGGACTATTGCAGGATATGGGAACAAAGATATTGGGCCATGGGTTTGATTTTTTGGATTGGATTTGGTTTGTATCGCAATTACATTTCAGATAAAATCTCATCTTTCATTTAAATAATCATTAATTGAATAGTAACTAAGAATTCGTGCAAACATAATTTGAATTGGTTCATTTTGTGTAGGTCTGTAAAACTTTTTGGCAACTTATTGTAAACTTTTGGTGCCATGCCCAAAATGTTTTTATGAAATACTGCTTTTGTATGACGTCTCGCGCTTACTTTATTTTTGTGTCGTACACTTCTTAGATGGGTATAAAGATGTAGATTCGGTTTGACAAAGATCGCCATTTCATATATATAAAGACACGGGAAAGTTAGTAACTGGAACTGTTGAAAATGTGACTTACAGCCTAGCTTTCTGTGCTTTGTATGCCACACATTGCCCTTATGCATTGTTTCTGGGCTTTGAACGCCAAGAGCCGTAGGTACTTCACTGGGATGCCATGGCGACACAACCCAGTCAGGCTACGTAGGTATGGCCTTAGGAACACATCCTTAGTAACACATGCCACCATGGAAACGCGCTTTAACGGGAGTATTACAAAGATGACATTTATAATTCTAGCCGCATCGAACCGTCTGCGAACCGAATAAAAGCGAAATCACTTAATGCCATTTACAGTAAAGGTTTTATTAGCAGATAAAAGAAATCCGCGGTGTAATCCGACGTTAAATAGAACAGAGATAACGTCTTGAATACTGATTGTGATTAGTTGGATAAATCCTGTGAGTCATGCGCTTTCACCGTCACACGCAAGTCGCAACTTACCTACGCGCTAATCCGTGCGTAAGAAAATAGATAGGTACCATTATTTTGTGATTCAAATGCAGAAGCTTTTGTTTCGTCATTCTTAAAATGGTCAAATCTCCTTCTTTGTGTAAATTATTTCATCACCACTGCTCTCAAATCGGTAAAGGAAAACATCGTGAGGAAACCGGCATGTCCTAGAACCAAAAATTCAAAGATATGTGACATCTACCAACCCGCAGGGCTCGGGTGGTAGATTACAGATTTACAGCACACTTTCGAAGAGAGGAGGCCTGTGTCCCAGCAGTGGGAAGGTACAGGCTGATTATGCTTATGCTACCTCTTTATTCTATTAAGCAAAAAAAAATGGGAACATAACATCAAGCCTTGTTTCCCCGCAAGGTTCGGCAGAGGTGTACTTCTATAAAATCTTTATTTCGCCAGTTATGTTTAAGTGCCATGTAATAGAGCCTATCGCCATCTACCGGGCAAAACCTCGAACATAGGACCTCATGCTCAGCAGAAGTGCTCGCAACTACTATACAAATGAGGAATTCAAGAAAAAAACAGTCTAATGAGAAATGGAGAATACTTTCAAATGAGGCAATGAGAGCCACAGTGGCCTAACTGAAAAAAATTGAACTATTTTTTAGGCCACTGTGGCGCTATGTCCTTTACAGTTTAGAGCAGAGAGCCACAGTGGCCTAACTGAAAAAAATTGAACTAATTTTTAGGCCACTGTGGCGCTATGTCTTTTACAGTTTAGAGCAGAGGGCCACAGTGGCCTAACTGAAAAAAATTGAACTAATTTTTAGGCCACTGTGGCGCTATGACTTTTACTGTTTAGAGCAGTTTTTTCAAATAAAGTCAGTATTGAAAAAATTACAGTTAGGCCACTGTGGCTCTCATGGCCTCAAATAGAAGTGATATTTCAGATATCATCATCACTCTCCTGCCCATTTAAATTTAATTGGGGTCAGCGAAAAATTTCTTTTTCTTCTATATTTCTCTATTATAGGCAAGCCGCTTAATTGAGACGTTGCCTGAGGTAGCAGTATGGTGCAGGAGGTGTGTGGTGACGTTATGCGAGAGCTGTGGATCGTCATTTTGTGACAACTATCACCCCTCCCGCACCGTGCTGCTACCTCAGGCAACGACTTAGTTAAGCGGTCGGCCTATAGTCGTCATTTTGATAGTCATCCCCTTTTTTACCATATCATCTCATCCCATTCACACAGTCCATCGTTTCCTTGGCCTTCCTTTACTTTAAAACTAGATAGTTGTGATTAATATACCTAATAGTATTTTCTCTAAGCTGATGGTCAACCAGTCCAACCCAATATTAGAGTGGCGACAAGAGGGTCACACAAACCTTCTAAACCCAAAGTTATTTAGGCCTGTGGCTATCGTAAAAGGTGACCAGTTTTGTACATAACAGTAACAGTATGGCTCTTTGTGAGGGGCTAGGAAAGGTCTAAGGCTAATATAATTAATCATCCTCAGCAGACTTAGGTTCTATACATGGTTTGAAGGTCTTTTCATCATGGCCACAATTACATTCAAATTTTCCACCTATGATTATTTTATAACATGTGTATCCTCAGGGTGGTTTTATGTCAGTATTCCTCACTTCTCGAGCAAGTGACGATTTGGGTCTCATCTATACTTATAATATCTTAAAAGAAAAATGAAAAGAAAAATTGTTTATTCTGAACAAACAAAACGCACATTACAAAAAAAAAAGACAAAGTATAGGTACACATACAACGTAGTCAAAGCCTCGTACTCAAGCATATACAAAGTTGTCAATTTTGTCCATTGCTTGATGTCAGCGCTAGGGACCAAAGACAACACACATGGACATTGACATTATAAATTAATCCGCGATGCATATTCCCGGCTTAGGGTATTAGTGCAGGCACAGAGGGTCAATTCTCGAAATTTAAAACATTCAAAATCTAGTCGCAGTCTCATCTCGGCGACAAACAAACGTCAAAAATGTAGGGAAATTAGAGGTATTTTTGGCAGATTGAGACTGAGATCAGACTGTGAATGTTCTTAAAATTACGAGAATTGCCCCTCTGTTATAATGCTAACTGATGTTGCAGATCACATTCCCTAGCACAATAAACTCCCATAAGCACTTCTAAATCTTCACTCAAGTTTACACTGCAACATTGTTGTTACTAAGCCTACATGTGCCTATTTACCAACACAAATACATGAATAGTCCACTTTCTCCCGCCTGTCTGTCACATAACTAAACTAAATAACCAGCTGTAAATAAATCGTAACAGTACTAAACACTTATATAAATAGTTTAACATCTGAGTAAATATGGCTTTCTTTGTTTTCCGGGAATTATCTTGTGACAAATGTTATGTATGTGTATTTTCACGTCCATGAATGGTGTGAAATTCTGAATGGTGAATTCTTAGGACAAAACTGATCCTTCATGCTGGTAATGCAGATACACATTACTGTACAGTACTGTCACACCTCACACCCTAAATGTGATTCGGGACGAGACGAATGGGCTTTCGTCATACATAGAAGCAATGTCATCTGTGGATTTGTTAAAGTTTTTTGGTCAAACATGTGGAAGCAAAGGGCTTTCAGCTTAGTAATAATAGCCGCACGGGTCGATCCATCGATAAGCTATGCTTGCCGTGGTTGGACTTTGGATGGGTGATCATCTTAACATACCAAGACACCTCCGTGCCTCGGAAAGCACGTTAAGCCGTTGGTTCCGGGTGTAATTCGTGGATCTTTGACAGTCGTTACTGGTCGTCAGAAACCCGAAAGTCTGACAACCAGTCTTACCAAGGGGTATCGTATTACTCAGTAACTGGGTTGTAGAGGTCAGATAGGCAGTCGCTCCATGTAAAATACTGATACTCAGCTGCATCAGGTTAGACTGGAAGCCGAACCCAATATAGTTGGGAACAAGCTAGACTAAAGATTTTATTTGTTTTTTTTGTTTGTTTGTTTGAACGTGCTAATATCTGGAACTACCAGTCGGATTTGCCTTTGATAGCCCAATTCTTAAGGAAGGTTGAAGGCTGTTATTAACATTACACTATGACCTAATGACAAACTGTCGCCCAATGACAAAGTTAATTGAAATTACCTACGAATACAGAAATGTAATTTTGTTTCTTTTTTAAGAATACCGTCTATGCGCATCTGTACTTTAAATTGCTTATGTTTTGTTTTATATCTTGTTTCTCCTCGTAAGTGATTTGTAATCTTTGAGAAATAAAGAATTTTAAACCGTTAATAGGAGCCGAGCAAAAAGAAAAATAGAAGAGCTACGCGGAGGAGAAGTAATAACGCGGCTGGTCGATGGTATGCGACACAGTGAGTCGGGGGCCAAAATTTCACGTGGACAAAGTCGCGGGCAGTTTTTGGAACGAAGTTCCTTATCGCGCGTTGCGAAAGGGGGCTAGACGGAAAAAATTAAGACCAAAAGTTGGAACGACACTTTTTGCTATAGTTGTAAGCCGTGCGGCGTGCGCGTGTTTCTCTGTCTCTCTCTCTCTCTTATAGAAAGCCGGTTATACTTCGTTCCATCCGGGTGTCCCTTGACACCTCCCAATTTTTTTATTTTTATTAGCCGTTAATGTCCCACAGCTGGGCAAAGGTCTCCCTACTCTCTTTCCACCTCTCTCTGTCCAGAGCTGCCAAGGACCAATCTTTATGAAAGGAGTCCAGCTCATCCCGCCATCTCCGTCTGGGCCTGCCGCGATGTCGTTTGCCATTTAGCGGGACCCACTGGGTCGTATGTTTGGCCCATTGATCGTCTGACATGCGGCAGATGTTTCCAGCCCAATTCCATTTAAGCGGGCAGTAGCTAGTTATTAATAAAATTGGTACTTTATCAAAATATTATAACTAGAATATCACTATTTGCCATTCACTACAGGAACTCCATTTCAAAAGAATTCGAAGAACGAGGTCAGAATAACATCATACAAAGATTAACAATAGAACTCCCATCTCATAACTTTGTTTTCACACTAATCATTTAAAGAAAAAAAAATCTCTATATTACGAAACTAAAAGCTCACAATTTCTTCTAAATCATTCACATTTGATTTTCAAACTTATAAGCAATGTCTATAAGGTACAAATTACACACACTTAATTAAGAGACGTGGTTACTTCAATCAAATAAAATGCGATCACAACGCGATTTATTGAGCTATCACCAAAACCTGTCTACTTTTCTCCTAACCATACATTTGTCCTGCTCTCGCAAATGATTTGTGTGTATATGTGAGAGGGATAGAACACGATAAGCTAAGTGGAGGACAATAATGTCAGCGACGTATTGCTTTCTTTGCCTTGTAAGTAGGTTGCTTTGGTTATGTCAGGTGTAAAAATTTGCAGAGCTGATGTTAGTGTGACTGGTGTTGTTTTGGTGTGACAAAGCTCATCATTATTGTCGAGTTATTTTTTTTTTCAAGACTTTCACAACGTGAAAAGGCAGCAAATAACTGCACACCATCAGAACAAAAATACTAGATACTATGAGAGGTTTTGGAGTAAGGACCTTATACCTATCTGATCTTACTAATAAAACCTTAGAAACCAGTTAAGAAATATATTTACTGAAGCTCAGTTGGTCTGTTTGTTATAGGCTGAAGTTACAAATCCATAAATAATATCATATAATATTACAGAGGGCCGTACGCTTTTATGTGGTCCCCATCCCTGGCTTAGTTTTTCCGCAAAGTCCAGCAATGCGATTCTATAACCATCTCACCGTGAAAACTTAGGCGAAGTGCGCGTGGAGTGACCTGTCGTTCCAACTAATGCTAGGGATTGACACTATTGACAGCTCACTCTAACCTCAGTTCACCTAACTTTTCACGATGAGATTTTTACAGAATCGATCGGCTGGTCTTGGATTTTAAGGGAGTTCGAGGACTTGGGTAGGCAAAAGGTCATAAGGCTATAACGACACATAGCCACCGAATGAGTTGTGATAGTAGAACATATCCTATGTTCTACTATCACAACTCATTCGGTGGCTATGTGCACCCTTCGACAAATGCAAAAAGTTTCAGGTGCCATTCCTGGAAACATTGCCCCCTGAACAGCTCTATAGAGATGACGATAAACAAGTAAACCACTCCACGATCTCGTATATCACGACAAATCTATCCAATGGCCTTTGCCTATTATAAAATAGTCCCTCTATCACCTCTATAGACTTCCTCTCACTTGATTATGCGATGTCTATTAGCACATTGAGCCGGCCGGCCAGCTGACTAGTAAGCGACGCGGCGCGACGCAGAACGCACGCGTTTCGACGTAACCTACGCAACGCATCCGACGCGTTGAACGCATGTCGTTATGTACGTAAAATATTGCGTGCGAAAATATTTATGTACGAAATTGTGTTGGTGCTTTTGAAGTGCTGTTTTAGAATAAATAGTTTTTCGTGGCTGTGTCGGTTTTCGGAGAAATTGGTAGGTTCAATGTGATTTTTCGAAATCTAATTCTATGTTTATTTATGTTTTTGTGTAAATATTTTTGGGCGCTATCCAAATTTTAAATATACACCTTGACATATTGTCTGCAAGACCTGATATTTTGGGCACTGTCTTAAAACTAAAACTGCATATAAACTCGTCAGGGTTATAGTCTGACGTGAAATATGATTCTAAATAGAAGGATACAAAATCAGAAGTCATTTGAAATATATTATAAGAAAAGTTCGTAGTTGATTCATTTTCTAATCATTTCATTAGCTTGTTTACACGTTAACTCGAATTCAGGAATAAACCTATCTTACGTTAAATTAGACAAGTAATTACAAATAATCTTTAAAGGATAAAACCATTAAAATACTATTTCAGAGCATGTCTACATATTTATTGAGCTCAATATATCGAAACCCCAAAATATTTTATTAAACTTGTAACTGTTGGGACAATTTCGTATAAATGTACTTTTGCTAACAATGGCGTTAGAATTACACTAAGCCATTCATTATACTCTTCAATCATTAAATAAATAGACTTCATTCATTAATCATTGTTAGCTCTATCCAAATCTCCACCCACTAGATAAAAAATATATCTAGGATCAGTAATTTACACGAAGCGAGTCACTTTACTTTGTGAAATTTATTGCGTTACCCTGTGGTAACGCTCTTAAAACGGCGAATAAAACATCATTCAGAAACCGGCATGTCCTAGAACAAAAAAATCTAAGACATACTCGTATGTATGAAAGCCACCAACCCGCAATAAGCTTATTCCTGGTGGGCTTCACCTATTCATTCCACCTCATAGAGAGGACTAATTTCCAGCGATTACAACATTATAGAAAGGCTGAACAGATATGAATGTGAACCTAAAACAAATGTGTACTTCGTAGTTAGACGATATTCCCATCTAATCGGGGCCAATAGTTCTCCGAACATTTCAATTATTTACGATGCCAATCTTGAACACAACTTGACCACAATAAGGTCAAGATACTAATTAACAATGAACCTCTTAGCTACTAAGACTACACATATAAACTTATATAATATCACACATGTATTTTACTAAGGGGTAAGCTAGGAAATTAAATACACTCACATTTCGCCAGTTATTTTCAAAGTCCCGTATTATAGGAGGCGAGCCTATTGCCGCAAACGGGCACAAATTCAGACTCCGAACTGGTATTAATATTTTTTTTTTGCAAAAAAATACCTGGGGATTGTACCCAAGATACCAAACTTAACAATAGCACTTATGATCACTAGACTAACGTCAGTCATCATCTGGCTGTACTTTTCCAAAATGTTAGGGTCGGCTTTCAGTCTAACCGGATGCAGCTGAATACCAGTATTTTACATGGAGCGACTGCCTATCTGACCTCCACAACCCAGTTACTGGGTAATACTATACCTCTAGCTAAGGCAGATTGTCAGATTTTCGGGGTTCTGACTACCCGTAACGACAAAGATCCACGAATGACGATCCATCTCCAACGACTTAACTTGCTTTCCGAGGCATGGAGGGTCTCGGTATGTAAAGATGGTCACCCATCCAAAGACCAACCGCGGCCAGTGTAACTTAACTTGATCAATCGACCTGTGCGACTGTTATTATTTAGCTAAATTCCCCTCTAGACTAAAGTCAGTATTGAGACTATAAAATTAATAAAACAGAAGCCAAATTGCAATATTAACGAACCATTTCATGAAATAATCTTTATTCTTACGATTTCCCACGGTAATTATTTATCTAAGAAACGGATTTCTGCATCCGTGTCCGAATACATACACATTACTTATTCAAATCTTGTAAATAATCATACGCGAGGTTTTGATTTTAAACATTGTGACGCCTAATTTGTTAGAATTAGTGATATAATACGAGAGATTGCGAATCTTTTGGCGCCTCTAGCCAGGCTGGTAATGATGGTAATTTGTCAATAATAACTTAACTGTCTATTGATGCTATATTGCAAATATCGGGTCCCTAAATGGACCGACGACCTCAAAAACACCTTTTTGAAGTCCCTGGGACAGACTGGATGCGGAAGGCGGTGAACAGGGTGTTGTGGCGCAGCCTGAGCTATGTCCAGCAGTGGACTGCGATAAGCTGAGTTGATTGGGTCCCTACGACAAACTTTTTAAATATATAATTAATATTTGCAACGATTTACAAAACAATCTGCTACTGACTTCTCCGGTAGGTACTACAGTGATAAACTTTGTGACAGATGTATTGACACGTTTGCATTTATAATTCAGCTTACCCCATTAAGGTGGATGCTCCAAGGTAGCCCGCGAAATTCAAATTTTCTTACGATTTTATCCAATTTGCTGGTCAGTACTAAATTATACGTTGATTAAAATATGATTCGCGGCCGTAACAAATATGTATTTACAGAATTATAATCATTAGAATAAGCAAAAACTTGTTAAGTTAGCATAATCCTAAAATGTCAAGATTTCATGAAATAGTCATTCAGTAGGATTGCTTGATCTTAGAGAGTTGTGTTGATGACTTTAATGATTATAATTCTGTAAATACATATTTGTTACGGCCGTGAATCGTATTTTAATCAACGTACAACTTAGTACTGACCAGCAAATTGCAAACAACGTAAGAAAATTTGAATTTCGCGGGCTACCTTGGAGCATCCACCTTAAGCCCACGTAAAACTAATCTTTTCACATTTTGCAAAATAATGAAGAAATGTTCAATGAAAACAACAAAATAAACCGCACAATTAACATCCAAACTAATATTATAAATGCGAAAGTAACTCTGTCTGTCTGTCTGTCTGTCTGTCTGTCTTTGCTTCACGCCTAAACTACTGAACCGATTTGTGTGAAATTTGGTACAGAAATAGTTTGGAACTTGAGAATGGACATAGGATAGTTTTTATTACAAAAAATAAAAAATAAAATAAAAAATAAAATTTATTCCGGACATACAGCGCCATCTATTGGTCAAGAGTCGGTGTCATCTATTGGTGAAGTCACTATTCCACGCGAACGAAGTCGCGGGCAAAAGCTAGTGTTCATATAAAAGACATCAACGCGCCCACGTGAAACATTGCTTCTAGAATAATTATTTTATTCGCGCATTCGTTTAATTATTTCTTGATTAAGTCAATTATGTTTATGTCCACAGTTGTTTTTTTTTTTATTTAAGGAACTGTATAAAATAAATGGCAAAATAAGTGGAATTGAATGAATTTATTAAATACCTTAACAAGTTATGGGGAAATAAATGAAATATGCATCGGTATTTCATAGAAAAGTGTTTTGATCGATTTGCTGACATTCCTTGGATACTAGTATTATTTTGTTTGAAGCAATTAACGCAATTTTAGTCAGTTAGTTGATTGCGGCATTTTTTAAATTACGTTCTTATTAAATACTCTTTCGATAGGAACAGCACCCTAATTGCGTAACACACAATCAATCGGAATCGGTTTCATTTTGACAGTTCAACAACATTCATTGCGTTATTTACGTGTTGAGCAGACAAATGTTTCAAACTTATAAAGCAATGGATTAGCAATATGCTTCAAAATGATTCAGATTACGATTAATCGTGTGTCACACAATTGCGTAACACACGATCAATCGTAGGTAGTCGTAGGTAATAATCGTAGGTAATCGTTCTAGGTATCCTGCACCCAGGATACCTAGACCATGCAGTGATAAAAATTATATCCTTCTCTACGAGTAAAATATACATATTATTACTCTCGTAAATAAGGATATCTTTTTTTCGATTCGATTCTACTTTTGCGATTCGATAGTAGAACTATCGAATAATCATATATCCTTAATCACCATGTTAATTTTATAATCATGGTGATCATTCTTAGCATCGACCACTGTACGACGCCTACGGGTACGGGTTGTCTGGGAGTGTTATCCAAGACAACCCTTTCAACATGCATACATAATATGACACCTGTTTTCCCGAAGGTAGAAGCAAAACAGCCTGAAATAATTCTCTTACGTTTTATTCCAAGCTACGCTATCACCATATGCCTAGCCTTTTCACAACTATGTGGGGGTCAGCTTGCAGTCTAACCGGATGCAGCTGAGTACCAGTATTTTACATGAAGCGACTGCCTATCTGACCTCCACAACCCAGATACTCGGTAATACAAAACCCCTTGGTAGGACTGGGGGTCTACTCCGAAGTAGTATCGGCCGAATGTTCGGCCGTTTCCTGCTACGAAGTTACTATTTGGTTCGGTCGGTTCCGATCCTACACTCCTACACTCTTTCGAATATTGTCAGACTTTCGGGCTTCTGACGACCCGTAACGACACACGGACACGTAACGTCATTCGAAGCTGCGTACATAGAGGATTGTAGGTAATAGTACTGGCTACGTGTATCGAATCGGTATCACGAAGGTACTGCAGCCGTAGTTTGTTTATCGATGACAGTAACGAGGTAACGAGCCACGATCAGCCTTTCACACTCGTTGATCGAGAATAGATCGTGGCGACCCGGCCGAACCCGTGGCATTTCCTTGTACTAGCTGCAGTGGGCGAAATACTCGGAATTTATCTCTATTGTTTTAGGTAATGGCTTGTATATTATTTGTGTTTTATGTTATTTGATGTTGTTACTAGAGGCTACTTGTTTGGTATCAGTTTAGTTCTTCACTTCAAATTAGACACATACAATATGAGAATACAAGTTATTTAAGTAAAGTCAGGTAAATTCATTCTTGTTCTTAGCGTGTCGATAGCAATCTAAATGGACTCGGCCCAGAATTCAGCCACTTTTTTGGCGCCATCACCAGCGTCCATCAGTTTCTGTAACGTGCAGCTGACAGGACACGCAGGACACGATATTAAGTGACCCATCGTTTGTAGTACAGTCAGCGTCAAAAATATCGGGACGAACAGACTGTTCAAAATGATCTCAACAACTAAGAAAATTAAACTTTGTCTTAATTGGATAAAGTTCTTGTCAGAATGACAGTTGTCGTGTACTGTCTTCATTCTGAAACATTCCTTGTGTCATTGAGTTAATATTTCATTTCCATAGTTGCTTAGATTATTTTGAACAGTCTGTTCGTCCCGATATTATTGACGCTGACTGTACCTACAGTCACGAGCACCAATATATCAACACATGGCAACTTTCAATTGCGAATTTTTCGTGAAATAACGAATGCAACGTTGAAATACGACACATTACATAAACCTATGGGTTCGAAAATGCTATGTTCGTAACAACATAAAAATTCATTCAAAAATAAAGAAGTAAATCGCTTTTGAATAAAGCCGAGTGTACACATACTTTTGCTCGTGACTGTACGAAACTACATTTACACTCTAATAATTAGGTAACTATATCCACTGCATAATTTCAGGGTTCCGTACCCAAAGGGTTCCAACGGAACCTTATTACAAAGCCTACGCTGTTCGTTCGTTTTTCTGTCAGGAGTTAGGGGGCTAGACTGGGTAGGTAGTCAGTTTAAATGTTCACAGACTTTATATTTCTCTTGCCACTTTAACAACAAATAATAAACGTAAAATAAAGATAAAAATGAAAAGGGGCCCCAATACAAGAAACGTGTTTTTTTTTAATCAGGCTGTTTCTCACGAACAGTAATTTATAACAGCCAATCCTCGTAATTTCAAACGTAAAAAAAAATACGTCTAATTTCCCTACATTTTGACAAGTGTTTGACATTTGCTTGTCGCCGAGATGAGACTGCGACTAGATTTTGAACGTTTTAAATTACGAGAATTGGCCTTCTGACTGTGAACGTTCTTAAAATTACGAGAATTTCTCCTCAGGTAGGCAGGTTTTAGGTAGACAGTTAAAATTTGCACAGAGAATGTAGTTCTATTGCCAATATAACAACAAAAAATTAAATTAAAATCAAAGATCCCCATACAAGAAACGTGTAAAAAAATATGGAGTGTTAAATATTGTACGGTAGTACGGAACTGTTCGTGTGCGTGTTTGGCCCGTTTTATTCTACCCATGGCAATGACAACGATGAAGAAATATGGTTATCATCCAAGACCACTTAACATTTAAACTTAAAAGCTCATTAGTAGACTATTCAATTAATTTACGATATTTTCGAAGATCACGAAATGAAACAGAGTAGGTCTACATTTTCTTTAAAATCACGAATTGCAGTACGGGTCTACCCTTTATAGCAGAACTTTTTTAGTCATAATATTATGTTGCATAACAGCCGCGCATGGCATAAACTTCATTTCGCAGAAAATAATTTGGCAAACACTCATTTATCATACATTCAAGACTCATTATTTTGTAAGTCAGAATCATCTTTGGGCATAAATTTCATATTCATAATAATTAAAAGAACAAAAATATCGTATAATAAAAAAAGAACCATCATATCGCAGAAAGTTCACAGTCAAAATCGTCTTTTGGCATACATTTCATATCGATAGTCATTAAAAGGCAGAACTATCATATCTCAGAAAGTTTAGTTAGAATCATCTTTTGGCATACATTTCATATCCATAATAATTGAAAGACTAATCTATCACATTACAGAAAATTCATTCATTCACCATGCATGCAGCAAGCATGCAGCATGCAAACGAGCATGCAAACAAGCATACACCATGCATGCAGCAAGCATGCAAGCAAGCATGGAGCATGCAAGTAAGCATGCAACATGCAGCAGGTATGGTTTCTGTCAAGGCTCCGGCGCTGCGTGCCTCCGGCGGTCCCACGCGAGCTTATCGTCGCAGATGGTTTTAAGGCTCACCACCGCAGCTTCGGCTTGCTGCGGCAGCGTGCTTTCATACCACCTGCTCTTCAGCTCGCGGGCCGCCTCGCCCCTCCGCGCCTACGCGGGCTTAAATTACACTCTAGGGGTAGGGCAGACAAGACTACGTGAAGTCGGTTTTGCAGCGATTCGTTTCTGTCACTAACTTTTGTAGCACAACATATTATTGACTTTTCATGAAAATATTTTAATTTAAGGTTAAAAACGCTATTTTATAGAAATTACAATATCTATACTTATAATAAATCTGTAGAAGTGAAAATTCTGTACATTAAAAATATCAAAAAAATAATTTACAGGGGGTGTTACTAGACCGACACCGAACCCAAAAATGTGATAAAAAAAATTTTTGTCTGTCTGTCTGTCTGTCTGTCGGTCTGTCTGTCTGTCTGTCTGTCTGTTTGTTCAGGCATCACGCAAAAACTACCGGTTCGATTACGATGAAACTTGGTATAATTATTCTTTAATATCCTGGGCACCACACTGGGTACTTTTTATCCCGGAAAAGTATATACAATAAAAAACAAACTTAATTTTGCGGTTCGATCCCTATACCCGATTACCACTGTCTGTACTGTACCAACCGCAAATACTAAGTTTGTCGTAGGTTGGGTCACCCGCAGTGGAGTTCATTTTTATTCCTTTTAGTTTTTAGAGTTATTTAGGTTTTTTTTATATGAGTCGTAGGTATAGATTTTAATTTTAAAGTATAGGTAGTATATTTGATAGTGTACGTAGTGACCAGTCATTCGTATGGATATTAGTTTTTAGGGATTTTGCTTATTTATTGAGTTTAGATTAGTTATCATCAGAAATAGGTTTATTTAGGTAGGTAGGTATTTAATTTTCTGTTATTGAGTTTTTTTTTTTAATTAGTTAGGTACTTAGGTGAAGATATCATATAGGTACCCTCTTAATCACCACTAATGAGACACAATTGGTTTTCTACTGTAATTAGCCACAAAGGGCCCGCGAGATAGATGGCATTCTGGGGAAGTACATACATTTTATCCTGTTAGCACGTTCCCGTGGGATAATTTCCGACATCCACGCGGGCGAAGCCGCGGGCAGAAGCTAGTGCATAATAAAATTATTCCAAACGAAATTCTGCCATCTTCATAGTATGCGAAGTGAACGTTATGCTAAACGAAATTATGCGAAATTTTAACTTTGCCAAGGTAATTATGCTAAATAAAATTCTGCTATCTTAAAAGTATGCCATTGTAAATTCGGACATGTAAACATTCAGCCAAGCAATAATTATATTAAATCATTTTTGTCTTAAAAATATTCGTTTAAAGAACATTATGGGGAGTTTGTTGCGCCACTTTTCTTCCCAGCGATAGCACTAGGAAGTGGTGAAGGGCCGGCGTTTTTGGGGGACTATCTTTTGTAATTTTGACGTTCGAAAAGTGCTAATTCTCAGCCTAGTTTGAATAAACGACTTTTGATTTTGATTTTATGCCAAGTGTGTTATGCCAAATAAATTGCGGAGCATCAAGATTCTACCAGAATCCGGGAACCCGAAAAATTATTTTTGCATCTAATAGCCTAATTCTTGAGGAACGCTATAGGCTATTAAACACACGCTACGACCCTACGGAGCCGAGCAAAAAGAAAAAAAAAAGTCAGAAAAATCGCTAAGCGAAAATGCGTGCAGGCGACGCAGTGCGACGGAGTGTATACGAATAAGAAATTTCACGCGGACTGACTCGCGGACAGAAACTAGCTTACATTAAATAAACATGCCTACTTAATTCAAAATTGGCAACGGAATTCACTCAAATTAAAACCTTGTTAAAAGTGACTAAAAAGTTAAGCGCAAAAGGTAAAAATCAGCACATAACATTAGAGCTATGGTGATGAGGGCTGTTCATCATCATCATCATCATCATCTGCCTAGCCATTTCCCAACATAGTTGGGGGTCGGCTTCCAGTCTAACCAGATGCAGCTGAATACCAGTATTTTACATGGAGCGACTGCATATCTGACCTCCACAACCCAGTTGCTGGGTAACACGATACCCCTTGGTAAGACTGGTTGTCAAACTTTCGGGCTTCTGACTACCCGTAACGACTGTCAAAGATCTACGAATGATGAGAGCAATTATCACAAAAAAAATGCATATTTTTTATCTTGCTTCGTTTTTCTTGGTGCATAATTTAATAATATGAGGTTCCAACCGTTCAGGTCTCGTAATAGTCAGTAATAACAATAACGAGTTGCTAACTCATCGTTTACAAACATTGCATTAACTCGTTCTTCTCTGGTGAGTCTCATTCGATTAGTATAATAATTTAATAAGCAGTTTCGTTCAGACAATCTAAGGAACTTAAACTAGATGCTGTGTTATTATTTCGTACCTATTCAAACGTTGGCCTGCTACCTCATTATTTAATAGGTAGGTTTTCTGCTTCAGTCGTATATTTTTAAGTTGACAATCCAGTTTCTTGGGTTGCCATCGACAAAGTTTATTTTTTTACAAAATTCTGTTTTTATTTCTGGTTATATTTTATCAAAATCATGTGGTAAAGTTGTGAAATGAACGAAATAGAAGGGCTCATCAGCTCACACATAACATCACGCCTGTAATGCCAGAAGACTTATGGGCTGGCTGTGTACCTACTACTGTGTAGGTACACAGCCTAATAACCCTTTTTTTTTTTGAGGATGGCAAATCATCAAATGACCCCTCCCGCTCTGGGTGGTGCGGAAGGGAGTGTCAGACTCTTACTGACTAAAACCCACCCGTGTTCCTTCCTTAGCTCTTTATGTTCCAGGGCAGCGGGAACCCTTTCGGACGATCCCGCTACCCTGGCAGGCTTCGGCCCTATCGGGCCCCGTCGCTTATGCTGACACCTCTTTGAGGCGCGCGTGGAACACATACGACGCCGTCCAGCACGGGCCTAGTCCTGATCGGACGGAGAGCTACTATTATTATTATTATTATTTATTATTAATTATTTATCCTCACACTGGAACGCCATACGGCAATTACACCAATGGAGCAAAAAATCACTTTATGTGCTGCTTTCAATCCATCCTGTGCGCGGTGGACATCGAACGAGTGGCGATGGTTCGTGCACGCTCACGCAGCGTGCAAGTGCAGCATTTGTCCAGAGCCCTATCACTCCTTCCATATTGCGCACATTCATTGCGATTTTTGGAAACTCAATGATTTTTCAAAGTAAATACATTAAAATTGAAAAACACGGAAAATTTTGAGGTGTCATCCTGCCTGACAGATGCCAGTAATGCTACCCATTACTCTCCGCCCGCAGGCCCGCGCCTACGGTGGCCGTGAGTCGTCACGCGGCTCCCGACGCCCGGAGCGTCTCCCGCGGCGGCTGAGGCGTGAGGTCCTGTCCCTCGTCCACCCCGCCACCTCCTTCGCTAGCATGACTGCTTCGCAGAAGGAGCCTAATAACCCTTAACTAGGGTAGTGTGTGGTACACCCACATTTTGTCAGTTATGTTTAACTCCCATGTAATAGAGTGTGAGTCTATTGTCATGGCTTAACATCAACCGTATTTGCTCATATTTGTATTTTTAACCTCCGACGCAAAAACGACGGGGTGTTATAAGTTTGACGTGTCTGTGTGTGTGTCTGTCTGTGGCATCGTAGCTCCCGAACGGATGAACCGATTTTGATGTTGTTTTTTTTGTTAGAAAAATGAATTTGTCGGGAGTGTTCCTTGAAATTATGACCCTACGTAAGTACGTACGAAATTTTTTGAATAAATATTGTCCCGTCGGGGGACCGCTACTATTTTAAACTTTAACAGAAAGTTAGGTCAATAATTAGAGCGGTCTCCCGATGGGACAACATTTAATCAAAAAATTTCATACGTACTTACGTAGGGTCATAATTTCAAGGTTATTTTTTTCTTTTTATAGGGTTTCACGTTTATAACTTTTTTGTTCTATTTGTAGCAATTTTTTCAATAGTTTTTTTTTTAAATTGTTTTAGGCTTTTTACATTCGTACTATTTTTATTTTTTAAATTTTTAATCATATTCATCATAATCGCAAAACCTTTTCTATACTACGTTGGGGTTGGCTTACAGTCTTTATCGGATAATATTAATATCCCATAGAACTTTTGGCGGAAACTACGTTTTACTACTACATAGTTTACGGGCAGGAAAATAACAGTATATGCGTCGTAATATCCATTTCCAAAAATATTTTGTTTTCTCCAGCCATTTCATGCCAGGCGCTAATAATGTGTTGCATTCCTTGTAACATAACATCTCAAGGTCAATTCTGAATTTATATTTTCTAAGAAATGTGTTTACCACAATAGTTAAACGAGCAGTATTTGAACTCCCGACCTCTTGATCCGCAGAGCAATGTCTTAGAAAGACGTTTGTGCGCATAACCTTCGCCAACCGACAAAGTTACACAACCCCTTCTGAGATTTATATTCTTTTGTCATTTTAGTAAAAATTCGTGTCATATTTTTTTGAATTTTTGGCTAGTTATTATTTAAATAATAATTATGGCTAACTAATAACAGCCGCACGGGGCGATCGATCAGGTTAAGCTACGCTTGCCGCGGTTGGTCCGTGGATGGGTGACCATCTTTACATACCCCTCCGTGTCTCGGAAAGCACGTTAAGCCATTAGTGCCGACTGTCATTCGTGGATCTTTGACAGTCGTTGCGGGTCGCCATTAGTCAGTATTGCCCAGTAACTGCGTTTTGGAGGTCGGATTGGCAGTCGCTCCATGTAAAATACTAGGTTCTCCGCTGCATCCGGTTAGAGTGGAAGCTGACCCCAACATAGTTGGGAAAAGGCTAGGCAGACGATGACTAATTACTATTTCAATAATTTGTTTGTTTTCATTTTTGTTTATTTAAATATCTTATGGATTGGTATTTGTACGTGATGCGTCATACAAGTTTTATACAATTTATTGTCTTTGTAGCAATATTAATTTCCCCAGTATAATTAACTTACAAAAGTTACAAGCAACATGAGATTAGTTATATTGTTATTTGTTACTGCCAATTAGTTATCTGAATTTATATGTTGACAGACAATTAACTAATGTTGGTCAAAATGTAAATTCATAATTATTATTTAAGCGTATTTTAAACTGCAGTAAATAAATCAAATTCTTTCAAGGCTCCACGTGCAAATGATTAAGGTCGCGTATCTTTACTTTAGTGGCCTTTTTTTACTTTTATCCGTAGTCATAATATTTAAATTTTTAATGCGTTTGGGAAAACTGGGCTCCAAGGTGTGCCTTTTATTTAATTACCTATTATTACATTAGAATAATATGCATACCTATCTATATGTATATGTCATTTTTTTTAAATAAATTGTTATCAAGTGGACAACCTCGAAAATACATTTTTAGTTGGGGAGTTAATTAATTAAATTATTTATTTATTTCACCAAAAAAAGTTGAATGATTCACATCGCTGCGCAATTTCGATTTTGTGTTGTAGATTTATTCCAGCAACAAGTTTGGTAATGCCAAACTTCATCATCATCATCATCATTTCAGCCGAAAGATGTCCACTGGTGGACATAGGCCTCCCCCAAGCACCTCCACTGCAACCTGTTTTGTGCTTCTCGCATCCAGCGGATTCCTGCGGCCTTCACCAGGTCATTGATTCACCTTTTGGGACGCTTTCCAACGCAACGTCTTCCGATGCGCGGTGGCCACAGAACCAACCTTATTGTTGGAAACCTTTAATAGGTACATATCAATGTGACTTGTCAATTTATATGTACTTTCTGAATTGAGAGCAAGGAAATACATAGTGAGGAAACCTGATCATAATTAGTTAATATAAGTCTGAAATCGCTAATCCGCTTTGAGCAAGCTTGGTGATCAGTGCTCTTGCCTTCTCTGTATGAGAAGTCGCTTTTGCCCGGCAGTGAGACAATAACAGGCTGGTATCAAGTATATAGTAATAGTAGATTATTAACCAAGGGGATAAAGCAGTGTCTTCTGTCGCGGGTGACGATTTAAATCGCGAGCGTAACGAAGGACTCGAGATTTACTCCCGAGCGTAGCGAGGGTGTTAAAAACTTAAATCACGAGAGAAGCGAGGGATTTAAGACGAGTCCTAAGTGTAGCGAGGGATTTAAGTTCACCCAAGACTAAGACAGCTTTATCACCGAGGAAAATACTCTACTTTTTGTACCATTTGCGAAAAAATTAACACAATAATAATATGAGATAAGCATTTATTAAAAATAATGACAATTAAAATGCGTATTCCTTTTTCAAAAAGATGTATAATGCTTTATTACACTAGGGCCATGGGGTCCGAGTGCCCACTTGGTTTATCGAGATATCGCCAAGCGGTTAGTCGACTCTTCACGTGACCAGAGGGCTGGCCTGTTTCTTGCCCAAAGAATTAGCATCGCCATACAACGTGGCAATGCTGCCAGCCTTTTGGGCACTGTTCCTGTTGACAGCGATGCGGACGAATTTTTTGATGCCCTATGATTCTTTTACTTGTTTTTTTTTTCACATGTAGGTACATAAATGTATTATTATTGTTAATAGTATGAAAATAAAATATAATTTTTCTCAAAAAAAACTCAATGGTGTAAACACACATTTAGTTCAGTATAAATTTCGGTAAGTATTCCAAATTTAAATCACATTCTCCCCCTAGAGGATGAATGAAATTCAGTACAATTTTCTTTCCCTGTTTTTAACAGATTAAAAATGACTATTGTTATGTTCGCTTTTTGTGGCATAGAATGTCACTTTTTTGAGCAAGTGGTATGAAAATCAATATTATCTTATAGATCAGGGCTGTCCAGACTAGATAGGATCTAGGGCCAATAAAAATTACTAAATACATTAGGGGGCCGCAAAATGTTTTTAAAAACAAAATACAGGTATAGTATCATTAGTTTTATTGCTTTTTCATTAATTTATCTTTTACAATTCTGTCAACATCAACATCAATATTGGTAGTAGCTAGACGCAGTGCATGCTTAAGTGATGTGTCTGTTAATGAAGACCTATATTTAGATTTTATAAACTTCATTGTTGAATATGCACTTTCACAAAGATTTGGCGGGCCGCATTAATTCAAGCCGCGGGCCGCATGTGGCTAGCGGGCCTTGGTTTGGACAACTCTGTTATAGATCATACAAAATGTAGTAGCTTTATCGAAAAACGCAGTAGCCCATCAAATAAACCATAAAACATTAGCATACCATCGTAACACACACACGGCGAGTATGAGGCAACGCACAGTAAACGCGTTACCCGATCGCTGTGAGAAATGAACCATTGTGCAGTCTCTCTTAGCGAGTGCCCATTGTTGTGAGTAAGACTCTTTATTGTCCTGTTTCAAGGATAGTGGGAGAGATTTTTTGTTGTTAAAATAATGCAAGCGCTTTTTTAAATTCGTTTGAGTAAATTAATTCGATAATAAAGACCGTCTCGATTATTCTGATTGTTTCTATGTACAGACGCCAGCACATCAAGCTACTACAATCTGTCAAATTTATTTAATAGATTTTCAACTTTATCGCTAAATCATTAAGGTTTAAGGTTGATTGGAAAAATTTGACAGTTTCGGGTAGCTTGACCTGCTGGCGGCTGTACACTAATATTAAAGCTGAAGGGATTTTTGTTTGATTTTTTGAACGTGGTAAACTCATGAACTTCCAGTTGGATTTAACATTACGGTACGACCTTTAAGAGTCGAGCAAATAGAAAAAAAGTCAGAAATAATGCTAAGCGAAAACGAAGTAATATCGAGGGCGGGCGATGCGATGCGACGCGGTGAGACAGAAGCCGAGATTTCACGCGGACGAAGTTACTGGTACAAGCTGCAAGCATAATGAATAACTAGCTGTGCCCCGCGGTTTCACCCGCATAAGTTTCGATCCCTTGGGAATATCGGTGTATACAGTATCCTATATGTTAATCCTGATTATAAACCATCTGTGTCCCAAATTTCATCCAAATCCGTTCAGTAGTTTTTGCGTGAAAGAGTAACAAACATCCATCCATCTCTCTATACATCCATCCATACAAACTTTCATGTTTATAATATTAGTAGGATAAGTAGGATATGCCGAAAGTAGTATTTCTAATCACTCAGTAAGGGGGCGCAAGGAGGCTATGTGAGAGACCAGGGGGTCTACTCCGAAGTAGTATCGGCCGAATGTTCGGCCGTTTCCTGCTACGAAGTTACTATTTGGTTCGGTCGGTTCTGATCCTACACACCTACACTCTTTCGAATATTGACTATGGTCCCGACCCAACTGAGCCGATCCGAACTTTTTTCGCATTTTTAAATAATATTCGGTTCGGCCATGTGTCAGTCCGATCCGAACATTCGCACTTTGCACTTCGGAGTAGGCCCCCTTTTTTTTTTTTTTTCTCGCTGAGAAATGCTTTATGCATCCCCGTCCCGCGGGGGACCGAGACGGGGTATGTGGGACTCCCTGTCGGAAGGACAGTATACCCACTAAAACTCAGCGGTGTTCCTACAAACGCCGTAATGGGAGGGCTATGGGAATTCAATACTTCCACGGCCCTCCCGGCGCACGCCCGCCAAGATGGTATGGCGGGCCCCGCATGCCCCCCAGGTTGGGGGGCTACGGGAATGGCCGGGAACACCTGGCCATTCCCGTCCCACAAGGTGGAGGCCTGTGCAAAACAGGCAACGGAGCCCCCGCACCCGTTGCCTGCTGGCCTCCACACCCGCCTAAAAGGCGGGCCCCGCATGCCCCCCGCGTTGGGGGAGCTACGGCCGCAGAGGATAGGGAGAGCGGCAACGAAACACCGACACTCCTCTTCCCCTGCGGCCCCGCCGCGTCCGCCATCTCACGGTGGCGGCCCCGTTAAGGCCGCGGAAGGAAGGGAGAGCCCCTCCCGCCGCGGCCTCTATCCTCAGCCGCAATGTCTCCCTCACGGGGGACATCGCGGCCCGCCTCAGGTAGGTCACGATGTCGCGCAAGCGGCACCGCAACCTACCCGTGGGCCGCTACGTCCCGGGCTAAACCGCACAGCCCGGACGAGCGGCCCCCGCCTGGGTCCCTCTTAGCTTCACCGTGGCTCGCGCAGCCACGGCTACTGAGCCCCCCCGCCTCGACAATGCGGGAACCCACTGGGGGGGGGGAGTAGGCCCCCTGCCTAACAGGGGTAACAGTTTCTTCTTACAACATATCAACATACCATTCAAGACAACATTCTACCATCTTTAATTCATTCGTATTTAAGATGATGATCCTTAAATGGGGTCATTGTACTCATTATTATGAACAACTTTTACTACGGGACCAACCCTGAAATCGAAAAAAACAGTTGATCCATAGATTTATGTTCGCACCGATTTATTATATTATCGACCCCTTTTTTAAGGATTAAAACGATCAAAATTTAACGGTGTATGTATACATCTGTATTAACATTAAAACAGGACTAAGAGACACCATATTTTAACATGCCAGATACAAGTGGCTGAATGAACAGATTACAATCATCAAATAGTGTACAGACGCCAGCACATCAAGCTACTACAATCTGTCTTAATAGATTTTCAAGTTTATCGCCAAAGTATTAAGAGCGGCCAACCCGTCGTACTTTTCATACAAACGCTCGTGCGTGATTATGTCGTTGTAAGGCATCTATCTTTGAATTTTTTGAACTAATAAGAATCTTGTGCACTATATCGAGGCTTCTATCAAAGCAAAAATAAAAAATTTGAAGAAACAAATTCAGTACGAGCCTCCAAAAATCTGCTTTTTTGCACACATTTTACCTGAACTTTGGCCGTTCATAATGTACTCATAAATTGTAAAAGTAAAGAAATTATATCGATAGAAGCCTTGCACATGTAATGGAGATTCTAAATGACAAATATTTTTTCCAAAATCTTGTAAGGGTTATTCAAAAACACGTATTTTCTGGAACAAGTTTTATGAAATTTTCGAACACTATTTTTCGTTCAATGTTATCGCGTTCTCACTTATTCGAAGTCAACAAGGCGGTATGAGGTGCGAAAGTTACCGAATGACAACCGAGCGTTCAGGCGCTACCTCTCTTTTCGCTTTGCCTCTTTTTCAAACATTGCGCTGGATGAAACAACAAGCTTTTCGACTGTGCTCGCGTTGACGATAGATGCGCCGGGAAGGGCCCTCTTAAGGTTCAAGGTTGATTGGGGAAATTTGACAGTTTCGGGTAGGTTGACCTGCTGGCGTCTGTACAAATATTTCTAATTTATGATGGTTATAAGACAAACGCACCGGTGGCACATGAACATTATTTTTTACAGTTTTTATTTCTGGTTGACCCGACAAGTTTTGAACTTGAATGGAGACCTTAGTCATGATGACCTCACCACTCGGTTAAGTTACGACTTAAACATTACATACTTATAATTTTTTTGGAAAATGTTGGAAAAAATTCTATTACAAATTGATAATAATTGGCCATGACATGACACCCATGATCATCGCGGAAATAAAAAAAAAACGTTCATAATTATTTCCGCTGTACCTTAATTAACATGAAGAATTCGGAAGGGTCACTTTATTATTGTACTCGACATATTGCTTACCTTTTATAGCTTACATTTATACTTCATGATAAATTTGCGGTAGTCAATGTTATCTTTGTTAATTGGTAGGTAGTCAAAAGATAAGTGACATATTAATTTATTAATCCTTCCGGTAGGAAGTGGCTAGGGGGCCTAAAAATGCCACTTTGGCAGAATCGTAATAGGATAACAATATGAATCGTAAAATGCTCACAAACTGACAATTCATAATATTATCTGTATGCAATTCATTTCACAATGAAATAACATCCAAACTGTAGAAATAAAAAATAAAAAACCAATTTGATTAAGTAATAAAAACTGTAATGAAAAATTTACCGATAAAATTACGGTTTTTATTTTTTTTCATGCGGCAATGTTTACACCAAATATGAAATGAAATTTTACGAAAATTAGAGGAATTGCTAATGATCAGTTGGGAATTCAGGAAATGAATAGCGTTTAGAGGTATTGCTTAAAGTGACCTTTTTAAGCTCCCAGGACGCTTCTTCTTCTTCTTCATTTTGCTGGCATGATTGTCTATCAGATCTTGTTGGCCCAAAGCTTCGCCACTTCCACGGCGTCTTCGGTGGCAGCGCAGGGGTCACTTTGAGTGCTTGTTTTGGGACACAAAGGCCAGGATAGGAGGTGGAGCATAGTTTGCGACACAGCTCCACATACCGCCGTTCCGTCGAGGTAGCCCCACTGTACCAGGTTGGAGCTACATATTCCCACTCGTGTCTGGAGACAGTTCAGGGACTTAGAAGTGGACCACGAAAGGTTCCACCCTACAAAGAGATGCTCCTCCTTTGGTGGTAAATAGTGAGTAGGAGGGGGAAGAGTATGCTGCCAAATTTGCAACGGGCGTGGGCCGCGTTTCCTGGTAGAGACGCTGTCGATTTTAAGAAGTTGTACCTGCTTTTTAGCCGTTAGGTTGGTAGTTGTGCTCCAGATAGTCGGTGTCTGATATCAGAAAGTCAATTCTCGTAATTTAAATCGTTCAAAATCTAGTCGCAGTCTCATCTCGGCGACAAGCAAATGTCAAAAACTTGTCAAAATGTAGGGAAATTAAAGGTATTTTTGACAGATTGAGACTGAGATCAGCACCCTAATTGCGTAACACACAATCAATCGTAATCTGAATTATTTTGAAGCAAATTGCTAATCCGATGAAATGAAACCGATTATGATTGATAGTGTGTTACGCAATTAGGGTGCAGACTGTGAACGTTCTTAAAATTACGAGAATTGCCCCTCAAATTCTTGCTGTAAAAGCAACTAGGGACAGTTTACAGGTCGTATTTATCCGTTTGCCCCAGAACGGTGATATTTTTGCCATTATGGACCTTTAGTTTGCCTATTTTGTTGTAAACCTGCCAAATCATCATGATCTATCTGAAACAAAAAGTTTACACACTCTTTCTTTCATTCAGTTTTGTAACATTAAACCCACGATGAGTTCTTTCTAAATCAAGTGTCTTCAACACCTACATTTTAATATGAATCATAATATTTTTGCAATCCTAAGTCAGATAAACTCCGAATTTTTACTTAGTCACGACTTAGATCCTTGTCAGTCAAACAATGCTTAGAATCAGGTCGATCTTAGACTAAAATAATTACTTCTATTATAACTCTGTTTGAGAGGTCGATGGTATTTCCAACTACGTTACCGCTGTTACGTGTTCATGTATTAACTTAAATATGCTTAAACAACAAAAGAGATAAGTATGAAGGTTCGTCGGATATTGTTGAAGTTTAGTTAAACAGATTGATGTTTTCCGATAAAATTTTATTTAATTATTAGAAAACCAACAGTTAATTTATCAAACTAAATTTCATTGGAAAACATCCATCGGTATCTTACTAAACTTCAACTATATCCGACGACCCAGCATACTTATCTATTTTATTGACTGTACTTGCGTCATAGAAAATCCCTGTAAACCCACTTTTTTGGTAAAAGTGACTCATATTACTAGATACTAGCTTCTGTCCGCGACTTCGTACGCGTGAAATTTCGTGTTACCCCGCCGCGTCTCATCGCATTGCCTTATCCCATTACTTACCGGCGCTAGTACCTCGTTTTTTTTTTAGTTTGCCTGCAGATTACCGTGTTCAAACAAACAAACAAACTCTTCAGATTTATTATTAGTATAGAAAAGAAGATAAAAAATATAGTCTAGAACAATTTTGGCTAAGTAGTCGCATAGCATTGTAAGAGGTTCAGATGGTCATAATTCATTTTCCTTTAGGTCTAGTTAAGCCACTCGCTCTCTGCTACAGTTTGTGTCAGCAACAATGTAATAAAATATCACCAAACCAGATACCATCAAATACCATCTTTAATCTTGACATCACCCCACTCTATATGGTGTTTCCTATTTCAAAGACCTTCAGTACGACATGGACATTACGCAGTGGTACGTGATCTCCATATACCATGGCGTATTACCTTACTGCACGCCCTTACAAGGATACTATGACTTTGGTAATAGGACCCTGAGATTATGGGATTATCCTTGATGTAGCAGTAGAGTTGCCTACAGACGGAGGTAAAAGATAAACTAGACAGGGAATTAATGAGTGTTTCTCTTTTGTTTTCAGGTTTGTGAAGAATAAGCAATGACAACAAAAATGAAGCGACTCAGTTTTCAGCTGAAAACTTTTCTCTTGGTAAGTTTTAATTAATTTACAGCTTTAATTGATAGGGCTTAATATTTTTTAATTAATTTAATTTAGCCGTTAATTTTATATTGTCTGTGCTTACTAACGTAGTCGTAAGTTTTACTAACAATTGAGTCGTAGCTTGAATAAAGAAAAATTCTATTCTATTCTATAATATTTTTTAAATTCATCGAGAATTGTCTTAGCTACACCACAAACATGTATTATAAAATGTTTATAATTCGATTACAATTAACTGTTTAACCCTCAACTGCACAACTTGTTTAACAGCACGAGAAAATATGACGACAGTTTCTGGTATTATTATCAAAATATTATATCCAAAATTACGTAGGTGCCATCCACGAAATAATATATCAGTGTAATTGTGAAAACAGAAATATTTGCACTGCTAAGCAGTGTTTCCTAACTCTAATAATAGCTAAATCCTTGATACACAGCAGGAGTGTGGAACTAATCCTCTAACAAATGATCTGTGACCAATTTCTATTGTAGCCAGCATCTATTTATACAGATGTTGTTGCTGGGCAACCAGAACTAGGTAGGTGCTCTGCTTGAGACCCCCCACGATTCTTCTACTTAGATGGATCGTTTTGACTTTAGAGTTGGTCGCAAATGACCTTAAACAGGTCAACTAAAACTACTTGTAGCTTAAAAAGGAATCATTCTGCTGAAATCTTGTAATAATTTAAAAGCAACTCCCATAAAGACTGTCCCCAAGTATGAGGTATTTTTGCCCCAATCTATATTTATAACCGACTTCAAAATAAGGAGGACGATCTCCATTTGGTTGTATATTTTATGTTTGTTACCTCAGAACTCCGTCATTTATAAAAGATTAAAAAAAAAAAACTTTAGTTTGAAATGATATATTTATAGGGTGGTCCCATATCAATTTGGTCAAGTTCTGATGAGTGATGAATGAAGTTATGTGGGTTAAGTACAACAACTAAAAAGTGAAATATAAAAAAACTTGAGAGGTGTCAAAGGACACCCGGATGGAACGAAGTTTAAAGAGAGAGAGGGAGACAGACAGAGAAACACGCGCACGCCGCACGGCTTACAACTACCTATAGCAAAAAGTGACGTTCCAACTTTTGGTCTTAATTTTTTCCGTCTAGCCTCCTTTCGCAACGCGCGATAAGGAACTTCGTTCCAAAACTTGATTACAATACAGTTTTTATTATTCAGGGACTTGACTAAATCGCCCTGACTAAGACCGTTACAACAAAAAGCTATAACTAAACATCTTAAGCAGGTTTTTATGCTAAAGTATTTTTAGTTGAAACAGATTACTTAAAAATACGCCAAACCTATTTCTGACCGCTTTAGTCAAACATGACGAGCAGGAAAACCTCAGTAAACACTAGAGCGCGTGTTCTTTCACCAGCGTGCAATGCGCGCGCGTGTTGCGTCACGGCGCACTTGACACAGTGTCGGTTGACACATATCGTGACGTGGTTTTCGTTTGCAGGGTTAGAATTAAGTTTACATGGTCAAATTTTTGTTAAAATTATTACTGATTTGGTAAATTGAGTGCTTTTTTGTCTCGATCGAATTAGTTGCACCTGTAACTTACTATCATCACATTATTCGTAAGGTAATCTACCAATATGATCTGACCAAGATTATGTCTGAACTTTAAAAGAGTTTCTGTCATCTGAGTTTGTTTCGGCCTTTCTTCTCAGAGTAGTCAGATAGGAAAAGCCGACCTCATCTAGTTTAAACATGATGATTGACGTGTAAAAGTGTTTGAACAAAAATAAAATAATTTATTATTTAACAGTTTTTATTACTGTAGTATAGATTTTAACTTCCTTAAGATAACCCGTTACACATGTGTCACAAGCGCTTAAAACCTTGTAAAATTAATTTTAAATAGCACTAACAGTGCTTTTCTAAAACTTGTGAAAGAATAAATGACTATGTAAGGGTATGTAAATCATAGCTTGTCGAAAAGAGTCAACAAATGTCAAATGTATTCGCGCTTTTATCAATGTCATTGGATTTTTGCATCACAAATTCCCTGGACCGATTCACACTAGCTTAATGCATCTTAAGTTAGTGTCAATCACTTACCCAACTTCTTATATAGTGAATCACATACTAAAGAACTGCTCTACTACGCATAACATATCATTTACTTAGTTTGTTTCTCGCGTCACAAATCGCACTCGGTTTAAATCGCAGGCGCGTGCAGCGACGATTCTGAGCTTGCGCAAACCCCACCCACGACGACACGGAACTACCCACCACATTGACCATTGCTCCGGAAATACTAACACAGCTCTTGATATTCTTTAAAACCCAGCAATGGATTCAAAATCAATAAACTATCAGCCACTTTGACCTTAATACCGTATCCTTTTTGGCAAAATTGCATTTTGAATTATGGATTTGTGTTTATAATGTAGTCTAAAGGTCATTGAACTCTATGTAGGTGGGTGTGACGATAGGTCAGTCAGACATTAGCATTTCATTATCTGATTTAATCTGTTGTCATAAAAGTTACTAGTTTTACTAAGCGCAAATCAAAGTTTTCTACACAGGCAAATTGAGAAGCATTTTGAAAGGTCTTAGATTACTATACCTAGTGACAAGAAATAAGCACTAATTTACTAGACAAAAAATAAAAAATTGCCTAATGCCTTCAGAAGGCCCATTGCCGTAATTAATAACGTTCGAAATCGAATCGCAATCATATCTCAGCGACAACCAATGTTAAAAATTTGACAAAATGTTTGAAAATTAGGGATATTCTTGAATGTTTGACGGACCATACTGTTATTCCGGAGTCTGATATGGCTACAGAAAAATGTCAAATGAAACTAGTAGTAGAATCACCTCTTATCTAAACGGTTGCACACGATTCAACCAGCCTGTATAAGTTGCCCCATTATTACTAAAAAAAAGTACAAAACACTATATGACCACTTAACGATTCCTTACTTCGAAACCACGTCAATTCCTTAGTAAATCACGACATCTGCTATTAACGTCTTCTCTATGACATAATGGCGTGATTTGAACTGTCAAAATACTTGTTGTCCGTACGGTTGACATTTCGATTCCTTGCGGTTAACAATACACAATATTGACGTGGTTTGCATGTGGTAAGATTTCGCTGGGAATAATACAGAATTGGGGCCCTGGTGCGACATTCCAAACATTTGCCAAAATTATGTAGCTATGCCAGTTATGTGATATTATGTAATACAAATATTAATAAGTAAGTATGCTCTTAAAAACACGTTTGAGGCACTATCTCCATACGACGACAATTTAATTTGAATTCTTGACAACTTTTATTAGTCATCAGAGAGGCAATTCTCGTAATTTTAAGAACGTTCACAGTCTGATCTCAGTCTCAATCTGTCAAAAATACCTCTAATTTGCCTACATTTTTGACAAGTTTTTGACATTTGTTTGTCGCCGAGATGAGACTGCGATTAGATTTTGATCTTTTTAAATTACGAGAATGGCCTTCAGATCACCATCTCGTTAATATATCTCGATTTATCTATCCAATGAATTTGGTCAGTAAGAGTTTATTAATATAAACTATTGGCATCCTATCTTGAGTCAAAGCGTTGTCATTAATTAGTTCCAGAAACATTGTTATTTTAGGGGCGAAATGATTTGAAACGCAAATACGGTTCAAATTTTATTTGCAAGCCATGTTGAGGCCGTCGTACTTTACTTTAACAGTTTTATTGACAGTATAAGCTAACTTTTTTAAACCTAGGCATATTGTTCGTGCGTAGGTGCATCGCGTTGCAAAGCTCAGGCTTAAAATCGAATAAATAGGTAGGTACCTATTGATCCGTAAACAGCGTTTTACATGCTAATGAACTACGCAAACGTACCTACTTAAAAAACGAAATGAAGAACAAATAATCTTGTTCCTATATATGTGCCGCTACTGGCGGATCAGTTCGCCATTTAGGAATCCTAAGTTTTACTGACATTGTCGTTCCTAGCGTTTTGTTTTTGTGTGTACAATACAGTGAACAATTTTTATGTCCATCAAAGAAGAAACAGACCCGTATCAACTCAATTTTTCGAACGGAAAAGAAAACATCGCGTATGGGACAACTATCAAGTCGTGTCGTCATTCATTCTTAGTTCGGACCCCGAACTAATCATATATCCGTAGGTGATACGGAGTAGGAAATGCCCGTAGCTTCGGCCGACGCTATGGATTACGTGCTTAGAGAGCAGACCTCCTCATCAAACTTAAACTCATATAATTTATTTCAATTAAACCATTTACAGGCACTTTTGAATTGTCAAAATTAAATAGTCGGTCAGTTAGTCAGAAAGTTAAAACAAGTGGCCCATTCCAAAACGTAGATCTCTATGGAGAAGAACGGGCAAGAAACTCTAAGGACACTCTTTTAAATCAAGATATTATTACAAAATCCTGGGTACATTATTCTTATTGCTTCTATATGTGAGAACAATGTAAAAACGAAACAATTAAAAATATAAAATAATCCCTGGCAGTTAAGAGATGACCGGTCTCAAACCGACAGCGCCCGTTCACGAACATGACGCGTGGATCAGCACCACCCAGCTCAAACATTTTGTAGGGAACCGAATGATCCAACACACGCGCCCCCACCAGTGAGACATTTAAGTGAGCATGACACATTCTCAACTGCCATGCTCTTTCAAGTCAACAACAAAATATCATAATAAAAAACGGATGGTTCTTACATTTACAAAATTTAAAAGAAATGCTTCTAAATTATACAAAACTATAGTTTGCAATTTATTTAAGAGATGAGAAAAAAACTGGAGAGGTGTCAAGGGACACCCGGATAGAACGAATTATAACTGGCTTGCTTTCTATAAGAGAGAGAGAGAGAGACAGAGAAACACGCGCACGCCGCACGGCTTACAACTATAGCAAAAAGTGTCGTTCCAACTTTTGGTCTTAATTTTTTCCGTCTAGTCCCCTTTCGCAACGCGCGATAAGGAACTTCGTTCCAAAAAAAATTACTACCAATCAGGAAGAGGTATTTAATATTGAAGTATTAAGAATTAAATCTTGATTGAATAAAATAAACATTAAGTTCATATGACAGAAACATTAAACAAAAAATTATTATCTTCTAAGCCTTTTCCCAACTATGTTAGAGTCGGCGTTCAGTCTAACCCCAATATTTTCGTGCTGCAATTTTTCCATTAATAAGTCCCAAAAAATCTCTGCGCCATCCTTTGCCAACGTGCATTATTTTTTATAATATTGCCTAGATACCTGTCAATTTGAATCCAGAAAGAAGATATGTTAACCAACACAACTATATGTATTCTCTTCTACTTCTTCTTCGTCTTCGCAGCACTCTTGTCAGAGCGGTCGTGGTCATCATGTAGTTTCTTGTCTAGAGGCTGATGTGATTCGCCACACGATTCTCGCCACCTAACCCAATTTCTGGTACAGACGCTAGCAGGTCAAGCTACCCGAAACTGTCAAATTTTCCCAATTAACCTTGAATCTTAATGCTTTAACGATAAAGTTGAAAATCTATTAAAGAAATTTGACAGATTGTAGTAGCTTGATGTGCTGGCGTCTGTACTTTTTGTGCACTCATACAAGGGTGTAACTACATTCTAATTGGTACCAAATCGGTCTGTAACATCTTCAATCTTTATAAATATTTAATAATCAATTTAACACTCTAGTCTTCTTTACTCCTAAATAAACAAGATGGTGATAATGTTTATTTTATTACATAAATATAATCTTTATAAATTGTCATTTAAAGAAGGCTTCGTTACCTTGAAATATAATAAAAATGAAAGTACTGTTTGATTACCCAACTCTTAGCAAGAGCTCACTAGTTATAGCCTTTTTTCTGGTTTTTATCTGAATATAAACAAACTACGAGTATCTCCGATTTGATAAGTTAGGATATAATTTAAAATAATAACTCTTTTACAACACAGGGCTTAAAAAACCCCAGTTTTAATTTTGACAATTCAACAACATTCATTGCGTTATTTAAGTGGTCGAGCAGACGAATTTTTAAAACATATGAATCAATGGAATAGGAATGTCCTTCAAAATCCTTCGGATTGTGATAGCAAGTGTGTTATGGAATTGGGGTCAGGTACCCGTTTTAAAAAAGCAGTCAAAGTGCAAAGGCATTCAATGAACGTTGCAAAGTGATTCTCTAAGGTTACCAACTCATTCAGTTGCTTCAGGAGCTATGTATGCAACAATACTTAAACAATGACCTAACTAGGTGTGTCGGTATACTCAAACGTTTGCAAATGAACCATTGGTCATGTGCTAGTGTTTTTAGGGTTCCGAAGCCAAATGGCTAAAAACGGAACCCTAATGGATTCGTCATGTCTGTCCGTCTGTCTGTCCGTCGGTATGTCACAGCCACTTTTATCCGAAACTATAAGAGCTATACTGTTGAAACTTGGTAAGTAGATGTATTCTGTGAACCGAATTAAGATTTTCACACAAAAATAGAAAAAAAACAATAAATTTTGGGGGTTCCCCATACTTAGAACTGAAACTCAAAAAAAATTTTTCATCATACCCTTACGTGTGGGGTATCTATGGATAGGTCTTCAAAAATGATATTGAGGTTTCTAATTTAATTTTTTTCTAAACTGAAGAGTTTGCGCGAGAGACACTTCCAAAGTGGTAAAATGTGTGTCCCCCCCCCCCTGTAACTTCTAAAATAAGAGAATGATAAAACTAAAAAAAATATATGATGTACATTACCATGTAAACTTCCACCGAAAATTGGTTTGAACGAGATCTAGTAAGTAGTTTTTTTTAATACGTCATAAATCGTAAACCGCAATTTACCTTTCATTCAATCAACTCATGATTGATTTTTGTAGATAATGGTACGGAACCCTTCGTGCGCGAGTCCGACTCGCACTTGGCCGGTTTTTGTTTATTAGTATTTATTATTCACGCTTCTAGTTTTGCATAAATATTCGTTAAACTGACACGCCCCCAATTTTATCTCTGTATCCCGTTCGCTGTGATTTTATTTAATAGCCTCGTTGGTATAGTGGTAGCAAGAGCTCCTCCTAAGCATGAGTTCCTGGGTTCGATTCCCAGGTTGAACAAAAATTTAATTTGGTTTTTCATCTGGATTATCTCAGTTGCTACTGAGAAAATCTGCTAATAATACTGCCCGGAGTCTGGATTTGTGCCCAGTTGAGAGATCATGTCTTTCTTATTATACAGGGTGACAGGGACATCGACGCGCAAACTGTAACCATGGATTCAGCACATGATATTAGACCACATAGCGTCGAAATTTTTCGTCGTTTATCAACAAAAAAAATCTTCTGTTTCATAGGAAAGTACCCCTTGGTAAGATTGGTATCGTATTACCCAGTAAATGGGTTGTGGAGGTCAGATATGCAGTCGCCGACCCCAACATAGTTGGGAAAAGGCTAGGCAGATGATATGTTATTTAATGGAGTTTAGCTGCAGTCATAACTTTTGCTAATGTCGTAAACAAGGCAACGCAGTTGTGGCCTAGTATTAACAGCCGCTGATTATGTTAAACAAGGCTACCACGTTGATTACTATTTCTATCAGGAAACGAACTAGTTTCATAGTTAATTTATAGGTAGGTATATGTTGGATATTTTATGATTAACCAAAGATTAATGGTTAGTTATTTTTCATTGACTTCTTGAGGACCTATGAAGTATTCGGCTGCTTAACCGAGATAATAAATTAAGGCCTCCAGACAGCCAGCATACAAATTATAAACCAAGCGACTACAGACTAATGACACCTCCTGTGATGTAAGGACTTCGGCTTAGGGCGTTAGCGTCACTGCTGGTTGGGGTATCAACGCTTCGTATTTATACAACGACTTTCAACAGGATTGACATAGTTAAACTTTTTCGTAGTTTCACATTCCAATACATTTTTGACTTTTTCATCATCGTTATCGCTGATAGAATGTCACGTTGTCTAGGCTATCTAGTTCATTTCCAGTACCCAGTACCTATAAGATTTGCTACAGGTTCAGGTTTTTGTGTGAGTCGGCGTACCTAAAAACCAGAAAGATATCCTAGAAAAGGGAAAAGTTTTAAAAGATAAAGAAATACATCAATAAAATGCAAAACGCCTAACGTTACACGACAGAACATCTTGTCAGACAATTTCTGGGTGTCATTCAAAATTGCATTTAACCTAATAAACCAAAGAAAATAAATTAACATCGATAAATTATTATAAGATTCAACATTTTGGCGCTTCAGACTGATTGATTAAAATGTTAATATTAATATAATTCGGCGCCAAACTCGTTACACACATAAAATTAGGGTTACCTGGGGCATTTGGCTAGTTTATTACCGGATAAGTTGTCAACAGGTTTTTGAAGAAGAAAAGTTGCGTTTTAAATAACGTTTTTTGACGATATTTTCTCGACAGGGTACAGAAATTACCTTCTGATGTATCAGAAGGCTAATTCTCGTAATTAAAAACGTTCAAAATCTAGTCGCATTCTCATCTCAGCGACAATCACTGTCAAAAACTTTTCAAAAATGTAGGGATATTAGAGGTATTTTAGACAGATTGACACTGAGATCAGACTGTGAACGTTCTTAAAATCACGCGAATTTCTCCTCTGAACTTCTGATCGCTACCTAAATAATGAATGTCGGCACTATTTACAAATTAACAAGAAAAAATATATCTTGACGGCACGGTTGGCGCAGTGGTTAAGCGATTGACTGCTGCGCTGCGTGTCGCGGGTTCGATTCCCACACGGAACAAATATTTGTATGACCTACATGTATTTGTTCCGAGTCTGGGTGTTTTTCTATCTATAATATGTATGTATTTACAAAAAAAAAAATGTATATAAGTAGTTTATCAGCCATCTTGTTACTATAACACAAGCATTAGGTTGCTTAGCTTGGGACTAGATGGCGCTGTGTGAAATGTCCAAGGATATTATTATTATCTTATCATCTGCTTAACCTTTTCGCAACATGTTGGGGCCGGCTTCCAGTCTTATCGGATGGAGCTAAATAACAGTATTTTTAATTATATCTATCTTATATAATTTGTTGGTCTTTATTATTGATATAAAAACAATTTTGTGGATGCATAATGTTCGAAAGATTAAGTAAAAGAACACATAGAAAAACTATTTGACACTAAATAATATATCTAGGTCGCTAAAGAACAGCATAAAAATAATATAAGCTTGGTATAGTCCAATCGAAAATAGTTATTTCTTCAGTCTATAACGGAATTTGGAAATTTGGCCAGATTTGAATTTTCGGCCAAAACTATAGAAAACATTGTTTTCCGAATTTTCAGTTATTGTGCTTTTATATAGCTGTAACTATCGATTTTTCTGAATAGATGAACTGAAAGTATTGTTTTGCGCACTTAATTTCAGCCAAAAAGGAAAATGGCCGAAAGTGGATATCCGAAAACCGAAAAAGAAATTCGGTCAACTTTAAAGATTGCCAACCCTAAAAACCCCATCTTTCTTGTGTCGAATATAAACAAATGAATGTTACGTATGTCGTAACAATTATGTAGAAAGACCCGCGGACACTAGGATCCAGTGATGACGAATGCAGTATTTGCAATATAATTAATCATGTGACATGTTTATTTTAATCTATACCTATTAAATTTTGACGGCACGGTTGGCGCAGTGGTTAAGCGATTGACTGCTGCGCTGCGTGTCGCGGGTTAGATTCCCGCACGGAACAAATATTTGTATGGCCTATAAGTAGTTGTTCCGGGTCTGGCTGTTTGTGTATGTGAGTTTAAATGTTTGCAAACGCACCCACAATGCAACGTTTAAAAAAAAAACAAAAATGATAGCGTAAATACCTACCAGTATTGAGGAAACCAGCATGTCCTAGAACCAAAAATTCAAAGACATGTGACATCTAGCAACCCGCACTGGGCCCGCGTGGTAGATTACGGCCCACTCCCTCTCACAGAGAGGAAGCCTGTCTCAGTAGTGGGACATATAGGCTGATTATGCTGCTGCTGCTACCAGTATTATTTTTATTTAAGTTTGAAATTAAAATATTTAGTCAGTGGTTTTTATTCTAGAACTCTATTCAACACTCAGTGAGAGTGCGGTGCTTCTGATCAGAGGGGCAATTCTCGTAATTTTAAGAACGTTCACAGTCTGATCTCAGTCTCAATCTGTCAAAAAATACTTATAATTTCCCTACGTTTTGACAAGTTTTTGACATTTGTTTGTCGCCGAGACGAAAACATTAATTTAGTCTAATGAAGAGCATTAATTTTAAATGTAGAAGCTGCTCTGCGAAATTAGAAGATCAGCCACTACCATCTTTGGTCTTAATTTAATAAAAGATAAACGTGTGTTTAATAAAAGTCAATTAATACGCAAATTAAATAAGTAAACATCAAAAATACACGACCAACTCAATCATACAATAAACGATGTACAGACGCCAGCACATCAAGCTACCCAAACTGTCAAATTTTCCCAATCAACCTTGAACCTTAATTCTTTAGCGATAAAGTTGAAAATCTATTAAAGAAATTTGACTAATTGTAGTAGCTTGATGTGCTGGCATCTGTACTTATCTTTAAAAGATGAGCAAGACCCTTCTGTTACAGAGACTGTGATTAATGTTTATCGATACAAGATAGTATGGAATAATCTCTTGCTAAGTGATTGCAATCGGCCGCCGCAGCTAATGCAGGTGTAGTAAGACACTATTTATCTAGGTAATACACTCGAGATGTCTTCGTAACACCAGAAATTGATGAGCAAAGTGTCAAGTGGGCTACTTATCATAGTCATAGCCACTGAACGACGCGTAACCTAATTTCCAAACGTCTGTCGCGTCGTGGGTAAAAAACACGATTATGTCGGATTTTTATAAGCCCAAAGGTATGCTGGCTAGACGACCGGTAGAATACTTTATTGGCCAGTGATAGGGTTGCAATTACAATGCATCTTGTTAGACTTGAAGCTGACCCTATCAGTTGGGAAAAGGCTACATTGATACATTAGTACGAACAACAGAGCAGAACAGAGCAGGTTAGTTGAAACAGAGTCGTGATTTTGACCATTTCGAGCTCAAAGATTCAATTTCTTTATCTATCACAAAAGCCTCAATTCCCTTTGGATAGACCTCCTGCTTGTTTCCCTCTCAATGGCATAACAACTCAATCACTAAGGATACGTATTCTAAAACGATTAGTAGCTACGAAACTTTCGTTTGGATGTGTCTGTATTTGAGTTCTTTTTGACGACATTCGAGAACACGAGCCAAAAACAGCGACAAATTGTTGTGCTAACCAAACCATACTTCAATCGTCTAGACAAGCCACCAATATCACACAACTACAAACAAATCCGTCGCCAGCGCAGCGCATTGCATAACATCACCACACTGAGGTTACCCGACGCGACGGAAAGAAAGTGCGTCATGTCACAAGGTCACGGCCGATGTATAGGTACCTACCGAAGTATTGATTTATTGACTGGTGGAGAGATCGTACATCGTAGTATTACAAATATTTGAATCTAAGGAATTGAATATTGTAGAAAGATTTTAGTAAAAATTCTAGTAAAAGTTCACTTTCAATATTAACAGGGTCAAAATGAAATTTTTTATATGCCTAAGGTGTAATTGAAATAGCTGAAAACCTCTGAATGGGTCGTTGTACTCATCATTATGAACAACACTTTTATCTCTTTATCTTGTCGAGTTGAGCAAATAAGCCCATTATTTTTTTTTTTCGATTTCAGGGTTCAGTCTCTTTAGTAAAAGTTATTCAAAATTATAACCCCTTAAGTGGTTTTTAGTTATTTCCATTACACCTTATAAACGATGGAGGGGCCCGCGGCTAAATAATAACAGCCGCACAGCCGGTCGATTCTGTAAAAATCTCACCGTGAAAACTCAAGTGAAGTGAGCTTGATGTGAGTTGTCAGTAGTGTCAATCCCTAGCATTATTAGCACTTCACGCTCACTTCACCTTGAGATGGTTACAGAATCGCACTGCCGGTCGATCGATCAGAAGGCCAATTCCCGTTTTATTTACTTAATTCATTAAAAATGTTCAAAATCTAGTCTCTGTCTAATCTCAGCGACAATCAATGTAAAAGAACTTGTCAAAAATGTTGGAAAATTAGAGGTATTTTTAACAGATTGAGACTAAGATCAGACTGTGAACGTTCTTAAAATTACGAGAATAGCCCCTCGCGATTGGTCTATGGATGGGTGACCATCTTTACATACCGAGACCCCTCCGTGCCTCGGAAAGTACAAGCTATTCGTGGATCTTTGGCAGTCGTTACGGGTAGTCAGAAGCCCAAAAGTCTGACAACCAGTCTTACCAAGGAGTATCGTATTACCCAGTAGATAACTGGCTTGCGGAGGTCAGTTAGGCAGTCGTTCCATGTAAAATACTGGTATTCAGCTGCATCCGGTTAGACTGGAAACTGACCCCAACATAGTTGGGAAAAGGCTAGGCAGATGATGACGACCTTGTAAATGATAGAAAGCATGTTTACAATTATGATAGAAAGCTTATGCTTGAATTGTCTTAAAACAGAGATTATTTACATGACTCGGCGCAAAATTGATCGGCGCTTGGGCAGCAGAATCACTTTACTTTTTAGTTTGGCTAGATAATGACGACGATCAGACACAATTACAATTTGCAATGATCTGACTGAGGTAACTTCGAATAAAACTTGAACTCGCAAAACTTTCTCGATCAACTTAAGAGCCTGTACAACGGTCCACTAGCGCCACTCCTTTAAAAAAATATTATCTCGTGACTGAGAAGGAAGTATGAAAATCTGCTCAATCAGCGACCTCGGTAAGTGTCTAGAATTTTCTAATACCTTTTATTAAGTTTCATATTGAGACACGAAGCAACTAAATACGACATATAGGAATGTGGCCGCTTTTCTTTAGATCGAATTTTGTTGCTTCGTGTCTCAATATGAAATTTTATAAAAGGTATTTATTTTTATTTTTATTAAAGGTATTCTAGACACATTTACCGAGGTCGCTGATTGAACAGATTTTCATAATTCCTTCTCAGTCACAAGATAATATTTTTTTAAAGGAGTGGCGCTAGTGGACCTGTGTGCACCCTCTTAAAGTTCTGATGTGAATGTTTTGGAGATTGTACCTACTCGAAAAGTGTCAATTCAAAACTGGTTTCTAAATACTTAGCCGTAGCCGGTTTGTTCACTTACTGATATCGTAGATGTTTATGTTTTCTTTTATGTCTGACGGGGAACTACGGAATAGTGTTAAAGTTCGTGTATTATGTTTGAATAATAAATAAATTTTGACCTAGAATGTAGTTTGTCATTTGACCTAAAGACACCTTTTTAAGAATAATATAAGGGGCCAATGACCTTGACAAGTGTTCAAGACTGGATAAAAAATAACTTTATTAAGAATTGCATCATAAAAATAAAATAATTAATTAGAAGCAAATGTCACACTTTCTTCTTCGTCTCGCTGCCACGACAGTACTCTATATCTTGTTGGCCCACATCTTCGTTCGTGGCACCGCACCGCAGACGTCGCTGACAAATGGTAAAATGGTGATTAAGTGTACCGAGAAATAAAGAAATTCATCCCGACCTATGCACGAAATATTGATGTAGGTACCTACAACATAAATATAATAATATTGTCTTATTTTAATACTATTTATTTATTTTATTCATTCAACCATTTATGTACACACATATAAAGACAAGAAAAAACGGAACAGAAAAATAGGTACAGAGGTGATGCTTTTTTCATAACAAATCTCTTCCAGCATACCTGAGATAGGATAATAGATAGAGATATGTAGACGGCGGCGTGTGAAAGAGTAAAGAAGACAAAAAAATACATTAAATCATGTAAAATTCAATTAATAAAACTAAACCAATATTATGAGAATATAGTTACATACATACAAATAAACATATACACATACTTCTAAAATAAATATCACTAGACTAGGTATCGGTAATTATAACGTAATCAAAATAATAAATACATACACAACTATGATGAAGTGGAAAGAATAGTGTCCAGACGCCAGCACATCAAGCTACTACAATCTGTCAAATTTCTTTAATAGATTTTCAACTTTATCGCTAAAGCATTAAGGTTCAACGTTGATTGGAAAAATTTGACACTTTAGGGTAGCTTGACCTGCTAGAGTCTGTACTTTTACTCTTCTTTAAAAAAATAATGGCAAAATAATAAAGTTTAAAATAATAAATTTATGACACCAATTTAGATTGTTCTACAGGTGTCTGAAATCAGGTACTTGAAATCAGCCATGCAGACAGACGACCTTGTAACTCATTAAGTCGTTAACATTTTAGTGTTAATATACCTACTTAACTTGCCGATGCAAAAAGAATAAATTTTTGAACAGAAACAGTTGTAAAAGATATTTGCTTACGAATACTTTAATAGACTTTACCTCCATGTCAAATCATACAAGACAAGTGTTACAAGTGTTTAAGAAAAGGGAAATATTTATCAAATCCTCTAAAAACGTATTAATCTAATGATGAACACACATGATGCACACTTTTTTAAATAATTGAGCCTCTTTGTAATTTTCTGGCCGTTTCTCACAGATGGTCGCAGTAACTAAACTAGGGTACCTACCCCGACCAAACGGGTTAGGTTAGGTAGGAACTGCTCCCACCCCCGCGGACTTGAGGTGGCCCGCAAAGGTGGGCCTGCCCCAGCCGGGGATCGTGGAAGGCACACAAGTTCCCATGATCCCCGGTCCAAGTGTGGGAAGGCCCCGCCGCCTACCCCGGGGCGGCGGACAGAAAAAAAAAGCAGGAACTGCAACCAACCACGCGCGAGCCGAATTAGCCGCAATAACTAAGCCAGTACATCCCGATCAAATGGGTTAGGTTAGAACTGTGACCAGCCGCGACATCCAAGCTGGTCGCGGTTATTTAATATTTTTAGAACCTCAAAATAGGAAATATTTGAGGTTAACAAAAGAGGCGCAATAATTATATTAGTGTTGCTTAATATTTTTAAGAGCGTAAAATGGGAATTATTACAGGTTCGATAAAGAAAATATCTAAACTTTCACAATAATTAGGCAGGTATACTAAAAACTATTGCAATAATGAGGCACACGCTTGTCTTACATTAAAGGAGGCTGTCCTTAATCCTATTGTATCGCCAGCATGCATATAAATTGCGAACCTCTTGCTTAATTATTTGAGCGTACCAAGAGGCCTGGTGCAAATGTTAAGGAAAATATTATTTAATTTATTTCAATCCATGTAATTATTACAAAGAAATGAAGATAAATTATAAGCAATACCTTCTAAGTTATTGTTTATTAATTACAATGTTTCACTAGACCAACGAGGCAGTTAAGAAAAAGCCTGCTGAAAAGGTTTTGAAATTCAGAATTTCAATCTCAGACTTCATTTAATGTCTGATGTGTATCCTTAAAAAGCGGCCAAGTGTTATTTGCCATTTGGCTACGGAACCCTAAAAAGGACTATATTCGCATCATTCGCCGATGGGCTGACTCAGAATAATATCTAAATATGGAACATATCAAACTCAAATCTTTCAAAATAACAGTTTTTTTTTTTCTAATTAGCCAATTGAATCAGACTGTCCTTTGGCCGACCTGTCAATCAATTCCAGGATTTAACCTCAGCCGTGTTATTAACTAGACCAGCGAAAAAAATGCGTAATACTAATACCTAACATTGAAATAAGCCGCATACTTCACAGATTAGCCTTGCAAAAATGATCATTTGTCATTTTATTACGCGGCAGAACAATTATGTAGGTATATTATTATTTTCATAGCCCGCTCACGAATGGGCGTGGCATATATTGTTACAATTTAATTATAAATCAATAATACGGAATGTCTGCATAATAATATTGTCCCCATTGGACAATCACGATGTAGTACAGTCACGCGCAGTGACTTTTACGAACAATATTTTTTTTATCACTGACCACTGCCGATGGTAAAGAAGCGGCCAAGTGCGAGTTGGACACGAAGGGTTCCTTATCACTGTACAATATTTGCGAGTTGGACCAGAAGGATCACTGTACAATATTTGACTTTTATCGTATGGGGACCCGCGTTAACTTTAAACTTTTTTTTGTTTGATATAGTGGACAAAGTAGCACACACTGTGAAAATTTCAAGTGTCTACCTATTACGGTTCAAAAGATACAGCCCTGTCACAGAAGGATGGACGGACAGTGGAGCCTTATAAGTCGGAACCCTATTCCGTTCCTTGTCTTCTAATTAGCAAAAAATTTGGTAAAAAATTTGATAAAAAATTATGGTGACAGATAATAAGATAAGATTGTGTGTTATAATAATTTTTTGTTGGATTGTTAATCAGATTTAGTGCGTGTGTCCAAGTCACGATTATTCGCGTTCGCCTGAGGCTCGTCAGGCTAGTAGCATTGTTTATTGCATTTAGTTTAGGGTTTAGAGTTTTATACATATCAAATAAATCTTTGATTGTTTCCGGTCTTTTTTATATACATGTACATATTATTATTGTTATTTTAAGACTGATAGCATATAATTATATTATGTAAATATTATCTTGTTTGAAAATAAATTATAGAATATTTTTTCACTAACAAACCAGGAAGTACTTGAAGTAGAGAAAGGACGGGCGTTTTGGGGGTTTCTGTGCTGATTCTCAGCGTAATTTGAATATATCTTTTTTATTTTTGGAACGAAGTTCCTTATCGCGCGTTGCGAAAGGAGGCTAGACGGAAAAAAATAAGACCAAAAGTTGGAAGGACACTTTTTGCTATAGGTAGTTGTTAGCCGTGCGGCGTGCGCGTGTTTCTCTGTCTCTCTTTCTCTCCCTTTGAACTTCGTTCCATCCGGGTGTCCCTTGACACCTCTCAAGTTTTATATTGATTTTACATAGTTGTTATCCGACTACCTTTAAGTTTTTAAATTAATGTAACCGTTTTAATAATCTAAATTAATTAATTTCAAAATAAAATTCAACACAATTATAATTGGCGTTCGTCATTAAAAATAGAGAGTTTGCGAATTATTCTTTTATCATGTAAAACAACAAACTGTCAATTAGTGGAGATATCAATCATTAAGTGAAAGTTCCATAAAAAATGGCTCGATAGACCTATCATATGGAGGTGTGGACATGGACAGTGGTGGTGCATTTTAATCGAGTTATGTCACATATAAAGAAAGAAAGAAAGATACACACACACCCGCACACGTCGTCACATAAAGATGCGTCATTCATATAGTAGGTTACAGAAAAACTGAGACGGACGCACGACGCCATATCAAGCTATACATTTCCAGTATAGGTAATCTGACTTCTCATTGTACGGACAGCCTATACAATGGGAGGTCAGCTACAACTGGAAATGTGTAGCTTGTTATGGCGTCGTAGGTGTACTAACCCACTGAGCTCATCATCATTATTTGCCTAGCCTTTTCCCAACTATCTTGGGGTCGGCTGCCAGTCTAACCGGATGCAGCTGAATACCAGTATTTTACATGGAGCGACCACCTATCTAGATAATTATTTATTTTCTCACCACAATATATAAAGTACATCAAAAGATCAAGAACAATAAGTACATAATAATCTGACCTCCACAACCCAGCTACTGGGTAATACGATAAAGAAAGAAAGAAAGAAAGAAAAAGTATTTATTGCGACTCGTACAGGATCATAACTAAACTAAACACAGTTAAAAATAAAACAAATTGTATATATAAGTAAAAAAAGGAAAAAAAAAAACAAAGTCCTATACGAGGCCAAAAGGCTCCTATCTCAGCATGATGCTTCGACATTTAAAAAATAAATGTCGTAGCGCTGGTATTCTGATAGGGCCCGCTGTGATGTCACCCCTTGGTAAGACTGGTTGACAGATTTTCGGGCTTCTGACAACCCGTAACGACTGTCAAAGATTCACGAATGACAGCCGGGACCAACAGCTTAACGTGCTTTCTAAGGCACGGAGGGATCTTAATAAAGATGTTCACCGATCCACGGACCAGCCGCGGCAAGCGTAGCTTAACCTGACCGATCGACCTGTGCGGCTGTTATTACTTAGCCACGAGCCCCTCACTTACCAACCAACAACTGACCAACTCACCAACTGAGCTATTGTTATTTTGTTTTTTATTTTATTGTTGTTGTGTATTTGTGTTTTCTGCACAAAAGACTGATTGAATCAAAACTACAACAGTCCAAAGGAGATACAGTTTTCTCTTGAAGTCTCAAACCTATGGCGAAAGATAAAAGACGTAAGTACCTATACATAGAACACTACCAATCTCAATCTGAATCATTTTGAAGGATATTGCTAATCCATTGATTCATATGCTTGAAAACTTTGTGGCTTAGTAATAATATTGTAAAAAAAAAAAACTCAGAAAAAGTCAAAAGTCATTCATTCAAACTAGGCTGAAAATCAGCACTTCTTGAACGCCAAAATGAGATAAGACAGTCCCCCAAACCCTTCACGACTTCCTAATGCTTTAGCTTTGAAGAAGTGGCGCAACCAACTCTCCAGCAGCACAGCTGTTATATGATAATGTAATTATCTCGTATCAGTATACTATCGTATCGTTATTGTGTATCGTGTCGTATTATTATATCGTATATTATCTCTCAATCAAAATCGGTACACTTGTGCGATAGACTGTACCATTTAATTTACTGCCGGTACAAACGGATTTCCTCGTGGTCAGCACTTGAGTACTCAGTAACTAGTTCAAGACAGACCGACTTATAATCAGATAATGTTTAATCGTAAATATGACACGCATATCAAGATCAAGCAATAAATAGAGCTTGTAGAAATGTTGTTGATTAAATTTGTGAACTGGTATCTACAGGGTGGTCAACTCGAATGTATACAACCTTTTTTTGGCCACTATTTGGATTTTGCGCCAAAGGACAAGTGTCGAACATTTTATACGCAAGAATTTTAATTGCTGGCCTGAATAAAAAAGTACTATTTTCTTATGGGAAATTAACATAGTCGAGCATTTTGTACTATTACAGCGAGTCTACAATTAACCTCCCGGCTGCTATTTGAGATTTAAAATGACAAAAATCATGTTTTCATAACAATGTAGTTACGCACGTACCTAAATTTTTGGATTTCAAAACACGAGCATATGTTTTGGAATAGGTAGAAACTTCTTTTGGAATATATTCCAAATGGGGCGAAGCCAACCTTGTGGGATTCAACGCTGCCAAAACACAAGTGTGTCTGTTCACCGCCAAAAGGAGCCCGTTCACCTTGGCCAGAATGTATCCTTGGAGTGCACCGACTGCCCTCAGCTCTTGGGAGTTGAAATTTCCTCAAACCTAAACTTTGGGCGGTTCATTAAGTCCAAAGCCAAGATGGCTGCTAGGAAACTTGGCGTTCTTGCAAAGGTCCAGCGGTACTTCGCACCGGGACAGCTTCTAATGTTATACAAAGCGTAGGTCCGATCGGGTGTGGAGTACTGCAGCCACATATGGGCTGGTGCTGCAAAATGACATCTAGCAGCTTCGGACTCGGTGGAGAGGCCCGCGAAGAGGCTGATTGTTGATCCAGATTTGGTTAAGACCAATCTACAAAGCCTGGATCACAAGTGTAGGGTATCCAGCCTTTCGGTATTCTATAGGATGCATTCTGGAGAGTGTGCGCGGGAATTACTTGACTTAATTCCGCCATTACCGTTCCATCATCGGACAACCCGTCGTACGGCGAGTTTCCACCCTTACGTTGTTGACACCGCTACGATCCGGACGAAGCGTTTCGCCTCGTCGCTTATACCGCGTACATCGAAGGACTGGAACAATTTGCCTGCAGCGGTCTTCCCGTCCGATTATAATTTAAGTATCTTCAAGGCGAGAGTGAATAGGCTCATAATAAACTATTACGCTTTACCATCAATGATTCCATCACTGCTTTCCATCAGGCGGGATCGCAGATAAAGCACTAATTAATATCATTAAAAAACAATTTTTTTTTTGTTTATTTTACAATTGAGTGAAAATCTGTATGACAGATTGATTGATACGACAGATATCAATTTTTAAGTCGCTTTAGGTTAGTTTATAAGCTTCATCGATTGGAGTGTCCGTTGTCCGAGAGTCCATGTTGTGTATTATGTATTCAAAGACATATTCACTGTGTTCGAACCCTATAATGAATGGTTAATATCAAATGGCTTCATTTAATTTAATTGGACCCAATCTACATCTACAGGACAATAAATTGAACTACATCAAGAAATATCAACATTTAATAAATTGACATAATAATGTCAAAACGTTATTTACAACAACAAGTTCGAATTCGATCGGAATTGATTAAATTAAATTATTCCACGCGAATTTCAACTGCCATAAATATTATCTTAACTTAACAAGAGAACGTAAATCTGCGCCTACTTTATGACGGTTTCTAAAGCCTGCTTCTACTTTGCGTAGAACAAAAAAAACATGGAGAAAATTCATTTTCGTTTTCTTTTATGTGGCGGTTTATCACCTACCGTCAAAGCCAAGATCAACGTGAGTCAAGAACAAGATCAACGTGGATCGACCAAATCGTGACAATTGTTTTTTGTTTTATTCAAAATTAGCTGCAACCCGCGTTCGATCCCGTGGGAATATCGGGATTAAAAGTATCCTATCATAGGATCTAATAGGATACTTTTAATCCCGGTCCTAATCCAATTTATGGTCTACCCATGTGCCAAATTACATACAAATCCGTTCAGCGGTTTTAGCGCGAAAGCGTAACAAACAAATATACAAAAAAAAAACAAATATTTTCTCTTTATAATATTAGTTTAGATTACATAATTTTTAATAAAAAATAAAAAAATATCATATACAGCGTGTAACGGAAGGGGGGTATCAACCCTGAAGGAGGTGAATGTGCTCATGAAACTCAACAACTTTCCCCAAAGAACATAGGTCGAAATATGAAAAAAAAATTTGGCCCTCCCTTACAAAACTGACTACCAGCTGATTGATTTACTATGGGAGGGCTTTTTCATATTTCGACCTATGTTCTTTGGGGAAAGTTGTTGAGTTTCATGAGCACATTCACCTCCTTCAGGGTTGATACCCCCCTTCCGTTACACACTGTATACAAGGGTATGAGGAGACATCTTCTCCGATCAATTGCTATCTAATAACATCCTAACATGCATTGGAACAGACGATCAGATGAGTGTTGATCCTTTTTCTTACGCTCCGTAACTGAGAGCATTTAGAATACACTCGGAACCTGTACCTGTATTCTATGGCACTAAGTACCTGTTAGACGCGGTACTTGTACGCAATTAGTGTAAAACGCTTTAAGGTCCGGGTTAAAGATCTTTGTGCTAAGTGTCAACAGAACCTTTCACATAGATTTAGTTGCATTCAATGAGACATTTAGTTTTAAGCGATTATATATACTTAGTACTATTTCTTGTTTCTAAGACGATAATATATCTTTCTGTTGATTTTGCAATAGGGTTTTTGCTCCAAAACTGCATAGAAACTTCCACTAGAAAAAAAAATATTTTCTAATTTTTATTTATACTTTTTTTCTCTCTTTATTTAATTAGGGACTTTTGTACAGAAATACATGGCAGTCCCATTGTACCTTATATCTTAAATGTATACACTAATTGTAACTAATATAATCTTAATATCTATTTAACAAAACGAAGACCTGCAAAGCTAGGTATACAACTTTTTGGCCGCATCAGATAAAGGAGCAGATAAAATTTCATTAAATAAACCTATATGGTTTTTAGTTAAACCTAACTCATTAATTAATATATCTCTCTCAACCTGAAACCGGCGACGAATTCCGTTAAAAGATGAATGAAATCTTATCTTTAGAAAATAAAAATTTGAGACAAGTAAACGAAGATCTGTTAAAAAAAAATGATATTTATAAAAAGATTACTTACAGTCCAGCAAAGCAAAAAAAACGAACACCAAAGAAAAATACAAATAATGGCACAAAAACAAAACAGACACAAACATCAGAAAATATGAGAACAGACTGTGCGCCAACACCTTCGCCTTCTACACACGGCGTCAAATCGAAGAACAAAAGCAAAGATAGCAATATTTGTATCTCAAACTCTACTCAAGAAAGAATATCGCAGAAAAATCAAAAAATCTCATCTCTGAAACAAAAAATATGTCTGCTAAGTACTGAAACTTCTAACAGAATATACAAAATCACTGAGAGAACTCAATTATGTAATTTTGAAATATGTCACTATCGTAAGCCTAACTGTAGTTTGTATTCTTTATTAGATAACATTGACGAAAAAGTACGAAACTTTACATACTTTGATCACTGTATTATCTATATTGGCGAAGTACCTTTTAGAAAAACGCATAATTATATTGAACTTGTGTCGTTTATTCGCGAAAAACTAGTTGCTTTGAATCATACAAACTTTATAATATGTTTGCCAACGTTTAAATACATGGTTAATAGTAATATAATGTATAACAGCCGAATCGATACTTTCAATAATTTACTTTACATGGATGTGGGTACATATAATTACGCGTATATATTAGACTCAAATTTGAATCTGCCTTATACATCCGACACATACAGCCATCACTATGGCACTTTGAACAATAAAGGATTAAATATTGTTATATCAGATCTCCAAGATCTTGTCTTAGACATTGGTGCCTTGAATGCTGCACAGTTAGATCCTCAATCCGAAAGTCAAAAGGATAGTTCCACAAATTCACAACAGTTAAATTCTCCGTTTTTTCGTTAACTACCTCAACATTTTACACCAGAACATAGCTGGTCTTATTAATAAATCTGATACACTAACGGTAAAATTAGTAGAATTATTCAACAAAGGAACAATTATAGACATTCTATGTATTACTGAACATTTCGTGCAAACGGGTTATGAAGATTTATTGCACATCTCAAATTTTTGTCCAGCTGCCTTCTTCTCTAGAGATACAAAGAGAGGAGGAACAGGTATTTTCGTAAGAGTGGGATTACAGTTTAGAGAAATGTCAGATATAGCAAAACAATCCATTTCAGGTATCTTTGAATGCTGCGCTGTAGAAATAATAGCACATAAAATTATAATAATTTGTATTTATAGAATCCCAAAATACAATTATGAAGTATTTTATGATAAATTAGACTATATTCTAAATAAAGTTTGCCTATCTTCGAATAAAAAAATCGTTCTGTGTGGAGATTTTAATATTGATGTTTTGAAAAGAAACAAAACGACATTAGAATTTGAATGCTTTCTTATGAAATATAATTTAAAACTTGCGCTTTATACTCCCACTAGGTTAAAAAACAACACCTGTATTGACAATTTTGCTCACAACTATCGGAAAGAATGCCAAGCCGAAGTTGTAGATCTAGTCCTTTCAGATCATACATCTCAGATACTTAAAGTGCCCATAAATAAAACTTGCAGGCTTAAATACTGGAAAACGAAAAAGCAGGACATATGCATTGAAAATTTAATTAAATTTAAAAGACATCTCAATTCTTTATATTTTACACTAGTACATGATGCTAAAGATGCGAACGAAGCTTTTGACCAATTTATGGATGATTTCTCTCTGATTTATAGATTGTGTTTTCCGGAGAAAATAATAATCATTAAAACTAGCAAGAAAACGAAATGGATATCTCACGGAATAAAAATATGCAGTAACAAGCAAAGGCGGTTACTTTGGCAATATCAATTAAACTCAGACTTAAAAAATAAATTAGCTTTTAAAAATTACACCAAACTCTATAGGAAAATTATTAAACTCACACAAAAAGCACAAAACAATCATTTCATAAATACGGCCCATAATAAGTCGAAAGCAACCTGGCAAATAATAAATAAATCCAAATTTTGTCTGCCACTGGAGCCGATAATGTGCGTGAATAGAGATAATTTGACATTTACAGACCCCGTGGACATTGCAAATGAATTTAACGATTATTTTATTGATACAATTGAGAATAATGTAAGAGATGACATAGCATTGAAAAATATAAATTTAAACAAACAAACATTAAATTCACTATTTATGCAGCCTGTAACAACTGATGATATAGTAAAAATAATATGTAGTCTTAGAAACACTAGTACTGTTGGATACGATGGAGTTTCCACAAAAGTAATAAAATTTACCAAAGAACTTGTAGCACCTCCATTAGCTCATATAATCAACTTGTGCATAGCCGATGGCGTATTCCCAAACAAGCTCAAAAAAGTTATAGTTAAACCCCTTTATAAAAAAGATGACAAAACGAATTTAAAAAATTACAGACCTATCGCATAAACGCATTATACGCAAAAATTCCAATTATATCAAAGATTTTTGAGAAAGTAATATATAACTCTCTATATGCATATTTCGAAAAGTATAAATTATTTTGCAAAGAACAAAAAGGTTTCAGAAGGAACACAACGATTAACATGGCCCTATTTGACTTATTAGCTAACATTATGTCATCTGTAGATAAACGGAATCCAGTCTGCGCAATTTATACTGACATGACTAAGGCTTTTGATCATGTAGACCATAAGATCCTGTTACATAAATTGCATAGTTACGGTATAAGAGGGAACGTATTAAAGTTATTAGAATGATAAATAAATGATAAATGATAAATGATAAATGATAAATGATTTTATTTTGTAAGTAGGTTTGTACAAACACTTTTACACGTCAATCATATTTTAAAACTAGATGAGGTCGGCGTTTCCTATCTGACTAGTCTGAGAAGAAAGGCCGAAACAAACTCAGACGTCACAGTCTCTTTTAAAGTCCAGACATAATCTTGGTCAGATCATATGAAGACCATGTAGGTCGATGTCTGAGATGGTCTTTTGAGGAAAGAACCACACAGATTGAGAGGACCTGTCCAGTCAGTGCACGCATTTGTCAGAAATCGTGCAGCTCAACTCAAAACTTAAGGAGCTCACCGATCCGACGAACAATACCAAAGAAAGGACATTTGGGTAGGCCACATTAATTACTCAAACTGCCAGACCATGACAAAAACTAAGAGAACAGAGAGAAAAATAATATAAATACAATGACCCACATAGTCTTCACATTCACAATAATTAAAATAATATAATACTTTACTAAGTAAGCAAATGTCATAGTATATATAAAATTCATTAATGTCAGTGTATATAAAAAAAAACAACAACAAAACAGAGAAAAACAAAATAAAAACATTCAATACGTAAAAAATAAAAAAAAAAATTGGAAGCAGCTTAATCCCAAGCCTTTTTGTCCTCGATATAATCCTTAACGGTATAAAAGGCTTTCTGGCACAACTTACGTTTAATAAATGATTTGAATTTATTAAGGCTTAGATCTTGAACTGGGCTTGGAACTTTATTATAAAAGCGTATACATTGGCATCTGAACGAGCCACCTATTTTCTTGAGCCTTGTTGCAGGTACAACAAATTTGTGTTTGTTCCTAGTATTTATATCATGGATATCACTGTATTTTTTAAATAATTTTATATTTTTATGGGCATATAAAAGATTTTCATAAATATATTGAGAAGGCACAGTCATAACATTAATCTCTTTAAATTTGTCTCTGAGCGAGTGTCTCGGACTCAGTTTATAAATTGATCGAACAGCTCGCTTCTGCAAAACAAAGATAGTCTGAATATCAGCGGCATTTCCCCACAATAGAATACCGTATGACATTACACTATGAAAATAGCTAAAGTACACTAAACGGGCTGTCTCTACATCAGTTAAATTACGAATTTTTCTAACAGCGAATGCTGCGGAACTTAGCTTTTTTGACAATTTATCTATATGTGGACCCCACTGAAGCTTAGCATCCAAAGTTATGCCCAAGAATACTGTGCTGTCTTCAGGATTCAATTCTTCGCCCTTTATCAACACATTAGTTTTCACCTGCCTAACGTGAGGTAGCGTAAACTTAATGCATTTGGTTTTTTTCTCGTTTAAAAGTAAATTATTAACATTGAACCAGTGGACTACTTTAGAGATCGCGCTATTTACATCGTCAGTAACCTGCTGCTGACGTTTAAGTTTAAACAAAAGTGAAGTGTCATCTGCAAACAACACTATATCATGATTATCCTTTATGAGGTACGGCAAGTCATTTATATAAATAAGAAGACCTAAGATACCGAATCATACCTAAGTAATAGAATTCAGTGCACAGAAATCTCTAGGATATGTCCAAAAACTAAATTAGAAAAGAAATATGTATCAAAACCAAGACACGTAAAATATGGCGTTCCACAAGGCAGCGTACTGGGTCCACTACTATTTTTGATATATATAAATGATCTCCCGGAAGCAATAACCAACAAAATGGTTCTTTTTGCAGATGACAGTACGGCTATTATAAAATGTACTGATCCAAATAGTTATAAAAATGACATCAATACTTGCTTAAACGACGTAATAAATTGGCTCAATAAAAATAATTTGGTTATAAACCTAAGTAAAACGAAAATCATGCATTTTTATCAACGGCAACGGTGTGAAAGTTCAGAGATGAATATTTCCTTCAACGGCTGCGATATTGAAAAAGCAGATCAAGCTAAGTTTTTAGGTATCACAATTGATAATCAACTTACATGGAAACCTCACGTAGAAGAAGTTTGTAAAAAACTTAGCAAATCCGCATATGCTCTTTATCAACTTTCAAAGAAAGTCAATCATCAGGCTCTTCTAACAGCCTACCATGGAATAGTTGCCTCGGTTTTGCGGTATGGCATTATATTCTGGGGGCAGTCTACTGAGAGAGAAATGGTGTTTAGGTTGCAAAAGCGATGCATCAGGTCAATGTGCGGCCTGAAGACGACTGATAGCTGTGTTCCCTATTTTAAGTCATTAAAAATTTTAACATTGCCTTCTCTATACATATTGGAAACGGCCTTGTTTGTGAAATGTAACCCACATCTATTCCAAAAATTATCAGAGGTCAGAAAAAATCCAATACGGACACAATATATTGATAAATTATGTCATGTGAAATGTAAAACTGCACTTATGCGAAAAAGTTTTTTTGGTATTGCCCCTCACATTTATAACAAATTACCGAATATTATAAAAAAAATGACTGTATTACAATTTAAAAGGGCGCTAAATGAAATTTTACTTGCTAAATGTTATTACACTATTGACAGCTTTCTTAATGATGATTCACTTACTGACTGACATATGTATTATTGCTCTGATTGACATATTATTATTATGGTTTGACATACTTTTACTCCGTTTGACATTTATTTTTTATTATTTTTTAATTTTTATTCATGTTTAACATTTTTCTTTTTTTTTTTGGTGTATTACGTTCTCAATTAAGTATGTTTAACTGAAACTGTATGTACCTACACTATTTGCATGCCCATTGTATGGTAAAATGTGGAGAACTTGGTTATAAATATGAAACATCTATGTATTTTTTTTACCCATGTTTGCAAAGAAATAAATGATTTGATTTGATTTGATGAACAACATCTTCCACTTTATCATATTCCTCACAGTTAGGGGAGGCATTTTTTATTTGATAATTTTCATTTTCACCTATATACCTAATATAATAATTCGTTAATTACACTTGTTTTTACTCAACGTTTCTTAATAAGTAGCTTTTAACGTAGGCAAAGTTAATGTTAACAAAACTACGTGTTTTGTGCTATCTTTTAACACAATATGTTACTTTCGAAAAATCCTACTCTATCAAAGTCCGTAAAATCTTCCAATTCTTTGCATTAATGCAAAGATATGTGAAATATTCTTATCTATTTAAAAAAAATAAAGTTAAAGAGTTACCTACACTATATTTTTTAAATTCATAGATACAATCAAGGAACTTACTAATTATAGAGCCAAAGACAACTGAAATATTATAAGTCTTAGTCTAAAACTTTTTTTATTAGTAATTCTGACCACAGACTAACCTTACTTTTTTAAACCAAGTGCTCTTACTAGACAATCGAATTAATTATGATTTATTTCAATTTACTTTCAAGGCAAATTCAGTCATTTAATCCTACAAGGAACAGAATAAATCCTAATTGAAATATTTGTAAGAGAATTAAAACCTTACAATTCAAAACATTGATATGAATACAAAGCTTAACAAATAATAAAGTAGTTACAATAACAATTCATTGTGACAACGTTATCAATCAATCAATCAGCAAACTTGTTTTTATTGCTAATTGTAATACCAGCTAATACGATTTGTTGGGCGGAAACGCGGCCAACAACGCAGTATGGTAACAAGATAAGTGTGTTGCGTCGTGTCATTTCGAAGTATTATGACATACAAAAATAAGACAAATAACCGGTCTATATAAATACATAAACTCGCGCCTTCTTCCCAAGGGTAGGTAGAAGCTACAGAACGCCACCCGCATCGATCCATACATAGTTACATACTGATTTTGTCTCGTTTATGTTCATACATCAGAAGGCCAATTCTCGTAATTTTAAGAACGCTCACAGTCTGATCTCAGTCTCAATCTGTCAAAAACACCTCTAGTTTCCCTACATTTTTGAAAAGTTTTTGACAGTGATTGTCGCTGCGATGAGAATGCGACTAGATTTTGAACGTTTTAAATTACGAGAATTGGCCTTCTGGTCACACCCGCAGGCCGGTTGCGAATAACAACCGCTCTATTCTGTAAAAATCTCACCGTAAAAACTTACGTAAACTTAGCTTGAAGTGAGCTGTCATTCCGCTTAATGCTAGAGATTGACGCTATTGACAGTTCACTTCAATGAGGTTATCAAGGTGAGATATTTACAGAGTAGATCGGCTGATATTTGACTTGTCACAGTGAATATAGTGTGTATGTGGTGTCAAAATAGAAGAAGATCGATGTAAAAATGTCTGGGTGGTAATTCGGATGTTAATAAAACAAAAGACAATCGATGTAGAATAAGCATTCTGTCGGACACTTTATATAAGTGTTGATTGACTTTAATGATACTGTTAATATCTCTAATATCAGAAAGCCAATTCCCGTAATTAAAAACTTTCAAAATCTAGTCGCTTTCTCATCTCAGCGACAATCACTGACAAAAACTTTTCAAAAATGTAGGGAAACTAGAGGTGTTTTTGACAGATTAAGACTGAGATCAGACTGTGAAGAATTATTGCCCCTCTGATATCGTCTAATATCAGATCAAATAGGAAATCAACAGCTTCCCCGTCCGTTGTCGCACAGCCAGGCTTAGCAGGTTCTACTTACCTATACTAATATATACTTACTAGCGACCTACCTACGCTTCGCAGGGATCCAATCTACTGGTCAGTCGACATGACAAAACATAAAGATTCCTTTACAAAGTTAAATATTAATGCATTTTGCACGTAAACCTTTCGGAATAAATTCTCTAAATAATAGTGAAAATGACATCAAAACCCATTGTATTGTTTAGAAGAATACAGATATAACCAGTGACTTGGTTTTATACTACTTCATAATGAAATAATGCGTATGTTCTTCGTTTTTGCGTAAACCTCGTTTGTTGCACATACCAACAACAGGAACAACTTACAGACAAAACTCCTACATGATTTGGGCGAGCCGTATGTATAATGAAACCTGCCAGGAAGTTGACATAGATCTCTTTAATACTAGTGTGCCCAAATTGAAGAAGGCTCTTTGCAATCACTTCTTCGACAAGATAACATAGCCCTTGCATTATAATTATACGAATATGAATTATGCGAAAGTAACACTGTCTGCCTAGTACATAGTTAGTTGTTATTCTATGTGTGAAAACTTGTAATTGGCCATCATCATTTTAAAAACTCAGTAACTATTGTGATTAGCTGTAAGTTTTCCAAAAATAATAAAATAAAATAATTTGCCTAGCCCTTTCCCAACCATGTTGGGGTCGGCTTCCAGTCTAACCCGATGCAGCTGAATACCAGTATTTTACATGGAGTGACTGCCTATCTGACCTCCACAACCCAATTACTAGGTAATACGATACCCCTTGGTAAGACTGGTTGTCAGACTTTCGCGTTTTATACTATTTATAGGTAGATATATATAGAATGATGTAAGTTAATTAGAAATTTCATGTTCACATAAAAAAGTACCAATTAAATAATGCACCACCGACATAATTATAATATTTACAAGTTGGCTTCACTATGGGTGGTATTGATTGACACAGACCCTGATATCTTGTTAATTTATATGTATCAGAAGCCTAGTGTTACGTTATGAATAATTATGAAACAATTAATTAATCATTCTACCTTCATTTTAACATATTTATTATTCATGTAAACGGAAAATGCGTTTATCTGGGTTTTATATCATAATTATTTATAATTACGACTTCCTAATGTCCTTTGTCAATTGTCATTGGTAAGTACTTTGCCTGTTAGCGTAAACAAATGTGATTTATTAACGACTAGCTGTCCTGACAGTCTTTGTCCTGTCCAAACAATAGTTAATACAAAAATCACATAGAAAAAAGGACTTTCATTTTCCAATTTTCCGGTAAATTTTTCCAGTTTTTCTTTCCCTAAAAACCTTATTCGGAATATTACGAACATTTTAAAATAAATAATTAAAATAAAAGCCAATTCGGTCCAGCCGTTGTCTAGTGTGTAAACACAAATAGAAGTGTTTGTTTATGTCTGTTTATGAAAAATACAAATTCACATAATTGTAGTGGGAAAATTATTCAGAATTTCTTACGATTTAGTTCCACGTATTTACAAAAGTTGCATCTCTTTCAAAATACTATAAGAGCGTTTACAACGTACCTGCGGCATTTCATACAAACTTTTACGTTTCTATTTTTCGAAACAAATGAACCGATTTTAATGAAACTTCAAGCAAGATATATAGGTCCAAAACGTAATTTGAGAACATTTTCGAAAAATAGTGTTACAGCTAAATTCGACCGATTAAAAATTTTCCATAGAAACAGAGATTTCCAATTATCTTTTTTTAATTAAGACATTTCGAAAATGATCTTTACTAACTTTTTAGACCTATGTATCTTGCTTATGCGTATGAAGTTTCATTAAAATCGGTTCATGCATTTCGAAAAACAAGGACTTGAAAGTTTGTATGAAATGCCGTACGTTGTAAGCGCTCTTAACACAGTATTGTTGTAATAATTTGGTTAGTTTTCTTTTATACTGAGAGTTCATATTTACCCAGCAGTGGATGTCTTTTGGTTGTAATGATGTTGATGAAATCTTATTTTCATAACAAGCCTGGTTCGTTCTTTGGCCAATGAATTAGCATTGCCATTCAATGTGGCAATGCACGTGTCCACGTTTCGGGATGACAGCGATGTATTTATACAGAGGGGCAATTCTCTTAATTTAAAGAACGTTCACAGTTAACGCACCCATGATACAGGAGAAATTCCTAGTGTGGGGCAACGTTTTGTTACAAAACAACAAACAACAGTCTGATCTCAGTCTCAATCTGTCAAAAATACATCTAATTTCCCTACATTTTGACAAGCTTTTGACATTTGTTTGTCGCCGAGATGAGACTGTGACTTGAGGGGCAATTCTCGTAATTTTAAGAACGTTCACAGTCAGAAGGCCAATTCTCGTAATTTAAAACGTTCAAAATCTAGTCACAGTCTCATCTCGGTGACAAACAAATGTCAAAAACTTGTCAAAATGTAAATTAGAAGTATTTTTTGACAGATGGAGACTGAGATCAGACTGGGAACGTTCTTATAATTACGAGAATTGCACCTCTGATTTCAGTCTCAATCTGTCGAAAATACCACTAATTTCCCTACATTTTTGACAAGTTTTTGACATTGATTGTCGCTGAGATGAGACTGCGACTAGATTTTGAACGTTATAAATTACGAGAATTGGCCTTCTGTTCGTTAATTATTTAATTTACTGTCTAGTGCAAGTAACTGATTATTTGTATACAGGATCAATTCATAACCAAACAACAAAAACTACTGGTGTTTCATAGAAAAGTGCAATACCTACGCGGTCAGTCAACATGTATGGAACAGCAACATTTTTTTTGTTTTGTAACCGACGTAAAATTAGGATCACATGCTGAATTCATGGTTACAGATTTGCGCACTGGCTAAAATTTATCCTGTATAATAATTTACTATTCGGTAATCCAAAAAAGCTCATACAAGTTCATACTATCGCAAATAATTGACAACTGTTTACAAACATCGTACAAGCGCACACACATTAACGAAAAATAACAATAGGTACTCGACACGTTTAGTAATCTATGTCGCATCAGACATTTTCACTTTTTTGAAATCGGTTAAGAACAAACGCGTGAGTAGGCAGTGTTTGTCTGTCTGCCTGCTCGTAGGCTGGCTGTGCAAACAGGCGGAATCTATTGTCGCTCTAATAGTATGCAAGTGGAGCGAGGCCGGGTATTCCGGCACGCAAGTGTACACGTTGCTTAACAATTTGTTCCTGTCTAACAATGGAGACTGTTTTGAGAATTTCTTATGGAAATTTCCAAAAGAAATTCTCAAAACAGTCTCCATTAAGGACATACCGTTTTATTGAGGCCTGATTTTTCAATAATCTGATAACTTATTCGAGGAATAATTTTGAAATTTTGACAGTTATTCCATAGACGGCACGGTTGGCGCAGTGGTTAAGCGATTGACTGCTGCGCTGCGTGTCGCGGGTTCGATTCCCGCACGGAACAAATGTTTGTATGACCTACATGTATTTGTTCCAAGTCTGGGTTTTTTTCTATCTATAATATGTATGTATTTACAAAAAAAAAATGTATATAAGTAGTTTATCAGCCATCTTGTTACCATAACACAAGCATTAGGTTGCTTAGCTTGGGACTAGATGGCGCTGTGTGAAATGCCCAGGGATATTATTATTATTATTATAGGAAATCTGTCAAACGTCAATTTTATTCATCGAATAAAAGTTAATCTGGCGATGGACAAATCAGCCCCTAAACAATCATTTTGATTTTTGCGTAATTTCCTAACTTAATGGTAATTAACAAATTATCAGACACTAGCTTTTGCCCGCGGCTTCGCCCGCCCGAATGACGGAAATTATTCCACGGGAACGTACCACACCGGTATTAAAAGTACCCTACAGGGATAAATTTCGTAATAGGTATATTGTTTTCATATAACTCTATTGGTTAGCTAAACTTAGTTTGGTTAGTTAAAGCTCCCAGTCGGCATGATTTTTCCGACATCTTCAACAATCATCGTCACATTTCAGCCAATTTATACAAAACACTAATGAATTATACACTTAAACCTTCCTTAAGAATCACTTCGTCCATTGGCGAAAACCGTTTGGTAGTTTTTGAGTTTATCGCGTTCAGACACACAGACACGGCGGAGGGAAGTTTTTTTTTTAATAATACGAGTATATAGTGATATTTGTTTTGTAAAATGGTTAAGTGATGTTAAGGTCTAGTTACATGATATCGGTGCCTTGATATTTCAAAAGTGCCTGTAAGTCAAATTAATTGAAATAAATGTGTGAATGAACGTGTGTTTGAGTGGAAATAAAAAGCATCATCATTATCTGCCTAGCCTTTTCCCAACTACGTTGGGGTCGGCTTCCAGTCTAACCGGATGCAGCTGAGTACCAGTATTTTATATGGAGCGACTGCCTATCTGACCAAAAAAGGCATTCTGAGTGCAATCAAAGGCATTATTTAAAAAAAACGCATTCGCTACACATTCTGTACTCGAGTGTACATTTTTCAGTGACGAGAAGTTATGTCTAAGTATCATAATAAATTAATGAACTTATGATTTGAAAACTGACGCAAATAAATATCCAAGTTTATGATACTTATCCATATATTTGCATAATAAAATACTCTGTATTTGTCTCGTTTGCCTAAACTATCGACGTTCACCATTATGTCAATAGTTATGGAATTCTTTTGCTCTTTCAATGCAAAAAATTAAAGTATAATACTTTAATTAACATTATATAAGCTAACATTTAAAATAATCATGTGCATGTGAAAAAATAAGCAAAAGAATCGCATAAAGGGCATACAAAAAACTGTCCGCGTCGCTGTCAACAGGAACAGTGCCCAAAAAGCCTTTTGAGTTTGAGTTTGAGTTTGCTGTCAACAGGAACAGTGCCCAAAAAGCCTTTCTTGCGCGCGTAGTTCGCGTTATCGCGACAATGTACCCGTAGCGTAAGACTAGACTAGCAATAAAATAGCTACAACAGATTAAGATTTAGACAATGTGCGAAACGTGACCTTGACAATAAATTGTCAATCGAGACGATGTTAATACTAAATGCTAGTATTTATCTCGAGTATTGTTGGTAACTAGCGGTGATAATTTCAGGCGAGGATCCGGCTTGTTTTCAACATTTTGTAAGTAACTGAATTAAGCTTCATACTAAAGGTCAGAGGACATTGGTGGCTTAGTAGAGCAACTAGTAAGTCGCGGCCATTACCACTGGGCCATTGTCGTAGGTTCAAACCCTGACAGGCGCTATACTTGTAAATTATTTCATCACCACTGCTCTCAAAACGGAGAAGAAAACATCGTGAGGAAACCGCCATGTCATAGAACTAAAAATTCGAAGACATATCTACTAACCCGCACTGGGCCCGCGTAGTTGATGACAGCCCACTCCCTCTCACAGAGAGGAGGCCTGTGTTCCAGCAGTGGGAACATTATTGGCTGATTATGCCGTAGATATAGGTACCACCCTTTGATTGTTTCGTTGGTCTCGTGGTCTCAAATGCGACTGCTAAGCGCTATTTCCATTGAGATTTCCCATTTTCAGTAGTAACTCAGTCTGGGTTTGTGACCGAGTTAATATCAATAAGGTTGAACCTTTATGGGGCTTATATATTGACTGAATAATTTAATGGGACCGAATTCAGTCGTTAACTATTACTAAGAGCTACATAAATCTGCTATGATGACTGATTTTACATGTTAAACTAAGTTGTAGCAGAAGCAATACCAAAATCGATTACAGCTTAATAGTTCAATCGACTTAGTATTTAAACTGACCTTAGCAATTCCTAAATATGTACTTTCTAAGATAATCTTAGTCACTACTAACTTACGGTGAAGGGATTAAATGCAAATGTATCGAAATCGCCAAGTCCTATTTTTGTCAAATCGCCTTGAACCTTATGAAAGGGATGACGTTGCCGAATTTTACTGTATTTTGTTCCAGCGTAGGAAACAACGTACGTCCGGTTGGCGGTTAGTAACAGCCGCTTGACTATATTTTTTTTTACCTTCTGCCTACTCGAAGTAGAAGACTTTGGAAACTGGTTTGCGAAGTTTTATAGCAGTTTTTTAGGGAGTACCCACGACCATAGATATTAAGTCACCGTTACGATATTATTATTTTGATGGGGATCTTAATAAGTGACCTAATCTTTGCTTATTCTACTATCCTATATAAATATACCCTACTAATATTATAAACGTGAAAGTTTGTATGGATCGATGAATGGATGTTTGTTACTCTTTCACGCAAAAACTACAGAACGGATTTTGATGAAACTTTACAGTAATATAGCTTATACATCAGAATAACACATAGGTTATTTTTATCCTGATATTTCTACGGGATTGAGACTTACATAAAAGGATATATAAAAAGTAAAAGATATATAAAAGGACAGACACGGACTTCTCCTTCATGACAGATAACGGACGGAAACGGACACGGACTTCTCTTTCGTGACAGATGTTGTAGTCTCGTGGCATAAGGGCGAATTTCACCAATGAAACTGAACGCGATCCGCCGGTCGATTCTGTAAAAATGTCACCGTGAAAACTCAAGTGAAGTGAGCTTAATGTGAGTTGTCAGTAGTGTCCATCCCTAGCATTATTTGCAATGACAGCTCACTCCACGCTCACTTCATCTAAGTTTTCACGGTGAGATGATTACAGAATCGCACTGCAGGACATTAAAATCATTATTGTTGTGTAATATTGACACTGACAGCTGTTGAACGCGTACGTTCGTACGCGCTTCATTAGGAAAATTCGCCCTTAGAGTACATGAGTGCGCTTACCAGTCAGTCTTTTTATTTAAACTAGAAGGCAGTCCGAATAATAAATGCATACATTTCGAAAATACCCGTAGGTAATACTCTAATACCAAATGCATACATTTAGAAAATACCCATAGGTAAAAAAACTCTCTCTCTCTCTCTAAAACTTGCCTTGTTTGCAAAAGCAAACTACTCACTATAACATGTAAACCTGCAAGGTAATTGCGTAACCAACTAACAGTAGCAATGGATTTCTTTTGACAGTTCAACAACATTCACTGCGTTATTAACGTTGTTGAGCAGACAAATTTTTCGAATATATTAAGCAATGGATTAGCAATATCTACAAAATGATGAGTGTGGTTGATAGTGTGTTGCACAATTAGGGTTACTGTCTGCTTCGATCTGAGGCACAAACTTACAAGATGATATTAAGATAGTATCTTCCCGATTGCGACTCGACTGTTGACACACCCTAAGAAATGTGACAAGTGTCAGTTTTCCGGACAAGTGACGGTAGTTAGAAAGCGAACTCAAACGTGATCCAACTTACAGGAGGTATTAGTATGGAAACATACGGACCGGGGACTACGTACGTTTACGCTGCGTTTTAACACTGTGTGGGATACCAAACGCCCCCAGACGTAATAACAAAAAAACTTCGTCTTCCAAACAATCAACCTGATTTAGTTCTTCAAAAGATAGAAAATACCGTTTAATCTGTATTTTTTTAACCACGAAGAAATTGCCTCCTTGACCACACACATAGACTTTTCCAAACTTTCCCTTATTGAACCAATTATCCTGAGCTTTTAAAACTTTTTGGCGATCATATCAATGCGTTAGTTTCAGATCTCATAACAGCCTTATTAGTTTAGTAGCAAGTTGTAGTTATAGGTTTTTGTTAATAGAACAATTATATTTAACTTTACTAAAAATTACCTTACGGGCACGCTTAACACCGTGTGTTTTCACAGGCCTATAGCAAGGACGTAACTTGGTATTCAAACTCGTTGCAGATGTTATCAGACGGATTTCACTAAGATTCGTGTTTATTGCAGTTATTTTTTGTTATAAAGTGACTTATGACTACTTTCTAACAGAGCGTGTTTTTAGGCAACACTCCAAAAATGAGAACAGTGGGTTGGCACGTTTGCTTTGTTTTGAATTTGTGGCGATGATACAAAAAGAGGTAATTTTTATCATCGTGTAAATTAGATGATCAGATGACATTTATTGTTATAATCAAAGCCATAACTTTACAGGCAAGACCTAGCCGAATATAGCTCGTCTAAAGCTCAGAAACTACGTCGTGAGCGGAGTTCGCGCAGCTGAATTTTGGGCCAAATATGTTTGAACCTTCATAGGTACGGTAGGTGTTTTGCGGAGCTTCCTCTTCTAAGCGTATCGATAGCAAAAAGTTTAAAATCTTTGGCCCAAAATTTTGCTGCTCGAAATCCGCTCACTGACGCAGTTGGTGAGCTTAAGTATCCAAATGAAATCACCATAACGATCCAAAGAATAATAATCATCGTCGTCATTTTAGCCCGGAATTACCTACGGCTGTACCTGATAATAATCACTACATCCATCTGGCAGCTAAATAGGTGATTACAAATAATCAAAATTATTAATTATTGATTGTTGTTAATAATTTTATCGGGAAATATTGATCTTTGGTGAGGACCTCACAGAATGTGTCATCAATGTTGAAATAAAGCATTCTTACCAACTGCAGCCAACATCGTGCGCACTCGGGAAATTCCGCGACTCTTCGTCACCTCTAAAACTCAGACCCATAACTGGATCAAAAGCAAATCGAAGCAGCCATCTGTTATGTAATGGCGGATGTACAGTGCGCCTCACCCTTGAACTAGATTGTGGTTGAGGTTTGTAGACAATGCCAGGCATACTACGTGGAGCTATGTATGATTTGCTGCATTTCATAATAGTGTAAGTTTAGGATGCGTCCAAAGCGAAGCGATTTTAAAGCTTGATGTCTGCGACTAACCTTGTGTTGGCTTGAGCTACACAAGACTTATTCATAAGGTGAAAGATAAGTGAGCTAATAAGGTTGGTATTGGGGCTGACCGTCGAGGGATTAGAAGTAATCTTGGTAGAAAATTAAAAAAATGCATAAAGCCAAAAGTATAATAATGTAATCTATAGCAAAAAGTCGTATCGCGCAGCATTATTATGTGGAGGCCGGTCATAAGTTTTAATATATGTAATTTATTTAAACTTTTCGCACAAAAAGGTATACAAAGGCAGACTTAGCCTTAGGCATTCTCTACCAGTCAACCAAGGGTGGTGAAGAGATTAGACGGCAGGTGCTTTGCTTTGAGAGGAACAATGATAAAAAAAAAACTCTTAAAACTGATAATAATGTAATTCATGAATAACATTTTTTTATTAGGTATACAAAATCTAGTCGAAGCTAAAACTAAATCAGGAAAAAAAATAATTGAATTGTAAATAATGTAATTAAAATTCTTAATGAAATCATTAAAGTTAAAAATATTTTTAATCACTTTCTTAATAACCACAAACCCGTGAACAATTTCAGAAACATTCACTTGCTCACACGTTTACATACGATTATGGATTACATGCTCGTATGTTCTGGGGTATATAATTACACCTATGTAATTTGTTATTCAATGCACATTATGCAACTAACAATCGTAGAATATGATGTTACCCCACTAAATTAAGAGAAACATTTACTAGTGCCAAGTGCGTGAGCCTCGAAAAAACGTGTTCCGTATACAATATGAAAGAGAAATATTTAACTAACCCCCTAAAAATGTATTGGCCTTCTAATAATAGGTATACACTTTTTAAATGAATGAGCCTCTTTTTAAATTCCTGGTTTTTTCTCACAGTTGGTCGCAGTTACTAAGCTAGATCATCCCGACCAAATGGGTTTGGTTAGATTAGAACGCGCTCCCCACCCCACCCCGCGCCCGCTCCCCCGCTCCACTTTGCTCGCTCGGCACGCGCGTGGTTGGTCACCAACCACTCGCGAGCCAAGCGAGCGATGAGAGCGGGGCTGAGCAGCGAGGGGCGAGCATTATGTCCAAGATGGGTCGCAGTTTTTTGTACTATGCACAGACACATATTATTTTGTATGACAGACTAATAGATGAGATGAATATGAAGATCATTGATTAACTAACATATGTAACATAGCTGAAATGGGCCATTCCTATGGATCTCTAGAATCATAAGTATTCTAAACGTACACTCTGAAAAATGGCCGTGTTATAGGAAGTTTCGCAAACAATGCAACCGCGGTGATAATATTAGTAAAAAATCGGAAGATCTGAGATCGCTTTGTTTGTTACGTTACTATTACGACAGTTTAACGCAATACACGATTACTATCTTGTATCGTGCCGTAGTTCTGTAGTAGCTTAATTACTGTGATTGAAGATAACAAGTTTTTTTACTTGAGTAAGTACACTGTTTACGTTGAACGAGTCGTTGAGATCGCAAGCGAGTATTTTAAAAACAGTTTTATGGGCTACCGTAGAGCAAAAACCTCTTCCTATATAAAGAAGGTGGGAGCTTTTCACAGTAGCTCATTATATGTACAACAGTTTTGGCATGTCTATCCAATCACGAGCTAAACCTGTCGAAGGACTGAAAGGAAGCTTTCCTTTGGATGTGTTTTCTCTTCCGATGTTAAAGATCTCTATAGAGTTGTAATTTCAAAGTTCTCCATACACAACGATTTCCATCAATCTTTGTAAGTTTCCCACTTTGATTGAAATAGTGGCAACAAGATTACTCAACATTGAAGAGCTTCATGTTAAAACCAATAAAAACCTTACTAAATAATGTGCGCTTTTATAATTTCACGATACTTATTGTTAATAAAATATAAGTATGGAAGTATGTGCACGTTTTAACTTTGTCGTGGACGGAAAGAAAGAATCTTGGCTAAAACTGATGCAACACCTAATATGTGTCATCTATCACCAAATAACGAGGTTATTTGACGACAATACACAACAATACTCAATGAGAACTGTCACAATCTAGAGATGTGACAATAGTGTGACAATGGTGACTAATCTGACACATTAGGTTGGGCAACCGAAGGTTAATGAGACCTTCGAGACTGATTGATATGAAAGGCTAATAAAGAGATGACAATGTTCTACTTTGAAATTATCATTGTCTTATGTGCTATTGTAAAATAAGTAACACATAATAACATAACGCACGACACGGTTGGCGCAGTGGTTAAGCGATTGACTGCTGTGCTGCGTGTCGCGGGTTCGATTCCCGCACGGAACAAATATTTGTATGACCTACATGTATTTGTTCCGAGTCTGGGTGTTTTTCTATCTATAATATGTATGTATTTACAAAAAAAAATGTATATAAGTAGTTTATCAGCCATCTTGTTACCATAACACAAGCATTAGGTTGCTTAGCTTGGGACTTATACTTACTTGGGATTATTATTATTCTATTATACACTGACACTCTCATCGCGGTGTTGACATTTGCGGTAATCTTACATAAACGTAGGATCAGTTTTGAATTAGAGTTTCCATGATTCGACTCGTCCTAGGAAACCAGTCTCGTTCCTAACATTGTTGGCTAGCTTATGTATTTCATCACAGGAGCCATTCCCACCGTACAGAAGACCCCCGGAAAAACCTGGATGAGACTCGACAAGACAAAGGAAGCATGGGATAAAAGGCCTATGCTTCCCCCCTTTTCTATTTTGTGACATGCTTCCCTGGTCTTCCACCCATTGCTGAGTCAAAAATGGGTGGAACAAGGCAGCTAATGATGATGATGAACCATTCCCGCAGACACGAGAGAGAAATAAGTTTACAGCAACTCATCAGATTTATTCAGCAATATCACCTATTTTAAAGTTACCGCAAAATTGCATGTTTCGTATTAGCACCAATAACGGTGTTTACTTTACCATTCATCGAATGACAAATCTTCACGTATCATCAAACGGAATCACCGAATTACGACACGTAGGTACTGGCAAAGTGAAGGCAAATCTTACATCTGTTGAAGATATTACGTTAAACCTATTGAAATGTCGTGTCTCTTAGAAGTAACGTGTATTTATGTACTATTAAACAATGAATTATGGAAGGGAAAACAGTTTGATACCTACTATAATTCTTATCGGGTACATATGATTTTACCTTGACAATTAAGTAACTGTTGGTAGAAGGGGCTTGTGGCTAAGTGATAACGACCGCACGGGGCGCACGGGTCGATCGACCAGGTTAAGCTACGCTTGCCGCGGTTGTTCCGTGGATGGATGACCATCTTTACATATTAAAATCCCTCTATGCCTCGGAAAGCACGTTAAACCGTTGGTCCCGGCTGTCATTCGTGGATCTTTGACAGTCGTTACGGGACCTCACTAGCCCGAAAGTCTGACAACCAGTCTTACCAGTAACTGGGTTGTGGAGGTCAGATAGGCAGTCACTCCATGTAAAATACTGGTACTCAGCTGCATCCGGTTAGACTGGAAACCAACCCCAACATAGTTGGGAAAAGGCTAGGCAGATGAGTTAAGTAGGTAATACAAAATAAAACTTAGAACTAGAGTTAGTACTTATAGCTACCCGGAAAAATATAGTACCTACGCCCCACTGGGATGTAGGCATATCCAATGTACCAGTATGGGGCTATCCCACCTGTTCGCTATGGTTTTCAGGATGCTGTTGGGGCTGGCGCGTACTCGGTGCATGATGGAGGCGCATCGCCTGCGCATTATAGGAATGGCGCGGAATGGCGCATTATTGGAGGAATTGTTGTAGATCTAATAATGATTTTAAAATTTCAACCTACAGATATACTTCTGATGATCTATTTCTCTGTGTCTTCATGATCTGTTTGTAGACTCGATTTTAACAGGAAAGGGCCATGTTTCGGTCCCTAAGGAACTCCACAATTAATCTCATTGAGCTAACTGTAGTTGAAGTGTCAATATATCAATATCATGATACCAAGAGATTACATCGCAGAATATCACCGCATACAAGGTTCCACAAGAGAGGACCCAGTAAAGACCCTTGTGGGACTCTACAACTGGTTCTATTTAATTCTCTCCTGACATCACCACAGATGATATAACCTCATCAAATTCAGTACCACCTAGGAAAACCACTTCAAATAGAAGATTTCCTCAACATTAGAATAGGTCATCAACAGTCAAGTCCCAGCTTTCGATGCCGTGAGAAGTCAATGGTTTATTCAAGAAGCGCGTCAGATTAGCTCAAACGCTTTCGTTTACGCGACGCGCATACGAGATGCGTGTAGTCAGATTAGTAACGCGGTGTTTTTGTAGTGGCAGGACTGAGGATGTATTTTTAGCTGTGGTGCTGGTTAAGTTTAGCATTTACATTAACCTGTTTCTTACTGTCACACTTTAAGATAAAGTATTTTAATACAGAAAAGAAATGAGCAATGAATGAATTTTTAAATGATAAATCGCTTTGAAGATACTGACTGAATCTATTCTATTTATTTTGAATCGCAAAAAAATTCGAAAAATAAACCAAAAATTATATTTACATATTTAAGTTAAAACCAGTTTGATACTAGGCCGAACTACTGCAGCCTAATCCCCGTGACTAAGAGCGACATTGACATTTATACTAAAAAGTGGGCGGTCCGACAAGCGTCGCAGGCGCAGCCGATCGCACTTACATCATTATTTGTATGAAGTCTGAATCATTATGTAAGTTATTCGGTCGCGATTTTAATTGGAGCGTCGACATTTTGTAGGAGTCCTTAAATGTTTGATTTTTTAACTAGTATTTTGCCATATATGAAGCTACTTTCTAAAGTTAAATTATCCCACAGGAACGTTACTATTAGCCTGCATCAGCCCACTGCTGGGCAAAGGGCCCCCTATGCCTTCCAGCTCTTTCGATCCAGGGCATAAGTGGAACACTGGTCGTCTGTTTACAGGAACGTACTACCGGAATACGCTACGACGACGTAGCCCAACTCATGGTTTACCCATGTGCCATAGATAGACCATCATCGATATCCATTTAGCGGTTAAGGCATGAAAAGGTAACAGACGGACAGAAAGACAGAGTTACTTTCGCGTTTATAATATTAACTTAGTAGGGATTTGATCATAATCATAATAATATATTCTCGTCGCGGGTTGAGCTGAAATTGTAGATTGTAAATTAATTTATGTGAGTACTAATAATTTCACGGCTTCTGAATTTAATTGTAAAGATTGATTTATTAACACTTACTCTTTCGCGTTTTAAGACGCTGTCTGCAAATGCCATATAGAATAGAATATACGTATTTGCTTTAAAACAACATTAAGGTCTTATAAATACAATTATGATATTACATGTAAGCGCGATCGCCAAGGACTGGCATACAAATATAAAAACATGTTGCATGTAAAAAATTAAAAGGACACATTAATTTGTTAAAATTATTATTATAATTTGTCTAATAAGTAATAACTCTAGTAAATTTCTTAACAATAATAGGTACGTACGATGTTGCAATATGGAGCCAGAACACCACGATTCGCATTCAACTAAGTACAGAATACTTATTCGAAATGCTTACTTATTTAGAAAATAATCAGAGAAAACTCCATTTGTCACTGGGACAAATCACCTGAATGTGTAAATATTCTAAGTGGACAATCACTTAGAACCAATACCCACATAAGGAAACGTCGAACCCAAGTTATGTTAGAATACAAATTGGTACTAATATAGGAAAACACTGAATCAATTGCCGTAGGGGTTTTCCTGTAGATCTGTAAAATACTGAACGAAAGGTGGAAAACTAACATGCTAAATATTTAATATCGAGCCATCAAGATTTCCCTACTTATGAAAGGCTCGTCCGGAAATCTCAATCTCTTTACTTATTTCTGCCACCAAGAAGGAGATATTTAGATAGAACATAAGATAATATACCTAAGTATCAACTTTCATTCCTTACTAACTCATTCACATACTTAACGATCTTGCTTATTACTTTTTTTCTTCAACTTCGACTAGGTACACCGATTGTCAAGGCCTTTGTCCCCCTTATCGCATCGTTCATGACAATTTTATTTCTACTCATGGATTTTATTCTCAATTTTACGTAACTTCAAATTATGTAGTTCTAATAACCCAAATATTTCAAGATACGCCTTAACTAGAACTTGTCTGCCTTTCCTACTCCTAACCGCAAACCTCTCACCAGTTCTCCAAATTAGTCTAATGATCAGCACACATAATTGTAATAATGATAGGTTCGTCGTTCAAATGAGGCCTCTTGAATTATATTCATTACTGAATATTATATATAATCAGCCTGTATATATGTAATATTATGTCACAAGATTGGAATTGCTTAAGGTGATACTCTGTAGTATGAATCTACGTTTAAAAAAAAATTGTTCTTTCGATTTCAATTCCAGTATTAAGTACATATACCTAATACATATATGGAGAAGGAATTACATATACTTGAAATATTACAATCTCATTCAATTCTGCACACCAATTTTAGTTATACTCAGGAAGTGAACTATTAAACTGAACTTTCACAAGTTATACAGAATGCTGTTGTTCAGCCTAATGTCAAAATGTGAAGGCCCGTTAGTCAATCGCATTTCGATAGGGTGACGCTTAAAATCAAAGTCAAAGATGTGAGACAGTGGTTACAGAGTTGTTATTATGTTAATTGGTCTGTTTTTGCACTGCTCCACCATGTTAGGCATACAATAGTTTCAGTTTGTTATATTAGATCTAAGTTTATGTGATATATTATATTAATTCAAATAGATATACAATTTTTCCTTTCTTCTCTCTTTCTTAAAGTCAACATTGTTCGAGTAACATAGAGGTGCATAATTATTGAAAAGTTCAATATACCGTTACACTAGTTAGGAACTGAATATTGGTAGTTAGGAACTACCAATATTCATTTCTAGTCGAACTTTTCGGTTTAAAGAAATTATTAAAAAAAAAATACAGTTCACTTACATATTGAGAAATGTGTAGAAAATATATAATAAAAGTAGATACAGTCTCTGTGATGACATACAGTTATACAAAACAACAGAATTAAAAGATTTCATACTCGTAGGTTACATTTGGTGTTAGTACTTCATTCTAACGTATTCTTCTAGGGATTTTTTATATGTATACCATCTGTTACTGTTAAACACAATAATTAATATTTTGCCAGCGAAATACGAGACGAGTACGTTTAATTGATATACTCACTTAGCTGCATGAATAGCGTACATTTTCTGCTATAAGTAAATAAACACTCTGGCTGGCAATATTTGCGATATTTTCGCACCAGATTTTTAACATTGGAACATCAGGAAGTGTCGCTTAAGCCAGCGACACACTTCCTGATGTTAACATTGATCGATTTCTTTTCTCGAAAGTCATTTGAAATAGATCAATCAAAAACACACGTCGTGTACTCGTAGTCTGTCAACAGTAGCAATGATGTAACAGATACTACTGGCAGCAGCAATCTCAGCATCATTATACTGTCAATTTGCCAACAGGGAGATAATGCCGATGACAGGAAGATCCGCCCAGATGGGCGTGTCCTACGCCCTACACATTCACGTCAAAGATTGACGTCTGCTTGACATAGCAATAATGATGATGACTTGGTGATGACATGATAAATCAACATCGTTTCTCTTTTACGTAATCTGATTTGTGCAGATTTATAATTTAAACAAGGAATGAAAGAAGATTAGACTACAATAGTAACTGTTTTTGGAAAAGCATTTCACAGCCGTTTTTCTTATGTGCACGTTGATTACCGGATTAAGTGAAGGTTACATTAGTCTACTGTTCGCTATGACATTATTTATGTATAAATACATTAACAAAGTTCTTCAACTAATAGTTACTGATGAGTTCTCCCCAAAACACAAAAAAAGAGGATGGCAGAATTCACTCGTCTTTTTCTCTTGTTGCAGTTACTCTGGTTATTACACAGCGGAGATGGATACAGCTGCCCCTACGGACATAACTGTGTGCTGGAACCGGCGCCCCCCGGCAGGACACCTCCCTGTGCGCAGCCTGGGCTCACATACTGTGTGCACCCGGACCCCTATCCTGAGTAAGTTCCTCATGACCAACCCGAAGTTTATTACTAGATTTATATCTCAATCGTACGCCAACTAACTCTATTCTTGGCTAACTTCATCGCGATGCTACTAGCCACTAGCCACCTTGCGAAGATCGTCACCGAATCAGTAGCAATGCTATACATTTGCTAAATTGTGGTTCTACAATAGCTGATATATGGCCAGCCCATTGCTAGCTTAGTCTGCTTGTGCCGTGGGCTCAAATACTTTAGTTATATAATATTTTGGATCACCTCATTTCGGATTCAACACCTCAGTGAGACTCCCAGCAAAGCTTGTTTCAAAGCTCACTGAGCGACTTTGAATATGAAGACCAGCTATATTGTATCTTTTTAAACAACTCATCATCATCATCTGCCTAGCCTTTTCCCAACTATGTTGGGGTCGGCTTCCAGTCTAACCAGATGCAGCTGAATACCAGTATTTTACATGGAGCGACTGCCTATCTAACCTCCACAACCCAGTTACTGGGTAATACGATACCCCTTGGTAAGACTGGTTGTCAGACTTTCGGGCTTCTGACTACCCGTAACGACTGTCAAAGATCCACGAATGACAGCCGGGACCAACGGCTTAACGTGCTTTCCGAGGCACGGAGGGGTCTCGGTATGTAAAGATGGTCACCCACCCACACACCAACCGCGGCAAGCGTAGCTTAACCTGACCGATCGACCTGTGCGGCTGTTATTATTTAGCCACGGGCCCCTCAACTTTTTAAACAACTATTATATGAATTACTTGTATTTTCCAGGAAGATAATCCGCCAGCTGATCGAAGCAGGACAGTACGATATCAGCACTCTTCTATCAGACGAGACTCGGGACGAGTTCTCGCTGAAAAAAAACGACTACCCTTACGACTACGGGCCCAACTCGCTGCCCCACGTGGACCAGATCTCGCTGGTCAATGACCCTCACTACCATCAGAACTATAATACTAAGTTTCATACGAGGTATAATCACGGTGAGTAAAGACTCTTTGCAAAGATTATTATACAGGGTGGCATCCCACATCGACGCGCAAACTGTAATCATGATAAATGATAATGATAAATGATTTTATTTTTGTAAGTAGGTTTGTACAAACACTTTTACACGTCAATCATATTTTAAAACTAGATGAGGTCGGCGTTTCCTATCTGACTAGTCTGAGAAGAAAGGCCGAAACAAACTCAGACGTCACAGTCTCTTTTAAAGTCCAGACATAATCTTGGTCAGACCATGTGAAGACCATGTAGATTTATGTCTGAGATGGTTTTTTTGAAGAAAGAACCAAACAGTTTGAGAGGACCTGTCCAGTCAGTGCACGCATTTGTCAGAAATCGTGCAGCTCAACTCAAAACTTAGAGAGCTCAACGATCCGACGAACAATACCAAAGAAAGGACATTTGGGTAGGCCACATTAATTACTCAAACTGCCAGACCACGCCAAAAACTAAGAGAACAGAGAGAAAAATAATATAAATACAATGACCCACATAGTCTTCACATTCACAATAATTAAAATAATAGAATACTTTACAAAGTAAGCAAATGTCATAGTATATATCAAATTCATCAATGTCAAAGTGTATATAAAAAAAAAAAAAAAAAAAAAAACATCAACAAAACAAAAATAAAAAATAAACACATTCAATATGTAAAAATTGGAAGCAGCTTAATCCCAAGCCTTTTTGTCCTCGATATAAGCCTTAACGGTATAAAATGCTTTCTCGCACAACTTACGTTTAATGAATGATTTGAATTTATTAAGGCTTAGATCTTGAACGGGGCTTGGAACTTTATTGTAAAAGCGTATACATTGGCATCTGAACGAGCCACCTATTTTCTTGAGCCTTGTTGTAGGTAGAACAAATTTGTGTTTGTTCCTAGTATTTATATCATGGATATCACTGTATTTTTTAAACAATTTTATATTTTTATGGGCATATAAAAGATTTTCATAAATATACTGAGAAGGCACAGTCATAACATTAATTTCTTTAAATTTTTCTCTGAGCGAGTGTCTCGGACTTAATTTATAAATTGATCGAACAGCTCGCTTTTGCAAAACAAAGATAGTCTGAATATCAGCGGCATTTCCCCACAATAGAATACCGTACGACATTACACTATGAAAATAGCTAAAGTACACTAAACGGGCTGTCTCTATATCAGTTAAATTACGAATTTTTCTAACAGCGTATGCTGCGGAACTTAGCTTTTTTGACAATTTGTCTATATGTGGACCCCACTGAAGCTTAGCATCCAAAGTTATGCCTAAGAATACTGTGCTGTCTTCAGGATTCAATTCTTCGCCCTTTACCAACACATTAGTTTTCACTTGTCTAACGTGAGGCAACGTAAACTTAATGCATTTGGTTTTTTTCTCGTTTAGAAGTAAATTATTAACATTGAACCAGTGGACTACTTTAGAGATCGCGCTATTTACATCGTCAGTAACCTGCTGCTGACGTTTAAGTTTAAACAAAAGTGAAGTGTCATCTGCAAACAACACTATATCATGATTATCCTTTATGAGGTACGGCAAGTCATTAATGTAAATAAGAAACAAGAAAGGACCAAGAATTGAGCCCTGTGGGACTCCCATTGTTACTAAAGATCCGGGAGATCTTTTTCCGTTAACATCAACGCTCTGAATCCTCTTACTCAAGTATGAAGTAAGAAGATCCAGAGCAGCGTTCCGGATTCCGTAGTGGCGGAGTTTCCTGATTAAAGTTTCGTGAAGAACGCAATCGAATGCCTTGGACAAATCACAAAAGATGCCCAAGGCATCGCATTTGTCTTCCCATGCATTATAAATATGTCCTATAAGTTCAACACCGGCATCAGTAGTTGAACGACCCCTTGTAAAACCGAACTGTTTGCTATGTAATAATTTGTGTTTATTAAAAAATCTTTGCATTTGTTCTAAAATTAATTTCTCAAAAATTTTACTAAAGGTAGGTAGTACAGAAATAGGTCTATAATTTGTAGGGTCTGATGTACTACCTGTATGATGGATTCAGCACATGAGTTTAGTCCCCATAGTAGAAATTTTTCGTCGGTTATCAAACAAAAATCTTCTGTTTCATAGAAAAGTGACCTACCTACGCGGTCAAAACGTATGGAACAGCAATATTTTTACACACCTACTTACAAACGTTCACGCTCGTATAATATTTGAATGGTCGATCAAGCTAAAGTTAATACGCATTGTACTTAGTTTTATAAATGTTTAGTTATAAGTAACAACTTTTTTTGTATAATGTAATGTGAAGTCACTTATTTAAAAATTTGCATGTACGTTGGAAAACGTATATAACCATTAGGAGTACTTCTACAGTAATGAAATAGTTTATAAATACAGGTATACAACTTTTTTTTGCCGACATTTTGTTTTGGCGGCAGATATGACAGATCATGAAAATTTTTTTGTGAAGATACGGCAAATTTGTTATGAATCGTTTTACGAATGAACAAAGTGTTTAAATTTTTAAAACATTCTACTCAACCGAAGATTCGGTTGAGTAGAATTTAGTTATTTAGAATTTCCGCAATACGTCATGATTTCATGACGTATTGCGGAAATTCTAAGAAAATTGCGGCCAATTTTTGGTGAAAATCACTTACCTTCGTAGCTAACAATAACTCGTTTAGTGATTAAATTTGAGCAGCATGGTACTGTAACAGATAAAGCAATTTTCTTACATCAAGTGAATCAATTGGGATTAGGAAACGTGTTGTTCCACAAAACGGGGCCACATGTCATACGGCACGAGCCACAATCGAGACATTGAAAAGAACGTTTCTGAGTCGATTAATTTCGAGAAACGGTGACATTGATTGGCCCCCAAGATCACCGGAATTTAACAACTCCTGACTTTTTTTTGTGGGAATATCTAAAGTGACGTGTCTATGCTAACAGGCCAATGAACCTTCAAGAATTAAAACAAAATATCTGAGACACAGTCACTGAAATAACGCAGGAAATGTGTGAAAATGTCATGAAAAACGCAGTGAAAAGGGTTCACATCTGCCATGCTGCTAGAGGTGGACATTTGTCTGAGATTATTTTCTATACTGAATTGCCTATATTTAAATAAAAATAAATAATAATTTTTATATTTCATATAATAAAATTTAAAAAATAAAGTGTTGCTCTTATTTGCCCATCCTGTATAACTCATCGTGAAAATTATCATAGGTCAAGCTTAGGCACACTTTCACACTTGAGTTTATACGCCATTTTCACTAGATGACACCTAAATGAATGCCTGAATAACAGGGCACTGTTGAATTTTGAACACTCAGCTTACCATCGAGAGTTGAAAATTATATACGCAATTAAATAGATCGATAATATTACTTACAGACTACTTACAGATATGAATCGTACGCTGTCGTAATCTGTACGAAATCGAATGTATATTTTACGTGTCACTGCACTATTTACGTGTTTTACTGCAGGTTTTAGAAACTATTACAGACAACTAGTAAAGAGTAGCCAAGTACTAACAGGTATATAAGAGCCCTTTTTGAGCTTTTATCTTTGAACTATCGAGGTTGTACACTGTCCAGATTAGTAACGAAAGTAGTTTCAGACTAATGTTGACTATTATCTATTAGTACGTAGATATTGCAGGATCATTCTTAGCTCACCTAGCTTTAAAGAAAAACTACTAGAATAGTCAATAAAAGCGGAGGTGAAATTTTCGCAATGGCAGACATAGCATGGATCTTGATTGGGTATATACTAGGAGGGGAAGCCGAAAGCAAATTTTCGACGACACCTACTACTTAAAAAAAATGAGACATCTCCTAAATTATCCATAGGATACATATTACTAGCTACTGTGTACTGATATAACTAGCTGTGTCCCGCGGTTTCACCCACATATGTTTCGATCCCGTGGGAATATCTGAATGAAAAGTATTGTATGTGATAATCCGGGTTATAAACTATCTATGTGTCAAATTTCGTCCAAATCCGTTCAAAACTTTTTGCGTGAAAGAGTAACAAACAAACATCCATCCATCCATCCGTACAAACTTTCGTGTTTAGTAGGATTATAGAAGGATAAGATGAATTCACAGTTCACCGTTAAACCTAAGCATTATCAACACCAATATTTCTTGCATTCATTAATATATACCATCTTTTCGCAGATATATTCGCCCAGAAAACGCCGCTTCAGCCGCCGACAGCGAGCGATTCAACACCATACAACATCAACGCCTACCAAGCAACCAACTTCTCAAAATTCGGTTTCCATGGTTACTCCCCTAACGGATACGGAGGTTGGAACCCGACCCGTAACTTCGGAGATTATGATAAGAAGGTTCTGAGACAGAGCCCTTTTAATCAGAATTTCTTTGATAGTTCGAATTTTTATCGGAATTATGAGAGCAATGAGTGGTTTCGACCTTCTTCGGGTGGAGTGTCGCAGTATAATCCTAGTGAATGGTGGAAGTGAGTATAATTTGTAAAATTTTATAACTTATTTGGTTTTCTTTTTTAACGTTCATCATAAATTAAACCAGCGGGGTAGCTGGCTTCATTTTGACAGTTCAACAACATTCATTGCGTTATTTACATTGCTGAGCGGATACATTTTTCGAACATATGAAGTATTAGCAATATCCTTCAAAATGATTCTGATTGTGATTGATCGTGTTTTTCTCAATTAGGGTGCAGTTTCTTTAGATAATTATCAGACAGGTAAAGTCCTCTGCTACACATCGAATGGTTCAATAATAATCGAAACACGCGCCTAGCAATGACCCCTACACTTCATTGTTTTGGGATGTCTATCAACAGTGTCACCAAAGGCATTGGAGATAGTAGTTGGTCGGAATTAGCGGATATTCTCTTGATATTATTTCCGTAGCCGCACTTCCCGGTTTTCCAATAGCTTTGACCTTGTCAGGAAACCCGATGAAATGCATTCACATCTTTCTAAGCTTGTATGAATGTCTCATTAAAAATGATCTATGATATCTTCACGACGTTCCTTGTCCAAAGAGAAAAATCATCGTGGGAAAAACAAAAGAGCATCGAGAGAAGAACGATTTATAGCTATTCATACATTATAGACTAACGTATAGGTATCTTTTGCCAACTTTTTATTCAATGATCGATGTGTTTAGGAGAAACTTTTTGATTCGTTAACATGTCAATTAATTATACTTTTCATCAGTCAGTCGTCAGTGTCGAAGCTTTGGTCTGCGCCGGCGCCGCCGTTAGAGAGTTCTTAAATTCAATGAATAATAATGTAGTGCCTATTTAAAATTTTAATTATTAAAAAAAACTCTTCATTAAATTGTAGTTGGCTTTTTTTTCTTTTGAGGATGTGAAATCATTAAATGACCCCTCCCGCTCTGGGTGGAGCGGAAGGGAGTGTCAGACTCATACTGACCAAAACCCACCCGTGTTCCTTCCTAAGCCCAGGGTTATGTTATATTAGGTTATGTTCCAGGGCAGCGGTAACCCTTTCGGACGATCCCGCTACCCTCATTACAATTTAATAAAGTTGGCTTGAAACATGTTTAAGTTATCAATTTTTTTTTTTTATGAGTATATTAATTTAGCTTAGTTCTTATTCTTTTGTACCTATTAACATGGCCACTCACTCGTGCGTTTGGACCCTCGCCTCGTTTTGTTCCTCACATCTTCTAAAAGGCCGAAAGTCTGACCACCAGTCTTAGCGACGAGTATCGTGTTACTCAGTTGTGGTAGTAAGATAGGCAGTACCTGAATGTAAAATACTCAGCTGCACCCGGTTAGACTGGAAGCCGACTCCAACATAGTTGGGAAAAGGCTAGACTGCTTATAATCCCCTAAAAACAAAAAATAATATAATAATAATAATATCCCTGGACATTTCACACAGCGCCATCTAGTCCCAAGCTAAGCAACCTAATGCTTGTGTTATGGTAACAAGATGGCTGATAAACTACTTATATACATTTTATTTTTGTAAATACATACATATTATAGATAGAAAAACACCCAGACTCAGAACAAATACATGTAGGACTTACAAATATTTGTTCTGTGCGGGAATCGAACCCGCGACACGCAGCGCAGCAGTCCGATCGCTCAGCTACTGCGCTAACCATGTTGTCAAAAATCTTACATTTTTTCACTTCACATTACAGATACGTATCACCATCCCGGTCCGACGTGACGATAGAGCGCTCGGTGACGTTCCCGACACGCACGTCAACCGCACGGCGACGCAAGAGAAACGCAGCGCTCGTGCAGGCGGCTGAGAAGAGGAAGCTGACGGGGGCTGAGGCGCTGAGGATAGCACTGGGACTTTCCAAGTTAGTACCTATACCTACCTAATGAAAATATTTCACTGGATGTTCACATCTCGTGAAATATTGTTGTTGTGAGGAGTTAGTAGTAGAGGTTAAGCAAGGAAAGAAAAGAAAGAAAGAAAAGCTGTTTTAGGGCTGATTTTTCAAACGACAGATAATTTTTATTTGTAGAATAAAATTTACATCTGACAGATTTTGTATGGAAGAACTGTCAAAAATTCAAAGTTTATTCATAGGATAAGAGTCATTCTAGGTATCAAAGTTTGGTTGAATTCGCCCTTAGTAAAATAAAACTCTTTTTCTTCTCTTTTAGTTCTCTTCTTCTTCTCTTGTATATCAATTACCGTTCGTTAGTCTCGCAAAAACTCAAAAATAGCTCGACCGATTGTGATGAAACTTTGGTAGGTAATTAGTTGTTGTGTGCGCGCCGGTGAAGGTTCCTAAAAAAACGCATTAGCTAGTATACTTAAAATTAAAAGTACCGAAAAACACAGTCGACAACTGCACGTCGTCGTGACTGAGACATCGAGGCTTTCACTTAGCATGGTGCTGTGCTATGGGAGACCCACAGAATCTGATTTTCACAGAAGGAAGCGAACTCCGTGATGATAGTTGATAGAAATGAATGGAAGAACAGAAGCTGCTGCGCTGATCACAAATCAATTGGGAAAGTATAATAGAATGCATTGGATGGTCACTGTAGGCAGTTAGTTTTACCAATAAGTGACCTCTGACAATCATAGTTTTCAAAAATGGGAAGGCTTTGCCAAGCTTTGAGTAATATTAAAAGGTATAAAATAAAAGTTAACGCTATGTGGTGAAGCTTACTGATCAAGAGACATGTTGTTCTATAGTGGCGCCCTCTTGAAGATTAAGAGGCTACGCGAAGGTAGCATGCAGAATCTTTCAAACCCTTACTTTGTTTTTTTTAGGACGGTTGGGACAAACTTACTAAGTCGATTAGAATAGAATAGAATACTCTTTGTTTTTGTCGATTGCTTTAGATTCGAGTAATAGAATAGACTAATCTTCTATTACATAATATTTTTATATTCCACAGCGAAGAAACATCCGCAGAGCGTCATCGTCGGCAGGCAGCAGCACCTAATACACAAAGTCTGTGCTCCGTCCGAACCGAGTTCATAACTCCCCGAGCGGCCCTCAACAACAAAGGCAACTGGAAATACGTCGTCAACATGCCCGATAACATGTCGCAACTGGTGCGAGCTGAGATTTGCACGTATGTTCAATTTCATAATAATATTTTCCGACGCTTAGCAAGTTTTCTTTTACTACCGCCATCTGTCTTCAGAAATAAGAAACACCTGATGCATGACTTTTTGAAAACAGCTCCATCTATTATCGAGTAGCAATAATGTACATGAAAGTTGTTAAACAAAATTGTGTAGGTATTTCTTTCAACTGAAGTAAAGCATATTTAAGTTGAATTACGTTACAGGTCTACAACATGCAGTGGATTATGTACAATACCACCTGGATATACTTCTCGCTGCGAACAAAAATACATCCAGAAACGTTTGGTGGCCCTTCAATCTAGCGGACAAAACCTCTACACGGATTTGTTTTGGATACCAAGTTGTTGCCAATGCACATTTACAGCCAATTGAATTTACTTGATATTACCACTTGTGATTTATTATTAAAGCTAAAACTTTCTTACTTCGTTGGAAGTTTCACTAATTGATACTAGATGGCACTACTATCGCTATTGTATTAGGTTTTGCGAATTTGTAAGTTATCACTGCCTTTGAACATCTATATTTTTTTAATAAAATATTAAATATTACATATTCGTAGATATTTATTAATAAAAATGAAAAGCATTTCATAACATGTAGCTTTTATCCTGAAGGCAGAGTATTATTATTACAATTAAATGACATTTAACAAAGTATTAATTATTATTAAAGTTTAAAATGGATGGTTTGTAAATAATAAATAACTGATGTTTGTAATTTAAACAATTCACATTTTGTAGATGACAATTTTGCCCATATTATTGCTAAGTAAATATATCCATGATACCTAGCTTTGTTTTAGATTATAAAAGATATAAGTACATATTTTCCAATATGATTATTTTGTAAAAGTAGTATGTTATGTTTATTTCTGATTTTGTTTCAAACACTTAACTCAAAAATGTATCTAACTAGATTTAAGATTATGATCTCTCAGACCCCATCTGAGCAAATAATAAAACCTAATGGTAAACTAGAATGTATGGTATGTTCCCAAAGTATCTTACGAAAATGTAAACAAACCCTAATCATAATTATTAATTTAAGCCGAAACACGTCCACTGCTGGACATAGGCCTCCCTTTCCTAGGCCTGCTTCTCGCTTCCAGCGAATTCCTGCGGCCTTCACCAGGTCATCGGTTCATCTCGTGGTAGGCCTTCAGGTACGCGGTCACCACTCCAGAACCTTTCGGCCCCATCGGCCATCTGTTGAATTGCCCAACATAAATGACAATGGGCAGGGCACAAACCAACCATGTTTAGGTTAAATTGTTACGTAATCATTCACTAAAGGACAGTCATATTTCTATCTGTATTATCAAGGTTTCAACTTTGCTTCACCATATTTTTCAAAAAATTATTATCTGAATAAAATTTTATTTTATTGTACGAGTAATTAAAAATAACGTCAACAAATATTAGAGGTTATAAAATTAATCTCGATTGTCAAATGAAAATCATCACAATATGATGATAATGATAGCAATAGGCTCGTTCTCATGGTACATGGTACCTACTTAGACAAAACGGGCGAAATGTGGGTAGTAAGGTACATCTCTACCCAACACTTCGGGGATTACAGCAGTGCGATTCTGTAACCATCTCACCGTGAAAACTTAGGTGAAGTGAGCGTGGAGTGAGCTGTCATTCCAACTAATGTTAGGGATTGACACTATTGACAGCTCACTCTAAGCTCACTTCACCTAACTTTTCACGGTGAGATTTTTACAGAATCGATCGGCAGGTGTGATGTTATGTTATGTAAAAAATCAATAATCAAAGACTTAAAATTGACTGCAATTTTAAGTTTGATTATTGAATTTTTGTCACAGGAACGTTTTCTGATCGAATGGATCGTTGGATGTTTACATTTTCTTCCGATATTTTATGAACAAACTATAAAATAGTTATTAGATATCATGATGTCGAAGTAGGAGGATTATCTATTATTACACAACCCATGTCCTACTTCTGTACCTATATGCAATGTTCCATGGGATTTACAGTCGTATTTTAAAGCGATTTATCATATTTAAATAAAACTTTATTTTGAATCCTAGTATGTATGAAATGGACGCCTAGATTAAATTATTCCTCTCTTTTGTACATTCCACTTTTATTGTAGTTTGTAATAAATATGAATATTATAACAATATTGGCATGTTTTCTTATAAGATTTCCTTCAAGTTTTATAAAAAAATACTAGGCTAGGCTAGGAATGTGAGTGGAAACGCCGGCAAGACGCCCTGGGAGGACATATAGTGACCTTAGGAGCAACTCTCGTAATTTTAAGAACGTTCACAGTCTGATCTCAGTCAAAATCTGTCAAAAATACCTCTAATTTCCCTACATTTTTTCATGTTTTTGACACTTGTTTGTCGCCGAGATGAGACTGCGACTAAATTTTGAACATGTTAAATTACGAGAATTGGCCTTCTTATTGGTGAAGTTCTTCAGAAAGGTCAAGTGCGTAGTACTCGCAACTGGCTTGCGTGTATGACCAGACGTATGAACGTATACGAGACAAAAGAAGTATTAAGGATCGTAGCAGATGGCGTACTGTAGTTTCTGCATTCCCCATAGGAAGAAGGCGTGTGTGAATGTATGTATTTCCTTGAAATATTAGGCAGGGAAATTCTAGCATCTTGTCAACAGACAAGTTAATGAAATCTATGGTCTAATAAAGCACTAAATAACTAAGGGCTGGTTTTCTAATCCGTAGTTAACTCAACCAATTATTAAAAATAGTACCAAATGGTAATTTTTTTAACTAATAGTTAATTATTTGACCATTAACAATGATAGACCATTATTTATTAGATAAACCAAAAATAAGGGCTGATTTTTGATCCGTAGTTAAACTCAACCAATTGTTATTAAAAATAGTAACTATAATGGTTAAATTTTTGCAAAATGTGTTTTTTGATCAATTTTTAGTTTATCTAACGATATAAAATCATTGCTAATGGTCAAATAATTAACTATTCGTTAAAAAGAATAACCATTAGATGAACTAAAAATTCCTCCTCTTATCTAAATCTAAAATCACTCCTCCTTCTTATCTCGTATCTCACTTCCAATATCTATGTTCTTCACACGCTAAAAATCTGCGTTCTTCTAACAATCTTCTCTTACTTTGTCCTTCTCATACATCTGACTTTGTTCATTCCTCTTTTCATATTCAGTCCATTCTTCTATGGAATGCGCTTCCTCTTGATATCAGGACGGCCACCAGTCGGTATGCATTTAAGCGGAAATTGCAGAGTTATTTTCAAAACAAATTTTTAAAAAAATAGCGTAGAGTCATCTCAACACATCTCTCCATTGATTTTGTATATATATATATATTATAAGTATATATTATAGTAATATATATGTAAGTGTATGTAACCTATTTATGTATTTGTGTACCTAGTTTGAAGAGTTTTTTTTTAAATTATTATTGTCTCTCTCAACCAAAGCACCTGCCATCTAATCTCTTCACCACCCTTGGTTGACTGGTAGAGAATGCCTAAGGCATTAAGTCCGCCTTTGTACCTTTTTGTGCGAAAAGTTTAAATAAATAAATAAATAAATAAAATTGATCAAAAACACATTTTGCAAAAATTTAACCATTAGTTACTATTTTTATTTTAACAATTGGTTGAGTTATTGATTGACTGCTGCGCTGCGTGTCGCGGGATTCGATTCCCGCACGGAACAAATATTTGTATGACCTACATGTATTTGTTCCGACTCTGGGTGTTTTTCTATCTATAATATGTATGTATTTACAAAAAAAAAATGTATATATAAGTAGTTTATCAGCCATCTTGTTACCATAACACAAGCATTAGGTTGCTTAGCTTGGGACCAGATGGCGCTGTGTGTCCAGGGATATTATTATTATTATTAGTTAACTACGGATCAAAAGACCGGCCTTAAGTGAGGCTCTATACTAATATCCGACCACAGCTTCCATTGGTTGGATGATGTAAAAGGTGACCTACGGGCAATTTATATTTTATAAACCATTAAATAAGTAGGTAAACAGACATCAGACTCCCTGAAACACTAGGTGGTAATTGTGATTTTCTCCGTTTGCCTTTCACTTTTTTTTTTTTAAACGTTGCCCTACACTAGGAATTACTCCTCTATCGTTGGTGCGTTTATAAACATTTAAACTCACATACACACACAGCCAGACCCAAAACAACTACCTGCAGGCAATACAAATATTTGTTCCGTGCGGGAATCGAACCCGCGACACGCAGCGCAGTCGATCGCTCAGTCACTGCGCCAACCGTGTCGTTCATTGATGGAATGGTTAACAATTTTCTGCAATAAACGTGTCCGGGACGTAGGCAAAGCTGATACTCATAATAGCGCTACCATCCCCGTTTCAAGTAGTCCCCTAATAATGGATAATCAAGCGGTCGGTCGTCCAAAGGTTCGATTGCCAATAGCTCGTGGCAAATGCAACAGGTTTGAAGGCTGCCAAACGTTTGAGAGAGGGCCGATTTGGTATTTAGGATCAGACATCAAACACAGTTAGTATAACCCAAAAATGTGAATAAAGTCTTTAAACTAAGTAAATATTTATTTATTTATGTAATACTTCAAGCAGAGAAATTTACAGGAACGGACTTAATGCCATAGGCATTTTCTACCAGGCAACTTTTGGGTGATGTAGAGACAAACAGTGGTAAGTGCTATTACGAAAATATTGAGGAATAAAATATTTATTTAAAGTCAAAGTCAAAGGTGAAGTGTCCTGTCGGCGAAGTGTCCCGTCGAAGTAAAGTCTTGTCGGTGTTCAGTCTGTCGGCGTAGTGTCTGCCGGCGTTTAATGTTTTTTAGGCGTTTTAGTTCCAAAGATTAGTGTCTTTGGAACTACCGAAAAATTATTTTTGCTTTTAGATAGCATTTAATATCACTCTATGACCCTTAGGAAACGAGCAAAACGAAAAAAATGAGGAAGAATACTAAGCGAAAACGAATACGAAAAATGCGCGCGCAGACGATGCGATGCGATGGACGAGAAATATCTCGCAGACGAAGTCGCAGACAAGAAGCTCAATCAGGATACGTTTACTCCGCGCGTTCGTGCTAGGGCCTAAGAAAAACATCTGTCAAATATATTTTTCTTATATCGATGATTGTGACCGGTTTTTGTTGATACAACATTTTATTCAGTGATAAAAACTAAATTTTGCTGTACAGACAAACTTCAATTAAGTATGTATTTATATGGGTATTATTGTATAAAAAAAATGAGTCATTAAAGTGTCCAAGCACACCACCTATGCAGGGGGTTCAATTCTGTCTTGACCAATTTCACTTTTTCAATGTCGCATGAATTTTTAAAGTCAATTTGGGGGAACGGGGACCGAATGGTTACAAATCGATAAGTGAACACGAACAGGCCAAGTGCAAAAGCGTGGTGTAAAATATGTACATGTTTCTTCTGCTTATGACGCTCTACTTAGGTACAGTGGGACTTATACCCTGTCCATTAAGTAAACCGTTTTTTGACAGATGGAACTAGTGATTGTAGCAACACATAATACATTGATTGATACACAATGATTGGTACAGTATTAAAATGTATGTAAGAAGCCATAAATAAGAGAATTCAATCAGATAAGGCAGTTTGTAGGTAGGTATATTTATTTTATTACGAATTTTAATGTTAACTTTTACGTAATCTGAAATATGTACGTTCTAAGACAGCTGTCAAAAAACGGTTAACCTAATTAAATGGACAGGGTAACTATAGTAATTTTTTTGACTAAAATTAAAGCACATATTGGTTATTTGATGATGCGATTTTTGATTTCCACCAAATTATTTGTATAGGTTAGGGTCGGATACAAGCAATACTAAGGCTAACTCTTTCTTAACCTTGATTGCGTCATTCACTTTATGCAGCAAGTTTCAAGCAAGCAAGCAAGTTAGTTGGGCCCTCTTGTTTCATGTGCCAATCCCCACGTTCGTATGCCAGTCTCATCCAGTTTCTACTTAATACTAGCAATAACTTAGGATCGCATTATAAGACCCCTACAAACCACACAAGTGGACCTACATAAAAAATAAAGATGAATAGAAAAAGGTAACCGCACTTTCCCATATTTTCGTCGATATAAAGATTAAGACACATTTCTCGCGATCCTGACGGGCTGACATATTTTTCTTTCTATTGAGTTAACGAGACATTCGAGGGGTGAAATCGCCACATCTGCAAGGGATGGAGAATCCAACCCCTGGACCTCACCCCCCGGGTTTACTGAGCCTACCTTAACAAATTTTCCCTTAAGCTTAACTCGATGTACTGTTTATCAAGGAAAGGAAATCCTTTGAAGTGACTCTTTACTTGATTAAAGGAAACTTTGAAGAGAAATATCTTTTGTCCCGATTTTTGTAATGATCGTCGCTTGTGACTATGTAACTGTATTATATGGTTGATGTTATACTGCTTCTACGATTAATTAAAAAATTTTTTTTTAATATTAATTCAATAATTTTTATAATAATTTGTAATGACTCACGTAATTTTAATAATAATGGTCAGTATTTTTATAATAATTTGCAATTACGTATGTATGTACTTCTAATTTCTACAGCGTTATTATGTGAGCTCTTTCGAAATTTTTTATTTAACGTAACTTATTAATCTTATTATATCTATTTGTAAACAAAAATAAATGTATTCCTCTTTATTAATAAATTAGGCAAAAAACATTGCAATTGCGTATCGTTGGTTTATAAAAAAAATATAAGCTAATTTCCAGTTCCCACTTAAATTAATGACGAAAATAATACAATCTCAGTTAAATAATACCTTAAATCAAATCACCCTTATGTCGATAAAAGTAAATAATGCATGAAACAAATTACTCAAAACTAAAAATTATCCCAAAATCAAGCATTCGCCACTATAAATCTAAAAGCACTTAGCGAGCGCTAAGACTGACGCGACGTCGCTTTCGAAAAAAATAAAAATTCAAGCAAAAAGTCGCTCAACACGCGTAAAAGTAAAAGAGGAAGCGAGGAAAAAATCAATGCCTGCGTTTTATGTTCTATGCGTGTGACAGATCCGTTGTCATGGCAACCGTGACGGGGGCTCAGCGCAGCGGGGAAAAAAGGTCGTATATCAAGCGCGAAAATAACAAAATGGCAGCTATGTTTCCCGCGCAAAGTCGCGCTGGGAACGCTGCGTTCACGTTTAAGCTTTTATTGTTTTCGGAAGTGGAGTGTGCGTCGTGTGAAAGAGACGGAAGATGGGGTAAGGGATCCGGTAATCGATATTACGCACTTTTGTAGCAATGGAATTGGCGCGGCACGATGCAAGAAACGTTTGCACGCGTTGCAACTACTTTTGAATTTTTGATCTCGTACCCTTACTTACTTTACGCACTTCTTGTTTCTGATCTAGAAAGAAAGAAAAAAAGAAAGCATTTTGTCTAGAATTTCAATTAATTGATGCGTCATAATTAATTGTATCAAACAAAACGATTAACAACAAAATTAATTACTAACTTTTTATGATTTTAATGAAAACCATAAGCCGAGCTTAGTTATAAAATCGAAAAAAAAAAACTCGAATTCCCTCTACGTTTGCCAGATGTTAGGATTATGATGTGAGTTATAGAAAATAATTACGTTTTCACAGAAACTGAGTAACACAAGGGTGGGGGGTGAAATTCTGATGAGTCACTTCGGTACGGGCCGCATTGGTCGTCACTCGCCAATTCATAGGATTCTCGGAAACGAAACGTTTTCGGTTCTCTGAAAAGTAATAATGAGAAACCTAATCATTCACGTTATAGTCACAGGGAAGTTATATATTTTCAGAATAAGTATTAATTTAGGTACTTACCTACTGACGGTTTTTACTTCGAATTTAAAACCTTTTTTTTTTAATTATATTTTATAGAAGGCTTACAGACTAACAAACCAATGACATAAAGAATGTAATATAAAAAAAAAATTGCTAATATTCAGTGACTAGCTCCTATGAAAAGCGGGTTTAATTACTTTTTGTTGTTTACTGTAGTAAACTGGTTCTTTAAAAATAATCTGAACTTCAAAAGGATGTTTCTGAGCTACGAAAATTAAGACCGTTTAGAGGACGCAAGAATGTTACTACTCGTATGTTGGTAACCCACAAACCCCGCGGAGTAAAGTTACAACCAGCCTAAAGTTCAGTTTTACCTAGGGTAGCCAACTTTCCGCAACCTCTATGGTGACCCAGTGGAAACGGCCGATTTACTAGTTGTAAGGTCGTGGGTAATCCAGGCAGGCACTTTACTATGTGTAATTTTATTCATCACCACTGCTCTCAAAACGATGAAGGAAAACATCGTGAGGAAACCGGCATGCACTGAAATCAAAAACTAAATTCGAAGACATGAGACATCGACCAACCGCACTGGGCCCGCGTGGTGGATTATGGCCCACTCCCTCTCATAGAGAGGAGATCTGTGTCCCAGCATTGGGAATGTTTTACGCTGATTATAATTATGTAAACGGTACTGATAATAACAATGAGGTCCCGACACCATTGCAATACCTCTGTTACTAGGAATGTTTTTTTTTTTTTTTGGAACGAAGTTCCTTATCGCGCGTTGCGAAAGGAGGCTAGACGGAAAAATTAAGACCAAAAGTTGGAACGACACTTTTTGCTATAGTTGTAAGCCGTGCGGCGTGCGCGTGTTTCTCTGTCTATCACTCTCTCTCTCTCTCTTATAGAAAGCAAGCCAGTTATACTTCGTTCCATCCGGGTGTCCCTTGACACCTCTCAAGTTTTTTTTCACAAAAACAAGTCTTAGTCAATTACAGTTTAAGTGCTATGATAAAACAAAAGTACACAAAAGTTTTAGCATCAGCAGTGCGATTCTGTAACTATCTCACCGTGAAAACTCAGGTGAAGTGAGCGTAGAGTGAGCTGTCATTCCAACTAATGCTAGGGATTGACACTATTGACAGCTCACTCTAAGCTCACTTCACCTAACTTTTCACGGTGAGATTTTTACAGAATCGACCGGCTGGAGCCAAACTAGAAGAAACCTGTATCTCGGCTAACAGTGCCAATACCCTCGAGTTACGAACATTAGATTAGAGTTCTTAAATGTAAGCATTTTACAAAACCAAGGAAATAAAAAAATTATGGTCTAAGGTTGTATTTATGATCTGCACCTCTCTTTGTGTTATGTGATATGGTGTATGAGTGAGTGTGTGCGTGTGTCTAATTGTGGGTATGTTTGTGATTTTTATGAGTGAACACATGAAACAGTATCAATATAATAATTATATATTGTCCATAGATAATGAATTTTTGCCAACGTTAAACAATATCACTGTCTATCCTGGTACAATTAGAAGTTGCTCAGTCTCATCATAATTGTTTTTATATTAGTTTATTTTATAATTGGTCCGTGTTGGCTTTGATTCAATAAATAATAATAATAATAAGAGAGAGACAGGTCGCCCGCACCGAAATGTACCATTTTTCATATATATAATACTAGCTGTTGCCCGCGACTTCGTTTGCAATTCAGGATGAAAAGTAGCCTATGTTCTTCTCCAGGTCATGAACGACCCATGTGTCAAATTTCATCGACATCCATTCAGCCGTTTTAGCGTGAAAGTGTAAACAAACAAACAAACTTACTTCCGCATTTATAATTAGGATATGAAAAACGGTACATTTCGGCCTCTGTAAATAAGGCGACTGTCATTTTAAACTTGATTATTTAGGAAACTGGGTAAGTGGAAAGCCTCTTTACATACATAAACACAAACACACGCCTTCTTCTCATGGTGGTAGGCAGACACTACATAACGCCACCTGCTACTATCCTACATACTCCTTTTACCCCGCTTACGTTCATACATCTGGTCATACACGCACGCTGGTTGCGAGTACTACGCATCTGACCTTTTTGAAGAACATCACCAATTTTTTTTTTTTTTTGAGGATGGGAAATCATCAAATGACCCCTCCCGCTCTGGGTGGAGCGGAAAGGAAGTGTCAGACTCTTACTGACTAAAACCCACCCGTGTTCCTTCCTTAGCCCTTTATGTTCCAGGGCAGTGGTAACCCTTTCAGACGATCCCGCTACCCTGGCAGGCTTCGGCCCTATCGGGCCCTGTCAAAAACATCACCAATAACGTCGCTATATGTCCTCTTAGGGCGTCCCCTGCCGGCGTTTCCACTCACATCTGCCTTGTAAATACTTTTAGTTAGTCGCCTTCCATTCTTCCTCAACATGACCAAACCATCTCAGCATACTCTTCTCAGTCTTTGTCACTATATCTTCTTCTAAACCGCCATTTTGCCTCTTTAAGTGATAAAAAATCTTAAGTCCCACCGGATCCCACTTATCAAGGTACCTACCTATAAGTACACAAAATCAAAAGTCATTTATTCAAATTAAGCTGAAAATCAGCACTTTTCGAACGTCAAAATTTCAAAAGACAGTCCCCCAAAACGCAAGCCATTCCTATGCATAACCATTTTCTACTGCTTTCGCTGGGAACAACAAACTCCCCAGCATCACAGCTGTCTGTTCAGTTAGAAAATACTTGATTGTGTACAATACTAGATATGTAATGTTTTTATTTACATTATATAAGCTAACATTTAAAATAATAATACATAATATGTACATGTGAAAAAATAAGCAAAAGAATCATAGGGCATCAAAAAATTCGTCCGCATCGCTGTTAACAGGAACAGTGCCCAAAAGGCTGGCAGCATTGCCACGTTGTATGGCGATGCTAATTCTTTGGCCAAGAAACAGGCCAGCCCTCATATGTAAAGTAATTAACATTACAAGACACAGAACATTAAATTAAATTATTTGCCATATGTCAGAGCTCAATATTTTCTCTTACGAAAACTATTCAAATATCTTCAGTTATTACCATTCTACTTACTTATATCAATAGTTAATCTGCCTGACTGTTAACTTATCACGTCTCAACATATACGGCTGAACGGATTTTTATGAAATTTGGATCACTGGCAGACCATGACCAATTGCGTAACAAACTGTCATTCTCAATCTGAATCATTTTGAAGGATATTGCTAATCCATTGCTTCATATGTTCGAAAAATATATCGGCTCAACTCAACTCAACAGGTGGCTACAGAAGCACACCCACACACAGGCAGAGGTGGTCCTCGTCACCGGGCTGCAGGCAGTCCAAGAAAGCTATGCCATCATTAGATGGCAAGCTAACCAAAAGATTACTACGCCTGGTGACGGGGACCATCACGGGACACTGCTCACTAAACAAACACTTCCACACGATAGGCATAACGGACAGCCCCCTGTGCAGCGCTTGCATGGAGGCTGATGAAATCGTCGCGCATGTGCTCTTTGAGTGCACAGGCGTCACCCAGATTAGATCAGAAACCCTCGGGACACCCAGATCCTACACAGATGTTCTCGACAGACCAGGAGACCTATTAAGCTTCTGGAGGGAGGTGGGCTGGTTGGAATAACCACCGACGGCCGCCATGGCCCACGCACAATGGTCCACCTGAAGCACTAAGTGCGGAAACCAAACCCGTAACATAGAACATATCTGCTCAATGATGTAAATAACGCAATGAATGTTGTTCAACTGTCAAAAAAAGTAGATAGTGTCTTACGCAATTACCCCGCTGGGTTAGGACCTAGGATTTTTGTATAGGATTTTGTAGGGACGACCTCCACGCAAACGAAGCTGGGAGAAAAATCTAGTTTTTAACAAGTATAACATTAATAAGAACCTTCTTCACTATGAAAATTATTCTAGCTTTATTTTAAAACTAGCTTCTGCCCGCGGCTTCGCCCGCGTGGATGTCGGAAATTTACCCACGGGAACGTGCTAACAGGATAAAATGTATGTGCTTCCCCAGAATGCCATCTATGTCGCGGGCCCTTTGTGGCTAATTACAATAGAAAACCAATTGTGTTTCATTAGTGGTGATTAAGAGGGTACCTATATGATATCTTTACCTAAGTACCCAACTAATTAAAAAAAATAATTCAATAACAGAAAATTAAATACCTACCTACCTAAATAAACCTATTTCTGATGATAACTAATCTAAACTCAATAAATAAGCAAAATCCCTAAAAACTAATATCTATACGAATGACTAAACCTACCTAACAGTATTATAAAATAACCTACGGTCACTACGTACACTATCAAATATACTACCTATACTTTAAAATTAAAATCTATACCTACGACTCATATAAAAATAAACATAAATAACTCTAAAAACTAAAAGGAATAAAAATGAACTCCACTGCGGGTGACCCAACCTACGACAAACTTAGTATTTGCGGTTGGTACAGTACAGACAGTGGTAATCGGGTATAGGGATCGAACCGCAAAATTAAGTTTGTTTTTTATTGTATATACTTTTCCGGGATAAAAAGTACCCAGTGTGGTGCCCAGGATATTAAAGAATAATTATACCAAGTTTCATCATAATCGAACCGGTAGTTTTTGCGTGATGCCTGAACAAACAGACAGACAGACAGACAGACAGACAAAAATTTTTTAAATCACATTTTTGGGTTCGGTGTCGGTCAAGTAACACCCCCTGCCATTTATTTTTTGGATATTTTCAATGTACAGAATTTTCACTTCTACAGATTTATTATAAGTATAGAATAGATGTCTACACTAAGAACTACCAGTGATTTATAAAAACGAACAGCGACTGCGAAACTAAAGTCTGCTCGTCATATTTTCACTAAAACACAAGTTTGAAATATAATGAAGCTTCTGAAACTTAGGGCATTAAAAACTGTCTTAAATTTCCACTCCCTAAAACTTTGTTATTTAAAGGCTTACTTCGGAGATACACGGATGAGAAAGCAACATGTAGGAGGTAATATCGTATTTCGTGGCCATTTTTACAAGAAGTTAGTTCGCCCAGACGGAGATGGCGGGATGAGCTGGACTCCTTTCATAAAGATTGGTCCTCGGCAGCTCTGGACAGAGAGAGGTGCAAAGAGAGTAGGGAGACCTTTGCCCAGCCGTGGGACATTAATGGCTAATCCTATCCTACTAATATTATAAACGTGAAATTTATGGATGGATGGATGGATGTTTGTTACTCTTTCAGGCAAAAACTACTGAACGGATTTGGATGAAATTTGGCTCACAGATGGTTTATAACCAGATTAACATATAGAATACTTTTTATCCCGATATTTCCACGGAATGGAAACTTATGCGGGTGAAACCACGGGGCGCAGCTAGTAGTAAACCAAAGGTTCGCAAACTATTTTTATTAACACACTAGCTTCTGCCCGCGGCTTCGCCCGCGTGGATGTCGGAAATTTACCCACGGGAACGTGCTAACAGGATAAAATGTATGTGCTTCCCCAGAATGCCATCTATGTCGCGGGCCCTTTATGGCTAATTACAATAGAAAACCAATTGTGTCTCATTAGTGGTGATTAAGAGGGTACCTATATGATATCTTTACCTAAGTACCTAACTAATTTAAAAAAACTCAATAACAGAAAATTAAATACCTACCTACCTAAATAAACCTATTTCTGATGATAACTAATCTAAACTCAATAAATAAGCAAAATTCCTAAAAACTAATATCTATACGAATGACTAAACCTACCTAACAGTAAATAACCTACGGTCACTACGTACACTATCAAATATACTACCTATACGTTAAAATTAAAATCTATACCTACGACTCATATAAAAATAAACCTAAATAACTCTAAAAACTAAAAGGAATAAAAATGAACTCCACTGCGGGTGACCCAACCTACGACAAACTTAGTATTTGCGGTTGGTACAGTACAGACAGTGGTAATCGGGTATAGGGATCGAACCGCAAAATTAAGTTTGTTTTTTATTGTATATACTTTTCCGGGATAAAAAGTACCCAGTGTGGTGCCCAGGATATTAAAGAATAATTATACCAAGTTTCATCGAAATCGAACCGGTAGTTTTTGCGTGATGCCTGAACAAACAGACAGACAGACAGACAGACAGACAGACAAAAATTTTTTTAATCACATTTTTGGGTTCGGTGTCGGTCAAGTAACACCCCCTGCCATTTATTTTTTGGATATTTTCAATGTACAGAATTTTCACTTCTACAGATTTATTATAAGTATAGATATAGAAGATAATATTTTCGATAAAAATAAAGAATTGTGTCGTAACGATGTTTAGCGTACAGGGAAAAAATAAACTTTATAGTGAAACAATAAGGTTATATTTTCATAAAAATTATGGAAAAATAAATACATCATCATCATCTGCCTAGCCTTTTCCCAACTATGTTGGGGTCGGCTTCCAGTCTAACCGGATGCAGCTGAATACCAGTATTTTACATGGAGCGACTGCCTATCTGACCTCAAAAATAAAAAAATAAATACATATTAGGATGTAAATAGGTGTCTCAACAAGCCGCTAATTAAGCTTGCAATGAAAATGAATATTTTATTTGGTTAGTTTCACACTCATCCCTCACGACGCATCCTCGCATTCCTTGCAAATTCAGAAACGCAGCCACCTTTGTCCTTTCTTATTGTGACTATCTAAGCATTTTATATAAAAAATATAAAGAAACTAGCAGCGCCCCGCGGTTTCTCCTAACCGCGGATAAAAGTATCCTGTGTGTTAATCCTGATTATAATGATCGATCTCTGTGCCAAATTTCCTCCAAATCTGTTTAGTAGTTTTTACGTGAAAGAGTAACAAACATCCATCTATTCTGTCGACTGGTAACGTACCCAAGACACTGGCGGCATTGCCACGTTTTGTATGGCAATGCTTATGTCACGGGAAGTGTAGTTAGTATTTGTTACGAAGTAATGTCATGATAGAGCTACCAGGACTTACCTACTTTATTTATCATTTCAGTTAAGATGCAGGTAGGTATTATAATTAGTTTTATTAATACACAAGGGTAAACAATAGCTTCTGAAGAGTGTGGAGTACGTAAGTACTTTAAATAAATTAGCTATTACATGACAATTTATAAAACGCCAGTTTGAATGATTCCTATACTTGACTTGTATCTAAATGTAAATGATGTGTCCTGTACATGTAAATTACTATGACTACCTACTTTATGAACTGAAAGTCAGGTAGATTAGATGGCAGTTAGGTTTCGTTACGAAGTGATGTCATGATAGAGCTAAATATGTACCAGTATAATTTAATAATATGTTTTCAATTTAACGGTGCAATTGTGGTCAATAATGTAAAAGTTACGTAAGTAAATGAATAAATAATAACAATAAGCAATAGGGATTATTTCTAATTAGTTTTATTAATACCCAGCTGAAAATTATAGTTTCTGAAAAATACTGGCGAATGTTGGTAGGTAGTAAATAAATTTGCTTTATAAGACAATTTTTAAAGGCTAGTTTTGTGGGTTTCTAGGAATAGTGACACAGGTACACACGGTTCTGTTCGAATGGATGGATACTTATTTAGGCGTACAATGACTTACTTAATATGTCGTATTTGTCGTGTTTTATTTGTAATGATAGAGATGCAAATAAGTAGTATTATTGTGTTGACGTTTTAGGTTCCCCGATTCGAGAACTAAACCTTCCAGCCCCAATTTCAGAACTAAATTGAATTCTATGCTTTATCAATTGACCAAAATATTGGGGACAAACTATCACTTTTTGTAACGGGAAAAGATGAGGGGTTCAACAGAATGAGTTCGCCAAGTGTCCCATCCCGTAGCACGAGACCACGGGGCACCTCAGCTCAGATTTAGACCGAGGGGAGCGTAGTGCCACAGTGCCACCAGCCACACATAGCACATGCACTGGGGTTCAGCCCTCACGCACCTTACGTCCTGAATGCAAAACAATCGGAAACATCAACCTGTCGCGAAATGGGGATGAATGTCGCACCCTCCAGCCTAGCCAAATTGCGTAATAATTTTATTAACCCTTTTCCGAAATTTTAACCTCCAATTTGGTATTACTCTCGGCTTCCTGCGCTAGGAACACATGGAAAATTTAACAGCAAAAATAGTATCCATTAAATACAACATGAATTGTTGTAAGTTGGTGTAACGCATCTACAACGCGGCACCAAACTTGTACCGATCGATAGCACGCCAACGCGAAAGCTCCAAGTAAACAGATCGAAGCTTTGAGCGAACTCGGAATCGAATCCCGCCAAATGCAACGACAGCTGTCCGTAGCCCGTAGCGCGCGTAGCCGGCCGCGGCGTAGAGGCGGCGCCACCGGGCGGCTGTATTATTATTATTTGTAAACAAGCGAACAAGCGTGTGCGGGCGCGGGGCGCGTCACGTGACCGCGCGCCATTGGCCGCCGCGGCAGCTGCGTCGCCGCCGCGCGCGCCAGTCCGCCGCCGAACCTCGCCGCGTACACATGCACGCAGATCGCCCCCGCGCGACGCGACACGCGCACAACTGACGCGATCGCGAACTCCGATTCCCTTTTTGTTTATTTTTCGCTTGCGTCCTTCGGACCGTTTTGTTTCCGAGGCAGCGAGACGAAGAAAAAAAGGAGGCGCGGATGGATCGAGCGAGAGAAGGTACAGAGTTCGCGTCTTACACAAAAGTTTTGTGGCAAAATGTGCAAGTGTTTCCAAGTAGTGGAATAGAAGCTTTTCGTTTTTGTGGATTGTTTAGTTAGAGGTACTCGTATAGAGCTCGAGCGGTGGCAGCAGAGCGTGAAGCGAGGTCCGGTGCGCGTTCGCGTGCTTCCGCCAGAGCTTTCGTTGTGTGCTTTCGCGAATCGATCCCTGTTTTCCTGCTTGGCGTTTGTTGTTGTAGCAGACAATTGGTAAACTATCGTAACTACGTATCTCTAAGAATTGTCGGAACACATCAAGACTGCATTGTCTCACGCTTATCTGAAACTAATTGGATGTGATCTTGTCTCAAAAGACGACGGTTCCTAACAAAGTGTGTGAGAGTTGCAAAGTTGCGCGTCAGGGACACGGTGATAGCATCCGGAGACACGTTGTGGTGACGCATCGGCTGTCATTGTCTGATGTGCATGATGTCACATAATTTAGAGCTTAATTGCAACGAGCGAAATTGGAGCGGGAACGATTTTTATCTACTTTATTGCAGTTTGAAAGTGCAAAGAATGGCATTCCAAAGGTCTTACAAATTAATTTACAAGCTATGTTGGTCTTATTGCATTGTTTTATAGACGAGGACCATGTGAAACAGGCTTTTGAAGGAAGCCAATCACAAACTGGCCGTTGTCCAAAAACTAGAGGTCAAACCAATCAAAAAGTTGAAATAGACCTCATTTCAAGCCGAACAATGTTGATTGACTCTTCTAAAAGTTTAACTAACGAATCTTCTTAACTTTCCTGAACTGACTTATCTACCTTTTTCCAATGATTGGGTATTGGGCTTCACTAATCTTTAAGCTCCTTTCCTTCTTCAAACTTCATTGAGAAGACTATTTGATCTATCCTTATGTTTTACGCATAATACAAATTATAACTATGAACTAAAAGTAATCAAAACCTGAGAAATCTATCAATTAGTTACGTTCAAGCCAGTTGTAAACATTCAGGACAATGTTTCCTTGATCTTCTTTGACATCTCCACCTGTCTTTTTATTTTCCTCAACTAGATTCCGAGCAGTTCTTAAAATCCTTCATAAACCATCATTTATCTTTGTGAGAATCGTTTTAACTTACAAAATAGGCTAATCATTCATTTATAAACCAACTTATGGTGCTGCTCTAACTAATCATTGCATGAAAGCGCCTACATTTCCACAAAAGCTTTAATTTTTTGTTTCTGACAAAAGATTTTAGATTTCTGGTCCTCTTTGTAATGGAGATCCTTAATTGAAACTTGCTCTTAGACATTATAAAGATTTCATTTTTCTTTATATCTCTACGTCCATCTTTCCTTAAAATGTATCTAGACAGTTGAAAAACAACTCAGCTTTTTAACTTAAGATTTTGAATGATTGCATTTCAAGCTTCTAAATTGACGTTAGTCCTACTTATATAATCTTTATTATATCTCTTCAAAGTTTCCAGGCATGTCGGTTGTATGGTCGAAACAATTGCATGGTCAACTTTTTCATCTGCCAAGACTGTACTACAAGACAGTGCAAGGGCTATCAAAAGTATTAGTACTTATTGTATTAAGTACAAATTGCAATACAGTCACAAAATTAAAAGCCTCCCAAATGGCTACACCCAATCCAAATGTTCTTAACAGTCTACTCACCAAAAACTCCAACAACTTCACAATCGGATATCGGAATATCGAAGATTAATACTTTTAAGCACTGAACTTCGTCGAAGATTCCGGTCCCACGGAATAATCGAATAAATAATACGTCTTCCTCCCGCGAATGCGATAATAGGGAGTCAAGTTCAGTGAAGCCAATGAAAACAAATAAACAAATTGGCCAATTTCGCCGGAGCTAACAGTTGGTAGTTACTGTTGGTACAGAGCTGAGAGCAACGCAACGGATTGTGCAATGCTATGTGCTTCCTTTTTAGTTGAACAAGCGAGTTATGTTTCCTCTGAATCTAGTTTTGGATTGTTTTGAGCGTAGAAATTTTGTGTTTGTGGAAGTTGACATTGTTGTCGTTTTTGGTTTGTCTGGTTTTAACGCTAGTAGTTCTGGGCTTGTTTCAACTGGGATGTATATGTATATCCTATACGTCATCTCTTTTCCAATAGAAATTGGTTAAATCCCTTAGTAGAACCAAAACGATTTAACCATATTTCTCCTTATCATAATGTTTGTATGATTTAAGACTGTGTTTCTTTACATTAAAAGAACAATGTGCTGGTTTTCCATTCATTTACTGTACCCGACACTTAGTTTCATAGATAGTAATTTGATTGATTTTCCATGTTTGTTAATGTCACATTGTAGTGTCAATCAATTGGTACTTAGAAAAACTTAGCGAAATCCATTTTTGTGTTACATATTGATGATTGTCTATTTGCAACACCATCAAAAACCTCCATCAAAGTCTTCTAAATTAAGCTTTCCAAGTCAACAACCGTTTATATTCTAAAATCTGAAATATTAATATCACCTCTAAAGGTTCAAATGGCGTCCTCATCCGTCTGTAGTCTCAAATATCCCGATTATTGCCACAAGTAATATCATAAGTTGATTCATACTTTCTCTGTGGGATAATCCTCCTCTTATTGCTCCTGAGCAAAGCGACGCTTACGCTTTGAACGTGTACATAGCTGCTTCAGTATGTGTACAAGCCGTCTAGGTAAAAGTTTAAACATTGATGTAGTGAAAACTTTCTTGGAAATGTAATTGTGGCGGATATTTTATTTGGGTAAGGGCGGGAGTCGCGACGGTGAACGCTCGCTTTTCAATGAGAATTCAGTTTTAAGTTGAGCGAACCGCTTACATTCGAAGTTAATATTAATTTTTTATAGTTTCAGTCTTTATTTATTGGAAGTTCTTCAAGTTGCTGCTGAATTATTTGTCGATGTCGATGTTGATTTCGAGTCGATGCAAATGAAGATCGTAGACTTTGTTCGTTTTGTATTAGAAACTCTATTTATTTTATCAAGTTCATTGATGGGTAGTTATTATGAAAGTTAGTGAAAAAACTGAAACAGTAATACTAGCTTTAATGCAAACGGTACCTACTATCATATTACGGATGCATCAATTTAGTCAACTTTCGAAATGATTTCAAAAAGTGACCTAAAGTACCCGATGCGACAATACGTAAAGGAAACAATACTAAATCATACAATCATCGTCATACACATGTGACTTCCTTCAAACAATTCCATCTCATAGGTGTAAGTATAAAAAACGCTCAATTTCCGATGTCGCATCCGATAGCAAAGACAGACGTGCTCACAAAAAATTCTTTACAAAACTGTATCGACCAACTTTAAACAGCGTTTATGAAAATCCAAAAATCACCCTATGTCGTGGCCGTTAGAGATTAAAATTGAATGTGGTAGATGCCGTGAAAGTGCAACAATAAGTTTGCTGGAGTATTAAGGCATCAGAAAAAGTGGTAGTGTGGGAAAGATTGTCGTAAAAAACTAAACATCTGCGTTTCTATTCAACTGGATTCGAGTGGCTGAATGGGATGGGACGGTAACTCTATATCGCCGAGGCCTTATCATTCTAATGTGTTTTAAATTTGATGGAGTTCTGATATCATGGTGGCATGTTTGGATTTTATTGGGTTTTTAATGCATTTTTAGGTTATCGTTAAAGAGTCAAGTATGAATTTGGGATATTTTGGAATTCTATATTACGTTTTTAGTATAAATAACGAAAGTTACCCGTCATCTAGAAACTTTCTGTATCGAACACAGAGAGAGCAATAACTCTGTATAACTTTCTGATTTGGTTCGAACTGTTTGTCTACGAAAATAATAAGGATTTACTTTGCTGTCTAGACTATATGTTTTAACGTAAAGCATCTGCGTCAACTTCTGTACGCTAATTTGAATCCTGTTTACCACCAAAAGAATATATTATGACAAACGACTTCTCATACACACTGAAAGTTTTCCAATGGGTGACTTAGAAAAACAGAAGACTGTCGGAAAGTCGAAATCAAAGATAACGCATTAGATCTTGCTGCTAAACAAGAAAACAATGAAAATAAAAAAAACCTTACCAATAAAACTGAAACAATAAACGAAATAACACTTAATAACGACATCTCGTCGTTGAATGTTGCTCGTATAAAATAATAGAGCGAGAATTGAATCCGCATCGCTCGGCGGCAATCAGACTGATGTACGTATCCTGCCCGCTGTGTCATTACATACAGATTTATAGATATATTTGTGTGAGAAACTATGCATGAAAAAATCATAACTGTTCTGTATAGTCCTTTTGGTGCCCCAATTTCGAGATTCTATGAAAATTACGTTTTGGAATCGGTTCTTGTTGGCAATGAAGATATAGAGCCAGTTGCTTCTTGACGTAACAGGAATATACCAGCTGCTAGAATGGCTAAGCCAAAACTGATTGCTGTGATGACTAACTATTGCATATGATGATGAAATAACAACAGAACAATAGAATCAGGATCAATAAATGGATAAAAGATGTTGATATCTCTTGAACATTTCAGCGTATGAGTAATATCGGGGAAATACGAGGCACAAAAAGAAATATACAATTTATGTAGGTAGTTACAATATATAATCATAAAATTGTCTTCATGAATGTAGGAAACCCAAAATAGCAGTCATGGCTTAATAATAACAGCCGCACAGGTCGATCGGTCAGGTTAAGCTACGCTTGCCGCGGTTGGTCTGTGGATGGGTGACCATCTTACATACCGAGACCCCTCCGTGTCTCAGAAAGCACGATAAGCCGTTGGTCCTGGCTTGTCATTCGTGGATCTTTGACAGTCGTTACGGATAGTTAGAAGCCATAAGTCTGACAACCAGTTTTACAAAGGGTATCGTGTTACCCAGTAACTGGGTTGTAGAGGTCAGTCGCTCCATGTAAAATACTGGTATCCAGCTGCATCAGATTAGACCGGAAGCCAACCCCAACATCGTTGAGAAACGGCAGATGATGATGCATTACGAACTCTTACTTTAAGTAATACCAGCCTAAAAGATAACCTATGTGAAGCACAGTACGAAATTTGTAACGAGAAAACATGAAATTAATCACTTGTACTATAAATAGACGCAACACATATAATACAGAAAATATTTCGGATGTCCTGTCAAATAAACATGCTCTAGTAAAGAACAATAGCATATAGACATACAAGCAAATATAACAGTTATTGTATGATCCTCACCTACATCTTTCCGATTGGTCGATCTGATTAATTGGGGTCCAATGACGTAACATCAACAGTTGGTTATGAAACCCGTTGCAAAAGGATTACTACTGCTTGCACAACCACCGGTTGATCATATGGGGTTTAACAAACCAATAATTGAAGAACAAATTATAATACTGGTTGACAAGAAAAAAGATGAATTGAACTAAAAAAATAACTAAGTACTCGAAGATATTTAAAAATATAATGATGAAGAAAAAAAGCCAATAAGAATTGACATCTTGACCATAGATTATAAAAAAATTAAACTCGCACCTTCTTAATGGTTTTATAACATCTTTTTAACAAAACGAAGGTGCTGATCCATCGATAAAAATATACGAACTACTTACAGTAACCATCGATGTGTTATCAGCAGATTATCATCAACGAATGATCACTTATACTGAGATATCGGTTTCCTGTGCAGGTATTATGCTTAAACGGATGTTACAGTACACAGCTGGTAAAGAAAAAATGTTCAAATACGTTTTTTATGTTCGGTTATTCAATATTTTGTAGTAAGAAGACTGTTTATTAGGCAATAAAATTGTTTTGTAATAAATTGGCCTTTACTTAGTCTTATATGTACTTAAATTTTATTATTGCTGTTAAGTGCTTCTCAACGTTTTTTTTTTTATTAACTAGTATGATGTCCTTATGAAACTGATTAAGAGCATTTATCAACATTTTCAAATCTACGGCTTTATATCCATATATCTCTAAATACTCTTTCGACTGCAAAGTCTACATTTAAAATCAGTGTTTAGTTCAAGGTAGTAAGAATCTACCCACATGTTACCATAAACTAGTAAAACAACCATGTACCCCGCGAACACACTACCCACATTCTTCATAACAAGACTCAACGATTTCCGAACATCCAAACGCAGTTCGGTGCAGTTTGCGCGTCGCTACAAAAAAGCGACAACATCCGACGCTAAAAATATTCCGTATAATTGCAGCTCAACGCTGAAAGCGCAATGCTTTCGCTGCAGCGGTTGTACGGTTGCCCTTGACAACCCAGACCCAGATACTATCGCGTTCTACCCACACGGCCACACACACCCACACTTCGACAACCTCTGAATCCTTGTAACACACACGCTCGAACACATACAGCACACACGCGAGGCGGTTGCGTTCTGAAGTGAGCTTTTTAATTTTTTTTCGAGGAACGCTCTTTGTGCGCTTCTACAAAGAGTTTTGCCCTGTGATTACTAGTCGGAACGTTTTGGAGTGATGGTGATGTAATGCGGAATGATTTTTGAACGTTGACGCGAGATTTGAATGGTGGAATCACAAAGGATGGTTTGAATTGGTTCGATATTGAAACAGTGCGCCATGACGTCATAGATCCTTACGCGAAATAATACCACAGAACACCTTCAAAGTGTAAATTAAGTCACCAATTCACCGTCAACTAACTAACTCTATACAACACATCCCAGTCGACCCTACTGTGGAACCCATAGTACTCAAAGAGATCCATCAAACCGCTCATCCATCATTAGACGGTTAAGTTTGTCCAACACGCGACATTATGCGAGAAGCCACAAAGCTACAATAATTTAATGTAGATAGGGTAACGGAACAGAAAAATCTTCTAAGTCCCTCAGGAAAATACGGCACAGTACTTGAGGGAAAGCGAAAAAGTCGAAACAAGCAAGTTGCAATTTACTCCCTCTTTGTGATGGAAACAAAAGACATTTCTTTTGATGCGTATCCTTTGGAAGCCTTAGTTATAGCTCCGATTCGCGAAACTTTTATAATGAGAGAATTTCATCAATAAAGAATTAGTCGAGGCAATGTTTAAGACGATGTACAGACTATATTTAAATAAATGCTACCGGGGTTTCCTATGTGTTTTTAGTAGTTTTAACACTATGGGGTTGTTATTTTAAAATTAGCCATCTACATATTTTTGGAATCGAGGCAACCTATAACAAACAAAAAATAAATGATGTTGAATGTCAAGACCAGCATCCCGATTCAGAAATAGAATTCAATTCGCTCCCATCACGTGATATCTCTAATAATACAATTATCGAGATAAATAATCCCAGGTTTAATAAGCTACAAAGCTCTGACGTCATCAATACTGCAAATGAAGTGCTAATCGATCTCGATGCCTCTCCGCACGATGAAAGTTCTTGTTCCATATTTAAATATACACGTGTCTACCCTTTTGTGGATGAGTCAATTGGAACAATAATTTTGAAATTTTAAATGTGCGCCTTCAGATTCCACGATCTTATGATAGATGGAAATACCCGTAATATGGAAAATGGTAACTTTTCGGAAATGTCTCAAGCAAAATTGAAAATATTAAAAACAGACAGATCACGCTATTATAAAACTATGTCAATCAAATCTAAATAAGAAAAACAATTCCAATACATCTTAAAAATAACAAGCCGTAAATAAATTTTCTAAAAATGTCGCATCGAATCTCGATCAGTGGAAATAGACAGTTTTAAATTGAAACATTTCAAAAATAGTACGCCCTTAAAATAGTGAGACAGAAATAGAGCGTAGCATTAGGCACTATTGCCGTACCCTTCTATTTATAGACATTGTTTACTCCATGTGATAATGCTACCAAATAAGATGGCTTTTAAGAAGTTCTAAGACAGAATTCGTTGGAGCGTATCCTCAAATTGGTCGTATAACAAAAAGCTCGCATTTTATTGTTGTTTCATAGACATTTGGTAGTGCTCATAATATGTTGTCCAAAGTACAAAGAATAGTTACTTTGTAAACAGCCGGGAAACGGATACAAATAGCGATTTATTTTAGCGGTTTCCCACGCATTTTCTTCTATTCTTTTTCGTGTCTATTACAATATATTTCTGGTTTCACCTTCGTTTTTAACTTCTTATTCAAAGTGACTTTTTTTCTAGTATTATTGACGAATAAAACCACATTTCACAATTTTCTCCATCCCCGTTTTAACATTCTAGATGCAGTTGACAGTGCCGACCTGTTAATTAATATTGGTCCTACACACTTCTACTAGCCTGCTTGAGTTTCTTGAAAACATTATTTACCAGTTCCGAATTCAAAAACCGATTCCGAATCCGGTCTCACTAATGTTGCCATCCACAAAACGGAGTTACCACACTAAAAAACTACAAATTAAGATAAACTAGATGGACAGTAATAATTTTCTTCGCTTTTCTTGCACGAGCTTGCACGCACGCTATTGGGGTCAGGTTAACGGGGTGTGGGGGCTATGACGTCACTCAGCGAAATGTTACCGGCATATGACAACGTGATTATCGCGCACCGACGGTTTTATCAACGCACATTAACGCGCCGAACGATTTGCTAATGTTAGTTTGATACGGTGATGCTGTTTATCTTTTGAGATGATTTTGGTACTTGAATTTGCTTTGCACTAGGTATATTAAAAGGTGACTTTTAGGGTAGAACTTATCGTTTTAGACAGGTATGTAAGTACTTAGTTGTTTGTTTAGGTAGGCTTTTCGAGTGAAGTTTAAATGTTCTAGTAGTGTCACCTTCACGTCAAGTCCATAGGGTTATAATACTTTCTGTTCTATGGGGTAACGGCTGCTTATTTTGTATTTTGCAAATATATTTTCGTCGCCTTTCTCGCTTTTTAAATTTTGTTCTGAAGTTTCTTCGTATTCAATGTTTAAAGTTCTACAACATTGAAAATCTATTAACGAATTCTCAAATATTACAATTATTTAGGGTTTCTAACTACTCTAGCATCGTTTACTTCAACAACAAACCCATAATTCAAACTCAAGATATTCAAAATAATAATCTCATTTCGGATATCATAAAGCTATTACATTGAAGACAATAAACAACAGCTGATTGTTACCAATTTCCTTCGAAAGTTCGCAAGAATAGGTTATTCGCGCCATTGCATCGATTCGCGCTCTATTCAAAACACAGCCTCGCGCATGCGTGCCCCGCCATAGCAGTAAACATGTCGGGGCCTGTCCATAACTTGCGAATTTTCTTATCTCCTCTATTCTTCCTTCTTCACAATTTACATCGTTACCTAATAAAAAACGAAGGTTTTCAGTTATCTAACATTTCTCCTCAAACAGTTTACTCTAATATGATGTTTTGTCCACAGATTGGTGCCGGCCGTACGGATAACCGGCCCAGACGACGCCTCATGCGCCGAAAGTGAAACACGTTCAACCAAAAGCCACGAAATCCTCAAACCAAAGCCTCCAGTCATATCTTTCGTTTCGAAAATCTAAATATAAGCACTATTTTTTTAACCTTTTAACGATAAATCTAAATCGTAAATAGTATACGCTAACTCCCAAACAGTACAAATTAATTTAAGTCTGATCGGTATTTACAATAAAAAAGCCTTGAACGAGCGAAGTTAATCAACCAACGACCAGTATTTAAACGTTCCAAAATAATAGAAATCGTTAAACGAGTGCACAAAATATTTTATCGATCGTTAACAATTATAATACGAACCGAATCCTCGAGCATTTTGTAAAAAGAAGTCAGCCAAAGATTTTTATAAACCCTTAGACTGTAAGAGTTCGTGTAAGTTCAACTGCCTCTTATTAAGGACTTTTATATTTATTCCTTAGTTGGATAACGAAGATATTGTGATTAGTTTTAGTGTAAACCAGTGTGCCGTATAACCGTAACAATAAGTGCTTCTTAGATACAGAACATTAACAAATTAGCGGAGCCACGTCAAGAGTACAAATTGTAAGTTCCAGTGCAGTTCCGAGTGTTCAGTACTACAATAGACTTAGAGCTTATTTTTGTAAGGGTTTATGGTCCCCGACGCGATGAGGCAGCGTCGAGGCAAGGCGTCATGAGCGAGGCGCTCAACAGCGACGCCAGCGCAGACAGCGCTCTACCGCCGTTCTCCTCTTTCGGCGACATGGAGAACGAGCAGCGGATCCTCACAGCCGACACACGGCTCCTGGACCCCGCCTGGGAGTACTACGAGAGAACAGGAGACACGGTCTCCGTCATCGCTAGCCAGCCGCAGTACCGACCGTGGGAGTCAATGCCCATCACGGTACACTCCAAAGATTCATTCCTACGGGCTGGTTTCTCAGCGGCACTGGACTACCAGCCCGTCACACTGCAGCCCATCACAAACAAGCTGCCGTCCTTCCAAAGCCAGTTCCAAACGTTTCCCGAAACGTCTGTGATACCGGAAACGGGTCTGCCTAGCGTGACACCGGTGCCGGTCACGGCGAGCCCGACACCGAGCGCGAGTCCTAGTCAGTTAACCCAGCTCACGCAACTCACCACGCCGTCGTCGCCAGCGCATCTGACGACTCTAGCGCAGATGGCGCCCTTATCGACCACCCTGACGACACTGTCACCTGTCAACGCCACAACATTCCATACACTAACAGCTGTGAACGCGCGAAGCTTCCCCATCGTGCCAGCGCCCTTGCAGGCGAGGGAACTGGCACCGGCCGGACAAGCGTACATCGATGACAGACACATACAACTGTACCAACCAAACATAGCCACAATCAATGCTTATCCGACACAAAATGGCATTTTACACCAAAACGGAACGCTCCTCCATCAAAACGGGAGCTTAATACAGAACATACAAAGTCCAACCGTAGTTCATGTGTTGAAAAACGAGCCGTTTGATGTGAAAGCGCTACAGGAGAAATATACACCGAATGGGCTACACCACAGTAATTTCCAGAACCCGATGATGATTGATAACGGTTATGAGAAAAAGACGAATGGGTTCGGGACCGGTTCGTCACCAACAAGATCGGACTTTAGGAAGAAGGAGCGACGGAAAATCCGCGCGAACAGCACAGAGTCTGATGGGTCTAACATGGAGGTCGGGTCTGAGAGCAGTGGTCAGGTCGCGGCTGTGTCTTCCACTGCAGGGTTCAAGTCACCCATGCATGGGGCACCTCCTATGGCGACGGGACCTATGGAAATGGACGACATAACCAGTGAAAAACAGGTGAGAATTTTCATATTTCAAAAGTAGCTTCTGTAATCTAAACTGGCAATCATGACCCTGTTTACAGTAAATATTTTGACAAAATTTCTTAATAAATGAAATGTAAAGATCAAACGAAATGGGTCAAAACATAAGCCGTTTAGGTTTCAATATTCAGAGTTTAGTTAACTTTCTGTTTACACTGATATATAGCAGCTGATAATAATACCTATTTGTTTACATCCAATTACTTATTAATCTAAATAATGACAGTTTCGACTTCGTCAATTGTTCGCCAAATAATTTCGCCATTTACTGCACCATAACCTATAATCATTAGTCGCTGATATATGACAGGACATTGTAAACAAAATGATACATATACCAAACGTAGGCAAGTTGAAAAGCAACACAATAAAATCGGGAACGACAACTAATCTCCCTTCCCACGAATTGGTGAATTGCGTAAACAAGACGCCGGGGAATCGCGAAAAGCCGACTGTATATTCGACGCCAGATATAAGAATTCTCAGAATTTTCATTCAGCTACACCCGCCGAAAGTGGATATTCGAGAGAGCCCGAAAAAGAGAAACTTCCACCGTAATTCCTACCTTTTATTATTCTCCGAGCAGTTTTTATTCCCGGACTTGAGTTTCGAAATGGCCGAACTCCTTGTCTTCGCGGCTATAAATTTAATAGTTAGCCGATTCTCTTGCTCCACCAATAAATTAACTTCCTCTCTCGTTTAAAACACAAATTAAAGTCGGGCGATTTATGCGTGTCCTGCTTAGAAAATTTTATGACTTTGAAATTTAACAGCGAATGCAATTAGTCGGCAGTTTTGAAAAGCCTTCGATATTAACGGAGTTAGTATGTTTTAATTGTGGCTCGAAAGACGGAGTTTTAAACCAGGAAAGTACATGTTAAGTAAATCATAAAGGGCAGATTTTTTAATCGACAGATAATTATTATTCGTGGAATAAAATTGACGTTTGATAGATATTCTTTCTTCTTTTTTTATAAAAAACGTCATATTGTATGGAATTGTCAAACATTCAAAATTATTCTTCGGATAAAATTATATGGCGTTGGAAAAATTTGCCCTAAGTCTATGTACTACGTAGGTACTACATTTTTGGTTACAATGACTTCTTGTTTTGATCATCTTTTAAGAGTGACAAACTACTCCGTAATTTGTTTTCTGAAGTCATCGATCGAAACGATTATTTTACAAGACCAGGCAATTGGTTTAATCCTACAAAGAAATTGCTTAAGTATATTTCAATGAAAACAACAAAACACGACACTACACGATAATAATTAACAAAACATTTACAACATGCACTACTCTGCTCCTAATCAATTAAAAACTATAAGTATAAAACTATTCTATTGCTAGTTAGACTCGAACGGCTGAGAATATTCTTCAGCAATTTTTTATAATTGAAGTTGCCAGTTCAGAAAAACTTATCTAAGTGCAGGACCTGCTAGGAAAGGTCCAGACTTGACGACATTCTTTGCACAATAAATGTCAGCGTTTCCTAGTCTAATAACGAACACCTTGGCGCGCAGCTGCCACTACAATAGACAGTAATTATTAGAGATGCACCTCGATTAGTCGATACTACATCTTTAGTGATCGTTAATCGGTAATCAGTATAATTGAGTGTTGTTTAAGTGAATTATGAGGGCGAGTAGTAAAAGTACAGACGCCAGCAGGTCAAGCTACCCGAAACTGTAAAATTTTTCCAATCAACCTTGAACCTTAATGCTTTAGCGTTAAAGTTGAAAATCTATTAAAGAAATTTGACGGATTGTAGTAGCTTGATGTGCTGGCGTCCGTACAACAATGTGTTTGAATGAGATATCAGTTAGTAGTAGTGTTGCCAACACAAAAATCGATTCAATCGATATTTTTGCAGCGAACGTTATAGAGATAATCGTTTCTTGTTACGCTATTTTATACCGATTATAATGCTTTAGATGTAGGCTCTAATGATCATTAGTCACAATGGCATGTCTTAATTGGACGGACACAGCAAATTCAAATAAATGCAACGAACTCCGCGCGAGAGAATTTCACACATTTAGTTTTTTTCAAATATCCACTAAGTTACACCTTATCGATATATTGACGGTTAATTTTAAAAAGAAATTCCATTAGGTAATTTCTCAGTACTCGATAAGATAGTTATTAGAGCGATCGATTTAAAATCGACTAATTTTGTAATTGATGCGATGACTCGACTAAATTATTTGACGATTTAATTTATCGACGTTCAGCTGCGTTGCGTTCATACTGATTGTAATCGGATTCTTCATAGAAATATGCTTTATAGCAATTTTAACTTTAACAACGTCGATCATAAAGTTGTATAAAAGTTACTCAGTAGGTACTGCACTTAAATAAATTACAGGCTGCTTGCATTTAGAGCAAATAAATAAATTTCCTTCCTAATTATTTTACACTGTTTCATAATAGTTTCATTTGAAAAAGTATCATCAGAAATTACTCAACTATAGCCGTGTTCATAAGATCAGAAATTCAGAAGGCCAATTCTCGTAATTTGTTAAAATCTAGTCGCAGTCTCATCTCGGCGACTAACAAATGTCAAAAACTTGTCAAAATGTAGGGAAATTAGACGTAGGTATTTTTGATAGATTGAGACAGATCAGACTGTGAACTTTCTTAAAATTACGAGAATTGCCTCTCAGTTATCTACTTTAGTCAAATGTATTCTAAGTTGATTTTTGAGTGACCATTTGTAACAAAAAGGTCCTAATAAGTTTCTGGTTGCAGTGGAATTTGAATTATGTTAAAATTACATTCAGTTAGTTGTTCCATAACTTGAAAATGATCTCCAATTCAAATATACCTAAAATGTAGGTATAGAAAATTCAAATTCGGCATTCCAGAACATTAATTTTGAATCGAAAAAACTTTTCCGCCATTACTACAAAGCTGAAATAAAAATCCTAAACTAGCGCCATTCAGATTTATTCTCTATTACCCTATGATAGATTACATTTTCCTTTGTCTAGCCGTAGCTATTACTCATTATGCGAATGGAATGAGTCAAACGGGGAAAATCCAAAGCTTCCTAGAAATGTGGACAAAACATTAGGAAAAGCGGAAGTGAGCTATATTTTAGTGATGTAGCACTTGAAAGTCGCTATAGATAATTATATGACTCCTTATTTTGTTTGTATGCTGGTAAATTAGGGTCTGGTATAAAGGAAGGTTGTATTATTTATAATTGAAGCACTCTCTTAGTAGTTTATTGTTTGATTTCCTTTAAAAAAAACGGAATTGAACGGTTAATGGCCATAGGCTTATCCTGTTACATGAGACTTAAAAATAACTGGAAAAATATGGGTGCCATGTAGGTAAGTAGGTACATCTCTGCATTACCCTTCAGTGAATGCAGCGGTGATGTGTGGACGCTTCTACAAATACCTACATAACATGTTTTTATAATTTAAAAATAAGTATTTACCGCGAAATAAGCTTCGTGTCACATCTGTTGTAGTATTGCATAAAATAGACTAAAGGTTAGTACTTACAAAGCAAAGGCATGTACTATAATGCCAGTGGGTTTAATTAAAATTAAAAAAAAAAACAACGTCTGCAGGATGAACGGGCGATTAGAATATTTCTAAGGTGCTAATAGGAATAGGAATATCAATTTTGAGCGATTAGATACTGTAATTAACGTCTTTGAAAAAACATCAATACCTTGTTTATTTTTTCATAGTCAGGCTTTTCATTTTTTTTTTATTAACGGGCTTAAAATAATGACTTACCCGTTTTATCAGAAGCATAAGTTTATCCACCGTCTAACTAAAACAAGCGTTCGAAGTACGAATTTGAATAGAATTCCGTATTTAAATAATCGTCAGCTGTTTGTCGGTGCCACAATCGGTTGGTTCCGATTACGGCCGAGATAAGTACGAACTTTGCACGAATGAAATTGCACCAAATATGGCGGACCTTTTCTTACCGTATCACAGCTGTTGTATGTTTTTATTGTAGCGGATTAATTTGCTCTGCAACATTGAAGGTATTTAAATTGCTTACCTACATTTATGTGCAAAATTAGTTTACCTGTAATATTAATGTGTGAACAAAATAAATTATAACTAAGTAAGCCTTATATTTATAAAGAATGTGGGTATAGCCAATCAATTAAATAGAGGCGATAAAAATAATTTCGAATACTCAGTAAAAATATTAATTTCATCGATAACTACTAAGGCTGCCGAATTACGAAGTCCTAATGAGAGTAAATGAGATCGCTCCGATTCAATGCGCCGGCGCAAGACCGAGACGAGTCATAATAATGAGCGCGGAATACTCCGAAATTGTTGTCTGGCCAGTAATTGCAACGTCCCTTTATATTGGTCACCATTTGTCAAACATTTGCCATATCTTTCTCCCTTTCTATCTCACACAAAGCGATTGTAGCTAAGCGAGGTTCAAAGTTGGCCAAATATTTTATAGGGTTTGGCCAACGTTTTGTTCGGGTTCGTGAATGAATCGCACACGCAACCAACGGGAATGCGATCAGATACGAGAGTTGTAACAGTAAAATATGAATTAATGAAGAGTTTGAAGCAATTTTCACGAATTAAAAATTTTAAACGGTGCTATTTCATCGTCCAATAAATTGAAAATTATAATTTTCGTATTTTGGGTAGTAACCTCTTTAAAAAATAATTAAAATGCTAAGTGGAATGCAGGAAATAATTGACAAAAATGACAAAGTCGAAACAAGTCGTTACCTAACAGATTCTTTAACATTTCAGAGAAACTTTTACAGACAGTAAAATAGAGACTTATGTTCAGTTCAAGTTATTTAAAACGACTATCCTCAATGGCACTAATCTTAATAATAAATCAGTATTTCCGATCGCAGACGAAGAAGAAGCGGAAAAGATGCGGCGAATGCATCGGTTGCCAACGCAAAGACAACTGCGGCGACTGCGCGCCGTGTCGCAACGACAAGTCGCATCAGATATGCAAGCAGCGGCGATGCGAGAAGTTGACCGAAAAGAAGGTGAGTACCTAGCTTTATTTTATTCAAAGAACTTCTCGTTTTGAAATGCAAGAAAACTTTTGTAGGAAATGTCTGTCAGGTTTATCTTTAGGGCTGGCAAGTTTAAGCATACCAAACTAAACTTTTGGAAATGCTGATTCAGTAGGTACTATAAATCGTTGGATATAGAAACTTAATCCCTCATCTGTATAGTAATTACAGCACCAAAATTCGGTCTCCCTGATCTGTAAAGTAATTACAGCACCAAAATTCGAATTTCCTTTTAATATTGTTTTCGGGGTGAATTTGAATCATAAAATTTCTACATACGACAACCACACACATGTTAAAAAAAATTATTCACCTTAATATTGCTATAAGTTTGGACAGTGACAAAATGAGAATAATTCACAAAAAAAAACTGCCTGAAATAAAAACCGAGATATATATGTTTAAATTAAACCATAACACGGCAACTCACGGCACTCATTACTTCAATAAAAAATGTACTTAACAACACATAAATATAAATTTCGAGTAACGGTGAAGATAAAGCATAATATGGTGACAGTTTCGTTTCGGCATGAAACTTAATAAAGATACGGACATCGACTTTTAAACCGTCACTTAATTTTGTTACTTATAATCTATCACCTCATTACAAATAACTTACGATCATGACCATGGTTGCCCAAAATTATAGTTAATATAATTCTTAAACATTCGTCGCTTCACGATTTCAATACGATATTTTATACATTCGAATCGATTCTGATAAATTTCATAAAAAAAATGTGTTGAATCGATTTGCGAATGACGCAAATACCTCGTTGTCGCCTTGTCGTGTCATTTGCATTAATTTATACGATCGAGTGTGTTGGTCGACATCTTGTGTGACGCGGTCTTGACAAGATGGCGGACGCTTTGATAATTGATGCGACACTTATATGGCGCGTCAGTGAAGATAAATAGGAGATTAATAAAATTAATTAGTTAACCCACTCTATTACCTATTAACACTGAATTTTAAGTTTTTAAAGTTGTTATTGTTCGGTGCGACTTTCAAGTTTTTATAAGAATTCAATTATTTTTAAATAAAACATACTTATCATTAACATAAATACTTATCATTTCCTTTATTTTTTCAAAATTGCCAAAAGAAAAAATACGATGAAAGCTTTATTTGTATGTAATGATAATGATCATCATCAAACACGAATTTATCAAAACAAAAGAGAAACAATTTAAAACAAAACAGAGATAAGCTTATTAACATAAAATACCAATAAAAATATAACAGCGAAATTAATAGGCCATGAAAGAGCATTCGCACACTTCGGTCTACGCAACGACTACGAGTTGTCTTTTTAATTAGGTCGCATATTCAAGAGCTTTTGTTTTAATGACCGACCAAATGATGTAACCTCAGTACTTACCTATTAAACGCCTAAATAAAGTATCGTAAAGGAATACTTAAAGAAGAAAATTCCGTTTCCTGTAGACCGCGGAAATTCTTTTAGCTACTACATCCCGCACGGAGGCGAAAGTTTTTTTCGATGCTTTTTTTTCCAAGTTTTTTTACTGTAACTTTGTGTCAGGAAATCAACCTTCTTATTGGCCATGTTGATCGTGGTGAAATCTATATTCTTAGCATTTCTCGAGGTAGACGAAAAAAAAGGCTTTAAAGATTTTATACAGCAATGCAAGTGCTTATTTAGTTTTCTTGCCAACAGGCACCTTACTGAAAATAACATTACAAATGATACCTACACAAATGCTAATGGAATAATAAATCTAAAATAAAACCGTGTGTGAGATTTGTGTCGCTTAGGTCATCGCCAGTACGGTGCCAGACAGTTCGAAAATTGCGATGACCTGAGCTTTCAAACAGACTGCTGAACACCAGACAGTGTCACTAACTACATAAGCAGTATCGACTTGTCAAAAGCGTATACTAAAATAAACTCTTCTGCGAAAATATATCGATATGGATGTATCTCAGTTTTTAAACAAATGTGCAAATTTCGGTTCGATACCAACATAGTTTTTCACAACGAGAAAATAACAGAGATATCAAATCATCATCACCATCTTCCTGACATTTTCCCATGTTACTTGGGGTCGATGCAACACGTTTTCTCCTTCCATTCTCCCCCGTCAACCGAGAATTCTCTATATATATGCATATATCTAATGCAATGCCAAATAATTTTATGTGTCAATTGTTTATCCTAGCTGATACTGTTACTAATCTCTGCTATAATACCTACTTTTAGGTTAATGAAATCCCCTTTCATTGCTCTTGCTCCTAATCCAACTTCAATGCCCCAAAAATTACAAATTACTTACCTCCTCGAAAATAAATAAAGGAGCCAACATAATCACAATCTTATCTTCTTATTAAAAAGCTATACTACCAGAGAGTAGGTACGTAAAATCGCACGAATACTTTTTTCGAACAACGGTAACCGAAAAAAGTTTTTTCCAAAGAAAGTGCGAAGCGAGAAATGTACTTGACTTAATTTACGATTATAAGTTACCGGCTGCGAAGTAACTTTAGCAAATTAGTTTTAAAACAAGCATCGTAAAGCTTTTTGGGGGGGATATGGGTGGTCCCACCTTTGTTCGAGTCCAGGAATTACGTTTATTTAAAGCCTACTTTGAATAAGTACTAGGGTTACTTTGAAGAAAACCTTTTTAGAGGCCCTTAATGACTAAGATGAGAGCTGGCTGGAGAAAAATTTGGCAGAGACAAAAGCCTTTTGTTTTTGGAAAAAGTGACCTAATAGAGGTGCTAATATCTTCATTGGTGAGGTGTCAGTCAGTCATTGTGGGTGGACAATAGTACACCCACAGTACGCACCCCTTTTGGGATTATAGGCTTTAGGGTTATGATTGAATAAGTACTAGGGTTAGGTCCTTAATGACTAAGATGCGAGCGTGCTGGATATGGTGGAGACAAAAGCCTTTTGTTTTAATGTGACCCAATAGGGGTGTTGCTATCTTCATTGGTGAGGTGACAGTGGGCCAGTGTGGGTGTACAATAGTTCACCCGCAGCCAATCCCTTTTGGGCTTATAGGTTTGTTAGGGTTATGAGGGTTTTCGAGATTTGAAATATTTTATTTCTAATTTGGTAGGTATGCACTTATGCAGTTTTCTTTTGGATCTAGGTTTTTGGTCTAGGACCTTTGTATTTATTAGGTATATTTAACTAAAAAAATATTTTTATTTTTACGGTAACTATTATTCTAAGCGATTTCTATTTGCAATTTGCATTTGGTTCTATTTGCAATTTACAGTGTAAGGAACTATCTTCTTGGTATGAAAATAACTGACAACCTTTGTAAGTTATTTAATTAAAATAATATAGTTAATTTTGTACAAAATTATAACTTATTATTAAAATAAACAGCAGTAGGTCCGTAATAAGGTTTTATCATATTAACAACATTAATAAACACCTGATTACGATAGTTAATAGCACAAAATTATAGTTTGGAACATTTTAATGGAAAATTAATAAAAATACAGACGCCATTATGCTACTGGAAGTTAATTGCTTAGTTTAACAAGCCACCTGGATGCAACATTGTATTTAATTTGTAGATTTTTTCTACTGGAGACTAAAAATACACATCTTACTCTGAAGCGTTTGTTTCGAGAGAGATGATCATTTAAGGCCAGTAATCTAAAAAAAAATTTTTTTTTTTAGAGCAAATGTCGTTCCACCATAAAACTATCTACCACCACTATCTAACCAAATGCAATAGGGGTATATGTTCTATGTTGTTGGATATAGGGGTATACTATAATGCTGATTATTTTGTAGCTGCGCCAAAATTTCAAAGTCCTATCTATTCCTTAATCACACAGAAGGTGACAGAAGCGAGCAACCTTTTAAAAAAATCAATTCAGCTGTTCCAAACATTTTATTTGGACACCGGTCGCTTTTCTTTTTTTTTCTGAAAAACTTAAAGGTATTATTTATATAGTGCGGTTCATATGTCGCGCACATTATCTGGGCACGCGTTAACGTGCGCGGCAGATGCGCGCATGCGCGGTGCGCTCCAATCGCAGAGCGCCGCCTGCGCAAGGAACGCCTCTGCCTTTATCTGATTGTACCTATTGTTGGGTAAAAGGTGTTGCGCCGTGTGACGGATTTGTTATCGCCTTGAATTGTATAGCAAGGAGCTATTTAAATTATTTTTATGAACACAAAATACAGACTTATAACTATTTCATAAGTACCAGTTGCTCGCTACTTAATAAGTACTCCTGTTGCTTATAAACTTTAACTCTGTCTGGGGTGAAGTTCCCAAAAATGCTTTTTTAGTTCACCTCTTCACACTTTAAGGCATATTTTTTCCTTTAATAGTTCCATTTTTAGTGTCAAAGTCTTTGCATTTTTTTGTCAACTAGTCACGAAACAATTTTAATCATGTAGATATCTAAATCCTCGTTTAATCTCACCTCATACTCGCCCGCAACCGAATAGTGACCACCCCACAGACTGCAACAGATAATATTGGGAAGGGTGCAACGGGATATTGTTATAATGGCCCGCTTATCCGGGTGATTGGTGATCGCACCTGATATAATCGCCTCGGACGCCTCTTTGACACCGTCGCCCCGCGGAAAAGGGGGTGAAATTTTCGGCTGCATTTTCGTCATAAATGCATTTAGATTGGTCATTTGTGTATTAAGCGTTTGATACGTGGTCGAGGTCAAGCGGAGTTTGATTGCTGATATTTAACTTAGGTAAATTATTATTAAAGCTATTTTTACTAAATAGCTTTTAAGTATGTTCGAGGTTAACCAAAGAACAGCCAAGAGCGAACCTCTTTTTTTCTATAATTATATCGGGAAAAAGCTCTTACTCAATGCAATGAAAAACAGCCGCACGGGTCGATCGATCAGGTTAAGCTACGCTTGCCGCGGTTAGTCCGTGGATGGTCTTTACATACCAAGACCTCCGTGCCTCGGAAAGCACGTTAAGCTGTTGGTCCCGGCTGTCATTCGTGGATCTTTGACAGTCGTTTCTTCAGAAGCCCGAAAGTCTGACAACCAGTCTTACCAAGGAGTATCGTATTACCCAGTAACTGGGTTGTGGAGGTTAGATAGGCAGTCGCTCCATGTAAAATACTGGTATTCAGCTGCATCCGGTTAGACTGGAAGCCGACCCTAACATAGTTGGGAAAAGGCCAGGCATATGTTGATGACTCAATTTTAGCATCATATCCTTGGAATCGTATCGTATCATTGAGAAGATCTATCCTCATGTTGAAACTTGATTGGTTAAATTAATCAAGAGAAAATGGTTATGCTGAATTCATAATCCGTGAAGCAAATCATCTACCGCACAAAAAAACCAGGTGCTATCGAAATGACAAAAGAAAACAGTTGAATTGGTAGCATTGAGAAATACTTTAAAATAGAGTTGATAAGATTTAGCTCACAATATTATTTTATACTAAGCACTACTTATGACTAACGTATTGTTGACTGGATTTTTTGTTTTACCGTACCCAGCCTAGACAAACGAATTATGCTAACTAAGATAAATAGACGTCGTTGAGACTGTTACTTTTTATTTAGTATTTATTCTTTGTTTATATAAATTGTTTATTTGTTTGTTTGTAGACCACTTAAGTTTTTGTAGGCATAAAAGAAGGTTGTATTAGAAATATTTGAACGCGAGGAGGCTTTAGATGATTGTTTATGTGATTTTGAAATTATTAATGTTACGATCGCCCCTGTTACGTACGGTTCTTAAGAGGGTGCACACAGGTCCACTACGCCACTCCTTTAAAAAAATATTATCTCGTGACTGAGAAGGAATTACGAAAATCTGTTCAATCAGCGACCTCTGTAAATGTGTCTAGAATTTTCTAATACCTTTTATAAAATTTCATATTGAGACACGAAGCAACAAAATTCGATCTAAAGAAAAGCGGCCACATTCCTATATGTCGTATTTAGTTGCTTCGTGTCTCAATATGAAACTTAATAAAAGGTATTAGAAAATTCTAGACACACTTACCGAGGTCACAGATTGAGCAGATTTTCATAATTCCTTCTCAGTCACGAGATAATATTTTTTTAAAGGAGTGGCGCTAGTGGACCGTTGTACAGGCTCTTAAGGCTTGACTAATCATCGAAATTACTTTATTACAAATGTAAGTTAGATATACTTACATGCATTACACACCTTCTGGAATAAATTCTCAAAATGATGGTAAAAACGTATCAAAGTCCTCGAAAACAAAAAAAAACACGAAAAAAGAGATTTTTTTTATTATTCATGTGCAACTATTTGTTAAGTTAAAATATAACTTCACTGTTACCGTAAGATCTTTAGAACTAGAGATTTATCTTTAGATAAATTACCTACGGCAAATGATACAAAAAAATCTCAACGTTTAATCTTGATGCCATGAAAATTTACGATAGACACCATAGTGGGTGGAAACAGTAAAATCGTCGCCAAAATGGTCTCGCTAATCGAATAACAATGTTTTCCTCCGAATTTTCGCAAACAAACATACAATAAACATTACGAAGAAACTTACAAATAAATCACTGCCGTTTTTATCGCACATTTAAACGGCCTCTTTTGTTTTCGAATTTTACCTATTTCTCTAGCTTTTTTGCAGACTAAATAGCGCGGGAATAAGTCCCCGTCGCCATCTTGAAATTAAGGAAAATTTATTGCGCCAAAAGCAATTTCTGTTTTATCATAAGAATATCGAAAAACTTGAGTTTATTAAGCTTAGGATTTACGGCAAAACTTTGTCTCCTAGTAATTTAGTTTCATATAAAACTAATATTGGTTGACAAACAATGAATATTTATGGATTTATATTATAGTGGTGTTATAATTTCAGTATCCAAAACAACAACCTTTTAGCTTTAATTCATGGTTTGATGCATTTGTAAAGGATGAAGAAATAAAGATAAATAATTGAAGCTTAATTAGATGACATAACAGTACCAATATCCATAATCACGAATAAAATCTTCATAAAAAAATAAATGTTCAATTTTTAAACTCGGTCGAACACGGTCCACCCACAGGCGAGGCGATTATAACGGTCGGCGGGAGTTTACACTTTTGATTTTTTTTTTCTCTTTTTTTCGAGCCGGCACGCGCCAAGGGCCGGTGATTCACGGCCTCTCGGCCGGCAGATGTTAAGTCGAGCTTTTTGTGCTATCAGCTGATGTAACGGGCAGGACGAATCGACTTGTTAATGATGCATCTTGCATGCTCCGAACTATTACGTGTAACAGGAGTCGGTGTTGCGTAATTGTTTTTTTTTATCTACTTTTTTAAATTTTTTAAACGAGTTTCGTGGCGATATGAGATGTTTGTCTGCGATGCTACGTTGAGTAGGATTTTTAAAATATAGAGGTTTATTCATAAACGTTGCTTTAATTTAAGAGACGTTTTAACGTCAAAAACGTATGGTTAAACAGTCGCTAATCATTACTTAACTTTAAGCAACATTTATGAATAAACCTCATAGATTTTTACTGGAACTCAAGTTCACTAACGTATCTAAACACTAATGAAAAATGCAAAACTATTCAAACGGTCCTATATGGTAGACTCGTAGCCTCTACCAAAATTCTAACATCGTATTGTCGAGTGTTAAAGTTCAAAGTTGCTTAACTAGCATTAGTTGATTTTATGTTAACAGCAAAGTTACGTTGTTCACAAAAACAAACAGGATGCGCCTCAGACGCATGTTTATGTCAAAGTTATCTTTATAAACGTAACGGTATTGAGGTTTTAACTTGCGGAAAAACCATTTAACCGCCAAAATATGAGGTTTGGCGCGAAAATAGGTCAAGTTAGAGAACTTTTAATAATAGTAAAACTTAATTCGTCTATGATTAACAAAAGTGGTCACATTTGAATCGGATCTTATGCTCTAACATCATTCTAAAAAGTAGTCGTAATTTTTTTTTAAACATGAAAAATAAAGCTCTTACCTATTAAAAATACTGTCACGAAAGCCTCGAATGCTAATAAAAATGAGTCCTTTGTCATCGTTACGGTCTGGAACTAAAATAACGAGGCATTTCATGTTACTATTCTAACACTCGACAAACGTCAAAGCAAATATTTACTATTTTTTTTTTCCACGTTAGCTGTTACATTAACACACAGTGCATTAGTTCAGCTTTGTTTTATGTTTGAGGTTGTGTTTTCAACCGTAAAAAAAATGTTTAAAGTTACAGACCTGTAAGTTAACGTGTATTTATTTATTTTTATATGCTCTAGGTATTAATTTTGTTTTATTTAAAAAAATGTTACAATGCTAGAGTATCGAAAAAAATACTAAACGAAATTTAATAAATAATCTTTATATGAACACAAATCTTTATTATACACGCTGATTTACAAACTTTTTTGCTTTTCATTCAAATTAAATACAAAATGGCCGCTGTAAACTAGCGTCAAGAATAAATCCTTTATTGTCGGTTATAATAAAAACTTTAAACATTAATGCTGTGCTCAATGAAATATTTACAAAGGACCGTTGCTTGCCATAGACCGGTTATCCCATCTGCATTATTATAATCCATTAAAATAACACTCGGTGAATAAGAGAACATTTTTACCGCCTTTTTCGGTTCATTTCATTTTTATAGCTGTCAGAACTTGACTTACGTAGTAAGTACTCTAATTCTATATATAGTACTAGCTGCGCCCGGCGGTTTCACCCGCATAAGTTTCGATTCCGTGGGAATATCGGGATAAAAAGTATCACATAAGCTAATCCAAGTTATAAACTATCTGTTTCATCCAAGTCCGCTTAGCCATTTTTGCGTGATTGAGTAACAAACTTCCAAACTTTCACATTTATAATATTGTTATACATACTAGCTGTGCCCCTTAGTTTTACCCGCATAAGTCTTGATTCCGTGGGAATATCGGGATAAAAAGTATTCTATGTCCTAATCTAGGTCACGGCCTACACATGTGCCAAATTTCATCCAAATCCGTTCAGCCGTTTTAGCGTGAAAGCGTAACAAACAAACGTACAAAAAATCAAAACTTTTCTCTTTATAAAATTATTTTAGATTAGGATATAGTGCACAGGCTACCATAATTTTAACGACAGTTTTTACATTGTTTACAACACCAATTACTAAAAACTGCCAATATAATTCATATGGAATAACGAGGTATAACCAACACAAACAATGTGCGCACTTGTACAGTCTAAATAAATATCCGACACGAACCCCACGATATATTTTTCAAAAATCATCATCTACTTGCGAAAGTCCGCATTAAACCCAGCTACTGTGCAACAAATCAATACTTTTTCCTAGCAAAGACTACCCCAATGCACGCAACTAATTCATACAGCCTAGAACACCACGGTATAAATAACTACATCTATACGACCTCTTTTCTACAACCAAACAGGTACGCACACATGCACAGCTGTACCGACCAATCGCGGCCCAGTTTCGTAGCATAAGTGTCGAGCATGCGTGTGTGCGTGAGGGGTGCGTCGTTGCACCCTTACCACGCATACACAAACTCGATGCAGTTTTATTATTATTAAATCGGGTTTTTGTAGTTATGGCCGACGGATCCAGTTATTTATTGATATTTCGTTATTTCATGGGCGCAGTCAGCACTATATTATCTGGAATGAAAGTGAAATTATTGCCATTGTAGATTTTTATTGCCTTTCTCTTTCAGAATATTTTTATGTAGAATTTATGCGTTTAATAGTTAATATTTCTAAGAGAGATAGCTATCTGGACGACATTAACTTCTAATTTTGTAAATGGTATCATAACTTACAGTTTAATAGTCATAATAGGAGACAACATTGTCTAGTCAATGTTAAAAAAAAAATACATTAATGGTTTTCAAACTCACTTTGAAAACAAGAAGCAGGAAACTCGAACTCTATTAATTTTAGTTTCGGCAGAATAAAAATCAAACTTAACTTGACAGTATTATGACAATTTAAAATTTACACCAAAAATACAGTACAAAAAGGTATTTTTTTAAATTATTGCTCAAACGAAAAGGAAATCAAAATTCGAATATTAAAACGTATTTTACTTAAAAAAAAAAGGCAACAACATTCGCTCTGGCACTATAATGACGTATGCTAACGCAAGTAAGGGTGCGTTCAGAAGCAATGTGGCGGTTAATTCGCGCGTGCTCACGCATACCCAGTGCTTTAACACATCCCCGTGCGGTGACTTGAAGAGCTTTTAACACATATTTAAAAAATATATATATAACATAAGATTGCAAATGTTTTTCTTGGACTCGTAATGAGGTCGGGGAAAATATATGTGGAGTAGAAATAATGTTGGTGTTCCTGAGATTCATATCGCGAAGTAAATAACGGTTTGTGTTATGCAGCCAAGCGATGCCATCGTTATTTGTTGTACGGTGTTTGCTATTGAAATGAGCTTTTTCTTATGATGCAGGAGCTTTACGCGACTCGTGGTTTTCTATCGAAGAATGTTACAATTTTTCAGTTACAGTTAAGCAATCATAAAGATCCAGTTGACTAGTTATGGCCTTGATTTCTTCTATCTTGTACACTTAACTAGTCTTCATTGAAAATTATGACTCAATATTTCTGCTAACAACATCCCTTGCGATTGCGATCATCTACACCTTACCCCATAACTTCTACTCCATCTACTTCCAATACCTACATACTCTAACCTATATAGTTTTAGCTACGCATCATCTAGGTACACTAGTTCATACAGTTCATTAGAGACTTCCCCACTGACACGCGGCGTGCCGTGCAGCGTGAAACCACCCTTAGACCCCTCCCCCATCCCTATGACCAGAGAGATCTAATTCTGCACGCGCTCGAATAAGTAAATACGCAACGCAACGTTCCAACTCTGAATATTCTGGTTTTGAATTTGGAATTATTAAAAAAAAAAAGGTATTATTTTTCTTACAACTAAAGTCGATTATAATATAATTATAACTGTCGAGTATAATTATGATTTGTTTACTTTAAACGGTTTATAAAAACTTTTCTTGAGGCCAAAGCTTAGACGCTATTTTCAGAACACTGTGCTCTAAAAAACCAATATAGCGCTGCTAGTTAATACATTGAAAGATAAAGTGCTTATGTTGGTAAATAAAAAGACCTTACTGACTAATTTAAAAAAAAACTATAATAAGATTTGGATCAAGAAGAGTTAAGAAGACTACTAGCATTTGAGACAACCTGTCATGTAAACGGACGTTCCCCTCAGAAAAAGTCTGAAATTACTCCGTTTATCATCAAATATGTTTTCATTGGCCAAAATTTTTAAAAATACGCATGGTAATGCATGCACGACGCACAGTTTAGCCCGCTAACAAAACTAAAATAAAATGATTCAAGAATGATCGTAGTTACACATTTTCCGTAATTTCCACATTTCCCATCAAAGAACGGAGGTCGATATTTTCATTTGTGCGTGTGTGAGGCACATAGGTTTATATGATAAGTGGCGCTCCGCCCCGCTGTGGGGCAAGCCACCTGCACGCGTAACCTACAAATCTGCACTCCTAACGGGTGCCCATGTTGCATGTAATGTGAAAACAACCTATTTAATATAAACATTCATCATTTATTTAACATGAAACCTCTTTGATGTTTTTTTTTTCACGGCTGTTCCTCTTGCGTTCTAGATATGAATTTATCGAAGTTATGGTCGCTTTTTTCTTTTATTTTAAAGCCAGACTCAGATGTATTCTATATTTTTTTTAGTCTTTGGTAGTTTTGAATTAGTAACTTTATACATAGACTCCATTTTGAACTTCATTTTATTGAGGGACTATCACAATGGCCGATATCTCTCACAATTCAATGTCCTTTGATGGATTACTGACTACTTTGATGGACCCTTTGTGTAAGGATAGAGCGATTTTGAAGTGTTGCCAAAGTAGAATATTGTACAGAACCCATCAGGTTTATTGATCAGCTTCACAAATTGCATTGTGTATCTTTTTTTTTTATTGGACGAAATTAGATAGGGTTTATTTTTTTGAATATGAGATGTGTAACGCCATTATAATTTAAAATGACTGAAAACTAAATTAAATATGCGTTTACAGAGGTACTAGGTCTTTTACATTCGTTAACCAGGTATAATCGTTAAACAAAACTGGTTTTCTTTAAAATATTCCATACTGTTCCCAACCTTACATTTCCTACCTCAGTCCCATCGCTACAGAAACAACATTTGACTTTACCGCGTTCTACATAAATCTTTATACATAACCTACTATGTATCACATAGAAGGGTTGAGCCCACCTAGGGGAAGGGGGGAGGACGCGTAACCTAGTGAACGCACTCCCCACTTAGCTATCGGGAAAAGAACTATTGTAAAGTAATTGCAATGAAATACAGATACCGCTATGTAGAACTAATTCCACGTTCGAATCTTTGACAGTGGAATAGAAACTTTTTTTTTAGAGAAATGAGGTTTGTTGATATTTTTCTTCTTTTGTCGTATAGGCAAGAAATATGTTGTGAGAAAAGTTCTTGTAGTGGTAAAAATATGAGTCAATCTGAAAGTTTACGGGCAGCAGGACGGACGGTAGCAGTGCTGACTGCCCAGGATGTGGATGACGCAGCTGTTACACAACAAATTGATGTAATGCATCATTTTGATAAAAAATAATAATTTGTCTGACTGTACATATAGGAGTCGTCACTTGTGAAAGTTATTTTAATTGAATGCTTGCTTTTGTTATAAATTGCCATTTTAAAAGGGCCAATGATAATTTACTATCTTTTGAATGCAATATTTTACCTGCTACGCCGTAGCATTAAGTATTAACGTTCGTAGACCTTTAAATAAGTAGAACTCATTGAACAGTGTCCTACATTGTAGCTTTACTAAAGAACAATATCAGTATATACATAGATTGATTGGAGAATGTCAAAGCTGTTGCAATAACAGGCTTAATAAGTTCCGAGAAAGAAGCTTGCGTAATATTTCTTTGAAAGAAAAATAGTAAAGTATTTTTCTTGTTAGCAGAGCTTGTAACGTGACATTGACAGGCTGTGCAGCGACATTTTCTAGGTCTGTATCCTAGAAAGATGCTCAAGTGTCACACCTATTTAAAACTAAAATATGAAGAGATATTTGTCTATGTAATCTGTTAAATTTGAATTGAGAGTCATTTTAAAATGCGAGCTGCAGTGCGATTCTGTAACCATCTCACCGTGAAAACTCAGGTGAAGTGAGCGTGGAGTAAGCTGTCATTCCAACTCATACTAGGGATTGACACTATTGACAGCTCACTCTAAGCTCACTTCACCTAACTTTACACGGTAAGATTTTTACAGAATCGATCGGCTGTTTTTTCGACTATTTTACTTCTACTTTTAAAAATTATTGCGAGACCAGCCTTCACTTTTTTAATCGCACAAAGCCTGCCAGTGCGCGCCGATTCCTTTCGAACAGCCTCCATAAATTTAATAAGCTCCATCATGACCTCTTCATCTTCCCTACATATTTTCCCCGTATATTTACATACACAAGTGAGTCATTGCACCACTCATCGAACAATCAGCACCAGGCTAACGACCTCGCAGCTTCAAGCCTTCCATGCCCTTTCAGATTCAACCAGGAACCGGTGACCCGTCAGAACTCGCACTTCTCCCCCTTCCTGACTTAGATACCTGAGGTGGAAGGGACGCGGGGGAGGTCTAGATATGCTGGCGAGGGTCTAAGCCAAGTTTATTGTGTGACCCAAGCACTGATAGGCAAATTGCAGTTTTTTATGCATCACTAGGGTAAGAGAGATAGGGTGTATGTGTAATTGAGGTAAATAGTGTGCTTTTAAAGATGGCTCGCAGATACGTGCTGATGAATGACGATAATTATTGTCATTATTATCGCGATAAAAAGGTTTTGGTCGAGTTTTTTAGTGTGAAAAGCAAAATTTGCATCGTTCAATATGTAATTACCACGTCATTAGGCTGCCGGATTTTGTAAGTGCGAGTATTAAGTATACATGTGTGAGCTAATTACTTTAATGTTACTGTTCTTTGACAGTTTTTTTAAGCCGCAAGGTTTGATTGACTTTAATAACAACAATAACAATTGCGCATAAATTCAAAAGAAATGCCATAAGGTACTTTTAATGAATTCAATGTTGCAGTGAAAAATTTCATCAACATCGATTATCGATAAGACTCGAAACATCTCGAGTGATCGTAATTACGTGACAACACGTAACTGGATCCCGGCGGGAACTGTAAAGTGTAATTTATGATTTAGCTCCGGTTTTCGAACGTCGCGTTCGCTTCCGCCGCGCCGCACTCAAACATTGTAACGCAACACGAACGCACCTTTATTTGATTTATGCTTTTATTTTTTTTTTTCATCAGGAAGGCTTGGGAAACACTTGGCGGCAACATGTTGGTAACATGAGTTACTTATCGTTTCATTGAAAATGTCTGAACCGATGATTTATAAGACGTCTACGTCGCTTCTTGACTTGATCATAAAAAGTACTGCTTGTTATTCGCGTACAGCTGCTAGTTTGTAATTATGCATGCATTTGAATAAATATGATGTCATTTGCTATCGACGCTATCGATCATAAACTAGACGACGACGTTCCTATCAATTTTAATAAAACATTCAACATCAAAATTACACTTGCACACGTATTTAAAATCTAAAACAGCAACACATTTTTAATACTCCCTGGAATTTCTTTTGCTATCCAGAATTTGATCAGCACCCTAATTGCGTAACACGATCAATCGGAATCGGTTTCATTTTGACAGTTCAACAACATTCATTGCGTTATTTACGTGTTGAGCAGACAAATTTTTCGATCTTATGATGCAATGGATTAGCAATTTGCTTCAAAATTATTCAGATTCCGATTGATTGTGTGTTACACAATTAGGGTGCAGTACTGAGATATCTGATACACACTGACACAAGAAGTCAACTGCTATAATATACTTAGGTACAGTAATTACTCTGAGAATGCAATAAGGAAAGAATGCAAGGAGAATTACAACGCATTTTTGCCACTGTTTATTTAAAAGGTGTATCGAAATCCCTCAGGCATTGTTTTCCCTTTAATTGATTATCCATAACCGTCATCAATTTATTACAAACTTATTCGAATACTTTTTATTAAGTGAGCGTTGATAATCATCAGTCCACTGCATATTAATATGATTGGATCAATCAACCGTGTTTTTAGGTAATAAATAAACATAATAACACCATGGAAAGGGGATACCGTAACTAAAATTATAGTGTTTATATTCTGTGCCCGTTTGCGGAAGCTAACGTTTGTTCGGACATGTGCGGGAATCGAAATATTATGGTGACAAAATACGTCAAATAAAATGCGAAAACTATTGTACTTAAATTAAAAAGAAACAGAATTAGAGAGGTATAGAATCAAATTCTTCTATCCGAACAGACAGCTGTGCTGCTGGGGAGTTTGTTACGCCACTTCTTCTTCCTAGCTAAGGCTCAGGAAATGGTGACGGGCGGGCGTTTTGGGCGACTGTCTTATGTAGGTAATGAAAAAGATTTTGACAAAAAAAAACCGGTAAAAAAAACAAAAGCAGGTCCTTGGCAACCAGCGGGGTAGTTGCGTAACACACAATCAATCGGAATCGGTTTCATTTTGACAGTTCAACGACATTCACTGCGTTATTTACGTGTTGAGCAGACAAATTTTTCGAACTTATGAAGCAATGGTTTAGCAATATGCTTCAAAATGATTCAGATTACGATTGATCGTGTGTTACGCAATTAGGGTGCAGTTGAATAGTTAAAAACCAAAGCTGTGAAATGATAATAGATATGGACGTGAAGCTCAATTTGTGGCAGAAAAGGTTCACAGACTTTAAAACTGTACAACTTCAGAATCCCATAAATTCTACCTATAAATGGTTGTAATATCCACAGCAATATTGCCATAGTTAGTTACACCATAACCTTTACAGTAATAGCGTCAAAAACATATGGCGGTTTACCATTGTACCTGCCTATTTTCACATCGGAAGCATAACGAGTAATTACAGTGAACAGACCAGAGACATTTGACGCGCATCTGTCGTCTATTGTCTATGCTTTTATTATGTTTTGTTTATAAATATTGCATAGCCGTGTCGAAATATAAATAATGAAAACTCATTGGAAATAATTGTGAATTTATTTGAAATGACTCCTTTATGATAGAGGTAAATTTAATAAAAACCAGTTTTTTTTTAATATGTACAGTCACCAAAGAAGATAAGTAACCAGTGTCGCCGGATATAGTTGAAGTTTAGTAAGAAACCAATGGATGTTTTGGAATGAAATTTAATTTGATAAATGAACTGTTTGTTTTCTATTAATTAAATTAAATTTTATTCGAAAACATCCATCGGTTTCTTACTAAACTTCAACTATATCCGACGACGCTGATTCCTTATCTCCTTTGATGACTGTACATTTGAAACAACGGCATCCACTGCACAAAAATATAGGCCCAGCCTAATATTATAACATGCAGATGTTATTAAGTTGAAAGTTTCAAATCCAATTTCGCGTCCTATTTCAATGCTACAAGTTCCAAGCTTACGTACACAGGAAGCAGGTGACATTTTTTCTATGAGTTACATAAATAGTACGTGTTCGTAACTACTGGTATTTTAATAATTATAAAATTTCTAATATTTCGTACTTGGTAGGTTAAAACAGAGAATAACCCTAATATGACATTAGGTACTTAAGGCATCCTTTATCCTTGTTACAAAAACTTCAATTCAAATTAAAACCGCATAAAAAACGATATTTCATCATTTTAACGACAAGATATTGAGTGCATATAAAACGGACGGCCCAAGTAAATCGTCCTACTCAATCCATCATACGAAAACAGGCTTGCATTTATTAATTTTTGACATAAAATGCCGCCATCTTGAATTGGAGCAGCTGTTGTCGGTAGTTCGTTGACCCCTTTTTTACGATTCCAGGTAGAACCATAGAAATGGTTTGGGCCAAAACTTTGTTGATCTCATGGTGTATATTGTTAATATTATAATGTTTTATGTTTGAACTCTGTGGGAATAAAGCTCTTGATCTGTGTTACGTTGAGAATTTTCAAATAAAATTGTCTTCATAACGGATTCGTGTATCAATGTGAACGCAGCTTTAGGTGTAAGTATGAGATGAGATTGATGATACAATTTTTCACTTCTACATTTACATAGTAGGTCTTCGAAATCTTTTTTTTTTTCATTTTCCGTGCCATTGCCTGTAGCAAATTGTTTGCCATTGCCAATATCTACGTTGAAATTCAGAACCTAAGGAATTTATTAAAATCATAAGGGTGCAGAGGCAAAAACAGGCGAGGTGAATGCTTCAAAAGTTCCATCTACAATAAGAACATATTAAACTAAGAGCTGATTTTTCCAACGCCAGATTTTATCCGAGGAATCATTTTGAATTTTTGACAGTTCTTCTTCCATACAAAAACTGTCAGACGTCAATTTTATTTCACTAATAAAAATTATCTGGCATTGGAAATAATTTTATCTGAAATACTACAAAACTCGTTGATATATCCAAATGTCAAAAACTAAAATATCACCAGCCAGTGTATGTACAACGTCTTTAGCACATCCTCGTTAAACTGATGACTTAATTACCCTTTATTACTATCACAGTAACTAGCTTAAATATCACCTTAAGAAACGACAATAAACTTTCTCAGTACCACAGAACCATTGCGGGCTTTCCTTGACACATGAACAGAAAATATCCTTCAAAACAAGCAATGGGATTCGAGTGTGTAAAATGATACGTGTCCTTTATATGTCCCCAGGTGAATTTACGTTTCATTCATAATTTCGTGTTGTAGACTGGAATTCCCTTTCGGTCATTTTATGTTGGGCTTGAGTCATCAATAATGTGTTTTATTTATATGGCCATTGGTCAATTCTTGAGTTTTATTGAACGTTATTGGTTAATAATAATTTAACAAGTGAGAACACTCAAGTTTTCTAATATTCAGCTTAGATCAGCGGGGTAATTGCGTAACACACTGATAGTAAGAATGGCTTTAATTTTGACAGTACATCAACATTCATTGCGTTATTTACGTTGTTTAGCAGATAATTTTTTCGAACATATGAAGCAATGGATTAGCAATCATCATCTCATCATCTACCTAGCCTTTTCCCAACTATGTTGGGGTCGGCTTCTAGTCTAACCGGATGCAGCTGAATACCAGTATTTTACATGGAGCGACTGCCTATCTGACCTCCACAACTACTGGATAATAGATTAGCAATGGATTAGCAATATCCCTAAAAATGGATTCAGATTCTGATTGATGGTGTACGTATCGCAATTAATTTCGCAGGTCTAGTTTCTGCCTGCGATTTCGTTCGCGTGGAAGTCGTAAGACATCACGGTATACTAAAAAAATACAGCCTAGTTACTTGTAGATAACGTAGCTTGTTGAATATGTGAAAGAATTTTTAATAATCGGTTAAGTATTTTTTGAGTTTATCCATTACAAACAAACATATGAAACAACAACAACAAAACATTTTTTGTTTTGTACTTTTGTGGTGTACAATAAAGTATATCAAAATATATACAAAAAATCAAATCTTTTCTATTGATAGTATTAGTTTAGATTTATAAAGTCTGTCATACATTATGGACAATCTAGGATTATTTCTGCTGCATCACGCATTTCGAGACGGCTTTAATAAGCCCCTATCTGTTCATTATGTTCACAAATACTGCGTATAAAATTCGCCATATGTTCGATCTGAACAAAACTTGTGCACGTGCCTTTTAAAACATTCAGCAAAAATTTAAGTAAGCGTGACTTCATTGTCCAGATGTTTAAGCCATCAAAACATGGTTTTATTGTCCCAGCGAGTGCAATTTATTTAATTACAAGTTTAACAGCATAATTAATTGTCTGAAAATGTCCATTTAAAAAAAACTGTCAAGGCATTGAACTTTCATGACATCGAATCTATCATATTTCGAACTATGGCGACATTACTGCCATTTCTTTTATCTTTTCTTGCAAAAAAAAAAACGTTCTTTATGTAATATTTTTTCGAGAAGACCGCCATCTAAAAACACAGTTTATTGACTGACCTATTCGTGTCTTTCAACGTAACCTTTTATCACTGGCTGCGCACGCGCCGGTGAAGCAGCTGCGCGCGCAGGTAACGACCTATCAGGAAGTACAACACTTCCACAGCACTATCCCGGAAACATTGATAGAAATATCGCCTGTATTTTAATGGTACTAAGGTGGACAATCGTGTGCAGATTTTTGACAGATGTATGTGCTCTGCATTGAACCATATGCCGGCTAGGTTCGTTCGTCAGCTGCACAACATACCGACGATGGATTTATCGCATTGTTCCATTATAAGCGATTAATCATGATAAGATGTACGAAAATGTCGCGTTTATTTATAAAGAAAAAAAATTAAATCATGCTTCACCTTTTTCATAATATCATGGAAAACCTGTATTGTGCATTCGGTACAATAACAACATTAACAGTACATTAAATATATTATTTTTTTAAATTCAAATCTCTGAGATGTTAAAATTTATTCAACAATATCAATAGAGCTACGAGATCGAATGATCCCGCGATTTCCGTAGCAGATTTAGACAGACTTTAGCATTGCAGTGATGATCTAGCTAGAGTGGTTTATAGCTTATATCAAGCCACAGAATACTTCCAACTTACCAAGTGTACCTCGGTTCGGTATACATTAACCCGCACTGGGCCCGCGTGGTGGATTTCGGCCCACTCCTTCTCACAGATAGGAGGCCTGTATTCCAGCAAAGGGAAAATTATGTATGTGTTCAAAACACTTGTTATGGTGGATATAATCATGGCTTGTTCTAGGAAAATTATCTTAATAGGAGACAAAATAGAGCTCAAATCCTACTAATATTATAAACGCGAAAGTTTGTGAGGATGGATGGATAGATTACTGTTTCACGCAAAAACTACTTAACAGATATTGATGAAACTTTACAGTAATATAGCTTATACATCAAAATAACACACAGGATACTTTTTATCCCGATATTCCCGATATTTTTATTATACGGGTGAAAGTTCTTTATATTTTAGTTCCATATTTATAATTTTTGCTGTTGTTAATATTTATATCCTATAATAGTTTACTTTAATAGAGTAAGAATGTAAATGAAGTTTTTTTTTTGTTGAATTGTTTCAGGTAAGTGGTGCTCAGTCAATTTCAGAATCATCAGACATGCAGGGGCAGGTTGGCGACCAACTATGAGGTAAAACTTTTAAAAGAACGTAGTGTACTATGTAGTATTAGTTATTGTAACTTTTCGAAAATGTTATCAACATTTATTCGATTCAAAACTTATTATAATTTCGTTTGCTACGCGGCTACGCCGTAGCAAAGAACGTGCGTTACCGTTGAATCAAAACTGTAGCTAAAGTTAGGCAATAATTAACAGATATAAAATAACGTTCCAGAGTATAACTTTTCCTAAGTGCAAGTTACTATAAATCGGTATCACAAAACGTCAAGCACAGGTCCTTCTACATTTAAATTAAAAATCATAAACAACAAAAATAGTCTCGCCATAAACTAAAAGAGGAAGTAAAGAAAACTTCGTCCAGTACACACGTTCCAAAACTCTAAAAGGTTGAATGAGTCACCGCGGGGGTGTGGGACGAAGGGCGAGCGGGAAAACGATCGAGGGTGAAAATGCGACGTTGCATTTTTCTCGGTCCCGTTTCTACGCGAAATGCTCTGTTGCCGTTTCTTTAATTACGCCAACCGCGCCAACGATTTTCTCTTTTCAACGTATAATTAGTTCTCTTTTTGTGATTCGATGTTAATCTACACTATGGATTCTTTTACACGTTAATTTCAAAGCTACTGTTTTTACGTGAATGTCTTGGTAAAATAACATTTTCAAATATTAAAGAGAAAAAAAACTGTTTCACAAACAGCATTTTACGAACTTCAAATGCTCACGTAGGTTTTATAATAGCCTTTTAAATAAATAAGTATTTCAGAATACAATTTCTGGTTATAGACGCGATCTTTAAATAAACTACTCGAATACCTACGTTAGAAAATGATGAAAAAGGTTCTCAAAATACTCCGTCCACTTAATTAATTAGTATTGTCCTTAAATATTGCGACTAATTTCTTGACTGTTTATCGTCATATTCAGGCAAGTCACGTCTCTACGACAAAGTCTAGTCAATTAGGATCAGACTTAATAAAAAGTTTGTAAAATGCGAATGATTACTTTTTTCTTTAATTATATTTCTAAAATTAGAATCTAATAGTCATGTAGACCACGTACCAATGAAGTTGCAAGTAGATAATTGATCTTTAGAAAGAAAATAAACATCATTTAGGTTACATTATTTTATTAGGTATCTCTAGAAGCGTTTTTAGGTAGTCTTCGTAGTATATAAGCTCTGTCAAAGTCAAGTCAAACACCAAATATTAAGACATTCTTGAGCTAGAAGTCGGGATACGACAAAAGCATAGAGCAACACGCTCCGCCGGTGGCCCGTATTGCTCTATGGACAAAAGGGTATCGCGCGGGAAATTGGGGACCTAGCTTGCGACCTCTCTCTTGTTGCTAGTCTGAATCTTAGCCATTGGGTTATTTACATATTGCTGCGAAAACAATCCAATTTTTTGGATGTTTTTTAATTCTGTTCATCATCATTCCAGCCGAAACACTTCCACTGCTGGATATAGGCCTCCCCCAAGCACCTCCACTTCGACCGGTTCCGTGTTCACGCGGTTCCGTGCCGTGTAATTCTATTACGAAAAGATATTTAAATGGTTTAAAAACCGAATCCGTAGTTAGCAGTCGTATTTTAAAAATCAACACAAAGATAAAGCATTTTCGAACACACTATCACCAGGTGCAATCTTCGCACACTAAATTAGCAAATAATTTATCAGCTATTGTGCGTCCGCGCATCGGATCGCAAGCTTTTGTTACGAAACTTGCGCAAACGCAGCACACAACAAAAGCTCTTTTACCTGCTTTTGTATATTTTTTTCGATCGCAGCAACAATGTGATTTTATTCACCTATCAGAACTGTCAAATGTCAACGATAAGTGTTAGGAGATTACCTACTTTATTCTTAACGTAGTAAAGGTCATATTTCCTCAGTGTTAGGATACAGATGCGAAAGAATAGCGCAACAGATAAGCTGAGAATTTATAGTAGCTAAAGAAAATTTTCTCACTTGTGACAGGATTTTAATCGTTTGTCCCACATTTGGTCCTCTGTGCGATTCGTAAATCCAATAAAATTACGCATGATAGAATTCTTGTTAAACAAACTATAAAGTTAACCAGGCATAACGACAAAACTTGCATTAAAAAGTAGAGTGTATAAAAACCTTTAAACTGATTGAATTTAAAAAAGCATGGCCAAGCCGATTGCCCATTACAACTATCTAAAAAATAAACTGGCTCGTGCACTTGAAAAACAAAAGAAAAAACAATAAAAAGACATCCTTGTGAGGTGCTCAGGCTCAAAGAGCTAAAGCAAGATGGCGCGCGTCCGCCGGCCATGCCACTTCCGCGGCCGCATCCGGCCGTAATTCGACTCCTGCGCAGCCTGCGGCGCAGCCTTAGCCAATCGATTTGCAAGACGAGCGTGAACTTACAATGTTAAACCTTTTATAGCCTAAAAACTTTTAACGCAATTATTTTTGGTGAGATTCAATTCGATCGATGTTAAAAAAAATAGATGGCTCCACCCTTTTTTTTTTAGTAAAAACTTCTTTAGGCGCACTTTGCGCTCTTTCTGAACAGTGAACGAAACTGAACCGTCACGCTCGGGTCGGTGACTCGGCTCAAGTCGGTCGGTGACTCGGCTCCAGTCGGTTGGTGAGTCGGCTCCAGTCGGTCGGTGACTCGGCTTTAGTCGGTCTGTGACTCGGCTTTACTTGGTCGGTGATTCGGCTCCAGTCGGTCTGTGACTCGGCTCCAGTCGGTCGGTGATTCGGCTCCAGTCGGTCGGTGACTCGGCTCCAGTCGGTCGGTGATTCGGCTCCAGTCGGTCTGTGACTCGGCTCCAGTCGGTCGGTGATTCGGCTCCAGTCGGTCGGTGACTCGGCTCCAGTCGGTCGGTGATTCGGCTCCAGTCGGTCTGTGACTCGGCTCCAGTCGGTCGGTGATTCGGCTCCAGTCGGTCGGTGACTCGGCTCCAGTCGGTCGGTGATTCGGCTCCAGTCGGTCTGTGACTCGGCTCCAGTCGGTCGGTGAATCGGCTCCAGTCGGTCGGTGACTCGGCTCCAGTCGGTCGGTGATTCGGCTCCAGTCGGTCTGTGACTCGGCTCCAGTCGGTCGGTGAATCGGCTCCAGTCGGTCGGTGACTCGGCTCCAGTCGGTCGGTGATTCGGCTCCAGTCGGTCGGTGACTCGGCTCCAGTCGGTCGGTGACTCGGCTCCAGTCGGTCGGTGAATCGGCTCCAGTACGTCGGTGACTCGGCTCCAGTCGGTCGGTGATTCGGCTCCAGACGGTTTGTGACTCGGCTCCAGTTGGTCGGTGAATCGGCTACAGTCGGTCGGTGACTCGGGTCCAGTCGGTCGGTGACTCGGCTACAGTCGGTCAGTGACGCTGAATCGCGTATACTCGGCTCCAGTAGTATTTTTTTTTAATAAGACTTTAAAACTATAAGGGAAATAAACTAATCAGCGTTCTAAATCTTTTAGACAGTAGGTACTTGGAAAATCGTACCGTGTTTATGTAAATTAATGCTAACGTTTCAGACTTCTTTCAGGAATAAAGTGTCCGATGCTCACATAGAAACGTTTTCGTGAAAAACATTGAGATTTGTAGCAAAAAACGATGGCATATTAGAATTCTCTATTCAGTAGATAATTTCGTTGTGTTCTATTTATAACCAAATGTTAGTAAATCTGTGATAATTTAGATGGGAATTGTTCTCGTTAGGTTTCAATTTATTCTAACAGTATTTTCGGCTTAACACCGTTGATTGATTCCTAGTAAACCATAAATATTAGGTACGCCATTTTAAAATCATTTCAATGTTAAACGCCACTGAACTGAACATCATTAGCCCGCAAAACTAACTTTCCTTTTAAAACCAATTAATCTGCCTAGCCTTTTCCCAATTATGTTGGGGTCGGCTTCCAGTCTAACCAGATGCAGTTGAATACCAGTATTTTACATAAAGCGACTGCCTAATCTGACCCCTATCCCCTTGGTAAGAGTTGTTGTGGTTGTCAGAGTTTTGGGCTTCTGACTACCCGTAACGACTGCCAAAGATCTTCGAATGACAGCCGGGAACAACGGCTTAACGTGCTTTCCAAGACACGGAGGGGTCGCGATATGTAATGGATGTTCACCCATCCACGAACTAACCGCGGCAAGCGTAGCTTAAACCTTCGATCGATCCGTGCGGCTGATGTTATTTAGGCACGAAACCATCAGAATAAATTAATGTAAACTGTACAAGCTTATTGTCGCCCAAACAGGGACAGTAAATTTGTCCCATCTCCCAGTTAGCGCCAACTGAACTCCGAAGTACCCTTCACTAAACTTGACCTGAAACCAGAACCCTATCGAAAGCCACTCTAACGTTCAAAGCAAATCCACCTTAAATGACTAACCAGAGTATATTTATCAAATGTATGGAAAATCAGAAGAGATATATACCAAATAAAATACTCAGGGACCTTGACATTACAGTAATGAATTCAACACAACAATGTACTTAAAGTAGGACATTCACGATCTCAATTTTGACGTATAACCAACCAACAATGTAACTTTTATCACATTGTAATAATGTAGGTATAAATTAAAATAAATGAAAACCTTGATCAAACTCTCGGCATTCATTCTAATTTTCGTGAATGTGCTACTGTAGATTTCACTAAGCAAAATAGTAGGTAAAATATATTCACATGCAAATCAAATGATGAATTAATTGAACCATGAACCAGTTGCTTAAATATTTATTTCGAATGTTTTTGCTTTTCCGAATTCGAAATGCGATGTTGTTTTGTTTTCTGCGAGCGTTTTTTTTCCGCGTTCAGGGGCGTTTTTGTTTCAACTCGATTTGTTCTGTTGTCATTAGTTTTTCTCTATTCGTTATTTTGGAATCCAAGTATTTTTCGTAGATGTATTTGATTCTAAAAATAAACGGTCGTGAATAAAATAGGGGTTCCACTCCACCAGTAACATAATGAAAAAAAAAATCACTAGCTAAAATTTTGATTTATGTAGTTATTAAAAGTTTTTCTCTATTGTCCTATTTTTAATTAAATAATGTTAAGCACACGCCACATTAATCATCTAATACAGTTTCAATTTAAACATTACGCCAAGTGAATTATAATAAAGTGTAAAATGCACGAAAAATATTCAACTCGCGTCCCTTTGTGAGTCGATAGTCGTGAGAAAGAAACAGCAATATCGTGCTGTCTCACTCACACATTAGAGCATGACACTTCCGAGAATCGTCTGAGCTTTTGAAGTATTTGAAATGCCCCACACACAGTACCGTTACTGTACTACAACTCACTTTACGATTTTTTTTCTGCGGCTCACAGTCTTTTGTCAAAACCTCTCCCCTTTTATTGTCTATGCGAATTTACAGCACAAACTTTGAACTGTTCGTTCAACCGTAATGACTTTGAATAGATAGCATTATTATTCTATTGCTAACGGACTTTTAAACAAAGGTTATAAATCGAATTCTACCATTCCCAAAAATATAGAGTTTGAAGTCGATAGAGCTTTTCTTTTAAATGGGAATGCTTCGTTCTCAATTACGACCGCGATGCCAATATTAAAAATGAAAATGTCGGCTTTCGGAACGAACTAGCCGTGCACCCACCCCTGTTCAAATGTCGACGAACGGGGAGGCGCGTCGCGCGACGTTGCCAAAACGGAAAGTGAAATTTCGTCACACTCTCTCTCTCATTCACACACACACCGATCGCACTCACAGGATAGTTCACTCCTCGTAACCTATGTCTGTGTGGGTTTAATTCGGCAGACGCTGTTCGTGTGTGTGCGTTTGTTTTGATGAATATTATACACTGGGTCTGTGAATGTGTGCGTTAGACGAATTTGTATGAACGTTGCAGTATACCTACGCTACGCTACGAGCTACGTTTCCGTGTTCGATCGAGTTTCGTAGACGCCGACTTCGAGTCGTGATTCTGAACAATTAAAGTTATTAAAAGAATAGAGAGGAAATTCTTTTCAAGATTTGTAGCTATATTCTTAGAGAAATATTTTGAAGATTTCTTTTGTTCACTCTTCCTTTCGTGCAGTCAAAATCAGGAGGATTTATTTTTTGATATAACTGTCTTATTTATCTCTAAAATAAAAGCTTTTGAATGAACCCATTTCAGTATGGCCAGTAACTAAATATTTAGACCAAAACTATGTAGCAGCTACGCAAAATCTGTACTAAAAAAAAACTCAGATAATTTACAACCCATGGCCACTTAATCAGTTATCTACTTTAGTAAAAATGTATTTTAGGTCGATTTTTGAGTGACTATTTGTAACAAAAAGGTCCTAATAAATTTTTGGTTGCAATGGAATTTGAACTTTGTTAACTATAATATTCAGTTTGTTGTTCCATAACTTGAAAATCATCTGAAATTCGTAATTCAGAAGCCCAATTAACGCATTTTCTCTCCTGAATCAATACTAATTGACCATCTTCGTATACAATAGGACTGCGGTCAGAACTCCTCTACACCGTTACAGCGAGGGGAAGGGATGACGTCACTCTCCATTACCACAATCTGTTCCTACACCATGCCGCTATACAGATCGTAACTTCACTGGGGTAGGGTTAGAATATAACTATTAGAACTTAGAACGGTATAGTTAAGAGTACATATAAATGAGGTATTGAATTTTGTAAGACAGTGTAGGTCTACCTACTTAGTTAATGTAAAGTTGATTAAATAAAATTTTGATTTAGTAAGTTTTTCTGTTTGTAGAACTTAAAATTGTGTGAATTTTTTAAAGTATAGTTAAATTGTTTTACAAGGCATTCAATATTTACTGCTTTATCAATTTTTTATCATACCTATTAGAGAAACTCAATTAAAGGCAAAAACCTATCGCCATCCACAAAAAGTAGCAAGATCGTTTTGAAAACCCAAAATTATTACCAAAAGTGTTAACAAAATATGAGTATTGAGAATGAGAAAAATGATGATGATGATGATGATGTTTTGATGAATATGAGTATTGAATTAAAAAATAAACTTTCAATGAAATCATAGGACACCTTCAACAAAATTCAACAACCAAAAAGTTTTCGCTCCAGACTCTTGACCTTTTTAATTAAGCCGAATATAATAGCGGTGATATTCCTTTTGCCAAGTTACTCCTTAGAAATAACCTAGTTATTTAAAATTCCTAGGCAGGGAATTTTCTCAGAGACGCATTTTATGTTAATTCTTTAGGTATCGTTAATTTTGTCATTGAATTATTAAAGAGCTGATTGTAAAAAATAATTCCTCTTTTTGGCAATATTTTCTGTAATAACCGTAGGTATCCTAGGAAACATTTCTGTAGGTAATCACCACGCTTGGATAACTAATTGGAGATCACAGTTCAATATTAATAGAAGACACTGCTTCCCAACCCCTTGGAAGTCTCAATTGCATACCAAGAACAACACAATTAAAAACAAGGACAATATAAAAACATTAATTTCATTTTTGTTTGTGGTATCTGTATCTAATTGGTTTTTTGGGTGACGTCTCCGAGTATGGAAATTGTGACTACATTGTTGTATTGGGTTCCCACCTGTAAAAACTTTAAGTGGTAAATAAATAAATAAAATAAAAATGGTAGTACAAAAATCGTACAAGACAAAGTTCATTCTCATTTGTACCGAAACTTCTTCAACTTCACCAGTAAAATTTCATTAGCTACGAGTAGATAAGTACCTACATAATGTTCTCAGAATTTTGAATCTAATCAAAGTACTAACACAGACAACAAGCATGTCTACAATCCGACGTCCGCACTCCAACTTCAGATCTTTACAACCGAACTTTACACAAGTACACTCAAACGTTACAGCGTAGTTATTGTATTTATAATACTGGCAACATTGAATAAAGCTGTTAACCTTCATGCCGACGATTGTGCGGGAGCTTACGGCTCGAGGCGCGAAAATCCGATAACTTTCGTGCCCCCCCCCCCCTTCCCTGCGGCCCTCACTTCAGCCCTCACCCGCCTTTAATGGCATAAAAAATCAATTTCCCGCCCAAATTACGCAGTGTCGACAAATTGCGAACGCGTCTAGTCTATAATCGAGTGTTTTTCGGTCTACTGTTCACGACCTCTGGTACAATAGGTAAATTCTATCAGTTTTTAAGGGAGCATTCACCTGCGAATTAGATTTATTACGTTAAACGTGATTATCGGAAAAATTAGCTTTATTTTGCGTGAAAAATTCAGAACACAAATTCAACTTGAGGTGTTTATCATAGTATCTTTGTTTGAAGGAGGAACAGCTATGTTGATACCTAATTAAGTCAAACAAAATGGTTTAAAATGATAAATGTATTTCCAAGTTCAAAGACTGGAAGGTTTACGTTTTCAGCAGTTAATTTAGGAACACAATAATAACAGAAACTGAGTGATTAAGTTACGCTATGGAAAACTTTTATTCAGCCTACAGATAATAAAAAAGTGAATAGAAAAACTTTAGAAACTACAACTACAGCGATAAAATAGCAGACTATTCTAGAATACATAATAAATAACTTGATCCTTAACTGTTAAAGATAAAGTCTGGAAGCTTTTACTGGCCACAGACACCATAAAGACTTACGCACACACGGAACAATATAATTCCCGTTCCATTACCACAACTAACGTCCCTATGTTAAAACGTAAACACACCCGAATTCGGAATACATACACCCACACAGACGCGTGTCATGTGTCCCGCTGCAATGTCCGCGTGACCTTGATGCGAGGGTGAAAGTGTCCCTCCTCGCACCCCGTGCCAACCTTCCGCGATCTATTTGGTGAATTCGAATTTTCGAACGTTCATTTGTTTCTGATTGACTATGGAATTTCGAATGACAGTTTGTGTTTTGTTAATCTGTGGCGTTTGACGTTTATTTTGGCGGCAATGAGCGAAGTCAGTTTTCGTTCTTTTTTTGTATTGATATTCTAGATATTTTTACGACTTTTTCGTTCTATTTAGATTTCTTTTCGCCATGTTTTGAAAGGCCGTTAAATCTCCTTCTTTCCATACATATCCTACTTTATGTTCAATAACAAAATAGTATTGCAAACAGTAAAAAACTTTTTAAATAAATTTTATCTTCGGACATGAATCGGGCCTGTAATTCCTGGAGTTGCAGGAAAACATAACTAATGATACATTTTTACTGTTATAGACCTACAAGTTTATTTGGTTATAAATTTTATGAAAGCATATATCAAACTATAAAACCATTGACATAAAAAATAAAATCGATTGGAAATACATAAAATTAAGGCTCTGTTTTACTGTCGAGAGATAAACCGTGTGCGATACATATTTTGAAAGGAGTAAAACCTTCATGATATCATCTTTTTTTGTGCCTTGAATACAAACTAGTACTCAAGAAAATCTGCTTTAGAATGATTCGTGAAGCGTGCATAATTGATTTAGAACTGAGCTGACAAAGCCTCCGAAGTTTGAGAGTGACAGGTTATTTAAGCACTCCGATAACAGCTGTGAATAAATACGTTTTCATTCAATTTAAAACATGGGTTTTGTTTGAATTTCGTTAGATGACATTAATTTAAGAAAAGTTTATTTAAAAGCTAGAATACATAAATCGGCACCCTAATTGCGTAACACACAATCAATCGGAATCGGTTTCATTTTGACAGTTCAACAACATTCATTGCGTTATTTACGTGTTGAGCAGACAAATTTTTCGAACTTATGAAGCAATGGATTAGCAATATGCTTCAAAATTATTCAGATTACGATTGATCGTGTGTTACGGTGCAATTAGGGTGCAGTACATGATGTTCATAAACTTATGAATCAATACTTCTTTGATCGCGTTATCCCTGCATTTTATATACCTTACAAATCTCACTTTGAAGTGAACATAGTCTCCGCATTGGCCAATGGATCCTTATATCCGCATTCCTGATTATTCCCGAAACGATTGTCGTCTTATTCTGGGATAAATTTATTTTATTCCTTACTACGACAAAGATCTCTAGTATAAAAATCCCATACAACCTCATAAGAAAATACAATTACAGCTCTAACAGACTCCATTGCGTAAACTTGTCGTAGAAGCGTCTACGAAGCGTAGCGGCGTAGCGCCCCGAGCTACGAAACACCGCCTCTATTAAATACTTCCGACCGTATACGCTTTATCTTTTTCTTTATTTTCTTTTATGAGAAAAATATTCTATACCATTGCTGGGTTTACACTTACACATACGTTAGACTGATACTCGATTTTATATCGGGTTATTCTATAAAGGAGATTGTAGGAAAAATTATATCCGCTAAGTATCCTATTCGTTATCAGTTACTTATAATGTCTAGTTCTAGCTGTATTGTTTAATATAAAGACCTTTTAAACAATACCTAGCTTATCTACCTAAGTACCTGTATATTCTTAAACAGATAAAGCCTGACATGTTATTATTGCTAGACCAAAGTCCATCCCAAAAGTTCGCACCAAGCCTAAACCGGATGATGGAGTCCTCCTTCCCATTTCGTGCAAGCAACACCTAAAAGCCTCGCAACAAACGCCCCCCTTAACCCTCAAAACGGTGCCAATATCCCAAAAGGACCAAAAAAGGACCAGGCACGACAAAAACAAACGTACGTAAACGTGACCTTGGGCGTGTAACCACAGGAGGCATTAATCTCGATATACCCCGGGGCAGACGCGCGCCAGACGGCCTCCCGGACCGGTCACTGATATCGCCATATTCATACCCGTAGGGTTACCCCGGGATCCACAAGATACATATTTTACAACTTCGGTGGCACTCGGGATCTCCTGGTTCGGAAATTTGCATGATTTTGGCGAAATATGGAGTCCAAGTGTACGATACAGGCTTTCGAGTTAAATAGTTACTGTGCCCTTTTAGCTCTGACAAGATAATGAAATTCATCTTTTGAAATGTTTAATATTTTGACAGAACAAACTGTCACTATTATCCAGAAGTGAATTTTGATTTGTTGATCTTCAGCGACTAAGCTCTAAGATACCAGTGGACGACAGTTAGTTTGCACCATCCAAGAAAGTACAGTGATTTAAAAGTATATTAACGCTTAAACACCATTCAACATTGTTACGCAAGACACATGCAAATTCCCAAACTCAGCACATCCTTATACAAGGCTCACCCAAATCGCTAACCTCGAATCCTCGCAGAACCCGTCCCAAAGACACACACATACTAAAAGGCTTATCCACCCGGACCTCTGACAACCCTACCCCGGGATAGGACGTTGACGACACAATTCAGGGCAACAAGTGTAGCAGAATAATGACCATTTATTTTTAGGGGTACGTTTTATGAGACTCTGAGGAAGGCATTGATGGCTCTCGATTGGGAGTAAATAGGGACATGTTTTTTGAAGATACTCCTTTTGTAACTTGAATTATTGTTGTTGGTATTGCCGGTTGCTTGATGATCAGATTTGTGAAGAGTCTGCTTCCTGTGGGGAGACAGAGATTTTATTTACTTAAAGTCAAAATCAAGCAAGTTAGTGAAATTTCTGAAACAAATCACTGACATTGAGTAATTTGTAAAGGCGATCACGACGTTGGATCCTTCCTGCTTAGTTTAGATACAGGTTCTCATTGAACACGGAAATGTTGAAACCGAAGAGAACAAAAAGGAAAACTACATACCACCTCCTTCATCCACAGAGATACAAAACCTCCACGCAATGTAGAAATAAACAATCATGTCACGATTCCCTCTTTGTACCGTAGAGATTATATTCGGACCCTCGGGCGCCCCCGGTCCTCCCTCAGGTCAGGTTCAAGACATTTGAACCCACACACGTGGTCCTAATGTAACGTTGCCTCTTGATTTGTAAATATGAGATGTTTAGGGAAATTAATATTGTAACCGGAGACTATAACTCGGGGTTTAATTTGATCAGAAATTAGATAAGGTCATTGGATATTCTATTCTAGAGTTAAAACAAGAACAAGGAAAGTCCAAAACACATTGGTCGTTTAGAACTATCCTATTTTAAAAATAAGGAAATAAAAAATGTTGATATAAAACTAAATGACGATGACACGGCTGAAAAGCAAAGGTACAAAAGGTCACACCAATGATAAATGAATTCGCAATTCAAGTGTCTCGGAACCAAAGATACATATAATGCATCCAAAGCATCTGTCAATATCGTTAAAATTTTAAATTTCTCATACGCATTGGGGTGTTCGGCCGTCTGTGCAAGCGTCTCGCGTCTGGCAGTACAGATTACGGTAAACTCGGGGACGGCGGCTTCCCCGGGGTCATGAACAAGATTACTAAACCATGATACCTAAATGCGACATTGTTTTGTTTTTGATATTTCTTTTTTTGAACACGTCATTTTCAATTGTTTTGTGCTTCGATGTCTCTTGTAATGTTTTGCTTCGTCATTTAGGTTTCATTCGTGTTATCGTATAATGTTTTTAGTCGAAACTACCTTCTCTTGCAACCTTTTTTTTTTTTTTTTGAGGATGTGCAATCATCAAATGACCCCTCCCGCTCTGGGTGGAGCAGAAGGGAGTGTCAGACTCTTACTGACTAAAACCCACCCGTGTTCCTCTTCCTTAGCCCTTTATGTTCCAGGGCAGCGGTAACCCTTTCGGACAATCCCGCTACCCTGGCAGGCTTCGGCCCTACCGGGCCCCGTCACTCATGCTGACATCTCTTCTCTTGCAACCTTGCTTCATCTTTATGTCCAAAAATGTCTGCTACTAGGTTCAAATCATCATCTATTTCTGATTCATTTGAACCATTTCATTAATTAGTACTCTTTTCTTCCATGTCGTTTTTCGCCTTTATATTTATCGTAGCCCATTCTAATCTTCAATCGAAAATCTTCAATATAACTTTGTCATGTGTTGTGATTAAGGATAACTGTTAGCGCGAGTCATGGGGTGCCTCGTGATGTAATCCTTACATTTGGAGGTCAGGTTCAAGAATGAAACAAGGGGTATGCAAATCTTTTGAGTTGACAGACTGAGAGTCATTGAGCTTAAAATTGGGGAATACATTTTCAAAGTATACCGAATACATAATATATACGCTATACGCACAATTTGTAAATGCGACCGTACATGCACAGACGTTTGGGTGGGGTGGTACCTACTTCATTTCAATTTATAAAATTTTATACATCCAAAGAGTTTCTAGTACAGACGCCAGCACACCAAACTACTACAATCTGTCAAATTTCTTTAATAGATTTTGAAGAGACTTCGCTACTCTATTTTTTATGTGACACGTAATTCTTGAGAGCTATTGGGCTAATGCTCTTTTTTTTAGTGAAATAATGTTGATGTTTTTTTTAAAAATGGGTGGAAAGTTAATTCAATTTAATTTATTTGCACAATTTGTGTTAGTTTTATTGACGTCGAACTGATTTTTCAATCGACAGATAAAATTTATTCGTGGAATAAAATTGACGTCTGACCGATTTTGTATGGAAGAACCGTCAAAAATTCAAAATTATTCCTCCGATAAAATGATCAGCAGTGCGATAACCATATCACCGTGAAAACTTAGGTGAAGTGAGCGTGGAGTGAGCTGTCATTCTAAATAATGCTAGGGATTGACACTACTGACACTACTCACATCAAGCTCACTTCACTTGAGTTTTCACGGTGAAATTTTTACAGAATCGACCGGCTGGCGTTGGAAAAATCAGCCCTAAGGGCCGGTTTTTTTGATCCATAGTTAACTCAACAAATTGTTAAAAATATGGTAAAATTTTTGAAAAATGTGTTTTTGATAAATTTTTTAACCATTACTTACTATTTTAACAATTGGTTAAGTTTAACTACGGATCAAAAAACCGGCCCTAAGGGCTGCTTTTGAGATCATAATTAGAGCAGAAATAGTTATATACGAACTGACAATGACTGAAAAGTAATACATGCAATACAACCAACAAAGTACCAATAGTTTACTTAACAAACACACAATGTTTAATTCTAAAACATCAAATCAGCTTGAATCTACTTTGCGTAGAGATTCCAATTAAATGTTCTATCTTACACTACTCTTTCCACACACAAGGCAGAACCAAGGTCTAAACTCTCCCTTTTTTCCAAATCTCAAAACCCACAGAGCACAAATCTTCGAAACTCAGTCTATATCCACTGTATACTGTTAAAAACAGCTTTTCACTTCAGTTTTCATCTCCCACAGAGTGCTTTTAACTATTCACACTTCGCTGTTAATAGAAAAAAGCGAGACTTGTGTAAATATTCGGCATTTTTAATCAAGGGAGGGCTTCGGTGTGCATTTGGGATATACGTATATCATTCGGGATACTCGCGGTATATCATAAAGGTTTAGTGTTATGGCGCATTCTCGCTTTATTGGTGCGCCTGCTTAACTTGTGGTGCATTGCGATGACGTAATGGAGTGGGGATATTGGAGTGTGCCGTAACCCTTTGAGTTATGGTGGTTTTGTGCGATTTTTTTGGTAGGTTTTAAAGTGATGATGAAAGTGCTTTGGCAGATGTTCATTGTGTACAGTTTGCCGCATAATTATAATGTTTTTGGACCTTTAAAAATTGTCACAATAGAATCCTCTGTGATACATTCTAAATTAAAGCTCTGACTTATACAAATATCTACCATTAGGTACTCTATAAGTACACACCCTTGGACCACAAATAACATAAACAAAATTAAGAAAAGCTATTTAATTAATTTAATATTTCGCATATCTCTTGACCCCACCCGATCACTGGTGATTTCACCCCTGGCATATCAAGAATGTTATACCTACCAGCATTATATGGAGAGCTTGGTACGTAGGTAGGTATATCACGCATTCCCTTGAAACCACAATGTGTAGGTACATTGTTGTGCTGACGAACCTGTATACCCTTGTATACAGTAGGTACCGACATGATAAGCTTCGTTACAGATATTGACTTTTTCCAGTAGGTAAGTACATATAATCCAAAATTATTAAAAATAGTTATAGAAGTCTTTTTTTCTTTACGAACCTACGCTGTCCCACCCCTGTCCAAACGTCTCCCTCCATTTCTTCCATCTTTCGCGAGCCCGCGCGTCCTCCTTCAAATCTTGAAGGAACCTATCCAGCTCGCTCCGCCATCTCCTAGGCACCAGTAATTTTGTGCTATTTGGAAATTATAAAACGCTTAAAATATACTTAGAAAATTCTAAAATTATTTACACAAACTCTGCCAAAAAAAAAAAAAATATAAATAAAAAAGTTAAACAATTAACTAACAAACTTAAGGGATAGCTGTTAATTTACGTTACTAATCCGAAAGTTAGACAACTCCTATTGTTACTTACATAATAACAGCACAGTATCCATTGTCAAAGTTTAATATTAAATTTTAACTTAAATCTCTGTTTAGCAAGTGTTGTTCACTAACGATATGCCGCGGCTTTGTTCTTAATTCATGTGTTGATATTGATACAAGTTTTTTTTTTTGCTAAATTTTGTGGAGCTTCCCTCGTTGGTCTAGAAGTCGCAAGCGCTACTGCTGAGCATGAGATCCTGGGTTCGATTCCTTGGTCGGTCAAAGTGTTAATGGGTTGTTCAACGCCGAAGTGTCCTTTTGTTTTTGTAGTTATTTGTATTGTCAGTTAGTTATTCATTAAATTATTAAGTATCTAGATTAAATAGTTAGTTGTGTTCTAAATTGCAAAAGATATACAGGGTGGCAGGGACATCGACGCGCAAACTGTAACCATGGATTCAGCACATAAGTTTAGACCCCATAGAGACGAAATTTTTCGTCGGATATTAAAAAAAAATATTGCTGTTCCATACATTTTGACCGCGTAGGTATTGCACTTTTCTATGAAACAGAAGATTTTTTTTTTTTTTTTTGATAACCGACTTTAAAAAATCTACGCTATGGGGTCTAAACTCATGTGCTGAATTCATGGTTACAGTTTGCGCGTCGATGACCCTGCCACCCTGTATTTATAATAAAGAAAGCCTACTGCTTGATAATGAAAGACAAAGCTTATTAAGTATTTTTCGTTGCTGATAGACCATAAGAGTAGGGGAAGACCAAAGAAACGATGGATGGAATGTGTGAAAGATGATATGGTTAGAAAGGGGTGACGACTGAGATGACGACTAATGGAGAAGTCATCATCTGCCTAGCCTTTTCCCAACTATGTTGGGGTCGGCTTCCAGTCCAGGCTGAATACCAGTATTTTACATGGAGCGACTGCCTATCTGACCTCCACAACCCAGTTACTGGGTAATACGATACCCCTTGGTAAGACTGGTTGTCAGACTTTCGGGCTTCTGACTACCCGCAACGACTGTCAAAGATCCACGAATGACAGCCGGGACCAACGGCTTAACGTGCTTTCCGAGGCACGGAGAAGTATGGAAGGAAAAAACATGTTGCCTTAAATAGGACAAGAGCAAGGGAATGATGGCGGTGAGGTACAGACGCCAGCACATCAAGCTACTACAATCTGTCAAAGGACAATGCTCATGGGTGTATGGAATCCCGTACCATGTCGCATTTTTTTTTTTTTTGGTGGGAATCATCAAATAACCTCTCCCGCTCTGGGCTGAGCGGAAGGGCGTGTCCGACTTTTACTGACTAAAACCCACCCGTGTTCCTTCAGTTGCCTGTGCCAGGGGCCACGGTATCTCTTTCGAACAACCCGCGGCCCTGGCAGAACATGCTGCATCAAAGTTAAACTTTGTTTTTATAGACTACTCTTATCATATTAACTCCTACAAAAGTTATTTTTGTCAACAAAACCCAGGTATCGGAGATTTTCAAAAAAGTCGAAATAACCTAAAAACTAGGTAGGTACTTTATTTTGTTTGAATAATGATAATCGTTTAAATAAAAAATCTATTCTATTTTATTCTAGTTATTTTTAATTAATGTAGAATCGGCAAAGGATATATTTTTTTTACATGTTTTTTGAAAGACGTGATCATGACACTTTCAAAATTCAAGGCTATGTTATTAATCATTTATCATTTGAAACGGAACGTCATGTACCTAACGCCATCAAACGTAAAAGTTTGGCGAGTTTAGAAATTATATAACCACCACTGTATTAAAATATCAGTAAATAAATAAATTTAAAAAAAAATGTAATAACAATAGTATGTATGTAGTATGTAGTAACAATATCAACACTTTTTTACATTAATTAAATTCCCTGTTCAAAAATCAAATCTCCGACGCGTAATGTCGTAAAAAAATCTGAAAATAATTACTATTGATTTTGATGCATGAGATTTTTTGGTACGACTTTTGGTCATTGTCTTTTATTTAATCGATTTTCAACTTTATCGCTAAAGCATGAGGTTCAAAGTAAACTGGGAAAATTTTACAGTTACGGGTAGCTTGGAGTGCTGGCGTCTGTACACAACCAAAACATACACAATACATTTTCTTCCAGTCAGCCTTTTCAATTTGATTCGACGTACCAAATATTTTTATCAAAACAAATAATTTTCCGTATGAATAGGAATTTTGCAATGGTTTCTAAAACTTACGCAATTAATTTCAATGAAAATAAAACCTCGAAATATCAACATTTCCTCCCTTTTAAAATCAGCATTGTTAAGTATAACTCTTTTGAGAGTATTGCTCAAGCTCACGTTTCAAGAGTTTTCAAACGCGTGACCGCGAAACCGGAAAAACACTTACGAAACGTATTTAAATAAAAAGTTGTTTTACACAAAAGCTGCTTACTTCCTACCCTTGAAAATAGGTAACCCGACTTCCTTTACATACCCCTGAACTAGAAACAATAAAAAAACCTCCGCACACCGAACTCTTAAAAAGTCTGAAGTAATATCAATTCTTTTTATAATAATTTAGTTATTTTCTTTTCAAGACACAAACATCAGTGTAGCCCTGGCTCTTGTACAGTCACGAGCAAAAATATGTATACACTCGGCCTTATTCAAAAGCGATTTACTTACTTACTCCTTTATTTTTTAATGAAATTGTATGTTCTTATGAACATAGCATTTTCGAACCCATAGATTTATGTGATGTGTCGTATTTCAACGTTGCATTCGTTATTTCACGAAAAAATCGCAATTGAAAGTTACCAAGTGTTGATATATTGGTGCTCGTGACTGTACTAGGAGTTCTTGTATCACAAGAGCCATAATCATTAAAAACTACTTATAAGTACCTCATTATCATTATTAATTGTGATGTCATTTACAGAAAGGTGATAAATTAATATTCTAGGCATGGAATTAAACCAGCTGTCAAACAAAATGCAACACTAAGAAATCGATTCATCCGTTTCCGAGCATTCCACATACAGACATACTCTTCTATCACCTTTCTTTTGCGCAAAGCAGGTATTAAAAACGTTTACAGACGATATTCCCAATTCAAAAAGAACAACAACCATAGACAATATAATATTTAAAGCCAGTCCTATCGTAAAATAAAGAGGTCGTACAAGGAAAACCCTTGGACCCTCGTCCCGGGTGTAAACGGTCACAAAGTACCCGGGTATACCCCTGACCGAGGTCGGACCTGGGGCCTTGAACTTCACAGAAACAGATATGGTTTGTTTACAAACATACCATTTTAGTAGGTATTACGTGGAAAAAGGATTTCATTGAAAGAGAAAACTGTATGAGATTATTTTTATTTATAACCTCCTTTTTGTGCTGCGTGGCGTGGCTAGCTGTTTGCGTTGTGTTCGACGTTCCATGTTTGAATTCATGTGTTTTTTTTATCTGATCCCATTTCGTTTTTTGTCTAACTTGCATGTCAAATCTACGTTGCACTTCTAGACCTCTTCAAGCTAAGCCTGGTTTACTTATCTGTACACAGTTAATTTCAGTACTTAGTGACAGGATCTAAGAGAAGTTTAAATACAGCTGTGGATTCTGATAGGTTGAGTTGACATTGACGACCTGTGTTGATATTGATATTCCTGTAAACTTTTAAAAGATAATTCTTGTTGTATAAAGAGAACTTTATAGTTATATTTGCACCGAACCAGACTAATATCTAGGTAGATATCACAATTATAACCTTTTACCCTTGCTGTTTAATTTTTGTTTTCATAAATTAACATAATGTCGATAATTTTATTGTTCAAACGCCGAGGCAAAAGTATTACATTGTGAGCCGTGAGTCAGCATAAGCATGGGACAATGCATCATACTGACTCACCCGCCAATCAATGCGAGCTTTACACCAATTCCAAATTTAAATCATTCGAATGTGTTCCCGCGTTCTTTGTGTTCGTCTTGTGATGTTTTTGCAAAATAATGGCGGGATTTATTGTTTTATTGATAAATACAAAGTCTAATTTTGCATAAGTACCGTAATGAAAGTGAATTTCTTGTGTTATTAAAAAAGCTTGTCTTTACACATTACATTTACATTGGTACAAATAAAATAATACATAAACATATTATACTGACGTCAATTAAAAAATCAATTCATGCGTGAATATTCGTCTATTCGAAAACTCATATTTTTCTTCCATTGAAAAATAACTTCTCGTTATTAAAGAAAAAATCGTGAAAATAATATTTAAAAAGCGAAGTAGGTATACCTCATTTTGTTCCTCGTTACAACTTATGACAATAAAAAATATAAGAGAAAAAACAACCGAATAGATCTTTGGGTAATTTTTGTGTTTCGACACGTTTGCTGTTGACGTGCGTCATGAGAGCGGCATCATGACATATCCGCCACTTGGCCGCCGGATGGCGGTTCAATTTGTTAAATTAAACTCCACGCTATGCACAGATTCACTCGCCAGATATAGGACGGGAATTTTCGTGGTTTGCTTCACACGCTCTTTAAATTACTCCACTCAGATAAGAATAATGAAGTATTTTTAAACAAATAATACAATAATTAATTCGTTGCATTTAATTCTAATATTTATTTAATAGAACACATAATTCATAATACAGCACGGAAGCTAAAACAAAACATAAAACAACACAATAAAAAATCATCGAATTAAAGTTTTTTAGTTCCGCTACTCGCCACCAACAGCGCCACCGTCTACACGAGCGCAACGATATCGCGTCCCGCGTCACCGCGCCGTGATTGCACTGAATTGAGCTTCCGTCGTCGACAGGATAAAAAAACCCGGCCGTGTCCTCGGCGACATTAAACAATAGCCAATCGCGTTGTGTGGAGCTTTAGGAGGCGCACACACTGAGCGTTCAAAGTCAAAGTCACATCATTTATTTCAAGAAGGCCATTAAAATGTACTTTTGAACTAGTTTACAAGAAAATAAACTACCTTTTGGCAGTGGCAACTAGAATCAATTCGATTCTAGTTGCCCCTTCCAAAAGGTAGTTTCGTATGGAGACAAATGTGCAAGAAACTCCATAATTACTCTTTGAAAATGTTTTACAATATTATGTGTGCATGAAGACGACGTACCTAGAATAAATTCACTGTTCTACAATAGGTACAAAATATAAATATTCAGCAATGACAGATAAATTAATAATGTTCATACATACAGGTGCTCACATATTTACAAATATTGCAACCATAGACGATATTTACTAACATTTTAACCCGTCGCGAAGGAGGCGTGACCAACTGAAATATTAAAGTGATTTGGACGCATCGATCGAATTTGGAGTCGTCTGGCTGACCATTGTTGCATGTGAACTTAGAAGTATTTTTGAGTACGACTTAATTGGTACTCAGGAAGACTGTTTGACTTTTTTACTAGCGTCTGCCGTCTGGCGTTCTTTGTAGAAATATTTTGCAGTTAGTCAGTGCATTTTGAATACTGCAAGATACAAAACATATCTTTACATTTACTTATGGTGATACTCTACCTAATGTAGACAGCAGATATTAAACTACTACCTAGTCAGATTTCAAAAGGTCTTTCACCCTAACTTCGTTCCGAAAACCCTTTAAAACTGTACCAAAGGGCCAAAAAATCAAGTTCAACGTAGTTCTACGTCATTTGTCTACCATGTCAATGTCGCTCCACTTTCAGTGTGTGTGTGTGAAGTTGCTTACGACGCGGTGTCGTGTCGCGGCAGTCGAGTCAATTGGATTGGAGCCTGATTGAATTGTCGGACTGCTGCCTTTGTCGACTTACCACGGCCGTTCGCTTACACCATGATGGTTTAAATTTGAAGATTAATTTTGAGAAAAGAGTTGAGCAATGAAACATCACGTACAAGCCCTTGCCTTTGACATTGTTTGAAAAGCGAGTTTTTATTGTACCTAAATAAGTGATTTTTCTTTTGTCAATATTTACTAAAAAGATCTTCGCCCACATTTATTCTAAAATTCAAAAACACAGCACAGCAAAAGGGGACCAATATGTCTTAGGTACAGTTCTCAATAGATACTTAGTTGTTCGTATCAGCTAATTACTATGACTATAAAACTTAGCAATGTAAAACCATCTGATTTTTGGTTCTATGAATGGGGCACGAGATTGTACTTGGACTTACAAACCTTTCAGTGTAATCCTACTAATATTATAAACGTGAAAGTTTGTATGGATGGATGGATGGATAGATGGATGGATGGATGTTTGTTACTCTTTCAGGCAAAAACTACTGAACGGATTTAGATGAAATTTTGGCACACAGATGGTTTATAACCAGGATTAACATATAGGATACTTTTTATCCCAATATTCCCACGGGATCGAAACTTATGCTGGTGAAACCGCGGGGCGTAGCTAGTTCACAATAAATCAGAAACTACTACAGCATTAGGTAGTGCCTATTATTCAAACTAGAAAAGTTAAAAGCAATGTCCAGTACATTTTCCTAATCCTTTTAAGCCTAATACACACTCACGCACTTTTAGCCGTACGAAAGCACAATAATCTCTTAATACATTTAGTGGCTAACGCTCATTGATGTGCAGATATCTGTTTAAACACTGGGGGAGGGTGTTTCTGACCAATTTGCGACCCTATCCGACCCCAACCGACCCCAACCGACCCCAACCGACCCCAATCGACGCCTCTAGCGAGCAGGCTACCGGCGACCCCAGGTATATGTAACTAAAACCTGTTAGCTCTCATTTAGAGATTGATTGGGAAATTATCGCCGCAATGAAAATATAGGAGAGAAAGATTGCATAGATCCGATACCAAATTTTAGATGCGGGTTTAGAATGTCATTTGTTTTTTCAGTTGTTGTTGTTGGTATTGTGGAAGTCAGATAGGCAGTCGCTCCATATAAAATACCGGTGCATCCGGTTAGGCTGGAAGCTGACCCCAATAGGTATACTCGGGAAAAGGTTAGGCAGATAATGATCTGTTTTTTCAATTCAAAACTATCATAAAGTGTATTTTCATTGCGAATTGGTCCTCTAGATATATGCTTATGCCGAATTTATGGCACAAGGGATTCTCTACCAGTCAACGTTTATACGTTGTATTAGACAGATAGGTATGCGGGTTTTCTTATGGTGTCGTAACACTATGCCACTTTTAATAATGCATACACGATCTATCTACATTTACCATTGTAAAAATTCCTTTAACAAAATGTCACAATATCTCTACAAAAACTATCCTCATACAAAATTATCTTTTTAGCCACCAGCACTGACCCTGCATTTCTAGCATACTTCTAGTTTTCATATTCAAGTTGATTAAACGTACTCGGGTGTAAAATTAGTCCGTAGACGTCCCGACATTCACACAATAATTTATAGGTGAACTTTCTTATACAATGTAATTGTTTGCGAGATAAACTTCTTCTATTGTTCGGGAACATTCTCGAAAGAATACGCTGAAGGGAAAAGCTAAAGTTGCAAGTCTCGCGATAATAGTTTTAGAGTGTAATGCTAATAAACTTTGTGATTTGTGTTTGTAATTTAAGTTGTTGAAGTTTTGAAAGGAAAGGCTATATTGTGGATAGAATGCTGCGTTTTGTACCCTGCTAGTAGCAAGTTAGTTCTTGGAGTGCCGAGTCAAATTGTGTGATAATCAAAAGATTTCGTTTTATGTACGATACTAAAATACAAATCTCAAACCTAGTCTTTTCCTTATAGTTAACAAAATGATACATCCAAAACTAAACGTAGGTATCAAACGATTGGTCCAAAAGATGGGAACGATGACGCGCGAAACACGAATTTGTTGGGACAAATTCGTGTTTCGCGCGTCATCGTCCAAGACCTTAACTAATGTAATCGTTTTCCAATATAAAACCTTAAAAGCCAATACAAAAAGCAATCTGTATTCTGAAACTATTTGCCAGCAAGACAGCGGCTTCCAACTCTACCCACTCGATATTGTCGCACGAATCGCATTCACATTCAAATAAAACCGCTGAATCGCAACAGACACGTTGAATCGGCACTTTGGGACGAATATCGCCAAGTTGAGATTCACTTAGGCTCGTTTGCCGTCGACTTCCTTTATATTACCTTGAATATTCGAATTTTCAGTTTAGTTTAAAGCGTTTTAGGATCGGCATCATCACTAGCTGCGCCCCGCGGTTTCACCCGCATAAGTTTCGATCGCGTGGGAATATCGGGATAAAAAGATATGTTAATCCTTGTTATAAATCATCTGTGTGCCAAAGTTCATCCAAATCCGTTCAGTAGTTTTTGCGTGAAAGAGTAACAAACATCCATCCATACAAACTTTCATGTTAATAGTATTAGTAGGATAGGTTATGCCACGATTTTGTTGAATTTACAAAAAGTATTCCTTATGTTTATTGTTAACAATAATACCACATAATATAACATAGTCTTTAAATTAATGTTTTAAACTTAAACAAACAGTTGCAATTTAAACAAATTAGTTTGCATGCCATCTGTCGTCGAGTAGCGGCACTAAACACGGACCCATTGTAATTTACTAACGGTCCGCAAAAACGGACATACCAAAACGAAACAAAACATATTCCAATTAACCTCGTTATTTTTACTGTACAGATTAACGTTCGAGATTATCTTCTGCCTTTATTATCTTCGGCGATGCGTTGCACCTGCCTTTTTAACCGATTTTAAATAACTGCCATTTCAATCCATCATGGCGGTACAATTTCAATGGACGGTTGTCTTGATGAATTATATTTAACATTAAATATAATTAGGTTACATGTTACTTTACTTTTATGGCAACTGCCTCACTTAAAATGAATTATAGGCGATAGAAAGAAACGATTTCGTAGAACATAACATTTTAAGTTAGACTATTACAGTCGTCTGCACGGCTAGTGGGATAAGTTATTTTCAAAAAACATCTATACATTTTGAACAATGGTAACTTTTTTAGCGAAGTACTTATTTCCAATTGCATTTTACGATGCACGTGAGCTGTTCTACTTTGAACCTTAACGGCTTCGGTTTAAAATTCACTTGACCATGATTCTGTAATGCAACAACTGTCATGAAGTGCCAGACTTAAATATATACACTTTCATCCTTCGTAAGTTCACGCGTTCATAATCCTAACTCATGTCATTCATGACAACTTCAGTATCGGTTTACCTGTGATAGTCAATATCGTAACAAAATCAGAAAAAAGACCAAAAAGTGCTAAGCGGTCAACCTTAACTGAGCTTCCAAAGCTTTGTTCATAATATAGCCTGTCTTTTTAAATATTATATTGTAACTTCCTCAAAAAGACCAATTGTTTGACCACAAAACGCGTACAACCAATAACTACTGCGTCACATGCCTTAAAAATGAAGGTCCGAAACATGTCTCAGCACTCGTCAATGAGGTAATCAAGTGCTTCGCGTGACGGACACGACCTGCCTCAACAAACCCACGCAACACGCACCCACGATACGAGAATACGAGCCGAATTACGAGTACTACTGTATGATCTCCCGAGAGTACGTAATTTGTTTACGAATACACGCGAGGTGAGGCGAAGGCGTGTCGCGGAACGAAAGACCGAGTTTCGTCGTGGTTCATATTCGGACGTTTAGGATTTGTAACTTGTAGGTGAAATGGTACACGTTAGTAGGATTGACGAATTTAATAAGTAATAAACTTCTTAGTTTCTGACCTGAACTTCAAGAAAATAATAATGCAAATCATACAGAAAATTTACACACTCTCAATAAAGTTATACATGATTATGTGATACAATTCGAACATAAAAACATATTCATACATAATCAACTGAATAATTTAATCGAAACTCCGAGTTTGACCACATAAAATTAAGAAACACTACATTTAAAAACAAGACCAATCACACGCAATAATTAATAAGCTTTCAAAGGTGTTACTAAAATATGAAAATATTAATTAGAAGCATTAATAATATAATAAGTACAGACAGATGGTGGTACAAAGGTGTACTAATTCTAATTTACAAACCGGTTTATTAATTCAATGTATGATGATGATGCTTCCTGATAATTAATATTTAAATAACGGTAGCCATGTTTGTAATATTCCCCTAACATTTATGAAAGTATGTCACAATGTTGGGAGTCATAAATTGGAGGAAGTCCCTGTTTCTATGTTTTTGGTGTGCAGTGTAAATTAGTAGAGAATTCTTTGAATAATTGTGTTTTTTTTGTCTGGATTATGGCTTTCCAGATGTTTCTCTGAAACAAATCACTTTCAGGATGTTAAATGCTTTACCCTCTCTGCCTTCTCATGATGTAATGTGATTAATAAAAATTATATTAGTAGGATTTACATTTGAATCAAGATATATAAAAGAATATATATAATAATACCAGTTCCAGGATAACTAGAACTACGAATAAAAACGGTCACATACCATTCTACAACCTCAAACCCGTGACAAACGTACTAAAGGTAATAATGCAGCTGTTTCCCATAAAGACCTTCCTAATGTTTATTCATCTTATTAAAATCTCTCTTGCGAACGAAAAATGAGTCCCGGACCTGTTCACAAGGATAATTACAAATCCCGCGATTTGAATAAGAATAGATAGCAGTAGAAAGAGATAGACAATCAGAGAGAGACGGCGATAGAACAAATGTCGTTCGCGTCTAACACAAAAACAGGAGTAACGAACTAAAACGCCAGGTGTGAGGCGATGCCATGTGCTCAGTAACAGAAACTATTTATTTATTCGTGGCCTCAGTTGAAGTAACCTATTTAATTAGTGTGTGGCTAGCAAACGAAAAAGCTCGTTAGGTTTGACAATGACGGCTGTCATTAGCTTGACAGTTGAGCGTGTCATCAATAATTTTACAGAGGACTTGGCGCGGATTTTTTCCGGTATTAGATTTTTAGATTCCTGTTGAGTTGTAAGGCAGACGGCTTTTAGGGCTAGATGAAAGTACTTCTTCTTCAACAAGAAAACTCGCCGTGTTCTGTAAATAATTCTAGAAGAACAAATTATGAATATTGAATATCTTTGTTACATTTATGTTATCCGTTACCTACGCCTATACGTAGATAAAAACAACCCGGATAGGCTAATATAAAAAATAATAATAACGACGTAATGATAAAAATACAATGTAGGTATAAAAAAAACAGTAAATATTTCATTATATACAAACGTAAGTTTTTCTTGATATTCAGTTTCAACAAAACTCACTCTGTGTTACTTGAGAACGCGCCATCTAGCGGAGAGTAGCTGAACTAATACAGACACAAGTAACGCGACGCTCTGCGTCGACGCTGTTTCAGACATGCGAAGATAGATGGCGCTTACTCGGTTTTGTTCAGGCACATTAATTTGAATTTATATTTAGTTACGCAATGTTAGATCTTGATCAAATAAACTTCAATTATATAAATTAAAAATAAAAACCTATTTTAGTATTGCTATCAGAACTTCAAAACGAACATTAAAAAGGTTTTCATACTAAAACACTAATCTGTCGCCATCTAACCTTACCTCCATTGCATGTTTGTCTATTAATTTTTCCCTTTTTTGTGTTAACGTTTCTCCTTTGTTTTTACTTACTTTATTTTTGCTTTATGTTAAGTCCGTGGTGTGTCTGTGTTGTTATAGCTTATTTTGGCTCCGGACGGGACCTTGCAGACGGTGAAGAGCGAGTCTCGGAGAGGACGCGGCAGAGGGCGCTCGAGTACTACACCCGTGAGTACCATAAACTAATATTCTTACCTTTTCTCTTTTATGTTTTTTTTATTTTTTTCTTATTCTTTCATGTCATGTGTATTCCTTTACTTTGGTGACTAATGAATTAATGATTAACATTATCATGATTAACAATTTAAATTACTCGTACATAAGAAGCGCCCTTACTTCTTTTATAAAGAAGACTTTGTAATTTCCGTAAATTAAAACCATTTCATTTATCCGTGAAATAAACAAAATGATGTAACTAAGACGTTGTCGTCGAGTCGGCGGAGTTTAAAGAACAAAATGTTCCCAGCTAGGTACATACCAAATCCTACTATAATAATAAAAACGTGAAGTTTGTATGCATGGATGGATGGATGGATGTATGTTTCTTACTCTTTCACGTAAAAACTACTGAACGGGTTTGGATGAAATTTGGCACACAGATGGTTTATAACCAGGATTAACATATAGGATACTTTTTATCCCGATATTCCCACGGGATCGAAACTTATGCGGGTGAAACCACGGGGTGCACCTAGTACATTTATAAAAATCATCTCCAGTGTCTACACCTTTTGGACCAGCTTAAATCGTCGCGTCGGTTTAAACTCCCTGATTTAATATTTAAGTAAATAGAAGTTAACATCCTAGAAAGAGAGCTGAGGGGCAATTCTCGTAATTTTAAGAACGTTCACAGTCTGATCTCAGTCTCAATCTGTCAAAAATTCCTCTAATTTCCCTACATTTTGACGAGTTTTTGACATTTGTTTGTCGCCAAGATGAGACTGCGACTAAATTTTGAACGTTTTAAATTACGAGAATTGGCTTTCAGCTAGCGTACATTACGTACAAACTCACTTTGCTATAGTAAAGGCAAGGCATATTGCAATTTTCCAACAATCCATAAACAACATCCCTATGCGACAAAAGGTCGATCATTGACACGAGCCCTCGACCCGTCAATGCCAGCGTGACCGCGGCACGCTTACACAACGACAATAAATCAAACATGAAACAAAAACCAGGCCACTCTCGCTTTCGAAGCGAAATATCCGAATATAGAGGAATAAAGTGTAACCCTGCCGGTTCATGGCCACTCAGCATTCGTAAACAAACCCCATTCAGGGAGATTAACACGGACGAAACACGAGAATTTTGTTGCTGTTTCAAATACATTACCCGTTTTGTATCGACACCCAACTTTGCTATCCAAGTCCAGCACGTAATGTATTCTACCTTCGGAGATTTTATAGTGTTGTAGTGATGGGTTTTGTAGGATATTTTTCCGCATGCCCGCGGCCACCACCTGTTCATTCAGCGAATCGAGTGGGCCGCGAATTGTAAATTAATTGAAAGATTATTCAACAAGGTCCTTTGATATCGTTCACCTATTTAATTTATTTGTTTGTTGTGTGACATTGTTTCATGCGATACTATTTAAGTATTTACTTTGGGTGTAAGCTTTCGTTGACCCTGTTTCGATCGGGATGCCACTGACCTTTTTGATGTAAAACACGAACGTATTGGCGTTAATATTACGACTGTTATTCGTGAAGGGATAGGTAGAGCTTTTGACCGGACCGCTTTTGTATCGGCCAGTTTACAAGCTAATATGAAATCGTACATGTATGCCTAGTTGGTCGGGCTATAATTTTTTTTACATTCATCTCACTTGTACTACTAGAAATTATTTTTTCGTAGACCCGCTACGCCACTGCTACGAATAACGCTACGCAGAAATAGTCATGACCACGCTCAGCAAAGTAATTGGTGATTTTGCGATCACCAAAACTATACTCGTACCTTCCTTGCCTGAAATGACTGACATCATTGCCTTCAAAATCAATAACTGAGTCATTTTCATTACTTATTTTATTACATATCGAATTGGTCCCGGCTGTCCTTTCTAGATCTTTGACAGTCGTTACGGGTAGTCAAAAGCCCGAAAGTCTGACAACCAGTCTTACCAAGGGGTTTCGTAGTACCGAGTAACTGGGTTGCGGAGGTCAGATAGGCAGTCGCTCTATATAAAATACTGATTTCAGCTACATCCGATTAGACTGGAAGCCGACCCCAAAATAGTTGGTAAAAAGCTGAGCAGATGATGATGATTTTATTACATAGAATTCCTAACCGTCACTGCAATAAGTAACAAAAACTTGAAAGGTGTCAAGGGACACCCGGATGGAACGAAGTTCAAAGAGAGAGAGAGACAGAGAAACACGCGCACGCCGCACGGCTTACAACTATAGCAAAAAGTGTCGTTCCAACTTTTGGTCTTAATTTTTTCCGTCTAGCGTTCCGTCCTTTCGCAACGCGCAATAAGGAACTTCGTTCCAAAAAAACAACGCCATCTCATTCTTTAATATACTGACCTTTACTGACGTCACTTGTTTCTACATTAAAGTGCATTTTGAAGCAAACACCACTAAATTTGATTAGCTAATGCACTCTTTAAGAAACTACAAAGAACTTCACGAATCCGGACTTATCTTTATTTCAAGATCTCATTGTTTGCCCTCCGTTTGAGTCTAGTACGAAAAGGAATTTAAAGTTGGACGCTTTTATGTTTAGGTTTTTAGATAAGTTTAATAGTACAATTGTATTAAGGGCGGGAAATACTGTATTACATAATACCTATATGTTTCCTAGCTGTTATAAACAGTAATTCCTATATACAATCTACGTTCAGAGTTAAACATAGGACGCCATTAAATACAGGAGAGGTCTGCAATTATGTTATTTTTTTTTGTTTTTAAACAACCTTTGTATTCAACATTGGGTAAAAACATAAACGTTTTCTGCCTTTCGTTCCTCCAATATCGAAGAAATAATCCTCTGTTGGTACTTAAATAACTTTTGCGTAAACTATGCATGTATCGAAACTTATCAACAAAATCAGATAATTTTCAAGTTATGGAACAACAAACTGAATGTCATACTTAACAAAGTTCAAACTCCATTGCAACCAAAAACTTATTAGGAACTTTTTGTTACAAATGGTCACTCAAAAGTCAACTTAGAATACATTTCACAAAAGTAGATAACTGATTAAGCGCCGATGAATCATGAAATGTGAATAAATGCGATTATGAACACTGCTGTAGTTATTAAATCCGTACAAAATGTCACGCTTTTCCACCATAACAACATAAAAAGCAGACCATCGCATACTACGATCCTTACAAATCCTTCGACTTCTTCCGTTCATAAATCTTTTGATCCATGCGCGACGGTTGCAAGTACTGCGAGTACTGCGCCCATGACATTTAGTTTTCATTTTCTGTTACTGACCTTATATACTATTTTCAAGGTTTTAATTTACTACACAGCGTGAATGTATTTATGTAGGTATTACGTAGCTACTATGTCGTATCAAACAAACCGCAGTTGGGAACAGGAAGATTCTAATCGAAATAACTAAATTATTAAAGTCGTTAATCAAAATGAGTGTGCTGTCGTACAACTGGGAAAAGGCTTATGTCCGGCATTGAACTGCAACGGCAAAGAAGTGAGTTGTTTTATCTATTAAAAATATCCTTTGGTAATCAAGCATCATCTGCCTGCCTAGCCTTTTCCCAACTATGTTGGGGTCGGCTTCCAGTCTAACTGGATGCAGCTGAATACCAGTATTTTACATGGAGCGACTGCCTATCTGACCTCCACAACCCAGTTACTGGGTAATACGATGCCCCTTGGTAAGACTGGTTGTCAGACTTTCGGGCTTCTGACTACCCGTAACGACTGTCAAAGATCCACGAATGACAGCCGGGACCAACGGCTTAACGTGCTTTCCGAGGCACGGAGGGGTCTCGGTATGTAAAGATGCCCATCCACAGACAAACCGCGGCAAGCGTAGCTTAACCTGACCGATCGACCTGTGCGGGTGTTATTATTTAGCCACGGGCCCCTTGTAATAGTACATACACATACAACTTTTAGTCCCAGTAAAATATTTCTAAAAAGCAAAACGTCCGCACGCGTGTAGTTGCGGCCATAAGCTGGCATAACAATATAAAAGCCAATATCATTGTAATGGTCACCCCTCATTAATCATAAGCCTGACGTCGCCTCCCGTCGTCTGACGTCGCCCTGACGTCAGTTCCCGTCAATTTGAAGTCATCTATTAGTCCGCTACGGTCATCTAAACAATGCCAGGCATTTGAGGGGGGGAGTGGTCAGTCGAAGGAGGGCGAGGGGTGGTGTAACGATAATAGAGTCATTATTTATATTTATGTGTATTATATTAGTAGGATAATAGTGAATGTTTCGGAAGAAATGAAAAATAATGGAATAAGTTCTATGTGAGTTCTGAACTGAGATCTAGAATTTCGCCTTACGTCAGGAGCTTCGCACTCAAATGATTGGTTTCTGTGCTGCGGTTCGCGCGTGCAATTCCCGCAAAAAGTTAAAAATAGTAGATTTTACAACAAGTGCACAAAACAAACCATTTTTATCCAAGACTTTTAGCAGCCCGAGCCGAAGGCGAGGGCTGATAGTAATGTCGAGAATAAAAATGGTTTTGTGGACGAGTTATAAACTCTGCTTTTCACTTCGATTGCGAGGAAATAAAACAGTAGTGTATCATAACATTTCTTTAATTAAAATTCAAAGTAAAATTAGAACAGTTTTGAATACTGAAGGAAATTGTTTTTAAATCTTACGACATTGATATTAGGCTGCAGAGCTATACAGCCTAGGTACTATTAAATTAATTTTGTAATAATAATTTTCTTAAATCAACTAACCTACCGTACTTGAATTAAAATTTTAATATCTATTATATCTTAAAAAACACATAAGGCAAATAAATTAAAGTAAATATTATATAATAACAAATTCTATCTATGAACTTCTTATTGCATTTGGCTGTATGGCTCATTTTCTTTGCCTTAATATAATACATTTATGAGTAGATACGTTAATGCCCTTGTGCACAAAATTCGATTTTGTGCAGCCTATACCCTGCACAAAGAAGCACTTTCAGAGCATGAGAAGTGAAATAGTAGATTTTACAACAAGTGCACAAAACAAACCATTTTTATCCGAGACTTTTAGCAGCCCGAGCCGAAGGCGAGGGCTGATAGTAATGTCGAGGATAAAAATGGTTTTGTGGACGAGTTATAAACTCTGCTTTTCACTTCGATTGCGAGGAAATAAAACAGTAGTATAACATAACATTTCTTTAATTAAAATTCAAAGTAAAATTAGAACAGTTTTGAATACTGAAGGAAATTGTTTTTAAATCTTACGACATTGATATTAGGCTGCAGACCTATACAGCCTACTATTAAATTAATATTGTAATAATAATTTTCTTAAATCAACTAACCTACCGTACTTGAATTAAAATTTTAATATCTATTATATCTTAAAAAACACATAAGGCAAATAAATTAAAGTAAATATTATATAATAACAAATTCTATCTATGAACTTCTTATTACATTTGGCTGTATGGCTCATTTTCTTTGCCTTAATATAATACATTTATGAGTAGATACGTTAATGCCCTTGTGCACAAAATTCGATTTTGTGCAGCCTATACCCTGCACAAAGAAGCACTTTCAGAGCATGAGAAGTGAAAAGTATATATTCCTCTTTTACCCGTAGTACTTATTTTTGCGTATGACATTTTAACAGAAACTTATTATCATTTAATTAATGTCTAGCAATCTACCCATGGTTCGCTCGGCTGCAATGACGACATGACAAAACGAGGAGGTATCTGAGCTATATTCAAGTTAAATATTCTTATATTATACACTCAAACCTTCCAGAATAAATGCTCTAAATGATGGTGAAAACCGCATCAAAATCCATTGCGTAGTTTGAAAGAACTAAGCGGTCACACAGACAGACACAAATTGCTTTTTTTTTTTATTATATGTATAGTCGACTCTCGAAAATAAATATCAACCCGACTTACCTTAACTTTGTGTAAATAATTTCATCACTACAGCTCTCAAAACTGTGAAGGACAACATCGTGAGGAAACCGGCATGTCCTAGAACCAAAAAATCGAAGACCTGCCTACCCTCACTGAGTACTGAGAGGAGGCCTGTGACCTAGCAGTGGGAACATTATAAGCTGATTATGCTTACCTTAACCTCAAACATCCAATCTTAATCTTACCAATCTTAATCTTACCAATCTTAATCTTACCAATCTTAATCTTACCAATCTTAATCTTACCAATCTTAATCTTACCAATCTTAATCTTACGAATCTTAATCTTACCAATCTTATTCTTACCAATCTTAATCTTACCAATCTTAATCTTACCAATCTCAATCTCCTGATAGAAACACACATACAGGTAGGTAGATACAAAGGATGTTCAGCGACAAACAAAAAGATTGGAGTCTTCACCCGCGCGAACTTCCTCAAAGCAAGCGATCCGAGCTGAAACTTTCAGCAAAATGTTTGGCGTCGTTTTTTTAAATTGAAAATCTAATTAGGTAAAAAGTTTTACCATTTAGACGATGTTAAGGTTTTGTTAGCTTGTAAAACTACCTGGGATGGTAAAATAGAGGTCCTGCTATGAGGATATATGAACATTATAACCCTGAAACTTCTTAGCAATTATCTCAAAATACAAAAATAATATGGGGCATGTTCTTTTTTGCTCCGAACTGGAAATCGACCCTGCAATAGGTAGGTAGCATAGTTTAATTACTATCTACAAAAGCTCCAATAATATAGCTCCTAATAAAATCAGTAGATTTTCAGGACAGCCGTATTTCCCTGTAAGTAATATAGAATAATATAAAGTAAATAGTATACGAACGTCGAGTACGTATAGTAATTGTGAATACATTATTTCATCAATCATAATTACAGCTCTACAATCTCGTAAACCTTGCATGAAAAACCTTTCACTGTGACACATCAGTGTCTACTGTTGTTAGTTTGCAGTAATTCAACCTCAGTAAGCTCGCATTTCCTTGAAAACATACAGTAGCATTAATGTCTCAACTAAATAAAGTAAAAACTCAAGAAATCTTAAAGCCACTCAGCTTGAGTAGACAGAATTAAAGATTGTTCACAAGTGCACAAATAACAAAACACAGGCCGCTTACAAACTTGCAAGTAAAAAGAAAAAAAAAACATTTATTTGCGGCAAACATGACGCTTAAAAAAGAACACAAAAAAAAACAACAAGTTGGGGGTAAACACACACACACACGCAAAAAGGCCATCGCTCAGCATAATGCTAAGACCCTATACGAGACAGAGCCCCAGCGCTGGTTTTCAGCGGCAGCCGGCGTTGACGTCATAACGTCAACCAGTGCAGCTTACGATCAGACACAAATAAAAAAACAACAATCAAAATATGAAATAAAAAAAACATACATTACAAAAAGTAAAGTAGTATTAGTAAAATTATTGATATTGCTTTTACGAGTATGTTGTTCTTTTACTATAGAAAATGTGGAAAAAAGAGAGGTTTTATACAATACTAAAGTCTAGCCCGCGATTCCGTTCAGTTCCAAGCTTCAACACCGCGTTTGACACCTTTTAGAGGTGAAATTTCGTAAAAATAGGAACGGAATTCTTTTCACACTCGATTTGAATATCCCGTAGTTGTAGTGGCTCGGACATACAGGCTAGGAATTCCATTCTTTAACAGTGCGCTTCGCTAACTCGATAGACGAAGCAGAAGAAATGTCAACTAGTCCGTAGTTGAATGGTATTTTGTACCTACGTACGTTGGTACGAGTAGGTAGGTACCTCTATTTTCCGAATAAGATAATTTGTACTAAAACCTATCTCATGTAATCATTCATAATCCAGGTCCCACACTACACACACTACTAAACACAAAATCTAATCCTACCGTTCATTTCGGAAATAAATTGAAATCCTACATAATGAAGACGGGCGCATAAAGGCTGCAGACGGACTAATTTCGCGGCCGCCATCTTGGCGTTGCCATGGCAACGAGACTGGTGCCCCCCTGCGCCCCCCTTCTCCCCCTGCACTTGCGTTGCACTTCCTAAAGGCTAGACTAGGCTATGTGTAGGAGTTAGTTGTTATAGTCTATAGTTTGGTGTATAGACGTTTTAGATGTTTCTGCGTGGCTATTGTTTGATGGGGATTCAATTCTGGAGACATAGATAGTGTTTTAGTACTTGATTTGTCTGAGATCGGTAATCGAGGAATGCATTTTTCCTGGAAAAGTTATAAAAATAATCGTAGTAACTATTATTGCGCCTGGAAACCTGTAAAAATTAAACGTAGTAAGCAAGTAGTTTTTTTTTTAATCGTTGGGTTTGTTTGGTAGCTAGTACATACTAATTCCATGGTTCGCAGTATGGCATAGTGATACCTGTCACCTAATTTAAATTTAGTCTAAATCAAATCAGAACAATATCTATGATTAAGAAGTTATTTTCTAGCATTGTCCATAAAATTCCATGTATATCGGCTAGGCTAGACAAGGTATGACGAAATCGGAGCGACCTTGCACTTTATAATCTAAAAATAGTCCGCCATTGTCATGCATTGTTTATTTACTTCCGTAACATTTAGAAGGATAGAAAATCTGTGACAGCTGCATGTTTTCCCGCGCGATCAGCGCGTATCAGTCGAAATAAGTTCATAAACTTTGGTTTTAAGCTTTTTTCGATACTACAGTTGGTGTCTCCGACTAACAAAATCACTATTCCCATAAAACCTGTACTTGGAAAGTACTTAAACCTATTTCAATTTCATTTTTATTGTCAAGTTTACGCAAGCAACGTCAATTTTCTGCATATTTTCGCATATCCAATGGCCAAGTTGGTGTACATAATAAAGGGTATTCTATTCTAAGGAAAAAGCCCTGAAAACAAAAATAATTCTAAAAAGTCAACAGAATTCCTAAAAGCGTTTCCTTCGCCCAGATTTTCATTTAGTTCTAAATTTTAAAGTAGTCTGTGGCAATACCCGCGCGACCTGGGCGTTTTCTTAAGAAGACTATTGGAAAATTCAGGCTCATTATTGGGCATTTTCCGAGCGCTTTTCCACTAGGTACTGTTCTGCTAGGAACTCTATTTACCAGACTATATAATATATGGTAAGCTGCCAATCCATTCAGGGTCATTTCCAAGTTCAGTCCATCAAAATTTTAGGAATGAATCAGCTTGTATACAACCTGTGCCGAAGACACACGGACTACGTGTGAAATTTTTGATTTTGCAAGACTTAATGCTCCCTAATATTTCTTCTCTAATCAACATTTTTTTCAACAGTCATTTACACCTTTTTACCAAGGAGATAGTGTTATAAAGTATAGAAAGCCACGCGCTACGAAGGCTTTGATCCATACGATATTTTGCTTCTGTAATTATAAACAAAACACTATCGTCTATTCTCCACACAACCCTACAAATGTAAAATACAGACATGCTAACATTCGATTCCAATCTATCTGCGAAATAATTCAGCTATGATTGAAAAGCCAGACAAAACGGAAGGACGGTGGTCGAGTGTCTCGATGCGTTCGATGTTTTACTATTAACAACCCTACACAACAACTATAGGTGTAGAGGAGGCGGCGACGCGGTGCGTCTGTAGGCCCTGAAATGTTTATATTGCGAACGGGAAAAGGTGTCTAGGAAATGCTGCTGGGAATTTTACGCAGGATTTTTCAGAAAAGGTGCCTTTTTGGTACTGTTCTATGTTGTTCGGAATCGGTCTATGTAAACTCGACGATTTATAATTACTTTATTTTGTAATTCTAAAATGAGAAACGTAGGTAGAAATGTAGGTATCTACAAAGTCTAACGAGACATCTGAACAAGATTATGTCTGGACTTTAAAAGAGATTGACCTCTGAGTTTTTTTCGGCCTTTTTCAGAGTAGTCAGATAGGAAACGCAGACCTCATCTAGTTTTAAAAATATAATGGACGAGTAAAAGTGTTTGTACAGACCTACTTACAAACATAAAATCATTTATCATTTTACCAAAAAATTAAAATCTAGGTAGGCATAACCTATCTTTTTCATTTAATGGAAGAAAAGCCCGAAGTATACACCAGCTGGTTATACGGCAGTCGTAAAAATCAACGGACGAGAAATCCTACGTCGGAAAATTCAAATATGCAAACGTAAGCAAAAGCAACGAAACCTTCACTATCTTTTGGCAAAGCTTATATTTTTTAAACCATAAACAATATTATTAATTGCATAAAGTTCGCAAATCAAAGTTTATAACCACGTTTTCCGATATTTCAAGTCCGTAATAAAACTTATAGTTACGGAAAGTTGCGAATGCCGTGTCTGCCCGTGACCAAGAGCGCTGTAAACATAAAACGTCTGGAAAACTAAATTGAAACAATAAAAGCTAAATAACCCGTAAAATTAGGTTAGGTTTTCTTTGCACCAAACTGTAGAGTAACTAAATTACGCAATGTATTTTTATGTCCACAGATAAAAAAGGAAAATTTTAAATTCATTTTGACGTTTTAACTCCAGTCTAGATTGACAACCTAACTTCTTTTTATTTTTAACAAAACATTGTTCCGAATTTAAAAGAATCCGTGCCCAACTTAAATTTATTTCGAACTATCTCCTTCTTTTTCCGTCGGCGAGTCCGCGAGCACGAATATCGACGCTAGAGTCCGCCTTCGAATTATAAACTCGGGCGAAATTTGCACAGAGCACTTTGTAATTGCAAATTTCCTAACTGAGCGCATGCGCCATAAGGCGATCAATACGCCAAGACTTTATTATTGTTTTTTCTTAATACAATAACAGTTTGCGCGCCAAAACGCCAAAAGTGAGGTTACATTTTTGAAAATACAATTTCCGAATTTCGGAGTTTCGTTGAAAATGGTAGGAAATGTATTTTTTATTATGAATTCTGTCGGCAAGACGGGGAGGTGGCTAGGGGTGGGACCGCCCGCTCCTATTGGATAGTTACTCTAAACTATTGCCTGAAACTTTCATTAATGCATTCTATTACCTCGTTTATGCAATATTCGGTATTCTATTGCTTTGCGGAATGCGTAATTTTATGTTACACTAACGTTAGCATAGAGAATTTTTATTTTAAATGTTGAAAATATGAATATGGGCAGCGTTTTAAGATGCAATTTATGGAATAATTAACGCTGTAATCATTCCCGAAAAAATATGAATAATTCACGTATAAAAGAGGATTTAAAAGACTTGTAAAATAAATGTTTCCTCGTCGTAATTCGAGCGTGAAATGTGCTACGCACTTATATAATATTTAGCGTATACGCGCGTAATTTCCGGCAGATATTTGGAAATTTCATAACTTTTCATGCTGTTTCTGAGTTGTGTTCTGTGAGCAATATTGGGAATCGGAACTTGACTACGTTATTCGTTGAATCAAATTTTGAATCCGGTTATTCGGGATCACATTAAAAGAAAAACAACTGACATTTTCCTACCTTTTCATTTGCTAAAAACCCTTGTATCATTCGACACTGAATATCTTGTAATGTTTATCTCAAAAAATTATGTACCTACTTAATTGCCTTACCACCCTTGTCAGGCACATTAGTAATTCCTAAGAACTCCCCAGAGCAGAGCAGAGCAGTGCCGTGACTTATTAGTTGTAGTTCGTAGGTTCCAACCCAGACAGGCGCTTTAGTTTGTGTATCTCATCTCAACACTACTGCTCTCAAAACGGTGAAGGCAAACATCGTGAGGAAACCGGCGTGTCCTAGAACCAAAAAATCGAAGAAATGTGACATCCACCAACCCGCACTGGGTCCGCGTGGTGTTCCACTCATAGAGAGGATACTCTGGAACTCCCAGTCACTTATGTTATCCTCATTTATTTCAGTACCCTCATAAGAATATTCCTGGCCGGAAACTTTATTAATGTAAACAGAAAAATCTAAAATATGTCAGGAAACATTAGTCCTAATTAAGATAATTAATAAAGAATTATCACTTCATGGCGGCTGTTGTCAGCGACCATGTGATCGCTTTCAGCACCAGCTGTCGTATATTGAAAGAATATTGGCACATGTCCATAATTTTAACGTTGATCATTATATTTCCCAAATAACACTTTTTTTTTGTAAATTTTCCTGCTATTTTTGGCTTTTATTTTTAACACCAGTGCGTAGATTCTACGTCAGATTTGTTTTCTTCTGCAACTACATATAATTATGTAGTTTCTTGGCCTGCTTATGAACTTTTTTTTAATTCTTTGATTGTGGTTTTTCCATAATACATACTCAGTCTAACGTTCTGACTGTTAGACACAGGCCTCCTCTCTGTGACAGGGAGTGGGCCGTAATCCACCACGCGGACCCAGTGCGGATTGGTAGATGTCACATGTCTTCGAATTTTTGGTTCTAGGACATGCCGGTTTCCTCACCATGTTTTCCTTCACCGTTTTGAAAGCAGTGGTGACGATTGTTGGTGGTTTTTCCACATAAAAAATCGTTTTTCGGCCAGTTTTTCCGTACAACATTTAGTTTGTGTAACAACACTGTGAAGTTCGTGTCAATTACAAAGCTAACAGAAGATAATCTACTTGTAATGTGATTCAAAAGACAAGCATTATGGCTAAATAATAACAAAAGAAAGGAAAAAAGTTAAGTTTTAATTAACTCGATTTATTCGATTACGTAACGCTCACTGCGTTACGTAATCGAATAACTTCGTTCGCAAATAAAATCGAATTACTCCAACATATGCCTAGTCTTTGAGAAATATGGAAATTTCAGTCTCTACGTTAATTTAATTTAATAATGGCCTCCTTCTCCCCAGTTATAGGCATAAATTAAGCAAAATTCATAAAATAATTTGAATTTTAATGCGAATAGTTATTCGTTTTGATTACATTATGAGTGTATTGGAATGGAGGAGCTTTTGATAATATTTTGCTAGGGTCTAGACCTAATTTCTGTTAATTTCGTAAGTTTCTTGGCAATTATTTCAATGAATATTTTCTTATGAAATAGTTTCTTTGGTAGACTATCTAAATAATATTAATAAAGATGGAAATGTTGGCTGAAATCTAGGTTTTCTGGTACCTATGATTGTTTGTGATATTCTTTTGTCCAACGGTGGACTTCGATTGTCTAAGTTAGTTGAAAACCTCCTAACAACAGCTGTGAACAAACAAAATACATTAAACTGCAAATAAAGAAGCATTTCACGCCAACCGTATTGAAATAGTGCTTACCACAGTACAATCCCGCACCCACTTACCCCGGGATCCCGGGAATCCCGCGGGTTGTCACGTCCCGGGACGCAAGCCACCGTGAAACGTTAGCACTAGAGGTGTGCAACAAGTGAATCGATGTGACTTTTGAGCCCGCTGCTAATAAGACACGGGTGACAACCCTCGGGAGGCGATTAGGGATGCGGCTGCCGGTTAAAGAACGCGCCAAATGAACCGTGTGGCATTGGAAGTAAATTGTGGCTTGTTCGTGGCTCGAGAGAGATATCAGTCGAACTTTAAAATGTAGCTTCAAAGTTGGGGCCATGTTGAACAATGTTACAGTGATGCTTCAGGAAGATATACGTTCCTAATTCATGATAACACCTTCGAAAATGTAATCCTCGTCTACCCTTTGTTATCAACGTTTTGGCAAAGCAAGTTCAAGTGAGAATTTTAACATCACACCATGATAACAAAACCTAAAACTGCGGACAAAGATTTGACAAATATTCGCTTCAGCAATCCCGCTTCCTTGCAAAATTTCCGTGTCTCCTGATAATCTAGGCAATGCGGAAAAAAAAATGAAAAGCGATCTTCACACGTTTCGTGCAACGACATTCAAACCGCAACGTACGATTTGTCGTGAAAGAATCTAAGCAACAAGTGGGACCATAAATTGGACGACATATTCGATGACGTTCGCTAGTGATGTGATGTGTCACGTACGCGGGAATGTATTCTACTCGTAATGCAAATCGATTTCGTCCCATCAAAATTGTATTCGCAGAGTGAATGCCTAGGGTATTTCCTAAACTAATTTTATCGATCAGGGAATGTGTTTTTATTTACTTTCAAGGCATATTCTGTTCATGGGGTTCGAATTCTGTGAACATGATTGACACATTTTAGTTACTGTTTAAATCGATTATCGATCATGTTCAGAAATCGTCAAATAGGTTAGATTCCGAATAACCTACAACACTGACAGCAACTCATGGTTGTCAAAAGATATTTTTCATGAAGTAAGTGCGCACATTTCCGGACGTAGGTACAGATTAAAATAAAGAGGAACGTGAAATGAGCAAAATGCAAAACTGAAAACGTGAGATTAATAATAAAAAAAATCAGAACAAGAAATCAATTTCAAAGTTCTGTAAAAAACACAATACTATATCTAGACATAAAAGTTACCTGACTGGCTGAAAACGTACACATTTATTATAGCAGTGTTTAAACCAAAACAAAATGCTTTGAAGATTTTAATAAAAAATACATTTACACGTCATTAAAGCGTATTATAACATACTTAAATCGGCCTTTGTACTACATAATAAAATATACATAATGTATGTGTGTGAATAATTCATGACGCATGTCGATAACCAGAAAGTTCTACGAGATTTACATGTTATCTCTGGTCTGCGTGAAAAAAACTTATGTTTAATTTAAATATTTACCGCGACAGAAAAAAACTTTGTCCACGGACGAACGGTCGGTAGAATATTGCAACGTACTTTGTAGAGTAACATCTGTTACAATGAGTAAACAACATAAAAAATGAAAAGTTCACACTTTGTTCAGATATTTCAGTAAAATGTAATTATAATGTTTTTTTTATGGCAGCCGTTGCAATTTTGAAATGATTTCTATTTACTTAATTTAAAAAGAAATTCAAAATAATTAAAAAGAACATTATCCAGTTAAAAAGGAGGTTTCCTATAATTTGCTCTATGGTCTTCTCTCCACAAACTACATCCCTATTACTAATTCATAGACAAATTGTTACACGGTATTTATTCTCCAACATATAGGCACACGTATCGTAAGAGGCTTAACAGACGACTTTTAATATATCGTGGATTACCCGGGTACGCTCCAAAATCTGTTTTATTACCGGCTTATATTTTCGTATAGCGTAAAATCCGACCGTGCATTTTACTGCCGTTTTCAATATTTATGTTATCAAATTGTCCTGGGTTATTTTGGTAATCCTGTGGATTTCAGGACATAACTTTGCCTACGTGTCTGCGATCGTAAAATTATTTTTGAATTAAGGGCTGTGAGGTATAAACGTCGGTGTAAATCACAGAAGTCGTGTAAATATGAGTATAAAGTGGCTTTAAATCATCTTTAAATAAACTGTCTTCTCACTCAACAAATGTAAAAAGTATAGCCGTTAAAAATCAATGACAGCTTTAATGTGGTCAACTGATAAGTGTACAAGAGGCATTAAGAATAAAAAAGTCAAAACCACAGACAATATCTCAAAGCTAAAATTCAACCTGTCAATTTTTATAAGTTGCTCAAACAAAACGGTAAAAAGAAATGTATCTTGAAAAAGAACATTTTATATTACATTACGATAGTTGTAAACCCGGTACCTACACCGGACGAACAGAAACATAAAAACGTACCTACAAGTCATCGTTCAGGGCCTTAACTTTTTCCGGGTGAACGGAAAATTTAATTTTCTCGGGAAATTGGTATCCCGGGGCACGGCGGTACTGCAATGAATCGAATTTTCCCGATAAAACTCTTATAAATACCCATTGTTGGTAGCAGCTAATAAAAATGATGAGTCTGTGATATTATATGAAAAATATCGTTAGCGGATTTTGTTTTAGCGTTTCGTCTTGGTTTGGAAGTTAGGAATTTAATTGTGTTAAGAAAAAGTTGTTTTGTTTGAGGGTACTGTACTGATTTATACTCGTAATTGAATATAAATCTTTTAAAAACAATTAATAACGTCCTATGTTACTTTGACAACAAAAATGTATTTTAGTAAGATGTTTGAAAAAAATTACCTCACATCTGCCTAGCCTTTTCCCAACTATGTTGTGGTCGGCTTCCAGGCTAACCGGATGCAGCTGAATACCAGTATTTTACATAAAGCGACTGCCTATCTGACCCCTATCCCCTTGGTAAGACTGGTTGTTAGAATTTTGGGTTTCTGACTACTCGTAACGACTGCCAAAGATCTTCGAATGACAGCCGGGAACAACGGCTTAACGTGCTTTCTGAGGCACGGAGGGGTCGCGATATGGCAGTAGCTCCTCTGCCTATATGAACTCCACAACCCAGATATTGGGTAATACGATACCCCTAAGTAAAACTGGTTGTCAGACTTTCGGTCTTCTGACGACCCGTAACGACTGTCAAAGATCCACGAATGACAGCCGGGACCAACGGCTTAACGTGCTTTCCGAGGCACGAAGGGCCGATTTTTTACTCAACCAATTGTTAAAAATAGTAAATACTTAATGGTTAATTTTTTTCAAAATGTGTTTTTTTATTTATCTTCATACTTGGTATATGAAGATAAATAAAAAAACACAAGCCATATACCAAGGCTTAGGGGTCTTGGACCCCTAAGCCTTGGTATATGAAGATGGTCACCCATCCACGCACCAACCGCGGCAAGTTTGAAAAAGTGTACCTATGGACTTTAATTTTTCCTTCCTTCTCGTTTAAATGTCCCCCTATAACAAAGTACAGAGTTGAAACAAGATCTTCGCTTACTTATTAGTCTAGAGATTACCAAGCAAAGGTAACATGACCGACTGTGGCTGTGTCTGTGTCATAACAATCTGTAAAACTGCAAACAAAGATGTTAGCAAAACGCAGCAAGTTTACTCCAAACTGTTTACAATCTACAAAAGAGATATGGGAATGAGCCACAAGATTTTTCCCAGACATCTGTACACTTTTGCATGAACATTGTGACTAACGCAACGTGTCTTCTGTGATCCTCGAAACGAAACGTCAAATATGACAGCTACGAGTACGTTATTTCGATAGCCATATTTTCGTGCAACGAATATAAGCGTTTTTGAAATATTGAATATTACCTACTAACCTAACTGTAGCCCGCGACTTTGTACGAGTGTGTTTTGTACTTTTTATACAAATATCCAGGATGAAAAGTAGTCTATGTCCTGCAGGCCAGGCCATCTAATATCTGTAAAATTATATAACGATCGGTTAAGTGGTTTAGTCGTGAAAAAGTTACAGACAGACATACGTTACTTTCGCATTTATAATATTAGTAAGGAAGGATTCGTCAGGTTGTACTATATCTGAGAGGTTGTCAGATATATTAAGAAAGAGGAAGGTTCTCTTCTCTTTTTCTCTTTCTCTTTTTTTTGGTTAAGTAAACTTGTTGTCGATGATTATCCAGTTCCAAATGAGTATGCTCAAAGGCAGTGTGTCAAAAGATCCAATACAAAATTTTCAATAGCGACGCATATCGACGCTTTACTTTTCAAAAAATTCTTGCTGTAACATAATATCGCGACATATTCGCCAAAAATGTAAACAAATATGAGTTTATGGAAAAATAACTATAATTCCTACAAGATAAAGTTCAATTTACACTACAACTTCAAACATTTTTATAACTTTTTCAATAATGCTAGTCACTCTGAAATCAACTTAATTTGCATTAAAATAAAGTTGTTTTTTGTTTAACTTGAAATAACGTCAATTTGAAACAAATAAAATTTGAAAATACACGAGTAGTACACAGTATCGTTACATATTACTTGCAATAAAGACGTAACATCAGTCTTCAAACACAAAGCCTTTATTTAAATTAAACCAATTACAGGCACTTTTGAGTGGTCACAGCCGGTCAGTCAGAAAGATGAAGCTGCCCATTCCAAAGCGTACTGCTACCTATGGAGAGGAACAGACAAGAAACTCCAAAACAAACTTTGATGAACAAAGTCATAAACAAATGAATCATAATGACTATCTCCTCGGACACATATAAATCTTGGCCTCGATAAATCAGCCTTGAACCTAACATTATCGATGCTGTCGTAAATCACTTAAAGATATTTTAATTAAACATCCTCAATATATCAGGGAGATAGCGCCCGAGTAGGGTTGGTACCAACAACTGTCATTGGTTCGAAGGAAAAAGGATTTGGTCAAACTTTCATATTCGTAGCTATCCGCTCGTTTTCCTTGTAACCTAATAATATTACTTCGGAATTGATCGATAAAGTTACTAATATTATAAAGAGGAAAAAATTGTTAGTTTGTATGTAGGGGGTAATCTTTGGAACTAGGTAATGACCCGATTCCGATCGTTTTTTTTTTTACTAATGTGAAGCTACAGTATTCCTGAGTGTTATAGGATATATTTTATGTTGAAACAAGAAAATTCATGCGGTCGAAGTCGCGAGCAGAGACGAAAAGAATTTTGCCGAAAAACGCGATTTTTGTGGATAGTGAAAAGAAAACTACAATAATTTTAGTTTGGTGGCTTGGTGGTAGGTATAGTCAAAATACTAGATAGGACAGATTTTGTTCTTATAACAGTCTTATTAACTTTATATATTTTAATTGCAGCCCTATTGTTGTTACCTACATATCAAATTTTTATCAATAGAATCATCGTAATCATCCACAGCCCAACTTCACTCAATGCTGGACATAAGCCTCTCTTTTCTTGTGCCAATTCCCACAATACAGTCAACAGCATAAACTATAGGGCTGCGTATTTCGGGAGTTGCCAACCCTGCGTCAATCTAGAGAAGGAGAGGGGATGAAATTAATTTAATTTTAACTTGATAATATATCACGTCGTCGTCCGCTAATAATGGAATAATGTTTGTTCTAGAATCCATTTGAATTCTTATTAGATTCGCGAGAGATATGTTAGTTAGAACGTTATAATTACGATTCCTTTGGAATTTAGAAGACGTATTACTTTATTACGTATTATTACGAAGTTAGAATTTTATACATTTTTTTTTTACAAAGGGTGAGAATTGTAAGACGGAATCGAGTTCCAAAATACGTTGAAACAGACAAAGAAAAAGATGACCATGCCTATAATAATTCGTGTTATAATGATCATGTAGTAGGTAGAGTAGAACTTTCGCTACTACCTTCATAAGATTAATAACATTGGGCACAAAAACTAATCAATCATTCAACGTCAGAAAAACCTACCCACGCAAGACATGGTCCTGGCTAGACATCACAAAGAGATGTCAGGATATACATAATATTTCCTAACGATGGGTATTCGGCGATCAATACTACCCACCGCACGGTCTATTTCGGCGTGCGTTAAACGCAAGGCTCATCTACCCAGCCTAATGCATTTTCGTAGGCCTGATGGGCAGTCCGCAACGCTAGATATTTCATTCAACCGCCCAGACTATTCAGGCTCCCTAGATTGCTATTCTAACCCCCTCTACATCTGGGGGAGGGGGCAGACAACCCCCCTCGCCCGCCTGTACGGCGCTTAATTTCCGTATCGTATGGTCATTAATTTGTAAAGTGATATTTGGTTTATGTATATGTATCGGTAATTTATGTGTACTCGAGTTTAGTTTATGTAGTAATTAGAATTTGCTTTTGGTTGAAGTCGTGATAGGAAACTTGAAACTGCAATGGTAGAACGTGAATGATAAGAAAACAAAACGTACCATATCAATTAACCCGTATAAATAGCTGTTGCTGACATAACACAAAAAGAACGCGAGGCCTTAAAAGTGAGCCAGCGAGAACCGAGAAGCTCACCAAAAGACAATGCCAACATATCAGCATTCAACAAACTCCATTAAAACAAGCCGCTGCATTAGACCACATCAAAGTGAATGCAACAAAACGCGGGAACTTGTTTATCTGTGCGAGTTTGGCGCCCTTTTTGCGCGCCCTCTGGCGGCGGGATTATGGCGGATTGCCGCTGTCACCAGCGCATTCCCGCCAACTTTTAATTACGACCATTGTGAACTAAGTTTAAGTCGACGACAAAAGAACTTTTTCTAATGAAACTTTGGTCGGCGGTGTCGTTGTTACTGAGGTACTTGCTGGTCTAGTTAGTTTTGTTTAAATAGAAATCTAGGTGGATGGGCTTTTTGTTTCTAAATGAGGTGCACACGAGACTTTTTCTTATTTTGACCTTAATTTTCTTCATTGGCGCCATCTTTCTACATATATTTCGTCTTCTGTAGTACCTATGTCATTTTTGTCTGTTCTGTTCTTTAATGCCTTATCTTTTTCCCCTGTAATGCTGACGATTCTAATGAGGCACTTTCTACTTAAATACTACTTCAAAAATAACTGCGTTTTATACCAAGGCTCTTGTGTTATGGATGTAACTAATGCTTTTCTGTGTTGTCCCAGCTTTTTCAAAAGCTGGCTTCTCTTTTCCTGAAAAAAAATTCTTCGTTGTTTCATTCTTTAAACATGTCAAAAGATTGAAAAACACTTCTGAGCACAATCGCTTCACCTTCAACTTCACAATCACCCATTTCAGTTTATTAAAAAAAACGACCATCGACACTCCATTTTCAAAACCGCCATTTTGCACCCTATCTTAAATCTCACTAGAAAACACATAACTTCAATTACATTACGTAAGTTCTGGTAAAATATTGGACCTTTGAATTTGGTTCGTTAGCTGCACATTTCCGAACACAAATTGAGCTTGTTCGGCTGTTTACACAGAAAACTGAGACACGGCCGTGCATAAATTGCAGAGCTCCACATAATTAAAAATCAACATTTACATTCAATTCGATCTTCGTTGCTTCGTCTACGTTACGTTACGACGCCATGTTGTTTTCTTACGTCACTGTTTGCTCTTCATAAATGATTTTGACGTAATTATGTTGGTTTTTTATGTAATTAAATTGATATTCGGAATCGATTTAATATTAAAGTAATGAATGTAATGTAATTGTGTTGATGATCGTGATATTTTAATCAAGAAAAAGGAAACTTTAGTTACTCTTACTCGTATTATTTTATTGAGATAAGAATAAATTAAAATGATTTTATTTACACTACTATTATTTTAAGGCTGTTAGATTATGTATAAAAAACGCAACAAGGGTAAAAAACCATAGGGCATCAAAAAATTCGTCCGCATCGCTGTCAGCGGGAAAAGTGTCTAAAAGGCTGGCAGCATTGCCACGTTATTTCGCGATCCTGATTCTTTGTTAAAATGATTGAATCGCAAATACATTTACGAAATTAAATTCTAAAACAAAATCTAACAAGAATATTTTGTTGCAAGACTTGCAAGGACTTACAAGAAATAAAGGAAACCAACTGAATTCTTACAAGAGTAAAGGAAAAGTATAGTTAACATTGGAGCAAGAGCCCGATAATAATGAGTAGATATAAATACTTAATGCCTTTTGTAAACTAAAGAGCCGATACCAGCAATTTATATAATGGTTGTAAGTGAAGTAATGACGTAAGCAGAACTGGCCGATTTTGTCAATAACGGGGTGAAAAATTCCTATAATTTTTTTTTTTTTGTTCTCTTAATAGATGTTCTGTAACTAAAGATGTAATCAAGGTTGACAAAACTAAGGATCATCTGCATTATAACTTAGATATAATTAGAGCTGAAGACAAGATTCTTTGTTTCTTTGTTAATAGTAAGAATTCATCATCATCAGTCTACAGCAGTCCATTGACGCTGGATATAGGCGTCTCCTATTGCACGCCATTCAACTCGATTTTCGGCAACTCTCATCCAGCTGCCACCAGCCATCCTGCGAAGATCGTCGCTCCACCTAGCCTGAGGGCGTCCCACCTTACGTTTAACGATTCGCGGTCTTCACTCAAGAACACGTCTACCCCAACGGTCATCGGTTCTACGGCTAATATGGCCGGCCCATTGCCACTTCAGCTTGCTTATTCTGTGAGCTATGTCGACAACTTTGAACTGACTTCAGTAAGAATTGACATAGACAGATTGTCTTTTTCACTATGTTCAGTGCAGTATTTAGTGGGTCATCATCAATATAACGTATAATATCCGTGGAAAACACCCGAGAAAAGTCTGCTTTAAACATTTTCATTTTAATAAAAGTAGCTTATCTATCCAAACAGATAGATATTATAAACTACAGTTGCTTTTCGTGTCCGTCTGTGTGACTGCGTTGTTCTTCTAAATCCCGGAACAAATTTTAATGCGGTTTACACCATCATTTAGAGAATTTATTCCGATTGGTTTCTATGTATTGCTATATTAATATTAAAATTACATATAATAAAGAAATACATTTTTTGTCAAGTCGTAAAAACCGGGCGAAGCAGTGGCGGTTCGCTAGTCTTCAGATATTGCTTCTTTAATCTTAGTACCTATGTAAGTCAGATACGTAGGTTTGTATCTGTTAAATGTTGCTCTTATCTAGGAACCGCTAGTTTTGTAGAGCGGTAGGTTCAAGAAAGCTTTTATTTTATTGGAAGATTAACAGCTCATTTGCTGAGAGTATCCAGGGTGTGATCCACGTACTTTTTAAAATTTTCATTATTCAAAATCATTCCTAAATGCACCTCTCAATTTATGATGCAGCGACCATATTAGTTAGCTTACCAAATAAAAAATAAAGATTTAAAAAAAGAACGACAGACTTTATGGAATTTCATCAGCGTCTGCCGATTCGAACATTGCAAACCTTTTTGTTCACAAACCGGGAGTTACTTGTAGATGCATTTTAGGTAGGTACCTGTATATATAAATGTACCTTTATATTAAAATCAGGTTTCGTTTGTACCCACTTAATATTTTGTTTTGTCAACGTCGAGTCATTGACATGCATCTCAGACAGACCCTTGAAACTTTACTAATACATATTAATCATGAATAGAAAAGTGCATTGCATTATGCATTCGGCTCTGAATTAGATACACGGGCCAAATACGAACAAAAAACATATATGTTTACCTGAAAACCTCATTTTTTTCCTAGAAGAAATGTATTACATACAAATATAAGTAATAAGGACATCGATCAATATTCCTTCCAGCCTACAAGAAATACTATAGCTTAACACTTGCGAAGAACAAACATTATTTCCGAGCAATAAAGTAGAAAACTTTAACAAATCTATTTGAAGCGAAAGAAACTAACAAAGCTATAAAAGCGAAATAATAGTTATGGAAATAGTCTTTCATTTTCCACGAAAGAAAACTCCGCGAAACTACCGACAATATGAATGAAACTATAATATTATAAAAGTTTCGTCCCGGGAAATGAGAAAACGTTGTAGGAACTCGTTCGTCTAATACACGTAGTTATAAACTTGTTCAATATAATATCGAGTGGGGGTGCGCCGTCTCGCTCGCTCTCCTTGCACTGCTCAAACTGCCCTCGTTTAATTGCATATTCAGCTGAATAATTCTGTAGACCACATAGATATAACCGACGTCTACGTCTGTCCAAAGTTCTCAACTTTACTATTAAACGTAATGCACACGTAACACAAATAAGGTTGAGTTTTCACTAGTTTTTAACCACGTTTGTGTACAACCTTGAAATAAAAACAAACACTGGCCGTTACCGACCGCCATTTGAAGGAAGATTTTTTTTTCAAAAAAGGAATTTTTCCGAGCGTGCAATGTCAGTGATGGTGATCGTTTTGCGGTATCTCGCTTCGACTGTATCGATAATATCTACATTAGACAAGTAATCGATAAAGAATCGATTATGTCGTTTGTCGTATCAATTCTAACTCGATGTTCACACAATCGGTTGTAGAAAATTAATCTAATGGAATTGCTACGGCGTAGCAGTAAGTAAATGTGGGCGAAATTGTTATATGAGAAACACTTGTACATAGTGTAAGCGATTGTTATGATAATGCTGGCTGCAATAGACGGAGGAGCGATGAAATATTGGCCTCTTTTGCATAAGCACCGCTGCGAAACTCGAGTGAAACGATTCTACGATGTGCTACGCCGCCGCTACGCCGGAACCCGTAGCGATCTAATTGCTCATTAACTGTGACGCTTATGAAAACAAATTTGTCGTATAAATGTAAAATATAATTTTGGTACACAATAAATTTTACTCCAATTTTAGTTAATGTTGTAACAATTTATTATTACGGATTCAATTTAGGGTTTATTTTGAAGAGAATGAAACTTTTGACTTTTGTTGTAGCTAGGCAAAATTTGGCATAGCTTTAGATTATTTACTAAACAACTTAATATTTATTCTCCTTTCAAGTTGTTTTTTCAACCCTAAGGTATTTCTAAACATACACATTAAAAATTTCACCTTGACCCACCAATATTCGCACTCCCGCCGTACGTAAGTACACCGCTGGAATATTATCGACGCCGCGATGAGAATCGATTTCAATATACGATTATACATAGAGTATGTAGTACCCATAGGTTCCTTCATTAATCACCATAATACGTACGTACCAATGCAGCATTAGAGATCCGACGTAGGTACAACGACACGGAAGCATGACGCGACAATTTCGGAAAATTCGTTCAGAATTTACGATTTTAATGAAAATTAGGCTTATGATTTAATTCCGTTGGCTGATTAAATCAAAAGATTTTTAAGCGATGTTGTTGTCACTCTGACTGAGCTGTTTTTAATATGATTTAAATTTGACGATTGAATATTCGTATAAATATTGTAAAGATTAGGTAAATTAGATCTACGCGCATCACAAAAATTGTTACTCCACAATTTTCACTACATAATTATGTATGATAGGTATCATGCTTTTATTCGTTTGTTCTGGTTTCGATAAGATTTTTTTGCGGTTCAAGTATTAGTTCAGTAGATTTATAATATCGATACTATAGCATTTTTGAGAGTCTTATCCCTGTTGGTCGTAGTCAGACACTGGTTCAGTCAAATTTTACTTCAAAAGTAATTTCAGCATGTAGTGAAAAGAGGAAATAGTAGTAGGTACAAAATGTTACTTTACTTAACTACTGTAAGATGTTTATAGTGCGCTAGACCAACACTAACTGATATTAAACGTTCATATTTTCGCAATTTTATAATGTGTGACTTTAAAATGCATCCAACCGTTACAATCGCGCGATAATTTTAGTGTTCACTGAGTTTTCACTAGCGAGCTTACTGAGCTTAAAAGTTACGTCTTTAGTAGGATATTTTCGAAGATATCATAAGAAAGTAAGCAGTTATTACTGCTTACAACTCATATGTTAAACAAGGATGGGATGTATCGCAAAGTAGGTTATTATTGAGGAAAAGAATTACTCAATGTACAGTAGAAGAACCGTTATCGTGGTCGAAATGATTCATAAGTAAACACATTACTTAGTCGGATGATAACTAAATTATTCAATTCAATCTGTTCGGTAGCCGCATAATCTTTCGCCATAAAATACTATTACCCAACTTTTACTTTCTTATAAAACTTCATTACAAGTTTAGTAACGATGTTAGAGAATTTCATAAGCGCCACTTTTCTATACTTTTTTATAAAAGACTTGTAAAACAAGCTATTAAAGCTCAGCTCATCTCGGCGTATATCTAAAATTTGTAATTTGTTTATCAAACGTCTGGTATACGTATAGGTGTGTGTGCGGCGGGGGCCGGGCGCGGGGGCGCGGGGGGCGCGGCTCGCTTGCCGCTCGTTCCGTCACACGGGCAGCAGTCACGTGCGACGACGCCGGCTCTCAACGCGCTTTACGTAACATATCGATTCCCGCTGCAGCTATCGATCGCCGATCGGCCGATGCACGTCACTATAACTCGGTTTCCCGCGCAAATTTGATTTTGGATTTTTACGTCAGCGTCGTGTGTGTTGTGTTTTTATTTTTTTTATTTTTGTGACGAGGCCTTGGATTTTTCTGTCGAGCTTCGCTCTCGGAAGAGTTTGGAGGTGGGTTCAAGTTTACTGTACTTATTGTTTTATGGTTAGTTTTGTAATGAATAAATCTATGATGGGAAAATGGAACCGGTTCGATTGCGCTAAATCGCTTTAGTTAAAAGGTCAATACACCCGGTGGCACGCGAGCAAGACGCAGCGATGAATGTGGAGCGATGCTTCGCCGTGCTCAGCGTGGACGGCTGGAGTCGATCACAGCATGACGGACAGACGGACAGACGTGCACCGATCACACACAACACGGACAACTTTAAAAATAAATTAGAATATCCATTCTTGTCTTGCTCGTATCATTTTGTTCCTTCGGTAGATAGAATTTACATTTAATTCTAGGTAGTTCGTTACTGACTCACTTAGTGTGTACCTTGGTTAAGTTTTAATTAGTGAAAATAAGTTATGGTTATTTAAGCAATTACTTCTAATTACAGTTAGGGACGTGAATAACTAATTTAATTAACGTTCGACATGTTGCTTAGTGATAAAGTTTTTTTAGAATAGGTAGTTAAAAAAAATTGAAGTTAAAAATCCAAAAATTTAAGAGAAATGTTTTTAATTTCTTATTTAATTATTCACGTATTTTAACTAGGTACTTAATTAGTCCATAGTCCAAAATAGTTTGCATTTTGGTCATTTATTTCATTATCTTGAAACTCGTAAAAATGCAGGGTTTTTTTTATATTTTTTCCGAGGCCTACGTTTGTAGAAAATGTATCAACTTAATTGTAATTAGTTTAGGTGTTTTCTTTTAGAAATTAAAAAGATTGTACTTATTATTTAATAATATTTAGACATTTTTGCCGTAAATTGTCTCACCAAAGCTTTTTAACAAAACCATTATTTTTTAAAGTGGGTCATAATATTGATCACTGTTGTCTGAAATAAATTATTTATTTATTGATTATTATTATAATCATTAACATTGTCAGCATAAAAAAACTCACAATCAAGAAAAAAACTTTCTTTTGCGTTTGAAATGCTATCAATCAAATAGGAAGTTTTCGATAAATGCTCATAATTACTTTGCAATTCGTACTACCTAATCGTTTATTAATTAAATACTTATTATACTCTTATAATACTTATTATACTCTTCACTTGTTACCTAAAATTCAATGCATCTTTTCTATAAAAACTAGGTACATACTCAACTTATTACATTTGCTTTTATTTTTACGATTCTAGGTACTCATTTATTTTAAATTTTCAACGAAATGTACCTATCTTAAATTATTGGAGTAACGCTTTTTTAATTTATAGCCAATAAAATGCTTCATTAAAATCTTGAGGAAGGTCGCGGGAATTTATGTTCGTTATAAATTAATCAAATAATGCGTATCAGGGCAATAAAAATGTGTTTTCTAGAAGACCTTCACAGCTTCCTATTGTTTCAGCTAAAAAACAGTTTAACTTAACTGATTAAGATTGTTTAAGGTTTAAGATTGAATGAAGAACGGTTCAAAATTGAGGCACGCCTAAGTTTAGGCCAGCTTGTCATTTCTAAAGTGTTTGTATTTTATCCCGCTTTCACAGTGTTTGGAGAAAACATTAATACTCTAGACCTAGAGATCTGAAAACTGACATCATCCATAAATAAATGAAGGGCGACGGCTTTTGTAAAAGACCCAGAAATGCTAGTCATTCACGCTGAAAGATTCTTAGGATAGTTAGACTGAAAAAAAGGCTAACATCTACTGAGAGTCTGAGATTCGATAACAAGTGGGTTGTCGTTCTTTATTTTTTTTTAAACTGAGCAACAATCCACTGTTCTCAAGTTACATGATTCAGACGCTAAGAGATATTTTAGAATAATATTCATCCTTATCTGAACAATTTAACGCATTTCCGTCTATACTTCTCCTGCCATTCGTCACGTACGCACTCCATCATATTTGAAAACGTTTCGAAGCTTTGTTCAAGGCATTTCCGTTCTAAAATATAACGTCTGTTTACTTTTCCATGGCTTACTAGAGAATGAATCAGAAAAACAATGTCAGAATAGCCAAAACACTGAAATAAGCTAAGTTGGTAACTCCAGCCTAGAGATAAGATAAAAAAATATCTATTAAACTGAGAATATTGCGTTCTTGTCAACAAATACGTCGCCTGATTCATAGTTCTCCCTTATCTTTAAAGTATCATGTAAAGTTTACACAACATAGTCGATTTAGATTGCGTGTGTGTATTCTAGATACGTCTTATCTCGTGTCCCGGTTTCTGATTCGCCCATTTTTAAATAGAATATTATTACGATGTTCTTCATGTGCCCTCTGACCGTTGTAAACAGGGCTTGGTTTTAAAAAAGAAAAAAACATGTCGGCTGATTGCGTTCTAAATTTGAAACAGAAGTCTCGCGTGGGGTATGCGGCCCTGTTAGTGTTAGTGACCAATGTTGCCATGTGACGACACGTTGGTGTTATGCGTGGCGAATAAAAATTTAGGCCACTCTCGCGTTGGCTGGCCTCGATTCATTGAGCTCGTGCCGATCGTGCGTTATGCCGCCGGGTCGATGTTTGATAGTGTTGTAAATAAAAACACGTGGCCCACGCATCTGGCCGCGCACAGATAACCTCTACACGCTACTAGGAAATACAAATCGTTCGGACTACGCTGAAACCACAATATATTATTTCCCCATTCACAGCGCTAAATAGAATTAACATTCATTGACGGCGGTATTCACGGCCGGCGCGTTTTAATTTACAAAATGTTGCGCTACACATTTAATATTTGTTAATACATTTTCGAACCGTGACTTCTTAAGAGGCCTGCGGAGGATGAATTCTCCATACAAACGTAGTTCTTAAATCATTTGCAATTCGAGCATATTTCCACCATATAATGCTGATATTCGGATTTACACAGTATTTATCTAGGTTCTTGTCTATTTTTTTTTCCAAAATACTTGTCCAAAATGAAATTTAAACGAATTGCATTTCGAGCATATTGACAGCGTAAATGACATGTTTTCTTCTTATTTTTTCTGTATTAAAAACAACAATATTCGTAATATTGTTCGAGCAGAAACATAGCTAACATTATCAAGTTACAAATTATAAAAAAAAAAATAGAAAAATATTAAGTTTTCATTCAACATTTTTGGGATTACGGATTGAGTGCTATCGCGTCAAGAAATTGTGAGTACGCGGGGTGGCACTGCTCACTCACGATGCGCTAGTGTGTGTGCATATAGGCATATACACACCGACACGCGACTCCTCGCGACTCGTTCGGGACATTCTTTGTTGTCAGTGTTAGACGATTACTTTACTGTGCTGTGCGTAGGTACTTATTTGTTTGCTAAATAATAATTGTATTGTAATATTTTGACACTATACTACGGACCTATGCTACGGACTTGGATTTAGATTTGCCTTGTGATTTGGTATCGAGTAACCTACATTCTTACGACCTTTGTTTTGTTTACGGACTTGTATATAATTATTTACGATTTGGTTTGGTTGCCGACATGGACTCCGAACGTTGTAATGTATCTCACAGTAGGTACCTAGGTACCTATTACTAAGATACTGCAGTACAAGCAAAAAGGGGCAGTAAAACGTCTAAATTATACACACGGCTGAAACGCTCCTCGGGCCCTTTACACATTATGCCGCCGCTGCCGCGGCATTGGTTGCCCTTGGATTTGTATGAACTCTTGCATAAGGCGCCGCGCCGCGGTGGCAGCGAGTTTTGATAGGTCTTATCAAAACTCGCCGCCGCGGCACCGTGCGTTGATGATGCAGCGGCGGTGCCGCTGCAGCTGCGGCATAATGTGTAAAGGGCCTTACTGCTAGCTTTGACGCTGCGAGCGGTGCGTCGTGGGCCGTGGCATCCATTTGGATATTTACCCAACCATGCTTGCCTAAAAGGTTTTCCAATTATTCAGCCCTTTGCAATCGTCCTAGGATTATAGCAAAGAACCGATTTTTTCGATTATCCTACGATATACAGCCTAGGGTGGCAGGAACATCGACGCGCAAACTGTAACCATGATTTCAGCACATAAGTTTAGACCCCATAGCGTAGAAAATGTTTTTGACTAACGATAACGACCCGAAGGCACTGCAAAGCATTTCTATTTATTAGTAGGTAGGTAATTATAATTAGGTATGTTCATTGTTTGCTTTATTTTTGTTGACTACTTTGGGGAATCGTTAGTGAATGTACAGACTAGTAATGCGTTTTTTGGAAATTTCTTTACTATGCCAATATCTCAACATATTAGAATAATTATCTCGAAATCTAGGGCTTGTAGAAAAAATGTCGTCATACACAAGGTACTTGACAGTTTTTTCAATTATCCTATACAATCTTTTATGATTTTTATTTTTTTATTTACGAAAAATCAAAATTAAATGGGTTATGCAAAAAAAAAAATAAGAATGCAAAGACATTTGTGACATCTGCCAACCCGCACTGGGCCCGCGTGGTGGATTACGGCCCACTCCCTCTCACTGAGAGGCTGATTATGTAAGGTTATGCAAAGTATTAGTAAACGACAAATACTCCAAAAATTTAATATTTAGGTACGCGATGTGCGGTGCGTATACCACCTAAATGTAAATAACAGCGTTCTAGGGTATGAATAATAAAAATAAACACCCAAGGATTTCAAATAAACATTTATTTTGTTATTTTCATACTTCATAAACATTGGCACATTCATCTATTTTTTTAAATATGAAACGAAACGTGATAAATTCGTGTAGGGTGACTATATAATATGGAGTAAACCAATTATGAAAAATACAATTATGGTATGGTCTAATCAGAATATATAGGTAGTGTGAAAGATCCACAGTCCACACTAAGCACGCTGATTTATAAGACTTGGCTTGTTACCATAGGTTATTTGCTCACCCATGCATAGATAATAAACAACCGTAATCATTGTAATCAAGCGGCAAGAAGTTTTATTAAATCCCATCAAGCAAAGTAAATGCGAGACACAATACGAAATGTATTGGTACTAAGGTCGATGCAGAATGTTTATGTATGTGTTACAGCCTAAGTAATTAATCTATATATTATCTAACTATCCAGCCATTAGTTATACTATCTACCCAATTTAGACAAACTGATTATTGGGGCAGATTAATCAATGAGTCTAGTTACTTTACAAAATATATAGTAAGACTTGGATAGAGTAATATAACGCAATACATTTTAGTTTTAGTTGTAGCGGTACATAAAGTTAATGAAAATTTAAAAGTACTTTGGATATAAAGTTATATCTCAAGATACCTTTGCATACATTGTGGTACGTGGCAGAGACATCGACGCGCAAACTGTAACCATGAATTCAGCACATGAGTTTAGACCCCATAGCGAAATTATTCGTCGGTTATTAAAAAATAAATATTGCTGTTCCTTACGTTTTGACTGCGTAGGTATTGCACTTTTCTATGAAACATTTTCTACGCTATGGGGTCTAAACTTATGTGCTGAAATCATGGTTACAGTTTGCGCGTCGATGTCTCTGCCACGTACCACAATGTATGCAAAGGTATCTTGAGATATAACTTTATATCCAAAGTACTTTTAAATTTTCATTAACTTTATGTACCGCTACAACTAAAACTAAAATGTATTGCGTTATATTACTCTATCCAAGTCTTACTATATATTTTGTAAAGTAACTAGACTCATTGATTAATCTGCCCCAATAATCAGTTTGTCTAAATTGGGTAGATAGTATAACTAATGGCTGGATAGTTAGATAATATATAGATTAATTACTTAGGCTGTAACACATACATAAACATTCTGCATCGACCTTAGTACCAATACATTTCGTATTGTGTCTCGCATTTACTTTGCTTGATGGGATTTAATAAAACTTCTTGCCGCTTGATTACAATGATTACGGTTGTTTATTATCTATGCATGGGTGAGCAAATAACCTATGGTAACAAGCCAAGTCTTATAAATCAGCGTGCTTAGTGTGGACTGTGGATCTTTCACACTACCTATATATTCTGATTAGACCATACCATAATTGTATTTTTCATAATTGGTTTACTCCATATTATATAGTCACCCTACACGAATTTATCACGTTTCGTTTCATATTTAAAAAAATAGATGAATGTGCCAATGTTTATGAAGTATGAAAATAACAAAATAAATGTTTATTTGAAATCCTTGGGTGTTTATTTTTATTATTCATACCCTAGAACGCTGTTATTTACATTTAGGTGGTATACGCACCGCACATCGCGTACCTAAATATTAAATTTTTGGAGTATTTGTCGTTTACTAATACTTTGCATAACCTTACATAATCAGCCTCTCAGTGAGAGGGAGTGGGCCGTAATCCACCACGCGGGCCCAGTGCGGGTTGGCAGATGTCACAAATGTCTTTGCATTCTTATTTTTTTTTTGCATAACCCATTTAATTTTGATTTTTCGTAAATAAAAAAATAAAAATCATAAAAGATTGTATAGGATAATTGAAAAAACTGTCAAGTACCTTGTGTATGACGACATTTTTTCTACAAGCCCTAGATTTCGAGATAATTATTCTAATATGTTGAGATATTGGCATAGTAAAGAAATTTCCAAAAAACGCATTACTAGTCTGTACATTCACTAACGATTCCCCAAAGTAGTCAACAAAAATAAAGCAAACAATGAACATACCTAATTATAATTACCTACCTACTAATAAATAGAAATGCTTTGCAGTGCCTTCGGGTCGTTATCGTTAGTCGTTATGAATGAATACACTCACACACGGCTGCGCACCGTGTCCCTCACTCGCCTACTTTTGCGAAACAGAGATAGCAGTATTCCGGACGAATTTTGCCGTCGCCTCGAATTGCATTTGCGAGCGCCCTTCGCCGGCTCCTTAAGTAAACGCTTTAATATTCATGCATTCGTTGAGGTAGAAAGAATCAGTAATGAAAATTGTATCCATAAAAAGGTTTGGTTAAAAAGTAATAAAAAAACGTTGTCTCTACTTTGTATATTTTGTCGAGGGTTTTTGTTTAAAGCTATCAGAATGAGTGATCGTGGCTGTATTTAACGAACGAAGCATTATTTTAATAAGCTGGTGTATTTTTAAAACAAACCATAAAAGCTGTCTGCGGACAAGCGGTCGCATAAAAAGTGAAAATCAATAATGTCGGCAGCCGACGGCCAGGAGTCTGGATAATTGGAAAATTCTGTGCACGTTGAAAGCTATAAATTTTCACTTTTGTCCACGCAGAACCTTTTCCGTGTTGCATTAAGGATAATAAATTAAAACAAAATGCTACTGACGTGGTTTTTTAAACTTTTGATATATCTTTAATGCGGCTGACGTAGTGATGCTATAGCATTAATAATTACATTTCAGTATCGATTCTGTCGATATCGGTTCAACTCTAGATCCACTTCGTGCTTACATTCAGAAAAAAAAAGACAAAACCTGTTCCTCCTTTAGACTGTTTATTTTTAACTGCTACCTGCGTGTGGTCTCACCTATTTGACATTAAGCATTGAATAAACCCATAAAAATAATGTAAAGAAGATTTTATGTGTACATAGGGCTTTTAACCGTAAACGTAAATTTTAATTCTGGACGTTTTCACGAGCGCCATAATTGACTTTACGAGTCATATCAACTGCAATTAGCCGGTCTCGCGGCTCCTGGCACCTTTTATGGTGTTTATTTAGCTTTTGATATATTAACTGAGATGCTAGAAGTGATGTATTTACTTGTGTTACTTCTCTTCCTTGATCAAAACACTTAATGGAAATAAGTTCTGTCTGTTTAAGATAAAATGTTATGCAGCTCAGCGAGATTTGGACAGCGCCAAGCGAGATTTAATTTTATAAACAAGAATTGTTTTCAAAAACTCGGGCACTTTTAACACAAAAGAAGATTATGAAGCCGGTGTGATGTCGGGAGCTTCACTCAAGGTGGCATTATTTAAAACTTTGACAAAAGATACTTCACTGAGGCTTAATTTGTGACAAAAAGGTGTTTTCATCTAAACTATGAGAGATTTACGACATTTTTATTCAATTTCTCGAAACATTTATTCGCAAAGTTCTTTAAAAATATGTCTTACTACATCTTGTCTCGATATATCATACTGTGCCCATAAAACGAATGCGATCTTCACCTTTTATAGATTTTACGATCATTCGAATGGTAATAAACTGCGGGTACAGTACCTAGGGGTAAAATACAGTTCCTAGTACTTCAAAGTCAAATACTTTCACCATGAACTTTCTATCTACAAAGAAATGAGGTGATATTTGAATTTTTTTGTGAAAACCGTGATAACTTGGGTCGCATAACTGTTTCGGTTACCTGCTTAATGTGCTTGCAAATGTAATGTGCTTTTAATTTTCGTGAACGCTTCAATTTCACTGCTTTTACATATTTGCTTACAATTCTATTTTTAAATATTCTTTATAACCTTACTGCAAGACCGGAAACTGTTCATAGACAAGGCTTCAAAAATTGATAAGTATCGAGCGTGGCATTAACAAGATAGAAAGTCGTTAAAGGTTACTGGTGCAAAGAGAAAGATATTGCTATTAGGGATTAGTGTTGCAAGATATGAGATTAGTGTTGTACTTGTTATATCTGTAAAAACTCAGGACAAGGTCTTTTTTGAGCTGGCAAAGGAAGACAGGAAGACTAACGATTTCCGCTTAAAAAACTGTTTTTAAAGCTCACAAAAGACAGTAGCTTGTCATTCAACAGCTCCACCACAACCAATTAAACAACTGACTCAGAACTTGCTCAACAACCAGCTAATTCACTATCAACAACAACAAAAACCAATCGATAGTAACAAGTTGTTTTTATATTCAACGTAATCGCAAGTAAGTGGCAACACTCAGACCGCGTGGCGGCCAGTCACGCATGCTATGTGTGACATCTACATTATTCCATTCATGCTACCTACGTGGACGGAGAAAACTCGCACTTGTTTATGTATGTTTACACAGAGCGTGCTATCATGTTGCACTTTTATCACTAGAATTTGTCAAAGGCCTTGGCGTATATCTGGGGACGTAATCAATCTATGACAACCTGACGAGTGACAAGGATGATAATGTAAGAGCAATAAGATTAATCGCCCCTTAAAATAGCATTACAGAAGACTAATAGACCGGATAAATGACATTTAAAATCCAATTAACCTTAACAACGAGTGAAAGTTGTTTCGAAATTTTCTTCAGCCGTCTAATAGCGCAACTCAAAGTTTATCAGCACAAACAATCAAAGAGCAATCCTGAGCGTTGTTTACAAACAGAACCCAAATGACTCCATTCACAGTCCCGGGCTCCCGGGGCGCCCTCCTCATATTTCCCGAGCAAGCCCCCGGGATCGGATCGGGTAGACAAGCGTAAGATATCCCGCACTCCTGCGGATCCCGCCCTTGAACTTGAAGCCGTCACGCGCCGACAATAGGGACGTTTACCTCTTTGCTTTTTATACAAATAGAGATTTTTATTTTTCCGCTCTATTTACGTTCACGGAAAAAATATTTAAAAATACTTGGAAATATTTCCACACAAACTTCCAAGATAAGATAAGCTTATCGTTGCCGACGGAAACGTTGAACATAAGCGCCCTAGCGTTCACAATAACGCGCGCCCATAACGCGGCGGAGAAAATTGTGTACAACGTTTTGAATGGCCAATTCCGCGAAGTAAAAATATAAAATTAAACTAGCAATAGTCTGGCTGCAGTCTAGTGGCAATAAAACCGTCGTTAAACCACGAACGTGTGAACTTTCGCTGGCGTGTTTACACCTCGGGTGTTCGTGCAAAGAACTGGTAAACCCGGGTGCCAAGTCCGGGTGAAATATATCCGGTCGCCGGGGAATACGCGTAGACGCGCGGCAGACGGCCCTTGAACTCTACCCGTCGGCTTACTAGGCAATAGAGCGGTCGGATGTGCGTGAAACTATGCGTGAGCCAGCCGTCACACGCGGCTACAAGTTCACTCCCCGCGAGAATCCATCTTCGGAGCGAGAAGACTAATGTGCGGAGCTCTACGGCTCTACGTCAGAATGATGTATTAGTATTCACATTAGGTTTATTTCAAGGAGTTCTGAATGACACCGAAATGGTGGTCATTATGCCGGACTAATTCAATTCTTTTGTATTTATAATGTGAGGACAAATATTCGCTATTGTTTTGCAAATTACTGATTTGTAGAGGACTACTGAAAAACATATTGTGGCATAGTTTAGGCCTTAGTCAGTCTCAAACAGTTACTACGATTCACCACACTTCTACAAAATGTATGGAGGTGGAAGGTTACAAAGGAATAGAAAGACCAAAGAAACGATGGATGAATGGATTGTGTGAAATATGATTTGGCTAGAAGAAGGGGTAACCACTGAGATAACTGCAACGAAACAGAAAAAACGAGTTATGTTGCGCCAACCCCATATATGTAGTCCATTATCTTCTATACAAGTAGGTAAATAAAATTGAAGTGTTTATTTGTAATATCAAAATAACAGCTTTTTACTAAATGCATATCAAAGTATTTAGAATAGAATAGAAAACTTTTATTTCAGACAGGACTCCATAGGGTTAGTAACAATTTTACTTAACTTCTAGTGTTAGTAGAGACACAGATGTACACACGGCTACACATCAAGCTATGCAAAACCAGTATTGGCTAACCGTTCATTGTGTGAAAATATCATGCAAAGTGAGGCCAAGACAAACTGGTTTTGTATAGCTTGACGTGTAGCCGTGTGTACATACAATTAAAACTCAGCGTGGAGCTGCATCCACCTCCGCAACATCGGGGAATCCCACCGATCTGTGAACACACTGAGAATACTGTTGGTGCCGTCGCGAACACGCGTCATCAGGGATGCGCATCTACTCCTAATAATGGCGGCAAAACCATTAATATTATTATCCGCAAACATCCCTGACGCACTACAACGCCACGGCGGCCGCAACAGTACTCAGTGCATTATTATATTGAACGCGTAGGTCGCTGTATGCCCGCTGTATAGGTAGTATACCTACGGTACTTATAAAATAAAAAACATTAAAATAAAACTGGCTTTCTGTCTCTCAGTCTGTCTGTTCTTTCCGGCTAATCTCCGAAAAGGCTGTGCCGATTTTGATAATATTTGGTATGGAGATACTTTGAACCCTGGAGCTACTTTTACTTTTGTCGACATACCATGCCGACGATACCGCGGGCGGAGTCTAGTTCGAAATATCTAAGGGGATGGATAACATCTACAAAATATTTTCTAAATGAAAAATAAAACCTGTCTAGCAAAAATTCCCATCATCTATTTCTACATTATCCTCCACGCCAAACCAGGGTTTCCTTACACCACGTGACAAATGACCGGACGCGGTTCGAGACCCGGATAACAGTCTGTTAGGTTCTCGTTACCTTATCGATGACCTCAGCTGCCATAGAATACCCTTATCTTTTCTTTGTTGGCTTCTCAAGTCCTTTTCGTGTTAAAAGTGGGCAAATGTTAGGAAATTGTATTCGTAGCTTAATTTTAGAAAGTTGCGATTTCTAGCTAGCTATGCCCGCGACTTCATTCGCGTGGATTTCGAAAAACAATAATGTGTAATAATAATAATCTCTCTCCACTAATCTCTCTCCTAATCTCTTTACTCATTCTTTTTCTAAAATAAAAGTAAACCTAAGATACTTTTTATAATATCAGCTATCTGCCAGTGAAAGTCCCGTCAAAATCGGTCCAGCCGTTTCGGAGATTAGCCGGAACAGAGAGACGGACATTAAATTTTTTAAATAGTTTTTTGTTATTAATACCGTATATACTTTCATATGCATTAAGTAAAAAACTGTTATTTTGACATTTCAAACAGACACTTCAATTTTATTTATTTGTATAGATGTATAGATTGTGGACGGACCAGCAACACTTTAGCAGTTAGAATATAGTTAGTTGAAGATAGTAATGATAACTGTGCGTTTGCGAAGTAGATCTAAAAATTCCTTCATCAACAGCTGTAGCGGCGTAGGAAACAGTTTTTGGCAAGCTAACCAGCTTCCTCGACCTTTGCAACTTTTTGAAAAATCTTTCTGTTTTTCTGCTGCTGTTGCTCATTCGCTCAATGTTGCATAACTGTTTACTAATCTACTCATCTGCCTAGCATTTTCCTAACTATGTTGGGACCGGCTTCCTGTCTAACCTGATGCAGGTGAATCGCAGTATTTTACATGAAGCGACTTCCTATCTTACTTTGATAAACCAGCTACTGGATACGATACTCCTAGGTGAGACTGGTATTCAGACTTTCGGGCTTCCGACCTGTAACGCTTGTAGGATCTAGGATTCTTTAGCAGGTACAGAAATCATCACTCCAAACAGAATTTTCTACCTATACACCATAAACCAAAACAGTAAATCGTTAAGAACATTTGTCTCTATTCCAATTCTGACAACTTCGGGTAGTAATCATAAATCGAGTGTAGTGTTTATCCGACTACGATGCAACAAAAGAAAATTTATGTGTTTATGTGACAAGGGATTTTATGATATTTTGTCTGATATCGATGTTATGGGATGCAGGGCTTTAGATGTAAAGATAGGACATGTACTAACAATAAATATTAACCCTGAGACATGACTTGTAAAACAAGTTTGGCATTTTATTATGGCAAGGAAATGTTAAAGGCAGCTTTGTCAGCTTGGTGTCCATCTACTGTTTGGACGGTAAATAACTGATAGAGGTCCTTGTTTATTTATTTTCTTAGTGGGAAATTGACCATGGTAGGACAACGCCTCCTTCCACTGATTGAGCTTCCTAAAATAGGTTTGAGCTACACGATGGCTGATTTGCATGCATGCCGTCTGTTGGGACAGGTCAAAGCTGCAATGGCTCTTTGGTTCGAAAGGCCAGACCAGCCGATCGATTCTGTAAAAATCTCACCGTGAAAAGTTAGGTGAAGTGAGCTTAGAGTGAGCTGTCAATAGAGTCAATCCCTAGTATTAGATGGAATGACCGCTCACTCCACGCTCACTTCACCTAAGTTTTCACGGTGAGATGATTACAGAATCGCACTGCTGGCCCTGCATTGTTAGACTCACATAAAATCCTAATAATATAATGTTTGGACTGGAAAGAGAGCATGGCCTCTGAGTTTGTTTCAGCATTTCTTCTCAGGGATCAGTCAGCTAGGAAATGCCGAAGCCATCTAGTTTTTTAAAATGTTGACGAACAAAATACTAACGTATAAAAGTGTCTTAAAAAGATCTAATTACATAAATAAACATTTCATTTCACTGAAAAAGTCTGAATCCGTCATACAGAGAGCGAATTTTCGAAACCGGTTTTCGGACCAAATTTCTTCACAATTTCATGATTGTTGTTCCTGAAATCCTTTTTAGATTTCTGCCCGTTTCAAATACAGACAATAAACGTCCCGGACCTACGGTAACAACAAACGGTTACCCGGTTCAAATCCGTCTCAGCCAGGTCACTTCGCCGTCCGGTCGATAACCCCGGACCGCCTCCGGATATCAGCCTTGTAATTAAAGATACTTGAGGAAAATATATTTAATGGTTTTAAAGTTTTTCTGGCTGTAAATAAAGTTTTTTTTAAAGGAGCTAAAATGCCAAGAGGCTGAAAAAGAAACATTTCAATAATTGAAATTAGAACAATTTACTCGTAGTAGATTTTAGCGGTTTTTTAAACAGTGTTGCCAGTACGATTACGGACAGCACCAAAATTGCGACATTTCAGACACACCTTGAGGTTGAAAACCTTCAGTTTATTATGCTTACCTTGAGTTGGCAGACCTTCGGTTATAAATAGAGATGGCAGATGAGACAGCGATAGAACTTTTCGGTCAAACCTCGACAGGTAGAGATTATTAAAAATATATTATAAAAATTATAAATCTGCACAGTGTTATACAAGATGACTTTTTGCGATTAGAAAAACTCGCGCTGTTATACAGGTTAACCAAAACTATAGTTGATGTAAGTTTGAAAAAAACCAATACCAAAACGTGAATCATGCTTTAAAAATGTAAAACCGGACCACATTCGATCATTGCATAGAGTCCGCAAAAAGTTATCGCGCTCTATTGTCTATGATGAGTCAAAAGAATGCTTTTCACTAGGTATTGAGTAATTTGTATGCGTCACTTACACAATAAAGGTACCTAATTCCTAATCAATGACGTAAGGTAATGTTTCTTGAGTTACTTTAAACTTTAAAAGTATGGTTGCAAAGTTGCCATTCGCGTAGGACTTGCTTGGAAGACCATGACCAATACCATAGTCTACTTCTAGATGTAGGGATGCTTGAATCCACAAACAATCGATCGAAAATCTACTAAATTTTCGGAATTTTTATGAAAATGGCCTATAACATTCCCAAAAAGGTTTTTTTTAATACAGAAATCCTTTTATCTACTAAGTTTGACATTTATGATAATAACGGTAGCAACCAACACAGTGATACCAACGTTATAAAAACTCCTTACACAACGTAGACAGTGTTCATCCGGTTTTTATCAGTTACCCGGGTTTACAGACATGTCCGGTCGATAACCCGCCCGCATACGGTCAAAGTTTATCAATCAGGACTTTGTTTATTTAAACTTAACTACAAATTAATTATGATAGCACGAGCTTTCTGTGAAGTATAAACTTCATTATTCAATTCAATATGGCTGACTTTAGAATTTCGTTTCGTTTCTGCAAGTTGGTAAACGAATTTTGAATTTGGAGCGTTATTTTTCTTTTTAGAGATGTTGCCATAAAAAGAAATTATTATCATGAAAAGAGTTTTTAATAAATATTTTTAGAACTTTGTGATAAGGTTTAAATGTGCAAGTAAGATACAGTCCGTGTTTTTGCGAAATTATCGACTTTAGTTTGCAATGTAGAGAATTATATGCGTCGTTTCCTCTGAATAACCAAGTACATACGGTTGTTTATTTTTAAACGCAAATACGTTTTACACATTGTAGCAACACCAGTCATAATTATTGTTTAAACCCTTACATATTGTTTTGTAATCATGTTTATTACGACTAATGTATGTTTGTTGTTTACAGGTCTTACAAGACATCAAGGTAAATATATTTTATCCTTGTCTACCGCATTCTGTCTCGCTCGCACTTAGCTCGTCTCTTTTAGTTGCGATTTCTATTTGCACGTTTGTCTTTTGTTTTTGTCTTTCTAATAACGCTTCCTTTTTCTTTTTACTAATTTTGTAGTTCGTAATTGTTTTTATCATCATCATTAGCTAGTTTTGTTGTTGTAGTCTTGGTTATATTACCATTCACTATTGGTTCATTAATTGTTGTGAAAGTGCGTTATGGAGAATTTGCAGCTCTGATCTAGTTTAGGTACTCATCATAATATCACGCCTTGTTTGCCCGAAGGGTAGAGCAGAGGTGCACCTACAGTATAGCCACATTTGCCCAGTGAGGTTTAAGTACCATGTACCACCACTGGGGACAAATCCAGGCTCCGTGCTGCTACTGAGAAATTCTCAATAACACTTTGACTGACCTGGGAATCGAACCCAAAACCATATATGCTCTCCATACTTCTTACTTTAATATCCGTTTAGGAAAAACACAAAAACACTTCCCGTCTATGCATGGGCTCTACATAGCAAACAATTGAAGTCAACAATCGGATATTAATTGTCTTTTCTATTAACCATTAATGTATCCGTTCACATTCTGATATTGGAAGAAAAATCTACAGTGTCTTTTCCCCTTTGCATTTCACGAAATGAAAATCATCTTCCCGTTCAAATGTCTTCAACGCCCTAATCGCGTAACACACTATTAAAAACTATGTGAATCATCTTGAGGGCTAATGCTAATCCATTGCTTCATATGCTCGAAAAATTTGTCTGCTCAACAACGTAAATAACGCAGTGAATGTCGTTGAACTGTCAAAATAAAACCCATTCCTTCTGTTAGTTTGTTACGTAATTACCCCGCAGTTTTTCATACACACAGACTGCTAAGAATCTCTCCTGTCTGCTAGCAAAAACTTGAAGCCTATGTACGAAAATATTTTAAAATACATAGGTACTAAGACACATCACATCCGCGAAGGTTCGATACGTCGTGAGGGAGGGGTTGCGCGGAGGGGGCATGGGGGGGGCGGTCGATGGGTCAACGACCTCGGGAGGATTTCGATGCCACCCTTCCTCCTTCCACTTATTTATTTATTAAAATTTACCTACATTGTTCTATAGCGGGTGTTTAATAAGGGAGGGAATTTAATTTTCATCTTATGGGTACCCAAATGAGGTAATAGAAAAATAAAGTGCTGGCTTTCTTTATTTTCCTTTGTTACGTAAACATAGAGTCCGTGGAGGTCGATTGGTTTCCTACCCTCTTTTTAAATATTTTAGATGATGATATTATCTACATGCGCAAAAACACTTTTGAACTCGAAGAACAAAATGATGAACTCTGGAAACTGCATGGCACTGTACGTTACCTAGGTAACTGGTAATGAGTAGAAGGTTATTTGTAAAACTAAATTAGATTTCCAAGAAATTAAATTACGTCGTATAACTCCATGATTTCACGGTTATACAAAACTGTTAATTAATTAATCAGGTCATTGATAAACGTTATCAGGCCCAACCGAAATGCCTATTATCCTTCTCGATAACTACTGTATACGGCATACAGTACATGCAGCCAATACAAAAATGTACTGCCCGGTCGGTATATCGGTCAAATTCACGACCGCATTTAAAATGTATTGTAGAATCCATAATTCCACCACATAAAGTCCTATTTCATACAGATTTTGACAGATCCCCCCTCTCTTTCAGCCCAATGATACTCTCTCGCTCACACAACAATCGCTATCCAATATTCTATTTACAAAACATTCGGCGTGCGCGACGTTGCCGTCCTGCTGTGCGCTTGCGCCGGTGACGTCACGAGCTGGAGTAACGCTGTCCTTGTCTTGGGTTCTCTTTCTAAACAGACCGTATTCCGTTTGGAACTTGTGCAAAGTTTTGTGTAAATACTAAATGCCTTATTGTATTGGAAAATCTAAACAATAGATATGACAAAGTGGACTATATGCTGTGATGACCATGACATGCCACGTTAGACAAAAACAAATTACTTAACGGTTACAAAGAAAAAAGGCCTTAGCCAGATAACGCAAGAAAAAATCGCACCATTTATGAATAAAAAACAGAAATACTGAAAAAATAGGTACCTACTCCAGCTAAAATTATTTGCATGAAATCTCAGCGAGTCGAGTAGGCTCTGTGAGTCAAAACACAATGCCTAGTATTCCTTGAATGAGGCTGTGACGACTAAACATACATTAAAAGAATGTAATTTGCATTCGCTACGTTTTCCTTTATTTTCATAATTAATGTTACCTACATCTAGTGTTTTGATGATGTCAGTAGAGTATATGACTGTTACGTTAGTGTGACACATTGCTTTGACTAGGAACTTTCCTGGTAAGATTCCTAAATAAAGTTTTCCTTGTGTGGTATTTATAGACTCGGTTTTTACCTTTACAGAGTTCTTTGAACGGTTTCGGCAGTGACATAGCATTGGAGTATTTGAAATTGAAAGACAAAATATCATCTGACAATTTGTATGTATCTGGAGCAACTTTTAAAGCCTTAAAAATGTGGAGATATTAACAAAGAATCTTATAAAAAAGGAAACCAAATCTATATACGTAAACGCTGATAAGAAAAAAATCATAGCGAAGGCAGAAGTCGTCATAGTTAAGATATGCAGACCTTAAATAAATGTAATTGATTATGTTATAGCAGCTAGACAAAATAGTATTGTATAACAGTACTTTCTACCACATTCTATTGTTATGTTATTGTGTGATAACAATAGCTGTGATGTTTATTAAATAACAAATGATCACGGCAACAATTGCTAATAATTTGCCTCATTATTTTCATAACATCCGACCGTGATATCCAAACATCGTGATACCGTAATAATATTGGGTATTCGAGCACGTTTTAGACAATATTGGAACATAAAATTGATGAGTCAAATTTGCAAATCGCAATTTGATTGGAATCACGATAGCAGCTATTTCGAGACCTAAATGGTAACGTAGTGCCGTATAATCTTTGCATAGACTATGGGGTGGCAAGGAAATCGCCGCGCAAACTGTAACCATGAATTCAGCACATGATTCTAGACCCCATCGTAGAGCGTAGAAATTTTTCGTCGGTTGTCATCTCTCAAATCATCATCTCAAATCTGCTACAATGCCTACCAATAGTCAAAATATATGGAACGGCCATTTTTTTTTTAATAACCGCCGAAATTATTCAACTCAGGGAGCTTCAGAATCACGTACTGAATCCATGGTAACAGGTTGCGCGTCGATGCCCCATCCTGTATAGCTTGGTTCCATAGATCTTTAAGGGTTTTAAATAATTTCGTTAGCTACTTCCAAAACACATGTAACCAAAGAGGGACTCTTCTCTGAACCTATTTCAAGTCCCATAAGAATTATCTACAAAACAAACTTGAAGTCTTAACTTTACCGTCAACTTGTCACAGTTATGACAAACGACTTTTTCATACAGAAATTACTTGGCCACTTGGAGTGTTGGACAAATTGGCCCTTAATTTACTTAATGGAACGGTGTCATCTCTATTGCATCTTCAAGGAGGATTCAATTAGTCATATCAATGTTATGTGCTGTGGACTTAACCTTGGTTTGTCATCACGGTTACCTTGGTCAAATTGCATGATTTTTGTGACCGCTCTACCCATTTATACTTTCAAATATTCCGTTGTTTTTTCAATTGGCTGGTATAGATTGTGTTTTGTTTCTGTTTCTCTGTTTTGTATCCAATGGTTCTTGGATTCCTCCTAACGAGTGGTTCCCAATAAGGAAACATGTTTTAAACCCATCGATATTGTTTGGTTATATTTTTCCTGTTGGAGTATCGTCGTTTAGTCGTGTTTGTAATTTTAATATCATCATTATTTTAACTGCGTATCCATTTGTCTTCTATGATATAATTAAATCAAAGCCGTTGCTTTATGCTTCTTCAAATTCTTAACTTCATCAGTTTCTGTTATGGAAAGCCAAAATTTTCCACCTTACTCCAAAATCAATTCAACTTCACTTCAAAATCCTTCCAGATAATCCATTCCCGGCTCTACCACTTGTCGGCCAGCAAATAGTTTAGTTACATACACAATAAACAGACATCAGGCAACACCGGAAGCAATCAATTCCAGCCACAATAGACTCAATGTAGGAAGGTTAAGGATCAATCGGAGTACAATGCTGCTAACCTTCGAGTTCAGTTAAAATGATCACGGACTTAGTACGTCGTATAAAATGGAAGTGTCTTCTTTTAAGGAGTTCTGTATTTGTAGTTTGTGTTTTGAGGATTAAGTGTGACTGAATTAGTCAAACTTAATCCTTAAAACACATCTCTCACTTAATCTGCTTCTTTTACCGGAACTGATTTTGGATCCTCGGTTGCTCTTTTTGATCTTTTCTCTTCTATCCCGGATTTGCAACAGAAGGCTTTTTTCAGGTTTTATAAAAATAGCAAACCATTCACCATTTTTTCAAAACTCATAACTTTGATAAATTAAGTAGAAATTGTCTCTAAAAGTTTTCTAACTACTTACAAAATATGGAAGTTACATACTTACAAAAATTCATAAGAACAGGTACACGAAAAAAAGGCTAATCGAAATTCACATTTAAAAAAAAATCTAAACCTGTCCAGACAGGCTTAAAACTTTTTTGACTTGATCGCCTTGAATTTTTTTCCTGTTACAGTCTTTAAATAGCACTTCACACGTGCAGAAAATGTATGCGTAATAAAATGATTTAGTTTGTAGATACCTAGCTAAATTAAAATTCATAAAGCCTAATCAAATTTCCTTTAAAGGTCACAGAATATTAAGTAGCAAAGAAATCCAGAATTTGTAAACACCGAAAATTCGACTTGGCACACTCAATGTCAAACTAAGTCCCTTGGAAAATCGCTCTGAAAATAATAATGGTGACCTTACAACTGAAGCACCTATAGAAATATTAAGAGAAGAACACGGTGCTTAAATGCCCACAGACAAAAACCAACCTGTAACTATTTCGCGTTTTATTGGAGGTAGAATCGTTGCGGGCAGCGGTAAGCCGCGCATTTAGGCGGCCGACCGCCAAACCACCGCCGCTGAGCAAATGCGCAAAACCTTGAACACAGTTTACGTCGAACTGCGGCAGTGTTGTTGATCGTTTGTAGTGGCTGTGGTTGGGCGATCCACCGCCATCGAACGACCATTCTACGACCACCAATAGACGGTTTAGTTGAAAATAACTATGGAAAATGGAGCTGTTAATTCGCGGCTATCGAGGCGATAACAATTGAGTACTGTGTCTGCTGCAATTGTTTTTAAGGCTCGTTGCAATAGTTCGAAAGGTTTTCAATAGTCCCAATTCCAAATGCTAGTTCCAAATTGACGTCCTATCTCTTCTCTGTTGAGTTGTTGACAACAGTTTTCTCTTGCTGGTACATTAAAAATTTTGAATGACGACTTTATTAGGCTTAGTAGCCTAGAAGACGAAACCATCAAAACAACAAACTATGAGGAAGTAATGTTATCCCCTATTTACATTAATTAACACATACATATCTTGAAACAACAAACAACTTACAGACGGCGTTTTAATTATTAACAAGTAAATAGTAATAGCACACAAATATTGTAATGACTACTCAATTGTACTGATTAATGCTTTACACTTAAAACAATAAGAAGTCGAACATGTGCCTCGCAATAAGGAAAGGAACTAAATTAATATGTTGTGCAATATGCTGAGAAAACATATGCCATTCACGAACAACACCACTGAAATATACTTGTTAGGTTAAGTTTGGCGCGAAATGTAGGCGGTAGCGATTTCCATATTAAATTTTGATGTACCGTAACTTTGCTTAAAAGCATTTCAAAGACTTATGCAAGAGTGCCGTTTACTGTTCTTATATATCTGAGAAAAGCAATATCATTTTCTTTCTATCTGATCTCAATATCTATAATAGTGTCTCTATCACATTCATATTTCTAAACTTCTCTTATTCTGGTCTCACTGATGAGTATTGCACAATTATCACCTCATGTCCTCAGATATTTTAAGTTCAGATTAACTTTTATATTCAATCCACCACAATTTCCAACCTTGGTAGAATTTCTTCAACATCAGCTACAGCTCTTATTTGCATCACCTCATCATCATACAACTTTACAATGTCGAACATATTGTACAACATAACCTTTTTACCTCGTTTACGTTCATACATCTGACCATACACGCACGCCGAGTTGCGAGTACTACGCACCTGACCTTTCTAAAGAACATCCCCAATAACAATTATAGTCTACAAATTCCGCGATATATGCTCCTGAACTGCAAGATCAGCCCCGCGTCCCTCATCCCTTGCACCGAGCTCGGCCTCACACCCGGCTCGCTCAAGAATAGCCGCCGGCCAACGTGGTGGTACATGTGTCCCACAATGACTGCCACTTATGTTATCCATGTCTACTACAGCTACATGTGTTCACTTGACCTGGGAATTAATGTGGCTTATGACAATAGGAGATAACTTGCACTTAGCGCCTTCTGATCTTGCACTGTCATCGACTTTTACATTAACTACACGAAATTTTCTTCAACCTTTCTCTGACTATGTGTTTACTTGACTTGGGAATTAATATGATATATGTAGGACACTGTGGGAGATAAACTGAAGTTGACTTGGCACCTTTTTGTCTTAAACATTTATCGATTTTTAAACTGACATTTACCTAATCTAACCTTTTTCTGGCCTTGAAGCTGCCACGTTACCATACCCCACGTGTCTTACATTGTTATTTTCATAAGCCTTGACGTCGTACTTTCAATTCACTATAAATAAATATTCAGATCATACATATTTGGTAAGGTTCAAATTTTACGCTGGCGTTATGACTGATGTTCCTGACCTGCGCAACTCTTAAGAAATTCAACTTTATATAGAAGAATGAATACTGTCGAATGATCCGCCTGCATACTTACTTTCCAAATATTTTCTGTTTCCTACAACACCCACAGAAAAAAAAAACATCTTATCTCTAACCCGCAACCTACACGACTCTATCCCAATTTCTACATAATACACCCACTATTTCAAATACATCCCTCGACACATAGTATCAGGTATCTTTGACCTGTCGTTCTAATTCGAGAGTGGAAAGAATAGAACCACCCGTATCGGGGCTTCAATGACATTAACAGTAGTAGATTAGTAGTGGAATATTTAATGTGTCCCGTAGTAGATTTACGTTGAATAGTAAATGATACAAATGCAGTAAATGAAGAGCTTTAGATTAGAAATAACATATGTTACTTTGCTGGAGAGATAGTTCCTGTTATAAGCTTAGATGAAAATGATGTAACTGGAAGATCGATCAGTAATGATGAGGGAATTGAAGTATGTAATACAGGATTACAGGAAGGAAGACCTTACGGTACGGCTTAAAAGATTGAAGTTTAATCTTTAGTAACTTTTAAACAAACAGTTTTGTCTTCAAAAGAAACTTCTTCAGATTAAAGTTTAATGTGTTTTTAAGTACAAGCAACAGAAAGATAATTCTTAAGGTAAGTAAGGTAATTCGATTTATTTATTTTATAAAGTTTTTTCTGGAATTGCATCAAAATTTGTATATGCTATTATGATTCAGTTCGGAAATAATGGTGTAATGCGTTTGCCAAGAGAAATAGTAAAATAGCGAATGTCTTGAGCGATATATTACTAGCTATTCTACAATAATTATTATTGTCTGAATAGTTGACGTCTTCACTATGTTTATTTTCGGATACTCGGTCAAGTGTGAACCGGGCATATATCCGTCCCTAGATTATTTAACTCTTCTCGAAATTATTTGAGTGTAACACAAACCTAAGGAAAAGGAGTACTTGCATTTCTTGATACCTACATATTAGGTATGTATATCGTGACCAATTCTTTTCGCAATGGGCAAAGTTTCTAATCAAATTCAAAGTATTTATTTCTAAGTCAAAGTCAAATCATTTATTTCAAATAGGCACATAGAAGGCACTTTTGAATGTCAAAAATTACAGTAAATAGAATTGATTCTAGTCGCCCCTTCCAAAAGGTAGTTTTCGAATGGAGGAAAATGGGCAAGAAACTCCACTACACAAGTACTCTTTTCAAATATTTTGTATACATTAATTATATGTGAAGACGATGCACCTAGAATTAAATTACTATACCACAATAGGTAAAAGAATTAAAAATTAAGCCATGACAGATAATTTATAAAGTATCCCTCTGCAATCTGCACCCAAAATCTCTCTTTTTCACTTCCTCAACAGTAAGTTCTTCATCATTCACTATTTCCAAATCTTTATCAATAAAGACTTACATTACAATAGAAATACCTTATCTAAAAACAACAACATACCAGAACTAAACGCAATAAATTAAACACTAACCAACTAACTAATAATGAATGTGTACAGAAATTCACAAATCTTTGGCACGAAACACTATCGGGGGTTGCAAGCCTTGCAAATATAATTTATTAACTTTACTAGCGTAGTACAAAATATTCTATGTAAAACGATTAGTATCTGCAGAATACCGTTCTGTCGCTGCCAGTGATTCATTCACATTCGTGGCGTATTTATGGGGTTCTGTACATGCTAAGGATTATTATTATAGTATGGATATGGGGCTGGTGGTTTTTTGTGTGATGAAGAATAGGGAAACTTGGGTGGAAAATGTTGATGGTACTTGGAATAATGCTAATAATATTCAACTGCACCGGTAAGTGTCTAAACACACTATGCCGAGGATACGCGACCGAAGTTCGGCATGATTACGCCTGCAATGCTATTTGAATTACTGGCGACACATTATGCCGAAATTACGTTGCGTTATAGCGTACAGCCGAACTTCGCTCGGGCGTAAGTTCAGCGGCAATTCGGCGGCAACGTATTCTGTAGGTAGAGCGTTGCGAGCGTGTTTTGCGTCTGTCTGTCCGGCTGTTTAGATAACACGACACGACGCCACGACAGCGCTCGAGACACGGAATACACACAAAGTTGATCAACTGAATTTCTGCTGCGTAAGTTCGGCACTTGTGGTGTGTCATATCAGCCGAATAGGTCGGAACGTAAAATCAGCCGCGGAACTTCGGTCGCGTACCTTCGGCATAGTGTGTTTGGACACTTAGAGTTCAAACCGGCCGCAACATAGTTGGAAAAGGATAAGCTGTTTGATGATGATGAGTTGGAATTATGTGAATGTTCGATGACATGTAGATGCTAAGTTCTGTTTTTTAAGTCCAGTGGAAAGTAGCAAGACTTGCGCGACTGTCACTTTTTTTACTCAAATTTATGTTATGCTTAGTAGACGCCCAAAAGTGTCAGACTTTTGAGCTTCTGACTAATTACCACTAGCTACACTATTAACCTGCACCCTAATTGGGTAATACACTATCAATCACAATCTGAATCATTTTAAAGGAAATTTCATATCCATTGCTTCATATCGAAAAATTTGTCTGAAAAATGAATGTTCGGATCGGCTCAGTTGGGCGGGACCATAGTCAATATTCGAAAGAGTGTAGGAGTATAGGATCGGAACCGACCGAACCAAATAGTAACTTCGTAGCAGGAAACGGTCGAATATTCGGCCGATACTACTTCGCAGTAGACCCCCTGGGCTTCAGCTGCGTCCGGCTAGACTGGAAGCCGTCCTTAGCATAGTTGGGAAAAGGCTAGGCAGATTAGGGTAGGTTCCTGGGTAAAAAAAAATTATTATATTTAGGCCGTCAGTTAGATTATCGAAAAATAGTGGACAAGTATTTTTTCTTTTGTCAATCAAACAAAAAATGACAAAGATAAAGCGCGAAGTAATTTGGAAGTGGGGGGTCGTGACGTCACGCCATGCTAAAAAGTGTAGCAAGGCGTGACGTCACGCGGAACTTTAACGGGCGATATCATCATCATTTTTTATATAATTGACAAAAGAAAAAATACGGGTCCAATAGTTTTTGATAATCTAACTGACGGACTAATTAGATTGTTTTAGGAAACTAGCCTATTGTTTCGAATTCAATAAAGTATCAATATCGAAAAGTCTCGACGGCACGTTTGGCGCAGTGGTTAAGCTATTGACTGCTGCGCTGCGTGTCGCGGGTTCGATTCCCGCACGGAACAAATATTTGTATGACCTACATGTATTTGTTCCGAGTCTGGGTGTTTTACTATCTATAATATGTAAGTATTTACAAAAAAAAATGTATATAAGTAGTTTATCAGCCATCTAGTTACCATAACACAAGCATTAGGTTGCTTAGCTTGGGACTAGATGGCGCTGTGTGAAATGTCCAAGGATATTATTATTATTATATTATGCGAACCATCTACCAAAAACAATTTCCCATTTCTATACGTCACTAAAAACCTTCAACGGTTTATATAACACTTTTTCCCTTCCCCGCTGAAATATAAGTAAACAAGGAAAAAAATAAAACAATAGCAAAGCCATGAAAACTTTACCTAACAATTTATTATTGTTGCAATACACCTGTTAATGACGTAAACCTTTTGAAAGATTTTTCTATAGTAACATAACAAAGCATCCCGCTCGTTTTTCCCGAAAACATAGGCAGATGAAATGTGAGTATTCTTATAATAAACTCCTTATTATAAGAATACCCACATTTCGCCAGTTATGTGTAAGTCCCATGTTATAGAGGGCGAGCCACAAATCCACCCCTCCCTCCCGCCGAGAGGAGGCCTGTGTCCCAGCTGTGGGAACATTATAGGCTGATTATGTAAGTTGTGGGCACAAATCCAGACTCCGAGCTGAGAAATTTCTGATGGGAAAACCTAACATCACTGCCCAACCGGGGAATTAGATCCAGGACCTCGTGCTCACTAGTAGCGCTTGCGACCACAAGACCAATGATGATTTTTCTAGAGTATTCATTCAAATACAAAAGAGTAATAAGAAGTATGGAAGAAAATAACATGTTGCGCCGACCCCAAAAAGATACTTTGCGCCGTCCCGAAAAAGATATGTTGCGCCGACCCCAAAAAGATATGTTGCGCCGACCCCAAAAAGATATGTTGCGCCGACCCCAAAAATATATGTTGCGCCGACCCCAAAAAAATTACGATAAGCGAATGAGAATGAATTATTCTTTCAAATACAGCTCTAAATATCCTTCCATAACAATTATGTTATGGTTAAGGTAGCCTAGCACCATTAATTAAGTGGAACTGTTGTCCGCGTGATAACGTTATCTATTTAGGTCGCGGTTACGCCTTACTGGCAACCCAAAATCCGTTTGATCGATCATGGTAAACAACCTATTTTGATAATGATATCTTTGGTTCAAAATGTTCACTTCCGCTTGAGTGTTTATATGGCTCTATATTTTGATATAAAATTAATTATGCCTGTGAAAAGGAAAAGGGTCCAATTCTTGTTTCCCTCGTAAAGTCTGTTGAGTCTATAAAATTGAAAATGGCAATTATATTTTCGTCATTATGAATTTTATTAAAGGCGTCCCGTTTGTATATTTTCTTAACGTACAACAACGAAACTAAGTTCATAAAAACGCTGCAAAACAAACTAAAATCTACAGAGAATTTCAGGAAAAACCATTTTCTTTGTGTTTTCTCGTTCCATTTTTAAAAACAGCAGCTCGTCATAAACGTCATTTCGCTGCTGACGTCACACAGAGCACAAAACATGGTGTACACCTGCGAGTTCTCTCTCAGACACGTCATAAACAAACTTACTTCATAATAGAATGCAAAATTTGATAGATGAGAGATTTATTAACTATTCCCTATTCTTGACTACATTGACCTTTATAGGAGCCTATGTTTAGAGGAAATATAAATTGTTATCAGATATGTTTCTTAGTAATTCGAAGGGTTACCGAAGTCAGTGTATTTCTTGGTATAGATAAACAATAGCCAACGCGAGTAACTGAAGTTAGTTGGACAGCTAAACGCTGGCAGAAAGGTCAATGTTTATCTTAGTTTATTTTGTCCGCATCTTACAGAGTTCTAAAGAAATATAGAGCTACTCGCGTTCAAACCTAGACAGGCACTTTACTTTGTGTATTTAATTTCATCACCACTGCTCGCAAAATGGTGAAGGAAAACATCGTGAAGAAACCGGCATGTCCTAGAACCAAAAAATTCGAAGACATGTGACATTCACCTGCCCGCACTGGGACCGCGTGATGGATTATGGGCATTATGGCCCTTTGTGAGAGAGGAAGCCTGTGTCCCAGCAGTGGGAACATTATAGGCTGAATATGCACAAGCATAGTCAGCCTATAATGTTCCCACTGCTGGGACACAGGCTAAATAGTTTATTAGTTTTAGTAGCTCTACATATGAGCATAAGCACAAGCTTATGCTCATATGTAGAGCTACTAAAACTAATAAACTATTTCGCTACTTTTCCCGTCAGTATATAAATTCAAAATTATACAATTCCCGAAATTTATAACAAACATCTCGTGACGGACGTCTCGTAAATAAAATTTATTCACGCATAACAAACGCCATCTTTATTTTCAAATTAAACACGGTAAAATAGTATCGCAAGAATTACAACCGACGTAAATCATTGCTCGGAAAACAAACAATGAATTGTAGAAAATGTAAATACTGCAGGATATTAATGGGAAGTCATAAGAAATATGTTACGGATTTTGATGTTTTGCCAAAAAGATCAAAGGAGCGACCTTGGGGAACGCATGCGCTGATAAACAGACGCGATACTGTGCACCCTGAATATTATAGGTACATATTACGAATATTCTAGACGTCATATTTTTTTATGAGCTATAAAAAAACTTTACTTCCTGGAATTTCACCTGCGGGTGAGTTCACGGATCCAAATCACAAATCTACCTAGATACAGACACCCCGAATCAGAACAACTGTTTGTAGCCCACCCCACAAAATAAGCCTTGCGGGAATTGAACTTGACGTAACACATCAGCCAATAAATCAGCCACTGCGTCAACTACGCCGTCAAACTTGTCAGAAAATCCGGAAAAACGGCAAAAAATGTAGGAAAACTATTAGTTACTCTACTCTATGTTAGTTATTTAAACAATTGCAGACAATAAATACCACTTAAGTGGCCGCCGACATTAGGGCTTCACGAAAGGATTATGATCCCACTCCGTGTTAGATCCCAAAGACAATTAAATAAAGCCTAAAGCCAGTTACACAAAGTTGAACAAAAGCGGTGTTCCCGGGCCGGGCAACTTGCGGTCGGGACAAAGGTCTCTTTGTTTGCAGCTAATGTATGGCGTGCTTTGTCACTGCGGCTAAATTTTGACTTATTGTCGTGTAGCGGCGTCACGGTGTGTATATGGCTCAAATTTTCTACATTCCGATGTCGCTTTCGATATGTTAATGAGACAAGCCTGAAAATATCAATGAGCAAAATCGCATTGGTCCAGGTTAAACTAGATTTTTTATGCGAAATTGAAATTCTCCTGTAGCTTAAAATAATCATTTTAAGCATCATAACATTTTTACTTCCGTTTTAAGGCAAAACTCCCTGTATATAGCATTATTTCCTTCCCGTGGTCCCTTTTATTCGTCAATATTTTGAGTAGCTCTTAACGGCTACTTGTCCGTTTTATAAGTTGTTATGAATTGGCACTTACGACGCGTACGGGTGCTTGAACACTTTGTTAAGAAAATAGATTTTGAAAGGCCAGTTTTCAAACCATGATGAAGTCAGAAAACATTATGGTGGAATTTCAATTTCCTCGATACTGCTGCGATTACTTACTTCTAATATCAGAGGGAGTTACTTGGCACCGTGTCTTGATGAAGCAATGAATATTATTTCTATCTGAGAAATTACCTACATATAAAACCTTCAATTTAAAAAAAAAACTGCTACCTACTTCCATACGTCAAATTCTATGAAAAGATCAACCATCCTAATCCCATTAAAAAGCTTCTTAACAATTAAAGATTGCGTACACAATAATAGAATTCAATTACATTCTACAAACAGCAAAAATATTATATTTCATGCTTTTAAAAATCATAGACCCATGAAAAATGCATTTTGAAACCCCATCTGCCTTCCCAAATGTCTACTAAGTATGAAATGCATTCAATAAGTTTACCGAAGCGAAGAATATTATATTTTGTAATGACTTCGAAAAAGAGAGTATTGCATATCATCCAATTTGTATGCCGTAAATGTAAGTATGAATGATTGAATGTTGCGGGTTGCACAACTCACAGGAGTGAGAATAAAATGAGTTTTGTGATGAAGATAGTATCAGAAAAAAACCCATACATAAATGCATATTAATTTCAATTTAAACTAAAATCCATCTGGCATTATGCAGACAAAGTTTTATCTAATATCTGTGATGAAAGATTATTTATTATGCCGGGTACAGCGGAGTAATTGCGCAACACACTAAAAGTAAGAATGGCTTTCATTTTGACAGTTCAACAACATTCATTGCGTTATTTACATTGTTGAGCAGACACATTTTTCGAGCATATGAAGCAATGGATTAGCAATATCCTGCAAAATGATTCAAATTGAGATTGATAGTGTATTACGCAATTAGGGTGCAGATTGGTGAAATGTAATATGAAATGTGACACACGTTGAAACAATTTAATCGAGCTGTTATGTTACATTCCATGTTACATTGCACACATGGAGAGCTCATTTGTGTAACATTTCATATTACATTTCACCAATCTGCACCCTAATTGCGTAACACACTATGCATTCTCAATCTGAATCATTTTGAAGGAATATCCTTCAAAATGATTCACAAATCCATTGCTTCATATGTTTGAAAACCAACGTAAATAACGCAATGAATTTCGTTGAACTATCAAAGTGGAATCCATTGCTACTGATAGTGTGTACACACGGCTACACATCAAACTATGCAAAACCAGTATTAGCTGACCGTTCATTGTGAGAAAATATCATACAAAGTGAGGCCAAGACCAACTGGTTTTGTATAGCTTGACGTGTAGCCGTGTGTACGCTGTGTGTGCGCTGTACGGCGTTGTAAATCTGTCGTAGCAGGCATCCAATGTTTTGGAATGTAAAAAGTAGGTAATTAATCTAAAACCCAAAAAATTCATTATCCGTTATGATACGATAATGTATAATCTTGCCTTGCTTTGATGGATTGCAATTCTTGTCTACATTATGAGATTTTATAAGCCGGTCCGACTGTTTTATCAGTGCGTAACACAGTACAAACACACAGTTATAAAAGGAAAAATCCTATGGTTTATTCGACTATTAGAAAGAACATTTTATTTGCGACTCACAGGAAATACAAGTAGTAAAAAGGAGCTTTTAAAACTAACAAAGTTACATTAAAAACAACCAAAAAAATAAATAAACCAAAAAAAAGGTTCCTAGGTATCTCAGCTGCATCAAGTCATTACACCTTCTGAGGTCTTTCTCGAAGATAATATATGTCTGGCTGATTCAAGGAACTTATTCCTTGGGCTGATTACAATTCATAACAAATACTTTTGGAACGAAATTCCTTATCGCGCGTTGCGAAAGGGGGCTAGACGAAAAAAATTAAGACCAAAAGTTGGAACGACACTTTTTGCTATAGGTAGTTGTAAGCCGTGCAGCGTGCGCGTGTTTCTCTGTCTGTCTCTCTCTCTCTCTTTGAACTTCGTTCCATCCGGGTGTCCCTTGACACCTCTCAAGTTTTTTCTTAAATGATAAGTTATTGTCAAAGCCAACATGGATATCCTGGCAGGCCCATCAAAAAGATATTTATAGCATTGTGTGACATAATCACGCATTTCTGCGACTTCAGTGGTCCATTTTTACACAGAAAAGCGTGACTTAATTGCGCGTTTAGGTCACACGAGCTATAAAATAATACCTGTGACTTTTTTTTAATAATTATTAACCTTATAACGTAATAGTACTAATAATGAACGAGCCTATCGGACCTTATAACGCAAAACGTAATAATACAAACTTAACTAAACTATGTAGATCCTCTCTTGCAGACTGAAATCTGACACACTCCGTCAGTAAATGTATAACATCTTCCAGTGTGCCACACACCTCACAATTTGGTGAATCAATTTTTTTCATTAAAAATCCATAATTATTGAGCGGCATGTGTCATCTCAGTCTGTGAGCTGTAACTACAATTTTTATGCTTAGCCTAGAGTTTACAAAACCACGGTATATGAGGAGGCTCCGAAACTATACAGGGTGAAATTGAATTCATGGGCATCCTCTTAAGGGGTAGTTGTACTCATCATTATGAACAACTTTTACTATGGGACCAAACCCGAAAACAGATGATGATAACAACGACCCTTTAAAAGGATGCCCATGAATTCAATTTCACCCTGTAGACCTGTACCAGATCCCTTTATCTTTCGATCTTTGATTAAAATACTCTTTCCAGACTTCTTGACATTTATGTTTATACCTAGGCAATATTTCTATCTAATTAGTTGCAATGTTCTCTTCCACCAACAATACCCAACTTTGCCAAACAGTCAGCCTCCTCATTACTCTATATACCTATATGTGAGGGAACCCATTGCTTATACATACGTGTGACTTAAATAGTCTATACTAATAGACTGCATGCATTATTAGCACTGCCGTGCAATAATAGACTAATTTTAAGTCCAGTATCGTAATGTACTATTTTAGTTCAGTCTCATTTTTGTAGACAAAGCAAAATATCCAGATAATTTCACAATTCATTTATAGTAAAAGTAGGTTATGTTAGGCGATATAGTGTGCGATATATACAGGGTGCATCGGAGCGTGTGTTGCCGCCGATTGCACGCCGCTGTGACCACGGAACTATACATCTTCGCATCATTTCTGTCATACATTCCTATTTGTAACACAGTTTCACGTTTCGTTAGTTCTAAATTCATAGTTTTTTTCTCTTAATTGTTTGAGATTTTTTGTCCTATTGTTATTAGAAGCTGGATTAGATTTTCTTCTTTCTTTGTCGTTTTTTTGTAACTCAAACCAATTTCCAGAACTTTTGGGTGTAATCGCTTTTTCTTAAATTGACCTTCGAATCTTTGCTTACACAATACAAACTATCATTACATGGTAACATTTCAACCCATAGTTATTGCCAGTAGAAAAACAGTCTTACTCACTCGTAGCAAGCAAAGTATATCTGAGAAACATTGTAGAGCACGAATTAACGGCTCAACTCAACCGGTAAACCGCTATTTATATTAGAAACACATCGAATCACTGTAAATAAGCCTTATTATCCCATGTAATAACTAATAACAGCACCTAACGTGTAATTTTGAATTTTCTATTTCCAATCCTAAAATTACGAAGCGCAATCGGGTACAGTTCGGTTAACGTCGGTTTGAATTGACCAATCGTAGCGCTGAGTTTGAAAAAGGAAGATGCGGTTGAGATAGATGGGCCGCATTACCGTTAATGTTCGTCGGTTATTACTGGCCAGTTTGCGCTGGTTTATTAAAGAAACCTTTATAAGGAACATTGCTTTAGTTTGTGGAAGGTGATTATTGAAACACCTACTCGCTTGTTATAATAACGTTTCATATTATATATCTTATCTTTCATTATACTATTCTAGTGTAATCTCGGCTAGGCATTTCGAACTTTTCTTCTTTTTATTGCCTGCTCAATAGGATCCACTTACTATAAAGTTGGTTGTTTCTACAAGGCACGACGTTCCGACTAACAAATGATACAACAACCTCTTTACAAGATATACTATAGTTTGTAATCATAAGTTTTCTTTTAGTGGAAAAGAATGTCGGATAATGTAGGGTATCCAATTTAATTCAATTCTATATAAGTACCTCTTAGTTGCCATCTTATTCCGGGCGAACCAGAAAACGGGAAAACAGAACATAGTATTTTACTTTTGCGAAGTACACTGATTCTAGAAGCGCTCTTTTTTGTCAACTTCTAAAGGTATGGGAACACAATGTAAAGTTTACTCATCCTCCATAGAAAGAGGAGGATCCTCCGACCAGACCGGACCAGGGCGTTGTGTCTGGTGGGCTACTGCCCGATGATTGATGTCGAGACGTTGTCTATGTGTCTAGCACATAAACAACGTCACGTCAACGCAGGATTTTGCGTGACGTCGTATCGTGTTCGCTCGTATCACCACAAACTATTTCCTGTATTATCGTCAAAAACAGTTGATATATCTAATGCTGATCATTCATACAAATCATTAGTCACCAATGTAAAATTATGTCCTCCTTCAGACGTAGATTATCTTTCTCATTCATCTTCTGCCTTGCGTGAAACATCTTCATGACACGTCAAGTACGCTCTCATTACTCATGCTAATGTTGCTCTTACGTCATCATAAAACGCATCACTCCGAAAAGTGCCCTGCCCTGCTCCCTTGAAATACTAGAACAGCTCTTTCCTTTTCCAAATATCCAATCTTTCGTATTCCCTCAAAGTCATAGTCCCTAAGTCGAAGTTTCTTTACTCGCCTCCTCCTTCTCTTCTCACTCATTCTGTTCTTCAAAATCTCTTTTTTCCCTTGCTCATTTCTCGTCTCTTTCCAGAGCTACCGCGGTCGCAAGCCCCTCGGTGGCACAGCGGGTGTGGCTGGCGCAGGATTGCCCGGCGTTGCAGCAGCAGCGTCGCCCAGTCCCGCTCCGCAGGCACCGGCAGCGCCGAGCCCGGCCCCCGCCACCACGCCAGCTATGAAGCAGGAACATCCCAGCCAGCCTATGGTAAGGATCTATTGAGTTTTCTTCAGCGAATGAGCCCCTACATGATCAATATGATCATACATGATCATGGTCGCTTAGCGAACGGATTAGTGGCATCTCCTGATGTGGGATGTTGGTTCCTATGCTCAAGACATGGAGAAATCAGAAATCCAAAATCCGAAATCCGGTAAAAGATGTGATGAGAGTCATGAACTGAACTTGCTAAGTAAAAGATGATGAAAAGTTATGATTTCAATAGACACTAAAAATCCCAAGATCCGAGGCGTTCTTCTTTATAGATTTATCGCCTACCTAAGCTAAAACCAATTTGCTGTTTGGAAAAGCTGAACGATACAATAAAAGCCTCTTAATCCAATAATGGCGCATAAATGAATAGAACCTTCTCCGTTCAAAGTAACGTTATGCAGATTCATTGCAATTCTCCCGTCCATTTTACTTAGAGGAAATGATAGAACCAATTTAGCGAATTCGAGTCAATCTTCATCTAGGACTTGATTAGGTTCTGCGTTTAAATTAAGACCTAAGATATGCGTTAGTGGTTTCCATTGCACTCAAACGTAATGATGCAATTTAAATTACTGCTAGTTTTTACTTCGATCGCTGTAAAGACGGAAAGTTCTCTTAGTAATTATTTTTTTGAAAGTAGGAAGTACTTTCAAAAAAATAATTACTAAGATTACTTTCTGTCTTTTTTTAAATTCAATAGATTTAGATTCCCTGTAATATATAAGTACCTACTTATTGGTATTTTTATTTGCATTACAACCTTGCTACACTCGTAAAACATATTTAACAACTCGAACAGCGTCATAAAAATTTATCTGTTTTCGTAGTTTCAACACAACTGCAATTATTGTGAATGGCCAACATCATTGAGTTATTCAGTCCAAAAGTTATAATTAATACTCCAATAACGCAGCAGTACATAATAATTAAGTTAATAGTAATGTTTACTGTCCAGTTGACTTGTCGACGTTAAAATAAATGACACATTTGCTCGCCTTTATCCACGAAATTAACATTTTGGAAATAAAATCAGCCGCGAAATGGGACCGTGGAACAGAGGCAGCATTATTACAAGCGGAATAACACATGATTATGGTTTTATAACAGTAAAGTGAGGGATTTGCATAAGTGTATCGTAACGAGCCATTACCATAAGCGTTGTCATTTAATGGTCGGTTTTAACAAGCTGCATGATTGCTTTATAAGTAATTATGGGGTCCGGACATCGTTGTTGTGTTTATATAAACGTATGCCTGCTTTATTATTAACGATGTCAGGAACACCAACGACTGTGGTTAATATTAGCAATTTATGCTTTTCAAGTTTATTAGTCTTTTGTCCTCTACTTAGGCACGCATATGTCATCATCACGCTTGTATGCCCGAAGGGTTACCTCCTCGGGGTCGATATGCGTTAGTGGTGGCAAGATGATTTTTATATGCTTGAATACGAGGCTTTTGACTTCGTTGTATGAGTATATTTTAAGTCTTTTTTTTAATTTGTAATGTGCGTTTTATTTGTGCAGAATAAACAATTTTTCTTTCTTTCTTCGATGTCATGTTATGTAGTCTCTTTTGTGATACTTCTTTGCCCTGATTCAAATAAATGCAAAAGGATCATTTTCGTTATCCGTCAAAGAAAATTTGGGTAGGTAAACCTCTTTTTAATTTGGGTCATAGATATTTCAATTTAGGTTGGTTTTACTCGACTCAATTATTCGGTTTTGTAACTAGGTATAATTTCTGTGCGCCGCTATCTCTTCCGCAACGCTTGGCTTAGTAAATTATGGCTATTCCCAATGTCTTGTGGATAACAGAGCTATTTGAATTCAGTCAATTGTTTGGTTTGTTTTAATTATAACACTAAGGGCGAATTTCACCAATTTTTTTATACCTAGAGTAAATCTTATCCTGAGAATAAATCTTGAATTTTTAACAGTTTTTCCGAACTAGAACTGTCAGACGTCAATTTTATTCCACAAATAAAAGATATCTGACTTTGGTAAAATTAGCCCTAAGCCACAAATTAACAGGACTATACTGTGTCTATTAGGTTAACCGTTTTTGACAGCTGTCTTAGAACGTAGGTACTTATTCCAGATTATGTAAAAGTTAACTTGCAGTCTTATCTGTGGCTTCTTACAGACATTATAATACCGTATGTGTATCAATCAATGTATTATGTGTTGCTGCAATCGCTAGTTCGATCTGTCAAAAAACGGTTTACCGAATGAACAGGGTATAAAGACCTAATCGTGACAAAAAACGTGGCACCGCAGTATCAAAACAAGAAACAAAAATCCGGCTGCCTGTAGTCCCAAAAAAATATGACAGAAAATGGTCTCGAAAAGCAAATTGAATTAATATTCGTAGGTAAATGCGCTCGACAAACTTATTCAATTTGTTTATTCCTCTTTCGTTTGCATTTGACAAGAACGTCTTTGTGACTGTTTTGATAAAATTATAATTGAGTTTGTTTTTCACAATCGCTTTTTGAAATAGAAGGGTTAAAAATGGGTGCTATTATAAATGTTCCTTTTGAGATTTTGCAGGGTTGAGTCTGATGCGAATTTGCAATACAATTTTATGATTCGATTTTTCGTTGTTTTTCTGAATACTCAATTCTCAAAACTCGTTGGTCTAGTGGTCGCAAGGGCTACCTACTGCTGAGCATGAGGTCCTGAGTTCGATACCCGAGTCGGGCAAAGTGTTATGGATTTTTTCCATATCGAATTTCTCAGTCGCAGCCCGTAGTCTGCATTTGTGTTCGGTTGATGGCAATCGATAAAACTGTAAGCTTCACTTATGGGACTAACCACACGTATTCAGCTCTGTTCAGCTTTTGTCCAAAGAAAACAACGATTTTGTATGGAGATGCGTACGCATCCGTTTAGCGTTACGGAAGCGTACGCATGGTTATAATAGTCCCTAAAAGCTTCAAATTTAAAAAAACTAACCACAAATTGATGATTTGCATCAATTTGTGGTTAGTTTTTCTTCTTTTCATTCCTCCGCACAACTTCCCTACTACAGTTGTTATTTCACGCCTTCAGATATTTCTAAGACTTCCATATTGCAGTCCAAGTTCCAACTGAACTTTAACAACACTACGCCCAGTTCAAATAACTAGTTTTCCATAACAAGATGTCAAAGTGGGAAATTTTTAATTTGCGCCCGCGGCCCCAAACTTTGGCAATTTCAGTGCAGTGCGCCCGAATTTATGTCCGGACCAAGCTTTTCTATTTTATTTTAAGCTGGCCAGCTATGTGGCAATAAGACTGTCGACTTGGCGTAATGAACAAAAAGTTTGCTAATTTTAAAAGAAACAATTTAAATTCCGACACCTTTTTTTAAAGTATTTGCAGGTTTTAAGAAGGAGGTTTTAACTTCCTTATAGCAGGACTTTTTCTTAAGTCAATATTGTTTAACTTTAACATAAAAGTGGTACCTTACTTTTGGATTTTTTTTTACACAATTGCGAATACCTATTGGCTATATGAGAAAAGCACAAAGGAGTAATAATAACTTACATCATTTCAATTTTCTAAATAATTTTGAACGATTATAACGTAACAAAGTGTTATGACGGTCAAATGTATACTTTTTTCAATCTGACTCTCATTCGCCAAGGGTGCAAAAGCTAAACAAAATTCTCAACCAACCAACACCCCTCATTGCGTAACACACTTTCAATAACAATCTGAATCATTTTGAAGGATATTGCTAATCCATTGCTTCATATATTTGAAAAAAATGTCAGCTAAACAATGTAAATAACGCAATGAATGTTGTTGAACTGTCAAAATGAAAGCTAGCTAGCTTCTAGAGAAAGAAGAAAGAAAGAAAATACATTTATTTGACACAGATTAAAAGACACAATATACCAGCCGATCGATTCTGTAAAAATCTCACCGTGAAAAGTTAGGTGAAGTGAGCTTAGAGTGAGCTGCCAATAGTGTCAATCCCTAGCATTAGTTGGAATGACAGCTCACTCCACGCTCACTTCACCTAAGTTTTCACGGTGAGATGGTTACAGAATCGCACTGCTGATACATACATCTGCTACATGCTACTGTTAGTGTATTACGCATTTACCCCACGGGTGTCCCATGACTCCTTTCGACTGTTTTATTTGTTGTTGTTTATTTCCTACACAAAACAGGAAACAATTAGGATATACCTAAGTACTCATAACAACTAGGTATGCTATAAATAAATTCAATTTGATTGTGAATTTGTGACAATGAATCGGAATGCCCATTCACAGTAGAAATTGGCGATAATCGCGATAGTTATCACACTGGCATTGTTCGCAGATATAATTCATTAATAACAACAAACCCGATAAATTGTTTGTTATTGTCGTTGTTATTGTGCGACAATGATTTATTTATGGAGCATTTATCGTTTATGAGTTTCATAAAAATAAAATTCCGGGTTAAAGGAAAATTGAAACTGAAAAAGTTATTTTTAGAGTTGCCACGTGGAATAAAACGATGTTAAGAGTTATGTTCCGTCAGTTTATTTTATATTGAAGCTTTCCATAATTTTATGATGTTATAAAGTTAGAAATTGATACTTATTTTTTCTGTACACCAGGCTTACAGGAAAAATGTATTCACATTCACATTGTCCCACCTACACACGTCTTTTTAAACATCAAAATAATTTAAAAAATCACAAATGATATTTCTGGTCTCATATTTTTTTAATTTCATGTCCTATCTTTTTGCTCATAAATTCTCCATCGCACGGGGAGGGATGGCCATAATTGTGTTCAATTATGCTCTGAACGCAATTACGCATACAATTGTAATTAACGGTTACAATGTAATTGGGTAATAAATAGACCTGTACTGGGTTGTCGCCTCTACTTGATTACAATGTACGTATCTGCCTATCTGGACGATATATGGCTTCCCTAGATGACTAATTTGCCTGTTATAATAAGAAAATGCGGAAATTGTATCTTTTGCGAGTAATAGTTGTTGCTGGCCACATATTCCTTGAGATGACGATGTTGAGTATTCCATGACACGTCAATTCGAAATTCGAATAATAAAAGTTCTAAGTATAGCGTTTTTCTGCGTATTTTTTGTCTTTGCGGAAAACATCCACCGTTGAACTTGTAAAAACAACAAGAATTTAACTACAATGCCATTCAACAGAAGGTAAAAGAAGAAAGGGTATTAGTAATTAGTCAGAAAGCGAGTAAACGTACGCGTCTAGTAATAAACAAGAATAATCTCGTTAAAGAATCTCATTACGACGACATAACAAAGTTTTAATTGCGAACGACGTACGTACGTCGGCATGTTAATAAAATATTACCTAACTTGGTAAAAGGCATCCCCTTCGCGTAGAAATTAAAATCTTAGAAACTTGAACGAGTTTCGAAGGAGCATTACATTATAATTTGTTACGTAACATATTTACTTTGGCCTGCCAACGCTTAACATGCTTAAATTTTGTAATTTCATAATTTTCCTTCAGTTACGTGGCTTTATTAGAAAAACGAATAATGGGCTCTGAAACTGTATTTTTTAATTACACGTCAGGTTATTTCTTTATTAATTTATAACAAAGTATAATCTAGAACATACTGAATTTCAGGCTGACATGCTTTGAAAATGCTTTTAACATTATTAATTTTAAAATTATTAGAAGCACGCAATCTTAGTGAAGACCTAAACCAAGGCAAAATTAAAAGACACACACATGAAGACACTATTTCGCTCATCGCTTAAGTAATAAATCCATCAAATATGTCTGCCAAACACTTGTAATTCAGCATGACGCTAGTATAAACAGACTCATCTCGACCTCGGTCATCGTATGATTACGTTGGGGCAGTTCACACGATACATAATGTAGTAAACAGTGTCCGAGCCAGCCTCGACACACATAACACAATATTAAATGACGTGGCTGCTAATTATCTAAAACAGTACGACTATTGTAGAAAAAAATACGAGGACAGTGAATAGAATAAGATCGTAATTTGGTGTAAGACAAGACATGAATACAATGAAAACAATAATGAGGAAACTAACAAACAAGGAAGAAATCAATTACAATTAAAATATAAACTGATAGTAATATTCCATTACACTCAGCATACCCAACGAAACAGTCTCTATTCATTCAGCAGGGTCAAAGCTCTGTTCAAATCATCCATTTTCACTTTTCTATTTGTTTAAATTGCGTGAGAAAGGGGAAGGAGGTGTTATAAAAAAAGAATTGTACTGGTTTTGAATAATAATTTCAACAGTGTTTTGTATTGTTGCAGGCACCAATGCCGTTCTACGCCGGAGATCCGAACCGCTTCCCGACGGCGTGGCAGACCGATCCATCGCAAGGTAAGATCTCTCCAATTCTATTAACAAAACTTAACAGAAAACTGCAGAAAGAAAGGTAGGCTCTGCAATGAATACCTACAAGAAATATGACACACAAATCGGAACTTGGCGTGCAATGTCTGGCAAAGTAGTTGATTAATTAGGTGGTGATAATGAACAGAGAGCTCATTAAACTACACTACTGTACTACTGCACTATGTGTTCGGTATTTTTTTAGTTTTACTCGCAATGACTTTCAACCACATATTCTGGATAACGATCCAGGATATGTAGTTGGGATGGATGTACTAAAATCAATTATTTTTCTTTTCAGGTTGGCAGAACCAGTTCATCCAACAGCTCCCCACACAGACTGGACAGACCACGCTGGACTACCAGGGCAATCACACAGCGTACGCTGCGTCGCCCCACTACCAAGCCAACACCACATACACCGTCCAGAACGTCGCCACCGCATTTGACGCCAGTAACAACACTTACTATCAGGCTGGTATCCAGTCTGTTCCGGCTCAGCGGCCGCCTTCTAACCGCGGAGCTTACACCCCGGTACCATCGCCCAGAGCACCTCATTACGCCACAGAATACCAACAACAGTACGCCCAAGCGGCAACGCCCGGTGCGACATCTGGCAACGATTCCCGCCCAGCGTCAGCCGCATCATACCAAAACTCCGTACCAACAACAGCGGCAGGTGGCTACAATGTCAGCCAACCAAGTTATGAGCGCACAGAATACTCTCAAGACCATCAAGAGGAATATTCGAACCCAGAAAATGGGTCGGGAGACACCAGCAACGAAGGTGAGAGACAAGAACAAAATACGCCCAATGGACAACATTCGGGAAACGCCGAGCCTGGATACCTGCAGGGGAGCAACGGTCCGCGAGCTTCACTCGATTGTAGCGGGTATTCGGGCGGCTATAACAGCGGGCAATATAGAGAGAATGGCCAGCCACAAAACCAAAACGAATGGCAACAACATCAGTGGCAGCACAACCAAAGATTACAGAACCAACAGCAGCAAATACAAAATCAGCAACAACAGATACAAAATCAGCAAATGCAAAATCAACAGCAGCAATTGCAGAATCAGCAGTTACAGAATCAACTGCAACAGAACCAGCAAATGCAGAATCAACATATGCAGAGGCAGGAGGAGGAACAGCATCAGATGTTCTCACCATCAGACAGGGTTAACTTGAACTCGAGACTGAAAACGATGATATTAAACAAGCAAAACCACACCCGGGATGGCACCAACACGCCGCCTGACAAAGGGGACCCAGGAGAGGGGCCGCCTCGGGTGATCGACGATAGGAAGACCGGAGCCGTCAACGTCAATGACGATAGAAATACTACCGGTCATTTTTTATCGTATAGCCACCATCTCCGAGATAATTACCGCTTAGGCGATCAGGCGTACCCTGTCGCTGGTAATTATTCACAAAACGCCCAAGCGTATAGCGCGGGTGAATTCGGAGGTGGTGGCCACCACGTATGGGAGGGGGGGACGGAGGTCCCGAGAACTTTTGATAAAAACGCTTCGACCAAGAACGTAACTAAACCTCCTCAAAAGTTGCCGTCTTACGCGGACATGAGAGGACAATACGGTACATACTCGAACGTACCTTATGAAGCGCAAAAGTATGCAGAAGTTTATAGTAACGATAGTTTAAATTATACTCAACAAGATAGTAAGGATTTTCAATCAAAAATGCTCATTGGACCAGTATCGGAGATGAACCAACAAAACTGTAACCCACCAAGGGACACGAACGCACAAAGAAGAGCTTATGAAAGTAGGGAAGCATATGACGCGAAATTTAGACACCCATCAGCACCTTTAGTTCCTAAATTGGAGATGCCTGATACCTACCAATATCACAAAGACGATAGGTTATTAAAAACTGAGCCACAGAGGCCAATGAACCAAACTTCATATCTTAAACCAACTGAAATGCCTGTCAATAACGCATTCAGAGAGTTTCCAAACGGTGCAGTAAGACCGCAACAAAACACTGTTCTACCACCAATATCGACTATAAAGCAAGAGAATTTTGGACAAAAACCACAGCCTTACCAAAATTTCCAAAATTTTCCTTACGGGGAGCCCATGAGGCGACCAGAGCCGGCTGAGACCTACGCACAAATACCACGAGCGCAGGAGAACATGGGCTTCCAGAAATATCACCGGAACTTTACTGATGCCAAGCAAAAAGAACCAGAAAAGGTTATTAATAGGATTACCCCGGTCGAACCAAAACCGCCTTATTACATAGAGCAGATTAAGTCTGAACATTCTCCACCGGGGCATAAGATTTATAAAAACATGCCTTACCACCAACCCCCGCGGAATGATCCATATCTTTTCCCGGGTGATGGCGGCCCGGCTGTTATAAGAAACGAGGTTGGATACTCGTGCTGTCGCCAAGGTTCCACTAAGAAACCTCCACCAGAGCATTTAAGAGACGGTGCATGCCCTGGCCTTCAGACCAAAGATGAAGTATTAGAGGATGATCCCGACGCAGCTGAAAAAGGCGACTCTAAAGCGCAATCAAAGCCTAGCACCCCAGTTCCAGACTTAGCAAAACCTAAAGAGAACCAATTTAATTACTCCAAAGAGTACCTCGATAATTTGGAGAAGTTACGAACTAATTCTAGAACAGAAGTTCCTGATTGCAATTGTTTTCCGGCTGATAAGAATCCTCCGGAACCTGGCAGTTATTACACACATTTAGGTAAGTTAAACTCTATCAACTTGTATCTGATTATAAAGCCAAGAATCTCGATATAATATTATTGCCTTTTCTTCGCACAGGAGCAGCATCAACTTTAGCAGAATTAAGAAAGGAATTGGAAGCTCGAACTGGTTTGTCTGGGAAGGAGTTGAGGATTGAAAAGATCTGTTATACTGGGAAGGAAGGGAAGTCAGCACAGGGCTGCCCGATGGCTAAGTGGGTGAGTGTATGGATCCCAAAACTCATTATACTAACCCAACAACACTTAAAGCTCCTGTCAAGTATTTAACACCGAACGGCGAACCCCAGAAAAAAATATCTTAATATTGGTAAACTAAAGCACACTTTCATATAATTTGGTTCTGAACAGAACGAATACCTTTATTCAAAGTTGTTTCTTCTATCAACCTGCTACTAAAGGAACAATTGACTAAATCCTCAATTTCGTCCTTCCAGGTGATAAGACGCGCAAACTACACAGAAAAGGTGCTAGTAGTTGTAAAGTTCCGCAACGGACACAAATGTGCGACGTCCTGGATCGTCGTGTGCCTGGTCGCCTGGGAAGGGATCCCGCAGTCGGAAGCAGACCTGGACTATACACTATTATCACACAAACTCAATAGATACGGTCTTCCGACCACAAGACGGTGCGCGACCAATGAGAATAGAACCTGCGCTTGTCAAGGTAAGTATTTTCGTCACATACCTATACTTAACTATTCATGATACAAAATATGAGGAGTTGGTATTTTTCTTTAGCCTAGGCAAGATGACCTTCTAATAGTTGAATATATTCATCAATAAGAGTATACAGATTAGAATATTATTTAGAATTTCAGATTCATGGCATTTGTCACATTATTGGAACAGATCTTCATCATTTCTTAAAAAAAACCACACAACTCCTAACATTTTGTTATATGACTGTACATAGAATGTGAACCAAAATACACTCGGTAAAAAACATTAGTTTACGTCGTATTGCTTTTAGACCAAGTCTCAATATACCTCCCCTTCCAGGCTTAGACCCCGAGACCTGTGGTGCCTCCTACAGCTTCGGTTGCTCCTGGTCGATGTACTACAATGGATGCAAATACGCCCGTTCAAAAACAGTTCGCAAATTCCGCCTGTCAGTGAAGACGGAGGAAAGCGAGATAGAAGAACGCATCCATGTGCTGGCAACACTGCTCAGCCCGTTGTACATGAACCTGGCTCCGAAAGCTTTTGAGAATCAGATCCAGTTTGAGAAGGAAGCGTCGGATTGCAGGCTCGGGTTTAAACCGGGACGACCGTTTTCAGGTACGTTGCTTTTGGTTAGATTAGATTTCTACGAACCTAGTTTGTTCTAGGAACATCAGCTTGTTATCAAAAGATATATGTTTACTTGATATTGATTGTAGAAATAGTCATATTTACATATATACTACTTAACCATTTTAAGCAGCTTTTTCCATATTTTATTTTTATTCTAATTTCCAACTTAAAGTAATTTACTCAATATCTACATTTCTCTATAGAGGTTTTCACATTACAAAATTCTTCAACATTTCATAATTCCAGGTGTAACAGCATGCATAGACTTCTGCGCGCACGCGCATCGCGACCTCCACAACATGAACAACGGCTGTACTGCCGTAGTGACCCTGGCCAAGCACAGATCTCTGACCAGGCCTCCTGATGAACAGCTCCATGTACTGCCGCTATATGTCCTGGATACTACTGATGAGTTCGGCTCCAAGGATGGACAGGATGAGAAGGTCAAGAGCGGAGCACTTGAGATACTCGATAAGTGAGTGGTGATGTACAAGTTTTTCTATTATTGTTAAAAGAATAGCTCAATATTAATCTATGAATTTCTTTAGTAGAACCTAGTAAAAGGTTCAAGAAATTACCTCATTTTAAGACATTATTTTATATCAGATCTCATCATTGCCCTGTAAAGGAAACCAAACTCTTCATCTCGCATACTTATTATTATATCTTACTTCCAGATACCCAATGGAGGTGCGCGTCAGATCAGTCCCACTACAGCCATGCCGTCGTCACGGAAAGAAACGAAAAGACGACGAGAATTCTGAATCAAACACATCAGCGAACAGCAATAACTCTCAGAGTCCTGGCAACAACCAGAAAAAGGCTCAACAGTCACCAGCGCCAAGAACTCCTCAGCCTGCAGATGCGAGGAATAACGCCAGTCCTCGAAGCCAGAGTAGTGCGTCACCTAGAGCTATCACTCCAGCCTTAAATCAATCAAATCCCTCAGCATTCACCAATAACGCCCACTATAATTCAGCCTTCGTTAACCCTAATATGCAACACCAGAATCCAGGCCTTATCAATCCTAACCTAGGCAACCCTGCCTTATTAGACATGGCGACGATGATAGATAACTTTACAGATGCTCAGTTACAAAGCAATCAGATATCCAGCACCGTTCTAGACTCTCCCTACAATCCCTACGATCAGAGTTATAACTTGCATCATCAGAATGCTCTGTATAATCAAAACCATGTGTCGCAGATAGTTGAAGGTACTCAAATTCAGAATCACCAGCCTCAGACTCAGACACCGAATCCCAACCCAAATCAACTGCCAAGTTTTGCAGCTGGGTTGCAGAAGAGAGAGCAACAGTTCCCGAATCAAATGGCCCCTCAGAACCAGTGGCCAGACTTTGCTAATACGGAATTATTCAACAATGTCGTAAAGGAGGATCCTGACTCCACAACAGCACATTTGAACGTCCCTCCGAATAACTACAGTCCAGATTCCAGTAGGAGTGAAACGAATTCAGATCCATTGCTACCAAAAGTCACTCCAGAGCCCGAAAAACAGAATTTGATCGCCGATATTACGAACAAAATTCCTGAGTTTGACATGCCCAGTTCACCGCGGTTGACTGAAATATCACAAAACTCTCAGAGCACGCCCGCGTCTCCCGCTCCGTCACAGATCCCGGAACTAAAGTCACCGAATAATGAAATGATGAAATCGGATGCCCGTCAAAGTGTTTGGAAGTCGCCTGAATCAAAGAATTGGGACCCAAAACTAAAAGACCAATCGACACCTGAAAATGAAAATTCCTTATTTAGAGTCCCTAAAGCAAGACCTCCATCAAGGTCGCAGCATACGAATCCGCCTGAAGCTATTGAGAATTCTACGTTTCTAAAGCCATACCCACCTTCCGACAGGCCCCATCTAAGCCAGGGTTACGAGCACAGGAGTCCTTACGACAGTAGATTGAACAATTCCACACCTCAGCAGACTTCAACTCCTCAAAACAACTTCACGATCAACCATGATGAGCAGAACATGCAGGCAGCGGCTAACAAACCAGTTCCTGAGTTTGCAGGAAACAACTTCCACCCGGTCAATCAGAATACCTATGGGAATCAGGCACAAATACAAAGTTATGGCAACTACTCACAAGTAGCAAATGCTTATTCCTTCCCACCGAACCCTTACGGCCACTTTAATCCCTACGAGAACACCTACAACGATTACAACAGCCTGGCATATTACAACGCCGAGAAATACAAAAGGGAAGAGCTGCTTCGAAACCCACATTGTTATAATTCCTATGGGTACCAATACAATCCAAACTTTGCACCAAACTTCTACCAAAATCCAAGTCCAAACTGGTGTCAGTCTTCACCGAACTGGTGCATATACCCGCCACCGTTTTCTATTCCCTACCCGCCTGAACCACCCAAAGCTGAGCCTATTGGCGAAGTTACAGAATTTACTGAAAACCTCGATTGTTTTAAAGATGGTCAAATGGGTGGTGTTGCTATAGCACTGGGGCATGGTAGCGTTCTCTTCGAATGTGCTAAACATGAAATGCACTCTACAACTGCAGTTAAAAGCCCGAACAGAGTCAATCCCACTAGAATATCTCTTGTATTTTACCAACACAGGAATCTAAATCGTCCGAAACATGGTCTTGAAGAATGGGAGGAGAAAATGAGGTTAAAGAAACTGGGACTGAATCCACCGACGCCTGGTACGCCGGGACCGAACTCCAACTGTGCGTCGCCGGCGACCACTCCAGGGCCGGAGCGCCAGCCGCCCGGGCCGGGCCAGTGCCAGGGCCCGCAGCCGTTCCCGGGCGGCTTCGCGTCGCTGGCGGCGCTGCTGGACGCCACGGCGGCGGCGCGGCGCGCGGGGCAGGTGCGCCTGCGCGCCGCCACGGCCACCACCATGTCGTGGACCACGCTGTTCCCGATGCACCCGTGCACGGTCACGGGCCCCTACCAGGAGTCCAGCACCTGACGCAAGCTCGCGCCGTGCCGCGCGAACACGACCCGACGCAACGACGTCCCTTCCTTAGCTACGTAAGCTCTGTGTTGCCTTTCAATTTTAGAACTTTTCTAATCGTCGATTAGAGCCGTCGTGCTTTCCGATATATTTTGTAGTTCCTCGACGTATGATAAGTGTTAGTGAGGCGCGACCCTGGTCCGGTGTGCTGCCATGTTGAAAATCCGGCGATTCCTTTTATGCATTTAAATATTGGAATTGAGTACCGTTTCTAACTGAAATATTTTTTAAAACGTATACCGAGTGAGTTTTAATCAAAGATGTAACTTTAAGTTTTAATTTTAAATAGTGTTTATCGCATTTCAGCTAGTCTTACGTTACGTTAGTATCGATTGTGTATTTTGTCAAAATGACCGTAATCGTGTAGAATTTTTTGTATATTCTTGTCTTATTTTAAGTTGACGATCGTTGAGCCGGCCACTGAGCGGTTAGTTTAATTTAACAGACTATTGCTGTATAAAATAGTGTCGTTAATGTATGTTTTGTCTGCATATTTTGTCGATGTTTTTTTCTAATTAAGCGCATAATCGAAAGTTTTGTGCGACACAATGATCTCATAAACTACTAACCCTACATTTATGTAACGTTTATCAGAACAAAAGTACAAAACACTACATTGAGAGCGGTTGTAGACCCGCGCTGCGGACACATTCGGCGGTCGTGTTATTCATTATTTTGTACCTTTGTCTGTCAATTAGTTGTTTTATTTAATTTGTAATGTTTATTACCATTCCTGTCATTCTGAACATTTGTTTTGGCTTATAATTTTTATCGATTTAATTAATTAAATCAAGCGGCTCGCCGCTAGTATTTTACCACAAAGATACGAGTGCTTTTCTATTAGGTTAAGTCGTGTGTATTTTTAACTTTTTAGAATATTTAACTTATTTATATTGTATTACGTGAACCATTATCGTATCATTTTCTTTGTAATAATTTTAGTGTTACTGTAGACATTAATATTTAATATATTTGCTTTACGGCTCGATCATTAAATTATTACAGGTTGTTTTATGCATGTTTCAAGAACGCCTTCTTTATTTGTCAAATCGAGTGCCTGTATGTTTGGCTATAAATATGATTGATATTATAAAGAATCTGATTTATCGAGTATATTATGAATTGTGACCTTATTGTTTAAGAATTGCGATTGCATTATACGAACATTCTTCTAACTTAGTGATGATAAAATTTTATAAAATTAAATAACATACAATAAAAGATGAATAATAAATTACATTTATATAAGATAGAATATGCAAGGTTAAAAAATCAATTTCAGGCGCTTGGAAAGATTATAAAGTAGGCATATTATTGAAAATGAATGAAACCATACTGATGAATAGTTATTAATATATAATTAGAGTAAGGAAAGTTTGTTTTAAAGATTAAACTATTGATATAGTTTATATTTTTTACGTGTACGTATTTATTGAATGGTAAATTTATTGGGACGAACGTGAAAATTATTTATAGGTAACAAGTTTTGGATATAACAAAACTTATAAAAACTAAGCAATAATAGACATCGGGTCTATGTACATTGTAACGTAGGAGTGAAAAATATTAAAATTAACGAATGGTGCGATATTGTCGACGGTCTTATAAATGGTAACGCTTGACGTTTGGTAACATACCGAAATATGCCTAAAATTGTATTCAGATATTATTTGTGTATAGCATTGGTAAATTGCCCTGTAATTCTTGCCATTAAATAGTTGCCAATCATAGAAACTCTTCAATTTTCAATGCATTGTGTGACAAGACATATCAAAAGCAATCACAGTATTTTTAAATCATAATATACACATATGAAATAAAACAGTACAGTTGGGATATTTGTAAAACTTTATACATATTACAGTGGCGAACTTTTGACACCAAAAACGTTAAATTGTAAATTGTGGAAGCAACCTCATTTGTAAGTAAATTGTATCATTTATGTCACATTAGAAACCTGTGATATACATTAACTCTCGAGTGGATGTTGCATGTATGTCTTTCTTTAGTGTGATTGACATGGAGTTTGAGCAAGTTGTTGCGAAACGTGAAAACTTTTCAAAACCAAAAACGACCAGTATTGTCAGATTGTAACCAAAAATGTGTTTTTTTATGTTATTCTTATGATGTGGGAATGGGTTTATTACCAATGTCGTTATAAGGATGTTAGGTCGCGGGCCCCGCGCCCGCCACGTTTGAGTTAGGCGAACTTATTGTGTAACAATATTTTTATTGTCTTCTGCCAAAACAAAAGAGTAATCGAATGTGTCATGTAAATAGAACTACCATTATTTATTAATACAATTAATTTAAAAAAGTTTTTATGTTTTATTTATTACAACAATATTTACCTTTTCAGTATCTGCATACAATGAAATGATGATCTCAGCTCAGAAACGGGGTACATCCCGCCATCTAGCGTTATAACTGCGTCGGTAATGCACTTTGCTATGAAACACAATTTTTTTTTTTTTTTTGATCACCGACCTAAAATTTCTGGTCTAGAAAGGTCATAAATGCTGAATTCATGGTTACAGTTTGCTCGTCCCTGCTACTCTGTATATTAAAAACGGTGTGGGCGTGTGGCGGACCCATCGCCATCTATGATATTTGTGAGGAGACTTCTGACAGCAGGCTCGCAGTGTTGTTGTAGTCGCGAGCCAAGAGATGGCTGCGCGTCGAAGTCCCTGTCACTGCCATCCTGTATTACCTATACAGACTGCACATCGATGCGACCCTATATAAAAATGTACTCTGTGAACTGGATACAACGACGGTTGAACAGCGAGATGCCTTTTATAAAAAATAAAATAAAAAAAAAACGACGTGCAAATATTTCTTGACTTGGGTTATTGTAAGCAGCCTACAAACTACTTAACTGGACAACTTAAGATGGAGTAAAAAGAACTCTTCAAAAGTTTTATTTTTAAATTGTATATTTATTTTTAGTAAAAATTACATATGCCCTGGTTCATATTGAACAATATGGTTTGTCAAGTTACCTAAATATTTACTAATTTATCATAATTATTAAAATCAGTTTCTTATATCTACAATTTGATTATTTCAACATACAAATTCGTACAAATACACGTCAAAATAGACATTTTAGTTGCAGTATTAAAAATTCAATTATGTAAATCTAGAGCAGCAGCTCTTGTAATATAAAAATACAAACTTACTTATTCACTAAATAATACATATTTTGAGCATTGAGTACATGTCATAATATTTTTCTTAATTAACTCCTTACTTATTTTCTAATTATTTATAGATATTCTATTTTCTTTGTATACTTTGAGTTGTCATCAAATTAATAAAATGGTAACTCTGTATAATTCACATTAATTAACATCAATATTCGAGTATAATTAGACAAAGTATTTAAAAACTTATAGTTATTTCAACTTACAGTAATTATACGGATGGATTCATTTCATTCTTAGTACCATAAGTAGGTATATTAAACGCCATACACCAAGACTTTCCGAAAAGTCCTCAAATGATTTCTGAATAAAATAACTAGGTTGGCAACGTGAGTCACAAGCTCACAAATTATTGACTCAAAATCATAATTGCAAAACCTATAACAAAAAGTACCTAGTTTGTGGAATGTCATTTATTTAAAATCTATGTCATTTACCTACTTTTGGAGCAAAAATCAGGTACATCCTTAAAGAAACTGAACTAATTTCTATGAAACGGCAATAATTTTCAGCACCCCTAAAAATGTAGGTATTATAATTTTTGTAGGCCGATCAACATAACTAATGTAGGGTAGGTACAGTCACGAGCACCAATATGTCAACACTTGGCAACTTTCAATTGCGATTTTTTCGTGAAATAACGAATGCAACGTTGAAATAAGACACATTACATAAACCTATGGGTTCGAAAATGCTATGTTCGTAACATCATAAAATTTCATTAAAAAATAAACACGTACATCGCTTTTCAATAAAGCCGAGTGTACACATACTTTTGTTCGTGACTGTACATGCTACATGGTCACAATATTATAGTTAGACTCAAAGATGGGAAGGGGAATGAAGGGGAAACCGTCCAGCATACTTCCATTGTGCAATGTAGGTATTGAATAAACAAAATAGCGGCATTCGTTCGTATTTTAGTTTATGTTGGCGAGTTCAGTGCGCGCGTCGCAGTTGAAGAAGCCGTCCAGTACAATATTACAGATGATCTAAATACTATATGGTCACAAACACACCATATTGAATATAGTCATATCTCGGCTATATTATTAAAAGACGTTCATGATGCATAGCTAAAATAATGTTTGTATCTAGTCCTAGGTGGAAGCTGTTCAGTACAATATTATAGAATATACGATAGAGGAAGACCATAGAAAAGATTGATTTATGGATGAATATTGTGAGAAAGATATCGTTAGAAATTGCGTGACTATCAGAGATGCATATGGAAGAAAATGACATGCTGCACCGACCTCAAGTAGATCGGGATACAGGACGATAATGGTATGACGTGGTGATGGCAGGTGGAGTAGAGTCTTTACTGAATGGTTGCCGAGATAAGGTAGAAGAAGAGTTGGTAGACCAACAGACAGTTGGGTGGATCAAGAAGATCGCGGGTTGGACCTGGTTGAGACTCGCATAATCCAGGAAAGCTTGGCACAAGAGGGGAGGAGGCCTATACTCAGCTGTGGGTGGAACAAGGATGTCATAGATGATGATAATGATGAATGATGTGGTCAGAAATATGTACATACACCGTTAAATTTTGATCGTTTTAATCCTTAAAAGGGGTCATTTGTAGTCATCATTATGAACAACTTTTACTACGGGACTAACCCCGAAATCGTGAAAAAAAAATCAGTTGATCCATAGATTATGTCGAGTTAAGCGAACATAAATCTATGGATCAACTGAATTTTTTTTCGATCGTTTCGAACGATCATTTAACGGTGTATATGGATACACAGTTCTATGCTACTTTGCTACTTCAAAGATGTTCATGGTGCATGGCCACGATGATGTTGGCGAGGGCAGTGCGCGCGTCGCAGTTGGGGAAGCTCTCCAGCACGTCGACAGCGCGCGCGATGTGCGAGCGCTGGAGACGCTTCGTCTGCTCTATGCCGTCGCCTTCTAGCACTGCTTTGTAGAGCTGGAAAATTAAAAAAAAAACTTGAGGTGTCAAGGGACACCCGGATGGAACGAAGTTCCTTTCGATTACCTATTTAGTGAAGGAATTGTAATAAAATATTATTTTTTTTAAGTTATAATAATATTTTTTTTTCCTTTATTTTATTATTAACAAATAAAAAACACAGACAAAAAAAACTGGCTTGCTTTCTATAAGAGAAGAGAGAGAGAGACAGACAGAGAAACACGCGCACGCCGCACGGCTTACAACTATAGCAAAAAGTGTCGTTCCAACTTTTGGTCTTAATTTTTTCCGTCTAGCCCCCTTTCGCAACGCGCGATAAGGAACTTCGTTCCAATATTATTAAAAGTCAGTGAATGGAAGCCAGAGAGCAGTGGTGGCTCAGTGGTAACGGCCGCGACTTGCGAGTTGTAGGTCGTAGGTTCGAACCAAGACAAGCGCTTTACTTTGTGTTCACCCGCGTGGTGGATTATGACCCACCCCCTCTCACGGAGAGGAGGCCTGTTTCCCAGCAGTGGGAACATTCTAGGCTGATTGTGTATGTATCTTATATAAATGGAAGCCTAAAAAGAGTAATTATAGACGTCTGTTAATGTGGTTCTGGCAGCTGACCAGCCGAATGGCTCTTTCGACGCTGCAGTTTTCAACCACAAATCAGTACGGCAGCAGTTGGCAGCACGGTTGGCGCAGTGGTTAAGCGATTGACTGCTGCGCTGCGTGTCGCGGGTTCGATTCCCGCACGGAACAAATATTTGTATATTTTGTATGACCTACAAGTAGTTGTTCCGGGTCTGGGGGTTTGTGTATGTGAGTTTAAATGTTTGTAAACGCACCCACGATACAGGAGAAATTCCTAGTGTGGGACAAAGTTAAAAAAAAAAAAGTAACCAAAAAACGTGGTACATATCTACTTACAACGCGAGGCTTGCACCATAAATCATCACTAAACAGCAGGGCAATTCTCGTAATTTTAAGAACGTTCACAGTCTGATCTCAGTCTCAATCTGTCAAAAATACGTCTATAATAATTTCCCTACATTTTGACAAGTTTTTGACATTTGTTTGTGGCCGAGATGAGACTGCGACTAGATTTTGAACGTTTTAAATTACGGGAATACGGGCCCAGGTTTAACACTAAACGATTTTAAAACATCGATTCTATTTCTGTTAATCGTTAGAAGATGACAGTCAGAATGACTATTTAATTATCAGTGGCGTAGCTAGGTAACCAAGGGCCCTGGGGCAAATATAAAAATGGGGCCCCACTGCTATCTAAACTGGTTAGGTTTTAACAAGTAAAAATAATAAATAGGTATACAAATACTTTAAAAATGCTAAGCTACTTTATCATCGGCTCTTTTTCGTGCACTGCAGGGCAGGTAATAAAAATATTAAACAGTATCAACATAAATATAAATTGCAATTCACTGTGCATGAATTCGCAAAGCAACATGAACTCGAAATTTAGCATTTTTGTTTTAATACTCTCTGCTTTACGAGTACTACGCTCATCTTTATTAGGACTCTTTAGAACTATTTCAGATAATGCTTTCATAATCTAAAAAAAAAACTAAGTTTTATTGCAGATATCGTATCTGGACGTATACTGGACCATCTAGTAGGATTTAGTTTTTTTAGAGTGGTGTCCGATTCGCCAGTGAATTTTGACAGTAGATCCCCAACGTTTGATGCTGTTTCCGAAAAAGTTATACAAATCTTGCAACGTTGCGAAAAAATCTGTATGTATACAACAGCAAACGGCATCATTTACCAATGTTAAATTATGAGTGGCACAATGTACGTATTCCGCGTTAGGCTGGATATCTATATCTATCTTCTTCTATACTTATAATAAATCTGTAGAAGTGAAAATTCTGTACATTGAAGATATCAAAAAAATAAATGGCGGGGGGTGTTACTAGACCGACACCGAACCCAAAAATGTGTTTAAAAAAATTTTTGTCTGTCTGTCTGTCTGTCTGTTTGTTCAGGCATCACGCAAAAACTACCGGTTCGATTACGATGAAACTTGGTATAATTATTCTTTAATATCCTGGGCACCACACTGGGTACTTTTTATCCCGGAAAAGTATATACAATAAAAAACAAACTTAATTTTGCGGTTCGATCCCTAGACCCGATTACTGTACCAACCGCAAATAATAAGTTTGTCGTAGGTTACGTCACCCGCAGTGGAGTTCACTAAGGTTATGCTCTAAATGTAGTGCTGAAGGTTGAATTTGGCTTGCACCGTTCGCAGCACACGCGTGGCGCGCGGCCGTCACGGATCGCTACCGTATATAAGGACATTTTTTGAACTTTGATTTGAACGGACGTCTCGAGTGGCGAGCGTTCGTTCTTATTTTAACTGCTACTTGCAATTCTAAACCGTGCTTTTCAGTGCGACCTTTTTATTCCTTTTAGTTTTTAGAGTTTTGTATTTAGGTTTATTTTTATAAGTCTTAGGTATAGATTTTAATTTTAAAGTTTATGTAGTATATTTGATAGTGTACGTAGTGACCGTAGGTTATTTTATAATACTGTTAGGTAGGATTAGTCATTCGTATAGATATTAGTTATTATGGATTTTGCTTATTTATTGAGTTTAGTTATCATCAGAAATAGGTTTATTTAGGTAGGTAGGTATTTTATTTTCTGTTATTGAGTTTATTTTTTTTTATTAGGTAGGTACTTAGGTAAGGATATCATATAGGTACCCTCTTAATCACCACTAATGAGACACAATTGGTTTTCTATTGTAATTAGCCACAAAGGGCCCGCGAGATAGATGGCATCCTGGGGAAGCACTGCATACATTTTGTCCTGTTAGCACGTTCCCGTGGGATAATTTCCGACATCCACGCGGGCGAAGCCGCGGGCAGAAGCTAGTCCTTAATATGTTTTTGTACACCATTATACACACCACTCATCACCTTGCCCCACACATTTTTTTAAATCAATATTTTTTGCGATAAATAATGTAGTCACTTGGTTGACTAAATCTGCCGTGCCGTGTTTGATGGCTGCATAAAAGCCTAGAAACACTTCTTTTACTTCTATATCAACTGGCTGTCCATTTTCTGATCTGGTTATTACTGCATACCTCACAACAATGCTTAGCGAACAAAGTACTAACGATGCTACTGCAGGTGACCTGCATTTTTGCAAAAATCTTGAATTCACATTAAAACGCACATCGATGAATAATAAAACGCACATATCGCTATCCGTCAAATTGACAAAACTGCTAACCTACAGAAAGAATTTAGGGGAATTCCCTAAGCTTTCGAATTTCTCTCAACTGAGTTGCCATGATTAAAGTCGGATTGCAACCTGTCATATTTATTTTGCAAATGGGAGATATTTTCAAAAGTTCAGTTTGATCAAGATTTTCTGGTAAGGATTCGAGGGCCCCCTGAGCTTGAGGGCCCCGGGGCACTGCCCCGCCTAGCCCCTAGGTAGCTACGCCACTGTTAATTATGTGGTCGCTAATTGTATTTATTTAGCGATTTGTTGTGCAAGCGGCCTATGTGATCCTGACATGACTTTTCATCTAAGGTGTGGTGCGACGGGTAGTCAGAAACATGCAATTCTGAGGAGTTATCAAGGGACAATCGTGTTACTCAGTAACTGGGCTGTCATTTATAGGGCTGCTAAGTAACTGAACAATTAAAATACTGGCATTTAGCTGCATCCAGTAAGAGTGAAATCTGACCCTAACATGGTAGGGAGATGATAACTAAGTACTCACAGCATGATAATCAACATCCTGAACGCTCTTCTTGCCAGCCTCGATGTACTCATACAGCTCAGGACGAGCTTCTAACGTGAAAGCCAGTGGCGCCCCCACTAGGGAGAAGCTCGTAGGTTCGGGACCTGTGAAAGTTTCCAGGTCCAGGAACGCTTGCCAGGCTAGGGCTAGGTGGCAGCCGAAGAGGTAGCCCTGGAAATTGAAAAGATTTATGTTATAGCTTATTTTTTCAGTATCTTTGTCCACATAATGGTAGAGGCCAGTCCACCGAGGTTTTAGTATATATTTTTAGTTTAGGTATAGAGCTAAGGTGTACTTTTTTGCTATTGTCTCATGTGATCCGAACACTCCTCAATAAAGTTTTGTCTATTTCGCTGTATCCTTGACATTTGAGTTCATTTAAGTAATACATACAACATATAGTAGTAAAATATAACTTTTATCCAAATTCTTAACAAATCCCACAAAATGGGACGGGATCGTGGAATCCAATCGGAACAAGCTTATTTGAATGTTTTCTCTTACTATGTTTTTTATCTTCTACTTTACAAAATTACTGTGTGCAGGTGCCACCTTGATACCCATCGCTTGTCGTCAGATACCTAAGCATAGGTTGCTTAGCTTGGGACTAGATGGCGCTGTGTGAAATGTCCAGGGATATTATTATTATTATATTACTAGCTTCTGCCCGCGGCTTCGCCCGCGTGGATGTCGGAAATTTACCCACGGAAACGTGCTAACAGGATAAAATGTATGTGCTTCCCCAGAATGCCATCTATGTCGCGGGCCCTTTGTGGCTAATTACAATAGAAAACCAATTGTCTCATTAGTGGTGATTAAGAGGGTACCTATATGATATCTTTACCTAAGTACCTAACTAATAAAAAAAAAAACTCAATAACAGAAAATTTAATACCTACCTACCTAAATAAACCTATTTCTGATGATAACTAATCTAAACTCAATAAATAAGCAAAATCCCTAAAAACTAATATCTATACGAATGACTAAACCTACCTAACAGTATTATAAAATAACCTACGGTCACTACGTACACTATCAAAAATATACTACCTATACTTTAAAATTAAAATCTATACCTACGACTTATATAAAAATAAACCTAAATAACTCTAAAAACTAAAAGGAATAAAAATGAACTCCACTGCGGGTGACCCAACCTACGACAAACTTAGTATTTGCGGTTGGTATAGTACAGACAGTGGTAATCGGGTATAGGGATCGAACCGCAAAATTAAGTTTGTTTTTTATTGTATATACTTTTCCGGGATAAAAAGTACCCAGTGTGGTGCCCAGGATATTAAAGAATAATTATACCAAGTTTCATCGTAATCGAACCGGTAGTTTTTGCGTGATGCCTGAACAAACAGACAGACAGACAGACAGACCGACAGACAGACAGACAGACAAAAATTTTTTAAATCATATTTTTGGGTTCGGTGTCGGTCTAGTAACACCCCCTACCATTTATTTTTTGGATATTTTCAATGTACAGAATTTTCACTTCTACAGATTTATTATAAGTATAGATTATTATAGAACCTCCTTCTTGATAGCACAAAATTATTTTGGGACAAACCATGCAGCACCTTAATTGCGTAACACACAATCAATCGGAATCGGTTTCATTTTGACAGTTCAACAACATTCATTGCGTTATTTACGTGTTGAGCAGACAAATTTTTCGAACTTATGAAGCAATGGATTAGCAATTTGCTTCAAAATGATTCAGATTACGATTGATTGTGTGTTACGCAATTATGGTGCTGTTTCCATCACAAACCTAAGTAGTAAAACAATGAGTTACCTGTGACTGCAGCTGCGGTTTGTGTCCAGCCAGCTTCAGTGCAGCTGAACAGCTCTTGCCTAACAACGCTCCGGCAGCCAACACATGGCGGGCTGACCACTCTCGACCCGCGCATCCGATCACACCACCCATTGGTAGAGGGTCCGTGAGGATCTCCCACTCTGAAACGGAGTAGAAGAAGAAACACGTATTTGATTTACGGCATAATGATTTTACTAAATGGTGAACGTCAGATGGCAAAACATAGAGAAAGTATATTATAACAATTGTAAAATCTTGTACACTGTTGTAACCTACGTACGTATACAAATGAAAAAACCCCTATAAGTCGTCAAATTGATGTTGTTTGTTAGTAACAAACAATGGCGCCGATTCCCTTGTTCACAAACTAAACTAAATTTAAGTTCAGTGCATCTTTTTCTTTCTATTTCATTAAGAGAAGGACAGAAGATAAATGTTAGTTTAGTCCTGTCAAATTAAGAGACACCTACAGTTTAAACGTGATTAAAAACATGACTACTAAAAATACGTCAATTTACGTCAGGTGCTGACTAATTTGAAAGGACTACACTAATATTTATCTTCTGTCCTTTTCTTAATGAAATAGAAAGAAAAAGATGCACTAGTACTGAACTTAAATTTAGTTTGTGAACAAGGGAATCGGCGCCAATGTCTTAAAAGGGGAAACTTTGGAAACAGGTAGGCACTATTACTATTGTATCATCACAAAAATTATGTTGCTGATGCACTATTCCCAAGTTTTTTTTTTGTTTTTTTTTAAACGGTGCTCCACACTATGTATTTCTCCTGTATCGTGGGTGCGTTTACAAACATTTAAACTCACATACACAAGCAGCCAGACCCGGACAACTACTTGTAGGTCATACAAATATTTTGTTCCGTACGGGAATCGAACCCGCGACACGCAGCGCAGCACGCCAACTGTGCCGTCAAGTGACATAGGATAACTTTTAATGCCAGAAAAAACTCAGCTCCCGCTGGGAGATATATGCAGGTGAAATTGCACGGCGCAACTATTTACTTACCTACAATATAATTTTTTGAGACTAAAATGTACCTAAGCAAGAATGAAGGATGTTCTTAATCTTTACGAACACGACACACAAACAAAGACGCCTTAAAGACGAGATATCTTTGAAGGTCGTGTATCTAAAAGAACAACTTGTGTGAGAGAAAGGCATAGGTATATTGTATACTCTTCACGATATGGAAAAGTGATTACCATTGCAATGTACTGAAAACGAAAGTTCACTGCGGCGCGGAAACCTAACCTTTCCTTCAAAGGTAACCGGAACCCGTTTGACATTTGAGAAAACATCCAGCGTAACCGATCCTTTACATGCTCGCGATACAGTGTAGATAATATATGTACTTTTTACAAGTTAACTAGGTACTTGCCTCTACAAGTACCTACAACGATAGGTGTCGCGTCGTGGCGTTAGAACTCATCACTTCATTATTTTTCATCCATACAATATCAACCGTAAAAGAACCATAAGGTCTCTTTTATCCGCTCGCGGCATTTCAACATTAACATCATGCCATTCATTCACGCAAACAAATAAAAGAACCCAGTCTTCCCAACCTATAAAATGACGTCAACACGGAACAAACTCAAGAAAACCGAAAGTCGCACCAAAACTATACAAACACAAATTGGTCAAAGAGCCACATTCGTTCCCATTGTTTGACTCTGTCACGTACCAATGGAGGGCGCAGCATAGTTCCTTGCGGTACGCCGCGGCGAGAATACTAATGTACCCTACATGTACTACTGTAATGTACCACTTGTAGATCGGAATGCGCTGATTTCCAATGTATTGTGAGCCTGGTTTTGTTTGTGGGGCTATAATGTTCTGCTACGTTTTATTTGAAGAGTGCGGGTAATAGTTAGGTTTGTAGAACGCTGTGAAAGGTAATAAAAGAGGTGATTATGAAATGGAAGACTTTATTGGCGAACGCACGTTTTCCTGCAAGTAGTGTAAATAACAATACATTCAAATCTTTGAAAATCACTCCCTTTTAAGCAATTCACAACGAAACTTCACAGTCGATGAACAAACGAAACACTAAAATTTAGTAATACTTAAATGGGTTTGAACAACAAAATCATTGGTCGATTGATCAACATCGATCACGATGATCGATTGATTATAACTATTTAATTTCTCTCCAAAACTTTGGGCCCCATGATATATAAACATAGAAGTTGAAAAGATTAATCATTTATTCATCCATAATACATTTCCAATTTCATATTTATTTACCAATAACAATTTGTACGAGAATAGAATAAGTAGACGGTGACCCCCAAACTAGGCATTTGCCTGTATCTTGGGAGTCAGAATTGCGACATTTTCAAAGTGTGGTACATATTGATTATTGCAAGACAGGAAAACAATAACTATTTACCTAAACTAAAATCGAATAAAAAACTTAGAATATACATTGCCATCAGCAATATAAACTATGTAGAATATCTATACTTAGAAGAATATCCATAAACACACGGATTGGTTGTAACCTCGCAACCTCAACCTACAATGTGATCATCTACATAGTTAACATGCATGCAAATAATGTAGCTACGCCTAAATTTGTTCTCGCTTAAGTAAATTTGAAGTAGAGGTAATTAATTAGTTAACCCACATCCTCGAAGCAGAAACGAGTTCTATTCGAACACATTACTGATGTACTTAGGCTGCCGGGCTAATTCAATTGGAAATCATTGATATATTATTATCAGTGAACGTATTATCTACAAAAAAATCAGTACCTACGAGTATATAGATGAAAAAGGGTAAGTTTTCATTTAGGGATGCACTAGGTAGCCCGCGAAATTCATTTTTTTTGCAATGGTCAGTGTCAGGTTGAACAAAATATGATTCGCGAGAGTAGCAAATATGACTTTACAGAATTATATTCATCAATACAACCCTTTAAGTTCATATAATCCTATTGAATGACTATTTCATGACATCAATTTCGCGGGCTACCACAACGTTTCCGGTAAGTTCCTTTTTTTTGCGCGCGCAAGAACTCAGTCCATTTTGTAGCACTAATACAGTTCCTCAGATTTCCAAAAATATTCTTGTAGGTACACACGGCTACACGTCAAGCTATACAAAACCAGTTTGTCTTGGCCTCACTTTGTATGATATTTTCTCGCAATGAACGGTCAGCCAATACTGGTTTTGCATAGCTTGATGTGTAGCCGTGTGTACTAGAAGATGTTATTACCTGATGCAGACTGGATCTCCTCCTTGGGCAGGGGTCGTGAAGGCAGGGGGTTGTTCTGCTCGTCCCTCTCACCAAGGAACTCAGCTTCCGCCAGATCTCGTACTGCTGACGACATCAGTTCTACCAGCTCTTGATTTCTGTATATTAAAGAAATTCATCAACTTAGTAGGTAAATAGTGTTTTGTAACTAGGTACTAAATTTAAAGCTTATGGCTTCGACACTTAGATATTAGGGTTGACTTTGGTTCAACCGGCAAATAACGTACCTATATTATTTATATCAGAAGAATAAATATGTTTGACATATTTTCTGTAAAACTGTTTTTATTCTTCAGATATAAATTATCTGCCGATCAATCCCCGTATCATATTGTGTGTTTCTTACGCCAAATAATTTTATCCGTGGAATAATTTCGAATATTTGACAGATTTTCCATACAAAATCTGTCAGACGTCAATTTTATTCCACGAATAAAAATTATCTGCCGATTGAAAAATCAGCCTTAAAACACTATTCAAGCCAACTACAATTTAATGAGGGTAGCGGGATCGTCCGAAAGGGTTACCGCTGCCCTGGAACATAAAGGGCGAAGGAAGGAACACGGGTGGGTTTTAGTCAGTAAGAGTCTGACACTCCCTCCTGCTCCACCCAGAGCGGGAGGAGTCATTTGATGATTTCTCATCCTCAAAAAAAAAAGACACTATTCTAAACTCTATATTGTTTTTTTGGTCTAAGATAAGATCCAAAATCTTAGCAAAGTAATCTTTAATTTAATTCGTTTAGCCCAAGACAAACCCACGCAGTGAAATCTTGAAATTATCTTCATTAATAAGTAATTTAGCCACAATTAAAACAATAAACGAAACTCATAAAACGAACTTCTTATGCAAAATTATCGCCATTAAAAGCCCATAGAAGACGCATTGCGTGTTAATCTAACAATGGGCGGAGTGACATGTTCTCTCAAGTGAAGAGATATTGCGTAGCTGGGTCATTGAGTCACCGTAGTCTATGGTCATCTGCCATATTACCACCTAGGTTTATAGTCATAGACAATTATTTCGCAATAGTTATTAGCATCTATAACTACACATCATCATCTGCCTAGCCTTTTCCCAACTATATTGGGGTCGGCTTCTAACCGGATGCAGCTGAATCCCAGTATTTTACATGGAGCGACTGCCTATCTGACCTCCACAACCCAGTTACTGGTAATACGATACCCCTTGGTAAGACTGGTTATCTACACATATATGTATACTAATTACAAATTGAAATTGCTTTTCATGTCTGTCTGTGTCACCGCGTTGTTCCTCTAAACTACGCAACGGATTTTAATACGGTTTTTACCATCTTTTAGAGACTTTAATCAAAAAGGTTTATGTGTATAAAAAAATAATATTAAACTTACATATAAAATAATAAAGAAATCTAGAGGTTTTGTCAAGTCGTAAAAACCGTAGGTATTTTCGCAGATAAGTTTGAGGGAGTTTTATTCATAGTACATAATTTTATTATTCAGCTAACATTCATATTTAAACGTAAAAGTTCCAATCACAACACCCTTTCAATCACAATCTGAATCATTTTGAAGGATAATCCACTGCTTCATAAGTTTGAAACAATTGTCTGCTCAGCAATGTAAAAAAAGGAATGAATGCTGTTGAACTGTCAAAATTTCATTGCTACTGTTAGTATGTTACGCAATTACCCCGCAGGTTGGTGGTTACCAACCTGCGGGGTAATTGCGTAACATACTAACAGTAGCAATGAAGAATGTAGCCAACACCACCGGACTCTACCAAGGGAACACTATCATACGGTCATGCCAATAAGAGGCGGACAGTTTAAAGATTCAGCTAGTTTCCCAATGAAGGACGATACTAGCCCAAAATAGAGTCTGAGCAACTAACTAAGTGCATTAAGAAAACGCAGAAAGATAATAATATTTATATTAATCAAAGAAGCAGAATATGTAGAGCGTGGCAAAACTTGTATTGTTTATTACAATTTATTATTACTATACCGTGTTTATGAACAAGATTACATAAAGATTACATTACTTATAATATTTAAAAAAATATTTTAAGCCATTTATTTAGACTATTATGTAGGTATGTATTACCCAAACTGTCTGGTACATAAACGTTTTGTAACATCATGAATATTATTCATTAAATAAATTAAAATACGTCGTAGTCAACGTACCCAAGTGAATTTGAAATGAACAATATTATAATAATAAGATTTATTTTATTTCTAACCACAATATTACAAACAAAAATACATTTTATATGGTGTCAGAGTTGGAACACATTTTAATATTGTGGGAGCCTGGTGCCTAAACGAAGCTATAGTCCTGTATTTCAGGACACCAGCATTATAGTAACAGTTAGTTATGCATTCACTTATTCAGTTTGCATAATTGATGATATTGTTAGGTCAAGTTATGTTATTTATTTACCTATTGCTTATTGTTATTTGGTGTCCTAAATTTATTTTATTTTAATAATTAATTTTATACTTTTTGCTGTGCCCTACAGGGCCCATAATTGTACCTTAGCTTTAAGCCATTGTAACACCTCTACAACATTATGGAATGCAAATAATTATATGAAAATGAATATTTGTAAGAAACATATCAACAATATTATACATCTAGGTCTTATGAACTAGTTAATACTTTAGACGTAGAACTAGGAATTCGAAAGTCAATGAGACTAGATTAAATGCTAAAGTTAGAGCTAGTATAACAAGAAGCTGATATTTAAATTGCGTAACACACTATTTAGTAGCAATGGTTTTCATTGTGACAGTTCAACAACATTCATTGCGTTATTTACGTTGTTTAGCAGACACATTTATCTAAAATATGAAGCAATGGATTAGCAATATCCTTCAAAATGATTCAGATTGAGATTGATAGTATGTTACGCAATTAGGGTGCAGAATAATTTTGAAGGATATTGCTAATCCATTGCTTCGTAAGTTCGAAAAATTATCTGCTCAACAACGTAAATAACGCAATGAATGTTGGTGAACTGTCAAAATGAAAGCCATTGCTACTGATAAGTACTGTGTTACGCAACTACCCCACTGCAAGTCACTGTCACATTAAAGCTATACAAGGTGGAGACAATATAACAATAAATTGAACTGCGTACATGTGTAGGTAATGATGATCCCAGTCTGCATACGAAAATTCAATCAAATATATCCAATAGTTTAGTCACTATAGCTAGTCAAAGATTGGCAATACCCACAGTCGGCCCATCCCTACCATTTAGTTAGATAAAAAAAAACACTTTTTTTTATATCAATGTTATGAATTATTTGAGAGTTCCAAAATACTCTTATGCATTATTACTGACAGTGTTTTATTTATTTGTCGTATTGTTGGCTCCACATTGTATTACTATAGCACATGGATGCTGGTAAAAACACCGAGTCAACTTATACTTTCACTGTTATAGCAGTCAAAGGTAGGTACAGACGCCAGCACATCAAGCTACTACAATCTGTCAAATTCCTTTAATAGATTTAAAACTTTATCGCTAAAGCATTAAGGTTCAAAGTTTATTGGGAAAATTTGACAGTTTCGGGTAGCTTGACCTGCTGGCGTCGGTACGTTACCTACTCATCATAGCCTTACGTTACATAACGTTGAAGTTGAAATGTAAAATATTGCGTTACGTCTCAGACCGGATTGTGTTTAGGTTTAACACTCGTTTAACACTCTGGTACAGTAGTGGTCAAGTTTATGAAGATATTTTGATACGAAAGAGGTCTTTGGGACTTATGTAATACATGTAAGTATTTGGAGCAGTTTTTGGTGTTGTGAGTTTACTTTATGTTTACCTTGGTCATGTCTTTGTCTTTAGATTGGCTCGATATTTGACGATTGTTATTTTCGATATATTTGACGAGCATTAAGATCAGTTAGTTTCCTGCAGATTTACTCGATTTTAACGATCGACTAATATCAAGAACAATACTTGTTTAGTTATCGATTGAGAAAAACGATCCAATGGCAATCGACAAAAAATACCGATCATCTGTTGCTTATACCTACAATAGCGAAAAATCGAGCAGATTTGCAGGCACTTGAAGGTGCCATGTTGATAATATGGGCATTACCTACAGACTTAAATTAGCTTATCAGTCTCCTCCATCAAGTCTGTCCGCATCATAAAAGCTTTAATTATGAAGTTGATTGGAAAAAATTGACAGTTTCGGGTAGCTTGACCTGCTGGCGTCTGTACTACACAACATTGAAGCAAAGCATACTGTTCCAACACTTTCTCATCATATCTTCCATGTCATGTCTTTCACATCACAATGGAACAATCCAATCATTTCCATTTACAATGTAACCTTTCGAGAGAAGCTTCCAAAGTTTTCTCTCGATATCTTAAGAAATATGTGGATGTGTTACAATCGTGAGGGAAATATGCCTATGATTTCGGAGAAACAGCAATTATTTTTATGGGGCCGAAATCATCTACGAGAACAGTCAATTCTAGTATGTAGGGCTATAGGTATGTACCTACGAGTATATTGTAGATTGTGTGTAGATAAACGACGAAAATGTTTCTCAGACAGCTTCAAAATGCATCTCAGTGAAAATAAATAAAAACAAGAAGCACGACATTTAGATAAAATTATGGTGATATTTTTGACAGCTACTAAATAGCGCTAATAGCTAAATAGCGTTTATGATAAAGAATCAGTTGCTTAGCAGTTAATTAAAATTTAAGAGACGTTAATGAATAAGACTGTATAAGTAGGTATTTAATTTGTTATTGTTTTGCACTTTCAAGGGAGATAGACTATACATAGGTTGTTACGAGTACTGCATAGATTTAGCGATGTTTTTTTCTCATAAGTAATAGTTTATGGCGTTGCTTTTTACGTGCCTTATAAATCGCCGCCTAGTTTAAGATAATCATGTAACATCTAGATCCGATTATGTCTTCGATCGATTTTAACTCGAGGCGTTAAATCCCCTCTTTCCTCTACTCAATTATCATATATTTTCAACACGACTAACTTCCCTCGTCACAATCTATCGAAATAAAGATTTATGCGACCTCTCACCTAGATAATTGGTTTCATTTACATACCGTGTCACTAGAAACAACAGGTTTGGATGCAGATTTGTTTTTACACAAACAACAAAATGCATCAAATAAGTAATTACCTAAGTAGTTCTTAAGGCGTAGATAAACATATAGCAGTACCTAATTCTTTCTCACTCTCGACTATCTTGTAAGGTGTTATTTATACTGTCAATCTTCAATATCACACGCCAGTCTGCAAATGCAATGATTGACTTTTGACCTTTGTGTGTGGCATATTTTTCACACTCGTACTTGTTGCAGTCACGAAAGCACGACTACACACAGACAGGTTATATGATGATATGGCTAAAATAAACAATAACGACTGACATGATAGCTAGTAGTTAGTAGAAGCACACTTAATGACTACAAAAACGTTATATGATGATATGGCTAAAAGAAACAATAACGACTGACATGATAGCTAGTAGTTAGTAGAAGCACACTTAATGACTACAAAAACGTTATATGATGATATGGCTAAAAGAAACAATAACGACTGACATGATAGCTAGTAGTTAGTAGAAGCACACTTAATGACTACAAAAAGGTTATATGATGATATGGCTAAAAGAAACAATAACGACTGACATGATAGCTAGTAGTTAGTAGAAGCACACTTAATGACTACAAAAACGTTATATGATGATATGGCTAAAAGAAACAATAACGACTGACATGATAGCTAGTAGTTAGTAGAAGCACACTTAATGACTACAAAAAGGTTACCTATATGATGATATGGCTAAAAGAAACAATAACGACTGACATGATAGCTAGTAGTTAGTAGAAGCACACTTAATGACTACAAAAACGTTATATGATGATATGGCTAAAAGAAACAATAACGACTGACATGATAGCTAGTAGTTAGTAGAAGCACACTTAATGACTACAAAAAGGTTATATGATGATATGGCTAAAAGAAACAATAACGACTGACATGATAGCTAGTAGTTAGTAGAAGCACACTTAATGACTACAAAAAGGTTATATGATGATATGGCTAAAAGAAACAATAACGACTGACATGATAGCTAGTAGTTAGTAGATGCCGTGAAAGAAAAAGACAAACTGCGTCAAACTCAAATAGCTTGTTATTAGGTCAGAAGTATGATAATCAAGGTGTATACCTATTCAATTACTTATAACCTGAGTTTCTTCAAATTCTGGTTCATTATTCCCTTAAAACACATTAAGGCTATAAACGTTTTTATTTTTTCTTTATGTATTCATAAGCATAATCAGCTAACAATGTAAATGTATGCAATGTGTATGTTGCTGCTGCTAGGACATGGCTGGGGACATAGGCCTCTTCTCTGTGAGAGGGAGTGGGCCATAATACACCACGCGAGCCCAGTGCGAGTTGGTCACATGTCTTCTAATGTATAAAAGTGTACCTTGAAGCACCCGTTACTCAACTTTAAACTACATTCATAAACCCCACTATCAAAAAAAAAAATCACTTACCTCAAATTAGCCAGCTCCGAACAAGAGTTAGCCAACAAATAGTCTCCACTCAGCAGAGCTATCTTGTTGCCGAACATCATGTCATCAGGCTCAGCCGCTATGGGCTGCCGGGAGTTCATGTTGACCAGGCCTTTGTGCACCAGGTGAGAGGTGCGGATCATCTCTGTTACTTCAGCAAGAGCGCGTTGGCTGGTGGAAAAGAATTATGAAGATATGTTATGGAAATCTAATTAATAAAATTCATTAATTCACTGACAGACAACGCACAACTGTTGCGTCTAGAAACATGAAATTTTGTACAGGGGCTCCTAACACTTATAACAAAAATGACCACCAAGAAAGAATTTACGAAAAAAATATTCTCTAAAGGTAAATTAATATCCTATAATAACAGCATTGCTATTCTGTAAAAAACTCACGGTGAAAACTTAGGTGAAGTGAGCTATCATTCCACGTGATGTAAGGGATTGCCACTATTAACAGCTCACTTCGCGCTCACTTCACTTAAGGTTTCACGGTGAGATATTTACAGAATAGATCGGCAGGATGTAAGTTTGTATGGAAATAAGTAATTTTTGCCGATAGAAAATCTCCTCTCAGGCACATGACTTGTCGTAGTGATAAGCTTGTCTTGTTTGTAGCTTATCTTGTCTTAATAATTGTCAATTGTCTCTATGTTAATTAATGTAACTGGCGATGTACCGTTTCAATTAACTATACATAAATAAGAGTTAGAGGGTATTATTGCTTTAGACTATTGCTTTGAAATATAGTTCTCTAGCTTAGTTAGTAAGACGTGGTCGAGACAGCCTACTAAGAAGATGGCGCGATGAAAATGGAAAGCAATTCAGAAGAACCGTTGCCAAGGTTAGCAAAGATGCATCTCTATGCTTACTTCTATAAAGGGTCCCCGAAACGATCAATTGTAATTGTCAACATTTACATGATTGTTACACATTAATGCGGAAATTGATCGTCTACTAAATGCAATAGAAGTAATTGACAATATTACTACAATACCAATTGATTAATTGCAATTGATCGTTTCGGGGACCCCTTAAAATGGTCAAACTCAAACTCAGATTACAGGCACTTTTGAATTGTCAAGGTCGGTCAGTCAAAAAGATGAAGCTAGTTGCCCATTCCAAAGCGTAGTAGATACCTTTGGAGAAGAACGGGCAAGCAACTCCATGGACACTCTTTCAAATCATAATAATTGTTACAAAGTATTGGTTACATTACATCATTCATGTTCAAAATTAACGTTAATGATGCAGAACGATGGTTTCGGGGTCTGCTACTCTGTCTATAGGTACTCGTAATAGTTGTTAAATGCTATTAAATATATTTTTCTATCACCTCTCCAAAACAGCATAGCTAAAAATGCTAGCTCTAAGCAGGTGAGACGATGACGACGTCTCATGGCTTGGTATCGTAAATTCTATCACTTTCGCATTGCCGAGTTTTTTTACGAAGTAAGAATAATAAAGTAACGTTAAACTGCGTTGTGCGTTACTGGTTACATAGAAAGTTAAGTTAACGGCATTCGTGTCCCGATACAATGTCCACATGTGCATAGATAAACAATTATACGAATCGAATGCTTAACTAAACAAGGCGCTAACCCGCGTCCCGCGACTGTACACATGTACTGATGAGGCACGTAGGCCGTAAAGATAATCGCAGTGTTCATAGATTTGCTTTTCGATGTGCAAAATGCACATCAAAAACTCAATCAACCAATCAACAATCATCTTTGCGATGTGTTAAATGCATTTTCTTTCTTCTTCGATGTATATTTTCGAGGTAAGTTATCAATTTCACTTTCATCATCATCATTATCCATCGTTCATACTTTTCTAAAACATTTCTATTCCATCTGATTTTTGAGCTACGAAGAGAAGAAAGAATTCATCATCTGCCTAGCCTTATCAAAACTGTTTGGGTCAGTTTCCAGTCCAACCGGATGTAGCTGCCAGTATTTTACATGAAACGATTGCGTATATGACTTCCATAACCTTGATACTAGGTAATACGATACCCCTTGGTAAGACTGGTTTATTGTCACTTTTAGACTTCTGACGACCCGTAAAAACCGTCCCAGATCCACGAAGGACAGCCCGGACCAACAGCTAAACGTGGTTCCCGCAGCACGGAGGGGTCTTGGTATATCCACGGTCCAACCGCGGCAAGCGTAGCTTAACCTGATTGATCGAGCCATGCGGCTGTTATTATTTAGCTACAAGCCTGTGAATGAGAAGAACAAAGGATTGCGGAGGCGGTACAACTATTTTTCCTCACTGTATGCCTCACACGATGATAATGTCACCGCGAATTATCTCTGGACCATACATTAATATCTTTCACTTAGCATTATAAATATCTTTACAATTAATCACCGAATACATCAGTCATGTCTGTGTCGCAGGAAGTTTTATGGATATGATGTTCAGTGATAAATAAGGAAGTAGAATTTCACTTGCGAACCTTCGACCGGCCGATGCCCTTTCGATGTAATTTGCTGGTGCACTGTGCAGCAAATTGCACGGTTAATGTCTTCTGCCTTATAAAATATAGAGGTCGTTTAACATCGTGCAATCGAAAGATTGATAAAAAAATGTTGAATGGATAAATGAACGTGTTCACTCTACTCTAAGGTCACATTTCGAAAGTGATGGTATCTGGTGTGATGAAACTGATTTAGAGTCGTAAGTTTAATATTTGAATTGACATAACAAATTATTATTTACTAACTCCCCGCGGCTTTGCCCGCGTAGTATGTCGATAAAAAGTCCTTTTCGGTTATTAGCCGGAACAAAGAGACAGACAGACAGGTAAAAAAAATTAAATTGTTTTATTTTTGTCATAAACATTTCGCAAAAAAGCTGTTATTTTTACATTACAAACAGACACTTCATTTTTGTTTATTAGTTTGTATGTAGAAGTATTTCTACACACTTATTTGTGTCAAAATGTCAAAATTAATACAAAAATAGTAAGTACCTAACTGGTTTTGGATCAGCCCCAACCTCAAAAGTGCTTGGAGCTGACCTTGGCACCCTACAAGCTAGAAGTGCCAAGTTTGCTACTGCCATCCCAATTGAACGTTTTACATTTTTATTGCTTTAGATGAAATAGAGTCTCTGACGTAATTAAAATTGAACTGCACCCTAATTGCGTAACACACGATCAAACGGAATCGGTTTCATTTTGACAGTCCAACAACATTCATTGCGTTATTTACGTGTTGAGCAGACAAATTTTTCGAACTTCTGAAGCAATGGATTAGCAAGTTGCTTCAAAATGATTCAGATTCCGATTGATCGTGTGTTACGCGATTAGGGTGCCGATTAGAATCTTGTCTCCTGTCAAAACAATTGCCCATCACCTTCATCGGCAAATGCTAACAGATGCACACGTATGGCCTTAAAGGTACCTAGGTATATTGTACAGTTCCTCGTCAGTATTATCTGACCCACCCTAAAAACAAAAGAATTTGGACCCTCTGGCTGTAACATTAAGGTTTATTCAATTTATATGAGCTTAACAGACAAGTGCTCATGGACTCGTTGGACAAATACAGACACGCAAATTTGATCTTTATAACGTTAGCATTTAGGTTATATGTTATAACTACTTGTTATAATATAATTAGTGTAATAGCTTATTTTAATGATTGCGTTCAAGTAATTCTGGTCTCGTGGTCTGTGTATAAGACTGAGAAAATCAAGGTGCGAGATCAAATCCTGCGACGATGATATTGTTTTGCTTTCAATTTAGAATTTATTCCAAAACTATTTCTTGTATTATTATAAAGAACTATAGACGGATAATCTTCAAATATAAACTTTGTAAAATGGTAATATTTTCGCATAATTTGTAATAAGTGGGTAGTTGAAAAATAAATATTATTTATTATAAAACTGGTATTCAAATGCTACTAAGGGTATGCAGTGACTACGCTCAAACATATTTGACCTTGTCTTACTAAATTACAAAAACAACGTCTCTTTACCATTTTTTATTTTCTATTTTGTAGGTAGATTTTTTTATTATCATGTCTCAATGGAGTGATTATTTAAAATACAAAATAATCTATTTGCACGAGGAAAAGGTTGGCTGCTTGTGCTGTGCAAGAATAAACTTTATGAAAGTATACTATATGGTTCAAATTCTTTAGAATATTGCGTCTAGCATAACAACTAAGATCAAATTTCAATGCGGCTTATAAGAGTTGAGTTGGTCTTGTGGTCAATATGGTAGTGCGGTGTTCATCGTTGTCTACGTTCGAAACCGAGTTTAACCTAAATGTAGCTTTTTGCTCAGCTGTTTTTTTTATTATTTTATTACACTTTTTTTTTTACATTTCTTTAATGGACGACGTAGGATCTTGTTTTTTTAAACGGGCAGTTGGTATAGAAATAAAATTAAAAAGTTGCAAGTTTAAAATGTTTATTATTTCATTAAAACACTTAGGTAAGATAAAATAAGTAAATGCTCATATATATTTCCAAATTAATATACCTACATTTTATATTAATATGCCATAATCAAATCTAACCATTTATTAACATTAAACAAGGCATGCTTATGCTTAAAAGTTTGTTATCGAGAAAATTAATTCATGTGTGAAATGCTTTACAGATTTATAGCGGCCTATATGTAGTGAATAAACATGTTATTTAAATAGAAACAATCTATTTATAACAATAACATCACCATATAATCTGCAACATTTTAATGGTTTAACAATCAATCCATTGAGCATTTACTTACATGGTGTGTTTAAAAATAGAAAATAAAAAAAATAAAAATTTAAATATTCCTGGGCAAAACGGACCCTTTCTTCGCGATGAGCAGGTGTCAATGAAATTTTCTGTGCCGGTTTATAATTCCTTATCCCAGCAGCGTGTAAATGCCTTCTCACTGTTTCCCCTGAAATATTGTGGTTTATTGCGGTTACACGAATGGGCAAAAAATGGATTTTCAACATGGCTTGAAACAACGGTGGCGTTCGAATTCGGGACTATACTTGATGGCTTTTGCTCCTGGACGAATCCGCTGAATATTTCCATTGTCTCCATAACGTCTTAGGCATAAACTGGCCGTATTTCTCTAAAACAAAAAAAAAACATTTTTGGAACCGTGTATGTAACTTGTAAGGAGTGAATGTAATGGTAAAATAGCCAACTACGCGTTCGTTAATCACAATCAATAAAATTAAATAGGTATAAAAAAACACTTACTGCTATATTAAGTCGATGACCAATCTCTCTAATTCCAACATTCTACTCATGTAAAAATATGATTTTATGTTTGGTATAGTCATTAAGCGCAACTTAATGACTATGACATGATGCTTTTTAACACCAAATTGCTTAAAAATACTTATCGAGTTATGTGAAACGATTTACAAATGTGTGTGCGCAGTCACTGCTATTAGGCGTAGTGTAACTTTTGTCACTTAGATGAATTTATTATCTACCTCACGAAGCAAATATATTTTTTACTTCGTATCCAACCATTCTTGGTCAATATAAATTCTGTGAACTTAAAGTTTTTCAATTTACCCACCTATTTACAAGATAAGTTATTAGGCGTAAATCATATTGATCGTTCTTTAATAATGCAAGCAATATTGTAGAAATTAAAAAAGAAACTGATAATATAGGTGGACTGTATTTTCGAACCCACATGTTGTTCAACGCCAATCCAGCATCAAACCGCTAAGCCACAAGAACTTGTTGGAAATGCGCGAAATTAAAGATTGGGTTGTAATTATGTAGTGTGACTTAAAAGCTTTTCAACTTTAATGTCAACGAGATAATGATTAAAATAGCTTAACAAAATGATATAATTCCGGTGGCTCCGACAGTGTTGGGTGGGTTTACCTTAACGTTACGTGATAAAGATGAAATTTGCGTGTCTGTATTGATTGTATCTGTTAATGGAGTTCTCGAGCACTTGTCTGTTAAGCTCATATAAATTGAATAAACCTTAATGTTACAGCCAGAGGGTCCAAATTCGTTTGTTTTTAGGGTGGGTCAGATAATACTGACGAGGAACTGTACGTATCGTATCCCAGCACGTCTTAAAATCATTATTATAATATTCATTGAATGTTTCGCTCACCTATGCAGAACTCCAGCAGCCTTATCCTGTTCCATGTCTGGGATCTCAGGGCTGTGACCGGCTGCCTTCGACACCAGTAGAACGATGAGCCCCCATGCCTGCATGTTGTTCTTGCCATTGTAGATTAGGTTCCTGGACAAAAAATGATGGTTTTAGATTTTTTTCTTAGTATGGAGCATCTTCTTAATTGTGCTCCTGCTTCTCTTCGTCAACCGCATGTCCACGTTCATTCCTAACGTTTATAGAACGTCTACGGCTGCCAGAAGCCAGTCGTAACCCATGAAACGTATCTTTCATGAATTGGCTTTTGAATAATCATTGCAAATATAATATCGTTACAGACATTCTCAAAACGATACAACCTAAAGATCCCATTTATACTGCGGCCCTTCTTAAAAGAATATTTTACGAGATATACCTACAACGGTTCGCAATAGTTACGAGACGACCATAATGTCTCGAGGATACAGAAAAGTTCGCTTAAGTAAATCTAGGTCGGATTTAAAGATTGTGCGCGTATTGACAGATTCTCGCGCGGTCATTTTAACGTTTCATAAGAAATATTTTGCAACGCTTTGCAAGAGGTCGAAACCACAAAGATGTTGCCAAAAATTATAGCACTTAAGTACATACATTTAAGAAGGCGCTTTGTTCAACTTGTGGCTCCACAAGTTGGAGAGCCAAGAGAAGGAGGAGAAGAAAATATATGAGCAAATATTTTTAGAATTATCACTCACTTCAGCAATCTTCTGAGGGGAGAGTGATATTTCTAAAAGAATTGTAACTAAAAGGGCCCGCGCTGTAGATTCCACGCGTGATACTCCATCTCACAGAGGAGGCCTACGCTGTATCCCAGCAACGGGAGCATTAAAAGTAGGCTGATTGTGCTAAAAGGGTCTATGACGTAAACTTACAACCAGTGCGTGATGTTACAATAATTAAGGATGTTGGAGGAATACTAATACCAATGTAGCATAAGCGATTAAATGAGCGATGATGTGCAGTGTTGCAATGAGGAATGTGCATTGATCGCCGATCGGTAGTAACCTCTACACGCGATGTGTTACGTATGATAGACAAAGATAATGTTATTGCCATAAACTACAAAGTTATAGCAGAGAACAACGAATAAGTACGTGAAGACTGTTGATGTTCTTCCAAAGCAAAGAACAGCAATGAAAGATTCTGGTGAAGATGTAGAGCTCTGTGTCGATGATAAATTATATACATGCCCTTGTCAAAGCATATATATGACCACTTCTTAGTAACCACCATATCCGAATGTTACGTTCCGAATGTTCTGCAGTTTCCAAAATTCTATTTTATTTAACGGTTCAGAGGCCGATTTTTGGAGAAATTATGAATTTCAGAAAATATACCTTAGATATATATAACAAAACTTGGACAAACTAGGACTCACAAACAAAATGTAAACTGCGTATTTTAACTGCGTAACTCTATTAAAGTAGAGAACAATGCTGCAATTTACATTAGTGGCATTCTTGTACTTTTAATGCACATTAAGATCGTTAACATTTACAAATTATATGCAAGTTTCGTAAACCAGTCCCTACTTAAATATGGTATTAAGAACAAAAAGTTTTGCCATGTCTTACAATACAATATTGTACGTCGTATGGAAACCTGATGCCGGAAGCAGATATGAAAGCCTTTCTTTTTGTAAACAGACAAAAGGGCAGAGGCCTATCTAGCAGAATTATACATATGTATCCGGAATACTGAATTTACAAGGCAACTTGAGGGACACAAGTAAAGTCAGACCTCAGAATCCATTAATTCATTGTGTGAAAGATGATATACCTAGCTAGAGATGACGGCAGATTCAGATTTATGGAGGAAGAAGATCCGGTAAGTAAATTGGGATAGGAGCAGAAGGATAATGATGATGGTGAGCTTGAAGACTAGAGTAATCACAGGAAACACCAACCACCACTAGTTAAGTACCTATATTGAAGAGGTTAAATATATTGAATACGTAAAATGGGATAAGAATATGACGATAGAGGCAATGGACAGGGTGTTTTCGCAGAATCGTAGATAAGGAGATGAAAAGGTCGAGATGCAAATGACAGAAAGTCACCCAAGCCGTGCGGCCGATGGGATTTCCCATAGACAAAATATCGAACTTCTATGCAAACTTTCATCCTTTTTCCTCTTTACCGGGATGCATTTCTAAAAGTGCTCACCTTTGTCACAAAGGGAACTCTTGTGCACTAATTATCATGAATCTAGACCCAGTGGTTTAATCTGTGCGTTGTCTTACAGTGTATGATTGAATTTAAGATTTTTAAAAAGTAGATATCACTTTTCTTTGGCAGTTTCATGTGTATGAAGTGTGACAGAATTTAAATGAATAATTATAATGTATTTGTACGCCTAATGGCAAAACATAGAGAACCTATGGAAATATTGTAACATCCCACACACAGTGTACTTAACTCTACCTATGTTTACAAATAAAGATTCTGATTCTGACAGTCATACGCATGATTTAAGTGACACAAGACGTGAATGAATGGGGATGAGTTAGACATGCGTGCTTGTGTACAGAAATGATTGAGTAAATAATAGATTTCGGTACATACTAACTTTCTATTTAGCTTCAGTGTAGTTGAAAGTCGGTCTGTTCACTAAAATCAAATTACTATAGTAAATTTTATGATAGCCATTTGTTTTTAGTGTTTTAATATCGTAGCTCTGTAATTAGTTCTTCAGTGAATCTGTGATTCTTTTTTTTTCTTACTCGAGTACGGGATCTGTCTGTATTACCAAGTCTACGCGCCGTTTGTCTGTATGACTGTCTGTCACGATGCTGTATCTTTTTATGAATTTGCGCTTGTATCGTGACTAGGTACATAATAGAAACCTAAACATTGCAATTTCCAAAGTTTTTTTATCTGATAGGTATAGTCGTATCAGCTCTCTAGTGTCCCCCCCCTGGAATTCGTTCTCCGAGCTGTGCCTCGGAGTACGAATTCTGTTCTCTTGAAGTAGAGATCTGTCTAGCTTGGGGCTCTCTGGCAAATAATTCATTGCAACCTAGCTGTAAGTAGGTAGTTTTTAAGCTACTCATGTCGTCTCAACTTGCTCCAGTATGTCCAGGTAGTACAGTAAGCAGGTCATTAACCTGGACAATAAATATTTCCTACTAATATTATAAACGCGAAAGTTTGTATGGATGAATGGATGGATGTTTCTCTTTCACGCCAAAACTACTGAACGGATTTGGATGAATTTTGTCACACAGATAGTTTCTAACCAGGATTAGGATTTTATCCCGATATTCCCACGGGATATATACTTATGCGGGTGAAACCGCGGGCGCAGCTAATTCTTTTCTATTTCTATCAGAATAGTTTTAGTTAGTTTACCTACATTGCGAGGAAATTTGGAGTCCTTAGTTCGCGAGCCCGACTCGCACTTGGCCGGTCTATCATGTGTGAGAATTACATGCACCTATCTTTGTTATTTTATTACTTATGTTTTAGTAATGCAGTCATAAAACTTCTAATAACTAACAATTTGCAAAGTTTCTTATACATTTTACATAGTAAAAGCTGGCACACTTGTATAGTATTGATATGCAAATGTAATTGTGGAATGTAACTGCCACTTTAACTGCTATAACAACAATTATAAAGCATTGAAATATTAATTTGAACACCTTGAAAAGCGTCCTATGGCAAAATAGATAAGCCATTGGCTTTCTACGTTTCGGGTCGCGATGTTAATTTCCGCATAGTGCATGTTAAATTCGAAGATATGTGATTTAACTAGCAACTCGCACTGGGCCCGCGTGGTAGATTATAGCCCACTCACTCTCGAAGAGAGGAGCTAAGATGACCCACTGACCGAGGCCTGTGTCCCAGCAGTGGGAACAATAAAGGCTGATTATACTAATGCATAAATTATGCATGCAATGAAAGAGATATTTATATTGGTAAACACGCACAATACGGTAGAAAATAATAGTGTGGAACAACAAAAACTGTGCGCAATAAGCAGTCAGTTTGCCAATAATTGGTTAGGTTATTGATCTACAGGTGGTTCATTTGAATATTTACTGAGGTTCGAATAGTAATTATGTGAGCAACGTACTTAGCAGTTTTCAGCAAGGGATGATTGCTCCCGACCAACTTGCGTAGGTGGAGTGCTACGTTCGCAATCTCGTCGCTCAATACCCATCGGAGACTCAGGAAGGAGGTCGGATATCCCACAATCTTTTCCGCCTCACTCACTGCTCGGTTCCAGTCAGGCTTCGAGTTGTGTTGTGCAACACTTGCTCGCTGCGTGCTACATGTGTTCACTTCCCTAGTAGTACAAGGTCCCCAAAGTTTCGAAACCAACGCATTAGATGACTGAACTTTCACTAAATCACACTTCACGATACGACACAATCGGCTCAAACTCATTTTCCTAACGAACTGCAAACTGCACCGACCCAGGAATACCAAAGACTACGCAATTCGAATTTCGAAAGCGCGAAAGTAATTATTTGTACAACAAATACTAGACTAGCACAAAATCACGTTATTTGCACAGAATGTATGCACTAAATCGTATGTCTAACCCAATAAATTCAATAAGAAACCCTCGAGTTAAATTCAATTTTTTATGAAAGTGTTGCACAAAACCGATTTAATTTCGTAAATTATTTGAACGACGAATTACGAACGTGCACAACTTTCGCGCGTGATCGGTTGACTGACCGAATGGTGAATGAAGTCTATGAACTGGCTTCGGATTCGTTAATCGGAGATTGCCGAATGACGTTTTCTCAAGTCTTATTGAACTACATTTTCTGAATGATACGGTACAGAATTACATTTTACAGATGATCCAGAAAATGCAGCATCTTTTCTCATAGCTAGGTAACGTCATGTTTGCCATTTTTATAGAAATTCACAATCATGAAATCACCAACTAGACACAGTGACCATAAGTCGAATTAAAAAACATTGCCTATATACTACCTGGTTAACGTGCTTTGTGAAATAAGATAAATAAAATGTGTGGTTGTTTTCCATGCAAGATTGAAACAAAAAACGAAATGTAACAATTAATCAATTATGGTGGTCTCTAAGGTAAACATACTATCTCACACTGCACAATTAATCGTTGTAAAACATGCAAATAACTTTGTCTCTCCCGGAACCCGTCTGAGAGGAGTATCTAACAGTTTAGTAACTGCAGTAGTAACTGACTGTTGAGATGTACTTTGCAACGTACAGTTACTAACTGTACGTTCCAAAGTATGTACAGACGCCAGCACATCAAGCTACTACAATCTGTCAAATTTCTTTAATAGATTTTCGACTTTATCGCTATAGTATTAAGGTTCAAGGTTGATTGGGAAAATTTGACAGTTTCGGGTAGCTTGACCTGCTGGCGTCTGTACATTTCAACTCAATTCATTGCCCCAGGGCTTCTTGTGCCGAGAACAAGCCGTGAATCAAGACCGATGATCGTGGGTTTAGGTTGGTGTTCAGCACCACTGTGTTAGGTACTTAACCCTGGAATAAAATCATACTAAGTGTCAATAATATCTAGTCGAAATTTAAAACTAGACCATAGATACCTACCTCTAAGAAAGAAGGGCTAGACGCCCATTTACAAAATTGCTATTTTTTTTCTCTAGGCGTCGATAAATACTCATTCAATCAAATTGCTGTAAATTGAAATGTCTACATATATTGGAGTCAATCAGTCCCAAGTCCTGTGGGAACCTCACCAGTTACGACTCACACGTTATTTTGAAACAGATGAAACATGTAACACTCATTTTTTTTACATTCACTGTTCGTAGATACTAGGGAAAACTAATTGCCGGGTCTCTTTCCTTTAGCAGAAAGGTTAATCGGTCGAAGGACACTGAACAAGACCTAATAGAAATTTTATTGTTATTACGTTTGGGGGCCTTTAGTGTCCCGCAAAGTGATTATAGGTAAATTCTATTGTGGCTGCATTAGAATTTTCCTACAACCACTTTGAAGAGAAAACACCACAGACATGACTGTGGTAAATATGTTTGTTGCTAGCTGACACCCATACCATCTTTTTTAGAGATTTTCGGGCCCATTATCAGCCATTTACAGCCAGTACGGCCACTGTGTGAAGGAGAAACGTCTGCTTCAGGAGCTGTGTTGAGTGTTCAGAGCAGAGATCGATCGAAGTATGTACTTACACATTGTACACATTTGGACGGAACAGGGTTACCATAGTGGACATTAAAATCTAACTCAATATTTTACTACGTAGAACGGACAAGATCAATCAATGAATAGGTATGAAGTATTTATGCAATAAGTTCTGATTTATTTAAGTGATTTTACCTGCAAAGGAGACGTTACTGTACCAAAAACATGTAATTAGCGATTTAAGTAATGCACTGTATATTTTTCTACTAATTTATTATACATTTAAGTATGTAAATAAATGTTGAAATGTTAAATAAAATTATTGTTTAATAGAGTATAATATTATGTGTCTATTAATGTAAATATTCTAAAGCTGCTTTTACCGGTCGGATGTGTCCTAGACATACCTTTACCTAGTAACCTTGTAGGTACCATATCATACGAACAAATATCTTTGTTTTGTTGGTAAATTAAACATTGTAAGAATACACTATCACACGATACACGGATACACGTCATGTCATAACAAAAACGTACATAATATTGAAAACAACAATTTGAATTTTGATTGTACAAAAAGCAGATACTTCTATAGCAACACTGATTTTACCCATTGACCAATCAAGACGATTCTTCATTTTATTACGTTCATTCAATCTCGAGCGCCAGCCAATCCAAATTGAGGGCCAGAAATAGTTCACGTTCAATCGCTCATTTAGTTATTCGCGTTCTGCCGGTTATCGTAGTCGTCTGTAGAGCGGTCACTACGCGTTTGCCGGTTTCTTTCAGTGTCATAATTGTTCAAATTCTCCACCCAGCACATCTGTTGTTAATTGATAACATTTGTGTGTGAAAGTGAGAACTTAAAGTTGTGTTGGAGGCGAGAAAGTTTATTCAATTTACCGAAAGTACTTGAGGTAAGGGATTTTTTGTAGCTTTCTTTAGATTTTTTCACGGGCTATGTCTGGCACGTCTTTCGCAGGCACTTGGAGCTCCACGTGTAATGCAAATCCAATGCATACGTGGTGAAAAATCTGTGCTACCGGTCTAAAATCACAGCTCAGTCAGCGTTTTACCCCCGTCGTTTCTCGATAATTTTTTAACACTAGCGATTCTGAATCTAATTTAAATTTCTATTTTCCTGTTAGCCGGCTGCACATTATAGGTACTTCCTATTTACATTTGATAAATCGGCAGCGTTTACTTATAAAAATAGTATAATTTCTCGGTAGGTACCGACGTAAATAGCACTCAATCGTCGATCTGTCTTTATCTAAGTACATACTGGGTAAGATACACACGTAAAAATAACATCTGAGCATCTAAAATTCTGCGGACATATTTATTCCCGATACGTTCGATTTTTATTGATTCGAATGGAATCATTTTTTTCTATTTAGCAACCGGTCTTTGTAGCGCCACCAATGACCTGAGTTTAGGCGGTCATTGATCTGTCAACAGTCAGCTGCTTCACATTCCTAATTTAAATTCTAAAAAAATCTCGAATAGATTTTCAACGCTGACAAGGTATGATCTATACCTGTATTTGTATACTATTATGTACTATTATTCTTATTTATTTACATTACCATATTATATGATACTAATAATATTGTTTAATGATCGATATTATTTACTGATATGATGTAAGTAATTATCTCAATACTCAATTCTTTATTGCATTCCATAATGTACAATCTTGTAACCCTTTGCCCTCACCAGTGTTTTTTCCTGCTTCAATGACTAGGTCAAGCATATTATTATGTCATATAATATATAATGTAATACAAAGGGAACGCAAAAATAAATATTATTTCTGGTGTCTTCATAATACATTTGTGTGTGTAAGCTGTAAAGTATACTTAATGCTAATTGAAACTATTTATTACACCTATTTGCATCAGTGGCGTGTAATGCATAAAGGCATATAAGCAGTGCCTACCTCGATAAATCATCATAAGCCTGTCAATTACATTTTAGTGTGATTTGTACTAACAAAAAACAAAATCTTCATACAAACATGCGCGGCAGTAGGCAGTCGCCAGACGGCCTACTCGGCTCCCGTACTATTCGCACATTGTCATTGGTCTTTACTCGTTCAAGTTAATACGACGAAATTAAATTCCTGCCTACCTATTCTGAACACCAATGCACGCCACTGATTTGCCTCCACATTCTGATTTCATGCAATAAATACAATAATTTACCATCATACTACATAGTTCTGAAGCCACATTGTGTGTCCATCAACATTTTTTCTTAAGATAAATATGAATAAAAAAAGACACCTCAAAGTAAATTTCCAAACTCAACCTCGACACTATTGTCCTCAACCTGAAATCTTGCAAATAAACCATTTAAGACTCAATCCAAGTAATTACGATAAAGACCAGACAAAGTAATCTAACTTCATTAAATCTCACTTATCTTTACAGACAGATTATAATTTAATCTTTATTTCATTTCAAAGTACTTGACATTGTCTATTTGTCTGGCTTTCATTTGCATATCAAATTGGGCAATAATTATTTAAATTACTGTTGTTTAATTTTGTAACATGCTTGTAAGTTATGTCCTTGGTAGAAATTGACAAGATTTAAACATCTCAATGTTTCATAAATGCACAAACATCTATACATATTATTTATATTGAAGTCGCTTTTGAATTTTTCTTCTAAATTATACAATTGATTTTAAAGTGATATTTACCATAATTTAGAGAATATATTCCGAAATGTAGTCATCATCTTCCAAGCCTTTTCCCAACTATGTTGGGGTCAGCTTCCAGTCTAACCGGATGCAGCTGAATACCAGTACTCCACAATAATACAATATGGTTTATAAGTATAAACATTAATATTAAACTTTATAGATAATTCTGAATTCTCAATGTTTTGTTACTTTTTTTTTTGGAACGAAGTTCCTTATCGCGCGTTGCGAAGTTGGAACGACACTTTTTGCTATAGTTGTAAGCCGTGCGGCGTGCGCACGTTTTCTCTGTCCCTCTCTCTCTCTCTCTTATAGAAAGCAAGCCAGTTATACTTCGTTCCATCCGGGTGTCCCTTGACACCTCTCAAGTTTTTTTCTCAATGTATTGTGTATGTGATTATAATTGAAGATTTTAAATGAACAATCAATGGTCTCACCCACCTATTTTATGAAAGCCTTTTGAAATTAAGCAGTTATCCATTCTCATGAAAAGTGATTTGATTAGCTATTGTTGTACCTGGGTTGTGGAGGTCAAATTACTGTTATTTTACTGCATCCAGTTAGACTGGAAGCCAACCCCAAATAGACTAGGCAGGTGATTTGTCATTTTGGTCAACTAATCACTGTAACACGCATTTGACAGTGTTTTTTAATTTTTATGTTGATCAGCCTTTTAAGTAAACAAGTGTTACGCAACATCTATTTGCAGAATTAAAGGAAATTTCCGCCCATTTCACGTTGTCTGCTGTTCAATTCGCATTGATTAGATGAAATCAAGTGATAATTGAGTTTGGTCATGTTCAAAGAGTTGATATGAGTTTGGTAATAGAAATAAATTGAATATTGAAAATAAATGACATTGTCAGTTACATTAAGGCCCCCTTTTGGATTAGCTACGCCACTAATATCAATAATCCTAAATATACAGGATATTTAGGATCCAAATATCCTGTATCAAAATATGTTGGGGACCAGTTTTACCCGATAACGGCGAAGCTCAAAAGGGGGTTATTGTTTTTACAAAATATGGCATCCTGAGTCTCCCGAATCAGTGTACTACATACCTATCTGCCTACCCTTTTGGGGAGAACAGTCGCAATAAAGACAAAAGGATAATTATTGATTAAATTCAACCGTCAGTCAGCACCATGTTTTCTTTAATTCATGATATGACAACGAGGGAATTACCTTTGAATACGTTATCAATGCAAGTAAAAAATTTCCATCATGATATTACTATCAGATAGGATACAGTGACGAGCATAAATCGGTTTTGAATTTTACGAAAGTTAGTCTTTCGCAAAATTGAAAAGCGATTATCTAGGGAATTAACGAATGTGACTTTTAGAAAAACTCCTTTTCTTAACAGTATAGTTTCGAAGAGACTATGTTCGTAACATCATAAAACTCCTATCTATACTTTAGGAGAAAATCGCTGAAAGGGCTCGTGGCTAAATGATAACAGCTGCACAGGCCGATCGAAGGCGCTTCCCGCGGTCGCTTTGGGGATCCATTACATATCGAAACCCACGGAGGGTTTCGGAAAATACGTTGAGCCGTCGGTTGGTCCCGGCTTTTATTCGTAGATCTTCGATGGTCGTTACGGGTAGTCAGAAGCCCAAAAAGTCTGATAACCAGTCTTACCAAGAGGTATCGTGTTCACCTCCATATCCCAGGATAGGCAATCGCTTCATGTAAAATACTTGTATCCACCTGCATTCGGTTAGACTGGAAAACCCCAGCATAGTTGGGAAAAGGCTCGGCAGATTGACTTTAGGAGAAAATCGCTTTTGAATCTTGAGTAATTGTAAGGTATTGCTCGTGACTGTACCTATACGAGCAATAGCTCAATCTATCAGTGTCGTCTGTGTAAGCATTGTGATTTGAGTGCTACCTTGACTTTGTTTGTTGACGGCTCGCCTAAATTGAATAACTTACATAGAGCTATGGCTTGCTAGAGACGAATTGAATCAATACGGAATGACTCCGTCAGGACAAAATATAAAGTCCCGGTACTGCGTCAAAAAGACGACAACGTAACAGCGAATAATTTGGTGTTGGTAACCACGAACCAATAAAAGAACAAACTCAGCCATTACCCATTAGTAAGTCACTGCATTGCAAGTTGCAACCCTTTCCTCATTGTAATAAAGTATAAATTAGAATGATGCCGTGAGTTGTATACCTCTCTCTCATATATCTAACTCTATTCCTTTTTCCCATTTGTCCTTAACTACCTAGTATTACAAATAAAAAAACAAAGCCTTGTCTTATATAACCACTTTATAACCTATTAATAGGTAATCGTTTGTTTTCATGAGGTAGACAATTGCATTATGTATTAATATTGAAATATTTTTTCCTATAGGTACTTCTTCCTAGTACAGTAATAGATTGTAGCCAGCCATTTATGTGCTTATGCTAATAATTTTGCTGAGGTGTTCTATTTTATTAATAACGTGTGATGAACTAATGTTTCCTCTAATTTATTTTAGTTCGCAAAACCCCGTAAAGACCTTTTGTTAATGGGGTAGTTGCCTGGGTAAAAAAATAATAATTATATTTAGTCCGTCAGTTAGATTATCGAAAAATAATGGACACGTATTTTTTCTCTTGTCAATCAAACAAAAAATGACAAAGATAAAGCGCGTCAGAATTTGGGAGTGGGGGGTCGTGACGTCACTTGTTTGCAAAAAATGCCGCAAGCAAGTGACGTCACGCGGAACTTTAACGGGCGATATCTTAATAATTTATTATATAATTGACAAAAGAAAAAATACGGGTTCAATTTTGTTGATAATCCTAACTGACGGACTAATTAGAATTTTTTAGGAAAATAGTTACCCAATAATAATAAACGCTACTCTAGTAGAACAAATGGCAGCAGCGTCGCGCCTGGCTGCTAAAAAAAAGATGGTCCCCCTTTACCATAATTATCGAGGCTGTCATAACTTTACTCCGCGTTTATTAATTATATAAGAACGCTAAAGTTTCATAAACCTATTGGAATTGGTAATGCACCTACACAATATAGGTATGTATGACCACTTATAATAGAATTTGTAAATGTTCCAAGTGTGTTCCACAGTTTCTGTAAATACAAATGGACTGATATAAATACAGTCGTGTTTTAATAAATTCAAAACAAAACGTCATACGAACGATTTATAACATAAATAAACCAAGAAATATACATTATATACCTACCATGTATATATCATATAAAATATTCCTTACATTGGTATGTGCCCTTGACGAAATAGAAATTGGTGAATTTCTTGTTCGTCTACAAAAATGGGAATTATTTATGTCCAGGGACGTTCCTTGAAGAGGGTCTAACACCAGCTGGATTTTTTCCAATACTGCTCGAAAATTAACGTCTCGTTGTAAAACTACCTATTCTCTACTTAAAACTATGGCATCGACAGCATTGAATGAACATTAACTACAAAAATAAATCGTATCATAAGTTGGCATTCCAAAATTTTTCTTTCAAACATCTAACCTTTTCCCAACTCAGTCTAATCGGATGCAGCTGAATGACAGTATTTTACATGGAGCGACTGTCATCTGTCCTCCACAACCCAGTTACTGGGTAACACGATACCCCTTGGCAAGACTGGTTTTCAGAATTTTTCTTTAAACATGCTACAATCTAGTTTTATCGCAAAGAAAACTCGACGATCATAAACACGCTAGCCGAACCGGATCATGTGCTGGTTCCAACAATATTGTTTATATGTAGTAGTAATGTCAATGAACCTGCTCTTTCTAGGACAAGGCGAAATGGTTTTTGTTTAAGCCTTGCAAATCTTTGAACATGATCACTGCACGTGCTTGCACACCATACCTAATTAGGTACCTAGTTCGGTCTATGAATGAATTGCACTATAGCTAATGCAATTTACAGTTGTACATTTCTATGCGAAAAGAACAGGCATGAAATCTAAAACTTTAAACAAAAAATCATCCATTTCTGAACTAAGCCTTGTGACTAAATAATAACAGCCGCACGGGTCGATCAAAAGTCAAGATAAGCTGTATGAATCCAGAAACCAAAACAACCAAACAACAGATATACTTAATATACATACCTACATAATAGTAACTATATCAATAAAAAAAAAATATCACGAAAATAATTCAGATTCCTAACAATAACATTTCAGATTCCTTTCAATGATAAAATCAATAGGAAATATCACGTTACATTGACCACGATACCTTATCATGTTAAATATTCCCACACTGAATATTATGCAGTAAAAGACAGGGCGGCGTTTGGGAACCATCTTCATACTAAAATCTAAAGTTCAGTTTTATAGCTGTAGTTCTGTCTAGCCTAATACCTAGTTTCATAGCTCTAATGTCCAATACTTTGTTCCAGGTATGGAGTGGGAAGGGCCGCCCAAGCAAGGCTTGTACGACCCTCAGAACGAGCACGAGGCCTGTGGAGTTGGATTTGTAGTTGCTATCGACGGAAAACGTACCCATAAAGTAAGTACCTCACTTCTTGCACAACCGTCGAATCATTAGGAAAGATTCAACTAAAGAAATATTTTAGGCATTTAAGCGAAACTCATCGAACTTTGACAAAAGGGAACACCTTTTGTCCAAGTTCTTTTTCTTGCAAAACCAAATTATTTTCCCTTCAAATTCTTCTCAACGCATAAATATCTTGCACAACCAGTCCATTGTAGAACAAAATTTTACCTTTAAACTTTTCCTTTTTTCTTTAATAAATAATTTTCTTGCAAAACCAGCGAAGCCGCTCAAATGCTTCAACTCCAGGAATATCTTGCACAACCTGTCCATTGTTGAACAAAACTTTAACATTTTCCTTTTTCTTTATCAAATAATTTTCTTGCAAAACCATCGAAGCCACTCAAATGTTTCAACTCCAGGAACATCTTGCGCAAACAGCCATTCTTCCACAAAACTAAACCTTTTCGGGTTATACAATGCTGAAGTTTCGAAACGTTTCCTTTTCAATTGGTTAGGAAATCATTTTCACGATCCCTTCTGGAGTCACGTTGAATTTACTGAGTTTTATTGAAGTTTTCAATTGTGTATAAAAGCACAATAATGCTCGCATGGTTCTATGTTTGCATGTCCAACAATATCTTTACTGTCAATACAACTGACGTCCGAGAGCCAGACTCCAAACGCCCTAGCAACGCCCTAAGCCGAAATTTGATCCCGAATAGGGTAGCGTCCCTATCTCCTGTTGCTTAGTAACGTTAATTAATTTGCCATGAGAGCTGTCTGCGCTCGCCATTGTCGAGTGAATCTATAGATAGATCAACAATATTCAACGGGTGCCCTTTGAAGTTACTCGATTCTAATTGGTCAGATTATTCCCAAAAGGTTTCTGAAGTGAACTTACCTTTGAAATTACCGTTGAATAAAGACTGTATCTCATTAGGACACCAGTGGCGGCGCAACCATGGTTGCACTGCCAAAAAATGTATGGTTAGTTGCTCAACCAATTGGGCATCTGGTGAGATACCAACCTTAAGGCTGTGTATATTTTGCTGGCAGCGACACCATGGTGACTAGTGAGATATAAGCCTAAGACATAACAATAGCTGTAGGCGCATCACTGGGAATACGCCCAAGCTTACTTGAATTTCATCCAGAAATGAAATTGGCAGTGGGCAGATCCGCAGTATCGATTATGAGCGTCAAGACAGCCATTTCGTTGAAATAGAAACCTAAAAGCAAAATCTTGGTTGAAGCTCCATAATCTAAAGAGAAATCATTTGTTCTGGTTTACCCCAGGAGGACTCCTTTAGAAGCATATCAATGCCAAACCTGCTATAATAATAATATAGCCTTTATTTTCATAACCAAAAACATGTATACAAATTATACAATTGGATGTGTGTTGTATGTATGTATACTCATGTTTTGGACAAATAAATTATTTTTATCATAGAGGGACTTGTGGCTAAGTAATAAAAGACACACGGGTCGATCGATCAGGTTAAGCTACGCTTGCCGCGGTTGGTCCGTGGATTGGGACTATCTTTACATACCTACCAAGACCCCTCCGTGCCTCGGAAAGCACGTTAAGCCATTGGTCCCGGCTGTCATTCTTAGATATTTGACAGTCGTTACGGGTCGTCAGAAGCCCGAAATTCTTGTGGAGGTCAGATAGTCGCTCCATGTAAAATACTGGTTACTCAGCTGCATCCGATAAGACTGGAAACTGACCCCAACATAGTTGGGAAAAGGCTAGGCAGATGACGAAATTATTTTTATCATATTCATCTTTTCTGCATAGCATTTAATTTTGGCAAACTTCCATTAGCCATGTCAAAATGCTACGCCGTCATTTTATGGACAAAATGGCAATTTTAATTGCATTTTATTTGGAAACTTTTCAAAAGAACATTGCGTGTTTTTCTTGGCAGACATTCTTCCATTTTGCAGATCATAAAATTCGTAACGATTTGGAGCTACGCATCACAAATCACAATTCAAGGCAACACATTTAGGTCCAAATTAGAGAGCACGAAAATCAAGCAGTCAATTACCATTACTTATCGTATTTTATGGTTTCATTTTTTTTTTGGCCTTTTAAATTTCTATTAGCTCATGGCTTCCTACTAAAGCAATCTCATTATGATCATTTACAACTGTCCAAATCTAAATGTAAGCTGCCATTACCAAAACAGTTACCCAATTTAGTTGTCTAGGACTCTAGGTTGTTCAGGTTCGATCCAATTTTTATTTGTGTGCATTGCTCTCGTTGGCGAATTTAAATGCAATTTAAATCTAGTTGATACTAGTGACTTCGAATGGAAGATTACTGCTTGTTTGTTAACTTCTATTTTGGGCGTTTTGTGTAGTCGACCAATTTGCTATTGTACAGACGACAGCACATCAAGCTACCCGAAACTGACAAATTTTCCTAATCAACCTTGAACAATAATGCTTTAACGATATAGTCAAGAATCTATTAAAGAAATTTAAAAGAGACTGACGTCTGAGTTTGTTTCGGCCTTTCTTCTCAGACTAGTCAGATAGGAAACGCCGACCTCATCTAGTTTTAAAATATGATTGACGTGTAAAAGTGTTTGTACAAACCTACTTACAAAAATAAAATCATTTATTATTTATCAAGCTACCCGAAACTGTCTAATTTTCCCAACCAACCTTGAACCTAATACTTTAGCGATAAAGTTGAAAATCTTACAGATTGTAGTAGCTTGATATGCTGGCGTCTGTACAACCAATCAGAAGAGACGGTCAAATTCAATCAAAGTTTTAATCAATGTATGTATAATTATTTAGGTATTCATGACCTACATGTACATTATGACCTACATGTATTTGTTCCGAGTCTGGGTGTTTTTCTATCTATAATATGTATGTATGTATTTACAAACAAAAAAAATGTATATAAGTAGTTTATCAGCCATCTTGTTACCATAACACAAGCATTAGGTTGCTTAGCTTGGGACTAGATGGCGCTGTGTGAAAATGTCCAGGGATATTATTATTATTATTATTTATTCCCGAACATAATGACGTCTTCGCTCATCATCTGTTAAACCAAGCAAGAGTAAAGAAATCAGTTCGAACTTATGGCTCTTTTGGCGCTGATAAATTAAACTCATAAATTCATCTTATTTTAAAATAAACGTCTTGTAGCCATAATTCACGAAACATGTGATAGAAACAATTCTCTTGATCAGATTCTTTAGACTTTTTTCCTTCGCAGTCTGCGTTTTCTTTTGTCAAGTCTGTTGGTCTGAACCTGGTAATAGAATTAGCTAGTTAGCAAGTAAAAACAGGACTGCAGCAGCTGCCATCCCAGGCCTGAACTTTCACAGAAGACTCTTAGGCCGCGCCTGCTTGCACCAAAATCACTAAACACGTTAACGAATTAGAAACATCATTCTGTTTCTGTCCATCGTTTGAAGGCAAGACAAAATGATGATTTAAATAATATTTAACGCTAAACGTATTTAGTGATTTGTGGTGCAAGTGGGCCGTGATTTATTAAACTGAAAATGTAAATCTGTTTACGCAGATCGTCCGAGATGCAGAGACGCTCGCAAAACGTATGGAGCACCGTGGTGCGTGCGCCTGCGACAACGACACCGGAGACGGCGCGGGAGTGATAACCGCTATCCCGCATGAGTTTTACTGCGCTCAGCTCAGGTAAGAGACGGAAAGACTCATCCAGTATATTTATTGCCGTGGCTGTGTAAAGTGTTACAAAACTTGGTCAATTCACAGTGTATGATCATACGCATGTATATCGCTTCGTTTTAGAGCGATTGCCCGCGACAAATATCCGTGTAGATGTAGCCAGAGCAGTAAGTAAGTATGTATGTCAACGATTTTAAAATAAGAAGGACGAAAAACAAAATACATACGTGCTGGCAGCCAAAGAGTTGTGTTATTGTTTTACGTCAAGACCTAAATCTTCACGTGGTCAAACAATGCGTTACTAATGTTCTAGTTTAGTAAGTAAGTGAACTGAGACGAATGATTACTGTCGGTCGTTACCGAAATCAGAGTAATGTTCTCTGTAGGAGATGTGTTTACGTAGTGGTTGATCAAAGAAAATACGTGTTTTGCTGCATGAACCGAAGCGCCATCCTCTAATTTTACACTGAAAGTAACTATTAGTTTTAAAATTCATGATACTGATGATACCCACATTCTTCTTCTTAGCGTATTGATGGCCAAAAGCTTATACATTTTTGGCCCAAAATTCAGCTGCGCGAGCTCCGCGCACTGACGTAGTCACATTAAAATCTAGAATAATCTATTTTAATCCGTATGTAAAAAAGTAGGCAAAGAATAATCACAAGGGAGTGTACTAGCGTGATAAAAAAAAATACAAAATCATTTCACTACTAAACAAATAGTTTGTTTAAAACGTCAACGAATCAACAAAACCCACAACACGCTACTCCAGTATAGTTTTAATTGATTAAAAGTCTAACTTAGTGGCATTTGGCAAGTTGCCAGATAGTATGAGAACAATCGTGCCTACAGCCTTACACTTGGCATTTAGCCAGGTGGTCGGAAAATCGATACGACATGACAAACTGGAGCAACCGCTCTCCAGCGTGGGAAATGTACTGAGAAAATCGTCTGGGAATATGTTTACAAAATCTTAGGAGCTGACTTGTGGATCTTGGCAAAGAATTGGACAGTCCTTCAACCGTAAGATATCTTTAAGATTTTGTTGTGATTAAAATTAACAGTATATGAACGTATATGAAGAAAAGAAGTATAATTATAACGATCGTAGCAGGTCAGCAGGTGGCGTTCTTTAGTTCTTGCCCCATGGGAAGAAGGCGTTTACGTATGGCGGATTATGTAAGTATGTAAAATCAGTAGTGTTTTCTAGCTTGCTGATGGAATGTATTAAAACATAGTGTAAGAACCAATTAATATTAATGTATGATAGGTATTAAGTCAATCATGTTACGAAATTGCTTCAGAGCATCATACTTCACAAAGTATCAAGTACTTAGGTACGTAAAGTACTCATAAAACATTACGCTCTTTTAATTACGCAAATGATCTCTTTTTGTCCCGTAGTAAAATAACCAATAGCTACTACAATATGTGCCTCGGAAAGCACGTATTGTATTACCCAGTAACAGGGTTGTGGAGGTCAGGTAGGCAGTAGCTCCATGTAAAATACTGGTATTCAGCTGCACCCGGTTAGACTGGAAGCTGACCCCAACATGCCTGGAAGCCGACCCCGACGTCATCATCATCTGCCTAGCCTTTTCCCAGCTAGTAAAAGGCCAGGCAGATGATGAAGACCTACTTATTGTAGTAGGTCTTCATCATCTGCCTGGCCTTTTACTATGTAAGGATAATATAAATCTTTTTAATACTTAACTGTACTTTTACGATTATATTATGATGCAATCGCTATTGCTTGTTAAACAAGAAGTCTTATTAAATCAATCATCAATAAATAATGCCGTAACATTATATAAACATGGAACAGAACCAGTTTAACCCTTAACAACCCAGTAAGCTTTTCAAACGTAACTGACCAGAAGTGTCCAACGGACACCATGTATGAAGCTTAGAGTACTTCTAGGGAAAAAATACGAGGCGTACCATAATTATAGACTTTAATGTGGTTTTAAACATTTATATTTATTTATTTACATACATATAACTTTTTAAAATTATATACTTATTTATTTACAAACATTACAAATGATTTTTTTTACTGAGTGCTCAGAGCATACATTACGGTTGCATTTATCGCAGCACTGTTTAGATGTTCTGGATATTTTTGCAGGACAAATGTGACAGCGTTTTTTTTTTGTAGCATGTTCAGAAGATTGAGCTGCTTCTTGATTGAATCCTACTACATCTTCAATAGCTGCTACATGATAATTTGTCAGGCCCTTCCTGTTACGTCTCCTTATGTGCGGTGTAACTAACTCAGTTACAACTTCACGCAAAAAAACTTTCCTAAGTACACACTTCTTCCGTTGGTGCCAAGTGGGATATAAATTTTTCCATATAATTAGCGATGCGATGCCAACCACATCTATAATATTTTGGAAAAATGCAACAGGCCATCTGTTTGTTTTACATCGAACTGTGTACTCATGGACCATCTGATCAAGCGTGTCAACACCGGGTACTTGGTGGAGTTGTAACACAAATTTATTTCAGATTTGTTCTTATTGCTCACATTTACTTCATTACTATATGATGCATCGTAGACAACAAAATAACAGCACGGTTCTTTTTTGGCACATAAGACACCAACGTCATTATTACAACTGTCAACAGCAAAATTTTCTTCATCGTCGCTATGAAACTGATGCACATAAATGTTTTCGTCATCACTTTTGTCTAGGGCACATTGAATTTACAAAACTAAAACAGATTCCACCACTTTTATTACGTGACACACGTCTAAGTACGGATACAAAATAATCGAAACTATGAGTGCTTATACCACAACTATTTCTATTATAAACAAATTCTTTGTGATTTATTATAATTACCCACTTACTGCGACATAATTCTGAGTAGAATGTAAACAAACAGTCTACCTCGAGTGCAACAATTACCTAATGTGTCCTTTGGACACTTGTGGGTCGATAAGTTACTATTTTAGTTTATTGTTAATAAATGCTATACGATTCATATTATAAACATTATTATTACAGATTTAGAATCTTGAAACCTTGCAGATAGAATAGATAAAGTGGTTTTTCGTAGAAATAAATACTTAACTTTTTATGAGTAAATGAACCAAAAATTGTGTCCGCGAGACACTTGTGGGTTGTTAAGGGTTAACCGCTCTCAGTACATTCAAGTTCAATATGTATTTCAAATAGTTAAGGCCATGGTCATTCAAATATGTAATTGAAACACGAGGAAAAGAAAACATTGTGTGAAACTGCACTTACATAGCAAACATCGTACAGATTGTAAGAAGATTTTTCAGTACCTCATATCAATTTTTATTCTGTAGTTTGAATAATGCATTTCACTCAACGCTGAGCATAAGTTATTTCAACTGCCGTTAGATAAACAAGGAATAAATCTCTTGTAGATTCGACATCGAGAAGACCTGGGAGACTGCGCAAACATTGAAATTTGAATAACAAATCTTTGATAAAACGATGATTAAGTTGTAAAAATACTAGGGGAATAACAACTCTATAGTAGCAAGTTCGTTGCTCCTTGTTATGTACAAAGACCCATTGATAACATAGTATGAATGAATCAACGAGAGCCTCTGTTCGTTTATAAAAGAATAACACTGTCAAAAATAGAGTTGATTCTGCTGACCAAACTTAGGATAAATACTAATGCTACTAAGAAATGGTTCTGCCCAGTAACTGGGTTGTGGAGGTCAGATAGGCAGTCGCTCCATATAAAATACTGGTATTCAGCTGCATCCGGTTAGACTGGAAGCCGACCCCAACATATGTAGTTGGGAAAGGGCTAGGCAGATGATGATGTATCGCATATGCTCGCATATAACAATCATATCACAATCAAACTATTCGCAAAACAATAAACCCTAGTTGGATGACATATACAAACGCTAAAATATGATGTAAGAGCTCTTTTGAACATAATTATTGTAAGGTACGAAGGAATTTCTTGATTACAGTCAAAGGACAAGTTAACACGATCATGTATAAGGTTACATGTAGCCATGTGACAGTGCCCTTTGCGGTTTGTTGTATAGTAACATCATTACTAACGCTCAAAGAGATTCTACCACATAGACCTCTCTGAGAGTGCTAGACTGCCGGCCGATACTGTAATATTCACAGACGTTACCGTCAAAGATAGAATCTTAAGTAATGTAAATTCATAAATCATGAATTCATGAGACAAGCCGAGCTCAAATCTAGGGTTTGTGTCGGAGAAACTTAAGAAATCTTGAATAATCTTGGATAACATCGTGCAAGAAAAAAAGCTTTGATACTTCAGTGAATGATGAATCTCGAGTTTAGAGGAAAAAGGTAAGGAAACATATGAGATACAGATGTGACAATAAAACAGTATGAAAATGGAAGTAGTCCTTCAATAGCAACCCTCTGCTATTTGATGGCGCATCAGTGATATGTAAAAGCGTCACATTGCAATCATGGGATCAGAGGCAAGATTTCCAGTCGTTTTCATTCTCGACTTTATTAATCGGGCGATCTCTCTGCTTTGGGCCAATTCTCCAAAAACGTGTCCACATCGATACCTATTTAATTTCTAGTACGTCATTTGCCATTACCCCTCGGGTACTGAAGTTCAAAGACGTCAATTACATAATAGTCATCGCACGAGGTATAATAGACCCCTCCCGATCTTGTGCTCGTAACATCAACAGTCAATTTGTCTGACCCAGTCACCTATTCGCCAACAAATAGATAATGGCTGCCGTTCTGAGGCAGAGCTGCGCAGTTGTTTGATTTATCTATGCAGTAGTGCTGGCCAGGAGTTTATCGATAACGCGCCGAGGGGTATTTGTTTTGTTGTGATTGTATGCTACATCGTATAAAGCGAGACCATTACCTAGAACCGCTTTGCCTGCTGGTATGAATACAATGATCGTGGAGCTATGTATTTTATTTTTTTGACAGTATTTAAGTTTTATTTGTGGTGTGTCTTTTAGTCTATGCTAAATAAATGAATTTTCTTTCTTTGTTTCTTCATCTGTTTGTATTCCATAAGTACCTCAAAATTGCGCCATAAATAAACCGTATGCGTGGTTTCAGATACATGTTATTGTAATCCGGATCTTCTAAATAATGGTTCCAGAGCTACTAATGTAATGCATTAATCAAAAAGCAAACACTTCAGTTGTAAGCATAAGTCAACAGCTTGGTTGTCTTCGCAGAATAAATTACGGAGAACTATGGAATTATCCAGAATATAACAGGAAAAATTCATTTTAATTATTATGTAAGCTAAAGCGCAGTTTAAAGGCCTAGTACTGGTAATGATCTTGACATTCAACTTCCATGCAGTGATGCTAATTAGAAATGATCGTATTCTTGAATAAATAACTCTGTTCCAAGTCGACAGTTCTCCTCACCATTAGATATCAATATTTGTGTTCTAATATAGAACAGCCTTGTTGCAAGACCTTGAGTGTGTTATCTTAGGAAAGAGATTCATTATGTTTACATTTGTTTCCTTCCTCCTAAATACTTTCTAAATATTAATTTATGATAGCGATAGGGCGTGGGAACGTGGTATCTCCAATCTGTATCTTGCTTCATTACTTAATGATTCTTCATTATTTTGGACAATAGACATCTCTTAATTAAAGCGGAAACAACGTTTTTTCTCGTTTGTATTTGCTTGAACATGTCACCAAAATTCAGTCTCCACTCTCCCTGTATCTGTTTTGTAACTTTCCTTAAATTATTTTAATGTGGCAAAAGGAAGTCTGACCTACAAAGATATTTTTCAGCACGAAAAATAGATTTCCTAAGGTTGGAACCGCAAAGCACAACTAGTAGGATACCTATATAAAGTTGTTTTCCGCAACGTTGCATAATCACGCGATTACATTACTTACCCTGATAAATCGACCTTGACTATTGAAAAAGAGGCAGTAATTTAACGAGTAACACGCCATAAAATTACCCGCCTATTCAACCACATTATGAAGCTATTCAGCTCATATCTCCATAGAACCGCAGATTCAAGGACGCTTTCAGAGTTGCAAGTGGTGACTAGATATGAGCGCCGATGGCCAACTCCACGGCGGCGGCGTGGCCTGAAAATTTCCACGGCGGCGGCGGCGTCACGGCGGCGCGGTGTGGCCGGCTGTGGGCCTTAGATATTTTTTTTACCAGGGAGAGATTTATATTTTTTGATAAAGGAACGTATTTGTTAATTACAATTTAACAGTCTTCTAAATAATTGGAGATCACGTTTAGTGAAAATTAATAATTTCATTAATTTCAGTTGAAGAGACACTGAGCGTTTTTAATCACATCACTATCTATCTATAATAAAAACTAAATATTTCTCAACATAACTGTTAAATATGTAGGTATAATTAAGTAAATTCTATAATAATGTAAAAAACTAAGAACATAAAACAATCATAATACTTATAAGTAATTAAAGTAGTATCATCTAAGTGAGTAGGTATTGCTGGCTCTTGATATAGAAAAAATAAAATATCAAAATTTCAATAACAACCACATAATTATAATAAGATATGACGGACGTAACTTTAATTCCTACATACTTACACCAAAAAGCAAAATACATAGCTGTCATGGATAAATACTATCTTAGTTAGCCTCAAAGGATTTAGTCGTGAACGTTTCGAGGTTATCACGAGTCCAGCTGTGGAAAAGACTCTCTCGCACGGGGCGTGCTGGTGGCTGGTATATTCAAAATTGGGCGTGTAAGAGCATACAGTGCAGGCATAGAAGTTTTCCTGTCTTTTTAATACTGTACAACATCTCCACCGCAGTTATTTTCGTTTTATAAACATCAATAGTAGTCGAAGTTGCTGCCATTGTTAACACTAAACAACAATACACGTTCACTCGGTGAAATATTCGACTCAACTGAGCACAGAACATATTATATACCCTAAAGGCAACTGAGTGAGCGTAGCGAGGCGACTAGACGAACTAATGCGGGCGGGCCGCGCGTGCGTGCGGGAAAGCTAGTTGCGACTAGTCGTGAAGACGCGCGACGGCGCGCCGCGTGCGCCACTCGGCGACGACGCGCCGACGTGAACTCACGGCGACGGCGGCGCGCCGGCGCGGCGCTCATATCTAGTGGTGACACGGTTGTCTCTGTGTTTGCGTGGGACCGACACTCGTGTCTCTTTATGATAGCTCAGTCGACAGTTGGAAAACGAAGTCTGTCTATGGGAACGGTTGGGAACCATTTCATGACGTTTATTGCTTCGCTTTTTGAACATGATATGTATTCATGTTGACATTTATATTTCTATTCTCGCATGCGTTTTCGTGGAATGAGATGGCGGGTGTTAATTAACTTGCATTCAATTTCAAATATAGATTAGCGATTTGGACGACTTTAAACTGATCGATGGTAAAGTGGTTTCATGGTATGGATTCTTTTTTGATATTTTGGAAGGATTTTTGAAGACTATTTTTTTTCTGTTAAATGTGTTGAACTCGTTATTAGTCATTATGGAGTGGAAAACTAAATCCCCAAACATATATGAGCCTCCTATTTGTGATAAACATTGACATACAAATGATAAATAAATTTTCTCTTTGGTTTCATATTGAAGGTTGTATCAATTTCCACTTAATTAATTTCGTCAAATTATCATTTCGTTGTATTGATACCGAGAATTTGTGATCCAATATAGACTATCGTGAGCATTGTCAATTAGATTATAAATAAAACGTATTAGAAAGATAGAAGAGAAGAGAATGAAACGTATTAGAGAAGAGAGAGAAGAAGAAGAGAAGACGTATTAGCAAGAGATAGCTCCATCGGTCACGTCCATTTCTTACTATGACCACAGTATTGACATCCAACAAATACTAATAACATGCGCCCAGCGCCTGATACCAAAATATTGAATTATGTAGATAGCATTTTCCCTAAAAAATTCGGATGTTTTCTAAATGCTATCTAAATTACTCTCTTGGACTCTAGATAGAACTGGATGGCGTCGTAAAAATTGTATCTTCGTGTGCAAACATGGATAAGATATATTATATCTATCGTCGCAAGCAATTTCAAGACGACAACATTATCAAAATATTCAAAATACTACTACCCGTTGATTTCGTAATATTGGTCAAACTGTAACTTAATTCTCATTAGTTGATCGGTTAGTACAGTGAACGCCGTTAAGTGCCCTGTAAACGATCAAATTGTTTGTCAAATTTTACGTGTTTGTCAAATTATTTGATAGTGTACAGCTGTGTTTGAGGCGTTTGTCAAACAATCTACGTGTTTGTCGCGTTAGATGAAAATCTGGATTGATGTCTGTATTAATAAAGTCATTGCAAAATTATCAAATAAACGTGATTGTGATTTGTGCTTCAATCTACGTTTTACTGGTTTGCCCGAGTACCCACCTTCCTCATGGAAACCGTACCAAGAAATGATGCTGATGGCCCTGTTATCGCAACGCCCACGCTCGCGCCGTCATATCTATACTAATAATAAAGCTGAAGAGTTTGTTTGTTTGAACGCACTAATCTCTGGAACTACCAGTGGAATAAAAAAAAAAACTCTTTTTGCCTTTGATAGTCCAATTCTTTAGGAAGGTCTATTTAACTTCAGGCCATGGCCCTTAAGAGCCGAGCAACAAGAAAAACAAGGCAGAAAGCACGCTAAGCTAAACGATGATGCGATGCAACGAAGTCGCGGGAAGATGCTAGTGGAAATGATATATATGATCTTGAAACTCGGCGCTATAAACTTATCTTGAAGAGGTGTGAAGTGCTGCTATCAATTGTTTATGTTTTGTATCCACTCTTCACTTCGCAAATTTTTTTGTATCTACGAGGGCGACACTGAAAGTTTTTAGAACTGGCCAATTGTAAACGATATAATAAAAAAATAAGTTCAAATTTTGAAAACTGAACTCTTTGCCAATATTATTGTATATGTATTTTATTCATTTGTCATTTGTTTACGATTTGACGGCAAATTGAAAATTGTCTGCGCGAGAAAATTTTCGTACAATGACTTTATGACTCGATGTCATTTAAGTTCACAAGAAAGTTATGATAGACTTCGATTGGTCTTTCACGATGAAGCCCCATCTGATGCCACTGTTTACAACTGGTTTAATGAGTTTAAACGTGGTCGCACTAATCTCACCGATGATCTGCGTGAGGGACGGCTTTTACGGCGACGACTGAAGATAACATGAATGTTGTGCGGCGTATGATAGAGACTGACAAAAGAGTGACTTATCAGCAGATTCGGACAAGCTTAGACATCGGTATGAGTCAAGTGCACAAAATCCTCCATGAACATTTAGCGGTCAAGAAGCTTTGTGCCCGGTGGATACCTCATAATTTGACAGAGGCCCAAAAGTTCCGTCGTGTTGATTGGTGTCGTGAAATGGTTCAAAGATTTAACGGAGGTGACTCAAATGCTGTGTTCGACATACTTACGCGTGACGAAAGCTGGATTTATTGTTATGATCCTGAAACTAAGACACAGTCTGCTGTCTGGGTGTTTCCTTCCGAGGAGTTGCCAACTAAAGTGTAGAGAGGTCGAAGCGTGGGAAAAAATATGGTGGCCTCGTTCTTCTGAAGGACAGGTCATTACGCAACAATTGTTTTAGAGGATCGAAAAACAGTTAGTGCAGAGTGGTACCTACACTAACAATTGTTTGCCACTTGTCTTGGAAAAAGAGAAACGACCTCGCAGTAGGATCCTCCTTCACCACGACAACGCCTCGTCGCACACCGCCAAGCAAACAATCGACTGGGTCACCCGCCCTATAGCTCCGACCTCGCACCTTGCGATTTTTATTTATTTCCGAAAATAAAAGAAAAACTTCGAGGAAAACGTTTTATGGACGCCGAGGAAGCAGTTGGCTGCGTTTCAAAATGCTGTCGAAGAGACTCCTAAGGACGAGTGGGCAAAGTGCTTTTCTCAATAGTTCCATCGGATACAGCGATATATTGATGTAAATGGACACTATTTTGAAAAGATATAATAAAACTAATAACTTGCTAGTTTGTTTAGTTTTTGATTTTCTAAGAACTTTCAGTGTCACCCTTTTTTTTTTTTTTAGGATGGGAAATCATCAAATGACTCCTCCCGCTCTGGGTGGAGCAGAAGGGAGTGTCAGACTCTTACTGACTAAAACCCACCCGTGTTCCTTCCTTAGCCCTTTATGTTCCAGGGCAGCGTATAACGTATGATTGTGTCTATAATATTATCTCGTGTCCACGTGTTACCACTTATCATAGAGGCCACGATGTTTCAGTGTCGTTTCGGCATGCCAATATAAAAACCTGGTTTTCATGTAGAACAAAGTAGAAACAATACATTCCTGAATGCTCGTTAGACATTAGCTGAATTAGCTCAGGCTTTAAAATGTAGTGATTTAGACGCTAGTAAATTTGGACTAGGTACAGTCACGAGCACCAATACGTCAACACTTGGCAACTTTTAATTGCGATATTTTTGGTGAAATAACGAATGCAACGTTGAAATACGACACATTACATAAACCTATGGGTTCGAAAATGCTATATTCGTAAGAACATAAAATTTCATAAAAAATTAAAGGAGTCAATCGCTTTTGAATAAAGCCAAGTATACATACTTTTGCCTGTGACTGTACGTAAGCAAACAAACAAGTCTGAAAATTAATCCTATCCTAATTAGGTTTCTTTTTTTTGGCTTGAACCAAATTGGTCTGGTATTAGTATGGCTACACGTGTTATATTATAATATTTGAGGTAACTAAAATATACTGTCACGTATCCATGTTAACATCATCGATTAACGCTTTCGAAGGTCTTCCACATTCTTTTTAGTGAAGTTGTAGCTATTACGAATTCTGGACATAATATTTGTGGCTTGCTTTATTAGATCACAGAGTTCAACGTAGTTATGTCGTAGCTACGCTAGCTAGCTAATATGTATATGTACAGACGCCAACGCATCAAGCTACTACAATCTGTAAGATTTTCAACTTTATCGCTAAAGCATTAGGTTCAAGATTGGTTGGGAAAATTAGACAGTTTCGGGTAGCTTGATAAATGTTAAATTATTTTATTTTTGTAAGTAGGTTTGTACACACGGCTACACATCAAGCTATGCAAAACCAGTATTGGCTGACCGTTCATTGTGAGAAAATATCATACAAAGTGAGGCCAAGACAAACTGGTTTTGTATATCTTCACGTGTAGCCGTGTGTACAAACACTTTTACACGTCAATCATATTTTAAAACTAGATGAGGTCGGCGTTTCCTATCTGACTAGTCTGAGAAGAAAGGCCGAAACAAACTCAGACGTCACAGTCTCTTTTAAAGTCCAGACATAATCTTGGTCAGATCATGTGAAGACCATGTAGATTAATTGAGAATTGAGGCTATCCAACCTGAGGCAACGGAGGACCCGTCCCAGTCTGGAGGAGCTTGGGACTGTATCCCCGGTCAAGATACACCACATGTTGTACAATGTTCATCTGAAGTAGCACAGACAGATCCTTATGCTGTCACTTCTTCTAGTAAAGTTTGTTGTTGTTCTGTTATGTTTTCAGATAGTTTAGGGAGAGGGTTAGGTAAATTATTGAGTAACAACCTGAGTCAATCTGCTGTTAATTATTGTATGCCTGGGAAATCCTACAAAGAGATAATGTCATCAATAACTAGCAATAATTATGATCCAAATGCCATTATTTCTGTATTTGTAGGTAACAGTGATAAGGTAAAAATAGATGGCATCACTGACTGTGTCACTGAAATCTTAAAGATTAATTGTCAGAAAATAATATTGTGTGCTTTCCCATACTTTGAGCACTTATCAAGTAGGCAAAATTATTATATACATATGCTCAATAACCATATGCACTTCTTAGTTAATCACTATAGTGACAAACTCATATTTTTTGACACCAACACTTTTGTTGAGCCATTTAAATCGACTAGGGATACAGCGTATCTGCCTATTAGTTTTAGACGTCAAATAGCAGGGCTATTAGCTTTTATTATTAACTCAGACATAAGTAGTATGTCGAAGTCTCATGTAATTAGCACCATAAAAATTAGTAATAATACTAATATTAAGGTGGTTAGCAACAATAGTTTAAACTAGTCAGTAAGACAACAGAAGGTACCAATAACAAAATTCTTAATCTCACCTCCAACAAGGTATCTTCTAGCTCTCAATTAGTTAAGTGTAAAAAAGGGGCTAAGCAGAATTCCTTGAAATTGTTTCATCAAAATATTCAAGGTATTTCTTCCAAATTATTAGAAATTGAATTGTTTTTAGAAAAAACAATGTTTGATATTATTTGTATAACTGAACACTGGTTGAAAGATTATGAAATGCTAATTAATTTTGAGAACTACAGTGTGGGCAGTTGCTTTAACCGAAAATCCATGCTGCGTGGAGGTTCATTAATTTTAATTAAAAATTCTATAAAATATAAGACTCGTAAAGACATAGTTAAACTATCGATGGAACATAGCATTGAACTGTCCTGTGTTGAGCTAGATAAGCATTTTATAGTGTGCGTATACAGACCTCCAAACTATCAAAACTACTCTATTTTTGAGTCAGTAATGGAAGATGTCTTGGCAAAACTTGCAACTGGTAATAAATCAGTAATTATTTGTGGTGACTTTAATATTAATATTTTGGAAATCAATTCAAATAGCAATAGATTATTAAGCCTCTTTAAATCATTCAATCTGTCAAATGTGTTTTTGGAACCAACACGAATAACTACGGCTACTGCTACATGTATTGATAATGTTTTCTGTTGCTGCGAATATCTAGAGAAGGGCATTGTAAATTATCTCCCTTCTGATCACAGCGGTCAAACCGTTTATTTTAAGTCCAACACACCAATCCAAAAAGTGCAGATTCAAACTAGACCAATAACATTGAGTAATTTGAATAAGTTTAATATAACTTTAAATAGCAAGTTAAGTGTTCAGGGCCTAAGTATGACTAATGGTAATATTTTGTATAAAGAATTATTTTCATTGGTACAAACAGAATTCAATCATTATTTTAAGAAGAACTCTAAAACTATTTGCCCTAAGTTTTTATTCAGTGACTGGGCAACTAAAGGAATCAGAAAAAGTAGGGATAGATTATTTGAACTGTATGGCCTTAAGCCGTATATTAACACGGATACTTTTAATAAGTATGTTGCTACTTATTCTAAAACTTTTAAAAATATCTGCAAAGCAGCTAAAGCTTCATTCATTAGTAACAAGGTTAAATCAGCAGACAATAAGATAAAGACAGTTTGGAAGATTATTAACAATGAAACGAACAGGAACAAAACACGTAATACTGATTTCACACTTAACACTCCCCACGGTCTCATTAGCGATAACATCGATGTTGCTCAGGAATTTACAACTTTCTTTACCAATATCCCAATCAAAACTACAGAAACGTTAAATTCCTCGCCCGCACTAGCTATAGAATTATTGAGAGCGAATGTCTCAGCCTGTAATGTGGAATTTAAATTTAAACATATTGACCCTATAGTTATTATAAAAGCATTCAGGCAACTTAAGATCAAAATTACCGAAGATCTGTGGGGCATGTCTACTAAAGTTTGTCAATCCATTATTGAGACAATTGCACCCTACTTAGCTTTAATATTTAATTTGTGTGTAGATCAAGGGGTATTCCCGGATTTAATGAAGTTCAGTAAAGTTATTCCACTTTTCAAATCTGGGGACAGCAAAGACACAAATAATTATAGACCCGTATCGGTTTTGCCGGTTTTCAGCAAGGTGTTTGAAAAAGTAATGTTAAATCAAATGCTCAATCATTTTAATCGTAACAACATCCTACACGATCAACAGTATGGTTTCACCAAAGGACGTTGTACAACTGACGCCGGTGTCACCTTATTAAAACACATCTTTAACGCATGGGAAGAGGCACAAGATGCAATAGGCATCTTTTGTGATCTATCCAAGGCATTTGACTGCGTGAATTACGAAACACTGCTCTTGAAACTTGAGCATTACGGACTGGGTAAACTAGCTGTTAGCTTAATAAAATCATATTTAAATGACAGATTTCAGCAAGTTCAAATAAACGGTGTGAATTCATTGGGTTTAAAAGTCAAAATGGGTGTGCCGCAGGGCTCAATATTAGGGCCGTTCCTATTTTTAGTTTAGGTAAATGATTTACCTCATTTACTAAAAACCCGACCACAAATGGTGTTATTTGCTGATGACACATCACTCATTTTTAAAGTGGATAGACGTGCAGAGCAGCTTGGCGACGTAAATAATGCTATGCTTATGGTCCATAATTGGTTTACTGTAAACAATTTAGTATTAAATGAGAAAAAAACTAAATGCATTAGATTCGCTTTACCGAATGTTAGAAGTAGTGAATGTCACGTTGTATTGAATAGGGAGATACTTGAATTCGTCGAAAGTACGGTTTTCTTGGGTATCACGCTTGACTCAAAGCTGCAGTGGGGTCCTCACCTAACATCACTTGCAGGGCGGCTAAGTTCAGCCGCTTACGCTGTCTGGAAAATCCGTCAATTAACAGACGTGGAAACCGCAAGACTGGTCTATTTTAGTTACTTCCATAGCATCATGTCTTACGGTATTTTGCTGTGGGGACGGGCTGCAGATATTGATTCTATATTCATTCTGCAAAAGAGGGCTGTCAGAGCCATCTACAATCTCAGCAGACGCGAAACTCTAAGGCAACTGTTTAAAAAAATTAACATCATGACGGTTCCTTGTCAATATATATACGAAAACATTATGTACGTTCGAAAACATCTACATCTTTTTAGTAAGATAAGTGACAGGCATAACTTTAACACTAGGAATAGGAACAAACTAGATCAACCGAGCTTCAGATTGTCTAAAGTAAAAACTTCTTTTATGGGGTACTGTGTAAAATGTTATAATAAAATACCACTCGATATTCTTCAACTAAATGAGAAGAAATTTAAAACATGCATTAAACGCACACTGTAGACAAGCATATTATAAGTTGGACGAGTATATAGTAGATAAAAATGCTTGGCTTAATGCTGGTCCTGCTCCACAGGCAGTTGGGTTTACAAGTTGATCACAATTTCAATATTTGGAGGAGATGCTTCCCCTTTTTGTTTTTTTTTTAGTGTTTATTTTATATAATCAGGATTTTTAATACTTCAGTATTAAATACCTCTTCATGATTGGTAGTAATTTTTTTTTCTCTCATCTCTTAATTAAATTGCAAACTATAGTTTTGTATAATTTAGAAGCATTTTTGAAAATTTTGTAAATGTAAGAACCATGGATCCGTTTTTTATGTTATTTTGATGTTGACTTGAAAGAGCATGGCAGTTGAGAATATGTCATGCTCACTTAAATGTCTCACTGGTGGTGGCGCGTGTGTTGGATCATTCGGTTCCCTACGAAATGGTTGAGCTGGGTGGTGCTGATCCACGCGTCATGTTCGTGAACGGGCGCCATCTGTTGAGACTGGTCATCTCTTAACTGCCAGGGCTTATTTTTAATTTTATATTTTTAATTTTATATTTTAATTTGTTTCTTAACATTGTTCTCACATATAGAAGCAATAAGAATAATGTAACCAGGATTTTGTAAAAATGTCTTGATTTAAAAGAGTGTCCGTGGAGTTTCTTGCCCGTTCTTCTCCATAGAGATCTACGCTTTGGAATGGGCAACTAGCTTCAACTTTCTGACTAACTGACCGACTATTTAAAAATGGTTTAATTGAAATAAATGATTTGAGTTTGAGTTTTGAGTTTGAGTTTAATGTCTGAGATGGTTTTTTTGAGGAAAGAACCAAACAGTTTGAGAGGACCTGTCCAGTCAGTGCACGCATTTGTCAGAAATCGTGCAGCTCAACACAACGCTTGATGTGCTGGCGGCTGTACAGAATGAAAAACCCATATTTCTTTATACTACGATTCTTTCACATTTACCTGTTCAAATTCCACTTTACGCTATAGAAGTTACATTATTCGTCAACTTATGACAAATCGTTCACTAAAAAGGAAAATACCGTTTTAGCAATAAATTCATTGAATAACTGAATGTCTATTAAATAATCGAAATTGTGTACGTGACACTTATTCATATATTTTTTATATTTTATCTAAATCGAAATTTTCCAGACAGTGCCAGATATTATCATGTTCATGAGTCATAAACGAAATTGCAACGTAGACTCATTCTCTTATCTCTACTTAAATCCATGTATGATTGCCATCTCTTCTGCTGCTATTGCTGCATGTCAAGGCACTCTACATATCGATTTATCTCCATCAAAAGGATCTGTTTCTTCAGTAAATCTAGTGGTCCTTTCGTGTATTGTTTCTCATATACATTTGAAAGTACCGTGAGTCGTATGTTAACTTGTAGTCAAAGAATTAGTGCCCATTAGAACAGTTCATGTGTGAGTACATCGCATAGTGCTAACTGCGTAGTAATGACAAGGTCGGACTTGTTCGTATTGTACACCTATAACAGAATTTCACACTGCTGCCATGTCACATCCATTATCTTAGATTATATTGTATCGTCTCTTCAAAGATGACATTTATCATTAAAATTTGATTGACAACTTACACCTCCTAGGAAAATAGTTTGTTTGCAAGTTTTGAGGGGCAATTCTCATAATTTTAAGAACGTTCACAGTCTGATCTCAGTCTCAATCTGTCAAAAATTCCTCTAATTTCCCTACATTTTGACAACTTTTTGACATTTGTTTGTCGCCGAGATGAGATTGCGACTAGATTTTGAACGTTTTAAATTACGAGAATTGGCCTTCAGCTGCTTGTTTTTTTTAGCACATAAATATAGAATTAGCTAGTCATCTTGAAATAACACACTGCACCATTATGCACGCTCGTAATTTAATGTTTTGCTGAAGATACTCGTAAAACACAAAACTGTGTGCACGAAGACTCTTGTTTTTGTAAAGCCTAAAAATATTTTGACAAGTTTTTAACTTCTGATTAAAATGTATTTAGTTAATACTAGTCTCTAAGTCAAAGTCAAAAGTGCAATGTAGGATGGTAAGTTCATATTTCCAGTGTGAACTAAACCAAAGTAGAAAAATAAAATATTGAATACCGAACATTATAAAAATAAACAGAAGGAAACTGGTTTTATTGTAGTACTTAAATAAATATTTAATATTGTAGACCGAGACATGTCTTGATGTCAATATTGATAACGAAGATCATTCATTACACAATAGTGTAAACAAAATAGTGTTCCGATGATAAAAAATTAAAAGAAAAAAGAAATATTTTTAAAAACAAGCTTTTATTACATGTTAATAAAAAGAACTAAAAACTTAAAAATAATTTAAACCTGATAATAAAAAAATAAAAGCGTGTTACATTGTGATTGCAAAAGAAAAATAATGAAGGTGTAATTATGCTAAATGTTCTTTAATGTTCCATCAAAATGTAACACGCTTTTATTTATTTCTTATCAGGTTTAAATTATTTTAAAGTTTTTAGTTCTTTTTATTAAGCAGTAATAAAAACATTGTTTTTTAAAAGTTTTTATTTTTAACTTTTAGTATTTTTGATGCGAGATTGACTACGGCGTAGTTCGTAGCGCGTAAGCAGTGTTTTTCCGTTATATGCGTTTACTGCACTTAAGCTACCTGTATATCATCAGACCCTGGTTACCATCTAGCACTAAAGTACTCGTAAAGGCGAATCAAACTAGCCCAAACTCGATGGATGGGGTTATGTCGTTTAATTACTGAGTTCTTATGGCCAACTTCCGGTTCCATCATCAGATCAGCTCCATGTCATAATAATTTTGCATTGTCGTCCGATTTACACATGCATGCAAAATTTCAGCTCAATCGGTAACCGGGAAGTGGAACAAATTTAACTTGCAAGATTTGATTACAGACAAACATCGGGACAGGTAAAACTAAATAAAAGCTAAAATAGATGTAACTGCAACGATGCAAATATTTATAATGGTAGTTCAAAGAATTACCTCACACAATGAGCTACATAGATGTGAAGTTGTTTGTCGATCCGGCATTCATTGTTCAATAAGCGTATTGCAGAGTTCACATAGGGGATCAGAATGTCAACAATAGATACCTCCCAGCGACAATACTGCGATCTCCTGATGATAAAAATGTTTGCGGAACCCTACCCGTTCTGTGAACATTTGTAGCCACTGTGAAACAAATTGTTAACGGTTCATGCAATAAAACCACTTCCTTGAGGCATCCCTGGAAAAATACACGCGACAAAGTAATCAAATGATGAAATATTGTAAGCTTTATTATTTTGATTATCTGTTGACTTGTTTGCGTGTTCAGTCGTATCGTGTCAATGTTTTTGGATGGTATGATTTTGACTGTTTCTTTCTTAATTTTTACTAAATGTCATTACACATCGTACTAACGTTCATTGCTTTTTATTGTGTGCTATAATTTTTTCACGGTTTTTACTTTATATTTTATTGACACCGCTGTTTTAATTTATAATGCATCAGTAGTTGGTTTATAGAGTTCACTAATCACGTTAATAAACAGTGATAGTTAATAAGCAATTACTTTATCTTTATTGTTATATACCTTAGGAAAGTAAGAGCATGCCATTGTAATCTCTACAACCTTGTAAACTTTATTGTAACCACTATAAACATTATGAATATCGTGAATCATGATTCATGATACATCATCCGATGTAATTGGAACATTACAGGATATTATATTTCCTAATTCTAAGATTGATTGATTCTATATGTAGGTACTATTATTTTGATCTTCATCTTCAATTCTCTGCCAGTATCAAATGCATCAACGCATACAAAGTTAAGTTTCAAAATTTTATATACTTATGCCTTTTAAATATACCTTCCTACACATTGGACATGGTGTGATTGATGCGGCGTGGTAGTAAACCTATTATGCAGTTGACTGAAACAATATTTTGCTCATTCATTACAGTAGTTATCATTCATATACAAGATATCGTGACTGTCAGTAATAATCATGTTACCATGAATTTATTGCTACAATGCTCGTTCTGAACGCGCTGTATAGTCCATTGTCCGAAGAATCTCTGCTTGGTTGGAATATCGTTATGATTTGTACTCTAGAAGGCCAAGTTTGATATCTGAAGGCCAATTCTCGTAATTTAAAACGTTCAAAATCTAGCCGTAGTGTCATCTCGGCGACAAACAAATATCAAAAACTTGTCAAAATGTAGGGAAATTTGAGGGTATTTTTGACAGATTGAGACTGAGATCAGACTGTGAACGTTCTTAATATTACGAGAATTGCCCCTCAGATCCATTCTTAGGTATGTATATTCAAACATAATATTTAATCTCAACAACGAATTTTTAAAGAGTGATTATTAGTGATGATTCACGAACCCATATATTTTTGTTACAAATTATCAGCAGTCTTTAGTCTTCCCTCCTTAATGTTTTTCTACAACTTCGAGAATATTCCTAAAAACTCGTTACGTCACTGTCTAGGATTCTGTCTGGCGTTACGTCAGTTGACGCGGTGCCTCGTCATTACTCTCTGTTCAGACTTCAGACATGATCGAAGATCCCATTAACTCTCCTCCACTCTCTCCATCGATACTAGGAGTGCCGTGATGAATTTGTTCCAAACTGAATACGACGACACAGGAGTTACTTTACAATGTTCAAATGCTTGAGCTAAATATTTACAATCGAAAATGAATTTACTTGGGATATTGGATATTTTATTTGCTTTTGCGAAATTGCGACGGAATTAAACATTAGCATGTTCACATTTCTTTTTTATTTCATAAGATAACCACATTTTTTCATTCGTTTTGCAGTTTTATCTAGCTAAGATTTTCCTCATCCAAGATTGATCAGATTTTCACGTCAAAGAGCCTTACACATGTTTAGAATTAATTATTTATTTTCATGCTCTTTAAAGATCTAGATGCGTATAAAGATTATAATATGTATTACCGAAGCCTTGATAAATGATTACCACAGCATGGCGCCACGGTGCCACGGAATCACGCACTGCCTGCGTGGCTAGGGTTACCTACCTGATTAGCACAATCAACTAAACTTAGATTAGGTCTATAACTAGGCGGTAGATTAGGTTAAAGTCACTAACCTTAAACATGGTAGAATTAGCATTAGTCACAGGAAAGTTCTCGATTCGCTTCGTGACTTTTTTGTGCTTATATTATTTTCATGGTGAGTATTTTAGAGTTTATTGTTTTCATTTTCTTTAAAATATATAATATATAGCTCTAGAATCTAGAGCTATATATACATTTTAGAGTCTAGATATACCGACATTTACATTAAAATATATCTCTGTTATCGTTGAATAGTTTCATTTTCGCCATATTTTCATTTAAAAAATACGTCGAAAAAAAAATACAAAATGTTACCATATTAATATGATTTGGCTCTTGTCCATTTATGAGGGAGTTTTCAATTTCAAGTTCTTCAGGAGTAGCACCATAATTCTTAATTACCTCATATTTACAGCTGATATTAAATGTCAGTTGGATGGAGATATTGAATACCACCAGTATCACTATAGATACTATAATCATTATAGTGTCTATATAAAAATTTATCGTTGTAGATATAAAGATCACTATGTCTGCACTCGGCTTCCACGTGGTCGTCGCGTGGGGGATTCCGATAACTTCATTTGTTTTTTATTTCCATTACATATCTGTGGCTGCCTGTGGTCTAACATCTACGATTAGCTGCGATAGTTTTACAGTTAGCTACCGTTTCTGTTTGTTACTGATTAAAGTTCATTGATCCTGTCTGTCCAAAATAAGTGTTGATAATAGTTTTTATCGCCATCCAGTTCCTAACACTACACAATATTTAGGCGATGTATTTTGTAAATATGGACTCTTCCTCGCTTTATCTTATTACACCATCCCGATTTAGGGAAAGGGTTCCTGAATATCGCGTAGAGTAATAAGGGTTTTAGGGATAGCTTTTGGGGAATTGTCGGTCGTCGGGCGGCGAGACGGACGTTATTGTTGCCATCGCGGGTAGAAACTGGATGAGGCTGGCACAGGAACAGGAACGTGGAGATTGGCACAAGAAAAGAGAGGCCTATGCTCAGTAATGAGTGAAGTCGGGCTATGGATGATGATGGTATCATTCATTCTCATCATTCTCCTGCCCTTATCCCAATTTATTTGTGGTCGGCGCAACATGTCTTTTTCTTCCATACTTCTCTCTTAGTCGTCATCTCGGTAGTCACCCCCTTTCTAACCATATCATCATTCACACATTCCATCGATCGTTTCTTTGGTCTTCCCCTTATAGCCATCGACATTCATACTCAAAACTCTCCTCACGACGATGGTGAGTATGATGACGCATTTAATGGCGACTGACTTTTACTTCTCATCATCCTGCTTTACTTTTCACTTACTGACTGGTAGTAGCTCCCTCAAAGGTATCTGAAATTAGTTCTATCGTTTAGTTACTATGAGAGTAAATCAACATAATTAAAAGATTAGAAACTCGATTGTCGGATTATCGCGATTATCAATATTGTGTATCGCATTATGATGGAATTACAAGTAGTTTTGTAGGAAACAAACGTACTCCTGCGATAAGATAATGTATCGTTATCGTTTCGATGATCACTGGATCGTGGATGTTACGTCTGATTGCCATTCAAAACAATCAAGTAGGTTATCGATATTGCGCTGTAATGTCGCTGGAAAACAATTGCTCTCAGATTAGCACTGAGTTTTTTTTTTAATTCATAGTCTGAATTATGGGTTAATTCAGACTATGAATTAAAAAAAAAAACCTACTCCTGAAATTGTTTCCCAACCCTAACACCTTGGAAATCGTATCACGTTTGCAAGGTGAATACAATATTATTTTCGTATGCTTTTGTTTTTTCTGTAAGTACATAAATTATCGTGGTCAAAAATAACATCAACGAAATAACTAATTCTAGTTTTGTTTATGTTATAAAGAATAATACGACTAAATATATGTACTTAATGATCCGTTGATAAAAATACTACGCAATAGCGTTTTAATCTTGTTGCTATTATTGTACAGGCTGATATCATCGTTATACTAAAACACAGACGCAGGAACGATAAAATATTTAGACGATATACAAGATAAAGAAAGTAATTAATAAAGAAAAGATAATTATTCAAATTAAACAATGTATATCTGATAAACCCAAGACGAAATCCAAAATATACATATTATCGGAAAGAAAATATTTATTACAGTGCAAAATAATTGAATAAATAATTAATTATGCAATCGATACAGACCTTGATTTCGTTCCGTTCATGAGAAAGAGGAAACAAAACAATAATCAATGAATTTTATCGTAATACAACTATTTTGGATGACAACTCTTGAGTAACGCGAGGTTTGTTGGCAACCATCACTAGTATTTGTAAAATAATGGCAGTTTCATTCAAGATTTCTGGTGGTTCAATGTCATTAAATGCTTGTTTTCTGATTTTACCCAAGATAAGAACTAAGTTTGGCAAAAAAATGTTAATTTTTGAAGGAGCACAATTATTATATTATAACAACAAAATTCCCTCATGTATAAAAAAGTTGCACTTATTCAATGCATTCAAAATTTAATTAGCTGCATATTTAATCACAAATAACACCCCTCCTAAAAGCTGAATGCATTCAGCATTCATTCATTCATAATCAGCCTATAACGTCACCACGCGGGCCCAGAGCGGGTTGGTAGATGTCACATGTCTTCGAATTTTTGGTCCTAGGACATGCCGGTTTCCTCACGATGTTTTCCTTCACCGTTTTTGAGAGCTGATGGTGATGAAATAAATTACACAAAGTAAAGCGCCTGCCTGGATTCGAACCCACGACTTACAACTCGTAAATCGGGGCCGTTAACACTGCTACCACTGCAACTGCTCTATGCATTGGATTGGTGTATCATAATTGCTACCATGACATCTATTATGAACTTTATATGTATAATTTACTAAGTGACTTTGTGTGCTTTTTGAGAATATCTTTAAACCTAAATGCTTGAATGAAGTGAAACAATTTGCATAAAATGCTAAATCTCGTATACAAAAAATTCACAGCGCATTTTGCATACAATATTTTCCTTCATCCATCTTGACATTAGTTGCGACGCGATGTGTCTGTGGTTAGCAAATGCAGTAGCTACAATGATAAATTACATGAATGTCTATAACGTTGTTTATAGTTTTATAAATTCCGTACAGTTAACTTTATACTTATAATCATTTCCATGATATTCTAATGTGTTGGGAACTTACCAGCAAACATTTTAAAACTGTTAATTAAATCATTATCTCTTAGATCCCCTGCGACTAATTATACCATGATAGTAAAAGCAGGTGTACTGAATGTCAACTAAATGAATATCAGACCAGTAGTTGGCAAAAGCCGTGATTGTATGTTCATAAAACACGTTAACAGTTCGTTCGAGACACTAGAAAAACAACGCCCGCATAAATTGACACTAGATTGTTGATGGTATGCTGTACAAATTACTTGTTAGGACTTTGATCCCGACAATACTGCCTTACATAACCTAGCGAAGTCTGAAGCACTAAGAAACGACGCTTTTACTAAAATCTTCCACGCTCTATAAAAAGACTTCAAACATTTCTCCTCGCTTGTCGGTCATGAAAGCAATTTCAGTCTTGAAAATTGAAAACAGTATAAAAATGAAAACATAATAACGCTGCTTGTTGGTTCAAGAAGCTTCGTTGTTGAAATAGAATTTATCTTTAATTAGATTGTTGACTTTATTTTTTTTTTTTTAATTCTAAGCAATTTTGACGATGATTTTTCACTTGCTCGAAACTACCGTGGAATTGATTATGCACCTAAATTCTAACCTGACTTCAAATGATAACATGGTAAAATAAGTAGCTTTAATGTCGAATCAGTCAATGTTTATGTAGAACAATATCTACTCATCATAAAAGCGAAATAAGAAACTTCTCTAGTGGCATCTAATAAATTGATCTTCGTCCCACATTTGATATTAATTTGAACTATTTATAAAACGATCAATAACAGTCTTACATTCATCATCTAGCAACGAGACTTTTTTAGAGCCACAGCGTCTTACTCATTGGTTTCTGGTACATTTACTAGCTAATCATAATTTATATGTTTAGTCTATTCTCTGTGAAGCTTTTTATAAATGGTAGAAAATGCGGAATCTATTTTCCATTTGCACGTAGGTGGCAGATCTTTGCAGTTAAACACGTCAGTTTCATCCAATAATAGACATCATGTTCAATTTAGAGTTGTCTCAGCTAACTGCATAGGCGGCGTCACGTTTTCAGCGGAATTCCAACGTCGTGTTTGCCAATCCTTGGATCTTTATCTGATTTCCAATATCAGTATCTATGTGTGATTCACTTACCATTCAATATAACCCGTCGATATGTGTTGAATTTGAATATTTCTTTACGCCTTCTTCCATAAAAACTTTTTGTTTCCATATTCTACAGTCTGCCTGGTATGCACTGCACAGACACCTATATTATCCAACATCATTTTGTCCAGATATCCTGTAAAAATACGATATTTCATCAATTTAATATAGCCCTCTCGTCATATTTAATACCGCATCTTAAAATATTCCACACGCAATCTTGGCACGTTTCTATTCAACTCTGACCTTTACCGTCCTGGAACACGATCCTATTTTATCTCCCGTGACATTTAATGAAATGCGCCACAATTAAGTGGGATTTGATTCGTTGCTTTCAGCGTTTGCTTGTGATTTTGCGCTCGGACAAGTTTTAATGAGCATCTGTTTTTTATGCTCGCTTCTGTGACTTTGCTTGCTATTCTTTAGTTATTCTATTTGGTTGGTTGAATTTGTTTTTCTATGAAAAAGAATACATCCCACACATGTAATTCTGATTTGCAAAGTGCCTATAGAACTTTCATTCATTGCACCAAGCGTCAGCTTTTACATTTCGTAAACCCTTTTCAACGTCCTTCAGCACTGCAAGTTTTTGACAACATTTTTCAATGCAGTCCACTTTTCCTTTCTCATGCGATGACGGTTATTATAAAATATTTTCTCATATTGATTATGGAACAGGTCCAATCTGGGTCAGCTGTCGGTCGTTCACGCTCCTCGGACTGCGATAACCTGTACACGATGTTGTATCGATTTCATTGACTCGCATGAACTTCAGTAGCGTCACTGAAAGTCGTTGTGTAGCTGTTATCTTTGCACAAACAGGTGGACTGGGAGCTTTTATTAATAGTATTGTCCCTTAAGACAAAGATGGATGCACTGTTGATTCTGTGGAACATGAGTACGGAAACGAAATTAAACACAATTAAGAGTTGCAAATATGGCATCAGATTTTATAATGGCTCCGATGTAAGGATTTTAAAATGTTATTATTTCTACAAGCAATAATAATAATAATGCAGCATCACTTTAATCATCAATGTTGTCTGTTGTCATTGGTTTATCCTTCGTTTTTATTAACGGAAGTTTTTCTACTATCCGTAATATTTTAAAACAATCATCTTTGAAGGTTATGACTGCAAACAATGGCCATGAAACCAATTATGAAGCTGACGTATTATTTTTCTTGTTCGTGCAGTTGTTCAAATAAAACATCTTCGACTGTTGTTTTCCCCCCGACTCTATTGTAGACTTGTACTATACTCAAAATTGTCAGTGATTTGATTGACTTTTGTTAATATTGAGCAAGCTTTGCCTATGCTTCATCTCGAATATTCACGAGGGAATTATTTTACGTTACGTTATTGTAATTTCTGTTGATCTTCCGTTGTAAGAACAAAACAAGATTCCTCTATAATAAAAATAACAAGGACAGTAATAACGATAAGTGATTCAATTGGTTTTCGCATTCATATAGCCACAAATCGTCAAATCGCTTGGTTACAAACGACATATTGTGTCTGTGCTTATTCTTTTTCCTCAATTACTATATGCATATTTCATTATTCATTTGCAAGAGAAAATGCCACTATTTTCCCTGACATCTTTAAACGCTCGAAAAACAAGATCTGCTCCTTTACATAATCATGAAGTAACCGGCGAATTGTGACGATTAATCACACAATCACTGCACTGACTAAGTTCAGCGTCCGCGACGACATTAAGTACTATTGTAAATATCCCGATTTGGCCGCCATCTTGGCAGTTTTCCAACCGTTCCTGTGGCGTCTCCTATGGCGGACATCGATCACGCCATGTGCGCAGTCACGTGATTGGATTCCGGTCATCATGATGTTGATTTAATGCTGTTTGTGTGGTAACATGATGCAATTTGTTCACGACAGCTACCTATGTGATCTGTTGTGTATGTTTCGTTGAAAGCTTGAGATATTGTTTCGTGTCGAATGATACTCATAATGATTATCAATTCGAGATTTACAGAAACGTTGTCATTGTCACTAGGGAACAAAATATTTCTAGTGAAACCACAAAGGATCCAGTCCAGACTAAGAGTGTCTCATAATTCTCTTTAAGCCAACTTTATAGCTGCCCACTTATCTCCATCGAAAATTTTTCTTTGTAGAAAGATCCATTTACCCTAACCTACGCCTCAAATAGAACCGAAAAAGCATTGTTCCGTCCTTATCATGTAGTGTCATCTATTCTCATCCACGCGTGCATTATTATCAAACGGATGTTGGATTTCGTCGCCGAATCGTACGCATGATAACGCATCACATTGGTTATCTAGCTGCACACTGTATTTACTTTGACATTTACTTTGTTTTAAAGTCGATAATAATTATCAAACTTACAAACAAATTTCTCCTTTATTTATAAACGTTTGTAGAAGTTACGGTCAACAGTTGTGTTCTATCTTCATCTATGTAGTTTTTCGTTTAGCTTTTTCAATATGCTTCGACGCAACTTCATCGGGCATTGCAATTAGAGCGTCCATTTAGATAAGTGTTGGGGCGGACGGATGCGTCTGTCCTTAGGGCATTTAAGGGAAAAGCTGTCAGAGATAATGTTCTGTAACAATATTTTCTTATTCTACCCACCTCCTGTTGGCAATTCTATCCTGCATTAGATGACATAGGTACTAGGTAGAAGACATGCTAGAATGCATAGCTGAGAGTGTCTATAGATAATGTTTTGTAAACAATCAATGGTACAAGTCGGTACAACTATCATAGACAAGGGATATTATTGTGCAATAGCTGGTTGACTGGTTCAACGGAATATAATAAAATGTAAAAGAGATATGGGCTGTCTCGTGTTATTTACATTATTTCTTGTTAGTATTTACTAATGAGCTGTTCTAGCTGACTCTAGCTTGATAATGGTGTTCTCCTTTTCTTGATTAGATTGTATTTATATACCCGTAACTGAGAAAGTGCAACTGGATTACAAAATCGTAATATTCCTAGATTAATAAAGATCAAAATTGAATGAGAATTATCTTGCAGATACAGTATCAGAACACTGCAATCTACATTTCCTGTTCGTCCGAGTGTGTGTGTGTGAAAAGTAGGTATAGCTCGATTCTTAGTGAATAAAAGAAAGAAAAAAAGAAAAATATTTTATTCTGTACAAACTAAACGCACAGTTACAAATAAAAAATAATTTAAAAAACATAAGATACACATAGTTAAAAGACTCGTAGTCAAGCATAAAAAAATGTGGAGAGGTGGAGTCGGAATGATCTACATTTCGGTCATGTTCCAGACAAATAACTTGCAAGACCTACGTAATATCGCTTTCTGTCGCCATACAACAGCTCCCGAAAGAATTCAGCGAACTCCGGCCGGAATTCCTGGCGAGCCGTAAATACAGACTGCTCAGTGTTCAGCCCGCGAACTGGGTCGCGAAATACGCATAACTTACTTGTAAATTCCAGAACGTTGTGGGATATATTAAAACACTAGATTTTTGCCCGCGACTCGCTAGCATGGACCTTGGGAAGACGGGAACGTAATTCCGGTTTAAAAAGTATCCTATACCTAACCACCCCAGGTCAACCCATGTAACTAGGGTGTAACCTGGGTCATGGTCTATATGTGTTCCAAGACAGACAAACAGAGTTACTTTTACATTTCTGACCTCAAGAACTTTAAGCATTTATTCTTTGGAAGCTTAGCATACTTATGTTTTTAGTTAGGGCATACAGGATGGTTAGATATTGATTAGAGATCCCCCCTGCTGGGTAGCGGGATTATCCGAAAGGTTTACCGCTGCCCTGGAACATAAAGGGCTAAGGAAGGAACACGGGCGGGTTTTAGTCAGTAAGAGTCTGACACTCCCTCCTGCTCCACCCAGAGCGGGAGGAGTCATTTGATGATTTCCCATCCTCCCTGCTGGCTGTCTAGATTGATTGATTGATAAATTGGCAAAAACTAACACCCGTAGCTGAGTGGATAATTTTGGGAGTGCCATGACGGGACAATTCGAATCGATTTGGGTCAGCCTGAAGAAGTCTGTCGGTTAATTCTGATAGGACTAAGCAACGGTAAAAAAAATGTGGAAATTGAGAAAGAAATCTCTGAAACTTTTGGCTTTCGATGTTTCCAATTCACGATATAAAAATATTGGACCACCACTTCACTGTCACGTTGTTGAATATATGTATCCTATACATATATTCCATAGTAATATTACCTATACCAAGACCAATCTCGTATGCAATTTATCTCAGGATTACTAACAGCTTCATTAGATTATTTCAACACTCCATCCTCACTGAACTTAAGTATACTCATACTTAAATCCTCTAAGCATTCAACGTAGTAGAAAAACCGCATATTGATTCCTTTGCATTTGTGGTTTATTTGCCATCATCTATTTTTATTATGCACATTGACTTAGCTTGTTTTATAGCAACGTTTACCTGTAACGAGTAGGTGTTGTGGTTATACTCTCGATTCGCCGAATGTCACGCTTATTTTCGGAACTTTCCGGAGTTTGGGGCTTGGGGACTTTCCGATATACTAAGGAATTTTGTGTGAAGATGAATTGCAGGTATTTCGTGGTCTTTAGTTAGTCTAAAAACGAAGAAGATTGTTTTTTATATTTCGCGCGTGACATAAAAATTATCTTACGTCTGTTTAAAACAACAAATAGTTTCATAAATTGAATGAATGATTGTCTCAATCTGCGACGCAGTCCTTGAACTCAATTAAATCTGCGACGCAGTTTCTTTCATTTTAATTGCTGAATCAATAGATGCACTTGATTCAGCAATTAAATTCATTAATTTATTGTGCATTCTGTGAAATGGGATCATGCCTCTGACAGTCTTCTAAAGGATCTAGGAACCTCTGAAGCGGGATTCACATCGCACCTCTTTCGGAATGAACTTCAATTGGTTTGTTTCAATTTGTTCCTGAAGAAGTTACTAGAGATGTTGACCTGCTCAGATCGCACGACCACAACTTTGTTACCTCCCAGTAGGACCAGTACCTTAGCAATGACTGCGGCCAGTCGGCCGAGCAGATATCCACGGCCATCGATTACTTGGCCTTATTACTAAAGTCCGTAATTTTCACGACAGCAAAAAAATCATTTAGCATTGCTTCACTAGCATTGCCTTCACATTATCATCATCAGCCTATAGCAGTCCACTGCTGGACATAGGCCTCTCCTATTGCACGCCATTCAACTCGATTTTCGGCACCTCTCATCCAGCTGCTACCAGCCATCCTGAGAAGATCGTCCCTCCACCTAGCATGAGGGCGTCCCACCTTACGTTTACCGATTCGCGGTCTCCACAAGAACACATCTACCCGAACGACTATTCTACGGCTAATATGGCCGGCCCATTGCCTTTGCCTTCACATCTTAACACAATCGATTCTTCTTGAATGAACTGCTTGATGACGATTCTTGTTGAATGAACCACATTTCTTTCATTACCACAACTACACAGGATGGTATGGACATCGACGCGCAAACTGTAACCATGAATTCCACCACCATTCATTAAATTAATTAAACCATTTTTTCGTCAATTTATGGAACAGCATTTTTTTTACAGCCGTTGAAAAATTTCAATGCACGTTTCAGAATCCATGGTAATAGATTGCGCGTCGATCTCGCTGCCACCCTGTAAAAGCCATTGCACTCAATATCAATTACAATCAATGACTTTATATTGGACTGATTGATGGACTGCGAAAGAGAAAGGTTATCGCATTGATAATAAAATACAATGGGAATGCTTTTCACGCTTCCTTACAGACTCTTGATTTAATGATATAATCAAAACCTACTATATTGTAAAAGGCAACTGATTAGTACCGATTCGATCGGTTAACGAAATAATTGGTTGTTATTAGTGCAATATTCAATGCTCCAAAACGTGGGACTGGGCTGCGCACGTCTACAGTATGCCCAATAAGCTGTGGGCCAAAATAACCACAACGTGGAGCCCTGACACAGCTAGAAGGCAACGCGGCCCCGTAGAAAATGGCGGGACGAGCTGGACAAAACAAACGACCAGTGGTCTACTTTAGCCCTGGATCGAAAGAGCTGGAAGTCATGGGGAGAGGCCTTTGCCCAACATTGGGATGATGCAGGCGAACAGTAACAGTAGTGTAATGTTTATTGACCGCTTCATGATGCTGTCCTGACGATAAGATGAATCGCGAATAAACTTGAGTGATTATCTCGAAATGAGTCTTTTCTAAATACTCGTGTATCTTTTTTTTTATGGATTACGTTTATTTGAGTCGTACCAAAGTTGAGAAGGCTAGACTTTCTCAACCGCTTGGTTGGAAATTCCGTTGTGAACAGTGACAGTTTTTCTTGCAATACATAATTATATCACTAGCTTCTGGCCGCGACTTCGTTCGCGTGGAAGTCGTAAGACATCACAATATACTAAAAAACTACCGCCCATGTTACTCAATGATAATGCAGCTTTCTATATACATAACTGAATTTTTTAAATCGGTTAAGTTTAGATAATTATTTTATACCTATTCACGAGCATTATCATGACACATCCTTCCATAAGACCTTTGATACTTAGATAGTATTAACGTAACATTGAAAGGCTATAGGAATGCTTGGGAATGTGTAATAAACTGACCGGACATTTATTTTATTAAACAGACTTTCTTCTTCTGTCTAGGAATCAATTCAAATTGTTTTCTTATGATGAATAACTGTTACTATTTTAAACATTCATTTCGTTGACAATGACCCTCAGATAGATTGTTCAAAGAACGTTTGAGAGGAGGTAAAGATGTAGGATAATGAATGGACCTTTACTTACTGTGGTAGTACTCTACTTCTACATAAATAAACCAACAGACGTACGTAGGTACGTCTTTATTTTGCCGAAACACTGACTGGTTTTGCGAAGCCGCCGCCGCCGCCCCGCTGTCGTCACAAAATCAGTCGACTTTAACCTCAAATCTGCGCTGTAGTATGAAACTAAATCAATAAAACTTCGTTAACAATGAAAACTCCTGTCATAACACACCCCAAAACTATCGATAAACAATTAGTGCACATACTATGACGCAGATTCCTAGATATGCAATTCTGTATCAAAATAATATCATCCTTACCGCGCAGCCGGCAGCCGCTAGCCGGATTGTTAGTCAATATTGCGATCTGAACGTGACGTAGGTGCGCGCGCAGTCGTCCCTGTGACCTTTACGTGATAACGGGTATTACCGCATTTGGTGGCAGCTTCCATGGTGGTCTAATCATGTGCTTATCATGAGTTATCTAGAAGGTAGTTGTTGTTAGGCGAAATTATGGTGACGAAATTTTGTTGAGTTTGTTATTGATTAGATTTTGATATTGAAATGTAGGTGTTGTTGTTTTGTCAAATTTTACCGATATTGTTGCCTGACACAGGCTCGAGTTTGGAAGTACTTTCTTTACAGCTAAAATCCGTACGTAGGTACTACACAATTTAAAATCTCTAACAAAAACACAATATCACAGTAGTTTACAGAATAATATGCGCACTTACAATACACTTACAATCGGCGTCACCGCTCGATTTTTGACATAATGATATTTTTATGCGTTATTATGGTTTTACGATAAAATATAACCTTTGACACCAGATTCAACTCATTAATACCTACTGATTTTTTCACCATGAGTTATCGGAATGTCCAAGAAAATATTCCGATATTAATACTTACCAAAGTATACCTTAAAAAAAGATTTTTCACCATATTGCAAAACTGTTTGCATTGCATTGCGTTGCGTTGATCTTGTAGTCGGCGACCCACCCTTCGTGCACTGTGTTTGTGTGCACAGTGATTATTATATTATGTATGTTTAATATTAAGGTATTAAACACAAACCGCCCAGCACGCTAATTGCGTAACACTATCAATCTCAATCTGAATCATTTTGAAGGAAATTCCTAATCCATTGCATCATAATGGTCGAAAAAATTGTCAACTCAACAACGTAAATAGCGCAATGGATGTTGTTGAACTGTCAAAAGGGTGAAAACCATATCAAAATCCGCTGCGCAGTTAAAAAGAACAACGCGGTCACACAGATGGACTCGAAAAGCGACTTTTATTTCTAACTAGCTAACCCGGCAAACGTTGTTTTGCCATATAAATTATTTCTAGCTGCCCGGCGCTACTTCGTTCGCGTGGTGTACTACCACCTACCCTACCCCTACCCTACTCCTACCCTGCTCCTACACTACTCCTACACTACTCCTACCCTACTTCTACCCTACTCCTACCCTACTTCTACCCTGCTCCTACACTACTCCTACCATACTCCTACCATACTTCTACCCTACTCTTACCCTACTCCTACACTAATCCTACCCTACTCCTACCCTCCTACCCTACTTCTACCCTAGTCCTACCCTACTCCTACCCTGCTCCTATACTACTCCTACCCTACTACCCTACTCCTACACTACTCCTAACCTACTCCTACACTACTCCTACCCTACTCCTATAAGTAAATAAAAGTATTAAATAATTTAAAAAAATATCCTATGTCCGTTTCCTGGTTCTAAGCTACCTTCCCACCAATTTTCAGCCAAATCGGTTCAGCCGTTCTTGAGTTATAAAAAGTGTAAATAACACGACTTTCTTTTATATGTATAATATATATATAGATATGTATAGATAACCGATAGGTAGTGTTTGACTGGAGAGACTCCTACAATAACTCTCTTTTTCTCTTATCCCCAGAGATACGCACCAGATCGACTTGCCTCCGTTCGGCAGATATGCCACCGGCATCTTCTTCCTGGACAAGCTCCACCACCAGGACATCGAGAAGAAGTTCGGAGAACTTGCTGTGAGCCTCGGTCTGACTGTGTTATGCTGGCGCACCGTACCTACTAATAATACCACCATCGGTAAGACATCAGAAAACTACGAAAATGTATAACTTGTTAGGATTGTTAAGATTTTTAAAGGAAACCATTTTAAATCAGGTAGTTCATCGTCAGTTGTATGTTCTATGTTTTAACATTTATAGAAATCATTTTCATGATAAAATATAATATAATTTATGCATGGATATGGGAGGAGAGGTTCAAAATCATTTGTTTGTGAAGGGATTCTGTGACAGGGTCTCCGCCATTCTGCATGCTCATTAATTGCTGTTTGATGTTAATTTTTCTTGAACAACAGTATATATACTTGTACTTGACGATCTTCTACCATGTTATTTTCATGAGTGTCAAAAAGGTAACTCTTAAAGCTTAAGTATAGAACACAACTTGAAACAAAAATTCGTAAAATCCCTTTAAGTTTCTTTGAGCAAGTCCACATTTAACCAATGTTAACGCTTAAAGCAAATAATTTCTCTACATAATGCTGAAGTTTTATTTCGAAGTTTTAATTAATCAGATTTGAAACTGAGTACTTAGTTTCCATCTAAACCTTTAATTACGTTACCTTGACTTGTTATAATATAAGTAAGGCAAGTAACTTAATAACTTTTCCAACTTTATAATTAAATTAATTAACGTTCTGAAAGTTATGACTATACTTCGATCTATAGAAATGAACAGACCTTCAATTCAGTTTTAATATCATTTCTGAACATTTATTAATGGGACTATTATCAATCAATAAGTAAATTATTGTGTCTTCTGCATATTAAAATAAATATTGGATCTCAGAACAGAGAACCGTAACATTTTGAAAGAGGAACTGAGAGCCTTTTTTTATTAACTCCCACATAACATCAAAACGTTTTTCTAATAGAACACAGTCAGGAAACAAATATGGCGCGGGATTAATCACAGCCAATAGGAGTGGTTGACTAGTTGAGTTGAATCAGTGTTTTAATTTAAAACATATTGGACCGATTGGCTGGGCGGCAACGCAGCGGCTCGTATTGATTTTGTTATGAACTACTAGATGGAATATTTATTCTAAAACTTACGTACATTTGAGTTTAAATCCCACTCTATGTCCCTTTATCATCATCGTTCTGCCTATGTTAATTGGAGTCGGCGCAAAGTTCTCTTCTTACATTATCCCCGGTCATCCGTCAGGCTATCACTTCACTCCCTTCTCCTTTATATCATATCTAAGTACCTATCCATTTAGCATCGCCAAACAACGTGGTAATGCTGCCAGCCTTTTGGGCACTGTTCCTTGCGGACGAAGTTTTTGATGCCCTATGATATATATATTCTTTTGCTTATTTTTTCACATGTACATTATGTATTATAATTTTAAATTTTAGCTTATATAAAGTACCTATGTATTTCAATTTCATCCCTTATATCTTCATTTTATGAATTAAAAAGAACCACTTGCTTCATGTCATTATTGGAAAATGATAAAAAGGCTCTCAGATTCTTAGTAAAGCTGTCATAGGCTCAAAAGACATTATCATTTATATTGTCCTGTCTGTCACTCACTGACGACTTGTCCACCGATGTTTGTCGCTCGATATAAGGCCAGTTTCGACGTTGCGATTTTTGTTTGCGACTATCATTGCAGGTCGTAGTAATGTCGGGTCGTTAAAACGCGGCTGAATGCGGTCATGCGAAGCTTGACCAAACGGTTTGTGCGATTTGACATCAGATTCGGTACTATGCGTTTTAGAACCACTAAAAGCAGTAGTGCAAATTGCTTTCCTAAACGAGGCACAGACAATTTGTGTTACAGCATTGTTTTAGTACTTTTTATATGTTTTCAGTGATTCTATTACGCATAGTAGGTTCTTATACAGTTTTCCATAACGTATCCACTACGTTCGCTTTCAGAATGTATTCATTAATTATAAAGGCTATGATTTTGCATGGATACAATACTATGATTTGCATTGCAAATATGTGGATACGCTTGGAAAATTATTGCAAATAATTACTGTACGTACTGTCACAAGCATCGGAACATATAAAGTAATTACTCTATGGAAATAGCTATGAAAATTTTAAAAAAAATGATTTGGATGCTTTGGCCGTACTACACACTTAATTAAACCAAAAAGATTTTGAAAAAAAATAAATGCATAGATATATTTATAACTTTAACTTAAGATTCATTAGTTATACATTATTCTTAGATACCTATGTGTTATTTGTTTAAATTATAGCTTGCATCATTCACTTTTTGTTGAATCTTGAGTTAAATATCTCAATAAGTCTTAACAAATTCAGCCATAACGCTTAAATGGTGATGTTATCATGCCTACCATCGTTCAAGTTTGTCATAAATGTAGCCATCTGTTCAGTTAAAATTACATACAGTACCAAATGCATTAAACATTTATGACATTTCTAGATACCATTCGATTTCTCTGCCATTAAAGTGTTGTAAAACCTTCCCTTGTAAAATAGAATATAAATCTGCTAGTATAAAGTTGACACATTCCCTTGGTGAAGTTAGTAATGGGCTGTTTTGGCTCACTTTCAGGTCAGGTGGCTCGTAATTCGGAGCCATTTATGCGTCAAGTGTTTGTTACCGGAGATACCGACGACGAACAACTAGCCAGACAGGTAAGAACGAGACGGAGCTACGCACAAGAGTGAGAGAGGGTATGGAGAGTATGAACTTGCAACATTACCCGTTGCAAATTCATCCTCTTGAAATAGGTGGTAGTAAGCGCGGTACTAGGACGTAAGGAACTCTTATAGGTATTTTTTCAGATCGTTGCGTGCACACTGGCCGGCCGGACGCGACCACTTCGTGCCAAACGTAAATTTTACATACCCTTTCATAATCCCTACGGGATGCTTGTATTTAAAAGTTGGTCGTACACGTAGATATAAAACTTACTGAAAATAAACTAGCAAAATATCCTAAAATAATACTGTCATACGTATCAATTTGTATGAGAATTATCACATCACGACATATGTCTGTCTTTGAAACTTATTTACACCTCAATGATACATGCGTATATTTGTCAATCTTTGTAATAACTATTTTTGTGTAGCAACCTGAACCATCTTTTCCGTGCAGGCATCCCACCGTGTGCTGTATTTTCCGTATCTGGAGTGTGTGCGCGTGTTTTCAGATATTCGTGCTGCGCAAGCGTGCATCCCATGAGCTGGTGGTGCCTGGCGCTAGGTTCTACATCTGCAGTCTCGCGTTGAAGACTGTCGTTTACAAGGGATTGTTGACTTCGCAGCAGCTATGGGTGAGTAGGAACTTAATGCTTTATTTCCTTATTTTGTAGAACCATGGGTTTGCGAGCCAGTTGAAACAGATGACATAGGCCACTCTGAGGCCGCGCCACAATACCCTGTCCTCCGCCTTCAGTAATAATAGGAGAAGGATACAAAGTTGAAATCCGTAAGAAAAACCTCTTCTAGGTTGCGACACACATCGCGGTAGGGCATGAAATCCGTCCAAAAAAATGCGTTATCATCATCAAAATTAGCTTATTGTGTTCCCACTGCTGGGACACAGGCCTCCTCTCTTCGAGAGGGAGTGGGCTATAATACACCACGCGAGCCCAGTGCGAGTTGGTAGATGTCACATGTCTTCGAATTTTTTGGTTCTAGGACATGCCGGTTTCCTCTCAATGTTTTCCTTCACCGTTTGGAGAGCAGCGGTGATGAAATAATTTACATAAAGTAAAGCGCCTGTCTGGGTTCGAACCTACGACCTACAACTCGTAAGTCGCGGCCGTTACCTTTGGGCCATCACTGCTTTCAAAATGTGTGATGAGCGAAAATGGCGCGCCTGCTTAAAATGCAGAAAAAAAGGCTATAACTATAAGGATTCTTTAGTTTCGATGATAATGAGCTTATTTAGCTAATCATAATATTATGTTCTATGCAGGAGTACTTCAAGGATCTGACCAACCCAGCCTTCACCACGTATTTGGCGCTGGTACACACCAGATTCTCTACCAACACCTTCCCCAGCTGGGAAAGGGCACATCCTCTGAGGTTTGTATATTGCAGTAGCACCATATAAGCCAAAAGGCGTCTATTGGACACACAAAGGCCTTCCCTAAGAAACGCAGGAAGACCTATTAGTCGTCATTCATCAGTCATTTATTCATGAACAATAAATTGTATCTGAAATTACATAGAAAATTAAAATAACAATTTTACAACAAAGCATAAATTTAAATACAACAACAAAATACAACATAATTATATAAGAATTTCATTATACATCTTCATCTATGAAATCCTTGTAATATTAGTATATTATAAACGTGAAAGTTTGTATGGCTGGATGGATGGCCAGCCCCGGATCTAAGGGGGGGCAAACAGGGGCACTTGCCCCGGGCGGCAGTTTCATGGGGGCGCCAAATCCTTGAGACAAGAATTCGAAATATAGAACAAATGAAGCCTCTTTTCCTACAATCTCATAGGTTTTTATCAAGTAATCGAATCTTAATATAATATGCTTGAAAAACAAACTTTTCTATTTCCATACACCCAGTTAGTTTTTGAACACATACTAAGTCATTTATAAACGCATCTTAACAGATCAAGTAAATTTTTGAACGCGTGCGTAGTGTCCGTGATCTTTCTGCCAGAGGAATCCCCGTCACATCTATACGAGCCGAGCCGAAAAAATTCAAACAGTCGAACGTCAAGTGGCAACACTGTTTGTTTATATCGTTGATTGCGTTTGCGAGTAATCAGCGTTAATATAATAAGTAATTTATTAGTGAAATCATATATTATCGTAGTGGAAATCAACAATTTGCAAGAATTACAAATAGGTAAGAAATAATTACATATTAAAGGTATATTTTTATGGGTGCTTTTTTTTTGTTTTTTTTTTTATGTAAGTTTTATGACTATAGATTATAGAAACCAGTTAGTGGGATATTTTAATTTACTGGGTTTTTTAGTATTGTAGTTATAAGTAAACTCTACAATACAATAAAATAAAATCTTCAAGAAGAGGTAGGTAACCAGAAGTACCTATAGTTACTAAACATTGCAATCAGGACCACGTTTCAGTGAGCTTCAGCTTTCATCAAACTATAGATACATATTATTTACTAGCTTCTGCCCGCGGCTTCGCCCGCGTGGATGTCGGAAATTATCCCACGGGAACATGCTAACAGGATAAAATGTATGTGCTTCCCCAGGATGCCATCTATCTCGCGGGCCCTTTGTGGCTAATTACAATAGAAAAACCAATTGTGTCTCAGTAGTGGTGATTAAGAGGGTACCTACCTTATATGATATCTTTACCTAAGTACCTACCTAATTAAAAAAAAATAAACTCAATAACAGAAAATAAAATACCTACCTACCTAAATAAACCTATTTCTGATGATAACTAATCTAAACTCAATAAATAAGCAAAATCCCTAAAAAGTAATATCTATACGAATGACTAAACCTACCTATTATAAAATAACCTACGGTCACTACGTACACTATCAAATATACCTACTTTAAAATTAAAATCTATACCTACGACTTATAAAAATAAACCTAAATAACTCTAAAAACTAAAAGGAATAAAAAGGTCTCACAGATAATACTGCGGGTGACGTAACCTACGACAAACTTATTATTTGCGGTTGGTACAGTAATCGGGTCTTGGGATCGAACCGCAAAATTAAGTTTGTTTTTTATTGTATAAACTTTTCCGGGATAAAAAGTACCCAGTGTGGTGCCCAGGATATTAAAGAATAATTATACCAAGTTTCATCGTAATCGAACCGGTAGTTTTTGCGTGATGCCTGAACAAACAGACAGACAGACAGACAGACAGACAGACCGACAGACAGACAAAATTTTTTTTAATCACATTTTTGGGTTCGGTGTCGGTCTAGTAACACCCCCTGCCATTTATTTTTTTGATATTTTCAATGTACAGAATTTTCACTTCTACAGATTTATTATAAGTATAGAATAGATATAGAATAGATATTTTTAGGTTGGAAAAACCAAGCGATGAGCGCACCAAGAAAAAAGCTTTCTGGGGCTGAAAACACAAAGAGAGCAAAAGATAAAATTGAAGATGCAATGAATTCGGCACAAAAATGCTACTCATTGGCAGTTTTAACAGTTTTTCTCAAATACTGAAGGGAGGGGGCGCCACTATCAAGGTTTTGCCCCGGTTCGAAAAAATCGTAGATCCGGGGCTGTTGATGGCTGAATGAATGGATGGATGGATGGCTGAATGGATGGATGGATGTTTGTTTGTTACTCTTTCACGCCAAAATACTGAACGGATTTGAATGAAATTTGGCACACAGATGGTTTATAACCAGGATTAACATATATACTTTTTATCCCGATATTCCCACGGGATCGAAACTTATGCGGGTGAAACCGCGGGGCGCAGCTAGTACTTTGACTAAAATCACCCCTTTTTATATTTGGAGCAGCGTAGCTATTCACAACCATTCGATACGCTTCCGCTAAACGCTGTTCACAAATCTAAAACCCGAATATTTTGTTAGTTTCGATCAAACAGACGACCGACAACTATTTGCTTTCGGGGGCAAATTAGTAATTGAAAATGTGTCATTTTCGATTCGACAACCTGTCGAATGGTTGTGAATAGCTATCCAGGACCTTATAACAGAACTGAAGGATAAACTTATTAATCTGCTGTGTGGTATTATTTTCCAGAGTCCTCGCTCACAATGGCGAGATCAATACGCTGCGAGGTAATGTCAACCTCATGAAGGCTCGCGAGGGTGTCATGAAGAGCGAACTGTTCGGAGAAGGTGAGTCAATATTATCCTGCTTACTTTTTGTGGGTCCTTTTCTGTTATATATTTTTAGCGAGATTGCAGCCAAGAAACCTATCCTAAATGAATCTTCTTATTCTGAAAACTGCTTGGCTCTGCAGTCCACAAGTAGACTTCTGAATCCGCTAAAGACCCACACCAAAATCAAATCAAATCAAAAGTCATTTATTCAAACTAGGATGAGAATCAGTACTTTTCGAAAGTCAAAATTACAAAAGACAGTCCCCCAAAAACGCCCGCCCTTCACGTACGTAACGTAAACCACGTACGTACCGTATATAAATCTGTATGTCTGTTTTTTTTCTAAATTTAAGAAATAGGTAAAGGAATAGTTTTATTATCTTGTATGTAAAAAAGTGTAATTATAAAAAAATATATAATATGTACAAAAAAAAGGAGCTACGTCTGCCAACAAACTGCAGTTTGGCAGAGGTAAGAGGAATATATCTTGTTAAAATTATTTATGTGAATAAACACTTTTTCATTTATTTTTTCACATTCAGTCCCAGCAGTGCGATTCTGTAACCATCTCACCGTGAAAACTTAGGTGAAGTGAGCGTGGAGTGAGCTGTCATTCCAACTAATGCTAGGGATTGACACTACTGACAACTCACATCAAGCTCACTTCACTTGAGTTTTCAGGGTGAGATTTTCACAGAATCGACCGGCTGTTTGTAAAACTGTCTAAAACCAAACACTTGTCTCCAGATCTAAAGAAACTCTACCCAGTCGTGGAACCGAACCTCTCCGACTCTGGTTCAGCTGATTGCGTCCTCGAATTCCTCGTGCACGCTGGCCAGCGGTCCTTGCCAGAAGCCGTGATGACGATGGTGCCCGAAGCGTGGCAGAATGACGTCACCATGCCAAAGGAGAAGAGGGACTACTACCAGTGGGCATCCTCATGCATGGAGCCTTGGGACGGACCAGCCTTGATCTCATTCACTGATGGACGCTACATTGGTAAGTGATGTGGAACTTTCTAGAAGATTTTCACGCTTCCACGCTCCCAAAAGACCTGCAGACGTCCCTGATGTCCAGATTATAAGGATAATAGATGTTCTCCATCAGTTTTTCAAAAATATATAGTCTGGAACATCAATTTGGTCTTTAATTTTTAATTAAAACTAAATTCATATAATGTTTCCAGGTGCCATTTTGGACAGGAACGGTCTGCGACCCTCTCGTTTCTACGTGACGAGTGAAAATATACTTGTAATGGCTTCTGAGGTCGGTGTCTATGATGTCAACCCCGAGAAGGTCATACTCAAGGTGAGTTAAAATTCTCTATATCATCATCTATGATGAAAATAGCTGCAGTACAGACAGACACACACAGTCAGATTCTAATGTGACTTTTTCTATGTTACAGAGTCGCCTAAAACCAGGTCGTATGTTGCTGGTCGATACTCTGGAAAAGAAAATGGTTCAGGATGCTGAACTCAAGATTGAAATCGCTCGCAGCCGACCTCATTCTGAGTGGCTGCAAGATAAGGTATAAAATAGCTTTTAAAGTTTTTTTTTTTCATAAAATATCTAGAATAGAATACTCTTTATTGTACACCATACAAATTACAGAACATAAATATATAAGATTTTATAAAGGGTGACACAATTGGCGGTCTTATCGCTAAGAGCGATCTTTTAAAGACCACCTTATCTATTTAATTCTTTCATATCCCGAAATTGGTTACTAAAGGTTTCTTCATACTTCATATTATTATTATGTATGTTTCATATGTTTATTTATGTACGGTCACCAAAGGAGATAAGTAACCAGGGCCGTTGGATATAGTTGAAGTTTTGTATAAAACCGATGGATATTTTCGAATAAAATTTAATTAATAGAAAACAGTTCATTTATCAAATTAAAATTCATTCGAAAACATCCATCGGTTTCTTACTAAACTTCAATTATATCCGATGACCCTGGTTACTTATCTCCTCTCCTTTGGCGACTGTACCTACCATATAAAATACATTCAACATCACAGCCACATTCTTAACATTTGTTTCTCTTTTCTATGCATTACCGTACGTGGGGAATACATTTATACATTTAATCAGATGGTGAGTTTGGTTAGACGCATGGGGAGTGACGAATTTCTAAATTGCTGTTGAGAACTGTACAGGGAGAGGGGTGGCTGCCCTATATTTGTTTTCGCCGTACATACCATGCAGGATGATGTTGATTTATTCACACGATTTCTTGTCTGATCTGTGTTATTCTTCAAATAAAAGCTTGTAAAAACAACGCTTTTTAAACGTTGTTCAATAATTCAATAACAAAAAAGACAACTCTTTTTAAACACACAACGTTTTAAAAGATTTTTATAAACTACCTATTGAAACGATTTTTTAATTATAATTACGTATAAGTGTTAGCTAGTTAGTAGTTTATGGTTTTAAATTCCAACTTTTGGGTTTCAATGTGCAGAATTATTCATAGACTTTGGTGTTATGAATGAACTATGCTCCATTTGGAATAAGATCATACATTTAAACAAACCTTTTTTTACAGTCCGTTCAACCGATTTTAACTTCTATTCCGTAGGCATAAGGATGGCATTAAAAGCAAAATAGTGTTTACAATACCAACTATCTACTGCAGCTGCCATTTATCATGCGACCAACGCAATAGAAGTCAAAATCGGTTGAATGGACTGTAAAAAAGGTTTGTTAAAATGACTAATCTTATTCAGAACGGAGTATAGGTACTCTGACGCATCAAAATGTTTTTAAGAGGGGTTCTACTTATTAATGACGATACCGCGAAACGTGCGAGTAAATCACGTCTTTCGTCCTGCGATAACTACTTGCATGTTCTTAACTCTTCAAAGGGCCGCTTCTTCTAACATGAGTTACTGTTTTTCGTATTTTTTTGTTAAGCAATATGTAGCGTTAATCTCCACGACTGAGAGGACCAATACGGCGTCGTGTTTGCAGCTTTAAACGTTTTCAGAAGATATTTTTTTTAATAAGCTTTCTAGGCATTATTAGATGTTGTAGCTAACTGACTGCAGACTGTGAAAACTCTAGACAACTTTGTTCACACAGCAAAAACGAAGAGTTTGTCATCAAATCTTCATTCTAAAGACGTGGACAAAGAAACATGGCCTCATTACTTGTCTGCACACAAAACTGTTTGCTGTTTGACCATTTAATTGATTATTTGAAAACTAAATACTTCTTTAATTATTTATTTTATTTTAGTATATGGAGGACTTACAGCTAATAAAAACAAACACAAAAGGAAATCATAGTCACCCGAAAGCCAATTACAAATCCTCACGTATAGACTTATAATAATAATTTATGGTGTGAGCACAAAACAAAAAACATATCGTCTAAATTGAAGTAAGAAGCAATATAAATACTTATTTTGCAATTATATGCCTAAAATGACAGAGAGAATAATAAAATAACAAAAATAAATAATATAACCTACCGCTACTTGAAAAATTTGAGGCTGAGGCTTTCTGTGAGATAGTTATTTTTCGGCAACTGTCATACAAAGTTTCTCGATCAAAATGTAATTTGTTGTCCACAAAAAAGTTTTCATAGTCTGCTGTTGGTATATTTAAACTTTGATCCAATCTAACTCAATATTGTAACTAAAAATTTTAGATAACAATGGAAGACATCCACAAGTCGGTGGCTACAGAGAACGGCACGCCTCCCGTCGTGTCGAACGGCACTAACGGCACCAACGGCAGCATCATCACGGGACTCGCGGACAGGAGGTTGCCGTTGTTCGGATACACTATCGAGTCTATCCACATGCTTCTACTGCCTATGATTCAGAACAAGTAAGTTTCAACTACAGTCTGTTCAGTTATTTTATCTCTGAGTATCACTGTTAAAATCACAGTGATCTTTATTGTTGTGGCAATAAGGTTGCAATTGGCAATTTGACGGCACGGTTGGCGCAGTGGTTAAGCGATTGACTGCTGCGCTGCGTGTCGCGGGTTCGATTTCCGCACGGAACAAATATTTGTATGACCTACATGTATTTGTTCCGAGTCTGGGTGTTTTTCTATCTATACTTATAATAAATCTGTAGAAGTGAAAATTCTGTACATTGAAAATATCAAAAAAATAATTTACAGGGGGTGTTACTAGACCGACACCGAACCCAAAAATGTGATTAAAAAAATTTTTGTCTGTCTGTCTGTCTGTCGGTCTGTCTGTCTGTCTGTCTGTCTGTCTGTTTGTTCAGGCATCACGCAAAAACTACCGGTTCGATTACGATGAAACTTGGTATAATTATTCTTTAATATCCTGGGCACCACACTGGGTACTTTTTATCCCGGAAAAGTATATACAATAAAAAACAAACTTAATTTTGCGGTTCGATCCCTATACCCGATTACCACTGTCTGTACTGTACCAACCGCAAATACTAAGTTTGTCGTAGGTTGGGTCACCCGCAGTGGAGTTCATTTTTATTCCTTTTAGTTTTTAGAGTTATTTAGGTTTATTTTTATATGAGTCGTAGGTATAGATTTTAATTTTAAAGTATAGGTAGTATATTTGATAGTGTACACACGGCTACACGTCAAGCTATACAAAACCAGTTTGTCTTGGCCTCACTTTGTTTGATATTTTCTCACAATGAACGGTCAGCCAATACTGGTTTTGCATAGCTTGATGTGTAGCCGTGTGTACGTAGTGACCGTAGGTTATTTTATAATACTGTTAGGTAGGATTAGTCATTCGTATAGATATTATTTTTTTAGGGATTTTGCTTATTTATTGAGTTTAGATTAGTTATCATCAGAAATAGGTTTATAGGTAGGTATTTAATTTTCTGCTATTGAGTTTTTTTTTTTTAATTAGGTAGGTACTTAGGTAAAGATATCATATAGGTACCATCTTAATCACCACTAATGAGACACAATTGGTTTTCTACTGTAATTAGCCACAAAGGGCCCGCGAGATAGATGGCATTCTGGGGAAGCACATACATTTTATCCTGTTAGCACGTTCCCGTGGGATAATTTCCGACATCCACGCGGGCGAAGCCGCGGGCAGAAACTAGTCTATAATAAATGTATGTATTTACAAAAAAAAATGTATATAAGTAGTTTATCAGCCATCTTGTTACCATAACACAAGCATTAGGTTGCTTAGCTTGGGACTAGATGGCGCTGTGTGAAATGTCCAGGGATATTATTATTATTAATTGGGTTGCTGCCATTGCCAAGTCAGTCAAAATCACAATGATCTTTATTTTCGTTGCAATAAGGTTGCTATTTGGTTGCTGCTGTCAGAAGTAAAATAACTGTGAACAGACTGCATACTGTCTTACATTGTTACTGCTCCCTTCTCCCAAGAAGTCGAGTAACCAGCCCCAGATTTCTGAAACCTTTAAAATTTTAACTGTGGCCAAGTAAGGTACTCGTAATTTGATTGGTTTGTCTGCTATTGTTTCTGTTAACCGATCGTAAAATGTAACATGATCTATGTTTAGCCATTAGATATAGCTTAAGGCTATTAATTAACCGATGCGATAAGGTATGTTACATCATAACTGATTTTCATAAAGCTTGAGGGAGTAGCTTCATTTACTAGTTTCGCAATAATGGAGTTACACTTATTAATGCCTCCACAGTACTCCAAACATGTAAAAAGCTGGACCAATATTTTTTTTTGGGTGGGAAATCATCAAATGAAGAGGTCATTTGATGATTTCCCGCTCTGGGCTGAGCGGAAGGATGTGTCAGACTTTTACTGACTAAAACCCACCCGTGTTCCTTCAGTTGCCTGTGCCAGGGGCCACGGTATCTCTTTCGAACAACCCGCGGCCCTGGCAGAAAGGTGGCTTTCGGTTAGTTCGGGTTAGTTAAGTCGAATATTTTGTATGTAGATATCATTAAAAACCCAACCTAATTATCATAAAATCTTTGAATGTTCTATCTTGATTGCAGGAAAGAAGCTCTTGGCAGCATGGGTAACGATGCACCATTGGCTTGCCTCTCTCAGTTCCAGCCGATGCCCTACGAATACTTCAAACAGCTGTTCGCGCAAGTCACCAACCCACCTATTGATCCATTCAGGTAAGATCTGATTTAGATAATTGATTTTCCTTTATCCCAAACATAAAAATACATAAGTCTAGTATCGTAGTTTTAAAAAATAATTACGTTTAATTTTTATGGACAAGAGAGATGAACAGATGACTCTTGCATTACCAATAAACGGGAGAGAAGTAAAACAATTTGCGCAATAACTATTGAATTTGACTGGACTTTACAAGCAAGAGAAAGGGAAAGATTTGGAAATCTATGAACGAGATCACAGACAAGACACGCATCTGTATAAATTGTTGAATAAAGTGGACAGTGTAAATTGATTAAAAAAAACTCTTGAATATTGTATCAGTCACCCAGCCAGATCGCTTCTTAACATTACATAATCAATCAATATTTAATTACAGGGAGAAGATTGTTATGTCATTGCTGTGCCCGATCGGTCCTGCACCTAATATCTTGCAGCCGAGCGCAGAGTTCGTTCACCGTCTGTTCCTACCGCAGCCTATTCTGTCACTGCCTGATCTGCATGCTCTGAAGCACACTACCCATCGGGGATGGAAGGTAAACTTATACACCTGACTCTGTATTCAGATATAAAAAAAAAAAATTAAGTTTTCCAGAGACTACGATTTCATATTTTGATTCCGGCGTTTCCACTGGTTTCCAATGTGCTTGTCTTTGGTATCTAGAAACATCGACTTCTAAAACTGCCTCATACTTTTCGACACCAACAATAAGAAATGTTGGGATGGGACGGCCTAGAAAGACATACTGACCTGGTGATGTTCTTCAGAAAGGTTAGGTGCGCAGGACTTGCAACCGTGCGTGTATGACCAGAGAGGGGCAATTCTCGTAATTTTAAGAATGTTAACAGTTTGATCTCAGTCTCAATATGTCAAAAATACCTGTAATTTCCCAACATTTTTGTCAACTTTTGTTTGTAGCCGAGATAGGTTTAAAGAATCTTTATTTCTCATAAGAACATGATAGAGTTCACTTATATGAGATTTAAATTTTAACATAAAAATAATCGTGACGAAGCATGCAGATGAAACAAACAAGTAAAACAATAACAACAATGTACGAGATCAGTAGGAAACAAAGCAAAAGTGTAGCGACATAATATTAAATAAAACAAGTTAATACAGCTGGCCAATTTGACACCAAGGTATCTTAAGTACTAATTATTTACTTTGTGAGGAACACAAACAACGAGATGAGACTGCGACTACATTTTGAATGTTTAACATTACGAGAATTAGGCTTCAGATGTATGAACTTTAACGAAGTTATGAAGAGGTGTATGGAAGGATCGGATAAGGACGGTAAGCAAAAAAACTACAGAATGCAACCTGCTACAGGTTGCATTCTGTAGTTTTTTTGCTTACCGTCATGGAATATGAAAAAGGAGTGAGTCTATGTAATAACTAATAAGCTTACACATATTTCCCTTTTCTCCTCAGACAAAGGTGATCGACTGCTCATTCGACTACCTCGAAGGCCCCTCAGGCATGGAGCCAGCACTAGGTCGCATCTCGGGAGAAGCTCACGCGGCTGCTTCCAGCGGGTACCAGCTCATCGTACTAAGTGACCGCGCGTCCGGACCTAACAGGGTGCCTGTTAGCACGCTGCTTGCACTAGGTGAGATAGTTTAAAAAAAAAACTAGATAAAAGTATATTGATAATTACTTGAAGAAGTATAGTATTGAACTGAGGAGAGCAAAATGTTCATATTGATGGAGAAACTATTCTGATAAAAAACAATTTTTCACTAAGCACTGGAGTCTTTTATAACCAAGAAAATTTTAACTAAATTAGCACTAATTTAGTTCATTTTAAACTTACATACTTACTTGCTTTTTCACATATGTTTTTCAATTTGCAAACTAAAAATTGTACATTAAAATAAAATATACTAATAAACCCTCACAGAGAGGAGGCCTGCGTTCCAGCAGTGGAACCATTACAGGCTGATCATGTTATGTTATAGTAATAAATATAATGATTTACAGGAGCTGTCCACCATCACCTGATCGAGACTCGTCAGCGCATGAAGGTCGGCCTCATTCTAGAGACCGCTGAAGCGAGAGAAGTGCACCACATGTGTGTTCTGTTAGGTAAGGAAAAAATCCCAGGTGATTGATTTGATGACAGACAAGCGTGTTGGATTTTTAACGTTCGGTTCAGCAGCGACAGTTGAAAATCCCACATCGTGCTTTTAAGCGGTGTCGCCTAGTGTTTGTAATAACCGGGGACTTAAACTCAAATTAAAGGCAATTATTTCAATGAAACCATTTACAAGCACTTTTTGATTGTCAAAGGAGTCTGAAAAATGATGCTAGTTGTCCATCCCAAAAAGTAATAGCTTTCTATAATAATAATAATCGTTTAGTTTATTTATAAAAAGGGAATACATTTACAAATGAGGAAAATGTCGTGAGGAGAGTTTTGGGTATGAATGTCGATGGCTATAAGAGTAGGGGAAGACCAAAGAAACGATGGATGGAATGTGTGAATGGTGAATATGGTTAGAAAGGGGATGACTACCGAGATGACGACTAATAGAGAAGTATGGAAGAAAAAGACATGTTGCGCCGACCACAAATAAATTGGGATAAGGGCAGGAGAATGAATACATTTACATTTAGCTATATATATAGCTTTCTATGGAGAAGAACGGGCAAAAAACTCCATGGACACTCTTTTAAAGTTATAGTGAGACAGTGTAAAAAGACTTGCACGTTAAGAGCGCCCAGAGTAAAAGAAAAGCATGAGCAAAATAAAACAATTCAAAATAATAGTTGTTTCATACCCATTACCTCTAAAACAACAACAAAAAAACAGATATAAATCGTATCCTTCATTCGCAGGCTACGGCGCCGACGCAATCTGTCCCTACCTAGCCTTCGAGCTCGCATTCTCCCTTCGCTCAGACAACATTCTGGACCCCAACTTAACAGACGAAGACATCTACCAAGCGTACCAGGCAGCTATCGAAACTGGGCTGGCCAAGGTCATGGCTAAGATGGGCATCAGTACTCTACAGTCCTACAAGAGTGCGCAGATCTTTGAGGCAGTTGGCTTATGTGAAGAAGTAATCGATAAGTGCTTTAGAGGCACACAGTCCAGGATTGGTAAGTTTTTGTACTTATTTACTTACATTACATTTAGAAGGCGTACCAGTAACCGTAGCTATAGAGATGGCTTGGCTAAGGTCATGGCTAAGATGGGTGGGCATCAGATTTATATATTTTTTAATATTTCCTATAGGTATAGGAAATTAACGTTAGCGTCAGAATAAAGAACTACTTATTTTTGTTTTGTCAACTGCGTGTGCATTAAAATAAACTTAATTTTGTAAATAATCTCGAGTATGTTAGCGAAATGCTAGCATTTTGCAAACTTTTCTTCTTTCATTTATTTTGAATTATATTATTTTTGTTTATTTTCAGGTGGTGTAAACTTTGAGATTCTGTCAAAGGAAATATTTGACAGACATGCGTTAACTTATGGTGATGTCAAGGACGCACTGGTTTTGAGGTAAATATCGAACATAAATAAGATACATAATAATCTACAAAATAAACAAAAATACCCATGATTGTAATTTAATGTTTTTAGGAACCCCGGTAACTACCACTGGCGCGCAGGGGGTGAGAAACACATCAACGATCCGATGTCAATCGCCAACCTGCAAGAAGCCGCTCAAAATAAGAGCTCGTCTGCTTATGATAAATACAGGTAATAATGCAATACCTACGCGGTCAAAATGTATGAAAAAACTATAAAAAAAAAAATAACCGCCATAAAATTTCGTCGCAATGGTGTTTAGAATCATGTACACACGGCTACACGTCAAGCTATACAAAACCAGTTTGTCTTGGCCTCATTTTGTATGATATTTTATCACAATGAACGGTCAGCCAATACTGGTTTTGCATAGCTTGATGTGTAGCCGTGTGTACCAGGTTGCGCGTCGACGTCACTGCCACTCTGTTTAAATAACTTTACGAATACTTGGTTGAAGCTGGACTTTTCAAAATGTATCCTTAATTCCACACCACTTTTTCGTCGTTATACAAAGAGGTATTTAGATTAGAATGCCATTTGGTTTATGCAGTACTTTTTTTTTTCTACCATATTCAAGCCTAAAAAGATCGTTAAATTCTCAAAATGGATTGCTTCATCGAATATTTCAATGACACAAGTAAGGATGTAAGTAACAAATTAGGTGGCGTCTAACAAAGCGTAAAATGTTGACAGTCTGATTGATCTTCATTGATTGTTGGTTTGGCGCCGCTGGGTCAGACAAAGGTTTTTTTTTTTGTAGGAGCTCAGATAAACAAAAAGGTTTTATTTTTTCAGTTTAGTTTCTTTTTTCGTCGGATTTGTATGGTTTTGATAAAAAGTTTTTTTAAACTACCCCACACAGCAATATTAATAAATAAATACCCACGTTATTCAACAGAGAGAGTGCTTTGGAGTCTATCAGGGCGTGCACTCTGCGTGGTCAGTTGGAGCTCGTTAAACTGGACGAACCTATCCCTCTGGATGAAGTAGAATCTGCTGCTGAAATCGTCAAGCGATTCGCTACAGGTAATAAACCATTTCTTACTTACATGAAGCGACTGCCTATCTGATCTCCACAACCCAGTTGCAGGGTAATACGATACCCACGATATACAAGCTGTTATTTTGCATCCTCGTCAAATTTCAGGAGGCTGTTATGACATACATAAATAATCAAATAAAATTACGATCCCTGGTAAATAATGAATACATACTTGTTTTTTATTTTTATTTAAGTTTGACAGTATTTCAGAATACACCACTTTCAAAGAACAGAATCGCGTTTAAAATGCGTGTCCCACACTAGCCGATTTTCGAAAATTAGAAAAATAAAACCTTATTTTATTATTGATTCGTGACGAGAATCAATAGTTACCTCGGTTGAATTTGACGAGGATGCAAAACGACACCTTGCACTTTGGTGAGACTTGTTGTCAGACTTTCGGGCTACTGATGACCCACGCGAACTGACGACTGTTAAAGATCCACGAATGACAGTCGGGACTAATGGCTTACCGTGCTTTCCCAAGCAGGAAGAGGCCTTGAATAGTCGTGATATGTAAAGGTCACCCATCCATAACAACCGCGGTAAGCGTACAGGCCGAGCGGATCGAAGCGTGCGGCTGTTATTACTGATATCTATACTATATAATATAATATATTTATTCAAAAAATTATAAGGCATAAAAATTAGTACAGTTTTGCTTAAATTTAAATTATATTTCTAAGACTTACGTGCCTGAACTAGGTAATCCTGTGTTTCAGGCGAAAAGAGCTAAAATAGTCTTTAAAAATTAGTAAGTAATCAAAAGTTGACAATAGTAAAATAATAATTATATGTCGAGTAGCATAACTCCTAGTTTCTAAATTGGATAAATAATTGTATACCTATATTTACTTTAACACAGTTAGTAAATTCTCTGTTTCTTCGTAAGACATGCTTTGGAGAGCCTCCTTGAGGAGGAGGAGGATCTTATCAACCCAGCTCATCTTTTCACGAATATACAGAAAACTCTGCGACCACATGGTGTTACCATCGGCTCAGACGCAATTTGGAAATGGCCGCTCTGATGAAACTTGCTTGAAACTAATCCTTAGTTCGTGTCTTTTTTTAGGTGCGATGTCGTTCGGTTCGATATCCCTGGAGGCTCACACGACACTTGCGATCGCAATGAACCGCCTCGGTGGAAAATCGAACACTGGTGAGGGTGGAGAAAATGCTGACAGATATCTGAACCAGGTATTATTTTAACACCTTTCATTTATGTTTGTGGAAGTTTCTAGAAATCTCTTTGAAATAAGTTGGTACAGTTTGACCTCGCCGCTGTACGGCGCGTTCGGCCTTCGCGGCCCCCGGCCGACGCGGTGCAGCAGTCGACGGCTAACTATAAACAACTAACTGGCTAAACATACCCGCGTGGAATGCCCTTTGCTACAGAATATAATACAACAAATATCATACAATTGAGTTTTTGTAACATTCATGACGCTGACACCTATGTAGCTGAGTAGTGCAAACATATTAATTAAAAAAATGTAACTGACATAAACTTTGTAAAACTTATTACTTTAATGTCGTGACCAACTGTCATTCACTAATCTACATAATAATTTCAGGACCCCGAGTTCAACCGTCGCTCAGCGATCAAGCAGGTCGCGTCGGGTCGGTTCGGAGTCACAGCCTCCTATCTCGCGCACGCAGATGACTTGCAGATCAAGATGGCGCAGGGAGCCAAGCCGGGAGAGGGCGGGGAGTTACCTGGTACGATATTTTGGAGAAAATGGCTAATCTCTTTGAATACCAGGATCAAATTTCACAATGAAATGTTATGAAATAATCATAACATTTCTTTGTGAAATTTGATCTTCAGGGTGAGTTTTTTACGTACGTGAGTGCTGAACTCACGTACGTAATAAACTCACCCTGTATAGTTAACCACGTTATCAATCTATTACTGTATTAACGCTTCCAGTCAGGCGTGGTGACATAAGCAAGATTCATTCAGAAGACATTAAAAAATCTGAGTTTGCTGACATGATTGACTGACGTTATAATTCTTTTTTCATTAAGGTCGTAAAGATCCACAATGCAAGGGCGTCTTTTATCAAGTCAAAAGAAAGTTCCTCTTTTTTATATTCAAGATATTCAAAAATCATATTTTCACTTGCACACACACTTCAGGATTTTAAAACTTGCATTTTATTCACAGGTTACAAAGTAACAGAAGACATCGCCAAGACGCGTTGTTCCGTGGCCGGCGTGGGTCTCATCTCGCCGCCTCCTCATCACGACATCTACTCCATTGAAGACTTGGCTGAACTCATCTATGACTTGAAAGCTGCTAATCCTAAAGCCCGGATCTCTGTCAAACTGGTGTCGGAAGTCGGTGTCGGAGTTGTCGCTTCCGGTGTAGCTAAGGTACCTACTTTGAAAATGCCAATACTGGACTCATGGGACCAAAGGTCCAGACTTACTAATTGAAAAAATGTGTTCTATACAAAAACAGTGAGCCTTGATGGAAATAGAATTTTACCAGATTTGGTCATTCTTTTAGATCAATCGAATCGAATAATGCTTATATTTCAGCAAAGCTCATGGGAGATAATTATTATTGTTTGCTCGAATGATATAGCACAATCAAAAATCAAAAGCCATTTATTCAAATTCCAATAGCTTGCCCTTCACCACTTCTAGTGCTTTCGCTGGGAAAAAGAAATGGTGCAACAAACTCCCCAGCAGCGTAGCTGTTTGTTCTGTTAGAAAAACTTGATTCCAACCTATCACCTTCATAAGATTCTGAAATTCTTTAAGAAAGCATAAAGCATCATTAGTTGGAACGGAGTTCCTTATCGCGCGTTGCGAAAGGGGGCTAGACGGAAAAAATTAAGACTAAAAGTTGTAAGCCGTGTGGCGTGCGCGTGTTTCTCTGTCTGTCTCTTTCTCTCTCTCTTATAGAAAGCAAGCCAGTTATACTTCGTTCCATCCGGGTGTCCCTTGACACCTCTCAAGTTTTTTATTTACACAAAAGCGTCATTGCATTTGTCCGTCCCCAGGGCAAAGCAGAGCACATCGTGATCTCCGGCCACGACGGCGGCACGGGCGCCAGCTCCTGGACGGGCATCAAGAGCGCCGGCCTGCCGTGGGAGCTGGGCGTGGCCGAGACGCACCAGGTGCTGGTGCTGAACGACCTGAGGTCTAGGCATGTACTCTGATTATATACTTGGTGAACTAGAAAAGGGGCTTGTGGTGGCTCTGTTATCCGATTATCTTGAAATAAATAATAATAATAGCCGTACGGGTCCATATTTAAGTTGAAAGAAGCCTTGCCAAGGTGCGCCTGAGGATGGGTGACCATCCATGACATAGCGAATCTATACCCCTCCCTGCCACGGAAAACACGTAAAGCAGTTGGTCACCGCTGACATTCGTTATGGGTAGTAAGAAGGCCTAGTCTGACAACTAGCCTTACTAAGGAGAATCTTATAACCCATTTCTTTGGTTGTGGAGATCACATAAGCATCTGGCGCAGCCTGGGTGGGCAGACTAATTCCAGCAGTGGACTGCGATAGGCTGAGTTGATTGATAGATACGAAATAGCTTGTTCAACCGTACACATAATAATTATGTTAACAAAATGTTTCTGCGGCTGTAATACTATGTTGAAAGGTTGCTTCAATGTTAATTTGTATTATCATTGTGTTCCAGGGTGGTGGTGCAGGCGGACGGACAGATCAGGACAGGGTTTGACGTGATGGTCGCCGCACTACTCGGTGCTGATGAGTTCGGATTCAGTACAGCACCACTTATTGCTCTGGGTAAGTGTTTTAAGACTGAATTGGATAGCCAGCTTAACCTAGTATTAATCTCTACTGATAAGCCTTCTTATGAATCTACTACCCTTTGTTTCAAACATAATTATTACATCCCTTGACTTACCTACAGACCTTCCTCTTAATTGATGGCTTCATCTCCTTTATAATATTCTGTTTGTTTCTTCTCCAGGTTGCACAATGATGAGAAAATGCCACTTGAACACTTGCCCCGTCGGTATCGCTACTCAGGATCCCGTACTGCGCAAGAAGTTCGCCGGCAAGCCAGAACATGTCATCAACTATCTGTTTATGTTGGCCGAAGAGGTAAGTGTTGCTTAGGTACCTTTACCTTTCAATTGTTGTGTGTTATTTACTAGCATTTAATAGCGGAGTCACCTAGGTAACAACACAGAGTTATAACTGGTCCCCAACACATTGGTCCGTAAGAAATATTACAATAAGATAAAAACTTTTGGTAAAGGGATTTCTGTGGCATTTATTAACTGCTCTTTTAGACAGAAGAAAGACCATGCGCTGTAAAAAAAACTGCACTATCATCTCTATATAATGCATTCTATTTCTACCCCAGAAACAGTAAAAATGTTGAAGTTTATCTTGGTCAATGCTTTCATTTAGCTTGCTTCTTTATTACATCTAGAAGCATTAAGTCATGACGCAGTGTGATTAAATAATAAAAACATGCCTGCCTCTTCTCTATTTATTTACACGGCAATTCTCCTTCCCAGGTCCGCACACACATGGCCGAAGTCGGAGTCCGTCGCTTCCAAGACCTGATCGGTCGCACAGACTTACTCAAAGTGCGAGAGAACAACGAGAACCCTAAGGCGAGGATGTTGAACCTCAGCCTCATACTCAAGAACGCGCTGCATATGAGACCCGGCGTCAATATCATAGGAGGATCCAAGTCACAGGTAAGATATGCTACAGAACTTAAAAACATCGAATAAAACATAACATAATACAACACATCTCCCCTGTATTCTCTTTGTTCTCTTAGTTTTTGTCATGGTCTGGCAGTTTGAGTAATTAATGTGGCCTACCCAAATGTCCTTTCTTTGGTATTGTTCGTCGAATCGTTGAGCTCCTTAAGTTTTGAGTTGAGCTGCACAATATCTGACAAATGCGTGCACTGACTGGACAGGTCCTCTCAATCTGTGTGGTTCTTTCCTCAAAAGACCATCTCAGACATCGACCTACATGGTCTTCATATGATCTGAGCAAAGATTATGTCTGGACTTTAAAAGAGACTGTGACCTCTGAGTTTGTTTCGGCCTTTCTTCTCAGACTAGTCAGTTAGGAAACGCCGACCTCATCTAGTTTTAAAATATGATTGACGTGTAAAAGTGTTTGTACAAACCTACTTACAAAATAAAATCATTTATCATTAATTTTATCTCACAAAGCGACGCGCGCTTTTGTGTACAAACACGCTATGAGTGCGTGTGTAAGCGCAAGAGCTCTCGCTACCGTCCACGACAATGGCGAAGTCAGAAGTGTGTGTGTGTGTGAGTTTTGTGCTGACGCTACTTGCCTTAACGTACACATTCTCATCGTGTTTGTACACTTACTTCAAGTAGAGCGCGTGTCGCTTCCTCAGATAAAAATACTGTAATCCCGAATGGTCGCGCAGTGGTGTAGCTAAAGTAAACATTTCGTCAGATATGTTTAAGCCACATGTAATTAAGGGCGACTCGATTGCCATCAACCGGGCACGAAGCATGACCAGCACCCTAATTGCGTAACATACAATCAATAGTAATCTGAATAATTTTGAAGCAAAATGCTAATCCATTGCTTCATAAGTTCGAAAAATTTGTCTGCTCAACACGTAAATAACGCAATGAATGTTGTTGAACTGTCAAAATGAAACCGATTCCGATTAATTGTGTGTTACGCAATTAGGGTGCTGGCTGCCACTGAGAAATTTCTAAAGTAAAAACCCAATAACATCAAACAGTGCATCAAAAATAGTGTTGTAGCGGTATCTACAACGCCACATGCGAACAACGCGTCATAATGACGTCACGCAAATCCTGCATCTCGCAAGCAAAATTTACCGCGGAATAGGGTAGTTGCCTGGGTAAAAAAATAATAATTATATAAGGTGCTATAAAAATATCTGCCACGGCTTTAATGGGAGGTAGTATTGTGTTTATAGATTACAATAGTGAAGAACTTTCGTACCCCGGAGCAGTTAATTCACGACCGAGTGGCCGCCGCGCACGGCGGCATTGTTTGATAAGAATGGCAACAGTGTATGAATGAACGTCGCCGGCGTTTTTTAATTGAATTCAGTGCGATGCGGTAACAGCTTACAAGTCTACGGGATGGTTTTATACTAATAAATCAATTCAAATTTATACGTACATTTTTTTTGTATGAAAAAAAATATGACGAATAATCAATAATTTATCTTTACTATTGTAATCTATAAACACAATACTATCTCCCACTGCAGCCGTGGCAGATATTTTTATAGCACCTTATATTTAGTCCGTCAGTTAGATTATCGAAAAATAATGGACACGTATTTTTCCTTTTGTCAATCAAACAGAAAATGATAAAGATAAAGCGCGTCAAAATTTGAGAGAGGGGGGGTCGTGACGTCACTTGCTTGCAAAAGTGTCGCAAGCAAGTGACGTCACGCGGAACTTTAACGGGCGATATCTTATCATTTTTAATATAATTGACAAAATAAAAAATATGGGTTCAATATTTTTTGACTAATTAGATTTTTTTAGGAAAATAGCCTATTAGCATACATGCAAACTTCCCGACATCAGTCGTTGGGCAGTTGCCCGCCAGACACAACACCCGTCTGGTCGGAGGATCCTCCCTTTTCTATGGAGGATGAGTGAACTTTACACCCTGTTCCTTACACCTCTAAAGTGTCATATTCAATTCTTATCACAAACATTATTCTGACAGGTCAACAAAGAGCTCACAATATTCTTGTTCAGTGAGTAACCAACAGCTGATGAGAGCCACATAAACCACTATAATTATGTAACAAAATGTTTTCAGGACTTCCAACTAGAGAAGCGTCTGGACAACCAGTTGATCGCTCAATGCAGCAGCATCTGGGATGGATCTGAAAACCATGTGGATATCAATATGAGGATCACCAACGAGGACAGAGCTTTCACATCCACGCTGTCTTATCATATCGCCATGTAAGTTATTTTAGGCCATTCAATACGCAAAACTGAAAAATACCTGATGGAATAATATTTATGTGTGCAAGCGGTTTTTCACTCATCAACATGTCAGCCAAAAGTCATCTATTACTGTAAATAGGCATAGCATTGCCACAGCGATTCTGGAAGAAAGAAAGTTGTTCGCATCCAGCGAATTACTGCGACAAAATTATTTAATCTAAAAACTCGGGTCAATGGCAACTAAACCTTCCGTACAACTAGTACGCTTATAACCGCCAACAACATTTTCCTTGTCTCAAATTTTCGCAGATTTTTTTAAATAATTAACAACTTGTACTTCTATAAACAGGAAATACGGCGACGATGGCCTCCCAGACGGCAAGACCGTGAATATTACACTAAACGGATCAGCCGGACAGAGCTTCTGTGCGTTCCTGTCTAAGGGCATCACTGTAACGCTGGAAGGCGACGCTAACGACTATGTCGGTGAGTAAACAACCCGTAAACTAGACATCATGTATCGGCCGAAGGACGTCCACATTTGCCTCCCCCAAGCACCTCCACTTCGACCGGTTCCGTGCTTCTCGCATCCAACGTGTTCCTGCCGCTTTAACAAGGTCGTCTGGCCACCTTGTGGGAGGCTGTTCTGCGAGCAATGTGCCCATCCTACTGCCACTTAAGTTTGGCAATTCTTCGGCCTATGTTGGTTAACATGGTTCTCCTGCGGATCTCTTCATTTCTGGTTCGATCACGCAGTGAAACTCCAAGCATAGCCCTCTCCATGGTAAACCTAGTAGTTATTAAAGATAACATAGATGTAAGAGTTAGGGAATTAGATCATGTTGCACAAAAAAGTAAATTTATTGAAGGGTTTTGAAGGTCTGTAGCATAGAGCACAGGAGGATGTTAAGCTAAAAATAATTTGATTTGTTTCAGGCAAGGGCTTGTCAGGCGGCAAAGTCATCATCTACCCACCAAAGGCGTCTCAATTCGAGTCGCACGTCAACGTCATTGTAGGAAATGTGTGCTTATACGGAGCCACATCTGGACGCGCTTATTTTAGGTTAGTAAAAACTACTCGGACTAGTCCCTAGTAATATTAAGTACTTATTACCTAACCTTATTTTAAATAATGACCACTCACTGCATGTGCAAGTGGCAATCAGCAGTGACATCTCACCGTGAAAACTCAGGTGAAGTGAGCGTGGAGTGAGCTGTCATTCCAACTAATGCTAGGGATTAACACTATTGACAGCTCACTCTAAGCTCACTTCACCTGACTTTTCACGGTGAGATTTTTACAGAATCGATCGGCTGTCTCCGTCTATACGGGTGACAGAGTAATCGACGCCGTCGCCGCGCAACCTCTTACCATGGATAAAGTACTTACATGATTCGGACCTCGCCTTACAAATATAAAGATATTAAAAAAAATTGCTATTATATACACTTTTTCCACATAGGTATTATACTTTTGTATAAAGAGATCAACAAAGTATACAGTGAGTTGGCAACTCCATTAAAAGTTAAGATTTACGAGGAAAATAATTTCCTTGTGAACGATCTTCTAGGGCAGTGTTTTGCATCCTTTTTCATGGCGTGGCCCCCTTAGTACGGAAAATAATTCGCGCCCCCCCTTCCTCCGCTGTTTCTAACTTGGAATTCAAGTCTGTCACTTTGGGTACCTATTGGTTAAACAGAAAAATAGAATTCCCACAATCAACCACTGAAGCTTTGAAGTATTTGATTCTATTTGGAACCTCCTATATTTTAAAGAATCGGAGGCCCCATGTTCTATGGAAAGTGAGGTGATGGTTTTGTAGCGGTATCTACAACACCACATGCGAACAACGCGTCATACTGACGTCACGCAAATCCTGCATCTCGCAAGCAGAGTTTACCGCGCAATTAGCATAGATACAATATCCCAACATCAATCGTTGGGCAATTGCCCGCCAGACACAACACCCGTCTGGTCGGAGGGTCCTCCCTTTTCTATGGGGGATGAGTGAACTTTACACCCTGTTCTTCATGCCTCTAAAGTTTTATAAATAAACATTTATTTATTTCTACAGAGGCATAGCATCAGAGCGTTTCTGCGTGCGCAACAGCGGTTGTATTGCAGTCGTAGAAGGAGTAGGTGACCACGGTTGCGAGTACATGACGGCCGGTACTGCGCTCATCCTTGGGCTTACTGGAAGGAACTTCGCGGCTGGCATGAGCGGTACGCTATTTTTTTTTTTTTTTTTATAAAGCACTCTCCTTACACAGTTATTTTACCTAGGGGGATATTTCAATGCTATACAGGGTGGCAGAGGGGCATCGACGCGCTACCTGTTACTATGAATTTAGTACATGATTTTGCCACCTGTATTTTTATGGATATAAAAACTCCAAAAATATCTGTTGCATCTAAGTACCAACAAAAGTGCGCCGCAGGACGCTGAGTAGTCTACATTGATGTTCTCGTACAAAAGACCAGCGCAGACACGGTCTATGGTCCTCTTTTTTTGTTTTGGGTGGGAAATCATCAGATAACCTCTCCCGCTCTGGGCTGAGCGGAAGGGCATGTCCGACTTTTACTAACTAAAACCCACCCGTGTTCCTTCAGTTGCCTGTGCCAGGGGCCACGGTAGCTCTTTCGAACAACCCGCAGCCCTGGCGGCATCGGCCCTAGCGGACCCCGTCAGTTCGTGCTGACATCTCTTTGAGGTCTATGGTCCTCTCATGATCAGATAATGAAATGACCAAGATAACGTCTGAACTTGAAAAGAACCACTGAGTTTGTTTTGGTGTTTCTTCTCCGAGTGAGAGTGTCGTGTCAGACGAGTGTCTCAGGTTTCGAATCAACCGAGAAAGTCACAAGCAATTATGACCCACTGCTCTTATCCTGATTTATTAGCCATTCCTTATAACAATGAATTTCCTTTGCTATTCGCAGGTGGTATCGCATACGTGTACGATATTGACGGCTCGTTCCCCAGCAAGTGCAACCACGAGATGGTGGAACTGTTACCTCTGGAGCTGCAAGAGGATCTGGACTATGTGCAGCAGTTGCTGGAAGAGTTCCACCAGTACACTGGGTTAGTTGAGCAAGTTTTATTTACAGGGTCTTGTATTAATTTATTTTAATTTTTGTTATTTTTCATGCACATTCTTTAACATGCACGTGATTCTACAATGTTTTCACATGTATAATTTTAACGTGAATGATGATTTTGATTGTAAAGAGTGTCTGTGGAGTTTCTTGCCAGTTATTCTCCATAGGAACCTTGTACACTTTGCAATGGGCAACTAGCTTCATCTTTCTGATTGACCAACTCCTTGACAATTCAAAAGTACCTGTAATTTTAAATGTTTATGTTTTAAATGCAAATTGAAGGCAGATGATCTACAGTCTATTTTTCAATTCAGACATGTTTGTCTTAACACATACGTGCTGCTTTTATCGTATCTTATATTTCACTGACTGTCATATTTCATCATCATTAAAAATATTTGTTTCCTTCCAGCTCAATAATTGCCGAAGAATTCCTGAAGACCTGGCCTGAGCCCGCTAAGAAGTTCATCAAAGTGTTCCCGTTCGAATATCAACGCGCTCTGAAGTCTATGGCAGTGAAACAGCCGAGCCAACCCAAGTTGGAGGCCAATGGAAAGGCCGAGAATGGAGTACTGGATATTGAAGAAACTGTACGAGATGTGGAGTTGGAAACTAAGAATTTGGAGAAGATTCTGGATAAGACTAGGTTGGTATTTGTGTATACTGGTAGCAGATTTTTGGAAGTACGTCTTTCAACAGTTATTAATTTTGCAAGATTTTTTCCGATGCTTGTCTTAAAAAGAAAACTGAACTAATACATTGAAGATTTAAAAATATCATTTAAATTATTATACAGGCTGTTAGTGTAAACACCGTTATCCTTGAAACCAGTGGTTTGGTTTCACTTATAGAATGTAAATTCAATGAAAAAAAAAAATTTTTTTTTAAAGTAAGTAGTCTCAATTATTTCTCAAAATTATTTCACCCTATACAAGTGCACGCAAGGGCAAAGTAGACGGAGTGCGGGAAACAGCGCGTCGTCAGTAGTTCAGTACTTCCCTTATCTATGCAGCGCGTGCCGCAAGCCGGCAAGCGCATGAATTTACGGACGGTGTCGGACAGAAACTTTCTTACATTTTTGAAAGAAAATAACGTTTATTTATTTTTAAATTCAGATAAACATTTTTATAATTAAGTCAACTACCTATGGTTTTAGTGACAACGGTGTTTACACTAACAGCCTGTATAGAATTTACATTCCTGATAACCAGCTTTCACATTAGTTTCCCATCTACCTGTCTAGTGTTAGTTCACAAATGTCATTTATGACCTTAGGAAGGTAAAAATTTGGTCACACGGCGGAGTACATACTGTACCTGATGAAACTCATCTGACGCCTCACATTCTCCAAAAGTCCGATTTTAATCATTATGAGGCGAAGTGCTGATATTTTACTCAGGCTTTAGGTGAACGACGACCTTAACCACTCTGCTCGACTAGATTTTGACATAATTATGACATATCAGCTGACTCGACGGGATGTTGCGAATTACCTACGTCATGAAATTCAGGAAATTACATCAACTTTCAGCATCCAAATTTATTAAGAAAAATATGTTTCCGCGCTTATTTTATACAATATATTTGTGGCAAATATCTTTAATTATTTGTTGAAGTCGGTCAAACTTCGTTAGTCTACTACGAAAGTAACTAAGTAAATATGCAAAAGGGAAAAATAAAGATATTATCATTCTCTCCGCGTTCTTACTTTTACCATTTTTCTTACTTAAGGCGAGCCAGACTGAGCGCCGTAGGCATTTAACGCGTACCTCTGCCCCCGCAACGAGTAGCGATACGTAAAAAATTACGATCCGCGGAGACACACGCGCGCGCCAAGGCCAAGCGCACCGCACATGAGTTCACGAACTCTAGTAGGTACTAAGTTGCGTCACAAAACAGAGCAATGCAGTAGATCAACTTGAATGAATTAGTATAAGTTTATTTTGGTTATTTTTCTAGTAAGTATTTATGAAGTGAAAACTTCTTTAGCGGCGTTTTGCACTTTTTGGGATGGGTAGAAATGTTAAACTCGCGTCAGGGACACGTGACCGTAAGACGGACACGTGACAGTAAGACGGCTAAAATGAGATAGACACATAAATTCATAAAATTTAACGTGTGTGTGTGTGTGTATATATATTATGTATGTTTGTTTGTCTGTCTGTTTGTCACAACTTTCTCTGAAAGGCTTGTTACGTCGTGGGTGTCCTTTTCATGGTTTTCAGGGTCGGCAAGAACGAATTTGCTGTCAAAATTAAAATCCAAGATGGCGTCGACTAAAATTTCGTCATAGGTGTCTATTTCATGGTTTTCGGGGTCGGTAAGAACGAATTTGGGGTCAAAATTAAAATTCAAGATGGCGCCGACTAAAAAACTTCTTTAGCGGCTTTGTGCAGTTTTTGGGATGGGTAAAGAATGTTAAACTCGCGTCAGGACACGTGACCTGATCGAAAATTCGTAAGACAGTTTTTTTAGGGTTATATACATATAGGTTAGGTACGTATTGTATAAACTTGGACGTAATTACTAATAATTAAAAATAAGTAGGTGGATTTAAAATTTGACTGACACGAAGATCATAAATACGGATACGATTCAAAACCACGCGCCGCGTGCCATTTGACTTTCACTAAGGGTGCGAAATCTTCATGCTACAGTATAAAAATCAAGCAATAGGTAGGCAACCTTACATTAGAATTGTGTTACAATTCTTGAATTACAATATCAATATTGTAGTTCAAGAAGGCTTACAAGTATAATTTATGATAATTTTGTGTAAAACATAATGTGAAGCGTTAGTTGTTAAAAAATAATAAAAATATTTTTATTTTATAATCAAAAAGTTATGCTAATAAAGGAAACACTTTGTAGAAATAAAAATAATTTATTTGGTTTGAATAATAATAAGTGAAAAATTTAATAAGAGCCTTTGTATAGGCTTATAATATTTGTACATTTTCACCTAAGCTACCCCTAATGTAATGCCTAAATAAAAGCGCGAATTTTCTATGCGAGAGTTGAATATTCAACAGTGCAATAAATGTATTTTCTTTCTTTCTTTCAATAATATTTAGATGTTCATTTTATTTTATGCCACAATTTCAATTTTTTTTCACCATGGGTGTAGTTTTCATGGTTTTCGAGTGCTAAAGCCGATAGTGAGGCCAAAATCTAAATCCAAGACGGTGGTTCCGAAAATTTTCTAATTCTTTGGGTGTCGTTTTCATAGTTTTCGAGGGCGGCCAATAGTCCCCACTATGTAAATGTAAATCCAAGATAGCGGCTGCGAAAATTTTGTTTTTTTTTTCATCATACGTGAGAAGGAACTTCGTTCCTGACGAGGGTCCCCCGGCCGCACACGTTTTCTATAAAGTAAAAATCATTTATGTACAACTGGCTAAAATTCGTTAAACTGTAGCTGCCTCGGTTTGCAGGGACCTATCTGTGTAGATTGAATCGGAATTTGGTCCTGGGATTTGCTTGGACCTGGCTGCGGCTTATCATTTACATTTTCCTTGTCACCTTGCAATGTTACTAGTTGAGTAGATTGAATCGGAATGTGGTCCTTGGATTTACTTGGACTTGGCTGCGGCTTATCATTTACATTTTCTTTGTAACCTTGCAATATTATGTCTCGTATGGGCATACCACGAATTTGTCGCGGATCCACAATCTCTGGCAATAGACATTTCAAATAAAAATCTATAATTTTGTTCTCCATGTTCACCCTCCAAAATTCGTCATCTCTTAAGATATTTTCTATTACTAGTGGATGATTTTCACCGGACCATATTCCAAAAATGCATTGGTTTCTTTCTGTTACATGGAGTTGACCTTGCACTTGGTAATACCAATTACTTTTTCTGTTTATGACTCTTGTATTATTTTTTTTATCGTATTTAAATATTTGAATTTTGTTTTCTTTAATAGCAGCATCTATTCCTTTTTTAAATGCCGTTATTGGGCATTTAATTTCTATTATTGTATCGTCCCCAACTATACCGTCGGGTGTAGCCCCAATAAATGGGTATTTTTTGTCAATAAAAAGCCCACAGGGTTCGATCACCATATTTTCTTGTCGTTCCAGTTGTTGTATCGCCTGCTTCTCATTTTCCACGCCATGAGCCACTGACAATATGTGAGATATATTTTTTTTATATAATAAATTTTTTACTGTTGTAGCAGTACTTCTAGACAGTTTTCTTTTACAAATTGTGCCAAAATTTGATGCCGTTATTATATTTTTCCTCAATTCTATCCAATCACTGCAATCCCTTTGTAGGACAGTGCTTCTTTCAATATTGTGCCTATCATTTGTCAAGACTTTTAAATTGTTGAGGAAGTCTTCCTTGGCTTTTTCTAATTGAGCTGGACTCATATCGGGAGCTGAACTTGTAGGACCATAGTTGTGCTGTACAGAGGTTCCTTCAAATCTTCTTACTTTTTTTGTGGGATGATCTCTGTTCAATTTTCTTTTTAGTGCTCTCTTCTCAATTTCTTTCACCTTTCCTCTAGGACTGCTTCCAAGAATCGCCCTTTGGACACATGAAACTGCAGACTCACTGTTAAAAGAAACTACAGCGGCTGAACATCGTCCTTGATAGCCTCGTCTCAGTGAAAAATTTATTCTTTTTCCACCTATAAATTTGGCAATAACGCTATTGAACCTCTCTACTACATTTGTGTCCACATCTTCTATGAGACTTCGAGCTTTACCTGCTACAGTAGCGATGATGGCATTGACCCGGAAGAAGAAAGTAGAGTTTTGAATTTCTCTCATTGTATTGTTATTCAGATTTTTATCTTTTGAGCAGTTATAATCATAACAAAGTCGATGATCACCATAAGCATGTGCCACCGAATTAGTGATGTCTTTATGCAGCAGATTTATAGCAACATTTTTCGGCTTTCCTGCATGTTTGTGAAATTTTATTGATTTAACTATAACTTTTCGCATGCTCATTACTTTCTCATTAGTTAATGTTTTCCTGTCTTTTACTGGATATTTTGTCTCTTTTACAATTGCGCGCAATTTATTACAGAAGTTTCGTAGTATATGATTTCTGCATTCAATTTTTTCAACGGTATAGTTAAGGTAGTCATAGGGTTTTGCTTCTAACACTTTGTTATAAGTAGCTGAGTCTCCATCTCCAATCATTCTTGCATATATTAAACCATACATATCAACTGATGCTTTAAAGCCTTCGGCAATTACGTCAGCTTCCATGGCACTAGAGGATCCGCTATAGTTTTTATAACAAGCGTGATCTTTAGGCGCGAACCCTTGATTTTGGGCTCTGGTACAAACCAGACAGTATTTGTTTTTCACTCCCATATATAATACTTTTCCGAATTGTTTTCCTATGATTGCTGCTGTTCCTGACATTGATCTATAGTTATTACCATAAGATCTTAAGCCCCAAGCGCCATCAACATATACGTCTACGAGAGCCAATCCGTTTTTCATTCGACCTTCAGCCATTGCCGCTTCTTTCTCACGTTTGGCAGCCCTTTCCATAGATTGTGCTGCGGTTTTCTCCCAATTTTCATAAACAAAATCTTGTAAGCGTGTATAATATTTTTGTGAAAAAACCGGCACATCCATAGCAGAAAGTATCTCCTCAAATTGCGCAAATCCAACACCAGCAGCAACAATGCCAGTGGTGGCAGCAACATTTATGTTAACATTTTCTCCACTGTCACAATTCTCTGATTCGATCACAATTACTTTCCGACAGACATTACACTCAAACTTAAATTTAGAAATCAACCCTATCCGTTTTTCCCCTACTAACTTGAAATATCCAACTTTGCAATCAAATAAATCTATATGTTGCGTTTTTTCTTGGAGCTGTGACATAAGGTAATTCATGTCAACAATTCTTCGTCCACTGATAGGTTGATAGTCGTTTTCGAGTTCGTTTTCAATGGTCAGAGTATAATTTTCGATTTCCTCCATTGTTCTAAAACAGATTTTTTTTTAAATGTAACCTATTATATACCACATAACAATATATGTTAAACAAAAAGTAGCAACTTACTCATTTATATTATTATAAGGTGATATATGATTACGTTCATCTGAAGGCATTTCAGCAAGTGTCACATGAGCATTGGCTGCATTAATAGTCGTTCTGTAACAATAGAATAAAAATGATGTTTAGTTTCAATATTCATCATCATCATCATCATTGGCAGCATTTTTCCACCCACTGCTGAGTATAGGCCTCCTCCCTTTTTTGCCATGATTCCCTGGTGTGTGCGAGTCTCTAACAGGAGTGCTAACGCTCCTTCTACCGTTTTTCGGCAACCATTTGTTCCATTCCAGAGCCTCTGCCCGCTTTCAATATTCATATTTTTAAGTAAATGCGATAGTCATCAGTATTAACAGTATAATTATTTATTAATAAGTAGGATTCAGATTGCAGTTACTTACTCCTCAATCCCAGGGTTATTCAAATAAACAGGCTCTAAATTCATCAATGGAGACACGTTATGCCCTTCCGCATGCTCTATTGACCTGTAATGCAAAAGTTGATTTTGATTTGTTGGTAATCAAAAAGTTATAATAAATAGGTAATAAGTGGAGGTATGTGTTTAATTTCTTTATGTATTATTATGGTGTTACAATAATGAGTAAGATAATATTAAATTCAAATAGTAAAAAAAAAGATTGTCCATGAAAACTTACTCTTTATCCGCCGAATCATTACTTGGCACATGCGTATTGCTCTTGGCCTGCAACTGCATTGCTCTAAAACATCAAAAACCGACGTAAACATTTCATACATGGATAAAGTATGTATTGCCAAACTAGACATACTTATAGTTTTTTTTTATGTATTTATAGCTTAACATAACCTAATACAGTGTTTAGTAAGTAAGGGTTGACTCTAGTGTACTCCGCATAAACGAGCTTGAGCCTCAATGTTACCGAAATCAAAATAATAAAAAACATGTATAAAAAATAATAATATTCGCAGGAAATAGTACTTCTGTCACATTTCTACACTGTGGCAATAGTGAACTGCGCGTATTATTATGGCATAGACGAGACCTATACAAACGTTGCAGGTACCATAAATATTATTATTTGTTGTGTTGTGGCACAAAATAAATAATACTAACGTGGTTGCTGTGAGTAGGTTCACACGGCATATCAAGTCACAAAATTACCAGTATAAGCTGACCTCGCATTGTATATGATTGCCGTACAATGAGAGGTCAGCTTATACTGGAAAAAGATTGATATGTAGCCACGGAATAGAAAAAACAGTGGAAGTGCCCCTCGGGTATCGCGCGCGTGTCACGAATAAGCGGAGATGTTCAACATTAGTTCATTCGCAATAAATGGATGATTTTTCAAACTTGCTTTTGTAATGCCATGTGTAAGCCATGTTTACCTAATTTGTAATGTGTGTAGGTACCTAAATAGTAAAGAACTAATGATAATTATCTTACTTCTAAAATAAAAACATAAATATTATTGCGCTGTTGAAATTCGCGCTTTTGCACACTATGTACCTATTTGGAATTTGAAAACAGTAAACCATTATATCATTTGCGCGCGTGGCGGCTTTATGTGATCTGAGATAGGGTTCAAATTCAACTGTTTTACACACTTGATGCGGTTGGTAAATCTATGCGGCAAATGAAATAAAACATAAAGCCGACATTCGCACGGACGTAAAAATATCCCGGCGGGGTCTTATCGCGCACTGGTTTTTCAACTCTCGGTGTTGAGCCGAGCATTGAGAATCCAAGAGTTCATTCCCGCGCGTCGAAAAAACACACTGTTGCATTTTCAACTTTCCGCCCTAAGCCGAGCGTTGAAAATCTAGTGCGCGAAATAAACTCGCTGCGATATGTTTACGTTTGTGCGAAATTCAGCATATATAGCTTTTGCGCGCGTAGTGTCTTTATTTACATTGACATAGGGCTTACATTCAACTGTTTTACACATATTTGCGGTTTGTAAATCTATTTCGCGTATGTATATGGTTATATTCTCTTTGATACCAACTAAGAATAGTAAAAATATAATATAGGTAAATAATAATATTGTCAAAGCATCCTTACCTTTTTTGTTTATTCAGCCTTCGAAGAGCCAGCGATGACAATTTTTTATTTTTTTTGGTTTTGCCCATTTTGTGTTACAAAATTATAATTCATAACTATAGGTAAGTACTACAAGTAGTATTTAAAACTAAACTTTAAGATTTTAATAACAACAAACTATTATTTTTATAAACTATTTTTGTCTCAGCCGGTAACAACTTAGCGGGAGTAGCGAGTTTGAAAAAATTGGCACACGTCCGACCTCCAACACGTTCCGCTCGGGACTAAATCAAAGAGTACAATATACTATATGAGATAGAGAGCTAACTTCATGTTATAGGTTATATCGCGCGACAGCAGAGCCGCCCTGGTAGTTGTTCATCGAATTAATCTCTATAGGTGTAGGTATATAGGTAGCTATATTTATAGCCTTTAATGGTATTTTCTTACTTGAAAGGTTAAAATTAAAGTGTATTGTAAAAAATCAGCTAATTTGAATAATTGTGAACTTCAATTAAGCTGTTTTTTTTACAATACACATTTATTACAATAACAAGTGATCGCGTAAATAGCGTAGGAAAGAGAATGGGTATTGTACGGAAAACTTTTAACTATCTTCCGTAGAATGCTAAGATGTAAAAGAGGGTTATTTTGTTAATTATTTATTAGGTAATTGATTACAATCACCTTAAATAAAACAGTACTCTTTACTATTACAGTATATTCAGTAATAAATAATTAATGTAATCATTGGTTTTATTGAGGATTATACAATGAACTCGGCCAGAAATAAACTGACAATTACAATTTATTACTGTTTTGATTTTGGAACAATGATTATCTATAAAAAGCGGTGTTGTTTTTAGATATTCGTTGTTCCAACATTTTATTCACAGAATTATCTTTACGCCGACGGCATATTTATATAAACATATGCAATAAACAATCTTGACATGACTTTTTAACTAAACAAGCTATTAAAAAGTCAGCAAACTTACCAATAAATGTAAGAGCAGTAAACTTACAAATGAAGTCTAAGTAAATGTTTACTTAAACTTCATTTGTAAGTTTACTGCTTTTTAAAAGCAACTTTATTAAATAACCTAAGCTGTCGGGGTATAATAAAATTATGAATTCTAAATAAAGTAGCAAGGGGAAAGAGGAAAGAGAGAATGGGTATCCACCATCTTTGAAAAAACTAAATTCACAATGAGAATTAAATCTCATTGTGAATTTAGTTTTTTCAAAGATGTAACAATTATATTACCCACCGCATTTGAATGAACTATAAAACTACAATAACCATATTACAGAACACTATCTGTAGAAACCATATTATTTTATACCGTCAGCTGCACACCTGTTACTCTTTGTCTTTTTTTTGTTTTATGTTTAATATAATGATTTTGTGCAGCTGTTTTTATAGGGTCACTTTCATCACAGTTGGTGGATTTTCCAGATAGTATTCTGTTGACCTCCTTGCACCAATTTCTTATACAAAAATAAATATTTTTTTTTAAAAGGTATTCTACGAGTGTATTTTTGTGTTCATTGCATGTTAAGAACCCGAAATCAACTATAGCCAATACAATTAATTTCACATACTCTATTATATTTTCTTTGTGACTCATGGTTTTCATTATTTCTATAACAATTACTTCCATGTGGACAAAAATGTCGAAAGCATTTTTGCTAGGATAGCAAAGCCAATTTTTATTATCATACTCTGATATTTTTATAAAATTGTGGAAACTTTGCATTTCTGTACTCTCCAGCTGGCTATTACACGTGACACAGTTCTTGTATACATTTTTTTTTGCGTTTCTCACTAGCCAACCACTGCAATATCCTACAGCCGCGCACTTTTCTACGTCTTTGGGCGAATTGCTTCTTAATAAGGCATCAACATCAATATAAATATTTAGATGCTCTTCTTCTATTGTCATTGCAGGTCTATTTGTTGGCGGTTCTGCAGGACGTTCAACATCAAAGAAGTACTTAAGGTTTTGCAGACAAGTGTTTCTGTCTTTTTCGCAATTCGCCCCTACAGAATGTGCCGAAGTAAAATTATTTATTAAAAGTGTTTTGTATGTGGCTTGAAAGCCTGCAGCAGTTGGCATTATATTGCTGTGCCCATGTGCACGTATTGCTCCAAATAAATTCTCAAGCGGGTCCTGATTAAAATGCCTCAGTAATAGGGAATTTTCTCCTAACTTGTACATATGTGCACACAACATTTTGAACCCCTCTATAGTTTTAATCCAGCTGGAGAGTGTTGGCACCACAGATGCTTTGCCATTTTTATCCACATATGACATAGTTTTTAGGATGGGGATGCTTTCCCGCCATAATTTGTGGTGAGGTGATGTGGGCGTTACAGCTGCTCTATAGATCTTGCCTTCCCTTTGTTTATTAAAACTTCCATTGACGGAGTCGAAGAGCCGATCAAAAAATAAAAGAATATCTGCCGTCTCTTTGGCCGATTCTGGTAGCATGCCAGCATCTGAAAAAGAAAAGTCATCATTTAAATAATGAAATAAGGTGACGACCAGAGACAAAAAAAAAACAACATATTAAACTATGTGGCATCTTGAACTTGTTTTGTGTACAGATAGAAATATAGTAAATAACCCACCTGCCAGAAAACCAAGGGTTGTGGCAACAGTGCTGCTGAAAACTTGGGTGCAGTATTTGACCCTCATCTTGGGTATTAGGTGTGGCAGCACATGGTATTGCGTCAAATTTGGTACTAGAAGCACACCTGCATAACCTGGGCTTTTCTTGTGTAGTTTTATAATGTGTTGCCATTTGGCTGCACATTTCTTATTCTTCATGACATAAGACAAATCTTTATTGAGCATATTATTTCTAATACCTTTCATAAGGTGGGGGGGGTCATAGAGCGCAAAAATGTTTTGGCCCCCAATTGTAAAATGGCTTCCTGGGTATTCTTCACCTTTTCTTAAATATTCGGCTCTTGTGTCATTTAGTAGAGAATTAATGGCAGCCATGTTTGTCGCACCTTGATCGCAAACTGTTGCCACCACCTTTAGTCCACAGTCTTGCAGATTTTTTATTACATCCACAATCATTTTTTTTAAATTGGATGTTGAGGTACTTCCAGAGCAGAAGGAGTACTGTACTGGTTGTTTATATTTTTTTATGACACCCCTAACCATAAATACCAGTGCATGATCTGCTAGCTGAGGTTTTCTTGTTTCACCATCATCCACAAAGCCTATAATTTTTTCATCTGTCATCTCAACATGTGCTGCAATAGCCATTTCGTCAAATACCACAGAGCAAAACTTGTGACTTTGGGGCATTTTATCAACTCTTTTCTTTAAATTATCAAACATAAATTTATTTATGCCTGGTTTGATAAAAACTTTTTTCAGAAGACAGTGGAGAGTACTGCGTTTCGGTAATATGCATATTTCACTGAGTACCCTGTAAGCCTTTGGGCTAGTCTTATATAATGATAATGCCAAAATTTTCTGGCGAAGAGTAAATCTTCTTCCTCTTTTACATTTTCCAGCTTGTGAGATTTGCATTTGCACAAAAGTTTTGGCTGGTTTCGTTAACTTTTTTGTCAGTACATCTAAAGAAGCATTTTTCGCTAACAATAATCTCTCCACATATCTCTTTCTTAATTTATTATTGCCATGAATTTTGGTTCTTAATTTCTTAATAGTTTGCTTCATCTCCAGTTCGGCCTTTGTCATCTTAATTTCTGAAAGATTTAACCAATTATAAGTGATTAACTTATTTATATTAAATGATTTACAATTTTCAATTATTATTAATTTTTAAATTGGAATAACAAGCTTGAACAAATTTAATCTTGCATGGATAATATATTGATTAATAATTAACACTTCTATATGGATAAATTTAACTAGCTTTTGCCCATGACTCTGTCACTTGAAAACTTACTTCAAGGATCTAATGTTAAAACTTTATGTGTCTAAGAATATTATACATACTTTTTTGCATAGTTTGAGTCTGCATAGATCGTGTTCTTGGGCCCATATCACTTATATCTGGAATCTGGTGCTGCATAGAAGTAGACGGGTGTTCAACTGACATGAAATCTTGTATACTAGGCATGGTTGCAGCACCTAAAACCAATGTTAGAATGTTTTTAAATTCATACATACAGTGTAACATAATTCACAATAAAAAAAATATGCTGCCACTCCTAAAGTTTGAAAAAAGGTATTATGGATGCCGGATAAAACAATGTTCACCACATCAATAACTTCTCTGACCGAGATTCCAACCCGAGATCTATGACATATTATTATCTCTAGACCAAACCAGTTGATAATGATAATAAAAAGAAACATTTTTTTAAGTCACAAAAGTTGCACACAGAAAACAGTAACATGCCAGAAGGCCAATTCTCGTAATTTAAAACATTCAAAATCAAGTCGCAGTCTCACATCTCGGCGACAAACAAATGTCAAAAACTTGTCAAAATGTAGGGAAATTAGAAGTATATTTTGACAGATTGAGACTCAGATCAGACTGTGACCATTCTTAAAATTACGAGAATTGCCCCTCAGATCTTGTACCTCTAAGCAGTAGTCTGCAATCATGATTATGTTTAGGTTTGAAGAGTACAGTAGCTAGTGAAATTACTAGGCGATGAGACAAATTCAGTTTGTATCTGAGGGTGACAAGTACAGTGAAGTGGCCCGCTAGCTTTGAACTGCAAAGTGATTCTGCAGGTGTTATAGGCAAGCATGGTGCTTACCGTCAGACAAGCTATTTCATTGTCTCGTCACTTGTTATTATTATATTTAAAAAATGTTTTACTAACCTATAAGATGCAACATGGGAATAGCAAGAGGAGATAATCGATTTTTGGTGTAATGCCATTTTTCAGGAAAATGTTTATGACACACTCTCCTATTCTTAAATATAAAATTTTCATCCAGTCCAACAATGTTACCCCCTATGTTCATGACCCATGAACGGAAACGTTGCATATCCTTATCTGGATTTGGGAAGCGATGTAATGGTGGACCTGAAATTTTTTGTTATTATTTAGTAAACGTTTGATATTCGGGGAGGCACTAGTATCACCCAGGATTCACCACATAGCACTGTATTTTGAGAGATAAGAATGTAGTTTTTTTTTTTTTTTTTGCCATGTAGGTAGACGTGCCCTAAAACGTCTATTCAACAACTGTTAGAACATGCACTATGTTATTAAGGTTTGTGGGAAAATGAAATATTTATATTTACCATCTGGAAACCTGCTCGAGCAGCCAGGCACACAACAAGCTAGAAATGACATTGTTTTTGGTCACTTTCTAACTATTTGCAATATAATGTTCTGTGATAGATCAGTTCGAGCTCGATCTTTTTCACAATCTACAAAACTCAAATGCGAAGTTTTCACGCTAGAACGGAGGAGCCGCGGACGGTACTCAACTCAACGTTACTAGGGGAGATAACTTTCACACACTCACTTGTATTTTAAGGAATATAATCACTTAAAATAAGGACGAGAAAATATGTGCATACGCATCAGTAACGTACCGACATTTTTCTCAGGGTGGTCAGCACACACAATTCACAAAAGCGCTGTTACATTTTCAATTGAATGAGAAATCAAACGATTATTATTGTCTTGAAAATAGTTTTTACATATTTATTGTCTGCATAAATTACATATGTGTTCTACGTTTGAAATAAAATTATTTTTATGTAAGTAGTATAATTCATAAATAATATTTTTTAGGGTGACAACCTCTTGATTTTGTTTCAACACCATCACAGCTAGATGGCACTACTTTCCATACTTTAACCCCTGTCACGAACTTTGTACTAAGTCGGCACAGCATGGACTAAATGACACGAAGCGAGCGCAGGAAAAGAGAATACGCTGGATTTTGGAATTAGTGATATAGATATTTTGATATTTCAAATTATGTCGACCGTTTAACCTCCTATTTTTTACGACCTTTATTATGACATTAGTTTCATTTTTCAAAGCCTAATATAACTGAAAGGAAATAAGAAATAGATCATAATTTAGACCTGTCTTTGCGATTTAATTGGATGCAGTAAAGTGTAAGTAATCGTGTATCACACGGCTGAAATATCTAGATCGAAGTGTGAAATATGTAATATTTTTTTTTCAACACTTAAATCCGTGTTATCTAAGAATAAAACACAGTACAAAATGACGTTTATTCGAACAACCCAACGCAATCAAGTCTTGATAAAAATTACAAAAAATTGTGTTTCGACATGACACTTCTTAGTTAGTGCTCACCATCCGACCAGTTTTCTTATTTCGATTAAAAAATTGCATAAAGCCTAATCGATAATCGGAATTTGCAAAAAATAAAATAAAAAAGGTGTAGAAACTATATACACCGTGACTTTTTAGTCGTCTGACAACGGCAGCCCACTTCATGTATCCAATGACTACTAAACATTCATAACAAAAAAAAATGGCATAAAAGAGAAAAAAAAAAGAAAAAAATATTCATTATTATGATGCTTAGCGTAGTTGAAACATTCTGTTGCGAGCGAAGATCTATCTACTCGACTCGTGCGATGGTTAGGTATGTTCTACTGTTTGATACGTAAACATTATTAACAGGATGTTTCATAATTCTAATGTATTAATTATTTTTCCTTGTAACTATTATCTTAATTAATGGTAAAAAAAAAACACGCCTAGAGGTATTTTATGTCGGATACATTGAGTGGACCACCTTTGTCAGACGACTTAAAAATCACGGTGTATATATCCTCTTTGGTATATTTTTCATGAATTAATTTTATTTTAAAAATTAATCATTTTAATTACCGCACGTGTATGTACACGTACACGTACGGTGTGGTTAGGTGTGTAATTTTTTATGGTTCCGTACGTCCAAATGAAAAAACGGAACCCTTGCAGGATCACTTGTGTCTGTGGGTCTTGTCTTTTCTTACTTGCTTCGAATATACTGGACCGATTAAATTGAAATTTTGTACACATATGAATTTCTGTGACCCAAAGACAGACGTGTAACGTAAATAAATTAATTTTGAAAATGGGGTCACTCTTGGGGGGCTAACTAGAAAATAAAATAAAAAATCTTTGCTGTACCTCTGTGTGACATATCAAATGAAAGGGCATGTTGTGGGGGTTTTAAATATATTTGCTTAGTAACTAAAACAAAAGTTATCTGGCCGTCTGTCTATGTGCCGGTCGGTCTGCCTCTGTGCCGTCTGTACAAACCTAAACTAACCGTAAAATCTAGATTTTGACCAATTTGCACCGGCCAGCCTTTCTTACAGGGTTAACGCGGGCGTTTTCGTGGACGCGCGTTGTGGGACGAAGTAGGCACTCCTTACGTCCCAAGCTGCCGTTCTGTAGCTTGGGATAAAATTTTAAGAACTGTAATTGTCTGATTTCTAATTTAAATGATCTGAATATACTTTTACGGAACCCATAATTTCGTCATGTCAGTCTGTGCGTGCGTTCGGATGTCAATGCCACTAACCATTTTACTCGTAGACGTTAACGAGTGTTAATAACACTATATCGTATTCGTATTCTATGCACGCAAAATGGTGTAGTAAAATTACGATAAACATAATTAGAGGTAGCATTCCCCATGCATATACCCGAGGGTTGAAAAAAATCTATGCACACAAGCGTGTGGGGGGTATTGTTGGAACTTATAATTAAAATTATAAAGATGTTTCTAATTGACTTGACTTTTAAAGTCAATCGTTTTTGAGATATGGGATATTTTCGTTTAAAACCGCAGAATTAACTTGGTTTTTTACAGTTCTTTCGAGATCATTTATGAAATACAAACTTATTTCTGCAGTCGATCAAATTAATGATATGCGCTGTGCATGCGTAAATATTCATCCCAAGTACGGGACCTTTCACTGTGCATGATCCGACACTTGGCCAGTTTTTTTTTTTAATTTCGTTGGGAAACTACCACAAAAAGTAAACAATTTCTATTACTCAAGTAAACTAATATAAATAAAAACTACCAAGCTCATACAGCTAACAAAACATAATGAAATGTAAAGTGTTTGCGGAATACTTAATTAATCTATCATCGGACGGCGTATTCTAATTGCTGCCTAATCAGGCTTTTCTTAATGTTATATAAAAGCCTGATTAGGCCGCAATTAGAATACGCCGTCCAAATTTGGGATCCTCTATATGATAAGTACAAAGATAGGCTAGAAATTGTTCAGAAAAAATATCTACGTACTATGAATTATAGATGTTATCGCCCTAAAGTCTCCTATGAACAATTGCTGATTCGTTATAATGTCCTTAGCTTGGAATCGAGACGATTACTTCTGGGTGTAATGATGCTGCATGGTATTTGTAACAATAGTTTCGACTGCATTCCTTTATCCAATAGTCCACATTATATAGTACCTAGATCTGTCATGCTTCGTGGGGTGCGTGCGCCTCGACTATTCCACACAAACTCGTGCAGGACTAACGCTGGCGTGCGCGTGCCTCTTCGTCGCCTCGTTGATGCGTATAACGCTCACTTTATGGAGCTTGACATCTTTGCTCTTTCCAAACATTGTTTCAAGGCGAGAGCAATAGAGTTACTAATTTCCTAAGTGTAATCTTTCTATTTAATTTTTTATTTTTATTTTAATTATTTTTTATTTCTCTTCATAACAGTCTTTTAAGATGAACACTGTGTCTGTTTTCTTTTAACTTTTTTTTTGTGAATTCGTGGATAATGGAGTGGGTTACATGTGTAGTAACACAAACAGAATAGATTATGTATAATTGTATTCTAAGTATTATGCTAATTTAAGAATTTTTAGTTAAGCTTGGCATGTAACTGTTTTTTGTCCCTAACAAATAAAATAAAAAAAATTAAAAAAATCATCATTTCCCAAACTTTTGCTAAGCCTATCTAAAAATGTATACTGGGCATTCTGTAGCAAACTATTAGAAAGTATCAAAAATTAATAATTGCACAATAAATAAAAATAATTTTGAATAGCGAGCGCATTCCGAATATAAATTCAAATATAGAAACAATTCGGCGCGAAATTGAATAAATGACTATGGTCATAGGTCCTCTGTTATTAACTCAGTTTCAATATAATGTCCAAAAAACGATTAAAATTACATTAGGAAAGCATAAATCATTATTATAAATAATGCTTGTTGTATTTAATGCTTAAAATAATTTTATTTCAATTTCTGAGAATCGATTTCTGACATTCGTCATATTAATTACTCGGGTCATCGAAATTAAAAAAAAAATCGTTTGGCACGTCTCTTTCGCACATCATTACGATAAAAAAAACAACAATGGTCGGCGATTTTGAACACAAATTAAGTAGTGGTAATGAATAATACGTGTTATTTGACCTGTGTTTCAATATTACGTTAGGATTTTGGCATTTTCGTGTTTTTTATAATATTTGTAATAATATTTTTCACATTTTACATCTTATCTACATATGTGTGTGTGACTTTTGTGAAAAGTAAAAATGTAAACACGCACGATTGGCGCGAAACTTCGACTTTAGATATCAAAAAACTACATTACCACTACTTATTTAACATGAACAATGGATGAATTCGTCAAATAATTAAATCATGTATTATTCATTGCCCCTGTGGTGGAGTTTGGATTTTCGAAATCCCCAATTTTTATGTTTTTTAGCCTTGACCACCACTGTCATCAAAATGGCGATTATCGCATTTACAGACTTGAATTTAATAAAGGTAAATTAATAAACTTGCGCGCTAAATATGGAAGATTGAATGGCGATAACATGAGTTTTTTATCCAACTCTCTTAATTAACGCACATTCATAAGATTTGATGGGTAGCATAATCAATATTTACATTATCATTAGGGGTGTTGTATGTCGTCATTTCAAGGTCCAATGGGACCCCTTACTGAGCCAGCGGAGGTTCGTGTGTTCGGGTCCATTCGGGGGCGCTACCGAACTATACGGTTAAGCTTGGTAAACATAATGTTACAATCCACAAACGTGCCATTGTGTCACCCTTTGTATAATTGTATATATTTATGTTTTGTAATTTGTATAGTGTACAATAAAGAGTATATCCTATTCTATTCTAAACGTTGCTACCGCAGGGGCTTCATAAAGTACCCCCGCGAGACGTCGCTGTACCGGCCGGCCGAGAAGCGCGCGCGCGACTGGGACGAGATCTACAACGCGGCGCACGTGCGGCGCGGGCTGCGCGCGCAGGCGGCGCGCTGCATGGAGTGCGGCGTGCCCTTCTGCCAGTCGGCGCACGGCTGCCCGCTCGGGAACATCATCCCCAAGTGGAACGACCTCATCTTCAAGGGCGACTGGCGCCAGGCGCTCAATCAGCTGCTGCAGACTAACAATTTCCCAGGTATGCCATAACACCTTCTGCCAGTCGGCGCACGGCTGCCCGCTCGGGAACATCATCCCCAAGTGGAACGACCTCATCTTCAAGGGCGACTGGCGCCAGGCGCTCAATCAGCTGCTGCAGACTAACAATTTCCCAGGTATGCCATAACACCTTCTGCCAGTCGGCGCACGGCTGCCCGCTCGGGAACATCATCCCCAAGTGGAACGACCTCATCTTCAAGGGCGACTGGCGCCAGGCGCTCAATCAGCTGCTGCAGACTAACAATTTCCCAGGTATGCCATAACACCTTCTGCCAGTCGGCGCACGGCTGCCCGCTCGGGAACATCATCCCCAAGTGGAACGACCTCATCTTCAAGGGCGACTGGCGCCAGGCGCTCAATCAGCTGCTGCAGACTAACAATTTCCCAGGTATGCCATAACACCTTCTGCCAGTCGGCGCACGGCTGCCCGCTCGGGAACATCATCCCCAAGTGGAACGACCTCATCTTCAAGGGCGACTGGCGCCAGGCGCTCAATCAGCTGCTGCAGACTAACAATTTCCCAGGTATGCCATAACACCTTCTGCCAGTCGGCGCACGGCTGCCCGCTCGGGAACATCATCCCCAAGTGGAACGACCTCATCTTCAAGGGCGACTGGCGCCAGGCGCTCAATCAGCTGCTGCAGACTAACAATTTCCCAGGTATGCCATAACACCTTCTGCCAGTCGGCGCACGGCTGCCCGCTCGGGAACATCATCCCCAAGTGGAACGACCTCATCTTCAAGGGCGACTGGCGCCAGGCGCTCAATCAGCTGCTGCAGACTAACAATTTCCCAGGTATGCCATAACACCTTCTGCCAGTCGGCGCACGGCTGCCCGCTCGGGAACATCATCCCCAAGTGGAACGACCTCATCTTCAAGGGCGACTGGCGCCAGGCGCTCAATCAGCTGCTGCAGACTAACAATTTCCCAGGTATGCCATAACACCTTCTGCCAGTCGGCGCACGGCTGCCCGCTCGGGAACATCATCCCCAAGTGGAACGACCTCATCTTCAAGGGCGACTGGCGCCAGGCGCTCAATCAGCTGCTGCAGACTAACAATTTCCCAGGTATGCCATAACACCTTCTGCCAGTCGGCGCACGGCTGCCCGCTCGGGAACATCATCCCCAAGTGGAACGACCTCATCTTCAAGGGCGACTGGCGCCAGGCGCTCAATCAGCTGCTGCAGACTAACAATTTCCCAGGTATGCCATAACACCTTCTGCCAGTCGGCGCACGGCTGCCCGCTCGGGAACATCATCCCCAAGTGGAACGACCTCATCTTCAAGGGCGACTGGCGCCAGGCGCTCAATCAGCTGCTGCAGACTAACAATTTCCCAGGTATGCCATAACACCTTCTGCCAGTCGGCGCACGGCTGCCCGCTCGGGAACATCATCCCCAAGTGGAACGACCTCATCTTCAAGGGCGACTGGCGCCAGGCGCTCAATCAGCTGCTGCAGACTAACAATTTCCCAGGTATGCCATAACACCTTCTGCCAGTCGGCGCACGGCTGCCCGCTCGGGAACATCATCCCCAAGTGGAACGACCTCATCTTCAAGGGCGACTGGCGCCAGGCGCTCAATCAGCTGCTGCAGACTAACAATTTCCCAGGTATGCCATAACACCTTCTGCCAGTCGGCGCACGGCTGCCCGCTCGGGAACATCATCCCCAAGTGGAACGACCTCATCTTCAAGGGCGACTGGCGCCAGGCGCTCAATCAGCTGCTGCAGACTAACAATTTCCCAGGTATGCCATAACACCTTCTGCCAGTCGGCGCACGGCTGCCCGCTCGGGAACATCATCCCCAAGTGGAACGACCTCATCTTCAAGGGCGACTGGCGCCAGGCGCTCAATCAGCTGCTGCAGACTAACAATTTCCCAGGTATGCCATAACACCTTCTGCCAGTCGGCGCACGGCTGCCCGCTCGGGAACATCATCCCCAAGTGGAACGACCTCATCTTCAAGGGCGACTGGCGCCAGGCGCTCAATCAGCTGCTGCAGACTAACAATTTCCCAGGTATGCCATAACACCTTCTGCCAGTCGGCGCACGGCTGCCCGCTCGGGAACATCATCCCCAAGTGGAACGACCTCATCTTCAAGGGCGACTGGCGCCAGGCGCTCAATCAGCTGCTGCAGACTAACAATTTCCCAGGTATGCCATAACACCTTCTGCCAGTCGGCGCACGGCTGCCCGCTCGGGAACATCATCCCCAAGTGGAACGACCTCATCTTCAAGGGCGACTGGCGCCAGGCGCTCAATCAGCTGCTGCAGACTAACAATTTCCCAGGTATGCCATAACACCTTCTGCCAGTCGGCGCACGGCTGCCCGCTCGGGAACATCATCCCCAAGTGGAACGACCTCATCTTCAAGGGCGACTGGCGCCAGGCGCTCAATCAGCTGCTGCAGACTAACAATTTCCCAGGTATGCCATAACACCTTCTGCCAGTCGGCGCACGGCTGCCCGCTCGGGAACATCATCCCCAAGTGGAACGACCTCATCTTCAAGGGCGACTGGCGCCAGGCGCTCAATCAGCTGCTGCAGACTAACAATTTCCCAGGTATGCCATAACACCTTCTGCCAGTCGGCGCACGGCTGCCCGCTCGGGAACATCATCCCCAAGTGGAACGACCTCATCTTCAAGGGCGACTGGCGCCAGGCGCTTAATCAGCTGCTGCAGACTAACAATTTCCCAGGTATGCCATAACACCTTCTGCCAGTCGGCGCACGGCTGCCCGCTCGGGAACATCATCCCCAAGTGGAACGACCTCATCTTCAAGGGCGACTGGCGCCAGGCGCTCAATCAGCTGCTGCAGACTAACAATTTCCCAGGTATGCCATAACACCTTCTGCCAGTCGGCGCACGGCTGCCCGCTCGGGAACATCATCCCCAAGTGGAACGACCTCATCTTCAAGGGCGACTGGCGCCAGGCGCTCAATCAGCTGCTGCAGACTAACAATTTCCCAGGTATGCCATAACACCTTCTGCCAGTCGGCGCACGGCTGCCCGCTCGGGAACATCATCCCCAAGTGGAACGACCTCATCTTCAAGGGCGACTGGCGCCAGGCGCTCAATCAGCTGCTACAGACTAACAATTTCCCAGGTATGGCACAAAACACCTTCTGATAATACGAAACGGATCGAAAATTACTATTCTCCGACCAATTCACAGTATTCATAAAACCAACAGTGCGATTCTGTAACCATCTCACCGTGAAAACTCAGGTGAAGAGAGCGTGGAGTGAGCTGTCATTCCAAATAATGATAGGGTTTGACACTATTGACAGCTCACTCTAAACTCACTTCACCTGACTTTTCACGGTGAGACTTTTATAGAATCGATCGGCAGTGCGCACACTTGCTCTGCACCGTTATCGATACATTTTCACGTAAAAAGCTCAACAAATAAGATACTACACCGATGTTGTAAAGCAATATATTTTCCTCCTTAGTAATGAGTTAAGACTCAGTTGAACTCAACTCTAATTTCAATAACTATTGCATATTTTTAATTCAACATTGTTTAATATCAGTATGTCATTAAACCGCTCCACCGTATTTATAGAAAACCATTAATTTTGGTTGTATGATATGCCATATCCGCACCCTATAATTAAGTCATATTATTTAATCATAACTCTTTGTTTATTACAGAGTTCACAGGCCGCGTGTGTCCCGCCCCGTGCGAGGGCGCGTGCGTGCTGGGCATCTCCGAGCCGCCTGTTACTATCAAGAACATCGAATGCGCCATCATTGACCACGCCTTCGAGAGCGGATGGATAACACCTGACGTACGTATACAGATTACAGTCATAACATAACTTAAAGGCTGTTTTCCCGGAAAGGTTAGACAAAGTACCTGTAGTGTACTCCCATTTCGCCATTTTTCTAATCATATTACCATCATCGACGACTCAATTTGCCTCCACTCACATCCAGCTGCTATAAGCTAACCTACTAAGATCGTCGATTCTCGTCGGTTCAACACCCAAATTGCGTAACACTATACCAATCTCGATACAACGTTAATTAACACAATGAATGTTGTTGAACGTATTTTGGGCCCCACCCTCTTCCTTATTTATATTAACGACTTGTGTAATCTAAATATTAAAGACGGTAAAATAATATCATATGCCGACAACACGGCGTTAATATTTAGCGCTAAAACCAGTAGCGAATTAGCAACTGTGCCTATTTTTAAATTGTTAAGGTAATGTAAATGTATTCCCTTTTTATAAATAAACGATTATTATTATTAAACGATTATTAACTGTCAAACTAAAAGCTGTTAGCCACGCAATTACCCCGCTGTATGTAAAATTTACAAATAGGACAAATTTTGTACTTTTATAAAGCTTTTCTATTGTTATTTAATGTTATTTATTTGTTTATTTACAGATTCCTTCACACAGGAACGGAAAGACAGTGGCTATTGTCGGCTCCGGGCCTGCTGGCTTAGCGTGCGCACACCAGTTGAATAAGGTACACAACATGGCAACATTATTTAGTTTTATTTATAAAGAAGGGATAGTCGTACCAACTTATTGAATACTAAGAAGACTATAAAAAGCGGGATTTTTTTAAAACCTTTCATGTTTCAGGCGGGCTACACAGTAACAGTATTCGAGCGCAACGACCGTCCAGGCGGACTGCTACAGTACGGCATTCCCACAATGAAGCTCAGTAAGGAAGTAGTCGCACGTCGCATCAAGCTGATGACTGCTGAGGGCATCTCCTTCAAGTGCAACGTGGACGTCGGACGAGATATATCTGCTAGCGATTTGGCTAACGAGTAAGCTTTCATTCAAAAATATTCAACTAAAACTGACTCAATGACGAGCTGTGTATGTATGTACGGATGTTCGAAATGGTCTGGTAAATCCGAGTCGCGTGATTAGAACTGTAAATGGTCAAAACAATATCCATACAAGCTACAAATCTGCTGACAATTTATCTACAACAACCATAGTGAGTAAGTGGGTTACTAGTTCTAAGTAAACGTAGCCCAAAAGTTTCTATCAGGGCGTTGCCTAAAATTTTTAGGCCTGGGTTAGGCCACAGAAGCTACCCTCGTGCTATTATCGTGATGATATCCATTATATTTATTAGTGTTCCCAGAAAACTCTCTTAACTCGATCCTTATATTTGTTTCTGCCCTTAGATACAACGCCCTAGTCCTATGCATGGGCGCGACCTGGCCCCGCGACCTACCCCTCAAGGGTCGGCAGCTGAACGGCATCCACTACGCCATGGAGTTCCTAGAGAACTGGCAGAAGAAGCAGATGGGAGCCACGCATCATCACCAGGCTAAGGATAACCCTGAGCTTATGGCTAAGGACAAGAATGTGCTGGTTATCGGTGGAGGTGATACTGGGTATGTATCTTCTAAAGTCTTTATCGGTTTATTTTAGAAATAATATTGGGGTAATGTTTACGAAAAAGAGGAATTCTGGAGACGAAAAGAGTAAAAAGCGACAGAGAGTGAGTTTATGGTAGAAGTTTTGCTGGTGCAAAAATATTGGCAGGATCAGTATTTTTCCTCCATCTGTCTTAAAAGCTTTGTGGGGTCATAAAATTACTAGACCCCAATTCGCACTGGACTCTGTAGGGAAATTGGAGACCCTATTCATTTTCTCAGAAATAATTTGAAATCATACAGTTAATTACATTTTTATATTGCTCGACCCGTGTACTGCAAGTAGACTTAGTCTAAACAAATACAAACTTTTTGTCTCCAGCTGTGACTGCATAGCCACATCGCTGCGTCAAGGTGCGAAGAGCATCACAACATTCGAAATCTTACCCGAGCCCAAGCCGACTAGGGGACAAGACAACCCATGGCCGCAGTGGCCCAGAGTATTCAGGTTAGTACAAACAAATTGTCAAATAACACATAGCATAACATTACGTCAATCATGTTTTAAGAAAATTTAACCAAGCTCTTACATACACTGATAATGAATCTTCATCTGCCTAGCCTTTTCCCAACTATGTTGGGGTCGGCTTCCAGTCTAACCGGATGCAGCTGAATACCAGTATTTTACATGGAGCGACTGCCTATCTGACCTCCACAACCCAGTTACTGGTAATACGATACCCCTTGGTAAGACTGGTTGTCAGACTTTCGGGCTTCTGACTACCCGTAACGACTGTCAAAGATCCACGAATGACAGCACTACACACTGATAATGAATATCTTCCTTATTTGTAGGGTGGACTATGGACATGAAGAAGTGAAAGTTAAATTCGGACACGACCCAAGGAAGTTCTCCACGCTTACCAAGGAATTCTTGGATGATGGTAAGCATTTTATTCAGTGACATTTGTTTGAGCAATATGATTTTTGCACAGTTGAATAACTTGTAAGTGCTCATACACACGAGCGATATGCGTCTACGGCAGAGGCAACTGCAGCTGACGAGTGTCGGTGGCTGTCGACGACAATATGCCACACAGGGGGTGCCCTTAGCGCGTAGTCGCATAGTTTTTAAGTTTCTTAAGACCTGTCTGGAGGCAAGCCCGGTCTCATAGGTTGAACTGCGCGATGCTATTCCCAAATAAAAAAAAAATACACCATCGGCACGTTGTCGACCGCTGCAGTTGCCTCTGCCCCGTTCGTGTATTTGAGCACGATACTCAAATACACGAGAGGCACGTTGTCGACGGCGGGCGTCGACGGCTGCTTGTGTGTCTGCACACTAATCTGTAACCGTCCAAAACTAGTTCTTTTACTTGGTTTTGATTTAACACAGTAGTATAATTTTGTTAAGGCGCTACCCCGAGCTAAGTGGCGCCCTCATTGAATAAAAAATCGTAGCATAGCATAGAAAACAAAAATAAAAAAAAATAATCTTGGAGTTTGTTTCAAAGAGGTTATAGTATTTTTACGTTGTTAAAACAGAACTCAAAATGTTTCGTATCCAAAGTAGATAGCTGTCAAAAATGGCCGCTTTTGGTACTTTTGCTATCTACTTTGGATACTAAACATTTTGAGTCCTGTTTTAACAACGTAAAAATACTTTATCCTCTTTGTAACAAACTCCAAGATTATATTTTTTTATTTTTGTTTTCTATGCTATGCTACGATTTTTTATTCAATGAGGGCGCCACTTAGCTCGGGGTAGCGCCTTGCGATTTTTACTACAGCTCATTAAAATAACAATCTCTTCATCCACAGGTGAAGGCAACGTATGCGGTGTATCAGCCGTAGAAGTAGAATGGACGCGCGGCGCGGGCGGCCGGTGGGAGATGAAGGAGATGCCCGGCACCAACAAGGTGTTCAAGGCAGAACTGGTGCTACTGGCTATGGGCTTCTTAGGACCCGAGAGATATGTGGCCAACCAACTGGGTATGTGACAAAAAATAAAAAGATTTTTCAAGTAATATTTCTTTTTCTGATCATAAAAAATTTCGTCCAATGATCATGAGCTCCTTCAGAATTTATTTGATAATAATAATAAATAAATAATAAATCGTTTATTTCTCACCACAAACCAAGTTAAGAACAAAAATAAACAAATAAACATATGCTAACAAGTTACAACTTAGGTTGTGGATTGCTGGTGCCAGTGGTAGGTAAATAACACCTGTATTACAGGACACCAGGCCTCCACCTCAAAATCGCATTAATTATAAAACTAGCAAATAAATGTACAATGGCGCGTATAGAATTATCAGAAAACAGGTGAGTAAGCTAAAATACTGAAGACAAAAAAGTGTGTGTGTGCGTGAGCGTGTGTGTGTGTGTGTGGTGTGTGTGTGTATGTGTGTATGTGGTGTGTGTGTGTGTGTGTGTGGTGTGGTGGGGTGTGTGTGAGCGTGCACGTGTGAAGAAGGTATGTGCCGAAGTTAGTGAACCTGTGTATACCAAATTTCATAGCCTGATATTATTATTTCCATAATAACTGTAGAATAATTAGAGTGAGGACAAGAATTACTGGGGGACTTCCAGAAGGGCTTCAGTTTGTGAATATGATTGTGTAAGAAGCCAATTCAAGAGAGTAGTTTTATATAGGTGGCGATTTAAGTGATGTATGGATAACATTTTATGGAGTTTGTTGTACAAGTATGGTCCAAGGAAGACAAAGAATCTGCGGCTAAAGGATGTACTTAGTCGGGTAGAGGTTGCAACGAGATGGTTACGAATGGTAGAATTCCGGTTGAAGGGGGTATTAGAATGCTGCTTCATTGCAGTAGCCATAATAAATAGCTGCCTGACAGTAGGAACTTGACAGAATTCGTATAACTGGATTGTAGGAAACAGGCGAGGCTTAAAACAGCACACCTTGAGCACTGCTCTTTGCGCCCTCTCAACCTTTATCAGGTTGGATTTGGCTGCACCACCCCACGTGATTGAGCAGTAGCTCAAGATGGACTGGCCCAATGCTAGGTACACCATTTTCATGACTTCCGCGTCAGCTGATTGACGTAATTGTTTAAAAATGTAGATGAGCTTTCTGACCCTCTTAGATAAGGTTTCAATATGTTCTTTAAATGTCAAATTGTTGTCTATTACTACACCCAAGTATTTTACTGATGTAACACGCTCAATTACCATAACACTTGAGTCATTATTAGCAGCATGTAAAGGATTCGCATATATTTGCAAAGTGGAATCTAAAGAATTCGATGGGTTGCGGATAGTAAAATTAAGAAGTTTGGTTTTAGATGTGTTTAAGGTGAGCAAATTGTTATTTAACCATTCTCTAACAGTATCAAATCCAGTTTGAGCTAAGCGATAGGTATCCATCCAGGTGTTTGATGAAAAAATAAGTGCTGTGTCATCAGCGTAAGAAAATATGTCACCGCCTTGAAGAGTGAGATTGCAGAGGTCATTAATATATACCAAAAACAAGGTCGGGCCAAGAATACTCCCCTGAGGGACTCCGTATTCAATAGGTAGTTCAGAGCTAGTGTAAGATCCTATTTTGACGCTTTGGGTTCTGTTGGTTAAATAACTCTGAAAAAGGGACAGCTGCACCCCTCTCACTCCCAGAGATTCGAGCTTTTCAATAAGAATGGAAATCGAAACCGTGTCGAAAGCTTTCGCGAGGTCTAAGAATAGTGCAACACACTTATGGCTTTTATCAAGTTTTTTGACTACATGATCCACTAGATTATGTACAGCATCATTTGTGGACAGATTTCTTCTAAAGCCATATTGATTAGGAGATAGAAAGCTGTGTGTCTCCAAGTATGCAACAAGCCGAGAGTTGATAATTTTCTCAAGTATCTTAGACATCGCGGGTAAGACAGAGATGGGCCGATAATGTTCGACGCGGCTTCGATCCCCAGATTTAAAAATCGGATGCAGAAGTGCCCTTTTGAATAGGTCAGGAAAGATACCTGTGGTTAAAGATAAGTTACAGATGTAAGTGAGTGGAGGAACAATAATATGTTTATACCTCTTTAGGAATTCAGAAGAAATGCCGTCCCAACCAGCTGCTGAACTATTTTTGAGAGAAATTATTAGGTGTTCCACCTCTGACTCATAGGTGTTTAATAGCACAAAAGATTTTGGCTGAGAGCAAAAGAACGACGGGGGAGGAGGGGGTTGGGTGCTCTTATTTATTTTTTCAGCCAAATCCTTACCCACTTTTACATAGTACGAGTTAACTTGGTTCAAAGAAGTTTGCTTATCACTGCAGGATTCTAGAAGTTCATATGCGGAAGGTTGAGATTTAGATAAATTAGTGACATTCTGGATAACATTCCATACTAGTTTTGAGTTTCTACCAGCTTTTTTAAATTCTAATTTTTCATAATCTGACTTAGCCTTTCGCAACAGGGTAGTACAATAATTTCTATACCTTCTATAGGATATAACGAGAATTTCATTTGTGGGTTTTTTTTTCATTTTTCTATAGAGATTGTCCCTATGACGCATACACTTCAGTAATCCTGGAGTTATCCAGGGTTTGATAGGCCGGCGTCTGCGGGACAATGTTATAGTTAACGTATTTTTAGCAAATGCTGATAAAATAGGCTCGACTAAATATTTAGTGATATATTCTTATTGTCAGAGACAATGTTATAACTTTTTTTGTTGTTGTTATCAGACCTCCCCCTGGACGCTCGAAGCAACGTGGAAACCGAGAAAAAGGACATTTACAAAACTCCCGTCAGCAATGTCTTCGCTGCTGGTGGTATGTACAAATGAAATAAAAGTAACTTATCTCACCAACATTAAATAATGTATAACCTGATAAAAAGTTATGTGACTTGTGAAATCACCAATACTAATCTGCATGATACTCTTAAGATCTGACCAAGATTATGTCTGGACTTTAAAAGAGAACTGACCTTTGAGTTTGTTTCGGTGTTTCTTCTCAGAATATTCAGATAGGAAACGTCTGCTGTAGAAAAAATACTAACGATGGTAGAAAAATGAATTAATTCAACTAATTTTCGTTCACAGATTGTCGCCGTGGCCAGTCACTAGTAGTATGGGCGATATCAGAAGGCCGACAGGCAGCCAGAGCAGTAGACATCTACCTATCAGGCGGGTCCACTCTCCCGGGAGCCGGCGGCGTCATCTACGACCACTGAACACCACGCCGCGCACTGTGGCGCCCATGTATTACTGCTACTGTACACAATGGTCCATGGACAATGGACGGAAAGAGCTGGTGAAAAGTATGATTGTATAAATGATGGGTTTTGTTGAAGATGCTATGGGGCATTGTGTATAGCAGTTATTTAGGTTAACACAACTTTTTGTGACAGTGATATGTCACTGTATTCGCGTCCATTTTGTGATGATTCGGCGGCTGTAGGGAAAATTAATGAACTATGTACACACGGCTACACGTCAAGCTATACAAAACCAGTTTGTCTTGGCCTCACTTTGTATGATATTTTCTCACAATGAACGGTCAGCCAATACTGGTTTTGCATAGCTTGATGCGTAGCCGTGTGTACAGATGCCAGCAGGTCAAACTACCCGAAACTGTCAAATTTTCCCAGTCAACCTTGAACCTTAATGCATTAGCGATAAAGTTGAAAATCTATTAAATAAATTTAACAGATTGTAGTAGCTTGATGTGCTGGCGTTTGTACATGAAAATAACTCTGATTGATTTCTTTAATATATTCAAATAATTCTAATGGCTTTGCTATATTTTTACCTCGACTTCAAATCTCGATTCCGCAGTCGCCAAGAATCGAAACAAAATATTAGCGTTTCTAGATCATTAGGGCGAGAATAGGGCCGCTGTATAGACGGTTCGTTACCAGCGTTAACAAAACTAGATCTTATTTATAACGTAGTAAAGTTTAAATTACAATATCAATGTTATTATCATCAAGTACCATCAATGTATTGTCATATCATGTAATATGACGACTATTTAAAATAAAATTATTTATTTCTGATACCGAGAGGACCGACAATAATATTTAAGATGCATTGTAGTTGGCTATTAACAAATTGTTTTTTAAAAATCTTATAAAAATGTTGCGAGTTTTGTTTTATTAACAGTTTAATTTATAAATAACAACATAATATTTGCAGCAACGCCGAGTGAACAAAATAATTGTTACTCGTGTAAAACTACGTATATATGACGTACATTAGATTGTCGAATACTATTTTAGATCTTAATTTTACTTTAAGATTATACTGTTTGATATAATCGTTTTATGTGTAATCACATTCCGTTTTTTAGACTTTTTGGTCGTTATTGCGTTTTAGAGGAGATTTTCATTAATTATACATATCTCATGCCAAATATTATTTGGTAACGCATAGATTTTCATTAAATGTATCATTTACTTGCAATATGACATTCGAACATAGTGTGGTGCGCACCGACTTAACTTAAAGTATAGCTATCTATTACTGATATTTAAACTAAGGCCTATCTCAGTCCACTGTTGGACATAGCCCTCTCCTAGGCAGCACCACAACACCCAGTCCTCCGCCTTCCGCATCCAGTCTGTCCCAACATCTAGCTGGGACAGACTACGCTTACCGGTACGCGGTCTCCACTCCAGGACTCGTCTACTCCACCGGCCATCGGTCCTTCGAGAAACATGGCCAGCCCACTGCCATTTCAGTAAGCATAGAGCATATACGGAAGAAGCTAAAAATGGCAGCATTTTTATTCTGCTTAAACAAAATTAAAACCTAGTTTGACACTTCTAATATTCTTCCATTTGTTTCTTATTTTATCTGCTAGTAAAAGATGGCAATAGTTAAGTGTTGTCAGTGTGAAAAATATGTTCGTCGTCATATTGTTGAAACATGTGATATCATTATAAAATTTATTTAATTAATGTAATAATCAATGTGAACGGATAGTGATCTCTCGTGTCATAAGAACTTTCGATACATTGTTCGTTAAATTATATCTGTTTTTAATGTTATTACTGTAGATTGTATGCAACGTGTAGTCAGTATTCTATGTAAAATATTATTATTGTTGTACGACGCTTGTAAGATTCGCTAACGTATACTGTCTAAATAATAGAAATAAAAGTTTTTTTTTCTTTATCAATAGTTCCGGTACACATATACATGAATGGATAATATTGTAATGTATATCAAAACAAAATGCTATCTATCTATTCTTCGGAACTAAGATATAATTGAAATTCTGCACTGGTTAAAATCTAGAGCATTTATTGAAAAACAACTTCCACATGCTTTCAACAAATTATTTTTTTTTACTTTAACGCAGTTAATATGGTATTCAGCTAATTGTATAGAAGTCTATACATTAAATACGTGTTTATTGTAAAAATATACTTTAGTTCGAACTGTGATGTATGTTACAGTGATGAGATTAATTTTATAAACGAAATTACAAAACGAGATGTTTCTTGGTGTGTGTAGAAGTTCCTACGTAATGATATAGGCTTAAAGTCTCTTCAGAGTTATGAATTTAGTTCCTAGTTCACTAAAACCGTAGTTTATAAAAACAAATAGTTGAGTATGTGCACATTATTATCACTTTTTGTCGTAACAGATGTCACCTTTTTATTAGATTTTTATTTATGCTCACAAAATAAGCCCTAACTATAATATACTAGCCATCTTTTGCACTCAACATGTACCTAAATATCACAATTCTGTCCACCTGAAGAGACATTCATTTATATTTTATGATTCACATTGTAAAGATCGTGTTGTTAGCAATAAGCTTATGTGTCATTGTTTCATTAACGTATGCGTTTAACCAATGTAATGTATAAAGTCTAAAATTCTCATCATGTCATTTAAGTTTCACAAAATTATTTAAAAATATTATTATTTAATGTTCCTTTGTTAATTTGATTTTATTTGGAATAAACATTTTATTTTAATTTTTATCTTTTTCATTTTGTTTTATCGCCTATACTATTTACCCAGAATTAATTACCATGACGATAATAAGTAGATTTTAATATATCATCGTCGTTGTTTGTGATACCAATCTAATCAGGGTTGATATGTTTCTCACTCATTTAGACACGTTTTGTCTACCATCGCATTATCTCTAATCATTAATTTTGAAGGACAAGCGTTATTTTCTATTTACATATATAAATTAGCTCGCATTTACATCTGATATCAAAAATAGCAACATCAATATCCTCTATGTGTAGCTAACGATTATTATAAATACTGCTAATTGGTTAGCGCCTTTTGAGACGTGGTGGGATTGACGTCAATCAAAAGGATTTTTTCTCGAATATTCATTATAAGTAGATTTTTTCCAAACAACGCTTAGGTAGGGCGGTAAAAAGGTACACGAGGGCGAAAAAGCGAGTTTTCGAGTAAATTCGGGCGAAGTGAAGTACCTAATTAACTTGAAAACGCGTCAATTACTTCACTTCGCCGCTTACTTACTAGAAAACTCTTTTTCGCCCTTGTGTTAACAATAAAAAATTATATGTCCTACTTATGTAGATAAATGTTGACGAAAAAATTACTTCTAGAAATTAGTTGTTTGTTGAAAATTATGGACGACATGTAATGAATATTATGATTGACAATAATAAATGTCTATTAGGAACCGAAGCCAGTAACGAATATTGTAATGGAGAAATAAATATTTCAGGAAATTGTAGTTGTTTTATTTGACACTAATATAATGGAATACAAAAGATTCGAATAAGCCTGCACCCTAATTGTGTAACACACGATCAATCTGAATCATTTTGAAGCAAATTGCTAATCCATTGCTTCATAAGTTCGAAAAATTTGTCTGCTCAACTCGTAAATAACGCAATGAATGTTATTGAACTGTCAAAATGAAACCGATTTCGATTGATTGTGTGTTACGCAATTAGGGTGCTGGTATCAGTAGGTCGTTGAAAGGATGGCCGATGATGCTGAAGAGTTCTCGAGCGGTGACTCTACAGGGTTTCAGGGACAGCGACGCGCAAACTGAAACCATGAATTCAGTAGCTGTAGGTACATGATTTTAGACGTCCCCTAGCGTCGAAATAATTGGTCGGTTATCAAAAGAAAATCTGCTGTTTAATCAAAAAGTGAAATACCTACGCGGTTAAAATGGGTTCCCATATCCATTTACATAAAATTTTAAGACATAAAAACATGGCATACTTTTGTTTATCCTAATTATATTTACGCATAACAGCATACGCTTACGCGAGGAGAGCTTTGAGTATGGCTGTCCATGGCTTTAAGAGTAGGTACCAAAGAAACGATGGATGGATTGTGTGAATGATGATATGGTTAGAAAGGGGGGTGACTACCTAGATGAAGGTAGGTAGCTAGGTAATAGAGAAGTATGGAAGAAAAAGATATGTTGCGCCGACCACAAATAAATTGGTTTATGGGGAGGGGGAGGAGAATGACGATGAAATAGCTTACGCATATTTTTTTTAAGCAACAAGCAAATTTCTCTAAACATAATAATGTTTATTCATAACATTCTATAGAATAGATTTTATTTACACAATGATATTAAAACATATTTTTTTATAGGCATAAATACGCATAATAAATTAACTCCTAAAATGTTAGACACTAATACCTACACATTTTATACAATATTACTCTAATAAAATTGGTAGGTACTTACATTGTAGGTAACACAAATTATTTTTAAATTTTTCTTAGTCTACCGGACGGTAGACGGTATCATAAATCTATTGTGTCAAGTGTATTATTGCAAAGTTCTAATGTAATTCTTTAAATAAAGTGAATTACAGTTACAAATGGAAAATACGGTGCATACCTTTATAACTAAAGGAGGCAGAATCAAATTAGTTGCGAATGGTTTCATATATGACAAAAATCGAGAAAGTGGTAGTAAATATTATTGGGTGTGTGAATTGCGACGGCATAACAATTATAAATGTAACTCTCGACTTATTACCAAACTGAACGAGTTCCAACAACATGAAATATTATCAAAGCGTATACAAAATCATAATCATGAACCAATTGCACTTGTAGAAGAGGTAAGTTTTGTAATTTTTTTATATGTACAGACGCAAGCAGGTCAAACTACCCGAAACTGTCAAATTATCCCAATCAATCTTGAACCTTAATGGTTTAGCGATAAAGTTGAAAATCTATTAAATAGATTTGACAGATTGTAGTAGCTTGATGAGCTGGCGTCTGTACGTAAAAAATATTGGCGGCTTAGGGGTGGCAGGGCCACCCCCGCCGCGCCTTAACCTATTGATATACCTACATACTATATTACACAAATTATTAATTATTCCTATTAATTTTTATGCGCCTAGTAACATTATACGTAGGTACATATTCAAATTATGCCAAAACTAATTAGCCTACAAGATAATTATGACAACTTAAACTGTAAGCCAAAAACAATTATGGCAAAGTATTATTATACCAAAAAAAATGATGCCAAGAAGGGATCCCGTTAAAATGTATGGGACAGCAATTTTTTTTTAATAACCAAAGAGTAACAGAGTCTTGCATGGTAACCAGTTGCGCTTCGATATCCCTGCCACCCTGTATTAGTCACCACTCGAGAACTCTTCGGCATCAACGGCCATCCTTTTAACGACCTTCTTATACAGCCGCAGTGCGATTCTGTAACCATCTCACCGTGAAAACTTAGGTGAAGTGAGCGTGGAGTGAGCTGTCATTCCAAATAATTCTAGGGATTGACACTACTGACAACTCACATCAAGCTCACTTCACTTGAGTTTTCACTGTGAGATGGTTACAGAATCGACCGGCTGGTCTATTCTGTAAAAATGTCACCGTGAAAACGTAAATGAAGTGAGCTGTATTTCCACCTTCCTTCCTTCTTCCTTTTCTTGTTCTTTCTGGGATTGACACTATTGACAGCTACCTAACTCTAAGCTCACTTCACCTAACTTTTCACGGCTAGATATAAATAACAGCCGCTCGATTCTGTAAAAATCTCACCGTGAAAACTCAAGTGAAGTGAGCTTGATGTGAGTTGTCAGTAGTGTCAATCCCTAGCATTATTTGGAATGACAGCTCACTCCACGCTCACTTCACCTAAGTTTTCACGGTGAGATGGTTACAGAATCGCACTGCTGGACTTCAATCCAGCCGATCTATTCTGCAGTGCGATTCTGTAACCATCTCACCGTGAAAACTTAGGTGAAGTGAGCGTGGAGTGAGCTGTCATTCCATCTAATACTAGGGATTGACTCTATTGACAGCTCACTCTAAGTTCACTTCACCTAACTTTTCACGGTGACATTTTTACAGAATCGAACGGCAGTACGTACATATGTACAGAGCGTCCCACGGCTATGCCACATGAGGGAAAGTACCTTGAATACATTTTACTGAAAGAAGACATTATTTTAATTTTAAAAAACATTTATTTTTAAATGTTAAAATTCATGATCTTCTTTTTATTTCTTACACTAGGTATGTTATTTAGCAAAAAATAATCCTTATGATGAAGCCTTTCGATCGGTATGATAAAGCTACAGGGTATTTTTTTTTCTCGTGTAGCGGGTTCGATTCCCGGTTCAACCATGTAATTATTTAAAAATCTATGAAAGCAGTTTAAATTGTTTTTTAAATATACATACTAAGTATGCATTTTTCGTACGATCATTCATCATGCGATGACATAATCGTTCAATTACGTAGTTTGAAAACAAATCTAATGACAATAAGAAATCAAAATCCAATTTCTACCGGCAAATGAAAAACCTTTGCGTGTCTGAAGTCACAAGTCTTCACTTATTAAAATTTTATTTTATTGCACAAATTCAGTTTTTTTTTGTGTTTTTTGTTTTATTTTGCGTCACGTTTACCGCAACTATGTACCTAAACGTATTTTCTTTCTAAATGAATGGATAACAAATCCTAAGTACAGACAGTGCTTTCAAGAACGAGTAGAACTAAGTAGCGTACTTCCTACATATTATTCGTTCTTGAAAGCACAAAATAAACCCTATTTACAAACGTTGTTTAAAATGAACTAATGATTAGCGGCTGTTTAACCTTACAATTTTGAGGTTTAAACGTCTCTTAACTTTAAGACATGTTTATAAATACCTAAAGCAGAATATGTTTTAACAAATACCTACACTTGTACTACTATAGGAACAACAAAAAAAATTTAAAACACTCGAGGCGCTACCACCGCATCTGCATGTTTACCTGGCAAGTTAAATTCCTAAACAAAATTTACATAATCGAACCCACACATGTTCACACACCATTTAACTCATCTCTATTCAAGTATGCATAATTAATATGACATAATTCCTTAAATAATTGGAGCATGTGTTCAGAATATTGTTCAGTAAACTACTTATTTTGTGATCCACTGTTTATCTTCAGTCGGGATTTTGATTTCGTTGAGAAAGCTCTCTCTCTGCGGGGTGGTTGAAATCATTTCAAAGGAAATTGGCAGGTAAGTGTATCTACTCATCAGCGTAGCATGTGTTCTTCTTCCGTTTGATCTCTAGCAGCCTTGCATCTCGGCAAGTCGTTGGTCCCAACTGTCTTGCATAGATGTTTGACAGTCGGGTAGTCAGAACTTTGAGCGACGCCCGAAAGTCTGACAGTCTTACTACGAAGGGGTAGAAACTGGGTTGTGAAAAGCAGGTAGGCCAGTCGCTCCATGTAAAATACTAGTTTGTATTCAGCTGCATTCAGTTAGCATTGAAGCCGACCCTATGTTAAGGTCGGCTTCCATGCTTACCCTTAGCTATTTAAGAAAAGGTTTGTCAGATGTGGACACTGAGTTTAATCTTCAATGCGGATATAAATAAAACATTAGACTCATCCACAGAACAGATAACCTCTTTTATCTGTTCTGTGGACTCATCCATAAATATCCAAAATCACTTCAACAGTTTAGCATTTAAGTGCAAAATTAAACAAACTTGCGATGTACGCAGTATAGTAATGCGTCATTCATAGTGAAGTGCCAAAAACACTGTTAATGTTAATATGATTGACAATAACGAGTCTTGTTCATGAACTAATAATGATGCAGATAACTTGAGTTCTGAACTTCGGTATGAGAAGAGAAGAGAGTTTTTATGAATAATTTTTCAAGCTTTTGTCAAAAGTACCTAACCAAGAGCGTGGAAATTCCATGGGTTAAAAGTATGAACTAGCTAACAAGGAGTCGTGAGTTCGAACTCATGTTGTTGCTCTATGACCAAAACCCACTTCTCGCACCAAGAGGTTTAAAGTTTAATTTAGGGGTACATATGATGACTCCAAGAAAAACAGTTTCGATAAACGTAGGTAGGTAGATTTGATGAATAATGTCTTAACTCTTAGGTTACAGTTAAGTACCTACGTTACAGACAGAATCAAATATGACGACAAAGGATACCATCCAAACGGTGTACCAGAAAGTGGATGATAAGTTTAGCCAGCAGTTTGGGTTCAAAATCAAAGATGCCACTTTCAATAAAGTAGTCGACTACATGCACGCTCCGAAGGATTCGTCTAGCTTGGCTGTCACGAGGATTTTGTTTGGTAAGTAAACAAAAAAAGCAAATAAATAAACTTTAATAAATATTTATTATTTATTTATTTGGCATAATTAAGTAATATATACATATAATTGTACAATTTGTTAGACTATAACAAATGCAGTGCGATTCTGTAACTATCTCACCGTGAAAAGTTAGGTGAAGTGAGCTGTCAATAGTGTCAATCCAAATCAATGTTGGAATGACAGCTCACTCCACGCTCACTTCACCTAAGTTTTCACGGTGAGATAGTTACAGAATCGCACTGCATTTGTTATAGTCTAACAAATTGTACAATTATATGTATATATTACTTAATTATGCCAAATAAATAAATAATAAATATTTATTAAAGTTTATTTATTTGGCATAGGTAATTGAAATTTTATTTGTCAGGATAAAAATCTCACATTTTACAAATTTGAACAAGATTTTAATCAAATCCTATGCTACTACTATATTGAAAAGCCTTATGCTTGGACTTTCTCGCTACCTAACCGTCAGAAAGTATGACCGAACCTATTATCTTCTTCTTCGTAGCACTCTTCTCAGAGCGGTCGTGGTCCTCATGTAGTTTCTTGTCAACGGGCTAATGTGATTCGCCTCAAGACCCACGAACCCATTTTTTTTTAAATAATATTAATGTCAGTTAAAGTACAGTCGTTCCACCTTGACGATCCACCAGGTCTAGCGATGCTGTTTGACATCCCGGACGAGCGTGGCGGAGCCTCCATGGTGAAGCTATGGGGAGACCCCAAGACCTGCCGCTTCCCGCTGATCCCGATACTGACGTCTGTTGGCATGCCTTACATGGCGCTTGTGTATGCGGCACTGTGGCTTGGTATGTGTTACATCTAGATCTTAAAACAATTAGTCCTCAGCTGTCTTGCCCTCTTTTACGTGCATTATTTTTCATAGCACTTCAATATCAAAATCAAAAACCATTTACTTATAACAAACTAGGCTGGCAAATAGAATCAGCACTTTTTGAACGTCAAAATTAAGACAGTCCCCCAAAACGCCCGGCCTTCACTATTCTTCAGCTGCTGAAGAATAGTGAAGTGGCGTCATAAGTACTTTTGACGTAGTTCAGCATATAGGTACTGTGGATGTATTGTTGAAGAAGTAAGAACCTACCCTATATAACCCAGTCTATATAAGCGATTAGAAGATTTCCTTGTCTTTTTCAAAAGATTCTGCTAAATACAAAAACTAATGCGAGTCCGCATTGATCCGACAAAAAAAATATTTTTTACCACTAGACGTCGTCATCGCTAACTACCGTTTAAAATTCGTTTTTTATCATCTAGGAGCGCTGTGCATAATGCTCGGCTACAAGTTCCGCGTCGCAGCACCAATGTTTACCGCCTGCTACTGGTATCTGTTCCTGATAGAGAAGAGCCTCTGGAACAACCACAGCTATCTGTTCGGACTCGTCGCTCTGCTGCTAAGCTGTACGCAAGCTGATTGTTATTGGTGAGTATTTTTGAAACGCATAGGGAATTCATGATTATTTTACAATCATGTTGTAATTTTGTAACTATTGTCAGTGACTGTGAGAATACTAAGTAATGCTGAAATTAAATTAGCTAGCAAAACTCTACAGACGTGATGGGTATATCACAATGATAAAATAAAAACAAAAAAACTATTGATGTTTTTTTGGAGGGGTCAACGACCGCTCGTAGTCTTGTTACTTGAACCACGAGTTGAGAAAATCTATTTTATCTTGTTTTATCCAGTTGAGATATCGATAGAAACGCCTGTAAAGTTAAAACAAAAAAACTGATATTTCAAGTGACGGTACTATAAATGCGGTCGATGACCCCTGCAAAAAAACATCGTCAAAGTTTCATCAAAGTCAAAGCATTTATTTCAAACTAGCTTCTGCCCGCGACTTCGTGCGCGGATCCAGTCCCTTTCTCGTTCCGATAGGAATTTCGGCAAGAGTTTGAACTGTGCGTTGGTATGTCAGCCAATAAATCAGTCAAAACCGATGAAAGATTTCGATTAAGTTTGGTATAACTTAGATTAAGTGTTGTAGACTGGATAGGTTATAACTCCATTAAAATAAAAAGGTAGAATTATTTTCATTCCGAAATTATGAAGCGAAATTAATATTAATTAGTTAACATTACTATTCTAAAAAAATTCTATATAAACTATATAGTTGGTTTTTCCGTCGGGTGCCAGAATATAAAGCCCGGAAGCGTTGCTAACCCTTGAGAAAGCAACATAAAGTTGGCCATGAGAAAAACAGCCGGTTCTCAAATCAACACCAGCAACTTTCAGTGTCTGTCTTCACTCGCGAGACAATGCATGACGATCACGATCAGCCGTAAGTCGCGCATCACGTTCTTCACTGGTTTCTAGATACCTATAGGTGGATGGTCGGATACGCTGCGAACTCAAGCGTGATTCGCTTTCCGTGAATGTTTCCGACTCGCGAGACAATTAATGCATGACGACCACGATCAGCCGTAAGTCGCGCATCACGTTCTTCACTGGTCTCCAGAGATCTAAAAGTCAACGTGCGAATGCGCTGAGAACTCAAGCGTGATGTTTTTTTGTGAACGTTTCTGATTCGAGAGACAATGCATGGCGATCACGATCAGCGGCCAGTCGCACTTTACGTTCGTCACTGGTCTCTAAAGACCTAGAAGTCGACGTGAGAATACGCTAAGAACTCAAGCGTGATTCTCTTTCCGTTAACGTTTCCGACTCGCGAGACAATGCATGACGATCACGATCAGCGGTCAGTCGCGCATCACGATCCTCACTGGTCTCTAGAGACCTAGATGTAGATGCGTAAATACGCTGAGAACGCAGGCGTGATTCTCTTTGTGTGTAAGTGTCAGACACGCGAGACGATGCATGACGCTCACGATCAGCGCTAAGTCGTGCTTCACGATCCGAAGAAGTTTCCGCCGGGCGAGATACAGCCTTATGTTGTCGAACAGCATCAAGTCTTGCCTGGCGTTCTTCATTCGATTCTTGGGATCTAATGATCTTCAATCTTTTAGCTCCTTTCGAACATTGCGAAAGATTTGACCTCTTTCGTGGCATGGTTATGGTTATTAATGTATCTACTTTAATAACTTTGCAATCAAGATCTAAGTGACTGCTCCCCTGCGTTACCGGGTAGACCGTGTCTCGAAGATAAATGGAAAAGGAAATTAAACACTCAAATAACACAAGCCCGAAGGCATATCTATTATATATATATATAAATGGGAGATTTAGCCAGTGAAGCCAAGTTTTCAATGATTTACCATCGTCATCGGAAAGAAGTCCCAAACTGTTACTGCCTTCACCGCGTGGAGGTACTCCCAGCTTATGTTAATATATTAGTATAAAGTGATTTCCACATCAAATGTTCCTGATCCTTGATTTTTATTATCTCGGCGGAAAATGCTCATCAGACCAAACAAATTTTGTTAAAATGTCATGTCTGTATATGCCATAGTTTAGCTGTGCTCTCCGAGTTCCACATCAGATGTTTCAATCTTCGAATTTTATTCTCCCAGCAGAAAATACTCATCAGACTGAACAACTTTTGCAAAGATGTCATTCCTATATATGTTATGGTTTAGCTGTGCTCTTAGAGTTCCACATCAGATGTTCCGATCTTCGAGTTTTATTCTCGCAGCAGAAAATGCTCATCAGACTGAATAACTTTTGCTAAGATGTCAAACCTATATATATTATAGTTTAGCTGTGCTCTAAGAGTTCCACATCAGGTGTTCCCGATCTTCAATTTTATTCTCTCAGCAGAAAATGCTCATCAGACACAACATTTTTTTCTAAGGCGCCATTTATATAACTCTTATAGTTTAGCTGGTCTGTTGCGGTTCTGCATCAGGTGTTCCAGTTTCCAAAATCAATTATAGCCTATATGTTGCCCAGGTTTAATAGCTAGATAATAAAAAAAGTTTCATTCAAATCCGACCAGTAGTTCCGGAGATTAGCGTGTACAAACAGACAAACAGACAAACAGACAGACTTTTTTTATTAGATTCGTGTTCTATTACTGTTTCTTAACCCCCCTCAATTATTATTTTTAAAATATATTCAATGTACAGACACAACTTTTTTACATTCTTATTATAAGTATAGATTATTATAAGTATAGATAAAAGGTACTTTTGAACGTCAAAAATTACATAAAACAGAATTGATTTTAGTCGGCTCTTCCAAAAGATAGTTTTCGTATGGAGAAGAATGGGTAAGAAACTCCACCATTACTCAAAAAAAAAAAAAAAAATAGGTAAATCTATTTTATTTTGTTTTATCCCTGTTTAGATATCGATACCTACCCATCACGTATGCGAAGCTTCTCTAGCTAATATAATGTAACCCTTTATAAATGAACATCATATTCATCATCATCATCTGCTTAGCCTTTTTCCAACTATGTTGGGGTGGGCTTCCAGTCTAACCGCATGCAGCTGAATACCATGACCATGATGACGGCACGGATGGGCGATTGACTGCATGGTGCGCTGCGTGTCGCGGGTTCGATTCCCGCACGGAACAAATATTTGTATGGCCTACAAGTAGTTGTTCCGGGTCTGGCTGTTTGTGTATGTGAGTTTAAATGTTTGTAAACGCACCTACGATACAGGAGAAATTCCTAGTGTTGTATTCCTAGTATTTTACATGGAGCGACTGCCTATCTGACCCCCACAACCCCAGTTACTAGGTAATATGATTCCTGACTACCCGTTACGACTAACCCCGTGACGACGTAATGAGTTAATGACAGGCACGCGGCACGGAGGGTCTCGGTACGCAAAGATGGTCACCCATCCACAGTCCAACCGCGGCAAGCGTAGCTTAATCTGATCGATCGACCTGTGTGGCTGTTATTATTTAGCCACGGGCCCCTGTATAAATGACCATAATCACTAATAGCAAGCACTTGTTCCGGACCTAAAAGCTGGTGACGTGACGGCAAAATTCTGTTTTTTTTATCTAAGAGGATATGTTCCAAGCCTCTTAATCAGCCTCTATTCCCAGGTCACTGGACACTTACCTCGACCCTAGCAAGAAGAAGTCGACAGTGCCGTACTGGAACTACTTCATACTGAAGTACCAGTTCTTTATCCTGTACTTCATGGCTGGCATGAAGAAGGGCACTGCGGAGTGGCTGACCGGGTATTCGGTGCAGAACCTTAGCGAGCATTGGGTGTTTGACCCTTTTAAGTAAGTGTACCACATTAGGCTCCATGATTCTTAAATTAGTACAGACGTCAGCAGGTCAACCTACCCCGAAACCTTGAACCTTAATGCTTTCGCGATAAAGTTGAAAATCTATTAAAGAAATTTGACAGATTGTAGTAGCTTGATGTGCTGGCGTCTGTATATCCGGCACACCCAGGGCAGTCTGCAGTTTAGCGGTGACCAAACCATCTTGTAAATTGACAACTCTTTTTAACACTGCTTGAGTTGTAGGTACACTCCTACATGGACTATTATCTTAGTGTTAGTTCACGCTGATACGCTATAGAGCTAGCCCTAGTCATCATAATTACCATTTCAGACGAAAGACGTCCACTGCTGAATATGTGCGAACGTTTCTGTGCTTCCCGCATCCAGGGTATTCCTGCAAGAAGTAGTGCTTTAAAAAAATTTAGTTTCCCTGGGCTAGGTGGTCTAGGGAAGATTGCTAATGCCTGCTGCACTGGCTGGAGTAGTCGTTCCATTTCCTAATCTCAACATGTTTATACTGAATGAGAAGTGGACTCAATCAATAGTGCAAGTTTTAATAATAAAGTTTCCATCCACAGATACTTCCTAACGGTCTCTCAGACAGACTACCTGGTGGTGCACTGGTTTGCGTTCCTCTTCGACCTGACGGTGGCCGTGTGGATGATGCGGTCCACCACCAGACATGTGGCTATGCTGTTCTGTGCTATGTTCCATCTGATGAACAGCAGACTGTTCCGAATAGGTGAGTGAGCTAACTGATTGTGAAAATATAGGTATTTTATTATATTCGGGAAACTTACAGCTAACTTATACAGTATTCTTAATCACTATCTATGAAATTGAAGGCCATTTACAAGTTTCCACAGATTTTTGGAAATATCGTCTTGATTGCCAACTAGCAGTGCTGTAAGGCGTCATATTACGAATGGATAAGAAATTAAGAATGGTAGTCGTTTTACATCCATATCTTTGGTATGCGGATAATGCGGTCACGTAATAGCCAATCTAGGATTCCCAACAAACAAAATTAAATAGTCTAATGAGAAGAACGATTAGAGCATGTAATTACGAAGATTTAAACTACAATCTCCGCACCTATTATAACTTTGGTTTTTCTTTCAGGGATGTTTCCATGGGTCTGTTTGGCAACAATGCCTTTATTCTACCCCTTTGACTGGCCCAAAATACTCGCATCAAGCTCTAAAAAATACTTTGCCAAATTGAAACAAAGTTTCTGTAATAAAATGAACGAATATAAAAAGGAATCTCTTTGCAAATGCCAAACAAACGATTCCAAAGATAAGGTCGAGCAAGCTGATGAAAGTACGGAAGTTATTGAAAAAGGACAAACAATTAATAACAAAGAAACAGTTGAAGAGTCGGAAGAAAATACAAATGTTAATGACAAAACAGAAGCTTGCGACGAAATAGTAACAGACGACGGAGTATGTCGAGATGAGAAAAAAAATGTTGAAACAGATGTACAACGTACTATGAATGAAACTCCTGAAATTATTGACGATAATTTAATTAAAGATGACAATAGAAAAAAGAAAGTAACAATGTATCTGATAATGTTATACGTATTCATTCAAGCTTTCCTGCCGTATTCACATTTTATAACAAAGGTAAATTGAATAAAGATACTCCATTATGAAATTAAGATATGTACTCCATAGCAAGATTATTCGTGATTAAAAACATGACTACTAAAAATATTTCAATTTACGTCAGGCGCTGACTAATTTGACAGGACTAAACTAATATTTATCTTCTGTCCTTGTCTTAATGAAATAGAAAGAAAAAGATGCACTGAAATTTTGTGAGCAAGGGAATCGGCGCCACTATAAACTAAATAAAGTCAAATAGTATTTTCATTCGGTTTTCACCAATGTGATTCAGGACGTTATATAATCATTAGGTTATGTGTAAATTAGCTAAAATATGACGATAATTGTTGAAGATGTCTTAAAAATCATACCGAATCGGAGCTTTACTGGCGTGCGCCGCATAAACCAATAGAGTTACCTATAACTAAATAATAAATATCTTTATTGCAGACTAAACGGTCCATAAAAAAACACAATAATAAATAATTTATACTAAATATAAATACAATAAAAAATGCACATACAAACGAACATAAACTTCTCACACGCCTTTTTAGGGTTCCGTAGTCAAATGGCAAAAAACGGAACCCTTATGGATTCGTCATGTCTGTCTGTCTGTCTGTCCGTCCGTATGTCACAGCCACTTTATTCCGAAACTATAAGAACTACTGTTGAAACTTGGTAAGTAGATATTATTATATTCTGTGAACCGCATTAAGATTTTCACACAAAAATAGAAAAAAACAATAAATTTTGGGGGTTCCCCATACTTAGAACTGAAACTCAATTTTTTTTTTCATCAAACCCATACGTGGATCTATGGATAGGTCTTCAAAAATGATATTGAGGTTTATAATATACTTTTTTTTCTAAACTGAATAGTTTGCGCGAGAGACACTTCCAAAGTGGGAAAATGTGTGTGATGATTCTCTTATTTTAGAAGTTACAGCCCCCCCGGGCTGTAACTTCTAAAATAAGAGAATGATAAAACTATAAAAAATATATGATGTAAACTTACATGTAAACTTACCATGTAAACTTACACCGAAAATTGGTTTGAACGAGATCTAGTAAGTAGTTTTTTTTTTAATATGTCATAAATCGTAAACCGCAATTTACCTTTCATTCAATCAACTCATGATTAATTTGTATAGATAATGGTACGGAACCCTTCGTGCGCGAGTCCGACTCGCACTTGGCCGGTTTTCATAATTTGTTATATGAACCCGGTTTGGGAGTTGTACGTTCCCATGGGATATTTTCCGACATCAACGCGGGCGAAGCTGCGCGGAAAAGCTACCCAATAAGCTCATAAAAGCCACTACAAACTTCACTTTTGGCCCCAAAATAAATATCGGAAATACTTAGCTATACACTTATACAGGGTGGCGGGGACATCGACGCGCAACCTGTTACCATGGATTCAGCACATGATTCTAAACACCCTCACGTCGATAGATTTCATCGGTTATTAAAAATAAAACTTGAAAGGTGTCAAGGGACACCCGGATGGAACGAAGTTCAAAGAGAGAGAGACAGACAGACAGGCACGCCGCACGGCTTTCAACTATAGCAAAAAGTGTTGTTCCAACTTTTGGTCTTAATTTTTTCCGTCTAGCCCACTTTCGCAACGCGCGATAAGGAACTTCGTTCCAAAAAGTTAGCTGTTCTATACATTTTGACCGCGTAGGTATTGCATTTTCCTATGAAACAGCAGATTTTTTTTTTTTTTGTTAACCGACAGAAAATTTCTACACTAAGTAGTGGGTCTAAAATTATGTGCTTAATTCATGGATACAGGTTGCGCGTCGATGTCCCTGCCACCCTGTATACTTAATAGGTACATCAGTACATGACGTACAAACCCCAGCTTATGTTGAACCACTAATGGCTACGTCAAAGCTAGAATTTCAAAATGAATTCTCACTAACTTGGTACGGTAGGCATAAAAGGTATGTAAAAGGAACAGAAAATGGGGGCATTTCAGTTGCATAGAGTCGTAATCCGTAGGCGGGGAACGTGGGCGTCCTCTTGAAAAATTAAAAACCCTTTCATATTTGACCTAGAATCGCCACTCGCCCGTTTATTAATAAACTTCGTTCTGCAACTATCGCTGAGTGTTGGTTTTATGTAAGAGGGAGTAGGAAATTCAGTGGAGGATTGTGATATATTGCTAATTTGCTATCCATGACTATGACATAGTTTGAAAACCGCGTCGCAGATTCTTTGGCTCTTAGTCCGAATCAATTACAAATTATTTACATCTTTTCTCTATTAAAAGACTTGGTTAAATACTTAAACCTGCCCATTATTAAGGCTCTCATGCAGCACCCTAATTGCTTAACACACTTTCAACCACAACTGAATCACTTTGAAGGATACTGCTAATCCACTGTTTCATATGTTTGAAAATGTTGTCAGCTCAACAACGTAAATAACGCAATGAATGTTGTTGAACCGTCAAATTGAAAGTCATTGCTACTGATAGTGTGTTACGCAATTACCCCCAGGTTATCATAATGTGAAAAATTATGTTTTTATAGGGTTACAACAACTGGACAAACGGTCTCTACGGCTACTCCTGGGACATGATGGTCCACACGTGGGACATCAGCCACATTGTCGTCAAAATCGTGGACAACGATAACAGCGAAGAAACGTACATCGATCCTGAAATGTACACGCTTAACGACAGATGGTCAAGACATGGAGATATGGTACTGCAATACGCGCAGTGTCAAAAAAACAATTTGAACAAATCGATAGGAGCAATATGGGAAGATCCATCAAAGCTTGCCTCCAGTAATATTTCTGTTTATGTGGATGTCTGGTGTTCGTTGAACGGAAGGTTCGTCCAAAGAATGTTTGATCCTAACGTGGACATGCTCAAGGCCTCGTGGTCTCCGTTTTGTGAGATCCCTTATTTAATGCCCCTGTTGGATGAGGCTGGCCACTGGAGGAAGAAACTGGATGAAATAAGCAGCGAAGTCCATTCTTGGAATGAGCACAGCAAAGTTGTTTTCTTTGCTGATTTTCCAGGTTGGTATTTTTGAGAGTTACTTGCGACAGGTCTTTTGCACCTTCGATTTTTTAAATCTCACGTTAAGCTTTGCTGGCATCACGAGGGTAAGAAGGCTGAATCTATAGCAGTGAGCCGATAGTTACCAGTCGAACCTGAGTTGCTTATGCTATATGGATTTATTAAAAACGTCACTTAACTTTAATCATCGTTATAATTATATAATTGTTTGACGGTTAAACGGCTTAAACGTCAAAAAATTACCTCCCCTACACGTAAAGTGGGGATGATTTATTTCGCGTCTACCCCATAGTGTGGGGTATCATTAGACATGTTTCATATAATTATGTAAATGTATCGAATTTATGTATATAAAAGGAATAAAATTGGGCCTAACACACTTCCATGTGGGACGCCATATCTGTTGAACATGAATTCAGATGAGTGTGATATCATGTCGTTATTTCTGTCCACTTTTATAATGGTAACCCGCTGTCGTCTGTTATTTAGGTACGTCGATATCCACTAAAGCACTATTCCATGTGATGAACTTTGAAGGAAAACTATAACGGCTTAGATAACTTTGTTAGTTCAGGAGTTATAGAGGCCTAACTTGTAAAATGCGCTTACTTGGAAAACTTCGTATTCAATTAATTTATTCATAGTAATAAATACCCACCCCGCCTTCTAATCCACGTGCCATTATGGGTGACTACGGAACCCTATTCTATGCGTGGCCTGACACGCACTTGGCCGGTTTTTTTTAATACTTTGTGACGTTTTTAGAATCATACTTCACCTAACACAACATAAATAGTAATGATAAGGAAGGAGGCCTACCGAATGCCTGTGGAAACCATCACAGCGAATTCCCATAAGAATTACCATAGAAATACTGAACTACATGTGTAGTAGTGGCGCGGTAGTGGGGTCAACTTAGCGACATCGAATTCTGATACATTTTAACTACCGGGCATATCTCCGTCTTTCCTATATCTAAAAGAATAAAATAAAAAAATAATTAAAGAACCCCTCGTTTTGGTTTTACCTATATGCCTTCAAATCCCTGAAGTTATATTTACTACTACTTTCTATTTTGCCTAATTAACATGAAATTGATTTTCAATTCATGTCATTACTAATGACCAATTACAAATTAATTCATGAATATTTTTGAATTGTAACTAATGTTTTGAAACCGCGTAAACAAAATAAGTAAGTACCTAGGTATGTAAACTATGCAGATACCTATGTAACTGTTATTGCCATTATGTAGTTTCCACTTTTATAATATAGGTAATAAAGTATTTATTGAGAGGTCTAATGTTTTAAAGAGTTGTTAGGTACCTATCTATTTGTATGATTGTACCTAATTGTAATTAAGAGTTAAGTAGGTAGGTACAGACTATAACAGACGCCAGCACATCAGGCTACCACAGTCTGATAATTTTTTTTAGATTTTCAACTTTGTCGCTGTAACTTTATCGTTCAAGGTTGACTGGGAAAATTATACAGTTTCGGGTAGCTTGGCCTGCTGGCGTCTATACAGACGCCAGCACATCAAGCTACTACAATCTGTCAGATTTCTTTAATAGATTTTCGACTTTAGTGCTAAAGTATTAGGTTCAATGTTGATTGGGAAAATCTGACAGTTTCGGGTAGGTTGACCTGCTGGCGTCCGTACAATAATTTTCAAATACTACCCATACATTTTTTTTCCTGCTTCCTATAACATGTAAGGCCTCGGTATATTTGTCCATATGGTCACATTCGTAGATAAAGTCCATTCACAATTATTTTACATCTGAGATAAACCTTAGGATGAAGAGAATAAAGGTCACTGTGATGTAAAATCAGAGGTGAAATAACTGTGACCGGGCAGTAGGAAGGTCACGCGATACCATAGAATAAGAAATTCGATAGGTACCTACTTTGCCTATCATGGTGGTTATGAATCAATACTGACATTTAAAGTATCGTTTCACAAAATAAGATCACGAATAAAAATTGTGCAGTGCGCTGCTTCAGAGGACTTTAGCTAGTTTTTATTGGTCACATCTGACTCATCTTCGCCTATAAATATCAATTGAACCCGTTCTATTCATTTCAACTAACGACGCCCATGTTCGCAGGTTACGAGCAAGAAAAGTTTATCCCAGTTGAAATGCAAAATGTCACGCTAACTGTCCTTGAAGGAATAGTCGCCTACGAGCCCAAAGTTACTAAGCAAGGAATTGGACAGTCCTTCAAAATGACCGAAGGAAACCGGATCCAGGTCGTCAAAGGAATGTTCCACAAAGTTCTGAACATCGGAGAAGACCCTGCCTACTATATGTACACCTATTATAACAGGACCGAAGTGAATTTTGAAAAAGATAACTTGTCTAATACTAAATTGCCTGTTTTTAGAGAACTGTTCAAAAGGTTGACGAATATGATCATATTTGGTGATCTGGTGGTCAAAAATATATTTCATATATTTAAATTTTCACAATGCAGTTCGTAAAACATAATTATTATGGACATTGGGCATTTGCTATTTTTAATTATTTGTTTTTGTAGCTACATTGTTATCCTAAACTTTTGAAAAAACGCGGGTTAAACTGTGTTACCAGCTTTAGCTTATTATTCATTTACTTTCCTTAGGATACTTACGAGTATATTGTAATGCTTTATTACCAGAAGATATCAAATAAATAAATGCTTGGGCATCTAATAGTATTTGTTAAAATGTAAAATAAAATAAACAAATCTTTTGACAAAACAGATGCTGTTTTAATTTGTGAACGCATCTAGTGGCTGACTTATTTTGTGTTGTTTTCAAAAAATACATGAGCTTTTAATAAAATGGAAATTATACGAAATTAATAAAAAAATAATGAAAAGAAAATGTCTTCTTATTATTTTGTCATTTTCATTCTTGTTTTTCTGTTTGAGGAAAAACGGAACCCTTTAAAGATCACTAGCCTGTCCGTCTGTCAAGACCCTTTTGCTCAGGAATGCGTGGAGTTATCAAGTTGAAATTAATATCAAATACTCAGGACTGCAATCACTGCCCTGGACGGGAGTCAACAGCCGACTCCCGGCCACCGTAGGCGTGGGCTTGCGGGCAGCGAGCAATGGGCAGCTCGCCGCCCGGTAAGGACCAGGCCCGGGTCGACGGCGCGTTGTGTTCCACGCGCGCCTCAAAGATGTCAGCACGAACTGACGGGGTCCGCTAGGGCCGATGCTGCCAGGGCTGCGGGTTTTTCGAAAGAGATACCCTGGCCCCTGGCACAGGCAACTGAAGGAACAAAGGTGGCGCACGGTTGGCGCAGTGGTTAAGCGATTGACTGCTGCGCTGCGTGTCGCGGGTTCGATTCCCGCACGGAACAAATATTTGTATGGCCTACAAGTAGTTGTTCCGGGTCTGGCTGTTTGTGTATGTGAGTTTAAATGTTTGTAAACGCACCCACGACACTGGAAAAATTCCTAGTGTGGGGCAACGTTTTAAAAAAAGAAAGAAAAGAAAGAAAGAGTAAAAGTCTGACACGCCCTTCCACTTAGCCCAGAGCGGGAGAGGTCAATTGATGATTTCCCACCCAAAAAAAAAAGGGCTGCAAACACATGAAGCAATGAAAAAATTAAACTTCTAAGTCGTCGCAATCAAAAGACACGGGCGTTTATGCTCCGTTTATGCCGCATATTTGGACACGCGCAAGGGAATCAAAAGCTATAGGGTACCTACTTCCCGATTGACCTAGAATCATGAAATTTGGCAAGAAGAAATGTCATGTCATGTAGCACAAGTATAGGAAAAAATCGAAAGGCGTAAATTTGTAGTTACATCACAAAAAAAAACTCGTGATAACCTATTTACATACCTACAAATGTATACGGAACCCTCGGGTGCACGAATCCGAATCGTACTTGACCGGTTTTTAACTATCATAATTATGTACACATTATGGAATGCAATAAAGTATTGAGTATTTAAGACCGATTTTTTAAAAAATAGATTATATTAAATATGTTAGATTTAGATTTTTTAAATGAATGATAATACTCTTATAACGTATAGCAGAGTGCCTACTCACACTCAGATGCACACACAGTCTTGATTTGGGAGTGTTACGATAAGTGTTTTAACTAAAAGGTCACCTTTTTGTGAAATTATTAAACAAAACTGAAAGTTTTAGCCAAAATCTGTTTCTACAGACAGACAATGCAAAAAATATTGATATTCTTCGATAAGCATAGTTTACAAAAAAGGTAACGGAAGGAAAGAAGGAAGGAATCGGAAGGTATCGGTAGGTAGGTATGTATAATAATAATAATAACAGTTTATTTCAGGTATTAACCCATAGCAATTACATTAATACATTATACACACAATAAAATCAGCACAAAAATCTTCATAAATCCAAAAACAAAGTTAAATCAAAATTAAAATAAGAGTTTAAACGTATCTATTGGACAAAGTTATAATCATGGTATAATAATATAATATGTGTCAGTCCAAGCGAAAAGGGTCCAGTGCGCGGCATTTAGTTTCCGAGATATAAGAGGTTTTGTAAAGTTGGGTATAAAAATTGCATTTCGCGATTTTAATTGGTTATAAATAAATGCTCAATTATCTACAATTTCATATAGTAAATGACTATATACGATGTTTCTAAGTACCAGAAACTTTATGAAAAAAGTTTACTAAAAAGGTACCAGTGGGTGGCATGTCGATATTCTGGGAATAAAATACGTTTCAATACCCCGTACTGATCACTTCTAATAATTTAATTATATTTTAAGATTAAAATGTTGAAACTACGTGTAAAAGGTCCCTTAAAGCGGGGAACTCCCTGCTACTATGCAACTACTAAGGGGATTTACTTTGCTTCACTTCGACATAGCGGGGATTTCCCTGATCGTTTTTTGCTACCTACGTGTCCTATAAATAGATCTGCCTGTGATGCAATAATTTATTTGTCATTTGACACCGGAAAGGAAACAATATCCGACAGTCTTTGTGTAAATATAGCAGTTTTTATTATCTTAGCTGTTTTAAATTGAGTGAGTGAAAAGTGCGCATAAAAATGAATAAAGGTAAGTCTTTACGTTGTCTATTATATCTACTAATACTATGTTTGTTGTTACGTGTTGTGTTATGTATCGAATAAGCTCCAAAAGTACTGAACCGATTTTGAAAATTCTTTCTCCAATACAAAGCTGCATTATTCAGTCATAGGCTATAATATTATTAACGTTATTACGCTTAGCGGGGCCGAGGTCGAAAAGCTAGTTCTATAAACCGGGGTATCGGAATGTTACGGAGTTCTTGTGTGTATCTACAGCTGTTACCTACTTTTCATATTTAGACCTCGACAGGGGCGAAGCCTCCTACAGACAGCAGTCGTCTTTAAATTCGATTTTTTATGGATTTTAGAGATTTAGAGATTTATGGATTAAGCGTAGATTACGTTACGTTCCTACTTATTTATTACATTTTAAAAGAGAGCAGCTTTAATCATAATAATTCGGCTGCATCCACATAGACTGAAAACTGACCGCGACAAAGTTGATAGGCTAATGAATCTCAATTAGTCATAATTTCATCCCATTTATACTAAATTCAAATTTGTTTTTAGGTAACATAATTATTGAAGATTCAACCGAAGGTTCCAGCTCTAGTGATGAATCTAAGCATTCTGATGGACCTGTACCACTTTCTATGGAGGTGGAAGTAAACACACTACCTGTTTTGGCCTCGACCGCAACAACGCCGGATTTACCAACAGAAGAAGAAACCGTTGCACCTTATTCAGGTACTTACAACTTAGAAAATAATTTCACAGAGTCGACATCTGAGATGGATGAAACGGATCAGTATTATGAAAAAAGCACTAATACAGAAGCAATCAGTGAAGATGAAATACATGAGTGTTATGATTTTGCTAAAATAGTTAGCCGAGCCTTGTGTAAAATCAAAAAAGATCGACGTGATCATTGTATGCATGCAATAGTACATATTCTTTATGACTACAGCAAGGACTCTAATACCAATTAAGAAGTTGTGTTAGGTACCTATGTCATAGACATAGTATGAAAAAATGACCTGTGTAGTATGTATATTTCAACTATTTGTTTTCAGAGTTTAGCTATTCAGCGTCTGTAGAACATGAAGACTATGAAAATTTTAATTTAGAGTTCAAAAGTCAACGGGGTACAGAATTATCGTGTGACATCGAATTTAGTGCTTGTGAGCCGCTCGAAGAGCGGCAAATTGGTAATATTTTACTAGATGATGATCCTTTAATTCTAGACGATGTAACTCAGGCCTCATTCTTAGATACTGGCTGTGGATGTAATAATAATTGTGTGTCCAAATTTCAAAAAGATGTAATATTAAGTAGTAGGTTAGATTGTATCGAATTAAATTCACGTTGTAATGAAGGAGTCAATCATCATCACTTGGTCTTGAAAGGAGCTTTAAATGCTCTCTTACGTACAAGTGAAAATACATTACATTCAAAAAACAGAAACTTGCAACGAAAAGAATACACGGTAAAGTATTTCTTTCGAGGTGTTTCAGTATGCAAGATTTTTTTCCAATATGTATATGCCACTGGTTTGAAAAGGTTAAAAAATGTAAAAAAGAACTTTCTGGACAGCGGTGTTGCTCCAAAGGTCCACGGGTCACGTAAACGACCTTACAATTGTATTAATTTGCAAACTAGATCAGACGCAATCACTTTTATAAGACAGTTTGCTAATGAAAACGGTTTAGTATTGCCGGGCCGATTACCAGGCCACCAATTTAAATCTGATTTAATAATTTTACCTTGTAGTATGTCTAAAGCGTATGTGTACAACAAATATTTGGAAACTATAGCTTTACTCGATAAAACTCCTATTAGTAGAAGTAGTTGGTATGATCTTTGGGAAGATTTTTGTCCATATGTCGTTATACAGAAACCGAAAACAGATCTATGTGCAACTTGTCAGAAAAACGTGACCACGTTGGGACGAATGGGTGGTTTAGATGAAAAGGAAAAAATACAGCTTGTAGAAAAGTCGAGGCAGCACCTTGATTTAGTGCAAAATGAACGAAAATATTATAACAATGTAATCAAAGTTGCGACTGATTCAATAACGGACTCTACTCTTATTCTTGGACCTCATGAACCATGTTCTTATGATGGCGTCATGCATTACTCTTTTGATTTTGCCCAACAGGTGCATTTGCCGCACAGTTCACAACAAATTGGGCCACTGTATTTCTTGACAGGATTTAAAGTCAGTTTATTTGGTGTTGCTGCAGAGCCTTTGAGAAAGTTCGTTTTGTACGTAATTCCTGAACCCTGTGCTACTGGGAAAGGAGCTAATGTAATAATTTCAATGCTACATCATTTTTTCGAAAATTTTGGTATAGGCGAAAAAGATGTTGTTTGTCATGCAGATAATTGTGCTGGACAAAATAAAAATAACTATGTCATGCAATATGCAACATGGCGAGTTTTAACAGGCAGACACCGAAGTTTCCGTATATCTTTCCTTCCCGTGGGTCATACGAAGTTTGCACCCGACATGTATTTCGGTCTATTCAAAAAAAGTTTTAGAAAATGGGAATGCAATAACTTAAAGGATATTCTTGCAGCTGCTGTTCAAGCTTGTCCGAAAACAAAATCTATAGTAGCTGTTCTAACTGGTGATGAGAAAGGAGAAACTTTTGTGAAAACTTACGACTGGGCCAATTTTTTTCAACCTGATTGTGTAACTATTAACCAACTTCTGCATTTTAGTCATTTTGAAACAAATGAAGATAATAGAGGGCACATGTTATGTTACAAAAAATATACTGACAGTCAACCAACTGTATCAAAGGTTTTGAACCCGAATAAAGTATACGGTTTTCCTTTAGAAAAATCCCCTGCAGGCATGACGTACGAAAGAAAATCGTATCTTTATAATAAGATTCGTGAATTTGTACGTGAAGAATCTAAAGACATTTTATGCCCGAAACCCATTCCAAATGTTGATGTTGACCACAACTCTGTCCCAACAACATCTGTCGAGTACTCTTTTCAGAAACCATCAATTGAAAAGAGTATTCGACAAAAACCAACATGTTCGTACTGCAAACAGGTTGGTCATAGGAATCAGGTGCGAGGAGGAATTTATTTTTGTCCAAAACGTAAGTTGGAGTCCCAAATAGAATAAGTTTTATTTTTATGTTTGTATTGGCTTTTTTCAAATATTATTGCAACAGAATAATGATTATTTTAGCCACTGGTACCTTTTATGACATTACATAAAAGGTACCAGTGGCTAAAATAATCATTATTCTGTTGCAGTAATGTTTGAAAAAAGCCTGTCTTGTTATTTTGTTAGTTCCTAAATAGAGTAAGAATACTTAATTTTAGTTTTTTATTGTTAATTACTATCGCAATAACTAACTTTTTATTAAATATCGGCAAGTGGACCTTTTTTACTAGACTGTGTATCCTTCTTTTATTTTGATAATAATTGTTTTAGTTTTGATGTCAAAAGTATAATTATAAGTTGATTCTATGGAAAACATATCAATCTACAATAATGAATAAAAATCTACGTAACAAGCAAGTAAAAGTGTGTTTTTTTTTCACTCAAACTTTCAAAATGCTTTTTCTCAAATCAAGCTTTTTCAGAATTTCAACTTCAAATGTCTGATAAAAAAAAACGTGTGCTACTTTTTGATTATTTTTTCAATCCATACTATCAATTGACTATTCTAGATACCGAATCCAGTCTTAACTCAATACCCCACTACTGGACCCTTTATGCCTGGACTGACACATATTATTATACCATGGTTATAAGAATGTTGGTTAGTTGGTACGTTATTTTTACAATTACCTGGTAACACTGCGTGGCACGGCGGGCGGGTTTGTCTGTCAAATAGAAAATGAAGGCGACAGCAAACGGCGTGGCGTGAAACGTGAAACGAGTTCATTCATCTTTTCCTCTTGCCGCTGTGACGAGTCAAAGAAGTTCGGGCTCGAGCCGACGCCTCGTCACTGCGAATAAATAGTAAAACCGAGGACATTCCGTGACCATTATCGAAATTAGTGTCATAGAGGCAGCACGCCTTGCCTCCCCTTCCAAATATTGTCATCTTTAGTCATCTGTGATATAACGATACATCGGTATCCTGTTATTCAATTTTAGGTTAAAAGTCTCGTGTGATGATCAGTGCAACATTATAAAAGTTAAGGGACTGTGCGCGCCAGGGTCTCGTGACCGGTATCCGGACTGAACTATTAGAAAAATGGAGTCCCCGGTGATGGCATACGCGTTCGATGTAACGCCGAATTACTCGTACATTTTCGAATTCGAAAACGAATTTATTCATTCCGACTATCGGAAATGGATGACCGAAAATTGGACTGTGGCTTTTTACTACGTTGGGGTGTACATGGCGTTCATTTTTGGCGGTCAATACTACATGCAGAACCGACCCAGGTATGTAATGATGTGCTTCCTCCATCCCAAGCTCACTGTTCTAGTGGCCCACTAATCTAAATTAATTGACGTAATACAGGATATAAAGTAATCTGTTACAAAAGAACATGCAGCCTGGTGTAGTTCTACAGCCTGCTATTTTTTTAAGTTACATTTCTCATTTTCGTAACTATAATGTTTTGAATGCTATGAAATAGCTCAATAACACCAGTATGTTATTGAGCTATTTCATAGCATTCAAAACATTATGTAGCTATGAGTAATAAACTTCTGATTGGGCCAAATTGCAATTAAAATATCTTATCCTCATATTATTTCAGGAATTTAATAAGTAACAAAACTATTTAATCCTTCTATGAAATATTTTCATTCTTAAAGAGTAAACAATGATCAATAATGATGTTATGATTCATGCCCATGACGTGACTTACACACAGTTGAAAACATTATTTAGAATGCTGATGAACACAACATCAACAGTTAATTTTAAAAAACTTTTTGAATGTAGTGCATGATTTTATTATCATATAGCCCTCATTTACTTGTTCATGACCTATCCAATGCTTCCTGAAAATTTATTTATCATAGCACAACTAGATAATTTTGTAAACATACACACTCATGATTAATTATAATTTTATATCATACACTGATAAACTCGTGTCAAGTCTTTACTGTTTAATAAATTGGAGATTTATATTTCTGAATTTAGTTAATTAATTTATTTTTTTATTTATTGCTCCAAATCGTTATAAAACCTTTATAGCTTTATCATTTAAAGTTTTATCTCAGGTAATTAAGATTTAATTATAATTAAACTTAAGTTTAAGTTAAAATTTATGTTTTCCCCCAAATGCTTACTCTACTTGATCCATGCAATGAAAAACATTTTTAAATATTTAAAATGAAAATGTATAGTGTCTCGAACAACACTCACTTTTTCATTGATTTATTTATTACTAGCTTTTGCTCACGAATTCACCTGCAAGGAGGTCAGAAATTATTCTACAAGAAAATGTTTTTTTTTACATTCTTTGTTACTTTCGCATTTATAATTGTATATAACATGAGTAATCACATGTTTAGGAGTGAAATTTTGTGGACATTCCGTTGTAACAAACTTTTATTACATCTGCAAAGTTTTAAACAATATGCCAACTAAATAATCAGAAAATAATCCCCACTGTTAAGAATAAAAAAATTATAATGAATTTCTTTTTTGTATCACCGAGCAAAAGTCAAAAGGTTGTAACATTCATGTAGGCATCATCTTTTAATACAAGACTTCGACATTCCTTAGTTTTCATGCATGAATCATGGAGCTATGATAATGTCATGCAGCCAACAGTTTTATTAATAAACCGTGAGCTGATTTGTCAGCCTAATTACAATAAATGATGAGTCAGTTTTTTTTTTTTAAATTAACCAGCCTGTAGCCTGCATGAAGGTCGAATAAATGTAGTACCAAGATAAAAAGTATCCTATGTCCGAACCCAGGTCATGAGTGTCATATGTCATCCGAACCTGTTCAGCTAGTAATGCATAAAAAAGTAACAGACCGAGTTACAGGACAGAGGATGATACAGGATGATAATTATAAATAAATAATATAAATAGTTACTTTCGCATTTATAATACTACTAGCTGCGCCCCGCGCTTTTACTCGCATAAGTGTCGATCCCGTTGGAATATCGGGATAAAAAGTAACCTATATGTTAATCCTGGTTATAAACCATCTGTGTGCCAAATTTTATCCAAATCCGTTCAATAGTTTTTGCGTGAAAGAGTAACAAACATCCATCCATACAAACTTTCACTTTTATAAGCTTCTGCCCACGACTTTGTCCGTGTGAAATTTCTTCTTTTAACTTAAAATTATATCCTATAACTGTGCCCCGTTACTTTGTTTTTGCTTAGCATTCTTTCAGACTTTTTCTCTTAAAGGGATTGTAGTGTGATGTTAAATAGCCTTATAACCTTCCTCAAGAATCTGATTGGTAGTTTCAGACTCGGAGATTAGCGTGTTTAAACAAACTCGTCAACTTTATCATATTAGCATAGATGTATAAATTATCTTGCATTGCAGTAATGCCAATTGTGGTTTCAGTTGTCATAAGATATTAAAATTGTTTTTTAGGCCACATCCTGAAAAGTAAGCTGTAAAAATTACCTGAAACAAAAAAATAACACCAGTAAAACTTAGATTTAAAAAAACAGCTCAGGCTGCATTTAATACTTAAAATAAATATCCTGTCTATTTTAACATTGATAAAAATTTTCGTGATTAAACAGATGTATTTAAATATGTTATTTTCCTTTTGGGAGTACCATTAACAATATAATGTAGATAATTGCTTTTAATTATTATCCTAACAAGTGGAATACCTTCAATTCTTAGTCATGAAACTAAGATCTATAGAAACCATTCAACAAAACATTGTCTATTTTAATACTAGAATACACAATGAATACAATACAATGTAGTTACTAGTAGTAAACAATCAATTGATCATCCTAACAATTAGCATGAGTACCTAATTAAAAAACATCAGCTGTTGTAAACATGATATTGAAATCTTAACAAGAAATCTAATACTATCAATTTATCACAATACTTTCAAGTCTGGCCTTGCAAATTATCATGAATGATATGTCTCAATTCAGACAGCTGACTCATAATCAGCCTATAACTGTCTACTGCTGCACATCGGCCTCTCCAAGTACACGCCATTCAGCTCGATTCTCGGTAACTCTCATCCAGCTGCTACCAGCCACCCCGCGAAGATCGTCGCTCCACCTAGCCTGAGGGCGTCCCACCGTACGTTAGCCGATTCGCGGTCTCCACTCAAGAATACTTCTAGCCCAAATGCTTCATCAGCCTTCTTATTACAGCTGACTACCGTCCGATAAATCAATACAATTAGAAATAAGCGTTTCTCGGTAGTCACGTTTTCGTGATATTATACTGTGCTTCACGAGAGGTAAAGGACAAGGATAGATAAACATTTCTGAAACGTGATCAGTTACCTGTCAAAGTCATGATAGCTGACCAAAAAAACAACCAATCGTGATAAATGACAGGCATTTTCACAACATATTATATAATAGACTTTTAAGTGATGGCAGTAGCAACTGAACATGATCATTATATACATAAAAAACTATTTATAAACAGAAAATATTCGAAAACAGTTAAGCTGTATACTCGTACAGACGCCAGCACATCAAGCTACTACAATCTGTCAACTTTCTTTAATAGATTTTCAACTTTATCGTTAAAGCATTAAGGTTCAAGTTTGATTGGGAAAATTTGACGGTTTCGGGTAGCTTGACCTGCTGGCGTCTGTACATATGTAAACAAATATGTTCATATCACATGAACATACATAGTTATCTGGTAAATGTACTGGCTTGACAACTACTCGATATAATTCTTGATATAAAGGTTATAGCCTTTGTTTCTTATCCATCTGTTAATAACATGATGTGCAAGAAATTATCATAATATTTTTAATCTGTTAATAACATGATGTGCAAGAAATTATCATATTTTTATTAAGTATATTATATAGCTGAACCATTGACATTATGTGAGATAGTAGATAAAAAGTCAGGAAGGTTATAATTTTAATTGTTATGTCAATATTATCAGTAACCTTTCTCTGAGAATAGTTTCTTGCTCAAGTATTGATACATTGGTAGATAGAAAAACTTCTGCGTGATTGGAGCTGTCTCTTCCGTAGTTTCATGAAAATAGGACAATAACGTCGTAAGAGCCAACCTTGGCAATCTATCTCTTAAAAAAAGTTATAATATTATGTCTGTAGGTTGAAAATAACAGGGGACCAAGGATGCAGCCTTCAGGTACCCTCCATACGCAATAGGACAGTCATCAGCATCACAGCTTTTTTTTACGTCAAGATGTCATGAGAATCTCAATCTATATTTGCAGTATATCGTAAGTCGTAGGTCTTCTCTTAGATTTGCGTCAGAACATTGAAATAAGGGCCCTGAACTTCGGATCTCGGAAACTTAACATCATCACAAGATAATTGGCACCTTTGCTAACCTTCATTTCCTTAATAAGGCAAACTCAGGGAATTAACTAGCACTGTGTGTAAATACGAATCAATGATGTGTCTACAAATATTACACATTTCAGTATTCAAAATGCAAATAAAATTTTATTTGCATATCAGATATCTTAATGGTAGGTACATACTGTATGCATATTCAATACGTCAATACAGAGATTAATAAAACTGAGCTCAAGATGGTTTGAAACAAATATTAGCTTAATAAACTACTTTTAACTACGTCATTAGTAATTGATTAATCGATTGACATACATCTCCGATTTCAGTCGTAGGTATTTTTTGTAACTAAATATAGTTATAAAAAGTTATATAACTATAAACAAAACAAAAGTAGTAGTATACATATAACAAAAGTTATTTATCTATGTATATTTATAACTATAACTATTTTTAAAACTTTCTCTGAATTACCATTGTCTAAATGCTTTGATGGGTAGCGATCACGTACGAATATTCATGACTAAATAAATAATACATAGAATTTTCGTTGTTGTCCCTTGCAAAATGTAAGTCCATGCGTTTGCATGGTTTAGGAAGAGACGACTAATGGATCAGGTTAATGTGCATTTACCTGTATCCTCATAATAGGCCGCTCATCAACCGGTTCACCAAGCTTTGTAATTATGGGAAACCCCATATTTAGCAGTGGAAATCTACTGCTGGCTGTTCATGTATCACCCACCATACGAAGTCGTAGTAGAACATGCTGTTTTAAAATCTATATAAATAAAAATGAAATGCTGTTTGTTGATAAGGGCATTACTTGGGAACGGCTGGACAGATTTGGAAATTTTTTTAATTACGTTTTTATGGGAAGAAACGTTGGAAAGGTTGCCCGGGAAATTGAATCAGGAAAAACCTAAAGCGCTTTTTCTATAGGAGTTTTGTATGAATTTTTGGACAGGGCAACGTCTGTCGGGGCAGCTAGTGTCAAATAAAAATACAAACTCCCATTTACTTTTGACGTTGAGTTTTAAAGACCAGAATGACTAAAATCCTAAAAAAATACACCAATACGTTCTCTTTGAATAAACTTTCTTAACGTCTAGAATGGCAGCGTGCTTTGGGGATTACGTAAAACAAAATATTCGTTTTCGTAATAAGTAAATTTGATTATCTAATTCCATGTATGTTTACAAACGCGATATTATGCTGAGCGCGGGTGACCGGGACGCGCTGGTTCGACGGCTCCGGTGGGATGGGTGGGTAGACCCGAGGGGGTGAATCTCATGAATGAAACTCCGCATCCGATCTGCAACGTTACGTAACTCAGTTTGGCACGCTTTCATGAATAAAACCGTTTTCACAGCCACACTGCATTTTCCGCTCATTCATATTGCCCATTTTCATGATTTTATACAACATCGTTTTCATTATGGTCCATTCTTTTTAAAGTATCGCTTTCGTTTGTATTACTTCGTCAGCAATTAAGTGAAAGTTTAACACAGTGAATACTGGTCTCGCTTACACTGTATGTATGACATCACCATGTGGTCCGAGCGAGGCTGTCACTATGACGGACGAACCGCGAGAATATGTGAATATTATGAATAATATATTCAAGAAAGTATTCCAGAGATTCTTTATTTTCATAGACTTCACTCAATACATACGTTAAACAAGAGACCTATGTGTCAGTTGTTACCCGTTTATTTTGCATCTTTACGTCCATTACCGATGATTCTATGATATTACTATAAAACAAGGTAACATGTAGGTCAAGGTATAAGTCGTCTATTTCAGTGTAATCCTGAGGCTTCGGTGGCATAACTCGGTGCGTTCAATGTTCAATTACGCAGATTACGCTAACTTTACGAGATACTCCAGTTTAATGGTGACGTAATCTGATGAACGCGAGCCTCATTGAGCTTTAATTGGATGATTTGGTTAACTTAAGACAATTGCCTTTGTAAACCCACTGTAATTCTATACATCTCTCAACTTTAATCATTTTCATTTGGACAAGATTGTTTTGCCTCGGTCCGATGTTTTCGTCACGTGGGTCTAGAATTGACTTCAGATCGGGAGCAGTTGTTCCGGGCTCACTATTACCAGCTCAGTGTAAACAACGCTTTTATTGCTTCGACGCCCGTACACATTTACTCCTATTTAGATAATGCTTCGAATACTTTAGAGTACGGGGGGTCTACTCCGAAGTAGTATCGGCCGTTTCCTGCTACGAAGTTACTATTTGGTTCGGTCGGTTCCGATCCTACACTCTTTCGAATATTGACTATGGTCCCGACCCAAATGAGCCGATCCGAACTTTTTTCGCATTTTTCAATAATATTCGGTTCGGCCATGTGTCGGTCCGATCCGAACATTCGCACTTTGCACTTCGGAGTAGGCCCCCTGTTCAGTTCTCACGATCTTTTGTGTATAAAATGCTTTTGGAAGTAAACAATGCCAAGATCGAAACTGGGAGTTTAGTCAACAGGATTTGCCATATTGTGGTGCTAAAAAGACTTTCATTTATCACTTAAGACATCAATTTCTTAAATGTTTTAACTTTTTTTTAAGCAATATAATAGTCGTTTATTAGTCAGCCTCTATTTCTCATGAGCTGCACATACGTTACGTTCGTTGAGGTAGAGACTAGCGTTTTTCTTAATTGTCAGTTATTCTGAAGCCGAATGCAGCATATTCCATTAATTATGACGTCATTTCACAGTAGGAGTTAATTCGTGTGCGTTGTAGACGAGCTTGCACGTGATACCATTCATTGTTTGTGTCAGACTATTATATAATTTCGTATTCATTGGGGCTCGGCGAAGTTTGTTTACTCTCTCTGTGGTTTTTGTCGAAACTAGTTCTAATATCGATTGGGGTTATTTTGGTTGTAAGCTTTTCTTTCATGCTTGCTTCTTTTTGTGAGCTTGAAGAGAAGTAGGTATTTTTTTCCCACTAAAGATGATGAAATGTTATGACATGTTTGTTGCGCTCGCTGAGTTCGTATTGTATAATTTACTTTTCATTAAAAATATTCAAGATACCTACCTACCGTAATTATGGAAACGTCCAAATAAAAACTTGGAAATGACGTTAACTGATACGTTTTTAACAACCTACAATGTTTTATTCATGTCGTTAACTGGGTGTATTTTTTGGAGAACTTCCCATTATTGTAATAGGCAAAGAATCATTTGCGTCTTATGTAAATTGTTTACATTATTCACAGGCTTTGAAAAGTTTTTCCACTTTTTAGGAAATGGAAATATGTAGGTACTTACTTAATTTTGTAGAAAATTGAAATAAATGTGAGCCTATCAATGCTTACATTACCACCTATTCGAACTTACTTCAAAAATAAAAAAAACTGCCATTTTTTTCTAAACTTTCTTTGGGTCGGCATCGTGTTACACAGTTACTGGATTGTGGAGGTCAGATAGGCAACTGCCTATCTGACCTCAGTATTGACCTGTCAGTATTTCTCATGGAGCAACTGCTCCATGAGAAATACTGGAATTCAGCTGCATCCAGTTAGACTGGAAGCCTACCCCAACATTGTTGGGAAAAGGCTATGCAGCACCCTAATTGTGTAGCACACAATCAATCGGAATCAGTTTCATTTTGACAGTTCAACAACATTCATTGCGTTATTTGCGTGTTAAACAGACAAATTTTTCGAACTTATGAAGCAATGGATTAGCAATTTGCTTCAAAATGATTCAGATTTCGATTGATCGTGTGTTACGCAATTAGGGTGCAGATTGATAATGTTCATTTATGAACTAGCAACTCGTCGCCATTTTGTTAAGATACGTGATCTTTGAACTCAACACAATAATTCCAGTAGTACAAATAATAATTTACACGTGGATAAATTATAATTTACACGTGGGTAAATTATAATTTACCCACGTGTTTTTACTCTTGTATTTTTGCGAAATAAAAGAAACGTAAATTAAGTAATAAAATTATTTAAATAGGCACATATAATGCGTGGCAACCGTTTTATGGATAGGAAGCAAAAAACATTTACCTACCTATGTAAATTTGACATACGGTAGTATGAAATAACTAGCTTTTGGTCGCAACTTCACCCACGTAGATTCCGGAAAATATCCCACGGGATCATACTACCAAGTTATAAACTGTCGATGTATCCAATTTCATCCAAATCCGTTCAGCCGTTTTAGCGTGATTGAGAAACAAACATCCAAATATATAATATTAGTATGATATTTATATTAAAGTTTATAACAAACATCCAAACATAAAATATTATTAGGATATGTTCCCGCCGTAAGCGGCAGAGGAGGATACCGTGGAGTTTTAGTGGGTTAGAGTCCCACATAACTGCACTATCTCCCCGTGGTAGTGCAGAATGCTTGAGCATTTCTCCACGATAAAAAAAAGGATATATTAAAGACTAGCTGCGCCCCGCGGTTTCACCCGCATAATTTTCGATCCCGTTTTAATCCTGGTTATAAACTATCTGTGTGACAAAGTTCATCCAAATCCGTTCGGTAGTTTTTGCGTGACAGAGTAACAAACAAACATCCATCCATTCATCCATCCATACAAACTTTCACGTTTATAATATTAGTAGGATATGTCAATAACACTGCTTTCTCCTTGAACTAGATCAGCTTGTAACTCAAATACAGAAGTCTGAAATTGACTTTTAACCTAGTCGCTAAACACAAACACTTGATATTAATCGAGTTAGAACCTCTAACGCGGATTACCGAGCCAATAAGGTCACTTACCCCGAACCCAGGGCCAGTTTGTCCAACGATATTGACATTCACAACCTTCCCGTTAACGACTATTACATCAATTAACTATAATGAAGATGTTAAAAGCTTTCGTCCTGCTTTCTCCAACGGGATAGAAAGAGATAGATACATCATGAATCTTGACCCATATTTGTTTTTCGTTCAAGGATTTGAATAACCATCGTAATGAAGTAATGAATTAATGAGCATTGTCAATATTAGATTTATGTTTGTTACATGCCTACTAGTTCTAGAAATTGCCAAGTTTTCCAGTTACTGTATGCATAATAATAAAAACTTAACGATGTCACGTCCATTCGTTATGAAGGGAATAATTTGCACATGAAACTGGTTCATATCTTTATTTTATTATTCTTTAAGATAAAGTATTATCTCGTTCGACGAGCTGATTTGTGCAACGCCAGATTGTTATTTTGACATAATTTTGAATTTTTGACAGTTCTTCCATACAAAATCGGTCAGACGTCAATTTTATTCCTCGATTAAAAAGTATCTGTCGATTGAAAAATTAGCCCTTAGGGCCGACATACACGGACTGTTTGATGCAGTCAGGATGGACTGCTTCAAGCTGCGACTGCATAGTGAACTACAGTATTCTACGTACAGTCACGAGCAAAAGTATGTATACACTCGGGCTTTATTCAAAAGCGATTTACTCCTTTGTTTTTTAATGAAATATTATGCTGTTACGAACATAGCATTTTCGAACCCATAGGTTTATGTAATGTGTCGTATTTTAACGTTGCTTTCGTTAATTCACGAAAAAATCGTATTTGAAAGTTGCCAAGTGTTGACATATTGGTGCTCGTGACTGTACACACATACACGAAACCGCTCGAGCAGTTGCAACTTCTTCGGGCGGTCGTGCGGTCAAACAGTCGCCACGTACACACTGACTGCTCGAGCTGTCGACTGCTCTCGCGCAGTTACCTGATTTGAATGACGAGCAGTTGGTATCAACTGCTCCAGCAGTTATCAATGGCAGCTTCAAGCTGTTGACTATGACTGCAAGAGCGGTCCGTCTATGTTGATCAATCGCTTAAACTGCTCGAGCAGTCCGTGTATGTCGGCCCTTAGTAACATAAACCAGAAGGCGTATTCTCGTAATTTAAAATGTTCAAAATCTAGTCGCAGTCTCATCTCAGGGACAAACAAATTTCAAAAACTTGTCAAAATGTAGGGAAATTAGAAGTATTTTTTGACAGATTGAGACTGAGATCAGACTGTGAACGGTCTTAAAATTACGAGAATTTCCTCTCTGGTAAATACTTTTTGCTAAAAACCTTACGTAATATGATTTCGTATGAAATTGATCATATTCTTGATTCTCATTGACAGATTTTATACCAAATCCGGTTCTGGGACGATTTTATTCATAAATCTAAAAACCCTCTTCCTATAAAGATGCTCATTGTATCGCACTCCTGATGCTATGAACATCGAGATAAACACCGTCAAGGTCGGGGGAGGGAGACCGCAACCATTTTATGGCTACCCGCTTTTGTGTTTATTTCAAATGTACGATCGTTGAACAGTATCCAAAAGTTTAATAAACAGCTGAAAATGGCGAATAATGTTCACTCTGAAATTGTTTGTGTTGTTATTGATTTTCGAATTTATAATGCTTGATTTTGTACTGAGTTATACTGGTTTGGGATCCTTGGTTGAGAACCCTCATCTTTTGTCGTTCGTGAAGTTATTTATTATAACATGACTGCTTAATGTAGGTCAGTCGGTCAGCAGCTCAGTGCGCTGAGGTTTTCGGTGTGGGATCCTCCTTTCTCCTTTATTGTTTGTTGATGCTTTGTAGGGGAAGCTCAACAGAGATTGTCTACACGTTGTTATACCCATAGCCATATAAAACGGTCTCCCCAAAAGACTTCGTGTAAAAAGTGCGTTGCCACCAAAGTCACGATCACCCATAGCGTGTTAGATTAGATAAAAATACTCCTTTATTTGGGGTTGTTCGTTCGAAACCTTGAACATGGCGTTAAATACTACCGTATGCGTTGTTAGATTTTTTCCCCGCTACACTTAATTTTCGGCCATCGACCCCGAAGGCGAGAACCGTTAAATCAAGGCGAGTAACTTTGTAATTTGCGTACCTAGGTAGTGAAATGTCACCGCACCGTACCGCCGTATTTCACAGCATTTTCACTTAAAAGCAATTTGCAGACCTTTGCCGAATCGGATCTCATTCGCCGATGTATGCGAAATTTTGGAGAGGATATTTCGCAGTTAAATTGCTTTCGCTGAAATTTTTCGGTAATCGCTCATGTAGGATAGGGATGAATTATTTGAGTATTTTGTGTCAGGTAGGTAAGGGATGTCTCCTTAGGGGATAACACGGTACAGTGAGTGATTTATACACGGTTTAGTCTGTATAACATGTGATGTGATTCATACCTACGATCATAGGTTCGGAATTTCTGATCTACGATCTAAGGATGCACGGTACTTGTATTTGTATCGATACTTTGGATCGCTCCGGATTGCAACTATGCGATACGATCCTCCAAATATCGAATCGTATCGTAACGTACTAAATCCCTCTGGACTGGAGGCTAGGCAAAATTCCAGGCATTATTTTGTACTCCATGCATGCCACATTTGTCTACACGCGCTGCCGCCATATTAAAAACATTCTGAATCACTATTTTATTTAATAAACAACTGTGATCTTGTCAAGTGATCACGCAGTTATGACAATGTGGTACGATACGATCCTAGCATAAATCGTATTCATTTGTATCGATACAAAACATCAGAGTAGGTATATGAAATGGAAAACGTTGCATCGATACTGTAAAGTGTAAAGTATCGGATAGTAGTTAGTAGTAGTTCGTTTCTTCTGGAATTATTTACATAGTATTTAATATTTATATATATTATTTGGATAGCTAAGTACTTCAAAAACACTGAACGCACAAAAAAAATGTCAACGGCTCGGAAACGATAATTATTTTATCAAAATGTTAATAAAAAAATACTTAATCCAGGATGTCATAAAATGCAGATATGTAATGTGTGTGCCGTTAGTTCAATGCCGTTAAAATAATATACTTGTTCATACTGGAGATAACAGTTAGCACATTCGGAACTTGACATAAAAATAATTACAAAGTAGTTAGGTATGTAGTTCTTCAAATAGGAGAAAAGGCACGGTAATATAATAATAATATTACCGTGAAAAGCTTAGGTTGACTAGGAGTTAAAATCCTAGAAAATTTTACACGTTCGCGATTCTCAGATTCTTTAGTTCATATTTTTTCCTTTAACGCAGGTTCTACCACACAAGATAACAAGTGTGGGGAATTCCCATATACTGCTAATAATAAAGATTGTGGCTGGCTATATACTGTGCAAGGCAAATGTACATAGAATAAATTGTTTATGTCATCGGAAATAAATAGTTGCGAGGCCAATTTGTTGGCTAAGTGGTCAGTTGGGTGCATAAAATTATATATGACAGTGTAGGCTGGGTGTAGGTATTGCTTACAGTGTTTTTCCGCCAATGTACGCACGGCTACACATCAAGCTATACATAACCAGTATAAGCTGACTTCTGATTGTACACACGGCTACACGTCAAGCTATACAAAACCAGTTTGTCTTGGCCTCACTTTGTATGATATTTTCTCACAATGAACGGTCAGCTAATACTGGTTTTGCATAGCTTGATGTGTAGCCGTGTGTACGAAAAACCTATCAATGCGATGTCAGCTAAAACTGGAAATGTATAGCTTGATGTGTAGCCGTGTGTACCTATTTTTATAGTCTTCTATACATCTATGAATTCAAATAAAATAAAATTGAAGTGTCTGTTCGTAATCTCAAAAAAACCGGCCAAGTGCGAGTCGGACTCGCCCATGAAGGGTTCCGTTACGTTACAATTTATGACGTATTAAAAAAAAACTACTCACTAGATCTCGTTCAAACCAATTTTCGGTGGAAGTTTATATGGTAATGTACATCATATATTTTTTTTAGTTTTATCATTCTCTTATTTTAGAAGTTACAGGGGGGGGGACACACATTTTACCACTTTGGAAGTGTCTCTCGCGCAAACTATTCAGTTTAGAAAAAAATGATATTAGAAACCTCAATATCATTTTTGAAGACCTATCCATAGATACCCCACACGTATGGGTTTGATGAAAAAAAAAAAATTGAGTTTCAGTTCTAAGTATGGGGACCCCCAAAATTTATTGTTTTTTTTCTATTTTTGTGTGAAAATCTTAATGCGGTTCACAGAATACATCTACTTACCAAGTTTCAACAGTATAGCTCTTATAGTTTCGGAAAAAAGCGGCTGTGACATACGGACGGACAGACAGACAGACATGACGAATCCATAAGGGTTCCGTTGCCATTTGGCTACGGAACCCTAAAAAAGCCATTTGAAAGTATATACGGTAGGTACTTATTATAACAAAAAAACAGTTTAATGTTTTTTGTCTGTCTTTTCTAATCTCCTAAACGGCTGGACCGATTTTGACGGGATTTTCACTTTTGACTGGACCACTTGGCAGATAAGTAGCTGATGTTATAAGGAGTAACTTAGACTACTTTTATTTTAGAAAAAAATAAGGTTCCGCACAAAAAAAAATAAGTCGCGAGCACAGCTAGTAGGTAATAAAATTATGTGTAATTCCAGATGAAAAATAAAATATTCTTAAACGCACAACAGTAGGTAATTCGCTAACAGTAAACAAATTAAAATGTGAAACGAATTGGCTTTGTAGAATTTAGTAATCCAACAACCAAAGTCCAACAATCATTGACTTTCGCAATTTTGCGGATCAAAGTCCAACACAGTCGGCTTTGATCCCCGAAAGTTAGAATATACCGGCGGGGTAATTGCGTAACTCATACTCACTAACAGTAGCAATGGCTTTCATTGACAGTTCAAAACTTTCATTGAGGTATTTACGTTGTTGAGCAGAGCAGACAATGTTTTAAACATATGAAGCAATGGGTTCGCAATATCCTTCAAAATCAACCAGCACCCTAATTGCGTAACACACAATCAATCGGAATCGGTTTCATTTTGACAGTTCAACAACATTCATTGCGTTATTTACGTGTTGAGCAGACAAATTTTTCGAACTTATGAAGCAATGGATTAGCAATTTGCTTCAAAATGATTCATATTCTGATTGATCGGGTGTTACGCAATTAGGGTGCAGCTTGGTACGTGACAAACATCATGTTGCCTTTTAGTTGATAATTATAAAAATAAAGAGAAATATTCCACTGAATATTCAATAATGTTTACAGTTCTGACTAAGTTTACAGATTGTCTTATGGCTAGCCTGTAAAATGTAAATTAAAAGTTAGATCGTTAGATTGAGAAGAAAATCTGGAATAATCTCAATTAACTAGCTCGTCGCGCTTTTCTCATTAGGACAAAGAAAAGTGTTACTGCTGTTCCGTGGTCTGTTCCAAAAATATCTGATGAAATTGTGTCTTTATATACATACATACAGTCGCGCTTTCTTCCCAAGGGGTAGAAACTACAGAACTCCACGAGCTATGATCATAACGATAACGGGTCAAACTTGCCTAATCAAAAAAAAAAAAATAGTAATTGACAAATTATCACTTCCCAAACAATTTTCCGCATAATTTCATTTGCCAAATTATTACTTAGCAAATAAACTCTTCACAAATAATTGTGCATGACGGCACGGTTGGCGCAGTGGTTAAGCGATTGACCGCTGCGCTGCGTGTCTCGGGTTCGATTCCCGCACGGAACAAATATTTGTATGACCTACATGTATTTGTTCCGAGTCTGGGTGTTTTTCTATCTATAATATGTATGTATTTACAAAAAAAATGTATATAAGTAGTTTATCAGCCATCTTGTTACCATAACACAAGCATTAGGTTGCTTAGCTTGGGACTAGATGGCGCTGTGTGAAATGTCCAGGGATATTATTATTATTATTAATTGTAACGCAAACCTAACAGTAAAATAAAATTGATTCTAGTTAGAAGAAGAGATTTAGTTTTTAAACAGTCAAATCAACGCAGTCAATCTGTAAGTGGCACTACTACTTATTTACATTTTCAAGTCCAACTGCCCAAGGCTAGATCAACAAAGAGCAAGGCACTGAAAACGTGACTCAAAAAAAAAACTCTTAAATCGGTTAAGTCATGCTTGTGGCTCCACTTCAGTTTTGTATGCCACTTGAACCCCCTTTGACTCTAGAAAAAAAAAAATATTATTAGTGATTCAAGTTTATCTCGAAAATAATAACATCTTCGGTTATCTAAAGTAACTGTTTACACACATGCCTCACACCTGATGACTGATGCGGGTGAACACGCCACATCATACGAGGCCCTTGTTTGTAAACAAATGTGAACCCTAACGTTGTAGCAATAAACTTATATTTTATCGCGCTGTTGACAGATGCAAGGAAGTGAAAGGAAAGAGTTTCAAGTAATCTAGACGTTTTATTACATACCTTCCTTTTTTGTACGAGAGGGTAAATCAAACTAAATATTTCGATAGTGCAGAGGTATTGTTGGCTAGCTTTCGAGAAATAGAATGACCTATATCTGAACAATTCAATCTTATATCGTGCAACGTGCGCTAGAGGCTGTTACATTTTTAATTTGGAATTGTACAGGCCGATTTGATTTCTTTTTAAACTGATGGAAAATTTTCTTCCCCTGTTCGTTGCTTCAAAAAGTATTCTCGATTTATTTGCCACTGGTAGTCACGAGCACCAATATGTCAACACTTGGCAACTTTCAATTGCGATTTTTTCGTAAAATAACGAATGCAACGTTGAAATACGACACATTACATAAACCTATGGGTTCGAAAATGCTATGTTCGTAACAACATAAAATTTCATTCAAAAATAAAGGAGGAAATCGCTTTTGAATAAAGCCGTGTGTATACATACTTTTGCTCGTGACTGTACTTAGCTTGGTTAAATAGATGATTTTTCCTCGATTTACGTAGGTGCAATATTTATTTTCGAGTTCAACGGAATCGCTAATAGTGCTTTAGTTTAATAATATTTGTACAGCCTTTTTGTACCGAGATTAAAATACAAAACTGCAAAAAGCAAACTAACTTCAAAAATGTGCTCTCTCTCTCAACATAAAATATTATTATAATAATATTATTTTAAAATAATTTTTGTTCAGAAAGAAATCAGAATCAAGAATCATTTTAAAAGAACCATGTTTATTTATCAAAAGTGGAAAGATAAGATATACCACAAAAGATAATATACAATCAAACGACAGTCTAAAAACTATTCTGCAACGATCGTAAAAAAGTTAAAGCTAGTGATACAATTTTAATTGTGGGTAGCATTTTTTGGTAGTAGTTTTAATAATTAGTGAGTTTTACAGGGAAACCCAGGAGAAAATATTTTACTTACTTCTTTGTGTATTTTGCCTGCTGCGAATCCTATTAAGAATAAGCGACGGTAAAAAAGTTTTTCATGAAAGTCATTGTCGCTGAAAGCAAGAGTAGCTTATACTAAAAACTGAACGAAAAAAAGTTGCGGCTTTTCTTTATTTTTTTAGAGGAAAACTGTTTTTATTATTTTTACAGAGCTGCCTTCGGGGGCGAAAATGGCGCTAGTATCTAAAAATAAATAACAAAAGTATGCAATAATATTTAGCCTGGAAAAATTTCCGAATCAAAATCAAAAGTCATTTATTCAAATTAAGCTGAGAATCAGCACTTTTCGAACGTCAAAATTACATAAGAAAGTCCCTTAAAAGGAAGCGTCCCACCCTTCATCCGAAAATTATTACATACAAGCTTTGACGGAAACATGATTTTTAAAATAAAAAAAACCCAGCAGAAACTACTTTCGCTATCGAAACGAAACCAGAACAGCCAGCTAAGCCAGCATTAAATACCTAATAATAATACATATGTAAAATCGATAAAATAATAACTAACGAGATAAACATTTATTACATCCACGTCCCGTATTATGTAATGGCACATTGCCATTATCAGCATCGTGCATCGTACCACTTGGCATCATGCGTTGATAATGCCTATCTTTGTGATAACGGAGGTCGGCTTTTCACGTGAGTGATGTAACCGCTATGCTGATTCACTGCAGAACTTTGAACCTGAAGGTCAATTCCCGTAATTAAAAACGTTCCTAATGTAGTCGGAATCTCATATCAGCGACATTTTTGACAAGTATTTGATATCAATGTCAAATACTTGTCAAAAATATAGGGAAATTAGACGTATTTTCGACAGATTGAGACAGATCAGACAGAACGTTGTTAAAATTCCGAGAATTGCCATTCTGATTTTCAAGAAAAAAAACTGCACCCCAATTGCGTAACACACTTTCTATCATATTCCGAAGGGTTTTGAAAAAAGTTCCTATTCCATTGCTTCATTTGTTGAAAAAGTTCGTCTGCACGAAAACGTAAATTTCGCAATGAATGTTTTTCAACTGTCAAAATGTCGTTGACCTGCATTGCCATTCTTCTTTTTTAGCATGTCGATGGCAATCTAAATGGACTCGGCCCTGAAATCGCTTCGTGTTTGGCGCCATCAGTAGCGTTCATCAGTTTCTGTAACGTTCAGATGACATGACACGCAGGACACGATATTATGCATTGCCACTGTAATTGTGTTACCTCGCCGGACACAGAACTCGCCATCGATTTCGACCATCGGCCATTGTCATGAATCCTTTCCTATATCTATGCATCCATCCTTTTCCAGCGTTGTGAAGATCCTCGCTCCACCTGACCTGAGGGCCTCCTTCACTATGTTTACCGATTCACGGTTTTCGCTCGATATCTGCTAGATATGCAAAAGATCGCCCGTGGACTTTCTAACAATCGAATCGATTCTTCTTCTTAAAAATAGCCTCACTGAATAATGATGATGAATGTTTTTGACGTAAAATCCTAATGCGATTGATAAATGATTTGATAATGTGGTGGGTGGTGAAAATGCTTCTACTGCTGGTTTATTATTCATTTATTTTGTGTTATGATCATGAACGTGATTCATGTCTGCCAATTAGGTAGGTGACATGACTCACAAAGTTTTATAGATTTTGAGAGTAAATATTATCGAAGATAGAGTTAATATTATGAAGGAAAACTAGCAAAAGGTTGAAGTATTTTTTTAAAGGTTTTTAGAATTTCAGACATTTTATTATTTTTCCTCTTATTAATTTCCTCTTATGAGTTTCGCTATCCTGTTCGATTACTCGTGGGCTCGAGGGGGTAGAACTAATAACCATCTAGGTTTTTTCTGGATCTAATACTTATTCCATAGTAAATATCATCTCTAGTAAAGAGCATCTTAGATTTATACAATTTTATTTCTGTATTCCTCGTAATTGTGTTGAAAAACGTCGTTTGTTAAACATGAGCATTTGTCATTAGATTCTTGGCTCCATTGCCACCGAACTTTTAGCTGCTAGGCGGAACTTTTCCCACAAGTTCTTCATACCCATAATATAATGAAATAATATAAATAGAATGTTTTTAGTTATATCCATCGGGGTAATTGCGTAACGTATTAACAGTAGGAAAGGCGTTCATTTTGACAGTTCAACAACATTCATTGCGTTATTTCCGTTGTTGAGCAGACAAATTTTTCGAACACAATATGAAGCAATAGATTAGATGCTTCTAAATAATTCAGATTTTGAGTGATAGTGTTTTAGTTTTAGCGCAATTAGGGTGTTAGTAAAAGTTTCTGAAAACTACTGAAAATATTTTAAAGAGGACTGTAAATATGTAGGTACTAAGTAATTAATTTTAGAAAGTAAATTTATTTAAAAATATTATAAACATGCGTGACTTGCTATATGAAATTCAAGAAACGCAAATGGCAGTCTCTGACATAAATAATTTTATCCATTCAACTAGAATTTTCCTTAAAATGATTATGTACTATGAGCAATTATCAAGTTTTCCTACTACGAGAAAACCTTGTCACAAGGAGATCAGGAAGTAGGGTAAAGGCACCTGTTATGACTAGTATGAGCCTCGTTAAAACTTGATCCTTGAAAGTTTGCGCTATCGAAACGAAGACAGGTTCATGTCGATGACCCACGTTGGACCTCAAAATGAAATGGAATTTCTTGTAACGATTTTTGGTGCGCCTGCTTCTTGATGGTTTTGTTTTGTGTTATGTACTTATTGTCTTTGACGTCTTTCGCGTATTCGTGTGAATAAATTGTTATTTAGGAAAGATCATTATCTTGACACTGTCTATAACGCTGCTAATTTGGTATGCACAAGAAAACCATTAGTCATGCTGGTTGAATCTAAAAACAATTGCTTCATGTCAACAGAGGGGCAATTCTCGTAATAATAAAAAAAAAAACCTCTAATTTCCCTACATTTTTTACATTGATTGTCGCTGAGATGAGATTGCCACTAGATTTTGGATGTTTTTAATTATGGGAATTGGCCTTCAGGTTGCTTTATCAATAAAAAAAAACTAAAACTTACAACCTACCTTTTTAAAATAAATACACGCAAGATTTGAAAAGATTTAAAATCACTCCTTTTTAAAAATAAATTACTTCATATGCAAACTGAATCTTTAAAAAAAAAAAACCTTATTTTACTCGTACGATACTTCTATATTTTTTTGATCGTAGATAAAAATATTTGTATATTAAAAATACGACATAATAAAATAATACGACAGCTACTATGATGAATCGATGTTGGATTCATCATAGTAGCTGTCGTATTATTTTATGTGTCACCACTCAAAAGTTATCAATAGGGAAATGCTATTTAATATCTTTAACGTTCTTGACATGTTTTGTTGACTAACAAGTTCAAGTACAAACTGGAACTTGCTATTGGAGGTTGTGTTCTTCGTGAAGAGCAGGTATCCACTAAGAAAGGGTTTTTCGAAATTCCACCCCTAAGAGGTTGAAATGGGGGGGGGGGGGATTTTGTTTGTATGGAAATGACAGGGGAGGATTATAATGCGTGGCTTGATTAACTCGAAAATTGGTATAAATAATATTTATTATTATAATAAATTTTAATCAAGTTATGAATACATCCCAAACGATTTTTCAAAATTGCACCCTTGTGGGGGTGAAAAGCGGGGATACAGTTTATATGAAAAATCTTATTCGTTTAGTTAATAAACTTGAAACTTGGCAAGAATACTCGCCTAAGTAATAAAGTTTATTATTATAAGTTTTTCAAAACTATCCTTCAAAGGGGGATATAGGGGTGTTGAAGTTTGTGTGGAAGTAATTGAATACGCGGTCTGATTAACTCGAAACTCAGTATATTACTTTTGACAGAAAATAATTAATAATAAGTATGTAAAGTTGTCGAAAATTGACCCCTGACGGGGCAAAAAGGGGTAATTCGATTTTTAAGGTGAGGATTTGAACTTGAAACTGTATGTTACATTTTCACACCTAAACCACTGAACTTCTGATTTGGCAAAGAGATAGATGGGGAAGGACATACTTTTTATCCTGGTAGCACGTTCCCGTGGGATAATTTCCGTCATCCACGCGGGCGTAGCCGCAGGCAGAAGCTAGTCAATATTAATATAAAATAAAGGTCAGCGAAGCTATTGTTAGCTCCGCTGACCTTTAGACTCAATAGTGCCTGCTAATACTTAAGAAGTGATTATTAAGTATGGTTTTAGCTGAATAATTGTATTTTTAATTTAAAAAAAAACATATATATTTAAAATGTTGGTTTTCTAAATCATTTGCCAGTCTTAACAGCAAATCCTTAGATTAATTTGTATCTTGACGAAGCTGAAATACCTACTTACATATTTTGTCCGATTATTGAAGTTTGTATGAATGTTTAGTGTAGGCATAAAACAAAATACACATTAAAAATAATCGGGACTTGTGTCTAAATAATAATATAACAGTCGCACGGGTCGATCGATCAGGTTAAGTTACGCTTGCCACGGTTGGTCTGTGGATGGGTGACCATCTTTACATACCAAGACCTCCCCGTGCCTCGGAAAGCACGTAGCTGTTGGTCCCGGCTGTCATTCGTGGATCTTTGACTGTCGTTACGGGTCGTCAGAAGCCCGAAATTCTGACAACCAGTCTTACCAAGGGGTTTCGTATTACCCAGTAACTGGGTTTTGGAGGTCAGATAGGCAGTCGGCCCATGTAAAATACTGGTATTCAACTGTATCCGGTTAGACTGGAAGCCGACCCCAACATAGTTGGGAAAAGGCTAGGCAGATGATACTAAGATCGCAGCCCCTTGAGCTCTGGTTCATTATTGGATCAGTCATCAATGAACTACACTTCTTTAAATTCCTCCATTACCTAGTTTATTTTTAACTTTATTTGCTACCGGTACGCATAAATCATTATTACATTTTATAGCTGTCAAAAGTTCATGGCTGATTCGACGACAACGGCGACGCTTGTAGGTAAAGAGCATGGTCATAATAAAATGGTTTTCCTCAATTTGTCAGTTCATAATTTCAGGCCATATTCACACCTACGTGTCCAGTAAATAAATTAATATTGACGTTACTGCGTACTTATTTATGTATGAAAAAATATTAGTTGGTTACTTTTACACGTGTATTATATGTATAATTATTTATCTAGTGTATCCAGTGGTTTCAAGGTTGAGCGATCCGACGTAAAATCTACGCCGCGATCAAATTACGTACAACTAGATTAATAAGTACGATCTTACAGGCTATTCTCATCTCTACGACTCATTGCACTGCTACAGTACATTTTCTCAAGTTGTAAACTGACATTGCACGATTCTGCCTGCATGGAAATGTGAAAGTAACTCGCCCAACTCTCTTTCGCTTCACACTCTTGCACTTTTTTCGCCAACTGCGAAAGATCGTGCGAATTTGACGAAAGCAAAAAGGTTAAAGCGCTTTCGTAATTCGAACTTTTTTAATTTTCTTTCTTTATTTTTGTGAATGGCCGATAATTGTTTAGTTGACCTCATTTGAGATCGAAATGTACCGTAGTTTATTTTCTCTTTTAGCGGCTAGTTTAGAAAGTACAATTATTATTATTTAATTTAAAGTATTATTATTAATAGTAAAGGTATTCAACCTTGACTTGGTTGGTTACAATAAATGGTTGCAATTAGACTCATTAGGTACTTAATCATTTGCAATTTAACATGGAAAATTGCTTATTATTCATAAAAGCTATGAGTTCAAGTAATTAACATTCATGCAGTAAGAAATAGATAATTCCACCAGGCTATTTTAATACATGAAATCAACAGGCAAAGATTTGAAGATCTGCCAAATCTGAAAGGGCGAAGAACATCAATCAATAAAACTTTCGTTGAAACAACAAAAGACGACCTAGATTTTGGTTTGTTTACGTTACATAATACAAAATACGTACCTATCATCATCTCCTAACCTTTTCCCAACTATGGAGCGACTGCCTATCTGACCTCCACCACCCAGTTATTGGTGAAAACTGGCATAAATTTAATTTAATGAATACAAAACAAAGAGTTCATTTATCAAATTAAATTTCATTCGAAAACAGCCATCGGTTTCTTACTAAACTTCAACTATATGCGACGACCCTGGTTGCTTATGTCCTTTGGTGACCGTACCTGTAAATTATATACTTACATTTTTTACAATACATTATTCTAAAATAGTAGATAATTAATAATTTGTAGGTACCTACTGTAAGTTCGAAACAAGTTGTTTGTCACTTGAAAACATAATTAAATTCCGCATTCCTTACTTTTCACTTTGTGTTAATTTAAATATGTAATGAGAACAACATTCACCACTATCGTGATCCGAATTTGGCGATCTAAACATTCTGTATATTACCCCGAATTCAGAAACGACAATTGATACAGTCACACCCGAAACCAGAGGGGCAATTCTCGTAATTTTAAGAACGTTCACAGGCTGAGGGGCAATTCTCGTAATCTTAAGAACGTTCACAGTCTGATCTCAGTCTCAATCTGTCAAAAAATACTTCTAATTTCCGTACATTTTGACAAGTTTTTGACATTTGTTTGTCGCCGAGATGAGACTGCGATTAGATTTTGAACGTTTTAAATTACGAGAATTGGCCTTCTGATCTGTCTGTGATCTCAGATCTGTCAAAAAATACTTCTAATTTCCCTACATTTTGATAAGTTTTTGACATTTTGTTTGTCGCCGAGATGAGACTGCAACTAGATTTTGAACGTTTTAAAATTACGAGAATTGGCCTGCAGATAGGACCATAGTATTCATCTCAATTGGAAATTTAGAGTCGTCACCCTATTGAAATAAAAGAAAGAAAGAAAAAGTATTTGTTGCAACTCGTACACGAAGATCACAAACTAAACTAAACACAGTTAAAAATAAAAAACCAAAATATATTTTAAAAAAAAGGTAACAAAAAGAAAAATAAAACAGAAAGTTCTATACTAGGCCAAGAGGGTCCTATCTCAGCATGATGCTGCGACATTTAAAATAATTGTCCTGTCATGTCTTTTTCTGAGCTCGTATCAGCACGAAATATGTGAGCTAATTAAAAAATCCAAAATCTACGACCCCAACATATTTTGTACTGTTATCGGTCAAGCAAGCAATCAGAGACAGTTCAAACTAATCGCTTTGTACAATTAATGTAATTATAATTATGTACTACTTGATACGCATCTACGGGATTTAGGTGCTATCGAACTTAATACGTCAATATATCAAATACATTGACATATTGTATTGACTTTAGATTTTATTAATTAGTTACTGACTCGACGCCAGTTTTAATTACTATTAATGTCGCAGAGTGGCTTATCATGATTTATTGGTTTGAACTATTTGATTTGACATCGGGAAAGTTGTGTTTATTATTCATTCATCAGTTTTAAGGACGATCAGGCTGCGTTTGCTTCTCATTGTCTACATCTTCGACGCGTTAAAGGTCTGCCGGTCTCTTCTGTAAAAATCACACGCTAACAGTTACAATGTCTAATCTTGACAATTCGGCAACATTGCGATTTTTACGTTGTCGAGCAGACGAAGTTTTCAAACATAATGAAGCAATGGATTAGGTATTTCCTTCAAAATCCAAAATAAATTCCTTTTTTGTTTTAATAATAATTAGTGATGCAACGAATACTACTTTTACGAATACGAATACGAATATCAAACCAACTATTCGGTGAATACGACTACGAATACGAATATCTCGCCATGGTAATAAAAGACTTATTTATTTGATGAATGTTTACTCTTCTAATAATTAAAATTTACAACAGGCAAATTTTTATTTAAAAAACATAAAATTTGTAGATTTTGTCAGTCTGGATGTTCCCAGCCGTTGAAAAAAGTCTTTCCGAGGCGACTGTGCATGGCTTCAGGGTAAAAATATTTTTGGGCGAGTTTTTTCAGACTTGGAAAATGGACATCTTCTCGCCAAAAGGCCAGTGGATCAGCAGTCGGCGATAAATTTGGGAGTTTTAATAATATAATAAATATTCGTCTTAGTATTCGCCGAATACGGTTATTCGGTAAATGTCTACTATTCGGCGAATACGAATATTCGTATTCGTTGCATCACTAATAATAATAATTATTATTATTGTGAAAAAAATGTGTTACGCTGGCATTCCCCGATTGACACTGTTGACAGCCCACTTCACCTAAGTTTTAGGTCGACTGTTACGTAATGTGATTTACCGCTAAGTAAAAAAAACCGGTCAAGTGCGAGTCAGACTCGTGCACCGAGGGTTCCGTACAAATTGGTAGGTATGTAACTAAAAATTTACGGTTTTCGCAATTTTTCCTTTATCTGTGCTATAAGACGTTGCTTCTTCGTACCAAATTTCAAGATTCTGAGTTCAGGGGAAGTACCCTGTAGGTTTTGATTCCCTTGCGAGTGTCGAAAATTTGCGGCATAAACGGCTGTATCTTTTGATTGCGTTGGCTTAGAAGTTTGATTTTTTCACAGCTCCAAGGGTCAGTAGACCGAGTATTTTATATAAATTCCAGCTTGATACCTCCACGCGTTCCTGAGAAAAAGGGTCTTGACAGTCAGACAGACGGACGAACAGACAACAAAGTGATCCTATAAGGGTTCCGCTTTTTTCCTTTCGAGGTACGAACCCTAAAAAACCTGGGGGAAGAGCTCATTGTGTCTTCGATCCAAGCGAAATTGTAGAATTTTACTTTAAATAAAAGTAAAAGTTAACTTTGGGTAAATTGCATGATTGTTTCCACTGTTTCATTCATTCGCATACAATTGTAGACACAAAAGCTCGCAACAAGTGTTTCTAAAATGCTGTTTCCAAGTTCTAACTGACAGTTGGTTGAAGCAGTGAACTTGATAGTGAATAGATTAATGGAATGGACTTCGTCCTTGAGACTGGTTTCTAAACCTGTTGATTACAAAACAAGTCTATAATTAGAAGTTTATTTTCGGCAGGCGTGTTCAAAACAATCTAATCATCATTAACGTCACCGCAATCATCGGAACTCGTTGCCTCTTCATCACATAAAGTGCGATATCATTATGCGTACCGGGTTTTTCCAGACGAACCGGTATCATTATACTTTTGGTCCATTTGGAACAAAAGTCTTCCTCTCTCTTCTTTTTACAAGCTTTTATATTTATGTTGTACGTTGATAATGTTTTCTGATGAAAATGTCCTGGAAACACACCATTATTATTAAATACATTAGTACGGAGTACTCATCTATATTACTCGTTTATATATCTATACTAATATTATAAAGAGGAAAACTTTGTTTGTTTGTAATGAACAGGCTCAAAAACTGCTGGACCGATTTAAAAAATTCTTTCACCATTCGAAAGCTACATTATCCACGAGTAACATAGGCTAAATTTTATTTTGGAAAAAAATAGGGTTCTGTAAGATATTTGGGTTTTTCGGACACAAGGTGTAAAAAATCAAGCAGAAAAGTTATTTTGTATCTTTATGGGTTATTTTGATTTCCTTTTGAGATACGCAATCCTGTCACAAATCCGAAATCTACGCGGACGAAGTCGCGGGCAGAAGCTAGTTAATAATAAAGCTGAAGAGCTTGTTTGTTAGAACGCGCTAATTTCTGAAACTACCAGTTTTGAAAAATATTTTTGTAATTAATAGCCCAATTCTTGACGAAGGTTAGGCGACTTAGCATCACGCTAAGACACTGAGGAGTCGAGCAAAAATAAAAACGAAGTAATAGCGCGGGCAGGCGACGCGATGCGACGCAGTAGTTCGGGGGACCAACATAATTCACGCGGTCGAAGTCGCGGGCTGAAACTAGTTTATTTATATAAAGGCTGACCAACTAAATAAATACACAGCATTAACCCAGAATATTTGTCTTTATCTTGATGAAATATAACATGCAGGTCAACAATGTTTGTATCATTTTCAGTGCTACCGAATAGTAAGAAAAGAAAAATAAAATCGACTCGCAACTAAAACTTTTACCGATAAATAGTAGTGTTTCTCTTACTGGCGCCGAGCCGCCTTGCACCGTGCCAAGTTTTGATTTTTCTTTGATTGAATTTTCAACTTGGTCATTTTGATTTTTCTATATTCAATTTAATTCATTGCAAAAAGTATCTATTGTATAGTGTATTCAATGGTCATAATTTAACGGCTATTGAAAATTACATAACGGGCCTGCCATTTTCTTAAAGCTGCATTTACGCTGAACACAACTATGTTGAGTTGTTGACTCATTAAAGTCCCTCGTTATGCAGAGGCATGTGTCACCTGGCCATTACCATAACAATGTCTCGTCTCCATACAAAATAATAACTATACAATATTAAATAAAATAAAATTACAGTAATTTTCTGCCATTTTAAAAGAAAAAGTTCTGTGTTAATTTGTCGCCAAACGATGCCAGATTGAGATGTCACAATTCAACGTTTTCGGATCTTAACGACTTCCATATTGTATCATCATCTCCTAGCCTTTTCCCAACTTTGTTGGAGTTAGCTCCCTGTCTAACCGGATGCAACTAACTAACAGTATTTTACATGGAGCAACTGCCTATCTGACCTCCACAACCAAGTTACTGGTTAATACGATACCCCTTGGTAAGACTAGTTGTCAGACTTTCGGGCTTCTGACGACCCATAACGTATGGTTACCTATCCATGCAACAACCGCGGCAAGTGTAGCTTAACCTGATCGATCGACCCGTGCGTGCGGCTTGCTTAGCCACAGGCCCGCCTCAAGACTTTCATATTGTATCTAAGTACTAAATAAGAAATATTTTACATCAATATGATACTATATAAAAAGTCTTATCTAAAAACACAAACACAATAGAAAATCCCATTGTAACGTCCTAACATATTTTGCGTGGGCGACGCGGACTGGCAATACAATAGCATATTGATACAGTTACGATAACGACTATAAAAACTATAATACTTGAAATATATTGGACTCGGTTTTGTGAATAAAATGTTACGGTCTATGGCCCTGGGCTGTCAATTGGATCGGGAGAAAAAGAACAGCGTGCGTAGTTATTATTTTTCAGGGACGGACGTAATGTAACTGAAATATCTTGTCAGTGCCAAGGTTAAAAAGATCGACTGATAAATTACTATTACAGTTTTTGTGGATAAGGAAATTTTTGTATGTAATTGTAATTGGAACGAAGTTCCTTATCGCGCGTTGCGAATGGGGGCTAGACGGAAAAAATTAAGACCAAAAGTTGGAACAACACTTTTTGCTATAGTTGTAAGTACTTGTAAGCCGTGCGACGTGCGCGTGTTTCTCTGTCTGTCTCTCTCTCTCTCTCTCTCTCTTTGAACTTCGTTCCATCCGGGTGTCCCTTGACACCTCTCAAGGTTTTATTTATTAAACTATATTCGTACTAATATTATAAATGAGAAAGTAACTGTTTGGCTGTTAACTTTTCACGCCTAAACCACTGAACCGTTATAAAATTTGACATATCGGAACGTTGGGACCTGAAAAAGGACATAGGATACTTTCATGGAAATTTGAAAAAAAAAAAACAGGTAGAGGTAAAATTTGTGAGTTTGTATGTATGTAGGGGGCAATCTTCGGAACTACTGATCCGATTCCAAAATTTCTTTGACTGATTGGAATCAACAGTATTGCGGAGTTGTCATAGGGCACAAGGTAGTTTGGCAATGATTTCTTCTGCACATGTGGCTTCTCTGGCACCTCATTAACGGCATAACTACGTAAATGTCTATTAACTGCTCTCAAATTACGACGTTTATTTATTTTTTACATACTTCTTTGACATAATCTTTTTATTATTTGACATTATATACAGACAATTCTAGTTAGTGGTTGTAATGGCGGTCATGTCACTTGGTATTAACTGTATTAATAGGTTTTTATATTTTATCTGTCCTTTTGATGGATTCTTCTATATTTTGTAAATGTGAGGCTGTTTTAGGCCTTGTAGGCTAGATCTGTAGACCATTTTTTATCTTATCAAGTACCTGGTACTTCTTGACTGGCCTACGCTGTCCTCCTATACCTACTGTAATTTGAAAACATTGTAAAAGCCAATTATTTTTAAAATTGTAACGGTGGAGTTTCTTGCCAGTTCTTCTCCATAGGAAACGACCAATTGGAACCATGCACATTGCTTCTGACGTACAATAAGTGCCCATGTTGGTTTATGTGAAATAAAATATTTTGATTTTGATATATTTTCAAACAAGAAAGTTCACGCGGACAAATTTTTGGGCAGAAACAAGCTAGTCCCATATAAATGACAAAACTATTTATATGGGAAAGAAGACAAGTGTCCACTAATCGATTTTTAAAACGACACGTATTGTTCAGAACTCGTAAAATAATCTAGAAAAGACTGCTTCAAGTAAACAAAAATAGAAACTGACTTCACTGGCCATAGCTTCTTCATGGCCGTTTCCCCTGAAAGCGATCGATGCATTCGGAATGAACTTTTCACAGCTGCAATTAAAAATAAACAACCTAATAACTACCTTATCGGATCGAACCAGTTGGGTGCAGTAGCGTGTTTCATTTAAAATTATAATTAGTTTACTGAGATACTGCATTCATGAATATAGGCGCCGTTTCTGTTTCAGATTGACTAAATTAGGGGTTTTGTTAGCTTCTGTAAATTCATTTACATTATAAACCACTTTTTGATAACACACAGTAAAAAATAAAGTTAATTAACTCATTGAAGGACACTGAACGAGACACAATAGAAGTTTTATTGTTATTACATCGTGGGGCGTTCAGTGTGTCGCAAAACCCTAAATATTGTATTATTATCTACATATTTACTTAAAAATAATAGATTATGTAATCACTAATCAAAATGTTAAACTAACTTGAACAAAAGGTTAAAAGTTAAATAGGTAAGTATTCAAAAATAGAAAGAGAATTCTAAATACCTTTACATGATGTAAACAATGATAATTAAATTGAAAAAAGTTTATTAACATATTATTAGTCACCGATAAGTTCAACCTTTCATACTATTCTGTGCTTCCAGTGTATAACAATAGAACTCGTAGGTTCTATAACGATTACTAGTGTCGCTCCTGTAAAATTAAATTAGGTTTGTTCATTGTTGGGGCGACAAAGCCATTGTTATTATGTCTGCAGTGTTTCCGAAGCTCCTTTTGTAGTTTGACGGCGACAAAGACCGCGCGCATAGACTGAAATCTCGCAATTATGTCCTGTCTGTTACAGTGGGCAGTGTCCTTTATGACTACTTTTATAGTAAATTTAATTTTGCTGTGAAAACCTATGAAAAGAAAGGTACAGTAGCAAGCTCTATTAGACCATTTTTAGGTACTTTCGAAAGTAAAGAAATAACAAAGTATAGAAAATTGTATTTGCATTATGCTGGTCACTCTGAGCTCTTGAATATTAAAAATTCTGTCATAATTAAACAGCAATTAGTAATTAGTATTGTCATACCACTTAGCAAATTACGTAGGAAATTTTTCGTATCTAATTGCATACGTAACGAACCGGGGATTGTCAACATTTTTTTAAAGCATTTTTTGCTGCGCGTACTAGTCTAGTCAAAACATTAAAAGTTAGGTTTTTCCTGTATTTTTATCATTTCTTCATTACAAAATTATTCTGTTACCAATTAATCATAAACCGCGATTCTATGAACAATGTCCAGGTTTATGATATACCTAATTTGTTTATTATCAGGCGTGATCAAATGGCACATTGATAACAGCAGGTGCCTAATCCTTTACAGCTTTGCGTTCATCGGTATGGCGTGTTAGTGTGACGTATATTATTAACTGATCCTTTTGCTATGTATGAATATTAATATCATTTAAGTATATCGCTGATATAAGAATGTTTCTTATCCAAATTAGATTATTTATTTGCTAAATCAGCTTCCGCTTTGAAGTGGCGCTTTACTACGTGACATTTTCAATAAGGCTTATGTCAAAGTCCCTAAGTCCCGTCCAATGTCTCCAAGTTCTTTTTCAATTCATTCTGAAAATTCAATACAGAATTTAACACAATTTACAGAAGCTACTTAATTTGATACTGGGCAGGTATACACTTGCACAGGAATAGGAAATTGGCTTTTGATTGGTTTACTAACAAATTACTAGCATTTTTTGTGTGTATTACTATCAACCCAACGCCTTCCTTGTATTTTATGGACTGTGTGTCTGAAAAAAGATAAACTAACGCTGCTGTTAAAATGACGATATAATAATTGGTTTCTATAAGAGAGATCAAAGTATCAGTATCAAATAATTATACCTTAGCAGTTTGTACTCTACGTTGTACTGTAAATTGGACATAATTAGATAGCAATTATTGTGGCATAAACTGCAACTTCATGCTTGACTTGACCTTTCTTAAGTGCCTGTAAGATAATAACTAAGACCCTATTTGAATTTGATTAAAGTTCAAGGTCGCTTGTTTCCTGCATTTCTATTTCATCAGCCTTGTATTAGCTTTACAATCGCAGAAGTTTTCATGCAACATTAATTTTGTTTTCATCATCATCCGAATTCTTACAATCTGCAGACTTTTGGTCCTCCAAGTATGTATATCTGCCCAAATAACCGTTTTGGGATGCGAGGAGAGAAGCTCCGGGAATGAGAATGAGAATTGGTTGTAACCGCGTACTCCCTAGGAAGTTAGCCTCGCTGTCAATCTTGCTGACTGACTTTTATTTTTACTGACATAGAAGTACTATTTATAACAGACTGGCTTTGTCCGCAACTACGTCTGCATTTATTTTATCATTCTTTTATATAAATCCAGGATGAAAACAAATCTTATGTCCTCCAGGTGCCAGTCTACGTATCAGTCAAATTTCATAACGATTAGTTTAGGCGTGAAAAGGACGGACTAGAGTTACTTTAGCGTTTATAATATTAAGTATGGAGTTCCTTCTCTCCCGCTCTCTTTCTTTCTACCTAGTTTAAGTCTTACTACTATTTTAACCTATGATTTTCTTCTCTTGTCCACAGATTCGAGTTACGACGAACGTTAATGATATGGAATTGTTCACTAGCAGCGTTTAGTATCATGGGGGCCTGTCGGACGCTCCCGGAGTTCATTCATGTGTTACGGAACTACGGGATCTATCACTCTATTTGTGTGCCAAGGTAAGTTTTACCATAGTTTACATTACATTATTGATTATAATTATGTCCATGTCCATGATGGGCGATGGCCTTGAAGATAGAGCATGATCGATTTAGATTCGTGCCTGCTGCCTATTCATTGTCCCATATTTTTTTTATGGGACATAACGATTATGCCGTCGTGGGAATGTGCCAAATATGTATTTTTTTTTTAGGTAGATTATTATTAAATAGTTCTTGAGTTAACAATGCCGTCCTGAACCCGTTTTAGACCCAGTTTGTTCCGTAATCGACGTCCAGCCAATCATGAAATCAACTGGCATGGTCTCTCTACAATTGGTTTCAAAGTTTAGGTTTCCAAGATGCTAAGATTAATGATGACGTTATGATTGGCATCGACCAATCAGTCATGTTTTGTTTAGTGCTATATAATATATATATAACCTTCATCGGTTATATTTACCCGAAAGTCCCCGCCATTAGCAATGTTTATTATTAAAATAACCAACTCATCAACTAGTACAAACTTTAAGCATTTCATTGCTTAAAACTTCTGGGATTTAAGTTGCTACTTGTTAACGACGAGACATTCTGTAAGAGTAGTTTCATTTGAAAGTTAAATTATCACAGTCTCGCGACTATGTCAACAATGTCTGTGACAGTTTACACATAGACGTAATTATTATCTGAATACAGACAGATAATTACGATAAATAAGATAATGTAAAATAAGTAATTGGTATTGTATGATGTATATAAAAACATGAGTTTGTTCATATCTAATCAAAATTGTAATACGGAAATAAGTAATCGATCATTGTAGACTACCCCAACAAAACTAATTCGCAAATACTTCAAAATCTGTCGAAAAATAAAGATAAACCCAGTCAGGACTCTGGACGGATCACGGGAAGTTTTTCCGTGTTTTCGTGCACTAGGAAGTGATGAGGGGTGGGCCCTTGTGGCACTTAGCATAAAGCAGAATCAGCCTATAATGTTTAACTGCAAGGACACCGGCTTCCTCTGTTTGAGAGGGAGTGGGCTGTAATCTACCACGCGGGCCCAGTACGGTTTCGTAGATGTCACGCGTCTTCGAATTTTTGTTTAGAGGACATGACGGTTTCCTCACGATGTTCTCCTTCACCGATTAGAGAGCAGTGGTGATGAAATTATTTACACTAAGTTAAGCACCTGCCTCTTGTAGCGAGTTATCATGTGAGATTTGATAAACCACTCCAGGAATAAACCGAGACAAAAGAAAATGCATGAAATCTTAGACGGAAAAACAGGAACCAAACGCATCAAGAATCACAGGATGTGCTACCTCGCCCATGTTTACAGGCGCCGCGTAACACATCTGCTGCATACAGCAATGGAGTACAAGGCCAAAACCAAGAAGGTCGGTCGACCTATCTACACGTGGAACGATGCACTAAAACAGGACATGAAGTACTTCGACAAGGGAATCGATTTCTGGATGGATACGGCTGAAGACAAAAACAAGATCAAGATTGCTGCTAGTGAAATATACAAAAAACCGGAAACGGATAGTAGCGAGAACTCTGATGACGACATCGAAAACAGAAACATCTAACACCACATAACACAGCAGAGCAAGGACATACAAAAGAACCGAGAAAGCTGTGGAACCTCGCCAAAAGATTCACGGGTGAAGCTCGAACTGAAGCACCTGGCCGCGTAGTCTTTAAAAGATGTCCATCCATAGACAAATATCACCCATCTCTCCACTAATCCAAGGCTTACTCTAGGATGCATATCCGGTAGGCTCTTAAATCCTACCCTTTCCTACGGGCACGTCTCCCTTACAAAAACCGCGCCCCCGGTCTACCTCTTGACATGCAATGGTCGCTGTAGCACCATGAACATGAGGCTACAGGAGCTAGTGCGAATCTTGGGGTTCATTCGATTAATCGAGTCTGGTCAAAACACGCTGGGATCGGTGCAATTCATTCATTCATAAGTAAAGCCTCTTGTAAGCCACCGCCTACAACTCGTAAGTCGTTGTTGTGGTAGTGACGACCTTCCAAGGGAGCTGATTCCAAGCCTCTATTGTTTTTTTTGTATCTCGTAATTACCAAGGATAACAACAAGATTTATTAGCAAGAGAAAAAAGGTCATGAGGACAAGGAAGGGAATGGGGGCCGAGAATAGACAAGTCAAGTTTATGACTTGTCTTGTTTTACGTCATCCAAACAACATTACCAATAAGGTGACTTGTCTAGACTGCCTGCCTGGCTAGCCGACTATTTGGGTGAAACTGGTGCCTATAACCAGCATTACAATCGTCTTAAAATGTGGTGTCTTGTATTTTTCGGGCCACGAACAAACATTTCTTGTAGAGGTTTTCGTTTTATGCTTGTGGCTCTAACCTTGCGTTTTTTTTTGTCATGGATACTTTTTATATGAATACTTTTTTACAATAGGTATTAAGAACCTTTTTCGTCTCAGGTTGAGTACCACTGGCCTAGAGCAATTATAATAATTTACCATTGTTGTCGAATCTTTTCTTTTCCGCATAAATAATGAAACGTAATTCTTTCCAAAGTACCTACATGCTTATTTTGTAAAGTAAAAAGGCGTGAAGTACTTCAATAATATTTTTCTCAATAATAAGAAGTCAGTCTCAGTTTAATACATAACATGAAATTTGCTATATACGATAACAATAAGATTAAACAAGTTGCAATTATAATATTATCATCGGGTAGTAACAGTCGTTTTTTTTTACAATCTTAAAGGCTGCGTAATAATAGCATAGATACTAGAAAGAACGATCTTGTTGCATATATGTATACGAAACTGATATTACATTATATCTATCTATCATCTATTCATCTTACATCTTTGTAAAAGGGTGCGCAGGGCGATAGGGGTTCTTTGAGTAATACTTCATAGCCAATTACTTAAAAAAAACAAACAGCTAGGATAGAAAAATCGGAGTGACGAAATTTGCCCTCAAAAGGCTTTGGTGTGACCGTTTTTACATAACCCAAAAAATAAGCTATGTTAATAATACCCATAACGAATCTAAAATTCTCTTTTTAATTGCGGACATACTCGTAACTGTGAATCCATTTTACGTTCGCTGGCTTATGACGGTGCTCGTTAAAAATATTACGGGAACCTACGCGCCTTTGCAGATGATACCCATAGAAATGTAAAAATGTATATATCCCTTCTATATTTACGTCGTTTTTCCAGAGAAATGTGTAAGAATATATATTTTTTTTAGTCAAAGAAAATTTGGTTCCTACAGAAGATAGGAATTAATGTCTCACCCTTATATGCGTTGTTTTTCCAGAGAAATAATATAAAAATATATATTTTTCAGTCCGAGAAAACTTGGTTCCTACAGAAGATAGAAATTAATGTCTCCTAGTTGTTGTGGCACAGAATAACTAATAATATTAACGTTGTGGTTATAAATGCGTAGGGACTTAGCATAAGTAACACTAAGTAAAATATCGGCATTGAAAAGTTTGTAATGTCCCAAGTTTGTTAGCGACTTACAACTTCAGTAACTATTGGTTACGGAAAGTTTAAGTTACAAAGGCTGTAAGAAATAAGTTTCATACACCCTTTGTAACTTAGTTTCCGTAACCAAAGGCCGTAGCCGAAGGGCTACGACGGCCTACGCGGCTACGAAAGTGCTACGGTTTTTAATCCGGGGTAGTCTACACAGGATGCTACGTTCCATTTTTTATTCGAAATCAATAGTAAGTGACCGTGAGCATTTGCTACGTCATAATGTATTTCCCATAAATATGTTTCCGATAGTAACAAACTGCTTATCGAACAACATTTAATAGTTCAGACTGCCTCGTTCGTGTAGTGGACGCAAGCGCTTCTGCTTAGCATGAGGTCCTGGGTTCGATTCCCTGGTCGAGCCAATGTTATTGGGTTTTTCCATCAGGAATTTCTCAGTGCAGCTCGGAGTCTGACCGGTTGATGGCAATAGGCTCGCCCCCCTATTACAAGAGACTTAAATATAACTGACGAAATGTTTGTGTACAGCTTTGCCTAACCCTTCGGAAAAATAACGGCGTGATTTTATGTAATATTTCATATTTTATAGAAAAATATTGACGTTCCTATGACATTGTTGACATCACTTTTACAAGCGTACGTAAGCGTGTTATCGCCGCGATCGACTATCGCTATCGATACGCTACGTCGGCGCAAACCGTCACGTTCGGAAAGCAGTACGTTTTAGAGTAAGAATCTCACGTTTGTATTCTAATCGCGTCTCTTACGTATGTCTAATGTTATTCTGGCGATGTCCGAAGGGAAAGTTCACGTGGTAGTTTCGTCAGTAGTTGTGTGCAATTGTGTCAATGATTACGGGTGGCACGAATGTATACATTAAAATATATCTATGTTGTTATGTACGGAAGAAAGTGACAAAAAATTTCTTGTTTTACAAGACACAATAATAATAAGTAGTCCTACTCCAATCGGGGGTTGTTCTTGAGTGCACTTGCATAGTTCGTACAGGGATAATCGTCGGTTGGTGCCTCATTTCATTAAAAGCGTCCAACGGACTCACGGGCCTTTGCGAGTTGGCTTCGGCCCCTTGAACGCCTTCCAAAGGTCCTCAGGGTCCCAAGAAATGTCTTGTCTATAACACGTCTATTTATAATTAACATTTTGACCCATAACCGGAACATAAATAAAACAATTACTGTAAAGCAAAACATATAAGATGGTAACTTATTTCTGTGACACAACAAAACCGTTTATCTATCATAGATAATAATGTTTCTATCATACAAAGTTGATAGAAAATACTCAATTTCAAGCTACACTGATTTCATCTAAAATTTCAATGAATATACAATGTGACCTAGACCTTCATATTAGAAAACTGGAAGAGCCATTCAAGGTCGGCAAGGGTTGATTTAAAGTTAAACGTTACCTTCGTTTGTTGGTTTTGGGTCAAAAATACTTCCTTCAAGCGTGGTTGGATTCTCTTTAGGCAATAGGAAACTACTCGCGTATACTTTGTATTGCTATTTCTAAATCTGCGATTACAATGTATACACGAATTTTGCGTACAGCTCTTGTGTAGTTTGATTTCTATCAATAGAGTTGCCGGCAGCGTTAAAAGTATAGTGTGGGCTTTGTTCTCTCATTACATTATTATTTATTATTGTTATTAATTATTCAAAGGGTTATCGAAATCGATAATCCTTATATATACATATAAGTAGATAGAGAATATGTATACATATTTTACAAATCATATCAGTAAACTGACGTGTTTGCTCCAGATGAATAAACACGCCATAAATAAATTGTACTGCAGCTCAGTTACTGTTTGTTCCCGTCTGTTACTGTGTAATTTTCCAATGTAGTACAGTAGGCATCACGTCTGTGGTAATAAAACCAGTATAAAGGCACCAGGGTAGCCCGCGAAATTCAAATTTTCTTACGTTTTTTTTTTTTTTGCAATTTACAGGTCAGTGTCAGAGGGGCCCGTGGCTAAATAATAACAGCGGCACAGGTCGATCGGTCAGGTTAAGCTACTCTTGCCACGGTTGGTCTGTGGATGGGTGACCATCTTTACATACCGAGACCCCTCCGTGCCTCGGAAACCACGTTAAGCCGGTGGTCCCGGCTGTCATTCGTGGATCTTTGACAGTCGTTACGGGTAGTCAGAAGCCCGAAAGTCTGACAACCAGTCTTACCAAGGGGTATCGTATTACCCAGTAACTGGGTTGTGGAGGTCAGATAGGCAGTCGCTCCATGTAAAATACTGGTATTCAGCTGCATCCGGTTAGACTGGAAGCCGACCCCAACATAGTTGGGAAAAGGCTAGGCAGATGATGACAGGTCAAAGTCAGGTTGTATGTTGAACAAAATTATGGGTTGGGTTTATAATTCTGTAAAGTCATAAGTCATATTTGTTATGGTTGATGTTAATCATCATATGTACAACCCGACACTGATTGCACATTGAAAAAAAAACTTAAGAAAATTTGAATTTCGCAGGCTAGCTCTTAAGCGTTTTGGAACTCCGTACTAGGGCCAGCTCAAGGTTAAGGTGCTACCACTTGCAGCAAACAAATACATGGATCAGCTTCTAATGTTTATAACTCAATAACATAAACATTAATGTTATCGATAAAACGAAAGGATGCAAGTGCATTTACACTCTAATCACAACATTTCTAAATGCAATAATAATCAATATTGACACTGATGATGACACTGTAAACATACCTTTGAGAATAACTTGACACTTAAAAGAAGGTAAACGTTGGGAACGTTACAGGCTGATTAATTTACCTTCTTTCTGCTGGGACTCAGGCCTAATCTCTGTGAGAATGAGTGGGCCGTAATTCACCACGTGGGGCCAGTGCAGGTTGGTAGAGGTCGCATGTCTTCCACTTTTTGCTCTAAAAGTAGGTAATAACATGAAATGCTGGAAAAATTGAATTGAATAAAAAGCAAGAAGTTTTCCGATGTAAAATACAATAATCGTGGTTAATTGCAATTTTATTAAGCGAAACAATAGTGCATTTATTGCACAAATGCTAATGAGATTTTTTTTTACGTTTATAAATGTAATATTAAAAATATATGGTGAACGTAATAAAGAGTATTATATTCTTTAAAATGCGGCAGAACTTATGAGAGTAGGTAATCCTTTTCTTATTACGTAAGTAGTCACAATTTCAGTGCTAGATCTTACTTTTTAACGCCTTGTGAATAGTATTAAGACCATTAATAATGTGGCTATTCTGTCAATTGTATATAATCCAGAGATTTTTATTATTCCCACAAACTTTCGAAAGATTTAACTCGATAACTCGAATCGGCTCTGATGTATAGAAGCGTTTCCAAGTATCGAATTACCTAACGGCTCCTAGGACTGAATTAAGTCCTCAATGTACTTGTGCATATTGTGCATCAGTCAAATTGACGGCAACATTTCAAGAATAACAATGTCTGTGAAAATGTACACCGCTTTTCTGTTATGTCGTCTCATATACATATGTTTCTCAACGGACAAGCAAAACTCAAAGGTGGCTTCTGCCGGCTCAAGGGTACTTGAGTGCGCTTTGCAGAAAGCGAACACGGAATCAGATTCTTTTGTTATATCAAGTCTTTTCTTAAGCTGCTCCGAGTCTGTTGCCAGATTCTGTTATCCAACAATTTTCATTTCGCCCGCTCTTGCATCCTCAGCGTTCACGTTTTTGGCATTCTTCCAAATGGTCAGGCCTTCAATGAGATCTTACTTCCGATACAGTCAAAGGCAACTGCAGATATAGGTACCTAGGTCGACCTTGACGATATAAGGCAGAAAAAACTAGCAAAAATCACCAAAAAGGTTCAAAAACTGATGAAACCAATGTACTCTCCAGACTGTCTGCCGTCTAAGCTATCTTCATTCGAAGATATTGGTAGTCAATAACCCTGACAGAGATTAAACAAGTTTGTGTTGTTGAATCAATTATTATTTACATACACAATGCCTGCTTTATTGATAATGTTACTACTTACAGAATGAGCTCTCTTCGCAAGAGCGTTTCGGTCGATAGGTGAATATAAAGGTGTATTGAATTCTTATCTTCTACATGTATTGTTACATTATTGTTACTACTATGCTTCATTATTTCGTACATAAAATTTTATATACATTTGTAAAATTCAAACCTATTCTAATGCTCTAATAAATGTGTTATATTATAATCCATTGAACATCAAAGCAGTAGTCTTATGGCTATATGACTCAACAGATCCTATAATCCCGTTGTGGGCTTATCGAGTCCAAATCGGCACAAACATCTGAACCAATATTAGCTCCACAGATGTTGACCTTACAAATATTTGCGACGATAAGGGATTTGGACCTACAGAGGGCGAGCCTGGTCATTTGATGCGTAACCGGTATCATTGCTGTATTACGTAAACATGACCTGCTTTCACAGTAAACTGCTACTTTATTTCGTGAGTGAGGAGGAGGAGGAGGAGTAAGCAAGCTTTTCTTATTTTTCTTTAGTTTTGTTTGCTATAGAAAGTTTCCTAGAGGAATTGTGTTTTGAAGCACTTGGGTTCTGAATCTGACGTAACTTTATAGTGAATAGTTAGTAACGTCGATCGTCGTCAATGGCGAAGTTAGGTCAACCTGATCACTAATCATTCTTGAAAGTCGTGTTGCAATTTTTAAATGAAAATATTTGTCGGTAAACACAAGCGTCACGCGTCGTCCGATTCATGAAACATCACTATGTATATTTTTTATTCCACGTACATTTGCTGCCACAAAACTTATTACAGCAATTGAAATGGAAATAACATCAGCCCGTAATATCATCGATTGATTCCTATCTAAATTGCACTGTAATTACTTTGCAAGTGGACTTATTATTTGAAACCAATCTTACTGCGTTTCTATCAATAGCAAATATAGCAATGTACGTATTTTTATTCGCGCCAAACATGCGTATTGTTACTACGTTGTAAATGCGTCCTTAAATCATTGACGTTATTGTCCATTATGGTTTGTACGAGAACTGTTTGCGAAATAACCTCTCGAACAAATTCTAATTGATTGGAATCATGTACAATTGAACGATCATAGAAACCCTATGTGATCTTTCAATTGGATTGTTGAACATTTCTCTTTATACTGGACCAGAACATTGTTGATTTACCAAATGTCTATAAAAAGAAAAACTTATATTATACGCTTTGTTTGCCGTGCTCAAGCTCTTGCAATCCATTTTAAATTTTATCCTAGCAAAAATTAAGAATTTAGTTGAATTTCTTAACAAATATTTTCGGCTTGAATGGAATTACCCATTGGAATAGAAATACAGTCCCTAATAGTTTGAGTCAATACCCAAACTATTATGATTGAAAAAACCCATACGCAGTAACATTTAACTTTTTAAAACCACAGAGCCAAACCAGATTATATCATCATCATCATCACCTGCCCAGCCTTTTCCCAACTAGGTTGGGGTCAGCTTCCAGTCTAACCGGATGCAGTTGAGTATTTCCAAACCAGATTATATCAGATCTTATTTATCTATATTTGACGTCATATCCCTGTAAATAGAGAAACGTTCATCATCAGCTAATGGAACTTTACGTTAGTTAGCGCCTTGCTAAGCACTATGACACACAACCTTCCTTGAACATTCGACGCAAGCATGTAACATATTATATCTCAAATATCATCTGTAACTATATTCGCAGCACGGATCTGAATAACATTGATACTCCTAGATATACAAACAAACTAAGTCCAAATAAGTCGTCAATGTATATTGACGACTTTTGGAGTTACCGTATTTACTAGTTTCTGCTCGCGACTTCGTCCGTTCTTCTTCGTTTTCGCTTACCGTTCCTTATGAATTTTCTTTTGTTTTTGCTCGGTACCTAAGGGTCGAGCTTGATGTTACCTTCCTCAAGAATTGAGCTATCAAATGCAAAGCGTGAGCACCATGTACCTATCACAAAACCAATTTATATGTCATGGTTTCATTAATTCATTTTAATTCTTTTACATATTGTGGTATAGTAATTTTATGTTTAAGTGCATCGTCTTCACATATAATTATATAATTAATGTATGCAAAATATTGTAAAACATTTTAATAGAGTAACGGTGGAGTTTCTTGCCCATTCTTCTCCATACGAAAACTACCTTTTGGAAGGGGCGACTAGAATCAATTTTATTTTTATTTTAATTTTGACGTTCAAAAGTGCCTTTTATGTGCCTATTTGAAATAAATGATTTGACTTTGAAAGATTTTTTCAAATCTGACTGGCTGTTCAGAGATTAGGGCGATTAAACAAACAAAGAAACACTTCAGCTTTATTATTACTATACATAGATAGATGGACTACGTACAGTAAGCCGCACGTCAGTGGTAACAAAACCAGCATAAAAGCTGGTCTCAGCTCAACTCTCAAGGTCGAAGTGTTTCCACCGACCCAAGGTGCGGTCGACTGTACCTGACTGTACCTATTTATTTCCTTGTCTTTTATAATAAATTATTCAATAGAGTTGTTGCCTAGGTAAAGCCAATGTTTCTTATATGAGTTTTTCTGAAAAGAAACACTGAAATAAACATGAAGTCAAGGTCTTTATAAGTCTAGATAATTCGTGTTTTATATACAAAATATATTATGTGCAGTGTGCACATAATATATATTAACTATAATATATATCTTTTGATTATTATTATTAATATATTATAACAAAATTAATGAATGCACAATAAATTGCAATAATAGTCATATTAGTCATAGAGCATGTCCTTTACTTTGCTATAGATAAATATTAACTCGGAATTTTTTGGAGGCTTTTTACAGTTTTCTGCGAATTATTTAATAAGTTTACTTAGCTTATATAATTATCGGGTAAATGGCAAAACTAGTTTGACATCACTTTCGGCGAAATTTCGGCAGTTTGTCGATGGCGGAGTACTGCCACAATTATCTGTAATTATTATAAAAATAGTAACTAAAGACGAAGGCAAATGTCCGAGCTAAAATATGCATTGCGTATCTCCACGTGTACATAAATTAATAATTAATACGTTAATGACATAATGATGCTATTAAAATGTAAACTTGCGCGATAATGAAAATATTACATAAAACATATATAAGGATATTTTTTTTGTTTGCAAATCGAGTAGTTTTATGTTAAGGTACAGTATGCTAGATTTTTTAGCGAGCGACACGTGTGAGATCAACGTAGGTTACGATAACTTAATTTTTTGGTATACTTTAAAAAAAAAATAACAGCCGCACAGGTCGATCGGTTAGGTTAAGCTACGCTGGCCGCGGTTGGTCTGTGGATGGGTGACCATGATTACATACCGAGACCCCTCCGTGCCTCGGAAAGCACGTCAAGCCGTTGTTCCCGGCTGTCATTCGTGGATCTTTGACTTGGTAGATTTCTGCTCAGTGACAGTCGTTACGGGAAGTCAGAAGCCCGAAAGTCTGACAACCAGTCTTACCACGGGGTATCGTATTACCCAGTAACTGGGTTGTGGAGGTCAGATAGGCAGTCGCTCCATGTAAAATACTGGTATTCAGCTGCATCCGGTTAGACTGGAAGCCGACCCCAACATAGTTGGGAAAAGGCTAGGCAGATGATGATGACTTTAAAAAACTTGGTATGAATTTTACAAAGGTATGTAAACGATAGGGGCCCGTGGCTAAATAAAAGCAGCCGCACAGATCGATCGATCAGGGTAAGCTATGCTTGCCACGGTTAGTCTGTGGATGGTGACAATCTTTACATACCAATACCCCTCCGTGCCTCGGAAAGCACGTTAAGCGATTGGTCCCGGCTGCCATTCGTGGAACTTTGACAGTCGTTACGGGTAGTCAGAAGCCCCAAAGTCTGATAACCAGTCTTACCAAGGGGTATCGTATTACCCAGTAACTGGGTTGTGGAAATGTGGAGGTCAGATAAGCAGTCGCTGCATCCGGTTAGACTGGAAGCCGACGCCAACATAGTTGGGAAATCCTATTCCAGGCAGATTAGGTATTAAAAAAACTTTGTTTCTGAACGAAACTTGTTTAATATATAATTTCAAACAATGTCAAGATTTGGCAATAATGTGTTAGGAAAACCCATAGGCAAGGCTGATTGAATCAAAAACAGCTGGTTTAACTTAAATGGAGTTTATTGCAAGCCCCCGTACTAGATTACCTCGACTGAGGTCCTTGGTAGAGTAGCCACATATTTGTAATAGATATAAAGTTTACCGCGCTTGGCCGCGACTACGTAAAAGGACCATTGACCATATTCTGCGGTCATCCATCGCAATCCACAATCGTTTTACTACCTATTTGACCATTTCGAAGGTTAATCATGTGACTACAGTTTATGTAGAGTTCGTAACGAACTTCAACATCCCGTTAAACCAAAGTGTTGAGATTAGGTGTATTACTTCCTTAATCCACCTCTGCGTCGTCTGTAATAAGGATACTTGCCTAATCTTCCTGTGATATTTCAAATTCCTTCAGACATATCTGCTGTATTTTGACCGTCAGTCATGGAACTTTATTAGACATCTTTTCCGGGATAAAAAGTACCCAGTGTGGTGCCCAGGATATTAAAGAATAATTATACCAAGTTTCATCGTAATCGAACCGGTAGTTTTTGCGTGATGCCTGAACAAACAGACAGACAGACCGACAGACAGACAAACATTTTTTTAATCACATTTTTGTGTCGGTGTCGGTGTAGTAACACCCCCTGCCATTTATTTTTTTGATATTTTCAATGTACAGAATTTTCACTTCTACAGATTTATTATAAGTATATAGATTATCATTCTCCTGTCCTTATCACAATTTATTTGGAGTCGTCGCTACATGTCTTTTTCTTCCATACTTCTCTATAAGTCGCCATCACGGTAGTCTAGCGATATCATCTTTCACACAGTCCATCCATCTTTACTTAAGTCTTCCCCTACTCTTATAGCAATCTTCATTTATTCTCAAAACTTTCCTCACGACATTTTTATCATTCTTCCGCATCACATGCCCATAATATTATGGGTCCCGTAGACAGACGCGACACGATGATGCTACACGATTCTGGTAGAAAAAATTCTATGAAATTTTCATAGAAATTGTTCTACTAGAGTCGCGTCACGCCTGTCTGCATGAGCTTTTACTGGAATCTGCGTTTTTGGTCAAAAAATTAATTACCATAAAGGAACTCTTATAACCAAATAACAAATTGATTTGTTTACGCTTATATAAGTGTTAATTTAACCATCCTTGTGATAATATCATCAATTTAAATTTTTAGCGTAGTTATTCTTTTACATAAACTGTTTATTATTAACGCAAATACGGATCTCTGGCTGTAACGAATGTAATGCGATGAGATTGATGCAGTTGATTTTAAACAAAAAACACTTGGTTAATAATTAACTTAGCACTTTTTCTTATGATTTGAGTGTAAACAATAGCCCGGGCGACACCATGGTTAGTTAGCTAATTTGTTGGAGGAAGTTTCACAGTGGGGACTTATTCACCATGGTTAATGTTTCGCATAATGTTTAGCGCCTTTATGCCAAATATTAACCACTATAATCTTTGTTTTCTGTTTTTTATAGTTTTAAGGTGTATTCATTTTGTGTAATGCCAATAAACGCATTTTTCTTTCTTTCACTAATTTCTACCCGCTTCGCCCGCGTGGATGTTGGAAATTATCCCACGGGAACGTGCTACCGTGAAAGAAAACGTAGCCTATGTCCTACGCCAGGATGCCATCCATCTATCTCCTTGCCAAATTTTATCTCCATTTCTTTATGACGGCACGGTTGGCGCAGTGGTTGAGCGATTGACTGCTGCGCTGCGTGTCGCGGGTTCGATTCCCACACGGAACAAATATTTGTATGGCCTACAAGTAGTTGTTCCGGGTCTGGCTGTTTGTGTATGTGAGTTTAAATGTTTGTAAAAGCAACCACGAACGTTTAAAAAAAAAAACATTATCGAATGAGTTCAGTGGTTTAAACGTGAAGATTACAGACAGAGTTACTTTCGAATTTATAATAATAGCAGCGCCCCGCGGTTTCACCCTCATAAGTTTCGATCCCGTGGGAATATCGGGATAAAAAGTATCCTATGTGATATTCTGATGTAAAAGCTATATTACTGTAAGGTTTCATCCAAATCCGTTTAGCCGTTTTTGCGTGAAAGAGTAACAAACATCCATCCATCCATCCTCACAAACTTTCGCGTCTATAATATTAGTAGGATTAGTGTGGATGGTTGATGACAAGAAGCCACCATACCCACGTGTGTAAAAATATCGCGACGGGATTTCATCGTGTACTGGATCTTTCGAGGGCATCCCAGCGCGTCAAAAAAACTATTGCTTTTTCAATTTCAACTCTCGGGGCTAAGGCAGTGCGTTGAAAATCCAATGCGCGAAAGAAACACCGCGGGTGAAAATCGCCTGTGCGTTTCTGAGCTTAGTGATTGTAGATTTCTGCTGAGTGACAGTCGTTGCGGGTAGTCGGAAGCCCGAAAGTCTGACAACCACTCTTACCAAAAGCTATGGTGTCTTTCAATTACTGGGTTGTGGAGGTCTAATAGGCAGTCACTCCATGTAAAGTACTGGTATTCAGCTGCATCCGTTTAGACTGGAAGCCGACAGCGGTTTATTGGAAAAAAAGGCTAGGCAGATGATGATGATGAATGAGTGAAGAAGATCTTATACTTCATCTATTTTTATCCTTGTTTGTCCTTGGCATTTTAAATTTATTTAAAATCAGCATCCAATGCAAGGCTTTCCGAACAGGCCTAAGTCCGATACCAGAATAACTTAAAACCGGACAGATTGCAAACCTACTAATTGATACGGACCATTCCGTAAACCGGTCTTAGGTATTCCTGACGTCAATGAGGTTCCATTGACGTCATCCGAACATTGGATTGCAGTTTCTGATGTACACTGAAATAGAATTGATCTGTCGTTGAAATAAAAGGTTGTGTCTGGCTGACCAAGGTTGCGTAGACGCTGTTGTGAACATCTTTTTTTTTTTTGTTTTTGTCGTCTTTACACAAAAAAACAAATAATATAATATCATGTTTTGTTTACCAATTAATAAAAAGCTCGCTTTAGACCCTAATTATGCTTGCTATGGCCAATTTAAAGGGCTGACGTCAATTTTTTTATTAGCCAATAATGTACAGTCACGAGCACCAATATGTCAACACTTGGTAACTTTCAATAGCGATTTTTGCGTGAAATAACGAAAACAACAATGAAATACGACACATTGCAAGAACCCATGGGGTCGATAATACTATGTTTGTAGCAACATACAATTTTATAAAAAAATAATGGAGTAAATCGCTTTTGAATAAAGCTAAGTGTATACATACTTATGCTCGTGACTGTACCACTGCTGGACAAAGGCCTTCCCTACTCTGTTCCCACCTCTCCTTGAGTTCATGGTTAATTTATGAAAAAATATAGATAATTGCAGGGCTGCTACAGCTGTTCATAATTTTATTTATGTAACCTTTTGTTAATAACAAATAAATCAGTCAAAAGGATTTAAAAAAATAAATAAACACGCTTTGTTTGTTTTTCTGCTCATGTCTAATAGGATTAAAAAATGTGTACAAAGGTGAAGGCAACCTATCAATAAGAGATTCTCTGTTTTCTGGAACTTGTTGACAATTCCTACTTTTCATTTTCACAAAATATTTCTATTGTATTCTGATCATCATAAAGATAAAGATACTTTATTTGTTAAACATATTGTGTTTACATACAAATCAAGCATGCAAGATCTTAAATATAGTTTGTTAGTTCCTTACATGTTTTGCCCGACCAGGCGTACAAAATGTTTTTTTTATAACAAAAATATAATTAATTCAATGAACCAAAGACTAAAGACTGGTTCACTAACATTCATTAATAATTTTTAAACGAATATTAATACTATAGGAATAATAATATAAAAATAATAATATAGTCAAAGTCATTTATGTTATAATAACACGTCTATTAATAAATTTCGAATCTTATTTTTAAATTGATTTGTTGTCATGGCTTTGAATGACTGTGGTATTTTGTTGTATATTTTCGGGGCCATACAAAAAAGCTTTTCCCCATGAGGGCAGTTTTTGCCGAGTGCAAGCAAAATTGGCTATTGTCACGTCTGTTGCGCGGAAAAGTGTCAGACTGTCGTGGAAAGAGTTGGGGGTTCGACTTAACATAGAATAGAATATTCATTTATTCGCTCAGAAATAGGTAAATGGTAGGTATATGTCATAATTTCAAACTTCGGTACACTGCTGGACATAAGCCTCTCCCAAACACCGACATTTCGACTGGTTGTGATTTTTATAACACTACTTGGCTCAGACAAGATGGGAATTTTCCACATATGTAATTTAATCGGGCAAGATAGAATTGTTGGATTTTTCCGTACATTAACAGCTTGCGGTTTTTATCGTCGATGTAAATAACAAGTTGCTGATCTGAGTTAATTAAATTATACGTATAATACAATAATATCAGAAAAAGATGACGGAATGACGAAAAGAAAAAAATAAATGGGAAGGTGTACGAAGGAAACGTTTTCAAAACACAATAGCTGATCGCGGGATGAGACTCCTTTAATAAAGATTGGTCTTTGGCAGCTCTGGACACAGAGAGTTGGACAGAGAGTAGGGAGGCCTTTGCCCAGGTGTGGGACATTAACGGCTAAATTAAAAAAAATACTGTAGCTTTGAACCTACACGAACAAAGTGAAGTGAAGGCTGGCTACTCATATACTATCATCGTTTCGTATAAATATTCTGCATTAAAATAACGACCACGAGCCATTGTAACCGCTGGGAACTTAGTGCTTTCTATATTGTATCTAGGTTAGACATTGTTATAGCATTCACTTTTGACATTATGAGATCTGTGTCAGATAGCAACGCAGATCAAAATTTCTTTTGTTACCAATAAGATTGTTGGACTAGTGGTCGCAAACGGTGCTGCGGAGCACGAGGTCCTGGGTTCGTTTTCCGGTTCGGGCAAACTGTTATTGGGTTTTTTCCGTCTGGAGTTTCTCAGCAGCAACCTGAAGTCTGGATTTGTGCCAGGTTGATAGCAATAGGCTCGCTCTCTATAACATGGGATTTAAACATTACGGGCAAAATGTGTCCATCTAATCCTTTGGGAGAATACAGTGTTGTTATACCTCTGAGTTTGTTTCGGCCTTTCCTCTCAGAGTAGTCAGCTACGAAACGCCGACCTTATCTAGTTTTTAAAAATATGATTGACGTTTGTTACAATAATAAAATAATTCATATTTTTTTTTTTTTTATACAGTTTCAAACGTAGTTTCGGTATAAAATATTTGAAAGTGACTGCTTCGTGTTGAGAAATTGGTGAAACAAGTTCAAAAGTTCGACTAGCTCTCGTCTTTTCAGGAATTATAAGTTTGTCGCTAGTTTTGTGCTGTTTGAACGTTGACGAATAACCAATGTCCAAGTTACTCCTCCAGCAAAATTAAATACGCCCTAGGGATGTGGTGACCACAGCCCATTGTCACAGAACGAAGATTTATACTTATACGCCTTCCATCCCTTATCAACCCTAAAACCTGATAAAAGGATCGACAATTCGAAACCTTTTATCGCTATTCGTGAATTACTACACGATTTATCACATAAATCTAATTCTATACAAATAAATAAAATTTAAGTGACTGTTTGCAATGTCAAAATGACAGCTTTTTACTAAATGTATGAAAGTACATACCTACGGTACAAAAATCATTTTTTAACATTTATGTCGGTCTGTTTGTTTCGGCTAATCTCCGAAACGACTGGACCGATTTCGACGGGTCTTTCACTAGCAGATAGGAAAAAAATAGGGATCCATGCAAAAAAGAAAAAAGAGACAAAAGATTCTACCTGTTCAATGGAGGAGTGGTACCTACACTATGCGACTACTATTATTGATATCCGACGTCTACGCGAGTGAAGTAGCGGGCACAACCAGTCAGTCATAAAAAGACAGACGTACAACTAGTTAACCAAAACATTAAGCATATTGTCCCAAAGTAGTAAACTTTAATTTCAAGGTAAACAGCTTAAAAGGTCGCTGTTTTATGTGGGTGCAGCAAAACTAGAACTTCGTCATGACACACATTTGAACTAGAAGGGACACTGCTTTACACGTGTCCATAGATCAATTAACTTAACCTGTTCTCGGCCGACTGATTGATAACAGATGAATAATTGTTATTATCAATCGACTGCGGACCCAAGTATCACCATCTAAATGTATATAAGTAGTTTATCAGCCATCTTGTTACCATAACCCAAGCATTAGGTTGCTTAGCTGGGGACTAGATGGCGCTGTGTGAAATGTCCAGGGATATTATTATTATTATCTAGCAAAATGATTTCACACAAAGAATAATTTCACATCAGCTTCCTGGTGTAGGTCTCTAGGCCTCAAGCATTAAATATTAATAATAAGTAAAAATAACAACTTTGTATTAAAAAAGAAAAAAAAACTTTTTAAAAACAAGCAAGCAATAAGTTTTTATAAAGTTGCTATTTCTACTTATTATTAATATTTAATGTCTGAGGCCTAGAGACCTACACCAGGAAGCTGATGTGAAATTATTTGTGTTTAAAGTATTTCGGCGACCCGTTCCATCGGTAAAAGGTGTTGTAGTTGTAGCTGAAGCGACCATCGATGAACAGTGTTTTCGGCGAATAGTTCTATCGGCGATGGATTTATTCGTGGAACCGACCGTCGCCTAAGAGAGATTTCGGCGAACCGTACCATCGGCGAAGAGTGATTCGCTATACCGTTCTGAGCTCCCATTCCCCATAATGTCGGACTTTTGCAGACCTAAAACGCCACTGTTGCCGCGGATGAAGATCGTGGGGAAGACCTGGATGAGACTCACACAGTCCAGGGAAGCATGGCACAAAGGAGAGGAAGCCTATTCTCAGCTGTGGGTGGAACAAGGCTGCCAATGATGATGACGATGACCATCGACTCGAAAAGAAGATCATGACTATGTGTCTGAAAGTCCTTCACGAGAGACTTACCTCATTTTACATCAAAAATACATTTCCATTGAGGCAAACAGGCCTGTTTTTCCAACCAAATCGTAAGGGTCTGATGTAAATAGTAATAAATAGTTATCGGGTGTTCATGGGCAATGGGCGAATAGCCTGCGAACTTTTTCTACCTAATGTAGTGTAACTGTGTAATAGTAATAAAACGATTCGGTTATCGACTTGGTTTGGGGACTTGCGAAGTTTCGACTATGTTCAGCTACTTTTTAATCAATATTCTAGTAGGTACCTATATATTTTTGTTCAACATTTTACCTTTGTACCGTCTGTAGATTTATTTTCACATCACGTCTGCTAAAGTAATTGAGATAATTGAGATGTAGGTACGTTTCGATATTACTATAGTAACGATTTATTTTTAGACATATTCCATTATTGAAAATGAAATTTAAGAGAACTCTAACAGTAGGTACAGACGCCAGCACATCAAGCTACTACAATCTGTCAAATTTCTTTAATAGATTTTCAACTTTATCGCTAAAGCATTAAGGTTCAAGGTTGATTGGAAAAATTGAACAGTTTTGGGTAGCTTGACCTGCTGGCGTCTGTACTTTCAGTACTATACATCCATATAAACCCAATTGCCACGAATTTATTTAAAAGAAGAATTGGGCCACCAGGACTCTCCTAATTATTTTTTGTACTTCTTGATGACCTCTGATGGCGAATTCCCGTAATTAAAAACGTTTAAAATCTAGTTTCAATCTCATCTCAGCCATGATCAATGTTATAAACGTGTCAAAAATGTAGGAACATTATGAGGTATTTTTGACAGATTGAGACTGAGCTCAGACTGAACGATCTTAAAATTACGAGAATCGGTCCTCTGCTTTTCGTAAAAAACCACCCCAATTGCGTAACACACTTTCTATCATATTCCGAAGGGTTTTGAAAAAAGTTCCTATTCCATTGCTTCATTTGTTGAAAAAGTTCGTCTGCACGACAACGTAAATTTCGCAATGAATGTTGTTCAACTATCAAAATCTCGTTGAACTGCATTGCCATTCTTCTTTTTTGCGTGTCGGTGGCAGTTTACGAGAGTTTTTTCTCTGTTATCTATTTTAGAAACTGTCTGAAATTGATTTAAATGCCACCAGCCAACTTCTGCGTTAAAATCTTTTCACCACGTTGCATTATCTCTGCCCATATTTATGAAAGCTTTTATCAAATACACATTATGTAGAAATTTCCTTACCTTAATTTGCTTTCCCGGAACATTTTGCAGATGTGGCCCGCCTGTATTTAGACTTGTTGCTTACCTCCGCGTTATAGGTTTTATGGCGAATCAAGGCGTTACAGAATGTATTATGGTGGAAAACGATACTGGGTTTAATAGCCCTCGTTTACCCTTCGAATTATTCAGCAGTTTTTATATTAATAGTACTTAATTGACGGATGTGTGATTCAACAGGTGTGTTTACATTATACAATAATTATGCGTTAACAATTTACATTCTACTAGTAGTCGTTGAAATGTTAATGCTATGGAATTGATTTTATATTATTTCCCTGCCACTACATCACCACTTTGCCTATTATGTGATAACTTGGCAAAATCTTAACTAGAATGCAATCAAATTCAGCAGTAGTTAATTATTCATGCTATGCTATAAGATGGCAGAAAAAAAGAGCAAGATATAGTTGCAAAAAAAAACCGGCCAAGTGCGAGTCGGACTCGCCCATGAAGGGTTCCGTTACGTTACGATTTATGACGTATTAAAAAAAAACTACTCACTAGATCTCGTTCAAACCAATTTTCGGTGGAAGTTTATATGGTAATGTACATCATATATTTTTTTTAGTTTTATCATTCTCTTATTTTAGAAGTTACAGGGGGGGACACACATTTTACCACTTTGGAAGTGTCTCTCGCGCAAACTATTCAGTTTAGAAAAAAATGATATTAGAAACCTCAATATCATTTTTGAAGACCTATCCATAGATACCCCACATGTATGGGTTTGATGAAAAAAAAAATTTTGAGTTTCAGTTCTAAGTATGGGGACCCCCAAAATTTATTGTTTTTTTCTATTTTTGTGTGAAAATCTTAATGCGGTTCACAGAATACATCTACTTACCAAGTTTCAACAGTATAGCTCTTATAGTTTCGGAAAAAAGCGACCATTTATTTGCATGGCAAGACATGACGAATCCATAAGGGTTCCCTAAAAACGACAGTAGTTGAATAAATTATTTATTAAACAATCACTTTTCTAAATTCGTGGCTACTTTCTGGAAAAATACACTTTATTAGATCATAGTTTGATAAATACAATGTTACACTTGTAAAATGTTAACGTGGCCTTTTCCTTTACTTATGCATTAAGCAAACTGTACCATAAAGGTTGTTCACACACTAATCGATATAATTATGCATTAAGTAAACTATCATAAGGATGATTCCACCCTAATCGATATGAGGTATTGCAACTGTTAACATAAGATGCCTTTCGTAACTGGACTAAATATTATCTAGGCTTGGCATATTTGGCTCAATGCCATTGGAGTCTGGCCTTCTAAGCTCCTTAGTTGGCTACCAAAATGCCTAATCAAAATACTGCATTGGGCTACTAGGTTCATTAGGCATTTTGGTCACTTCACTAGTAAAAAGGCGCTTTTGCCTTAACTGCGTCATCGGAATATACAAGATCACTATTATAACATTGACTTTGCGCATACGCCATCACCATAAACGTGATGGAAATGAAAACGTCGCACAACTCTGCCCTCGTGTTCACAAGAAATATATTACTCAGTGTAAGTACATAAGAGTATGTATGTGTAAATAAAGTTAGTTAGACTTTTAGTTTAGTGTAGTGATGAGCAAATATTTAGGAAGGTATTATAAGTGATGTGATGGTCACGTGTTTTGGTTACCTATTCTGTTTGGTTTGAGGCGGATACATTTATTATAATGTATTTTGTTTAGATGTTGGTCAATAAATGGGGTTTCTTTCATTCACAGGTATTGCAAAATGCTAATCGCTCAGTCGATCGTTATGGGTGTAGGGAACCCGAATTTTTTCAGTGAATTTCGCAGATTACTTTAAAAATGCCCAGTATATTTTTTCACTGAAGTCTACGATAAAGTTAGGTTCAAGGGAGCTGTCAAAAAAACTTGACCAATCCAATCACTCAAAAGGATGTTGTCTTCGATCTCAACTCGGAGATAACAAGCAGTTTTTATCCGACTGTATAGCCGTGGCCAGAAATTTGAGACTTCTAGAACTTTCCAGATTGAATCCAGCACAACAATACCTACTCGTAGTCTCGTACATTAAATTAGTTAGAGCGTTCGATGTGTACTAAATTTGCCTAGCAAAAATTGTTTTCGTATATCGCCCGACCGTGTCAAAGATAATGGCTGCTTTTGTGATGTCGGCTATATTGTTTTTAAGGAAACTGATTTTGGCTCCAGGCTCTGTTATTCCTTTTTTTTGCCAGAAAACTTAGGGTTTAAATAAAGTCGTGTAGGTTTTTCTTCTCGGATCGAGACGTGTCCAATTATGTCAAATTGTTTCGAGAAATCGAATAATTGTTCTTGAAACGTGTGAGGACTGTTCTTAGGTAACTTTTGTTAGGTAGGTATCTGAAAAAGAAAATCAAAGATAAGTCAAGTTCATCGACTATAAAACGAATATGCATATTCAAGAGTTCGTTGATAAATATGTATTACTTATACTATATACGTACAGTCAATAAGCATGAAGGCCGAGTTGCACAAGAAGTTAGTTCCAGAATGCTTATTATTTTGGTAATTTAGCATTACTTTTGCTTGTCAATGACGACCAAAGATCATTAAGAAAAAAAGTTATCATGTAGGTATGACGTTAAAGTGTTGTAAAGACATTAACACGTGTGCATATAATTTAATAATAAAATACATCATAATTCATAATAATAATAAATTAATCATTACATATTCACATACATAAAGATGTTAATAAGTACTATTTTGACTGTCTAATATTCACACATTTTTTTTGCCGAATTGAAGTCTTTTTTTTTTTGTAATTTTTCTTTCAAATTTAGGTCACGGTTTTAACAGCACGTGCGTCTTTTGCTTTTGTTGCAGCTGATAGCTGTTTTTGCGCAAATATATCCACGTATAAACTATATCTGTCTGTTCCATAAAAATATCTTATATCTGGTCTGTACTTACACTTGCACTAACGTTACTTTCTGCCATAGAAAATTGGAAATACCCCGTTTGTGATAGCTGCTGAGGGTAATAAGTAAGTTGTCTTCTAATAAAAATAGTAAGGGGTGACCGAATATCGTGACAAAAAAGCGTATCGCCCTAGTAAAAAACTTCGGCCCCGTGCTGCGTAAAGTACTTTTATTAAAGGTATAAACTATGCCGTATGTCGTGGAGTTTTACAGTTTCTCCCCCGTTTTTAGGTGAGTCAGATAGGGTTGCTGCGCACACAAAAAGCTACATAATACCTTGAATTTAATACATGTATGCATACGCAAGAGTACACAACAACGCTTGTAACATCTATTTATAAATAATTCTAATTTGAGAAAACTAAAATATATTTGTTTCTCAGTTTCTCACTTTCGTAGGCGAAATGTTAGCACAGTTCTGATCTTAGTCTTATACTTTGTTGCTGCACGTCGGTCAATGCATCTGGCATTGACGCGAGTTTACGCATTACGGGAAACGTGAGCACTCGACATGATCCCTATCTCGTGTGAGCAATTTATAAACCAATTGGCACCTGTTTGGCTCGTCATAATTTTACCCATTACTAAGTTTCCACGGTGGGTATCACCTATGGCCATCGTCAGTTTAATACGGACTACCTGTGTCTGGAATCCAACTAGAGCTTGTCATGCTGATATTCGGTTTCTTGGACTTTCGCTTTTGACAAGGTGTCAAAAAATATTCATTTTTCACTGCAAATTATCCGAAGGACGCAGTAACTTCTCCGGGGTAACCTTTACTCAACTTCGTTGTTTAGTTGATTTACGAACTAGCCGTTTAGCATCAAACCACAATGTTAAACAACCCTATACAAATATCGATTTAGGCCGTTTGCAGACAGCGGCGGAGTCACGGTCAATGTCGAGCCCCCTCTGTGCCCGGTCGCAGCACAAGAGCGGACGACCGCTATCGACAAATATAATTGCGTCATATATGCTTAATATTATTGTAAATAGCACATCCTCACGTAAGCTCCAACCAAGGGCGTTTAACGATGAGAAATAATAATATGTACGCCTATTTATATAAACATTTTAGAACATTTACCTAACGTTTGTAGGTCGCAGCTATGAATCATTTGGTGTCGATTCACAAACTCTACGTTGTGAAATGACCTGTATGGAAAATGCAATCAATCAATAGAACGGCAGCGTACTTATTTAGCTTATTTTTATGGTGTACATAGTGGAGAATATTCTATCTATTTATCTTATTTCTTACATCTAGCCTTTTAATTTCACCTAAAGCCAAAGCTTTTAATTTTTTTGCATTAATCCTTTGCAAAATTACAGGTTTTTGCTTGTTTTGTTTTACAAGCGCAAATTACAGGTTTTCGCGCGATTCTAATCTTAGATTTCATGGCTTTATACTTAATTGTATTACTATAATTCGCGCACCTCTATAACTTTTTATCATTTACATATAATACAATAAATAAGTATTACGTTTTATTTTAATCATCATTTGAACAATACAACAATCATGAGAAAAATATGTACCTAAGTGGTATAAACTTACTTATTTTTCTATTTTATTTTAATCGCGCAAAATATCATTATTTTTTGAGAAAAAATATGTCGAAAAAAGCAAAACAACTTGGACAAAATTAAACTTAGAAAATCAGAATAACTACGTCAACAAAACCCGCACATAAGCATTGCTTACGGCAGAAAACCTTTACAGTACCTAACTTATGATTGATAAGTAAATGTACCTGAAATAATAATTGGTACTTTTCAATGCAATATGCAGATTCAAAACGTTTCAAGTATTAAAATCAAATACATAGCTAAATAATACTTCAGGAGGCAAGTCCCATCATCGTTGTATTCAGTCAAAACCGGTATGTTCCTAATACCAGCCGGAATTCGTTCGATTCGGTTGACGTTTGAAATTGATTGATGGATTCTAACCTATTTCAGCTGTCCAATCTGATGGATGCCAACCCTTCAATAAGCTATATTGTAAGAGGTTTTTCGTAGTTTTTATATTTGTTTTGTTAAAGTTATGTAACACGTAGTTGCGCAACCCTCTTAGTAGCTATGTAGTTGTGTGAGGGACTTTGCTATTATATACGTTTTAATAGTCAAATGACTAGAGGATTAGCATCAAGATCGTTCGGCAAAGTATTTTACAAAGCGACATAAAGGCCAAACGAATAAAACTTAGAAGTCACGTGAATGGGGGATAATATTTTGGGGGAGACCATTAGCATATTATCACATCTGTTTAACATCCCTACCTAGCCGGTAGAGGAAACGTGAGCGTACCACGTGTGACTCTAATGTTTCTCAGGTAAATATCAAATTGTATAATTAACTTGAGTTTACTTCATAAGTGTTAAGTTACGTTTTTCCTTGTTCGCGGAAGTCATAGTTATGTTTAACTGCGTTGTTGCTCTTGTTTCGAGCAGGCCATTGAAGGAATGACGATCAAAGTTGTGGTCGGGGTGACTTTGGATGTCTTTGGTGATTATACCATATGACTTTCTAGTTTCTGCCCGCGTGGATGTCGGAAATTATCCCACAGGAACGTGCTTCCGGAAAGTAGCCTATGTCCTTCCCAGGATGCCATCCAAATTTTATAGAAATCCATTCAGTGGTGGTATATGGTGTCAATTATTTCATCACCACTGCTCTCAAAACGGTGAAGGAAATCACCGTGAGGAAACCGGCATGTCCTAGAACTAAAAATTCGAAGACAGGTGACATCTACCAACCCGCACTGGGCCCGCGTGGTGGTTTACGGCCCACTATCTCGCCGAGAGGTGGCCTGAGTCCCAGCAGTGGGAACATTATATGTTGATTATGATTATGTCATTCAGTGGTTTAGGCATGAAAAGGTAACATACAGACAGATTTACTTTCGAATTACAATATTAGTATGGATGGTTACGATTATTTATTCTAGATATTTTTGTTGCAATTTATTGTTCTTTGAACATTTTTTATTTATCTTTAACAGCTGAGCCCTGTCAGGAATTTCAGCTTTCAGGCTGAACACATTCCGACCACACAATCCTCAAGAGTCCGGTACGCTGAAAATTTAACGATCTTGAAAGGATACTTGTCGACTTGATACAACACCAAAAGTCTTCGCGATTCTCTCTTATCGCGAACAAATCTTCCCACGGGGAGTCTCACACCCTACTCAGATCTTAATTTCTCTGCGGGCTAGACAATGTTTTTTTCTCTTTTATTACCAGATGTTCATTTTAGATAGGTCTACCTCAGTGATAATGAGAAGTGATATCTTCTTTATCTTTTCGCTTTTCTATTTCTGCCTTTGGCTTTTTAAATGTGAATGGTAGATTATATATATTATTAGGTGCACTATTTCAGGCAGCGACGCTTGGGGAGGCCTGTTTCCAGTAGCGGACGTCTATCGTCTGAAATGATGATGATAGTACTATCGTGTCACGAATTTGCAACCCCCAACCTGCACCCTAATTGCGTAACACACAATCAATCGGAATCAGAATAATTTTGAAGCAAATTGCTAATCCATTGCTTCATAAGTTCGAAAAATTTGTCTGCTCAACACGTAAATAACGCAATGAATGTTGTTTGAACTGTCAAAATGAAACCGATTCCGATTGATCGTGTGTTACGCAATTAGGGTGCTGGTATATTCTTCTCTTGGATTAAAGCCGTATTTACATTATTTTACATGATGTAAGGTCTGTGGCATACAATTGAAGTGAATTGAAAAGAATACGATGCAACTAATTAGTTGCTTCAAGCAACAAATCACTTGCATCGTCTTGGCGTTTCATCGACTTGCAAAGTCTAAACACTGTTTAGACTTTTGCGCCCCGCGGTTTGACCCCGCGATAAATCTCGATCCCGTGGGAATATCGGAATAAAAAGTAGCTTATGTCCGAATCCAGGTCATGGTCTACCCATGTGTCAAATTTCATCCAAATCCGTGTAGCCGTTTCAGCGTGAAAGCGTAACAAACATACAAAAAATCTAATTATAATATTAGTTTAGACTAGCTGCGTCCCGAGGTTTCACCCGCATAAGTTTCGATCCCGTGGGAATATCGGGATAAAATATATCCTATATATTAATCCTGGTTATAAACCATCTGTGTGCCAGATTTCATCCAAATCCGTTCAGTAGTTTTTGCGTGAAAGAGTAACAAACATCCATCCATACAAACTTTCACGTTTATAATATTAGTAGGATATGTCACAGGCAGTTTAATGCCACTGTGTTAATCAGGCTTATGCCTGCCTAAAGCTGGTCTATTTTCATCTCTGCCTATACAACCCTTTGGGGAAATATCTACCAAACCGCTCTTATGTAAACTAAAACAGTCCAGTGTAGATTTGCAGAGGGTAATTTAGCAACTAGTCTAATTAAAACCGCTTACATACCTAGATGACTGTATATGTATAATCATAACTATGCTGTAATTACTATTTATCTTCAGAGACCTGTGCGAGAATAATTGTATGTTTTATTAAATTAATAATCTTGGTATATCACTACCGTTGGCTGACATTTATCATGTTGAGATGTGACGCAAAAGTGGTGCCAAATTTTATTAGTTTTACAGTCTAACCGGATGCATCTGAATACCACAAAAGCCACTGCCTATGTGACTCCCACAACCCAGTTCCTGGGTTCGGTTTTGACAGCAATGACATCAAATAGTTTTACAATTTATATTGTATCCGTTGTTATAATGGGACTTTCATTGCCTACTGATTTTAAGCATATTACCAAAATTGCGGTATTTATAATGACTAAATTCATTCAAGATCATTTCTTTCTAAACTTCTCTCTTCACAAGTTCCGTAACCTCAGTATAAATGAGTTATTTGATGGAAAAATATATTCCTGCTATAATATTTTTATTATGATCTCTTTCAGGTCAAGCAAACATTTTTTACCAAATATTATCGTAAATAATAGTAGATTTTACAACAAGTGCACAAAACAAACCATTTTTATCCGAGACTTTTAGCAGCCTGAGCCGAAGGCGAGGGCTGATAGTAATGTCGAGGATAAAAATGGTTTTGTGGACGAGTTATAAACTCTGCTTTTCACTTCGATTGCGAGGAAATAAAACAGGAGTATAACATAACATTTCTTTAATTAAAATTGAAAGTAAAATTAGAACAGTTTTGAATACTGAAGGAAATTGTTTTTAAATCTTACGACATTGATATTAGGCTGCAGACCTATACAGCCTACTATTAAATTAATTTTGTAATAATAATTTTCTTAAATCAACTAACCTACCGTACTTGAATTAAAATTTTAATATCTATCATATCTTAAAAAACACATAAGGCAAATAAATTAAAGTAAATATTATATAATAACAAATTCTATCTATGAACTTCTTATTGCATTTGGCTGTATGGCTCATTTTCTTTGCCTTAATATAATACATTTATGAGTAGATACGTTAATGCCCTTGTGCACAAAATTCGATTTTGTGCAGCCTATACCCTGCACAAAGAAGCACTTTCAGAGCATGAGAAGTGAAAAAGTAATGATGATAGGATCTTGTAACAAAAACGTGTTTTCTTTAAAAGCAGCCCACGTTCTGCTTTATAGCTATTTGGACCAACATTCATAGTAATTCGACATTTAAGGCCAACGCACATTGGCGAACGGCGGTCAGGGTATTTTTAATTTACCAACGTAAATTCGTTCGTATCTAATGGTAACAAGATATAGATTTCAAAGCTCAAACACCGACCACGGATCATCAAGAGGGATTTCTCTCTGCGGTATTGGAGAGCGCGCTGTTATATACTGCGGCGGGATGTGACGACATGCGGCGGGATGCGAAGGCATGCGACGGTATGCGCCAGAGTCCGCTAGCATACGATCGTAGGGGAGAGGCAGTACAAGCCGGGTATACTCCGCATTTCCCCCGTATATCGCGGAATGCCGCGCCATCCAGTAGTACGCCGGCGGCGTCGCAAATCATCAGTGTGCTCTGGTCGGCGGCAAATCCTCTTCGATACCGGCCCCCGCCGTCGGGCGGTGTGCGCTGGTCTAAATGGTACCTAACAGAACTTAAGTATCTGCTGAAAATACTCCAGAGCTCTTAAAATGCTTTAGGTGCGCTTAAATATTACACAGAGATCTAAAGGCGGGTGGATCAAAGAAATTGCGCGGCTAATCCAATCGGGGAGCAGCGAAGAGTGTTTATAATCTTATAAGACGGTTTGTGCCTTAAGTGCCTTTTCAGGGTTCTTTACCCAAGGTGCGAAGAAAACAGAATAATAAATACTGGTTTACATCACCTAATATTATCATGCCTGTATTCCCAGAAGGAATAGGCAAAGGGGCAGCCGGCATTTTTTTTTTTGGCATTTTGCTAGTTATGTCATCTGCCTAGCCTTTTCCCAACTATGTTGGGGTCGGCTTCCAGTCTAACCGGATGCAGCTGAATACCAGTATTTTACATGGAGCGACGGCCTATCTGACCTCCACAACCCAGTTACTGGGTAATACGATACCCCTTGGTAAGACTGGTTTGTCAGACTTTCGGGCTTCTGACTACCCGTAACGACTGTCAAAGATCCACGAATGACAGCCGGGTCCAACGGCTTAACGTGCTTTCCGAGGCACGGAGGGGTCTCGGTATGTAAAGATGGTCACACATCCACAGACAAACCGCGGCAAGCGTAGCTTAACCTGACCGATCGACCTGTGCGGCTGTTTTTATTTAGCCACGAGCCCCTCGTTTCATTTTGCTAGTTGTTTCCAATGTAATATGCGCGAACCTATTGTCATCAACCTGCTACTGAGAAATTCCAGATGGGAAACTCAATAACACTTTGCCTATCGAATTGAACCCTATGAAACTTTAAATAAGTAAATCCCTCTGACCTGACCAATCACACGATTGCTGCCGCTTCTGCTGTGATTGGTTGGGGGAAACGACAATGGCTTATGAAATGACATGACATGATATGAGATTTGACATCAGAGTAATGTGATACCTAAAGCTTTCACAAACTTGTGGTTGCTAAACTTGCGATACATGTCCATACAAATGCCACTAAACTGACAACAACAATCTGTGAAACTCGATGTATAATAATACTTCGAGTTTCACAGATTGTTGTTGTTGTTGTGCTTTCATTTGGCCATGCCTACAAAAAACAGTACGGATCCCACAAAAGGAGCACGACTCCAACTCGGCTTTTGTTTTTCGCGTTTCGTCTCGCTATAAATCAATTTCAAGAATCGATTCGCTAAAATCGAATCGAAGCGAACCGATCTTGTCTCGATTACGTAAAGACAAACTTCCTCTCAGACCGTCCTTACTTAGTTATTAAATACAGGTTGTGTTAAAACTGTGTCAGAAACGGTGCAAACAACATTTTGTTGGAAAAAATTGCATCAGAGGCTCAGAGTCCATAGCTCAAATGGAAATAGAAAGTGGAGTGTCAGTGAGTTACGTCAGTTAGAAAATTATGCGCTTGCGACGAATGCCATGACTACGCGTAGAATACCAGTTTGATTAACCTAGTGGTCTTCTTTCGTTGGGTCGTGTCGGTATTCTGTTGTCGATGGTTATGTATCGTGTTTATTAAGGTTTATGAGATAATCGTGATGTAAAATTTAATATTTCAAATGAAATACTAGTCACTAAGGCGTTACTATATAATTCACTTTTGGGGTTAGACTTTCTCAATCGTTATTTTTACCTGTTTTAGTGCTTCTTGCTGTTGGCCGAAGTTTGACAGTGGCACTTGGGTGGCCGAAAACCTAAAAAGACTAACTTGGCATTCGGTCGGACTTTAACAAAAAAAGTAATTGGGTGCCCTAATGATATTTCGCAGCCTTGAATTCGCTTGGTCCGATGTCGCCCGACAAAAGGACTGGCGGGTCTTGTAAATAAATTGCTGGACAAGAATTTAAGACCGAGGTTACGGGATCAATTGGGGATTAATTTGATCCGATACTAGAGTTAGATTGATCGGAACAGAATTTAAAATATATTATTTGTCATATAAAGGAGGTCTAGTCGCGGAATTCCGCTGGATTTGCGGAATTCGTAAAACCGGTCATTTTGGCGATGCTTTGGGGCCTACGTTCAGGTCTGTGGGCGTCTTTCGGCTGAATCATTATAATAATGGATTCATTCGTCTTCAAAACACAAGGGAGTTACGACCTTATCTTCAATCCTACATACGACTCTACGCAGTACTTAGGTACCGTATTCACAAGGCACATTATGTAACGCCTACCCATGTAATTGTATAACTACATATGTACTTCTTAGGAAGTACATAGTTATACAATTATTCAAAGTTTGTTAATTAGTTAACAAACTTTGAATAATAAGACTGTTTAATTATGTACCCACTTTGTTACAATATAAATGGAATTCAATTTGAAAGCCATTGCTTTACTAACAATTATGAACAACACAATAGAATTGTTGTCGTCTACACACAACTTATCCATTTCATTGAGGTCTTCTTGTTGTTGTTATAATAAGTAGTAGTATAATCATTTTGTTTGATATTAACTCGAGGAATAAACTAGAGTTTAATAACGATCTTGAGAAAATTGAAACTGTCTGGAGTTATTATTATTATAAAGCTCTGACCTATTAACTTGTATGAACATTTTCAAACGGAGAGAAAAAGAGTTTCAATCGCGTGACTTTCTTATCACAAAAACAATCGAAGCGCGGAGTCGCATCCCAAATTTCGCGCGGGATTGGCCTCGATGTGGCCAGAACTTTAATGCTACTGTATAAATTGAATTGCAAGTAATGAAGAATGACCTGTTGTACAAATTGGCACGGGCGCATCTTGTTACGAATGACAATCAGAAATCAGGAATGGTAATTGCTTATCATCACAGCCATTGCGGTCACGACGATCCACAAATATAACAGGAACAGGGGATGACAAATATGAAATTTAAGACGAATTATACCAGGTTGTTCCATAAATTAGTTACCTAATAGATTTAACATTGAAGATGAGGCAGGAAAGGAAATCTGCGGTGATCCACATTTTATATTTACGATGTAATCATAAAAGCACTGTTTTGTAATGTGATTAAAAACTGATTCATAAACATTATTCAATACGTCAAGGTTAGCGGCAAGGGTAGCGGGATCGTCCGAAAGGGTTACCGCTGCCCTGGAACATAAAGGGCTAAGGAAGGAACACGGGTGGGTTTTAGTCAGTAAGAGTCTGACACTCCCTTCTGCTCCACCCAGAGCGGGAGGGGTCATTTGATGATTTCCCATCCTCAAAAAAAAAAGGTTAGCGGCAAAATAATTAGATGAAGAGACATTCCAAGTTAAAATCCAGGACATATATTTTATTTATTATTTTCCTGTGTGGTTTAAAAACTATAAATAGCATTCGAAATATTTGACTAAGTAGTTATTTTACCTGCCTTGTGTCTTTTTGTTTGGCAAAAGTCTCAATGTTTTTTCCCTTCCAAACCTCTGTATCTTTTGCGGTTTCTGACATCTACTCTGCAAACAAATACCTATTTATTTAATAATACATTAATAAATTCATTAATCAACTTGAAAGCTCACAATGCCAGCCGCCGGTCTGTAATTAGTATCGTATGACAGCTCGAACCCCTTTCTATTATGATGTCATTCTCATTATGTAAACAGTATCTATTGCATCAATTAATAACGGGACATTTTCGATATTCATTTATGTTGAACTGCCTGTCTTTACATTTCATTGGTAAATTGGTAATTGGTTCTTTTTCATCTACATTTTTAATGGTGTCCTGCATATCTTTGACACAAAGTAAGTGCTATTTTATCTACGCCGAAGTATTTGCGCTGGAACTATACTTATTATTCAAAGTAATGGTTTCTCTTTCGTTATTTTCCTCTCCTGGTTCACGTGTTGTTACTATACTATTGTAAACTTGTGGAAACTTGTAATTGGCCTTATTTTTGTATAATCTATTACTTACTGTATCTGTTTAGCTGTAAGTTTTCCTAAAAATAAATAAATAAATAAATCAAATATCGTAATATTGCGAAATTTTCTTGTTTTTCTTTGTATCCGTTTTACTTTAATCGCAACGACTATATACCGAACTTGGCATATGCGTGGGTCGAGCATAACTGAATATGGACTTGACCTTTATTCAATTCAAAGACACGACAACACTTCTTTTACATTACTAAGATAACTGAAATGATCGTCGCTAATTCTAGCACATTCTCACATAGCTGACACAAATAATAATTAGCGTCCTACCTAATAGACAAGCCGGCTCCATTCTCATTGCTCGCGTGTCAAATTGTATTCTATCCGCACGCGATGTTTTATTATCAGCCATGTAAAAACATTCGCCATTTATACGCCACATTACACCAGCTAATGCCTGTAATGAACGTGTGTACATCAATCATACAGTTGTTCACTAGTTATCGAAACATGACTGATTTGTTTGAATTAGTCTCAGTTTTTCATGTTCTAATTCTTGGACACGCTTAAGCAATTTGTCGGTTTTCTGAAGACTGAATCCGATTCTAATTTTTCTTTAGTCTGGTGAGCGTTACGAATGAGCTAGCACTTTTTACTTCGTCTGGACCGTTGTTACTTTTTTATTTATGGGTCTATACTTCTATGGACATAGACTAGACCTCACACAGCTTACACTCTCCCCCTATCTTCAATAGTTTAAATGTCAGATTCAGAGATAGACGCTTTTTGCATTTAAGACTTTTCAGCATTGTTCTCCTCGTCCTTGCTTCAATAGAAGACATGTTCCTTCCACATAAATTATAAAATCTATTTTATCATAAAATACTAATAAAACATTTTTCTCTAATTCCAGTTTCATCGAACAAGACAAAGTGTCCGGCTTTTGGACATGGATGTTCGTGTTATCAAAGCTGCCGGAGTTAGGCGACACCGTGTTCATAGTTCTACGTAAGAAGCCCCTCATCTTCCTGCACTGGTACCACCACATCACCGTCCTACTATACACCTGGTACTCCTTCACGGAGTACACGTCCTCGGCGCGCTGGTTCGTCGTTATGAACTATTGTGTCCATAGGTAAGACTCCATTATTTGTATTGTTTATATTCATTTTACGTATGTAGGTTACATTTTTAAACATTTAAAAATAGTATTCCACCGGTATCGGTACCAGCTGTCAGACCTCTCCAGAGAGAGGGACCTAAATACGAGCCGTGTTCAGAAACACTTACCGCTTTCTAAATCAAGCCCTTGATACAGGGACTGCAGTCTCGACATTCATAGCGATCGCTTTACGACCGAATTCGGTCGCAAAGTCCTGTCACTCCATACATTACACCTGTCAATCCGGGACTTTGCGACCGAATTCGGTCTTAAAGCGATCGCTATGAATGTCGCGACTGCTGGGGCAGCTGCATATCGAAATCCTCCTCAGGTATTGGTCGAGGCTCTTGGCTATTAAGCCATCTGTCATGATTATCGGCGCAATGATCGATCGAATTATTAACTTTATTATTAAGATTATTTGTCTCTTGAGGTGGAGAATCAGTTTTGGCATCAGAATTTAAAATAAGTCACTTGTTTTGTACGTCTCTTAGGTAATTTGCCAATCAATTTAATGTATCAAGTAGATGATTAACTTCTTTGATGGATCTTTTGTTTACCCAATTGAGTAATGAACGTGAGGGCGTGTCCGACTATCAAAGCTCATTGTATAGTAGTATGACAGCATTAAAACAGCCATAGAAGGCTTTGTACTTAAATTATGTCATGCAGCCATATAAATTGATTGGATACTTGATTGAAAGGTAATAGAAATGCATTTTGAAATGTTCCTTTTTAAATGTCATCAGTGCCTGATAGGGCACGTGCACTCTACTATGAATGATCGGAGCCATAAGTTTTATTAGAAGAAATATTGAACACCACGCAAATCATAAATGAAGTTCATGGTTAGAATATTTATAGGGTATCGGAAGCTGAATATATTTAATCACGAAACATTAAAACTAGTTTACATTCTCTTTACCGGTCTCCGTAATGAAAGTTCGGCTTGCAATGCAAATCTAAAACCGAAACAATGTCAGTTGGGTATCCAGAAAAAATCTATACAGCAGGCAGGCACTGCCAGTCGCCATTTGCTATTTAGGATCCTCCCGCACTGGCGACATTAAACGAAGAGATATGGATGTCCCGTTGAGTTTCTATAGTGTCGATAACATCTAAATTGAACGAATTATTCTTAAAGGAAGTCGATTCATTGGTCTAATGGCAGCCTATGAACCTTGAGATGTTGGGCGAGTTTCGCAGGTCGGCATTGTGTCTGAGTTTTTGCACTAGCAAAATGTTTTGAAGAGCTTAGAATTTAGAGTGTTTCCAATGCATGTACAAGCCCTGGGGAGGCCTTTGCTATACCACATTTGATAAAAGCCAACTAGATCATGATATTATATTCTTATAAAAATACGTGAGGAAATGAATTGCCTGTTGAATGCGAAGAATAGAAGCAAGTGGTGTAACCATAAATATTGTGACATCACTGCAGGATTACAATTACTAGGAGACTAGGTTACAGTTAAGGAATGTTGTGAATGTTATAAATGTCATGATGAATAGGGCACTGGAAGATAGATATCTTCAATCTAGGTTGATAATGAAGCCATTGGAGCAATGGGCGATGTAGGGCATATGCTATGAGATAACGTAATGATGTCATATACGCGAACTAGTAGACCTTGCCAGATTAATCCAGTCGGCTCAATCCTTCGAGTATTTTTCAGGCCCGACGGCTTCTACTAAGAACAATAATAATAAAACCGAATGACTCAAACTCAAACTCAAATCATTTATTTCGATTAAACCATTTACAGGCACTTTTGAATTGTCAAAATTAAATAGTCGGTCAGTTAGTCAGAAAGTTGAAGCTAGTTGCCCATTCCAAAGCGTAGATCTCTATGGAGAAGAACGGGCAAGAAACTCCACGGACACTCTTTTAAATCAAGACATTTTTACAAAATCCTGGTTACATTATTCTTATTGCTTCTATATGTGAGAACAATGTAAGGAAACAAATTAAAATATAAAATTAAAAATATAAAATTAAAAATAAGCCCTGGCAGTTAAGAGATGACCAGTCTCAACAGATGGCGCCCGTTCACGAACATGACGCGTGGATCAGCACCACCCAGCTCAACCATTTCGTAGGGAACCGAATGATCCAACACACGCGCCACCACCAGTGAGACATTTAAGTGAGCATGACATATTCTCAACTGCCATGCTCTTTCAAGTCAACATCAAAATATCATAAAAAACGGATCCATGGTTCTTACATTTACAAAATTTTCAAAAATGCTTCTAAATTATACAAAACTATAGTATGCAATTTAATTAAGAGATGAGAGAAAAAAAAATTACTACCAATCATGAAGAGGTATTTAATACTGAAGTATTAAAAATTAATCCTGATTAAATAAAATAAACACTAAAAAAAAAAAAACAAAAAGGGGAAGCATCTCCTCCAAATATTGAAATTGTGATCAACTTGTAAGCCCAACTGCCTGTGGAGCAGGACCAGCATTAAGCCAAGCATTTTTATCTACTATATACTCGTCCAACTTATAATATGCTTGTCTACATAGTGTGCATTTAATGCATGTTTTAAATTTCTTCTCATTTAGTTGAAGAATATCGAGTGGTATTTAATTATAACATTTTACACAGTACCCCATAAAAGAAGTTTTTACTTTAGACAATCTGAAGCTCGGCTGATCTAGTTTGTTCCTATTCCTAGTGTTAAAGACTAAACTAAACCTTTTCATCCAGATCCAGTCGTTTTTCTCTTAACACAAAAGTATTAGTATCGCCGGTTTAATGAATTGTGAATGATTGATGACTGAATTTGGATTTGGTTGAAACAACACCTGGATTAAAATGAAATTAAATGTTTGCAATAAATCAGTCAGTAGGTTATAATGATAAGAAAATATAAGTCAAAGCCGTGGCTGGGATTAAATACCTAATAAAGTTATGTCATATAAATAAAAGTTACGTAAAACATGCAATTTCAACAAGTGAAAGTGAGGATTTGGATAACATTTTAGCAAGATCAGGAGACCAAATCTACCGTGAAGATTTCATAAAAAAGAAATTGTTTGCACATTTTAATTATTTCTGAAAATACTCCCAACTAGGTACAATAATGTCTGATTTCGCAGTTCCCAAGTTAATGTTTCCTTAGAATCGCTCGTAGTAGCGTGTTTCGCAGAAAGCGTGGTATTTGATCCCAACAAATTGCTCTATTCTTAGCCCGGCCTGCAAATGTAGTCGACTTCCTAAGTATTACTAACGAGTAGTGTCATTTATGTACACGTTTACCTGCATGGTACGTTTATCAGCAGGCGTATGGAAACTAAATGTAATACCTAGTGAAGATTATATTCAGAGAGGACTGGAAAGAGGAAAGGGCGCCTCCCTTTCGTCTTTCCTGCAGTGAGACAAAATAGGCTAAAATAAATATTGAATGGTTTCTAGTTTGCAATTGAATAAAGTATTTGATCAATCTTGAGAGATTTATAGTGTATTGTTCATGTTAATGAGTATTTTTTGCGAAAAATATTATATGTAAATGAGAATGTCTGTATTATTGATAAATAAGTTGAATAAGTAGAAATAAACTTCTAAGAGCTTGGTTTATGTTAATATTACTTTAGTTTTAACTAACTAACTGGCCGACTATTTAATTTTGACAATTCAAAAGTGCCTGTAAATGGTTTAATTGAAAAAAAAAAAACTTTTGATGTCAGATAGACATTTTATTAAAAAAATATTTAGGTCATTCAAATGGCATAGTACTTTATTGCAAAAGAAAAACGAGTTTTCTTAATAAACATTGTGTAGGTAATGGTTTTTAATTTAGAATCGTGATAAGAATAATTTATTATCTTATCTATAAATAATATTAGGCTCAGACATGTCATTAAAGTCTGTTGATAAAAAATAAACGATTTGGAAAACCCATAAATGCAAAAAGAGTTAATGTCTACACATTAAGTAATTTATTTCAATTTCAATATTTATCAAAAGTGTCATGCGCAAAACGAGTCGTTTATTTTTACAGCTTTTTATACGACGTAGTTAATAACAAAAAGAATAGACTACTATTATTGTAAATAACCATAACAACAACAATTAAACCATTAAGATAAGAGGTTGTAGTAGAGCTATTATAAACCAGTTTATAAACTGATTAAATAATCGCTTCTACGTTTAACAGTTTTCTCGCAGAAAAACAATTTGTGGCAAAAGACTTGATATTAGAAATTAAATAATTGTTTATTAACAATCTTTGAATATTAAAAACATCTCAAAACCTAAACGAATTGTTTGCAGATAATATACAAGGAAAAACCAATCACAGAATCTAAATGGTTGAACATAAACGTAATGTATCCAGTTCAGCAACAATCAGCTCTAATGATTATTCTTTCCTGTTTCCAGTGTAATGTACTCGTACTACGCGTTAGTGAGCATGGGCAAGTACCCGCCGAAGATGCTCGCGATGACCATCACGGTGCTGCAGCTGTCGCAGATGATCGTCGGCTGCGCCATAAACATCTGGGCGCACAACTACATGGCCACCTCCACCCCCACAAGCTGTCACATCAGCCAAATCAACATCAAACTCTCCATGGCCATGTACTTCTCGTACTTCGTCCTCTTCGCACAGTTCTTCTACAAAGCATACTTATCCCCCAAGACTGGCAAAAAGGCCAAGTCCGAACCTGAACCCATCCCAGACGTTCCCAGCAAGCAAGTGAACTACAATGGTTACCCGCGGCAAAGGAACGGCGTTGTCGCGCATTAGTCGGCGTCACATTGTGATATGTGCTAGTTATATTTGTACAGGTTATGGCTGTTATTTATTTGGTCACGATTGGGCTCGATCGCCGGTTCTATGTGGTCCTTCATTCAGTTACAGAATGGGGACGAGACCGTTGCCAATATCAACCAGTGTTTTACTGAACGATTTACAATAATTTTACCCTCACTCAATTTTTAAATGTCCTACGAATTTATGAATATTGCATAATATGAAGTTTGTTATGTGTGTCCGGCGGTGGTGTCCAATCGTGGTCAGTCGACGCTGGAGACGTCGCCTGCGTTACATTCCACGCTAGATCGACTGTTTACTTGCGGCATGCGGCCGATGCATGGCTCTTGTTAACACTGACGAAGACTGCCGACTGTCTGAATTATACGAACCTTTAAATTTAAACTGAACAGTTTTATTTGAAAAACTGTTACGAACCTTTAAATTTAAACTGAACAGTTTTATTTGAAAAACTGTTACGAACCTTTAAATTTAAACTGAACAGTTTTATTTGAAAAACTGTTACGAACCTTTAAATTTAAATTGAACACTTTTATTCGAAAAATTGTTACGACTTGAACTTTCAAATGAAAATGCTTATTTATCTTGCTTGAACAAAAATCTTGTTACTGAATAAATGAGACTTAGGGCTGATTTTTCCAACGCCAGATAATTTCATCCGTGGAATAATTTTGAATTTTTGACAGTTCTTCCATATCTAAATCTGTCAGACGTCTATTTTATTCCTCGAATAGAAATTATCTGGCGTTTGAAAAAGCAGCCCTTAGTCCATTTGACAAAGCCCATAATTAGGTATCTGTCATGAACTGGCTGTGTACAAAATAGATATAAATACTCTTTTCTATTCAAAATATCCAAACTAACTTCATTGGCACAAGTTTTAGGACAAAAGCAACTGAACACTTGTTTGTTGTAGTTCCAACAGTAGAGCAACTTCGTCAGTGGTCCATTGATAGTGGCGGCGCTCTCATGGTGTCAAATACATGCTTTTATATAGGATCTGTGTACCGATGATTTAGGATACGTGCTATCGAGGTTAAAGGCTGCATCGAATTGACAGAATGTCCATATTTATACAGAGACTCGCATTTTAGAGTCGTGTACAGTCGTTTTACAAATGTTCTATAATGTTGTAAATAATGTAATGTCTAATGTTATAAACTTATACTGAATGACACACATCTTGCCATTTTTACGTTGTATTTTTTTCTGACTTTTTTAAAAATCTGTCTTTTGTTTTTCAGATTCTTTACATAGCCTTTGTTTGTGAAGGTTTATTTGAGTACATAACATTTAAATTCATGTAATTTTTTTATTACTTTTTTTCCTTAAAATAAACATGGAAACAATTTCGATGCAGTTAGGTCGTGACTATGTTTAATTGCAGTTTGCAAAATATATTTTTAGTAAATACTAGTTAGTAATGATGAAAAGGAAATGAGCCATTACGTAAATATAAATTGTTACAAATAGTAGTATAAAATATTTGAAAAATTACTTTACGACAGGGTCTCAAATTAAGTTAATTAAGAATTTAAGTTTGACGTAGTTTGAAATCTTCGGAATTTGATTGATTGATAAGTAGTTGAAGATTGATTCCAAGGGACCCTGAATAATTGATAAGATTTTTAAATTGTTCAAATCATAGTTATGGTTATGGAAGATACATTCCCAGTATAGAAATGTGTGAGAATTATTGTTTAAGGGATCCGTACAAATCTTTTGTTGACTAATGGAATTTTGTACACTCTCCTAAATTATTGTTTCATCAAGACCTGTATAAAAGCTCTACTTTGTTGTTATTGTGTCGTATTTATTACTTAAAGAAAAAAAACTTAGTGATTTTTTTAAATAATTTATTTTTAAAGGGATAGTTTTACCTATACACTTTGTAAATGTTACGATGTTTTGCGCTTCATGTGAACCGCCGCGTGCGGTGCGTAGGAGTAATACTTTGATATGCTTGTCAAACAAGTGCACAAAGTGTAATTATGTAATTCCTTATAGTGGAATAAGCAATAAAAATGCAAAGTTTCGGTAAAATTGACAGTTTGGGCGCGTTTAGTGTACATTTGGAGGAAAATAATTTTAATATTGGCACACATTCTTTAATAAATCTAGTAGTTTAGATTTAGAAAAGAACGTGTGCTCCTAACGTAACGCGCCTCGGATATGCGGGCGAAAGAAAGTTCAAATCAACACTTCCACGCACTTACGTTAACGTGTGTGTTAACGTTATCGCGTGAAAGCTTAACAACCGACGGCATTTATGTAACGTAAACGCGGTCGTTGTGAATACATAGACTTAATTAGATTTAGTCGACGCTGATATTGGACTCATACAAATTATTATATAAGGCGTCTATGCAAGTCCAAACGCGTTCACGGTTATCTAATGTCGACTACGTCGGCGATCACACTGTTGTGATGAATTAACATTAGACTCGATTTATCCGTTAAATTAAAAACTACACAAAAGCTTTGGATAAACGAAGGAACGCTAAATAGCGATATTCTAACTTCACTATTACTAAATTAGTATAGATAATGCCCTGTAACTGTCCGCTAATTGAACTTTTTGTGGTGAAATGGCTCGCGTTTAATCTATCGCTTGGGCCATATTTGATACTGAGGGCGAATTTCACCCAATAAAATTGAACGCGTTCAGCAAATTCAAACCGCGTTTAAGCACTGTCAGTGTCAAAATTTCTGTGGAATATTGACACTGACAGTTCTTGAACGCGGTTTAAAAGTTATGATCGCGTTCAGTAGTGAAATCCGCACTAAAAGTAGGAGCTTAATTTTTATTAGTCATAAAGTCAATGTTTTACTGAAACTCGTTATCATGACTTTGGAAGTGATTAAAAACTAATCTCATATGTTAAATATCAAATAGGGTCGCGGTAACTCCTAAAGCTGGGCCTTACAAGAGTCAGTGTGCAAATTAGCATAGTTTTTAGCAAAGGTCAATTTCGTCTAGTACCGTTTATAGAAGTCACAATTTTAATATACCTAGGCTATTTCAAATAGGCTGTTATTTTTGTCCAGTTCATTGCTTTGTCATTAACGAGGGTGAGCTCTAGGAATACTTGTAGTATTAACAATCTACTCATGAGGTGGGGAATGACTTTAGTATAATTGGGATCGGGAATTAGGTACTTAGTCCGAACTAAAACAATGCAGTTGAGCTATGTAGCCTTTAATTTCGCCATTTCGAAGAAAGTACATTGCGAAGAGTTTATTTTGTATAATTTTTATATCGGCCATTTTATTTATTTTGTTTGCGAGATCATGCTAACGTCTACAGAAATTCAACGAAGGAGATTAATAACTATATCGTGCCAACGTTCAACCCAGTTGGAAAATGTTAATAGCTAATCTTGTAAAAAAAGCAACAGAACGAAAAGCAACATCGCTTGATGATCCTTTGACCTACGCTTTGTGTGCAGCTCGACATTGACGTTATTTTGACGTCAATACGACTGACTTGAATTATCATCACAAACTTTATTAGGTAGGTAGGTACAATTAATTCAATACTACGTTTCTCTAATGTTATCTACGTCAACGAATTTATAACACCAAACGTAGTCAAGGGGTTAAAATTTGCAATAAATGCATACTTTTTTTTACTATTATTTGTCTTTGAAGCACCATGTATTCTGAATTGATTCAGAACGTTATTATTATATTTCATAAAACTCTTGTTTCGTCTTGTACACTACAAAAATGATTATGATGTAACCTTGTCCAAACCCCTGACTTTCATTTCTGAGAAATGATTCAGGGATATAATAGTTAATAAAAATGTAATCACTAACGCATTTATTATTTATGTTATGTAATATATTTTCGCATTTACAAAGAAAACTGTTGTTGTAAATGTTCTCAGTAGAACTAATTAGCGGTTACAGTTCCATATTCAATAAAATATTTTAATAAATATATTTTTGTGAAGGAAGTTTTGTGGTTACAACATGCAGAACTAAGATTATAACATAGCGACAAAGCATTGTAATCTACAATCTAAAGTGGAAATATTCTTGCAATCATTAATTTGTATTTTCTGGGCAAATAAAGAGTTATGCGTAATCATTATGTTTGTTTGTTTATTTGTTTTTCTTCCAATTGCGCATACAATGTGTAACTAACCCATGCGTACCTAGTATTAAATACAGTATCGTAAATTGTACTAGACTAGTACAGTCTCCAATACTGAAGTTCTTTGGTCAGGTCTCGAAGCGAAATGACTCCATAGAGCGTCAAGTGGTGCAAGGCATAGTAGAAGGAATAAGCCACGCGGGAGGTCACCGATGCCGATGCGCCGATCAAATTAAATCCGCGTTTGAAGCTCTGTAAATAAATCCGCCCGACTATCATCTTACAGAACCAGATGAAGAGAGTTCATGAGGCGAACTACACTGCGATTGGACACAATTCATCGCGTGACCACGACTGCTCTGTCAAGAAGAAGTGGTAGTGAATTATTGTGCAAGCGAGTCTCGGATCTATATTGGAAAGCCTCTTTAAGTAAAACTACGATCTAGGTAGGTGTAGTGTGTATAAATTCCGACGTTTTGGCCGATCTACACCGCTTCTTTGCCGTGGTTAGTGACCGCCAAAGCGGTAAGCGTGGTTAATAATGATTTCTCTGAGCCTGTAGCTCAGAGGAATCATTATTAACCACGCTTACTGCTTTGGAAAAAAGTCCAGCTTTTTCTACGTACAAAAATACTAACATAATGAAAAATGCTTTTTGGAAAAAAGTCCAGCTTTTTCTACGTACAAAAATACTAACATAATGAAAAATGCTTAAGTTTCTGAACGATACCTCAGCAGCTGACATTATTGACATGACATTCTGATTTTGTCGCAACTGTCAAAATACCAATGAACTATACTGTTCACGTCAATATTTTCACACTTTGTTTATAAAATCTATTCAACATGGATATAATTGATAATGAGATCAGGCAGTGGGATGCCAATGATGTGAAGGAGCAGTTTGGTGACAACCTGACGCTGCTGCCCCTCAACGACAATATTAAGGAGCTCCAGACCATTTTGAGAGACAAGTGAGTGAGGTTACTTACGCCTTGTGGCTACCTTTGCCTAAATTGTAAGATTATTCAATGTTTTGAATTCCGAATTTTATTGGGTCCATTGACCATTATCCATTCATTATGTACCTATTATTGTCTATCCATTTTGTAGAAGATTTTCGGAGAGTTTTTTGTGTTTCGTGCTATTTTTAGTAACACACACAACTAATATTTCAATGGCTCACGTTTTGTGAAATTAGCCTGATAACATTCAAAATTAATGGTCATGGTCTTTAATGACACTACTACTACACCTATTTAAAAAAAATCACCATCCTAACATATAACCAAACCAACAATAACAATGTCAATTAATTTACTATCAAAAATTATTGACAACAGCTGATTAACTTCAGAGGAAAGTATTTTTGTTTTTGGATTTTAAGGAGGATAACATTATCAACTTACAAACATCTAAATTCACACAGGTAAAATACATAATATGAAAATTGAGTCATGTTATATTCAATACTCAATCATTTATTATTTATGATTCAATATGTTTATTTTTCATGTATGTTTGTATTTTATACTTTTAAAACATTAGACTTTATTAAGTACTTAAGTTTTTTTTTTTAATATTACCTGGGGTTAATTATTTATTAAAATAATTATACATATTATTATGTACATGAGAAACGAAAAAACAAGCAAAAGAATCATAGGGCATCAAAAAATTCGTCCGCATCGCCGTCAACAGGAACAGTGCCCAAAAGGCTGGCGGCATTGCCACGTTGTATGGCGAAACATTAGACTCAGTATTTAAAAAGGGGCTGTGACATGTGTAAAGGTAATTTTTTGGTATCTGTAATAAATTAATTAATTTACTCATGCTCAAAACATTGCAAAGAAAGATGATGCAATCTATACAATGTCGAATTATACACATTGACATGATTGACACTTCAAATTACATATTAAAACACTCCCCGTACATTTCCAGAAACACGTCCCGCAGTGACTTCAAGTTCTATGCAGACCGTCTCATCCGGCTTGTGATTGAGGAGAGTTTGAACAAGTTGCCGTTCACTGACTGTGAGGTGGTGACACCTACAGGGGCGTTGTATAAGGGACTCAAATATGGGGCAGGGAACTGCGGGGTGTCTATTGTCAGATCTGGGGAGGCTATGGAACAGGTAGGGTTAAAAGATAACTTATTTGTAGAAACAAGTAAACAGTTTAGTTGAGTTTAGTATACAGGGTTATTATTTATTACTGGTTTACTAACTTTTGATAGTAAGACATTTGAAAGAAATGTCGCCTCCTACCAGTTATGACATAGCTCATGATATTGGACCAGATGGAGATCATGCACTTCAGACTAAGTGCCAGCAAATTAATTAAGGAGATCTGGAGGCAGCGTGTTTCTCAAGAAGCTATCAACCTAAATAAAAGATAACACTTTGATTGAAAATACATATGTCCATACTGTGGACAAGTAAAGCAGCCTATTATTTATGTGACATATATTTTATATATCTTTTGGTGGAGATCCTAACTAAATTAATTAAATATCAATCAAGAATCCTTCTTTGTTCTATGTGATCACTCTTAGCGATAAGACCGCCCATTGTGTCACCCTTTGTAAAATTATATATACCTATTTATGTTCTGTAATTTGTATGGTGTACAATAAAGAGTATACTATTCTATTATTGGGATTGGTTTCTGCGCTTAGTCCTTCAGTGGACTATTTATGTGGGCCATGACAGCCATCATTGGTCATTCCAACGAGCCCACCAGAAGTAGATTAGGTCTCTTAGTCTGTTCAAAACAAGAACCCTTTGACCACATTTGTAACAAACACAATAGATGTTGATTAATGCCAGTCCTTACAAATAAACTCATTACTTCATAATGACATTTCCAGGGTCTCCGAGACTGCTGCCGCTCAATCCGAATCGGCAAGATCTTAGTAGAGAGTGATACAGACACGCACGAAGCGCACGTGGTGTACGCGAAGTTCCCTGAAGACATCGCACGGAGACAAGTACTGCTCATGTACCCTATCATGTCTACAGGCAATACTGTGAAACAGGTAAGTAATTTAATGGTTTTAATGAGAGCATTAGCGAGAATATGCTTTGAAAAAAATTGTACCAAAGAGTCTGAGAGGGGCTTGTCCGAATTCGTGCAACATTACTTTTAACCTGTCTCAAAAGGCGGTCATTTTTTTGTGATGATTAAAACTGAGCTTGTGCTTCGCGGGCGACTCCTAAAAGTAGACGCATATTTGGGCAGCATAGCAACGCAAAAACCTTCCTACATCACTTTCGTATGGACCATCGCACACTATAGGCGAGCTGCAGCGCATCGCACTTCAATAAAATATATAGGTGCGGCCCGATACGGTATGCGGTAGCCTCGAATTCCAATATTTAACAATACCGATAAACATTGCTTGTCTAACCTTCAATTTTTTTTCGTTTATTTTCCAGGCAGTAAACGTCTTAACCCAGCACGGCGTAAAAGAAGATCGAATTATCCTATCCAACCTATTTTGCACCCCGGCAGCCGCCCAAGCGGTGGTCGACTACGTACCAAAGATGAAGATGTTAACTTCGGAACTGCACCCCGTAGCCCCGAACCATTTCGGTCAGAAATACTTCGGGACAGACTGATATGAGGACGAGTTGAGTTTTAGCAAGTACTTATTTAGTTTTTAGTTAGCTTTTTATTTTATTGTTTTGTGATGTATTTAATGGTATATGCACAGCCAGGCATATCTAATGGCATGGCTAATCGCATCAACTTAAGAACTGAACTGTCACTAATGATACACAATTACTTTTTCTATTGTTACCGAACATAATAAGATTGCCTAACTGACGCGGGGATAAGGGAATGACAAAATGGGTATTGTTTGGGTTTATGGTAGCTACACCAACACCAGCTTCTTACGCCCGTCTTAACTAACGCTAGACGAGACTTAAATGATTCCTAAATAAAAGCCTGCTGTTGGATTTCCAATGCTCTGCCGAGCACCGAAAGCTGAAAATCCAACAGCACGGTTTTATTTTGGCTGTCATTTAGGTGTGAAAACGGGTGTTAGTGCACTTTAGTTACTTTACGACTTGCACAAGTATGTGGTGGCGTGTATGGGATGTATTTACGCACTATGGCGTTATGCAGATTAGTTATGGTCAAAAATAACACAAAAAAATCGTAACGTGTGTTTCAAAGATCAGCAGCCCTCCTTCAAAGATGTGATCTCTTGCCAAGAATGCAGTTTTATTTATTCTTAAGTATTTTGAATAAAAATATTTACAAGTTTTTATTTATTTTGTATAAATTCAAAATGCATTTGTGTAAAGTTTTTTTTTAAGATTTTGCTTTTTGTTTTACTCTTAAAACAAGATTGTACGACTTGTAAGACAAATCTAATTCGAATAGATTAATAGTATTACACCAACCAGTGAATGAAATGGAATAGCAGAGACAAGGATACATAGAAGAAATATTCGCAATAATTATGATAATTTGAAGCTTAAATTATTACCATTACATTATTGTTTAAGGGAATAAACAAATGAACAGCTAGTACTTTCTATATTACGTTTTTGCAAAATCGATACTTAAATGAATTATAATGACTTAAATATGGCTACTCATTATAAAGCTTTATTGTAATCCAAATCTCTAGGTCCTAGTATTAAGTGAAATTAATCTATTTATTAGTATAAATGCTATACATTTGTGATAACGGAGGGAGTTACTAGTTAATAATGAAATGTATTTAGTCGCATAACTAAATTTTCTCATTTGTAAATAAAAATGTGAAGACCAGAAATGTTTTTTTTTTTTCATTGAATTAAACATAATTTTGTACAGACGCCAGCACGTCAAGCTACCCGAAACTGTCAATTTTTCCTAATCAACTTTGAACCTTAATGCCATAGCGACAAAGTTGAAAATCTATTAAAGAAATTTGACAGATTATAGTAGCTTGATGTGTTGGCGTCTGTACCAATTCAATTTTACCAGTCTCACTATCGTGTTACCCAGTTACTGGGTTGTGGTCAGATAGGCAGTCGCTCCATGTAAAATACTGGTATTTATCTGCATCCGCTTAGACTGGCTGACCCATACATATTTGGGAAAAGGGTAGGCATATTGATAACATACATTTAGTTAAAATAAGTAATTGAAAGAGCCTAGAGCATCTTGCCACTAACCAGGCTCAGGTCCAGACTCCAGCTGCTGTAAACTTCACAAGACCTGCAGATCTAACCGAGGAACCAATTGAAACAAGTTGTTTTACAAAAAAGACTATTGTACAAGCTTATGTAAACACAAATACAGGGTGGACATCGACGCGCAACCTAAAACACCCTTTTTTTTTTGGGGTGGGAAATCATCAAATGACCTGTCCCGCTCTGGGCTGAGCGGAAAGGCGTGTCAGACTTACTGACTAAAACGCACCCGTGTTCCTTTAGTTGCCTGTGCCAGGGGCCACGGTATCTCTTTCGAACAACCCGCGGCCCATTCTAAAACGCCGTGCGTTGAATGTTTTCGCCGGTAATAAAAAAAAATAAGCTGTTCCATACAATTTTTTTTTTGTTATGGCAACTGAACCGATGTCGACTATTCTGCCAGCGTCATGTGGTGAAACGTTGATTTCCCATTCTGAAATTGACTAAAGTTACACAATTCTATATTTTAGTTTGACAGCACTAAGATGACACTTGAGTTAGTAATCTATTGAAAATGGCAATTTTGCTATTCTGAATTTGACGTTTTTCATCTAAAATTTTATTGTCTAACTAAATCTGTCGATTAAAAAGGTGTGGAATAAAATTAGTTGTCATGAACTAAAATTCACACCAACTCCTCAACTTCGGGTGCAAAAACAGTGCTGTATCTTTTTTTTTCTTTTCTTCTGCTTATATCTCTTAAATGGTGTGACCTATCGCAAAATTAATGAAAATTTCATTTCCCTTTGGGAAACCCCTTAACTCTTAAAACTCAACATGTAGGTAAGAATTTTTCATACTTTCCATACAAAACGTGAAAAATTCCATACAAAACACGTCGAGTGTGGCCGCCAACATGCGCGCCTCCGCCGGCTCAAAAAAAAAACACTGGGTAGGGCAAGCAAGTACCACGTGGAGTCGCGATTGTCAAATTTGATTTTAGTTGTCAAAATTATTTTTAAATTTAGAGATTTTTTTGCAGTCCTGTCAAATTAAAGTGGTCAAAAAATAAAAGGCTCGTTTTGACATTGACAGTACTTTCCCTATGTTTTCCCTTGTTGATTCCCTTATTCACAAACTAAACTAAATTTAAGTTCAGTGCATCTTTTTCTCTTTATTTCATTTAGAAAAGGACAGAAGATAAATTTTTAGTTTAGTTCTGTCAAATTAGTCAGCGCCTGATGCAAATTGACGTAGGTATTTATAGTGGCAGTTTTTAATCACGGCTAAACTTGCTATGGAGTATCTAAATTTGACAGGACTAAACTAATATTTATCTTCCGTCCTTTTCTTAATGAAATAGAAAGTCTAATTAGTTATAAACAGGTACTTTATATAGTCGTCTCCTAACACATAACTAGGTTTCTTTTGTCGGCTGTTTGTATGGTTGGGACGAGGAACAGTAAAATAAAGGACATAACACAAATAAACAACAAACAATAAAATTACTTTTAAATCGTTTATTTCAGTTTCATAGTTTACATTCTATAGATAGATAGAAATATTTAATTAGATCAGATCACACAGCTAAGCGGTTGTTTTTAAGTGTACACATTATTATAAATTAATAATTCAACATTCGAATAATTTAATCCTTAACAAGTAACGTTTATAAAGTGTTCCCCAATCATTACATGGTCGGCTCGCGCATGCGATCTAAACACAGATGTTACTCACTTATATACCACTAGACGCTAAAATATTTACCATCATGTAAAAATATCGATAACATTCAATTAACGCGTTTGATTCTTATTCGAGAACAAAAATATTTTTATATTATTATTTTTTATTAGTAAAACTAGATGTCACTTAACATTAGTGTTAGGTAGCGACCTACCGATGGCGTATATGGCAACACTACATCTAAAATCTCATTCTTTTTTAATGTGACACGGCAACACCATCGGCGTCCCCACAGATAATAAGTGCGTACTCCCGTATAAATAAATACTTAAAATATAACACGTACATTACTCTTTCAATAAATTTCTTATATACTATGTTACATGACAAGCACTTATTACCCCTTAGGATGTCTATTAATAAAAGAAATTATATATCTGGCAACACCAGACTAGCGTTGTAGGACCTCTTTAGTTATAAACCTTGAACACACGAGATTGTCCTTTTTCAAGTTCAAAGAAAGGCAAGACTTAGATCACAAAATTTATAAATAAGGTGGCTATACAACAAGAAATAATATACCCTCGAAATTGACTTAGATATGTTATTAAGGCATCGTGTGAATCGCACTAGGTAAATTGACAATTATAAATCTAGAGACTAATACAACAGCCAAAGCGAAATTATATGGCAATTAGCACGTATACATACCTACATAACGATAGATACAGGGCTTGAATTAGTCAGAACTAAACAGTCAATATATATAAATAAAAGATTTCAAAAAGCGAAATTAAATACTTGATAACACAATTTGTGCATTCACATTTTTTTGTGATTTTCGTTATTTTCTTTGTATAAAAATATCGTCAACAAGTTTTCTAAGTAACGTTCTAAGGGTTGACATTGACCTTGTGAAAGTTTATGTTGTCAATGAGGTCGAAAAGCACATCGCTGGATGTATCCGGCTTTTTTGACGCGACCCAGTCTCTGGCGTTAGCGACAACCGGTAGTATGGTTTTTTCGCTATAAAGCACAAATAAAATACATTAGTTACATTTGTTTTGGGAGAATCGACTAACTAAATCGATATTAATCGACTATTTGTATTCGATTCTCGTTGATTCACTTGATGATAAGCTTCTGTTGTTATGTGGTGCCAGGAGAGAGAAGCGTTAGGTAGCTGTGCGGTGAGGTCGTATTTACATGAGCTTCTGTTTGGCACACTCGGGGCAGATGATGTCGGGTCCGTCGGTGATGAAGCCCTTGCCAACCAGGGAGGTCTGGCACTGCGCGCAGATGAAGCAGTCGTTGTGCCAGTGACGGTCCTCGAACGAGATGAAGCGGGTGCCGCCGATGCCTGGAAAGTACAGAAATTTATTTAAGTAAAGGGGCGATGAAAATTTGGGGAATTTATTGTAAGTTTTCTGTACTTTGAGAGCCCAATTTAAACGAAGATGATCTCGTACAATAAAACAACAAACTGTGTAGCTGCTCCAAGGTCATTATGGCAATATACCTTAGTGGTCGACCACATTGAAGTGATATTTAATGAGCCACATATTATTAATTGTTAGATAAGTTTTTATGGATAATGAGTGCCCAACGAGCGGCTAGCGCAATGTTAAGGGTCAGTGCCACCAATGGACATATTCTGTCAGAGGTATTCCAGATGCTTTACCATTCGAAAGACAAAGCTGAAACGTTTCATCTGCCAGGTCATCTGTGGCGATTGTACGTCATAATGAATATAAAGGTGTAACAGTCTGATTACTAACCAGTGATAGGCTTGGTGCAAGAGGTGCACCGCTTAGCGAAGAGCTCTCCGAAGCACTCGGCACAGTAGGGCTTCTCGTCGCGCGACGTGAAGCGCTGTCCTGCCAACGACGTGTTGCAGTTGGTGCACGTGAAGCACTCGCGATGCCACGGCTCATTCTTGTAGGTCACGCCGCCTTGCGTGATGATCTGGAAACGGAGGTGGAGATTAAGAATATTACTGAAGAGGCTTGTGTGGGAGTCATGATGGCAGAGAAGAACTAATCATTTTTAAATTTTCTGCTTTTGATAGAATGCGAAAGGAGCTACACCTACAAGATGTTAATAGTCTACATGCCGTTCTAGTCGCCCAGTGATTCCCTGTATGTTTGGTTTTGCTAATCTTTCTTGGATTTTAGAAATCATTTTAGAACAACATAGAAAGTAAGATATGAAATTAAAAGAAAAGAAGGTAAAAATATGATATGAAAGTAAGATAAATGATCTTAAAATGCTGTTTGCGGATGTGCAATTTCCTATCTTCAGATAAGACAAAAACTAAAGTGTGTCAACACGTTTTGCCATTTATCGCGAAACCTTTCTATCAAGACCTTTATTCGCTTCCTATTATCTCAGATCTAACCTTAAACAGGTGAATTCAATCTCAGTTAAAGGCTATAAAATCGTTATAAACCACATCTGTGCCACAGATGCTGTATACAATTTATTGAACGAATCTTGTGGGTGTAATACGTTGGTACAGAATTATATCAGATCCATGGCCGATGATAAACGTCACATTGCAATAACCTAATGCCCTAATTCTATGAAGGTCAGATCATAGTCATTGAAGGAAATTAGTCCAATGAGTTAAGTGGACTAATACCGACTAGATGGGAACATCAGGAAATAATTAGAAGTCTATGTTGGAGGAAACAGCGCGCAGCATTTGCTGTTCAATAAAACCAATAAATGAAAGTTACCGAAGACTGAGTAAAGAAACGGAGATGATAAAAAGGGAATATCAAACCTAAGAGAGAGGCCTGGGATAAGGAGCCTGTACGGATAACTAATCTAAATAACCCTGCGCACCCTAATTAGTCAGTCTCATGTAGCTGGTTGGCAAACCATTAACTCTCGAATCACGGTCAGGGCCTGTATCGTAAGGAACAAAAAATTGCTTACAAACAACTTGTACGAAGTGTTCCGTAGCTTGTCGAACACTAAGCCCGGAAGGCCCTGACCCTGGCCGGTAAGAAAAAGCTTTCAAGAAGGTTGACATATCCTACCTTGTTGCACTTAACGCAGCGGGTGGCGAACTTGTCCTCGTAGCAGCCGGCGCAGTAGATCTCCTGCTCGCGTGGGATGAAGCTCCTGGTGCCGATGGGGTTCTTGCACACCACACAGCAGAAGCACTTCTCGTGCCACTGCCTGGTCTTGTACTCCATCTTCTTGGTTCCTGGAGGGGAGATGAGAATTTAGATTAGAAACTTCAGATGTAACAGAAATGTTGTAAAAATAATAACCATTGGAGATTTTGGTTCTTAGGTAGGTACGAGTAAGTTTCCAGAATCTTTGAAGATATGATATGATCTTGCTGTTGGTTTGTTTTTGTTTTCAGAGAATATGCCGGAAGCAAGACACGATAGCCGTCGTCAATATTAGAGTTCTCGTTAAGTATTGCAATAATTCTATGTACTGCAATTCCAATAAAGCTAAATGTGCAACTATACTTTCAAGTGAGTTTATGGAAAAGGTCAATCATTATCTAGTTGAAATGTGACTTCTAAGTATTTAGAACAAATACTTCTGTAAATGGCTATCACATTGATTTATAGCTCTTTTGATTGTCTAATTAAAAGGTCAGATTTTGGGTACAAGATGTCTGTCACTCAATCAATTCCGACATTTTTTTTTTTTTTTTTTGTTTGATTAGCCCTTAGGTTTTTTTTTACTCAAAGTACGTAACTAGTTATATAGCTCAAAATATAATAATAATAGTCCTTCAGACCGAATTTAGACCATGACGACCCATCTCAGCATAATAAGTCATCGTCTCTTGCTAAGTAAGCGTCTCCTATTTAATTTTGTACCCTACATAAGTTACTAGGTATGTGTCCCTATACTAAGAGCCTGCGCGCACTAGCGATTTTATGTTGGCCGATAGTTTGATCGGTCTGAGGATCAGTATAGAGTATAGCAGTGTGCGCACTTGAAGATTAACAGATGTACGACTATTACGATTGCGACTGAACAATCGGCCAACTTAAATCGCTAGTGCGCGCAGGCTCTAAGTGTATTGGTTGATAACTTCATAATGGATTACATGTATAACCTCTATCCACACTATCTATTCCTATTCCTATCTTACTCGCGGGTAATATATTCACATGTTACATTATCATGCGATCACACAATCACAATGTCATTTCAGGAGCCATTCGATTTCAATATGGTGATGGGTCTGTCCTTGCATTATACATACAGTCCAAGGCTGCCATGTCACGGAAATGTCAACATCGTCTTTTTGATTTTTTATGGAGGGAAAATTTTAAAAGTGGAATGGTGAAAGTTTTTTTAAGTTTATGGTTTGTTTTCTTTCTTCGAGGAAGTTTGAATGTTTCAAATAATTACTTTGTGCCAGAGGCGTTAAAAGATGGCGCAAATAAAAGGGTCTCATCGAAGATAGAGACAAAAACAGTAATTGGTTTGATTAATATATCGACAGAATGTTTGGAAGTCACGCAGTTTTAAATAACATAATTATTATCATCATTAATAAATAAGCTTATAGCAAACAGCCCATAACTTCAAATTAATCATAATATTTTTTTCAAACAAGGAAATAATAATGTGCCTAAACTTTGGGGAATATATAATTATAGAGGAAAGTTATTTTAGCAGTCTATAATTATGTTGTCGATGGTTGAAAATTAGCATATTGATGGCTATATTTATGTTTGGCAAAAACAGTTTGACCGGCCAAAGACGGGTCAACGATTTGTGGAGAGAATATTTTATGACTATGTAACTAAACTGCGACTCTTTATATAGTTCTGAAATAAAAGCATTGTTTTTGATCTATTTAGAGTTAAGATCTTAACTTCGAATATTACATTCTAATTTATTTGACAAATTAAATTTTATGGGATCATTACGTAGACTAATTTGTAGAGCTTTAGTTTTTGCGTGCAGAACCGCTATCCAAATATTAAATTCTGAAGCGCCTGAATATATTTGCAAAATATGCTATCATGTATGTAGTCACTGATGTATCTATTAATGATTATTGTAAAATATATCTACCTTGATTTCTTACAACGGAGACAAAATCAATTCGCCGTTCCAGAATTACTTCTGTCTAATTTCAAGTCCATTATTTGAATCGCTTCAATCTCTAGCTTTTTACGTTGATAATAGGGAATCCTTTTAAAAGGCAAAGCAGTTCAATATGAAAACTTTTCAGAGTACCTTTCGGTTATATTCTTCAATTTGAGTTCAGACTCTCTGGCGTATTCTCCCTTTACATTTCAATTTGAACTTCGAATGATTTCCTAAAACTTTTTAATGCTACATGTTCATTGTCAGATGTGATATTAAATTAAACAGCCAGTAATAGATATAGATCTTTGTTCGTTGGAGTTTTTATATGATTTATTCTTTTTTCGTAGTCGATATTCGTTTTAGCACCTTGTTTAACATTTGTTTATAACGTAAACGTGCAATGATCGCGTGTTCGGGCGTGAAATGATGTCCTTGACGTTTGCATTTGACATTGAAACCATGGGATATTTGACTGATGCACGCAACATGCATCTAGCAATCACCCAACGATTTTACTCCGTTCAATTTGTGAATATTTGATTTATGGTGCACTATCATGATTCATGTTATAGCCGAGTTGCCTAAACAGTAACACAAAAGCTAATATAAAATCAACTGAAGTTACATATTCCTTCCTTAAAAGGGGTTATCAAGCAATGCGGTTAGTGGTCGAAGAAATTCAAATCGCATTGGTCCATGCATGTATTCAATCAATGCATTGTCATTGATCATAATAATAGTTTATTTTCCAAATTATTGTATTTATTTGAAAGTGTATTTTACCTAGTCAACTTCTAGTGTACCTATGTACATTTTTAACACGAAAACTCAATCTTAAATAATTAATCACCCACCAAATAAATGGAAACCATTAGCGATAAATATTAGATGCGTTTAAACTGTCCAAGTTTACGTTATCCACGGCCATCAGCGAACAAAACGTACGCGATTGTAATGGGAAAACTTTCCTATCATTGACTTGTCTATGACAATATCGAAACGCGAGTTTGTTTGTTATAAAGTTTCTTGTAAAAAGAATGCAAGCCAATTTGGTTTGATTCTAAATTCAAATTATTTTTCCGCCCAGTAACTTATTTAGTTGGTAACAAAAGACACCGGAAAAGTAGAAAATGGAAATATTTTATTAGTTTATGATGTATTCTCAAGTTTGAATTTGATTCGTTATGGTTTGTTACTACAATTTATTTTCATTTACTAATGTCACACAATAATTCATGATGCATTTTCTTTCACGAAACTGATGCCACTCTATAGCTTTTGTTTTTCTTGAAAACTACATCACACTCGTTTCAGAATATCTTCCGTCACTGTACGTGGCTTTAAAATTCGCAAACAAAGTCTGTGAAAATCGCAAGTATACACACAAACATCTTTAAATATCGCGTGTCAGAACAGTGAACAGTCGGAAACTAAAGCTTTGTGGTTCGTGACTAGTCTTCGGTTACATCTGCAGTTCTGGGGTCTCTGAACCCTAGTGTTATCGTATTTCATATCGATTTCGGGAATCGTTGCAATATACGAGTACGGTTTCGTTTCTCGACGGTTTCTCGTGGTTTTGTTCGTATAAGGTTTGATGTTTATGATGTGTCTATGGTCGTTTGTTATTTCTCAAAACCTTTTTTTTAGTTTTATGAAGGTCGTATTGTTCGTAAGCTGTTGTTCAACTTTCATTCAACCTTTATGACAATTTAGAAGTTTTTTTTTAACATAATGTAAGTTGTAATGAAACTTTAATATACTTATTGCTTTTATTTTCAATCTTTAGCCACCGATTAAAGCAGACTCTTGTTTGAAATCTGACAACACAATATTTTTTAACCGTTATGATGCTCAACAGCCTTATTGCATAAAATAAGGAGATCATGATTCAGAAACATCTTAGTATGTCGTGTACTCATTCACTATAGTTCATAGTGTCCATATAGATAAAGGTGCATCATACACAACTATAGATACTAAAGCTGTGAACACACAATACAGTTAAACCGTTCCACTTTTCCATTGTTCTCAGTGAAAGGGCCCTTACGCCCACTAGAGCTATCGGACAGTAATAACTAGGCTATTTCATTTGCAAATTGTTACAGTTAACCACGGGGTACAACAGCGTAGGCAACATTTATTAAAATTACTAATGTTTTATAGGAATAGGTGAACTTTATGTTATTGATGTTGGTACTGTAGTGTTTTTCGGAAGGTATGGAAAAATCTTCCTAAATTAACATAATGGAGCTCTAACATTTAGTTTCGGTCCTGCGGGTATTTGCGTAACACACTAACAGTAGAAATGGGTTTCATTTTGACAGTTCAACAACATTCATTGCATTATTTACCTTGTTGAGTAGACAAATTTTTCTAACATAAAAAGCAATGTATTAGTAACTAGCTTCTGCCCGCGGCTTCGCCCGCGTGGATGTCGGAAGTTATCCCACGGGAACGTGCTAACAGCATAAAATGTATGTGCTTCCCCAGAATGCCATCTATCTCGCGGGCCCTTTGTGGCTAATTACAGTAGAAAACCAATTGTGTTTCATTAGTGGTGATTAAGAGGGTACCTATATGATGTCTTTACCTAAGTACCTACCTAATTAAAAAAAAAAACTCAATAACAGAAAATTAAATACCTACCTAAATAAACCTATTTCTGATGATAACTAATCTAAACTCAATAAATAAGCAAAATCCCTAAAAACTAATATCTATATGAATGACTAATCCTACCTAACAGTATTATAAAATAACCTACGGTCACTACGTACACTATCAAATATACTACCTTTACTTTAAAATTAAAATCTATACCTACGACTCATATAAAAATAAACCTAAATAACTCTAAAAACTAAAAGGAATAAAAATGAACTCCACTGCGGGTGACCCAACCTACGACAAACTTAGTATTTGCGGTTGGTACAGTACAGACAGTGGTAATCGGGTATAGGGATCAAACCGCAAAATTAAGTTTGTTTTTTATTGTATATACTTTTCCGGGATAAAAAGTACCCAGTGTGGTGCCCAGGATATTAAAGAATAATTATACCAAGTTTCATCGTAATCGAACCGGTAGTTTTTGCGTGATGCCTGAACAAACAGACAGACAGACAGACAGACAGACAGACAGACAGACCGACAGACAGACAAAAATTTTTTTAATCACATTTTTGGGTTCGTTGTCGGTCTAGTAACACCCCCTGTAAATTATTTTTTTGATATTTTCAATGTACAGAATTTTCACTTCTACAGATTTATTATAAGTATAGAATAGATATCCTTCAAAATGATTCAGATTGTGATTGATTATGTGTTACGCAATTAGGGTGCTGCAATTTATACAAATATTTTAGTAAAGAACGTACTACCGGAAACCGGGCTATAGGCTGGTTAAATTATTAGGTATAACAAATCAATAAATTCAGAACAGTAAAATCTTTTCTTTAACCAATAAAAACAGTCAAGCTCCATCTTTACGACAGTTCTATTTATCATAAGTATCCCTGGTGGGAGCGGCCGTGCATCGGTAATTAATGAAACTCGTTAGTCGTTAGCTTAAGTGGCATTGAGAAAGTTGTTTGCTCCGTTTCTGTGGCGTGGGATGAGGACAAGCTAAATATTAATGTTATTTTAATCTGCATAGCTTTAAGTGATATCTGTCAGATACTGCCTGAAAAGGAACTGCGCCCGTTAGGCTTTGCTGTATCTAACCTTATTTTGAAAACTGGAAACTCAGACTCAAAATTTCATTTCAATCAAAATGGACTAAAATTAGTGCTTTTCTGCGTCATATAATATGGGTTACCAAGATACAGACTGTGCCTAGTTTGGGACCCGAAGTTAAATCAGTCTTAGTTTTCTGTTAGTTAGAATTGCATGCCATAATAATTGTATGTTTCTGAACTATGTGTAACTTTAATAAATTAATTTGAATAAGACAGCCTCGAAAATTCCCACCCACAATTAGCTGCGGAACAAGCCAACAAACTTGCCAGAAAGACATTTTGTTTAATTATGATATATGGCTAATGTAGGTAGTTAAAATAAACTTGACCAGCTATTATGTAAGTTAGCATGAAGTAAATAAAAAAAACAGGCCCACATAACTTTGTTTACATTCTTTCACATAATAATTATGTAGTGAAGTTTTGCATAATATTTATTATCATAACAGAACGGTTGTCGAATGCAGTTATTATTACAGCAATGAATGATTACGTTATGATGCATTGTCGGGCGTCGCTTGTCCAAGTTATTAGTAGCGATGTTAAGATCAAACACGAATGAGTTATGAAGGCCGCGGTGATGTCAGCCGGCCAGTGTGGGACGGGCAAATATTAACAAAAAGAGGCTTATTATGGCATGTAGTAAAAGTACAATTTATAACGCCATAATATCGGCCGCAGACTGATCGATATTGGATAAAAAAGTCGTCGTCGTCGTCGTGTAGGAAATTCGTAGGACTTTTTCGCCGGTGAACACGCGGCCTTAAAATTCGTGAATGTTTTTTCGCTGAAATTTTATTACTCACGAAAAGCGAAATAAAAGGAGAATCTCATTCATTAAATTTGTAGCGCTATTAACTTCCACTGTTAAGCTTGTGAAACTGTATAAAAATGTTTGAAAGGAATTTCTGTAATGCTTGAAGCTTTTATACAGCGAGGCACTAAATTACTTACTTAAGTAAAGTAGGCCATTAAGTTATCATATTTATCATACTCAACATCAATTTAACTATGGAAACTTTAATTTCAATTTAAACACGTGACACTATTTCTCTCGGAAAACTGATATCAAACACACGTGATATTTTTTCTATAACAATTCTTAATTCAACCTCAAACATTACGTAATCCCCATGAAAATTGCCGTTCAATTTTAAACCTTATGCTTTCACAATAACATATTTTATTTCAACCGCAAAATCGATTATTTTAACAGCGTCTCCAGATTTGTTTTGCCATAGTAATGTGACATGACTAATGATAATTTACACACCATTGTGTGCTGAGATCTCAATTGATACGTAATGAAGACTCCTTTGTAGTTTTCCTGGCCGCAAAGTCAATGTTATTTTGTTACGTGGCACACATAGATGCCATTTAGAATCTAGTTAATAAATAAAGCTGTGTAATCCTTGTTGTAAAGTCCGCGCAAACTAAGTCTGCGCGCTGTCAAAATCGAAAATAATCGTTTGCCGCTAAGTATCTCGACATTTATAATATATCAAGTGTCAGGAGAGCATGCTGTGTTCCGTGTTTTCCAAAGTAAATATTCGCCATCATTATGCCGAATGTGATTACAAGTGCTGGCCCCATATAGTCTTGAAGTTCAAACACGCGCGCAGACTGTAGTATACCACTTGCGGGGTAATCTCGTATCAGTAGGAATGGCTTTAATTTTGACGGTTCAACAACATTCATTTACGATTTATTAGTTACGATGTTGAGCAGACAAATATATGATTTCGAACATATTATTATGACGAAACGGACTAGCAAGATCCTTCAAAATCATTCAGATTTGTGGTTGAAGGAGTGTTACGCAATTAGGATGCAGCTTTGTTATAGCAGAATGAAGATCAAATTATGAAAATGGTTTTACAAATTCATTGCTTTTCCTTTTCGATTTTCGTGATCCCTAGAAATTGAACTCATTCTGTAACTTTACCCTTGTCCCTTATTATAAAGGTCCGCAATTCAATACAATGAAAATAACGTCGAATTCCATTTCTATAACAGAAAAATAAATGTCATTTTACGTAAAACGAAATTGGAACCGTTCGTTTCAAGAAATTTCTGCTAATAATCGAAATGATAATACAAATTGGTTATAGTAAAATTGAAATAATACCTCGTTTCTTATTTTATAGTCATCGTAAAGCACGGAATGAAATTCCTAGCATGCGAAACGGAACAAACAAATTTCCCGAGGAAAATGGTGACGGCCCGCCATTTTGTAATTCCCTAAATTGATTATGCACGTGTCTGAGCGTGTGTTGCGTGCACATGTGATGCACGTGACGCTAAATCTGATAAGAGGATTTCGTGCCATTGTTGTTGGTTAGTATTTAAGTAGCTCTTTACTTTGAAAATGGAAATTGTGACCGTTATAATTTGGTTTAGTATCTACGTCGTAGTATTGACGTGAACCTTCTTCCGGCGAAGGCGTACTTACGTTTATTTAAAAAGAGGAGACTTTAAAAATATGTTAACATAGCATTCAGGTACAGACCTACTACAGTAATTTAATGTGTGTGTGTGTGTGTATGTAATTTTTGACTTTAATTTCTTTTTCACTAAGTAATTCAGTTCTATAGGGTTGGGTATTTGATTTCAGTTTTTGCAGTTCTTTTCTAGAAAGTTCTTATTTTGAATTATGACAGTCAGTCAAAACATTCTCGCGATTGCCTTGAACTTTGACGTCGTAAACCGAACTGCTCGACTGGTTGTAAACAAGGTTCGCCCCACGTAGCCACGAGCCACCTCACACTATAAAACTGAAGGGTACCCTGTTTTACGTCCACGCTCATTTATTTCCGCATACAGTTATAAGCCTCGCTGGAAACTATCATGATTTATTGCAAGGAGGTTTATCATATTGTTGGAACGAAGTTTGAAACTGTGTTCTTTATATGAATATACGAACTGACAGATGTCAAACAGAACTTTGTGAATAATGCATTGATTATTAATTCTAAAAATGTAGACTGATGCATTAATTTAAGGACACTTTCTCCTGCTTAAAAGTAGACAGCGTCTAGTCTTGATTTGCTTTGCAATGTATTCTAATTTTATCCAACTATATCAACTATTAGGCATGATGTGCTCTGCACGTGTGCTTCAATAAATGGAGGTTTGTCTAATAAACATCGGCTGTCTATTACATGACTTATGAGGTTAAAATCAACGAGATAAGGGGCCCGAAGGTCATGGTGATCCACCATCTGTTCCTACATCCATATACAGATGTAATGCATCACTGTCAGCATCAAGAACTTATGCACAACCTTATACCGTTAATATAAGGTGTATTTTTGTGTTTTTTATTGAATTATGACGTCATTTGTCAGTTTAATTGGCATCGAGAAATTCTGGACCTTGAACTGTGACTTAAGGTTGAATGAAAGTGGGCTAATGTAAGTTGAAGGATTGTTGTATTTTGAAAAGGAAACAGACTACAATGAACCTTACTTTATTACTTATTAATAAACAAGAAAAAGCTATATAGAAGAAAAATATATCTGTCAAATTAAAATCCATAGCAAGAAATAATCCCGCCCAAAAAAAGGAAAACTAATCTAAATATGTAAACTCCCATCTACATATTTTTGACATTTAGAAACCGTCCTCTATTCTATTAAAATAATACACAATCGGCGCCATTTTCCTATTGTGCGGGAATTGACGAGCCGGAAAAGTGTCAGCTTTAATTCCCATATTGAAAGAAAATGTCAAGTTAAATTTTCCCATAGACAAGGAAAAATTTTGCGACCCTACCTACTACGATAATTTCCTTTCTTCGTGTGTGATTTGTAGGTAGGTATGTCTCTCTGTGTGTGTTGTATTGTGAAGGTAGTCGTTATTTGCATTAGATACAAAGGCGAGGGTAGTTCAGGTGTTCGTAACCTAAATAAACAGCGATATGGAACCGGGAAACAGGTTGTATAAATTAACTAACGTAGGTTATGTCCATTACCTACTCGTTGTGGGATAGAGTTGCGTTGTCACCATGATTCAAAAACTTTCCTTAACCATGGAAGACCTTTTTTTTTCAAAAACCATGGAAGTAGTAAGTAAATAGGTACAACTTAGTAGTAAGGTACTTTATTTTTAAACGTAAACGAAATTCAATTTGTACAAATTATTGTTATTTAATTGCATATTAATAAAATTCGTACTCCTTACGATAAAAAATACCAAGTCCAATTAAATTCTCATAAATCACGTCCGAATGACTCAAACCGTTTAAAAACAACATAAAAAAATGATGTAAACACTATAAAATCCAATTAAAACCCTTGACCTATGCGAAATTTATATTACTCATACGTTTTCGGACAATAAAATAAAAATAAACGTGTATATTATGGAAATGATCGTTCAGACAAATTATTACGAGTGTTAAGCATTTAGGTCGCATAATGTTATTGCCGTAAATGGCTCTGTAATAAACAGAACAGTTTATTATGTAAAAAGCTAGAGCCAATAAAAAGTAAAAAAATATGGTTGATAATTTTCTACATTTTTCTTTTAATTGTCTTTTCATTAGCAGCCGATTCTCTGTGGTAAATCTGTCAACCTAAAATGGGAATAACACCCAGGGAATACGCAAATTGACTTTTCTATAGAGACATTAAATGTTTATTTGGAAAATCAAACGATGTTAAATTATTCCGTGTTTTGGTATTCCAAGTTTAAACTTGACAATCAAAATCCCACGCTTACTGGCTGTCAATAAAATAGAATTTATGATATCTGTGGATTACCTTGATCTTGTTAAAGTTAAAAATATTGTCATTTGGAATACATTCTGTATTAATAAGTATTAAATCATGGCTCACGGCTAGATTGAAATTGAATATAATAATTTATAATTGCACAAGTGGGTGTGGGGTCTGTAATCAATAACTATGACGTAAGTCCTTTATATCTGCGACATTTGCATTATAAAAGAAAAACATACACCCATCCATCCAACATGGTGATTTCAATTTAATTACTTACTAGCAATTCGTTACACTACACTTTATTATAAAACTAGTTTCGTTAAGGTTTATGATTAACAATACCGTAAGTACAGGCGATTTAAAACGGAAGTATGCTGCAAGAAAATATCGCATGTCGCAGACAATGCAAGGAGTCTCCTCTATTGGAAAGTCCTTCACCCACCATCGTTATACGATCAATTCTAGGTAGGAGCAGTAAGAACGTAACTATTGCTCTACTTCAATTACGAAGTCAACATAATAAATGTGGTACTCTCTAATTTACCTGCTTTGCCACTAACTGTAATTACAACCCACCATAGAGTAAGCATCAAGCGCCCTTACGAATGCGTAAAGCTAAAAAAACCTCACGTACATTTCCGTTTCCCTTCCTTTTGAAAAACGAATGCAAAACTGCGTCGCTTAAAAAAAAAAACACGGCGGTAAAGTTATGTATTTATGTTTCGCGCAATGCAGTGTGTTCACTGTCTGAGTGCCGTATTCGGGAAAGATGCTTGTGAATCTCGATTTGTGAGTTTTAATTGAGATTCATGCTTGAGAATCATTCTAGAATACGGGCCCGAGTGCCTGAACATAGAATAAAAATGTTAGCAGCCGGATATTACGGAATTATACGGGAGTTTCCGACTCGCTAAACCCGACTAAGTTCAGTTATTTTTCATGTAAATGCGGGTAATTTGTATTTTCCGAGTGGTTTACCTAAAAGCTTTGTTTGTGCGCTGTAAATAAATATTGAATGGGTATTAAGAAAATAAATAGTAGGTTGTATTTGGTTTATTTTCGCCGGTGAAATTATTTTTATATTGCTTTTTTAAGCTGTAATTTATTACTGGCCAATAAAACGTTGCTCCTTAAGAATTAGGTCGATATCGGATCACATTTAGACGTCTATGAATAATTCGAAACGCTACTTTGAAGTCTCCATTAAAATAACCTGTACCTTCCTATGTCGTTAAAATTATCTGTACAGTAAAAAGTTTGATAACTTTTTAAATCTATACATCCGCAGGTGTATTTCCTGTGCCGATCACGACGGTATGGTTTTAAAAAAGTTATGTTTTCGCTATGATAGTTTGTGTTTGTAGCCTTGTAGGGACTTTTATATGTTTAAATAATAATTCTAGAATGATAAATTAAGTAGGTACCGACTCTGTTTTTACCTAGTAATAAAATACCGAACCGTACCCATTGATATATATCAATGACCGTACCGTATATATTACTAGTAGTAATAATAAGTATAAGTAGTAGTAAAATACCTAGCAAGAGGTACTGTAGGGGCTTGTCTGCCGAAGGCAACCTCATATGATGTAGGCCGGATATAATTTAGCGCGGATGACATTCGAACGTTCAAGCTAGTGTCAAAGATTTAGTTAGGATTTTGGTTTTAGAGTAAGAAGGGATGATTTAGACAGAAATTTATATAAAGACGTTCTGCAAATATAACTTAAAAGGAATAATAGTGTTTGATTCCTCCCGTTACCTCAGAGGGCTCGTCTAGTCCTCTACAGTACGTACCTATGAACTTAGGTACCTTTTACTAAGCATTTTCCTCCTAGGTAAAAACCTAGACTAGGTAAAAGACTTAGGTCTTTTTTGTATGACAACCTAACAAAACCGAGATTTTAGTTACTTGAGTAAGTTAGGTAACATACTTACCTAGTTTAATTAACATAAAAGGCGGTAATACAAATAAAGCTTAATATGTATGTATTTATTTAATTCTGCCATAACCGTAAGTGTTATGCCGTAATACCTCTCCTAAAAGGGCATATCATCATTGAACCACAAATTAGGGTGAAGGTTGCAATCTGACCTAAAGTTGACATTTACCGTGCAAACATGCATTAAAAAAAACCTTAAAAGATTTCGCGCCAATGAGTGTTATGGCGGGTGGAGAAGAGCAAGAATCTACGAGTACGTTTGACAAACTCAAACATTATAAAGTCACACCTTCCATAGAGTTAGTTTTCCTTATTATGAGGTAATAATTAGTATGTTTAGTATGCCAGTACGAAAAAATTGCACCAACGCTAATATGACTCGAGCTGATTAAAAAAAAAAGTGTTCCTCTTTCAATTTTCCCGCTATTTATGAATCGTTCGATTATTACGATCGAATATTTACGTACAATTAGGTGTTAAAGATGCTCGTATGTTATGTTCCTACCAAATAACATTACGTCGAAATACACACCATGTCGCTAATTATGTAAGTAGACACGTCTGTTTTACAAATTAAACATGACCAAAAACGTTTACCATCACCATTTACTTAACAAATATATATAAACCTGCGTTTAAATGAATTAAGACCTGACCTCCATTTAATGGGAAGATTAATTGAATGAAAAGATAAGAGTCGGACATTGTTCATTCAATTAATGAATGTAGTAACGGTTATGGTGTCTCGAATTAAGGAGTTTTTATGAATCCATGGACTGTCTGTGATTAAAATATTCGGAACGAAAGGATAAAGGGTTTATTTCGTGAGTGGGCGATTAATAAAAGTTACATATCTCTAGCTTTTTAGGTCAAAGGTACCAACGTCGGCCATATTTATTGGAAGAAATATTGACGGATATTCATATCGTACAATTACATAGTACAGCGATTTTCATATTCGGAATGGAGAAATAAAAACGTGTAACGTATGTATTTTTATCGAAAACAAGAAAATGGCTAAACTTCTGCAATAATGGAAGTTATTACTGCCACGAATTGTCGGTGGAATTGAGCAAAAAATATGTCTAGACAACGTCATCTATGTATAGTTACAGTTAATTCACAATCAAAAACCTAGTTATGTAGGATTCGTTAGAAACGTTATTTGAGTTATTTCACAGAAGAATGTTTGCATTCTCATTTTAGTAGAAGCTTTTATATTTAAATTTTTATTATCATACAGGTTGACGACACACTTAAAGCTGCGATACGATCTCTACAAGTTTTAAAATTCGAGTCACGGATGTTAAAAGCTTCATCGTAAAGTTTAGCTAGTCTTAAGAACAAGCTTAGCGTCTTATTAATATTTTAAAACAAATGCATGTTTAGACTTAATATGAAAAGGACCTGAGAGAACTAAAAACTATTTACATTTTCCTGAAGTTCTCTTTTAATATTTAAAATGGAATGAGACAATAAAGGACAGTCATGCTCATGGTGTCATTGTCTCTGCCCCAGTTTACAAGTGAATAGTGTAAAGAATTATTTACAAAACAAACATTTGTAGATGTTAGGCTTAGTAGGACGTGAGTCTAGACCAACATCGCGCTTTATAAACCTGTTATAATTGAGAAAACCAGTTGAATAGAAAGTGTGGCTTTCGTAATTACTTACTTATTCATGGATATTTCTATTCTAGATCATTATCTATAGGTTTAAATAACTTATCTGTGAACTACTGGTTATCATCGGAGAAAAGGTGCAATCACTGTGTGAACTTGAAGCGTTCTTCCGTCAAGATTATACTATACACTTGATTAAAGTTAATAACAAATAATCACGTCAACGATATGAAGACATCAAGATTTAATCTCAAAACTCAGAAAATAATCCACTGTTCTTCGAAGAGAGTAAAAAACAAATGAAAAATAGATAATAAACACCTGCAACGGTTTTCCTCGAGTCACCAAGCAGGCACTGATCCCTTAACGCACAACAAAACTTCTTATTTTCTCTTTCAGCGGTTGCATTTGGAAGGAACATAGACAGAATCGCGACATCTTCATTATTTTCCCGCGCCCGTCGTATCCTGTCTTGTCCAACTGTTTTTGTTGTTAAATGTAGTCGAGATTTAAGGTCTTCACTCAACACGTCCGCTGACATTTTAGGCTGTATGCGTAACAACTATGTTGTTTAAAAAAATATTATAAAAAACCGCGCCAAGTTTGACGTTTGCCTTGCTCGGATACGCGCGTGTGTAGGCTTCGCGGCTCGCGGTGCTATACTGAGCGGTTTGACGGACTACGCCGAGGGAGCGAGTGGAGCGTAGGCATGATGTAGGCTGTCGATTAACTTAATTGATCGGACGCGATAAGAAATGTTTCGGATTCACTTCAAGATGTATCTCGATGCTATGAGGAAGTACATCGTTGGTATTAATTGGAATAGGCATGTTTGATGAGGCCGCTACGATACGTTTGACTATTTAGTTTTTGTTGCTAGGCTTCGCAACTTATATGGTTTCTCTATATTATAAGCAGGTTTTTATGAATCCACGTCTCATTCATTGAACTTCACGCACACAAAAACCATAACAGTCAGTTTTTCCCGAAGGGTTACTTAGACAGAGGACACTCAACTAACCACTTGAATATTATTATAAGTCTTAGATATAAGGTAAGTAGGTACATATTTCTATGTTATAAGTCTTTGAAAAGATGAATTAGCTTCAAAACGAAACATTTCTTTTAAAATGTCAGTAATATGCATAACAAAAGTTACGACAAAGGTGCATTTTAAAACAAAGGTTCCTTATGAATGGTGCATGTAACTGATAACGTTAACGCACGTGTTACAGTTAACCGATGTCACGTTTACCGCGCGGATATACATTAACTAAGTATTGAGTTAATGAGCGTTATGAATGCCGAGGGCACTTAAATGGTGATAATTTTACTAGTAAACTGAATCATTGTCACAGGTGGTTTAAGAGAGCCTGACAGACAACGAACAACCGTTTACGGAAGATAGAAGCATGAAATTCGAAAATTATGTTCATCAGAACTCAGTGTGGTGGTGTGGGTGGAAGGTGTAGTGTGGGAGAAGAGGAGCAAAAAGAGAGTTGTGGAAGTCCATAGCAGAGCCTTTGCTCAGGACTGGAATGTTAGCTGCTGGGGAGTTTGTTGCGGCACTTCTTCTTCCCAGCGAAAGCACAAGGAAGTGGTGAAGGGCGGGCGTTTTGGAGGACTGTCTTTTGCAATTTTGAAGTTCGAAAAGTGCTGATTCTCAGCCTAGTTTGAATGAATGACTTTTGATTGATTGATTGAACTAAAATTGAATGAAAAAGGTTTGGAGAGGTGAATTAAGGATATTGCTAAGATCGAACTCCGAGAGTTTGTATGCCAGAAAATTGCGGAAAACCTCTAATAATCTACGTCAACAGAGAAAAAAAAATATCTATGCCTTGAAACAGGTTTCTACTCACAAAAACGCCCATCTTACATCTAAATCAAAAACACAAAGCACCATTATCCTGTTACCTAGAACCCGTTTAACTTCCATTACCACAAAGCGAAACATATGTTTCTCATTACTCTTTAGTTAGTAAGCCATCTTGATCTGTTCTTGAGCTCTTCAATGTTAATTTAAGTAGGATTTTATTGTTCCTGAGACCTAGTAGCGTGGCATTGCGGCCTACGATCAATTTGTTGCATCTTATTTACATCACATAAATGGAGACTAAGTATAAGGTTGCTGTGTATTGTGTTCAAAGATGTATGCTGTGTGCGACAACGATGTAGACATATTATTATGAGAATAAAAAATAAGCAAAATTACCTACATAATCTCATGCCTTCTTCCCATGGGGATAGGCAGAAGCTACAGAACGCCACCTGCTACTACTCCTTTCAATACGTTTATCTTCATACATCTGGTACTACGCCTTTCTGAAGAACATCACTAATAAGGTCACTATATGTGTACCTATATTATATGTCCTTCTAGGGCATCTAGGGCGTCCACTCCATGCGTTTTCACTCACACCTGCCTTGTAAATCCTTTTGTTAGTTGTCATTCATTCATCCTCTTATAAATTCTAATGGCCACGTTTAATATTCCTATCAACTTAGCAAGTCTTCAATTAGTAAAAATATTAATTAAAATTACGAACTCTGACATTTAACAACCTCGTCATGTTGCCATCTTCATAAAAATAAATCAAATCAACTCAATTAATAATGATTTGACGCCATATATCTTCTGAATGGCCGATGTAATCTGCGGACGAACATTTAATATTTATGACTAATATTAAATAGTTCAAAACGGTTTTTATTACGATGATGTTGTTTACAAAGTTTGTTTTTACAGTTATGAAATAAAAGGATATGGTAATGTCTTTACAATGCTAGAAATAAAGGTGTGGGCAGTATTTTTGGATTGATAAATTACAATGGTGTTTGAATGTCACTACGTTTTGAAAAAAGGAATGACTGACAGAATGATATAACCTATCTTTTGTTTTCATTCGAATAACAATCATTCTTTGAGTTCATTTTCATTGGAAAAGTTAGAAATTGTAATGATGGAGAATGGAAATGAAACGGTTTTTTTTTGTGTGATAGGAGGGAAAACATGTTTGGTTGTCGGTCCTTATTGGTTCTCATAAAATTGATTGCTCACATGACTTTATTGCATGTTATCGATACTGCAGTTTATCTTGATCGCTTCGCTGTAATATTGTATTAGTCGATAAGGTTGTATTGCAATAAGACTTTATAGCTGTTGTGTGTAATAATTGTGTCCTCTACAAACAAGGGGCAAGCTCGTTCCACCGTAGATCTCATCCCTGCCTCTGGGCTGGATTGAGGTCAAGAGTGAGCCCATTGTGAATTAAAAAAAAAAAAAAACGTATGTATTACAACAGGAACTGTGGATATAATAATCCTTCCATTGACTTATAATCTATGAATACTTCTCTATTATGATCCAACTATAGTTCGGCCGACGAGAGAATGCGTTTTTGACACCTGTCTTTTTTATACAAACGAATACGTATTTTGCGAATTTGATCTTTATTAGCTACCTACTAGAATTATCGCACCAGGTGTCAAGAACGTATTCTCTCGACAGCCGGACTGTATGTACAGTCTAATGGTTATAGGATGCTAGTTTTTAACCCCCGACGCAAAAACGACGGGGTGTTATAAGTTTGACGTCTCTCTCTCTCTCTCTGTGTGTGTGTGTGTGTGTGTGCGTGTGTCTGTCTGTGGTATCGTAGCTCCCGAACGGAAGAACCGATTTTGTTTTTTTTTTTAAAGTTAGGTTAGACAACTAGCTATCTCAAGCTAGAATAGGATACCTAAGTAGCTATATTGTCTTTGAAATACTAGCCTCATGAAACCCAAGGATCATGCAGTCAATCTGTACTTATGTGAGTTGTTCCCAAGTCCTTGAAAAGGTTACAAAATGAGTAATGTGTTTAAGTACGTATGCGATTGTGATAACTATAATGTTTCTTTTGTGCTGTCGTAATTTGTTTCAGAACTGTAAAGTTGTAAATTGTTTTGCATAAATTAAACAAGACGTATCGTTGTGTCCTGTGTCATTAAAGTCATTTGTTCTTACTTGAAGCCTCAGTTCCGTGTTTATTTTGCGTATAATACTTATAAAAACAGTGGTTATAGTCATCATTATAATATTATGTTACATCCTTCTTGTTCAAACTAATTTGTCGGTGAGGGGCTTGTGGCTAAGTAATAACAGACGCACGGGTCGATCAATCAGGTTAAGCTGCGCTTGCCGCGGTTGGTCCGTGGATGGGTGACCACCTTTACATACCAAGACCTCTCCGTGCCTCGGAAAGGTGGATCTTTGACAGTCGTTACGGGTAGTCAGAAGCCCGAAAGTCTGACAACCAGTCTTACCAAGGGGTATCATATTACTCGGTAATTGGGTTGTGGAGGTCAGATAGGCAGTCGCTCCATGTAAAATAACCGGATGCAGCTGAATACCATTCAGCTGCATCCGGTTAGACTGGAAGCCGACCCCAACACAGTTGACAAAAGGCAAGGCAGATGAGTGTATTGTCTGTCATCAAAATCAAATGACAATGTGCTATATACTTAATCTAGTATAGAGCAAAATTTACACATGGCAGACATTGTAATATCTTTAAATATAATAATATAGGTAGGTATTGACTTCCATGTGTATGTAACGTGTGCTTACTTGTGTTATTAATAAACCATTTAAGATGCTATCTTTAGATAGAAATGTCATCAAGTGCAGCAATAAATCTTTATGAAGTGATATAAGTGTCAGTTCTGATAAAATGACATTAATGTCACTGTAATGTCCGACCTTTGTCATTATCGTTTACAGCCAAGCTTGAACACTTAGCACGCACGGGCGCTTTTTAAACGCGAAGTTTTTGTCCGTGCTCCTGCGTCGAACCGAGCGTTGAAAATCTGACAGAGTGCATCCTTAGCGCGTTTGAAAGTGCACAGTTGTACTTTCAACTCACAACGCTAAGCCGAGCGTTAAAAATCTAGTACGCGGCAAGAAACGTCGCGTTAAAAAGCGCCCGTGAGAACGTAGGCTAACACCCGTTTTCGATGATTCACGTTATTTAATCGAGAAATGCCTCGTATAAGGGCATACGAGCGAAGCAAGGTCGTTTAGTTCCCGTAGTAAAGCACAAATAATATGTCCGGGCTTCAGATTATTGATGTTACATTGCCATTAAGAAATCGCGTGTTTTTTCACCCACGCCGTGAGTCACGCTTTACTTAGTGTCACAGCGATAAATAGATGATCATACTTAATCCGAGGCGTGGTATAGACAATCGTTTTTTTTTTTCTTCTAAACCAACAAGACTAGAAGCCGTGTGGGTTGTGTCAAACTGTTTCTATTTGCGATGTTCCCAATCAATTAACGGGTTTTGTATAGTTTTATTTATGTGCTAGAAATTTACTAGAGCTGAGAGATACATTAATTTAATTTGAATAATTTATTAAGGCATTTGTTTAGATTTCTCAGACCGGATCTTAAAATAAAGATATAAAAGTAACATACTGATATAAAAACAGAATGTTTACGATGTAGACTGAGCTTTATTGATGATTAAAACGAATTAAAAATAAATCTTTTTTTTTTAGTTGAACCCGCCGTCATAACGCACATAAAATGAGTCTATCCAATTACCGAAAAGCATGACGTCATTTCTCTGGCCTTTGATTGGCTTATCCTTCGGTGTGCGCTAAGCTGGCGTGTCCACCAAAAAAAGGATTAATTAGAATTAAACTGTAAACTAGTACTGTTACATTATTCACAGTTACTATTTCTTTTAAACCTCCGTTATTTAACAGTAATAAATCCTTGAGAGTTTTAAACAACAGTAAAGCAATTTCATTTGAAAACTATTACAATTATTTGGCAATAACTCATCATCTGCCTAGCCTGTTCCCTACTATGTTAGGGTCGGCTTCCAGTCTAACCTGATGCAGCTGAGTACCAGTATTTTACTTAGAGCAACTACCTATCTGACCTCCACAACACAGCTACTGGGTAATACTGCTAAGACTGGATGTCAGACTTTCGGGCTTTTGTCGACCCGTAACTATTGCCAAAGATCCAGGAATGACAGCTGTCACCAACGGCTTAACGTGCTTTTCGAGGCACGGGGGATCCTGGTATGTAAAAATGGTCACCCATCCACGGACCACCCGCGGCAAGCGTCGCTTAAACTGATCGATCGACCCTCCATTGCTTAGCCAACAAGCTCCGAGGAGGGCCTTGTTGGCTATGTAATGGATCTTTATTATTTGGCAATAAGTATAGTCAAAGTATTTTGATTCTCTATGGAATCTGAAGCTATAGCTACGAGTAACTTGCGGTCAACTACTACTACGTTACAAGTAATTCAATCTGTTCGTACTTTGAAGAACTATTCGTTCGCCCAGACTGCCTTATGAAGTTATATATCAAGGTTTCACAGAGGACATGGATACTTGATTACTCTGACATAACGATTTATGACATCATGTTGGTAGGTATACTTCATCATATTTTGGTGACACGACTTTATATTTATTTATTTGGTTCTTCTAACGCTTTCGCACGTCATAAGTTAATGAGATTATACGGATTTTGCTACAAAACTCAATGATGTAAAAACAATTCCGGTAGTGATCAAAAGGAACATTTTTTCCAAGTAATTGAAGCAGACGGTGTTTCAAGCGGTGTCATACTTCAAAGACCAATAAAAAATAATTATAAGTATTCCTAGCTGCGCCCCGCGGTTTCACCCGCATACATGTCAATCCCATGGGTATATCGGGATAAAAAAATATCCTATGTGTTATTACTGTAAAATTTCATCAAAATGCGTTTAATACTTTTTACGTGAAACAGTAACAAACATCCATCCATCCTTACAAACTTTCGCGTTTATAATATTAGTAGGGCAGGATTACCTATAAGTTTTTTACTGTTACATTATTATCTTTTGAAGGTGTACTAGAAAGGCTAATTCATACAAAAAACGAAGTAAGAAAGTTTCAAACCTGATTACTGTAATCGAAATCATCTATGACTATATCATCGAATATTTCTGCCTCAATCGTCATCGTTATATTTGGATCTGTGTGGGAGTCATTGTACATTAATTTTGAGCAAAAACTACGCTTGTACCTCATTACTGTCCCGTTAGAGTAAAGGATGTTATTAATTTTCACTTCCATTATTTTTTATTAATCATTACGTTTCTTAGAAAATGAGAGACGATTGTTATCTTTTGTTGTCCTAAATATTTGACCTAGCGTTATGTTTTGAACTGTAGCGCATTGATGTTTTTGCAGAAGATCGTGCTACCTAAAATATACCTCTTGTGAGAAAAATATCGTTTTGAACTCAGAATTTTGAAGGCAGATAATAGAAAATATATAAAAAATAATAATAATTAAAAAAAAATATTAAAAATATATATTTTTTTTTTTAATAAAAATATTTATTGTCCAGGTAATACAGTAAGCAGGTTCACTGGCTAACAACAAGTTGAGACGACATGAGTAGCTTAAAATATTACCTATTCATCTATTTCATCTTGTAACCCAGCTGAGGTTACAAGATGAATCAATGGCTGGGTACTTATTTATAAACCATAACTTTAGTGAGTTCCTTGAAATACAACATTATTGGCGACCACTTAGGTAAGTATATGATCATAGTTAAAATCAGCAATCGGCTGTGTCATCGAAATAAATACCAAGAATCTGTAATACAAAATTTTGTATTAGAAACTTCTGTTATTTTCTTGGTAGGTCTGAAATCACTGTTATTTATAAAGAAGTATTCTACTATTAAATTAATCAGAATAGTTTGGGTCGCCCTCTACCTAATTGTAGGAATCCATACAACTGGATGTAACTTGTAAGGTATCAGTACATGTAATGTGCTGCTTCGGTAGTAAGTAATTGGTCGTAGTCTTTCAATTTACAAGTGTTTTCGGATAATACGCGGTGATTAGCCTCGACTTATATGTCTTTGTTGTTCATTGGAGGTAGGTTAACGAGTACGTTATTGCTTTTCTAAGGTTACTGGGTTTTACGCAGTATTATTTGCTAATCAATTTTGGAGACTAAGAACAGCAGTGCGATTCTGTAACCATCTCACCGTGAAAACTTAGGTGAAGTGAGCGTGGAGTGAGCTGTCATTCCAAATAATGCTAGGAATTGACACTACTGACAACTCACATCAAGCTCACTTCACTTGAGTTTTCACGGTTAGATTTTTACAGAATCGACCGGCTGCACTATCTTTGTATTGCTTTGGTTGTAATTTAGTAAAATTTTATTCCATATCACTTTTAATCACTTATAAGGATTAAGAATATCGCTGTCTTTGTATTGCTTTAATTTAGTTTTTTTTCCATATCACTTTTTTGTGGTCCTTTATCAATTTCTTTTAAAAACCATTGCAGTGCACTTGCAAACAACTTCGCCTTTTTAGTCAAACAAGGTGAACCCAAAGTAAAGCATATAAAACCAGATGTTCCAAAAAATCTGCCTTAAAAATAGCGTGAAGGCGTCACCATATCGAAATTCGAAAATTTAATTTCCACTTATGTTCATGGAAGCGTATCCGAGGTTGTGGCAATGACAGTGGCCGTTTTTTCTTGGTCCTTACCTTACACTACCATAACGAGGGTAGGTAATGACGCGCCTTGTACGGAGATGGCGGCGCAGGCGCAACCAATCTTTAGATACACTGTTGCTAAGATTAGATGGTTAAATATTGATTTATTGATTCGGTGGGAGGGATTTCTGTTTGAGACAGTCTTGTTAATGTCGATACTTCGTAAAAAGAGCGACCATCGTGTTACGTCTTTCACTTCTCTCTATTTCGTGCAAATTTTGGCAAAGATATATTACACGAATAAATTTTATTTACTCGATAGATTTTTAATATCTCCGAGTCCATCGTTTGCAGAACTAATATAATTTAAACTAATTAGCAGTACCGAACGAGAAAAGCGGGAAACTGGATGAGTTGAACTCCTACATAAAAGATTGGCTATTGTATGCAAAATCGGAAACGAGGAAGAAGAGAAGGGAGACACACAAACAAGCAAGCGAACAGTTAGTCAGTGGTCTCGCTCACAAAAAAACTTTGTTCTTTCTATATATTTTTTATTATTTTTTACAACTAGTTAGTCGCACACGGCACCAGTATGTATCACAAACAAGTGTCGGTCGGCATGTGAGTAATGTACAATTAACTATAAAATAGGATATGTGCACCACACGATATGTTACACCTTATTAAGCGATTGATCGATATAGGTACGTAGAACGCGTAAATTATGTTATTATAACTCCCGTATAAAAGGACCACGACTGTATAATGTCAAGTATTTTATTAATTTGCATGTTTTTCTAGCAGATAGATAGGTATCATGTGGAAGTCCCTAATGAAGATTAATGTATTTTGACAGCGTCGTTTTTATATAGACAAATATGATGTTTAGAACAGGAAAATTTTTATTTCCACGATCTCATTCGCTCATTTTCATCAACATCTCAACCAACTCGTATCTTAGGACCAAAAATCCTGTTCTCCAATTGCGTAACACACTTGTAACAATCCGTAGGATTTTGAAAGAAAATATTATTAATAAATCATTGCTTCGTGTGTTTGAATATTCTTCTGCTCGACAACATACATGACGCAATGAATCATGCTGATCCTTCATCCCCAAAAGTAAAGCTTAAAGTACTCACCAGCGCGGAACACCTCGCCGCAGCCATCGCAACGGCTGGCGAACTGGGCATCGTAGCAGTTGCCGCAGTAGATCTTGTCGAGCTTCGAGCCGAACTGCTTGTCTACCAGCGAGACGCGGCACTTGGCGCACAGGAAGCAGGCCTCGTGCCAGTGCTTGTCTTTGTACGACAGATCCTGGGAGAGAAGAGAAGAAGAGTTAGATTCGTAAGAATAGCAAAAAGAAGTAACGAAAAACCAAAGCGAAGCGATAATCGGTGATAAGTTCAAAATCTGATTACCAACCAGATTTTAGAAAAATGGAACCAAACAGATTTAAAAATCATAATGATAAAATTGAAGGAAAATAATGCCTTTAATAATGGCATAGGAAATATTAGACTGAGGATGCCTGATGTATTCATCTAAAATGAATACGTTGCCCATAACCATTTTTACATTGCTAAGTTCTCCCTTAGTTCTCAAAAACAAAACAACAACAAACCAATTTTATCTTCACAAATACTTTAATCCAGTGTAAAAACGCGCTATTGATTTGATAGTAACGTGACTCGAATGCTAACTACATTATTATTCAATTTCAATAAATGGAAAAATATCGCTGAGATAAACGCACATAAATATTGAAAAACGCTATGAATAGAGATGACAAAATATTATTTAAATAAAGGCGGGATTTACAAAAAATACGTCGCTTCGAACCACGATAACAATAATTAATACGTTTAAATCCGACGTCAGGAACATTAATCAGGGGCCCTCCCATCAGATCTTCTTCTCTTAGATGGAAAAACCTAACATTATACGCAAAAAACGTATTATTCCAACGACATATGTTGACTACACAGCGTAGGCGGTAATTATTACCTCCAACTTGCTTGTAGGATACTGAGACCAATCAATTGTTATAGAGTTTTTACTTATAAGGACAACATTAACTCCAGTTGTCATTCCTAAGATTTGCTCCTAAATTGCATAACAACCAACATCTCAATTGCTGGAAATACCAGCCATCGTACACAAACCTATTTTGGTCCATGATTCATAAACATACATTTTCGATTTCATATAAACACTCGACTGCAAATCCTATTTGTTACATTCATATCAAGTTCACTGACCAAATAACGAGCATAACCCAAAACCTGAGTGCATACAACGCAAGTATTTCCATCTTTCGGGTCAACGTTAACACTCGTGTTAAATTAAAAACTCAAATACATTCCCTCACGTTGCATTTGACGTGTTTAGTTCAAGTTTCAAAATAAATCTCCCCTCATTCTGGATTCTATTCCTGGCAGCGGTGCGAGGACCGACAGAACGTACATTTAAAACTGAATGTCGTAATGTCAATAAAATATGAATGTTTATTTTGGCCGATTACGAAACTCTTAGAGCTTCTTGGATCGCGTAAATCTTAAAAGAATCGTCTGACGGATCCGCACAAGCTTTTCAAGGTTGGCTCTAAACGAAAACATCAGAACACTGTATCCGACCCAGAAATAGTTTAGTTTGTGCTGACACGCGATTTGTTTTCTGTAAGCGATCGTCAATTTGTTAAAGTCCAGGCTGCAGTGGCTATCAGTGGGGTGTAATGCTAACAACTGAGCCGGTGTGCGCTCGTCATGAGTAAACACGCCGCTAATGTGTTCTTGACTGCCGCGATAAATAGCATCAAGGGGTTATAATTCACGAGGAATATCATCCATTACTTGACAGAGTCGAAACTGTCATTTATCTATTAGAGAACCATGATTTATAGGCTGTGGATCATTTAGTTTGATTTTTTCTCCCATTACAATGAAATCAAATTGGTGCGTTAAAATAACGCAATTTTATTTCTATTGCCTAGATTCGAGGGTTCTCGAGACAAGTTGGGGGTAATATTTCAGTAAATGAACATTGTAATTTATCATAAGTGTATTTGAACAATTGGTTCAAACAAACACTAGTAGCGTTCGCAGCAGCGTGTGGACGGGAAAAGTCATTGGTTGTTCGTCGAGATAAATGTATAATGTTTGGCGTAACGTTAACGTTATGTTGGCTTGGCAGCGTTCTGCCTGGGGCCGTGTGCAGAGGTGCGCCCGAAGAATCTGGGCCGGCTGGAGTGACATTACTAAATTTGATCGGTGAAACAAAGCTGACGAATGCCGTGGATTCTAATCCTATTCATACCGCACATACAACTCGCTTAGGATTCTGTGTCAATGATATTTTCAATGAAACACAGGCCTCATATGCAATTTTGGGCGTGGATTTAAGATGGCAAGAAAACAAAAGTGATTTAGGAGTCATTATAGACAGTGCAGATGTTTACAACGAGCTCTCAATCAACCTGTCTCAAACGGAGCATTTTGCCAATTCTCGTTTGTTGTTCAGTTTGTCCGTAAAATTATCTTTTCCGAAACTATTATTTATCAACTCAAAATAGCATTCGTCTCAGCATTTTACGGCGCATTGAACTATTTTGGATTCCGAATCGTATCCTATATCAACACAATTCATTTAGCAATTTAAAGTCTCATAACAGTAACAAGAGGTCCAAGTTATAAGGGAGAAGATGGAGCCAAACAACCAAAATCCTAATGAAGCGAAAGTGGAACAAAAATGTCGCAACAACCTAAATCTTATACTCAGAAATTCAAACAAATATTCGATTCTCTAGCTGAAAATCAAAAGCAAACTAGGCTGAGAATCGGAGGCAAAATGAGCTGTTGAATAATATTGCATAATAGACTGAACCGACAAGACTGATAAAAGAGTCTAAGCTTGCTAATAGAATCTGAGCTTTAAGAAGCTAACCTTAGAGTCGATGCCGATGGTTTTGTTGCATTCTTCGCATCCGTTGGCGAAGACGCTCTCGTAGCACTTGATGCAGTAGGGGTGCTCATCCCTCAGGACGTATCGCTGGCCGGTCAGCGACTCGTCGCACTGCCAGCAACAGAAGTGACCGCTGTGCCAGTCCTTGTTCATCGCCTTGGTGTATTCGCCACTGAAAATAAGCTGTAACAAATAGGACTTGGTTAGAGAGGGTGGAAAATGTTTGGAGTCTCTGGAGAGACGAAAAAATTTGGTTTCTGACATACAGATTCATCTTTCGGGCAAATTGTCCTATAAGGTTTTGATACAAAATGTATTTTAAAATTCAAACAGTTTTTGATTATCCTAGATGTTGATCAAATCGTATTCATCATTCATGGTATGCTTGTGGTTATTTTCATAATTCATCTTATTTCTCAATACATATATTTATTGTTTAGGTGTTAAAAATAGATGTTACCTATTCATGATTTCTTTCATGAAGTTTTCAGTTTATCCTAAGTTTATGTTCTATGAAGGCAGTTTAAGATTTATATGGTAATCTTGATTAATAATAAATGTTAGTAAATATTGTTTCTGTCAAAAGATCATTCCAAAACATCCGATAGGTACCTTAAATTAGGTCGGGTATGTGAGGGTGGCCAAAACACGCCTAACAAAGTACATATAAACAATGTTATGCATGTCACTGACAGGGAGGAACGCGATGTAATCGACACTTGACTGACACGAACACACTGGCGTCACTACACAGGTCAAGGGAGGCTGGCCACCACAACACATACCCATCATCGGCGTTGGTGGTCGTGTTGGTCTGTTCCACTTCCGTGACGGTGACCTCTCCATCCTTAGACTCCCTGCGCTTGGAGGACTTCTTGACCTTCCTGGTCTTGCGCTCCGTGGTGGTGTACTGGACTTGTACGTCAACGTCAGCCATGGCACTAGCGGGGTAGTTCGTTAAGAAGATACGGTATCACCGGACGCGGTCGCGACCCGAATTCGAATGGCGAGCAACGGTGGCCGAATCGCAGGAATTATTCCAGAATGTTTAGCGCTCGGGACGGTGGGGGGAGTTTGGGATTTAAATTTGGAAGAGTGACGGAGAGGGCAGGTGCGCGGGCGGCGTTTCCGAACTATGGCGACTTGAAACCACGCGTTTTCCTATCCAAGATCCGCTACTATCCTTCCCTTGTAAGCGATATGGTGGTTGAGCGCGAAATATGAATATTAGGAGCTGCTTACAGGGTTATCGGTTGGCCGAGATTCCGAATGGGTTAAAATAGGAGAACAATCTATAAATGCACAATTAAGTTTTAATGTTTGTGCAGTGCAAACTGGTTGGCGTGATAATTGATGCGTTTGACATAGATTAATTTTGTTGATAGTCATCGTTAGCTTTTGACATATTGTTTAGATAGGGGAGAATTAATAACAGCCGTGCTGAGTACAAAGTGTAGAAATGATAAATGATGTGATAAAGATCTTATCATTAAGAGCTTGCATGAATGTATCTTAGGACCATTCACTAGAATTTCAATAGGAAAGGATCAAATTGTTCCGAAGATGTAATTTAAATTAGCATTGATGTAGTAAAAAATTCTAATTGTCTCTACAAATAAAACAAAATAAGTAAGATTAAAAAACTAACCAATATCCTTTCGCCCAAAAAGTGTTGATAATTTCTGTTTTGGGCGGCAAAGCCGCCTTTCTTACAGAACTAATTGCAAATGTACTAAACGTAGCTTACTTAACGATGTGACGTCCTATGGACGATGCTAGCGTCAATACTTCTGTATATTTTATGGCAATCGACTTAAAATACAAAGAAATTATACCTTCCAAGGAAACATTAATACTGAAGTAGATACAAGATCGAAACTGTTCGAGGAGCTTCTCATTTGATAATATCAAAAGGATAATCATCTTAATGATTGGAAAATGAGGAAAATGTCGTGAGGAAAGTTTTGGAAATGAATGTCGATGGCTATAAGAATAGGGGAAGACCAAAGAAACGATGGATGGACAATGTAAATATGGTTAGAAAGGGGGTGACTACCGAGATGGCGACTAATAGAGAAGTATAGAAGAAAAAGACATGTTGCGCCGACCCCAAATAAATTGGGATAAGAACAGTAATGATTGAATGAATTATCACAAATGCTGGGAATTCTGCAAATAATGTTGCATTAGTGGAATTCATGTAGCTTAGAAAAATTGTTTTCCCTTCCTTGTTTTCCAAGATTCTGTACATCACTCAATAAACTTATGTACAACATAGAAACATAGGGAGCCTTTGAACACAGGTTTAACAGTTCGATGAAAACTGGTCTGAAAGGTATTAAATTGTTGCTTAACGTACCCCCTTTACATTCAGGTCAATCATTTTGAAGGGGGCTGAATGATCCAACCATAGAAATTATATCTATGGATCCAACGCATACGCCACCATCAGTGAGACATTTGAGTGAGCATGACATACTCGCAACTGACTGGGGGACTGAAGATTGTTTTTTTTTGTGCATCTACGACATGGGAGAACTTTTTGAAAAGTCAGGAATCTAGAATTCTGAATTCTAGATTTCGAAAAGTTTTGCAACATTAAACAGGAATGCGAATATCTAACTAATAGAAACTGCCAACTTTTGTAACAAACGCAGAAAACTATTAGTTAGAACAACAGTTCCACGTAACAGCTTCAAAGACAATATTTATTTACATTTCTTAGTAGTTTTTTGTAATAAAAGCTTGCTTTTTGACGATAATATTGATGGATAGCTTTTACGTATTTTAACTGTTAAATATTTTAGTTTGAAGTTCTATTATAATTTCAAATAATCTAGCATTAGGATTACCACAGTGACCTGCACCCTAATTGCGTATGACGCTATCAATCACAATCTACTACATATTATGGTAATATTTAAATCCCAGCTTTCTAAATGAGAGCATCTTTTACAAAATAATTCTTTTCATGAAGAAACTTGAAGCTTTAGAACGGAAACGTCAAATTAACTTGGTAATGACGGAATGAACACAGCTGTTTAAACGAAAGAAGAAAGAGCGGCAAAAGAGATATTATAAAAGGAAATGAAAACCTGTCAAGTGCGTGTCGGGCCACGCGCAGTGTAGGGTTCCGTAGTTTTTTATAACAGCCAAGTGCGGGTCGTATTCGCCGACTGATAGTTTCATACCATGCTCTAACTAAAAGCCAAACATGACTACCTACCTAATTTGACTTCCTATACAAATCCTCACCAGATCCGACAATTTTGCACGGAAAGTTTTAATTTTTTTTAAATAAAACATATTTAGGAATGATACAATAGCGCGATACAACTGACGCTTAGCGCCATCTATCGACATTTCTATGGAGTGGTTCGAAATTTTCGAGTCTAATACAATTGGTCGACTATTACTCGTAAACTTGTAAAGCCCACTTAAGTGTGATAGTTTTCCTTTAAACTTCGTTATATATAGGTACTACTGCCGTGACATTTGAATTTCTAACTACAACCGTTTAGTTGGTAGAGGGACGGGGACACTTGACTCTAACGAAAATTGGTACTTTAAAGCTTGATAAGTCACGAACGGTTTACTTAATCAAAAAACGGTCTTCCCAAACCCTAATATTTTTGAAAGACCTATCCAACGATATCACACACTATGGGAAGGACGAAAAAATAATTATCATCCCCACTTTAGATGTAGAGCAGGTACCCTAAATAATTATTTTTTTCAAAATTTCATTTTACCACTTTTTCGGCGTCAATTACGTGTATACTCATGCCAAATTACAACTTTCTAGTACCAATAGTTTTTGAGCTAAACCGCGGACAGACAGACAGACGACATGGCGAAACTATAAGGGTTCCTTGTTGACTACGGAACCCTAAAAATGACAAACAATTTCACTTTATTGCCTCTAAAATTTATTTCCGAATCGAACAGATCACTGAAAAACAAATGGGGTATTCGTCATTTGTTTTAACTGTTGCAATGACAAAAATTCTAAGAAAAACGATGCGAAAATACAAAGCAAAACAAAATAACATCTCATATAGAATAGTTAGAGATCAGAGAACCAGAATTTTCTTTTGTAAACTGATTCATCGGAAGCTGTCGTATCATAAATTCTTAGCGTGGTTGTTTACAGAGAACTTGCAACTAAAATTATGAATGATTCAGTTTTCTCTGCGGATACATTCGCGCATACTTTTCTAACTTCCGCGTCAGTTACCTTCGCTCGTCTAGACATACGGTCGATGTCTTCATTGAACCTTCAAACCGAGGTCTTGGTCAAAGCTACTTCATTCATTGGGCTATTTTTACAATGTTTTACAATTGCTTACGTTTCCGACATTTTACACTTAGGCGAACGCCCTTTGAATTGATTCTATTGAAAACGTAGGGAGATATGATTGATGACGTGAAAGGGAAGAATGGCGTGAAATTAAGCTTTTTTGATATTTCCAATTTTTTTAAGGACTGTCATAAATCAGACGTAGTAAGAATAATATTTAATATTAAAAACGACAAAAAGGATACATCATGATCACGAAAAATTGAAAACTTGCTGCAGTAATTTGTGGTAGGAAAAATCAGACTTGCGGAAAACTTTTAGTTGATTTGAAATAAATAATGTGATCATAAAAAAGTCAAAATTTAGAAAAAATAGAATTTAATCTAGTTGCCTCTTCCAAAAGGTAGTTTCTTCGTACGAGACTGAGATTCTTGACCTTGACAATTATGAATTTGCATCCACTAATTAAAAGAGATCACAATGAACACACCATGATAATGGTGCAAAATTGCATGTGAAAAGTTGTGACCTATATTCATGGGTTAACTCTTGCATAACGCATGACATAGTTTGTCCCAGACAGTATTGAAAAACAAAAGTTGTTTTTCTTAAAAGACGGAAAAACCCACACGGGAAATAGTTCCTATCACTCATTATTTTTTTAGGTCAAATAAACTGTCCAATGTTTTCTAGGATTTGCTATCACAAACAGGAACATCGACATTACAAACAACGTGAGTTACTAGATGAGTCATACAATATCTTCATGTTCTCCCAGCCTTTCCCCAACTATGTAGGGGTCGGCTTCCAGGTTGCAGCTGAATACCACTATTTAAATGGAGCGACTCCTAATCCAAACTTCACAAATCAGTTACTGGGTATTGGGTAACACAATAACCGTTGGTAAGACCGGTTGTCAGACTTTCGGGCTTCTGACTACATATAACGACTATCAAATATGCTTTCTGAGGCACGGAGGGGTAAAATATGTAAACGATGGTCACCCATCCACGGACCGACCTTGGCAAGCATAGCTTAACCTTCAATCGACCTGTGCGGCTGTTATTTCTTAGCCACGAACCCCTCCCATTAATCCATACAATATACATGGTAAATTAGACTTTGCTATAGTAATTTATGTACTTAATTTACCATGTATTGTATGTATGTTGTAAAAGTTGGATGAACCTATAGGTTTATCCAACTTTTTCTATCAATGCCTAGTTCCTTTATTCCGTCACAAACATCTGCTTGCCTAAAGTTGTTGACTGTAATAAATTCTTCTGAACCTCAACCGGAATAAATCAATTTTCCATGAATATAAATCAATAATTAATCAAATCGTTCACAATAGAATAAAATCAATCAATAAATTAATAAATTTGATCGAATATGAATCTTGCCAGCACGCCATTTGGCACACAGTGGGGTCGAAGATAATTTAATTATGATTATGAATGGTCCTAACGGTAATATTATATTTTAAAACTAGCTTCTGCCCGCGGCTTCGCCCGCGTGGATGTCGGAAATTTACCCACGGGAACGTGCTAACAGGATAAAATGTATGTGCTTCCCCAGAATGCCATCTATGTCACGGGCCCTTTGTGGCTTATTACAATAGAAAACCAATTGTGTCTCATTAGTGGTGATTAAGAGGATACCTATATGATATCTTTACCTAAGTACCTAACTAATTTTAAAAAAAAACTCAATAACAGAAAATTAAATACCTACCTACCTAAATAAACCTATTTCTGATGATAACTAATCTAAACTCAATAAATAAGCAAAATCCCTAAAAACTAATATCTATACGAATGACTAAACCTACCTAACAGTATTATGAAATAACCTACGGTCACTACGTACACTATCAAATATACTACCTATACTTTAAAATTAAAATGTATACCTACGACTTATATAAAAATAAACCTAAATAACTCTAAAAACTAAAAGGAATAAAAATGAACTCGACTGCGGGTGACCCAACCTACGACAAACTTAGTATTTGCGGTTGGTACAGTACAGACAGTGGTAATCGGGTATAGGGATCGAACCGCAAAATTAAGTTTGTTTTTTATTGTATATACTTTTCCGGGATAAAAAGTACCCAGTGTGGTGCCCAGGATATTAAAGAATAATTATACCAAGTTTCATCGTAATCGAACCGGTAGTTTTTGCGTGATGCCTGAACAAACAGACAGACAGACAGACAAACATTTTTTTAATCACATTTTTGGTTTCGGTGTCGGTCAAGTAACACCCCCTGCCATTTATTTTTTGGATATTTTCAATGTACAGAATTTTCACTTCTACAGATTTATTATAAGTATAGATTATTTGGTCCTAGCAGTCGTGGTCTGTCAGCGGATTCGCTCGATCAATCCCTAATTTTCTTAGTTAATTTAAATGGTTCTTAAGTTGCTGTGTGTGTTAAGGTTGCTCGGCAAGCGTAGTGTGGGACGTCCCCCAGGTAGATGTAACGACACCATTAAGACTGGTGGTGACTGCCTTCGTAATTTCGTCGGAAGGCGGAGGATAGGGTGTTGTGGTGCAGCCTGGGAGAGGCCTATGTTTAGCAGCGGACTGCGATGGGCTGAGTTGATAGTTTCTTTCAATTAGTTTTCCGCACAAAGTCCTGACACAAAACGCATGTAATGTAATTGGAAATATTTTCAAAATTGAGTACCTTTTCATATTTAAAACCCTAGCAGTAAACTAATTAAAATTAATAGGGGAATATTTCCCATCTTCCAATATTGAGTAATTAAACCTTGATTTAAACAGCTGCGATTAAATCACAAAACATCAAGTATTTTTTCTTATAGATGAATCAGATTGACGTTAGTGACTTCCTGAATTTGAAAATAGACGAATACTTCGCAAACTTGCAGAAGACTAAATAATAGTGACGTGTGCGGATTCAAAAATGCGTTGAATGTTATATATAAGAGACGTGTGTATTTTTTTTTTCGTTTTTTAATGCTAGCTGTGATTAAAACATTTCCACTTGTGATATAGTGTGCTGTATTGCAGTAAAACCCAGTGGACATCATTATTTAGTTTCCTATAGCATAGACATCGAATAAGAAAAAACAGAAGAGAAGTGGAATTTTGTGTAGTTCTTCGTTGACATCATCATCACTAGATAGCTATGTACAAGGAAAGATAGTGCTCAAAAGTGAACCTATCAGAATAATAAAACTTAATGATGTTGATGAGTAAGAACATGACGTATGTCGTATCATTACCATTTTAATAATTAACTACTAATATTAAAAACTAGACGTAAACTATCAAAAACAATCCAGAACCACAACTGAAGCCAATCGATCAAGACCATGAATTTAAAAATAAATATCCCACTATAAACGAAGCTCCAAGAATTAATCTCACTTTTTTCTATATGTCTGAAGTATGGGTTGGCAACGGTAGCCATCTAATTTTAAAACACCGAATCGCGATGCAGTAAAATAGAAAGGAGATAGAGAATTTCATCTTGATAGATGAAGATATTTCTTGGTCGCGATGAAAAATGGCAAGATGTTTTGGCTCAGTTTAGTAATGTATTCGATGTCGTGGCAAATGATGTTATTTTCTACGCTGATACAAAGGGGGTGGACAGTGCTGACAATTAGGGACGTACTAAAATAATGTCTCGCTGCCTACGCTAGGGAGAGTGGTTTATTAATAAGTGTTTGGGTGTACGACTGTAGTGGGTAGCATAGACATCTACGATGATAGAGACTTATATTCAGAAGAAGACATATACAGGCAAATAATATAGTATTTTTGTTTAAATAATTGCGTTTATTATGGTTACATATACATTTAAAACGAAAAAAACCCCAGACCTTGATACTCGTATTTTTGGTAAAACTCTGTTGTTGTTTAACACAAAACATTTTGTAATAACCGCTGGTTATTTTTGTTTGTTTATATTACATTGTTTGCTCTGCTAAATCGTAAAGTTACTGAGCTGAACATAATTTCACCACAAAGCAGTGAATTTCCTGACTGAAGTAAGATATGTGCGATTATTGGCTCATTAGCAGAGTTCGTCTACTTTCCATAAATAAAAAATTAAAATAGAAGATAGGTACAGTCACCTCCGTAGTCACACGACATTCAAAATTCGAAATAATAAAAACAAATGACAGTGATTTCGAACGAGAAACCAATAAAACTATTCTAGATGATAAGACAACAAAAGAAAAGACAAAAGAACGTCGTGTGGACATAAATTAGGTTTTAATCAAAGAAAAGAGTTGGTTCGCGGGAACACATCCCGTCGTAAAAGAATATTCGCGTGTGTCTATGGAGCTTGCGGTTCAGTGACGCGCGAGTCGGAAGTTGTGGTCACAGTAATTGTAGACTTGACAAGAATTGCGGGTTGATATGCATGTATTTTTAGAAAGTTAGGTATGGCCGTATTGGTGTAAATGTAGAGCAAGTTTTCATTACCAGCAAGAAAATACTCTCAGAAAATGGAGTCGATTTTGAAGTACTAAAGCAAAATATAGGACATAGCATCCCACAATTGTTATGACTTGTTTTTCTATGTCCGTGGGTTTAACCGTATGGTTTTATTGATGAAACAAATCGAATAACCTATAACCATAAGCAAAAACTTGACACCTTTTCAATATCAAAAACATTTTAATAAACCCATCACCATTAGTCTTACATACAGTAATAATTCCTACTATCATGTCCTACTAACCTACAATCCAGACGAACTACAGAAGAAAGCACTTCAATGCATAATACCTCATCAGCGTCCATTATTATACATTTGACTTTGAATATACGAGTACATACACAGATGGTATAAAAAGCGTATCTTCCGTGTCGTATGAATAGGGCTCTAATTAAAGAGCTTTACTTATCTGCGCTTCAGTAATACGCCCACGGTTATTTGCAAATATTGGGGAAATTTCGGCTTATTTTGGCATTTGTTACGGTTCTTGTTTGTGATCGTTTGTAGATGTAACAGCTATTTCGTCGACACCATTTACAATGCCAAAATAAAGTGATGAATAGGGTTCGTCAGGGTTTGGATGACGTATATTTTTCTTGTCAAATATACGTCATCTATTTGGTAACTTCTACCTAATTTATGTGACTCTTTCGAGGGCCAAGAGAAATGGCAATGGTTTTCAAAGCGTTTCGTATTTCTACAACGATTTTCAACAAGATTGACATAAGCTTTTCGGTAGACTTCTTCTTCATGTCGCTGGCTCAGGAGGTCACTTAGACTGCATGTTTTGGGACACAGAGGGCAGAATAGGAGGTGGAGCATGGTTTGCGACTTAGCTCCACAATCACACCCTACGGCCGTTCCGTCAAGGTAGCCCCACTTTACCAGGTTGGACTTACATCTTCCCACTTGTGTCCTGAGTCGGTTCAGGGACTTCCAAGTGGACCACGGAAGGTTACACCCTGCAGGGAGATGCTTCTTTGGTGGTAGATAGTAAGTAGACTATGTCAATTCGGTAGACTATGTCAATCGATTACGTTTTTACCTTTCCGTCATTGTTATCGCTGATAGAATGCCTTGTTATATCTGTCCATACTTACCGAGCTCTCTTTTCAGCTTTCATTTAAAATTATTTCTACATATTATAACTTGTGAATCATTCAAATCGGTTTGAGCAGAATTCTGAGCTCGACAAAGATACATCTTAAATATATGTAGCTGTGTACTTCGATTATTTAGACACGTGCTGTAACAATGTCGTACAGTTTCTAGTGGTCTTATCATTCCTATTTCATAAAGCTTAGGCTCATGACATACACCAACCCAATAATTTAAATCATTGCCAAATGTAATCCTCAACCATTAATCTTTCCCTAAATGCCACAAACAGTTAATTTCCAAGCTCCTGTCAAATTAATCCCCAGGGTGTTAGAAAAATACTATACAGAATCAGTACTACTATACAGAATTAGTACTTATAATCTGCATTGGCCGATAGATGGCGTTAATTCAAAGGTCGTAGGTACTTTATGCCCTGGATTTAATGAGACACATCTGGGTCGAGGCTGGACGAGTATTTTCGGACTATTGTGCAACAGTTTTGATTAACTGCTCATAATTTAATATTAATTGGAAATATGGCAATTTAATTGCAATAAAATTGTAAGGATTTGGCTTGACCTGATCTTGGTCAGGAAATGAAGGTGGTTTAGCTGTGACCTGTTGAACTGGGTGATGTCATTCATATTTGCAGCCGTAAATATTTAAGGTGGGTGGTGTTGGTGGGTGTACGGACGCCAGCAGGTCAAGCTACCCGAAACTGTCAAAATTTTCAAATCAACCTTGAACCTTAATGTTTCAGCGATAAAGTTGAAAATCTATTAAAGAAATTTGACACATTGTAGTAGCTTGATGTGCTGGCGTCTGTACAATAGGTATTACTCTGCCTAACCCTCCGGGGATTACAGGTGTGATGTTATTTTATATTATATTTAAAGTTTATTTATAAATTGTTAGTCTGTTCTAAAATAGCCTGTCATGTTTCAGTATGTAATATCGGAACGATAATAAAACTAAGGCTCTAAGGAACTGCAGATCTATATTGTAACCATCTCACCGTGTAAACTTAGGTGAAGTGAGCGTGGAGTGAGCTGTCATTCCAAATAATGCTAGGGATTGACACGACTGACAACTCACATCAAGCTCACTTCACTTGAGTTTTCACGGTGAGATTTTTACAGAATCGACCGGCAGTATATCATTTTGACATACGACTTTTGTTAAAATTTAAACCAATATAGTTCAACTATTCTACGAGACGAGACCATTATTTTGCTTTATGTAAGTTGGTTTTCGGTCCCATTACAAAAATCAACATGAATTTGAACGAAGAAAATTGGGCCATTACGATGCTCGCAACCAATAAAGTTTTCAAACAAACAACACAACATTATTAACACAATTATTAACATTAACTATGCTAATAATATGTGTAGTACACTAATGGTACATATGTAGAACACAAATGACATATTAAATAAGAGAATTACGTGATTTATTACATGAATTAATTGTGTCATCGAAAGTGTATCGTCGTGATTGTGTTTATTCATTAGATATTGCATTGTGTTAAGTGTATGAACTCTAAGTGTATTTATAGTGTTCACTTTTACCCAGTAATCAAGGAAGCGAGCCAATTAAAAATCTAATAATATCTATCAACCTCATATTGTCTCAAATATGTGTCTTTAAGCCAATCATTGTATCAATTTCGAAACAGAATTGTGTGTCCCATAATTTCGGTTTCTCTACACAAGCCATACAGATTAGAGCCTATACCTATTCAAATTCCTGTCACAAAGGATATCAAAGAGTTCGGTTATTTCTAAGGGTTCTCAATGAAAACAAAACACAAACGGGGCATCATAATTTAATGTTCAGTCATGCTTACACAGGCTCACAATCAGCGGTGCGCTCGTGCTGCGTTAGGTCCCAAGCTAGTCCCCTGAGTTGCCCCAGAAGTCTACTTCTTCTTCTTCCTCTTCAATTACCTCTTTAGTCTCAGTCGTCTCTTCCTCGAAGGAGTTGAGTTTGGGAACGTCTTTCAACATCGGCGTTAGCTCCGCTCTGTCTTCGGAAGCCACGCTGTCAACTGACGCTTCCACGCTCCAGTGGTCACTCCTTCTCTCCCTCGAGTTTTCCCTCGATCGACTTCTGGAATAAGAACGCGCTGATAGATTAGGAGTGCTTCCGAACCCTGCCACTTTGCCGTCTTTATTCATACGCTCGAACTCGGCTTCCTCGAGTGACGTGAACATCTTTAGTTCTTCCTCGCGGGACGCTCGCGACTCTTTGGAAGAATTCGACGACGAAGAGTGACGCTTTCTGAAACTCCGTCGCCTGCCACTCGGGTCGCTTCGTTGTATTGGTCGGTACTTAATCCCATCAAGAGATCTTAAACAAATTCATAACATATGAGTAGGTATAGTACAGATGAAGTGAATGGATATGTACCATGATTTAGCTTTCTACTCGTGCATATGGTGGTGTCCAGATGAGCAGTGATCACTCGTGGCAATGGGACGCAGCTAAGTCACTACCGAACTGTAAGCATGAGTGTCTACATGGGAGATGTTCCTGCTGGTAACAATGAATATTAACCTGAGGAATTCTTCGCTGTATTCGCCTTTTTTGTCTTCGTCGAATGATTGGAAATGTATTTCGGGCAGTGTTTGCGGGGTGCGGGTGGGACTCAGTGGTCTGTAATGCCATGTCAGTTTCTCGTCAGCCCCACCTTCCTCCTTGCTGTCAGGCTCGACAGAATTTGAAGTAAAGCTGTTGTGATTTGAATCTGAAATAGTTTCACGAGGCGTAGGTGATCTGTTTCTTTGACCGACACTGATCGACCCTGAAGAGTTCGTTAAAATGGTTTTCGTTTTCGACGGAATGTACCTGTCGCTCCTGTAGTCTCCGTTTGATTGACTCTGGCTCTCCTCGAGCGACTCCTGTCCGAAGCTGGAGATTTTCGTAGAGAACAGTATGGCGGTCGAGTTTGTGTTGTCACCGTAGTAGTTGACGGCGGCCGATTTTAGTTTTCCATTTTTATCCTCTGTTAAAGATAGGTATCCCTGACCGCATTCTTTGCTCCAGTCCGCTGCGGATGATGAATTGGTTGCTTTTCTGAGTTGGCTGCTGTAGTACTCGACGAGTTCTTGCAAGTCCGGGTGGTCGCGGGGTATGGAGCCACTGAGTAAGTGTTTCAAGCACTCGATTGCTTCGTGCGCGCCGGCGTACGAGATAACGACAGACAGCAGGAGTCCCATTTCAATGTCCTCGAACAAACACAGCCTTTCAAACGGAATGGAAAAGGGGTACTTTTGAAAAGGGTCTCCAGGGAGCGGGACGGTGCAGCGCTATTACGCCGAGACAAGATTTGAACAACTGAAATTAAAGTGTAATAGTTGCCAAACTTTTGTGTCCCGATATAGAATTCATTTGGCGTTGTGGCCAGACATTAGCTTTATGTCTCGTTCGATCATTCGGCAGAAGGTCGCGGGTTTACGAGACTATAAAAATGTTTTAGCTCATGATTGATTTGTTAGCCCGAGTGATTGTAGCTGTAGTGAGTTATTGGAAATGTAACATCGGCTCACTTTGTTGGTGATTTAGGATGAATGCGTTTCGTTGCAGTTCCTGTGATGTTTCAATCAATAAATCAACTAAGGCTTAGATCAGTGCCGGATAGAGATTTCTCTCTATGATGTTAACCAAGTTTATAGTTGTTAACGTTCATTTGATTTCGACATGTTTACGATTCCGATCGATGCGCTAAGTGCATCAGACTTTTTACATTAGATTATTATTTAGAATTTTAGACATTAGATTCTTAGTTATTGCTAACTTTTTTTACTCTAACCTACATATCTTAATAATTAGTAGAGTAGGAGGAGACAGGATAACAAACCATCTTATCTGATTATCCCTACGAAAGAAAGAAAGAAAGAAAAGAAAGAAAGAAAGAAAAGAAAGAAAGAAAAAAGTTTATTTGGACACAGTTCGTGAAACACAAAATACAAAATTAATAAAATAAAAAATAATGGACGGATAAAGGACGGGGTCGCAGTTCCGATCGTAGTTTCGCGAACTTCTCAGGATAAATTAGTTTCAAAGTTTATACCGACGTTAGTATTTTGCCAGCGTCGAATCATTGTACACAACTTGACTGGTAACGTTACTTAAGTAAAGTAATTAGTAGTTCTTTAGGTCAAACAGCGATGCCTTTGTTTTACTAATCATCCCAGTTTAGCCGATGACTAATTGCTACTGTTGCCAAATCTTTAAGTAACCGTCAAAGGTGCTAGAAGTACGTAATTTAGCGTCATCCGTGCGGTTACTAGAATAATTTATTGTCTCTTAAAGGACATTAACGAACGAACCCTGTCTATAGCATTTATTGGCCGTAGAACAACATAAACATAGCTTATAGCTGTCAAAGAAAACAAACATATGTAAAGTATGGATAAACTAAACATTGTCTTTATAAAACTAAGGGCTGATGCTTTTTCCAACGCCAGATAATTTCATCCGTGAAATAATTTTGAATTTTTGACAGTTCTTCCATACAAAAACTGTCAGACGTCAATTTTATTCCACGAATAAAAATTATCGGAAGATTGAAAAATTAGCCCTAAGTATTTATTTTATCAGTTTTATTGCCTTAGAGCTGATCACAGAACAGATATATCTGTTCTGTGGAGCTGATTAATAAATAAAAATCGTATATTATCAGGCGACATCGGCCCATAGCGTGTTAGTTTTACCAAAATTAATAATTTAGAGGCATGAGGAACAGGGTGTAAAGTTCACTCATCCTCCATAGAAAAGAGAGTATCCTCCGACCAGACGGTGTCTGGTGGGCAACTGCCCAACGATTGATGTTGGGAAATTGTATCTATGCTAATTGCGCGGTAAACTCTGCTTGCGAGATGCAGGATTTGCGTGACGTCAGTATGACGCGTTGTTCGCATGTGGCGTTGTAGATACCGCTACAATAATAAGTAAGTAATAATAATAAACTAATTAATAATAAACATGACAGTTTAACATATTTTTTATAGAAAAGCTGTGAAAGCGCCATAGGTTTTTATTCTTTAGATAAAAGTTATCTGACGATTGAAAAATCGACTTTATTAAATCGGTTCACGTTTTGAAGCTACAATAAGTACCACAGATAAAGGATATCATTCAAGTGTCGAACATTTTATTCCCTATATTAAACATTTGTTATAAAAATATGTTTATTGGCATTTTCAATCTCAAATAGCAGACGCGGTGTTAATTGTTGAATTTCGATGTACCTAATTGTAAAAAATTCTCAAGAGGTCAATTCCCATAAGATAACGGTACTTTTTTTGTCCAGTACTTTAATTTTTGAGTACGAAATGAATAAAATGAAAGACGATGACGTAGCCAGAATCTCTTCGTCGGTAATGGGACAAAAAAGGGGTTTTATATATAAATATTGTAATCACTTTAATTACGGTTAAAAAGCATAATCACAGTTGTAAAGTTATAGACATCCTCCCGATCATCTTTTGTCCGACAGTTTTGAGAAGAAATGATAACTTTCACGCAAAACATGACGTTGCTCTGAAAAATCCGAGAAAAATCTCTTGCGTAAGTAAATAGCCTTGAACTATTAATAACGTTGTACCAATAAGTTGTGACGTAACTTTCTTTTTCGCAACAATGCATCGGATCTCTCGTTTATAAAAGAGGTCAGCTGTATCATCATAAATACAGTGCGTGGGTTCGATCTTGACATTGAAACACTGGAGAACGGGAAATAATGTTTGCGAAAGCTACTAAAATCTGTCAAATTTCTTTAATAGATTTTCAACTTTATCGCTAAAGCATTAAGTTAAAGGTTGTTTGGGAAAAATTGACAATTTCGGGTAGCTTGATGTGCTGGGGGCCTACTCCGAAGTGCAAAGTGCGAATGTTCGGATCGGATCGATACATGGCCAAACCGAATATTATTGAAAAATGCGAAAAAACGTTCGGATCGGCTCAGTTGGGTCGGGACCATAGTCAATATTCGAAATAGTTTAGAATTGTAGGATCGGAACCGACCGAACCAAATAGTAACTTCGTAGCAGGAAACGGCCGAACATTCGGCCGATAAGACTTCGGAGTAGGCCCCCTGGCGTCTGTACTCTACGATCGATTTTGGAATGACGTATTTAGTCATTGCATATCTTATTAAAAAACCTTATGACGTGTTTGAATTGTTAACTTACATAGGTAAAGGCCCGCCCTCACGAAAAAATATGGTCAACGTGAAAAATATACTTCGAGTTTATTTTGCAAAGTATTTATAATGTGGAAAAAAAGAAAGGAGAGTAAGGACCTTTGCGCAGCAGTGGGGTAGTAACGGCTAATAAAAAAATAATAATTATAAAGTCAAAAATGAGCCTTATTCTCTTCGACACAATGAATGAAACCGCGTGAAATGAACGCGAGATTGGAGGGATTTGTTAAGGAATTGACGTGGTAAGGAATCTTTAATTAGGACCCAGGAGCCTATCCGACTTAGAACAAGTAAGTAAACAAGTAACAAGTGATTATGATTAGTAGAGTGAGTATGATTTAAAAGAGTGTCCATGGAGCTTCTTGCCCGTTCTTCTCCATAGGTACCTACGCTTTGGAATGGGCAACTAGCTTCATCTTTCTGACTGACCGACCGACCCTTTGACAATTCAAAAGTGCCTGTAATTGGTTTAGTTGAATTAAATGATTTGGGTTTGAGTTTGAAAAGTATTGTTCATGAAATAATTACATATTTTAAGATTATTATTATTTATTTCTTTAATGCACAATGTACACAACCATTGTTACACGATAGGCTTAAACTAGTACATGACCCTAGGGCGCTTATTAAATTATTTAATAAGCGCCCGCTTTGGCGTTATTAAATAAATAATTAACCCCTTAAAAGTTTATTGTAAGTTAATATTGTAACCAAAAATATTTTCTGAAAATAATTATCTAGGTATGCGATTTAAATTTAGGTGTATTCACACTGAGCTTCTTATGTAACACTTGTGCTGAGCTCAGGAAAACATCTGTTCTTAATCAGCGAATTTAAAATCTCCACTATTTACTGGTGGGTACTATACATATTTATAGCTGCTTAGTCACGTAAATATTTTTGGATGGGCTGCCGTTGTTTCAATTTATTGGAGAAAACAATACAAAAGGTTTGTTTAATTCTAGTTGGTATTTAAATAAAAGGGGGTCGCAATTAAACTGAAAGATTTGTCAGTGGTTTAAATGTTTTGGCAATTGATTTTAGTCGTTTTAAATATACATATTGTAGTGAATTGATGATTTACGGTTAATTTTACAATATTCTGATAACTTTTATCACAGGTGTTTGTAATTTTTTTTTGTGTAGAAATCAAGTTCAAAATTTCATATTTATTCTACGTATAAAAGTTACCTCACTATTAAAAAATCAGCCCCTAATTACTTATGTAATAAATACTTCTGTCATACAGGAAAATGTAAAAGGCAAGTTGGTAAGTGAGTCGGTACTATGCCTACATGTTTTCTTCTCATTAATAATAATTAATTAATATTTTCAATATATCATTTTTTACACATATTTTTTCTTTCCACTTTAACTCTTTTTTTGAATTCTATCAAAATTTATTGTTAGCCGAGCTGTTGTTGAGATATTTTACAGTACAACTAATCCAAGCAATCAACAATCTCCAGGTCCATTGCCAAGCGAATTAGCCGTGAAATAGTTCCTAACAAGAACACACGTTCAAGCATGTGTCACCGACCTCTGGGAAATAAAAAAAAAAATCCAGTGCACACGTAACTAATCTTTTCAAATCTTCAAACTTTGAACACTTCAGAACGGAATGTTTTTTTAAACACACGTTTACGTTGTTTTGTCAAAATGCCAGAATTATTGTATAGTTATACCTATTTAATAATAATCTCTAATTTAGTTTTTTATATTGTCATGGAATAAGATTAATAACAACGAGTGTGCTTCACGATTTTCATTTGATATTTGATTTATTTCGTACATTTATTTGCCTCATAACTTTTTATATTAAACTGACATCTTTTTGATATAGGTACTGCCGGGAGAAGTCAAGAGCATATATAATATTAGTGCATTGACTTTGAGGCAGTCACCCAAAAATACAAACTGAAAAAACTGAAGGAGAATTGCCAAAATTGCAGGTACTTATAAGTATTCATTGTTATCTTGCCGCCACGAATGTCGGTACATAAGTAGAAGTACTGCCGCTATCAAAGTGGCCACCTACTGGACTCGAACAATATAGAAACTGAACTCAACAACTTCAAGGCGTTCGTGGTGCGCGTACGGAATTGTTAAAAAGTCGTCATGGAAGAAGTTCCATGAAAACTTTTTAACCATTCGGCACACGCACGGAACACCACGTCCTGCGGCCAGAAGTCTTCACTTCTGGCCGCAGGACGTGGTGTTCCGTCGCTTCCGCGGACAAGTACCAAGTCAACGTTTTCATTCGAAAACGTTGAGAGGGTCTGTAATTTTACAGTAGGTATGGGAGGACAGTGTAGGCCTGTCAACAAGTAGAAGTACTTTTTTCCGTTTGCCTATATTTTTCCTGGGCAAAGGCCTTCCCATATTCAAACGGACAGATGGACGTCAGAAGTACTTAATAAAAATAAAAAATGGTCTAGAGATCTAAAGTTTAGAACACCTAATAATTTGGCATTAGGGCAGTTGGTGGACGATGATGCTTAAGCTGAAACGGAAACGTTAGTGGCACGTCACATTTGCACGTAAGCAGTGACAAGTTGGCAGCTCATCGGTTCAGATACTCACAACAACACATTTCCTGACGATGTGCGGTAACTGCACATTCCTGTCATATCAGGTGATTGACGACGGGAAACTTGTCATGCACGCGATGCCTTTAGCTTTGATGTCAACCACTACCAATCATGGTGACCAATTTTTATATAGACTTTTACTTAGATTAGATAGATTTTTATTCGTGATGGCCCAGTGGTAAAGTTCTCGCCTCTCATATATGCAAGTTGTGGGTTCAAATCCAGGCAAGTATCAATCAGACTTCCTATTCCTATGTACTTTTTATCTTGGACCCGGACGATGTTTTCCTTCACCGATGTCAGTGAAGCATCGGTGAAGGAAAACATCATGCGGAAACTTGGACTTCTAATTAATGTAAGTCTGAAGTCGCCAACCCATCTTGAGCAAGCGTGCTGATCAATGCTCATGCCTTTTCTGTATAACACGAGGCCTTTGGAGTACAGTGACAATCGATTCTATAAAAATCTCACCGTGAAAAGTTAGGTGAAGTGAGCTGTCAAAAGTGTCACTCCCTAGCATTAGTTGGAATGACAGCTCACTCCACGCTCACTTCACCTAAGTTTTCACGGTGAGATAGTTACTGAATCGCACTGCTGGTTGGACCTTTGATTGGCGAAATAAAAGAAAATGTGAAATACCACGATAAGGTTACCCTACATCACTATGCCACTTCCTTCCCTACGAATACGGAACCTATCCAGCCGATCGATTCTGTAAAAATCTCACCGTGAAAAGTCAGGTGAAGTGAGCTTAGAGTGAGCTGTCAATAGTATTAATCCCTAGCATTAGTTGGAATGACAGCTCACTCCACGCTCACTTCACCTGAGTTTTCACGGTGAGATGGTTACAGAATCGCACTGCTGCACTGCGATTCTGTAACCATCTCACCGTGAAAACTCAGGTGAAGTGACGCCATCTCCTGCGTGGTCATCTTCTACGAATATTTTCCTTACATTTTATAAAGCCGAACGTCCCTCTGTCTGTCTGTTTGTCCGCTAGTGTGCATAAAACTCGACCACTGCTCAGAGATTTTAGAGTTTAAGAAGAGTAAATCCATGGATGTGTATTTTTGATGAGAGTTTCACAACTAGTTACACACAGTCACATTGTAAAGTCGTTGCCCGTTATATCTCGATAAGTCATACACTTGAGATCTAACAATATCCGAACCCAAATTCGACATAGAAACACAATTTCCAAACTACAGCAGCCATTCCGAAGCCATTATTCTTAACACAAGTACGTAAGATTCTCTCATTTAGGTACAACATACATCTAATTACGGAGCGGTGACGTCGGCGTGACGTCAGACGGACCGTGTGGAAAGTGTGGGCGAACCTTTAAGCACAAGACGTCTGCGCTGGATCGCTGGATGTGCGGGCGCTGTTTTCAGCGCTATTTTGTTTAAATAGTTCGGTTATGTAAGCCTAGGCTGTGGGTGGGGCTCGATTCATGAATGCTGGAGCTGTTAAGGTAAAAAATAGTATTTTCGTTAGTTGCGGTTTTGCGATTTTCAAAGAGCCTACATAATATTTCAGGAGTAAGTATCTACCTGAATATTTATTGCCTTAGAAACTCAACTTACGAGAAGGAAACACAAAAAGAAAACATGGATCTAATACAGCGTTCAATTAATAGGTTTGTTTGTCACTTTCAGTTTTAACATACCTACCTAATTATGGAGCTGTTCTCTATCGAAATCATAATAGAATGTTATGCTATGTTTGCTACATCCAAACTTGAAAAAAAAAAAGAGTACCAAGTCATCCTAAAACCTCAGAATCATTATCGTTGCAAAATATTTTTGATACAATATTACTACTGGCAATGATATTTTCGATGACAGCTAGAAATAGGTCGCTACCGGCCGCTACACACTTGTAGCAAATGATGCTGTCTTCTTGCTGGTAAACTTGTACTGATGACTGAGGATGACCTACATATAAATGTCATCTGGAATTTCAGAAAAACAGTATGACAGTAACGAAACGGAAATATACCACAACCAGCTTTTCCGACCTTTTGGGCGTATATGATTATACTACCCCATGGGAATGCACTAGCGGGGTAAATTGCACCCCATGTCCTAACACAGGCCATGGTCTATTCCTATGCCAAATTTCCTCCCAAATACATTCAGCCGTCAAAAAGTAACAGAGAGACAGAGTTCCTTTCGTATTTATGTATAATACTTAAGTACAGGGTGGCAGGATATCATATCGACACACAACCAGCTGCTCGATGCTGTAAAAATCTCACCGTGAAAAGTTAGGTGAAGTGAGCTTATAGTGAGCTGTCAGTAGTGTCAATCCCTAGCATTAGTTAAAATGACAGCTCACTCCACGCTCACTTCACGTGAGTTTTCACGGTGAGATGGTTACAGAATCGCACGGCTGTTACCATGGATTCAGTAGCAGTACATGCTTCAAGACCCCATATCGTTGAAATTTGCCGTCGGTTATTAAAAAAAATTGCTGTCATACCTTTTTTGACTGCGTGGGCTTGGGGTGAATTTTTTGATTACCGACGAAAAATTTCTAAGCTAGGGCATCTAGAATCATGTGCATCATGTTCAAGGTTTGAGTTAGCACGTCGATGTCCCTGCCACTCTGTCTAGTACTATCGCCAAAACCATCCACCATCTTGAAAACAAAATCCCGTGCACATGGTGACCACAGCTGCGTCCGTAAGTAAAACAAAAGAGGATCCTTTTTAGGTCGACTAATAATATGCGCTGCAAGCAGGAATTGTGAGAGTGAATAGGCTTCTTCTGGGCAAGCTCGTTCCAGCGTAGATCTCATCCCTGCCTCTGGGCTGGATTGAGGTCAAGAGCGAGCCCATTGTCAATAAAAAAAAAAAAAAAATGGTCCTTACGGTGGTCAGATATAGATTTTGGCGATAGTACATACGGATTATTTTTATTTAATCTCCATTTCAATGATCGATCTACAAAACAGCCAGTATTAAAGGGCTCTACCCTAACTAAACCTGGAGCATCACAACTCCTGGCAGCTAAAAGACTGCGCAATTGTTCAGCAGAGGAATATCACTGGCTGATTATAATAGAACGTGGAATACGGAAAATCATTCCAATTCAAAAATAAACAAGCATTTTGTAAACAAGTCAAAAGACATTACTATGCCTAACGCCTTCAGTTTGTCAAATACATTACTACGCGCTACGCCGCCGCGGTCGGTAAATATACTTTAAAACATAAACATTGCGTAAATGCTTGTTTTCCTACTATTATTATAATTATCTGTGGATTATTGTTTGTCTATGAAAATACTGGCTGGTGTAAGAACTGCATGAGATTAAATACTCTTTGCACTGGCAACATTTTATGGATTTCGTTTCGTTAGACATTCCAAATGCAAAATATCTGAAAAGAATAGGATACACTAATGTTTTAAAAGTTTACTTTGAACTTTATTTAAAAGAGTTCTTAGCAAAATTATAGCGGACTTTATAATCTTCCGGAATATGTTTGCTTATAAAAAATAACGTTCGCTATTTCAAAGAGCGCCTACCCCCTACATTTAAACAAAGCGAAAAATTTATATTCCAGACACGATTAAAAATATTAGTTCTATAAAAAAATAATACACGATTTCACGACAGGAACCAGAAAACTAATTTTATGTTTTTTTAATAACCATAAACGCAAATCCATAAACATTCCTGAGTGATCATTTTAATTCACACCTGTGACCTGGCCCACAACATAATCCTCATAAACCATTGCACAAATATCTGAAACTGAAAGTCACCACACAGAAACATTTCAAAAACTGAAACCAAATCAAAAATTCTTCCACAAAACTCCCTTACATATCCAGCCCATATTCCCGTTTACCTAAATATCTTCAAACATCGGTGTCAAAGGCAAGGTCGCAGTGAAAGTAACGGCCGAGTACGGCTCTGGGTGGCGCGCGCCGAAACCCGACACCGGCGTGACGTCACGCGCGGGCCGTGCGCAAGAGACGCGCGGTAGCCGAAAGGGAACCAGGGAGACGGAAAATGGAGGGAAATTTTTGACAGTAGAATTTCGAACAGTTTTGGTGATTTTTATGGGATCTTTGAGGCGCTATAAGTGATGCAATAAAGTCGAAATTTTGTTGATAAAAAGGCGTTTCTCGTTAACAAAATAATGAGCATACAAAAATTCAATATGGTAAAGATCTGTCTGTCTGACGGTGTGTCTGTCCATATGGTTTACATATTATAGACTAGTCTATTCTATTCTGTCAGCAATTTTCTATTCATACCTAATCTTAAGGCTCCTGCAGACAGGCGCGACGCGACTCTAGTAGAACAATATCTATGAAAACTTCACGGAAATTATTCTACCAAAATCGCGGGAGTCCTGTCTGCGGGGGAGTCTTTATCAGAATTCTAGTTCGAGTAAAAAAATCAGAACAAACTTTACATAACGAAAGGTGAAAGGCCTCGTAACTAGTAAATGCGTGTGACCTAAAAAATTGCGAGAGAAGCTTACTACTAGTTTCATTGAACTTGAATGAGCTTATTGGCAGCCGAGGGGCGTTCCCCAGACGATGTTGTTTTCTACGTATTTTAAGTAGGTGTACGTGAAAAATAGTAGGTGTTAGGAAAGACAATATTGTGTGAGATTCGTGTGTTAAGTATATGTTGCCTTGTCCGGTTTCTATATTACAGAAAATAAAGCGTCTTACTAAGGCATGGTAGGTTTTATGGTAAGTTCAAATTAGCATGCATATCGATCATGTTGAATAAAACGTAAGTGCATCTACTCAAGTACTTTTCATTCAACAAAAGTCAGACCATATAGGTTCGCAACCTTATTTGGCCCACCGTAGATTGAGTTTTTTATTTCAAGAGGGGCCCCCGTCTTTTTTACTTACTATCTGTCGTGAATGTGAAACAGCTATTCCCACGATGATATTTAAACGTGTAATACAGTCGTAACATAGGATATATAATTTTCTCTGGGTCTTCTACTGCTCCCTGAAAGTCCCAAACGGCCACAAGGGAACGTTATCGCCCACGTTGAGAACCTATGCATCAGACGATTTCACCAAAATCTATATACAGCGTGTAACGGAAGGGGGGTATCAACCCTGAAGGAGGTGAATGTGCTCATGAAACTCAACAACTTTCCCCAAAGAACATAGGTCGAAATATGAAAAAAAAAATTGGCCCTCCCTTACAAAACTGACTACCAGCTGATTGATTTACTATGGGAGGGCCAAATTTTTTTTTCCTATTTCGACCTATGTTCTTTGGGGAAAGTTGTTGAGTTTCATGAGCACATTCACCTCCTTCAGGGTTGATACCCCCCTTCCGTTACACACTGTATAGCACTTTGTTTACTCCCAAATACAATACTAACTTGACAGCTATTCTTATCACTGCTTATCTCATTTGAATTACTAGCATATTATTATAGTTTCGACACTTAATTCTGTTGTCTGAAAGTTTAACGCATGAAATCGTTCCACGTTTTTACGTGTTGGCAGCGTACGCAAACACTAGAGATCTTAGTATTTAACAATATATGCTGTAATTTATTAATTAATAGAAAGATCCGCTTGATTGATTGTCAGCATGTGCGTTTTTATTGTTTATTAATTATGTAAGTATTTTTTTAGGCGTAATATGTAACTATGTATGAAATTAATACTGTGTCTTAATATGCAGGAAAATTGCTAGGGCGGGGAAGATTCAAAACGTACTCATTGATAAGGTACAGTGAGAAGTTTTACACAAATACATCTTAGGGCTGATTTTTCTATCGATAGATAATTTTTATAGTCAAAAAACTGTCAAAATTTTAAAATTATCAGATAATTTTAAATTTTGGACAGTTCTTCCATACAAAATCTGTGTTCTGCGTTCATTACACGTTTAAAAATATAGTAAATAAACACCCAATTTTGCAGTAACTTTCGATGTCTACTAAAGTTCGCTTCTTGCATTTCTAATAAGATGAGGTAATTCTACCTTAGTTCTGATGGTATGCACCCTAGATATGGTTGTTAACATTTATTTCCATTGTAAAATTAATCACGGTAGGTAAATTATTTTATGAGTCAAGCGTTTGCTTTTGGGATCTTTGTAAATCCTATACGGGGCCAAGTTTTGATCAGGCAGACGAGATATTTTTCCAAGCAAATTTTTTGTTTTTCATGCTACTCATTATGATTTCTACGCAGCTGCGTGGTCAAGCTTTATGTAAATGTAATTAAATAAAGACTAGTATTTACAAGACGAGGATTTCAGCGTTAGGTATCTTTTCTATTTTAATAGTTTTCACATAGTTTGCTATGATATTTTCAAGAATTATCTCCCAATTCTTAAAATAATTATAACAAAATATGCGCTATTTTTATGAAAATAACTAATAATGAAAGCTGTATTTTGACGGAAGGTGAGAAACGTCCGGTAAACAACAAATTCGCAGCTCGTACAGGTGGGTCCACAGACTTAGTCTGTGGGTGGGTCGATGACACGAGCAGATACCAAAGAGTTTTAGATCGCAGATCAGCTTCTGTAAGTTGGATGTCCCGTGACCAAGGAGTTTGTGCTTGTCTACCGCGACAAGACATGTGACAGTAAAATATCAAGTGAATGTGGGTGTAGTTGTTTGGCCTGATGACAGATGCAGTTTTGTTTTTATGGAAATATTTGCTTTTTTCACATTAAGGCGAAGAAATTTAGGGAGAGGATATCTTAGCACTTCTGAATTTTTTCTAGATCTCCTGATTAGTTACTGGAATTTATTATTCAATATTGTTTTAATACCAATGAAAATGTAGATTATGTTCTAAGTTTTATTTTTATTTGAAAGCAACAAGAATAATGTACCCAGGATTTTGTAATACATAACATACATATACATAATCAGCCATTAATGTACCCACTGGAGACAGGCCCCCTCTCTTCGAGAGGGAGTGGGCTGTAATCAACCACGCGGGCCCAGTGCGGGTTGGTAGATGTCACGCGTCTTCGAATTTTTGGTTCTAGGACATGCCGATTTCCTCACGATGTTTTCCTTCACAGATTTGAGAGCAGTGGTGATGAAATAATTTACACAAAGTAAAGCGCCTGTCAGGGTTCGAACCTACGACCTACAACTCGTAAGTCGCGACCATTACCACTGGGCTCCTTCTGTAATATCTTGATGTAATAGTGTCCTTGCAGTTTCTTGCCCGTTCTTCTTCATAGAGATCTACGTTTTGGAATGGGGAACAGCTTCAACTTGTTGACTAACTGACCGACTCTTTGGCAATTCAAAAGCCTGTGCCTGTTAATGGTTTAATTGAAATAAATACTTTGAATTTGAGTCGATGAAAAGAAAGGACGACTCTATTTAAAGAGCCTTCGTCTATCTTTAGAAAGACAACGCAAAATGTGATTTTTGGGATTGCGTGGGTAAGTATGTAGGACCTTTTTTTTTTTTGGTGGGAAATCATCAAATGACCTCGCTGACCGCTCTGGGGGCCTACTCCGAAGTAGTATCGGCCGAATGTTCGGCCGTTTTCTGCTACAAAGTTACTATTTGATTCGGTCGGTTCCGATCCTACACTCTTTCGAATATTGACTATGGTCCCGACCCAACGGGGCCGATCCGAACTTTTTTCGCATTTTTCAATAATATTCGGTTCGGCCATGTGTCGGTCCGATCCGAACATTCGCACTTTGCACTTCGGAGTAGGCCCCCTGGGCTGAGCGGAAGGGCGTGTCAGACTTTTGCTGACTAAAACGCACCAGTGTTCCTTAAGTTGCCTGTGCCAGGGGCCACGGTATCTCTTTCGAACAACCCGCAGCATGAAAGCTTTCACGCGTACCCGCACAATTTACCCGGCTTACCCTTTCAATCGCCATTGGGGATACCCGGCGACAATCTGATCCGGAGCGTATAAAAGGGGTCTAAAAGCAGTCGCACTAAGACCTGTCAAACTGCTGTCAATCCTTAGAAGAGCTGTCAATATTGTCATCTGCTAATGAATGACTATTACATGAAATATTAACCAATAGGGTTATATGAATTTAGAGGGTTGTATTGATGACTTTAATGATTATAATTATTACGGTCGCGAATCATATTTTGTTTAACATACAACCTGCCACTGACCTGCAAATTTCAAAAAACATAAGAAAACTTGAATTTCGCGGGCTACACTGGCGCTTCCCTCTTGAGGGGTTCTCCCCAAAGGCGACAGCCCGACAATGAGAAATGAGCCTTTTATAGTTCAATGTATCCGTATAGGTACATTCTTGTGGAACTTAGTAAATAGACAGGTCTACTGCCTAGGTCTACGTGTGACGACGATAAATTAAAACATTTAGACATGAACGAAATTCATACTTCTGAAACCGAACCCAATCTCTTCAGCAAAATTAAGCTGTCTGTCTCAGCTTAAAAATACCAACTTTTAATTACAGTCGCCAAACTAAAACTTACACGAATTTTAACCTTAATGTGATGTGGTAAGGATGGATATGGGAAAGATGGATGGTAATTGTAAACTGGTTTTCGTCAGAAATGCTAATTACTGATTAGTATGAAAAACAGTGTTGACTTGATAATCTTGTGATTTGTTACCCTGGGCCAGGAAGATGCCAATTTTTTTAAACCATGTTCGTGAGTTTGACATTTACTGACAGGCAAAGGTGTTTTTAAAGCTCATAGATGTGTCAACGTTTAACGTCCTACGTGCAAGAGTATTAAATATCCGGAAAAGTTTTGTAGTTGATTTCAACGACATTTTTCTCAATACGACTTATTTAGGATATTTGATTTTTATTACAATATTATTTAGTGGGTACAGCTCCTAGCAGATCAGAAATAAAGGACAAGCTTTTCTATCTAGTACTACTTTTTATACTATGTTACAGATCTAATCTGTAAAAAAAAACAGTTAAAAGTAATCCTGATGGCTGTTCTGTAGGTGAGTGTAGAGAAAATGATTACGTAAGATGATTTTTTGAGGGTTCCATAAACTCGGTAATTCTGCGGTATAAAAATCCATAAAGGTGAATGTCATTTAAATGCATTAAATTAGGAATTTAAACTTTCAGTCCGAATAAGTTTTTCACTTGTCAGACACCCAATGGAAGATTGCCATCACATAGAAACAATAATTAAATTAAGAATTAAAAAATGAAAATCACATAATTTGGACTAGCTAAAAGCCATTAAATTTTCAAGTTAATAAAAGTTTTTCTTGCTATTAATAGAAACGCTTTACTAGCGCCATCTCTTGTTGAGTAGCCGTACTGTGAAGAGCTTTTTGTGTCACAGATGAAAGATCGAAAGCTTTCTGGGTATTTTTTTTCTTGGTTTTTTCAATGTTGAATATTGAAAACGCATTTACTTCACAATTTTTAAATTGAACACTGTGATTAATGTAAACATAAAAGAGTAACTGACTCTTAAATAAACTGAATAGTGGATTCACTCTTAATTATCACTATTTTTTCAAAATAAAACAACGTTGAAATAATATTAGTTAACCACAATTACAAAATTCATGCTTATTTTCAAACCACTCACAAAAACTGTCTTCTTAATCGGCTTGTATCCGAACACACCAAAAAAACGCGCGTAAATTCGAATTTCGTATTCGGCCGAATGTGTCACGACCGTCGCGTACCGATATGACTTTTAAAAATTATTTTTTTAATTACACTGGAGACCAAGGTATAAATTAAATTCGCTGGAGGCGACACGTCCTCGGTAGCTGTCGAAAGAGTATTGAGTTCACAGTTGGCGAACGCTGTCCGGTTAAGAGATGGTCCTTGTCGTGTGTGCGCGTCGATTATATTTATTACATCAGCTTGTAACTATAAACAAGCTTGGACGACAGACACTTCAAAGAGATCGATCGGTATTCCGAAGATCGATAGACGGGAACATCACCTGCTCCAACGAGACGCCATCCACGTCAGTAACTTGTAGGGATAGTGTCAAAATTACTGTTTCACAGACAGCGAAACATCAAAAGCCCTTTTTATTTCCAGCGGTTTTAAAGTTCACCTTCAGAATGCGGATAAAACGTTTCTTTGAAATTAAACAGAATTGTTTTCGGTGTTTATTGAACACAAGTTCAATTTTGTGATTCCCACTGCAAGATAGAAACGTAACTGATATGATGTAGAAACATTTGCAATAATTCGTTCGTTGTGGAATATAGGCCACCACTTCAGATGCTTCCATTACGATACATTGGAAACGTTGTATAACTCACAACAATCATTTAGTTTGATGGTTCAAGTGAATTAGTAATTTAGGGTATCGAAAATGTTTAATACTCGTGCTTACAACTAAAATGAACGCGACTGTAAAAAAATTATTAAAGAAACAATAGAACCTCACCTTCACAACTTCTAAAATATAGCACCTGATTCAAATATCGAATGAAATCACTGACAGAGACGTTCTTTTAACTTTTTTAACCGCCAAAAAGGTCGGACTAGAAAAAAGGCGCGCAAACCCGTTGCGAGTGTAAGAACTGACTAAAGTGGTAAGGTGTGAACCAATGTTCAACAGTAGGTACCTAACTAGTTAACAGTTTATTTTTGTTCTGTAACCACATACCAAACATATTTCATTCGGCTGTTTTATTGACCGATTGAAACTTCGTTGGTGCGAATTAACCTGGGCTAAATAAGGTGTAAACAAGAATAGCTAACGTAGAAGAGAGCGTGTTGGGAGGAAAGATGGCTGCTTTCACTGGTTTAGGATTTTTTTTTAGAAGGATCAGTTTAAATATTCCAAACGGGCAGGGCACTCATGACGCATGACTCCAGAAATATATTGGCACAAGGATAACGTTATTTGTTTTCAGTAACAGCCTCGGTTATAAATCACCCATGTCCAAATGTGCGAAATTCAGAGCCAGATTTATCCATGCACCCAACGCAAAAAACAAAACGTTTACAAAATCGACTGTCGACATCATCGACAATCCCTTTCTACATCGACGAGTAAACCTCTAGTTGTAAAGCTCTCAATAATTTCGTCCAAGATATGCGCTTAGATGAATGAATGTGAACAGTTGCACGCATCAATAATATTGTCATTAGTGCGAAACGCAATGAGTGGCACAGTTATGCATTATAATGTAACGGGCTAAAATTAAACAGTGTACTGCTTCCAATAGGTTTCATTTCAAGAGGAAACATTAAGATTATCCGACGAATTCTGAATTAAAATTGATTGATTTGGAAGGAGAGATGGAAATGTTCTTATGTTGAAGTTTAAACGGTATAAGTGCAGGTGAAATAATACGAGTATCTACATGAAATATTTCGTCTTTGTCTCTTAGCATTATTACAAAGCCCTTCGTAGGTATCGCAGGTAACCTTCGATAGCTTTTACCAGTTTTCACATAGTAGCCTATTTGCCAACTTATTTAGTTCCTCATAATCAGCCTGTCCATGGCGCATGTTTCTAGGGGTTGAAGCAAAATGTTTTTCACTTTTATCAGCAGCAATCATCAAATAAGACATCATTTTCCTAATACAAGCAATGCCTTGCTTAAAAGGAGTTCTCCAAAATCATGTATCTAAATGCCCATTGTAATTGAAAAAAATTAACTACATTTTCTTTTTACAAACTATCCTATCTTTGGTCTCCCTCCACCCATCAATTGATATGATATACTGCACTAACTAGTTAAGCGTTTGAAGCGTTTATGACTGTCATTTGTTTATTACTTCAGTGGACAGCAGTGCAGCGCATATCGCCGTAATACTTATTGTTAAAATTAACCTAATAGATATAAAGTAACGCGTTGCTGTCAAGACTCATTAAAATTGTAGTTTCGAGTACTAGTTACGCTACTTGACTTTTGTTAGATTGAATTCGATTTATGAACTTGTATTCACTACGGATTGGTTAAATTATTCTGGTCTGCTGAAAATCTTTGCTTATCAGCAGGGTTGGTAGATGGACTTTCTACCCTATCAGCATTGAAAGTAAAAAAGGCGAGTGCAATAATTGGGGACTCCTTAGGTATTGTGAAACCTGATCAATTGATATTGATACAGCCATTTAATTAAGCTCTCCCTGACACCTTGAATTTCAAAATCCTATCTCTTGTTGCCACAAGCCACTACAAATACAGATATTAATTAAATCTGTATAAAACATTCTCAACCTGTGTTTGTTGCCATATTAAAAAAACGCAGTAATACTTTGTTTTTTTAAATGTGGCAACAAAAGTTTCTATGTCTTCCGAATTATCTAAAAAGAAAATGGCCTATCTTTAGCAAAAGACCATAGTTCAGGCCATATTACCGACACACGTTACATAATGCGCTGGCAAATGTCAAGCCGTCAGATTGCCGGACAGGAATAGACCACGTGATGTGTTTTGTTGTCTATTTGGAATACGTCGCGACTAATCGTTAGTGCTACTAAGTATTAATACCACCTGTATTAATAATATTTAGGGCGGGGTTCTTTGTATTTAGCTGTGGGCGTTGCTATGGAAAAGTTTACAAAAGCAAGATTATATTTTGATGGTAGTATATGAAGATAAGTCTATAGATTTCTATTGCAAAGAAAGATAACTATATTTGGGCTGTAAAATGTCAATCATACATAAACTTTTTGCGTAGATACGTATCTCAAAAGTCGTTCAGAAAAAGTTTTACAAACTTTTACTTCGGGCTCTCCGCTACATTAAAAAGTTATAGTCTGAAATTATACATTAAATTATAAAAGCCATTGTCTTTTCTATTCCGGATGGTAAAATACTCTCATATAAAAAACTGCAACACCGCACGGACAGACAAACCAATTTTTTACGTCTACTTGTAACATTGATACTAATGGTCTTTTTGGAACGACACTAAATTGATTTGTAACAAACGCGGTAATTTATTTCTTGATCAGGTATTTATTTATTTAAGGTTTGAAATATCATTATAGTCTGTCAACGTCTAGATGTTGATTTAAAACAGCTGTTTATCAACAAGCGTAAGTATTCCAAATCTTTAAAAAGGAAATTCATGAATACGATTCGTTGCCCATCGAGAATACGATAAACGTTGTATAAAATGGATTATAAAGAATTCCAGAAAGTCTGCAACCTTGGTTAACCTACAGTTGCATCCAGTTGCCGCATTACAAATCGTGGCAGTACTAATATAGGCTAGTTACCAATATAGAAAAAGGTATAGTTCGGACCCTAAAATATTCAACTGGATGTTAAGAAGTAACTTCTCAATGCTTTATAAACTTAAGTTATCACTTACCTCATCACAGGCATGACACCTAGGCTTCAATCGTTCAGCATAATGTCGGACGCAGTACAACCGTCCGTCTAACGCACAGTACGCTAGTTCGACAAGTAGCTCGTCGCATTCCGCACACGAGAAGCATGTTGGGTGGAAATATGCCTACAACAAAATAATAATTAAAGAAAAGATATTAATTTTAAACTAACTACTAGCAGTGACATCTCTGGTCGAGTAGCTAAACTAAGTGAGTCGGAAGCTCCTCTTAGTATTGGCGATTGAACATAGATGGCGCTGTTATGAAAAATACTCACTTCTTCACCTATCCGCGGCGCTTGGACGGTAATACTTCCACTTCGAATAGCTTTATTGCATCCCGCACAATCAACTGATGCACCGTGATATTGACTAGCGACGCCTGAAACAAATGTTCCTACATAAAGCAAATATAAAAAACATTCAGCTACTTGCTACTAGATGGCGCTGTATTAAATTTACGTAAGCTTTGTTACCAATGTCAAGTGCAATTTCATTCCTGGCCGCGACGAAGTCTTCATATTGTTTGCGGTGGTTTTCGTCGATATGTCGGCAATGTGCTAAGGAGAGGTCTTGTTTCGGTAACTGAGAGGCTAATGCTCTAGTTCGCCATGCCCTCCATGCTGCCGCGCCGGTGGCGCCCCCTAGGCCGGTCGGTGCGCGCTCTGCTAACGACGTCCAATACAGTTCAGTCTGGAAAGGAAAAATAATCTAACATTAATACCGAACGTCAATTTATTTTTAAATTATTTTCCTAAAACTACTATACATATTGCCCTTACTTACCCATGACCCGTTTATTGCTTACTATCATTCTCAATATTAATATATGTCACATAAAAATAGGTGGGAAAATTAATACACCTAGCCATCGATTTACAGGCAATATACCCATCACGACAGGTGACTATGTATCTTGTATCTATTAATATCGACACCGTATAGACTTATAATGTGTAATTAGGAACAACAACTATCTGTAGTAAAAACATAGGTATACATAAGTGTAGCTATTGTGGCGGGCTATGCTACTGGACCCGAGGATGAAATGAGAGTACAGGCCAACAATGCTGGCCAAGGAAAGAATGATTAACTTTCAATATTCATCAGGCCTTCAAAAAGCAGTTTTTCAACAGTGTTTTGTTGAGGTTTCCTCGTTTTTATATCCAAGTCCTTCTTTACAAAACAATAGGAGTAGGTGCACGATAACAAGCTGTGGCGTATGTATATTCTTCTAGCTTATTGAGCAATAGCCATAGCCCATGTAGTGATCGAGATAAAGGTCTCACCTGCTTAGCCGTATACAGACTCCAGAGACCTATATAATACAACCGACAAGCGCTGACTGGCGTCAATCAGACAATCCGACAATTTTGTCATTTTCTTTCATAGTTTTCTGCTTTCTTAAACAGCCCGTGAAAATGTGACAACTTGGTGATTACTTTCAAATTCAAATTCATTTATTTGTCCGAATATGGTACATTACATGGTCTTAAATTAATAAATGGTCTCATCACATTCTGCCACGTGGGGCGCGCAAATACCAGGTATACAAATAAAATTATTAGAGTACAAAAGTAAAAATATTAGGTTAATATTGAATTGAATAAATTATGAATTAATGTTACAAAATGAGGCACGTCAGTTAAAAATATTATCTAGGTTAATGTCAAAGTATTATTCAATGTCAAACTATCAAACAGAGATATCAAAATACATACAAAAAACTACAATTATATTAGGATATCAATCAAAAGGAAATATCATTCAAAAAGTCGTTTAAATTATAATAACACTTTTTACATAGCAACTCTTTAAGTTCCTTTTTACTTGATAAAGTTCTCACCTGCTTAGCAGTAAGTCCTGGTGGGCTGTCGTAGGAGTGGTGGTTGATCTTGGACTCCCGCAGCCCCAGCCGGTCGCGCACGGAGCCGAGCTCCTCGTGGTACACCGAGTGCTTGAGTCGGTCGCAGCCGCATGACTTGCATGTTTTTCTGGAAACAAAGAAATAGGGTGTAAGTGTTTGTCAAGTTTGAAATTGGTAAAGGTATGTAATGGAAAGAGGTATGGTGATAATACCATAGGTGCATACAGATAGAGAAAAATTACCTTTATCACCCACACAATAAGTGGTTTTCGCCAATATTAACGACCAGCATTGACCAATATTGGCGACTAACATTGACAAATATTGGCGACCAATATACAAGACCACCAGGACCTTAACTAACACTCTTATATGTGTCTAAAATAAGTGTATTAAACCATTTGCACGGTAAGCTGGCTGAAAAATTGAGGTCACAATTGTAAGATTCGTGTGAATACGTATGCTTGTGTTCCAAAAAAGGAGACTGTCTCACTACGCATAACATTATAAACTAAAAATTCAAATAATTTGAAAAATCATGGGCAGCAAAATTTTAATCCTGTGAGTTAAAAAACGGCCAGTGTAAAATACTCACTGCACTTAGCTATGCGTAGGTACATACAACTCATTTGCAAACGTAAACAAGGTTCTAAAAATAGCCAAGTTGTGCTCACATTGGCGTGACAAAGGAGCATCGCTTATCCCTAATAAGACAATCGTCTCCACAGCGAGCGTGAGATGAGGACCAATCGAATAAGAATGTTGTAAACTTTAACAAGGTTGGACGTGAAATATTGGATATGTGGGTAGTTAGGGCTTGCTGAGTAGTGTACGTGGAACATGAAGGATGTGTTTTTGAAGAAAAATACAGTTTCTAGCGAAATAAATAAAAATTGTTTATTCTGCACAAACAAAACGCACATTACAAAAAAAATACACAATATATACATACAACGTAGTCAAAAGCCTCGTACTCAAGCATATAAAAAGTTGACAATCCAACCAAGGTGTAAAATCTCATAAATTATATCCTCATCATCTGCCTAGCCTTTTCCCAACTATGTTGGGGTCGGCTTCCAGTCTAACCGGATGCAGCTAAATACCAGTATTTTACATGGAGCGACTGCCTATCTGACCTCCACAACCCAGTTACTGGGTAATACGATACCCCTTGGTAAGACTGGTTGTCAGACTTTCGGGCTTCTGACTACCCGTAACGACTGTCAAAGATCCACGAATGACAGCCGGGACCAACGGCTTAACGTGCTTTCCGAGGCACGGAGGGGTCTCGGTATGTAAAGATGGTCACCCATCCACAGACTAACCGCGGCAAGCGTAGCTTTACCTGACCGATCGACCTGTGCGGCTGTTATTACTTAGCCACGGGCCCCTCTCATAGATTATAGCCTATGAGTATACTTACCTACTTGGTCCCCTCATCTTTATTATTATTATTAAAAGCCTGTGATGTCCCACTGCTGGGCAAAGGCTTCCCTACTCTCTTTCCACTTCTCTCTGCTTATAAAGCTGTTAAGGACCAGTTCTTGTTGAAGGAGTCCAGCTCATCCCGCCATCTCCGTCTGGGCCTGCCGCGATGTCGCTTGCCATTATGTGGGACCCATTGGGTCATAATTATTTTATATATTTTTTTTTTCATCTTTATTTTATATTTAACTAGCTGACTTCGTACCGCCTCAGAATCAATAAGAACGAATGCCATGAGAAAATGAATTATCTTTATTATCTTTTTTCATGATATTTTCCCATGTTTTAATAGTTATTCTGCTTCTCGGGGCGGATACAAATCCATCAATCATCAATCGGTCCAGCCGTTGAGTTTTAAATGGTGTAAGTAAGCCCACTTTGTTAGATAATATAAGATTTATTTTCCAACAAGATAATATTTACATAATTGTATAGATAGGCTAACAGTATTAAAATAATGTCTTTAAAAAAGGAGAATCAAATCTTCATCAATTTTTTTAATATTTTGAGCCATCTCGTGGATAAACAAGTCTAACCACAGCCTCTCAAATCCTGCCATAGAGAAATTATGTATTTGGTCAAATAAAAACTTAGGTAGTTTGCAAAAGTTTGAAGACAAAATGTCTAGACTGAACTGCGTCTGATGGGCATAAAATAAGAAGCCTGGTTTGAGGACTTTATGCTAAGATTTAGGTACCGTACTCAACACGTTGGTGACGATTTTATCTTTGAAATCCTACTAATATTATAAACGTGAAAGTTTGTATGGATGGATGAAAGTTTGTTACTCTTTCACGCAAAAACTACTGCATCATCCATCCATCCATACAAACTTTTGCGTTTATAATATTAGTATTAGTAGGATATTTCTAATCGACCTAAGTTCAGAATCAATACTTTACCTTCAACTATATTCTAAATTAAAAACATGACTCACAATATACCTAACTACACCATAACCTTTTACGTATATATATCAACATGCATGTATTCATTAGGTACACTATTTTATATGGATGCAAAAGCAATGATATCGGACTTCACCTTACAAGGTGGTTGATAACATCGACTTGCGTAAGGTCCTTCTACATCTGCGACTACTAAAATAGATATAAAACCTTGTGATATCCTTGCTTGAAGTTAGATTTAAGACATAAAATATAACACCATCAGCCTGCTGTAACGTTTCCAAGGCAGGGATTCTGGCCCTCCGTGAGAGTGGTCCGTCCATAGTCCACCACGCGGGGCGAGTGCGAGTTGAACATTTTAGGTTTAAAAGTTGCGATAGTATTTTTATTGCTGCATGGCAATAAAAAACGTCCAAAAGACGTCTACCCCGCTGGACTTCAGTTCTGGCAGTTTCCTTCTATATTCACCAGCGGGGTAACTGCGTAACACACTAATAACAATAGCAACAGCTGTCATGTTGACAGTTAAACAACATTCATTACGTTGCATTATTTAGGCTGGTGAGCAGACCAATTTTTCGAACATATGAAGGAATGGATCCTTCAAAATGATTGTGATGAAAGTGTACTACGCATCTAAGGTGATGGTTGAACATCAGTATTTTATTTTTAACAGTCATAAAACACTTACTTGCCATGACGTTCAAATGGCTGTTTAGGTAAGACTTATTCTAATCTTAAGAAGTAACCTCAAATGCTGACGTAATCACATGAGATCAGTCTGTGTACTCTGAGCAAGTAACGATCAAACATCAGGTGCTATAATTGTTTAGCATTTATTATACTGAGAAAAATATAAATAGCAAACACCATTTTGTTAGCGAAACGTAAAATCATTTTGTTTTTCCAGATGAATTTGAATTTAAACTTGATGAACAGGTAAGAGTAACTTTTAAAATTAGAATGACCAAAAAGTCCAAGAAGGCCTGCGTAAGACTCGTCTCAATGTGTTCGAATCTTAAAATTAAAGCGTTCGACATTACAGTCGGATCAAATACTTAGATCCGCAACTGACAAGACAACTCCGAAATAAACATCTCAAAAATGACAACAACAGTCTCCAAACAATACTCCCAAGACGGAGCGATTTACGACATTGCATACCAAATACCCACATACATGAATAATTGCATAAATTCATCGAAAAATAAAAAGGGCCATAACGCAAGCAATGTCCCACAACAATGATCCGCCATGTTATTGAGATGCTAAGTGAGGACGATGCCGTGATATGACTGACTGGCTACAAGACTGATTTAATAGGATAAGTGGTATGAATAAGGACAGAGTCAGTTGTGCTTGTGGTAAAGTTTTGTCTGGGAACGGTGACTGTCTGGATGAATCTGTTCTGGGAGGTTGGCGACCTAAATCTTCGTGAACATCATAATATCGTTTACTTTCACAAAAACGAACTTCAAGAAAAGAATGTGTTTTACAGCAGTTTGATCCTTCAAATTCTCAACAGTGTATAACGCTTACAATAATATTGGATCAGTCAAGTAATAAAAGGTCAGTTTATACTTGATTTAAAAGAGTGTTCTTGGAGTTTCTTGCCCGTTGTTCTCCATAGAGATCTAAGTTTTTGAATGGGCATCTTCTCAGCTTCAACTTTCTGACTAACTGACAGATATATAGACATAAGAATCTACACATATATACTACTAACCTATTAACTGTCATAAATACACTGCAGTTAAAATTCAGACGACTATAAAACTTCTTACCGTTTCTTGATCAAACAAAATTAATATGAATATACAAATGTTTATACATTTCCGACATTTAGGTCAAACTGAAAATTTGGTTAGTTTCAGTAATGTCTGACTAATTGCTGTGTAAACTGTATTACACACGGTTACACGGAACTCGATAAAGAAAAGTGTTTACGTGATCTGCGTATACGCAGTGACGTCACAGTTGATTAGTACGTAATATTAGTACTCTATGCATGAGTCAGTGACCTCAAGAAGTATTATTGGTTTATTTAATAATTATAATTTCTAGACATGCTTCACTGAAGATGGAGCACTGCAGCTCAAAAACGTAAATAACGCAATGAATGTTGCTGAACTGTCAAGATGATGAATGCTTTTAGCATTGCTACCAAATAAAAACGATTAAGGAACTTCTAACATTACAAACGTGAATAATACATACAAACGTATATTCCAATAACCGTTCAATCGCCAAAACTATTACAATCTTTTCTTTCTTACCAAAAGAGGGTACATAAGAAGAACCTTCAAAAACACTCAACTAAATTACACTTTCATCGGCAGATGGCAGCACCGTCTCACATAAAACTGGCCAATGTAACCTCACCTTGAATTTAACGTCCACTAAAGTGCAGTGTTATCTATACGATGGGCCATGGTGGTATCGTGGTGGACTTATCTTTGACCTTAGCCGTGAACGGAGGCTATTATGGGATTAAGATGGTGAAAGAGTGGGCGCTAATTTTGTTGTTGTGGGCACCTATTAATTAAAAGTGTGAGTTGAAAAGTGAACGGAAAGAAATAAAAATAGGTTCATTGGTCACAGAAAAACGTGTACTTATGCAAAAAGGATAAGGATAACTGAAATGTAACTAATCTGGGATCGCCAAATTTGCCAAACATGTAAACAAATATGAGTTATTAATATGAGTTATTAATAGGAAAAATAACTTTAAAGAAATAGTCATTCAAAACATGTGTGAGGGTAGGTACTCATCATACGCAGGAAATACGAAAAGATGAAGAGGATAAAACAACCTTAACCATGAACTAATAGCTTATTTTAGACAAAGATTGATGTCGAAAGTTTCCGATTTAGATGTGGTCCAGATGCGGTGGAAATCGCGATCTTGACGAGGCTGGGGATATTATTAGAACAATTAATATTTATAGGAGACAGAAGGAAGCGATGGCTTTTACGTCATACAAATAACATTATGGTTTTTATGTCAAAGATTTTGTAGTGAAATAAATATGGGACGGTGTTGTGTTAAACACATATTTTACAGTTAGTAGCGCTACCCTGCCGACGCCTAATATTTCGTTTTCTCTTAGTACTCTTTCGGACCTTTTTTCGTTTTGCTTGGCTCCTTAGGGTCGTATAGCGTACAACCTTCCTCCAAAATTGGGCTACCATATGCAAAAAGATTTTTTGAATCTAACAGAGGGGCACTTCTCGTAACTTTAATAACGTTCACAGCCTGAGGGGCAATTCTCGTAAGTTTAAGAACGTTCACAGTCTGAGGGGCAATTCTCGTAAGTTTAAGAACGTTCACAGTCTGAGGGGCAATTCTCGTAATAAGAACGTTCACAGTCTGATCTCAGTCTCAATCTGTCAAAAAATACTTCTAAATTCCCTACATTTTGACAAGTTTTTGACATTTGTTTGTCGCCGAGATGAGACTGCGACTAGATTTTGAACGGTTTTAATTACGGGATTGGCCTTCTGGTAGTTCCAGAGATTAGCTTAACTCTTCAGCTTTAATATTAGTATTGATATAGATCCCTATGTTGTAGAAAAAGGGTTCTATGGTCCGAAATCGCTTTAGATGGTCCAAAAGTGATTTTTTTTTATACTTCGCAAATCAGTCACGTAATTTTTATTGGTAATAGGAATTTCGTGTTACAAACTAATCATGAATGATAATAATAACTATCAGCAGATAAGATCCTGTAACAAGAAATCTAACAAAAATGTTATCTATCTAATAGCTTTGTGCGATAGTCCAATCCCAAATAATGTTCTAGGGATAATTCACTACAAAGATGACGACTAATAGAGCAGTATGGAAGAAAAAGACATGTTGTGCCGACCCTAAATAAATTGGGATACGGGCTCGAATGATGATGTTGATGTAATACCAATGAAAGGGATTCGTCGCGTAAGTCAAAATTTGGATGCATGCATCATTGCGTCTTTAGCGATTGAAGTAGTCCCTATAACAATCAGAGTGTCTATGACATCGTAGGAAAAAATATCATTTATTTATTCGAAGATCACAAATTGGTATTTGAACTACACTGTAGATCATAGATTCTCAACATGGGCGATAACGCCCCCTCGTTTAAGACTTTCAGGGGGGCAGTAGAAGACCCACAGAAAATTATATAACCTATCTTACGACTATATCCGGACTACCACAAAACAGTGTTTATCAGTTGTTTAGGCTAAACACCTTTTAAACACGACATAATTATATGGACTTTGACATAACACTGACATTAACCTCTTGTATGCCGTAATTACAGACACAATTAAAAAGCCATTGTGTCTCGCGTAGATCTACGTTCCGGCATACGAAGGGTTAAACACCCATTCAACAAGTGTTTAACTTTTTGTAGTAAGATTTAATATAATCGTGGAAATAACAAAAATTGGGGGGCTCTAGAAAAAAAAAAATCTCAAAATGGGCGGTGGGCAAAATAAGGTTGAGAACGTATGCTGTAGAATTGTAGATGAACATAAGGAAAACCTGTATCTAGGAATCCAATGAGAGCTAGAATATCTTCCAATCGTGTCTTATCATTTTATACCAACACGATAAACCTCTATTTCAAGGAATTTAAATACGTCCAGCTGTCCTATAAATAGGTCCTATCGTCCCCTCATTCTCAGTAGTTATGAGTAATTCACAAGATTCCCATGGTAATAGCAATGCACTTAATTGGTATGCGCGCGGACTAACTTGCGCGTACGCAGGGTTCAATGACGTTGTTGTGTTTACTATTGGAACTGATGATTGTGTGGGTGGATTAGGACTTTGTTATAAATTCCGATTGCTGTTTGTAGAGAAAACTGGTAAATACCTGCAGGATGAGCTTTCAGGAAATAACTGTCTGAATCCTTTGTTTGAACACTGACGGAACAATCAGGATTTGGTAAATAAATAAGGCCTGTCCCTTAAAATGGCCTCGGTCTCTAACGGGTTCCTATTAGTTCAGCTTCAACCTCACTGGCTTTTAACAATAAACTCTTGTTTGGTAAAATAGAACGGAATAGGAACTTTTTGGCTCATTGAAAAAGTAAAACAGAAATTACGTGCAGGCTTTTAAGACAACATTTCCGGCTACATGGCCAATTCCGAATCATTGGTTTGATTCTCATTTTCACATCTACCGTTTCTAGCAATAACTAGCTAGCTTACGATATTCATGACTGCTCAAGGGGCTTATAGCAGGGCAGAAGTTGAACTGCACTGATTTTTTGTACTTAGTCATAGAACAAAAAAGCAGTGCAGTTCAGCTTCTGGTTCTTCTTCTGTTCAGCTGGTGGTAAGCCCTCAGATGAGCGAGTTCAATTACCTGTTGAAAATAACTCAAAACTCTCATAAATTCCTATGAATAACTGATAATAAACTTGACCGTCAAATAGTAACGGTTTCCCAGAAGCTTTTAGATTTTAGAAACACTTTGGTACAGTATTATGTACTCGTAAATACAAGACAAACGTTCAAAGGATAAGTAGTCATTACTCTGCCACCGTGAAAATCATTAACATTAAAATTATGTCTGTCTACTTCGTTAAGCAGGTAAATGTTTGTGACGCATCCGAGCCACTTATGAGTAAAGATTGTTTCCGTTAAAATTGTGGTTGTCGAACTAATGTTTCCAATGGCCTTGTCTTAGAAACCCTTTATTTATGAAGGCTCTATAGGCACAGTATTAAAGTGCACTGTGCTATGTGCATGGAAAAAAATATTTTGACAGTTGCATTCGTGTCTATGGATTCCTTGGAGCCGGTGAAATTTTTAACAATAAATTATATTGGTAATAATTTTTTTTTCTTATTAATATAGAATTGTTAAGTTTTGTTTTTTTTTATATTAAAATAACTCTTTTGACGCTCTCAGAGTAGTCAATATCGGCTTAACGAAAGAAAAAAATAACAACATTTTCGCTCCCAAACTTTTTAAGTTCCGACATCAATCATCCCTTGTCAGAATCAATTCGAATTTCGAACCAAAACGAAGCAATTTCGAATTAGCGATGCACACAACTCTTCATAATTCATTCAACCATCGCGTGCAACAGCTCCACAAGCCAATAACTTGCACGCATTATACACGGTTACCAGTAACTCGAGCGACGTTGTCATAAAATATATTTCGGCTAGTTTTATTACTGGTAATTAGGTCATGCAGATTGGCTGGTGCAAGAGCACCGGTGTTTAGTGTTTTGCTTTTGTACTAACTGTATTTTGTGAACTGTGGACCGTTTTGTCGTAAGGTCGTGTTTTCTGTTTGGGTTTGGCGTGTTGTTCGCGCGATGCAACAGTGCACTGGCTGGAAAATTCATGAATTCATTATTTTGAAGTAAAAAGTTTCTTAGGAGCACTTCGCGGTCTTTACGAAATGAACCGTTTCCCGTGCCGGTGACGCTGAATCGGGTAGGTATACTCGGCTTCAGTCGGTCGGAGTCGGAGACGTTGAATCGCGTATACTTACTCGGAGTTGAATCGTGTATACTCGACGTCGAATCGCGTATAAGTACTAGGCTCATAGTTTTTACTTCTATCGTCTGGTCATAAAGACACGCCCCTTTTTATCACCGTTATTAGCAATAATGCTGAAAATACGTTTTGAGCATACAAATATACTAGTTCTTATGTGATAAAAATATGAAACCTCGCGTTTAATTACATTGAATTTTTGTGACAATAAAATTCATAATATTGTCACACAAGGATTTTAATTACTTCGACTGTTAAACTCAAAGTTTTAAGAACAAAAAAAAAAGGTAAAGTCTGTTCCAAAAGTAACTGATAAAAATGTAAATGTTTCTGATCCATTATCAGAAGACATTCCTGGGGATGCCAATTTGTAGCGCCACTTACAAATTGAGTGCATTGATTTGATTCTTTGAATACTTAGCATAATCAGCCTATAATGTTCCCACTGCTGGAAACACATGCCTCCTCTTGGTGAGAGGGAGTGGGCCATAAACCACCACGCGGGCCCAGTGCGGTTTGGTATTTATAACCTCAATTTTCTATCATTTTTCAATTACAATATAATAATGTTATTCAAACAATAATTGTTAATAATTGTGAAAAAATGCTGAGATATAAAGTTGAAACCTTCTAAACACAGATGAATGTGTTACTACTTCCCTTTGGTGAGTGATTGCGTTAGAATTTAACCTGAACAGGGTTTGTTTACACTTTCATATGATACTTTTGGAACAGATCATACGACTAACGTTTGTGCTTTAAACTCATAAACCTTATAACTAAATAATCACGTATTATATAAAGTAGTAATGTGTTAACATAGTCATACATAAACCTGAATATCCCAGCCAACCCACACAAGTCTTGTTTTCATTCGGTCCGCGTCTGTTTGATCTAACAACTGACCGACTCAAATGATGTATCATTTAAACAATTCGCACCTTACCTTAGCATTGAATATGTTGTTGATTTACGGTGGTAGACACAGAGTAAGTAAATGCACAGAAGATCCAACTTACATACTTACATACAGACACGGCGAGACACCATAAGATATGAACGTAATAAAATATCAGTAGCACTAACAGTAGATAAGGCTAGAAATGCTAACATATCTAATGCGAAAATGTCGCGTGCATGCATTTCAGATTGCAAAATGCCTAAGTATTGGCTAATACGTGCATAGACAGGAGTGGAACAAAGAAAGCGAGGTCAAATTATTCCCAACAACATATCTTTCGTCTAGAACGATAAATGATTGCAAGCGTCAGAAATTGCAGAAATGTTTCCCGAAACCCATACTCTTCTTAGACCTTTTCACCATACAAAATAGAACAAAAGCGGTATCATAAAGACGTATAGACTGAGCAGAGACACATTTTTTTTTAAACCTGATAAAGTCTTTTCTTAGAGTTCGTTTCATGAACGAAGTCTCGCAAACGCGGCGCCACATGTTTACCACGGAATCATAAATCTTTATTTATTTATTTACATAAACATTATTAAAGGCCCTGGTTATTAAATGCACAATATAAAATAGAGAAGGTGTGTAGATAGGAGGTAGGAGGGTTGGTGTAGGAATTTTGTGCTAACTATTCTATATAATAATTAGTCCCACTTATTGCCGCAGGACTTCTGTCGTGAGGCGGACTCTAGTTAATTTCCAGCCAGGCATACAGTTTGTCAGATCTCGGAAAGCATTGTTGCACATGAATTTTCCGCGTCCGTCGTTTGATCTCATTTCGAAGTTCTCTTTCTGAACTTTAATCATCTGTGTTTACTTAACAAGTTGGCCACAAACGTTAAGACATAAATGACTATTATAAATTAGGAACAGATTTATTATGTTAGTGTTGGACGCGGCTACTGAGTTACGTGTTCCTCGTCTGTGGCGGCTTTTTTATGTTAATTAATTATTGAATAACTAGCTGCGCCCCGCGGTTTCACCCGCATAAGTTTCGATCCCGTGCGAATATCGGGGTAAAAAGTATCCTATATGTTAAATCCTGGTTATAAACCATCTGTGCGCCAAATTTCATCCAAATCCGTTCGGTAGTTTTTGCGTGAAAGAGTAACAAACATCCATCCATCCATTCATACAAACTTTCACCTTTATAATATTAGGAGGATTATATTTAGAACACAATTCTGTCTTTTGCGAGTGCCAGCCAGTCATTTCGGTAGGAGTCAAGCTCATCCCGCCATCTTCGTCTCGGCCTGCCGCGCCCGCGATGGCGTCGTGCGTTTAGTGGGAAGTTGGGAACCAATTGGTAAAGACAGAATTGTGTGGAAAAGGGAAGCCTTTGCCCTGGAGTAGGACACTGGACAATACAGGCTAGTTAGTTACATTTTAATAATATTAATAAGGTCTCCCTTATTAATATTATTAAAATGTAACTAACTGCGTCAACATATTAAACTGTTCTCACAGTTTAATATGTTGGCGCGGTTCGTTTTAACTACCAAGCAATTTAGAAGGATACGGTGGTATGATATGCCTTGAGGTTCATTTTTATTATTGAAGAGTGCTGAATAAAAATATGTTTTGATGAAATTCTTAGATCGGAAGTTCACGACGGATATCAACTGACAAAAATGAAGTCAATAAACGCGGGAACATAAATCTACTAAACTCTGATTTTTAATTTGCTAGACTAAAATGACAGTTGCGATCGACCTTTTTTTGTCAACATGACATAATTTAGTACATATTAAGTAGCTGTCATTTTGGTCTAGCAAATAAAAATTCTGAGTTTAGGTGCATGTGTGTCGGTTTTTTTTCCGTGAAACGCAATCGACACATTTTTAACCGACTTCTAATAAAGGAGGAGGTTCTCAATTCGGATGTTTGTATTTCTTTTTAATTCTTTTATTTTTATAAAATCTTCCCTTACTAGTTAGAGTAAAGTGTTGAAGGCGGACAAATGCTATTTCCAATGCCATAAGCTATAGGATAAACGTTTATCTGTAGTAAATATTTACTGACGATTAGTAAATCGTTAGTTTACACGTTATTCAATAAACTGCAACGTGTAGAAGTAAACAATTGATGCTGAAAGGGAGCTTAAGAATTGACACTAGTTGATTAGGATTTAGGTGAAGTACCCCGTTTGAAGTTCGGATTATGCTATGTCCTAATACTTGTGGTCTACCCGTGTGCCAAATTTCGTCCAAAATCCGTTGAAACGATCAGAGAGACAGATAGAGTTACTTTCGCATTTACATAGATCGAGATGGGTTAGAGAATTTATCAACAGCAAGGTGGATGACATTCAGAAGATCGGGTAAGATCTGGCTGCGACTTGCACAGACCAGGGAAGGAAGCATGGCACTAAAGGGAGGAGCCCTATAGTCAGCAGGGTGGAACAAGGAAGGAACAAAGAAAGAAAATGCCCTTTTTAGGGTTCCGTAGCCAAATGGCAACGGAACCCTTATGGATTCGTCATGTCTGTCTGTCTGTCTGTCCGTCCGTATGTCACAGCCGCTTTTTTCCGAAACTATAAGAGCTATACTGTTGAAACTTGGTAAGTAGATGTATTCTGTGAACCGCATTAAGATTTTCACACAAAAATAGAAAAAAAACAATAAATTTTAGGGGTCCCCATACTTAGAACTGAAACTCAACATTTTTTTTTTTCATCAAACCCATACGTGTGGGGTATCTATGGATAGGTCTTCAAAAATGATATTGAGGTTTCTAATATCATTTTTTTCTAAACTGAATAGTTGGCGCGAGAGACACTTCCAAAGTGGTAAAATGTGTGTCCCCCCCCCCTGTAACTTCTAAAATAAGAGAATGATAAAACTAAAAAAAATATATGATGTACATTACCATATAAACTTCCACCGAAAATTGGTTTGAACGAGATCTAGTGAGTAGTTTTTTTTTAATACGTCATAAATCGTAACGTAACGGAACCCTTCATGGGCGAGTCCGACTCGCACTTGGCCGGTTTTTTTCATCTTTTTTTTTTTCTTTTTTATACAAGGCTGCCAATGATGATAATGACTTGCATGAGTACCTAGGTACAATGCCATTAAATAAAAATCCAAAGCGATTTATTCAAATTACGCTGAGAATACCTTACCGTATCCTCCCCCCCTCTCTCTTGTACTTTTCGAACGTCAAAATTACATAAGGCAGTCCCCCAAAACGCCCGGCCCTCACCTTCAGCATAGACATCACAGAAAACGCAGCTCAAACAGACAAGTTCTAAATCCCCACGCAAATCTACGTCTACGCCTTCAACAACGAAGCCGTATGAAAGACTAAACTAAACGTAATACAAAAATAAATATTCCCGCTAAAAATATTCTCATTCAATGGCGGAACTGGATTTTTCCCGCCATTAATAAATGTATGCCACATGGCCTATATTGTTTATTTTTTACGACGGAAGCCGAAATAAACTGTCGTTATTAACAAATTATTGTTCCTTTTATATTAATAATGGTGTTGATATTGCGTATAAATTAATGAAATACCGAGATAAAAAAAATATCCATTGTTTTTCAGTCACAGTAAAAAATGCTATCGAAGAAGTAGTTTGGGAGACAGTCATTCATATTTTCTTATGAAATTGATCATGTAAGTGTTATTAAGTGAAGAAAGTATCATTTGTACTTATATGTAACTGTCAAGTTATAGGCACATGAGACATTTCAATTCTGTCTCTATGATTGGCTAGGCATTGGCCATGACCATTGACCAAGCGTGGTGTTAGTGTCTGTAGGCATACGCACTGGATGCAATCGATTTCCATCAGGAGAGCCATTTCGGTTTTTTTCTAACATGAAAGAAACATTTGACATTGAACTAAGACATAAATCTTCACATAGATTCGTAGAACGAATCATCGCTATAAAATCTTTTACAATCGGCAAAATTATTTCTAAAGGAAATTCTCTTTCAACGAATTTCTCTAAAATTCACAGAAGCATAAACCAATAGATTCTACATTTTATGTCTAACATACCTCCACGCACTCTTCTGTTATGATTTGGCAGTATAAAGCATAAACTAATGTATTTATTTTTTCAGTTTCAGTTTCCAATCAATCGATAATCCTTTATACAGAACCACTTACATCCATAAATAATAACAAGATAGGCCAATTTCACCTGATGTTGTACACACGGCTACATACGAGTATCGAGCTATACATTTCTAGTGTAAGCTGGCTTCGCATAGGTTCGGCTTGCCGTACAATAAGAGGTCAGCTTGTTCTGGAAATTTATACCTTGATATGTAGCCGTGTGTACATGACGGAACAACAAACAGACATCGTTTATTTTTATATATTAGTGTAGTTTATACAAAATGTTTGCCAAAACACTTGGCATTCAGCCAATCGCTGCTTCCCATCTATGTCTTGTTTCTTAACGCTAAGAGATATTTGGGATTCAATAATGTAAATACGGGGTATAATTGACATTCTCAAGAAATATCTAGGATTAGAGCTGAGAATATTGGCTTTACTCTTCGTATTATTTCTACAGACATGTCAATGTAATAAATAGGCAGTTTCTGTCATGTTGTGTCTACCATAAAATATTGCGACTAAATTGAAATACATATGTACGGAACATTGACCGTTGACGTTGATGTACGAATATAAGCGAAGTTAAAGGAGTATGTAAGGATTGTAGAAGGGAAAAAGTTGGTGTTGTGTTTAACATAAGTGTTTATGTTTAATATAATCAGCCTATAATGTTCCCACCTGGGACACAGGCCTCCTCTCTGTGCGAGGGAGTGGGCTATAATCAACCACGGTGACCCAGTGCGGGTTGGTGGATGTCACATGTCTTTCATGTAAATAGAAATATTTATTTATGAGAGATATGGTGTTGACAAGACACGTTTTGGTTCGCAGAACCATCACTATTTCTACTGAGAATATTACGTTTTTTCAGTTAGTATAAAGGGAATACTAGGTACTTTTAAAGTTCGACCGGATAGTACACCCAATTCTTGGTTACAAGATGGATTGCTTTGAATAATTGACGTTTCAGTATTCCGCTTATTTGCAACCTCCATCACACATCGTAAGTTTACAAAGCTTCCCCAGAATATGTTCAATATTTACACAAACATTCTTCGTAGAAATAAAACCAAAAGTTTGTGTTTATTTTCGTATTTTCGATACGTAGTACGAAGCCCTTTGCGATCATGGTCACGGGCAAGAGCAGACGAAACCAATTAGTAATGAAAAGTTTTAGTCTGAAGCCGATGGTTTTAGCCACTTTTATGAATATCCATATTATAAATTAAAGTCGCTTCTCGTGTCTATCTATGTGACTGCGGTGTTCTTCTAAGCTACGCAACGGATTTTTATGCGGTGCTCACCATTATTTAGAGAATTTATTTCCGAAGATTAATGTGTATAATACTATAATATTTAACTTACATTTATTAAAGAAAACTCGATGTTTTGTCTAGCCGTACAAAACCGAGCGAAGCAGGGGCGGGGTGGGTCCGCTAATGAAAATATAAACTTGTATGTAACAAAACTTTAGTAAAACTAAAACTAGAGTAATAAATTCTCTGCCTCGAGGTCCATAGAGAATATATATTATTATTACGTACAAAATAGTGTCATAGACGGAAAATACCAAGCAAGACTCGACGAAAAAAACGTATTTTCGAGCACTATCAAACTGTTGATGATGTCACTTTTTCTAGCAATACATATGTATACGTACTGTAGTTAAATATACAATAGGAAATTCATCTACTATTACGCCATACAAACAATAGGTAATCTATATAGGAAATATAACATCAGTATTTTTCCTTATACTTAGGTCGGTAATCAACGCTAAGTTTCCGAAGCTGAAACATTTGTAATGGATTACTTATGTGTACGGTACTCACGCTATCCTAATTAAAAAGTTGGAAGTGCAGCATTTTTACGCATAATTTTTAGCATTTATCGCATGTGCATTTTTAGCATTTATATGTGCAAAAATGTATTGGATTGACATAAGCTATGTTAGAGTTTTATAAACAAAACGCTTTGAAGGTGATTGTCACTTGTCCTGACCCTCAGGAGTAGTTCCAAATCTATTGTAAACTAAACTCAACTCTTAACAGAGTTAAAAAAGGAGGAGATGCTCAAATTCGACGCGTAACTATATATTTTTTAACTGAATATTTTCAGGAGTAAATTCAAATGATGTCTTTTAGAAATAATGGAATATACAAGATTGTTCTGGGCCATCGTGTTAGTTTCGTAATCGCCAGGTGATAGTACAATAATACATACCTATATTTACGTTCGTGGTTTCAGGCTATAAAGTGCAGTGGTTAACCACATCAGGCCTTTAAATAGAAATCTATGTATTAAAGATACAATGACGATCGGCTTGACAGTGTTCGTAAGAAAACCTTTATAATTATTCAGCTAGATGATACAATGAAAGCACGGTATTAGCTCCCATACTATATTTTTTTAGGTAAGTTCGGTATTTATTTATTTTTGTGTCTGTCATTTGATTCATTTTATTATATTTATTTTTATATTGCTGAATGGGCTTGCTCTTAACCTCGATCACGTCTGATGGAAAGCGATGAATGAGGAGGTCTATGATGAACCGAGCGTGCCCAGATATTAATAATTTAAAGGTTTAAATAACACCTATTTCCTTAAACAATAAATTATGAAAACGAAGAGTTTCCTCTTATAAAGCCAGTAACACAAAGATCACATAATTTACAAACTACAATAAACAACAAGCAGTCAAAACAAAGTCAAACAAAAGTGTTTCTGTCACAATGTACTTAATTTATATTTTTTTATGTGTCGCCTGCCGCCTGTCATCAAGTGGTTTGATTTCAGTTTCTTTACATTGTGTAATAAATTACAGCTACGTTTTTTATTAAATATTATTTTATATTGTATTACTTTTAATATCTTAATTAACAGCCGTTCTATTCTGAAAATCTCACCGTAAAAACTTCGGTGTAATGAGTGTCAATCTGTCAATCCCTAGTTGAAATGACAGCTCACTTCACCTAAGTTTTCAGAATAGATCGGCCTGCCAGGCTTACATACCTACATTTTTATTATTAATCTATAATTATAAATAAAAATGAATAAGCGCATCACTTCAGTACGGCTGGACCGATTTGGCAAAGATTGTTACCTATGGAAAGAAAAAGAATATAATTTGCCAGAAAAATTGGAAAATTCGTGAAATCTGAAAGTGTGCATTTTCTATGGGAATGTTGTAGGAATTATTGAAATTTTTACAGGACGACGTGTCGAGTCAGCGAATGAGTTACCTATAAATAAAATAAATTAATTTATCAAAACTATGTCTATAGTTATTTTCTGGTTTAAATAAGCACGTGACGTTTCTCATTCGTTCTGGGTCTGTTAGAATGTTTTTATTTTTAATATTTTACGATTTTTCTGCTAGTACGAGTTAAACTTTAAACAGTACCCACAGATGAATATCTAATAATATCACAGACGAGGTCGCGAACGATCCCTAGTTAGTAGTTACAAATAATTTATTGGTCGTAAAATACCACGTTTGTATGACATCGTAGGGTATTAAATAAATATTGTGTGTGGTATGAACCAGTCTAGAAAATCAATCATATATTATTATAATGACATGTATTTCCAATACTTCATTTTTTTGTGTGGACACTGGAAGTTCATGTACCTACCAAAGAAAATTTATTTCTTATGGAAAATAAAATAGTTGAGTGTTTATCGATTTATGATAGCCAGCCCACTTAATAAATGAAATGTATTCTGTCACAATACATTACTTTATTTTAAGGGTTCCGTAACATACATACATAACATAAAATTAAGTTAAAAATCAAAGGAGGTCCGGTCCATACAAGAAACGTGTTTTTATTTTTAGTAAAGTATTAAAAAAAACAATTGTGATGCTAAATATTGTGCAATGGCACGGGACGGAATCTTCGTGAACAAGTCCCACTCGCATCGCAGCTTTTTTATTATTTTTGTCATTGACAAGTCTGGCTGTAAACGGCATAAAACGCATTATTTTCAGCTAAAATAAGCACCACCAGGAAAAAACTAATTAAAAAAGTACCTAATTATTTATTAGTACCTATGCAGCTTTTTTAGAAGCACAGAGTACGTACAACGACATAACAACTACATACTACATAGCCAAGTGGACAAGCTTGTAACCCGTTTCACGCAAAAACTAACGTAGATTAGCAGGTGGTAAATTACGTCGCACATTCACGCCATTCCCGGATCTGCATGAAAATACCACAGATAAAAATAGCTTAATAGGCACGGGAAAGGAAGACCAGTCAGCCTAAACAGCTGAGAAACCATGTTTTAAACTGGCTGACGAGAAAAAATATAACACCTGTCAAAGTCTGGAACTTTGACAGTTAGTGTGGCAATAAAACAAAATTCGCAGTAAATGTTTAGTTTTGCACTGCGTAGGCGTTGTGTAGTCTACTAATGAAAATAAAGCTTAACTCATAATAATAAGACAACAAGGATGTATGATAAAAATACCTTTGCTTCGCGTTTTGTTTAGATTACGTCGTTACTTGTTTGAATGTTGCCTGTTTATTGTTATCTCGAGTTTAAAAAATAATGGTGATGAGACGTCATTATTATTCTCACGGATGTTATAAAAAATGGATGAGGAGCGTTTTATAAAAACTCTTCTGGAATTTACAAACAAGCCATAGGCATTCTGCCTAGACTTTTCCCAGCTATGTTGGGGTCGGCTTCCAGTCTAACTGGATAGAGCGGCCTCCACAATTCAGTTATTCAGGTACTGGGTGAAACGATATCATGGTAAGACTGGTTGGCAGACTTTTGAGCTACCGTAACGACTGTCAGATATCTACTAATAACAGCCGGGACCAAACAACAACAAATTTACATTTTAATTAATTATATTTTAGCTTGAGTACGTGTAGTTTTTATTATATTTGTTGGTATATTGGCGTGACTAGCTGACATATGGCAAATAATTTAATTTTATGTTCTGTGCCTTGTAATGTTGATTACTTGACACCTAGTATTGTATTGTATAATCGAAAGTATTTTCTAACTGAATAGATAGCCTGCTGTGCTGCTGGGGAGTTTGTTGTGCCACTTCTTCTTCCCAGCGATAGCACTAGGAAGTGGTGAAGGGCGGCCGTTTTTGGGGCTGTCTTTTGTAATTTTGACGTTCGAAAAGTGCTGATTCTCAGCCTAATTTGAATAAATGACTTTTGATTTTTTGATTACGATACTAAAGTAAAGTTAAAGCAAGTTTAGACGTGATTAAAAACATGGCTACTAAAATACGTCAATTTACGTCAGGCGCTGCCTAATTTGACAGGACTAAACTAATATTTATCTTCGAAATAGAAAGAAAAAGATGCACTGAACTTAAATTAATTTAGTTTGTGAATAAGGGAATCGGCGCCATTTTCATGTTTTATTATTTAAAATGTTGGTGAATCCAGAATTCCAGATTGATAAGACTTGACAAATTCACAGAACTGCTGGGTACATAAACCTTGTCGTTATCTAGAACAGGCTTAGGGTGACATCGCAGTGACATCATCGTCAAATATAAGTACTGCAGTTTGTAAGTTTACCTTGTCAGGCACCCGATAAAGCCTAGAAGCATGGGAAATTAGCATTTTTTTATAGCAAAAAAATTTACTTGTCTTGCGTTGCTTAAAAAAACGATTTTATGTTTCGAGGTTTGATTTGATATTTTTATTAGTAACACGATTACTATTAGTAATTTTAATCAAGTTTAAGATTTTTTATAAAAAATACGGGAAATCTCGATGTCGAAAACGAGATCTCGCTTGATTGCTAGGCGATGTCCCGAATGACCAATCTTGACACCAGCCGATCGATTCTGTAAAAATCTCACCGTGAAAAGTTAAGTGAAGTGAGCTTAGAGTGAGCTGTCAATAGTGTCAATCCCTAGCATTAGTTGGAATGACAGCTCACTCCACGTTCACTTCACTTTAGTTTTCACGGTGAGATGGTTACAGAATCGATCGGCTGACAACACGCATGATCTCAAGTTGCCATTCTAGACTCGAGATTGAATTCCCTATCTAAGTATGCTTTGTTACGGCACAGAAGTACATAGTCTTTTTCTTTCTCAAAATTTGAATCCACATGAGACGATGAATAATAATAATATATAATACCCGAAAGTAAGTGATAAAGAGACGAAACTTGAAAAAAAAAAAACTTTGTTCATACGTGAAATGTTATTATTTTCTTTGGTAATACTAATAACAAAATCTTAATTTAAATCCGGATATAAACTGTCAAAATATTTTCGCAATAACAAAATCAAAGTTACTCTTGGCAGTACCGGCAAAGGCTAACGATGGCCTTCAGCACAATTATCATCCAAGATCCACAACATTGATAGCCAAAACGGCCAGTTTTGCGAAGTTCAATGAAACTGAGTAAAAATAGCCGCGAGATCAAAGGACTGCGCCTTCTTTTGATGATAGATACGTGAATATAATGATGTGGCTTCTATACGCGTAGATAAATAAATATTGTTGTGTTTCCGGGATTGTTTCTGAAGGTTGGTTGTCTGCTCTTCATTCGCCAACATTGTATCGAAGTTTTAAAGGGTTCATGTCGAAGGATCGCAGTCACATCACTAGTTGGTTGTAAGTACGTTGTACGGAAGTTTCTCGTTTTTTGGAACGAATTTCGCACTTTATATTTCGCACATTTTGTCACGATATTTGTTACACTTTGACATAAGTGCCGTGACGGGCAACATGTTACACTTTTTCTGATATATCTTCTCAGTCGCCACGTGTGCAAAAGCGAAAGGAACTTCATTACAACCGGGTGTTCGAGTACTGTGATTAGTCTTTTGCAGCCAAAACTTCAGTCGATATCAGAAGAAGCAATGGATCATATTTTAATAAAAGTCTCTTTAGATAGAACATCTAATAAGTTCACTACATTGAACGAACAAACAACGTCAAATTATTTTGACAAGAAGCTGTCAAAACAGCTGTCAATTTAGGAATAACAAACAAAACGAATTGTTTTTAATTCTCTGAAAGCGTTTTTCTTTTCAATTTCAACTTACAGATAAATTCCTATCATTTCAACTTTCAGCATTTCGCGTCAATCGTAAAATACAGTTCTGTCTGTTTAATTGACATTGACTCTATTTTATTTGCGATTATTTTTCATTTTCCGTTTTCAGTCAATGCGAGACCGTATAAACTGTCAATCTTTTGCTTCAAAGCGCAATACTTGCAGGGTGGCGCGACATGCGACATCGACACGCAAACAGATTTTTTTTTCAGGTATTTAAAAATCAGCTATTTCATAGAAAGGAGCAATACCTAATACCTATGCGGTCAAAATGTAATGGAACAGCATTTTTTTTAAATAACCGACGAAATATTCCAGCTTCAGAATCATTTACTGAATCCATAGTAACAGGTTCGCGTCGATGTCCCTGCCACCCTATACCTAAGTAAATATACACACATCATTATCCTAAAATCCCATCTTGTAAACTTTGTTCATGTTTTAGAGCTTTTAAATTTATTACTTATCATTTTTACAGTCTATGATGATTATGAAATCAGGTTTTCAGATCTTAGTGTGCAGTTTCTATAATTTCAGCAGATGCCGCAAATAGTCGTAAACAATTAAACAATGCTAGGAATATCCCAGTAAATCTACCGTATACATATACATTAACGCCTATATCAAACAGACTATAATGCGATGAAAGTCTTACCGTGACGTGGATAATATAGTACGTAGTAAAATAGTAATAAAGATATGTATTTGAGCTACAGTCAACTTTTGATCTTAGTGCCATTTGATTATAAAAATTATAATTGTATAGCAAAGGACCGCAGTCTTCTTCTTGCTTGTGTCGATGAGTCCTTTTATACCTATGTTTTTAATAAGCTTTAACCAGAATTCGGCCACTTTTACAGCGTTAGCCTTGCAAAGGTCTTCTATAGTACAAGTGTTGTTGCATGACAAGAGGTGAGGTATCGTCTGTGATATGGCTCCACAGTCGCATTGTGACTCATCGCAGTACCCCCAACTGACTGTACTTGCAGCGGCTTACCTGGTTTTTTAGATGGGCCATGGCAGTTGGAAGCCCGCTGGGAGCTTTTCTGCAGGCTCAACATAGTCAGCTGGAGGGGAATGTTTGAGAAGCCACAGTTTTGCAGTAGTGCAGTGTAACAGTAGTTTTACTGGTTGCACCTGCAGTGCGATTCTGTAACCAACTCACCGTGAAAACCTAGGTGAAGTGAGCGTGGAGTGAGCTGTCACTCCAAGTAATACTAGGGATTGACACTATTGACAGGTTACTCTAAGCTCACTTCACCTTACTTTTCACGGTGAGATTTTTACAGAATCGATCGGCTGCTGCTTTGTTCATGGGATTTTCAAGATATTCATCCCTATTCCAGGAATGAAAATGCTACGTACAAATCCAAAACATAAAAGCATATTATGTGGACATACTAATATCCAAATGTAGAAATAATAGTGTCAGGGGTGCCAACTTTCGCTTTTAGTATTGCTTGGTAATAATACACATAATTTATAATATTAGTGCGGATAAAAGGGTTGGAAATGACGAAGGACCAAAAAATATGGCGCCACAGGGGCTATTAACCTTGGCTCAGAAAACGAGTGTGTCTGTGAGTGTATGTAATGAGGCTATTTTAAATGTAATTCATTATTATGTTAGGGGAACTCCGCCATATGAGACACTAGCTTCTGCCAGCGACTTAGTGCGCGTGAAATTTCTTGTTTTAATATAAAATATCCTGTGACACTCGTGAATTTACTGTAGCTTGCTATTCGTAAAAGAATTTTCGGTATCGGATCAGTAGTTTCGAAGTTTACTTCCTACATACCAACTCAAAACTTTACCTTTTTATCTTCTCCGTGTCGCTGGCACGACTGAATTTTATACAGCGTGTAACGGAAGGGGGGTATCAACCCTGAAGGAGGTGAATGTGCTCATGTAACTCAACAACTTTCCCCAAAGAACATAGGTCGAAATATGAAAAAAAAATTTGGCCCTCCCTTACAAAACTGACTACCAGCTGATTGATTTACTATGGGAGGGCCAAATTTATTTTTCATATTTCGACCTATGTTCTTTGGGGAAAGTTGTTGAGTTTCATGAGCACATTCACCTCCTTCAGGGTTGATACCCTCCTTCCGTTACACGCTGTATATTGTTGGCCCAAAACTTTGCCACTTCCACGGCGTCATCAGTGGCAGCGCAGAGGACTTTGACTGCATGTTTTGGGACACAGAGGGCAGGATAGGAGGTGGAGCATGGTTTGCGACATAGCTCCACAATCACACCCTACTGCCGTTCCGTCAAGGTAGCCCCACTTTACCAGGTTAGACTTACTTACTTCCCACTTGTGTCCGGAGGCGGTTCAGGAACTTCTAAGTGGACCACGGAAGGCTACACCCTGCAGGGACCTCTTTATAATATCAGTGTAGATAAAGCGAAAGTACCTAAATATTCGGAAATGGATAAGAAATCAACCTTCAGCTTCACAGATTGATCACCACAAAGACAGCCCCTCCTTAGATGCGTCACCACTGACTGACTATCAAGGGATTTAAAAAAAAAACAAAATCTTTCGACACCACACTGTGTGTTGATTTTAATTTGGATACACTACTTCTAACATCAACCATATTTACTCTGAATAATTAACCTTCTACCCCTTTCCGATCTAACGCGTCATCTTCATTGCCTAAAGGTCAAAGAAAAGGTGCAGCTGAACAAGCATTAAAGAAAAGCTTTTAGCCACATCCAGAGGCTGTACGTCCTTGAGTTCAACCTAGCACTATCTAATGGAACGCCGAGCCCATACCAATTTACTTAGCGATGCTAAGTACTAGGGCGTTGTTTAACTTTTAAAAGTAAACTGTTTTATTTTCAGTAAGTAAACCTGCTTTAGTCACTTTATTATAAAAGCGAAAGTCTGTGAGTGTGTGTTAGTATGTTTGTTACTTCTTCACGCTAAAACGACTGGAGCAATGTTGATGAAATTTGGCCTGAACGTAGCTGACACTCTGGATTTACACATAGGCTACATTTTATCCCGATATTCCCACGGCATCGAAACTTATGCGGGTGAAACCGCGGGGCGCAGCTAGTTGAATATAAAGAAAGAAAAATAGGTTATAATAAAAATAGGTTAGAAAAATAGGTAGGAAGACCTTTTGTCTTTTAAAGGAAAAAATAAATAGAGTATTTTTCTTCCAAAATTGATTCATAGACTAAAGACGACGAGATCACGAGAATATAATCAGTCCGTTCACAGTTATTTTAGCTCTGACAGCTGCAACTCAACAGCAACCTTATTACACCAACTATAAAGATCACTGTGATTTTGACAGACTTGACAGTTGCAGCAACCCAACATCAACCTTATTGTTACGAGATTAAAGATCACTGTCATATTGACAGTGATGCAAAATCAGAGGTAAAATGACTGTGAATAGACTGTAGCGCTATATTTTAGCTTGTGGTCAAAATAGGAACTAACGCCGACATATTGTTTTTTTAAATACAGTTCAAGTGATGTTTCACAAAATAATTGGACAAATGTTTACCTACTATGGCGTCATTCGAGCGCCAAAAAATCCTTGTAGCAGTGTATGTGGACTGTGGAGGCTAAAAGAAGCAGACTAAGGTATTTTTAACAATTGGTTGAGTTTAACTATGGTTCAAAAAATTGGCCCGCTGCTCGTGCTTTGACTTAGAGATGTGAAATTAAGATACGTGATATTAAGACATTTTAAACGTGATTAAAAACATGGCGACTAATAATACGTCAATTTACGCCAGGCGCTGATTTGACAGGACTAAACTAATATTTATCTTCTGTCCTTTTCTTAATGAAATAGAAAGAAAAAGATGCACTGAACTTAAATTTAGTTTAGTTTGTGAACAAGGGAATCAGCGCCAGTGATAGGAATAACGCTTAGCTTAGCCCTTAATTTGATTATGTTCACTGTGATAAACGTGCTAAGTAATGCTTATAGATCTAGGCGTAAGAAAATATTGATGAATTTGGTGAAAAGATATATTAAGCAATGTATACGTATAATCAGCCAAGGCCAAGTAAGCAAGGATGTGAAAATTTTGGGGGATAGGTACTTGACGGCTAATAGAAGAATGGAAAGTATGTATAGAAAAACAGGTGTACGTAGGTAAGTACTGCGCTAACCCAAAATAAATTGATAGTATATTTCAAGCCCGAATTCCTCAATCTGTTTCTATAAAGTTTTATGATTCTTAAGATCTAAAGAATCTAAACATCGTAATTAAAGTATCTGCAAGAATGTTTATTTTAATTGCAGCGTACTATGAATTAATGGCTGCTACTTTTATGGATCAATAAAATTATTATTAAACTACCTATGTCATTCTTCAAATATCTTCCCTGGTAATTTTAGCATTTTTAATGATCTCCTTTCCTTTAATTAATCCTGTTTTTAAGCCTGTTGGAATTATTATTCCAATTAATAAGTCTGAATCTAATGATGACTTTATCAGATGACACTTATTTCACATTCTACATCTATCATGCATTGTATGTATTCCAAGGTTTCTAATTTTTATTTACAATCCATCAAAGACATTAGAAATGCGTTCACGTGTGCCTTTGTGTGCAGAACCCATTATTACATTTATTCCATGTGACATTTCCGTTCTATTTCAAGCCATTCCCTCATTTATGTAGCAACCCTGAGGCATAGACAAGTGTAGACCTTTCTGTGACCTCTTTGCAACCCCATTTGACTAATGAAATAAACATGCAGTGCGAGAAATTGATTTTCGCAGCTTGTAACATTTGCTTTTAGCATAGTTTTTTTGTTGACGTAAAGTAATGCAATAGTATAAATATTTAAGATGGATCTGTAATGAGTTCAAGGTGTTCCAAACATTATTTCTTCCGATTCATTTGAATGCTCAATAAGATTGAATGAATCGCTTTTGGTTTATGTATACAAATTCCGTCTGTTTCCCAGCAAGCAAAAAGGTCACTAGGGAAGTCGAGACTTCATTAAGAGAAATTGAGATCACTAAGCCGTCTGCCAAGCATAGTAAATTTCTGATGTTGTTAGTAGGCCCTCTCCCGTCTCTGGACTCAAGTGGGTAGACATAACTCGAACCTGGCAAAGTGGGACTAGGAAGATGGAACGGCAAAAGGGTGTGGATGTGGAGTTATATCGCAAACAATGCTCAACTTCCTATTCTGCCCTCTGTATCCTAAATAAAGCAGTCAAAGTGACCGCTCTCTGCGCTGCCACCGACGACGCCGTGGAAGTGGCGACGCTTTGGGCCAATAAGACCAGTACCCTAATAAAGGATATTGCTAATCCATTGCTTCATATGTTCGGATAATGTGTCTGCTCAACAACGTAAATAACGGAATGAATGTTGTTGAGCTGTCAAAATCAAAGCCATTGCTACTGTGAGTGTGTTGCGCCATTTCCCCGCTGAAATACTTTCGTGCTAGCGACACGAAGAAGAAACAAAATATTTATATGTATGTATTTTGTGTTACTGTTCCCTGTGGCCTTCATTAGAAGGTCCTAAGCTCAGTAGTGGTATTTTCCGAGCTGCCGATAGATTCTGTAAAAATCTCACCGTGAAAAGTTAGGTGAAGTGAGCTTAGAGTGAGCTGTCAATAGTGTCAATCCCTAGCATTAGGTGGAATTAAAACCTGTATGGAACTACGGTATTCGGCTGTGGGGTTGCACCAGCCAAAGCAATCGTCAAATTATACAACGCTTATAAAATAAAGTACTCAGGGATATAGTAAACGCGCCCTGGTACATTAGAAACAGTGACCTTCACCGGGACCTCAAGACGGATGTCGTAAACATAGCTATACAAAAATATGCAGAAGCTCATGAACACAGACTTCATCATCAAGTGAATGTCGAGGCGATCCAACTCCTTGACAACACTGAATTAGTGCGAAGACTAAAAAGGGTAAAACCTTTTGAGTTAGTTTAGTGCAGTGTAAGTGAACTCAAACTGTAGTGCAAGTGCTGAATCTTATAAAGAACACGTGAAACAAGTGTCTTCCCCATAACTTATAGTGCATAGGAACGTTATTGGACGATTTCTTAAATTTTATATAGTTACTTAGCAGTTTAAGTTTTATTTAAATTACTTATTAGCTAATAGGCTAGATTGTAATGTAAATATTTAGTTTCACCAATTGTGATACTTTATAAAAGGGGGAAAAAAAATTGTTGGAATGAAAGCCACTCCACGCTCACTTCACCTAAGTTTTCACGGTGAGATGGTTACAGAATCGCACTGCTGGTAATATCACTAACAATTCTTTGCCTAGGCGTGGACATTAATTTCTCATTTTATTAGCATCCTTTTTGTCCATTTCGAATTATGATGAGCCATACTTAAATGAACTGTGACATTACATTTTGTTTGCATATTGCCTGTAGCAATTTGTTATCTTAACATCCACTGATTGAATTCGACCATCGCGAAAGACAATACGGTAAACATGAAATGTCAAGAGTCGACGCGCCATTTCTAAGGGTTGCCAGTTAGAAATAAGTCACTGCTTCTACGTCAGAGGCCAGAACTGAAGGTTAGCCACTAGTAACAGACTGAATCACAGCCTGCCTGATTTATGTCCTATATTACTCTTAGTAGGGTAATCTGTGTCACTTGATATTCAACCTCCAAAGTAATAAAACTAACAGGCTTTAGGCTTAATAGAGATAATGACGATGAGGCGTAGTTTTTTTTAAAATCGAATCGAACCAAGTCTTTCGAATGTGGTTTGGTTTTGAAAATGAAATAATCCTTGCAGTTGGTCGAAGTGGTCTTTGCGTACCAAATCTTTTTTGAGGTAATTTCTGATTAATATTTCTATGTATAATGCGGCTTTTTGCCAAGCAGTCGGATAATTCGTAAAATACACGGTGGCAGGGAACATCGACGTGCAAACTGTAATTATGAATTCAGCACATGATTCTAGGCCCCCGGGGCGTTAACATTTCGTGTCGGAAAAAAAAAAAAAAATTTGCTGTTTCATAGAAAATTGCAATACCCAATTTTTTTTTTCTCTTTGGGAATCCGTGGTAACAGCCTAACAGGTTGCGCGCCCATATATGCCACCCTGAATCCAAAATATAGGTCTGTATATTTATATAAAAATTACACTTAGCTTCGAAGTAAAAGCTTTAAATTAAATTCTCAATAAAAATTACGGCTGCAGTTTCTCTCCTCAGAAAAAAATCAAAGGTCTTCTAGTTGGAGATACAAATTGGTTCAGAATTCGTTTAAAAGGACATTAAAGTCTAGTAAAAAAGAAAATCGAATTTTGTTAGACGAATATAATAAAGGTCATTGATCAAGGTGTGTTATGTTTGAATCTTGTACATAAACCTGTCAGCACCAAAACACTCGTGCTTTCGAAGTTTGACGGATTTTGTCGAAATGTTATGAAGTCTAGTTATTCAGGATTTTGTTCTATTACATATTCCAAAGGTGTAACGTTGGCAACACTGTGTAAAATATCGGCATCGTTTACTGGTTGGTTAGGATCATGATTTGAAGACATAATCTTGCTGATGTCATCAGCACCATTATCATTGGTAGCCTTTCTCCACCACTGTTGAGTATAGGGCTCGTCCCTTTTGAGCCATGATTTCCTGGTCTGTGCGAGTCATCCAGGACTGCCGCGATCTTCTTGCTGATGTGCTTTCTGGAAATTCCAGCATATTTTCCTATGTCCAATAAAAAAAACAACCAGCATTTTTTTTTAAAGTTATCATAAACTACAAACTCAGACCTACTCGCCAACTATTTTCGTAACTATGAAATTTTCTCCACATTGATGAAAACGTTATCACGGGAATTCAATCCAGAAACCCTCAATCTTCTGCAATCTTTCGCAGCTTAAACCCACCAATAGCAACTTACCAGTTTTACCCTATCAGCTCCTAATGCCAGGGCGCTCATTAGGTCCCCCTATAACACATTACGACCGACTCATCCCGACTAACGCGCCTTTATAGCCCGCAAAACCGTTTTACTAGTCAGTTTGATACCGATAAAATTAGCTTAACACATAAAAATAGGGTAATTAAACATAAACGGGTTTACGATTTGATAAACATGTCTGATCGTTTATTGTATTAACTCAAAGTAAATGGCAGTGATTGAAATTATTTCTATGATGAAGGTGATATAATAACGGGAAAATTTTGATTGTTTGTTAGTTGTATTTAGGTGATTGATGTAAAATATTTATTTTTGAAAGACTTATGTATATTTAGGTATTGGCTGCATTTGAATAACATGTCAAAAGAAAAAAGAATAATCAGCCGTTTCTAAAGAAACAGGTACAGTCAACAGCAAAAGTAGATGATCAAAATCAGAAATTCAATACTAATGAACGGAGTCCGTAGCTATATGGCAGCTGTACTAGTAGTAAATGTTTGGTATAATTTACAATCACATACTTTTGAATCACTTCGATGCCACACAGTTCTGACGCGAACTCCGTTCATTAGTATTGAATTTCTGATTTTGATCATCTACTTTTGCTGTTGACTGTACCATCTGACTGACATTCGGGAAATTCCATATTGATGAAGGAACTGATGGAACTTTCGTAGATATTTCGTGAAACTAAATACTATTGTGTCTGCAGCGCTGCGCACACACTTGTGCACTGTAATATCTCCCGCGCCGAAGGCTCTCCGTTGAGATTCCCGCCATGGCAGCAATACGGTCTAACTAGAGCAATATAATTAGCCTAAATATTCCCACTGCTGGGATACAGCCCTCCTATTGTGACGTTCAAAAGTGCCTTTCATGCGCCTATTTGAAATAAATTATTTGAATTTGACTCTCTTTGAAAAGGAGTGGGTTGTAATAGAACACGCGGGCTCAGTGCGGGTTGGTGAATAAGTTGGCAACTTGGCCTCAACAATACATCTTTATTTTATGAGCTGATACGGTCGCTTACAAGCGTCGTAGTTAAAGCAAAATGTTTAATGTCGTTACTTCACTTTTACAGTATAAAAGATTTATTTCCCTATTAAATCCGTTTCGGAACGGTGATATCGAAAGCACCAATAAAATTAAATCTAATTCTCTTGAATGGCGGCCATACTCGTAAACACTTTGGTATTTATTGTAAAGAGACTTGGTCATACCTAAAAATAACTTGGAACTATTTAGAGGCACACCTTGGACATAAAGTAAAGACGAAAATTCTACATTGTGATTTTGATACTGATGTATGTTTTTCAGATGAAACCAAATTAATATAAAACGAAGAGGTCCATAGAAGAGAGAGGGAGGAAAAACGGTTAATGTCCTAATTCCTACATGCAGAACAGAAGAGGCAAATTGGCAGACCACCATGATGAAGATATACAAAGAACATCATTACAGGTAAAGAATAGAGAAAGAGAGAGGAATCTGTCGAGGTAGAGCTATATAATCCATATATCCTTCAGATCTAAGACAAAATTAAGATTGCTACGTGTAGGAAGATCCAGGAACGTGGAAAAGGATGCACGAAGCATGAAGATTTAGTTTGAGTTCCATCCAAACCATCTGGAAATAATTTTCCAGATGGTTTGGAAAAGGATGGTTTGGTTTGGTTGGATGGTTTGGTTTGGATGGTTTGGTTTGATGGTTTTTTGGTTTGGTTTGGTTTGGCTATGGGAAAGGGTTGAAGGACATTCAATTTGTTAGAAAGGTTTCCTATAATCTGGGGAAGGATTAAGAACAACTCAAGCTTAATCGTGTGCAAAATAATTTGGACAAAAGTGTGTGGGATTCTTAAAGACAAACAAAGGTATTTTTTTGTCTATCGTTAGAAACAAAACAGTTTTATTACAGTGCTCTTTGAAATCTGGATTTAAAACAGATGAGTATAATGCTAGACCTGTTTGATAAAATATTCGCATAAAAACATACATCTCAATAAACAATTTTAATAAGATTTTAGCAGATGTTTTTAAATCCAAGAAATACTTTAGTTTATAGCAAATACCAGCAGTAATATGTATTTTGAAACCGAGTATCGAGCACTTTTCTGTAACTACAGTAAAACAGGGTTTGAAAATGACACTGAAAAGTCCAAAACGAACACTGCGGTTTCATCTAAAAGAGCGTTTGTTACTTAGTTCATCTTATATAGATGAACTAAGTAGTCATAGATGAGTGGAGCTAGTAACTAAAAACGAGTTGCGAGCAACTAGCAGCGAGTAACCAGTACCAATACTCACTGGGCCCGCGTGGTGGATAACAGCCCAGAGGGAGGCCTGTTTTCCAGCAGTTGCACCATTAAAGGCTGATTATATAATATGTTATGTATTATATAGCAGTGGGTGTGCGACGGCGTCGAGCGATTACTCGCTGGACTATGTATATAGCTGCTGGTTCCTGTCGCTGCGAAAAACGAGCACGAGCGCTGGCGGTTTGAATAGTCAGCGATCAACTATTAATATATGTAATTCCTTCACTTACATGGGACCTACAATCTTTTGTACGTTTCTTGAGCGAGAAAACCGCTGAAAGCTAGTCGCTGCATCGTCGGCGGTGGGACATGCCTAACAAGAGAGATTGGCTCTTGATCGGAACCACGGAAGTTTTTTTTGGATTTCATTTATCAATTGAACCATGGCCGATTGAAGATACTTCAGTGGACAATAATTGTTAATACTTAACCACTGTAAAATTAATCTACAAAATCCGAAAACAACATCAGGTTAGAAGTACAGTTTCTGGGAACGATGACTGTTTTGAATGCAATATCACGTTTACTGATTGTGATTATTTTTCCTTCCTCCTAAATTCCTCCTAATCGTATTTAACAAGCTAAAATAATGCGATTGAATAAACCCTCATTTATTTAATCATTTGTATTTGAATATATTTTGGTCACATATTCAGAGCGCATAGTTCCGACACGGCTGCTAAGAATATTGGGAACTATTGACATGGATTTACATTGGAGTCTTCCAGATTCTAGAATCCTGACCAAGATCAGGTTAAATTGCTGGCTTAATTAACTGCTGGGGAGTTTGTTGCGCCACTTCTTCTTCCTAACTAAAGCACTAGAAAGTGGTGACAGGCGTGCGTTTTGGGGGACTGTCTTATGTAATATTGACGTTCAAGTGCAGACTCTTAGCCTAATATGAATAAATAAATGACTGGGTTTTGAATTAGCAAAAACATGTCATGTGAGCAAACTAACAATGGACAATTACTTTAGTTCATTAGATTGTATCATTATTTGTCTCGGTATTCTGAATTTCTGTTACACACCAAAACTTCTAAGAAGGAATATTTTGGTCCCTAATAAAATAATCAAAGTATTACAATTTCCACCAGAAATTTGGTATCATCATGACTTCGGAAGACCTTGCAGCTACACATTCATTAGTGCTACCCTCCATCACTCAGGTGAACAGCTTGAACATCTGCCACCGATCCTAAGCATAACGACCACTAGGTCCATCAACATGTGAGCACCATTATCTGACTACGTACAAGCAGTAAATCTTCCCAGTATTATATGCACGCTGTTTTGGCTACGAAGAGAGCATTCATCACTTCGAATGGTCACCGTCAGTGACTAAGGGCCTTAAATTGGGATGACTTGCTAATTCAAAGAGACTATGAATTTTCCGCGTGAACAGGTTTATGAGTAGCCGGTTAGTTTAGGCAGGCCTAATTTATAATAATAACGAAGCCATCTTGTTTTAGAGTCACTACGAACGAGGATGGTTTAGATTGGACCTATTAAGAAGCCCTCAAGGACGCCAATGGACATGTGCTGCTAAGATCATGTACATCTATAAACGTTTTATTAGGATCAGTTTCCTGCCAGGTGGAAGGACAACGGTCACATCATCACTAGTGCTGAAGAAAGTCACTGAGTTCTAGTGCAAACATATCTCATACTCTTCGTGGCGAACGTTCTTCTGTAAATTGCATCCCAAAAGAGGAAGTCACTGGAAACTAGTCTCATCTAATTTTATACTGCCTATCATAACAGCACAAAATAAACACACAATGTTCTAAAAACGTTTATCTGCAGACGACAGGAACTACCGATTATAGCCACGTATCCTGACCGTACCGCGTGGGTGCACTGCCCAATTTGATGACTCTGTTACACGATAAAATTATCGTTCTAATGAAATATTAGCGCAGGAAAGTGCTCTGTTGAGATTATTGGCGTGTTTTGTTTATACGTTGACGGTTATTGCGAGATGAGTCAAGATTTAGATAACATTGTAGCAATAGGTAGCTCCGTTCAACGATTTATTGTAAAAGTTCGGGAATTTATGAAACTTTAGAGTTGAAGTTGCGAAAGCGATTTCCATAAGCTTTCATTTAAAAATTGGCAAAAAAAACGTTGTGATAAAAACTTTTCGTATATTTTCCTTCTTGGTAGGTTTTTGAAAGGTTCTAATAATGAATATAATCTTTGAAGAATATAAAAAAAAGATACAATACATCTTGTTAATTTTGTCCCAGAGATTGTAACAACGTTTGGCAGTTTGTTTCACATAACACATATTTCATGGTCCATGGTTTCATGTTTCCTGGTTTCTTGGTGGACCCTCGGTCGAAAATGAGGTCTAAAACACAACCCATGATAGCGGTAACGAAGAAAAAACACAAAACTCACCTAATAACCATATCCAGAACATCTTCCTTCTCGAACACCTTGCAGTACAGGTGCAGGATCTTCAAGCAGGTATACTGCAGCCCAGTCCAGTTGACATCAGCTGACTTCAGGGCTTCGTTCCAGGGGCAGTTCTCGTGTCTCGACAGGCACAGCATGCCGTCTACCGCGGTCTCCGTAGGAGGCATTTAACTTAGGATCTTTGGTACACTTTGGCTTTTGTTTTTGCACTTTTTGGGTATATGCTTTATCATCGGCTGTTGGGAGTTATAAACTTATGAAGAATGACGGCAGTTTAGAGATTTCGTTGGATACTTTATTGATGGTATTGATAGATCTTAAAATAACTAAAATTTGGTGCCAATCTGCCAATCGATAAATGAGCGGACTGACGCAACCACGTAATTTAGGGAAGTAATATCAGTCCTAATGACAATGCTGCTATTGTATGAATAATAATAATAATAATAATATCCCTGGACATTTCACACAGCGCCATCTAGTCCCAAGCTAAGCAACCTAATGCTTGTGTTATGGTAACAAGATGGCTGATAAACTACTTATATACTTTTTTTTTTTTTTTGTAAATACATGAATGCGACGATCATCAGCATAGCTTGTCATTAAAATGATTGTCTGAATCAGAAATATTACGGAAAACCAACGCTTTATTAATTTCATTTAGTATTATCCTTTCTAAAATCAGAATGATTGTTCAATCTCGGATAATGGCTATCCGTTATGTTTATCGCCATAAAACGGTTTTATAGGACTTCGGCCAGGCCCCACTCCTTACCTTTTATTGTGTAAGGAATGGACGCTTGCTCAGCGAGGAAACGTTTAACTCAAGCACCGAGCTAGTTGTAATATCCTGAGAATTCGTCATAGGAATCTTTTTGATACAAACATACATAAACTCACGCCCTCTTACCGTGGGGGCTAGGGAGACACTACAGAACGCCACCTGCTACGATCCTTATATACTCCTTTGGTCAACGTTTTGCTGTTGAGAAGAAATAACTAGCGTAGTTGTTCATAATACAACCTTAACCCTATAGACTAATAAATATTGCCATTTACAAATTACTGTCAAAACAAAAGTATTCTATATTCAAATCAAATAATCCGCAAGCTAAGACCTTAACCGTCCTATTCTATTCAATATCGTTTTTGAAATGCAAATCCGTTCGCATTCTATTTTCAAATCCAATCACTTAACCTTTCGCTCGAACGCCTACGCAGGCAAAGAAAGTATCAGTTTCAATCTGTCAAAACATGACAAATAAAAAATAAGTGCTCGTGATTTTATTGCGCCGCAAAAAAGGACATTGACTTTGAGATCCGTTAATGTGAGAACTATAGAAAGAAACAATACATGAGCGGAAGTTTACACGTAGCTCGGTAATTTATTTCAAGAGATACAAGCGTGGGAGATACTATTACGTGTGTTACATTACGGGTAAAAGGCGAATAGAAGATGAGTTCACCTCTATTTGCTACGTCTCTACTAGTGCTCTACGTCATTCCTCGACTTCTCCTTTTGAGTATGTATTTCCCGTGGGCATCATCTCTCAGAGACCTATAAATAGTGTTCTACTGAAATGGGATGTAATGTAATCCCTTCTATCACTTTACCGGGTAAACTGGCGTATATCTACGTTAAAGCAACTCCTAAGGGACGATGCCAGCTGTACGATCCTTTAAGGAAGTCGCAAGTTAGCAACTTGAAACTTTTAGCCTAACAAGCTTAATATGATAGGACAGGAATCGACATTTCCTTAATAAGGATGTGCCACGTGCAGTTCAAATTAATAACTAATTGATTGTTCGATTATGGTGTCTTATTGTACTTTGAGGGACAAGCCAAAACTTCGATGTTGCGGACCATAATGCAAAAACGAGGGAAGAACTTGGATGCAAATTACACAGCATTGAGTTGAAACAGATTCAAGATACGTGATCCCATCTAAGATATTGCCAATCCATTGCATCAAATGTTCGAAAAAAAAATCTTCTCACAACGTAAATAACGCAATGAATGTTGTTGAACTGTCAAAATGAAAGCGATTGCCACTGATAGTGTGCTACGTAATTACCCCGCTGGTTATTGTAATTCACTTGTTTAAGACATTTATCCGTCTAGGCGTCTACCGTGTTATGCTTACGTCACTGAAGCTCTAAGACCTCATTGTGTTCGTCTAGTCTAGTGTATGTTTACCCGCTGTTATGAGGTTGGTAACAACACATTTAATATGACGTGTTTCAACTGTTTCCTATTAGCTTGTATCGCAATTTGTGCGAAAAGATAAGCCGTTGAGGCATGCACTGCGCTTCTGTGCTAATCTTTGATGGATGGCTTCTAACCGAAGACGAAATTAAACAGACTTGATTTGCATTAACGTAGCAAGTACGTGATTCTTAATGGGTGGAGTAGGTACAGAATACAGTTTCAGCTGAAGCACACGTTGAAGAATTTGTTAATTTTGACTTTGGATTCCATGTTTTACCGAGTTTAAACATCGATATAATAATTATTATCTCCCATTTTAATGATTTGACAGCGACATCCCTTTCACGCAATGCGCGCAAAACGCACTGTTCGAATAAATACTCTTTTCAAAATAGGTGTTTCGTAAGTTTAAAAATAAAATGTTCTTTCCGCGTTTAAAAAAAGAAGGCTGCATAAATTAGCATGTATGAGTATGACACAATGTCAAAGGCGATCGTAACTCACGGCACAGTGGGCCATTTAGCGTGATTGGTTGAACAAAATCTGTTCTACGAAAATATAATTCCGTACGCTTTAATGAATTTTAATGATGTCGAGACTCTTTTGTTTTAGTTTACGATAACTAGGCACTAAAAACTATGGCATATGAGTTATGTGAGTATTTATTTGTCTATGGCGGCAGCTCATTTAGTTACGGTAGGTGCAAACACGTAAGAAAATAAAAAAGAATTGACAAAGAAAAAGAATACTAAAGTCATTCTAATGATTAAAATTAGAGTGGCATGGCTGTGTCCTACATTGTCCAGTTACACAATAATTAATAAAACAAATAAAGGAAGCGGTTGCAACAAGGACCGGACCACTGCCCGCGACCTCTGGCGTCGGAAGTTCTAATTTAAACAATTCTCCGTTGATTTCCATTGTCTCCACAGTCCGCACTCTCGAACGATGTGTTATACGCTTAACTTAGATGCAGTTTCATTAGTTGGTAATATGGATCGTACACATTGTAATTACAAAGGATGTAAGGATGGAACTTTCTTTACGATTAGATAAAAAAAAACCCCAAAAGGTAGCATAAACAATTTTTCGCTTTCTAGTTTAAAAAAACGTAGGTACATGATCAAATTAAATTAGTTAGTGAAACTTCACCGAAATGATGGGTGGTATAATATAACATTGCGCCTGTTTACCTTGTAGCCTATGCCTATGCCTACCTATATGTATAGTATAGTTTTTTGTTTTCGCACAATTTCATACATTTTTACATGCGCGAACTTCCCCCACTACAAAATCTCTTGCCAACTTACGTGCCGGTAACTATACCTAGTGCTTATATCTAAACTCTAAACACGATTTAAAATAATAGATTTTCTTCTTTTCTACTTCAAGAAACCATTGACCACACCAAAAAATCATCAAACCCTTTTTTATTGTTTTTTCCTGTATAGATATCGATACCCATCACTTCTGTAAGTTTCGCTAGCTAATTTTTCATGACTTTGTATTATTTGTATAGTAATCGGTCTGAACAACTTAAAAATGTCATTAATATTCTTCACAAGAAAAACTGGGACTTAGAACAGTTCCCACGCAGTTCATTATTGTCAAGCAACTATAGAATACATACAAATGAATAGTCTCGAAGCCTAGACTAGCAACAAAAACTAATACAGTCACGAGCAAAAGTATGTATACACTCGGCTTTATTCAAAAGCGATTTACACCTTTATTTTTTAATTAAATTTTATGTTGTTACGAACATAGCATTTTCGAACCCATAGGTTTATGTAATGTGTCGTATTACAACTTTTCATACGTTATTTCAAGAAAAAATTTCAGTTGAAAGATGCCAAGTGTTGACATATTGGTGCTCGTGACTGTACATCGACTAGACAGTAATTTGTTGACATGTCAACGGATAAATAACTTTTTGTTCTTAATTTAAAATCGGTTGACAGGCACATGCGCTTGCGATTCGAGAATTAACGAGGTCCTTATATGGCGCCTAATTAGACATTATGAAACAGTTTATGTTTTGCTAAACGTAGTTACGAACGTGACTGGGGTTTGAAATAAATAAACTAAGCTCGTTTTAAACTAAGGTAAGTACAGACGCCAGCAGGTCAAGCTACCCGAAACTGTAAAATTTTCCCAATCAACCTAGAACCTGTAAATGCTTTAGCGAAAGTTGAAAATCTATTAAAGAAATTGGACAGATTGTAGTAGCTTGATGTACTGGCGTCGCGTCTGTACGATTTTTTATGGAGCCTGGGAGTTCAAATTATCAGCTGTTGTAAAGTTTCTTAAGGCATTGAACTACATATATCCATCTTCCTGATTTGTCAGTTTTATCTGGTTGAGGTAGGATGGACCTCATCAGTCATTGTCATTGACGGCAGAACTCTCGTTTCGAATCGCGGTCTAAATGTATGGCTTAGTCGTTCTATTGAACAACACATGACATGACAGAACTCTGACTTTATATCTTACCATAAACCCATAGGAGTCTCTGTGCAAAGGCCGCGAAACGGCCAAGCCGTACATTTTGACCAAGATGTAAGGTATGTAGAGTTAGAGCTTGGCTCTATACATTAAATCTGATAACTTTTTAACAGTGCAAGCGTTATGTAAGGGTTTCAATACATATGTAAATGGAAACAGCCCAACCAAAGCAGGGTACTACTGCCAGTCAGATTTTCTCTAGTCCACTGTAATTATTAATGATTTTTTAAGTCCTAAAACCATTACGATCTGCACACGCCTTCACGTGAACGTACTTGAATGAATCATTCACACAAGTGTGCGCAAACGCAGCGTTCTATTTCTCCAACGTTAATGGCATTATGCAATCTTTGACCGCGACCAGTCAATTTATTCACTACGAAAATAAAATATCCAAATACAGATAGATATTTACGCTAAAACATTAAACTTGGCTGGAAATGGCGTTATTAGGTAAGCTGCTTGTCTCTTTATGGTATGATTGCTTTTTAATTAAGTTTAAATATCGAATAAGCTTCGGTGTAGTGCTGTTTAGTCTATGTTTTCTTTAATTTATGTCAAGCGTTTAAATTTTAATGCGTTTTTTTTTTCTTTTCGATCACAGAATAACTGATAGTACTAACGGCTTGAGTAAGTTTGAATGGGTCGTGGGGCTTTTGGGACCGGGACCGCGGTCCCGGATGCCACCTATAATGGTGGATACGATCATAAGAAAAGGCGTTCCTAATACATTTTCTTATAGATGTAATCTAACATAACATCACACCTGTATTTCCCAAAAAGTTAGGCAGGCAGAGGCGCACCTATAGGACGCCCACATTTCGCCAGTTATAGGGGCGAGCCTACTTTCATCATCGGAGTCTATACTTACATTCATAGAATAATCCCAAAAAGCATTAAGTACTTTACCCGACTCACACTCAACACACGATCACTCACTCATCTACCAACCCTTACCCCTGCATAAACACACTCACTCTCACACGCACCCCTCAAACACTAAATGCTTGCGCTAAACACCCTGGCTGCTGCTATACCTACATGACTAATCGCCCAGTATGGCCTAACACTGTCTCTTAAGATACAGGACTACCTAGTTTAGGAGGCAGGGTTACATAATCTTTTATACATGTTATTTTATACATCTGCTCGTGTATCATGAATCTTGTGTATATCATAAATATCATAATAAAGATTATTATTGTTATTATTATCAACCGGGCTCAAATACAGACTCTTGACTGCTGGGGTCTGGGTATGTAAAGATGGTTACCCATCCACAGATCAACTGCGGCAAGCGTAGCTTAACCTGATCGATCGTACGGCTGTTATTACTTAGCCACAAGCCCCGTCGACCCTATATTCTCCGCAGCGTAAACTCTAAAACACTGCGGTAATAAATAAAGTGACCACAAACGGGCTCTCTCTAATTTCCCGCGTGCTCATTTTTATTTAGCTACGGGCCCCTCGGAAGTAAATTACAGGTATTCGCTGTAAATGTAAAAAAAAGTTACGTTTGTATTACGCTATGTTCATTAATTAATGTACAAATATTCTGATTATAACTCAATGTGAGTGAGACACTAACGCGGAGCCCTATGACGGAGAGAAATGTCGGAGCGAGAAAATTCTTGACATCTGTACGCAAAATGTTATATTAATTTGTGTCAAGAAAATGTATAACATTAATATCTTTAGACGACGTAATTAACTGTGTGAGATGTGTGTTATCTTTATTAAGATAGTAAAGTAGATATTTGGAAGAATTTTATCAAACTTATAATTATCTCATTTTAATAAAAGTGTTTACTTTTATGTGAAAGATAGCCCTACCTGTTATTTTGATAAAGTGATACATACATACCTACTCATACTGGAAGTTGATTATTTTGCAATAATAAGAATTATAGTCAGTTTGTGTCCTGTCATTCGTGGATCTTTGACAGTCGTTACGGGTAGTCAGAAGCCCGAAAGTCTGACAACCAGTCTTACCAAGGGGTATCGTATTACCCAGCAACTGGGTTGTGGAGGTCAGATAGGCAGTCGCTCCATGTAAAATACTGGTATTCAGCTGCATCCGGTTTGACTGGAAGTCGACCCAAACATAGTTGGGAAAAGGCTAGGCAGATGATGATAGTCAGTTTGTTTCCTAGTCCAAGCAATGATAATAAATACAGTTACATACAGTACTGCCGACAAGAGAATGCGTTCTTGGCACCTGTCAGTTTCATACAACCAGAACCAATACGTGTTTTGCTAATTTGATCTTTCTTCGTTACTAGAATTTTCGCACTGACAGGTGTCAGGAACGCATTCTCTCGACGCCCCGACTATAATACTTAAAAGTATTGAAAGACAAATGTACCTATAATTATTTAAAAAATATTTTTTTCTAGACGGCGCAGCGTAAGGCAAATTGTAACACAGTGCGACAAAAATTGCAAAGGCGTATTCTCACAGCATTGAGTGATGTATCAATGGGTGATACCATCGATCCGTTTATTATGATATTTGATGTTGACTTGAAAGAGCATGGCAGTTGAGAATATAATTATCATCACTGATGGCGGCGCGCGTGTTGGATCATTCGGTTCCCTACAAAATGGTTGAGCTGGATGGTGCTGATCAACGCGTCATGTTCTTGAACGGGCGCCCTCGGTTGAGACTGGTCATCTCTTAACTGCCAGGGATTATTTTTAATCTTATATTTTGAATTTCTTAATTTGTTTTTTTACATTGTTCTCACATAAAGAAGCAAGAAGAATAATGTACCCAGGATTTTGTAATATCTTGATTTAAAAGGTGTCCTTGGAGTTTCTTGCCCGTTCTTCTCCATAGAGCATAGGCAACTAGCTTCAACTTTCGGATTAACTCAATTTGACAGTTCAAAAGTGCCTGTAAATGGTTTAATTGAAATAAATGCTTTGAGTTTGAGTTTGATACCTTATGATTTCATAAACCGAAATCAGATAACAGTCATAAATGTCAAAATGATCAATTTAAGCGATTACTCATTACAGAAACTCATTTTTTTAAATTTCCTAATTAATTTAGTGCAAACGACATCTTCATCGATTTGTATACCGACCGAGACTGAGACTGAGGTGCCTCATTAATCCTCCCTCTAAATCAAAATGACAGCCGCTGTCAGATGGTGCTAACATGAAAAATGTACGTTTAGCATTGAAGCCGTAATCTAATTATACACAAGTTGCGACTTCGCAAGTGTCATTCAAGTTATTAATAGCACGTTCTTAGTGTGGTTCGTTGCATCATTTTTATTACTTTTGATAAAGTAGTTTTGCTATATTTATTCTTTAAGTTGGTACTAAAACATACTGAGGAAGTAGGTAGGTACCTATCATGTTAATTTTTTTTTTTGTTCCAAGATCTTTCTATAGACAGACTGTCAAAGAGGTTATGAAAAAAGCAGATTATCGCAGCCCTTTAATATCTAAAATGTTCTGGCTCGAGAAAATTTTATTTCACGCATATTTATATCACCACTGTGGGTCATTTAGCGTTTAGTCGTAGAAAAAATAACGCAAGATTTTGTCAACCTACTCACTTATACTATTAAACTTTTATCGACATCGTAAGTTATCCAAACAAGAGCTTTTACAGTTTTTCTGAAAATCAACACGTTATTATAAATTAATGGCCCATGCGTAACGGAGACAGTCAAATGTGTCACTGTGAAAAAAATGTTTTTAAAAATAGAATCCTATTTATTTGTAGTAAAAAAACGTTGATATAAAACTTCTTGACAACGTTCCGGAGTTTTACTGTCATAATAACATTTAATTATGTGCGAAAATATGAGTTCGGGAGCAAAAGAGTATATTTTAAATGACGTTTTTATTTAATGCGAGATAATTATTGCGTGTTAAAGTAGAATATGAAATATTTAGGTGTTAATATTTGAGAATGAATGGAAATATCAACAGTTGTCGTTCGCATCCTGTTTTTTTTATGTGTGAAAGTAGTAGAAAGTAGTAGAAAGTAGTAGCTCCCACACAAAGCTTAGCTCAGTTATTTATTTGGAACATTACCCTCTTTGATAGGTAACTGTTTAAATTAGAAATAATTTATTAGTATCCTAACTTCCTAATCCTAACTAATATAATAAATGCTAAAGTAAGTTCGTTTGTTTGTTACGCTTTCACGCTAAAACGGCTGAACGGATTTGGATGAAATTTGGCACAGAGCTAGACGTTGACCGGGGTAAGGACATAGGGTACCTACTTTTCATCCTGGATCGCAGACGAAGTTGCGGGCAACAGCAAGTTTACTAATAAAGAAAAATGTAGGTGTAAGTCGAAAAGTTCTGAAATTTTTTGGCAAGCCTGAAATTGAAAGGAATATCGATTTCACACTTGTTGGAGTTAACTATCGAATAACAAATATCTATAAACTCCGAAAAGCAAATATGATTACTGTGTCGAATTTTATTGGAAGTGTTAAAATACGGTGTAACATGGGTGTCCCTGGTGTTAGGAAGTAGGGAATATCTACTTCTACTTCTTCATTATATATACTTTTAAATTGGCTTCGACAGCCTTAGCGTAGGCCTCCCTCACAAAGGTCTTTCATAGTGCAGTGCTCGACAAGAGGTGAGGCAACGTTTGTGATGTGGCTCCACAGTCGCACTGTACGTATATTTAACTTCACAAGGTAATAGACAACCTGGAACTGGTCTAGGTAGGTAGTTAGTCCATGAGGCCTTCGCGTACGATACAAATTCACTATACAGTTATGATCTTTAGCCCCGCACGTCTTTCTTCAAATACCCGACTGACGACCCAAAGTTGACACACACAAGGTGGGTAATATAATTATTAAATTAGCTATAATTCCTTTTAAGTACAAGCTACAAAGCCCTTCTTTGTCCGTCAATCACAAACCAACGTACCGTGAGATGGTAAGACATTGTGCGCTTTTATAATTTCTAACGGGACGATATTATTGTGGACTTCCACGTCCGCGTCACGGCATCACGATAACACAGGGGAGTAAAATGTATGAAGACGATAACGTTACAACGTGCACGTATTTCCATACATTTTATGGACGTGGACGCCAACGATAATAGCGTCACGGTAGAAATCATAAAAGCGCACATTTGATGCAAAAGTTGCTCGTAAACAAAATGTTTTTGATGTGTAAAAGTGTCTTAAAAGTTTTTTCTACTTTCTACAGAAACAAACATTTCATTTGCACTCATATCTCAGGAGCTTCTTAACAATCATTTCTCTCCGTCAATTCTGATAGCATTTTTGCCAAATATGTGAAAACTGTAAACTGCCACCCTCACATCTTTGTGAGGGTGGCAACGCAACGGTGGTGACGCAATTTGTGTGCCGACCGATCTCGCAAAGAATATTTTCTTTGCGAGATCGGTCGGCACACAAATTGCGGCACACTTTAATCACAATCCGAAGGATTTTGAAGAAATTGCTAATTCATTGCATCATTTATGATTGAAAAATTCGTGCTCGACAACTAACGACGCAATGAATGTTGTGAAATTATCAAAATGAAAGACTATAGTATGTGTCATACGCAATTCCCCTTGGGTTAGCTTTAACTTCTGGATTGACCAAAAGTCGACTCGTCCACAGGCAGTAAAAGTCAACTCTTATGTTTTCTCTTCAAGTATTTTCCGAGTATTTACGATAGCGATCACATAGCTAACGTATGAATAATAACTTCATCATTACTGTAGACATGTTGTCATTCCTCGTATATGTGAAGTAATCTATCGGTAATCGCGGTTCGCGTGAGAAAATAATCACACGTTTTTGTGCTTCTCAATGTGGATGGTATGTAAAGTTTACGTTGTAGTAGTCTAATCAATAGCTTTTAAGGCGCCTATGGAGACATATAGGGTAATGAGTTCACACGCAGGATTGCTACCTATGCTGTTAATGGGAAGTATCTAAAGTTTTTAGGTCCATGTAAAATATACAAACGCTATAGAACAGTTGTATAGAAACCTGCGTCCAGCACCTCAATTGTGGAACACATTTTATTTCATAATCCGAAGGATTTTAAAGAAACTTTCTATGCATTGAAAAATTCGTCGGCTCGACAATGTTGTCGAACTGTCAAAATGAAACTCATTGCAATTGTTAGTGTCTTGCGCAATTACCCTGCTGGAAGACTGGCTATAAAATCAAAATCAAAGTCCTTTATTCAAATTAGGCTGAGAATTAGCACTTTTCAAACGTTAAAATTACAAAAGACAGTCCCCCAAAACGCCCGCCCTTCACCACTTTCTAGTGCTTTCGCTGGGATGAAGAAGTAGCGCTACAAAGTCCCCAGCAGCACAGCTGTCTGTTCAGTTAGAAAATAAAAATATTGGATTGGTTTTGAATAGTTATACATATAGATACCGGCGTTCTAAATAAATGATGGGAAAGTGTTATATGTTTAGGTTTCAGGGACTTTTGCAATGATATTACTGATGTAGGTTAAGTCATAAGTACATGTAAGGTTTCAGTGGTGAACTAGGTCGTAACATGGATTTTATTTATAACTAGGCTTAAAGATGTCGTCTGACATACCTACAAGAAACCTAGCCTTGATCGGATTATTGATTTGAAAAAGACTTGTGAGTTAATGATTCCAAAATTTAGACAAAAATTGTGTTTTATATGTAAGTATATTCAACTACGACTAGATATTTAGATTTTTGGGTAAGAACATAAAGGTCAAAAACCGCGTTAGCATTATATTAGCAACGTGTGAATTAACTTTTTATAACATAGATAAAATAAGAAATGTCAAATTCATTTCACATAAAACTACGCAGCGGGTGAAATAAATTCAAAGTCAAGATCATTTGTCGTTAATCAAACCAATAAAAATGTATCAGTAGCTTAGTCACTGCACAGTGTGCAAATTTTTACCACTAGCTAGACAAAAGTATATATTTTGTTACTTATTCTTGATCCTAGAATCCCTATATCGACCGAGGTGTAGTGAACTCCTTTATCAAGCAATGGAATGCAATTATAAATACACAATTTATTATTAATTCGGTAAGTAGGTGCGTCTGAATAGTCTGACAGATAACCTTTCCACCTATTGCCATTTGTCGAACACAATTTACACTTCAGACATTGCGGCACTGCTAATTTTGTTTAGACAACTAATTTAAGCAAGAAAAAACAGGGTCTTGCTCATCTATAAAAAAGACATAAAACTTTAATTTAAAGCAAAATTACTCTTTTGTTGGTCTTGCTTTCTGACCTCATCATTATTTTGGCAAGAAGATTTATTTCTTACTAACCAAGGTTACTGTAACTTATAGTAATTTAATCAACTATGTTTACACAATTAACCAAGTAGGAAAAACCAGGGTCTTGCTCAGCTATAAAAAAGAAATAAAACGCACAGATACGTTACTTTTCATAAGAAAATCACACATTTGAGTGTCTTCGTCACCTTTTGACCTTATCATTATTTTGACAACAAGATATATTTGTTTCTAACCAAGGTCAAATGTCACGTCTAATAATTTAATTAAATATGTATACCTCGTAATACTGAGTAAGAAGTACACAGAATTCATAAATAAAAGAATAAACAATATAACACTAGGTAACAAATGACGTAATCTTGTAGGTAATTGAATTTTTAATTTAATTAACTGCTTTGAGATTTAATCTATATTTAGCTGCCGTAATACGCATTCGTTACAATGAATGGTGATTTTAATTTGGAACTATTTTTTTGGAGGAGGCGAAGCTCTTTAAAAAAAATCCTGCCAGCATAATTTGGTCTATGGTAGAAGTATATCGATAATCAGAAGTGTCTATCCATCTGTCAAAATAGGTGTGAACTGTCAATCAGAGAAGTAAGGATTTATTGCTATTCCTTTTTATTTCGCAGCTGACGTGTGAAATATGATTGGGTGCAATAAAATATTAACTTACTGAGTATGTAATGATATTTTATGCTTAGGTGATTTTACGGTTAATAAACCCATCCATAGGTCAGTAGTTTCGTAATAATCGTAATGTTCAGTGAACTTATGAGCTATAATTTAATTAATTCGCATATTTTATTCCACCTCTCGCAGACTCACACACTATCTGCTTCTACAGTAATTAGATAAAAATCACTTAACAACTTACACTCATTATCAGTAATCACTACGTGTGTTTACGATGTTTTTAGTGTTTATCGTGCTGTTAAGTAGCCATTAAGTTAATCATGAATGAATTAAAAGTGTTTCGTGTTCCACAGCTCCACATTTTTGCACAGTGGGCGTTTGTTATTTGAAAGAAAGTCACAGCGTTTTTTTTTTTTTTTCTAGTAATACAATGTCTAAGAAGCAATATGTCGGTAATCAGTGCCGTGACTGCGCTTGTTAGTCTGGTATGTTTAATGAGACTATAAAAATTGAAATAATAATTCATACCACGATCAAAGACGTAAAATATAATGGCCGTTCGAGAAACTAAACACGCATTTTATCCAGCCAGCTGATTTTTATTAGCGCCGACAGACGACGGCATTGATTCCGTTTATTTTTATGATTCGAATATTCGAACTCGTTTGAAAATTGTGAGCTTTCTCGCGCGAATTAAATTTTCAAAAAAAAAATCGCGCCAGTTTAAAAAAGGGAAGTAGGCGCCAGTTTAAAAAAAAATATTATTCCTAAAATAATTCTATTAAGTATAATCTCACGAATATACAGTTTCAAATGAGTAATGATAGTGTTAGGTTATATTTCATTGTTGTAGTTATCTTCCGCGTGACGGACGGCCTGACACATTTATTAATAGTGAGAATGACCTTACTGTACAAATCACCTGGACCTGTCAAATCCTAATAATATATTATCTAACTTCTTCAAAGAAGGTTTTTTAAACAAAGAGCAAGTGGTTTTACTAGTATCCAGACGTTCGTTTTTATTATAAAGAAAAATACACACTCCATTGCGTTAAGTACGATTTTGTTTCCCCGCATGCGCTTAATAGCTTACATGTGTTATTTTCCGTAATAATCCTTGCAATTCGCAATATATTTTTGCACAAAATAATAAACAGACTCCCAACCCAGCTGTAATTCTTAGGAAAAAACTTAGAACAAATACGAGTAAATCTAGGTCACCCTTCTCTGCATTTACGTGTGTTTTATTTCGATAGTCCGATAATTCATTTACCTTCAAATGGCGCCGTTACGATTTATTATTGAAATGTATACTCCTTACTCTTCCTCATCAGTGTTTGGGTATCTGTGTGGCACTTAAAAAAACAGATAAAACGACGGCGCTAGAGTGCCAGCGATATAGGTTATCTATGACAGCTTGCGAGCATAGACTAGAAAATCAACCCTAATGCAGCAATTAGTGACCTTTGCCTTTAGAAATAAATACTTTGAAAATAGAACGTTCAACAAATAAAAATGGCGTTTCCGAAATTAAATCTTGTAACTAACTTTTCATTTTTAAAATACTTACTTATACTTTAACAATACGCAGAGCTAGTAACCAGTAGTTTCAGTTTTATTTAATTAACAGTTTAATGTGTTTTAACTTTAACTAATACAATGCCAACGAAAACCTGGCAACGAGTTTATGTCGGGATATTGATATCTTGCAATCACGATATAAAATAACAAAGCTTTTGTCAAACTGTCAATCACGATTGTCAAGTTTTGTTATTTTTAGAATAAAAATAATCGTTAAAGAACTTTTTTGAATAATGTAGGCGTTACGTAAGTAGTGCCTACTAATCTCTGTTTTTAGCTATAAACGACTTTCCTAGCCACAATAAATAAAAATTTGAGTAGCCAGTACCTATACTTTAAAACAGTCTCAACACTGTCCATCAATAAAAAATAAGATAGATTTTGGGATGTTGCAATAAAAACAATATTTTATGAAGAAATAAAGTCATCAATGTTTATCATAGAATAATTTGAATTAACGCCAACATAAAATGACAGTTACGTTAATGGCGGAGAGTTAATAAAATGGCGCGTAAAAATAAACATTTTTATGTTGTAAGGGAGCGGCTAACCTTGAGTTATCCCGTGTGATGACAGTCGTGATATTTCATTAGAATTAATTACATAATTCATACGAATATAAAATATTCTAAGTTTTTTATTTTAATTAACTCGAGTATTTTTTGGTGTACAACTAACTTTATTACATCCGGTGTCATTTATGTCTATGATTTTTGTGACAAGCCAGAACCAAAACACGGTTTTATTTTTTAAGAATAGTCTACTTCCTACTTTTATGTATTGTTCTATCATGTATTGTTCTATCACCGTAGGTAGGTACCTACTAGAAAACATCATTATAGATTCGATGCGTCTTTAATAATTCTTCTTTCTTTTTTACCTCTCTCTATTTGAAACACAGAAAGTAGTACTTACATAATATTTTCTTATCCCATTCGAGAATTTATACTTAGCTCACATCATCATTATTATTCTTAGATCTTTAATCACTAATACCTATTTTAGGTACATTCTCTAGGGCTAAGTTTACGTCGAAACGTAAACGCAGTAATAACGTCAGCTACATACGTTTCAGATTCCAGTGACGTCATGGTATCAGAAGTGTGGGCCAATACGTAAAGAAACATTTGCTCATCAAACAGAATCCAATTTTCCGGCATAACAATGTTTGACGATGATAGACATAGTGAATACCATGTAATTGGCCCTGTCAATCTGTGGTCGAGATCTAAAACAGATCGTACGATTGAGTTGTTGTGTAAACGCCTTTATATCCACGAAAAAAAAAACTAACATTCCTTTGCATTTTCAAAAATTGATGTTCTATTTTCAAATTCTTTATGATCGTCCTTGTTTTTTTTTCAGTGCATGTTCGAGGCATTTAAGGAGTTTTAGTACCAAAGAGTCCAAACTTTGGTTGGTCTTTCGGTTCCAGGAATTGACTACTTATCTCAGCTGTACGTCGATAATTTCAACACGGACAAATAAGACTTGGCAGGATGGGAAGCCATATAAAACGATATACCATACTATGAACTGTCATTTACAGATATTTAAATACTGTAACTGACTGTATTCTATGTTATTTATTGTGTAAATATGTAAATAGTATGAATCATTAGCATTACAGTTATTTCCTGATGATATTCTTGTATTTTACCTTATTCACACTTTTCCAGGTACAAATAGCAGCAACCATTTTGATAACGTTCTCAAAATTGTGAGTGGTGTGGTATCGCCGACGTGGCTTAACTCACATGGTAGTAATATTTAGAATAACTTCCTTATAACCGAAATCATCAAGCTAATGTGATATTGACTTTGTCATGGTCACATCAGAAGCAGAGTTTATTATTAGTTGAGAAAACGAAACATATAACACTTCTGAAAGATATACAAAGCAGAAGGGTACTTGCCTAACACACTAGCAGCAATTATGGCTTTCACTTTGACAGTTCAACAACATTCATTGCGTTATTTACGTTGTTGAGCAGACAATTTTTTCGAACAAATGAAGCAATGGATAAGCGATATCCTTTGAAAATGATTCAGATTGTGATTGAAAGTAATAATAATAATAATTTTATTGTCTCCAAAAAATCTTAGTACTAAGTTACACCCAATTTGGCAATATTATGTACTAACAATATAAACTAGCATCTGTAACCGAACTAGGCAATGCCTGTATTTCGGTTATCAGCGCCCATGCCCATCAATATTATATACCAAAAACATAGCCATTAGACAATTTAAAGAAAAAAAAGTGTGTTATGCAATTGGGGTGCAGTCAAAGCTCAATTCTGAGTTGCGAGGAAGTAACTGGTAGGCGTGGCTGGATGGGGAACTTAAGAGAGCCCTTAATCCAGCAACAGAATGTGATGAGAAGCTTGATAGAAAATTAAAACGCGCAGAAACTCTTACCCCTGTATTCATAAACGCTGCTTAAAATTAAGTAGTGATTAGCGACTGTTTAGACACACATATTTAACGTTTAAGCGTCACTTAACTTCAATCATCGTTTATAAATAAACCCCCATTTATTTTTAGTAATTGATAACTAATAATTTACATAAAATATAGAATGAAACAATAACGATTCTCAAATTCTTCAATATTATTGGAAGTGATGAAAACATTTTGTTAACTCGAGTACCTACCTACCTATTGATAAAAAATGCATGTGTTCTGTTCAACGTTGAGCACTGAAGGATTGAAAGTTACAGAGCATTCATGTGGAAAGACGAGATTAATACACATGGTTTATCGTAAAACTGTGGCAACACTGTTAGCTTAAGGCTGCTTTTCCACCAGACATGTGCTATGCTACGTTGCTATGGATGCGTTTGGTATCCACCAATCATATTCATTGATCCACATAGCATAGCACTGGTGGAAACGAATTCAACTAAGCTATGTTTTTATAAGAAAGGATGCGTGCTATGGATGGGAGCCATGGATGCGCAAGTGGTGTAGCTATGTGCAGAGCAGAGTACTCCCCGTGCATTCCCTACTATCGATGCATCGCATTGCTCGAGTTGAGCATCTTCCTCGCACAGCTACCTCGCGGCGCGGCGGCGGCGGCGCATCTTCTTAGCACATCTTACTCGCTCCGCTACACAGCTTAGCATTAGTGGAAACGGTCGCACAGTTTCGTAGCTTAGCTTTCACATCCTCGCAGCATAGCTGCATAGCACATCTTTGGTGGAAAAGCAGCCTTAGTAGGCTGTGACTTCACCCTGCATGTTAACGTGGATGACTTGGTTTTCCTGATACACTACAAATTTTCCTTTACAGCCCGTGTTTACCGCGTAAGTTAAATCCTTTACCCCGTATTAATAAACTGGGAGTAAATTTACAATCAGTACCCTAATAGCGTAACAGACTTTCAATGACAATCTAAATATTTTTGAAAGATATTGCTAATCCATTGCTTCATACGTGTGAAAAATTTGTCTGTTCAATAACGTAAATAACGCAATGAATGTTGTTGAACTGTCAAAATTAAAGCCATTGCTACTATTAGTAGGTTACGCAATTACCCCACTGGATTACATGAGAATGAAAGTTGTGGTAGATCTAATTAAAGTAGAAGAATCTAGCTAGTAGTAGCCAGACATAAATTAACTCTAGTATCTTGTTCTTTGGTTTATGGCCTTGACCTAAAGACATTCGTTCAGCTAACGATTAATAGACAAACAAGACGAAGGGTAGGTGATAATGGCGGGTTAAATTTACAGAACAGTCAAGAAAATGTGACATCGTAATACTGGCGGGCAGGCGAGGTAGTGTTACAATAGAAACTGCAAGCGCATTTAGCATAGTTACGTAACGATTCTAATGATACAAAGGGTGATGTTAATTTGTGTGTTAGTAATAAGAGTTGGATGCCTCAGGGAGGATATCGCCGTCGAGGTAGACCGCGGCGAAGGTGGTGTGAGGATCTGATCATGTTTGCATCAACGATCCACAAGACGTTTGAGAAGAAAAGGGGAACCCTTTACCCAGCTGTGGTACATAATATAGGCTGTTGTTTGTTGAGACATTCAGACATTCACAGCTAAGATCAAGCTAGGCTAATCCATACGTATGTGCAAAATCAAAGAAAACTTGCAGTACAACCTATAGACGAATAAAATTTTGAAAAAAAAAAACATCGCCACATTCATGACTTTTCTAAGAATAAAAATAGCGTAAAAGCGGTTATGTTAATTGACTAACAAAGGTTTCAAATGGTTACCGATAACTATTGTGCTGTCAATAAACATAAGAGAAAGTATGTTGTTCTCTTAAACAAAGACATGTTCCTAGATGGTAGTAACTAGTTACCAATATTGAAAACGCTTCTAGGAAATATGACTAACAGCAAATAAAAGCCAAAATACATGAATACTTTTATAGATTTCAAGTCGCGTTTTTCCGTTACCCTGCAATGATATAGGTGCATAATATAGTTAGATGTAGCAACAGTTAGTACTTACACAAGTATTACACAATATTTGGAACAAAAAATATGGATGCGAGAAGCGCAGGACCGGCCGCTGTGGCGATGCTTAGGTGAGAACTTTGTCTAGCAGTATAGAAGTTTTTCGGCTGAATGATGATATGTAGAAGAGATATTAAATATTGGGACCTAGACAGTGGTATTAAAACTCCAGGGTTATGTATCTGAGTCCTGGCGTATTTTTACAACGTATGTAGTTTTCTATTGTTCTTGAAAATTGCCAAAATTTTGCACCAGGCCTTTATGACCAAAACAACTGTCTTGAAACTGAAATGCATTGTTTGCATTCCGCATCGTAAAGCACGCCACAAATTCGTCAATGACCTTCTGGAACCCGAACAAAAATAGTTTCAAGTTTCCACCTAACCGGCACATTGTTATTAAATAAAGAGTTCCCTTATTATATCACTCTGCGATATAAATATTATTCTTTTACGTCCGTTCCGTAAACAATTTCATCATTGACTCGTCCGTTATTAGTATTACGATATTCGACATCATCATGCGATTGCGCTGGTATTTTGTTCTTAAACATTGCTTTGCTTGTTGTTCCCATACGTGATTGTTAGTAAACAATAGATTGTGTCATGATGTTCTAGATTGCTAAATGGATTACGGGATATCTTCTTTCAGACAGCACAAGAAAACTTATTCAGAAAAAAGATGTTTTGTTTTTCTGTAGTTTGTGTTGTCATTGTCATGTAATTCTGATGTCATTTGCTGTATGATCATAAAATGTTTTATCGCAAGAGTGTAAATATTGGATGTCATGAAATCTACGTATGCAGGAGATAAAATTATTTTTGCAAAAGCTACGACTTCAGTTGCTGACGTTCTTTTTCGCTAATTATTACTTAAACAACAGAAAGTAGGTCCTAATTGTGATTGCATAAGGTGGTATCTTATTTACACTACAAGATTATAACTGGCAACCAATATAGATTTTAGTATATGTGGCTTATACCAGCTCACGTAAGACCAAAAGACGTCATAATTATCCCATTATTCTTTACCATAAAACAGACTATGACTGATACGGCAGAACACCATGATGGATTGAAGATCGTGATAAACGAAGACTAAACAGCGTTAACAATCTGGTTAATTTTACTCCTCAATGCATTAACACAGCAGTTCTCTAATGCAAAAACCATCATCGTCATAGTCACATCGACATGCTATCATATTGATCACAAAGACTGCATTGTGGTTTGTGGTTCTACCAGTCGTCATCCAATATTTGTTTAACAAATGAATTAGTTCACAACAACATTTGCTTTGGCGTCAATTAGCTTAAACTGCTGTTTACGTTTAAAATGAAAGGGCTTCGTATACTGTTTATAGGGACTTTGTTCGTGGTCACGTTTAAGGAATATAACGTAAATACTTGGTATTACTGTAAGTAGTGTTATTGTTACTGAAATGTTGAATGTTCCAGTAGTTTCAAAGGGGTTTTGTTTCATACTAACACGTCTGGTTTATTATGATTACCACGCAGAAGAATATGGGCGCGAACGTCACTGGAAAAGATGGTCTCTCTTATGTAATCTTTCTCTTTTCATATTAGGAACTCAGAAAGCGATGAAAGCCACAGAAAAGGGATGATAGGTTCCCCATTTTATTTATTGCCTTTTGTTTCGAACGGTTCTGTATCTATTCTGATCTGAATTTGTGCTTTGAGGTCCTACAGCGCGATAAGGGTGACTCTTTAACGTCTTCTGGTTCCATAAACTTCTTCTCCTTATTCTGGTTCTGCGGGGTAATTGTGTAACACACTATCAGTAGCAATGGCTTTCATTTTGACAGTCCAACAACATTCATTGCGTTATTTACGTTGTTGAGCAGACAAATTTTTCGAACATATTAAGCAATGGATTAGCGATATCTTTCAAATTTATTCAGATTGAGATTGATAGTACGCAAATAGGGTGCAGATCCCGTCTTGGATGAAATCGTATTTGTCTTTAAACATTTTGAGTTCCCGAAGACCAAGATTAAAGTAGCCAAGCATCGTAATTAAATTCCTTTCAATTAAGTCTTGTTCCATGACAGTCCTGTTAATCCAGTTACAAATATTCGTAAGATAAGAATTCCAATAATTCCTAACCGCTAACCAGTCATAAAATGCCTTTGATTCGTTTTTTACCAAAACAAGCAGTTGACTCAGAATCGTGAAAGCATGACTCAAGTGGTTCGCGTACGTGCGGTGTTATTGAAGAAACGTTATGGAATGAAATGAGATTAATTGGGTAATGTTTGAGAAGAAAGATCGGGTTGGGAGGTAATTATGAAGACTGGAATTTCGTATGGTATTGGTCACGATTCGATCCAGCCTGTCCCTTGCTCCCCCAGGAATGCTCTAAAGCGAGGGTCGTACCCCACTGGGGGTGCCCTTAGCGTGTAATCGTTTAGTTTATAAGTTCTATACTCTGGTTGGAGGCTTTAATTTACTAAGAGAACCACAGGATAGCCCATGTAAGTAGCCAACAATCTCGTAGTCAAATTGCAAGATGCCATGGAAAAAAAATGGTATTGGTGATGAAATCTACCTCTATTCTCTATTTCTGATTAGATTTGTAGGTGTAAGTGAGTGAGCGTAAATAAAGGAGTCTTTGGGTTTGTAAAAAGAGATGTTTACGCCTGGTTCAGGGATGAAGATCCATCATGTCCATAGGCAGTGAGGCAGTGACAACGTCTTAATATTATTGAGCGGCAATTTCCAATTTGGAAAACGATTTCAGTGCGAGCGTAGCGTTGATTCGATTTGTCTCATGGGGATGGCATGAGGTGCGGTTTGTGGAACGACGTGTGTTGTGACGTCAGAGATAAGTTATTCGATAATGTGTGAATATTTTACATATGGTCTATTTTTGACTTGTAAATATCAATATTTTAAGGTAATATAACGATCTTCTTAGTTAATAAATTGCACAATCAAGGAAGATAGATTTCACAGGAAGCGGAAACATTCATATTCTAATAAACCACGAGAAAAGCAATTTCCTTATTCTATTAACATTTTACGACATTTAATAAATGCCCACGTTGTTATTAAGCTAAACGTCAGCGGTGCCCTGCTAACCGCGATTGATAGCGTTATGTATCTCGGCAGGAGTGAAGTATCGACGTGAATTCACTGCCAAGTATCAACAATAAGTACTGTTTCGTCTGATATACGAGTATTTAGTTGATTACATAGAAGAGGAATTAATGGGGGATATTTTAGTGTCTGTTTAAATCTATATTGTTTCCAATTCCAAACCATACGTTTATATCGAATTAATTGTGGATGTTAATGAAAGAGGTAGTTGTGTGGGCAGAATATACCGTGGCTTTTCAACCATAGACAATAAAACCGAAATTAGTTTGCTGAACCGGAACTTTTTGAGTCCATAGACATTAAATTCGCAGAAAACTAGACAAGGCATGAAAACATGCATCAGTATAAAAAAAAACGTCAAAATCATCCAGTTTTTCATGAAAATCCATAACTGTATTGTCAAACAGTGTCAATGGCTGAGTAAAACTGACGTCAAGTTTGTCAAACTTGTTTGACAGTTTGCATGTATGTTTTTTAAACACACGAAAATGCGAAAATGGTATTTGACGAACGTTTGACGGTTTACAAACATTGTAGGCACATGGACTGGAAGAAATATCCACGCGAGGGACTGGGAATCGCTTACTTTGGCGTGAAAATGATTAAACTTTGTACCTTGTCGTACTATGGCCATAAATGAGAGGGCTTTGTGGCTTGCTAAGCAAAGGTTCTAATAACTTTTGTAGTTATTAAATTTGTACTGTATTCTTGATGATGGACACGTTGAACACGTTCCCGTCTCTTGCATTTGTAGTTTGACAGTTGTGTGACAGTGACAGTAATAACGGTTAGCCAAGTACCGTTTATAGATCTAGCTAGGCCTTTAGAAACTTACATCAAAATACTAAAGTTAGAAATTCGACCGCTTCCATGAGCCTACCTCAAAGATCGACAAGGAATTTTACCACAGGTGAGTGATGCTTATGAATCACTACGCTTGGTATGCGATACATTGGAACCAGGGTGATAGTGGCATGGCGAGACGAAACTCAGTTGCTACAGCTACAATCGTAGTAGAGATCGTCTAATTTAAAACTGCACTCCATTGCTTGTTGCATAGTGCATACACATTTAAAATGTTTGTATAGAAATTTTAGTGGAGGGGCGTGCAATTTTAAATTAAACGATCTCTATCAGAAGGTGTATCTCGTACTTCAAAACGTTCAAATTCAAATGGCGATCTTGTCTCGATTTGAAAGTAAAAAATACCATGTTTTTAATCGATTCTGTTTTTGACAGCTTGAGACAGATTTTATAGGTATTAGAAAAAAAAAAACGCGAATTATCTCCCTGAAATCAACCAACCAGTGGCTGTAATGTTAGTTTTTCTGCTCCGTTTTAGAGACACTTTATAATATGGCGGGGGCTTTGAAGTAACACAGTATGGGCATGGGCAGGGCATGAAAAAGATTTTAATGTTACTCGTAGAGGATAGAAAAACAATCTGATAGCTGATAAAGTGCTAAACAATATTGACCCGTACTTGACCCAATATTCTGATAGTCGGTTATCTTTGAACATCGATCGCACACAAAGAGTATACAATGGTTGGTGGTCTCTTTGCAGAAGACTATGAAAGTGTAAACAAGCCCTGTTCAGCAGCTTAAATTCTTACACAATCACTTACTGAAGGGAATTAATGATACATTCATCTGTATTTTGAAGGTATCAATTTTATAATCTCGCCACTTTTTCTAACAATTATTGTTTGTAATTAAAACATTGTCGACGAAAATTAAGGGTGTAAAACTAACCTCTATTCCCAAATGGAAAAAATTGGATTTAGGGTTTGCAAGTGGCACTATAATTTGCCATACACAGTTCCGTTTTCTGATGCACTTGTTTTCATTTTCATCAAATTCTTTTGTGACAGAGTATAACTACTAAGCCCAAAGATTAACAAATAAGACAGCTGTCAATAATGTCATCCTCTAATCTAATAAATCATCGGGTGTGAATACGATATTATTGTATTATGTCTGAAGGTAAGCTGTCAGTAAATCAACAAAATGTAAATATGATACTAATAATTATTTTTAAAAAAATACAACCCTTTTGGCTTAGTCGGCTGAAATCAGATTCATAAGTACCTAAAACATGCCTAATTATTATTCGAGCTATTAATTAACGTAAGTCGCAAGAAGTCACTGAATAATCAATGAGAATGCCAGGCATGCATGACTCAGGCTGTCACGAAAAATCTAGTAAAAACTGGATTTTTGGTATTCCATGCATGCATTCGTGGTAAGTACCTATTGGTCATTCGATCTTATAATAGTGTAGGGCGATCGATACTTGATAGTCACTGTTGGTCTATTCTGTAAAAATCTCGCCGTGAAAACTTAGTTGGAGTGAGCTTAAAGTGAGTTGTCAATAGTGTCAATGCCTGGCGTCTGGTGGAATGACAGCTCATTACACCTAAGTTTTCACGTTTTCACAGTGACATTTTTATAGAATAGACCGGCTGTTGTGGTACCTAGGTAGGTAGACTTAATGTCATGTTTTATGCAGTGAGGACGCCTGCAGAATTGGCTATCGTGCACATCGATAAATTGACTATGTATGGTAAATAATAATTATCTAGGTACGTATCGGACTATCGGCATCCATTCGAAATCTGGCAACCTGGTAGGTATAGCCTTCGTTTGGAGTTATGTATTTGAATATTTTATTAAGTATATCTGGTGGGTTTTTCATGTCCAATTAATTACAATTACGAATGGGTGTCTACCTATCTACTAGTTATAGGCAAAGCAATAAGTTCCTGAATGCGGAAGCTAAGTAGGTATAAGTACTACTACCTACTTATAAAATGACGATTTGTTGAATATTTTTTGAAAAAATTCTGATTATTTTTTACAGTTCATTTAGGCACCTATTACCTTAGCTAACAGGCAAGATTTGGTCCTTTCTTTGAATAATAATAGGTCTACCACAGATTCCGTCTCAATAGTCGTTGCCGCCGAAGTGTATGGTTGACTGGCATATCAAAATCGATCGTAATTCTTTGAACTGCAGCTCTTTAAGTATGTAGCAGGTACCTAACTGAGTACTTATAGGCCATAGGCACCTGTGTGATGGAAGTCTACATTACTAGACTTCAGAACAATAGCAATACGTGTAGTTACGTAAAACCGACGATTTAAATAGAATTGAAAATACTTACCAATAAAATAACTTTTCGTTGCGTTGCCGTAGATTTAAAATACGATTTATTCTATTATTTGAATTTTACACCGTGTTTGAAATTTATTAGGGAAACACATAACATGATTTCTAACATAATCGAGTAGGTAGGTAGCTACATACAGGTAGGCCCGTATTTAGTCTGGTTTTTAGTCCTAAATGAGGCTCAAGAATTCCGAGTTCTCGTAGATATCAATAAATTATTATCAATACTAGCTGCGCCCGGCGGTTTCTCGCGCATAAGTTTCGACACAGGTTTCGATCCCGTGGGAATATCGGGATAAAAAGAATCCTATATGTTAATCCTGGGCGTCTACTCCGAAGTAGTATCAGCCGAATGTTCGGCCGTTTCCTGCTACGAAGTTACTATTTGGTTCGGTCGGTTCCGATCCTACACTCCTACACTCTTTCGAATATTGACTATGGTCCCGACCCAACTGAGGCGATCCGAATTTTTTTCGCATTTTTCAATAATACCTATTCGATTCGGCTGTGTCGGTCCGATCCGAACATTCGCACTTTGCACTTCGGAGTAGGCCCCCTGGTTATAAACCATATGTGTGCCAAATTTCATCCAAATCCATTCAGTAGTAGTGAAAGAGTAACAAACATCCATCCATACAAACTTCCACGTTTATAATAGGTAGGTACCTATTATAGTAGGATATTATTCTAGCGCCGATTCAATTGTTCACAAACTAAACCCATCTTTTCTCTATTCTTTCTTTCTATTTCATTAAGAGCTGATTTTTCAATCATCTGATAATTATCGAGGAATAATTTTGAAATTTTGACAGTTATTTCATACAAAAACTGTCAAACGTCAATTAAAAAGACAAAAAAGTTAAAAAAAGACAAAAAAGTTATCTGGCGATGGAAAAATCGGCCATAGGAAAAGGACTTTAAAGGACAGAAGATAAATATTAGTTTGGTCCTGTCAAAAGATACCTAGTCCATATCAAGTTGCGTGATTAAAAACATGGCTACTAAAAATACGTCAATTTACGTCAGGTACTCGCTGACCAATTTAGACTAGGTTTTCGCTTGAATATCTGTACCGAATATTACTGACCAAAGTCTGAAGCCATCCAGGTGGATAGACTAGGTAGATATCTAATTAGAACAACGACAACTATAAAACTAGCGATTACACGTGAGAACCGCTAGCTCAAACAATTGGTTGCCTAGGAACGATAACAATAACGGTATTCAGTAACATCCTTGATAACTTTAATTACAAGAATTATTATTATTTTATTCGCGGAAACAAAAATAAATTGGAGGTTACAAAAGTTTGACACATGATCATCAACCATTCAACAAAGATTTCAATTTTAAATTCGATGTGTCGTTGGCCGGCACTAAATAGGAAAAGGCTTTTGCCATAGCACGTGATAGAAAATATAAAAAAATAATAAATATAAAACAAAGTTACCAACGACGAAATCTCTAAATTGCCTATTCAACCAGCATGTAAACTCGCTGTATCAGCCGCTTATCGGTCATACTGCCGTCATTTCCTTCATGAGCCACAACAATGACTTCAAATTGACAACAAAAAACCCACAATCACTTAATTATTAACCAAAACACACACTGTAAATAACTTATTTCCTCACTGACCGAAAGCACTGATAACTGTTTGAATTTCGAAAGAAAATTGAACGGTTTGATGTTGTTGTTTTGATTTTTTTAAGTTGCGAATTTTAGGTCGCGTTCGTATTAAATCGCGGAGCGCGCGCGTACGACACTGGCGCTAGCAAGTCGCGTGCGTTCCAAATGACAAATGCGCGTCAACGGGTTGCCCGACGTTTGTTTACCTCGGTTCCGCCTGCTCAAGTTCAAGGGATTAGGCTTTGCGGAACGTGTGAGCGGCCAATCACGCGTGAACTCTCATTGTTTGTATTTTTTTAGGATGTTTCATGTCTTTTAACGCTGGTAGTTACGCTTCTTTTTTGCATGCAGTGACGAATGTACAAATTACTATATTCTAATGGCTGAGGGCACACAAGAATGGTGATGTCATGTTCACTGGTTGATAGTAGTAGCTGATAGCAGCACGATGTCATCTGATCTGAACAATGGATTGTTTGAGTTAAAAACATTCTTTGTCTCGTCTAGGATTTGTTATGATTGAAGCATTGATCATTACCTGATAACAGCACTTATTACGATATCCATTCTTGGCAGAGACCATTCAAATAGTTAAATAATGAATTAATAACAAATTGAACTTGACACAAGAGTTTTTGACTTTAGAGTTTGCGTTGCTTGCAGTCAAAATAACCTGGGCACACTGTACAAATTAGTCCAAAATTTTAATTACAAACGTGCTTTGTCATCCTTTCGTCCAATATAAAATCCAATCGATTTATAATAATACAATTAGTTGTGAAAATTAGGACTTAGCTATCTTATCAACGCATTATCGCGACATTAACAGTTGCCGTTTGCTTGGAAAATAAATATTTTTATCAGTTTGGTGACACTCCTTCCTTTATTTTAGAGTTACTCACTTAGTACGTAGAAGAAAATCGTATGATTTGAGGTGAATATTGTGACCTGTGATTTATTAATTTATGACATTACCTACCTACCTACTACTGACAAGATATTTATTATGAGTAGTTTCAATTAATAAATTGTGATAAATAGAGGAAGGTTTAATTTACTGAATGGTGATGATATACCTAAAGATGAGTTATTTTTCTACTAGCTCTAAGGGTGGATTATTATTATTTTATTCAGTAAGAGTCTGACACTCCCTTCTGCTCCACCCAGAGCGGGAGGAGTCATTTGATGATTTCCCATCCTCAAAAAAAAAAAAAAGAAAAAAAAAAAAAAGGGTGGATTATGCCATGTTTTAAGGGAAATGAAATGAGTCGAATGCGTATTTAATTTTATTTTTATTGGTATTTCTTAAATTTTAGTAATTGAAAAAATAACAAATAAAAAACTCGTTTACCTATTCAGTAAAATGTTTTTAATACTGTTTAATTTCTATGAGACAGCGCCATCTATTAGAACTTCCAGTATACTAGAACCTAACATAATAGCGCAAAATCAAGATAGATGTCACTACGTAACTTATAAAACTCCCGCTACTGAATAACAGATGGCTCTGTCCTTAACAAAGTGTTCGTTGCATTTTCCTTTTGTGCGAAGAAAATGATGAGTAACAAAGTTCAACGAAAATCCGCGCCAAAAACAATGCAGGTCCTTTGTCCTGTGTTGTCTTTATGATTCATCGCTTTTTATAACAATATAATTATTTTACGAGTAACTTTGAATCATAAAAGTAGATTTTCTTGTACTTTGATAAGGTTTCATTCAAGTCCGGTTGTTATCAATTTAGAAGATCAACCCATATATGAGATAGGTACTTAATCCCTATTTTTATCTATATTATTGTTACAAAGAAGTTTATCTGAGTTGTAAATAGGTAGGTAAATGTTTAACTAAACCAAAGTGATATCTACCGATTTACACTTTGTTACGACAGCTAATTTGTGTCGGAGACACCTGTGTCTTCGAAACTGGGTAAAACGACAAAGCAGGGTATTTTATTACCATCGCACCAACTGACTAGCAATTGGCGGCCATGGTAATGGGTACTCCCGGGCCAGGCCAGCCTTTTGTTGTTAGGTACTTTATTCAGACGAAATTTTTCGTCAGTTATTTTCTTTTAAATCAGCTGTCCCATATATTCTGACCGCATAGGTATACCGCATACATTATAAAAAAAAAAAAAAATTATCAACCAACTTATAAATATTTGGGGCGTATTCAACAATATTGTTGATATCATCTACTGTGTTACAAATTTCCTATCATTTAGATTAGGTAATTATACTGGTACCTATACGAAACCAGATCTGATTACTTATATATTTTATATCTTGATATTATTTATTTAGTGATGACGATAGTGACGAAGAATAGTAGATACGTTTGTCGTTTTTTACTTTTATAAGTAGATAATTATTCGGTTGAGTCTGTTAAGCAGATATCACACCAATAAATTATTTTTATATCATCTGGAATGACGTACGTACAATGGAAACATGACTTTTAGTAGGTAACAATAATTCTCGTTGAAATCGTCATGCAATACACAAATTGTATCTTCTTCGTGTAAAAAAAGCCGATTGCTGTGCAGTGTAACAATAACAGCTAAGTACACACGGCTACACGTTAAGCTATACAAAACCAGTTTGTCTTGGCCTCACTTTGTATGATATTTTCTCACAATGAACGGTCAGCCGATACTGGTTTTGCATAGCTTGATGTGTAGCCGTGTGTACAGCTGTTGTTTTGCATCCTCGTCAAATTTCAGGAGGCTGCTAGGAAAGACATAAATAATCAAATAAAATTACGATCCCTGGTAAATAATGAATACTTACATAGGTACTTTTTTTTTAGTTATTTAAGTTTGACAGTATTTCAAAATACACCACTTTCAAAGAACAGAATCGCGTTATGGTATCGTATAAGCGGCCGCGTTTTTATGTGTGTGTAAAAGGGCAGTTACAGAGCGGTCTCACACAGACCGCGTTTTAAAATGCGTGTCCCACACATGCCGATTTCCGAAAATTAGAAAAAAAAACTACCTACTTATTTTATTAAATTGATTCGTGTCGAGATCAGTAGCATAGTTACCTCCTTGAATTTGACGAGGATGCAAAACGACACCTTGTATAGCAGTAGCAGTAGGCTACCTACGAAGTAGATATAATAGGACTTTAGTCCCATGATAATATTATAGTTCTTGAATCTTGAATGCATGAACAGTAGCATAAACGTATACTTAAACGAACTTAGTTGATTAAAATTATCATTTTGTAGACGATTAGGTAGTCATTAACGTTATCTCTTCACATGTTCATCAATGTCACTAATCACCGTAACGCTATAAAACCTTTGTGTTCTTAGCTCAACAGCTTAGTATGTACCTATGACTATCAACAATACTTCGTTAACTTTCCTCATTAATTTCTCTTCGCAGATACCGTATTGTGCGTAGCTTCTAGAGCAATCTGTTCAAATAACAAAAATTAATTGTAAATAAGTTTTTACAGTTCATTTTTGTTAAATATTTTCGGCTAAAGTTCGTAAAATTTTACGCAGTCAATATTAATTAGTAGGTAAAATATGCTATCGATTTTTTGCGGTAAATTTATGTAGGTACATGTAGACCCCTTCGCATAAAACGTCCTAAAAGCAAATGATCCTGATAGTAAAACGACATTTGAGCAAAATGTTCTGTTAGCAAATCGTCTTATATTCAAATGGTGCTATGAACAAAAGAACGGAAACGGATAATAATACCACGCATAACATGATTTTTTAAAGGAACAATTTTCCTTATAACCTTTACACCTACGTCACTACATATAATTTAGTGTAGCTAAAAACGGTTGATAGTTAAAGGAAATAACTCAAAATAAGTTATCTATGCACTTAAAAATCTACGTCATACGGTATTAGGTATTACCTATCTGTGCAAGTAGGTAGGTATATTTTATTCATAGTACAAGTTTCCGTACCTATGTGTAACCAACACCATCACCACACGACTTTGAACTTGTTTATTCCTTAATTGAAATAAATTTACCGGATTGCAAATTAGCAATTATAAATAAGGATAAAATTCATGGACCTTCTGGTCATCGTCATAAAGTAAGTACCTGTTATACCAAGACCTTTCCCAAGCAGAAAAACTAATAGTACCTATATAGGTATCTACTTAAGACGTATAGGTACAGATGCCAGCAGGTCAAGCTACCCGAATCTGTCAAATTTTCCCAATCAACCTTGAACCTAATGCTTTAGGGATAAAGTTGAAAATCTATTGAAGAAATTTGACAGATTGTAGTAGCTTGATGTGCTGGCGTTTGTACCTATAGGTAACAGGGTGTAAAAATATCTATCACATAGCCGTTAACTACGCATTCTGTACATACATCAAACTAAGTTACATTGAGCAAACATTATTGCTGGTAAAAATCTTTGGTGTGAAAAGCCGCTTTTTACGGCAGTACGCTAGCACACAAAACATTATGCGTTTGGTTAGCATAGCATACAGCAGTACTCCTATACTGCTGTATGCTGTGCAACCAACGGTTGTGGGGGTATTTGTATTTAAGCAATAAAACTTTTTTTTGTGATAAAAAAGAACAAAAAAATATATCACTATGACGGGGTGTACAAGTGACTCAAGGCTTCGTAAAGCGTCTTTTTACACCCGTTTTACATTACCAATATTCCGGGTATGGGGTATCGATCGGCCCAACCATATCAATGTCTCAAACGACATGACAAAATATAAACGAAAATAATAATACAAACTTTATCAATTCATTCGTGTATTCGCTATTTCATCAATTAGAAGATTGAACGAAAGGCCGAAATGATTAGACATGACGAAATGACTGACAATTGACTTGAGAACGCTTAATTTATAAGAAATAGGTCATTGCTCATTTTGTGAAGAAACAGTATTTTTTGTTAAAAAAATAATGGTTAACAGCAGTGACGTAGGCTAGGGTCCAATGTCAATCAAAAAACTTGAGAGGTGTCAAGGGACACCCCGATGGAACGAAGTTCAAAGAGAGAGAGAGACAGACAGAGAAACACGCGCACGCCGCACGGCTTACAACTATAACAAAAAGTGTCGTTCCAACTTTTGGTCTTAATTTTTTCCGTCTAGCCCCCTTTCGCAACGCGCGATAAGGAACTTCGTTCCAAAAATAATGAGCCTATAATGTTCCCACTGCTGGGACACAGGCCTCCTCTCTGTGAGAGAGAGTGGGCTGTAATGCTCCACGCGGGCCCAGTCCAGGTTGGTAGATATCAAATGTCTTCGAATTGTTGGTTCTAGGACATGCCGGTTTCCTCACAATGTTTTCCTTCACCGTTTCGAGAGCAGTGGTGATGAATTTACACAAAGTAAAGCGCCTGTCTGGGTTCGAACCTACGACCTACAACTCTTAAGGCGCGGCATGTACCACTGTGCCACCACTGCTCAAGTGTCAGTACTGTCTAGGAATGGTGATGGTGGAAAGTTGCTAGTGTTTAGGCCCTCGATGGGAAATTCGCTGACTGTGTAGGTATTTAGAAAAATATGAACGTAAGCGAACAGCCTATGCATTACATATGCAAACACTTTGGGTAATTTTCTCTTAGCACATTGTTAAAAAAGATTTCTAGTACCAGGTGCAGGGTCCAGGGTCCCCTTCACACACACACACAAAACACACACACACACACACAACACAACACGAAGGAACACGGGTGGGTTTTAGTCAGTAAGAGTCTGACACTCCCTTCTGCTCCACCCAGAGCGGGAGGAGTCATTTGATGATTTCCCACCCGGAAAAAAAAAAAAAAGAAAAAAAAGGGTCCCCTTCTTATAAAAAAATGGAGACTGCGATACAGATTGTATGTGGTATCGACGCTTTTTACAATCAAATTAATTATTCTCTACTGTTTAGTTCAGCTTGCTATTAAAGCGTGATTTTTTAGAAAATTCACTAAAAAAGTTTTGCTGCACTTCGACCAATCGTCTGTAAAAACGGTAAACTGTAAAATAATGATTTACCATGCAGCCCTCACTTGACCTTGTCGCACGTGGCGAGCACGTGTTCTACGGGACAAAAAGTCTCTATATAAAAAAAAAAGTAATGATTCACTTCAAGTCAATCACAAATTCGCAACACGGAAGAAATGAAACAGGTGACGACAATTTTGGGGGAACCCCGACCAAAGAGCTTTTAAAACTATACAATAATATCAGCTATTTACATTTTACGGATTTTTTTTAGTAAGTAATTTTTTCATTATCATAAATTATATCGTACTAATATTATAAACGTGAAAGTTTGTATGGATGGATGAATGGACCGATGGATGGATGTTTGTTACTCTTTCACGCAAAAACTACTGAACGGATTTTAATGAAATTTGGCACACAGATGGTTTATAACTAGGATTAACATATAGGTTACTTTTTATCCCGATATTCCCACGCGATCGAAACTTATGCGGGTGAAACCGCGGGGCGCAGCTAGTAGAAAATATTGCGAAGGTCCACATGTAGGCTAGGTTAGTATCCGATAGTTCTCATCATCTGCCTAGCCTTTTCCCAACCATGTTGGGGTCGGCTTCCAGTCTAACCGGATGCAGCTCAATACCACTATTTTATGTGAAGCGACTGGGTATCGTATTACCCAGTCACTGGGTTGTGGAGGTCAGATAGGCAGTCGCTCTATGTAAAATACTGGTATTCAGCCGCATCCGGTTAGACTGGAAGCCGACCCCAACATAGTTGGGAAAAGGCTACGCAGATGAGATGACTTAAAAGTATATATTATAATGAGCCTATAATGTTCCCACTGCTGGGACACAGTCCTCTCGGTGAGAGGGAGTGGGCCGTAATCCACCACGCGAGCCCAGTGCGGGTTGGCGGATGTCACATGTCTTCGAATTTTTGGTTCTAGGACATGCCGGTTTCCTCAGGATGTTTTCCTTCACCGTTTTGAGAGCAGTGGTGATGAAATAATTTACACAAAGTAAAGCACACATATGACATGTTTATTTATTTAAATTTTATTTATTTGAATGACATTAATGTATGTATTTTATAAGTGTTTTGTTTTGAATGACATATTGACTTGTGTATGTATTTTATATTTTATTTGATTTAAATGTTCAGTATTTTAGTATTTATGTGTGTGTGTGTGTGTAATTTTATGTTTTAGGTAATTTAAGGTACCTAATGTGTAAAGTAATGGACTTTGTCTGAAAAATAAATGAATTATTATTATTATAGCGCCTGTCTGGGTTCGAACCTACGACCTACAACTCGTCAGTCGCGGCCGTTAACACTTGGCCACCACTGTTCAAATTATGAGGACGAAAATTGGTAAACTTTTATGCTTTTAAAATTGATAAACCTTTACGGTTTTACCAATTTTCGTTCTTATCGACGGCACTATCAGCGGGTTTTTCGCTTTGTTCCAATCGTGTAGACTTGGTACATTATATAAATTGTCATAATTAATAACTCGTGTCTATATAGTTTATTTTAGCTCTTCAATCACGTTCTCACCCAGTGTCTAATGAGCTTCTAGGAGCTAGTTCTACCAATAATATAATGTCAAATTTATTTCTGCTTGGTGCAATATCTATTGGAATTCGGAAGTCAGGTTATGTCGTGCCATTACGTAACGACAGCGGTCACCAGCAGAGATACAGAAATATTATTGGTTTACCGAACGGGTAAGTAGAGGACACCAAAAATTCGGCAGTTTTGTAATATGTCCCAAGTGATACTTATGGCTCGAGCCTGTGGGATGAGCTTATTATCATACTAGCTGCGCCCCACGGTTTCACTCGCATACGTTTCTATCCCGTGGGAATATAATCGGAATAAAAAGTATCCCATGTGTTAATCTTGGTTATAAACTATCTGTGTGCCAAATTTCATCCAAATCCGTTCAGGAGTTTTGGCGTGAAAGAGAGTGAGAGAGAGAGAGTGAAAGAGTAACAAACATCCATCCATCGATCCATACAAACAATATTAGTAGAATTAGGCAATTCAGTCAAAAGTGATAGGAACATATAGGTTTCATTGTCTTAACTAGCTGCGCCCCACGGTTTCACCCACATAAGTTCACGATCACGTGGGAATATCGGGATAAAAAGTATCCTATGTGGTAATCCTGGTTATAAACCATATGTGTGCCAAACCCGTTCAGTAGTTTTTGCGTGAAAGAGTAACAAACATCCATCCATCTATCCATCCAAACTTTCACGTTTATAATATTAAGTAGGATAGTAGAATAATCGAGGACTTTATAAACTCACGAATGAGGTGAAGCAGTATTTTAAATCTTATGCCAGTTTTTAATAAAATTACTAAAAAATAAATCAATGAACGTAAAAATATTATTGGACTTTAACTCTCGGCGCTGAGCAGTGTTGAAAGTTTTGAACGTTTAGGCATTCATTTATGTGTCATCTAGTGTTAGTGAAAACGAGCATTAGTTATATTACAAAACACCTTCTAGACTTACATAAAGCCAAGATAAAGTATGAATAGTGAACCAACTAGTTACTTATATTCTCTTGTGTAATTTATGTTACTGAAATAACTTGAGTGAGGCAGGGTCTACTCCATGAGGTAACCGTCAACTTTTGTGCAATCAAACTAGTTTTTTTTAAAACATTTGCATTGCGTGCTGTCCTGCGCAAGATGCAGATTAATTGAAAGATTAATCGTGCCATTTTACACTTTATTTACCAACGTAGTAGTTTTATTGTTGCTAAAAGATACATAACACATAAAAAGAGCTCTTATGCAAGGTTTTTTAATGACTATTTTTTTAAACGTTGCCCCATTCTAGGAATTTCTCCTGTATCGTGGGTGCGTTTACAAACATTTAAACTCACATACACAAACAGCCAGACCCGTAACAATACTTTTAGGTCATACAAATATTTGTTCCGCGCGGGAATCGAACCCGCGACACGCAGCGCAGCAGTCAATCCGACCTTATCGTCAATTAAAAAGTTAATTAAAAAAACCTTGCATAAGAGCTCTTTTTACGTGTCATGTTTTTGTAGATAATTATTATTATGTAAGCAGTCTTAGGCCATGGTAACAGATGGATATCCTAAGCATCATTAGCCTACGCCGCGGGAGACGCTCCGGGCGTCGGGAGCCGCGTGACGACTCCCGGTCACCGTAGGCGCGGGCCTGCGGGCGAAGAGTAATGGGTAGCTCTCCGTCCGATCAGGACTAGGCCCGTGCCGGACGGCGTGTACGTGTTCCACGCGCGCCTCAAAGAGATGTCAGCAAAAGCGACGGGGCCCCATAGGGCCGAAGCCTGCCAGGGTAGCGGGAACATCCGAAAGGGTTTACCGCTGCCCTGGAACATAAAGGGCTAAGGAAGGAACACGGGTGGGTTTTAGTCAGTAAGAGTCTGACACTCTGGGCGGGAGGGGTCATTTGATGATTTCCCATCCTCAAAAAAAAAAAAAAGCATCATCAGCCTATAATGTTACTACTGGAGGGACACAGGCCTCCTGTCATCGAGCAGGAGTGAGCTGTAATCTACTACGCGGGCCCAGTGCGGGTTCGTAGATGTCATAATTATGTCACAGGCTGTTTGCTGTGCCTCCATGTCGCACACTAGCGCGTGCTAAGTCCCCAATACCACGTACTCTGGCCGCACTTAATGATCTCTTGGACTCTAATCCAACAAACGATCTGTTTGCGGATGAATGGACGAAGATTTTATCGGAATGCCAGAATTACTGTGAGAGGGATTTATGAAAGTGTTGTTTTACTTGATGATTTTATATTGTATCTTTTGTGTACTTTTTATCTTTTATTTTATCTTGTGTTCGTGTATATACAAATTGTATCTTTAATTAATTTAATTGGTTTTAAACCGTTTTAATTAAAGTAATAACAAATAAATAAATAAATGTCTTCAAACTTTTGGTTCTAGGACATGTCGGTTTCCTCACAATGTTTCCTTCACCGTTTTTAAGATCAATGGTAATGAAATTATCTACACAAAGTCAAGCGCCTGCCTGGATTCGAACCCACAACTTACAACAACAGAACGACAGCTTAGTATATATATACTGTAGCTCTATCCGACGCTACACAAATTACAGCTAGATGTAACATCATCGTCACCATCTTCCTGCCTCTATCCCATGGTACTTGAAGTCGACGCAATACGTTTCCTTCTTTCATTCTCCCCTGTCAACCGACACTATCATTCACTCCATTTTCTCTTAAATCACCCCCCACACAATCCATCCATCTTTTCTTTGGCCTTCCTCTTCCTGTCCACCCATCATCATTTATATTCATAACTCTTTTAGTCACATGCGTTTCCTTCCTCCTCATCACAAAGCCTTTTCTTAAGTTGAAATTTCCTTTCAACTTTACTGTCATATTTCAGTAAAATTTCTTTATTTTTCTGTGTTTCAATTTCCATTCCATGAAATGCAAACAATTGCAAATTGTCTTACAACACCCAGTCAGCACCTTTTGAGTAGCGATGAAGTATTGCTTCAAGAACCAGGTCAAGGCAACTCCTATCAACATTGGTTTGCGCTTGCGCATGGCATGGCCAAATTAACTGAAATTGTACAACTACCTACATTCAGTACGCGGCCGTGTCATGGCACATTGAATTTTAGAAAAACTTCTACTTTGTAGAGTGTCATCTCTGTCATTCCCTTGTGACTGTCTCTTTCTAAAGAGTTATGCACTGGGCGTTTTTTATACGCGCATACCATGTAATATGCGTCGACGGTGAGTTTACAATTTCGTAAAAGCGGAACAGCCCGATTCATACTTTACGGCGGCTCTGAAGAACTCGCTGCGCAGTACCTCACCCCTCACCCCCGCTGACACGTGAATTTGTTACTGCGCAGCGACTCGCCTTGCTCCGAGCCGCATAAAGTTTGAATCGCTGTACTCGTTGCGTTTCTGGTACGTATACGCACATCATCATCTGCCTAGCCTTTTCCCAACTATGTTGGGGTCGGCTTCCAGTCTAACCGGATGCAGCTGAATACCAGTATTTTACATGGAGCGACTGCCTATCTGACCTCCACAACCCAGTTACTGGGTAATACTATACCCCTTGGTAAGACTGGTTGTCAGACTTTCGGGCTTCTGACTACCCGTAACGACTGTCAAAGATCCACGAATGACAGCCGGGACCAACGGCTTAACGTGCTTTCCGAGGCACGGAGGGGTCTCGGTATGTAAAGATGGTCACCCATCCACAGACCAACCGCGGCAAGCGTAGCTTAACCTGACCGATCGACCTGTGCGGCTGTTATTATTTAGCCACGGGCCCCTATACGCACATCGACAGTACGTAAAAAAAGGCGTGTTTTGAGGACTTGAAACTCGATGTGCCTTTCCACGCCAAACCTATATTACACAATATTTAGGGCCCGATATTTAGGTGATTTGTTTTTTAATATGGACCCTTCCTCCCTTTCTCTTATTAAGTACACCGTCCCGATTTAGGGAAAGGGTCCCTGAATATCGCTCTTTATATTGTACCTAGGTTCTTTGTATTGTGAATACAATTTCAATATGTCATCGTGGTTTTTTGGTATTTCTCCATAACGTATTCAGTTGCACAGATGTTTATAAGTCTTGAATACCTAAACGTATAAACCACAAACTCGTGTATTATTGTATGATCAATATTGTACCTACTACTGTAAACTGTTCTATGAAGTACGCTAATAGGTACCTACTCTCCTATAATTTACTCATGAAGAAATATGAGTCTGTGTAAGTGAACACGTAGGTAAGTACATAATCATATACTACCCGACAACTAGGTACCTACTTAATGTATGAACATTGCCCGAGGTTTAAGTCTCTATCTTTTTTAATATATACTCAAATATAATTCTTCTGTATGTGTGTTTATCACCTAACTCCTCCTAAACGGCTGGACCGATTTGGATGAAATTTTGTGTGTATATTCAATGTATTCCTGGATGGTTTGAAAACATAGTTGGACCCGGTAGGTGGCGCCGCTTTTCCGGGCAGGACGACGTCTGCCGGGTCCGCTATGTCTTCTATAAAAAAATATGAACAAGTGAAGTCATTTAAACTAATCAAAAAAAGATAGCAAAAAACCAGAAATATTTTGAAGCATAATATGCTTAAAAATATTTCTAGTTTGAATTTTAATAAACGGACGATGCAGCTCCCGTGAAGCTAAATATATGTTTAAAATATTTTATTTCTTAGCTTAGGAGCCGCTCATACTCACGGCTGCTCCCATGGGGGTAGGCAGAAACCACAGAACGGCACCTGCTGCCGTCCTTACATAATAATAATAATAATAACGCTAAGAACCTCCACAATCGCGAGATATACAGTCTCAGGGAATATTTCCTAGAAACCGACGTGGGCATGCATCGAGATGTAGTCGCGGTGGACAAGGGCCTCACCCCGCTTTCCTTGGGTAAAGAGAACTGGCGCAAACCAGGAGTGTTTGACACTAATGAACGCATGGAAGTATGGCAGAGTAAGGAGCTTCACGGACGCTTCTTCCGGGCCCTACATGGGCCTGATGTAGATCTACTAGCGTCCGTAGCCTGGCTGCGTTTCGGTGACCTCTTTGGAGAAACCGAAGGTTTTGTCTGTGCAATTATGGACGAAGTTATGATGACGAACAATTACCGGAGATTTATTGTGAAAGACGGCACGGTTGACATCTGTCGGGCATACCACCGGCCGGGGGAATCAATCCGGCATATTATCTCCGGGTGTTCTCGTCTAGCTAACGGAGAGTACTTGCATAGACACAACCTTGTAGCTAGGATAATCCATCAGCAACTTGCTCTGAAATACAACCTTGTGGAATCTGAGGTGCCGTACTACAGGTATGTGCCCGACCCAGTTCTCGAAAATGGAAATATCACATTGTACTGGGATCGATCCATCATCCTTAATGCCAATAAGCCTGATATAGTGGTGGTGGAACGATCAGAGCGACGCGCAATGATTGTTGACATAACCGTCCCGCATGATGAGAACCTCGTGAAAGCCGAGAAAGATAAACAAATCAAGTATCTTGACTTGGCTCGCGAGGTTGTCGACATGTGGGATGTAGACTCAGCGATCATTGTGCCGATAGTCGTGACAGCCAATGGCTTAATAGCCAAGAGCCTCGACCAACACCTGAGGAGGCTCTCGTTGGGCAGCTGGATCAAGGGCTTGATTCAGAAAGCGGTACTTCTGGACACGGCTCGCATTGTCAGGAGGTTCCTCTCTCTGGAGCCCTGACCACCGGTAGCTTGGACCCTGTTCCCGATACCGGTGGGCTACTATTTTTTATATTTTTAAATGTTTTTTTTTATCTTTTTGTTTACAAAAATATTTAAAAATGTAATTTGTATGTATATTAAATGCAATAAAGGAGATAATAATAATATCCCTGGACATTTCACACAGCGCCATCTAGTCCCAAGCTAAGCAACCTAATGCTTGTGTTATGGTAACAAGATGGCTGATAAACTACTTATATACATATTTTTTTTTGTAAATACGTACATATTATAGATAGAAAAACACCCAGACTCAGAAAAAATACATGTAGGACTTACAAATATTTGTTCTGTGCGGGAATCGAACCCGCGACACGCAGCGCAGCAGTCCGATCGCTCAGCCACTGCGCTAACCGTGTTGTCAAACATATTCCTTCTGCTTCGTTTACTTTCATACATCTGGTAAATCATCATCTGGTGGTCTGTTAATAGTATGATGAGTCTGTAATAAAAACTTTGCAATGTTCCAACCGATGTTGTTTTGTTTATAATTCGCTATTTCGCACGCTTAGCTATGCATGCCATCGCCATTTTGCGGCGAAGTGGCGGCGTCGCCGTCGGCGAAATGATGTCATTTTGGAAATATTATAACAACTGACATTTGTGCAACCGTCACAAAAGACAAGAAAACAATGACTTTATTGTCGTCACTTAATACGTTTAGATAATATAAAACAAAAACACAACAGCATTATAGAGTGAATTGAAGAATAAGCTGTATCTAAACAATTTATGTTCAGAATGGCGGTGCAGGGTGAAAAATTACACCATGGGAAGTAGCTTTTGTACAGAAAATATGAAAAACTATGATTCTACACAGTTAAAAGTTTTCTGACTATTAAAAAATCCGCCCTCAACTCATAAAGACAAGTATTGGACAGGTTCGTAAGAATAAGACTCAACATTCACAACGTTACTCAAAACTAACGTGTTATAAAGCTCAAATCATACATAAGTGATTTGAGCTATGAGTTTGTAGCGTCGTGGATGACGGACCTAAGTCTGCTGTTAAATCTCATGTCTCAACTGATATTTGTGACAGAAGATTAACTGATCAGTGATATGAATACGCTTTCAGAAGGCTTGACTGAGGATTTAAGCATGAATATGGAGCATGGTATGTATATTATATCGGCTATATCAAGCATCGTTGAGCCATCTGTTTTGAGAAATACCTGTTTGGCTAACGATGACTGTTATTTGATTGAACGTAAAAATCTAATAATATTTACAGTCGTCCCCGATGATGCATATCACGATTCTGCAGTTCGTAGTACGAACCATACAATGAAATAGTAAGTACCTACTACTGCTTCTATGTATTCACGAATTTCTTGTAATGGAGCTACGTGACATCCGGACGCCATTGTTGTATCCTGTTCCTAATTTCCTCGTCTTACTAATCAAGGAAGAAAAACGGAACGGGAAAAATCGTAGTATAGCCGGTCTTTCCAAAGCCTTAAGGGGGACAATGGAGTCTTGTAATGTGCATATGTATGTAATACAATGAGTACTGATTCAAATTATAAAGTAATAAAAAAATATTTGACTCATAGTAACTGCATGTATTGGTACGGAAACCATTATATCATTGGAGTTCGAAGAAAACTGCCATTGAATTTTTGCTATAGGGACTGAGCCCGATTTCATTTTGGCAAACTTTAAAGAAATGGCCCCGGTGCGGTTTGAGTCTGTGGTAGTGTGGTATACCATATAGACTGAAAATCCTCATGAGGATTTTCACATGAACGAGGACGAAGCAAAGGGAGTATGTACCATTGTGATCTATAGTCTCCCACCCCCCCATGGAAAAAACGACCCCTCAAATAAAAAAGAGTTAGTAAAAACGACCTCAGCATTCGCAAATGGAAGCAACAATGTTGTATCATTCCTAACAAACCTATATTAAGAAACCTCTTCAGTATATAGGTGCAGACATACTCTTCCATGCTTCTATTACAAACATACAAAGGACATAGAAAACTTCTACAGCATAACAAAACACGCTCAATGACACAATACATTACGAAGTGCACTCAAATGACTAGTAATGAGTTAGTCAATAACCTCAGATAAGGGTACTCTACATGGCATGTTCCGTATATGCTCTCAAATAATGTCATGTTAGTTTACCATGATAATTTCACAGTTCCTGTCGTTAAATGAGCTAAATTGTGAAACGCCCTCTTTTTTAATCGAATCGTCGCCCTACTTACTTTAGTTTCTCGTGGCGTGGATGGGTTTCGAAACCAATCACTCAGCTACTATGTCTATCTATCCAATATGAACCAAATTCATCCATCCCTATGATCTTTACTGCAATTATTCTACTGACAACAACGGTAAAATTCTTTTATTATGAGCTGTAGCTAAGAATACTGCTGCTTTCGAAGACTATTTCTGCTACTTCTCCATCATCAGTACTTTACTTATTATTTGAACCTATTGTCACTTCTATCTTAAGATGGTTCTCCTACATTTGTCACTTCCTATTTTTTATTATATCTCTTTGATCAAATGTGTTAAACATGTGTATAGAGGTGAAACAAAGTTATTTCCTAAGTGTCGCCTACAGCAGGACGAGCACTGATGTCTGAAATACAGATGTTTTATATCTAGTTCAGACATACATTTTCAATTTTTGATCATAGAGTGTGGTGGCTGGTGAAGTGGCTTATGTGCATCATCATACAGGGTGGCAGGGATAACCGACGAAAGATTTCTACGCTAATACGTCTAGTGTCTAGAACCATCTGAATTCTTGGTTACAGTTTGCACGTCGAAGTCCCTGCCACCTTGTATTATTTAAATTACTGTAGGTATATTTTCGAATAAATAAATAATTCTTATTCATGTAGATTCGTTCCTACTGTTCGGAATACGAGGCACCTGCAGCAGTAGTCGTGTCGTGAGAAAATACTTGAAGAATTCCCACCTTGGCAAATGTACCAATGCTCACAATCTGTTATGAGCGGATAGTGTCAATATTATTGAGTAGTGGAAAAAAACTTTCAAGTGTAGTTAAGCTATATTCGACACTGAGAATCACGACTAGACTTGTCTTAGCCAAGGTTAATAAATACTAGACGAGTATCGTGACTTCGTCTCTGATGATGTTAAAAGTTTCCCAATTCTTAATGGATCATGTACTGTCGAACAAGCAATTTTGCAAACAGGCAGGTAGGTAACTAGCAACTAATTTTAAACAATGTTGTGAATGTGCTGAATAGTCTAGCCTTGTACACATCACTCTTTAAAGTATGCTTACTCACACAATAAAAAATTATATTGCCAATGTTGAATATTTTTGCATGAATACCAAATAGCTACCCGATCTTCTCTTCCTCTTCTATGTCTGTACACACGGCTACACATCAAGCTATACAAAACCAGTATTGGCTGACCGTTCATTGTGACAAAATATCATACAAAGTGAGGCCAAGACAAACTGGTTTTGTATAGCTTGACGTGTAGCCGTGTGTACAAGATTCTTGAAAATTGAACTGTGATAGATATCAAACAGATGGACTCACTTTTGAGGTCTAGGTAATATTATAATAATAGTAGGCAAGGACCTTCTATGTACGTTACTAAGACAAGGAAAATAATGTTCAAGAAGGATGTTCTAAGGATGCATTTGTAAATGCAGTGTTCAAACAAACAAAGGCTGGGCCCCAAGTCTCCTATTACAATAGTGTCAGAATGGTCTATCATTGATTTCATAATTGTTGATTTTGACAAGTTTGGTAATCTACTAACATAATGGCGTCATTATGACATTCCAGTGGTCAACCACTGACACTCCATTGAAAGAAATGGCATAGAATGGTAATCTCGTACATAATGATAAATGAATGACTGACTTACATAAAACACTGACTTGTAAATATAAAACACTAATAAATAATATGTAAAAATATATATAAATGAAATCTGGCATAAATAAAGTAGTGGTAGTTTTTCGAAAATCATTTCTACTAAAAGGTTTTATAATAATAATTAATGGCAATACGACAATGTCATTAGGACACAATTGTATTACGAGACCATTGACCGACCAATGATCGCCATTAAGAATTTAGCAGATTACGAATTTTAAGCAAAATGTCAATGGGATGGGAATGGGATCGTGTTGGAATGACGAATTTATAAAAATAGCAGACTTGGGGCCCAGTTAGTGCAGTCGCGTTAATTATGAGTTTAAAGGTCAAAGATTTATCAAGTAGGTAGTGTCTATTGGTCATTCCGTCTATGTAATGAACAGCACTAAATATATATTATTTGATTCTAGGAAGTGATTATATTTATTTCCTTGTTGTCACTGCAAAAGAATTTGTCGCTTCGTCTTTCAAGCTGTGTAATAGAAATAAAGAAGAGTTGTGTGTTTATGAAGCACGTCCAATTCGATTCAAATCAACCAGGGTTAATAGTTGTCTATTAACAGACTACTCCCCATGCCTACATATCTCAATTTGTTTTGGTCGACTTGTGTCGTGTGTAGACGTATGTCATCTTCTTCCACATGTCTCTATCAGCTGTCATCTTAGTACTATACAGTGTGTAACGGAAAGGGGGTATCAACCCTGAAGGAGGTGAATGTGCTCATGAAACTCAACAACTTTCCCCAAAGAACATAGGTCGAAACATGAAAAAAAATTTGGCCCTCCCATAGTAAATCAATCAGCTGGTAGTCAGTTTTGTAAGGGAGGGCCAATTTTTTTTTTCATATTTCGACCTATGTTCTTTGGGGAAAGTTGTTGAGTTTCATGAGCACATTCACCTAATTCAGGGTTGATACCCCCCTTCCGTTACACGCTGTATAACTATAACTCCTAGCCGCATCGTCTTTCACACAATGCATCCACCGTTTCTTTGGTCATCTTCTATTCAAGTCTTATTTATTACCGATTTATTTAAACTCTTATGTACCGTGGTAGTGTCAGTAAGATTGGTCTCCAAAGGATACATAAATAAATCAGAAACGCGAGAGGTTATTGATGAAAAAACTCGTACATACAATTTGGCTATATGACCAGTACCAGTTTTTAACAAGCAAAGCGGAAACTACCAATCTGCTTACAAAAAGAGAAGTAAGCGGCGATACGGCTTCACCTCTGATCTTTAGTTCAACAAACCTTTATGTAATAACTGTGTTATTGTACATTGTCGTAATGGATGTTTGCGAACCTATTGTACTAAGCTTAAATAAGAAATAAAATAATGGAGTGAACTCATGAACTCGTTTATTTATAGTCACATGCATAGTCATAGTGTGTGAAGTAATATAACCTTCATCTTAATTCAATCCACTTAAGATGCAACATCTTATATAACATATACTACATCGGTAGATTCAACGAACAAATATTTTAAAATTATTTGTTTATTTTTTGCAAACCAAAACATCGTCGTGGAAGGAAATCTGCGTACAGTATAATATTTATACAATTCTGAACCACATAGAGCATCAATAAGCTTCAAAATTGAATGCATTGGCGACATCCGGGATCGACAAACCAACAATATTGTTGATTGATAACGCAAATTGTATGGAAACTAACGAGACACATTATTAATCATGAAACATTAGCGAAGTATTCAAATAAACAATTGCTAAGTTAAACAAAGTTGATGATAGCTAGTTTAATTAATTAATGGTTTCCAGAAATAAACAATAAGAAGTTAAACACGTTTGATAACCAAGGCAAGTTCCTTTTGTTTCTAAGACTTCTTTATAAATTAGGGCCTTGTAATTTTAAATACAATACATAACAACATTGTTAAAATTTCGCTTCCTCGCTAACATCCTGCTATTATATTCATAAACAATAAAACCTTGCCAACGGCCTCTGCAAAGTTTTGAGAAATACATTTTGAGCAAAAACAAAATAAATGGAATGACGTTGAGCAAAAAGGATTTAGCACCAACTTTAGAACGTCCGTAGCCAACAAAGCCAGTTCTTCGCACTTTGCACCGACTTATTTATAGCCTTTATAAAAAATAATATCACTTAGTTTTTTTGAGAGATTGGTCGTCACTATACTTCGGTTACACATTGTATTCACGTACAATATCGATCCGTAGATCCACTGAATCCAGAAACTTCACAGTCACACACACTTCTTTGATCATCTGTTTTCTTTCTCAGCGACTCTGGCGCAACTTTCGCAGTTAGCGTGGGACCTCATGTTGTTGTTGAACTTCCTCTTCACAGCAAAATTTCGTTCCCTGGACGGGAACTTCTGTATCTTTTTCTCTTTGACCGGTTCTTTATCATTTCCAGTGATGCGTCTGTATACATCCGCCCACTCCAATTGTTTCAAAGAGAGACACATTGTTTGGCTTGTTTGATTTTTTAGTGCGACACGACTGTTCGGTATGACCGCGGGAGCAAGAGTGGACATTTGTCTCGATGCGCGGCGCACGCGCTGGCCTCACCGCAAGGCTGATTATCCGCTCGTTAGTTGATTTCGATCACGTTCGTTGGTGTGGCGTGAACGATCGGTGATAAGGTATCTGTGACCCGGTCACAACATTTTGATAACGTAATGGTTATTAGCGATTTTTAAGCATTGTCTATTTTATTTATTGCTGCGATAACGTTTGCAGTCAATGTAACCTCAACATTGTTATTAACTTTCATATTTTTGTTGGGTTTGGTAATATGATTATTTATAGAGTTTAACCTAACACACATACAATGAATGGTTTAAAACATCAGACAACGAGTAGGTAACAATAAAGTGTATTCAGTGCCAAATTCTTGGATAACTTGCAACAAAGGCGGAGTCACGGAGTGTCTTTGTTTCAAGTTACGAAACAGGATACGATGTAGATAATGAGTCCCAATCATTGTGATCCAAATATGAAGGGAAACAGCCTACGTGATACCGTACACGAGAAGCAAAGAAACGGAGGTACACTTGAGCGAACCGAAGTGATGAAGATGTCAACAGAAGACGCTGATAGCTCTAAATGCAAATGATGCAGATAGACAGACCTGTAAACATTTTCTCTATTTGTATGCACAAGGCCATAACCACTTCGGGGTCGTGGAACCAAGGTTCGATGATAAAGTTAGTTTCCTTGTTCTATTCTATAGGCTAAAGACTTACCTCCATGCATGTGGGATGAAGCCGGGGCACAGTTCTGGACAGTTGTCACAGGGCCGGCCTTCCGATACTTCTTTTATCCGAACGCCCTGGAAATAAAGGAAAAATATGTTGAAACGGAGAAGCAAATACAAGTTTCAAAGTAAAAAAGTTGAGTAAACATAAACATTATATTAAATAGTAACGAAATAACTAGAAAACTTATAAAGAAACTCATACGATAACACGCAAACAGGAAAATAATAGTAATACTGTGCACAAATACTCATTAAATTGCTCAAATGAAATAATACTTTTCGTAGAATATCGTCATCGTTTATTTGTTCTGAATTCCAATTCAACGTCAACAGTAAATGCTTAAATCAAGTCAATAAACAGTCTGTATGGCAACATGATTATAAAGCTTTGAATGTTATGTTCAAACAAACCTCAGCAAATTTGTCTTCAGAGCCACACGTGGCAAGTTCATTGAGATATCCAATCATATCTTCCATATCATCCTCGTTGGTGGAGCGTAGTCTCTCAGAAACCTTATCTTCATTAGAATCGCATTCGCTGTAACTGTCCGACGTAGAGTATTCACTATCCCGCCTATACGCAAACAGTTTGAATATCCCAGTCTTCTCCCGCCAAGAATCGTCTCTCATATCTCCATTCTTCCTTCTTTTCCTATGAATTTTGAAAGGCACTTGCTTCAATCTGGGTTGTATGACATAAGACACTTTCGAGACTATTGTTTTCTTATAATTTTTATCGTAATCCTCTTCGGTGATACCACAATGATAGACGAGATAGTCTTTCCTTATCTGTTCTTTCCCAGCCGGGTCCCGCCAGTAGCTTTCTCTCTTTCTAACTCCTAGATAATAGTCAAGGTCTCGTTCACCTATATCGTCATCATCTGTTTTAGTCTCGTCGACTTTGTTTACATTTTCTTCGCTATTGTCTTCGCAATCTTCAACAGCTTCCATTAGAATTTGAGATTTCTTATTATTAGATTTTTTCTTGAGAAAATTTGCAGTGTTCGATGTAAGGAATTTGGTGGTTTTTCTATAAACTGAAGCAACAGATTCTCTTCGTCTTCTCATGTTGATGAACTTCTTGCTCCTTCTACACAAACGTGACGCGAAAAACTTTTTTATGTTCCTCAATATTTTTCCGGACTTCCAGTTCATTGCCAAGTTTACGCCATCAAATCATTTTGTGTATTTCAAATGAGGCTTTTAGTTAAATGGACCGACAAGGGAGAGAATGAGGGTAGTTCCCCGTGACGGTGCCCGCGGAAAACTAGTCAAGTTTTACGATTACGATTCCATTGTGAAGGTGACGTGATGGTGGTCACCTGCCAATGGGTGGACGATGTTCTTCTTAACCAGTTAACAGAGACCTATCAGGTGGTTAGGGAGCATTCCGTTCTCGTTGTTTAATTGTATAGACAGGGGGGAGAGAGGGTCCTAAGTAAATTGGCGTAGTGGGTGGGTGGTTATGGCAAGGGCGTGGACTCTTTACGGCCATGCAAACAGATCTAAATGTGTCCACAGTAAATGACTCGACAAATTGCAACACCCTTGCGAAGTATTGCCTGATAAATTTCTACCCTTATTAGCGCTCTTATTTGAGCGGGGTCAGTGACATGACGTTTGGTGTATAAACAGTTTTATCGCAGCTGTAAACAAGAGATTGTTGTGAGTTACGAGAATGCTTTGTTGTTGTTAAGATAGTAAAGTGAAGCAAATGGAATGTAAACGACAATTATTGTTCCCGCTGTAATAAAGATGTTAATATTCGAGAATGTTTTAAAAACTTACATCTCAGGACTTACAGCGCCATCTGACAAGCGTTTCGAACACTTTACGTAGTTTCATTCCTGAGCTACCAAGTTCCAACTTTATAGCGCGCGGACATCGCGCCATCTGTTAACGAGTAGCGTAACTAAAATGAACATGCATGGATTCTCTTATTATTTATAACGAACAATAACAACGGAAGGAATAAGCGTTAATTTGCAGTATTAGTGTGAATAGTGCAGTCAGATATTATATATTTTCCTCATGAATTTCCTAGTAAACAAGATAGGAGATACAAGGACAATGGCGCCATAATTCGGTTGCGGAAACTTCTGAATGAATGTTTTTATACTTGGTGATGCATTATCGATTTTATTATGTGTTCTGGTCACGAAATGAACGACATTATTACATTTATGAAGCTGCATACATACAGCCCATTACACATTCGAAAAACAAGAGCCTTCGTTGCATAATTCATAGTGCCGCACAACTAAGCTTTGGTAAAATTACATTTTAGTACATTACAATAACATTTCATAAAAATCTCATCTCTTCTGTTCTATGCTGTTAATTTTAATATTATCATTATGGGAAAAATATATTATTAGCTGCTGCGACATTTACTTGCTAAGTTGCGACCTAATATTTCATCAGATTAGGTTGTTATATTTTTAACCCTTTCAACAGGGTAAAGAGACAAATACAATTGTTATTTCCGTTACAATTACCTAATAAATAATAATTTTTTTAGAGCAGTGGGTGGCTCAGTGGTAAGGCCTTCGACTTACGGGTTGTAGTTCGTAGGTTCGAGCCCAGACAAGCGCTTTACTTTGTGTAAATTTTGTCCTCACCACAACAAACACGAAAACATCCTGAAAAAACTGGAACCAAAAATTCGAAGACATGTGACATCTATCAACCCGCACTAGGCCCGCGTGGTAGATTATAGGTCCCTCTCTCTCGAAGACAGGAGGAATGTGTCCCAGCAGTGGGAACATTATACGCTGATAATGCTATTCTTTTTCTAGTTATTTTCAATAGTATCAAGCTACATTTTTACATTGCTTACAGACTTGCATGTGCTACGTAGATTGATAGTCTGACACGGAGCATAAACTATCTCACTTTTACGTTACCCCAGGGGCTGGTAACTTTCGATGTTTTTCCATTTCAAATAAACATTGTATATCGCTTCGGTGTCGTTAGAAAATAAACTGCTGTCGAAGCATCCTTTACTTAGATTGTAGGCACTTAGTTACTTACAATAAATAAGACAGTCCTAAATATACTTAGTTATGCTGTGAGCGGAAGATGCTGAGCAAATTGTCGCAGCCCAATAAATTCGCTTTTGAAGCTTTGAGAATGTAGGTAGGCTTCTATGACAAAAATACATTAATTTAGGACGATACTTTGAAAGTTAGCTCCGCTACAGATATTGTTGACTAGCTAATCATTTAACTGGTTCAATGCCGTAATTACCGCAACAATTCAAAAGCCATTGTTTCTCGCGTGGATCCACGCTCCATACGTATGGTCACAAGATGAGGTTTTCTTTTTAAGCTTTTATCATCGCAAGATTGAACTTTATTGATACTTCTAACAACCGCTAGATGGCGGGACTAGTGTCAGTGGCTAGCTTGAATGCACACCTTTGCGGTAAATATTTTGTACACGTTCGCGATTTCCCACCTCATGACAGGAATCGATGTGGTTCTGGTGTGGTGAAAAATAGTCCCCAATAAATAAATTAAATAAAAAAAAACGTTATTGCTAAAACATAACTGAGATTTTACATTGACCCCAATGATATTTATCATTGATTGACCCCAAACTAGTCAAGCCTGTATCTTGGACAGCACCAAATATGATAATAATAATTACAGCAACCAAATATGATTATGATAATTAACCAAATATAATATAAAAATGGACGGATTGTGTGATATGCAAGAAAAAGGATTGAATAATATAGTGACAGTTGACAGCAGAGCATGGGACAAGGGCAGGAAGATCTCGGTGTAGTTGTTGTAATGGAAGTCACTTGGTTTTAACAGATTTTTATATTTTATTTATACTTTTGATCGATTCTTTTACATTTTGTAAATGTGAGGATTTTGTAGACCTTGTAGACTTTAGATCTGTAGACCATTTTTTATTTTATCTAGTAGGTACCTGGTACGGACAGCAAGTACCAGCTTACCCATACCTTACAGTAGGTATTTTTGAAAACATTGTAAAAGCCAATTATTTTTAAAAGACTTACCGTGGTGTTTCTTGCCGGCTCTTCTCTATAGGAAACGACCAATTGGAACCGTGCACCCAGCTTCTGACGTTTCTTAAGTGCACATGTAGGATTATGCGAAATAAAATATTTTAGACTATTAAGGGACTAACCACACTTATTTCAGCTCTGTTCAGCTTTTGTCCATAGAAAACAACGATTTTGTATGGAATGCCTACGCATCCGTTCAGCTTTTCGGCCGCGTACGCATTCCATACAAAATAGTTGTTTCCATAGAAAACAAAAGCTGAACAGAGCTGAATAAGTGTGATTAGTCCCTTAGTCCCCTAGAATCAGTTAGTCGTTTTTTACAGCACTGAACGTACTAACTAAAGTACCTAGTTGCTTATTTTGTGTCAGAGAGAAAAACCTCGGATTTTGTTTTAGCTAACGTGAAATATATCGCGATGACTTCCAATTCGTCAAACAAATTGCTACGCATTCCGTTGGGCGGCATTTTGGACCATTTGAATGCAATTTGGGTCAACAGATTTTTTTAACAGCTTTTCATTTTTTTAAATCGATGACCCGATTTATAGTCATTAAAACGTTTTACAAGTTTGCCTACATATTATGTTAACGCGTGTGCTTTAGTGCGGTTTTGTAGCGCTTCGGGTATGTTTGCCGATGCGAGGGTGGATGATTTTTATGCCATTATTCGAAAGCGATGCGCTTCTCTCCGTCACAGAACACGCGTCAGCTCCCATAGTATGTTGAGGGTTTGGAGGCATGAGGAACAGGGTGTAAAGTTCACTCATCCTCCATAGAAAAGGGAGGATCCTCCGACCAGACGGGTGTTGTGTCTGGCGGGCAATTGCCCAACGATTGATGTTGGGAAATTGTATCTATGCTAACTGCGCGGTAAACTCTGCTTGCGAGATGCAGGATTTGCGTGACGTCAGTATGACGCGTTGTTCGCATGTGGCGTTGTAGATACCGCTACTACAAGGGCATTGAGTGACCGGTGGGACTGCCCGATGCTTGGCCAGTGGGTGAGACTGCACACACACAGGTCGGCGATAGGTAGTTTACGGGCGGGCATATAATGTTTTCTTTTATATTTTCACAACAGGGTTAGCGCAGTGGCTGAGCGATCGGATTCCCGCACAGAACAAATATTTGTAAGTCCTACATGTATTTGTTCTGAGTCTGGGGGTTTTTCTATCTATAATATGTATGTATTTACAAAAAAAAAATATATAAGTAGTTTATCAGCCATCTTGTTACCATAACACAAGCATTAGGCTGCTTAGCTTGGGACTAGATGGCGCTGTGTGAAATGTCCAGGGATATTATTATTATTTTCTTTATTTCATATTTTCTTTGTGATTGTATGTGTTACTTATTACTAACAATAGTTAATTATGTAATTTTATGTAAATACTAACATTATGGACTGCAAGGTCTGCAAATAAAAGTTTATTATTATGTGTTGGTATACATTATTATCATTTGACTATACTTAGCTACCTACCTTAAATATGATAAATCGATATGTACAGACGCCAGCACATCAAGCTACTTTAATCTGTCAAATTTCTTTAATGGATTTTCAACTTTATCGCTAAAGTTGTTTTTTTTTATTTGACAGTTTCGGGTAGCTTAGTCGGGTTTCTTTTTATTCAGCTTTACCTTCTTTCAATTTTCATATTTATTAGATGAATTAAATAATCTTTTAATTACTTTCAAATCTATTGAACATGAATGATATTTAAGTTGTAAATATTTAGATTTTCCTATATTGCATTTGATTCTTCTATACCAAGATCCGCTTGTACTAAATGCGTTTAGCGCTACACGTATTTAAAACATCTCTCCTTGTCATCTTCAAACGATTAGCAGGAAAAGAAAGACGGTTTAATGTAAATCTAAATCACTGCGTCCATTGGTGAAAATCGTACGAAAATCACACCATCGCATTTGACATCTACCATCGCATTTGACATCTACCATCGCATTTGACATCTACCATCGCATTTGACATCTACCATCGCATTTGACATCTACCATCGCATTTGACATCTACCATCTCATTTGACATCTACCATCTCATTTGACATCTACCATCTCATTTGACATCTACCATCTCATTTGACATCTACCATCTCATTTGACATCTACCATCGCATTTGACCTCTACCATCGCATTTGACATCTACCATCGCATTTGACATCTACCATCGCATTTGGCATTGGGCCCGCATGGTAGATTACGGTCCACTCCCTTTCACAGAGGCCTGTGTCCCAGCAGTGGGAACATTAAAGGCAGATTATTATTATTATTGTGTATGAAAATCTGTTCGGTAGTTTTTGAGTTTATCGAATTCTGACAGACAGATGGTGGCGAATTTGTTACATGTAGGTTTAAAGATATTTATTCTCAAAAAAGACAATGTCACTTACATGAGAACAATGCTTAAGAAAAATAAGTTTTAAAAAGTTCGTCACAGACGTCACGGTAGCCATTATGATACACCCATCCAATGCATTCAGCTTTTAGGAAGGGTGTTATTTGTAATTAAATATTCAGCTAATTGAATTTTGAATGCATTGAATGAGTGTAACCCTTTTATACGTGAGGGAATTTTGTTATATAATTGTGCTCCTTCAAAAGTTAACATTTTTTTGCCAAACTTAGTTCTCATCTTCGGTAGAATCAGAAAACTAGCTCGGCGACTGCTACGTTGGGTTACTTGTTTTACTTTCATAAACGATAAATTAGTCTGTATACTTTTGTTGAGTGCCTTACGAATGAAAATACATGTATTGTAAATATATAACTGTCTAATGTTCATTGTTTTGGTTTCTTCATAAATTTTGCACGTTGATGTTAAATAAGGGTAGTTAAAAATCGTTTTTATTATTTTGTTTTGTACAACTTGGAGACTTGCTAGCTTCGTCTTGGCCGCACTGCCCCAAACTTCAACCAGATATAGTAGGTGTGGTTTTACTAAAGCGTTGTAGATGGTGTGACGTAGTCTATGTGGAATACATCGAACTATATTTCGGAGGGATCCAAGTAGAGACCTAAGCTTTGTTTTTATATGATCCAAGTGAACATTCCACGATAGAGAGCTATCCATTCTCAGCCCAAGATATTTCTCACAAGTTTTTTGCTGTAAGGGCACATTGTTGATTACTAATGGATTATGTGGAGGTATTATTTTATTCTTTGCTTTAAACAAGATATAGCATGTTTTAGAAATATTAATAGTTAATAAATTGTATTGAAACCATGAGTAAAGGGTGTTTAAATCATCTTGAGCCTGGGAAACTAAATCATGAATGGAAGATCCGAAATAAAATAAGCAAGTGTCATCCGCGTATAAAGTAAGATGGCCGTGCAGTGTAATTTCCTGTATATTATTTATGTAGATTAAAAAGAGCAAGGTGACATGTAGACATAACAAGTTCAAGCAAGTAGAACCATGGTCACAGTTAGTAGTCTGCAGTACCTATTAAGGCATTCAGTTCACCACTCTTAAATTGCGTAACACCCTTGCAACCATAATCTGAATCATTTTGAAGGATATTGCCAATCCATTGCTTCATATGTTCGAATATTTTTTCTGCTTAGCTATGTAAATAACGCAATGGATGTTGTTAAACTGTCAAAATGAAAGCCATTGCTACTGTTAATGTATTACGCTATTAGGGTACTGCACCCTAATTGCGTAACACACGATCAATCGGAATCTGAATCATTTTGAAGCAAATTGCTAATCCATTGCTTCATAAATTCGAAAAATTTGTCTGCTCAACACGTAAATAACGCAATGAATATTGTTGAACTGTCAAAATGAAACCGATTCCGATTGATCGTGTGTTACGCAATTAGGGTGCGGGTCTAATAAACACTATATTTGATTTTCTTTTGAGATGAGGAAGTATATTAAAAAATAAAAAATTTAACATCAAAGATGAAGTTCAAACCAGCTGCTAACTTGCACAAGGAACCTGTAGTGACCTATTTCGCTTGAGTTGCACAAGAAAACTTATAACCAAACCTTCGTTTCCACTACAGCGAAAACTTTGTATTTCTTTCTTATTTGAAAAAACATTTAAGTACATAATATATTAATTGCTGTGTATTAAACGGTTTTATGATTGAAACAAGTTTATTGCGACTGTAAATCCGTGCGATTTTACGATTAATTGCCAGTGGTACAGACGCCAGTTGGTCAACCCGAAACTGTAAAATTTTCCCAATCAACCTTGAATCTTAATGCTTTAGAGATAAAGTTGAAAATCTATTAAAGAAATTTGACAGATTGTAGTAGCTTGATGTGCTGCCGTCTGTACGTAAGTAATAAGTTTTTGTTAGGAAAAATAACATAAATCATAGTTTCTTATTAGGTTTTGATTAATGAGTGTTCTTTTAAAAAACGGCATGGTTATTAATAATATTTTTTAAATTATAATGGGTCATAAACGAAACTACACGAAGCCGAGAGTCATGATACAAAAAATGATCACAATGACGGGGAGTACCCGTTATTGTGATATTGTTTTTGTAGTGGACTGTACCTGGGAAACTTAAGGTTAAAATTCCAACTTTTACTGACATTTTTTTACTATTTATTTTTTATATGGAATGTTACTTAGTTTGATGTACAGAATGCGTGACGGCTATGTGATGGGTCTTTTTACATCCTATATACAGGGACAAATTAAATTAGCTAGCGAAACTCCGCAGAACTAAACATGATTAAACAGAAAAGAAATCAATTTGACGAGTTTTTTTTTAAGTGAGGCCTGTGTCCCATAAGTAGGAATATTATTATACTATAGGCTGATTATGTTATGTGTGTAACTTTTAAAGGGTATTGTTGATTCTAATGATTATTATTCTGTAAAGCCATATTTGTTACAGTCGCGAATCATTATTTTAATCAACATACTTACAAAATGACAATGAAAAAAAAAAATTTCGCGAGCTAGCATAGCGCATCTCCGTTATTTCAACTATTTTCAGTTATTTCAACTAAATAGTTTCAGCATGCATTGCACATAAAGCCGTAAGAAAGGAGTATTTAGTAAATACTCCTTTCTTTATCGGTAAAGAAAGGAGTATTTAGTAAATACTCCTGACCTGACTTATTATAAGCCGTAAAGAAAGGAGTATTTAGTAAATACTCCTTTCTTTACGGCTTATAATAAGTCAGGTCATCCCCGTAGGTACTTCATTGACTGGTTGAATGCCGTAATTACAGAAACAATTAAAAACCCATAATGTCTTGCGTGGATCCACGTTCCGAAGGGTTAATGCAGATATGTGCAATGCATGCTGAAACTAGCTGATTCATCAATCTAGTAAAGCGCCATTATTTATGCACAATGTGTGACTGCAGTGATTAAATGTTAATACTAATTAATTAGGAACCTAATTACATGCAGTCTTGACCTAATCTCCATTATTGAGCACATCTTGTCCTTCAAGAAAGGAAACAGACGATAAGGTACCTAGATTTAAAAAAACCCCCGACGCAAACATAAACCTCTAAAAAGTAAAATAATAATATGCATTGGCCCTTTATGTTTATTATATGTTTTAGGTAATAGCTATTCTGGCGTTTTTATTATCGACTTCGCGCGACACTTAGTTCAAAATATTACCTACAACTTATATTCAACTTAAAAGGCCAATACATACTTTTACGTTTTAGTGAATTTTGTTTGTGTCGGGGGTTTTTTTTAATTTAACTTTTATTTCCTGCTTTTTAAAGTTTATATATTACTAGTGGACACGCAACGATTGACATGTGAGTCGCCGAAATCTGCGCAGCATCCTTATTTTTTAAGCACGTTTCTTGTATGGATATAAAAATAAAATATTATATTATTTTTATATCCATACAAAAATAATATATATATAAAAATAAAATATTATATTATTTTTATTATTTCTTGTTGTAGCGGCAGTAGAAATACTATTATTGTTCATGAGATATAGTTCCTGCTGACAGTCAGACGGACGGACGGGTTCCGTTGGCACCCTTTGGGTACGGAACGGACCCTAAAAATTACTTTGAAAACAATATGGCTTTTAGGGAAACTTTTTTAATATGAGGCAAAAATATTTTTAGAAATGGGCAATTCTAACATGTCATTGAAATTCCACCTACACGTTATGTGAACAAATAAAATTATTTGCTGAACAGATCAACACTGGTTCGGACAAATAATTGAATAAACGCCAATTCTCGCTGTTGACCAACGGATTTATTGCTAGTGCTAACACCTAATGACGAGACTAACATGCGCGGCTTATAGTTCCCGGACTTTTAGAAAATTATCAGAAAGGTGTTTTGAAAATCATTATGTCCAAGGATCTCGATTAAAGTTTTCATAGAAATTGTTCTACTACAGTCGCGTCGCGTTGTCGTGTCATGCCTATCTGCGGGAGCCTTAACAACTTCCACCATCAGCCTATAGCAGTCTACTGATGGACATACGCCTCTCCTATTGTCCTCTCCTTAACGGCTTTGCGAGAACATAATTCAAAGGTGTGGTCATTCACTGCTTGCATTTAATCGAACCTCAAATAATTCCTATTTTGCTGGCCCGAAAATGTTCTTGGACAGTCTAAAATAATGAATGTGCTTCTTTTTGTGACTTAGCGTAGTTAAAAGATCAATTCAGATCGCGCGTGGTGGACAGTGATAAGTAGTTGTAACCTAACCTGCATCCTAATAGGGTAGTTGCCTGGGTAAAAAAAAAATAATGATAATTATTTAGTCCGTCAGTTGAATTATCGAAAAATAATGGACACGTATTTTTCCTTTTTCAATCATACAAAAAATTACAAAGATAAAGCGCGTCAAAATTTGGGAGTGGGGGTCGTGACGTCACGCCTTGCTAAAAGTGTAGCAAGGCGTGACGTCACGCGGAAGTTTAACGGGCGATATCTTCATCATGTTTTATATAACAGACAAAAGAAAAAATACGGGTCCAATATTCTTAGATAATCTAACTGACGGACTAATTAGATTGTTTTAGGCATCTAGCCTATTGCGTAATACACTATCAATCTCAATCTGAATCATTTTGAAGGGTATTGCTAATCCATTGCTTCTTATGTTCGAAAAATGTGTCTGCTCACAACGTAAATAACGCAATGTATGTTGTAGAACTGTTAAAATGTAAGCCATTGTTACTGTTAGTGTGTTATGCAATTATCCCGCTGTTTCTTGTTAGAGGGACCGAGTATAACAAACTCAAACTCAAACTATTTATTTCAAATAAACCAATTACAGGCACTTTTGAAATGTCAAGGTCTGTCAGTCAAAAAGATGAAGCTAGTTGCCCATTCCAAAGCGTAGTATTAGGTACCTATGGAGAAGAACGGGCAAGAAACTCCATGGACACTCTTTTAAATCATATATATTATATTATATATAAACATCTATCAATGAACTAGGCTAAAGACTTTATCTATGGTATTGCAACAGCGGCCTTGTTGTCCGCTCCAGACAAACTGATCAAAAGTGATGTTGACAATATAAGTCTCATTTCAACCATCAGTGATGTCACTCGCCTATTGACAACCATCAGTGATGTCACTCGCCTATTGACAACCATCAGTGATGTCACTCGCCTATTGACAACCATCAGTGATGTCACTCGCCTATTGACAACCATCAGTGATGTCACTCGCCTATTGACAACCATCAGTGATGTCACTCGCCTATTGACAACCATCAGTGATGTCACTCGCCTATTGACAACCATCAGTGATGTCACTCGCCTATTGACAACCATCAGTGATGTCACTCGCCTATTGACAACCATCAGTGATGTCACTCGCCTATTGACAACCATCAGTGATGTCACTCGCCTATTGACAACCATCAGTGATGTCACTCGCCTAATGACAGACCTCCTCATCAAGACACAGTCACAAGAAAGAAGCACGTTGATATTTATTTAACTTTAAGCAAAGTTTATGTATGAATAAACCCCATGTTAAGATTTGTGTACTTATTAACTTTATTTAAATGATGAAGAGACTGTACATAAATGATCAAAGTATTAATAAGTTAAATATGAATTCGTCAAAATAAATGGACTGTCGCTCAGAACATTAGTCGTGACTTCGTGAGTGACTTGTATTATAATTAGTACTGGCCAATTTAGTCTAAAGCTTTGTCCAGACGGGCAATTTTTTGTTGTTTGCTTTTATGCTTAGCATGTGTTATCCAACTGACTGATTGATGTGTGTTGATACTATAGAAGAGTTAGGATACATACTCAATAATTAACTATTTTTACCTGAGTTTAGTATGAGGCGTTCAGTTTTTTCACCAAAGACAATTCACTAAAACTCTGGGCTGCGTTTTGGACCTTTTTAATTAAATTAAATTAAACGCAATTATTTCCAATATCTAAAAGCAGAACCTGGGTCGGAAACTATGGATTTAGCATAATGTACGTGAAGTCTAAGTGCGACACCCAAATTACGTGGAGTCTTGCCATTCTAGTTTGAGTTCAAAGAAACAAGAAGAAATATTCGGAGAGGAACCACAAGAAGAATAATAAGAAATTAAAAACGAACAAACAAAATTAATCACCATTTTTTCTTGCATCAGTCCCCCAACTAATATCTCACGGCTCAATGCGTAGGCGCCGCCTTATAAATCACTTTTACGATATTATTCCTTATTCGAACTCGATCGTCACGTAAACGATGCATGCTGTCATCGTTATTAACCGTCGGATCACTACTCGAAATATTCGATTACGCAACTGTGGCGGCCTTGTGGACCGAATAGGGAAGAGAGGGGTTGGTGCAAGGTTAAGGAGGATAGCGATTTTCATTTAGCGTTTTAAGTTATGTGGTAAGAAGTTCAGAAGGGGCTCGTGGCTAAATGATAACAGTCGCACAGGTCGGTCGATTAAGCTACGCCTGCCTCGGCCGGTTCGTCGATGAGCACAATCACATAATCCAGACCCCTCTGTGCCGTTGGTCCCGGCTGTCATTCCTAGATCTTTGACAGACGTTACGGGTAGCAGAAGACCAAACCTCTGACAACCAGTCTTACGAAGCGGGATCATGTTACCCAGTAACTGGGTTGTGGACGTCCGAGAGGCAGTCGCTCCATGTAAAATACTGGTGTACAGCTGCATCCGGTTAGATTGGAAGTTGATGTCAACATTGTTCGGAAAAGACTAGGGAGATGATGATGATGAGCGTAGGTGGTAAGAAGTTAAGAATTTTCGTTGGCAATCGAACAATTGATTGTAAGTTAACTCCTTTGTATAGTGGAATTAAATGGCATATTAATTGAGTTTTTCACAAAGAAAACATTATCATGCAGAATGACGGCATGAAGCTTTCTTAGAATAAGAGGCAGTTCTTTTCAGCCGATATCAATATGTTTGGCCAATGATTTAGGACTTTGTATTCACCGTTAAATTTGATCGCTTTAATCCTTTAGTTGAGTTATGCGAACATAAATATATGGATCAACTGATTTTTTTTTCACGATTTCCGGGTTGGTCTCGTAGTCAAAGTTGTTCATAATGATGAGTACAAAGACCCCTTTTAAGGATAACTGTGTAGATTTCACGTTATCAATATGTTCATTCGAGTCTCGATGATCGGTAGGTAAGTAGTAGGTAGGATGCACCGAGAGCAGAATACTCTTTTAAGTCTAAGAAATAAGAGCTTTTATCCAATGTCTGAAAAAATAATAATATGTGTGTAACCTTCGAATAAGCTTTTTACTTATATAGTAACATATTTTAACCAACTTTCGGGGAAAAAAATGGAAGTTTGACAGTTTCTGTATGAAATAACAGTTAATATTTTAAAATGATTCCTCAAATAAAGTTACCAGATGATTTAAAAACCAGCCCTTAATAAAATATCGTAGCTTTCAATAAAATTTACAATATTTTCATGCCGCCAACCGCTCATGTTTTGGGCCGCACACAGCGAATCACACGCGCAATGAATCAGTGGACATTTTGTTTATAAAACGATGCCCAAATAAAGGAAACATGTGTTTTCAGTTTGCTGAAGAAATGTGACTGCTTATGAAGACGAGTGGGTCATGCTAATGACTCACCAGTATTGGAACGGGGTTCCTTATCGCGCGTTGCGACAGGGGGCTAGACGGAAAAAATTAAGACCAAAAGTTGGAACGACACTTTTTGCTATAGTTGTAAGCCGTGCGGCGTGCGCGTGTTTCTCTGTCTGTCTCTCTCTTTCTCTCTTATAGAAAGCAAGCCAGTTATACTTCGTTCCATCCGGGTGTCCCTTGACACCTCTCAAGTTTTTGTAGTTTGTTTAAGGACAGCATAAGCATAAGTAGCCTATAATATTCCCACTGCTGGGACACAGCCCTTCAGTCTTCGAGAGGGAGTGAGCTATAATCTACCACGCGGACCCAGTGCGGGTTGGTAGAAATCAAATGTCATCGAATTTTTGGTTCTAGGACATGTCGGTTTCCTCACGATGTTTTCCTTCACCGTTATGAGCTAAATATGTCTTATCTAAAAGGTTTTAATTTTATATCAGGCCGGTTTGAAAGCAGTAGTGATTAAATTATTTACAGAGATGGCAGGCATGGCAGAGATTCGGAATAACACTCGTGCTTCTCTGAAGACTTCGCTTTCCAGTATCTAGATACAGCAGTGCGATTCTGTTACCAACTCACCGTGAAAACTTAAGTGAAGTGAGCGTGGAGTGAGCTGTCGTTCCAATTAATAATAGTGATTGACACTATTGACAGCTCACTCTAAGCTCACTTCACCTAACTTTTCACGGTGAGATTTTTACAGAATCGATCGGCAGGATGGGTTCTAGGAATCTTCCTCAGCCAGATTAGCGTGTTACAACGTAGGTACTCATTAGTTCCCGCCCTGCTCATCACTAAGAGACATAGAAAGCGAGTTAAAAACCGGCTATAACTAAAGAATTAACCGCACCCGTATAATTTAACTAAGAGTTCTTGTCACGCTACGCTCTGGCTTCACGGCGTGCGGACAAACTATTATTCATGTCTGTATTATATTTTATATTAAGTATATACATATGAAAATTAAAGTCGGTTTTCGTGTCTGTCTGTGTGACAGACACGAAAACCGACTTCTAAACTCTTCGTCATAATTTTCCTGTCGTTTTGCCAACTTATTTGGGGCCGGCGCAATATGTCTTTTTCTTCCATAGATTCTCTATTATTATTAGAGGGGCCCGTGGCCAAATAATAACAGCCGCACAGGTCGATCGGTCAGGTTAAGCTACGCTTGCCGCGGTTGGTCTGTGGATGGGTGACCATCTTTACATACCGAGACCCCTCCGTGCCTCGGAAAGCACGTTAAGCCGTTGGTCCCGGCTGTCATTCGTGGATCTTTGACAGTCGTTACGGGTAGTCAGAAGCCCGAAAGTCTGACAACCAGTCTTACCAAGGGGTATCGTATTACCCAGTAACTGGGTTGTGGAGGTCAGATAGGCAGTCGCTCCATGTAAAATACTGGTATTCAGCTGCATCCGGTTAGACTGGAAGCCGACCCCAAAATAGTTGGGAAAAGGCTCGGCAGATGATGATTCTCTATTAGTCGTCATATTGGTATTGGGGTTGTTCTCTATTAGTCGTCATCTTGGTATTGGGGTTGTTCTCTATTAGTAGTCATCTTGGTATTGGGGTTGTTCTCTATTAGTCGTCATCTTGGTATTGGGGTTGTTCTCTATTAGTAGTCATCTTGGTATTGGGGTTGTTCTCTATTAGTCGTCATCTTGGTATTGGGGTTGTTCTTCTAAACAGTGCAACGGATTTTGATGCGGTTTTTACCATTATTTAGATAGTTTATTTCGGAAAGTTAATGTGTATAATCATTAAACAAACAACGAAACAAATAACGCTTTTCAGAGCTTACTGCACTACACTGTGCTTGTGGACTGACTATACGCAAAAGTCGTACAGCGCCCTTCGTGTCCAGTTCAATAACGCGTTCAGGATGATGTTGGCGCTCCCCCGCTATTGCCGCGCATCGACTATGTTTGCGGAAGCGCACGTGGATTGCTTCCACGCCACTATGCGCAAGAGAGGTGCGTCGCTGGTGCGGCGAGTGCGGGGGAGCGCTAACAGCATGCTGGCCGCGCTCGCTGTAAGACTGGATTGCTCCATCATCTCCCACTGTTGTGAGCGACATGTGGCAGGCTGATGCGAGTGATGTAATTTAGTAATTTAAATTTGATTTTTTGTTTATTATTGTGATTTATTGTAATTGAATTTAATTAGTGGTTTTTTGTGTATGTAATGTGACTGTATGAGTGTATTTTTTTTGTATTATGAGTCTATGATACTCGAAATAAAAATGATTATTATTATTAGTACATACATATATAATCAGCCTATAATGTTCCCACCTCTTTTTGAGAGGGGATAATCATTACGTATTAATGTTAAATGTAATAAAGAAATCATAATGTTTTGTAATAAAGAAGTCATAAAAAACGTGCGGAGCAGAGGCGGGTCGCTAGTGTAGTTTATATATTACATACTTACCTGGTTTATTTTTATGTGGAATTAATGTACCTACGGTATAGTATGTCACAGGATTTTTAGGAATTGGTATGTTTATGCGATGGTTGCGTGTTAGTTTCTATTTCTATGAGCGCTTTATTTTCCTCGTGGATTTTGGATTTTCCCATACCTACTACATAGCTTCATCTGCCTAGCCTTTTCCCAACTATGTTGGGGTCGGCTTCCAGTCTAACCGGATGCAGCTGAATACCAGTATTTTACATGGAGCGACTGCCTATCTGACCGCCACAACCCACTTATTGGGTATTACGATACCCCTTGGTAAGACTGGTTGTCAGACTTCTCATACCTACTACTAACTTCAGTAACTTCAACAGTCCATTTCATTTCCTTACCTATTCGTGATTATTAATGCCTATGTCTTTTGGTGTGGCGTCTAAGGACTTGGACACGTAAGGTCGGTCGTACGGCAGTGAGAGGGCCAGACGACATTGTTACCATCGCGGGTAGATCCTGGATGAGGGTGGCACAGGAGCGCGGGGATTGGTACATGAAAAGAGCACAACAGCACAACATTCTATCGGTCTGTGGATGATGATATTGATAATGATGTCCTATCTTAAGGTTTAAGATAACTCTACACATACAACATGTCCCGGAATTAACGCACACTACCGGACACCCCAATTAGAATATTATGTTATAATCATAATACATACACTGAATTTTTATTATTATGTAAAAAACTTAGTTTTTTTAATAAAATAGTTAGACTGATTGTGGGAGAAAATTATGGTCACATTACAAATCTACGCACGCACACCGTCGCATTCCTATAAGGGTCTAGCTTAGTGGGTATTTCATCCATTTTGGTTTGTTTTGATAGTACAGCGGAAGTGTGACAGTAATTTACGTAGTTTTAATTATTTTTGGGATAAAATATTACCTATATAAAAAAATACAGAAATCGATTCAGTAAACGATTCTGAACAAACTACTTTCATAATGTGCATTAATTCAATTACACATTGTATAATCAGATTTCGAAACTTTCGCATTTTGAATATAAGTACGGTATAGTTCGGTTTAGCTGTAAACACGACACAAACAAACAGATACACTTTCGCGTTAATAATATTAGTATCGTGTTCGCAGAATTCAGACACGATGATATTACAGGAACTGTGTTCAGGAGATAATCCGTATATACGAAAAACAGCAATAAACTTCGCAAGAACTCTTATTAACGCGTAGAACTTCCATATTACACGATTTTTCCGGAAAAGCTCTTTACTTCCATGAGGACTTTATTTAGTTCTCTGAGAATCTGCTTATGAACGAGAGCTGTGTGTGTGTGTGCTGTGTGTGAAATTGAATTGGTAAACATTAATTTTATTTTATCATTATTTTTTTAAAGCCTCGTTATTCGTGGTAAGGTAAGGTTGCGCGCCATCGTTGCAGTAACGTGCAAGTGAACGTTCAACACAGAATTATGTTGCAGCAACAATGTTACACAACTTTATTAGCCATGAATATGAGGCTTTAGACTCCAAAGGGGCAATTCTCGTGATTTTAAGAACGTTCACAGTCTGATCTCAGTCTCAATCTGTCAAAAATACTTCTAATTTCCCTACATTTTTGACAAGTTTTTGACATTGATTGTCGCTGAGATGAGATAGCGACTAGATTTTGAACGTTATTAATTACGAGAATTGGTCTTTAGATTACGTTAATCAAAAGTTTCATCCACGGAAATGTGCTGATTAATAGTCGTTCCTTCTTTGTTCGAGAAGAAGTCTTTTCGTAGACAACAACAAAAAATTCAATGAGACTAGACTCTGATTTTTGATTTGCTAAACTAAAATGACAGCTGCGTAGTATGTAATAAACACTATCAACATGACAAAAAAAGGTCGATCGCAGCTGTCATTTTGGTCTAGCAAATTAAAATTCAGAGCTGTTTAGCTGGTATTATAATGAGTAGGTGCCTAAAGGAAATTATTCACCAATTCTACTTTTGACCTATTTCCTAGAACCGGATGAATGAAGTAGCAAACACTAGATAATGTAGTAAGTACCCGTCACTCACTGATGAGTAATGACTAACATCCGTACGCGAAAACAATATAATTTCTAGTTAAACTATTATTTTATAGGCAATTATATCATGAAGAAGATAGTACATTACTGATTTAATTATTTAAAAAGCTAACAGTCTTAAAATAATAATATTTACAAGTGTAGAAAAAGGAGGGAAAATAATCAAATAAAGCATCGCTGTCAATAGGAAAAGTGCCCAAAAGGCTGGCAGCATTGTCACATGGCAATGCTGAGCTTTGGCCAAAATATGTAAGATATGAAATGAATTGTATTATGTTATATTCAATTCTATTATGTTATATTCGTGTGTTGACCATGTTCCACCCGCCTGGTTCACCTCGGTGGACTATGGGAAATTATTTTTAATGATGACTACATTACTGGTATTCAAATGCAACTAGTATCCGAGGAAATTACTGTAGGGAGAGGCTTTGGAAAAACTCATTTTTTTAATGTCTAACGTACCTATAAGAGGTACAAATAAATAGATTGCAACATTTTCACGCTGGCTTTACAATTTATCAAAATCAAATCATTTATTCATTTGCAATAGCACTATTATTCATCATCATCTGCCTAGCCTTTTCCTAACTATGTTGAGGTCGGCTTCCAGTCTAACCGGATGTAGCTGAACCAGTATTTTACATGGAGCGACTGCCTATCTGACCTCCACAACCCAGTTACTGGGTTGTGGAGGTCAGATACTCTTTGGTAAGACTGGTTGTCAGACTTTCGGGCTTCTGACTACCCGTAACGACTGTCAAAGATCCACGCACTATTATTATTCTTTCGTAATAATACAATAAAAACATAATATGGACTTTCTGGTGAACTATGGGAAAAATAGTTTCCCATAGTCCACCACCTATGCCCAACCTACCTACCTACCTATATGCAGGACTTATGTATACCTAAGCCCAACCTTTTTGGCGATTAAAGACATGATGATCATGAAAGATTTTTTTGTCAATTTGTCAGTAGGAAAAAAGTTCAAGTATTACAAAGAATTGTAAGTGAGCAAATTAAAATTCTCAATTCTGAAACCGAGTGTTAATATCGTTACTATAAATTGAAAAGGTGTGACTGTTAGCCAGCCACTCAGCTGGCACGATAACGTGCTCAGTGAATGTCAATAAATAAATTGATGATTTTATTTCATTATCATTCGTTCAATTTATAACATTAAAAGGTTATTATTAATTCGTGCCCAGTGTTGTCTGAAACTGAACGAGGTATAATTTTTGTATGAGAGAAGTAGCTAGGCGGTACAAAAATAAGACTGTTTCAAATTTGCGGCCATCACGGTAAAGTCTGTGCACTAAATATGTCTTTATACAGGGTGGTAGGGACATCGATGCGTAAACTGTAACCATGCATTTAGCACATGTCTCTAGACCCTCTAGCGTAGATATTTCTCGTAGGTTATAAAAAAAAATCTGCTGTTTCATATAAAAGTTTAATACCTACGTTACACTTATTTACGGCACAGCTTATTTTTTTTTTAATAGCCGACGTAAACTTTCAAACTTGCTGCGAGTAGAATCATGTATTGAATCCATGGTTACAAGTTGTGCGTTGAAGCCACCCAGTATTTAGTATGGATACAAGAATAAATATCTTTGCAATACGCATGCAAAATTAATATGACATTGCAAGCGTGATAAAACTTTTGATCATAAAACGCACTCAGACGAGCTTGTTTCAATATTTTGACTACTCAACCCACGCATAAGATTACTTTAAAGGAGTGCTACTAAGCTTACTGCATACTTATCTCTGTCGTTGACTGTACGTGATGTAACACTCCCGTACATTTGATTGATTTATGATAACGATTGTAGACTCAGACGTCGTCTGGCGTTTCTGTTCGGTATGCAAGTCACGACTATGTGCGTAGCGAATTGTCGTTTGTTGCTGTGCTGGTGTATCGCATTGGTAAGGTTAGGGTATCTATTCCACCGCCGGCGAGCTGGGAACTTAAAACGCTAGCGAGCAACGAGCAGAGTGCGTGACGGTAACGAGCGATTTCTCGCTGGTATGCGTTTGTACCAAGGATGTCTTTCTGCGAGTGTTCTACGCCTCTGAGCGATTACTCTCTTTATTAGCTCTTGTCGCTGCCACAAACGAGTATTCGCCGGCGGTGTGTACAGTCACTGATCAACTACAATATAAAGGGTTGTACGTGTTCCATACATTTTGACCGCGTAGGTATTGCACTTTTAAATATTTTTTTTTGTTATCCGACTAGGAAATCTAGAATTATGTTTATAGTTTGCGCGTCGATGCCACTCTTTATTAACTTTTACTTACACGGGACTTGCTTTTGTACGTTTCTTGAGCGAAAAAATCGTTACTAGCTACTTAGTCGCTGCCTAGTCGCGGTGGGACAGGTTCCTTAGGTACTTACACTATCGGCAACTCTCCTTGCACGCTTTCCGCCACTGGACATCTTGGCGGATATGGACGCGAGGGTTTATAACCGAATCCGTGTCATCCGCCAAAGTGGCAATGGTGTGCCAGGCATCGCTGTTGCTCGGCTGAGGCGGCAGGAACGGCGACACGCGTTCGAGCGGTGGCGTGAGCGGCTGCAACAGCCGCAATATTCGCATAAGCGAGTTGTCGAAGCCGTTCTACCGCACTTCGAAGCCTGGCTGAGAAGAGAGGAGCGCATCTCTTATAGGCTAACTCAGGTGCTGACCGGACATGGTTGCTTCGGTGAGTACCTGAATAAGATTGGACGTGAGGCCACGGCAAGTTGCCACCATTGTGGAAGCGACCTAGACTCTGCACAGCACACGCTCGAGGAGTGCCCAGCGTGGGCCTCTGAGCGGCAGGTTTTGGTCGCCAGGATCGGGCGAGACCTGTCTCTGCCAGCAGTAGTGAGGGCTATGCTGTCGGAGACAGAAAACTGGAGGGAAGTTGCCTCCTTCTGTGAGACCGTGATGGTCCAGAAGGAGGCCGCGGAGCGGGATCGTGAGAGAGCCGATCCCGCTCGGAGAAGAAGGCGTCGAGCAGGCAACCGCCTCGACGCCTAACACGCCGAAACCCCGCCTGCATCATCTAACAAAGGCGGGAATTTGGGGTCGCGGGCGATTAGAGTGGGGACTCTGTCGGCCCACTGAGTGACCTCGGGGAATGCGGCGCATAGTGGTCATGTGCTGCCTTGCACACTTGCACAGTCGGGCTTCAGGGAGACCCCTTTACAGTCTCCCCAGAGATGTGCCCTAAAAGGCATTGCACAGAGGGGGCTCCGGATTGGTCTTTTGAGAGGTAACGGTGCCCCTTCCATGTGCAGATGGTGACCACCGGGGTGGTTTTAGTGAGGTAAAAATCCCACACTCCCTGGTTTTATCTCCAAAACCAGGCGCCTTTTGAAGGTTTCCCCCCGAAAACAAAAAAAAAAAAAAAAAAGGTACTTACACTATATATAATAATAATAATATAATAATATCCCTGGACATTTCACACAGCGCCATCTAGTCCCAAGCTAAGCAACCTAATGCTTGTGTTATGGTAACAAGATCGCTGTTAAACTACTTATATACATTTTTTTTTTGTAAATACATACATATTATAGATAGAAAAACACCCAGACTCGGACCCAGACAGACACTATATTAATGTCGGTCAACACGGCCTTATCAACTACACATTATAATGGCTTGAATACCACAATTTAATCTCCGTTGGGTCTTGCTTCTAATACACATAGTTTTACACACAATAGGCTCAAAATGTATTAATGTAGAACAGGGGGCAGGGCGCCCCTGACCACTGTCTGTCTGTGTAGACACCGTCTCCGAAACAGTTCGCGTGTACGATGAGTAAAATATACAACTGACGGCACGGTTGGCGCAGTGGTTAAGCGATTGACTGCTGCGCTGCGTGTCGCGGGTTCGATTCCCGCACGGAACAAATATTTGTATGACCTACATGTATTTGTTCCGAGTCTTGGTGTTTTTCTATCTATAATATGTATGTATTTACAAAAAAACAATGTATATAAGTAGTTTACCAGCCATCTTGTTACCATAACACAAGCATTAGGTTGCTTAGCTTGGGACTAGATGGCGTTGTGTGAAATGTCCAGGGATATTATTATTATTATAACTGCTATCAAAATATATTAAAAAAAACTCTATGTACTGGGCAAAGGCCTCTTCTTTTTCCATCCAAACCTAATTGTCTTGCGCGATCTCTGGTCATGTTAGCCCTACAAACATTATCAGATTGTCACACCACCTTCGTCGTGTTCTACCTCGACGGCGATGTCCTCCATCAAGCGCCCAGTGAGTGACAATCTTTGCCCATCTCTCCGGGTGCATTCGTGGGACGTGTCCGGCCCACTCCCATCAAAGCCAGGCTGTCTTTTCTCCAACATCCGCTACTTGAGTAATGGAGCGCAGCGTGGTGTTTCTAACCCAATTCCTCGATTTCTTCGATCTTAACACCTATTATGCTGCGCTCCATTGCCCGTTGGCAAATCTTGAGTTTCGATTTCTATTGTTCAGTAAGTGACCAACTTTGTGCACTTTATAAACTTATATTTGAAACTGTTTATTTAAGGAAAGAAGGATTGATCAACTCTTTCTGCTATTGTGCATACCGCAACTAGCTTGATAATTGATAATGCTAAAGTCCGTGGTACGAGGTAAAATATTCAAGCAAACGATGGAAGTCACTGTTGTGAAACCAGCCTTATAGGTCATAGGTCATACGGTTCATAGTTTAATTGCCTTTGTTAAGAATAATAAGCCTGCAATATTACAGTGGCAGATCCTATTATATTCACATGACATAAGCCCTATGTGCAAATACGTAAGTCGATAATGCATTGCAAAGGTGCACACGCTAAGTTAGTTACGTATTGACAAATTGCAATGGAAAATTAAATTGAATAGGTATGGCCCTTGGACGAAAATACACACATATATCCTACACCCTAGTAATGAATTTTGAAGATAAACAGTGGCCTCCAAAATTAAGTTGACATTTTTTCACTTCAGCTGTGACACACGACATGCTTTAAAATTCTTATGATCCCAATGTTTGAACTGCTTTAACGTTGTTATTGCCTAACACGACTATACCTTTGACTTATCATAAAAAAAAAATAATCAAGTAATCCCTGTATCCGATTATTTTCTTTTTTAAATTATAATGTGGCATCACAGCTGTAGTGAAAAAGTTAACTAACTTTTGAAGCAATGTGCCCTGCCCACTGCCACTTAAGTTTGGCAATTCTTCGGGCTATGTCGGTTACCTTGGTTCTCCTGCGGCAACTTAAGTGGCAGTGGGCAGGGCACATTGCTCGCAGAATAGGTGGCCGATGGGGCCGAAAGGTTCTGGAGTGGCTATCGCGTACCAGAAGACGTAGCGTTGGAAGGCCTCCCACAAGGTGGACCGACGACCTTGTTAAAGCCGCAGGAACCCGTTAGATGCGAGTAGAACGGAACAGGTCGAAGTGGAGGTGCTTGGGGGAGGCAAATGTCCAGCCGTGGACGTCTTTCAGCTGAAATCGTGATGATGATGATGAACTTTTGAAGGCAGGGTATTTCTAAGAAGCAGTGACAAACAATTTTTGTCGAAATTCGACGTCTAAAAGTCCACATGGATGAAGTCACGGCGCAAACTTAGTTTCAAAATAAACAAATGTCTAGACGCGCTAATAAAACGTCATTCAATAACATATTCACGCAACGATACACATTGCACGATAATTTCTAATGTTCTAATGTTCACTGCAAGATATTACGTCCCGCCACTCCATTGGAAACCTAATGGCTCGGACAGACGCGCGGGATGCACGATTTACATACACATTTAAATCTTGTTCGGGATTGTAACTACTAGTTCTTAGTATTGTACTCGAAATGGAGGATGAGCTGAGATTTATTTATGAGTCTACTGTTTCTCTACATGATGATTGTCTCTACATAATGTTGTTGTTTGTTATTTATTTTATACCAAAATGTTGCAGCGGCTTAAAATTCGATTTTCGTGTCTGTCTGTGTGACCGCGTTGTTCTTCTAAACGCAACGGCTTTCGATGTGGTTGTCACCACTATTTAGATAATTTATTCCGGAAGGTTTATGCTGATAATAAATTAATATTATTAAACTTTCATATCAATGAAATCTCAATGTAACAGTTAAGTCGTAAAAACTGTGCGAAGCAAGGGCGGATCACATAATCAGCCTGTAACGTTCCCACCGCCGGGACACACGCCTCATTTTGGTGAGAGGGAGTGGGCTGTAATCTATCACACGGGCCCAGTGCGCACAAATACTTGAAAGCGCCTGAGAGGAGGCCTTCAGTGCGATTCTGTAACCATCTCACCGTGAAAACTTAGGTGAAGTGAGCGTGGAGTGAGCTGTCATTCTAAATAATGCTAGGGATTGACACTACTGACAACTCACATCAAGCTCACTTCACTTGAGTTTTCACGGTGAGATTTTTACAGAATCGACCGACTGTGTCCCAGCAGTGGAAACATTAAAGGCTGATTATGCTACGCTATGCTTATACTTCTGGAAAATTGGCAAAGAAACGAAGTTCTTAAGCCCTTACTAGTCTGAAGCGAAGGTCCATGGTTGCAACTTGGCCCCTGTTAACAAAACTTAACGGAGAATTGAGCCCTTTGTGCTCTAATTGCAGCAAATATCTTGTTACATCATTAAAACTTCTGAGTTTTGCATTTGATAATGTTTTTGTTTTACCAAACTTTGAACGGTGTTTGGTTCGATCGGTTTTCAATATTAATTTTGTGGTTGAATTTGTTACACTTTTGAAATGCCACAGGTCATCGCCAGTTTTCTGAGAAATGTGTAAGTAAATATGACAGGGTTTGTAATTTAAATTTAATAACTTGGTTGAAGGTAAGACGTAGTTTTTTATATTTCTATGGGTGTTATAGGAGCTAGTAATAATAGCCTCCCGACCAATTTCGGTCACGGTGCAATGGTCAATCTCAACGGAGATTAGCCAGGTATGTAGGAGATATTATAATGCACAAATGTGTGCGTAAACACAGGTGCACTCTCTGTTCCTATACTCTCATAGTCCGATGGGACGACAATCCGACACGACCGGGGAGAGATCAGGCGCAGGACCGACGGCTTTACGTGCATTCCGAGGGCCCCGGGCCCCTATTAAACCGCCAACTTCCAAACTCCTGACTGTTACTAAGAAATTCCTAATGGATAACCCAACAACAGTTTGTCCATCTTACGAATTTTCGATCAGGTCACGTGTCCTGACGTGAGTTTAACATTTTTTACCCATCACAAAAAACTCTCCCTCCGTCTTACGCATTTTCGATCAGGTCACGTGTCCTGACGTGAGTTTAACATTTTTTACCCATCACAAAAAACTCCCTCCGTCTTACGAATTTTCGATCAGGTCACGTGTCTAGACGCGAGCTCCGTCTTACGAATTTTCGATCAGGTCAAGTGTCCTGACGCGAGTTTAACATTTTTTACCCATCACAAAAAAGTGCACAACGCCGCTAAAGAGGTTTTCACTTCAAAAAAATAGGTCTCTACACTGCCAGCAGTCTATCTGTCCTTGCTCGAGCCAGCCCGCGCCGCTGAGCCTCTAGTTTTAAATTCGTCCCTAAATAAGTCCAACCCAGCCTGTTCCTTGCTGCCCTCTCCCAGCGACGCTCTAAGCCGAGTCCGTACCCCACAGGGGGTGCTTAGTTTTTAAGTTTTTCCAACCCTGCTTGCAGGCCCTAATTTGTTGAGGCATCCATAGGTAAGCTCGGTTAAGCAGACGACAACCTCACAGGTTGACGCAGTTCAACCTATAAGGTTGAGATAAGAACAGTTAGAAAAACAGTCCATCTGATCTTACGAGTACAGTCACGAGCAAAAGTATGTATACACTCGGCTTTATTCAAAAGCGATTGACTCCTTTATTTTTTAATGTCATTTTATGTTGTTACGATCATAGCATTTTCGAACCCATAGGTTTAAGTTATGTGTCGCAATTGAAAGTTGCCAAGTGTTCACATATTGGTGCTCGTGACTGTACACCTTAGTAATTTAAGTTAGAAGGTAGTCATTAAAGCTTTGAGAGAGGTTATTAAATTCCGAGATATTTTATTGTTTTTAGTTCATCGAGATACTCGATCGTACAACATGAAGTTAGTAGCTGTTTTGATCTTATTTTTACTGCGCATGAACGGAGCGTTAAATTAATTGATATCGAATTCCAACAACATTTTTATATTTTTACTGATGTTTCTCCTTAGACTTTATTGGGCTAGATTTTCTATACATTTCTGTTATTAATTGTACTTTCTTAGATTCATTGAAATCTTTGATGGTAGGTATAATTTAAACGTGAACGTAGAAAAAAGTAGGCTATTCGGCGCTAAAAATAGACTTTACCTACTAGAAAAGCTCATAATTGAGTTTTTATAGAGTTGTAAAACACGAGTGGCAAAAATGACTTTATATGTTACAATTTATAGCTATGTATGTTACGAGCGGCCCGCCCCTGCTTCGCGCGGGTGCAATCTACAGATGTGGCGAAATGTTAAAACATCGAGATTTGTGCACTATATCGAAGTTAAATATTAAATTATTATACACTAAAACCTTCCGGAATAAATTCTCCAGATGATGGTGAAAACCGCATCAAAATTCGTTGCATAGTTTAAAAGATCTAAGCAGTCACACAGATACAAACGAAACACGACTTTTTTAGATAGACAATTTTTTATCTGTACTTATAATAATAATAATTTTATTTATTTCGGACAATGTCCATAGTCCTTAACTATTACAAAATTAAAATCAAATTATAAAATAAAAAGCATTAAAATTAATCAAAAAACAAAAAATAGACAAACATTACATTATCATAATTAAAAATTATAGCTAATATTTTTTTATTTATAGCTAATAAATTATATTATAGCTAACGTATATTTTTTAACTTTCTGGATTTCAAGTTTAGCTAATTACAAGCTTTTTGCACTGTTCGTATGTATGTTTGTAAGTTGTCCGTCAAAATTTCCCCATTTTTCCAACCATTTTTTTTTATATGGTCTTTTCTGTAATTTACAGGGCTAAACCCCGCCCCAAGGCCACTGCACCATTCTATTCCTGGACTGCATCTGTCAAAATTTGACTGATTACCCATACGTGACGCAGCGGCCAGTGCGGCGGATTCATGTGCATGGCTAAAATATTCATAGCACGTTCCGATCTCAGTTAGTCTGTTTGAAGGGTAAGCAGATATGTGAGGGGTGAGGGGTACACAATAGTTACTGTTCTAGCATTGGTATTTGTGATTATTTTTATGATGATTAATACAAGCATTTTTGCATCTTCGTCAAATTTCAGGAGGCTGTTATGAAAGACATAAATAATCAAATAAAATTACGATCCCTGGTTAATAATAAATACCATACTTGTTTGTTTAGTTATTTAAGTTTGACAGTATTTCAGAATACACCACTTTCAAAGAACAGAATCGCGTTATGGTATCGTATAAGCGGCCGCGATTTTATGTGATAAATGATAAATGATTTTATTTTTGTAAGTAGGTTTGTACAAACACTTTTACACGTCAATCATATTTTAAAACTAGATGAGGTCGGCGTTTCCTATCTGACTAGTCTGAGAAGAAAGGCCGAAACAAACTCAGACGTCACAGTCTCTTTTAAAGTCCAGACATAATCTTGGTCAGACCATGTGAAGACCATGTAGATTTATGTCTGAGATGGTTTTTTTGAAGAAAGAACCAAACAGTTTGAGAGGACCTGTCCAGTCAGTGCACGCATTTGTCAGAAATCGTGCAGCTCAACTCAAAACTTAGGGAGCTCAACGATCCGACGAACAATACCAAAGAAAGGACATTTGGGTAGGCCACATTAATTACTCAAACTGCCAGACCACGCCAAAAACTAAGAGAACAGAGAGAAAAATAATATAAATACAATGACCCACATAGTCTTCCCATTCACAATAATTAAAATAATAGAATACTTTACAAAGTAAGCAAATGTCATAGTATATATCAAATTCATCAATGTCAAAGTGTATATAAAAAAAAAACATCAACAAAACAAAAATAAAAAATAAACACATTCAATATGTAAAAATTGGAAGCAGCTTAATCCCAAGCCTTTTTGTCCTCGATATAAGCCTTAACGGTATAAAATGCTTTCTCGCACAACTTACGTTTAATGAATGATTTGAATTTATTAAGGCTTAGATCTTGAACGGGGCTTGGAACTTTATTGTAAAAGCGTATACATTGGCATCTGAACGAGCCACCTATTTTCTTGAGCCTTGTTGTAGGTAGAACAAATTTGTGTTTGTTCCTAGTATTTATATCATGGATATCACTGTATTTTTTAAACAATTTTATATTTTTATGGGCATATAAAAGATTTTCATAAATATACTGAGAAGGCACAGTCATAACATTAATTTCTTTAAATTTTTCTCTGAGCGAGTGTCTCGGACTTAATTTATAAATTGATCGAACAGCTCGCTTTTGCAAAACAAAGATAGTCTGAATATCAGCGGCATTTCCCCACAATAGAATACCGTACGACATTACACTATGAAAATAGCTAAAGTACACTAAACGGGCTGTCTCTATATCAGTTAAATTACGAATTTTTCTAACAGCGTATGCTGCGGAACTTAGCTTTTTTGACAATTTGTCTATATGTGGACCCCACTGAAGCTTAGCATCCAAAGTTATGCCTAAGAATACTGTGCTGTCTTCAGGATTCAATTCTTCGCCCTTTACCAACACATTAGTTTTCACTTGTCTAACGTGAGGCAACGTAAACTTAATGCATTTGGTTTTTTTCTCGTTTAGAAGTAAATTATTAACATTGAACCAGTGGACTACTTTAGAGATCGCGCTATTTACATCGTCAGTAACCTGCTGCTGACGTTTAAGTTTAAACAAAAGTGAAGTGTCATCTGCAAACAACACTATATCATGATTATCCTTTATGAGGTACGGCAAGTCATTAATATAAATAAGAAACAAGAAAGGACCAAGAATTGAGCCCTGTGGGACTCCCATTGTTACTAAAGATCCGGGAGATCCTTTTCCGTTAACATCAACGCTCTGAATCCTCTTACTCAAGTATGAAGTAAGAAGATCCAGAGCAGCGTTCCGGATTCCGTAGTGGCGGAGTTTCCTGATTAAAGTTTCGTGAAGAACGCAATCGAATGCCTTGGACAAATCACAAAAGATGCCCAAGGCATCGCATTTGTCTTCCCATGCATTATAAATATGTCCTATAAGTTCAACACCGGCATCAGTAGTTGAACGACCCCTTGTAAAACCGAACTGTTTGCTATGTAATAATTTGTGTTTATTAAAAAATCTTTGCATTTGTTCTAAAATTAATTTCTCAAAAATTTTACTAAAGGTAGGTAGTACAGAAATAGGTCTATAATTTGTAGGGTCTGATGTACTACCTGATTTAAACAAAGGTATGATTTTACTATTTTTCATAAGGTCAGGAAACTTCCCACTGTCAATACAACTATTAAAGATAAGAGCTAGAGTAGGTGCTACAATGTCAATAAGAGACTTAGCAACTTCTACAGAATTGCCCCACAGATCTGCAGTCTTTTTTACATTTAAAGTGTGAAAGGTTTTAATTATATCTCTACAGGTAACATGTTCAAAATGAAATTCCGAATCGCAACCATTAACATTTTCCATAAGCAAAGACTCAGCAACAGAAGGTGATGAGTTTAGGGATTTAGTAGTTGAAACGGGAATATCTGAAAAGAAATTTTCAAATGCCTCGGCGACTTGTGAGTCTGATTTTATTATGTTGTCATTAATAGACAGGCTGTAGTCAGTATTTCGGTTACTAGATCTTCCCGCTTCACTATTAATAATAGACCAGGTCGTTTTAATTACATTATTGCTGTTTTTAATCTTTGAACCCAAATAACGTGACTTGGCCATATAACAAACTTTTTTAAATAATTTTGAATAATTTCTTACATACAAGTTAAATTCATCAGTGTTTACGTAAGTCCTTTCATTGTACAGTTCATAAAGCCGCTTTCTACTTTTATGAATACCAATGGTAGCCCAATCACTGAAACATGTGTTACTATTAACCGAGATAGTCTTGGGAATAAAGGTTGAATTAAATTGTTTACAGTATATATTAAAAAAATTATCATATAGATGATTAGGATCCGCATGAATGGACAAAACTGGTAATTTATCAGTGAGTTTACTTTTGAAAACCTTCAAGCGACATGCAGTTTTGGGGTTAACAGTGATATCTTTTTTAACCACTATTTTGTTTTGATTTGGAATAGTAATCCTTTGCCCGCAATGATCAGAATCTAAAAAGTGTGTGTAAAAGGGCAGCTACAGTGCGGTCTCGTCACACGCGGGCCGCGTTTTAAAACGCGTGTCCCATATATGCCGATTTCCCCAAATTAGAAAAAAAATACCTACTTATTTTATTATTGATTCGTGTCGAGAATCAGTAGCATAGTTACCTCCTTGAATTTGACGAGGATGCAAAACGACACCTTGTATACTTAAGTGATAACAATAAAACAGAATAGAATAAAACAGAATACTCTTCATTATGTACAAAATAAAAATTACAGATATAAATGTAACATTTTTACATAGGGTGACACAGTTGGCGGTCTTATCGCTAAAAGTTCACAGAGTCTCAATATGCGTGTTATACAAAAATCAGAGGGGCAATTCTCGTAATTTTAAGAACGTTCACAGTCTGACCTCAGTCTCAATCTGTCAATTTTACCTCTAATTTCCCGACATTTTTGACACTGATGGTCGCTGAGATGAGATTGCGACTAGACTTTGAACGTTTTTAATTAAGTACGGGATTGGCCTTCTGAAGTCTGTAACGCTGCCTCTAGTAATAACTAGAGGCAGCGTTACTTTCAAAGAGGCAAAATTGAAATGTCTCATGGGTCTTTAGTCGCACTGGAATCTATAAACCCTGGAATATACATACCTGTAACTTGCACAAAAGTATGCAAGTAGCTTGCATGTCAGTATGGTATTCACCAATCAGAAGTTGTTATGGCATCCGGCATGCAAGCTATTTGCATATTTGCTAGTTTCAGTATTCCGGGCTTTTTTTTTTTCAGGATGGGAAATCATCAAATGACTCCTCCCGCTCTGGGTGGGGCAGAAGGGAGTGTCAGACTCTTACTGACTAAAACCCACCCGTGTTCCTTCCTTAGCCCTTTATGTTCCAGGGCAGCGGTAACCCTTTCGGACGATCCCGCTACATGTCTTCCATACTTCCGGGCTTTACTTTCAAATCTGAACACAGCAACGTTGCTAATTGGCAATATTAATGATTATACTATAATCCCTTCCCGGATCGTAGAATTCAAAGGAGCGAAACATTTTCTATCAAGTTAATTGATTACTCGCTTATCGCAGTTGCTGTTACGCTAGAGATCGTCGGTTCAATTTCCGCACGAAATAAATATTTCTATGCCTATTGCATTTCAATAATTTTCCCACGATAAAGAAGAGCGTTGTAAATAAAAAAACCAAAGAATCAGCATCGCCATACAACGTGGCAATGCTGCCAGCCTTTTTCACTTTGGCACTGGGCACTTTTCCTGATTTCAGATGACAGCGATGCGGACGAATTTAAAGATGAGGGCTATGATTCTTTTCCTTATGTTTCTTAAATGCATGTACATATTATTAATATTATTTTGGAACTATAAAATAAATCCTAATATTGAAAATAAAAAACCCCTATTACTAAGACTCCCTTTTAGGTACTAAGATTCACTGTCTGTCCGTCCGTCTGTCTGTCACCAGGCTGTATCTCAAGAACCGCGATAGCTAGACAGTTGAAATTTTCACAAATTATGTATTTCTGTTGCCGCTATAACAACAAATAGGTACGAAAAACTAAATAAAATAAATATTTAAGGGGGCCACCATACAACAGACGTGATTTTTATAGATAATCGTACGGAACCCTTCGTGCGCGAGTCCGACTCGCATTTGGCCGGTTTTTCAAACAAACTAAATACGTACGATGGGACGAATATGGGGTTTGCCAATCTTTGACTAGCTGTAGTGACTATTGGATATATTTGGTTGAATTTTTGTATGCAGACTGAGGACGTCATTTGATATACGAAGTTTTTTTTTTACTGTCGTATTGTCGTGTCTACATTGTATATAATGTAAATACTAAACAATAAAAAAAACAGTAACCCATTCCAACCTGCCAAACGCATGAAAACTTCAATTTCAATATCAACAAATAACATTTTCGGAAATTCATTAAAACGAAATAAAACACAGCCTTTACTACCCACGCCACAGTGCAAAAATATATGAACTTTAAAATGTCAGCAGATCGGTCGGATCGCTTGAACAACGGTACGTGTGTTATAATGTTATGATCAAAGGCGGTAATAGCTGGTGCAAAGGGATCATTAACTGCGGATGAGTCAACACAGGTGGGTGAACAAATCATAGATTTGAGGGTTAGTGGTGGAAAATATTGGGATATGATATGTGGTTACGTTATGATTGGTGCAATAGTACCTACTAGTATTTCAATACTACAAATGTTATAAACGCGAACGTTCGTATGGATGGATGGATGGATGTTTGTTACTCTTACACGCAAAAACTACTGAACGGATTTGGATGAAATTTGGCACACAAATAGTTTATAAACAGGATTAACACATAGGATACTTTTTATCCCAATATTCCCATGTGAAACCGGGGCGCAGCTAGTGATTAAATATACCTATTAGCAGATGCTGATACCCCGAAAACGAGATTTATCTTTAGACCCAGGTTTAAACCTTTTTTTTTTAATTTCGAACTATTATCCGGCAAAGTTAAAGTTGTTATTACAAAAAGGTGTCCTAAGTTGTCTTAAGAGCTAAGAACTTGCCTCGAAGGTTTAGGCTAGGTCTAAAGTTAGAACTCGTTTTGTAATAAGACAGTTGGTTTAACCATGAACTAAGATGCCAATTGGACAAATCGCCTTAAGAAAGGCGATGAAAATAGTCTATGAAGATAAGGTGAAGTGCTAAGGTGGTTTTACAGTCAACAGTCAATGCCTCGATAGGATAGTGCACAAGGTTATTAACTGAATATAAACTACTGTTATAACCCTTATTACAAGGTAATAAGTGAAGAAAAAGAGAAGAGGAGGGAATAAGTATATATAAATAAATAAATAACAATAAAGCCTAAGTGAGCTTTTACTTATAAACAGTGTACTTTTCCTTTACTAAAGTAGTGATATTGCATTTTTACCCAGTGCATAGAAATAATATGTATAATTTAGTTAGTTAGATTTTGGACGACGTCGCGTAATCTAGTGTGCCCAACTTAAGGGCGCAATTTTTCTTTTTTTTTATACGTTTCCCCACACTAGGAATTACTCCTCGTGGGTGCGTTTACAAACATTTAAACTCACATACACAAACAGCCGGAACAAACAACAACAATTAAGAGGGACATTGCCAAAATATAAGTAACGGTAAAACGGGGTGAATAGAGGTGCAGGGGTGAATCGGAACGAAACTTTAAAATGGATTAGAACTTTAAAATAATATAGTTTGTTGCTAACAGGGACACTTAATGTTTGATTAAAAGACAGTAAAAACATTAGAGTCTTTTCTGGTAACAAACTATGTATATTATTTCAACGTTAACTCAAAAAAACTCAAGAAGAAAGAAGTACTCAAGAACTTGTGTGTCTGTGTTTTTATACTGCGGTGAATTAAAGTAGTTCCAGTAGAATTATTGTTTTTTTTTTAAAGACAAATGGAGTCGGCTTTTTAACGAAACGAAGGTGGCATGAAAAACTTGCCAAAATCTAATCTGTCGCTTTAGTGTAGTGATTCACACTGCAGAAGACCACTTAACTTACAAACACGTCGTTGTGGTCGCTTTCCTCAGCATTGAGGGAGCGACGAAGTAAAGTTTAGTAATCCCGAATCGAATGAACCACACATTCGGACCTTCGTAAACAGTCAGCAAGAGAGAGAACACACACTTGTGCACTATAATATCTCTCGCGCGGAAAGTGTCAACAGTCAGAAATGGCAACAAAGTATGCAGAAACTGTTGCAGAAAATGTAATAACAATTTCACTTACAAGCTTCAATGTTGTTAAAGCTGTGTCCGTCTATAAAGGGTAATAATATATTAGCATAACGGGAGCCGTCGTAGCAGAAGTTCAGATGAGTCAACATTTTGTTAATGGCCACATGTCGTTTGTTTGTGTAGTTTTGTGCACAGGGATGTATTTGGGTTGTTGGTGGGTGCAAAAAAATTGCATTCAGAGGGGCAATTCCCGTATTTTTAAGATCGATTATTCTCAAATCTTTGTCTCAATCTGTGAAGATACCTATAATTTATCTACATTTTTGATATTGATTGTCGCTGAGGTGAGACTGCGCCTTGAATTGAAACGTTTTTAAAGTAGGATACTGCCTTCAGCTATTAGGCATAGGGAAAGGCGAATGCAAATTTAAGTTTGAAGAAGTCGTTGCTGGTGAATGCCTGTTTTTTTGGACAGGTGGGGGTGGGGAGGGGGAGGGGGAAGAGGATATTATTCAGTTAAGGCGAGTTCTTACAAGTCAAGTCAAAGTCCATTATTTTGTTCTTCTCAGTTATTTCACCATTGTTTTCTAAATTCATTTCCAAAAATCCGAGGCACTAGAGCTAAATTAAAAGCTGTCGCACCTGTCCTAAGCCCCTGAGTTCGGTCCTGCTCCACATTAAAGTTAACAATAACAGCAAAATTAACAATTACCAACAATTATCGTTCACAACATTGTGCTGATCTTTTACGACACATTCGGCGCCCGCGCCAGAGATTAGCATATTTGCTTGAATATTATGGAGCTGCTGGCTTGCTCAGGTAGTTGTAATGCGACGGTTTGTGTATGTACTGTGTAGGGAGCAATGGTATTTATGGTCGCATGGTCGTTGTGAAGTGGAGAATTGCTGTTCTTTCGCATTCAGTTGAATTAATGTTGGGACATGCCGAGTTTCATTGAATCGACACTTTTCTGGTTTAGCATATAAAACATACATAATACAAAACATACATAATCAGCCTATAATGTTCCCACTGCTGGGACACAGGCCTCCTCTCTTCGACAGGGAGTGGGTACCATGCGGGCCCAGTGCGGGATGGTAGACATCATTTCATCATTCTCCTGCCCGTATCCCAATTTTTTTGGGGTCGGCGCAACACATCTTTTTCTTCCATACTTCTCTATTAGTCGTCATCTCGGTAGTCACCCCCTTTCTAACCATATCAACATTCACACATTCCATCCATCGTTTCTTTGGTCTTCCCCTACTCTTATAGCCATCGACATTCATACTCAAAACTCTCCTCACGACATTTTCCTCATTTCTCCGTAACACATGCCCATACCATGACAACCGATTTCCTCGTCACATTTATTTCACTTAGTTTCTGATTCTTGAGACTGGCTTGAATGATTTGAATTTGGGAGCAATATGCAACGCCAGTAGCACAAAAAAGGTTAGTAAATACACTCGGCTTTATTCAAACGCGATTCATTCCTTTATTTTTTAACGAAATTTTATGTTGTTACTAACATAGCATTTTAGAACCCGTAGGTTTATGTAATGTGTCGTATTTCAACGTTGCATTCGATAGTTCATTGAAAGTTGCCAAGTGTTGACAAATTGGTGCTCGTGACTGTATGTGTGTGTATTAAATTGGCTTCATACATACATACATCATCATCATCTGCCTAGCCTTTTCCCAACTATGTTGGGGTCGACTTCCAGTCTAACCGGATGCAGCTGAATACCAGTATTTTACATGGAGCGACTGCCTATCTGACCTCCACAACCCAGTTACTGGGTAATACGATACCCCTTGGTAAGACTGGTTGTCAGACTTTCGGGCTTCTGACTACCCGTAACGACTGTCAAAGATCCACGAATGACAGCCGGGACCAACGGCTTAACGTGCTTTTCGAGGCACGGAGGGATCTCGGTATGTAAAGATGGTCACCCATCCACAGACCAACCGCGGCAAGCGTAGCTCAACCTGACCGATCGACCTGTGCAGCTGTTATTATTTAGCCACGGGCCCCTCATATATACATACATAAAATTTAAAGTTGTCCAAACATTTATAAATAGGTAGGTACTAGGTTACTACTATACCTATGAAAGTGTTATATGCTAATTAGCGAGTATGTTGTTCCTGTGAGAATTTTAGCCTGAATAAAAAGTTGGACGGCGACGAGTTGTGTTGTTTGTCGGCCCGTGTCTGTAAGTTACTGCGAAGTGCTTTTATTTGAACACTGCATGTTTTTAACTCGTCCTGCATTGTTTTTATTGCAGGCCTTTTAGTAGTGCCATGTAAAGCAGGAAAATGATTTTTATTTAATTATGAAGTCATACCGTCATGCAGTGGCTCAGTGGTAACGGCACCGACTTACAACGTAGGTCGTGGGTTCGAACCCAGGCAGGCGCTTTAATTTGTGTAAATAATTTCATCACCACTACTCTTGTTAAAGTCGATGAGGGTATTCTTTCTACTACTTAGATTTTAGCTAGAGTTTTTGTTCTCTTGTTGTTTTTGTTTTCTTTTATTGTTGTTATTATTATTTTTTTGTAGCGTGAATGTTGTGTTTTTTTTCTTCACTTTTGTTGTGAATGCTGTGCACGTCTGTAATTGACGTAAACACTAGTTCATGTCTCTGTTCTATGTTATTTGTAAATGTTTGTGTTTGTGTTGTTGATGTGCCTTAATAAATAAATAAATACTCTCAAAACTGTGAAGGAAAACATCGTGAGGAAACCGACTTGTCCTAGAATAAAAAAATCAAAGACATGTGACATCTACCAACCCGCACTGGCGCCGTGTGGTAGATTACAGCCCACTCCCTTTCGAAGAGCGGAGACCTGTGTCCCAGCAGTGGGAACATTATAGGCTGATTATATTATCATCACACCTGTATTCTTCAGGGTAGAGGGTTTAGTTCCTCTTCATTTCGCAACGTTGAAATACCCATTAAAAATAACTGGGCAAAAATTCATACTTCGGGCTACTGACGAATTCGTCATGGAAACGCCTAATAATACTTCGACCTCACGCGAAGCCCTCACGCTTGCGTTGACTAAACGCACAGTATGGTCAAACAATCTTCACAAATATTTACAACATTAGTACTTAAGTATTCCATCGAAAGTGTACATAGAAAGAGCCCTTTATCGCATTACCATGTACTTATGACTAAGTGTAAAGTTACGCGGGACTGCTGCAACTCCTCATGCTAACGTTATGACATCATCAGACAATCTGTGATTCAAATGTGGAGACGATCGTGTGCTGAGTATTGTGTTGGTCTTACAACATAGGTTAATGTGGTAATCGTATGTTGACCTGGAAGTTTCCTATTGCAATGGAAAGGACATTTCTCTTAGGTATAGAATGAATGAGCGTTGGTTTAAACGCTTACGCTTTGCTCACTAAAGGCTCGCTGACAGGCGCGACGCGACGGCGGCGATGGTGCGACGCGATTCTTGTAGAACACAATTTCCATCGGTTCTGCTAGAGTCGCGTCGCGCCAGTCTGCTTGGCGATATAAGCCTATCTATTTTGTATAAATGACACCGTGAAAACAAAGGAAAGAAGGAAGTGATCTTGCAGTGAGCTGTCAATAGAGTCAAAAATCTAGCGATCCCTAGCATCAGGGCCCGTATTCCCGTAATTTAAAACGTTCAAAATCTAGTCGCAGTGTCATCTCGGCGACAAACAAATGTCAAAAACTTGTCAAAATGTAGGGAAATTAGAAGTATTTTTTGACAGATTGAGACTGAGATCAGACTGTGAACGGTCTTAAAATTACGAGAATTACCCCTCAGGTATGATAGCTCACTTCATGTTCATTTTACCTAAGTTTTCACGGTACGATTTTTAAAGAATAAATCGGCAGATATCTAGACTTCTAGTTATAGGCTACCTGACGATAATTTTCGTGACTATTTCTTAACTTAGGGAGAAGGTAGAAGGCAAAACTAGCAAAATAGTAAGTTTCACATGCTAGGTTTGAGCTGAGCCCGTCTTTCGCAACTAAAACCACACTATCATCATTACTAATAGTTTTTATATGGTACACACACGACTCATCAAGTAATAATTTTTCTAGTATTCCCTGCCATCAAGCAATGGACAAAATTGCCAATTTTTTTCTGATTGAGTATGAGGCTTTTGGCTACGTTGAATGTGTGTTATCTTATGTCATTTTTATATTTTTTTATAATGTGCGTTTTGTTTGTGCATAATAAACAATTTTTCTTTCTTTCTCTCTTCCTTCTAGCTGACCTCGCATTGTATAATGTAAGTACGCCAGCAGGTCAAGCTACCCGAAACTGTCAAATTTTCTCAATCAACCTTGAACCTAATGCTTTAGCGATACAGTTGAAAATCTTTTGAAGAAATTTGACAGATTGTAGTAGATTGATGTGCTGGCGTATGTACGTAATGTGTATGGCTTTTCGTAGAGTGATAAGTCAGTTTATACTGGGAATGTATAGTTGTCGTCGTCGTCTATTGCGCGATTGATAAAACTCAAAACTTAATTAACATTCTTACATTACCCCTTTCCAAGGTATTCGATTTTATAGTTGATACGATATCACCATTTTCTTCTTACTATGTCGCGAACCGCACACATCGATCCAATATTTACCTGAAACAATAAAACAACATTATTAATCTAATGATTGATAAGACTTATCATTATGACAGTGCAAGGGTCGTTCCAGTGCACGGATGAGATATAAACCAGGCCACCCACTTGAAATCAAGTTTATTAGGATAACTTAATTAGCGTGATTATAATTATATAATGGATTATAATTACAGTTTGGCAAGCAGTTATTGTTTTTTCAAAGGATATAGCACTGTAATGCTCTTCATTTATTACAATAGGTAGGTAAGTAATAATGTACAGATGTATAGCCGATCCATTCTGTAAAAATCTCACTGTGAAAACTTAGGTGAAGAGAGTTTAAAGTGATCTACCGATATATTCTGTAAAGATCTCACCGTGATTACTTAGGTGAAGTGGGCTGTCATTACGCCTGATGCTACGGATTGACACTATTGACAGCTCACTTCACTTAAGTTTTCACAATGAGATTTTTACAGAATAGATGGCGCAGATGTACATTTAAATTCAGGACATTTTTCATTTTTAATTAAAAAAATGCATTCAAATATATATAAATATAATAGCCTAGGTACAATATTGTTTGAAAAAACATCAACTTGGAACCCGTCCAGGCAGGAACCAATAAAAAAAAAAAACAGGAGCAAACGTCCTTTGCTCGTAGGTACACTCGAGGCCAGTAACTGTATATGGTACAAGCAAGTCTCTAAGCAGTAAACTTGTGAGGAATGTGCCAACAATGGGCTTCCGCGTGCCTGTCTAACACTGCCTATTACTTTTGCACTTAAGTGTACTCTATTTACTGAATGTTATATGTATAAGAATGTCGTTATGTTATGGGAAAGGTGAAGGTGAATGTTTTGCTTTAAATATAATTATGTATATGTCGCAGCCAACGGGTTTAATCAGCCATTTAGTTAACTGCCTAGCCTTTTAACTAAACGGCGCCGTTCAACTAGCTGGCAGAATGATATTCAGCCAATAAGTCTAATACAACATTTAATGAACTGGCTGGCTGATGCTTTTATTTACATAATGGGGTGAATAATCATTTTAACAACTGTTATTTTAATATTAGGGAGGTTATTATGATTAGTGGAAAAAAATAACGGGCTGTCATTTTATTTTTCGGTGGTACTGTATTAAAATGTGAACAGTAAAAAAAGAATTGTTCGATTAAAAAGAAAATCGGTCGATTATTTAATCCTACAATGTCAGTATACGAAATGCCCAGTGGCCCAGTAGTTACGGCCGTGACTTACGAGTTGTAGGTTTTAGGTTCGAACCCAGACAGGTGCTTTACTTAGTGTAAATTATTTCATCACCACTGCTCTTAAAACGATGACGAAAAACATCGTGACGGAAACTATCTTAGGACCAAAAATTCGAAAACATGTAACGTCTGCCAACCCGCACTGGGCCCGCGTGGTGAATTACGGCCCACTCCCTCTCACCGAGAGCCTGTGTCCCAGCAGTGGGAACATTATAGGCTGATTAGGATAAATGAAGCGTTTCGCCGAATGAAGCGTTTCGCCTCATCGTTTATACCGCGTACATCGAAGGACTGGAACAATTTGCCTGCAGCGGTCTTCCCGTCCGATTATAATTTAAGTGTCTTGAAGGCTAGAGTGAATAGGCACATAATAAATTAGTGCACTTTACCATCAACGATTGCATCACTGCTTTCCATCAGGCGGGATCGCAGTCAAGCACTAGTTTATATCATTAAAAAAAAAAAGTTTTGAGAACTCTAAGAACCTAGTCTAATCTTCTTATAAGACGAAACAAGGAAACTTTAGGAAACCAGGTGAAATAGCCTTATTTTAATAAAATACTACCTACCTGCAAATGCTACCCAATTTGTGAGAGCAAGGCTGGTTCTGGCAATACGCCAAGCATACTCTATGTCCAAGTTTTGAAGTTCATATTTAAGTTAACTTTTACTATAAATTCCTATGGACACTTAAACTTATTGCTATCTTTATGGACTATGTAATAATATATTAATTAAATAATTTCTTGGCGTTGCATCTAGCATATAAATTTTATAGCTGAACTTGAAATTTTTATTTAGTTGGAAAGTATCCACCATTGTATACTGAAGGAAATACTGAGGAAGGCAGACCCGAAAAAATCAGCTGATCCATACATTTATGTTCGCATAACGCGACATAATGTATGGATCAACTGATTTTTTTTCACGATTTCAGGGCTTGTCCCATAGTAAAAGTTGTTCATAATGATGAGTACATTGACCCCATTAAAGGATTAAAAAGTTCAAAAAGTAACGATGTATAAAAATGTGAAAGTTTTGTTGTCATTCATAATATTGTCAATTTATAAAGATTTTAACGGAAATCCATTTTTTAAATTTTATTATAATATCAACACAGTTTATATCACAAGCCACATGTTTGTTATTTGATAAATGATTAATTTTCTATAAGTGGGTCAGATCAAACACTTTTAAACGTCAATCAAATTTTTTTTGAAGTGAAAACTTCTTTAGCCGCGTTGTGCACTTTATTTGTGATGGGTAAAAAATGTTAAACTTGCGTCAGACTCAGGACACGTGAACTGATCAAAAATTCGTAAGACGGAGATCGCGTCAGTACACGTGACCTGATCGAAAATTCGTAAGACGGACTTCGCGTCAGGACACGTGATGAAAATATAAAAAATGCACAACGTTAATATTCAAGTTTTCACTTTTGCACTCCCGGAGTGTAACGCGTTTTTTTTTTTAAACTAGATGAGGTCGGCGTTTCCTATCTGACTACTCTGAAAAGAAAGGCCGAAACAAACTCAGAGGTCACAGTGTCTTTTCTAAAGTCCAGACATAATCTTGTTAATTCTAATTATAAATATTACCAGTTACTTTACACCAATATCCATCCAATAAGGATAAACAATGCAGTTTGGCTGCAGTCAGTTGAGTAGGTATCTGGAAATGACTGCATTTCTCAAATTCCTGATCAGCATACCTACCAGCATAAAACACAAGCAACTAAATACCTTCTCATTTCAGTTATATGCACACCGAAATAAACTTGTACCTTAAAATATCACCGCGAAATCGCGTCGTTAAGTGAAGTCGACTATATTCTTAGAAGGAACGGTCATACACCTTAAGCTGTACCTACACAAGGTTCAGAATGATAAATGGTTCATTTTCTGCGAGTAGCTTTGCACAAACTCTTTTACACGTCAATCATATTTTAAAAACTAGATGAGGTCGGCGTTTCCTATCTGACTACTCTGAGAAGAAAGGCCGAAACAAACTCAGACGTCACAGTCTCAAGACCAGACATAACTTGGTCAGATTCTGATCATGTAGATCGATGTCTGAGATGGTCGTTTGAGAAAAGAACCATACATTTTGAGTGGACTTGTCCGAAGGAGTGTAGATTAAAGTAACTCTGCCTGTTCATATTGATCGTGAAAACATTTTTTGTTACATTCAGTACTACAAGTTAAACGACCGTCCAACACCCAGTGCGAGTGCGGTGCATCTAATCAGACCATGCTCCACTTGCTGGAGTGTCCTAAGTGCCCGTTCACCTGCAGCTCCGAGGACCTAAGGAATGCCACTGATGCCGCAATCAACGTGGCCACCTTCTAGGCTCAAACTATATTTAAAAAAAAATAACTAGGAAGAGTAAAGACGCCAGCACATCAAGCTACTACAATCTGTCAAGTTTCTTTAATAGATTTTCAACTTTATCGCTGAAGTATTAAGGTTCAAGGTTGATTGGGAAAATTTGACAGCTTCGGGTAGCTTGATGTGCTGGCGTTCTGTACCATCGGCACGAAAAGAAGAAGTTGAAAGATCTTGTAACATCAAAATGAAGCAGGCTAATTGCGTAGCACACTTGCAATGCTACTACAATTCATTTTTCAATTCAACAATATACGTTGTGTTATTTACGTTGTCAAACTTATGAAGGATTAGGAATTTGCTTCTAGATCCTTCAAATTGTGATTGGAATAGTGTTACGTAATTGGGTTGCAAGTCAACACAACAACCTTCAGCTCTTCTGTTGACCTTTCGAAAACCGTAACTATTAATAGTCGAAAGGGATACTGCCAGAGCCTAATGGGTTGATAGTGTTGTTACCACATGGAGCAGTGTACATGTATAATATTATATGCACAGTATAAAATAAAGTCGCTTTACATGTCTGTGTAATTGTGTGTTCTTCTACTACAAAACAGATTTTACACCGTATGAAATATGAATATTCCGTATGAATATTAATATTTCATCATCATCATCATTTCAGCCGAAAGACGTCCACTGCTGGACATAGGCCTCCTCCAAGCACTTCCACTTCGATCAGTTCTGTGCTTTCCGTACCAGCGGTTTCCTGCGGCCTTGACAAGGTCATCGGTCCGCCTTGTGGGAGGCCTTCCAACGCTACGTCTTCCGGCACGCGGTTGCCATGTTGTTTACGTTGTTGAGCAGACAACATTTTTCGAACTATGAAGCTGTAGCGGTATCTACAACGCCACATGCGAACAACGCGTCATACTGACGTCACGCAAATCCTGCATCTCGCAAGCAGAGTTTACCGCGCAAATAGCATATATTATATACAAACTTCCCAACATCAAACGTGGGGCAATTGCCCGCCAGACACAACACCCGTCTGGTCGGAGGATCCTCCCTTTTCTATGGAGGATGAGTGAACTTTACACCCTGTTCCTCATACCTCTATAAAGCAATGGATTAGCAATATCCTTCAAAATCATTGAGCAGTGGTGGCCCAGTGATAACGGCCCCGACTTACGAGTTGTAGGTCGTGGGTTCAAACCCAGCCAAGCGCTTTACTTTGCGTAAATAATTTCATCACCACTGCTCTCAAAACGGTAAAGGAAAACATCGTGAGGAAACCGGCATGTTCTAGAACCAAAAAATTCGAAGACATGTGACATCTACCAACCCGCACTGGGCCCGCGTGGTGGATTACGGCCCACGTCCTTTCACAGAGAGGAGGACTGTGTCCCAGCAGAGGGAACATTATAGGCTGATGCTTCAAAATCATTCAGTTTGTGATTACGCAACTGCGGTCCTCCTCTTTCCAGCAATCGCTCATTTATCTTCACCCCATCTGTCGGCTAGCCTACCAACAAATCATTCTACCTCTCACAGCTAACCCTATTACAAGTTAATACAATAGTAACACCTTCTTCTCCCTTGTTTTCATTACTCGCCCTATCTGCATGGAGGAACGCTCTCCAAAATTTCATGAATACGATATTCAGCGGTGCTACAAGAAGTGGTATAAATGGAGGGATGTAAGTTGGTTTCGCCGTAGTGTTTGTATTATTAAGTGTATTGTGTAAGACGGTCGGAAATAGCCCTGTTGTATCAGATTGCTTGTAAAGGTTATACGTAAATAGACGACTGGACTGTTAGAATTAATGTATGTAGGTGGTGAATTGGAATATTAATTAGAAAGATTACCACACTCGGACGTGCCACACTAAAGCAGCAAAAATATGGCATAACCGTGAGAAATTGTTGTATAATTTTTGGAGTCTCATTCAACAGCTATTATAGCGCTGTGCTGCGTCCCCCCCATAGCGCAGCATCATGCTGAGTGACAGCCCTTTTAGTTACAGTCACGACGTGCAGCTGTCGACTATTTCACATAGATAGATGTAGATCTGTTTTTTTTATTAGAGTTAATTTTTACTTCTTTGTGTGCACGTGTTTCTGACCATAAACCAATTTTTCATTCTTTCTTTACTTTCTACACATGTTTGAGGTCATTTCTTTATCAATAAGGGATCTATAACACGTAGTTTTCGACATGATATGCCATGCGGCCGTCGTGAAAACTGCATGACGTGGTTAAGGCCAATTTAGGCGTAGCTCCGATGGGTAAATGTCGCGATATAAGCGCTTAGTACAGCCAATATTGTGCATAGACTAGCGCTGAATACGTCACATGTCGTATGTGCGGGCGATCAATTGGGAATTTGTGTCGAACCCGTCAGTGTAGATTCAAGTATACACTGACATTAAATTGCATTATAAACTTAAAGTTTCGAATCATGTATAATTGTATTAGTAACCTTTCAGAAGTTTTTGTATAAATTAGTACAGTCGACTGTAAATCAAAATGGTAACAATTTGCTATTTACCTTCAGCGCCATTTTGAAGACGCGTTCTTAACATTTCACTTATTTTATTATTTATGAAAATTGTCTTGTATAATATTAATATGATGGTTAGATTTAAGAGTTGACCAAGAACTTTAATTTTATGAGGAAAGGTTTATTAATCACATCCAAAACTCATTTATTCAAATGAAGTTGCCGGCAAGTCAGCACTTTTCAAATTTCAAATGTTACAAAAGCTCCCAAAAACGCTACCCTTCACCACTTCCTGGTGTTTGAGCTTAGTCCATTGTTAAGAGGTACCCGCATCAGCCTCTTCCTATGACCCACATGTGGTAACAGTATAAGATAGGCCACCAATACGCCTCCTGTTAGATAACAGGCAGGTGCATAAAAGAAAATAGGGGTGAAATGAGACAATATCTTGTATGTTACAAAACAATTTATGTTATTATCTCTATTAGGTAGGATTGAGGACCCTGTTGGTCTCGTGGTCGCATGCGCGACTGTTGACCGTGGGGTCCTGGGTTCGATTCCCAGGTCGGGCAAGGTGTTGATGGGTTTCTGCATTAGGATTTTTTTAGTAACAGTCTAGAGTTTGGAAATTGGTAGTGTGATGCCCTCGTGTCTCGGAAAGCACGACAAGCCGTTGATCCTGCTGATCTCTCTCCGGTCGTGTCGGATTACGTGTCGCCTAGGACTATGAGAGTGAGGGATGAGAGTGTGCACCTGTGTCTGCGCACACACGTGTGCACTATAATATCTCCTGGGCCGAATGTTCCTTTGAGATTGGCCGCCATGAACGAAATACGGTGTAGAGGAATATTGTTATTAGGTAGGTCATTGAAAAAATAAAACTTAAAAAACTTTTTTGAAAAAAAAAAAACAACCGAAATTAAAGTTATTTTTCACTTTATAGTGTCGTTTTTGGAAGTCGGTTGTTTTGTTTTTGCAAAAAAGTTTTTATTTTTCACTTTTAAGTTGCAATTTTTACCAATAATTTTGGTTTAAAAACCAAACTACTGAACCGTTTTTGATGAAATTTCATTTGGGAAGTAGGTATATTTTTTCCAACAAAGAAAGAATTTTTCCAATCGGTTGGCAAGCGACGGAGTTATGCGCGATAAAAATATTAAAAAAAAAAAAAAAAAACATCCGAATTGAGAACCTCCTCCTTTTTTAGAAGTCGGTTAAAAAGGCAATGTTTGGTAAGTTTCCCTGCAGTTTTCACGCGCCCACTATCAAGTTCCCCAACTCAACTTGAAGCATTCACACGTTTCTTTAACACAAGAAAAAAGGTGACTACATTTGAAACCACATCAATTACCTACGCCAGCTAAAGTTCAGAGAAAATAATGCAAAAGCGAGTCAAAATGAAGGTTGGAAAAACCATTCGCAAACGTTTCTAATTAAGTTTCATGAAGCTAGTTCGCGCGGTGATGCAGAAACACCGCGAGTTACGTCACATTTATTTTGATACAGAACAGCGGTGTTTCTGAGCCGGGCATTATGCATTACCAACCTTTTTTATTTTATTTTTTAACTTTACATTATTTTGATTTTTTTACGCTTTTATTAGATGTTTTGGTTAATACGATAAATAGGGGATGACTACCGAGATGAGAACTAATAGAGGAGAAGAAGACATGTTGCTCCGACCCCAAATAAATTGGAATAAGAGCAAGAATGATGATTTTACTGTTAGAAGCAGTCTGGAGGACACTCCCATCTATGTATATGCTCTACAATGTATTTTTAAAACAACTTTATATATTCTCAATTGTTTATTGCGTACCATAATGTATACAGTTGGTAGGGAATACCCAAGTACCATGTTTTATGCAAATAAATATTATTTCTATTTCTATGGGAGTGTCCTTCTGACTGCATAACAGTGGGGTGCGATCACCGATGCGACTGCTACTATGGGACATTACAAAAATAGTATAAAGAAGGTATTTTCCTACGACAATGTACTATTGCCAAAATATATATCTGACCACGGTAAGGACTATTCCTCCTTGCAGCGCATATTATTAGTCGACGTAAAAAGAATCCTCTTTTGTTTTACTTACGGACGGTGGAAGACTGCAGAAGAAAACCGACCATAAGAGAGAAGGCGGGAAAAAAATTACCTACACAGGTACAGCTAGTCCACAACAAATCACAAAGGTAAAAATAAATTATGCATCTTCCACGCAACACTTCATTTCCAGCAAATAATTTCAACGACCACTTTCAGAAAAAACGTTGCAAGTTATTTTTAGAAATGAAAGCGTTGGCGTTATATTAAATAACTTTGTGTTTTTTTCAGGGCCTTTGATTTTGTTGCATGCAGCTTGAATTTCGCACTTAAATACAGTTTGTATTTTTAAGTCTTCGTCCGTCGTGTAAATTGAATATACGGGGAGCTCTATTGTAACGCTGAGGTTATAATGGGCGTTCAATTAATGAAATTATGTATTATTGCAGGTAATGGTCATAATTTGGGTGGCTTTGTGTTTTATGTGGCTAGTAATAATATGTGATCATCTTGTGGGGATTGAAGATAAATATAGGTACAAGTTGGTGGAGGACTCATTGGAGCAATAATAAACAGGTTTTTTATTTAATTGTTGTTAACTAGTACACACGGCTACACATCAAGCTAAACATTTCCAGTTTTAGCTGACCTCGCATGGTTTTTCGTATAATCAGAAGTCAGCTTATACTGGTTATGTATAGCTTCAAGTGTAGCCGTGCGTACCATAAGCTATAGTTTCCTGGAAGAGCGGTGACGACTGTCATGAAAATGATGGCAGCGTGGTCTGACTTTACTTTCTAGGCAAATACATCTTAATTTCATAAATAACATTTCAGTGACGTCATTCGCCGGAAAATGGCAGACGCTATGTGGCGGCAACCGCTCTTCAAGGTAACCGTAGCTTTAGGATTGAAAATGTTACCTAAGACCGGTCCATTAATAATTTATCACCACTGCTCTCAAAACGGCGAAGGAAAATATCGTGAGGAAATCAAAAATTCGAAGACATGTGACTTCTGCCAATCCGAACTGGGCCCGCGAGGTGGATTATGACAGAGAGGAGGTCTGTGTCCCAGCCGTGGGAACATTTTAGGCTGATTATGTAAATGTTACCTAAGACTGCTTCGTTGATGGTAGTTTTCCCTTGCCTGAGTGCATTTGTGCAATTAATATTATGCTTCTCTTTCAAAACTTCTATTTAATTTTCGTACAAATTGTTTCAGCACGTGTAGGATCGCTTCAATAGCTGTAGGTAGAACGGTTATTAATTTAAAATGCATTCATATTTGTCAAACGGAATCTTTTATTTGAAAGCCATTGGAAGTTTCTTTCACTAGTTCTTCAAAGGAAAATTTCGCTCTTATTATTTTAAATGCGAATTGAAAGAATAAATACGGTTATCATATTTTTATTTCATAGAAGTAAACACGTGTTTAATATCCATTTCATACCGTGTCATAATCATTTGGTTTTTTTATCCACACTGTATACAGCATTTGACCATAAAACCGAACAATTTCTCCATAGTACCAACGTACAGTCGCGAAAAATTTATCACACACAACTTCAATACCTACTTACTTAACCAAAATGTATGAGACGGCTGATTATTTTTTCGCGATTACGATGTTGTTTCCATGAAGAAAGTTGCTCAGTTTGATTGTCTGTACCACATGCTTAAATATGACCACAACTTTCTGATACATGCTGTGTAACTGTTATACAGAGTGGAGGCAAAACGTGCAGCGGTGGCCGGCGAGCGCTAAATCCTAATTGACCTCAGTAACTAAGCTATGGCACATAACAAAAAGAAGATCTGTGAGTATATTATTAGCGTATCGATAAGTATTTTTAGGAAATCAAAATGGATTTTTTGTGGCTCGATTAAATGCAACACATTACTTGATATTCAACATTATCAATAGATTACAGAATTATAATAATTTCTTTGTAAGCGTCCCAATTTGATAACAATTTATTCATAAAAGCGATGCATATCGGAGTCCTATTTATTGATAATAACTATGTATGTAAGTTATAACAGTTCAACATGATGACCTATACCTATGACAATAATATTGATAACATAATATGCTAATGTGTGGCTGTATTGAAAGATACTGATTCAAATACCTATATAATAAAATGTAGGTATTTGAATCAATATCTTTAAATGTAAATATACTTTTGTTATAATACGAAAATAGTTTTGCCACGATAAAAAATTGAGTAGTCAACAAAGTTACCACAACTTTACGAACGAAATAATAGAGCGATCATGATAACAGCTCAATTTGGACTTCATAAGCAGTAAAAAAGAATTACGCAGAATCTCATAAACACCATCACCCTATATGTGTAATATAAATAATTTTTCGACGCAATGTTTTACTATGTTAACAGTTAATTTTAGTTATTATAGTTTAGGTTATATTATATAGTTTTTTAGATAATTTAGCGCTGATTTCTCCATCGCCAGATAACTTTATTCGAGGAATAATTTTGAAATGTTGACAGTTATTTCATAATTTCTTTTCAAAAACTGTCAAACGTCAATTTTAATTCTCGAATAAAAGTTACCTGGCGATGGAGAAATCAGCCCTTAGTATAAGAAGTTTATTCAGTGTATATACTTTTATCCTATTTAAATAATTGTCAATACTGACAATGCGACATATTTGTTAAAAACTGGCAAAATTATCACATTTTCACGACAGGTGTTGTTTGATAAAAACAGGAAACAATGAAAGATACTCACAAAATTGCCGTATTGTTAGATTGTCACCTGTCACCTGTTGCCTATCAGTTTTTTTTTAATAGGCCCCAGAATGTCGAGGTTGTTATAAGAGGCAACAGAAGGGGTAACCCTTTCTTTACGAAGAAGATTTAGCCTTTTCCCAACCAGCAGGGCAGGGGTCGGCTTCCAGTCTAATGATAAGCAGCTGTATACCGGAACTTTACCTAGAACCACTACCTATCTGACCTTCATTACCCATTTACTGGGTAACACGATAGCCTTTGGTATAATCACGCCATCACGCGCCATATTAAGATGTAGCAATAGTCTTCTCACCATATTAAGGTCAGTGAGTCCTTTGGCACTAAGTATGATGTCGTGTAATGTTATGCGTGTCTATTGTGTAGCACAAAGACTAATTTGCAAACAAGTGGAGCTGCTAATGAATTGGCTTGGAGTGTAGAGACTGATTCATTGCGGTTGGTGGCAGGGAGGAGAGGAAGCGAGATAAACAGATGGACACAGGTAAATATGCACGGTTACAATTTGTCAATTCGTATTAGAAGAATCGGAAAGAAACTTTAGGCTTTTTGTACACGGCACGGTTTCTTTACATAAAATAGGGGTTAAGTACTAATGTTGAAATAAGTTTTACGCCTACCAAGTGCAGAAAATTGTCAATGAACTGTAAGAGGAAGGCGCCTGTGTCTGTACACAGTGTATACTAGCACAGACACAGACGTTCACTCTGTCTCAAATAATGCATAGCGGTAAAATTCATTTTTTTATGTTTGATTGAGATAGACCAATTGTATTTGGCTTTTTGAAATAAAGATTATTATTATATTATTATTTACGGTACGGCGTATAAATCGCGCCGTAGAAAAACTGGTCTGTCAACAAGCTTCTATAGTGATCCATACAACACTAACGACCGTGCCCAATAAGCCGTAGTTTTTCAAGGCAAGCAAAACGTGTGTTTACAAAGGGCCTTATGGTTACTTCTTTAAAATGATAGATTTTCAAGCATTCAACTTACAAAAGCTTAGACTAATCCGGAATCCAAGATTTCGATGATCGTTAAACAAATCTTTATCGAAATCAATGCCTACTTCTTTTTAAATTCTCTCAAATGGATGTCTAGGTTTTATTAATTTATTTATTAAAATCTCCCTGACAACTATCATTACAGGTGTTATTCAATTAACAGCAAAGATATTCCATAAACACTTCATTGTATCAGTTTTGGTATCGAACGAAGGGGTGGTAATGAGTCATTACTAACTGGTAAATTCCCCTGCTGCAACCAGTCAGTCTTCTTTCCAGGGGGCCTACTCCGAAGTGCAAAGTGCGAATGTTCGGATCGGACCGACACATGGCCGAACCGAATATTATTGAAAAATGCGAAAAAAGTTCGGATCGGCTCAGTTGGGTAGGAACCATAGTCAAAATTCGAAAGAGTGTAGGAGTGTAGGATCGGAACCGACCGAACCAAATAGTAACTTCGTAGGAGGAAACGGCCGAATGTTCGGAGTAGACTCCCTGTAGACTGCGGTTCCACTATACTATCATGAGGATGCTGATTACATTTCACCGTAGTCTTCATCAGCTTATAACTTGCACCAACCCCCCTCCCCCCCTCAAGTGACTAAACCGGTGCGATTCTGGCTGCACAGTGAGCCCACAAGAATAGTGAGTGTACTTACATACCTACATACCTACCCAGTACCAAAGTGGGTACTAAAAGTGCTTGCATAGTGATCTCAACGTGTGCACTGCACTAATCTAAACTGTGCTATTTACACTTGTTTACTGTCCTAAACGTGTAGTCACTGTTGTTAAGGCAAGTAGCAGGCAGTGTAGTTTATCAGCCATCTTGTTACCATAACACAAGCATTAGGTTGCTTAGCTTGGGACTAGATGGCGCTGTGTGAAATGTCCAGGGATATTATTATTATTTATTATTTAAGTTCTGACTGGAATGTATTAGATAATTATGTTACGAATAATTGGAAATAGACTTTTGAGAGTCTTGTCTTGTTAACTGTTATAAATAACCAATAGAAGTCCTTTTTTTTTTGGAAAATTCACGTTACACAACATCACGCAATTCCCGAAGGTTTAAGCAGAGGGGGAACTGTAGTTGACCCATATTTCGCCAGTTAAGTTTTAAAATTTAATAATATCAGTAATGTCTATCTATCTTTTTCAAATTCATCTTAACTTACGGCTTACTCTAGACTACATAGACAGCACCCGAGACAATCATTAGTAGGGGCCGAATTGGACCACTTATTTACAAGGACATGACACGTCACGAAAAATCTCGGTGCTGTTACTTACTCCATAATCTTTCACTGGCAGGTTGATTAAAGGTAGGTATTTGTGTGAATCCCACAATTCATAAATTCATATTGATAAGCTCACGCTCACAGTTGCAGTGTCGCAATCTCTTGAATTTGAATGTGTGTGAATCTATCCATGTATACGAAGTCGTGTATGAGAGACGATATTTTTTCGTGCTCTGAGTGAATTCGCAAGTTTAATTAAATACTAGCTGCGCCCCGCGGTTTCACTCGCAGAAGTTTCGGTCCAGTGGGAATATCGGGATAAAAAGTATCCTATATATTAATCCTGGTTATAAACCATCTGTGTGCCAAATTTCATCCAAATCCGTTCAGTAGGTTTTGCGTGAAAGAGTAACAAACATCCATCCATCCATACAAACTTTCAAGTTCAGTTCGTTTCAGGTAAAAAGTTATATTATTTGTTTTTAGATATGTAAGGTTAAATAAGTTAATTTTAAGTTGATAACTACACTGTCGCATTAGGTTAAGGCCTGTAATGATAATTGTAAGGTTGATAAATAAATAAAATATCTAACTAGTTTCTGCTCGCGACTTCGTCCGCGTGAAATTTCTTGTCCCTCCGACCCACCACGTCGCATCGCATCGCCTGCCTGTGCTATTACTTAGTTTTTGCTGGGCGTTATTTATTACTTTTTTTCTTATTGCTCTGATCATACGATTCTTAACGTGATTTTTAATATACCACCATATATAGGATTCTTCATGAATTGGGCATTCAAATCATCATTCAAATGCAAAAAGATTTTTGAAATTCCGACTGGTGGTTCCCGAGATTAACGCGTTCAAACAAACAAACAAACTCTTTAGCTTTAATATTAGTATAGATTACTAATTCATGTATGTATGTGTACCTATTGTGCTTATGTACGTAGCTACCTAAAGTTCAAAAGTATTTGAACAGTGATCTCACCGCTATGACTGTTTACAAAGTTGTCGTTAATTCATGTACCATGTACCTACTTATTCAGTACATATACATACACAGACGAGGAGGAAAGTAAATAAAATTGGGAGCATTGCTCGGACGTGTGACAATATCTCATTAAAATAAGTTGGTTTAAGAGCAAACGTACACAATGCAGTGATTTTCTATTTATTATCTGATGATCAGTTGGATAAATAGTCGGTTGGGTTAGTCTGTGGTCTTAATTACTTATAATTTAACGGTGGGACTTTGCTAATGAGTGTGTGGCTTCAATTCTTGTAGATACTTATATGGTTTACTGGACGAGATGAGACGGTTGGTAAATACCATGCTCAGTATCTGTAGAGACTTGTTAAGTTAATTTAGTTGTACAAAAAGTAAAACTTATGTTATTTTTTAACAGATGTTGTTAAAAATAAGTGCGGGAGAGTGTGAGATCTGGAACGCATCCATAAGATCATCTTACTCACTCACCCACGCTTGCTCTCTCTCTCTCTTTCTTAACATCACCTTGTCAGGTATTATTGCTCTGTATTAAATAAATACATATTAATTAATTAAGTGTTTATTTTGAGATACAACAGTAAAGTTCTTCAGAAAGGTCGGGGGCGTAGTACTCGCAACCGGCGTGCTTATAGTATAACCAGATGTATAATAACGTAAACGAGGCAAAAGGACTCGTAAGTTGTATTGTTTGTGTGGGTTGTGTTTGACGGCACGGTTGGCGCAGTGGTTAAGCGATTGACTGCTGCGCTGCGTGTCGCGGGTTCGATTCCCGCACGGAACAAATATTTGTATGACCGACATGTATTTGTTCCGATTTTGGGTGTTTTTCTATCTATAATATGTACGTATTTACAAAAAAAAAATGTATATAAGTAGTTTATCAGCCATCTTGTTACCTTATCACAAGCATTAGGTGGCTTAGCTTGGGACTAGATGGCGCTGTGTGAAATGTCCAGGGATATTATTATATTATTATAGTTGTAAGGATCGTAGTAGGTAGCGTTCTGTAGTTTCTGACTACCAAGGAAAGAATGTAAGTATGTAGAAAACCACTAAATAAACGCCTAGATATAATTGCACTGTACGATTTTCAGCCCTCGATGCTGAGCTAAATGTTGAATATCTAACGTGGGCTTTTAATTAGGCATTCGTTTAGGTGTTATCTTGTGTTAGTGAGAACGGGTATTCGAGTATTGTAACGATTGTGGACGCGAAATATAAGTGTTCTGATTTTTATTTAATTTTATTAACTGTAAGACTCATAGCGTAGATAGCTATGGCTGAATTCTCGTAAAACTATAAAGAATTTAACGATACACGGGAAAGCGATATCCGTTTAAAGGCCTTGGAAGATCGTTCCCATTTTTCATCGAATAGAACAATAACTTTAATTATACTAGCCATAACTATTAAAACCAAATAGTTATAGCTTTAAACTATCCCAATCCGTATAACTTTACTCATACTTAACCTTCGCATAACACAAAAAAACTTGCAGATAACTAAGTTAATGACCCAGATAAAAATACCAAAGACAAATCGCAGCAGAACCTAAAGCCCCGGCAGACAGTCGCCACGCGACTCTACTAGAACAATTTCTATGAAAACTTCGCGGAAGTTGTTCTCCCAGAATCTCGTCGCAGCGTCGCGTCGGGCCTGTCTTCGGTAGCCTTTAACAAACCCACCCGTGTACCGAACATTTAGTTTGGAATGCAGCCAACTTCTCGCTGAACTGTCATCTTATCAAAATTTATATTTTTCCTTTACCCTAGAAAGTGGTAGGAGGTGCAGGAAGCGATGTCGGGGTGTTGAGAATGAGAAAATACCCGGCGTGAGAGCCAACATGTCGGATGTTGAAATGCACCGTGGAATAAAAACGCAGAGACAAAGATGTATATCACATAGTACATCGACAAGAATTCATTTAGTTATTTACAATATTTGTTTCGTAATATTGTGTCAATGTGTAGCCGAAAAGGGGCCCGTGGCTAAATAATAACAGCCGCACAGGTTGGTCTGTGGATGGGTGATCATCTCTACATACCGAGACCCCTCCGTGCCTCGGAAAGCACGTTAAGCCGTTGGTCCCGGCTGTCATTCGTGGATCTTTGACAGTCGTTACGGGTAGTCAGAAGCCCGAAAGTCTGACAACCAGTCTTACCAAGGGGTATCGTATTACCCAGTAACTGGGTTGTGGAGGTCAGATAGGCAGTCGCTCCATGTAAAATCCTGGTATTCAGCTGTATCCGGTTAGACTGGAAGCCGACCCCAACATAATTGGGAAAAGGCTCGGTAGATGATGTGTAGCCGAAAAACATTGTTCGATCTTTTTAGTGCTGACTATACACTAAAGCCAAAATGTCCGATGTCAACATGCATCTTAATCGTTCAGTGCTAATGCTGGTCCAAAGCCTGCTGGTCTAAAGTAATGTTTAGAAATAACGGTGCTTTTAATGTTCCGATCCGGTGCCAAAATTGGCAAAATGGACAACTAGCTTTAGTAGAACGTGGAGAGTAAAGCGTGTCATATATAAATTATGACTAAAAGTAATTTAAAGCATAGTGCATTTAAAAATCTTGCATCTTTATACGATCTGCTAGCTTTTTCCCGCGGATTCACCCGCATAACGATCGGAAATAATACCACAAGAACGTACCACCGGGATAAAAATTATCCTATTTCCTAACCCAGGTTATGGTTTATCTGTGTGCCAAATTTCATCCAAATACTCACTTTCGTATTAAAATATGAGTTAGGATGGACAAAAGCTTAGCAAAATAAAATCAAAAGTTACTTTAAACTTGGCACAACATCTATATTGTGAATGTATTCGCACAAAACCAAAAGTCCGCATTGACGCCCACGAGTCATCCGGGATCGCCAAAAATGCGCTTAATCTTGCAAGAAAAACGTAAAGAAGAAATAGTAATAAGAGCTTATGAGATTGCTTAAAGAAGACGTTGATATTAATAAATTCTAAATTCTTGATATTGTTAAATTAAATTTATTATTAATCTTAAATAAATAAGTAATATTATTACTTCATACATAATCAGCCTATAATGTCCCCACTGTTGGGACACAGACCTCCTATCTTCAAAAGGGAGTGGGCTGTAATCTATCACGCAGGCGCGGGTTGGTAGACACCCATGTCGTCCAATGTTTGGTTCTAGGACATGCCGGTTTCCTCACGATGTTTTCCTTCAAGATTTTGAGAGAAGTGATGAAATTATTTACACATAATAAAGCGCCTGCCTGGATTCGAACTCACGACTCGTAAGTTGGACCCGATAACACTGGATCAGCAATGCTCTTATTTCACACAAAATACTATAATTACAAGAAGACATGACATTTTCACTAAATAGCAAATTATTTCTTCCAGTTTCAACCAGAGTTATAGTATCGTACAGTCACGAGCAAAAGTATGTATACACTCGGCTTTATTCAAAAGCGATTTACTCCTTTATTTTTTAATGAAATTTTATGTTGTTGCGAAAATAGCATTTTCGAATCCATACGTTTATCTAATATGTCGTATTTCAACAAAAATCGAAAAGTAAAGCGAAAAAATCGCAATTGTAAGTGGCCAAGTGTTGACATTGGTGTTCGTGACTGTACATAGGTATAAAAATTACGTGGTTGGGTAATCCGTTCATCATCCATTAAATAATAGGCAAGCATTGCACATTTCATTGATGATGTGATCCATCTTGTGCTTATGTGCCGAATTTTATACCTAACAGGACGTAACTCTAAAATGATGAATTTTATGCATCCGTCTCCTCTGACGTTTGCAAACAGTCGCCATCGGTCTCCGGTCAACACGGCGATTAGTATAGGTATATACTAATAGCCGGGGTTCACCTGTTCTCTGCATTGATCACAACACTTGCTCAAGACGGGTTGGCGATTTCAGACTTATATTAACTATAAGTCCAGCTTTTCTCACGTTTTCAGTCTCCTATGGCAGCAATGACCAAGATAAACTCCGGAAGTATATATGAATTGTGACATTGATCTTTGCCGGATTTGAACTCAAAACCTCGTTCATGAGAAGCGAGGCCTTGGTCTATCACGACATTTGTGTAGGTATACATATATACGTAAAATACAGGTATACATGTATATGTACAAATATACATAAATACATATGTATGAGTGTCCTGAGACTTGAATGAATGTCTTACGAGAATGTTGAACTTGACCGTTCAGTAGGTAGGTGGCCATTCAGCCGGTCAATTCTGTAAAAATCTCACCGTGAAAACTCAAGTGAAGTGAGCTTGATGTGAGTTGTCACTAGTGTCAATCCCTAGCATTATTTGGAATGACAGCTCACTCCACGCTTACTTCACCTAAGTTTTCACGGTGAAATGGTTACATAATCGCACTGCTGAATATGATCTATCTGGGTGTCATGTCGGTTCTGTGAAAAAACAAGTGACGATCGGATAAATGACTGTTGTTTTTGGAATGTTTTCGTGTTGGCCACATTGAATAAACAATGACATAGATACTCAATGCTGGCACCTATAACTTTCAGGGAAAGTAGGTAAGCTGAAGTGGCAAAAGGCTGGTCATGTCTGCCGCAGAACCTATGATCGTTGGAGCCGAAGAGTCTTTGGGTGAAGATCACAAACCGGCTAACATTGTGGGAAGCCTCCCTATATAGGAGAACCGACGACAGGAAGTCAGGCAGATGTAATAGACAGGCAGAAGAAGACAGGCAGGATGGGGAAAGTAGAGAAGTACTAGTATGCTAGTATGTGGCGCAAAGGTATGTAGGTCAGCGAACAGCAGTTGTCTGTGACAGGGTGAAGGAAAGAACAACTTTAAGATTATTCTTATAAGAATTATTGTTAAAGTAGTATCAAATTGATAATTAGTTATAAAATTCGTCAAGAAAATATTATAAGATTCCAGATTTATACAGGTGTAGTGACCTACTCTAATAAAACATTAAAATTCAATATAAATTATGCAATTGCTTAAAATTAAAATCAATATTAATCTATATACATATTAATTTATAAAGTAACTTAACAACTATTCGTATATCGTTCATCTACATATATGTATATGTTAGTTTTATGAGCAAGTACATATTGATTCAAGTATTCGTAACACTTGTGGAGGCGTGGAGCATATAATGCACCGATTGTATGTATTACAGTCATTGATATTTAAATATAATGTTTATCGATCTGGAATGTAATAAATATGTCCTAACCACAGGAAATTATTTCTTAATGAGGTGTCTAGATAAATAGTTTCCAGTACATTTTTGTTATATTTTATTCGTGGAATAAAATTGACGTCTGGCAATGTTAGTATGGATGAACTGTCAAAAATTAAAAATGATTCCTCCGATAATAATTTATCTAGCATCGGAAACATCAGCTGGTCGATTCTGTAACCATCTCACCGTGTAAACTCAAGTGAAGTGAGCTTGATGTGAGTTGTCAGTAGTGTCAATCCCTAGCATTATTTGGAATGACAGCTTACTCCACGCTCACTTCGACTAAGTTTTCACGGTGAGATGCGCACGCTGGTATTGGTATTAGATGAGAGTATATTATATAGGCTTCCCATCCCAAACGATTTTTCAAAATTCGACCCCTGTGGGGGTGGAAAGCGGGGGATACAGTTTATATGAAAAATCTTATTCATTTAGTTAATAAACTTGAAACTTGGCAAGAATACTTGCCTAAGTAAGTAATAAAGTTTATCATTATAAATTTTTCAAAACTACCCCTCAAAGGGGGATATAGGGGTGTTAACTTTGTGTGGATGAAATTGAATGCGCGGTCCGAGTAACTCAAAACTCAGTACTGATACTTTTGACAGAAAAGAATTAATAATAAGTATGTAAAGTTGTCGAAAATTTACCACTGACGGGACAAAAAGGGGTAATTTAGTTTTTAAGGGGAAGATTTGAACTTGAATCTGTATGTTACATTTTCACGCCTAAACCACTGAACTTCTGATTTGGCATAGAGATAGATGTCATCCTGGGGAAGCACATACATTTTATCCTGTTAGCACGTTCCCGTGGGATAATTTCCGACATCCACGCGGGCGAAGCCGCGGGCAGAAGCTAATTAAGCATATAGCGACTGCTTACTGACCTTTTTTTCAGGGGCATTTTATGTAGTTTTTTTAATGAAATCATTGTGTTATAAGTATATGTAATATCGTCAAACTGGTAAATCCTTATTTAACTCAAATCGCAGTACGTGCACTATATAGTACGTACTGCGATTTAAGTATTAAGTATTTAAGTAATATATGTAACCTAAATTCTGCTACTTATTCATCCTGATTTTCTGTAATATATTTAACTACCAGAATTTTCTATACTCTTCAATCAGTTTGCCCAGACTTTTTGCAACTAAAAATATATTCTTTTTAAGAAAATAAACTACAATCCAAGGTCTTCTATACATCGTTGCCAATAAATCCATAACAAAAGCTACCATCGTGTACAACCGCCTCACAGTCTAGCAGATATCTCAAAATGGCGTCCAGCTCAGTGAGGCAACATCAGTCATGAGTCAATTAGCGTTAATTTGCGCACCCACTTGATCAGCCGTGTTTGGACTCATCATCATTATTTTCGATTGTGTGAATCAGTCGTAATTATAATGTTTTGTTTGTAGTGTTTGTTTGGAGGAGGTTAGGTTTTTCCTTCCGTATCAAAAACTTCTAAATGCAAAAATGGTCCGTTGTGTTTATTTCCTTGTTTGCGGTGAGTAGAGATTTAAGATATCTTTATTTATCTATCAAGAAACTCCATGGACACTCATTAAATCAAAATATTGGTTACATCATTCAAGGTAAAATCTATTAAAAGCTCTAACTGACACTGTAATAATATCTACACGATTAATTTATTGATTATCAGCTTATAGCAGTAAATGTCCGCAGCCGAACAGTGCCTCAAAATGACTGGCATGCAGTCCACAGTTTCAAACTATGAACAGCCTGTAATTGAGATTTGTCCGAGAGTAAAACTCAATTACATTTTGCCTCGGTAGCCATGTTTTCGATTACAGTATTCATCGTGCATACAATGTGAATAATGTTGAATACATTTGGAATACGTTGAGATTTGTTCAAAAAGGGGCAGATGATTAAAAAAATGCAGTACATTCAAAATGAGCTACTTCAAGAGAAAACTTTTGAAGCACGACTAACTATTGTCACATTTTTAACACAAAAGCACAGACAACACAAAATAATTATAGTCTAATCACAAATCGAACAAAAAGAAGGTTCCATTTTTAACACTTTTTTTTTCACATCGATGATTCCATTTTTAAATAGCTGTCAAAATAAATGCACGGTTACACGAATCGAATTATGTGACCTATAATAAATCGAGCATAAAATAAAGCTTGGACGCCGTGATTTAACTATTAATTTTCTGTAGCGCTTGTCATGCCATGCAGAGCACGTACGATGTCCAGTAGTGACGTGACATATGCCAATTTGGCGTTCCTCAATGGAATCGGAAAGCCATTTGTTTACGTCCTTGTGACTGGCTGTACCAAGTTGGTTGACGTTGTTAGAGAATGGAAAAGACTAGTTCTTGGTGGAGTGATCTTAGTAAAAGATAAAAATGTTAGCCTAATAAATAAATAAACATCGTCATACATAAGACATAGGTTAACTGATTCTCCATTGAACATAGAAATACAAATAACTTCGCTCGATCACAATTCACAGGCGATTGTGGGAGACTGGTTTCCAATTTATCTAATTACTAGCGACTACTACCCCTGCTTTGCACGGTTTTAGGACTTAAAATAAAAATCATGTTTTTGTTATCTATACTTATAATAAATCTGTAGAAGTGAAAATTCTGTACATTGAAAATACGTGTTCGTGTATACTTATACGTGTTCCACGCGCGCCTCAAAGAGATGTCAGCAAATGCGACGGGGCCCCATAGGGCCGAAGCCTGCCAGGGTAGCGGGAACATCCGAAAGGGTTTACCGCTGCCCTGGAACATTTAGGGCTAAAGAAGGAACACGGGTGGGTTTTAGTCAGTAAGAGTCTGACACTCCCTCCTGCTCCACCCAGAGCGGGAGGAGTCATTTGATGATTTCCCATGCTCAAAAAAAAAAAAAAAGGGGGTGTTACTAGACCGACACCGAACCCAAAAATGTGATTAATTTTGTTTTTGTTATTTTCTGTTATTGAGTGTTTTTTTTTTAATTAGGTAGGTACTTAGGTAAAGATATCATATAGGTACCCTCTTAATCACCACTAATGAGACACAATTGGTTTTCTATTGTAATTAGCCACAAAGGGCCCGCGAGATAGATGGCATCCTCGGGAAGCACATACATTTTATCCTGTTAGCACGTTCCCGTGGGATAATTTCCGACATCCACGCGGGCGAAGCCGCGGGCAGAAGCTAGTTATAAATAAAAGTTCTCCAGACCGTATATTTCGGCGGCCAATCTCAACGGAGACTAGCCTTCGACGCAGGAGATATTATAGTGCACAAGTGTGCGCGCAGACACAGGTGCACTCCCTCTTCCCACACTCTTATAGTCCGATGGGACGGAAATCCGACACGACCTGAGTGAGATCAGGCGCAGGACTTTTTTCATTAGGAATTTCTTAGTAACAGCCCAGAGTTTGGAAGATCGCGGTGTGGTACCCCCGTGTCTCGGAAAGCACGTTAAGCCGCTTTTGTTATTAAAATATTAATGTGTTACCTATAAACCTTACAGAAAATTAAATTCTCTTAATTTCTCTAAATGATAATGGAAACCTCGCCAAAATCCATTGCGTTCTTTAAAAGAACGTTATCTTAGGTATTTTTGGATTTTTTTCTGCCAAAAAAAGACATAAAATAGAGTTCTAGGTTTTTTTGGATTTTTTTCTGTCAAAAAAAGACTCGGGCATTAAACGCACGATGAAGTCGAACTTAGAGTAAAATTGTAAGTAGTTGTAAGACGACAAGATCTTAATAAAAAACACAAACAATAGCCACGAGCTTAGTCAGCAGGAAAGAGTCATCTTTTACAAGGAAAATCGTGTTTAACATTTTGGGAGCTGATGTTAAGTCTTTTTATGATACCTAAACACACTTTTTCCTTATAACAAAATAAGTACCTAGTGCTGGAAATTTTAAGGCAACATGTCCACGATTTTAATGATACAAAAAAAAAGTTGACAGGTGTCAAGGGACACCCGGATGGAACGAAGTTCAAAGAGAGACAGAGAAACACGCGCACACCGCCCGGCTTACAACTATAGCAAAAAGTGTCGTTCCAACTTTTGGTCTTAATTTTTTCGTCTAGCCCCCTTTCGCAACACGCGATAAGGAACTTCGTTCCAAAAAAAATCTAATACCTATAATAATTGCGAAAATAACTCTGTATGCTCCCTTTTTGCCTTAACGGATTTCGATGAAATTTGACAGAGGTAGACCATGGCCTAGGTTAGAACTTAGAACATAGGATACATATAGAATTACATAGAATTTTTGTTTGTAGACTGGGAATGTCATTATTAGTTAGATTTACGGTGTTTAATTTATTGTCGTATTGATATCCTCACCCTGTATATATCCTGTATGTCTTTGGTACTTATAGCCTACTGACAACTCTGGTTCACCCGACAATCATTAACAGCTTACATCATTCATCGGTTGGGTTTTACTCAATGAACAGAGAACATGTGTGGGAGGACAAGTGGATTATACATGAATTTGTAGTAAAAACCTGTGTTATAAATTGGTTAATACTTAGCTATACACCTTGATGACACATTACACGATTGAAGTGTATAGTTCACTGTCGATTACCTACAGTCCCGTCGTCGAGAGAATGCGTTCCTGACACAGGTCAGTGCAACAGTTCAAGTAACAATAAAGATGAAATTCGCAAAACACGTATTCGTTTGTATGAAACTGAAGAACGCATTCTCTCGATGATCTAATTTTCTCAGCTACGATTAGAAATGAATAGTGCAGCCTAATAAGATATTTTAGTTCAGCGTACGCTACACAAGGCACATTAAAGCACTTTTGGCATTCTTTGGGTCAATAGAGTTGGTTGATATTGAGCATGATAATCACAAATACCTATTTATTTTAAAATTACACGAGTGCTTGCAAGATTGACTCCACTTTTCCTATTTGCCAAACACCAAATAGAATCCACTCACAAACTGCCAAACACTACTGCGAATCGGTTAACAAAAAAGGAAGTACCATCCACCAAATAATTATAGTTCCGGCTCCTTGGCTTACTCCTGCCATTAAGGATGCGATGGCAAGTAGGGACAGAGCCAAAAGAAGGTTGAAACGCAGTCCTTCTGAGCGTAACTTGAATGCGTATAAGGTGCTGCGAAATCGCTGCAGGCGTATGTGTAGAGATGCAAAGAGACGCTATTTCCATAATTCTCTTGACAATCGTAACTCGTCTGATGTCTGGAAGTTTCTTAAAACTGTCGGCATTGGCAAGTCTCCAGTGTTTTCCAGTAATGATGTTGACGTGTGTGCTCTTAACAAACATTTCTCACATCCCCCTGTCACTTTTGATCCGCACGTCAGATCAGCTACGTTAAATAAACTTTCTGGTCTGCCATTGCCGCAGTGTTCCTCTTTTGAGTTAAATCAAGTGAGTGAAAGTGAGGTCAAAAAATCTATTTGTGCTATCTCCTCCACTGCAGTAGGTAATGATAATATCTGTTCAAGAATGATTTCTCCTATCCTCCCTCCACTACTTCCTGTCTTGACCCACATTTTTAATTTCTCTCTGTTCTCTTGTACTGTTCCTGAGGTCTGGAAGCAGGCTCATATCATCCCCTTACCCAAAATTCCTAAGCCGGTCTCACCCACCGATTTCCGTCCCATTTCTATCCTCCCATTTCTCTCTAAAGTTCTTGAGCATATTGTTCATCAACAACTCTCTGCCTTTCTATCTGCGAATGACCTCCTTAGTCCTTTTCAGTCTGGTTTTCGACCTGGTCATAGCACAGTAACGGCTCTTTTGAAGGTTACTGATGACATCCGCTGGGCTATGGACCACAAATCTCTAACTTTACTTGTACTTCTCGACTTTAGCAGTGCCTTTAACTCTGTCGATTTCGACATCCTTCTAGGGATCCTTAAATCTTTAAATTTCTCCTCTTCCTCTATTGGTTGGTTTAATTCTTATCTTAATGGCCGCTCACAGCGGGTTCGTCTTGACGAGTCATCTTCTGATTGGTGCTCTCTTACCGCAGGTGTGCCTCAGGGTGGCGTTCTCTCTCCTCTTCTCTTTTCTATTTTTATTAACTCTGTCACCAGAGTCATCTCTTCTTACTTCCATCTCTATGCTGACGACCTGCAGCTTTACAATAATTTCCTAAGGGAAGATGCCGAAGCTGCTGTTTCAGCCATGAACAGTGACCTGGATTTGATTAGTGAGTGGTCGCGGTCTTTTGGACTGCAAATCAACCCTAGGAAATCCCAGGCCATAATTATCGGCGGCAGGTATATGCGGAATAGGCTCGATGTAGCGTCGCTGACTCCACTCTGTCTGAATGGAGTTCAGATTGAATACGCACAAACGGTTAAAAACCTGGGAGTGACCATGGACTCCTACCTGTCGTGGACTGCTCATGTTGCTCAAGTCAGTCGCAAAGTGCACTTTACTTTCCATTCCTTGAAATGTCTTCAGGGCCTCTTGCCCCTGAACACCAAAATTTCTCTTGCTCAAACCCTCATTCAACCCATTATTGATTACGCCGATGCCTGTTATTTGGATACCACAGAGGAGCTTTTAAATAAACTTGAGCGTTTGCAAAATATTTGTATTCGTTTTATTTTTAACCTTAAAAAGTTTGATCATGTCTCCAACTTTCGCAAGATACTCAAGTGGCTCCCCATTCGACTTCGCAGGAACTCTCGGATATTATGTCTGCTATTCAATCTCCTTCACAATCCCAAAACACCATCCTATCTGCGGGAGCGTTTTTCCTACGCCCGTCCTTCAGATGCACCTTGTAGGTCGCATCTTAAAAACCTTCTTAAGTCCCCTCCCCATTCCACCGACTTCTACTCCTACTCCTTCACAGTGCACGCGGTGCGATTGTGGAATTCACTACCGCCTGACATTAGGGACTGCCAAACTATTGCAGTTTTCAAAAGAAGAGTGAAAGAACACTATCTGTCCACTTCATCATAGTTGTGTATGTATTTATTTTATTTTAGAAGTATTTATGTATGTTTATTTGTATGTATATATTCTCGTAATATTTGTTTAGTTTTTAAGTGAATAGTTTATTTTTGATTCTATGTTTTATTGTTTGTCTCCTTTGCTCTATCACACGCTGTCTACATCTCTGTATTTATTGTCCTATCTCAGGTATGCTGGAAGAGATTTCTTACGAAATAAGCATCACCTCTGTACCTATTTTTTCTGTTCTGATTTTCAATGTCTGTTTATATATGTGTGTACATAAATGGTTAAATAAATAAAAAAAAATAAATAAATAAGGCCCGGCCCACACGTGTCCATTTTTTATCGTCAAATATTCTGAACGCGACCATTATTTGTGTAGTTGAGGTAACGAGCCTTCGCGACCAATTGGTCGTTAATTGGAAAATTGTCCGGAATGCGTCTGTGCACCTAAGCTGTCTATTAATGCTTATCTTTGAATGTCATATTCATTTTAAACACCTACAGTTAATTTAAGATAGTTTGTGGCAATTCAAGAAAATAGGAGGTGATGCATTATTTTGTTCAGGTGGTGATGGGGGTGGTGGTGATGTTTTGTTTAGTTCATCACCTCCACCTCACCTCCTTCTGCTATTCTGCTTTGAAATGTGTGAAGACTCTGAAGTGTTTGTGACTTTCAAAGCCAGAACTGTAAGATGGCGCGTGATTTTTTATGAATTTCAGTTAATATGAACTGCTAAATGTAGTGAAACGGCGCCCTAGTTACGAAATACACTATCAGTCACAATCTGAATCATTTTCAAATATATTGCTAATCCATTGATTCATATGTTCAAAAAATTTGTCAGCTCAAACTAACGCAATGAATGTGGTAGAACTGTCAAAATGAAAGGCATTCCTACTATTAGTATGGCCGCAATAAATGAAGTACTGTTGGAACTATGATTTATCGAAGCAATATATTTTAATAATTTGTAAGCTTTCACGTTTAGTAAATAATATTCAGTATACTTTCTCCTAAAATACTTCAATCCTTCTAAATAACTAATATAGGTACTACCGCCAAAACCTATGTCTGACCATTTTGAAAACAAAATCCCGTGCACAAGATGACCACAGCTGTGTCCGTAAGTAGAACAAAAGAGGATCCTTTTTAGGTCGACTAATTATGCACTGCAAGCAGGAATAGTCCTTACGGTGCCGCGGTGGTCAGATATAGATTTCGGCGATGGTACCTATCAGCTCCATTACATAACTATGACAGCTATTCAAAATGGTTTCCACTGGAACATTTTCGGCGCCTACTGCAGCAGTCGCGCAATTATGCAGCGGTATTCAAGCAGAAGCGGTCGCGCAAAGTTGTCAGTAATACAACAATGGCCGACCAAGTTGGGCCACTTTGCCCGCTATGTAAACCCAACCATGAAGGTTGCAGTTTAAATTGTGATGACTATTTACAATAGTGTTATTGAAAATCTATCTGAAATTTCTCAGTAGTAGGTAACCGGAGTCTGTATTTGTGTCCGGTTGATAGCAATGGGCTCGGCCCCTGTTACTCAAAAATAACTGGCGAATTGTGGGTGTACTATTGGTACTATCGCCAAAATCTATGTCTGACCATTTTGAAAACAAAATCCCGTGCACATGATGACCACAGCTGTGTCCGTAAGTAAAACAAAAGAGGATCCTTTTTAGGTCGACTAATAATATGCTCTGCAAGCAGGAATAGTCCTTACGGTGGTCGATTTTGGCGATAGTACGTCCCTGCCTAACCCTTCATCAATACATCCGTGATGTTACGTCATGTCGTTTACAATTGAAAAAGGTAGCAGTACCTACGTTTGCTTTTGTTTTCGAATAATGCAGTAAGCCACTCAAAAAAAAAACCCACTCTTAAATTGCCTGCAATTTATTTTCTTTGCCATTCAGCGCCAAATTGGAAATCTACCTAGCGGGTTGCGAATTTTATAATTGTCGATTCTTTTTTATCTTTAATGATATTCATTTTTACACTTTGGACCATTTTTAATAGGTAAGTAAAAATGCAGCTAATGCAGACTGTTCAGTATCACTGTTCAGTTATGATATCAGTTTGTTTTTATTTCAGAGCTTCTATTTAATTATCTTTGCATAAACATTCTATGTAATGCTTCAGATTATCGATATGTTTTTAATATCTACTTCCCAGGGGCCTATTTAATAAAACCGACAAGCCAACGGATACAGGCGACAATTTGACTATTTTCAGTTTATACAAGCTTCTTTCATAGATTTTCTGGTTTATTAAACAACACCTGTACAGAAACAGGGTAAATTTTGTAGTTTTTTGACAAATATGTCGCATTGCCAGTTATATTAAATAGGGCCCAGCACCCTAATTGCGTACCACACAATCAACTACAATCTGAATCATTTTGAAGGATATTGCTAATCTATTGCTTCATATGTCCGAAAAATTCGTCTGCTCAACAACGTAAATAACGCAATGAATGTTGTTGAATTGTCAAAATGAAACCCATTGCTACTGATACTATGTTATGCAATCACCCCGCAGGTTATCTCATCGTATCCGTTGAAGGCTAACGATTAATCCATCCATCTATCCATCTCAAAAATTCCATATTTGCTCTCAAAGCCAGACTTTTAATAAAATCCTCTCTATCAAAGTGAAATCCCTGATATTTTAGTCCGTTTCACTTTGATGCTGGCATGCTCCATTTGCAACTTACTGCCATATGCACTTTGCAGAGGAAAAAATATGAAGTAGGTAGGTATACCAGCTGTGGTATATTTTTCTTCACCTGTATGTCTGATGTGGAAACTAGAAGAAACACGATGCATCAAAAATAAATAATATTTATTTTATTGCTAATATTTTACATAATATTATATCTATTTTATTATTTATTTATTACTGTGATTGCCCGTGACATCACAGCGGGCCCTATCGAATACCAGCGCTTCGACATTTATTTTTTAAATGTCGAAGCATCATGCTGAGATAGGAGCCTTTTGGCCTCGTATAGGACTTTCTGTTTAATTTTTTTTCCTTTTGTTACGTTTTTATACAATTTGTTTTATTTTTTATTTTTAACTGTGTAGTTTAGTTTTATGATCCTATACGAGTCGCAATAAATACTTTTTCTTTCTTTCTTTCAAAACATTTGAAGGAACTTCTTGCACAAGAATTTGCAACAGGAATGCTTACGTGAGGTACTTTTCATGAAGAAGATACATACTTCAAATACACTTTTGTCAAGCTATGTTTATTGAACACGAGACGTTGGAAATCGTCACATTTTGTTACCCAATGGAGCAAGAGACTTAGCGGCCTTAAACACGACGAAGCTTTTACGGGACATAAAATACTAGTAAACCTTGTAAAGTATCTACAATCGTGCTTTACATTACAAGCAAACCTTGGTTGTATATATATTTTTGCAACACACTGTAAACTGGTAGTACCTACCTAACTGTAGCCACACGAAAGTATGTGTAAGAAAGTGTACACATTGGGGACGCTTGTACCTATTGCTTTTGTTTTGATTATTATGTTACGTTTTAAATAAATGGACGCAAGATACAATCAAAGGAGTTACAGTCACGAGCAAAAGTATGTATACACTCGCCTTTATTCAAAAGCGATTTGCTCCTTTATTTTTTATGTTGTTACAAACATAGCATTTTCGAATCCATAGGTTTATGTAATGTGTCGTATTTCAACGTTGGATTCGTTATTTCACGAAAAAATCGCAATTGAAAGTTGCCAAGTGTTGACATATTGGTGCTCGTGACTGTACACCCTACGTCAATTTGCTGTGTTATAGCCATAGCCAAAGAATGACAGTAAGTTGTGATGAGAATATACGGATAATTTAAGTTGATAGTTAATTTGCTTAGCAATTGTTTTTCTTGACTTTACATACAGTAACTGAAATATTGAGTACGATCGCCGTCCTCGATGTTTTGACCTCCTAATATTCAGGAGAACTTTGCAAGCTTGAATTTTTAACGAGATGGAGGAGCCTGTCAATTGCATTAATTGTTCTCAAACCCTCTGCCGTCGAGATTTGGCATTGTGCCCATGCCTTTAAATAACTAACTCAATCTTACATCGCACTTAACACCAACATCAATAAACTTGTCATCTGCATCTTCAATCTGCATTAAAGGAACACCGGTTTGATAGGAAATCCATTTCGGTCATGAATAAAACCAAGAATGCGTTAACTGCATGGTCACATTTTCACTACAATAATAATATTTCAATTATTTCAGAGAGTCCATAAAACACATTTCATTACATTCAATTAAAAAACAGATTAAAAGTAAATAAAATTAAAAACAGAACTCATATTTACTAGAATATGATACATCGATCTTATTCTTTCCAGACACAGCATTTTCAGCCTATAATGTTCCCCACTGCTGGGACCCCTCTTTCTATGCCCAGTGTGGGTTGGTGGATGTCTTGTGTCTTCGAATTTTTTATTACAGTTTGGTTCGAGTTTTTGGGTTGGACATGCCGTTTGCTAACTATGTTTTCTTTCACCATTTTGTCGCAGTGCTGATGAAGTGATTTACACAAAGTGAAGTGCCTGCTTGGGTTTGAACCCACAACCTACATCTCGTAATTCGCCGTTATCCACTGGGCCACCGATGCTACCAATAACACAGGTGCAATATTAAAATAAGGATTAAAACCAATGATCACCACCTTAGGACACGGTGGAGCATACGGTGGAGGTCTGCCCCGCTTAAAGGGCTAAGGAAGGAACACGGGTGGGTTTTAGTCAGTAAGAGTCTGACACTCCCTTCTGCTCCACCCAGAGCGGGAGGGGTATTTTTTTTTTTTTTTTCAGGATGGGAAATCATCAAATGACTCCTCCCGCTCTGGGTGGAGCAGAAGGGAGTGTCAGACTTTTACTGACTAAAACCCACCCGTGTTCCTTCCTTAGCCCTTTATGTTCCAGGGCAGCGGTAACCCTTTCGGACGTTCCCGCTACCCTGGCAGGCATCGGCCCTATCGGGCCCCGTCAATCTTGCTGACATCTCTTTGAGGCGCGCGTGGAACACGTACAAGCCGTCCGGCACGGGCCTGGTCCTGATCGGACGGAGAGTTAACGGGAGGGGTCATTTGATGATTTCCCATCCACAAAAAAAAAAAATTGTTCACCACCTTGACAGAAGAAAGTCGTAACTACACGTAAGACCTTATTCCTCCAGATTGTACAATTCCGATGACATTTGAAAATGAGGTTTTAAGAACAAATATTTGCACGTCATTGGCCTTCATAAACGTAGTTTATAATGTATAATTATGTACCTACACCTACGTAAAGCTTTTTGTTGATTCGAGAGCATGAAGTCATCGCCTATATGTGTTGAGTATGTTTGTATACGCCAACACATCATTGTTACTTCAGTTATTTAATCAGATGCTCAACGAGCCTATTTATTAAAGAGGTAAGTCGATCCATTCAATATTTTATTTCTTTTTTTAAGTCAAACATTGAGTCATCATCACAAAAATGTCCTTCGTGCGATATGGTTGTATGTGTAAATGAGGTAATACTTGTAAGCATCTGCTTAAATTAACATGGCTTCTCACATAAGTTTGTATTCTTAAAAAGCATCTTTAATTTTTTTTAATACGTCCGGTAACTGAAAAGTTGTGTGGAAATCGGTTGTCATGGTATGGGCATGACGTGTTACGGAGAAGTAAGGAAAATGTCGTGAGGAGAGTTTTGAGTATGAATGTCGATGGCTATAAGAGTAGGGGAAGACCAAAGAAACGATGGATGGAATGTGTGAATGATGATATGGTTAGAAAGGGGGTGACTACCGAGATGACGACTAATAGAGAAGTATGGAAGAAAAAAAAGACATGTTGCGCCGACCCCAAATAAATTGGGATAAGGGCAGGAGAATGATGACGTGTGCCTGGACTGGCGGAGGTCTTTGTCTAGCAGTGGGACAGTATAGACTAACAAAAAAAAAAGTTTACTTAGTAGCGTTATTTCATTGATATTTTTATCATTATAAAAATAACATACCTATAGTTTGGATGTTCTTCAAGAAACATTTGTGTAAATTGCAAACATACTTTTTACTATGTTTGTATGTGCTATGTTTACTCAAAACATCACCACAACCCTTCCTTTCCCTCCCGCAGTTGGGTAAAGGACATACTCTATTTTCTCGGCTGGCAATCCCATTTGCTGTCCTTTCCAATCTTGTAGTCCTTTCACTACACTTCCGACCTTCGCGCCGGAAATATTGCATGTCGTCATATCCTCTCGCCTACATTTATGCATCTGGTCAAATTTCCTTCATGACCCTGGAAATTTAAATGAGAATCGAAAAATACGATCGTCCTTTCATTTGCGAGTTTCATTTGGGAGAGATATGCTTAAAATGAGTTTAATAGTCATTTTGCAGGAAATAAGTAGGTGGCTAAAATGCAGTAGATTTTGTGCTGATTGTGATTTTTATGAAGTAAGTAGAAATATTATTATGAGAAGGGTTAAAACAAAGTGCTTTAACACCTGAAATTAAGGAAATCACGAGACTGCCCTAACAGACGAACCTAATTAACAACAGCAGGATTATCTAAACTACGACGAGCTATAGTAAAGGTTATCGTATAGCACGGTATCGATAATATCGTTTTGAGCGATACGATTATTCGATTAAGTCATAATCGATTTAGCTCAGACACTGCATGTGGGGTATTCCCGGAGGGAACGCCACAATTGCGGCGATAAGTCCCCTCTTTGAAGAGTGGCTAGGGAGGCGCCACGGCGCCCTCACCTTCCGCCTGACACAGGTCCTTACCGGACACGGTTGTTTCGAGAGGTTCCTGTTCAGGATTAAGCGGGAGGAAACGCCAGGGTGTCACCACTGTGTGGATCACCCGGAGGACACGGTGGAGTATACGGTGGAGGTCTGCCAGGCTTGGGCGGAGCACCGCCGCGTCTTCGTGGCTGCAATCGGCGGCGGCGATCTCTCGCGTCCGGCCCTGGTACAGGCCATGGTAAGGAGCGAGAGTGCATGGGGAGGCAGTCACCTCCTTTGCGAAGCAGTAAAGCTCGCAAAGGAGGAGGCGGAACGCGTGAGGCAGAGGCAATCTCTGCGCCCTCACGCCCCTAGTCGCCGCAGGAGACGCCCTGGACGGGAGTCAACAGCCGAATCCAGGCCACCGTAGGCGCGGGCTTGCGGGCGGCGAGCAATGGGCAGCTCGCCGCTCGCCTCTGGGGTATTCCCAGAGGAGACAGTAATTGTTTGAAGTATACTCGTATATTTACAGAGTGTAATAATACAATTGTTTAAATAATGATGTGTTTATTTACTTCATGACAAATTCGTCAGCTAGACAACATTAATAACGCAATGTATGTAGCTTATCTCAGAAAATGAATGGCATTGCCATTATAAGTGCCAACGCAATGGAATTTGCAGACGCGTTGTCAAGAAGGGTAAAGTTTCCATTGCTCATGTGCTTAGGATAAACAGCCTATAGTGTTTCTTCTGCTCGGACGCTACCTCCTTTTCACACGATATTTCGTGTGACCTTCACCGTTTTCAGAGCAGTGGTGATGAAATTTTTTACACAAATAAGCTTTCCGGTGGTGTGTCCGGACGGGCCCATATTTAAGCAGCTTAGGGGCCGTTATTATGACGTATTTATGCCACCATTTTCCAAGTGTTAGAGAGAGACGGAGCTATAAAAGGCCGATAGCACCATATTTTTTTTTGCAATTGAATAATTTAGCAAGAGAAGTACGTCGCTGGTGCGGCGAGTGCGGGGGAGCGCTAACAGCATGCTGGCCGCGCTCGCGGTAAGACTGGATTGCTCCATCATCTGCCACTGTTGTGAGCGACATGTGGCAGGTTGATGCGACTAACAAGCTCATCTCTTTTGTAATTTGTTAATTTAATTATGATTATTTTTTATTATTGTGTATGACCTATTTGTAATTGAATTGAATTGGTGGTTTTCTGTATGTAATGTGACTGTATGAGTGTATTTTTTTCTATTATGAGTCAGTGATACTCGAATTAAAATGATTTTATTTATTTATTTATAGAGGTACAAACCTCCGCTGTTTTTCTCTAACCTTCTAGTCGTCTTTGGTCAAATTCTATTGGGCTAAATACCTTGATTTTACATACGAAACGACCACTGTTACCTAACCTACACGATGCTGTCGAAATTACACTGTTACGCTTAAACTACTGAAATTTCGACCTTGACTGAACTAATGTCAAGGCTGGCCTATTTTCTGGTGTTAATACTGCAGGCAAGGGTCGTATAAGTAAGTAGCCCGGCGTTCCCCGACGCCGTGAGACGGATATATTCAAATAGGCAGTCGGTCAAGGTTCTGGAAGGTATATTTTTAGCCTTGTTTGACCTGGATAATGTGACATTGGTTTCTGGTTTCTGCAACGAGTCTTTATAAATTTCACTTCCCTATTAGGAATTTTATAAATATTTGAAGAAGGACAATTTTATCAGAAAATCACTTAGCTATAACAGTATTTATTTATTTAAACTTTTCGCACAAAAAGGTACGAAGGCGGACTTAGCCATTAGGCCTAAGACATTATCTACCGGTCAACTAAGGGTGGTGAACAGATTAGATGGGAGGTGCTTTGGTCGAGAGGGACGGTGATAAAAAAAAGAAGAAAAAAGTTTTCTTTTCTTCTTTTTTTGTATGTATTTGTGTACCTACACAAAAACATAAAAAGGTTATATTAGGTATACACATACATACTGTATTACAGTATAGTATTGTGTAATATTATATTTCTACCACTCATGACTGGTTTAAATTGCTCGTGATTAAATAATAACAGCCAAAGGGATGGATCTTCAAGGTTAAGCATCGCTTACCGAGGTCGGTCCGTAGATGGGTGACCATCCATAACATACTGAGACCCGCCCTCCATGTCTCGGAAAGCATGTTAAGCAGTTAGACCTGACTGTCATTCCTAGACTGACAGTCGTTACGGGTACTCAGAAGCCCGAAAGCCTGACCACCAGTCTTGCCAAGGAGTATCGTGTTACCCAGTAACTGGGTTGTGGAGGTCAGATAGGCAGTCGCTCAATGTGAAGTACTGGTATCCAGCTGCATGCGGTTGGACTGGAAGCCGACCCCAACATACTTGGGATAAAAGGATAGGTCTAATGTTAGTTTTCTAACATTTGCTTATTTAAAAAAAAAATATTGAGCTAGAATTTTCTAACCCTTGCATAGAGGATCTTCCATCCACCAGGTTGGTTAAATTTTTAGTCTTATTGGTTTATTTAGCTGATGTCTTACTGAATCAACGAACGGGACTGCTGTGAATCAGCTAAACATATGCTGTATTTTGGAATGTTTTTATTCGCATACCACTTGTGCAACTTTGTGGATAATTAAACACAAATAAACTGACAATCTCTTCAATGTTTTTACGGTTTCATGTACCGTTTGGTTGAACAATTAATAAATTACAATTACTAATACAAGTATGTTTACAAGAACCAATGGCTTCACGCATCGGTGGCCGCATGTCGAATCGAAACATGACGATATCGAGTTACAATCTGAAGGAAAGGTATATTGTGTATGTTGTGTATATTGTGTATCACACAATAGTGTAATGTTTTGGGCCTGATTGTCAAATCTGATATCCTTAATCACTGAGCTTCTATCTTCCAATGCTCGCTACAATTAATTATAAATGATTTTATTACTGTAAGTAGGTTTATTGCGTAACACACAAACAGTAGTAACGGCTTTAATTTTGACAGATCAACAACTTTCATTGCGTTATGCACGTTGTGGAACAAATACATTTTTCGAACATATGAAGCAATGGATTAGCAATATCCTTCAAAATGATACAGATTATGATTGGTAGTGTGATAATACAATCAAGGTGCTGATTTATACAAATACTTTTAGACGTCAATATCATTTTAAAAACTAGTTGAGGTGGTAATGTTAAGTTAGTATGCCCTAATAATCAACTAGCACTGGGCCCGCGTGTTGGAATATGGCCCAGTCCCCCCTCACAGAGAGGAGGAGCATACTAAGGCGTTCCCAGCAGTGGGAACGCCGTAGTATGCTGAACGACAGTTTTTTTTTTTTAAAAATTATTGACAATGGGCTCACTCTTGACCTCAATCCAGCCCAGAGGCAGGGATGAGATCTACGGTGGAACGAGCTTGCCCAGAAGAAGCCTATTCACTCTCGCCTTGAAGAGATTCGGGTTGCATGAACTCGGGAATGCAGACGCAGGCACACGGTTCCACTCCTTAGCTGTTAGTTTGGTGTTGGACGTGTTGGTAGCATCAATATTCTTGAAATAGACTCGACAGCAGACTAGAATCGTCGTGGTAACTTTTCCCTAACTGCCTAACTGCATCGTTATCTAATGGAGACACCGCAAGAGAACGGATAATAATAATGTCTCGAATTCTTACCACTGAAAACTACGTTGAGATAATGGCGAAGATACGAGGTTGTTAGTTTAACCGTTATTGTTGGGTGACATTTAAAGAATTGTTATAACTTTGTTCCATTCATTGCCAAGGTTTCTTCAAATAAAGGTAACACAAGGAAGGGAATACAGTCAGAGAAATAAAATTTTAAGCAAACTAACACCATACGTCAATTTGTCGTGTTATATGTCAGTTCATAAAACTGTCAAAGAATGATAATATACGGACAACTTAAGTCCGGGGTCCGTGGCTAAATAATAACAGCCGCACAGGTCGATCGATCAGGTTAAGCTTCGTTTGCCGCGGTTGGTCTGTGGATGGGTGACCATCTTTATATACCGAGACCTCTCCGTGCCTCCGTAGATCTCTGACAATTGTTACGGGACGGGCAGAAGCCCGAAAGTCTGACAGCCAGTCTTACCAAGGGGTATCGTATTACCCAATAACCGGGTTGTGAAGGTTAGATAGGCAGTCGCTCCATCTAAAATACTGGTATCCAGCTGAATCCAGTTAGACTAGAAGCCGACCCCAACATAGTTAGAAAAAAGGCTAGGCAGACGATGTAGTCGGTAGTCACTTCTTAATAATTAATTTGTTTGACTTTACATACGCAAATATCAGCAGCACTGCCAAACATTTGAGTATAAGGATCGTTTTATCAATTAAATACCCCAATTTTATATGACCCGGTAACAAAGTGTTTATCAAGTTGACAACACTGCTCGTCCAAAAATAAAAACAGATTGGTGTGGGAACCGACCGCGGCGACCGTTGGGGTGATGCCTTGAATATACACGCTTCAATTAACATCAAATTTAGTACTAGACACCGGTTCTAAACGAGAAGATGTGAGGAAAATGATATTAACGGTAAGAAAGCTCCCTGTGGCTTCTTTGAAAGGAAGTATCAGCACATCTTATTTTGCCGCCAAGCAGCATTGCTGTAATCTGAAGGGTATGACTATTTTATTGCACAGAAAAGTACCAGGATTCTAGTACAGACGCCAGCACATCAAGCTACTACAATTTGTCAAATTTCTTTAATACATTTTCAACTTAATCGCTAAAGCTTTAAGGTTCAAGGTTGATTGGGAAAATTTGACGGTTTCGGGTAGCTTGACCCCGGCGTCTGTACATATCGATAGTAAAATTGCATGTGTAATATTTCGTCACATACAGCAATAGATAGGGATAAGTGAAAGGAGGCTTTTACATCATTGGGACACAAAAAGCAGATTCGCGAAACATGAAGGTAAATCATAATAATATAACTTCATGTTTCGCGATGGATAAGCAAAACCTTTATCTTAATCTGCTTTCAATAAGAGTCATTGATCGCTGAAATGTTCCTACAGTGATCAATGACTTTTATAATGAAGTTAATGTGGCGGCATCACACTGAAGTCACGTAGAATCTTGCAGCGCCTGCGAGCAGAGTTTACCGCGCAACTTATATGTACAACGTCCCGATATCAACCGTTGGGCAATACCCCACCAGACACAACACCCGTCTGGTCGTAGGATCCTCCCTTTTCTATGAGCGAACTTTACCCCCTGTTCCTCACACCTCTATGAAGTAATGCCGTATGAGCCAAAACTAACCGACTTCTATTTTTAGTTTAAAAAAATAGCTTATTATCTATACGACTTCTCTACAGGTAAATCCTCTTCATAACATTCATACGATACCATCTTCAATTCCACAGTAAAGATATAATCAAGTTAATATGCCTTTGCGAAATTACATCAGCCTTTACGAAGGGAATCCGTTTTAAACAGAGCGTTACGATAAACTGTTAATCATAAACGAGTTTATTATGGGGCCTTTTTATGGCCTTTTTAAAGGACATGCATTGTTGGCCATGTCCTCTAAAAGGCTATTTAAAACTCAATAGGTTTGTGCGAGACTTGATGTCTTTTATACAAAGGGTTGAGGATTGTGTTGTTCTGGTTGGCAAACAACCACTAAACAATTGGTTTGTAAATGTAAACTTAAATATTAAAAGTAGTTCTTTATTAAGTAAGTATCTGTTATTTTATATCACCACTATAGATTTATGATACGATATCAGAATGGTTTTGAATTTCTCAAAACATATATTATGTAGATATTATTATAAGTGAAAAACATATATAATAAGTGCAATTAAGTTGGTACTTATCCCAAATAACTTAAGAAAATATAAGTGATATTAATTATTATTTAGACGCACTTAAGTGTGTGTATGCAGTTTAGGAGATGTTTTATTCCCAAAACGCACAATCTGTCAATGTACAATCAGTTAAGTATATAACTAAAATCGTAACTGAAGTAAAATTAACACAATAAATGATAAATGATTTTATTTTGTTAGTAGGTTTGTACAAACACTTTTACACGTCAATCATATTTTAAACTAGGTGAGGTCGGCGTTTCCTATCTAGTCTGAGAAGAAAGGCCGAAACAAACTCAGAGGTCACAGTCTCTTTTACAATACATATTAAACTCTTAGCGTTATATGAGCTTCTATGAAATTCTGATGATGTATCGAATAATTTTATGTCAATTTAGACGATGAGTAAAACTAGCTTGTTCTAGCGAGTTGCATACGATTTTCATTTTATTTTATTTATTTATATATTTAATGTCAGATTACAATGATCCATAATGGTTAGTAACAATTGGAACTTATAAACTATGTTAGTAGGGTTACAAAAATACAATACCTAATTAAATACAATCATTAAACAGAATTACAAATATTAATAACAGCCCAAACATTTATTTATTTAACTGTCCCTACCATAATGCTCACCCAGAGCGAGTATATTGGACACTGATATTTATCAGAAATGATCCTCAGAATGCCGTTGCTGCTGCCGCGTACTCTGCCTAACAGTGACGACACACGCTTTATTGCTGACCATAAGTTCAAGTTCACCAAACTAGTACGTTCATTATTATAAGGTCGGTCATACACATCCGCAACCCGCGCGTCTTATATTTACGACCGTTAAGCGCCGGTGGTTAGCCATAATAACCGCCACATGTGAAGACGTATATCACACTTAAATGTTATAAAATGCAGCTAAGAACTTTCTGCCCGAGTTTTCATACATTTATATATAATAGCCGAAATATGAGCTTTAAGTACACATTATTGTTATGGATGATGCTAGTCTGATATTGAAGTTTATTGAAAAGTTATTTGTACTAGTGGGGTCCTTAAATATCCGGAAAGTGGTCAATTGTTTGAATTACGTCTACTTTTACAATGTTTGTAAGTGTGTGCACCATGTATCTATCACATGATTAATTTACATGACATGGTTTCATATTTAATTCTTTTACCTATTGTGGTATAGTAATTTTATTTTATTTTAGGTGTATCGTCTTCACATATTAAAATAATAATAATATTTTTATTCATAATAAGTTCACAGAAGTATAAATTACATAATTATTGTTATATAATGAATGTATAGTTATATATAACTATGCAAAATATTTTAAAGACGGTGGAGTTTCTTGCCCATTCTTCTGCATACGAAAACTATTGAAAAAAACCATTTGAAAGGGGCGACTAGCTAGAATCAATTCTATTTCATTGTAATTTTTGACGTTCAAAAGTGGTTTTTATGTACCTATTTGAAATAAATGCTGCTTACTTTACGAGAGAGAATTATGAAAGTAAGAGTGGTTCCTTAATTCTTACAATTAGGGCACTCGTGCCTAGTGAAAAAAATGGTCGAACATTTTTATGCGAGAATTAGGTTAAACTAAAACTTTTCTTAACTAAAAGTTGAGCTTATCACTTCCGACTTATTTGCCTGACTGACACTTAAGTGAAGTCTAAGATAAATTCAAAAGAAGATTTATAAAGTCATATTAGTCACTTGCCAGGCCCAAAATTGCAGACCCTGCTCAGAAAACGGGACCTTAGTGAGAGTCTACATAATCCATTTGCGTTGTAAGTTAGAAAATATTATAATTGTGTTAACTGTCAACATATTATACATACATTAGAAATTAAAGTCGCTTTTCGTGTCTATCTGTGTTTGATTTAGAGAATTTATTCCGGAAGGTTTATGTGTATAATAAGTTCACACCTCTGCTTAACCTTTCAGAGGACGGAGGTAAGATAATTATGTATCAAGAAAATTCAATTTTGTGTGAAGTCGTAAAAACTGTGTTAAGCAGGGAGGAGTCGCTAGTGTTATTATGTACGGTCACCAAAGAAACGGAGGTTTTCGAATAAAAATCAAATTTAATTAATACAAAATGAACGGTTCATTTATCAAATTACCTAATCACCTAAATAATTAATCTAAAAATGTAATTTGATAAATAATTTTATTCTTACTAAACTTCAACTATATCAGACGACTCTGGTTACTTATCTCTTTTGGTGACTTGTACAGTCAACCACTAATTGTTTACACTAGGTAATAAATTAAACAACTTACTACACACATAGATACATAACAAAAAGGGCACTTAGCCGTCAATAGGTAGATAATTCCCAATTAATTATGGCCATCTATTTCTCAACGCGTCCTTCGTCCGTCAGTAATTAAATCCAGCAGGCCTTGAAGCTCGAAGTACCCTACTTCCGACATCCGCTTGACCTTTCTCTTATAAAACTAGAATGCTTCATTTATTATTAGTTTGTTAGCTATTTATAGTAAATAATTTGGTTGCTAAGCAAAGAGCAGAAACCCTCAAGTCACCCAGATCTTTTGCACATGTTTTGAACAGACTAGGAAACCTAATTTACTTCTGGGGAGGTGGGCTGGTTGGCTGGATCATTCGATTTCCTACAAAATCGTTGAGCTGGATGGTGCTGATCCACGCGTCATGTTCGTGAACAGGCGCCGCCGGTTGAGACTGGTCATCTCTCAACTGCCAGGGATTATTTTTAATCTTATATTCTGTAATTATGGCCACACTATTGAATTGAGGAAATTCCTGTAATGATAGTGATGTTGAGTTAATAAATAGATAAATTGTTTCTTCAGTTGATTTTTTTACATTGTTCTCACATAATTATAGAAGCAATAAGTAAGAATAATGTAACCAGGATTTTGTAATATCTTGATTTAAAAGAGTGTCCTTGGAGTTTCTTGCCCGTTCTTCTCCATAGAGATCTACGTTTTCGAATGGGTAACTAGTTTCAACTTTCTGACTAACTGACCGACTATTTGACAATTCAAAAGCGCCTATAAACTGTTTAATTGAAATAAATGCTTTGAGTTTGAGAGTTTGAGTTTGGAATATCCAACGGCGGCCGCCATGGCTCACAAAGGTTTTTTATTGTTTTTATTTATTATTATTTTATTTATACGTGGGCACGTATAAATAAAATAATAATAAACGTATTATTGAAATCCTTAGAACGGCCTTTCCTTTGGTGTCCTCCTTTAACCGTAACAGGTAACATGTACACATTTATTTATTTATCCTCACAGTGGAACGCCCTACGGCAATTACACCAATGGAGCAAAACATCACTTGATGTGCTGCTTTCCATCCATCCTGCATTCCACATATACGAGAACCTAACAATGATAAGGTCCGACCTGCGATAGGCTGTAGTTAATTGATTGTTTCACTAGAATGCTAGTGGTGATGCTATGTTTAGCAATATCACAGCACAGGTCAGTTGATAATACTTTAGTATTGACATAATTTACACATATTATTAGTTGATATCATCACAGAGGTTAAACAATGATGTCAACCTTTATTAAATTGTAATGCCAATAATATTGTGAATATACGAGGAAACTCTTGTTGTCTGCGTTTTGAAGGCGTTATGTCATCAATTAGGAGTTTTATAAATATAGTTTTATGTGTTTCTGGTAATTAACTGAATTGGTAGTTTAACTGAAGCAAAAAATCGAACGAAATGGACATGGGGGAAGCCTATGAGTAGTCCAGGAGATATACCATTTGTCAAAATACGACGAGTAGGTACTTCAGGAGTTATGAGGGAACAGATGAACATACAAACATAAATGATTAAAATCATAACCCTCCTTTGGTTTTTTCGTAGTCGGGTAAAAACACAAGAATGTAGAACGGACATTGTTTGAAAAATATGAAGATGCCTTCTTGTAAATTTTTGAAGAACCTTTCGAGGAGGATATGTGGCAAACTTTTGTGGTCATATTTAAAATTAGTATGTTTTGAACCTTATTACTTAGACTTTAAGTTTCATTTTAGAAAAAAAAAATTTAAAAATAGAATGATTTTATTTTCAAGCGACATTTTAAATATATTTTGCAATGGTAATTAAACTTTATGTTTAAGCATTAAGGTTTATAATAAACTGAAGTTGTTAATATTATTAAACTTTTTTCTAAGAAATATAGATGTTTACGTGTGTGCAAACGTGGCCACTTGAGCGACTGATTTTTGTTCCTGATCCTTAATCTAGTACTATTATTGATCGAAGGCAGCTGCTGGGCAAAGGCCTCCCCTTTCTCCTTCCAAACCTCTTCATTTTGTCCGAGCTCTTCTGATCTCTAATCTTCAACTTCCCGTAATTAAAAACGTTTAAAATCTAGTCGCAATCTCATCTCAGCGACAATCAAAAACTTGTCAGAAATGTAGGGAAATTAGAGCCGTTTTCGACAGACTGAGTTTGTTTTTAAAAAAATATGGGAATTGCCCGTCAGATCGTCACAGCCACCTTCGCCACGGCTCATATCGACGGTGGTGTCTTCCCTCAGGCGCCCTAGGCTAGTGACGATCTTTGCCCATGTCTTCGGCGCACTTATGTGACGACGCCAGCCTACACATAAACTAATTTCAAATTTAAAAAAATGTACAGTATATCTGATAAAGTAAACTTGTTAAGTTAATTTGAACCATACTGTTCACGCCTCACAAACTCCGGAACTAACATTTGCTGATGCTTCAACCTCGTCAAGTAACACTTAATACTAATTAATTGCAATAAAAACATTTTAATTAGTACGTGGCCTCAATCTGGTCATGTGTGAAAGTTATTTGAATGTTAAAAAGTTGGGACCTTGTGTACTTTTAAGTTGTAAATTATTTGCTTGAACCCCAACCCGGATGGATGAATGATTTGAGCCTTCCAATATGTTTAATTATATCAGAAGTCCAAATCTTTTCTGTTTCCTTGGAGTTTTATAACTCCAAATAAGACGACTTACAAACAAACAAGATTCGGTTGATACACGCCGCACGTCAGTGGTGACAAAACTCCTTACAACGCCTAGTGCAGCTCAAGGTGTTACTCCTGACTACTACTTAAACATGAAATTGATAGAGCAGACTTACAGATTGAAAGAGAAAACTATTGCAATTTCACAAACAATTCATCTGCAGTAGACCATGTAAATACCATAAAACATTAGGTAAAGGATTTGTAATTTGCAGTTCGTGCTTAGTGGCATGTGTAACTTGGGATCAAAGTAGAGCGGTCAGCGCGCGCCAATCAAGTGATTCACTAGGGCCACAGATTTTCCGGGAACTCTGTGCGGGCTATGGACGATTGCAGAAGCAACATATAAGAGAATAATTTTATCATGTAAACAAGCCATGTGCCCGATGGGATTTCCCATCATCAAAAATGTCAAACATCCATATAAACTTTCAACCTACTTAGTGCTCACTTAGTTAATTACTTACTTAGTTGTTATAATAAAAGTCTTGTGCCATGCTTGCATGTAGACCCAGCGGTATGTAGGCTGTGCGTTGTCATTTAAGATTTTTATTAAATAGAAGATTTATAACCATACAAAGTCGTGCATTGACTTAAAATTTACAGATAAGAGATCATTTCAAGACCTACTAGCAGTGATCGTAAATTGTAAGAAACCTTACGTGAAGTACGTACGTCTTAAAACTTGAACACCTGTACACAACACCTCTAATCAGGGCACCCATTCAAAGAAAAAGTAAGTCGGAGACAAGAATAGTTGTACAGTCAGCGTCAAAAATATCGGGACGAACAGACTGTTCAAAATCAAATCAAAATGATCTCAACAACTAAGAAAATTAAACTAAGTCAATTGGATAAAGTTCTTGTCAGAATGACAGTTGTGGTGTACTGTCTACATTCTGAAACATTCCTTGTGTCATTGACTTAATATTTCATTTTCATAGTTGCTTAGATCATTTTGAACAGTCTGCTCGTTCCAATATTATTGACGCTGACTGTACCACTAATTGTCGGCCAACTTAAGGAACTGACTATTGCACTAGAGGGCTTATGTCAGTAACGAGGTTGCAGATCGAAATGTTTTGGCTATCAATGTAAAGTCACCAACGTACTCAAATAATAGTGAAATTATGTCAGTACGAGTATCAAATCAACTGACACAATGACTTGTTTGACAAAAGAGGAAAAGAAATACTCGTACGTAGCTTCAGATTTTTCTAAATTCTTACCGCATTGATTTATTGAAAGTACATTAACATTAAAATGTAAGCACTACCCAAGGGTTGGAGACCTTGTGACCTGAAATACAGACCTCACGTCTAGTTTAGGCACCAGTATCCCACAGTATAATTACTGCTGTTACGTATTTGGTATTGGTCCCTGGCCTTGACATCAACCAAGAGGCAAAAGTGTCAACATTATTTTTTCTACGCTTGACTACGAGTCTTTTAACTAAGTGTATCTTATGTTTTATTTTTTTTAACTGTGCGTTCTGTTTGTGCAGAATAAAATATTTTTCTTTCTTTCTTTCTTTCTATTTTGTATTGATACCTACCTCTCTAATGTACATATATTATATTGTGGTGAGAAAATAAATTATTATTATTATTATTAGTACGAAACGAAACAAAGTCGTCCAGTGAAGCAACTCTTAAAAGAGATTCACACTTTTATCCTTTGAATAAAATCATACTTACACGTATACTTTTATTTCCCACTGCATTTTTAAGCTTCAGTGGCTAATAATTTGACCATGAACGAAATTGCTTTTTCCAGAAAACTTTTACAGGCATTGTCTGTCCGTTTTCCAGGGATGTTCCAAAACTATGCAACTGGGTCACAGGGCACTAACTTTATCTACAAAAGGGATGTTAAAAGTGCTGGTAATTTGATAAAATACTTTTAATTTGATGCATGATGCGGTGCAGTTTTCATGTTAGGAGAATGTTGTAGAGTTTGGCAACATTGTTAAAACGGTTGGTAAAATTTTAGGCTCGAACAAGGCAGAAGTTTTTAATGCGTTAAAAACAATATACGGAATTAACAAACATGAGTAAAGTATGAAATATTCGTGTATTGTGTTTCCGGGCTGATGTTTTTTTTTTACAAAAGAGAAAATTTAAATAACATAATGTATGAAATACAGTTTCAGATTTTGTTAAATAAAATTAAAATTCGCCATATTAATAGTTTAGGACCATGAGTCACGCATTATTTTACACACTTCCCTCTCACAGAGAGGAGGCTTGCGTCCCAGCAGTGGGAACGGTATATGCTTATGCTATCCAATAACTCTTTGCCCGACCTGGGAATCAAACCCAGGATCTCATGCTCAGCATTAGCGCTTGCGACAAGTAGACCAACGAGGGAGAGAAAACAGTAATGTAAACGAATAAGTAATACATTGGCTGAAAGTTTTTCTTGCAAATAATGAAATTAGCAATCATAATAAAGTGCACTTGACCATCCAAAATACCTACCCACAGAGTCTTTAATCCGATACATTAGTGATGACCTCCCTGATATCGATAACGTCCGCGACGTGTCGATTGTGCTAATCCCGCTGATAGTGGTGACAATCAAAGCACTGATAGGGTTGGGCATATAATATCGGACAATCTAGATAAGCTTTTAATTTAGATAGTCTTTTTGGCTTTGAAAAAGAACTCAAGTTCCGAATTGAAGGCTGGTTTTATTTAACAAGAACCCAACCTGAGTATCTAACCCAGGAAGAGTAGGTATCATACTCCTCCTGGGTTCGATTTCCAGGTTGGGTAAAGTGTTTTTGGGTTTCTGCGTCAGGGATTTCTCAGTAGCAACCCGGATTCTGGATTTGGGCCCAGTGGATGGCAACAGGCTCTTTCCCTAATATATGGGATTTAAACATAACTGGCAAAATATGGGTGTACTATATATGTCGTGGATAGATGGCACCACAGTACAGCGAACAGCGCCATCTAAAAATTTGATGGGTAAACGAGTAATCATGTGGTCGGAAACGCAAGCGAGCCCTACCGCTTGGACACGATCGTCGGTGGAGGGGATGCAGCGAGGACTGGCGGAGAGAGCGAATGTTGCGACAGTCTACAGTCGACAGTCGAGCTCGGACAGTCTAAGCGAACGCTCAGTACCGTACGCACGTGTTTGTTTCCGACGCAAGTGTGCGTTTCGGTTGATAATCGCCAGTTTATTAAAGTTACTTTAAATTCAAATTATCTTTTCGTTCGAGTACCCGCTACAGTGCCCCCACACATACGTAAACTTTGTCGGATCACGAAGAAGACCCGATGTTTCGCATCTCGGCCACCCAGTGATGCGACATATATATGTCTGCCTAACCCTTTGGGGATCACAGGCGTGTTGTTATGATACCTGCAATTTTTCTTATACTGTAAGCATAATCATATCAATCAGCTGGGGACACAGGCCTCCTCTCTGTGAGAGGGAAGTGTGTAAAATAATGCGTGACTTATAGTCATAATGCTACTTCCTACTTAATATTATAAACGTGAAAGTTTGTATGGATGGATGGATGGATGTTTGTTACTCTTTCACACCAAAACTACTGAACGGATTTGGATGAAATTTGGCACACAGATAGTTTATAACCAGGATTAACATATAGGATACTTTTTATCCCGATATTCCCGCGGGATCGAAACTTACACGGGTGAAACCGCGGGGCGCAGCTAATAGTCTAATAATAATGTCGAATTTTAATTTTATTTAACAGGAACTGATACTGTTTTTCATACATTATCAAAACCTAGTTTTAATAATACGTACTTTATAATACATGTTCTGTTAATTAAGGTTTTAGGAACGTTGTCGGCATCAATATGTAAGTACGTGCTTACATATTGTACCTGTTTTGTGGTTACAAGCTGCGTCGTTGGATACCACAATTGGGCCTTCCAGCTGACCACGACCGACCATAATGCAACCTCGTACTGAATTATTTTGGTTTTTCAATCGACCGTCGTTTGTTGGTAATAATGGGTATAAATAGTATATTGTTCGTGTAAAATGTTGCAGTATATTGCATATATAAACAAATCTTAAAACCTGTATGGACCTACGGTATTCAGCTGTGGCGTTGCACCAGCCAAAGCAATCGTCAAATTATACAACGCTTCCAAAATAAAGTACTCAGGGATATAGTAAACGCGCCCTGGTACATTAGAAACAGCGACCTTCACCGGGACCTCAAGATGGATGTCGTGAACATAGCTATACAAAAATATGCAGAAGCTCATGAACACAAACTTCATCATCACGTGAATGTCGAGGCGATCCAACTCCTTGACAACACTGAATTAGTGCGAAGACTAAAAAGGGTAAAACCTTTTGAGTTAGTTTAGTTGCAGTGTAAGTGAACTCAAACTGTAGTGTAAGTGCTGAATCTTATAAAGAACACGTGAAACAAGTGTCTTCCCCATAACATATAGTGAATAAGAAAGACGTTATTGGACGATTTCTTAACTAAATAGTCACTTAGCAGTTTAACTTATATTTAAATTACTTATTAGCTAATAGGCTAGATTGTAATGTAAATAAAGTGTCACCAATTGTGATACTTTATAAAGGGGAAAAAAAATTGCACGTAGATGTATGTTGCACTTTTATAGAAAAGTTTGTGTAGATCAGTCAAACTGTGGCCGTATTTTCTATGACAAAATTAACGAAACCGCGCGAAATGAACGCGGGGTTGGCGGGAATAGACGGGATTTCGAAGTTAGGAATCATTGAGTGGCCATAGTGAATTAGGGCCCTAGGAATTTATAGCAGTGTAACTCAAATTCTGTAAGTTAGTTTCGTAAACTACTTAGCGACTGCTACTACTCCTAACTTTGCAAATGGAATTGCGATTAATGTTGTTATGACTGTATGCAGAAGATGCAATGCTATCCATTAGAATGTTCGAGATTATCAAAAACTCACACTTTCTATACCCAACAACTTTTTTTATTAATAGATCTAGATTAATAAAAGAAGTTGTAATAACTTCTATTTTACAGCCAACGTGTTTCATCTTCAAGGAGATACAATATAAAGATGCGATTCAAAGACCATCACTCCTTATCGCACGACAATCAATTCCAGACAACCTTTATGATCTGAAATATCTAGATCACTAGCACACACGGACATTCAGAATACAGATCGACGCCATATTGAATGAAACTCATTCCCATACTCCATATACAGCACATGTAAACTATATGCCCCTGAATAGCGTAGCAAATCAGTAAACAATGCACCGACCACCTTAATTTGAGACGACGGGGTGGCGCTGCTTGTCAAGACGGAGTGCGTCAACTGTCAAATCCAGTACATTTTTAAGTATTAGTTCCGGAAGTTGCCGCAGTCTACGTTATGTTGGTGATGCAAATGGGCTCGTTGATTGATGCGTTCCGTACGCAGATAGCCGTGGCCGATGTAATTCACACGACAAACATGGATTAAATCATGCCAGAGATTTTGTGTGCGGTAATTTGTTGATAAGAGAATGCTTTGATGTGATTGAGGGAGAAATAAGCTTGTCAATCAGAGAGGTGGTTCGTTTTGGTGCATTGACTGATTGACCTGCTGCAGTTCTGTTAACGAATTTGACACATGTTGGAACTAACATTTGCCTACAGATACTGGTTTCGGGTTTGAGTGTTAGTGAGATAATAATAATATAATAATAATAAATGTTTGTTCAGTATTAAAAATTATTAGATGGGTCAGTCAGGATGTTTTTTGCTACCCTGCTCAGAAGGCTCAGAACTCCAAACCCAGGGTTACCAAAGAGCGATGGAGCGTAGTATTTTAAAAATGAAACTCACAGACCAAATTCGTAACACCTTAATACGCTCCAAGACAGGCATCGCTGATGTTGGCGATAAGTCTGCGAGTCTGAAATGGTACTGGGCGGGTCATACGTATAGGATGCATCAAAACAGATGGGCCAGGATCGTCACACGGTGGGTTCTTGAAGGCGGGCGACGTCACCGGGGCAAGCCTCAGAAACGCTGCGCTGGCATGACGATTTGGACTCGTTAATTGGAACAGTATGGGGGAGACCTTTGCCCAACATAGGTTAACATAAAAAAATAACCGACACAGTGCCCCACTGTTGGGCAGGGCCTCCCCTTTTAATTTCCATATAAACTCTCCATTTTATGCAATGTCTGGCCATGTCGTTCAGGATATGAAAGAAAATATCTTTGACGGAAGTAAAAAGTCTCGCGTAGTAAATTGCACTGTGTCATTATGGTCCTATTTCCCTTAGCCCGTTAGTTCAAGTTTATGAGCGAAGCCTATGTTTAGCAGTACTTACATAAAGCCATAATCACCTAGAAGGCTACTAGATGACTAGTTTGATGTTATCAGTTTACGAATTGATACTGTCCATCCACTTTATTCCTGAGTCATTTGTAACAGTACTAGAGACCCTATTCATAGTCGAGACTGCCATGTTTGGTTTGTATCTGTAGAAGCCCTAATTGAAAGGATACCTATGGGGCACATAGATGGGCTATCAATAGGCTTGCTGAGAAACTAATCCGATTTCGAAACACGTCTTGCGTTGCCTTATATGGTTGGAGACGGGATTAAAGTCGCTTGATCTAGCCCTGATGAAGTATTGTGCATCCTGACAGATATATGTATACGTTTAAGAGTTATTGCAGTAAGTTAAAATTATTATGCAGTGTGATTCATTATTTATAATTCTTGCAAAGTTAACCTAATTTTCGGCATAACTTCCCTAGGCTTTTGCAGTTGCAAAACTCAATACGTTGATAAATGAATTTCTCCAGATTTTTATGGGGAAATAAAAGCCATCATTAAAAAAAAATTGTTGTAATTACACAAAAAACAGTCTAATCAGACAGTCTACCCAGCCAGACCAGACCAGTCTAGTCTAGTCTGTCTAATTATACAGTGACTTTTCCTATATTTCATAACCTAGCTGCTGAAAAAAAAAATAGATTTCCCCAACGTCGAATTCATGGCACTGACTGAACAGACAGCTGTGTTGCTGGGGAGTTTGTTGCGCCACTTCTTCTTCCCAGCGATAGCACTAGGAAGTGGTGAAGGGCGGGCGTTTTTGGGGGACTGTCTTTTGTAATTTTGACGTTCAAAAAGTGCTGATTCTCAGCCTAATTTGAATAAATGACTTTTAATTTTGATGGCTTTCTGGACCAACTTTCTCCACAATCATGTCAAAGTTAACCCTGTATCACTCATCCCATTCCAAAGACCAAACTCGTCTGTACTACACTTGCTGATAAATTCTAGGAACTATAGAGGTCCTAATATTGTCGATGGATTGAATACGGTTCCGATAAACTACTTTGATATATTCACACTGCGAAATTGAATCACTTGTAGTGATGGTCTAGCGGCTGATGAAATTATGATGCCTAAAATAGCCTGATTCGCAAAGGTTAGATATTCATTAACGATATGGTAAGAATAGTTTAGTGATGGCTTTGTAGATGTGCCTTACTATGACTGGTTGATTTCACTTAGCTTAGCATTTAAGATGGACAAAAATGTTTGCAGACAATGCTGTCGTATAATAGATTTTTTAATGTAAGTATGCGAAATTTTTTAAAAGATGTTTATTACTATGGAGTTTCTTGCACATTTTTCTCCAAACTAGAATTTATTTCCAAAATAAACGATTTTTATTTTATTTATTTTTAATTCAATTTTTTTGTAAATTTTGACGTTCAAAACTGTCTTTTACTGGTATTGTTACTTGAAATAAAAAAAAAAATGATTTGACTTTGACTTTTTGATGATACATCAAATCTTTTCAACCGTCACAAGTTTTTACACACACATGTGCACAAAAGATCGATTCGGAAATACGAGATTTACTTCGAATTCGTTTTCAAATCGTTTACAATTGAAGGTATTCGCAAAAAGTTCGAACCAAAAAGGTATTTTCACAAAAAGTTAAGAGTTAAAATAAAAACACATTTGAGCAATTCTCTATTCGGTCGGCTGGGTTGTGGCGTCCGTAGCGCACACGGTGTCAATCCGGTTTTCCGTCAAAGTGCTCCAGTTACAGATTGGCCGGATCACCGGCGTCCGTCCGGTTCGTCGGACGGCTTTCCAATGAGTCCGCGTAGAGCCGCGAAATGCGACTGTATGCAGTATTTGTGCGTTTTGCTAGGGCTGTGAGTTTCTGAGTTTATTTTGGACATTACTGAAGTCAGTGAAAGAAAAACATCCAGAGGAAACCTGGACTTGTCGCTTATTATTTTTTATAATATAACGTGTCAAAGTGATTCCGATATCATATTAAGGGCTAATTTTTCAAACGCTGATAGTGAGCTGTCAATCCTGTGGAATGACTGCTCACTTCACCTAAGTTTTCACGATGAGATTTAAAAAAAACTACAGATTGTATTTGCTTCAAAGGACTTCTGCTTCGAGGCAATTAAAATCTGTGGATTTTCTAAATTTTGGAATTTTAAAAGACCTAACTTTAAAACAACATTTTTTATTTTGTAGCTTTCAAATAACATACCACCCAAATGTTTTCCATTTTGTGTGCAATATTTTGATACTACGATAAACCGCAAACGAATATTCCGAGAGAAATTGCGTTTCTGCTAACTGTATAACTAGATTGAGCCACTTTATCAGAATCCGCTTTTTAAAGCGGTGGAAATCGTTGAAAAACATTGCAGCTACGTTTCTATCAGATTGCTTGTCATACACTGCTGCTTTTTGAAGGATCATCAAGTTTTTCTATCCACGAAAATATTAACCAGAAAAGTAGGCACTTTGGGAATAATGTAATAGATAACTCTGTTTTGCCTATTATTCTGGTATATGCTGTTTAAAAAAAAAGTGCCTGCCATGCCTGCCAGGGCCTCGGGTTGTTCGAAAGAGATACCGTGGCCCCTGGCACAGGCAACTGAAGGAACACGGGTGGGTTTTAGTCAGTAAAAGTCTGACACGCCCTTCCGCTCAGCCCAGAGCGGGAGAGGTCATTTGATGATTTCTCACCCTGCCTGCCAGGATTCCAACTCACGACCTACTCGTAAGTCGAGGCCGATACCACCAATTATATAAATATATGATATTGATATATGATTTTTTTTTTGTGTGTTTGTGTCCTTTTTTTATGCGTCATGTTTGCCGCAAATAAATGCATTTTCTTTCTTTCTGTCTAATAAAGGTAAGACAAAACCATACCTTTACTCAAATGCCAAATTTATTTTTCATTATTATTGGAGAACAATTTCAGGTAGAAGATACTAATTTCGAATCACGTACTTGTTGGCACCTTGACAAACAACTTCATTTTCAAGTCGACTCAAACCATTGTGTCATCAATCATCACTAAGTACAGACGACAGTAGGTCAAGCTACCCGAAACTGTCAAATTTTCCCAATCAACTTTGAACCTATTAAGGTTCATAGTTGATTGGGAAAATTTGACAGTTGGTTGGTTTGGCAGTTGTTGTTTGGCAGTGGAAGCATTAGCTTTAGCGATAAAGTTGAAAATCTATTGAAAAAATTTGTCAGATTGTAGTAGGTTGATGTGCTGGCGTCTGAACATTGAAACCCCAATACTATTAATCTATCAGTTTGTCCGAATGCAGAGGTAAATAGCGTAAGATACAAGCCAGAATAAAATCGGATACAAAAATAAAATCGACCAGTTATGCCGAAAATAAAATCCGTATTTAATTTCAATGCATATTTTAGTGATAAAATCTTGTTTCGGTGAAACGGTGCTATAATATTAAAAAAAACAATAATATTTTATTTTAACTGCACAAGGTGCATTTTTACATTCATACGGCGATATCAAGAACACATTTACTTTTAAGAACACCTAAATATCATCATTCTCCTACTCTTGGGCCGTATTCTTTATAATACAGTGAACGAAACCGCGTAAAAGGAACGCGGAATTGGCGTGATTAGCTAAGGAATTGACAAATGGTTTCGAAGTAAGAGATCATAGAGTGGTCAATTAGGTGAATTAGGGCCCTGCCGATCGATTTTGTATAAACCTCCCCGTGAAAAGTGAGCTTAGAGTGAGCTGTCAATAGTGTTAATTCCTAGCATTAGTTGGAATGACAGCTCACTCCACGCTCACTTCACCTAAGTTTTCACGGTGAGATAGTTACAGAATCGCACTGCTGATCCCAAAGTATTTGGGGTCGGCGCAACACATTTTTTTTTTTTGAACTTTCCCACACTAGGAATTTCTCCTGTATCGTGGGTGCGTTTACAAACATTTAAACTCACATACACAAACCGCCAGACCCGGAACAACTACTTGTAGGCTATACAAACATTTTTTCCGTGCCCGAACCCGCGACACGCAGCGCAGCAGTCAATCGCTTAACCACTACGCCAACCGTGCCGTCCACATGTATTTTACTTCCTGATACTTTACTATTAGTCGTCATCTCGGTAGTGACTTCCTTTCATATCATCAAAAAAAAAAAGGTTATATTAAAATAAATGATCCTTTTATGAATTAGGTGATAGATACGCTAAGACTACCTAATTATAAAGGCAAAATCAACTTCTCTGCATTTAAATCTTTAGATGTAGGTATGCAGGTTTGCATGTATGTATGTAGGTATGTTTTTACAATCACACCACAACCAAAAGTTAAACCGAATATAATACAATTCGACGCAGAGGATAAAGGTTCCATTACGGAAAAAGAAACACTTTGATAATGCATAACGTTTCCACTGCTGGGAGACAGACTTCCTCTTGGTGAGAGAGAATGGGCCGTAATCCACCACGCGGGTAGATGTCACATGTCTTACGAAATATTAGTTCTAGATCATGCAGGTTTTCTCACGATGTTTTCCTTCACCGTTTTGGGAGCAGTGGGGATGACACAACACACACTAAAAAAAAAAATACAACGTTAAAATACCATACCAACAAAAACCTACACAGTTCATACGAACAATACCGTTTCTATAATAAAAAAGGGTTGCCATATTGACAAACTATCGACCGTCCCATTTGAAGTTCAGTAACACAACTCTATTAATAGAACTTTGCATTACCCATGAGTAAGGTGAAAGTAATCCCCTGGCATAGAAAGCAACCGTGACCGATGTTAATAAAGACTAGTTTTCTTTGAATAAATATTTATTAATTATGATTACTGCTACTTTGACTTTGTGTATGAAGGTTTGAACCGTTCGAAGGTGGGTTGTGGTGGCATGGTACAGACGCCAGCACATCAAGCTACTACAATCTGTCAGATTTCTTTAATAGATTTTCGACTTTATTACTAAAGTATTAGGTTCAAGGTTGATTGGGAAAATCTGACAGTTTCGGGTAGGTTGACCTGCTGGCGTCCGTAGTCCGTACGTATTGATAAGTATGTGTTTCGGTTAGCAATAATAACAGAATAGATTCTTTATTTGCAAAAAAAATAGGTTTAGGAATACATCTACCAAAAAAAAAAATCTAAGAAGGTAGGTATCTAAACGGTGGCCAAGCTGGGTAGTAACCGTCAGAAGAAATGTGAAGAAAAAATATGACATCGGGACATTTTTAAAATTTTTGCGTTTTAGTTATGGGTTCATCAACAACTGTATACGCTGGTATAAGTTAAAAGTAGTAAAAGTACTATAGTTATAGTCTAACAATCACTCGCAGTGCAACTCCAAATTTATAAAGAAGAAGTTGAGCAAAAATAGTAAACTAAGTTAAAAATACAAAACTAAATCTAAATAGAATATTCATTATTAGCTCAAATGATCCCAAACTCATGAATACAACTTAGTGCAAATTATGAATTTGTGATGTCTGTGATCTGTCTGTTTGTTTTTTTTTTGTGTGTTAATGTTCTTTTTTATGCGTCATGTTTGCCGCAAATATTTTCTTTCTTTGTTTCTGTGTGATCTGTGTGTGTGAACTGTCTGTATTCCAGCATTACCAGGCACTTATAAGCTCATGTGTACACACGGCTACACGTCAAGCTATACAAAACCAGTTTGTCTTGGCCTCACTTTGTATGATATTTTCTCACAGTGAACGGTCAGCCAATACTGGTTTTGCATAGCTTGATGTGTAGCCGTGTGTACAGTACGCCTATTGCGGCTTACGTGTCAGGTATATTGATACTGAGCCTTTGACATATTATGACTAATTCTAGGTTAGATTAAGACTTTAATTAGCTTGTGTTTTGAGCATTATACAGGGTGGCGGGACATCGACACACAACTTGTTACCATGGATTCAATACATGATTCTGAACCGAATGAAAAGTTCAACGCATGGAGCGATGAAATTTTCCTCGGTTATATAAAAAAAATTAGCTCTGCCATATATTTGACTACGTAGGTATTGCACTTTTCTATGAAACAGATGACTTTTTTTGATGACCGTCGAAAAATTTCTACGCTAGACTACGTCTAAAATCATGTGCTGAATTCATGGTTTCAGTTTGCGCGTCGATGTTGTCACCCTGTATTTGTGTGTGCGACATTAGATTTCTTAAATTAGTGGTCATAGTCACCATGCTTGAAAGTCGAAATGCTGAACAAGTCATGAAGACGCTGCTGTTTATTCTTTTTACCATCTATATCATTAAATCAATGTTTGACTGACCCTACATCGTTACATACATTGGTGTCCATAGTACATAAGCATTCCATTAATTTCATACGGCCATCAAAAAGATTTATGGATGGATTAGTAAGCTATTAATACCTACATTGATGTGCGATGTTACCATTTACATAAATGGTGGTTGGTACCTGCTGTTCTATCCACCTGGCATTGTAATATTCTGTATACCTTACGCACATAGGCTTTGTATAAGTTGCTATCCGCGCGTAGAGTAGATTGCGTGCGGAAACTATTGGTGTTACTATATTTAGACACTTGTTAGAACCGCTTATACCTATTGTGTGTTTGTCATTTTTCACGTCAACTTTATAGACACACATGTTCAGACATACCACAATCATCTTCATAGTTAAATAAAGACGTTCACTGCTCGGCAAACTGATATAGACCTCCCAAAGAATCGCAACAATCGGTTCTGCTGTACCCGTATCCAGCAGATTCTTGTGACCTTAACTAGATCATTGGTCCACCTTGTAGGGGGCCTAGTCAAAAACAATTGAAACATTATTTTGTTGTATGAATATAGGTATATAGTGATAGTGTCCATATTGGATTGCGTGTCAGTTGACTGTTCGATGGGTATTGTCAACCTCGTAAATTAAATTCTTTTATTAATTTAAGGTCGACTGTCACTTTGACGGCACGGTTGGCGCAGTGGTTAAGCGATTGACTGCTGCACTGCGTGTCGCGGGTTCGATTCCCGCACGGAACAAATATTTGTATGACCTACATGTATTTGTTCCGAGTCTGGGTGTTTTTCTATCTATAATATGTGTGTATTTACAAAAAAAAAAAATGTATATAAGTAGTTTATCAGCCATCTTGTTACCATAACACAAGCATTAGGTTGCTTAGCTTGGGACTAGATGGCGATGTGTGAAATGTCCAGGGATATTTATTTATTTACTTACACTTCATAAAACGACAAGGTCTATTTGTCTAAGTGATAGTTACAAAGTTTCAACCTTAATGAAGTTTCAATTTACTGTGGAATTGATGTCAAAAGTTGGAAAGAAGTCGACTATACTTAGCGACTCAATCAATCGGTCGGAGTCGGCTTCCAGTCTAACTGGATGCAACTGGACACCAGTATTTTACATGGAGCGACTGTCTACCTGACCTACAATCCATTTACTGGTTATCACGATACTCCTTGTTAAGAATGGTTGCCGGTTTTTTTTTTCACTATAGGTATTTACCGACTCATCATATTTTTTAAATAATCTCAGCTACTAAAGTAGGTGAAGAATTCTCAGTCGCCTTCAACTTTATTCCTGTGAGACCTTACGATTGACATTATGGAACATAAATATCACACACGCTGAGTCACCAAGGCATTCAAGTCTGTGCTCAAACATGCGGTGAACTATTTCTCGTATGCGAGATGCATTTTCTCTCTTTTCGAATCGCATGAAATTAAATTGCCGAAGGATTAGTGTTAAGAAGTCCATTTTTAGTCCCCCATGGGAAGATTGCGTGAGATTACGTATGTATGTTTGTAAGTTCATTTTAGTGCTTGCCGGTTCAGAGACTATTTAACTTACGTTAACTTAGGTTATGAATTTTATTATGAAATTATCAATAATCATCTTGCGCTAGCAGAACTCATTCAATTATAATTATTAACTTTGTGTAGTGATTGCTAAGATACAGGCTGTGCCTAGTTTGAGACCCGCTGTTAAACCTGTCAAAGTTTTCTGTTGGTTAGAAACTTAGAATAGCATGCTGTTTCGTTTTCAGCTCTTTGCGTGTATTGGGAGACTGAAGGATGCTCGAAATAATAGGCGACACCAGGAATTGCTATTTAACTTGGATATATTGTGAATATTACATGAAATTGTCTTATAATGGTATAGCGCTTGCGATGCAATAGTGAATAGAAAAAAGGAAGTGATTTTAAGAAAGACGTTGTGCGTAGCTCGGTGGTGATTGGTCGATGGAACGCGTAGGCGACCAATCGCTGTGGGGTAGATGGCAGCACCGGTTGTTAAGGCGATGTTTGTGTGTTAAGGCGATGTCTGAACATGCCCCCGGCCTTGGAAGTAGGTACCGACGTCCAACACCTTCTCGTCATCTCCATCATTGAACAGGGGACAGATTCGAGGGAATGCGCGTCTGATGACTCCTGACTTTGTTTGGACGTCAGCAACTCGAGAAATTCCATCCTTTCCTGGTACTGTTGAGATGATTCGCCCCAAGCTCCATTTTAGTGGCGGCGTGTTGTCCTCTTTGATGACGACCAGTGTGTTTGGCTGTAAATCACGCCCATGTTGTCTCCATTTTGTCCTGGTTTGCATTTCTGATATGTACTCTTTGGACCATCGTATCCAGAAATGCTGTCTGAGTTGCTCGAGCCTCTGATAGCGTGTCAACCGGTGAGCAGGGACGTCAGTCAGCTGTGGCGTTGCAGGCGCTGTTAGGAGACGACCAACCAGGAAGTGAGATGGACACAAAGGAAGGAAGTCATTAGGATCTGCGGATAAAGGACTAATGGGGCGGGAGTTGAGGACAGCTTCAATTTGCGTTAACACAGTGCTATATTCCTCGAATGTTAGATGTGCGTTACCAACGACTCGTAACAAGTGGTGCTTGCACGACTTTACTCCCGCCTCCCACAATCCACCAAAATGAGGCGCATAAGGCGGGATAAAAGAAAATTTAATGTCCTGACTAGTTGCGTATTCGATTAAATCGTCAGAGCATGTGGATAAAAACTTAGAAAATTCGTTTGCGAGACCTACAAAGTTTCTACCGTTATCCGAAATTATTTCATCAGGTTTACCACGTCGGGAAATAAATCTCTTCAACGCAAGTAGATAAGCATCAGAAGAAAGGTCACTGACAAGCTCTAAATGTATTGCGCGTGTAACTAAACAAACAAATAGGCAAATATAACCTTTTATTAATTTAGAACCCCTACCCTTACGATTCAGGACGAGCACTGGCCCGGCGTAGTCTACACCAGTACGTAAGAATGGAAAGCTTGGAGTGATTCTTTCTTCGGGTAAGTTGCCCATAATAGGAGATAAAGATGTACCTCTCAACCGTGTACACGTAACGCACTCATGGACAGTGCGCTTGGCCAAGTTCCTACCCCTCACCGGCCAGTGGGACTCGCGTATGTTGTACAGCAACGCCTGCGGCGCAGCGTGCTGCAGTCGCTTGTGCTCGTGCCGAAACAATAGCACTGAAAACCAGTGGTTGGAACAAATTAGTAAAGGATGTTTCTTATCAAAATTAAAATCCGATGACAATTTTATTCGTCCACCGACTCGTAAAATGCCATCACTATCTGCGAAAATATTTAATTTACTTAAATTGTGCTTATTTTTAAGAAATTTGTTACTACCTATTAATTTACATTCTTCAGGAAGTGATTCGCGTTGGGACAACTTCACTAAAGTCATGCGCGCATTTCTCAACTCATCAACAGTGAGAGGGCCGCGACGAATGTCATTCCTATTGCGAATATTGAAAATAAAACGTAATACATATGCACAAGCCCGTTGCATACGATTAAATTGAGAGAATCTTTTAAATGGAAACAGTGAAGTATCCAGAGTTGATAAAAATGCGTGAGTTTTGTCTGGCTTCACTTCCGGTAAATCAGACTGTGCTACATACCTACCTAAGGTAACTTTACTACTATCAAAGTCGAGCTGTCGTAAAAAATCTGGGCCCTCCCACCACAGCGTGGAAGATTGAAGATATTCCAACCTGACTCCGCGAGACACCAAGTCAGCTGGGTTTTCTTTCCCGCTGACGTGACACCACGGAAGTTCCTTTGCGATTTCGTGAATTTCAGCCGCTCGATTTTGCACGAAAGTTTTTAATAAATTGGGAGCCATGCGTAGCCAACCCAACACAATGGTGGAGTCACACCAGAAAACTGTGTGATTAAATTGACAGCGTAGTGATTTGCGTACTTTATTAAATAGCCTAGCACCTAGCAAAGCCCCGCATAATTCTAACCTAGGGATGCTCACAGGATTTAGTGGTGCGACCTTGCTCTTCGCACAACACAACCTGACAGACACCGATGAGTCATGATTTATAGTGCGGACATAAATACATGCCCCATATGCGGATTCCGATGCGTCTGTAAATATGTGTAGCTCAATAGAAGCAGGGTTGCTGCCTATGACGTGTCGCGGTACACTTATGTCGTTGAGAATACGCAGAGAACTAACAAAATCTTCCCAAGTACGTTTGACGTCACTGGGAACTTCATCGTCCCAGTCAATCTTCACCAGCCATAATTTTTGTAATAAAATTTTAGCTATTATTATCATAGGGCTCAATAATCCTAGCGGATCAAAAATCTGTGAAATTGTTGACATAATATAACGCTTGGTAATTAATTGATTTGAGTTACTGTTAAATTGCGTGTTAAAATAAAAATTATCGTTCATATTATGCCAACCCAACCCTAAAGTTTTCGAATGGACATTATCGCCTAATGATAATTCTTTAACTAAGTCAGATTCATTGTTTTTAATGTTGAAATTAAACATCCACTTGCGTAGGGGAAAACAACCTGACTTTAAAACGTCTGCAACATTTTTGCAAACATCTAAAAGTTGTTGTTTATTATCACAACCCGTGATCATATCGTCAACGTAAAAGTCTTCATTAATGATTCTCGTGACGTCACGATCCGTGCAATCAGCTGCCAGCTGTTTAAGACACCTACAACTTAGAAACGGCGCGGACGCAGTACCGTAAGTGACCGTGTTCAGCCGGTAAATGTCCAGTGGTTGCGACGGGTCATCACGCCACAATATCAGCTGAAGATCACGCTGATCTTCGTGAATGAGACATTGCCGATACATTTTCTCGATGTCTGCACAAGCCGTGTATTTATGTTGCCTAAATCGTAATAAAATAGACAACAAATCGCCTTGTATCGGTGGACCTACCATTTGTATTTCATTGAGCGAGATGTCATTGCTAGCTGCGGCACTGGCATCAAACACCACACGCAGCTTGGTGGTGGTGCTGTGCTCACGAAATACTCCATGATGCGGCAGGAAATAGTTAGGCGTCCCGACGCGATCAACACGACTCATGTGACCCAATCGAATGTACTCGTGAATGAAATCGGCATAAAGTTTTTTATAATCAGGGTTGCGTAATAAACGTTTTTCGAGGGCAAAAAACCTACGTTGTGCCTGTGAGTAAGTTTCGCCTAAGGTATCGGGTGATGATTTGAAAGGAATGCGAACTTTGAACCTTCCGTCACTATTGCGCGTAGTATTATTGACGAAATGTTGTTCACAAGAACGCTCCTCATCTGTGCGCGTATCCCGATACGCAGACATGTCCTCCAACTCCCAGAATTTGCGTAGCTGGGAATCGATAGACTGAGAGAAATTACACTGAATGTACCTATCATAACGCGTAAGAGAACAAATTGGGCCGGAAACAACCCATCCCAATTTTGTGTCTAATAAGAAAGGCCCACTAGGTAATTTTATTTTATTAGAATTGATTAGATCCCAAAATTTATCCGCACCGATTAGGATATCTATATTTTGAGACTCATTAAAATGCGGGTCTGCCAAAACAATATGTTCGGGGATTTTGAGTTGTCCGCTTTGTTGTGATTGCGACAAAGCAGGCAACGCCGACGTTATATTAGGCAGAACAAAACATTGTAAGCGCGTAGTGTATGGATGGATGCGCGATTTCAACTCGATGTCACATACTTGCGTGGATTTTGTGATCGAGTTCCCTACACCACGAATTTCTTGAGTGGACTGTATTACTGGCGCTTGAATTAAATTGCATAATGTTTGAGTAATGAAACAGCGTTCACTTCCGCTGTCCAAAAGCGCGCGTGCTAAGTGATAATTCTTACGATTATCAACTATCTCCACTAACGCAGTCGATAATAAAACCGGTTCCATAACAGCTGATTGACTGGACGTGTTTATGTGCGCTTTGTTCGCATAGATCGCTGTGGAATTTACCACAGCGGAGGACGATGCCGGTGCGGCGGTTGCGGTGCGGGGCGGAGGCTGTGCTCCTGCAGCCGTGGCCACCGCAGTCGGCGTCTCATTAGCGTGTGACACATGAAGTGCTACAGATTGATTCGGATGATTATCGGAATGCAGTAACGAATTGTGTTTTTTGTTGCATAATCGACACGGCCCGAACCTACAACTATCTAACGTGTGATCTGAACGTAAACAATTGATGCAAAGTTTCTTTTCGTGAACAAAATTAAGTTTGGAATCTAAATTAAAATCAAGAAAACTTTGACACGCGTAAAGTGGATGATTTGTCTTGCACAATGGACATAACCTCCTGTTTTTAGTGGATTTTTGTGATTGTTGACCCTGTGGCTCATTGGTGGACACATTGCAGTGAATTTTAGGCTGATTAATTTTAGTGTTTTGTTTTTTATTATCAATATTTCGTTTACTATGTGTCACCTGCAATGTTTCCAGCACGTCAGCTCGGTCTTTAAGAAAATTCATCATATCATCCAGTTTAAGCTTTCGCTTAGATTTAGAATCGCCATTTCTTGATAATCCTTGTGCGCGTTTGTATTGTTCCCATTGTAGTTCGGTAACTGGATTAAATCTAAACAGAATTAAATAGATAATTAATGTGTCCCATGCGTCAGTTGGTTCGTCAAGCATTTTTAATGCCCGTAAATTCTTTAACACGGTATCTATTAACTGTCGAATTAGATCTGGCGATTCTTTGCTTAAGTTCTGCATAGTGAACAAAGACATGACGTGATTATGCACTAACAATTCGCTATTATTGTACCGATTGAGAAGTAAATCCCATGCAACCGGGTAATTGGTACTAGAAAATTCTACGGCATTAATAACCAGCTCCGCACTTCCCTTCAACGAGGATTTTAGGTAGTGAAACTTTTCTATATTGCTTAAATCATTAGAATTGTGCACTAATGATAGAAAAGTATCCCTAAATTCTAACCAATGCTCGTATGAACCGTCAAAAGTGGGCATAGAAATAGTGGGTAGTTTAACGGCCGGTCTGTGGTGATTATTACATTTACTAGAACTATCAGTAACCTCACTCGGATTTAAAAGACATTCAGCTTGAGATAATAAAGAGTAGTATCTATTTTCCATCAATTCTCTTTGCGTTAATTGCTCGTCTATATCAGAGACTGATTCCTCGATTTGCCTTTGAATGTCACTGAATTCATCAAATAATTTAGCGGCTCCCTGAATCCGTAATTTAAGATCTACGCGTGTTTGACTAGACAAAGTTCCATCAGCAATACTAGACAAGTAATTTGAGAATTTTGACAATCTACCTTTTACTATGCCACGTTTTTTCACAAGATCCCTAATAAGTGGACAATCGTCGTTTGGATTGTATTTGAAAGGAGATTTATCGCGAGGCTTATTAGGTACTGAGATCTCTGACATACTAGGCTGACTCATTTTGGTGGAAAGCAGAAAGAAAGGAGTACTCACGTTTGAATGTGACGGTTACGATGCGATTTTCGTTGGCAGCGCACAATTTCACACCAGAATTTCACTGAAATTGAGTAAATAGCACGGTATTACACAATTGAAATGGAGATGAATAGGGCTGGGCAGGATGGCTGGCCGTACCTGATATGCGCGTTTCCAGGATATACAGCACTCCAAAGTCCAACATCCGGCTCGAAGGACCAATGTTTCGTTTTCAGCTCTTTGCGTGTATTGGGAGACTGAAGGATGCTCGAAATAATAGGCGACACCAGGAATTGCTATTTAACTTGGATATATTGTGAATATTACATGAAATTGTCTTATAATGGTATAGCGCTTGCGATGCAATAGTGAATAGAAAAAAGGAAGTGATTTTAAGAAAGACGTTGTGCGTAGCTCGGTGGTGATTGGTCGATGGAACGCGTAGGCGACCAATCGCTGTGGGGTAGATGGCAGCACCGGTTGTTAAGGCGATGTTTGTGTGTTAAGGCGATGTCTGAACACATGCCATTAAACTTGTATGTTTGACAGATGGCGAAATCAAGATGTAGCTATTTTGACAGATGGCGGAAACAAGATGTAGCTATTGTGACAGATGGAGAAAACAAGATGGAGCTATTTTGACAGATGGAGAGAACCAGATGTAGCTATTTTGACAGATGGCGGAAACAAGATGTAGCTATTATGACAGATGGAGAAAACAAGATGGAGCTATTTTGACAGATGGAGAGAACCAGATGTAGCTATTTTGACAGATGGCGGAAACAAGATGTAGCTATTGTGATAGATGGAGAAAACAAGATGTAGCTATTTTGACAGATGGAGAAAACAAGATGTAGCTATTTTGACAGATGGAGAAAACAAGATGTAGCTATTTTGACAGATGGAGAGAACCAGATGTAGCTATTTTGACAGATAGCGAAAACCAGATGTAGCTATTTTGACAGATGGCGAAATCAAGATGTAGCTATTTTGACATGTGGCGAAAACAAAAAAAAACTTAGTTCATTTACTTTGCCCAAATTAAAGTTTTAATCCAGTGTAATAGAATAACGGGTCTCATAGTTAAAGCTATACAAACACATACATTTTCCTTATGTATTGTCTATTCCTTTGCCATATACTGCTAGTCCTATTGATCCATTGAACATTCTTACTCCTCCCATTTCTCGTCACATTGAGTCTCAAAAATGCATGGCTGCACCATCCGGTCGCACTCGCACCACAAGCCGCAACCTTGGCTCCTACGCGACCGCCGAACGTCCCTGTATTAAATTAAACATTAAACTACATAACAGGTTAATGCAGAAAATCCACGAAATGAAAGGTAAAATGCTGGGCGACACTTATGTAAATAATCTGGAGCTGTAAGAAACTTTTATCCATCATTGTTCGTTTCGTAAAAGTGATGTTGCTATTCCAGCCGATCTATTCTGCAATAATGTCACAGGGCTGATTTTTCCAATGCCGGATAATTTTATCTATTTTTTATTTATTTTTATAATTTTGAATTTTTGACAGTTCTTCCATGCAAAATCTGTCAGACGTCAATTTTCATCCACGAATAAAAATTATCAGTCGATTGAGAAATTAGCCCTTAGAAAACTTAAATAAAGTGAGCTGTCAATAGTGTCAATACCTAGTATCAGGTGGAATGACAGCTCACTTTAAGTTCACTTCACGTAAGTTTTCACGGTGACATCTTTACATAATAGACCCGCTAGATGTTTGTTTTTATAAAAGTGTGTACTATAAAAACTCGTATCGTTTACGTAGCATATTCGTAGCGCTGTCGTAACATCTACATAGCATGATCGTAGCGTTTTCGTAGCGCTGTCGTAGCGTTTACGTAGCATACTCGTAGCGCTGTCGTAGTCTTTACGTAGCGTTTTCGTAGCGTTGTTGTAGCTTCTACGCACCATGACCGTAGCGTTTTCGTAGCGCTGTCGTAGCGTCTACGTAGCATGATCGTAGCGCTGTCATGGCGTTTACGTAGCATATCGTAGTGTTTACGTAGCAGTTTCGTAGCGCTGTCATAGCGTCGACGTAGCATGATCGTAGCGCTGTCGTGGCGTTTACGTAGCATATTCGTAGTGCTGTCGTAGTCTCTACATAGCATAATCGTAGCTCTGTCGTAGAGTTTACGTAGTATAATCGTAGCGTTTACGTAGCATTATCGTACCGTTTTTGTAGCATAGTCTTCATTCGTACCGGTTTCATGGTGTAGTCTAACTATCGACATGGCAATATGTTTAAATAGCTGTATCTATTTAGAAAAGTAAAAGTATCATAGTGGGACTTCTGTGCACGCCTACTCTGTGACCAAACCTCAAACCGGTGACGTAATTCGATACAACAAGAATTAGTTGTTTTCGCAAAATGTTGCTATAAATATAAATATAGTGGAATCTGCTTGTTTGAATCGCAGGACTTGTTTTGTCGTTAACGCCAAATAAAATGTTGTTTTAAGACTACGTTGGTATTTTGTAATGCTATCGCATTTAGTAAAATTTATGAGACTTATATTGGGTGTGCATGATTACGGGACTCTGTTCTCGCAAAAAGTTTTTAGTTAAGTTCAGGATGTATAATGTAATAGAATGTTGTAGTTTAAAGACACTTTACTTTTTTTTTATAGAATTAAAAATAGGTGTTAAAATCTATTGATACTGGTGGTTTTGTAAATTCGCGGTAAATATTATATTTATCCTAAATTCATCCTTCCAATATTTATTTCTATGTGTCAGGAAGTATTATTTTTTTTTCATGAAAGTTTAAGCCGCATCATCTCTATACTCGATGATTTATTGAATTCTTCATGTAATAATGTAATCATCAAACTGCAAGACAGAACTGTACCACAATTGCGTAAAGATTTTGAAAAAAATGCCTAATCTATTGATTCATATGTTTGAAAAATTTGTCTGCTTGACAAAGTAAATCACGCAATGAATGTTGTCGAATTGTCAAAAACTTTTATTTTTCAATTGTTAGTGTATTACTGTGATATATTTTTTGTACCTAATGCAAATTGAGTTGCATAAGGAAGGAAACGTTTGTTAATTAATGAAACTAGTTATCAATATGAATAACAAGGTAAACACACAATTAGGCGAATTAAAATCTACATTTATATATGAAATCACAAATTCATAAGTGTGCAATGGCACTCAATAGTTAAATAACAATTTTATTAAAATCTAGCTTTTGCCATACTAGCTATTGCTAAATCCACATGATTTGATACTATGTGTCAGGAAATAAGTATGATTTTTATTTCAGGACAGTCATCAGAACTTAATGTTTTATTTGTAGGTATTATTATGAAACATTTGAGAAATTAAATATGTTATCTTATCTATAAAACTTACAAATAAATCCATATTATCCATACTAATATTATAAATGTGAAAGTATTTCTGTATGTATGTCGATCTGTCTGTCTGTTACCTTTCACGCCTTCAAGCCGCGATGAGGCGGATATGGATAGATCATGTACTCGACAAAGGACATATTATATATTTTTATCCCGGCAGTGCATTCCCGTGGGATAATTTCCGATCTCCACGCGGGAATCAACTTATTTCTAGTTTGTTAATAGTTTTAGTTAAGTTAGGATATAATATTGTGATTTATATTATATTTAGGTATAAGTTGTTATTTATATGCATACCATTTTATTTCAAGGGGCATCGTAGTGGGGTTGTCAGACAGGCAGTCGCTCCATGTAAAATACCTACTGGTATTCAGCTGCATCCGGTTAGACTGGAAGCTGACTCCAACATAATTGGGAACTACTGTTAGTGTTCCTGATATTATTCCAACATCTATCGAGTTAAAAATCCAGCGGTGTGTCTTCTTGACGCGCTGGCATTCGCTTTATTGGATTCTCAACTCTCGGTACAACACCGAGAGTTGACAATGCAGTGCGCAATAAAATACCGCCGCGAGATTTTTACGTCTGTGGGTACAGTCACGAGCACCAATATGTCAACACTTAGCAACTTTCAATTGCGATTTTTCGTGAAATAACGAACGCAACGCTGAAATACGACACATTACATAAAGCTATGGGTTCGAAAATGCTATGTTCGTAACAACATAAAATTTCATTTAAAAATATTGGAGCAAATTGCTTTAGAATAAAGCCGAGTGTATACATACTTGTACTCGTGACTGTACGTGGGGTAACAGAATACCCAATAACATTGCTCATCTCGGAGATCTATCATCGGTAGGACGCTCTGCAGTCACGCATGTGTCCACATACTTCTCTATCTCATCCCGTTAGCAACAGCCGAGATATTTCTAAGTTGGCATTAAGTTAATATACTCGTATCGCTTGAGCAACACTGTGTTAAGTAAGTACACAGCTCATTAACCGCGCCGTTAGCGTCAGTTATTTGATTTATGTTATATTAACTGCTGTTTTATTATATTATTTATAGGTTATTTTGAATTATGCGGATAGATAATTATGGTGCTTAAGTAAACCATCTTTATCATCATTTCACCTGAAAGACGTCCACTGCTGGACATAGGCAAGCATCTCCACTTCATCCGGTTCAGTGCTTCCCACATCCAGTGGATTCCTGCGGCCTACACAAGCTTAAAAAAAAATTCGTGCCTAATCACAAAAAAAACGGGTTGCACTCCGGGAGTGCCCGGCTAAGTGAAAACTTGAATATTAACGTTGTGCATTTTTGATATTTTGGAATGCGGTCTACTCTCCCTCCGTCTTACGAATTTTCGATCAGGTCACGTGTCCTGACGCGAGCTCCGTCTTACGAATTTTCGATCAGGTCACGTGTCTTGACGCGAGTTTAACATTTTTTACCCATCACAACAAAAGTGCACAAAGCGGATAAAGAAGTTTTAACTTAAAAAAAAATTAGGACGGTCACTCTAAATTGCGCTTAAAAAAAAAACCGGCCAAGTGCGAGTCGGACTCGCCCATGAAGGGTTCCGTTACGTTACGATTTATGACGTATTAAAAAAAAACTACTCACTAGATCTCGTTCAAACCAATTTTCGGTGGAAGTTTATATGGTAATGTACATCATATATTTTTTTTAGTTTTATCATTCTCTTATTTTAGAAGTTACAGGGGGGGGGGGGGACACACATTTTACCACTTTGGAAGTGTCTCTCGCGCAAACTATTCAGTTTAGAAAAAAATGATATTAGAAACCTCAATATCATTTTTGAAGACCTATCCATAGATAACCCACATGTATGGGTTTGATGAAAAAAAAAATTTTGAGTTTCAGTTCTAAGTATGGGGACCCCCAAAATTTATTGTTTTTTTTCTATCTTTGTATGAAAATCTTAATGCGGTTCACAGAATACATCTACTTACCAAGTTTCAACAGTATAGCTCTTATAGTTTCGGAAAAAAGCGGCTGTGACATACGGACGGACAGACAGACAGACATGACGAATCCATAAGGGTTCCGTTGCCATTTGGCTACGGAACCCTAAAAACAAGATTATTTCTTTAACAGACTCAAAGTCAAACAACAACAACTTTTGTTTCTTAACCCTTCGCCGGAACGTAGATCTACGCGAGACACAACCCAACTAGCACACTAGTGGAAATAGCAGCCTATTTTGCAACTTTTAGCTTCACAGTAGCGCTTTAGGGGTTCAGAAAGTGGTTTTAAGTTCTACTATTGCTTCCGTAACTGCTCATAGCTGTAAATATCACTAGGGGTAGCAGAAACTGAACCAAATGCCACTCTAGGTTTTATAAGTGTTCATTTTACAACCCATTTGCCGTCTATAGCTTTAAAAGAGAGTTAAAACATGTATGTTAAAGTTTAAAGCTGCAAAAAAGCTTCTATTGCCGCTGCTGTACGCTTCGGAACTGCATAAAGACATTAATTGCAGACTTTTTAACGGAACTGTATAAAAGATATATTTATCACTGTTCTGCCACTGATAGTTTCATTGCAGAAGTGATTTGTACTTTTGCGCAGACTTAAGTAAGAATTTGATCGACTGTTTTACTAATAGCAACATTAAGGCTTCACAATAGAAGCAGGAGAGTAATGGACATTGCCTACTCATTTGGATACATTCTGTTATTTTTATTGTAGATATCATAATTATGTTATAAAATGTTTGATCCAGTTTAAAAGAAATATGGATCTGAAAGCATGAAAGTTCAAACAAAGAACTGGTGGATATCGCAAGAAAGTACGGAGAGTTTATCAGAATATGCAGAAATTAAAAAAGGCAAATGTGTGAGAATTCTGTAATTGAAATATTAAATAACACGTAAGTTTTTTTTAACTCAATTACGTGAGAGTAATTTAGCTTTTATTTATAAAACTCTATTCATTTAATTTATTCTTTAAGGGATTCATTGGAAACAAACAAAAATAATGCGCCAAGTTCGAGTTCAACAAACACAAGCGGTGACAAGCGAGGGTCCCGTAGATTTTGTTTTCTCAATTGCTGATAACGGACCAGTTACAGAGGAAAAGTATTAGATTTTATTTAATCTAATCAAAGGGCAGATAAATATTTTTTAACTATTAAAAAAGAAGTGATGGAGGTGATATGTATCAAAGTTGAAGAAAATCAAATATATGGTATTTATTGTAAGAAATTTGATAATTTAGTAAATGCGTTTGACCTTCCGATCTTCTCTTATCTAAATATTTTCAAAAGCAACTATACATCAGTTTTAAGTTAAGAATACGTGTGTTCGCCGTGTGATGTTAAATGTAAACTTGTGGTTACTCGATATGAATCGGATTTATATTTTGTTTCTTTACACATTATAACGAGTACAATCGAAGCGCCTCTTGTATAATTGTATCGGTAAATTGAAATAAAAAATATTTGAGATAAAATCAACTTGTTTTATTGGCAAATTGGCCCATAATTGACATTATTAAAATAATTAAACTAGGCAATTTCTAAAATAACAACAGTATAAACAATATTTGCACAACATTGTGTTTTTTCATGTGTCTGACATGGTGAATCGAAATAGACCAAATATTTGAATCAAAATCAACATGTTTCTTTGGCAAATTGGCCCTTACTTACATAATAGACATAGTCAACATGTTTATTAATGATAAAAATAAATATACGGGACATTTCACACACACAGACGCACTACCAACTACGCCAACAGGCCTGTCAAACTGTTCGGCCAGTGTAACACTCCATGTTTTTCCCACTTAGATGGACAGATGCAAAGTTCTTGTTTATTTTGTTGTTCATTATAAGTTTGAATTATTTTGAAAGGCATTCTGAAAACATGGTAAGACATAGTAAGTGTTAAACAATTTAAAGAGCAAAAATATAGAAGTAGCTACAAACGATCATCGTATTTTAGGTTTTCAACGAGTTCTACGGATCTCTAAACAAATAACCATTAGTGTGGTTCGATATCTGCAGTAAGTACGAAATAAAAGTGATTGTAAAGACTTGAACTTCATTAGTGGTACAGGTATTACTTGGACCTTCAGAAGAGTGAAACTTAACGCTTTGACGCGCAGGGAGGAAGTATTAAGGTTGAAGTTGCAAGTTAAAGCTGCTTTTCATAGACGCCATGTTTACAAGACAATTAGTTATCATTACTTGAGAAATTTATAGGTTTTTATCACAATTTGTAGTAAAATATAACTAAATATAGAACCAGCAACTTACTAAATACAAATGTAGTCAAGTACGTAATTTCAATATCGTGTAGGTATGTGATATAATAATATTTATATAATAATATTTTACATATTTTACGATATTCTGAGGTAATTATTGAGGCGCGTTAAAAATACTCCAATAATATCAACTATATGCACGATAAACTGATCTGCGTTTTTAGCCACTTGCATATAATACAAAATATAGCTCAAAAACACTTACCTTCACTTCACTTATTATTTATTTGTATTCAGTAATGTCTGACTCAGGAACAAAAGATGTATAAGATGTATTTAATAAATAAGAGACAAGGTGAATGATCCGTGATCCTTTATTCGTTCAGTTAAACCTGTCATTCATTCAATAAGCGCCACAAGATCTTTAGTGTGGTGTTAATTATTAGTTGCAGCTCCTGTAGCGCTTTTATGCCCTTATTATGAAGTTCTAATGGAACTATAGACTGCAAAAAGTTGTGCCCCTTTGGCTGCAAAGCGGCTGCATAAGGTCTGCAGTGCACGCTCTGGCGCTTGAGCTTGGCGCCTTTGGGAATAATCGGATTAGCTCCAAAGCTCTTAAGCAACAGTTTGTGCTAGTTGGGAATGGCTTTTTAATTGTGTCTGTAATTACGGCATTCAAGAGGTTAAAGCTTAGATAGAGCATAAGTGTTTCATAGATGATAGAAAACATTCGACACCTACATAACGAATATTAAAAGGCCCAGTAAGTTACAACCATGACACCTGTCAGCTAAAGATCAAATTCGCAAAAAACGTGTTGGTCTGTATGACATTGACAGGTGTCAAGTACGCATTCTCTCGGCGGCCGGAATGTAGTAAAAATAATAACTACTACTACTTATTATTTACAAATTCGTTTGTGTCATAGTATCTTGAGGCATGACGTACTTATACGAAAGTAGAGCACGTGTAAAATAATACGGAAATGCATGAAGTCATACTTATGCCCTTTTTCATTCATAAATGCAACTTTAACGTAACTTGATACATCACAACAGGAAGCGACTGAACTTATTAAGCGTATTTTTTTGTTATATCGTGGGTGTACAGTCAACAAAAGAGATAAGTATGCAAGGTCGTCGGATATAGTTGAAGGTTTTTTTTTTTTTTTAAACCTTGCCCCGCACTATTAATTTCTCCTGTGTCGTGGGTGCGTTTACAAACATTTAAACTCACATACACAAACAGCCAGACCCGGAACAACTACTTGTAGGTCATACAAATATTTGTTCCGTGCGGGAATCGAACCCGAGACACGCAGCGCAGCAGTCAATCGCTTAACCACAGCGCCAACCGTGCCGTCAAAGTCAGTCAGTTTAGTCAGTTTAGTAAGACACCGACGGATGTTTTCGAATGAAATTTAGTTTGATAAATGAACTGTTTGTTTTCTATTAATTAAATAAAATTTTATCCGAAAACATCAATCCGTTTCTTACTAAACTTCAACTATGTATATCCGACGACCCTGCATACTTATCTCTTTGCACACTTGTACAGGTATGCAGCAGAATTGAATGCGTAAATCGATCTGTGTCGGCTTCATGACGATTGAATTCACTCTAGTTTATGTATGTGGGTGATTATACAAAAGTTGGGTAACTCTTGAGGATATTTTGTTTACTATAGTTATTAAATCAAATTTCTACAAATTCGGGTGTATAAGATGGCTAATCTAATGAATATATTGTTCCAAATCGGGCCAGTCACTTTTTTAAGTACATTGTGAGATATTTCAAATTTTCAGAATTTGACTGCCAAGGGACTGACGAGGGTAACATAGTACTGACAAAATACACCATTTTGTAAGAATTATAATAAAATTTAATAAAAATTGGTACAAATCTCTTAGGATTTAATAATGGCACATGTCTTTTAAGTATTAAAATTAAATTAAAATCAATATTAAAATCACATGGAGTGGTTTTCAAAAATTTCTTATGAAGATTTTTCATGGTATCAAGTAAATATCTCTTCTGTTTTTTGACTTGTTTACGAGACACAAATTCTTTATTTCCTGCAGCTTGACGGCTGTTAGAATCATCTTCGAAAAATTTCTGCACTAATCCTTGTATTCTAATTTTGCTTTTATTTATTTTTTTATTTGTCAGATTATGTCCAGTTTTTTTGTAGGTGACTGCTTTGTTTTTTATTCTCCATAGTTTGTAGTTGTCTACTAAATTTCCAGATATAACTTGTTTAAATTTGTTTCTTTCTTCATGAGTCTTTAGTTTAGTGTAGTTTTCTTCCAATTGTGTTTTAATAACTTCCCCAAAAAGGGCATTCTTCACTAATTCTTTATTTTTAGTTATATCTTCACTCATGTCTTCAATTCTGGTCTTTGGCGTTTTTTCAACAGATGTTATTACTTTTTTTAGCTGCTTTTTGACTCGTTTATACTTTTGACGCTGAGTATTTAGTTTAGTTTTAAGCTTTGAAACTATAGCCTTCATCTTTTTTATTTCCTTGTTTCTAGATTTTCTCTGTCTTTCACTTCTCTTTTTAGCTTCTTTTGCTCTTTGGTCTTCGTTAATAACAGGTCTGATTTCTTCATTAATTATGGGTTGTATTTCGTCGTCAGTTAGTGGAGGACTATTCTGGCGTATAAAATTATTAGTGGTTTGTTTCAATAGCTGTTTTCTTTGCCTGTAGTTTGATGAATAATTTTTCCATTTTTTTCTAGTTATTCGTTGCTCTCGTGGCGTCATGTCTTCAACATTTTTTCTTTGTCCTTTCTCTTTTTTCCTTAAGTACTGAAGTTTTTGTTTTTCTTTGTATTCCGCTAATTTAATGGGGTCGCTTTTAATTCTGGCTAAGCGAGCCTTTTCGGCTTCTCTTTTTTTTAGTATTTCTTCCCTAGTCAATTTGCTTTTAGCGTGCCGCATGTTTTAAACTGAAATATAAAATAGAAATGCTTATACACGGTAGTAATTAAGATAAAAGTGCTCCAAAATAAAAAAAACATCAGTACCATGGAAACACGTAAGTCCTCTGGCGCGATGCCTGACAAAGGACTGACGCCAACGGACTGACGAAAAAGACATAATTTGAGGTTATAATCAGAACTAATGTTTTTTTTGGTAATTCCGAGCATCAACAAACTACATTTTAACAAATCATAGTTAACTATGTATAAATGAAAATAAACCTGAGATTAACAAGAAAATAACGACTCACCACAGGACTGAAATTTTGACTGACTCAGCACGTGTATAGACGGCAAATACAACCCAAGCACTGGTACAGTTATGGCGGCCATCAAATTGTGCGGTCCGCAGCTAACTTCATTACCAACATTAACATTCAAACAGCGATTTGACTTTGAGTCGGTGATAATTTGGCGCGAATTTCAAATTTAAACAACGCACAACGGACTGACGAATGAAACAAACACAAAGTTTCTTAATTTTTTTTAAATAATGTGGAGAACATTGCATTATGAAAGTTGTAGTATATATTACTATGTACATCACAGATTGTAGTAGATTAGTAAGTTTTCTTAAATCAATGATAATGTTTAATAGATAGTCACTTGATAGTTGGTTTTCGGGATTGTGACATGCCAAAGGACTGACGTTTTAAGCATTTATTGTGGTTTTTTATTAACTTGTATTTAAAATGAAGACCTGTGATTGGGTGACCAAATAAAGGACTTTTCATTGTTTTAAAATAAATTGTAATCTCAATAAAATATAATAAGACTTTGCATATATTGACTGATGACATTGAGTTACCCAATTTTTGTATATTCACCCATGTATACATAGACTCACGCCTTCTACGCAGGGTGTAGGCGGAAACTATAGAACAGTGAATATGTTATACTTAGTTCACTGCATGATAATAATAATAGTACTAAACTAAACAAAAAACTATTGCAGTTTTCAAAAGAAGAGTGAAAGAACACTATCTGTCCACGTCATCATAGTTGTGTATGTATTTTTTTTTTTTGAGTACCTATGACATTTTTAGAAGTATTTATGTATGTTTATTTGTATGTATGTTAGTATATTCTCGTATTTTTTGTTTAGTTTTTAAGTGAATTGTTTTTTTGATTCTATGTATTATTTTTTGTCTCCTTTGCTTTATCACACGCTGTCTACATCTCTGTATCTATTGTCCTATCTCAGGTATGCTGGAAGAGATTTCTTATGAAATCATCATCTGCCTAGCCTTTTCCCAACTATGTTGGGGTCGGCTTCCAGTCTAACCGGATGCAGCTGAATACCAGTATTTTACATGGAGCGACTGCCTATCTGACCTCCACAACCCAGTTACTGGGTAATACGATACCCCTTGGAATTAATTAAATAATTCCAGATTTCTTATGAAATAAGCATCACATATTATAGTGCACAAGTGTGGTGCGCAGACACAGGTACAATCTCTCTTCCTTCACTCTCGTAGTCCGATGGGCCAAATCAATCAATCAGACACAACCGGAGAGAGATCAGTCTTTTCCGAGGCACAGGGGTGTCACACCGCCAACTTTTGACGGCACGGTTGGCGCAGTGGTTAAGCGATTGTCTGCTGCGCTGAGTGTCGCGGGTTCGATTCCCGCACGGAACAAATATTTGTATGGCCTATAAGTAGTAACGTGGTAATGTTGCCAGCCTTTTGGGCACTTATCCCATTGACAGTGATGCGGACGAATTTTTTGATGCCCAATGAGCTCCTGCCTTTTTCTATATTTTTTCGTATTATATAATTTGTATATATAGTATATATTAGTGTTAGCTTGTAAAAATCGTAATTAATCTGTGTATGTTAAACATGTAGTTGTTCCGGGTCTGGCTGTTTGTGTATGTGGCTTTAAATGTTTGTAAACGCACCCACTATACAGGAGAAATACCAAGTGTGGGGCAACGTTTAAAAATAAAAAAACTTCTTCTTCTTAAAAAAGGCTGTTACTAAGAAATTCCTAATAGAAAAATGCAATAACACACACTGCACTCCATGATAAACGCTCTTTCTAAAGTCGGTGTACTCACTTACAGGAAACCAGAGCATGCACAATAAAGTTAACAACTATGATTTAAAAGAGGAATTTTTAGTAAAAGGAAAATAGAAAATAAAATTTGATCTAGAATCTCTCTGTAGTATCAGAGAGAGGACCGAACTTCCAGATATTTCCAGGCTTATGTTAATATTAGTAAACTTAAAGTTAACGACTAACTACCTACGACTAACTAACGTTAATTTCTGTGCTAGTTCTGTGCACTTCTGTAAGTAACGAATTCACAATTCCTAAAACTGTATGTGATTTTTGTCTGTGTATGTCTTAGTGAGTAAGTCGTTGAAGTGAAATAAATAAATAAAATAAAGTTATCATCCAAGATTGTCATTCAATCATCTCAACAGCAATAAGTCAATAACTTAGAAAACAAATCATTCAGTTTGAACTTAAATTTAGCGACTAATCACAAAGTTTTGAGTGCACTCTTGTTTATAATTTAACTTAGAAAACTAAACACACCTCTTGATAGTTGACTTACGATATACTACTATTCAAGTTGTCTATAAGTGATCTGTTGATTCGAGGGTTCATTGAACCTTTGGCATTTAAGCCTGAAGGTCACACGACCATTAGTTTTCGATATCGAACGCGAACCATAGAATACTCAACAGTTTTGATAGGACTGAGTTTTAGGTATAGAAGAAATTAGGTTTTAGGTATAAAACATGGCTGATAAACTTGAAAGTCAAAGCAATATGCGTTGTTTGAATCCGTTCACCGTTTGGATTTCACGGTCTGTCATTTGACCAATGTTTAAGTAATCGATCGGAATTCCTAAACAACGTTTATACAGCCAGTTAAGTATTCACTAGTCACCACGAATACTTTAACCGTGATTTGTAAATCGGACAATCGCTATACGCTCAGAGTTAATGAACGAATGTTATAAGTCTATTGATTAGCGAAGTCACGTCGTTAGATTTAGTCAACACGAGTTTTGATGACACCTTTAGTTAGTAGCATAAATTAAAATGCTTTCGTATCTTAGGACAACAGCACTTATAATAATAATGACTGTCTGTACACAGTCAAGGATTAAATATGTTAAGAACCTTAACATTAATTTTTCCTTGCACCTTATTATTTAACCGACCGCGTCATTACCAAGTGCCAACCAAACAACATTTTTGAACTTGAATGAGTTCGAAAAGTGAACATGCATCCGCTATGTGGGAAAGGAATTTGTTTTGCTCAACACTATCGTATCCTTGACCATAGAACCACATACTCGTAATTGCCAGTTAATGCTTGATAAATTATAAGATAAGTAGAATGCTATTAACAGCCGCACAGGTCGATCTGTCAGGTTAAGCTACGCTTGCCGCGGTTGGTCTGTGGATGGGTGACCATCTTTACATACCGAGACCCCTCCGTGCCTCGGAAAGCACGTTAAGCCGTTGGTCCCGGCTGTCATTCGGGGATCCTTGACAGTCGTTACGGGTAGTCAGAAGTCCGAAAGTCTGACAACCAGTCTTACCAAGGGGTATCGTATTACGCAGTATCTGGGTTGTGGAGGTCAGATAGGCAGTCGCTCCATGTAAAATACTGGTATTCAGCTGCATCCGGTTAGACTGGAAGCCGACCCCAACATAGTTGGGAAAAGGCTAGGCAGATGATGAGAATGCTATTATCAAACAAGAATTCTAACAATAATAACTCACAAAAAACCCACTTCCAAACCAACTTCCATTCGCATGATTCAGTTGATCTTGATTTAATTATCATACCTGCGCACACGCTTCGTCTCGTTCAATGGCTCCCCTGAGCCGTGACTCCCTTGCATCATTTGTATGGCAGGTGGGCGGGCCCTGATCGCCGATATGCACTGCAACGCAGGCTTCCCTTCTTTATTGCACATGCCTATGTTATTATTTTTCAAGGCTACTTTAGGTGGACTGTAAATAATTACAGTCCACCTAAAGTAGCCTAGTAGTAGTAAATTCTCAATTCGAAACTGGATGTATACATAACTATACATCCAGTTTTTGAATTGAGAATTTGAAGTTGACAGCTTTTCAAACTTCACTTTACCATTGCTTTAGGCCCTTTGTAATACACGGCACGGTTTCTATACGGAGTGTTAACCGTGCCGTAAAAAAATCGTGCGACTTTGTATATGACACAGTTGTATCGTATACGGTGACGGCGCCGTGCCGTAGTGCAGCCGTATCGTGAACAAACTTCCATAGTGATCCATACTGACGACCGTGCCTACACACGGCGAAAATCTACGCTTTAGTAGAGTAGACAGCAAGAAAAACGTGTACAAAGGGCCTTAATGTAAAAGCCAGCACAATTAAAAATTTATTTGCAAAAAATGTAGCACAACCATAATTAGCTGTCACAATGCTGGGACACAGGCCTCCTCTCAACGAGAGAGTGGGCCGTAATCTACCACGCGGGCCCAGTTGGTGAAAAACGTATGAAATTTTAAACATATCGTACTACATTGAACCTTACGTAATGCTAAAGTACAGACGCCAGCACATCAAGCTGCTACAATCTGTCAAATTTCTTTAATAGATTTTCAACTTTATCGCTAAAGCATTAGGTTCAAGGTTGATTGGGAAAATTTGACAGTTTCGGGTAGCCTGATGTGCTGGCGTCTGTACATAGATTTGACAAGATCTCAACTACTAATTCTCAATTCTTAAAACCGGGTGATGGTGTATTTAATTTTGCCGATGATGAGACCGTCGATATATTCTCAATGAATTTCGATACTGCTATTAGTTATCGGTCGATATGATAGTTTATTTGGTGGACACAATCAGCTTACCGTATTGAAATTCTATCCAGAAGCTAATGGAACATTAATTTCCAATTATATATTGTCGTAAAGTTAGAGGACTTGTCGTTTCTCTATATCGCACTGAAAGTTTCTTTTTATTGTTTGAGTAAGAGAAACTTTCAGTTTTCAGTACTATATATTACAACTTTTAACAGGTATAATTAAGTCTTTTCCTAGGTCCAGTTTGGCATAGTCTAGTGGACTAGTGGTGAAGATCATCTGATTGTCCGGAAGATATGTATCTTCAATGTATTGCTTGTAGATTCAAGAGTTAATATTCTAGAAGTAACGATACAAAAAATCAAAAGTAATTTATTCAAATTAGGCTGTGAATCAGCACTTTTCGAACGTTAAAATTACACAAGACAGTCCACCAAAACGCCCGCCCTTCACCACTTCCTAGTGCTTTCGCTGGGAAGAAGTGGCGCAACAAACTCCCCAGCATACCTGTAGCAAATCCCATTCCCCTTCTTCCATTTATAATAAATGAAAAAAGCGAATTCCTTTGTAGATTTACTAACTAGTGGATTTTTAACAGGTGACTACGAAACCAAAGAACGGTGCTTTAAAATTAACTTTTGTTTTATTTTACTTTTTCGCCATAGGGACAAATAGTGCGATCGATTTAGACGGTATGAATAGACAATTTGCTTTGTAGGTAACAACTCTAGTGGATTTTTAATGGGTGACTTGGAAAAGTCGCGTGTGAAACAAAAGAACGGTGCTTTAAAATTAGCTCTTGTTTTATTTTAGTTTGTAACCTCCCATTAAGGACAAATAGTGATCGACTTGGACGTTATTCGTCGAATAAATAGGTATGAGTCAGTCGCTAGTAATTTTCCTTTACAGCGTCCTATTATCTTTTTGCAGTCATCAAATTAGATTTTGAGAAACTGGTTTTTGTAGAAGGCTTGTAAGTATCTTTTAAGAATTTTTAATCGATTGATTTCTTAAGAGAAAATCTATTAGGTATTTTTGCTTTCGTGTTTTGATGCTCACTTAATTCTTTAGAGAAATTCAAAGCCAATGGTTACGGATAATATATTTTTATTTCAATAATTTGTAGTTTAATTAGTATTAGAAGTTTCTAAATATTATGTTTATTGTTAAAGTTAATAAAGAACCGAATTGGTATTGGTTACGGTAATAGTTTAATATGGGTTTTAGAGTTCAGAATTCGATAACTGTGCAAGGGTACCATACTAAAATAGTTCAAAGAATTTCACGAATGAATAATTCATGCAAAAAGCAATATTAATTACTCATTCAACTAAAAGTAATTAAGAGATGTTATGTTTAAATCAATAAAATAAACTGCGTGAATTAATTCGTTAAACGCAAGAGTGGAACTCAAATAATTATAGTAAAAAATAAATTCTTGTTATAATTAAGTGAATCGAAACGCCTACTAGTTTATTGGACAGAGAACTGAATTCCGTTTTCCAATTCATATTTCGAACATGACGCCATTTTATTATTTGATTTTAATGAAATATTACACTAAGATCATACATGTTTTGCTAATTTGAATATGGATTCAGATGCGTTTTAAATTAGAATTGACATTATAAGAAAGACATTATAAAAAGAAAACTTCTTACCTAATCTGTGAAAAAAAGTAGGAAGTTTTCTAGGTAATTCTTACTAACTTCCTTGCAATAGGTGACTTTTACTAACGCATTATTAACTATTTTGTGATTGGTTGATTTTGAGTAGCGTTGCGGACAATGGGGCTCAAGCTATTTTCCGTCATATTTATTACGGCCGTCATGAATATCTGTCATTTTCACCAGTATCTGACATTAAGGTGTCAAAAAACGCTCTGTATTTGTTGAACATTACGGTCACTTGTGGCGGTCACCTCTCTTCTAGAAAACCATAGCTTTACATGTGAATTTTCATGTTGCGTGCCGTCATTTGTTTCATAGCGCCATCATAATCTATTCTTTAAACCGTGTCCTTGTTTCTAAATGGAATCGCTACATATTTCCTTTATTATCGTGAATGGCTACTACGGCTACATTTGAACTAACAACATGCTATTGGGGGCATCTCACCTGCCAAGAGCCAAGAGTAGTCGATGTAGCGATTATGGTAATGTGCTGGTCCGTTACCTAGTATGGGCAGTTTGTTCTAATGGCAGCTGAACAAAATAGGGTATTACGCTCTTTAGATGTCCAGTAGTGTGTAAGAGTAATAGCGTAGTAGTGTAATAAGTAGCTGGTGTTTTATCCGATTATGGCAAATCCAAAAGGAGTTGACTGTACTTTTGGTATTTTGCGTTTCTGGTATTTTGCATATCTGGTATATGGCGAATCCGGTGTTTTGCGAGTTTGGTAATTTGCGAATCTGGTATTTAGCGATTCTGGTATTAAGCTTATGAGTCTTGGGCAGGACATCTAGCTAGACGAGGAGGTGGCCGATGAAGTAAAGCTTTGACCGAATGGTGGCCAAGGTTAATAGCCCAAAGAAACCAGGGCCGTCCAAAAGCGCACTGGGTTGACGATTTCGTCAAGTTGCGAGAAACACCTGGATGAGGGAAGCATGTAACCGGTAAGTATGGTGGAAGAAAGGGGATGCTTATACCCAGTAGGTGATTCTGGGCTGAAATGATGACAAAACCAAAAGAGGAATATGATTCAGCAGACTATGTTGTATGAGTGTTCGTTCTCATACATGATTCATTTATTTTTTTCGCCAGAATTTTGAAGTTCTTAGCTGACTTGGACTAAGGTGAGAGAAGAAGAAATTTAATAGTTAATGCGCAATTTCTCAGCGGTGGACTAAACTGAATAGTAATACTAAAATGAATTAATTGAAAAATTTAAGCTGTAAAAATAATAACAATCAAGTATCTTGACTTGGCTCGCGAGGTTGTCGACATGTGGGATGTGGACTAAGCGATCATTGTGCCGATAGTTGTGACAGCCAATGGCTTAATAGCCAAGAGCCTCGACCAACACCTGAGGAGGCTCTCGTTGGGCAGCTGGATCAAGGGCTTGATTCAGAAAGCGGTACTTCTGGACACAGCTCGCATTGTCAGGAGGTTCCTCTCTCTGGAGCCCTGACCACCGGTAGCTTGGACCCTGTTCCCGATACCGGTGGGCTACTATTTTTAAATGATTTTTTATCTTTTTGTTTACAAAAATATTTAAAAATGTAATTTATATGTATTTAAATGCAATAAAGGAGATAGCAATGAAAATCAAAGGCTTACTAAAACAAAACACTGCTTTTCCTGCATTTCTATTACAATATATTATGGCTACGAGTATACAGCCTGTCAATGATACATGTTTGTTTGAAAAAATATTTCAGGCTACTACATGAAATGGCGTCGTTTTTAGTTTAGCAGCACGTGTTGTATTAATGGAAGCTGTGGTTTTATTCAGAACTAGCTTCTGCCCGCGGCTTCGCCCGCGTGGATGTCGGAAATTTACCCACGGGAACGTGCTAACAGGATAAAATGTATGTGCTTCCCCAGAATGCCATCTATCTCGCGGGCCCTTTGTGGCTAATTACAATAGAAAACCAATTGTCTCTCATTAGTGGTGATTAAGAGGGTAGGTACCTATATGATATCTTTACCTAAGTACCTACCTAATTAAAAAAAAAAACTCAATAACAGAAAATTAAATACCTATAACCTAAATAAACCTCTGATGATAACTAATCTAAACTCAATAAATAAGCAAAATCCCTAAAAACTAATATCTATACGAATCCTACCTAACAGTACGGTCACTACGTACGCTACGAAATATAGGTACTACCTATACTTTAAAATTAAAATCTATACCTACGACTTATATAAAAATAAACCTAAATAACTCTAAAAACTAAAAGGAATAAAAATGAACTCCACTGCGGGTGACCTAACCTACGACAAACTTATTATTTGGTACAGTAATCGGATTTAGGGATCGAACCGCAAAATTAAGTTTCTTTTTTATTGTATATACTTTTCCGGGATAAAAAGTACCCAGTGTGGTGCCCAGGATACTAAAGAATAATTGTACCAAGTTTCATCGTAATCGAACTGGTAGTTTTTGCGTGATGCCTGAACAAACAGACAGACAGACAGACAGACAGACCGACAGACAGACAAAATTTTTTTTAATCACATTTTTGGGTTCGGTGTCGGTCTAGTAACACCCCCTTTTTTTTTTTTTTTTTTTTGGGTTGGAAATCATCATATGACCCCTCCCGCTCTGGGCGGAGCGGAAGGGAGTGTCAGACTTTTACTGACTAAAACCCACCCGTGTTCCTTCAGTTGCCTGTGCCAAGGGCCACGGTACCTCTTTCGAATATCCCGCAGCCCTGGCGGCTAGTAACACCCCCTGCCATTTAGTTTTTTGATATTTTCAATGTACAGAATTTTCACTTCTACAGATTTATTATAAGTATATAAGATTCAGTCGAGGAAATAGTCATTCAGTCTAGTTCTAGTGAACTGAATAATTCTGAATCAAGGATTGATGGAGAAGTCATGGTTATTTTTATGCCAATGTTCTCAATAAATATATGTAGATTTTACCTTAGCATTACAAAGTTGTAGATATAACCCCAAAGTTATATGAATAATTTATGTCATTTTTTTCCTCATTTTGAGGTGATTTGTAAACAAGCTGACAGATTAACAGACGGGCAAGTTTTGAACTATAGCAATAAATTAAAAACACGGTGATATATTGCCACAATTATTTATATTTTAATATAGTTGCTGTTGTTTAAAAAAATATATATCTAATATAATATATATAAATATAAACGCTAGCATTCTGTCCGCCACTTTGAAATTTCTTATTTTATCCCTATCTGACCTCCACAACCTAGTTACTGGGTAATACGATACCCCTTGGTAAGACTGGTTGTTGAACTTTCGGGCTTCTGACGACCCGTAACGACTGCCTAAGATCCAGGATTGACAGCCGGGACCAACGGCTTGTCGAGGCACGGAGAGGTATATGTAAAGGTCACCCATCCACGGACCAACCGCGGCAAGCGTACGATCGACCCGCGGGGCTGTTATTACTTAGCCACAAGCCCCTCTTTATAATATTAGTATAGTATAGAAATACAGAAAATCTACAATAACATCACAGTAAGGTGTATTATTATATTATAGAATGCGATGGTCTTCCGCGAACACCTTTCCTAGCGTAAGATCATAATAAGAAAAGTAGGTTATGAGGTTAACTAGATGAGGGATCATTGGCCAAAGTAAGGTGTTGGGGTTATTATGTTCCCTCATTATGATGTCATATCCCTTGTAGTCGCAATGGAATCCGATGTGGACTCAACATGGCTTATGTTAGGACTTAGCAAGGCGAATGAATATTTGAAGGCATAACATTATTAGGAATGTGATATCCTATCCTACTACATGATATTATAAACGTGAAAGTTTGTATGGATGGATGGATGTTTGTTACTCTTTCACGCAAAAACTACTGTACGGATTTAGATGAAATTTGGTACACAGATGGTTTGTAACCAGGATTCACATATAGGACACTTTTTATCCCGATTTTCTCACGGGATCGAAATTTATGCGGGTGAAACCGCGGGACGCAGCTAGTGCTATTATAACATTCTTTTTTATATCCGAAATAACGCACAACTTAAAGTATATTATGTTGCGTGTTTTTTTGGATCATTTAAAAAAAGTGATTTTCCTGTGCTCATTTTTAACTTAAATTCGCTTGTTGTTGGCATGCCAATAATTGTGAAATTTACCTTAAACTGTCAAGGTATAAGATACAGAGTTTCAGGTGAAGATATCATCTTCAAAGTGGTAATTAAAGGTTAAACTTTTTTTATAATTTGGACAACTTTCTTTTGATAACTTGAAACTTTTTATTTCTTAGTTGTAAAGCTTAGTAAATTATATATAGTAAATTATTATGTATAGTAACTTGTATATTATATCGTCTAGTTGGGGTACCTTTTGCCTTGTTGGGTAGCATTTATAGGCATGAAAAAAAAGGATTATTATATTATTTTTTTATTATTTTTCTGCCTTCGTACTTAGGTTCGTTTCGTTGGGTTACCTTACATATTATTACAATAACTCAAAAGCATATAGTTTATCAAAACTTATCTGGTACAGTCAGGGAAATTAATTATTGAACCAATTGACACCCTATGTCAATTGGTCGTGTTATAGCAATTTGTGATTTGAATATACTAACAATTTACGTTAGTAATCAATTTGCTAAACCATTAATTTCCCCAATACCGAATCTTAATAAAAATTATGATAGTCAGTGAAGTTTTTTCGTAACAATTTCAAGAAAACCGTATAAATTAGCCATAACCCGAAGATACCTATGTTAGAATGTTATAAAAGGTAGAATGTAAAAATCCAAAAGTATATGATAATATGTTCATTAGCATATACTTTTGGGTTTGTAGTTCCATTATAAAAGTTTGTTATCCAAACGATGGAGACTATACTTGGCCGACCATAAAAGATTATTTACAACTCTTATGATAAAAACTTAATGTTAAATCGACTAATATGCTGCAGGTATAACTGTAGTATGAAGATGATGATGTATTTTCTGATGTATGTATCTGGTGTATGGTGTGTCTTTTAGTCTGTGCTAAATAAATGTATTTTCTTTCTTTCTTTCTTAGTAGTAGGTATCCAAGTTTCTTAATTTTTGTTATGAATTTGGGTATTTATGGGGTCACATTTGAACAGAAACACTCTCATATTCTTTATGCAGGCTAAGATACAATTTAAAAAAAAATAACTTAAGCCATGGCTGCGGTTGTTTGTAAAATTGACAGTCTTAACCAAACACAAACCTAACACTTTCATTAACCTGTCATTGCATCTATGTGACAACTCATATTAAACCTACAACTCATATAACCTCTGAAATGTTCTAATCTGCCGATCGATTTTGTAAAAATCTCACCGTGAAAAGTTAGGTGAAGTGAGCTTGGAGTGAGCTGTTAATAGTGCCAGTCCCTATCATTAATTGGAATGACAGCTCACTTCACCTAAGTTATCACGGTGAGATGGTTTCAGAATCGCAGTGCTGTAGTTAATACTCAGTCTCCGAAAGTCTTGTTAACATAAAATGATTACTAACAGGCTATCAAACTCTTGTGAACTACTTTTATTGCCAGATTGAAATAACAACAGCTAATCAAATCACTCGACAATCATGACTAGATAATAGATGTTTTAGTAAAAAAATAAAAAATTTAAACACTTAAACTTGAGCCGATGTTAATCGCAATAATTTTCTCATCAAATATTGTTGTTATTATAGTAAAGTTGACTACATAATATTTACTAATCATAAACCAAATCAGCAGGATATTGCTAAACCATTGCTTCATATGTTCGAAAAATCGACTAATAGTGAACACACTAAAAGCCTGCGGGGTAATTGCGTAACAACGCAATTACCTCGCAGGCTTCCAATATTCTATTCCTTGAAAGCAAAAAGGTTATTCACATCAAGAAAAGTAAAATAGTTCTAACTATAGTGAACACACTAAAAAGCCTGCGGGGTAATTGCGTAACAACGCAATTACCCCGCAGGTTTTCAATATTCTATTCCTTGAAAACGAAAAGGTTATTCCACCAAGGAAAGTAAAATAGTTCTAGCTAACACTTTATTGATTCCTGGCTAGTTAATTCCTTCCTATGTTCATGTAATCTATTCTTAATGGTCTCTTACCAGTTGCAAGACCATTACGTTCGTATAATACTCGGAATTTTAAGTCGTATTCCCTTATACGTCTGTCTGTATGGTTCATGGCCATCTACTAAACTTGTAGAACAATTTGTAGATAAAAAAAAAGTTGTCAAAAAAATCTTGGAGCAGATGGCTATATATATTTTGGATGTTGCTATATACGTACAAGTTGTTAAACGCAATTTGTATATAGGTGGTATATTATTTACTAGCATAATGTCTTTAAATATTGTTGTTACAAAAATAAACTCAACTCTACATTTATCAGTAAATTTATTGATAAATTAATAAAGCGAGCAAGCAGGAGCGAGCTATATTGTCAGTCAATAATTGATAATTAATATACCCAGCCTAGCATTGAATCTAATTGATAAACGATCGTGGTTATAGGCATAAAGATTATCATCAACGATAACACAATATTGCTAGCTAAGCTGATAAAACCGAGCAAGTTAATGAAACAACAAAAAACATAAGTTGGACCACACTTAATATTAATTATGTAAAAGTTAAACAGAGCATTACTCATCAGTTACTCAAACAGTAAACAAAACAATAAATCAAACATGAATTTTATTGATCAATTAATTCGCGACACAAACGGTAGTGTAACTTATCATTTGTTTGTAACCCTTTCAAATCCGTAGGGGGACTGTATCCGGGGGAAATGTTCGGCCCTCAATGGCTTCAGTTCACCCAATAAACCTTGTGACGAGATAGGGTTAACACCAACTTTACCAAATATGACAAAAATTACAATAAAAATGCAGCTCGATGAATATTTTTATGTAGAACACGATTCAATCTCTCAAGATGAACTCACCATTTCAGAGAAAGCGCTCTTAGGCCTTCTAGCCGGCGTCCCATTCATCCTGCTACCGGACACGACTTTAACAAAACAAAACAAACCGACCAATCCGATCGCACACAACTTTTTCACGGACACTTGTAGAGTTCACCACTGTCAAACTTTAGCATTGAACCTTCGCAAACTTTTCTCAAGAAACTTGTTGTAATAATAACTGAGTTATAAGTTATAAACTTTAGAATGCACTTAATTTAATCAATGACTTCATGCAATTATTTGCTGATAAGTTATCGAGAAGTTGTGACTTGAAACCAGTCGTGCCGTACGAGTCGTCGGCCCCGAGGTTCGAGTGAGACTGAGGCACTCAGCACACAGTCGCTTGCCGGCGACTCGTTCGCCAACCGACCTGCATTTTTTACGCGCCGGACAATGGGTTAACTATTTTGGAGGTTAAGTTTCAAATGCACGCGGTAAACAAGGGTTGGATATTTAACTCTTCATTAAAAACACAAAACTGCGTTATAGTTGAACAATCAAGACATTCAATGCCTCGAGTGTTTACTTACTACGGCTAAAGCGAGAACACATGATTCACTTAAGGCATGTTTACACTCTATATTTAGGTAGTTGGTCGCTGGTTAATCTTAGGTTGCGCCTGCGACGGTGACGTCATCTGCCACATTTTTATCGACAGATAAAGGACAGCAATTATTGCGATCTCGGGTGGCGTGACTTCTGATCTTAGTATCGTGGCGGTCACTAAGCATGATTCGAGGAATTGTTATCATTTACTTTGTTTGCGAATTCTTTAATTAAAAACTTATTTTTAGATAATAATGAATGAGCCTGTTATCTCATCTGGGGACGTGAGTCAGTGAAATAGTTACAGTTTTATTCAGATACCGAATAAAAAATAGTGTGAAACAAAGCAGCCCAAGCAGATCAGCAGCTCTCTCGGCTGCCAAGGAGTAATCTTTATTAAAGGAATCATCATCTGCCTAGCCTTTTCCCAACTATGTTGGGGTCGGCTACCAGTCTAACCGGATGCAGCTGAATACCAGTATTTTACATGGAGCGACTGCCTATCTGACCTCCACAACCCAGTTACTGGGTAATACGATACCCCTTGGTAAGACTGGATGTCAGACTTTCGGGCTTCTGACTACCCGTAACGACTGTCAAAGATCCACGAATGACAGCCGGGACCAACGGCTTAACGTGCTTTCCGAGGCACGGAGGGGTCTCGGTATGTAAAGATGGTCACCCATCCACAGACCAACCGCGGCAAGCGTAGCTTAACCTGACCGATACACCTGTGCGGCTGTTATTATTTAGCCACGGGCCCCTACATCTTTATTAAAGGAATCCAGTTCGTTTATTCCTTAGAGAACAATAAAAGAACACCTAAACTTACAACTTTTTCCCATGGGGGTAGGCAGAGACTACAGAACGCCCCCTACTACGATCCTTAAATACTCCTTTTGATTCATCTACTAAAATAATATTGTAAATAATTTATAATCATATTATTATTAAAATAAAGAAAATAAAAAAGAAAAATTTGTATTTATTAAATATGCAGGTGTTTAATAAATACAAAGTAGTTCTTGTTTAACCTTGAATAAAAATACGTATAAAATTAATTATAACAGGTTTTGGAACCACTAGGTTTTGTGACTATATTTTAGTTCCGTTAAAAAAACATGGCTACTAGAAAATAATAAGGTGCTAAATTAGTTTCAACAAATTATTTTATTTTCCAAATAATAATGTATTAATAAGTTGAGTTGTTGTTTTGTTCCCAAAAAAACATAACTGGTGAAATCTGGGTATACTATAGGTAAGAACACCTCAGGCTAAACCTTCGAAGATTACAAGCGTGATGTTATTTGTAATAAGTTGAATCCACTTTGTATTACTTTCGGGCAATACAAAACCTTTTTAACTATAAAGGAAAAACCGGCCAAGTGCGAGTCGGACTCGCCCATGAAGGGTTCCGTTACGTTACGATTTATGACGTATTAAAAAAAAACTACTCACTAGATCTCGTTCAAACCCATTTTCGGTGGAAGTTTATATGGTAATGTACATCATATATTTTTTTTAGTTTTATCATTCTCTTATTTTAGAAGTTACAGGGGGGGGGGGACACACATTTTACCACTTTGGAAGTGTCTCTCGCGCAAACTATTCAGTTTAGAAAAAAATGATATTAGAAACCTCAATATCATTTTTGAAGACCTATCCATAGATACCCCACATGTATGGGTTTAATGAAAAAAAAAAATTTTGAGTTTCAGTTCTAAGTATGGGGACCCCCAAAATTTATTGTTTTTTTTCTATTTTTGTGTGAAAATCTTAATGCGGTTCACAGAATACATCTACTTACCAAGTTTCAACAGTATAGCTCTTATAGTTTCGGAAAAAAGCGGCTGTGACATACGGACGGACAGACAGACAGACAGACAGACAGACATGACGAATCCATAAGGGTTCCGTTGCCATTTGGCTACGGAACCCTAAAAAAGGGGGAGTGTGCCCTGTAGTAGAACTCATAAGGCTAATATTAATACAAAAAAACTTGAGAGGTGTCAAGGGACACCGGGATGGAACGAAGTATAACTGGCTTGCTTTCTATAAGAGAGAGAGAGAGACAAACAGAGAAACACGCGCACGCCGCACGGCTTACAACTATAGCAAAAAGTGTCGTTACCACTTTTGGTCTTAATTTTTTCCGTCTAGCCCCCTTTCGCAACGCGCGATAAGGAACTTCGTTCCAAAACGTTAAACCAATTTTAACTACATATATAGGTATACTTTAAGGATGAAAGGGGTAGTCCTTTGCCTTGTAGTAGAACTCAAAAGACTAATATTAATACTAAAAAGTATCTCTACGTTGACGTCGAGGTGGGGCTTGTGCGCTCTGAAATCTAGGTCTGTGCCTGTAGAAATTTAACTTAGCCGGATTTTACTTTGTTTAAGGTGAGGACTGAGGAGCCAGATCAAGAGAGATATAGAAACTTGCAGGGCAGCATATGGCGAGCTCTTGGGCAGTAGCCACCCCACCCTATCTCCCCGGAGAAGTCTTGTTCCTCATCTAAATCTTGCCTTTATTGGTGAGTGGAGATTTGAAGAGCAAACGCGCTCGGAGAAAGGAAAAATTATATTCCAGTAAGTGCTGGTAGGGATCTTGACCATCTTCCGGGGGTCTGGGATTGTTCTGATAGCCGTAGAATAACGCTCCACTCCTCAAGCATCTTGTTGCACTTGTTGCCCCCTTGTCGCTACGTCATTATGTGCTAGCGTCCGTTTCCGGGGGCTCATTATTGAGTGTCCAAGTCTCCCCCTGCCAATTTTATACGTGTATAAAACATTGGTCAAGCAGGGGTCATAGCATTCATATCCCTTCCATAGTTCGTGGTAACCAGTCCATCTTAGCCACTCAGACCCCTAGTCCAATAGCGATTTATATAGTCTTATCCTTAGCAGTTTATGATATCAATACGTAAGAATCTAAAGGTGGCTGGAACAGACTGGATGCAGAAGGTAATATAATAATAATAATATCCCTGGACATTTCACACAGCGCCATCTAGTCCCAAGCTAAGCAACCTAATGCTTGTGTTATGGTAACAAGATGGCTGATAAACTACTTATATACATTTTTTTTTGTAAATACATACATATTATAGATAGAAAAACACCCAGACTCAGAACAAATACATGTAGGACTTACAAATATTTGTTCTGTACGGGAATCGAATCTGCGACACGCAGCGCAGCAGTCCGATCGCTCAGCCACTGCGCTAACCGTGTTGTCGAAGGTGGAGGACGGGATGTTGTGGCGCGGTCTGAGAGAGACGTATATCCAGCAGTGGACCGCGATGAGCTGAGTTGATTAAGAAAATAAATAATAAACATCAGATGGTTGTCAGTACTATCATTTATCAGATAGATGGCTAGTGTCATTCCTACATCTTTGACAGTCCTTACTGGTAGTCAGAAGCCCGAAAGTCTGACAACTAGTCTTACCAAGGGGTATCGTGTTACTTATCCAGTAACTGGTTTGTGGAGGTGAGGCAGTAAAGTCATTCCATGTATTCAGCTGCATCAGACTGGCAGCTGACCCCAAGATAGTTTGAAAATGGCTGGGCAGATGATGATAAAATTGATGACACTAAAAATGAAATATTTACCATTTCATATTCATGAGTGCGTCGTTGGTATAGTAGCCGCAAGAGCTACTGCTCAGCATGAGGTCCTGGGTTTGACTCCCGGGTCGGACAAAGTGTAACTAGGGTTTCAATCTGGAATTTCTCTGTAGCAGTCCGGAGTCTGAAGTTGTGCCCGGATGGCCATAGGCTCGCCCCCATCAGAGGGTGGGTGTACAGTCACGAGCAAAAGTATGTATACACTCGGCTTTTTTCAAAAGCGATTTACTCCTTTACTTTTTAATGAAATTTTATGTTGTTACGAACTTAGCATTTTCGAACCCATAGGTTTATATAATGTGTCGTATTTCAACGTTGCATTCTTTATTTCACGAAAAAATCGCAATTGAAAGTTGCCAAGTGTTGACATATTGGTGCTCGTACCTGTACCTACTAATGTAGATACACTTCTGCCTAACCCTTGCGGGAATACAGGCATGATGTGATGTGTTCATATTTATATCCTTAACAACAGCACTATAAATAAATCACCTTCCGACTGATGTAGACAAAACAAGTTATGTAGTTAATAGTAACTCGTGATTATAATTATTGTCCATTATGTCTAGACGGTGCATATATTATAAAGGATATTATATGATATGTTGTTTACATGTATTTATTCCTTTTATGTTGTGTGGAAGACGTGCCTTACATTGCTTTGTGGTAGCGCCACCTCATTATAATTTTCCAGGGTAAATCACTTCATATTATTCAACAAAGTCTTTTCACCGCGTCTGTCTGTTTGAATGCGATAAATTAAAAACTTTTCAACGGATTTTTATATAGTATACCATAATGAACGGAGTGATTCATGAGGAAGGTTATAGACTATATATATAACAATACATCACGCTATCCGACAACTGGAAACAACACGTTACTAACTATATACACTGGAGAAACTTCTTATACTAAGGGCAACCAACGCCAGATAATTTTATAGAATAATTTTGAATTTTTGACAGTTCTTCCATAAAAGTCTGTCAGACGTCCATTTTATTCCACGAATAAAAATTATCGGTTGGTTGAAAAATCAGCCCTAAATTAACTAACAAACTATTAAAAAAAAATATAGTAACCAGGTTAGGTTACTATATATTTTTTTAATAGTTTGTTTGTTTGAAAAATTATCGGTCGATTGAAAAATCTGCCCCAAATTAACTAACAAACTATTAAAAAAATATATAGTAACCTAACCTAACTAAAACTATTAACAAACTACAAATATGCTGTCAAAAATTCCTCCGAATCGCTGTCGACTGGTAATGTACACACGGCTACACATCAAGCTATGCAAAACCAGTATTGGCTGACCGTTCATTGTGAGAAAATATCATACAAAGTGAGGCCAAGACAAACTGGTTTTGTATAGCTTGACGTGTGCCGTGTCTTGGGTACACACTACCCAAGACACGGCATTGCCACATTGTACAGACGCCAGCACATCAAGCTACTACAATCTGTCAAATTTCTTTAATAGATTTTCAACTTTATCGCTAAAGCATTAAGGTTCAAGGTTGATTGGGAAAATTTAACAGTTTCGGGTAGCTTGATATGCTGTCGTCTGTACAACAATGCTTAGCCTCTGGCCAAGGTGTCCAGGGCGTTGGAAAAATCAGCCCATAGTATTAGAAGTTTATCCAGTGTATATATTTTATTAATTAACAGAAATAAATATAAAAAAAAAGAAAGTGGTGTCAAGGGACACCCGGATGGAACGAAGTTCAAAGAGAGAGAGAGAGAGAGAGACAGAGAAACACGCGCACGCCGCACGGCTTACAACTACCTATAGCAAAAAGTGTCGTTCCAACTTTTGGTCTTAATTTTTTCCGTCTACCCTCCTTTCGCAACGCGCGATAAGGAACTTCGTTCCAAAAATAATAACTTATAAGGTAGGTGAACACATAACAATTTGGCACTAAATGCAGTCACAAAGACTTTTCCCCTGACGTGAGAAGTAGTTACCAATTGTTATTCCCAGAAGGCTAAGTGCCTGGAATCTGACGCGCTACGAATGCATAAGTGCTTAGACAAAACAGCTGATTTATTCAAGGACGGGATAATAGCCTTCGTGATATGTATCGAATATATTATGGGATTTTATTGATGCTCAACCATTGAATATTTAGACTCAAATAGCATGGAACATTAATATACTTGTAATCGGTGAATCTTTTTTTGTTGTGCCATTGACACGGGGTGCGTCTCATATCATATAAAGTTATTTGGTATATTTTCATTTCAATAACGTTCAGAAGATATAATAAACGTGAGTTATACCAACTGTTGATATAATTTCTTTAGATATAACATTTAGATACTCTAAAACTTATTTCGTACTAGCTTCTGCCCGCGGCTTCGCCCGCGTGGATGTCGTAAATTATCCCACGGGAACGTGCTAACAGGATAAAAATTAAATGTATGTGCTTCTCCAGGATGCCATCTATCTCACGGGCCCTTTGTGGCTAATTACAATAGAAAACCAATTGTGTCTCATTAGTGGTGATTAAGATGAACCTATATGATATTTTCGTATAATGTTATTGAATATAACGTTTATTTAATCGAAAATCATTAGGCTTATCGTTTAAAATATACAATATTGATATAATGTTTATTTAATTGAAAATCATTAGGCGTACCGTTTAAAATAAATATAATATTGATACCATTTTTATTGTTAACACCCCGATTCAAAGCAATCCGACTTCCATTGACACGGCGTGTCCTAACGGTTTAGTTATGAATGTGAATGGAATTAGGAGAAGAGACAATGCATGCAGATACACATCATCTGAGGGGCAATTCTCGTTCTAGTAATTTTAAGAACGTTCACAGTCTGATCTCAGTCTCAATCTGTCAATGATACCCCTAATTTCCCTACATTTTTGACAAGTTTTTGATATTGGTTGTCGCTGAGATGAGATTGCGACTAGATTTTGAACGTTTTTAATTACGAGAATTGGCCTTCTGTTGTAAGTCAAAAAGCAGGATATCTTGAAAAAGTCTCACCCTAGTAGACGTAGCATATTATTATGAGCATTACCTGTGAGTTCTGACTTTTCTACTTTCCCTATAAGGTTCTTACTTTAAAGAAGTTCAGTTGTTGAATTTGAGCCAGTAAAGAGAACAGAAAGGACTTATTTTTTGGAAAATAAGACGACTGAACTCTACATAAAATGCACATAGTGTTGGGCATTCATTACTCTACCTGCCAATAACATATTCCCTGACAATAAGGCAGTAGCCAACAATTCGACATCTGATTGAAAAACACAGTATATCAATCGAGAACCTTAAAACTTGGAAGTCTGCCCACACCGCATCCGAGCCACCTTGAGCATAAGTAACAAAATGTCGCCAGTTCGCAGGTACGGCGTCCGCAAACCAGTTGACGATATTCTAATAAGCCGGGCGAGGTAAAAGTACCGGTACTCGGCACAAGGGTGACGGGCCCAGGAATGTGTAGGTCTTGTGGAGCTGTGGACCAGCTTAATGTTAGGGCAAGGCTGCGCAAGGCGATATTAAACTTTGGAGGTACTGAAAAGCGTTTATTGAGTTAAGTGGACTTATAATTATCAATGAAAAGGCATCAGTTGAGTTAAGTGGATTTGTAGTGGTATATATAAATATACCACTACAAATCCACTTAAGTTTAAGCTACGGTTATAAAACCGTAGCTTAAACTTAAGTCATGATTAGGCAACGTCTGCTTGACATTATTCTTTTTTTTCAACGAAGCAGCTAAAGATAAAATTTTTATGCAGAAATGCCTGACGATTCTAGACATAACTTACAAACAGGAAAAGCTCTTTGCATAGTTCATAAAGCTAGCAAATATCGTATTACAGTTAATAAGTGCATGGTAAAAGCTCTGTAGAAAGCTCACAACTTTCTCCAAAGAACTTGTTTCTCCACTAGATACCTGTTGCTTGTTTTATTTGAATCTAGACTTAGGATCGGTGTGTGTTAGGGCGATTTGTCATATGTTTTGTGGATAATAGATAGATGAAGCATTTATTTATAATAATAATAAATTAATTTATTTCAGGTAAATAACACCCATTAATAGTACACGTATAACATCAAATCTAATAAAATTCAAATAAAATAAAATCAATACAAATCTAATTAGACAAAACAATAAAATTAATATAGAAATAAAAATTAATTAATAAATCACAAAATAAAATCAATACCCTCTCTCCGACACTGCCATAGCATCATGTCTGCTGGAACAATGCCGGATGAAGGGGCATTCCATTTAGAGCAACAACAAAAAACACGACACACAAAAGCGCAAATAAAAAATAGTGAATGTGACGTCATAACAAGCACGTCTGCTGGGCGTGGGGTCCTGGGTTCGATTCTTGTGTCGGACAAAGTGTTATTGGGTTTTAAATTAAAAGAGACTGTGACGTCTGAGTTTGTTTCGGCCTTTCTTCTCAGACTAGTCAGATAGGAAACGCCGACCTCATCAAGTTTTAAAATATGATTGACGTGTAAAAGTGTTTGTACAAACCTACTTACAAAATAAAATCATTTATCATTTATCAAATTAGGAATTTCTTAGTAACAGTCCAGAGTTAGAGAGTTCGGTCCCCGTGGCTCGAGTTTGGAAGTTAGCGGTTTAATAAGGGCCTGGGGTCCTCGGAATCCACGTAAAGCCGTTGGTCCTGCGCCTGATCTCTCCCCGGTCGTGTCGGATTGCCGTCCCATCGGACTATGAGAGTAAAGACACAGAGAGTGCAGAGTGCACACTTGTGCACTATAATATCTCCTGCGTACCTGACTCATCTCCGTTGAGGTTGGCCACCGTGACCGACATCGGTCGGGAGGCTATTATTATTATCAACCTTCGATCAATAATAGTACTAGATTAAGGATCAGGAACAAAAATCATTCGCTCAAGTAGCCACGTTTGCACACACGTAAACATCTACATTTCTTAGAAAAAAGTTTAATAATATTAACAACTTCACTTTATTATAAACCTTAATGCTTAAACATAAAGTTTAATTACCATTGCAAAATATATTTAAAATGTCGCTTGAAAATAAAATCATTCTATTTTTAAATTTTCAGTCATTTATTCTAAAATGAAACTTAAAGTCTAAGTAATTAGGTTAAAAACATACTAATTTGAAATAAGACCACAAAAGTATTTGTGATCTTATTTTCCGGGCCGTTTTTGAAGCGCTTATCGGGAATCTACATAGTACTATAATTATTGATCGAAGTTATCAACTTATCAAATGGTAAAGAGAATCTAAAAAGTTGAACTACGAAAAAACAATGCTGGCCAGTTTGCTATGTAGCGTGTGACGTATCTATATCCTTATGGTGAATTTTAGGCCTTCTTTTTTTTTAAATTTCTTTTGGAATCGTAAGTATCATTTGGACGTTGGAGTATTCTAGTAGAATATAAAATACTGGCATACATAGATGTATACATATTTTTTTCTCATCCATGTAGGCAGGAACTACCATGACCATCTTTACATAGTTACGGTCACGTAACTTGGTAAGGTTTTTACGTAGTCGGAGTAAGTTCGCACATATACACATGCTGCAAAAAAAATGATCACTTATTCTTGCATATCAGTATTCTTTGGATTGCCATAATTTATTTTTAAACATGTTTAGAAGGAAGTTACAGAAAGGGGAGGAACCACTAATGACTCTTGCCAAGTTACGTGCATTTTTTCCAATACAACCAAAACAAAACAATATAAAATGAGGAGTTAATTATTCAACTGAACCAGTTTTTCCTTCAGGCACTTAAAGCTTTGGTATTTTTTATCTTTTTAAACGTAACAGCTCTTTCACCAGCAAATTAATTATTTAATCAGATGGTTCTTCACAAAACCTTGGTTTACTAACAATCTATTCAATCTCGTTTCCACCCCTAACAAAACAACCGATAACTTACGAGTCCCTATAGACACCCTTAAGGACAAGCTACATGCTACTGTAGGCCGATCGCTTAACTTGAGATGTTGCCTGAGGTAGCTGAGCGGTGCGGGGGTGATAGTTGTCACAAGTTGACGAATCACTGAGCTCTCGCATCACGTCACCACACCCCCGCACCGTGCTGCTACCTCAGGCAACGTCACAGTTAATCGGTTGGCCTATAACCCTATTGGCGCGACCTTAACCCCCTCGTGGCAAATTGTAACTATTTTTAGATCGTTAACGTGAACCCCGTGAGCGATGGACGAAATGCGGCCAGATAGGGTTGAAATATTTATGTAAGGGTTGTTTGTTCTATTTTGTGTTATAGGGAAATGATAATTAAATAGGGTGTTTGAGTAGTCTCTTAACCATTATTATTATAAAGAAGGTGCTTTTGTTTAGAAATACAATGTTTTAGCAAAGAAATCAGGAGAAATGTAGTAAATGATGAATGACCATTGCTGTATCGCTATCTTATTTATTTTATTATTTATGTTACACATGGTAAAATGGATACAGATAAACTCAAATCATTTATTTCAAATAAACCATTTCAGGCACTTTTGAATTGTCAACATTTTAACTAGTCGGTTAGTTAGTCAGAAAGTGATACAACAAATAAGTATTTGGTACAAAGTTACTGTTTATTTCTTAAGAAGTTTCTTCCTGCAGACCTGCGAAAGGAGAAATGAAAAGAAATGTAGACAATAAGAGAGAGAGAGAGAGAGTGTGAGATCAAGAAGAGAATACTTTGATTTAGTGACGTCTTAAACTATGCATAAACCTGCATATGATGCAAAAAAACTTATTGCTAAAGAGCTTTTTTAATATTCACATGCATAATCAGCCCCATGGATTACTGTTCCCACTGCTGGGACACCGGCCTCCTGTCTGTGAGAGGGAGTGGGCCATAATCCACCACGAGGTCCCAGTGCGGGTTGGTGGTTGTCACAAATTTCTTTGGATTGAACCGCTGCAGTACTGTTCTCTTAGACACATGTCTAAAGGTAAAGAAGAAAAGGCATCGGTCGTAGATATTTTTTACGTTAAATGGCTGATTTTTCAAAAGAAACAGTTGTCAAACTACCATATTTTTTAACCGACTTCTAGAAAAGAAGGAGGTTCTCAATTCGAATGTTTGTATTTTTTTCATTTAAAAGTTAACCGACGATTGAATAATGAGCACTAAAAGACTATAAAATGTTGTTTCAACTTTAAAGACAGGAAAGAAACCAGGGACATCTAAAAGCGCGGGAAAAACCTGGATGAGGGACATACGGAACCGGGAATTATGGCAGAAGAAAGGACTAATGGACTATGGGTATATAATTATGATTTCAGCCCGGAATCACCCACTGAAATGATGATGATGAAGAAACTTTAAAACAAATGTTGTAGCTGACCTGCAAACCACCAATAGATTACGATTCCCTGTTTCAAGTGTCATAATTATTATCTAGATTACAACTTTAGCTACCAGGCTGCCATACATTAACTGGCCCCTTCCGCTATTTTTAAAAAAGACCCTTGGGTTCACTAACGATCTGAAGGTCAAGGCTAAACACCCCGACCTTGTATCAAGGTCCCTATTAAATTGCCCCACGCAATATGGTACATATTGCCTGTTCTGCATTCCTAGTTATTTATGACATACGAGTAAATCCGACATTCTGTACGACATGGACGTACTTTCATCATTTACGCTCCAGTTAAAATGTGGTTTTGGGAATTGTGGTGCTTACTGCAATGCAGTTTGATATAAAATGCCGTAAACATCTGCTGAACATGGGGGACTCATAAAAATGATGCTATTGCTGCATTTTCTGACGCATTGATGGCTAATTGCTCTGCTGCAAACAAGTGAATAGTTTTATTATCTCAACTCAAATTTTTGCCTTTGGCAGTGCAGTAGTTGTGCTATAAAACTGAATTGCCTTCTATCTATACTGCGTTCGCGATTTAATTGCTAAAGTTGTAAACAATTATGAGTTATTGAATAAATAACTTTAATATCTACAGAATGAAGTTCAGTTTACACTACAACTTCAATTTTTTTTATAATTTTTTCAATAGTACTAGTTACTCTGAAACCAACTTAATTCTCACTAAAATAAAGTTGATATTTGTTTAACTTGAAATAACATCAATTGACTGCTGCGCTGCGTGTCGCGGGTTCGATTCCCGCACGGAACAAATATTTGTATGACCTACATGTATTTGTTCCGAGTCTGGGTGTTTTTCTATCTATAATATATGTATATACAAAAAAAAAATGTATATAAGTAGTTTATCAGCCATCTTGTTACCATAACACAAGCATTAGGTTGCTTAGCTTGGGACTAGATGGCGCTGTGTGAAATGTCCAGGGATATTATTATTATTATTAATTGGAAACATGAATTTGAATAGAGTCTATTTCAACTACCTTCGACTAAAATATCGTCGTTTTCTCTGGCTTTTGTCCACGTATCACATTGCTCATTATACGGTCGTTTTTCCAGCTGACCCACGTTATATTTCTGATTCGTAGTCTCACCTTTCAATAACTCGTCATCAGCTGATCTATTCTGTAAAAATGTCATCGTGAAAACTTTGAAGGAGAAGTGAGCTGTCAATAGTGTCAATCCCTCGGCATCGGGTGAAATGACAGCTCACTTATACCACCACCACCTTACTTTACCTAAGTTTTTACGGTGAGATTTTAACAGCATATGTAGACCGGCAGGTTTTAATATCAATGTCCATAGCTTCAAAAGCTTGCCAAGCCTTCCAAGGAATTGCCAAAAACTGCTGATTGTACTTACTTAAGGTTGAGATAAATAAACGTTACTTAACACGTGTTTTGGCTTCGATATGTTCTGTTCCCGTCTCTTTCTTGTAGGTAAAGTTTGATTGTTGTGCGACAGTGACACGAATAATGCTTAGCCAGAGTGATCATAGTTGCTTTTGTCCCATGTTGCTTAGGGTCGGCACAACAAGTTTTCTTTATCCAGTCTCACCTGTCAACCGTCACTTCATATTCACTCCCTTTTTTTAAAATATAATTTCTCACACAATTAATAACTATTTGTGCACTTAGATCACTAACCATTAACTAAAACAACTTTATAGTTTGACAATTTATAATATTTTCACTCAATATAATAAAGACATATTAGGTTATTAAAACAAGAATATAATAAAGACATATTAGCTTATTAAAACAAGAATCGACCGCCTCTTACAAAGGTCTTCGGTTAAGTCACTATAAAATCTTAATACGAATATAACAATGGTCGCCACGCAAAGCTGCTCTTGTTTATATTCCCATGCTGAATTTGGACCCTGTCTTATCGGTGTTTACGTCTGCCGGCTCAGGATACAGCAGCGGCGGCGCCATGAGCCACCATGCCGCTCCGGTGAGGTCACTCTTAACTTTGTAAAGACAAAGAGAGCGCAGTGATCGCCAACACGGCCGTCCTGCCAGGTGCCTGTCCCATCAGGTACCACACGAGTTCAGATAAAGTGCTGAAACACAAATTATTAATCATTTACCTATCAGTTGCACATGCAATGATTGTGTACCTATCGAATGTTCTCGATTATAACTGTCATCTTTCACTACACATTATTTTAACCGTGTAGATCCGAGGGCAGATTTCAATAATGATAGATTATGTGCGCTTAAAGCGACATTATATTAACAATCGGATTTGACAACTTGCACTCAAAGGGCCTATAGCCTCACTTAAGCGTACCAAGTTTGTCTCCTTTCCACTTGCACTCAAAGGACCTTTAGTCACACTTAAGCGTACCAAGTTCATCCCAGAACCACTTGCACTCAAAGGGATTTTCCACACTTGAGCGTTCCAAGTTCGTTCTCCGTTTGACATCCCAGAACCACTTGCACTCAAAGGGATTTTCCACACTTGAGCGTTCCAAGTTCGTTCTCCGTTTGAATCTGCCAGTCGGCTTTTATTGTGTGATTTACAATATGGGACATTTTTAATCACTTAAAGCAATTTATCTTGACTCGCACATACGCTTACGATAAATTTCAAATTACCTTCATCGCCCTTACGATAATTTTCAAATTACCTTCGTCGCCAACACGGGCAGATATGGTTTAAGTTAAAACATAATATTTAATTCATCTCCCAATCATCAATATGTATCCATGGTTTCATGGTTTCAGCAGCAGTTACGCCTGTATACTTCTTAGTGCTCCTTTCACTGCCTTTTATATCTGTCACCTCATATCTATCATTCCCCAATACCTTCTTCACTTGAAAGGGGCCTTTGTAAACAGTTAGCAACTTCCGACTTTGCCCGTCATTTGTCTGGCTTTGAATTTTAATGAGTACTAAATCGCCTTCGACATAAACTCGTGCTTTTGTACGGTTTCTGTCAAATCGCTGTTTTTGTGATTCCGCATTGGACTTAATATTTGTCTCTGTCCTCTCACGCAATTCGGTTACATCCAACCTATGCCCGTTCCCAATCTCAGGAGCCAAACTATCACTATCAGTACGTAATCTATATCCGAGAAAAACTTCACTAGGAATAGTTTTCGTTGTCTTGTGGACTGTACTGTTTATACCTTGTTGTAAGGCTTTAATGTACTGATCCCACCTATCGTCTGTATCGTTAGCGCCTATAGCTTTTAGTGCTTCTAGAATAGTTTTGTTAAAACGCTCAACTTGGCCATTAGAGCGAGGCATACCGGTTGCAACAGTGTGTAAACGTATGTTTCTATTCTTAAAATATATGCAACTTATGCAGTTTTTAATGTATTTCTTTATAATATGACGCATTCTAGGAAACCAATACTGATGGCTTACTCGTTCTACTGTTTTATCAATAGAGAAATGCCTGAGATCGTCATGGTTACATTTAATTACTTGCCAAATGCATTTTTTTGGGACCACCCACCGGCGACCTCGGGTTGTTCTCCTGTAAACTTTGCCACCTAGGACCACATATTTGTTAAAAATATCTTTATTTTCTTCGGCCTCTCCTGATTCTATAATTGATCGAATACGTTGTAACTCGGAATCTTGTAGTTGTACCGAAAGCAACCAATTCGCTTGTGTTATTGACATTATAATCTCGGTTTCTGATTTTTCTCCGGACTGCATAGGGTTACGAGTTTACGACTCAAGGCGTCTACGTGTTGCATTCGCGTACCTTCTCGGTGAACGGTATCAAACGAGAATTCTTGTGTGGACAAAACCCAACGCGCAATCCGGGGAATAATCTCTTTTTTTGTTAATGCGTAACGCACAGTGTTGCAATAGGTCACTATTTTAAAAGATGATCCGATTAGGTATAAACGGAACTTCTGAAGCGAACTAACAATCGCCAATAACTCCAGTTCAAACGAGTGATACTTTTTCTCGTCTTCCGTAGTTTTTCTACTATAATAATGGACTGGTTTTTCACCTTCGTCAGTGATTTGCATAAGTATACCAGCGACACCGTCTCTACTAGCATCCGTATATAACACGTTATCTTTATTCGGGTCAAAGATAGATAGGACACTTTCCGACGTTAATTTGTTTTTCAACGATCGAAATGCGTCTTCATGAACCTTACCCCATTCCCAGACAGAGCCTTTCTTCAGCAGTTTTGTGAGTGGAGCAGTAATCATAGCGCAATTCTTAATAAATTTCCTAAAGTAGCTTACAAGGCCAAGGAACTGTCGAAGTTGGTGTACTGTTTTGGGAGTGGGGTAATTTCGAATAGTCTCCAGTTTGGGCTGATTTGGCATCACACAATCCTGCAAATGCGAATCTTAAATTTCCCAGCACATTGTTCATCATTTGTTGGAAGCAGGATGGTGCGTTAGCTAGCCCAAACGGAAGTCTTAAAAATTCATAATGCCCATCTTGAGTAATAAAGCGGTCTTTTCTATAGATTGCGTTTGCATTAATATTTGATAATATCCACTTTTTAAATCTAGACTGGTAAAGCATTTATAGCCCCGAAGCCTATCTACAAGGTCTTCAATGCGCGGCATCGGATATTTGTCATTAATTGTTATCTTATTTAGCGCCCGGTAATCAATGCAGAGTCTTTTTCCTCCATTCTTCTTGTTGACAAGTAACGCAGGACTCGCGTATGGCGATTTGCTTTCACGTATAATATTGTTTCTGAGAAGCTCATCCACCATTTCGCGAATTATCTTTCTGTCTACGTGAGAAGACCTGAATGGTCTGCATTGAATTGGTTGAGAACTAGTTACATTAATTTTCATTTCGTAGCCGTTTACCTTTCCTAGTTCTTTAATATTTGACGCCACACAGTCACCATATTTTTGAAAAAGTGTTATTAATTCATTCTGATGGGAATCGCTATCGAATTCAAAATTACTAATTGTGTTACAACACTCTGTACATGTATTCGCATACTCAAATTCGAATTTGTCACCCACCCGCGAATATATTAGGTCAGACCGCTTCGTCACGTTTCTTCCTATCAGTATTTCACAATCTGCCAGGTTGTCGATTACATAGAAACATATCAACCCGAGTCAGACACACCGAATCGACTTTCAGATCAGCCGTTATCTTGTGAGTTACCAATTTAGAACTTTCTTTTGAGAAACCTTGTAACGAAACTGGTGCGGTCAGCGCAATGTTTTCCATTGAATATTTCCTAACAAGCGATTCAGAAATCAATGAACAACTGCTTCCCGTATCAATGAATGCTTCTTGAGGCAGATTGTTAATAATAATAATAATAAATTTATTGAACCAATGTTACAGTTATTACCTTAAAATTAACTTAACTTAACATCGGTCTGTAACCGTTAGCGATCATCTTTTGGATTTTTGCGGCGGTCCCCAAACTAGGCGGCGCCTGTATCCGTATTGTTTACACAAATTTATTTCGCGGGTCATGGGTTTAAACACCTTTTGTTTCTTGTGTCTCAGGTTTAACCGAGTTCTTTTTATGGAAACATGTCGATTCTAAATGACCTCGCCTGCCACAATAATCACATTTATTTGCATTACACTGACTTCGTTTATGATTACCACCGCACAGGTAACACTTGATCTGCCTCCGACCGTGAGCCTGGCCCGCGTCTTGATTATTGCTAGTAGAAGCGGCTTGACCCACTACTTTCTCTGAGGGCATAGTCTCTGTTGTCGTGGTAGCAGACATCTGATTCTGACTGGTCAGTTTCGTCTGGCCATCGCGTGTATTTGTGCCTATCTGTTTCGCACTCTTTGATGAATACGTTCGACCATGTAGGAAACTAGCTAAACTGTCGCATGTTACAAAATTATTCGCTTCAATCGATGCGCCTATACCGCTGTCTCCTATATTGCCGACAATAATAGAAATAATATCCTGTTCCGAAAACCTTAAAGACAAACGATCTATTTTACATTTTTGTTCAAAATAAAACTCGTAAAGAGACTGATTTTCTAATGGCTTTTTGTTAATAATATCTTTCAAAAGATCGTACATATTCCGACGGATTTGAAAACTGGAAGCTAACTTACGAGTCCAGTCCTCCCATTTCCACATAGGCCAATGACTATCCGATCGTAACAGTGAGTCATACCACACTTTTGCGGAACCCTTTAATTTGTTGAGAGCTTGATAACGGGTCATTTCATCAGTCCATGTAAAAGTTTGAGCGTAGGACCTGATAATACTAAGCCAAGCGTTCACATCATCTCTCAGCGGATCGAACTCGGGTATAATATTATTCAAAGTGTTATTATTTGTACTCACAGTTGAGGTATCAGCCCTACGTGATACCTGTTTCCTGTGTCTCGGCGGAGGTGACGGAGTCCTCGCACTACTACTGCTGCTAGAACTTGAGCTTGAACGTGTGCATTTTTTACGTTTTAGGCGTTTATTACGCCTACTTTGTTTACCCATAGCTGTGCGTGGGTATCGCGTTCCACTTCTGATAATAACTATTTGTGCACTTAGATCACTAACCATTAACTAAAACAACTTTATAGTTTGACAATTTATAATATTTTCACTCAATATAATAAAGACATATTAGGTTATTAAAACAAGAATATAATAAAGACATATTAGCTTATTAAAACAAGAATCGACCGCCTCTTACAAAGGTCTTCGGTTAAGTCACTATAAAATCTTAATACGAATATAACAATGGTCGCCACGCAAAGCTGCTCTTGTTTATATTCCCATGCTGAATTTGGACCCTGTCTTATCGGTGTTTACGTCTGCCGGCTCAGGATACAGCAGCGGCGGCGCCATGAGCCACCATGCCGCTCCGGTGAGGTCACTCTTAACTTTGTAAAGACAAAGAGAGCGCAGTGATCGCCAACACAATTCATCTCTGTTTTCTTTGACTTGCTTCCCTCTCTATCCATCAAGAGCACGTGCTAAGTAAGGTTAATTAAACTTGGCTGCAGATTTCTTTGCAGGCGGGGCGGGAGGAATAAGTTTGGTGATGACCAAACCTCATTGACTGTGTAGTCTAGCTCGTTCACTAAAGCTACGGTTCCCTACGACAGCGGTGACGGCCGCCACAAAAATTATAGCATCGGGGTTTGACTTCACGGTGTCAAAAAACGCTCTGGAAACACACTGGCTAAAAAGGATATCACTGTTAACCCCAGAACTGCAAGTCGCTTGGAGGCTTTTAAAGTTAAACTCATTAATAAATTACCAGTTTTGTCAACTCATGCTGATCCTAATCATCTATATGATACTTTTTTTAATATATACTGTAAACAATTTGATTCCACCTTTATTCCCAAGACTATCTCGGTTAATAGTAACGCATCTTTCAGTGATTGGGCTACCATTGGTATTCATAAAAGTAGAACGCGGCTTTATGAACTGTACAATGAAAGGTATTATGTTAACACTGATGAATTTAATTTGTATGTTAGAAATTATTCAAAATTATTTAAAAAAGTTTGTTATATGGCCAAGTCACGTTATTTGGGTTCAAAGATTAAAAACAGCAGTAATGTAATTAAAACGACCTGGTCTATTATTAATAGTGAAGCGGGAAGATCTAGTAACCGAAATACTGACTACAGCCTGTCTATTAATGACAACATAATAAAATCAGACTCACAAGTCGCCGAGGCATTTGAAAATTTCTTTTCAGATATTCCCGTTTCAACTACTAAATCCCTAAACTCATCACCTTCTGTTGCTGAGTCTTTGCTTAAGGAAAATGTTAATGGTTGCGATTCGGAATTTCATTTTGAACATATTACCTGTAGAGATATAATTAAAACCTTTCACACTTTAAATGTTAAAAAGACTGCAGATCTGTGGGGTAATTCTGTAGAAGTTGCTAAGTCTATTATTGACATTGTAGCACCTACTCTAGCTCTTATTTTTAATAGTTGTATTAACAGTGGGGAGTTTCCTGACCTAATGAAAAATAGTAAAATAATACCTTTGTTTAAATCAGGTAGTACATCAGACCCTACAAATTATAGACCTATTTCTGTACTACCTACCTTTAGTAAAATTTTTGAGAAATTAATTTTAGAACAAATGCAAAGATTTTTTAATAAACACAAATTATTACATAGCAAACAGTTCGGTTTTACAAGGGGTCGTTCAACTACTGATGCCGGTGTTGAACTTTTAGGACATATTTATAATGCATGGGAAGATAAATGCGATGCCTTGGGCATCTTTTGTGATTTGTCCAAGGCATTCGATTGCGTTCTTCACGAAACGTTAATCAGGAAACTCCGCCACTACGGAATCCGGAACACTGCTCTGGATCTTCTTACTTCATACTTGAGTAAGAGGATTCAGAGCGTTGACGTTAATGGAAAAAGATCTCCCGGATCTATAGTAACAATGGGAGTCCCACAGGGCTCAATTCTTGGTCCTTTCTTGTTTCTTATTTATATAAATGACTTGCCGTACCTCATAAAGGATAATCATGATATAGTGTTGTTTGCAGATGACACTTCACTTTTGTTTAAACTTAAACGTCAGCAGCAGGTTACTGACGATGTAAATAGCGCGATCTCTAAAGTAGTCCACTGGTTCAATGTTAATAATTTACTTTTAAACGAGAAAAAAACCAAATGCATTAAGTTTACGCTACCTCACGTTAGGCAGGTGAAAACTAATGTGTTGATAAAGGGCGAAGAATTGAATCCTGAAGACAGCACAGTATTCTTGGGCATAACTTTGGATGCTAAGCTTCAGTGGGGTCCACATATAGATAAATTGTCAAAAAAGCTAAGTTCCGCAGCATACGCTGTTAGAAAAATTCGTAATTTAACTGATGTAGAGACAGCCCGTTTAGTGTACTTTAGCTATTTTCATAGTGTAATGTCATACGGTATTCTATTGTGGGGAAATGCCGCTGATATTCAAACTATCTTTGTTTTGCAGAAGCGAGCTGTTCGATCAATTTATAAACTAAGTCCGAGACACTCGCTCAGAGACAAATTTAAAGAGATTAATGTTATGACTGTGCCTTCTCAATATATTTATGAAAATCTTTTATATGCCCATAAAAATATAAAATTATTTAAAAAATACAGTGATATCCATGATATAAATACTAGGAACAAACACAAATTTGTTGTACCTGCAACAAGGCTCAAGAAAATAGGTGGCTCGTTCAGATGCCAATGTATACGCTTTTATAATAAAGTTCCAAGCCCAGTTCAAGATCTAAGCCTTAATAAATTCAAATCATTTATTAAACGTAAGTTGTGCCAGAAAGCCTTTTATACCGTTAAGGATTATATCGAGGACAAAAAGGCTTGGGATTAAGCTGCTTCCAATTTTTTTAAATTTTTTACGTATTGAATGTTTTTATTTTGTTTTTCTCTGTTTTGTTGTTGTTTTTTTTTTTTTTTATATACACTGACATTAATGAATTTTATATATACTATGACATTTGCTTACTTAGTAAAGTATTATATTATTTTAATTATTGTGAATGTGAAGACTATGTGGGTCATTGTATTTATATTATTTTTCTCTCTGTTCTCTTAGTTTTTGTCATGGTCTGGCAGTTTGAGTAATTAATATGGCCTACCCAAATGTCCTTTCTTTGGTATTGTTCGTCGGATCGGTGAGCTCCTTAAGTTTTGAGTTGAGCTGCACGATTTCTGACAAATGCGTGCACTGACTGGACAGGTCCTCTCAATCTGTGTGGTTCTTTCCTCAAAAGACCATCTCAGACATCGACCTACATGGTCTTCATATGATCTGACCAAGATTATGTCTGGACTTTAAAAGAGACTGTGACGTCTGAGTTTGTTTCGGCCTTTCTTCTCAGACTAGTCAGATAGGAAACGCCGACCTCATCTAGTTTTAAAATATGATTGACGTGTAAAAGTGTTTGTACAAACCTACTTACAAAATAAAATCATTTATCATTTATCACTAACTCACTTTCATAAATGACGTTCCAGTGACGACATTTGACAGTAAATTGCCGACGCCATGTGGCGCTCACCGCAGTCTTAGGAAACTCTAGCTTTACAGTGTTATGAAATCGCTCATACTGAGACCACGCCATGATCTATAATCTGAAAATCTATAAAGGCAGCGAGAAGTCGCTTTACGATACTCTTGAAAGGGGATCATGCTTTATCCGCAAAGTGCAACAGTATCTTATTCGGTGCTAACAAGGACAACTTTTGTGCAACTTTTATATTTGATTTTGCGATTCATTTTCGTCTTCTTTTTTTCGTGTAGACGGTACTTTTGTTGATTATTATAAAACAGGGTGGCAGGGACATCGCAGCCGGTTACCATGGATTCAATACTGTACATGATTCTGAGCGCCCTGCGTTGAAACTTTATTTTTATTTTTAATGTTATAAACTAGTGCTTGACTGCGATCCCGCCTGATGGAAAGCAGAGATGCAATCGTTGATGGTAAGCGCACTAATTTATTATGAGCCTATTCACTCTAGCCTTGAAAACACCCAAATTATAATCGGACGGGAAGACCGCTGCAGGCAAATTGTTCCAGTCCTTCGATGTACGCGGTATAAACGACTAGGCAAAACGCTTCGTCCGGATCACGGCGGTGTCAACAACGTAAGGGTGGACACTCGCCGTACCACTTTACGTCGGTTATTTAAAAAAAAATGCTATGCATACATTTTGACCGCGTACGTATTGCAATTTTCTTTGAAGTAGTATGAGTTTCAATTTGCGTGATGTCGCTGCCACCCTGTATTGTTTGAGTTCAGTAGGTGGCAATGATGATTGCGGCATCAATTTCTTTAGGTCATTAAAAGTCCAAGTGAACGAGTACTTAGGACACGTCAGCAAGTGGGTCATGATCGGATCACTGGTTGTTGGATGGGTCAGTAATTCCCCACAACGTCTGCAAAGGTCTACTTGGAGCTTTCCATAAAAGCTACTGCTGATCACACCCAGGAGGCAAATGTTCCTGGGGTTTAACGATAGTGGTGGATACTTGTCTTCCCACAAGTGGATTTTCTCTTTAATAATAATAATAAATTCATTTATTTCAGGTAAATACACCCATTAATAGAACACAAATATTGTGTGGTTTATCTTGCGTAGAGCGTAAAAAAGCTCTTCAAGAGTAAGAAGTTCAATCATGAATAGTTTTGGTAACATTTGTCTTAAAATATTTTTGTCCACTACACAAGGCAGAAATTGTAGTGCAGAAGAGCACTGAGGGCCCAGTAATAACGGCACCGACTTACGACATGTAGGGTCGTGGGTACGAACCCAGACAGGCGCTTTACTTTGTGTAAATTATTTCGTCAACACTGCTCTCAAAACGGTGAAGGAAAACATCGTGAAGAAACTGGGATGTCTACGGCTCACTCCCGCTCACAGAAAGGAGGTCTGTGTTAAACAGTGGGAAGATTATGACCTGATTATACTCAACCACTCAAGAGCATGCATGCACTTAATTCATTTAATATTTAGGTTATTTTAATATTATAGCATAAATTGTTAATTTCCATATACGGGTGAAGACACTGACTCCTGTAACACAGGTACCACCTAGCACAGGAGTCAGGACTTCAACCTTTATTTATAATGTCAATAAAACTTTATTATTATTATTATAGTATGTGCCTAAAACAACAATGTCCTTGTTCTGTTTTAAAATACTAGAGACTTCACCAAATCATTTTTATAGCATAAAACTCCAAATGTGCTTCAAACAAAAATTGGCACCTGAAATGTCATCATAAATGTTCGGCAGTTATTTTTTTTCTACGTAAAGGACTCTTATAAAGAAGGCTGGATTTAAATAAAACCTTATACATATTTTCGTGACCTTAATAACAGAAATTAAATAACAAAGCTAAACTAACGTAAACGTCAACATAATGGCTGTTTACTTATAAAAATACAAACGTAGGCCAAACTAAATAGGTAAATGGAAGTCGTATCATAATAGAGGAAGCACCTGTGACAAATAAACCTATTTTTCTTTCTTCCTTTCTTCATCTGTAAACAAGATTAGTTAATGTTGTGGTAAAATGGTGACAATGGGCTGAAAACCAAAAACAACAAAATGGCCACGGGCGCGTATTTCCCACGACAACCTAGTTTTTTTTTTTTTTTGTTAAAACGTTATTGTCTTTTGTAGCATAAGTATACCTATGCTACAGAATAAAAATTCCCTATCCAGACTCTTAAGACCAGAAAAAAAACCGGATAAAATGAGTTGACTGCATTTATTTGAAATCACAGCTAAATGCTCCCGCAGACAGGCGCAACGCGACGCACCACGGTGCGACGCGATTCTTGTAGGAAAAATTCGATGAAGTTTTCATAGAAATTGTTCTACTAGAGTCGCGTCGTGCTGTCCCCTAAAGAAGGTTCTAAGTTCAAGTTGTGTAAAAATAAAATCTTTCAATCAACTTCTACGTAAATCTTGATTATTTAGACATAATTTGCATTACAAACAATCAGTGATGCACGAAAGTTAAGAAGAACAATATTTTTTTAAATATTTTAACACGAGAACATTAATTTTTTTACTTCAAAAACTATATGATTTTGCACTATTTGCTCATTATTTCATGCATAAAACATTTGTTCTATCAGAACTTGTTGAGGCTGATTATTTTAAAGGTCAACAATGAGTTCAATGACTCTTGTCTAAGGTTCATCATTATATTTTTATAGGCGAGTAGTAGTTAGCCGCCATGGCCGGCCCAGAAAGAGATGAAGATATGGCCTGGACGCGTACCACGAGGGCTGGTTGGAGGTGGCGCGGGAAAAGAGTTCCTGGCAGGAATTTGGGGAGGCCTTTGCCCAACGGTGGGACAAGATAGGCTTACAAAAAAAAAAGTTTAGTAGTTGCAAGTGCTACTTTTAACCATGAGGTCCTGGGTTTGATTCCCAGGTCGGGAAAAATTTTATTAGCTTTTTCTATCACGGATTTCTCAGTGAAAGTTCGGAGTGCGGATTTGTGCCGGTCGATGACAATAGGCTCGTACCCTATTACGTGGAACTTAAACATAACTGGTGAAAGGTGGGTGTATTATAGTCACACACCTCTGCCTAATCCTTCAGGGGATACAGGCGTGATGTTATGTGAGTAGTTATCAACCTTTCATCTATATATATTGGCGACGGCATGGTTGGCGCAGTGGTTAAGCGATTGACTGCTGCGCTTCGTGTCGCGGGTTCGATTCCCGCACGGAACAAATATTTGTATGGCCTACAAGTAGTTGTTCCGGGTCTGGCTGTTTGTGTATGTGAGTTTAAATGTTTTTAAACGCACCCACGACACAGGAGAAATTCCTAGTGTGAAAATACAAACTTGGCAAGAATACTCGCCTAAGTAAGTAATAAAGTTTATTAAGTATTATAAGTTTTTCAAAACTACCCCTCAAATGGATAGGGGTGTTGAAGTTTGTGTGGAAGAAATTGAATGCGCGGTCCAATTAACACGAAACTCAGTGTTAATACTTTTGACAGAAAATAATTACATAATAATAAGTATGTAAAGTTGTCGAAAATTGACCCCTGACAGGGCAAAAAGGGGTAATTCGATTTTTAAGGGGAGGATTTGAACTTGAAACTGTATGTTATATTTTCACACATAAAACACTGAACTTCTGATTTGGCAAAGAGATAGATGGCATCCTGGGGAAGGACATACTTTTTATCCTGGTAGCATGTTCCCGTGGGATAATTTCCGGCATCCACGCGGCCGAAGCCGCGGGCTTTAGCTAGTCTTTTAAGAAATATCTGCAAGGAGATATTGAGGTCTTGAAATATTAATACTGTCAAAGTGTAGACAAGACATTATCTAAAGCCTTACGAAGTTTGTACTAGACCTTTTTTGGGGTGCAACGCCTCTTCAGTCTGTGTAGTTCCATTAACCCGTTAATGAAACAAAATAAAGGTCAAGTTCGGTAACATTACCCTTTTCATCATGGACCACGTCTTTGATTTAGAAGGGTAAGTGGTAGGTATACAGGGTAGCATGGACATCGACACGCAAACTGTAACCATGGGTTCAGCACATGAGTTAAGACCCCATAGCGTCGAAAGTTTTCATCGGTTATTAAAAAAAAAATATTGCTGTTCATTTATACATTTTGACCGCACTTTTGTATGAAACAGAAGATTTTTTTTTTTTTGATAAACGACGAAAAATTTCCACGCTATGGGGTCTAAACTCATGTTGTGCTGAATCCATGGTTACAGTTTGCGCGTCGATGTACCTGTCACCCTGTATAGTATAATGTTGCTTGCCTCACTTTAATTAATCGAAAGCTACAGTGTCTTATTAGGACATGCACAAGCAACAACAATTTGCTTACATTTTTATCAACGGGGTAATTGCGTAACACACTAAACAGTAGGAATCGCTTTCATTTTGACAGTTCAACAGCATTCATTGCGTTATTTACATTATTGAGCATACTTTTTCGAACTTAATCAACATCATCATCATCTACCTAGTTTTTTCCCAACTATGTTCGGGTTGGATTCCAGTCTAACCGGATGAAGCTGAATACCAGTAATTTCCATGGTACAACTGCCTTTTTTTTTTTTTTTTTTCTCGCTGAGAAATGCTTTATGCATCCCCGTATCGCGGGGGACCGAGACGGGGTATGTGGGACTCCCTGTCGGATAAGGACAGTATACCCACTAAATCAAGGGAACACCTGGCCATTCCCGTCCCACAAGGTGGAGGCCTGTGCAAAACAGGCAACGGAGCCCCCGCACCCGTTGCCTGCTGGCCTCCACGCCCGCCTTACAGGCAGGCCCCGCATGCCCCCCGCGATGGTACAACTGCCTATCTAACCTCCACAATTCAGTTACTGGTTATATCCTAACTATGTAAAATTATAAATGCGATAGTAAGTTTGTTTGTTTTGCTTTCACGCTAAAACAGCTGAACCGATTTGGATGCAATTTGGCACATGGGTAGACCGTGACCTGGAAAAGGATATAGACTAGTTTTCATCCTGGATCGCAGACGAAATCGCGGGCACCAGCTAGTATGTTAATATTTCATACTCTCAGCATTAACTTGAAATATATTGAGTAGCTCCGTACGCTGTGCATAGTACACTATAACTACCTAACTACATTTATTGGGTTGAAGCACGTCGACCTCGACTCAGACTAATTTACCGTGCCTAAGTAATTAAGCTAACACCTGAGAAGTATAGTACAGTTTATTATAGATATAATTGAGTTAAGTTTTTAGCATAGTCATTTGGTAAGTGGACTGTATAATGTACGAGTAGGTTGGTTAAAGTTTTATCAAATTACTGGATGTCGCCCGCGTGGATGTTGAGAATTATATCACGGGAACGCTCAACCGGGATAAAAAGGATTATATGTGTTAATCCAGTTTATAAACTATCTCTGTGCAAAATTTCAACCAAATCGGTTCTGAACTTTGTGCGTGATTGAGTAATAAACATCGAAACATAAAAACTTTCACATTTATATTATAATGCACATTTTTAGTATTAAACTAGCTGACCCGGTAAACGTTGTTTTGCCATAATTATAAATTATTTCTAGCTGCCCGGTGCTACTTCGTTCGCGTGGTGTCCTAACCCCTACCCTACTCCTACCCTACTCCTACACTACCCCTACCCTACTCCTACTCTACTCCTACCCTACTCCTACCCTACTCCTACACTACTCCTACTCTACTCCTACTCTACTCCTACCCTACCCTACTCCTACTTCTACTCTACTCCTACCCTACTCCTACCCTTCTCCTACCCTACTCCTACCCTACTCCTACTCTACTCCTACCCTACTCCTACCCTTCTCCTACCCTACTCCTACCCTACTCCTAACCTACTCCTACTCCTATACAATAGGTTTGCCCATAGGTTGATCACAATAGGTTTGCCCATAGGTTGATCACAATAGGTTTGCCTATAGGTTGATCACAACAGGTTTGCCCCCAGGTTGATGAAAATAGTTATGTTTAAGTGCCATGTAATGGGGGGGGGGGCATTACATGGCACTTTAACATAACTGGCGTAATAGGGGTGGCTGTTTGTTTTGGTCCAAAATGTTTACTTTGTTTTGGTAAAATAAATACGTAATTATTTTACCTATACGTTGGATACAATGTTATGGAACCAAGGTTCTAGACAATAACATGGTTCCTTATCTGTGTATACATCTTTTTGGGACTGTAACTACTCGTACACCTCTGAACAACCCTTCCAGGAAGTAAGGCATGATGTTAGGGAACTAAAGCAACTAAAATCAACCAGAAGACTCACGGTGACCAATTCTCCCAACCTAAAACCCACTTAAATCTTCCAATCTTAGACCGATGAAAAAAAAAAAACAAATCTTCGGACCCGCTATCCGCTGAGCAAAAACTAGGTAATGTTCTTTAGATGTTTACGCTCCGGCAGCGCTGTGCGCACGCGCCGATCGGTCAACGTAACGGGACTGTATGTAGCATGCTTTATTGGAGTGAAACTACTTATCGTGGTATCAAACTGGGTTGAATAAAGTGAAGAGAGAGGAATACATACTATGTATTATAATTACTAATAATTATTAATTAGGGGCGACTAGCTCTAGTCCCTGCTTCGCACGGTATTTACGATTTATTTTAAGTATGTGTCTTAGGGATGATTTTATTAGTCTCTTTCTTTTATTTTCTCTCTTTCTCTTTTATTCGTAGAATAAAATTAACGTCTGACAGGTCTGGTTCGGAAAAACTGTCAAAAATTCAAAATTCATTTTCAGGATAAGACTTATTCTAGGTATAAAAGTTTGGTGAAATGCGCCCTTAGTTATATAATACACATAAACGTATATATTTTTTTCAAATGTATTTTTTTCTCTTTATTCTTACACACGCTGTCCATATCTCTCTATCTACTATCCTATCTCAGGTATGCTGGAAGAGTTTTCTGTAGAAATAAGAATCACCATTGTACCTATTTTTCTGTTCTTTTTTTCTTGTCTGTTTATATAATTATGTGTGTAGATAAATGGTAAAATAAATAAACCTTCCAGGAATAAATTCTCAAAATGATGGTGAAACCCGCAATGAAATCCATTGTGTAGTTTAGAAGAACTAAGCTGTCAAACAGACAAACACGAAAAGCGACTTTGTTTTAGATTATTTAGTAAATAGACAGACATTAAAATTTATTGACCTTATTGGTGATGTTCTTCGGAAAGTTCAGATGGTATTCACAACCGGCGTGCGTGTATGAACCGAAGGCCAACGTTCAAAATCTAGTCGAAGTCTCATTTCAGCGACAATCAATGTCAAAAATGTAGGAAAATTAGAGGTATTTTTGACAGATTGAGACTGAGTGAACGTTCTTATAATTACGAGAATTGCCCCTCAGAACGTTAACGAAACAAAAGGAGTATGTAAACTTCGCAGCTTGAAGAAGAAATTCTCTCTCAAGAAAATTCTTTCTCAAGAGAATTCTCTCTCGGCTCTGTAAGAAGGAATTCATGCCTATATATTGAATATATGCCTCGTTGGTCTAGTATTCGCAAGCGCTACTGCTGGGCATGAGTTCCTGGGTTTGATTCTCGGGTCGGGCAAAGTGTTATTGTGTTTTGCGCTCTGGGATTTCTCAGTAGCAGCCGGCGGAGTCGGGATTCGTGCCTGGTTGATGACAATATGCTCGCCCCCTATTTGCGAAATGTGGGTGTACAATAGGGTACACCTCTCCTTAACACGTTGCGGGACGGTACTGACGTTTTCAAATTATGCGATATGACAGTAAAATTGTCCATACAAGTTCCGACCACTGCTTTATCCGTACCGCCCTAGAGCAATACTAAAGAATAATATACGATGACAGTACTTTCATAGCCGTAGTGATGTGGTATGACAGTAAAAACGGGTTTCCTTGTTCCTCTATACAAAATTTCGCTGTAATGCCCGTACCTCAGTTCAGATGAGGTTAAAATTGTACAGCGGTGCCCGTACTGTCATTTTCAACACCGACAAATCTACTGCTAATGCAGTGCGTCCCGCAACGTGTTAACCCTTCGGGGGTTATAGGCGAGTTGTTATGTTATGCGAGGGGGTTATAGGGTTAATCCGGGTTATAAACTATCTGTGTGCCAAATTCCATCCAAATCCGTTCAGTAGTTTTGGCGTGAAAGAGTAACAAACATCCATCCATCCATACAAACTTTCGCGTTTTTATAACAATCAGCCCTCAATATCCTATTATTAGTAGGATAGGCAGGTAGGTAGGCTTATTATTAGTAGGATATTGAAGGCTGATTTTTTCAACGCCAGATAACTTTATCGGAGGAATAATTTTGAATATGACAGCTCTTCTATACAAAAACTGTCAGGCTTAAATTTTATTCCACGAATAAAAAATATTGGTCGATTGAAAAGCCAGCCCTTAATGTTTTAAGTAGATTAATTAAGAAAATGTTTAAACTATCATTGCAAAATAAAAGTATGTCCTTATACATCTCCAGCGCCTTTTGATTATAGTAATGTGTCGATTTTAACAATACAATATTAGAAAGATATGCTATTGACATAATAAAATGGCCAAGTCGATCGTCTCCGCATGACCTCAGGGTCAGCTGAGAGGAACGCCATATTGGAGTGTTTGCAACCAATGGGGATAACCCTTCTCAATTTTTATAGCCCTTTGTGATTTTAAACCTTTTATTTTATTGTAAGTTTGAAGGTCTGAAGGCTATGCACTTAACATTGAAAACACAGATAGTGGAACTACAATATTATGTTAATGAAATAAAACTGCTACCTACATGTGTTTTCATAAAATAAGAAATTACACGAAAAGTTGTAATTCGTTGTTTCATGAAATTATTGAACATTATAGGCTGATTATGTGTGTGTGTGTGTGTGTATATATAATATTGTAGGTTTCATAAATATTAGCTTAGCTTTGTGAGTCTAATAATTTAGCGAGTGATTAAGAGTATTGAATCAAAAATCAAAATCAAATCAAACGTCATTTACACAAATTTGACTGAGAATTAGCACTTTTCGAACGTCAAAATTACATACGACAGTCTAGGCTGATTATGTGTGTGTGTGTATATATAATATTGTAGGTTTCATAAATCTTAGCTTAGTTTTGTGAGTCTAATAATTTAGCGAGTGATTAAGAGTATTGAATCAAAAATCAAACGTCATAATTACTCAAATTTGGCTGAGAGTCGGCACTTTTCGAACGTCAAAATTACATACGACAGTCCTCCAAAACGCCCACCCTTCACCACTTCCTTCCTAGTGCTTTCGCTGGGAAAGAGAAGTCGCGCAACAAACTCCCCAGCATCACAATTGTCTGTTCAGTTTAAAAAAAAAAACTTGCTTCTATACAATAGTAGGTATGCTATTGTTCAACAAGACTACGTAGGTAAGTACCGACGTCGAATTCCGTGATTGTTTTGTATTTTCCAGTAAATACGGATTTCGCGGATCTGTATGAATACCGACAACAACATGCGTGCGCAACTACTGTCTTTTCACCAGAATTACGAAATCAACAGTTTAACAAGATCCTGTTAAAAACATCATCATGTTATAACCTCATCAATCTGCTAAGCCTTTTTTCAACTATGTTCGGGTTGGCTTCCAACCGAACCTCCACATCTCAGTAATGATTTTACCCCTTGGTAAGACTGGTTGTCAAACTTTTGGGCTTCTGACTCCCATAACGAACAGTCGTTATGGATCGTTGCCGTCACTTTGAAAGACATCCGTTGGTCCTGGCTGTCATTAATAGATCTTTAACAGCAAAGATCTAGGAATGCCAGCCAGATACAACGGCTTAACTTCGTTTCAGAGGCACCGGTCTCGATAAGTAATTGATGGTCACCCATCGACGAACTGACTGCTGCAAACTTTGCGTAGGTATCCTTCGATCGACCCGTGAGACTAAGCCTCATAAAAACCACAAAATATCAAGCAATTATCTTCCAAGAGCCCCAAAAAAAATTCAAACACATGTAAAGATAAAGACCCTAATAAAGAAGCAGGATACACCTGCATTAAAAAGTCGCACCTGCTTTCAAATGAACGCAGAATTATACTATACTTTGTTAAAATATACGGATCGTAGGACCACTTGAGGACCTTTTTGAGCTGCGGATTACAAAGCGTGTTTGCCCACCCCGGACGGTAACGAAGGGTACGCGCTGTTTAGCTTTTTGGTGTACAGTTGTGTTTATCTAGTTTTTTAGTGTTTCCATGATTATGTTTGCTTTTGTTTTAGTCATTTTTAACCCGACTACGGCCAAGCCAAAGGAGGTGTCAAGTTGTACACACGGCTACATGTCAAGCTATACAAAACCAGTTTGTCTTGACCTCACTTTGTATGATATTTTCTCACAATGAAGGGTCAGCTAATACTGGTTTTGCATAACTTGATGTGTAGCCGTGTGTACATTAGTCTGTACTACTTGACGCCTCCCTTGGCTTGGCCGTAGTCTCTTCGTTTATTTTTTCATCAATTTTTGTCGTAGTTCGGTGTTAGATTTTTAAGTATAAATAAAAGATCAAAGTTTATTTGTTCGCACAGTTAAGTGTTAGGTATCGCAACATTATAAAGTAGGTATCACCGTGCCCCGCCACAGTAAATGGCATACCTACAAATATTATATTACAAGATTAGGAGCAAAATAGTTTGTATTGAAACCGGGATGTCCTAGAACCGATAAATTCGAAGACATGTGACATCTACCAACCCGCACTGGGCCCGCGTGGTGGATTACGGCCCACTACCTTCACCAAGAGGAGCCCTGTGTCCAAGCAGTGGGAACATTATAAGCTGATTATGAATTATCCATTCCACTGCCTCTAAAACAAAGAATTTTAATAGAGATGAAAAACAGCGAGATTTGAAGGAGTTCTGAACCGCACCCTAATTGCGTAACACACAATCAATCGGAATCCGAATCATTTTGAAACAAATTACTAATCCATTGCTTCATAAGTTCGAAAAATTTGTCTGCTCAACATCTAAATGACGCAATGAATGTTGTTGAACTGTCAAAATGAAACCGATTCCGATTGATTGTGTGTTACGCAATTAGGGTGCAGGTTAGTGCAGCAACAGGTGCAGTGCAGGTTAGGGCAACTACAAAGCTCCATATGCATAAACAAGATTTAGCAACAATGATGATTAATGTCATCTGATCACAAAACATTTGAAAGTACTTACGATTAATCGTTTCATCTATCGAAAGGAGATGGGATGACTTTTTCTCTGAGGCACCTGTTCCTCTGCCGACAGGGAAGCGACTAGCTATCAAAGATATTCTCGCTCAAGAAACGCACAAAAGACTGTTGGCTCCGTGTAAGTAGCAGAGATACATACTGTATTAATAGTTGATCGCTGACTGTTCACACCGGCGAGTACTCGTCCGCTCAGCGACGCTCGCTTGGGGGGGAAGAACACTCGCTGAGAGAATCACGCTTGGTGAGTCTCTCGGCGAGTGACGCACATATCAATCAATCAATCAACTCAGCCTATCGCAGTCCACTACCGGACATAGGCCTCTCCCAGACTGCGCCACAACACCCTGTCTTCCGCCTTCCGCATACAGTCTGTTCCAGCAACCTTCTTAATCGTCGTCCATCCATCTAGCTGGGGGGCGTCCCACACTACGCTTGCCGATACGCGGTCTCCACTCCTGAGTGTCTACTCCGAAGTAGTAGCGGCCGAATGTTCGGCCGTTTTCTGCTATGAAGTTACTATTTGGTTCGGTCGGTTCTGATCCTACACTCCTACACTCTTTCGAATATTGACTATGATCCCGACCCAACTGAGCCGATCCGAACTTATTTCGCATTTTTCAATAATATTCGGTTCGGCCATGTGTTCGGAATAGGCCCCCAGGACTCGTCTGCTCCACCGGTCATCGGTCCTTCGACAGACATGGTCAGCCCCCTGCCACTTCAGTTTGCTTACTCTGCAAGCTATGTCGGTAACTCCGGTTCTTTTTCGGATAATTTCATTTCCTGATTTTATCCTTCAAAGAGACTCCGAGCATAGCTCACTCCATAACGCACATAAACCAGCGTGTAATCACCCAATGCCATCGCGCACTTGCTGCTCGATGCTCGCCAACTAATGTTCAGTTGCTAGCTCTACTCAGAATAATCAGCTTATACCTACTGTTCCCACTGCTGGGACACAGGCCTCCTCTTTGAAAGAGAGAGTGGGCCATAATCCACGACGCGGGCCCAGTTCTGATTAATGGATGTCTTCAAATTTTAGGTTCTAGGACATGCCGGTTTCCTCAAGATGTTTTCCTTGAAAGAGAGCAGTGGTGATGAAATTAAATACTTAAACTAAAGTACCTGCGTGGGTTTGAACTCACGACCTGCAACTCGACACATACGTTTCATCTTTGACTTACGTCGTTGTTCGTCTGGCTTTTGTTGAGAAGCGAGTACACTCGAGTAACTTGCTTCTACCACTTGGAAGTCCCTGAACCGTCTCCGGACACAAATGGAAAGATGTAAGTCCAACCTGGTAAAGTGGGGCTACCTTGACGGAACGGCAGTAGGGTGTGATTGTGGAGCTAAGTCGCAAACCATGCTCCACCTCCTATCCTGCCCTCATGACCCAAAACATGCAGTCAAAGTGACATTGCCACTGACCACGCCGTGGAAGTGGCAAAGTTTTGAGCCAACAAGATATAAAATTCAGTCGTGCCAGCGACATGAAGAAAAGGAAGACCTCAGAATATCAATACGAGTACTATCTCTACTCGCTTCTCGTTAATCGTCGATGATAGGACAGGTGCCTTATCCACAATAAATGGCCTTCGACCAGCCGGTCGATTCTGTAAAAATCTCACCGTGAAAACTCAAGTGAAGTGAGCTTGATGTGACTTGTCAGTAGTGTCAATCCCTAGCATTATTTGGAATGACAGTTCACTCCACGCTCACTTCACCAAATTTTTCACGGTGAGATGGTTACAGAATCGCACTGCTGGTATTGTAAGCTGTGCTAGCACTACAGTCACTAATAAGCCAAACATTTCAATCTAAATATTCATAGGTTAATCAAAATTAATGGTCATGACCTATTCAGGGTGATTTATATATGCTTGCTATTAGATTTATAGCGGTAGATTCCGATTCGTGGCACACTTTTAATATGAAAACATATTAATGTTGTTGAATTTTTAACGTCTTTATGATTGTGTCATGTTTTCGAGCATCTTCTCTCATTTGCATACCTACGTGAAACTATATGCAGTATCTTTGTCAAACCTATTGACAGATCAACATAACATTTTAGCATACAAGGGTTTTTAATATTGGAAACAGTCAGAGTGAGTATTTTCTATTCCTATTTGGGCTCTATGTATGTTTAATTATAGATAACCAATATATACTTAGAAAGTGCTTCCTAAGACCTTTCATTAGATACGAAACACGATATATCAATCTTTTTTTCGGTAAAACTTTACATCCGTCATAAGCCGCCATGTTGGATTTTATATGACGCCATATACCCGCTCAGCTTATAACCCGCGGAACAACATGATGCTTCTAAAGATACCTCATTTGTACAAAATACCACGAGCAATTTAGCTGTTATGAGGGAAGAGATGAACATACATACGTAGCATGTTAAAATGATAATTAACCTTCAACCTTTCTTTGGCTTTGCCGTAGAAAAACAGTAAATAAAAACCGTATGTCATCGAATCACAAGTCCTGCCATACATGTATCTGCCTTTACCAACATAAATTATCAGATGGTAGCTAGTGGCAGCAGCAAGTATCAAAACTCTGCAATTAACTTAGCCAAGTTAAGCTTAACTTAATAAGCTTTGGTGACGTCCGAGCAAACTTAGAGCTGCGATCCATCTTTGTTATATTTGAATTTATTTTTACTTTAAGATATCTGTTTTAAATGTGTCATCTCTTGTTGGGTGAAGTAGGGAGAATTTTTTATTGATGAATTTAGTAAATGGACGGGATTTTCTGCTGCGAGTCGAGGTTATGGACCCGTGGCTCGTGGCTAAATAATAAACAACCGTACCGGTTGGTCAAAGGGTAAGTAAGCTACCCTTCCGTGCCTCGGAAAGCACATTAAACCGTAGGTCCCGGCTGTCATTCCTAGATCTTTGACAGTATTTACGGATAGTCAGAAACCCAATAGTCTGACAACAAGCCTTACCAAGGCGTATCGTGTTACCCAGTAACTGGGTTGTGGAGGTCAGATGGTAAAGGTAAAGAGCAGTAGTGGCCCAGTGGTAACGGCCGCGACTTACGAGGTGTAGGTCGTGGGTTCGAACCCAGATAGGCGCCTTACTTTGTGTAAATAATTTCATCACCACTGCTCTCAAAACAGTGAAGGAAAACTCGTGAGGAAACCGGCATGTCCCAGAATAAAAAAATCGAAAACATGTGACATCAACCAACCCGCACCCGCGTGGTGGATTACAGCCCACTCCTTCTCACAGAGAGGAGGCCTGTGTCCCTACAGTGGGAACATTATATGCTGCGTATGATGATGATGAGGTAAGATAGGCAGTCGCTCCATGTAAAGCACTAATGTTCATTCTGCAGTTGCATCCGGTTAAACTAGAAGCTGACACCAACATGGGTGGGAAAAGATTATACGTATAGATTGATTGAGTTGCGGTTATGGTCCTCCACTTAAATTAAATTAAATAATCATTTATTTCAGGAAGTTATTCCCATATTAAGCACTACAAATTACAGAGAACAAACACAACAAATACAACACAAATTATGAAATTACATACATAAAACATTACACATTAAAAATATTGCATTAAAAATAAATAAGTTACTTGAAATAAAAAATAAAATAAAATTATAGTTATTATTACTTAGATTTACATCTTTCAAGTAATTTGTGCAATTTTTTTCAAAAACAATTTGTAAAGGCTTTCTTTGACCGACGCTTTTTATAGAACTTGTTTTTCGCATTTTTAAGGAACTTCATTGTGGGCAATAGAATAGAAGACTGCAAAAGTATGAAAATAAAAGAGTTTTTCATTATTTTTTCAAAAGTTTTAGATTCCCTGTTCTGGACGAGACAAGATCATGTTGTACTGACGCCAGCACATCAAGCTACTACAATCTGTCAAATTTCTTTAATAGATTTTCAACTTTATCGCTAAAGCATCAAGGTTCAAGGTTGATTGGAAAAATTTGACAGTTTCGGGTAGCTTGACCTGCTGGCGTCTGTACATCAAAATTTAAATGCAGTAAAAGTCTAAACTAGGCAGGTTCTTTGTAGGCTCATGGGAAACTAGGTTCAGCACGATCTTAATCAATGTTCAATTTGGCTTGGTAATTAGATACGATTGCATTTACACATAATCATACAATTCGTAGCCACATTCCTTTGAATAAAGCTCCTTGTGAAACGTTGAATCGTCGAATCGACGCAATTACCCCGCTGTTTATCACGCACGCTGGTTGCGAGTACTACGAAGAACATCAACAATAAGGTCACTGTAGGGTGTCCCCTCCCGGTTGCGTTTCCACACACATCTGTCATGTTTTTTACTATGTATTTTGTACACCATAATGTTTATCTGTTAGGTTAGGTTAGGTGCAATGTGTTACAAAATAAATGTAATATCGCAGGGGGTATAAATACAAGGTTATAACTCCCCTAACCACTCCCCGACCCTTGCTCGTTGAAGTGCCAGCCCGCGCCGTAGCTGAGACTCCCCGACTGTGACCTCTGAGTTTGTTTCGGTCTTTCTTCTCAGAGATAGTCCTAGGAAACGCCGTGCTCATCGAAGCATTAATAATAATAATTCGATCCAGCCAGTCCCATCTTGCTGCCCTCTCGCAGCGACGCCCTAAGCCAAGGTTCGTACCCTAAGCGTGCAGTCGTTTAGTTTTAATTAGTTATAAGCTCTGGCTGGACGTTTTAAGTTTTCTTAAGACAACCACAGGATAGTCCGGTTATGTAGTCACGACCTCTCAAGGTCAACTACGAGATGCCATTTATAAAAAAATTAAAAAAAAACCCCTAACCACGACATTCTATTCGTCGGGATCGCAAACCATTGCGTTGTAGCGCAGGCGCAATATTGCCTCTGCTGTATGAATATGCGCTGTTTTATGAATGTAGGCACACCCTGTATCATACAGGGCTACAGGGCTTTTTTTATTCATGGTTACGAAGGGTTGTGGTATTGCATGCTAATATTAATATATGTAATAATTGAGTAGGTAGCTTTATAATTTTCTTCGTGGTGAATACAAATAGGCCAACCAGCCAACAGGAGTGAGTTTATTTTTGACTAGTAGCGCCATGCAGTTTGACCCGCATAAGTTTCGATCCCGTAGGAATATCGGGATACTAGTTATAAACTATCTGTGTGCCAAATTTCATCCAAATCCGTTCAGCAGTTTTTGCGTGAAAGAGAAACAAATATCCATCCATCCATACAAACTTTCACATTTATAATACGAGTATTATAGATATAGGATTCTAGAATATTTGAAGAACTCGTTTTTGTTTTTATTTTGCCAGGACGATGATGCGCTAAGCCGGTGGGGTTTTTTATTCACTGTTTTATATTTAAAAAATATTGTAGGTACAATTAAAGTTGAATGCTGAATTTTATTTGATCTTGTCCGGGATGGTAGCGGACAAATACAGTTAAACAGCAGTTGGTGTTTTGTTTTACATGAAAGGCGATGCGTAAAGGCGTCCATGAAGTGTATGTTGGTGGTGACAAATTAGTAAGGAGTCGAAGTGAAAACCTAGTTTGCGAACAAACAACTAACTTTCTGATTCATTATTGACAAACCTAACTGAAATATCTTTATCTTTATAAATATTTTCCCTTTAACACCATATTCACAGTAACCATTCTGACACTCAAAGCTTGCTAATTAAGTGGATATAAATACCTATACATATTATAGTTTTAATTTAGTTTCAGTTAGTACGAATCATTTCAAATCAAATAAATAATAAACAGTCATCACCATCATCATCATCAGCCTACAGCAGTCCACTGCTGGAAATAGGCCTCTCCTATTGCACGCCATTCAACTCGATTGTCGGCAACTCTCATCCAGCTGCCACCAGCCATCCTGCGAAGATCGTCGCTCCACCTAGCCTGAGGGCGTCCCACCTTACGTTTACCGATTCGCGGTCTCCACTCAAGAACACGTCTACCCCAACGGTCCACCCAGTCCTGGTCAATAAATAATGGACCACAGGACCACCCTAAATAAGAAACACCACTTTTTGCTAAAACATCAAAGCACACTAGAACTTGCAAGAGTTAACTTGAGACTCTCCCCCCCCCCCCCGTTGTCTCCGCTCTCGCCATCGACGCCGCAGTACCACACGCTTACGTCATCCAAACGAAGTCCCAAGTTAACTCTTGCATGTTGTAGAATAGAGAGAAAACCACACTTTTGAACAACACAAAAAGCAGTAGGCAAAGGTAAAAAAAAAAACAAAACAAAACTCAATACTTTGTAACAGCAGGAATGATCCCCGTGTTTTTTCATCAGCTCAGTTTGATGCAGCAAAAAATTAAAATGGTGGTCCCATGTCACGTTTTTTTTTGCTAGTCCACTGGGAAATTATGGCCTTGACGGTTTCGTGGATACAAGTCAGCTTCGAAATTAAACTTATTAGGTACTGTGATCGTTCGAGGTTTGACAAATTAAAACACTGTGCAAAATACCGCTGTTACTTTTTGTGACGAAATAATAAAATTTTGGCGCAGTGTTGCGTTTGTGACGTGTTTACTTTTATTTGTTGGTGGTGTGAGATATTGATGTTTATTTATTGACGACACGGTTGGCGCAGTGGCTGAGCGATCGACTGCTACGCTGCGTGTCGCGGCTTCGATTCCCGCACGGAACAAATATTTTTATTGCCTACAGATAGTTTTATTTTTTTATTTTTGAAAAACGTTGCCCCACAGTAGGAATTTTTCCTGTATCGTGGGTGCGTTTACAAACATTTAAACTCACATACACAAACAGCAGTTGTTCCGGGTCTGGCTGTTTCTGGCTCTTTTTTTAATTACGGCAGCTGGTGTTGCTTGCTGCTTGCTGTGAAGACAGAGGAAGAATCTTTTAGTCGTTTAAACTAGATTGTGTTGTCATAATTATTATAATAATTAGAATACCAGCCTAATATTGACCCATTGCTGGATAAATACCTCTTCTCATACAGAAAAGGCACGAGCATTGATCACCACGCTTGCTCAAGACGGGTTGGCGCTTTCAGGCTTATCATATTGATTATAAGGGAGCCTAAATAAGGCCACTTTGGCAAAAACTTTGGGAGCCTAAATAAGGCCACTTTGATAATTTTAATGAAATTTAATTCTCAGTTGATTTAAGTAAAATTGATAAATTAAGGTGGTTTTTGTGCTTTTATGGTTTGACATGTAGGTAACGGTTTTTGATTGATGACATAGTACTGTTTTTATTTTTGTTTGCTATATGTTTGATTATTGCTTAGCTGTTATTATTTAAAAAGTAAATATTTTGTAAAATTCGAACACAATGTAAATTGTTTGATAAATGAATAAATAAATAAAACAATCTTAATAGGATAACAATATGAATCATATAAAAAATCGTAAAATGGTCACAAACTGACAATTCTAATCTGTGTGCAATTCATATCACAATGAAATAACATTTAAACTGTAGAAATAAAAAATAAAAACCAATTTGATTAATAAAAACTGTAATTAAAAATTTACCGATAAAATTACGGTTTTTATTTTTTCCATGCGGCAATGTTTACACCAAATATGAAATGAAATTCTACGAAAATTAGAGGAGTTGCTAATGATCTGCTGGGAACTCAGGAAATAAATAGCTTTTAGAGGCCACTTTAAGCAATAGCTTAAAGTGGCCTTTTTAGGCCCCTATTACCCCATTCAGGTTCATTACGTTTCCCTTCACCAATATCAGTAATGTCCTAGATTAACTCAGAAAGACTTTAGGAATTGAAAAAGTCACATTGGTACTCGTACTTGCCCGGATTTGAACAACCAACGTCGTGCATAAATGGCGAAGCCTTATCCACTGGGCCATCACGATATCTATTTTTTGTATGAGTAAAAAATATTACATTAATACAGTGCAACCATAATATAACGTACCTCAATATAACGAATTCCTCGATTTAACAAATTCTTCGTAATCCCCTTGAATTGTCCATAAGAGTCAATGTAAAATATACCTTTACATTGCGAAGATTTTTTGCGAACAACCTTTTTATAAAGAATTTTCAACTATCAAAAAAAAAGTGTAAACCTCTAATTAACGAATTTAGTCAACCTAAAACCTTTCTAACATCTCATCTGCCTAGCCTTTTCCCAACTATGTTGGGGTCGGCTTCCAGTCCAACCGGATGCAGCTGAATACCAGTATTTTACATGGAGCGACTGCCTATCTGACCTCCACTACCGAGTTACTGGGTAATACGACACCCCTTGGTAAGACTGGTTGTCAGACTTTTGGGCTTCTGACTACCAGTACCGACTGTCAAAGATCCACGAATGACCGCCGGGACCAACGCCTTAACGTGCTTTCCGAGGCACGGAGGTGTCTTGGTTTGTGAAAATGGTCACCCATCCACGGACCAACCGCGGCAAGCGTAGCTTAACCTGATCGATCGACCCGTGCGGCTGTTATTACTTAGCCACAAGCCCCTCTAAACCCTTTATATAATGTTCTCAATATATGTGATTCAGACGCGACAGGTTTCGACACTTTTTACCTCTTTATAACAAATTTTAGACCAACCTAACCCCAATATGACAAACCTCAGTTTAACGAATTACTTGATATAACGAATATTTACTTGTTCCCTTCCTTCCTTGTTATATCGAGGTTGCACTGTAATACAATATATCAACTAAAACTCCCACCAATACAGAATTGACAGACAGTACGTATGTATTTGAATGACAAAATAATGCACGAAGCTATACATGAGCATTCCTAACATTCTTCATTATTAGGACGTAAGGATTCTGTTGCATCAGCGCCTGCGCCGAAAGCTCAGTCACAAGGCCTCCCTTCGCTCTCGCGGCTCACTTAGTCATCAATAATGAGCATTGCAAGCTATGCCATTCGAAGGTAATTATTGCTTATGATATTATCAGCTATTCGAAACTTAGTGAGTTAGCACCAACGTAATACACAAGTTTGATTATAGGTAGGCAGTTAGGCACATATAGTTTTATGAGGTAATTCTATATAGTATATAATTTTGCGAGGTATTCACATGATCTGACCAAGATTATGGCTAGACTTTAAAAGAGACTGTGACCTCTGAGTTTGTTTCGGCCTTTCTTCTCAGATAGGAAACGCCGACCTCATCTAGTTTTAAGAAATATAATTTTCGTGAAAAGTGTTTGTATAAAACTACTTACAGAAATAAAATCATTTATAATTTAAATACCTAATTTAATATATGACTTCCTGTTTTGGATTTAAAAGAGTATCTTCTCACATTTTATTTCTCAAAGTTTTTATAAGCAAAAAGCCTGATCACCGATATGAAAAGGCTGGTGACAGTTCGACCACGGTCAAAGGTTCCATCCTTTGATCGTGGTCGAACTGTCATAAACAGCCTATAATGTTCCCACTGCTGGGACACCGGCGAGGCAGGAAAGAGAGGCGTCTCTTAAAGAGAGAGTGGCAGAATCAGAATTAGAATGCTTTATTTGTAAACATAGGTCAAATTACCATAGTGTGCGAGATGTTACAGATGACCGCTGAAGCTTGCGGGAGTGATTGATAATGACGTCACGCAGAAGTGTTTGCACGAAGGCTGCGCTGACGTTGATACTCGGGGTCCCCAGTTTAGAGGTATGAGGAAGAGGATGTAAAGTTCACTCATCCTCTATAGAAAAGGGAGGATTCTCCGACCAGACGGGTGTTGTGTCTGGCGGGCAATTGCCCAACGATTGATGTTGGGAAATTGTATCTATGCTAATTGCGCGATAAACTCTGCTTGCGAGATGCAGGATTTGCGTGACGTCATTATGACGCGTTGTTTGCATGTGGCGTTGTAGATACCGCTACAGGTAGATTCTCTATGTTTTGCCCAGAAGCGTACTAATATATTTAATTAACTGTGACGAATTTTTTACTTTTAACACCAATTTGACTTTTGAGATATCATAAAGTAGTAGAATTATGTAAAGTTTCACATTAGTAATAAAACCAATACCTATTAATAGGTACATGCATATCAATACAAATCGAAAATATGTAGAATCAAAGTCAATAAAATGGCTATTATCTACCAGGCGGGTCACAAGCGCGGGTTGTTATGATTGAGTAGATACATAATATATCGAACTATATCTCCTGTTATCACGCTCTTACCGCGTTATTACCTAGGATCTGAACACTGTACTTGTACTGTATATGAACAGACGCCAGCACATCAAGCTACTACAATCTGTCTTTCTTTAATAGAATTTCAACTTTATCTTTAAAGCGTTAAGTTTCAAGGTTGATTGTGAAAATTTAACAGTATCGGGTAGCTTGACCTGCTGGCATCTGTACTACACACCTAACTCATGAATGATATTACCGAGCAACTCACTAAATTCCTAATATTAATTACCTAGTTATTGCAGGCGTATAATATTCAATACAAATATTTGCCAAGGTCTTTTCCCTTCGCTGTGGTACTTGGACATACTTATTGGTGGTGTTACACGGGCGATTTAAATTACACAATTCTAATCCTATCCTACTTAATATTATAAACATGGTGGATGGATGTTTGTTACTCTTTCACTCGAAAACTACTGAACGGACTTGGATGAAATTTGGCACACAGATAGTTTATAACCAGGATTAACCTATAGGATAATTTTTATCCTGATATTCCCACGGGATCGAAACTTATGCGGGTGAAACCGCGGGGCGCAGCTAGTACTTCATAATACGGCACCTTTTTTTTTGGTGTCCTACGATGGAGGAAGACCATGAGGATTACAAAATCCTCATAGTCTTCCTCCATCGTGGGGATGACGGAGGGACTTTTACCGGCTAAAACCACCGCGATGTTCCACCTTTACCTATTTGGGGGTGTGCGGAATATGCATAAGCATTCATAATATGGCATCTTGTATCCATGGACCTTGCCGTCCATGGATACAAGATGCACGAAGTCCTCTTTGCATCGTTTCACTGGGCAACCTGTTTCCTAAAATAAGCTTGTCTTTTTGGCATAAAGCGTTTGCCTCATGTCCAAAACTGCATGCTGTAAAAAATCCGTGCACAGTCGTTCGACAATGCAACAAGCTATTAGTTGTTGTCAGGGGGCCTAAAAAGGCAATACCAAGGCTAGGGCTAATATAAGGCTTTAAGCAATACCTCTAAAAGCTATTCATCATCTGCCTAGCCTTTTCCCAACTATGTTGGGGTCGGCTTCCAGTCTAACCGGATGCAGCTGAATACCAGTATTTTACATGGAGCGACTGCCTATCTGACCTCCACAACCCAGTTACTGGGTAATACGATACCCCTTGGTAAGACTGGTTGTCAGACTTTCGGGCTTCTGACTACCCGTAACGACTGTCAAAGATCCATGAATGACAGCCGGGACCAACGGCTTAACGTGCTTTCCGAGGCACGGAGGGGTCTCGGTATGTAAAGATGGTCACCCATCCACAGACCAACCGCGGCAAGCGTAGCTTAATCTGACCGATCGACCTGTGCGGCTGTTATTATTAAGCCACGGCCCCCTCTAAAAGCTATTCATTTCCTGAATTCCCAGCAGATCATTAGCAAATCCTCTAATTTTCGTAAAATTTCATTTCATATTAATTGGTATAAACATTGCCGCATGAAAAAAATAAAAACCGTAATTTTATCGGTAAATTTTTCATTACAGTTTTTATGAATCAAATTAGTTTTTTATTTCTACAGTTTAATGTTATTTCATTGTGATATGAATATTGCACACATATCACATTATGAATTGTAATTAGTATAAGTTTATCGATAAATTTTTCATTACAGTTTTTATTAATCAAATTAGTTTTTTATTTTTTATTTCTACAGTTTAAATATTATTTCATTGTGAATTGCACACATATCATATTATGATTTGTCAGTACCATTTTACGAGTTTTAATATGATTCATATTGTTATACTATTATGATTCTGCCAAAGTGGCCTTTTTAGGCCCCCAGAACGGGCAACTAAAAATTGCCCGTGTAGGAACTGCAACAATGTTTAACGAAAAAGATGACTAAATTATACAGATCGGGCTATGAAGTCATCGGGTTTTTTGTTTACAGCTTGTTCTGTGGCCGCAAATTGTCGTAAATTGGTTATTGCATCAAAATACAAGTGAATTCAGATGAATTACTGTGGTTATGTTGTTTCTTTTTTTTCACTCAGTAATCTTCGTGATGACTTTAGTTTTATTGCTGATGTCAGTTTTAGAAGAATTTATTTTATTTTTGGTGTCTGTGTTATAAATTATTTTATGTTGCAATTGAGGAAAAACAGAGTGTACACGTTTATTTATAAAACCCACCTTTTTAGATGAATTTAGAGGGAGCTTTGTGATGCAAACGAAATAAATAAATAAATATCCCTGGACATTTCACACAGCGTCATCTAGTCCCAAGCTAAGCCACCTAATGCTTGTGTTATGGTAACAAGATGGCTGATAAACTACTTATATACATTTTTTTTTTGTAAATACATACCTATTATAGATAGAAAAACACCCAGACTCGGAACAAATACATGTAGGTCATACAAATATTTGTTCCGTGCGGGAATCGAACCCGCGACACGCAGCGCAGCAGTCAATCGCTTAACCACTGCGCCAACCGTGCCGCCACCATAAATATTGTGTAAGTATTTATTACTTGTTGTTTAATTAATCATATATACTTATTGGGCGAGCGATTTGGTTACATGACTTTTAACTAAACTACTATTTACATAAGTAGGTATATAAACAATAAATACCAAGATTTGAAGTTATAGTTGAGCTATTTTAAGTTCTGATTTGAGCTGCATGATTACTGAGAACTTACCTACTCGTATCGGTATATAAACAAACATAAAAAAAACGGAAGCTTATAATTACCCGTATTACATTCAATTAGCTCATCAAAATAGTCAGGTCACTTAACAATTATCAAAAACCGTAAAAACCAAATAATTGCCACTATGACGTGATTTCAGACGACAAGCCTACCTAAGGCTAGTCATCCATGCGTGAGGACGTAAGGCCACAGGAGGGACGCGGGAGTGTCGCGGGAGGGAGACGGGAGGTCGTTCGACGACCCGCGTAGGTGGCGCGGTCCAGCAAAGTGCAGCCTTTGAATGCGAGACGCTGTGCCTTGCGGCGACTGTGCGTGGAATCGGTAAGCACACTCGTCAATGAGGTGACGTGGTTTCTGTGTTTTACATGCGACATTAGCTCGACGGTTATGACGACTGCAGAGCCGACCGTGAGTTCAAACTTCACCCGGAGGATGCGTCGGGTCAATCAACTAATGTTGATTGACCCGAATTTACTCGCCCGAAACGGGCGAATAGTCATTTTTAAATAATATTATTTTTTCTAAAGGCGATTCCCACGTAGTTAATTTATGTAATACACAGTAAAGTCGTGCGAATCGACTAATATCGACAGGTTATTTTGATATTAGTCTCACAATGCTAATAATCTTGAAAAGCTCAAAGACGTACCTACAGTTGTTGGTATATTGGCGTGTGCTACTTAAGGTAAATAAATTAATCTTAAGTTTTGTGTTGCGTAATGTAAATTATTTTGCAAAGTATTGTAATCAAGTTTTTCTAACTGGGGGCCTAAAAAGGCCACTTTGGCAGAATCATAATAGGATAACAATTATTATGAATCATATTAAAAATCGTAAAATGATCACAAACTGACAATTCATAATAATATGATCTGTGTGCAATTCACAATGAAATAACATTTAAACTGTAGAAATAAAAAATAAAAAACCAATTTGATTAATAAAAACTGTAATGAAAAATTTACCGATAAAATTACGGTTTTTATTTTTTTCATGCGGCAATGTTTACATCAAATATGAAATGAAATTTTACGAAAATTAGAGGAATTGCTAATGATCTGTTGGGTTTTTTGGCCCCCTGAACACAGCTGACAGCTGTGCTGCTGAGTTTGATGCGCCACTTCTTTCCAGCTAAAGCACTAGGCAGTGCTAAAAGGCGGGCGTTTTGGGGGACTGCCTTATATAATTTTGAAGAGGTGTCAGGCACGCAATCTCTCATCGGCCGCACTGTAGTTTAGGAGTCGGAGTACTTAAATATGACCTAAGTTATTAAGCTTTTTATGTTTTTAGTCACAAGTATATTGTACAGACTTTTGGTGAAATAAAGAATTCATTCATTTATTAATAGATATCAAATACATCTTGGTATTTATAGCTAGCTCCCTAACATAACTAACCTCTAAGTCCTAACAACGAAGGGTTTACGTACAACGTTCATGATTACCCCGACCGTCTAATATTTTTTGTACATTCGAGGTCAGACAGAATATTCGTGGGATTTCCTCTAGTCTGTATTGTAGCGCAAATGAAAGTCCGTCTGTAGATGCTTATTGTATCTACGAGTACATAATGTACCTTAATACAATCCTACATTGTGTAGGTAAGTACCTACCTATAGCTAGTGTTTGGGAGAGTTGCCTTGAATGTATAGATATTGTTCATCCCTGCTTCTTTTAGGTTTTTAGCATTGACACTGTAATTTTAAATTGGAGTTAAATAATATAAATAAATGAAAGCCACATAATTTCATAAGATAAATAGTTAAAATGGTTACAATTAAGTGTGACAGCTGCTGTAAAAATAGATCATAATAAATTCGGCGTTATCGTAATGTAACAATGTTTATTGTACTTTTGTTACAAAGTGTGCATTAAAAATAACCTTTTTTAACTTTTTTCTAATGCTATTATAAATGGAGTATAGATTCCACATATGCATTTTGTCTGGATTAGATAGATATCTGATAATTTTATCTTCATAATCATTATGTTTTAAATGGATTGACACGAATTTTGGTAATAAATAGGGGAATGTCTCTGATTTTATATGTTTGTAGATTTAGTTAAATTGATGAAATAACAAGTAGGTATGTCGACATCCGACATAACTCACAGAATAAGCAAGCTGAAGTGGCAATGGGCCGGCCATATTAGCCGTAGAATCGATAACCTTTGGGGTAGATGTGTTCTTGAGTGGAGACCGCGAATCGGAAAATGTAAGGTAGGACGCCCTCAGGATAGGTGGAGCGACGATCTTCGCAGGGTGGCTGATAGCAGCTGGATGAGAGGTGCCGAGGATCGAGCTGAATGGCGTGCACTTGGAGAAGCCTATGTATTAGTAGTATTAATGGACTGCTGTAGGTTAATGATATGGTAACTGTATAAATACCTACCCAGAAATGATGATGATTAGCAAGAACGTCGATGAAAAGTTTAACTATTAATCCAGTAGGTCAAAAATCACAAAATAAAATTAAACCAATCAATAAAATAGATTCCTCACTATATAACCTTTGAAATAAAATTGCCTTTCAATTTCAGCAAGTAGGTAGTGTAGATATTTACGTCTTTATAAACTTTTATTCAACTTCAATAAGTATTTTCAAGTCATTTGCTTCATGTTTCGAACTACTAGCACAAAATGGACGTTTTTGTTCTGAATCTTGCTCTGTCTGAATTAAAAGTTAATGTTTTATCGTAACTATTAAAAATAAAAAAGGTCGTCGTTAAAACTTAATGGTGGTTGTGATTAGCGCCATCTATTAACTAATAGCAGAATGAGAATTTAGTGCCATCTATGAGTGAATAGTCTCATCTTAAATTCATAATATTCTAACTAGATGGCGCTACCCTACCAAACATACTGAAATAATCATTTTGTATCACAGAAAAACGTACAGAAAAGAAAGGTATTAATGAACGCATTGTTGTATTTCGTTTTAATTGGATTTGATATAGATTTGTTTGTTTAAAAATATAAAATAAGTGCGGTGTAAAGCTGACGTCTTTAATGCATAGATGGCGCTGTTGTGTTGAACCTTTTTTTCTGAATCGTAGGTCTCGTATCGTAATCGTAACCAACGTTTGGTTATGTGTAGAACTGGACGAAAATGTTTATATTTGTAACAAAATCCCAAAATCTCGATTTCTCGAATAAGACTTGAACATCAGCAGGCAAGACCTGAGATTTTTATACTTCGTTATGGTTGCGGATTCCATGTCCGTTACCGGGACGTCTGCGTGGTTGTGCAAAACGTAGATGATACAAAAAACCGGTCAAGTGCGAGTCGGACTCACGCACCGAGGGTTCCGTACAAATTTGTAGGTATGTAACAAAAAATTTACGGTTTTCACATTTTTTCCTTTATCTGTGCTATAAGACGTTGCTTCATACCAAATTTCAAGGTTCTGAGTTCACGGGAAGTACCCTGTAAGTTTTGATTCCCTTGCGAGTGTCGAAAATTTGCGGCATAAACGGCTGTATCTTTTGATTGCGTTAGCTTAGAAGTTTGATTTTTTCACAGCTCCAAGGGTCAGTAGACCTGAGTACCTATGTGATATAAATTCCAGCTTCATACCTCCACGCGTTCCTGAGAAAAAGGGTCTTGACAGATAGAGGGACGGACGGACAACAAAGTGATCCTAAAGGGTTCCATTTTTCCTTTCGAGGTATGGAACCCTGAAAAAAACCGCCTTCCTAAAAAGCCATTCCAAAGTAGAAAATAACTTTAATATCTGAGGTCGGTGTCTTTCTTTCTTTTCTTTGCTTTTGTATTTTCGTTTTTTGCCACCGACTTACGGAAGTCGGTTGTTTTTTTATAAACAGTTTTTATTTTTCACTTTTTCGTTGTGAACTGTGGTAGACAGTTCACAACGAAAAAGTGAAAAATAAAAACTGTTTCTCTGTTCAAGATGTCCTACACAAATTCTTATGCCACTTCTTGTTATGTAAACAATAGTGACAGAAATTTATTATAACATCATCTACCTACATATTATACTTACACAAGGAATACGTGTCTCCGCTTGGACGCACCTTGTGTTGCCCTTCATCGGTGTCACTGCGATGAAACTGTTGACAGACGGGCACCATGGCCTGTCCTGCAGCAGGAGCGCAGGTCGCATAGCACGGCAAACCAGCATCAACGATATTATTCGTCGAACCCTAGTCACCGCCGGCGAACGGTACGTGACGATGGGAAGGGACTAGACGGCATGACGGTCTTGCCTTGGAAGGTGGGTATGCCACTGGTGTCGGTCACAACGTGTCACGACACCCGTGCGTCATCTCATGTTCTAAGCACGGCAGGCTGTGCTGGCGCCGCGACTACGCTCAAGCGGCGCAAATACGGGTAACTACAGTTTTGAGCCGCTTGGGGTCGCTGTCATGTGAGGTCTAGTCATGGGGCTCGAATGCGCGTCTCCTTTTTAAGAAAATTTCTCGCCGAGTGGTTGACACTTCACGTGACCAGAGGGCTGGCTCGTTCTTTGACCAAAGAATCAGCATTGCCATTCAACGTGGCAATACCTTGTACGGGTATGCCCTGAATGCGGTTTAAAATGAGTAAGTTCCACGTTTTTGGTTGTTTTTGTTCATTATAAGACTACCTATTCATATGAAACATAAGTTTCTTGCCACTCATCAATTTCGCCAACAATGTCATTCTTATCAAAATGCAAATATTTGTTTTACATTTAACCCAGTGTCTGATATATACGTAATCGCACAAAAATGCATGGTCCTCGCTGACAAACATTAGCACTACCCTTATTTTCAGACTAATACAGTTGAAATTACTTTGGACACAGGCAAAAGGTAAGTTTGTAAGAAAATCTGCCTTATCTTCTTTGGATAAAGTGGGCTATTTTCTTACAATGTTATATAAAATAATATAACGAAGAACAGAAGACTCAGAAGATTCATCATCATTCTCTTGCGTTTGCCCTGTCCCAATTTATGAGGGGTTGGTAATCCCAGTAGTCACCCCCCTTGTGGGTCTCTGTATGTGAAATATCTTTATAGAAGAATAAGTGCGGCCGGGTTTGATGTTATAGTTTCGGAAGATTGCTACTGGACTTCTGAGTTTCCGACCACAGTTATACTTTCTTTTATTTTTGTGCTTTGTCCGGTTTCGGTCTTCTGTAGTTTCTCCTTTTATATGGCAGCACCGGTATCACTGCGCATGTCGTTTTTATAGTCTAGCTTTAACACAAATCTAGGACTCATTTTGCACAGGAGTCACGTCTAGTTAATATCGCCGTCGTTAATCTAACGATGGTAATCGTAAAAGTGAAACTTAGTAACTAGAATTATACTGGACTTGTCAGGCCTGTGACGCAAGCTCTGTTTTTTGCCTAAGATAGAGCACACCTGAGTCTAAACACTTTTGTCTGTTTAGACAGAACAGTTTTATCTTAGGGCTTTGACAAGTCTCAAAGAGGTGGCACGCAGGATCGGCCGCACTTGGTGATGGGGCCCGCTAGGCATGGCGGGCTGATACAAGTCGGGGGTGCGGTGAATGTACAAGTATCTCCCGGGCCCCCGACTCATGGTACTAGAAGGAACAGTGGGGTTTTAGTCGGTAGGAGTCCGACATAACCCTCCGTTCTTCCCAGACGGAGGGTATCCATAAGGATTTCCCCACGACCAAAAAAAAAGGCTTTGACAAGTGGCTAAAAGAACGATGCTTCCAATAATAAAGTAATTTACAAATAAAAGGATTCACTACTAAATTATACGCTTCAGGTACCTTAATAAGATGATAATAGAATAGGGGTCCATAAAGGCTTCCGCAGCCAGGCGCAACGCGAAGGTGCGACGCGATTCTCGTAAAACAATTTCCATGAAGTATTCATGGAAATTGTTCAACTAGAGTCGGGTCGCGCCTGTCTGCGGGAGCATTTACTGGTAATTTATATTTATGAGCACATAGAATTAGTTAGATACTAAATCGTCTGCGACTAATCATACTATATTATGATAGTTTAACTACCCAATTACACTTGTTACTGTAATTTAAAAATAACCTGCTTACACTTGAATTTCAGGACGGCTTGAAGCGTGTCAATGTGCGAAAAGAGTCGCTCTGAATGCTGCTCTACCCCATCAGCGGCAATTGCGGCGACATCAAAGAGTCATCGTTACATATAACAGTTTTATTTTAATTCTGACGTAAGTAATCGTGTCGCGCGGCTAGGGTAACAATGCGTTTTGTCTGTTATATCAGGACATCCGTGGCTCAATGAAAGTATCCTTAAAAACTGTAAGTCATCATCATCATTCGCCTAGCCTTTTCCCTACTGTGTTGGGGTTGGCTTCCCGTCTAACGGGATGCAGCAGTCAAACTCAATGCATTTATTTTAGTTAAACCATTAACAGGCACTTTTAAATTGTCAAGGGAGTTGCCCATTCCAAAGCGTAGCAGCACTCTTATTGCGTAATCAATCTCAATCTGAATCATTTTGAAGGATATTGCTAATCCATTGCTTCATATGCTCGAAAAAAGCGTCTGATGAACAACGTATATAACGCAATGAATGTTGTTGTACTGTCAAAATGAAACACGTTGCTACTGATAGTATGTTACGTAATTACCCCACAGGTTCCTATGAAGAAGAACGGGCAAGAACCTGCACGTACACTCTTCTAAATTACATTAGTATTTTGCATATAAAAACTGCAAGCACCTACTGTTTAAAATAGAAGTAGTAAACTTTCACGTGGGTATACGTGATGGTGACCACGCTCTGCAAAGCCAAATTTTTTTACTACTTACCTACAACTACTGTAGTTAGCCATATTGGTATGTTCTAAAAAAGTAAATGAGTAAGTAATGTATTGAAAACAGTAATTTAGAAAGTTAAAGAAAGATTTATTGAGCGCGTAATTTAAATAATAGTTGTCAATTTATTTTTTTGCCAATTTAAGACTAATTTATTTCTGTCCAAGTACCTATCTATTAAAGACAAAGTAATGAACACTTTCTATTTTTATTGTTCCTTATTTTTAAGCTGTAAAAAGGCACGTAACCGTGGCTTGAATTTTACTTGCAAAATATGGACCAAAAATCTTTCGTGAACTTCTAACTATGCAATGAAGGATTTTTTTTTTAAAACGTTACTAGGAATTTCTCCTGTATCGTGGGTGTGTTTACAAACATTTAAACTCACATACATAAACAGCCAGACCCGGAACAACTACTTGTAGGCCATACAAATATTTGATCCGTGCGGGAATCGAACCCGCGACACGCAGTGCAGCAGTCAATCGCTTAACGACTGCGCCAATCGTGCCGTCAAATTATTATTTTTGTATCGTTGAACTGGCTCGTTGGTCTAGTGGTCGCTAGCGCTACTGCTGAGCATGAGGTCCTGGGTTTGATTCCCATGTCGGTCTAAGTCTTATTGGATTTTCCATCAAAATTTCTCAGCAGCACCGCGGAGAGTGGATTTGTGCGCGGTTAATGGCAATAGCATTGACGACATGTGGGTTTACTCTGCCTAACCATTCGGGAAAGACAGGCGTGATTTTATGTTATGAACTTATCTTAAACAAAAACATATCTTTAATAATTTTAGTCGATAAATGCTTCTTTTGATCTATCCACGAGAAAAATGTCCACCCAAATTCATAGCCACCTCCAGGCGCCTGCGCTCACACGGGTCGTAAATGAAAACGTTCCATTGCATCACACGTAACCATTGTTATTGGAACCCAAATAAACCTGCTCTTGCTCCATAAATATTGCGCTCAGTTGCATTTCTTAGTCAGCGACCTTGCCTACAATGTAGTTGATAATAAAGTAACCTAATTCTGGAGCTGATCAGCTATTCGAAGTGATGAAGTCAAGCAATGATGCATTGTGGTTACATTGGTGTTAATTATGTAGAATTAAATGTCGTGGTTATTTTGATTAATTGATAATTGACACGTGAGGTGACGGAAGAGAATAGGCATGTTAGGTATACAATGGAGTCTTTTAATAGGAACCTTTACAGCATGTAGTTACGAGATCATCATCAGAAATAGACTGTGGTGCAGCAGCTGAACGATTGACCTCTACTGCATTGTGAGGAGTGATTTCGATTGTCATATGTAATTGTATTTGTGCTTAGACTAGGTTCCAGTCTGGGTGTTTGCGTAAATAAGTTTTGATTCTCTAAATAGGTACATCCGTTGTGCAGAAACACTCCTGGGGGCCTACTCCGAAGTGCAAAGTGCGAATGTTCGGATCGGACCGACACATGGCCGAACCGAATGTTATTGAAAAATGCGAAAAACGTTTGGATCGGCTCAGTTGGGTCGGGCCCATAGTCAATATTCAAAATAGTGTAGGATTGTAGGAGCAGAACCGACCGAACCAAATAGTAACTTCGTAGCAGGAAACGGCCGAACATTCGGCCGATACTACTTCGGAGTAGACCCCCTGATTTAATCACCACCTTAAAGAATCACTAAGAGTACCTACTACCTTTACAGTTTCTAGAAGCGGTATTTTGTATACCTTGTTTTAGGAAGAAAGGTTGAATATTATGCGAGCAGAAATAATCACTAGAATTATTATGAAAAGAAATCCCACCGCGTCCGTTTGTCTGAACGCGATAACCTCAAAAACTACCGAATGGATTTTAATTCGGTTGTTTTTGTGTTATCATTATTCATTGACGTTTTGTGTAAATTGGCTGGAAATATGACGATGATTGTTGAAGCTGTCAGAAAAATCTGGGCGACTTAGAGGAGAGAGAACTTTATTGGCGTGCCCGTTACGGAACTACGTTACCGTGGGATAATTTCCGATTTTAACGCGGGTGAAGCCACGGGCATATGCTAGTAAGTAACCTCAATCAACTCAGCCTATCGCAGTCCACTGCTGGATATAGGCCTCTCGCAGACTGCGCCACAACACCCTGTCCTCCGCCTTCTGCATCCAGTCTACCCCAGCCACCTTTAGGTCGTCCGTCCATTTAGTTGAGGGACAGGGACGACCCACAATACGCTTCCCGATACCGAAGTGTGAAGTGTGTTGGCCGTTTCCTGCTACGAAGTTACTATTTGGTTCAGTCGGTCCCGATCCTACACTCCTACACTCTTTCGAATATTGACTATGGTCCCGACCCAACTGAGGCGATCCGAAATTTTTTCGCATTTTTCAATAATATTCGGTTCGGCCATGTGTCGGTCCGATCCTATCATTCGAATGTGTTACTTCGGAGTAGACCTCTCGTCTCGTCTGCTCCAGCGGCCATCGGTCCTTCGACAGACATGGCCAGCCCCCTGCCACTTCAGTTTGCTTACTCTGCAAGCTATGTCGGTAACAACCTAGTAACTAGTAAGTAACCTAAAGTAAATAATTATTTTTGGGTCATATGATTTGAATTCTTATTTTACCCTCAATATTACTGTTTTCCGCTCTTATCTTTCACATTCTGTATACAAACAATACCGGGGGGAAACACAAGCTCACCATATATTACGTACTAGCTTTTGCCCGCGACTTCGTTCGCGTGGAATAGTGACTTCACCAATAGATGACACCGACTCTTGACCAATAGATGGCGCTGTATGTCCGGAATAAATTTTATTTTTTATTTTATTTTTAATTATTTGTAATAAAAACTATCCTATGTCCATTCTCAAGTTCCAAACTATGTCTGTACCAAATTTCACACAAATCGGTTCAGTAGTTTAGGCGTGAAGCAAAGACAGACAGACAGACAGACAGAGTTACTTTCGCATTTATAATATTAGTTTGGATAGTGTAACGGTGTCGTGTTCAAACATTTTCAGTATTAAGTTACTTCCAAACAGTTATGAGGTGCGATAATACGCTTGCAACGCAAACCGTGTGATAAGCCGGTGTGCATGTCCAAACTCTAGCGGATAGTTCATTGTAATCAAATGTTTTACAAAATAAACCTATCCTTTAAATAAGACATGATAATTATGTACTTTTTTTTTTTTTTGTAGGTTGGGAAATCATCTAATGACCCCTCCCGCTCTGGGTGGAGCGGAAGGGAGTGTCAGACTCTTACTGACTAAAACCCACCCGTGTTCCTTCCTTAGCCCTTTATGTTCCAGGGCAGCGGTAACCCTTTCGGACGATCCCGCTACCCTGGCAGGCTTCGGCCCTATCGGGCCCCGTCAGTCGTGCTGACATCTCTCTCGTGCTGTATATGTCCTTAAGACGGCTTTTGGCACAGACTTTTTTCTTGGATAGTTAACTTATCTACTCTTAACTAATTATATTACTTGTATGAACTTTCTTTTTATCGACTTTTTTCCTTAACTATAAGTGGAGGCTTGTTATTAGCAATGTTTTAATATTACATTCTTTATGTCATTGGTTTGTCTCTCTGTAAGCCTTCTTTAAAATGTAATAAATAAATATAATAATAAAATTGGAAAAAAAAAAACCATATGAGTTGGTTTCTGATAGGAAACGTTGACACCAATTACTTAGGTTTAAAAAAAGGAATGACTAGTAAAAGTGATTTCGATATCTTATTTACAGACTTATCATATACCACAACACATACTGCCTACAGCATTCCTTCAGTTCTCCTATTGCACGCCAATCAACTCGATTTTCGGCAACTCCCATCCAGCTGCTACCAGCCACCCCGCGAAGATCGTCGCTCCACCTAGCCTGAAGGCGTCCTACCTTACTTTTGCCGATTCGTGTTCTCCACTCAAAAACACGTCCACCCCAACGGTCATCTGTTCTACGACTCATATGGCCGGCCTATTGCCACTTCAGCTTGCTTATTCTGTGAGCCATGTCGACAACATTTGCATACTAATTAATTTCATTTCATTTCAATTATGAGCAATGAAAACTTCGCAAATTCAGTCTTCCACAATTACGTTGCCTGTGTGAAAGAAAAACAGAAATAATAATAATACTTTATTTCAGACCATGCTGTCCATTTTGTTAGTAACAATGTTCTTATAGACTAGTGTTAGTAATACTTAAAACTACCCACGACACCAAAAATATTAAAGAAAGCAAACTCAACAACAATCACTATCTACTGCGCCATTCCATTACAAATGGCGCAGCAATGATTGATGTAATTACTGTCCAGCCGACTAGCGATCATGCTAAGGATGCTGTTGGCGCTGCCGTACTCTACGCACCAGGGATGTGCATCTTTTACGCATCGTAGCGTAAAAGCAATCTACGCGATGTTCAACAAACATCCCTGATGCACTACAGAATCGCCGCAGCCCCATCAGCACCCTGAACGCGTTATTAAATTGGACTCGGGAGGGCACTGTTAGAGTTTTGAGTATAGTCGCTCACAGGCTGCACGTGTAGAATGATGTACAATAAGACTTAAAAAGTGTGATTTTGACTTCTGTCGAACCACGTGCAAACCAGCGCGCTACCATGTTCGCCCGCACTGCCAGCGCCCTCCGTTCCCTCTCGATATCTTCATTGTTCTTGAGGTCAGAGGTCAGCATATGTCCTTAGTACTTAAATTTAGACACCCTATGCAAAGCTGTACCATTAAGCGTAATGCTGGGAAACACGTTACCTGTACTGTTTCCTCTGGCCTCAAAGACCATGACTTCACTTTTGAGTGGATTATATTTTAATCCGTGTTGCTCGACATATGCTTCACAGATGGTAAACAGTTTCTTAATGCCACATAGCGATGCACTCAGTAGCACCATGTCATCAGCATAGCTTATGTTGTTTACATACCCGGGTGCTACTGAGTGCCACAATCAGATCGTCATGTACAGGTTGAAAAGAGTTGGCGAGGACAATCCTCCCTGCCTCACCCCGCACTCCAACCTGTTTGATTGCGACATGGCTCCCGACCATCGCACGCCATTGACCTGATTTCCGTACCAGTACTTGCAGATGTTTATGAGTTCTATTGGTAGATTAGTGTTTTCTAACTTTTTCCATAGCATATCATAGGAAACCAGGTCAAAGGCTCTCGAAAGATCAAGAAAGCATGCGTGAACTGCAGTTTGACGTCTTGTGTAGTATTTGACAGCATACTTAACACACAAAGCTGCACTTTCAGTGGATAGTCCCCCCCGGAAGCCGAACTGATTGTCATGAAGTTCAATGTGTTTGGTCAGCTGTGAGTTCAACATGCTATCAAATACCTTCGATACAACTGTGGCAAGAGAGATAGGTCTGTAGTTATTCCTATCTGATAGATCAGCTGTCTTATTTTTATATATAGGTATTACAATGGTTTTAATCATGTCTTCAGGCAGATATGAATGGCTTAGACAAAGGTTAAACAGCATAGCCAACAATCTCTGTAAATGGGGTCCAGCATGCTGAAGATGTTCAATGCTCAATCCGTAATGGCCGGGAGATTTATCTCTAGTCATTGATTTGATTATCAACTTCACTTCTCTAGTTGTACATCTAAAACCTATCTTTTCACCGTTCTTAATATTGATCACTGACTGCGAGGACCCCAATGGCGATTTGACAGTAAAATGTTGTCGAAATAGATCTTCTATTTCATCGGCATCGCTTACGCCGTCGATACACATAGGATTAACCGGTTTATTATTAAGTTTATTATTTGTAGCTTTCCAAAAAGATTGAAAATCGTTTTTTGCATTTAAATAAAAACTACATATTTATGCAAAGGGAAACTTCACCCATTCAAAATTAAAGTCAAAATATTTTATTTCACATAATACTACATGGGCACTAATGGAACGTCAGAAGCTAGGTGCATTCACGCGGTTTTGCATGGATGTTGGGAAATATCCCACTACCGGAATTCAAAGTACCTTATGTCTTAATCCAAGTTATAAACTATTCGTGCACCAAATTTCATCTAAATCCGTTCAGCCGTTTTTGCGCCAATCCGGAACATACATACTGGATAAACAGAGAAACGGACTAAATTTATAAAAACTTATACGTCGTAGAAAATTCTTTTTGTCAACAATATTCAATGTGCGATTTTGACTTCGTTACTGTTTGATTATATGTCATCATCATCATCTGCCTAGCCTTTTCCCAACTATGTTGGGGTCGGCTTCGGCTATGTTTTATTATATGTATAGAATAGATACACACATATCATAATTCGTCATGTTACAAGTCTTTCACATAAATTGCACAATAACACACGGCATTCGGCAATTCACTTGCCGACTGCTTCAGCAAAATTCGCACATTTACACACGTTTATTAATAAAAGTAAGATTAGGAAATCATACTGAAAATTAAAAATTACTCATTCATGAGTTGGCAAGTGTTGGCCCAATTTTTTGTGAAAATATTCAGGTCGAATGGAGACCATCCATCGTTCGAGACGCTTGTGAGATGACACACTGGGTATCATAGAGATTGTGCCTGACGGATTAATTATTTTATTTGTTTACTTTAGTGACTAAGGCTGCCTTTGGGCGTATCATAATGGTATCATAATGGACTACTAGCTAAGCTCATCTTATAGGGTTAAGCCAAATGTCTGTAGTGGGCTACTGACCAACCTGTAACCCAGTTGTGATAGAAAAAGTAGCACGTGGTTAGTCTTCATGGTCTCTTGGTTGTTCTACCAATTACTCACAATCATATCATCAATCCTGTGACACCAACTGCTAAATATAAAGCTTTCAATCAAGCCCTTACACCTGCAGCACCCAGGACGAATTATTGAACGCTGACAGAACCACCATTCCTGTAGTAGAAGTCTGTAGGACTGACAAGTTTTTGGAACGAAGTTCCTTATCGCGCGTTGCGAAAGGGGGCTAGACGGAAAAAATTAAGACCAAAAGTTGGAACGACACTTTTTGCTATACTTAGTTGTAAGCCGTGCGGTGTGCGCGTGTTTCTCTCTATCTGTCTCTCTCTCTCTCTCTTATAGAAAGCAAGCCAGGTTTTTTTGTCTGTTTTTTTATTTGTTATTAATAAAAAAAAAATATTATTATAACTTAAAAAAAAAAAAAAAAATTACAATTCCTTCACTAATTAATCGAAAGGAACTTCGTTCCATCCGGGTGTCCCTTGACACCTCTCAAGTTTTATTTTTCTCTTTTTATTTGGAAGGAGGTTCATAATCTTTAAACATAATATCGTAGTTAGCGTAGTTATGTAAAATGCTAATTGAAATAATGGGTACCTATTTGATGTAATACGCTCAGATAACGACGACCTTGTATAGGGCCGCACGTTACATCAAATATAGCGTCTACCTGCTAATAAATAGCCTTATCTGATTACTAAAATACCTTTGTCAAGGCTTAGATATGACGTATGGACGTTCTGGTAAGTAATTTGATTTTTTTTACATCGTAAAGTCAGTTAATTAGTTTATTAAAGATGATCAAGCAAGTCTAATCGGGCCGTAGCTGAGATTCATGGATCCTCTTCAAGAACCAGAAAGCATTCCATACCTGTCATGGAAATAAAATCTGCATTAATTTGGTGACCCTTTACAATTAAGGGTTCATCATCTGCCTAGCCTTTTCCCAGCTATGTTGGGGTCGGCTTCCAGTCTAACCGGATGCAGCTGAATACCAGTATTTTACATGGAGCGACTGCCTATCTGACCTCCACAACCCAGTTACTGGGTAATACGATACCCCTTGGTAAGACTGGTTGTCAGACTTTCGGGCTTCTGACTACCCGTAACGACTGTCAAAGATCCACGAATGACAGCCGGGACCAACGGCGAGGCACGGAGGGGTCTCGGTATGTAAAGATGGTCACCCACAGACAAACACAGACCAACCGCGGCAAGCGTAGCTTAACCTGACAATTAAGGGTTATATTAAATTAAAATTTAATTGCTGTCTCTTCTGTAAGGACATACATCTTGGTGATCCTTTGCGCCCAAATATGTCTTAAATATGTCCAGAATTCAAGTCATCCTGTCACCAGTGTCAGTCGGACATGGCATAAGACTGTTTTCATACTTTGCATAGTTTCATGCAATCGTTTTCAGGGATAATATAAATATAAATATCCCTGGACATTTAACACAGCGCCATCTAGTCCCAAGCTAAGCAACCTAATGCTTGTGTTATGGTAACAAGATGGCTGATAAACTACTTATGTACATTTTTTTTTTTTTTGTAAATTCATACATATTATAGATAGAAAAACACCCAGACTCAGAACAAATACATGTAGGTCATACAAATATTTGTTCCGTGCGGGAATCGAACCCGCGACAGGCAGTGCAGCAGTCAATCGCGCTAAAAAAGTGCTAACATTACATTCAATATTTTCAGAAGTTTATAAATACATAATGTTAGTTTCCGCTTCATGTAATGAGAAAATGTGGCTTTAGAAAAGTAATTCTGAAACCAAAAAATGGTTAAAATATTTTAGGAGAGCCTTCTGGGAATCAGCTGACCCTTGTTATCGGTCAAAACCTAATAACTGATTGTACTCGTATTCTATCTTATCAATCTACTGATTACGTTGCGTCCATTACGATACTTTTTTATATTGATGTCACTATCAGTAGTTCGTTAGCATCAGGATATCAGGGGCTTATTACAACTGCCCAAAACGCTAATTACACCTGTCAGCAACCTTGTTTATAAAGAACCGGCCTCTCCTTAAAAAACCGGTCAAGTGCGAGTCGGACTCCCGCACCGAGGGTTCCGTACAAAGTAGGTATGTAACTGAAAATTTACGGTTTTCGCAATTTTTCCTTCTGTGCTATAAGACAGCGCTTCGTACCAAATTTCAAGATTCTGACTTCACGGGAAGTATCCTCTAGGTTTTGATTCCCTTGCGAGTGTCGAAAATTTGCGGAAATTTTCGGCATAAACGGCTGTATCTTTTGATTGCGTTGGCTTAGAAGTTTTAATTTTTTCACAGCTCCAAGGATCAGTAGACCTGAGTATTTGATATAAATTCCAGCTTGATACCTGTCTGTCAAGACCCTTTTTCTCAGGAACGCGTGGTGCGTTCCTGAGAAAAAGGGTCTTGACAGACAGACAGGCGGAAGGAAGGACGGGCGGACAACAAAGCAATCCTATAAGGGTTCCGTTTTTCCTTTCGAGGTACGGAACCCTAAAAAAGACAACATCACACATAAAACGACACAAATTCTCATTTTTTTTAAAGGTAACAGCTGATTGATACCAGCGCAGCCCAGCCCACGGACAATGATAGCCTGAAGTGGAAAGCGATTTCATGGGTATGCTCGCGGCCGCGCGGCAGCCGGCGCGTACTACTGGCAGTCGACAGCACCCAACCGCGGCGCGAACACGTACCTACACGTTCCGTCTCGCACTTCCCGACACAAACACCATCCAACAAATTCGCGAACGATTTTTCGACACAGTTTCCTAGTTTTCCAACTGATTGTGTTACATTAGTGTTACCGTGCTGTGCTATCGGCAGGTTCGGCGTTGCTAAGGTAAATAAACCGGCACTAATCCGCAAGTTATCGGACGTTATGTATGTTAAGTTATCGCTTAAGAAGGAATTTACTATTATTTTCATTTATGTTTAAAGCTGTCGAAATGTCTGTTTCAGTAGAATGTTTTTTGATACAGGAAATTAGAGTTTTCATTCATGTTTCTTTAGCAAGAGTTACGCTTTTTTTGATTACCTTAAATTCGTTGTTGTTTCTTAATGCCTACAATCTAACCGATAAGGAAAACTAGAATTATTCGTAGTTATAAAGCCTGAAACCGGAAAATGACGTTACATTTTTCAGTCATGAAAATATATTTGACTTTTGAAAATTGAAAACCTGATACAGAAAGTCACTTTACCCCAAATAAATCTCAGAAAAATTAGAAACGAATAACAATACCAACCCAAAAATAGAAGAACTCATTAAAATACGCGAAGACGATGAAAATAACGATGTTTATTGAACAAATCGGGAGCTATTAGCATAACCAAGAACTGCTAACAACAAGTTAGCGGCGAGACCACCTGTTACAGACAACTCGGTGAAAGATGGTACATACAATACTTCAAGTAGGAATGGAGATTGTATAAGCAAATATGACAAGTATTATCTTTGAGGGATTCTTTCATGTGGCGACAGAGATGTTCAGTGTGGTAGACTTGTATTATCTATTAGTGGTAGCTATTGAGGCAAGGATATCTTCAAAAGATGAAGGGATGCGTTTGTGGTTATTAGAAATGGGTTTTATTTTTTTTTGGACGGTTTTTAGCCGGGAGAGGACTGTACAGAGGCGATTGATAAAAATATCCTCGTTTTGGTGAATTGGCTTCTGAATCTTATGAGACTCAAATTAGACTACTCTAGAGCATTATTATATTAAACTTTTTGAATTTTTACAAGGAACAAGTCACATGCTACTTTGCATAAGACACGTTGTTTCCATATTTCTGTCGCTAACTTTTAAATGATATTTTTATTTTTGTAAGTAGATTTTTTAAGACAACAACTTTACACGTCAATATATTTTGAAATACTAGATGGCGTTGGCATTTCCTAGCTGACTGATCCTTATGAAGGAATGCCGAAACAAACTCAGAGGTCATGGTCTCTTTTTATTCTTTTGTATTAAAATAACCATACTGCTTACTCCGGCAATTGCTAGTGACACTAATCACTATGTAACTCCGAATCTTGTTTAAATGATCTTGGTTAATGTCTAAAGAGAGAGCCCTGACACCCATAACACAAGTTCAATCTTAGCTTGGGTGCCAGAGGTTTAAACCCAGTGGTATTCTTACAATTTTTGGGTTTTTAAAGTCTGTTCTGTAGAACAGTGCTATGTATAGTGCTATTTTTGTTAAATTGTAAACTTGGAAATAAAGCATTATTATTATTATTATATTTTAAGTCCAAACCTTTGATTACATTTTACATGTTGCCTTCATAAAGTTGGCTAAGTTATTCTATTTCCGACTCCTTGATATTTTCGGCATATGACTTTGATTATATTACTCGTACCTATACATCATAGTCTTCTTATCATATCCAGTTCTTACTTCAGCTAAATAATTCACAAGATATATTATGCAAGCTAATATGATAATCAGAAACTATGATAAAGATATGCTGGAATTTTAATAAAAACGATTCACAAGGTGCTTCCACCTTTAATTGTGCATTGACATGTCAAAAATTTAATTTACATCATCGTGTAGCTAAAATTTTTGCATGTTTACTTTTTATGCATGCCGTGCGTGTTCTATCATATCACCATCATCTTCCTGCCCCTGTCCATGTTAATTGGGGTCAGCGCAACACGTTTTCATTTTTTTTTTCGCAATATGTTTTTCATTCACTCCCTTCGCTTCAATCTCCCTAGCTTTAACTATGTTGGGACCGGCTTCCAGTCTAACCGGATGCAGCTGAATACCAGTATTTTACATGGAGCGACTGCCTATCTGACCTCCACAACTCAGTTACTGGGTAATACGATACCCCTTGACTGGTTGTCAGACTTTCGGGCTTAGATGGGCACCCATTATTTTTTATTTTACCATTTATGTACACACATATAAACAGACATTGAAAAACAGAACAGAAAAAATACCCATCTACGGACCTTTTCTTTCATATCATAAATGATAGTAAATAATTATAATTAATTAATACGAAGCATTAGTTAGTTAGTAAGTCGGTCATTGAAGAAGTAAATGAAAAATTTTGAGCACCAAAATATCTGCATGAATGAGACGAATCGATCGACTCAATACTTGATTTACAAGAACCGGTAGGTACAGGAATTTTAGCGGTATGATGCTAAATTAGTACAACCGAATACGTCTGCAGATTCCGATATCAAGTTTGACGATTCTTCTACTAGTTGTAAGTAAGGAAACTAAATGTTTTTTTGTGAAAGACTAAATAAATTTCATGAAACATATTGCATTTTAGATAAATTGCTTTGAAGAAACACAAATTACTGCTATTACTAAAACAATAAAAGTAAAATAAAAATTGAGTGCCCTAAATATATTTCAAAAAACGTGCTACTTGCGAAGTCGCTCAATTTTTCTGGCGACTTAAAAATGCAAAATATTTCTGTTACTTCCTCAGCGCTTTCTGGCTTGCATATACATTTTTATTTTCAAGTCGTGTTTCTAGAGTGCTCTAAATTTTGTGATGTTTGACCGTGATTTTGACTACGGCTGAAATGAATTGCAATCTTTTCAGAATTGAATAGTGGAGTAAATTTTCTTTGGCAGCTGAATTTTAGGACATCAGTGTTGATAAGTCTGATGCCACAAAGATTAACCATGACCTAGAAGTCATGGTCAATCTTCATATAAATTTTAATCAAAACTGTTAAGGAATTTCTGCTTAATTGGTTGATTTATTAACTTGGAGTCATATAAAGACGAGATCCCATGGACCGTTTTTACGCACGATTTTAGGATGCCACTGAAAACACTAATGCTACTAATACATATTATAAACGTGAAAGTTGTATGGATGGATGGATGTTTGTTACTCTTTCAAGCAAAAACTAATGAACGGATTTGGATGAAATTTGGCACACATGTTTTATAACATATAGGATACCTTGTATCCCGATATTCCCACGGGATCAAAACTTATGCGGGTGAAACCGCGGGGCACAGCTGGTAATAAATGAAAATGTAGAAGTATACTATCTTAAAACATAGCTGCTATCTACCCATCCGAAAAGCTCTGAAATAGCATTTTAAGACACTCTCGGGAGGAAAAGCTTTTAGCACTTTTCTTAGCCAGAGAAATTTTATATTCTGGCTAGAAGAGTTTTCGTAGTTGAATTTCTAAACGTTAAGGTAAAGTAGTTCGCTCAGACGGTGATGTCATGTGTTATGTATTGTTAGTTGTGTGGATATGTAAATATGCATCATTGTGTAAACACAGCGTTATCTCCATGTGAGTACTTGTTTCAACAATACTCTAGTTACAGTTTAGTTCCGAGGCCTTATTAATGAAGGATGTGTCTAGTTTCTTGGTATAGTATCTACCTATTATTGTTCGTGGCTTTTGGTGACTAATCATATAATTTTTATGGGTTTATCCCGTCTACTGTTAGACTTTTATCGTAGGAGCTCCTACTTTTATGAAAAAGGTCATGATGTTTTATTAATGCAGAACTAAGATGAGTTACCAATGACGTTTTTAGTGGAAGTTTTAAAAAGGTCACACTAATAACAATTAGGTATGCTTTAAGTTGGTGATCCCCTTATACACCACTAGCTGCGCCCCGTGGTTTCACCCGCATTAGTTTCAATTCCGTGGGATTATCGGGATAAAAAGTATCCTATGTCCTAATTCAGGTCATGGTCTATCCATGTACCAAATTTCATCCAAATCCGTTCAGCCGACTTAGCGTTAAAGTAAAAAAATCAAATATTTTCTCCTTATTATAATTAGTATAGATTATGAAAAAATAAAACAAGTGTTGTAAAGTGTTTCTAGAATCGTATTCAGGTAAAAATAAACGAATTCCAATCTAAATCAATTCCGCACTTTTTACACTATTTGCACCATTTTCAATGCCAAGTGATTCAATGCCAGAATACTAGTGCAAACTGAGTGTGCAAACCGAAACTTGGCACGAATTTAACGAGAGCATTATTAATTGTGATAACACTTTGTGAAAGTCTGGAGCAACAAAATGGAGCAGTACTATTATAACAATCTAATAATAAAACCATCCGACTGGAAATAATTGCGAACGCAAGTGAAAATATTAATAATGGAAATGAAATACCGAAGAAAGAGCATACATACTTACTATAGTATGGATAAAGTAGAACAGAGAAGTGCAGTAAAACTATATGGCAGGAAATATTAACTGAAAGTGAAACTCGCTAGAGATACTACACTAGAGCAAAGATTGTTTGTAGCATCTATCATTACGATGGGTAACAAGAACACTAAAGCAAAGTCTTTGCGATATATACGAGGTACGCAAAATTTTATAACTTAAACCTTTAAATTCCTTCTCAGAATCAGGTTTTAGATAATTTATTACATTTCAACAACTCACTTACAACCTATTGTTTAAATACCAAGACGATTCTCAGAATCAAATGAGTGGGTTCTTATTCAGATTTTTAAAACCATTTTCGGTTATCATTAGTTTTTTCATGATTTATCGCATGGTACTTATGTTATCTTCATTTTGATGATCGGCAGAACAGATGGCCATTATAACCCGTCTTGTTTTAACTTTTATTGGTTTATAATTTAAACAAGTTTGTTGTTGAACTCTGGCGCTGAAGGATTAATTAATATGATTGGAGTTTATAAGCACGATACTGTCTTGAGAGGCAAAGGAATGTTTATGATCGACGACTAAATAGTTTGTTCATCGCGGAAATATTTGTGTGATTTGTGTCCGGTTCAATTTATAATTGCAACTCATATACCACTAGTGCGTGAATTTAAGATCTAAACCTTATATCGAAGCATTGTCAAGTGGATTTCATTTATTACGACCTTGGTTATAGCGACAATTTTTCTATAGCGACGATAAATTTAAGTCCCTTGAATTTAGAGCAAAGTTTTGTACAGTTTTCATATGCCTATAGCGACTTCGAATTTAACGCCGAGTTCGGGTGTAACGACTATTTTTAACCAGTGATTTGTGACAAATTCCTAAAAATGCACGTGTTATGACGGCAGTTCTGTTGGCTTTCTTATCTTTTGTTTACATCAGATGGTCAGCAATTGTGGTGACCTTTTGCTAGGGACCTGTACTACGCAGGTAAGCGTGTACGTTTCGGAGGTAAAATGATTCAGTTACAAAGTGATATTCTGAGTGGCAACTGTATATCTTTACCTATGCCTGTTACGACTCCTGGATATAACGAAGAAATTACGCGGTCCCTTCAATGTCATTATATCCGAAATCCACTGTGTTTTCATTGACGCCACGCTAGATTTAGCGTTTGTAATTTCACGTCCCTTGTAATGTCCCCCATAATAACATATCCAGATTTAAGGTATGCAGGCACATAAAATTACAAAATTAGGTCATGTTATAAAAATTGATTGATCGTGTCGTGTTCCCGTGGGTGCTTTGTTTTAGAGCCTACCGTTTGCGTCATGTCGTGTTTTCCCTTCCGCTGATGATGTTATGTTCCGTCCAACATTCGCGCTGCAGTAAAAATGAGGGACTCCACAATATTGTGACATTCGCGCACATTAATCTTTGTGTTGGCAATGACACAAGAATCCATTGCATCATATCGCGTAACTAATAGTAGTTTATGTATATTGGCGTGACTACTATAATTACTGAGTATCGTCTAGAAAGTGTATTGATTTGGTCTTCTAGGTTTCGATCATGCATTCCGTCTTGATCTGTTTTTGGTTGAAAGTGTTAGGTGCGAAGATTTTTGCATGAGCGAGTTTCATGCAAGAGTTGACTTTCTCAATAAAGCACTTAATATATATAGTATTGCATTTGCAAGTGATGAGTCGTTATCTACTAGAGGTTGTCGAAAAAGTAGTGACAGAGATTCGAACAGACCAGGGAAGAATGACACAGAAGGGAGTAAGCCTAGACGCAGCAGTGAGTGGAACAAGGCTGCGAATGATGGTGGCAAAATTTTACAAATGTACAGACACCAGCACATCAAGCTACTACAATCTGTCAAATTTCTTTAATAGATTTTCAACTTTATCGCTCAATCGTTAAGGTTCAAAGTTGATTGGGAAAATTTGACAGTTTCGGGTAGCTTAACCTGCTGCCGTCTGTACTAAGTTACAGTCTATTTGTAAAATATTTGTCCTGTGTTTATCAACTTTACTGAGAAAAATGATACGCCTGAAAATTATGTTGACACCTGTATAAGTACGGCACTTACCGACAGTAATGAGTAATTAATTCAGCTTGAATGTTGCAAAACAACGGGTAATGAACCAATTTTCACAATATCATCTGAAGTTCGAAGAAATAATTATTTGTAAGATTTTAAAGGTGCAAAATATTATCGACCACTTCGAATACAGCCACACTGTGATCGAAGTCGACGATAATATTTTTTATTCGAATAATTAAGACATATTCGTGCATACGTCAAAAGTGCGAGAAATCGGTAATAAACGATTTTGTTTGTTGAAACGGTCACGGAATGGTACCGTTAAAGTGTGTAGTAATTTGAATAAGAAAATATGTACCACATTCTTAGGTACCTAGTGAAGAATATTCATGTGGCTTGATTATGCGCAAATCTCCCGTAATGCTTGTTTTGTATTGGTATTTATAATTAATATTAACGGCAGTAAATATTATTTGAATTAACGCACAAGTGAAAACTCGTGACTGCCTAGTTGGTATATTGGCAACGCAAGAGCTAGGTACTGCTGAGCACGAGGTCCTGGGTTCGATTCCCGGGTCGGACAAAGTGTTGTTGGGTTTATTTATCTGGAATTTCTCAGTAAATTGCGTCTGGATTTGCGTCCGGTTCATGTCAATAGGCTGGCCCCTTTTTACATGGAACTTAAACTTAACTGGTGACATGTGGGTGTACGGACGCCAGCAGGTCAAGCTACCCGAAACTGTCAAAATTTTCCAATCAACCTTGAACCTTAATGTTTCAGCGATAAAGTTGAAAATCTATTAAAGAAATTTGACAGATTGTAGTAGCTTGATGTCCTCCTCCTCTCTTCCAACACATCAAGCTACTACAATGGTGCCCAGTAGGTACTGGGCACCTCTGGCTAACCTTTCGGGGAATGCAGGCGTAAGGTTATGTAATGTCGGACGCCAGACGGCACGGTTGGCGCAGTGGTTAAGCGATTGACTGCTGCGCTGAGTGTCGCGGGTTCGATTCCCGCACGAACAAATATTTGTATGATCTACAAGTAGTTGTTCCGGGTCTGGCTGTTTGTGTTTGTGAGTTTAAATATTTGTAAACGCACCCACGATACAGGAGAAATTCCTAGTGTGGAGCAACGTTTAAAAAATTTCGTTTGTTCGTCCTACTGAGCTTGTTACCTTGGTAGGTAGGTATGAGTAGAATCACCTAGTACCTAATTAACCCACGACAAAGCGAATACTTCTTCAAAATAATTACAGAAATTGGACTCTGAACTAATTAATAGAATCCAAATAACCGACACAATGGAATCAATAACCACAGGGGGTAACCTTAGAGGACTATTAAATTTTAACCCTGGAATATCCTATTAACCACAAGCAAACAATAGACTTGTTGCTACGAAAGCTAAATTAATAATGAACTGAGAAATAACCCACAATATTGGTTACATTTTAACGAAGGGCATAGACAACCTGTGTCGTCAATATCATGTGTTTGAATTATGTAAGTGACTAAATAAAACCGCCATCTAATGTAAGAGAACAAACACCGTGAAGGTTGCTTATGTAATTTATGTAAACCTTTGGGGTCATATTCAAAAAGTTTTTTTATAGCGCTGTGTGAACTTATCCCGAACTTATGTCACTCTTTTCTGTGACTTAAGTAGTCCATTTTTACACAGAAAAGTGTGACGAAAGCGCGAGTTTAGGTCCCACGAGCTATAAAAAAGTATACGACACGTGTGACTTCAGTAATCTATTAACACAGCGTTTAGTGCCGTGCTATAATGGATAAGTATACTTACGTCACACGTATCGTAATATACTATTTAACGATTTCTGATGATTTTTTTTTTCATCTTTTTCACTCTTTTGGGCTAGAATAGAATACTCTTTATTATCAACACCATATAAAAAAGTACAATAAAAAAAATCTTACCTAGTCTACTACTGCCAGTCTTACCAAGGGGTATCGTATTACCCAGTAACTGGGTTGTGGGGTCAGTTAGGCAGTCACTCCATGTAAAATACTGGTATTCAGCTGAATCCGGTTAGACTGGAAGCCGACCCCAACATGTTGGGAAAAGGCTAGGTAGATGATGACCATATAAATTACAATAAATATAGTTTTACACAGAGTGACATATTGGGCGATCTAATCGTTGAAACCGATTTTTTAAAACAACCATTGGATAACAAACAGTACTGCAGTGTTGTATCATTTACATAAACAATAAATACATACTACATACATTCTTCTTCTTCCTGCCCTTATCCCATGTTACTTGTGGTCGCCGCAACACGTTTTCTTCTTCCATTCTCCTCTGTCAACCGTCACGCTATCATTCACTCCCTTCTCTTTCATATCATTTCTCACACAATCCATCCATCTTTTATTCGGCCTTCCTCTACTTCTCCATCCATCAACATGTATATTCATCACTATTTTAGTCACATGCGTTACATACTACATACATTATACAATAATAATCATGAAACACCGCCGCCGCCACCGCCTTTGTACCTTTTTGTGCGAAAAGTTTAAATAAATAAATAAACAATAGCAAATAATGATATATTTATAATGACGTGACAGCGATCTAGAGTGTCTGGCAGTTCGGAAAGGGTAAAGGGTATAGGCCTATCAGACCGTTCTTTCTTACCTTAGATCTCGGTCAGCTCTTCATGAAGATACTTATTTGCCAGGCTTCCGAAGCACATTCAAACGATGCGACACTTTGTTTTCATCCATTACGTAATTCAGGCTGTTTGTCCTTATATTTTCCGGCCAAATCCACTAAAGCTAATACTAAGTTATGTACTTATCAAAAACGAATTGGTTAGAAGGGCCAAACGAAACTGTAATTCTTTGGAGTCGAATTCCAAGTCAAGCAAATTTTATGTGAATTTGCCTTGACTGTATCCACAAATGCATTAGCGAACTTGACAATATGGCAACCCTTAACTTCTAACATGATTTTTTTAGCGGAATAAAATGCAGCCACTGCAGATAGCGAGAAAAAGATAAAAATGCAAACAATATTATCAAACATTAACGTTATGACATATCACTTAGCAACACACTCAATTTTTATAATTTCGGTACTTGTCAAAAGATCGACTGATTTAATAATTTTCATGGAAATCAGATTATTTAGTACTTGAGGTAGGACCATGCTTTTATGTTGGTACCTATGTCAGCGTTATTTTTACATCAAGGTTGTCTGATAAACGGATGAAAGTATATCCTGTGAGTTGGCTGATAATAAATGTTATCGATCGATAGTCCTTGCATTGAAATAGAATGTGCTATCTCATCCCGGGAGTATCGTCGGACATGCCTGAAATGATTATACCTACAAATGGAGACATACAAAAACGCACGCACTTTGCATTCGTATAATAATAGTTTAAGTAATCAACCCATAAGTAATGTTCCCAATGCTGGGACTCAGGTCACCTCTCGGTGAGGGAGTGGGCCATAATCGGCGGGCCCAGTGCGGGTTAGTAGATGTCACACGTCTTCCAATTTTTGGTTCTAGGACATGCCGATTTCCCCACGATGTTTTCCTTCACCGCTTTGTTGTGTGGTGATAAATAAATTTTGTCAAAGTAAAGCGCCTGTCTGGGTTCGAACCTATGACCAACGAATTACTCGTAAGTCGCGCCCGTTAACACTGGGCCACCAATGCTGCTGTGTCCATTGGGAATGAATTGCAGACCACTACATTAATTCATCTGGTTACACGCACCCCAATTGTGAGAACTATGTAGCGCACCTAGTAACTACTCTTACACAATTACTTTTCAGGGAGACCTCGTTACAGTCTCCCCAGAGATGTGCCCTACAGACATTGCACAGAGGGGGTGTCAAATCGACCTTTTGAGAGCTAACAGTGCCCCCTTCTATGTGCAGATGGTGACCACGGGGGTGGTTTTAGTGAGAGTATGCGTAGTACCAAGTCATATGCACCTGACCTTTTTGAGGGACGTAATCGATAAGGTCAGTATACAGAATACTGACCGACTGACTGATCATAAACCCATAAGTAGGCACTTTCTCTATCTTTCGTTAACATGCGATAACTCTTTTTTAGCCCTATGTTGGTCCTTAAGTGTTAAAGGAACTGGTCGATGAGTTCCAGCTATCTTTTAAAACCTCCTTGAATGTTATGCATTATTTCCTACACAGACTTACATTACTATTAATTGCATCTGTTGTCAACCATTTTGTGCAACCGTTCCAAGCGTAGATGACTGTTCACGATCAACTGACCCTGAACTATTACTTATTAGACGTCTCATTGAGTCAAACGTCAAATTCCTTAAGTTTTATGCGTTTTAAAATTCAATGTTTAAAGAAAAAGCGTAGATTATATTGGGTATGATGAACCAAAGAACTAGGCATTTTGCCTAGTTCTTTGGTTCATCGCAGTGTCTGCTGAAGAGTCTATAAATGGGGTTTATTATGGGTATGTAAGGCCAGTGTAAAGAATCTATTCAAACGAAGGCCTGACCCAGTGTGCCCTTGAAAGAAAAAAATAAAATTCTAGAACGAGTTTTTTAGTATTAAAATAAGAATAGACAGGAATTCTTAATTATTTGTAACATTTAGAATAAAAACTCGTTTCATAGATTAGAGTGGTTTATTCTTTTTTACTATTTTATTATCAATATTTTTTTTTATATTTCTAGTTTTTCATTATAACCTCATACTAATTTTGTGAGAATATTACGTTGTAAGTAAATAACTTAAATAGGAAACAGAATAACATTAATAACATTTGAAATCGCTAATTCACTCACGTCCGTCATTCTAAAATTGACATTTGTCATCTAAGACAGAACCGTTAAAAGTACCAGGCTGTCATAAAATCTAAAGGGGCAATCCCATCATTAATCCACAAACTACAATAGTCATGATGAATCATCACATCCTCAATCCTCTATACAGTTACTGGCACCGAAATCAGCCTATTTGCAAGCAGTGTACTCTCACTGACGTCATCAATAGTGACGTAACGACTCCAAAAATCATTCCACCAGCACCGTTAGCTGTCAAAGTAGATAATTGATTTATGACTGTTTGCGACATTGACTCCAATCAACTCATTGATGACTATTTAGTGAAGGTTGGCTTCGTAGTACTGTCGTGTGTCCGAGGATTATGAAATAGATGACCATAATATAATAAAGAAAATATGTTTTTGTACAGCAGTAATAGAATTTTCAGCGACAGTGACAGGCCAACTCCTGTAGGTGAAAAAACGTTCAAATTCAAGTCGCAACGTCATGTAAGCGATATCGACAGACAATGTCAAAAACTTGTCAAAAATGTGAAGATTGAGACAGATTAAAATGCAAACCTTCTTTAAAACACGGGGATTGGTCATTATACTCGTTCTAGTTGTTTCGTCGTTAAAGCAGGGCAGAACTAAACTTACTAGACTAACAGTCACATAAATTAATATTTTATTTTATTTATTCAGGGACAATAAACAGCTACAATATGGTTGGTATCTCTGTACCAACACATATTGTAGCTGTTCTGCTGCTGTTCTTTCCTCTGAAAGACAATACATAATATTAACAATATTACAACCCACTACATTATCCACATATTAACAAGAGAAAATATGATAATGAGTGCCACTAGATAGGTAATAAATAATTACATCACATTAATAATAAATAATTATAGAAATATCAATTAGTAATCACTAATCATTAAAAGTAAGACGAATATTAAAAATATATTAAAGATACTTAGGATGCGTTCTTAAAACAAGAACACTTGTGTAACACAGAAAAGAACTTCGTATTTATCATAATGTTGTCTTTCAACCATTGTGCACACAAGATGTCTATAAACCATCGCATATCTATTAGATCACAATTTTATTTACTGCCAGAATTCTAGTAGCCATAAATTATTTTGTTTTTCTTCATCATTCCTAATTCTTACGTTACTTACAACGCCTATTTGTTCCGTAATATTCTACAATCTCTATTTTCACTGTTCGACGATTCTCATTCAGTAGTGGTCATAGTTGCATATTCATTGTCTTTATAGCTGTTCGTGACCTGCGTCGCTCCGGCAAATTTCATGTCACTTCATCTCCAGTGCTATAAGCTGTGCGTTGTATGTCAGTCTTATTATCTCTTATTGAGATTTTCATACAAAATTAACATCCAGTTTCTTGATTTTCCTGTTGGATTTTCCGAATAATTTCTTTAATACAAAGGTTTGTATGAAAGAAATTCTTCGGAAAATCCTGACAATTACGAACACAACAAAAAAATTGTTAAATCGGTCGAGACGTTCTCAAGTTAGTGATGATATTTCATACATGTGCCAGTTGATTTTATTTATATAGACCTATATCATAAATTAATATAAATGGTTCAAATCTGTCTTTAACAATGTGGTGGGTGGTGTTATATGGTGGTGTTAATACCCCCATTACAAATTTTACCAGGATTAATATGCATAAAACATTAATATTAAATTTATATATAAGTTATAAAGAAAGCTCGATATTTTGTCAGTTCGTTACAATCATGCAAAGCTGGGGCGGGTCACTTGTTCACAATCGCCTTGACTGTCTATATGGGATAGTTTCCATAGATTTCATAGACAGTCAAGGCGATTGTACTGCACTTGACGGTTTCAATTGAATTTCTGAGTAACATCAATTGATTGGTTGACCCCCTCAATTGGTGACGCGACACCATTGTCGAGAAATGAGAATGTAATTATGATATATGATTATGATACTTGTGTCGACAGTTATTGGGATGGAATTTGGAGTGATAAAAAAGTAACCTACTCTCTTTTCAGGACCTGAAAAGAAAGTAGGTTACTTTTATATTGATTTTGTTCAGTTTCACATTCGTTTATAGCGGTTGCAACTTGATGGCTGTTTTAATCATATCCTGAAACCCGATGGCGAAGGTTTTTTTTACAAAATTGATATTTTTTCTGACAAAAACATAAGGCAATTACTTATATTAATGAAAAATCAAAATTCACACCACAATAATTATGGACATCATAATATGGTAGGATACAGGCTAAAGTAGGGAGAGGGCCCAATGAATCAAGAAGTACATGCTTAAATACTTCTATCTAGCTAGAATGTCGTTTATCAATCACAGTAAAGTATGAGAGGACAGATGACACAATACACAATAACAAAACTGTTCTAAATGCAGGTCGCAATAAACAGCCACATACGCACAATAAAACCCACATACAAATAAAATCTAACAGCTTCCATTAATTTCATAGAAATCCCTTCTCGTGTTTCAATACCAACAATATTGCAATACAACACCCTAGAGAGTGGGCCATTCAACAGTGGGCCATTAGTCGCCAATGCCCCGTTTGTGTTGACATTCGGATCTCTAGCAACAACAGATGTTGCTGTCCTACAAAACGTGCAATTGTTTTAGTAATTTGTGCATCGTGTACTATTAAGTTTATCGCGTGACTTTGATAATTTCCCCGTCTTACTGCATTTACTTAGTTGTGTTTGTTTATTTGAGGAATACCAGAGGGGCAATTCTCGTAATTTTAAGAACATTCCAACGTTGGGAAAAGGCTTGGCAGATGGATCAGTTTCTTTTAAAAGGTTTTATAGATTCAGACTTTTAGCAACATTTTCGTGATCAAATTGTACTAAATTAAATTAATATACACTGGGTCACTGGGATAAATTCAATAGGGCTGCATGTTTATAATGCTCTAAAATGGACAGTCACGAATAAAATGCCCGAAAACAAAGAACCATAAACCTTTAAAGGGGAATAAGAATGAATGATGATGATGACAAATCGGATATAACACGACGTGTTAAGTGAATCTTTTCTCAAATAGCTTAAATTTCTATTGTTACACTCGTTCATTTTGCCAAACAGTCGCCCCTCTAAAGCCATTAGTTGCAAATGTAATCCGCATCAACAGAACCGCTGCAACGATTTGTCGCCAAATGTTAGTGTTACTGCCATTAGCACCCTCTGAAACAGATGTCCCTCTCACTAATGAAATCATTAAGAATTAAATGGATCTCTGCAACATTCTGTGAGCAAGCGTAGTGATCAATGTTAATTTCTCCTCTGTATTTGCCATTCTTTGCGCAAATGCAGACTACTTTAGCATCGTTTGTACGACAACTGCGTATGCATGAAAATGCAATCTTGTTTGATGTCTTACCGACATTGTTTAGTTAAAACTAATATACTCGATTGGTTCTATTGTAATACGTTTACTCTATAGTCATAGAGTGTTATTCTTCAAAAGGAGTAAGTACATTATGTAAGAATCGTTGTGTCCACCACACGCTTTATAGTTCTATAGTTTCTATATGCCTACCCCCATGGGAAGGTGTGAGTTTATGTATGTATGTTATTCTTCAGAATTACACTTTAGAAGAGCTAAAAAATTACTACTTTTAGAAACAATTTTAGCTGTAATAGGTATTAAATAATATGCTGCTGCGCTGGGCCGTTCAAATTCCAAAGCCCTTTTATATCTTTAACCATCGAGCATTCTTATATTCAAGCATTATAGCATTACTATTCAACCGCGGTTGTCAATTTAGCCAAAGAGTCACCCTACAAATCATTATCCTCTGCTTCAATTCATGCGACCAGATCTGTCGAGACAATTTGCCGCCAACTGCCACCAACACCAATGTGTGGCACCCCTCTACTGGTAGGACATCTGTCCTTCTGTCTATTGTTCATAAATCACGCGGTTCCGATCAGCTGCCAGTGTGAACTTGACACGAAAACCTTTTTTGTTTACCTTTTTTTTTGTAGTGTCGCGTTGCATTTGTTTTTCTATCTATTCGTCGGAACTAGTAACTTTTTGATCATCGATGTCGCCTTCTCCGACCTACAATTATTATTGGTCATATTGCACTGCGTTATGTACCTATGTTTAACTTTTTACTTGATGATTTTATATTTGATGTGCATATACAAACCGTATCTTTAATTGATGACGGCACTGTTGGCGCAGTGGTTAAGCGATTGACTGCTGCGCTGCGTGTCGCGGGTTCGATTCCCGCACGGAACAAATATTTGTATGACCTACATGTATTTGTTCCGAGTCTGGGTGTTTTTCAATCTATAATATGTATGTATGTATTTACAAAAAAAAATGTATATAAGTAGTTTATCAGCCATCTTGTTACCATAACACAAGCATTAGGTTGCTTAGCTTGGGACTAGATGGCGATGTGTGAAATGTCCAGGGATATTAAAAAAAAAAAAACTGTAATTGGTTTTAAACCGTTTTAATTAAATAAATAAATGTTTACTATGTTATCTGCATTAGTAATATTTATTTTTTGCATTTGATACCGTTCTCTTGGATTTGTCGAGCCATATTCTCTATGGGAAATTCATGAAACTGTGTAATGAATGCAACGGTTCAGAAAAATACTGACTGGTACAGTGAAAGCATTTATTTGGAATCTCTTGTATCAATTCACCATTCATCAATCAACTCAGCCTATCGTAGTTCGCAGTCCACTGTTGGACATAAGCCTCTCCCAGGCTGCGCCACTTGTATTCACCAATTCATACTAAGATGCAATTCATAAAATATGAATAATTGCACATATAAATAAAACAACGCGATGCATAAAATCTCTAAAACTTGAAACATGATCTTCAAGCTTAGGATTACAAAGCGATAATTTCATCTCACTGAAACATACAAATAGCATAATGCTTATATTGTGAAACTTAGTACTTAATAAGCTACAAACGCAATTCCTGCAATATTCAATTACTAACTCCAAGAAGTATCGTACCTTCATAACTTTACGTCTTTGGTACTGAATTTACTTACGAGATATTTCGTAAGTTCATAGCTAACTTTCTAATTAACTAAGTGCTGTAAATTATTTTAAGAGGAGACAGTAGCCTAATTGAGTAACAAACTTGTAGGTAAGGACAATCGACTTCATTATACTTAACAACAACTCCGCGATATACCTAAATTTCGAATTACGTTGATACTGCGTACTTAATACACTATTAATCCAAATCTGAATTATATTGAAGGATCATCATCTGCCTAGCCTTTTCCCAACTATGTTGGGGTTAGCTTCCAATCTAACCGGATGCAGCTGAGTGCCAGTATTTGAATTATATTGAAGGATATCGCTACCTAATCCATTGCTTCATATGTTCGAAAAATGTGTCTGCTCAACAACGTAAATAGCGCAATGAATGTTGTTGAACTGTCAAAATGTTATAATTTTTACCATAGCTGCTGGCAGTGTGTTAAGTAGGTACGCAATTACCCCGTAGGTGTCGATTAGGCCATTCATATACTTAATACCTACGCCATAGCAAGGATTTTGCTGTAATCATTGTCAAAATGAAAACGATTGTGTTACGTTTAGGATGCAGGGCCGAACTTAGGTGAAAGAAGAAAGTAAAATAGGTTTATTGGTCACTAGTTAATATCATTTAAAAAAAAAACCTGCATACAAAATGATAATTAACTCGAAAAATAAAGAAAAATAAAAACATAATAGATTTATAACCACGAGCACAAAACAGAAATAGTCGTCAGCTGCACGTCATGACTGTGACAAGATGGCTTCCACTAAACATAATGCTCTGCTATGGAGGACCCACAGCACAGCGCTAATTTTCCCTGGGTACCCCAAAAAGGTGCAAATATACCAGATGCAACCAATGTGCTTATGAGTACCCCAAGAAAAACAAAAGAACACGTTACATAACATCACACCAGAAGGCCAACTCGTAATTTAAAACGTTCAAAATCTAGTCGCAGTCTCATCTCAGCGACTAACAAATGTCAAAAACCTGCAAAAATGTAGGGAAATTTGAGGTTTTTTTGACAGATTGAGACTGAGATCAGACTGTGAACGTTCTTAAAATTACGAGAATTGCCCCTCAGACTATGAATGTTCTTAAAATTACGAGAATTGCCCCTCTGTTTTACATCAAGGGCTGGGCAGAGATGGAGACCTATAGTACACCTACAGTTCACCAGTTATGTTTAAGTCCTAAGTTTAAGGCTTGCCCCCTATAACATGTATAGGGGGCAAGCCTATTCCCATTAACTGGGCGCAAATTCAAACTCCAGACTGCCACTGAGACATTCCTGCGGGGTAGTTGCGTAACACACTATCCGTACCAATGGCTTGCATTTGCATTCATTGCGTTATTTCCGTCGAACATTGAAGCTGTAGCGGTATCTACAACGCCACATGCGAACAACGCGTCATACTGACGTCACGCAAATCCTGCATCTCGCAAGCAGAGTTTACCGTGCAATTAGCATATAAACAATTTCCCAACATCAATCGTGGGGCAATTGCCCACCAGACACAACACCGTCTGGTCGGAGGATCCTCCCTTTTCTATAGAGTATGAGTGTACTTTACACCCTGTTCCTCATAAAGCAATGGATTAGCAATATCCTTATAAATGATTCAGATTGAGATTTGATAGTGTGTTACGCAATAAGGATGCTGATAGAAAAACTCAATAACACTAACTGTCCTATTCCCAGAATAAAACAAAATATATCGCAGTGTTTTGTTTCTATTCATGAATGGACGTGTAAATAGCACATTGCGATATGGAAAACAAATCGTTTACGTTGTATGTCGGAAGTTTACGTTGTTAATACATTCAGAAGAGACAAATCAATGACAGTCTGGCGCGTTTTGCAAGTCAATGAATACTTTTTCATTGAGTATATAAAACTGAATTGGGTAATGCTGAAATTATCAATGAAACTGATTTATTATTCTTGTCGTGACGTGTGTGAATAATTCCGTAATATAAGCAAGCATGTAGCTGTAAGTTTTGTCGAGGTCCATGTTATGTGTTTCCCGAAATTATTGATGTGCCTATTTTGAGTCAAACACCACACGATTAATGAAAATTTATAAGGGTTGTCATAAAGGATCTATTTATATACCTATTCTTTAATAAATATTCTGTAGAACCTACATAAACGAGTGCGGTTACTCAACATTTTATGTCAAGGCAAATATATACATATCGTTTTTATTATGAACGATTTATTTTTACGAGAAATAGTACCTAATGCGACTAGTATCATTCTCGCTATAGAGTGGTATGTACCTACTTACCTATACATACAGTAAAAAACAAGGGACACCCGGATGGAACGAAGTATAACTGGCTTTCTTTCTATAAGAGAGAGAGAGAGACAGACAGACGAACACGCGCACGCCCGCCGCACGGCTTACAACTTTAGCAAAAAGTGTCGTTCCAACTTTTGGTCTTAATTTTTTCCAACTAGCCCCCTTTCGCAACGAGCGATAAGGAGCTTCGTTCCTAAACCAATGCGCTAACTGTATCCATGAATTCAGCATGATTGTTGTAGCATTATGATTCTAGATGTAGTGTAGAAATATTTCACCGGTTATAAAAAAAAAATGGAAAAACTAATATTTTATTTATTTTTTGCATTCATGCTGCATTCATTTTTCCCTGTATATAAGTATTAAGTAATGAAACTCATTGCTAAAGCAGGGAGCTATAAAATACGGGATATCCTTTAACTAAAGTTCGTAGGTTATAAATACTAAAGTGTACACCAGTTAACATTTGACCAAATAGGCCGTAAATCTTTACCGTGCTAAACTTGTGAAATTATGCAAATCGCCTGTCGGTTTAAACCTACTCAATACCTAAAGTGCTTAATCAGACTGCACTAGAGGGTGCGGGGGCGGGCGCGGGCGCTCGGGTCTTGGCGTCTGCGTGTTCACAGTGCCGAACGAGCTATGAGTTTACGACGCTTCGGCGCGTGAATCAAAATGGTTTAGAACCACAAGCGTAGTCACCTAACAGACGCTATATTATGATGCTATATCACTGTGAACGATACGGGCGGACTGATCCATTAGAAACACCCGCGCCACCCGCGCCCGTGTCCGCCTCATGAAGACGCGCGGCTCGCGGGAGCACTGTGAACGCAACTGGCGTCTACATAGTTACATTTTGAATTACACGCGCCCGCGTTAGCACCCGTGTCCGCCTCCACTCTGAAAGAGTTTTATGCATTAAAATATTTTGACTTGAATGGTATTAATGATGGAGATACCTTTTGGAACGAAGTTCCTTATCGCGCGTTGCGAAAGCGGGCTAGACGGAAAAAATTAAGACTAAAAGTTGGAACGACACTTTTTGCTATAAGTAGTTGTAAGCCGTGCGGCGTGCGCGTGTTTCTCTGTCTGTCTCTCTCTCTCTCTCTCTCTCTCTCTCTCTTTGAACTTCGTTCCATCCGGGTGTCCCTTGACACCTCTCAAGTTTTTTATACATTTTGTTATAAAAAGGTATCCCTTTCATTGTTTTTGTTTCTAAATATTGTTATATTTATTTTTCATTAAACATAGTATTGTTTTTTTTTTGTGTCACGGTTGCCATCCGAGTTCATGATAGTATTTATTTAACTTTTATTAAAAACCAATTACAATAATTAAACGCAGCGACACATTGAAGATAAAATTATAAAATTCAGGTAAAAACATAAAACAATAAAAATGTACAATCCTTTCATGAATCACTCTCAGAGTACTTCTGATACCTAGTTCATTACGTAGTCGAATGCAGTTTTTTAAAACAACGAACTTGCTTAATGCTTGTCCCTATCATGGCAGGAGGGGTTTTCTGAAACGAAAACTTCTTTAGGTGCACGAAACCGAACCCTTGGGTCTTTGGGCTTGGGTCGGTGTCGCTGAATCGGGTAAACTCGGCTCCAGTCGGTCGGCTCCAGTCGCGTATACCCGGCTCCAGTCGTAAGTTAAAAAAAAAAATTATTATGACGATATTTCATAATTAAAACCTGCGGATATAAAAAAACAACTTCGTTTAATTGGTTAATAACTTCATACTTAGCTAAATTGAGTTCCAGATTAGTGTCTATAAATATGGTAAAGGGACTTACTTTTATGACGGGTTGGTAGGTAACTTATTTTAATGTTAATCTAACATTAATGTCTAAATAAGGTTCAATAAGTATTAAGAAATATTCATTAAATTTAATTGCAAACAAAGCAATAAAAACTAGAAACTAATTTAAGATCGTGGCAAATATCGAAATAATTGTAAACTTTATCGTAATTATGATATCCAGCAGAGCGAAAATGAAGTCCTTCTCATCTTTACGTAAACCTGCCAGCAATGTGTAATTATTGTGAAAAACAACACTCATAACAAATACAAAAGTTACATCACTAACCAACACCAAACACACAATGACAATAACTAACTAAAGAAAGTTTTCTCCACAAACAGGATGTGGTAATAGATACCACTGTCTTCAAAAAGCTTACAAAAGGAAACTACATCTCAACGTATTTTTTCTCTAACCACCATCTCATTGAAGATCATTCATTCAAAGTTTCTGAACCACAACCAACAATACTATACCAACATAATAAAAAAAGTCCTTTCAAATCCGAAACCGCGAACGATGCAAGAAAAAACTGAATGTTACCAAAAACAGTCGATGCTAGGGAGACCACAAGGCTGTGTAATGCCTTGCCTTTGCCTTAAGATGGTCACGAATACCATTGTTTCCTTGGCCAATAAAACATCAAAGGGTCTCTGGTGTGTACCAATTTGGACTTTTTCATTGCTTCCTGTGTTGTTCGATTTTTTAACAGGTGTAGTGTTTTTATTGGCTGTTTTTTGTTTTCTTTTTATGGTTGCGTGTTTTGGCTAAGAAACGAGAGAAGGTTAAACCGAGTTAGCTTATAAATTTTTACATTATGGTTTGTAAACGACGTGATACGTGCGGTTCCTTCAGTAAAATTATTTATCTATTTAATTATTTATCCCTTCTATTACGAAATCTGTAACATTCATAAGAATTTAACACAAATTGTATTTTATAGCTATGATCTTAGAAACCGAGGGCAGAGTGCTAAAATTCTTGTTTCTCAATTCTTAACCTTTAGAACAACTAAAAATGTTTGCAACAATTTTAATGTATATTTATGAATTGTAATTAATGCAAATCCGATTATATTCCGGATCACATACTGTGCTCTTTTGGGTCACTGGCACATCCGTTAACGTCATCTTAATGTCTCACCTACTAACATTAATGTAAAAACTGCCAAAAATCGTAAAATAGTTTAACTTTTGTTTATAAAATGTCTGAAATTGATTGAATATTTAGCACACATTTTAGAAACACTAATTGATTTCTGGAAATGAAAAGATGAGCTTTACATGCTTTCAGTCTTGAAGTAAAATACCAAAATGTACTTCTACTACTGAGTGACAAGCCTTAAATGCAATTGTACTTATATTAGATGTAACTAACTATAAATAAAACGTAAACCATTAGGTTACAATAACGAAGACTTGTATGGAATCTAATAACTGTACATTTAGTCCTCGTGGTGTTTACGCTAAGATAGTGATAATCTTTAGCCTGAATCGCTTCCGTGAGGAAAGGCATGTCCAAGCTCCTTGTACAAACACTTGGCTTAGGGGACAGGCTTTAGTTTAGCTTGTAAGCGGTTATAATAATAGTGGAGGTGATAATCTTAATCCCTAATGTGTGGTCGGAAGTCGTAGCTCCGGAAATGGAATAAAATATTATCTAGGTACCTTTGCGGCAGATTTTGCAAACTGATACGGCGTTAATTTTAGAAACGGAAGACGGAACCATGACAATATTTTTTTTGTATCAATTGTGTCTTAACAATAGACAAGATTGATCTATAGGTAATTTTTTACTTACATACACAAAGAAAAGCAACAATAAGATCTTCAATTATGTACATTACCTACCTATAAAATACATACAAATCTGTAATAAAATCTATACGGGAGTTCATTGTGCCCTTTAAATTACATATTATTATTTATAATTCCTCTACATTCATTTTCAGTTTACAAAAATACAAATGGAAATAAGTAGATAAATAAAAGTTACAAAAGGAACACACTCAAACCTTGATGAGCCCGCTCGTTTATTTTAAAAATAAAACAGCATATCTTGTTCCAATTATAAAATTTTAATTTCGACCATTGAATGAGAATGAATCACGCGGTGACTCGGTCGAACTTCATTCATTATTTCGAGCTATTTGTGTTGTTTAAATGTGTCACTGGGCCATCTTTGAAGTTTGATAGCTGATATTATTCCGAAGAATTTCCATTGACAAAAACATTTTTTTTTGAAAAAAATTAATCATGTGACATGTCATGTCACATGATTAATGAAGGGCTTGTGTAGGCTGAGTCAATAAAGAAATTATTCGGGAAACAACTACATTTCATGGCTTTTCGCCAATTTCACTCGGCGAATTATATTATGTAGTTGAAAAACATGTGACTACAAAACTTTTTACAAGTCCTCTTTTTCTTGTACCTGCCCTGTGACAGAACGAACCTGTTTCGGCGATTTCAAAGAGATATCGGGTACAAATAAAGAAAATGTGTAAAATGTCATCCATATATTGATAAAATTGTATGTTTTTTGATCGATGAGTGTCTATATTGCGGCCTGTCCGCGATAACCTATAAAGTATAATACATGGTTTTTTTTGCCTACTTAGATTATACCACTTCAAAAATTATAGTAGGTACGGGTTTCGTCAGACCCTGCATAAAATTGGAAATTTATTTAAAAAAATAGATGTTGAAATATTTTTTATTCCAACAATTTATTAAATTTATTAACAAGTTTTTTTTTACTTTTTACAGGTAAATTTAAACCACCAATTGGCGAGAAAACCAGAGTAAAGCAAGGTATCAATTTCAGTGAAAGGGATATCCTATTCGCACACGGACTCGGTGCAGTATAAGTAAAATTGAATTCATAAGTTACCCAAAGAGCACAATATGAACAACCTGGCCACCTCCCCATGGGCCTTTCCATGGCTCGTCTGTCAAATCCTGTCACTCGGGCCTAATCGTGCACGTCGCACTCGTGAGACGGCTTTGGACGACTATGGTCTGCTTCAAACGTATCTGATAAAAATGTAAACAACTGGATCAGAAAACGTACCTGTGGATGCCAATTTGTAGTACCACTTACAAATTGAGCTTTGATAATAAATAAATTATTTAATTCCTTAAACCTGAAATTAATTTTAAATCACTGAAGATGTTTTTCATTTGAAAATTCAGGTTGATTTTATATTCTCAATATTCGTCGATGATTTTTTAATTACAATTGAATAATGCTATCGAAACAGTAACTGTCGGAAAACTGGTGAGATAACCTTCTGAATACAGATTTAGACTGTGTCACCAACCCTCTAGTTAGGGATTGCGTAAGGATTTATCCTGAACAAGTTTGGTTTACACTTTCGTCATATAGCTTTGGAACAGACTATAGCTCTCTTTGCCTCTATTTTATAATACACAGACGCTTCTGGATACCTACAAAACAAAATGAACAGCTCATAACACTCATCAGTGAGATGATAATGGTCATGCCATTAAACAAATAACATTAGACGACATCATAAAAAACATCATTCATCGCCGGTGGTCGTTGTTACCACCATTACACGCTGCACTTACTGCTCAAGGTCGAACTCATCATGCGTAGGTACACAAAAATGGCTGGTTTTATAGCTGCAATAAATGCAACCCCAAGGCTAGGTGAGATCATTCGGCGAAAATTAATTGTGTGAAAGTTGGGTGCGATGGTAGAGGCGGTCGCGGAGCGATGTAAAAGCGATGGGAATCGCTGTTAGACCGTGAAAACTTTCTTCCTCATATCATACGTCTTTTACTTTGCTAATTTTCTTTGCGAACAGCAGTGCGATTCTGTAACCCTATCACCGTGAAAAGTTAGGTGAAGTGAGCGTGGAGTGAGCTCTCATTCCAACTAATGCTAGGGATTGACACTATTGACTGCCGATCGATTCTGTAAAAATCTCACAGTGAAAAGTTAGGTGAAGTGAGCTGTCAATAGTAATATAATAATAATAATAATTCACGGTGAGATGGTTACAGAATTGCACTGGTCTTGGTACCACGGACAGGCGGGCTACTTACTACATTCTACAAACAACAATGAGAATAAATTTCATGTTCTTTACCTTCAATTTCCACCTTCTACATCAGTTCCTTTGAGTGAATATACACAAGCGGCACGCGTCAACTGCAGTGGGAACTGTAGCCGTCGCACTTATGTGTACACTAAGATTGCAGAATAAATCGTTAGATGATACAATACTCACTGTTAGATCACCTCATCAGTATCATCCATCAAAACAGTCAAAACCGCACCAGCGTTCCCACGCTTCCGTGTACCTTTTGTACCACTCACCCACTAATGTCAGTACGGTGTCACCAGCAGCAGATTTACGACCACACCCCACATGTTCTCATTTAATGGTCGCTGGTGACATATTAGCACTATCATCATCTATTCCAACACTTTACCTACCAACGTTGTTATTATTATGGCAGGTTTTAATTGAAATAGCTCCGTTTATTGGACATAACGGATCACGGACGGCACTTTATCTGTTAGGGACATGGAAAAGGAGTGGTTGGTCGTGTCTGTTAGTGGTTGGTCCTGTAATCTTGTTAATTTACTACTTTGTGGTTGTTCATGGTCTTTTAGGAGTACAAGGGTAAGCTAAATTTTTATCTGTGCATTTGATTGCATATACCTATACGGTGTTTAAGACTTGCCATTTCAAGAAAAATATTTTTTGAGGTTAAAAGTAGTGGTACTCTTAAAATTAACAAGCTTATGGCGTCTACGAAAACGGTATGATGCGTAGTTTGCATGTGGCGACATGCAAACTACGCATCATACTGACGTAAAGCAAAATTTTGCATCGTGCAAGCAGAGTTTACCGCGCAACTAGCATATATATACAACGTCCCAATCATCGGGCAGTTGCCTAACAGACATGACACGTTAAGTCAAAGGATCCCCTTTTTTCTATGGAGGTTGAGTGAACTTTACACCATGTTCCTGATCCCTCTATAAGCTCGTCATCAACAAATATAGGCATGTCTATATTTCCTAAGATTACCAATAGCTCCCGCTACATTTCTTCTATACTTCATTCATCGTTGGAGGTATCCAGCTAGCACTCTCTAATCCCGAAAAATTTCGTCATTCTATGCCCTTATTTTGTTTTCAATCTTTGCTTCAACTCATAACTGATTTCCAGTTTTTAATAAAGAGAGGCACATCAATAAAACAATACCTTTCTAATAAAATAACTAATTATTACGGAATCCTTTTACGTTTTTTACATGTTATATTCATGACATCACTTGTCACCTAAACTGATTCCTTCTCTTTTTTTCCTTCTAATTATTGTTGTTGTCTATGTATTGGCGTTTATCTCATAATTTTATGCTATTATCTGTAATTACTAGAAAAGATTGCAAGCCACAAACTATGCATATCATAATCTCTACAGTACCTATTCTTCTTCTGCGAACGTCGATGACAGAATAACTCATAAAATATATGTATTTTTTTAATTAGGTTGATCCAAAATTTAACAACGCGAATACCGATACATATTTATCTTCCGCTATCTTCATCAGCTCGAACCACACACCAAAACAGTCAAACACCCGAAAAATTCTGAACGGTATATAAAGAATAAACCTAATGAATATTAAAACTAACTTAGAAGGCAAAGCGTGAAATGTTTATTTAACTTGTAACCCTTACAATGCTAACTGCATCTGTGTCAATACGCACTCGTATGGGACAAAAGATCGGACTATCTTTGTACGTTACGTGCGAAGCTATGCATATTATTCTAATGTTGTATTTTGGGACAGTCCGTTTGGTATGCTTGAAAACCAAGCATACCAAACTAAAAAAAACATACAGAAAAAAATGAAAATAAGAGCTGATTTCAGAATTCTCATGGATCTATTGTTAAACAATGCTGCTGAAGTTTTATTTCACAATTATCATTATTAAATAAATAAATAAAACTTTAGATAAAAAAATATGATTACATATCTACTAAATCGTCTATGGAGGATTTAATAAAGATGTTCATAGATTGGACATTACTCACATTTGATTAAATAAAGACTTAATGAGTTCGAAAATTTAAACTGTTAACGGATCTGGCAGACTATAAAATTTTAATTTATTGCCAAAAATCCTCAAAACATAGACTTATGCGGTGTCTCACAGGGCACGATGAGAACCAACCATTTCAATAAATTTATAACCGAAACTTCATTACCAATTCACGCCATGTCCATAAAAGTAACAAAAAATGATTATTCTTACAACTAATTGATGATGTCAATATAAAATTCCAAGGTTAATAAGTAATAAAATATTTTCTGAAACATAAACGCATTGTCTTCCAAACCCACGTTTCATCATTCTAGTAAATAATAGCTTACACGCGCCTTTTCAAGGTAAACGAAAATACACACAAAGATACGAAACAAAAAAACGCCCATTGACACCTTTGAAGGACTTGTCAAATTTTGAAAATCACATTAATTCAACGGTTGATGAATTGATAAGCATGCAAATATAATCCTTGTAGCTTTACATGAAAGTGTTGTTAAAAATTTATAGATTGTAAATATAAAAGTGCAAAGGTCAACCCGTTGACTGCCACCGTCATGTCAAGTTCAGTCAATTTCGTAATCGATGAGTCAGCGGTCATTTATGCCATATTCGCGTTATATAATTTTATAATAACATTCAATTTATAAAATACACGTCATCGTGGATTTTATAGTTGGTCCGTGATGATTTAATTTGCATAACGTTTCCATTTTCGTTTTAAAATGTTCGTCATGAATATTGATGAAGGTTTAACTCATGCGTTTGGCTCAACGGTTTCCAGATGGAAATAAATGAGAATTTGTAATAAATGTTTTACATTCATGGAGGACCTTATTTTTCATTGGTTTTTTGATCTCGTTGAACATGGGAATGGGTTTAAAGCGTGGATAATTTATTTAAGCTTTTAGGGGTATATTTGAATATGCATCGTTTAGAGGGCTTCCAATCCCGCAATAGCGAGACATTTTCCAGTCCTACATGTTGCGGGTTTACGGGCGCGGGATCTTGCTGGATTTGCGGGACTGGAGCGCACAGTGTATTATAGAGACCATTTTTCGGACATCAGTTTTTTATTAGAAATACAGATATAATTAGTCATTTAAAACGTCAGAGTAGAACTCCCGAGTGACAAATATGCTTAATCAAGTAGATTTTTTTTTTTGAAATATCATAAATTTTCATCCGGATAAAGTTTAAAAAAAATCTACACCAAAAACTAATTGGAATAAAAAATAATTTATCAAGTAGTTTAAAAGTGTCTTTTAAGCTTCATTTTATAGAGCTTTAACGAATTGCGTGAGTTTCTTACAGCAAGAGAAATATTTATTTTTCACTTTTTTGTTTTTATTTTTTTTCTCAAGTAATCCACTGTTTTAGGAAAAGATATTTATAGTAAAATTCACATCTGTTATTCTTCTATTACTCACAAAAAAATCACATCCTAATATCGTGGAGTTTAGAAGTTATAGTCAAAAATTCGTTTTTTTTAGGGTTGTCACTTTATCCGATGGGACCACTTTTTTTTAAAGAAAATTATATAGGTTAATTTTTTAGGATTTGTTAAAACTAATATATTAAATTGCTTTTCAAAACTAAGGCTAAATTCTAAGGTTGTATTCTTTGTAAACATTTTAAAAAAGTCCAATCGAGTTAATGTTTTTCTGAGTTCATCTCCTTGTGAACTTGCGGACACTCCCGGAGGATGAAGAGAGCCGGCTGCGGCGGTATCCACACCTTCAAATGCCTCTCGCTGACCAGCTTGAGGGTTGGCGCCCTCATGCCCTCGTAGCATTAAGTCCTCTGGTCGGAGCCCAGGACATCCCCCAGCAGAGCGGGTCAGATTCTGCTGAGGCAAAGTAGCATCATGGGTCTGGTACGGCTCCATGATGCCTCACCCCCGTTCCTCAACGTTACATGCATCGACATGGGGTTTTAACAAAATGCTTTCCGAGGGTGGACCCCTTCCCATGCCGCATAAAACGTATCACTGATATAAACTAACACCAATTTTATTCATATCCGGATATTTAATTAATTAAAAGAGTGACAACCCTAATGAGGAAAAATCCGGATAAAACTAAAATCGCCTGTAGTACCTAGACTCCACGAGATTAGGACATAGTTTTTTTGTGAGTAATAGAAGAATAACAGATCTGAATTTTAGTATTAATATCTTTTCCTAAAATAGCGGATTACTTGAGAAAAAAAATAAAAACTAAAAATTAAAAAAATGTGATTTCTCCGGTTCTAAGCAACTTACGCAATTATTTTAAGCTCTATAAAATGAATCTTAAAATACACTTTTGAACTACCTAATTAATTACTTTTTATAGCAATTAGTTTTAGGTGTACATTTTTTTTAAACTTTATCCAGACGAAAATTTGTGATATTTAAAAATAAAAAATCTACAAAATTATGCATATTTGTCACTCGGGAGTTCTACTCTGACGTTTTAAATAACTAATTATAACTGTATTTCTAATAAAAAACTGATGTCCGAAAAATGGTCTCTATAATACACTGTGGAGCGTAGTATCAATTGTATACCGACTGTTTTTTTTCTGTTGAATAAATACCGGGGATCCCGCGGGTTCAAAATTTTTCAGTCCCGCAAATACCGAGACTGAAGATAGGCTGCGGGATTAGAAGCTGTCGTTTCAAAAACTCTTAAATTGCCTATAAGTATTCACAGTTCAGTGTTTTCAGTTTTTTACAGTTTCAGTTCCAACAGTTAGCATTATTTATAAAAGGCGAAATATTCAGGCGTACTCATTAAAATTCACTCAGAAAAAATGTAACGCTTTAGTTAATTAACGGCTAAAACTTAATTACTACCATCCAAGCTGTTGTACCGGTATAATTTACAGCAATTACCGCTACTTTTTACATAATTATCACACCCAACGTTTTCCGACAGCATGTATTACGAAAATGTACACCGAAAAGTTATGTCCGCTGTCACCATGAAAGGCAAATATTTTCCCTTGCCTATTAACAAAAGATCTGTGTCAGGGCATTGTACTAGTGTCAACATGTCACTAGTCTACTAATTAGTCTCGAGGTGACGAACCGACTGACAGATTGTCAGTATTCCAGTGAAAGTGACGACATATTGCATCAGTGTGAAAACTTATTAGGCCTTTGTTAAAGATAACTTTTATGAACGTCATTAATTTTAGAACGAATTTTACGACACCGGCGTTCTAGGGTTATTGTGGGTAATTTATAGATGGGTGAATTTAGTGCGCGCTGATTTATGTGCATATTTTCAGTATTTTAATGGCAGCGTGACATTATTGGGAGTCAGCGTAAATTATTTTTAAATGTGGGTAGTTAATTTTAATTCACTTGTTTTTATACAGTAAAAAAACATGTAATATTTAAGATAGATACCTACTAGTTAATTAATTGCCTTAAACTAAATCTAAACCAGAAAAACACCCACCCCCAAAGCTTCAATTCATTCCTATTTTATCTACATATCATTATGTGATTATAATATCAATAAAACAAAGTCGGGTTAGTTACACCCATAGGTATAATAATTACATTTCTATGGTTACACCATTTATAACTCAAGAACCTGCCGTCCGTCAGACCGTTTTATATAATCCTTCATTTTTTTTATTTGTTGGATGATTCTCCACCCCTAATAGCAGAATAACTATTAACACACAGGGAAACTTCACAAAAAAAAAAAACATTTTCTCATACATTTTGTATGGAATGACTTCTTTGAGGCTTCTTTTCGGTATGAATTTCACCAGGTCAGCTATGTAGTTATTCATAAAAGGCTCTACCCTTAAATTCCAAAGTTATTATTCAACAAAAACTGAGCCTTTTAAATAATAACACGATTGATTTATTAATAGTAATTGCATTCGACGGTACTACCTACATGAAGCCGTGACCCACAATCGATGACGTCACGGAGGCCTGACGGACCACATGACTTATGTTACACACGGACGAATAAATCAGCAAGCCTTGCACACTTGCACCTGTTGCGGAGATGATTGATGCTCAAATTACAAGCGAAATTAAGTTTTTACGAGCTTTTGTAGAGGATACAGGTGGTTGTCGTAAATTTTAAGTATATGTAAGGGGAAGAAGATAAATTCTGTTTTTTTTTTTCATATGCATTTATTATTTAATTATTAATATGACATTATGATAGATATTGTTATTTGTTCTAATTCTTAATCGTAGTTTTATGGCTTCTTCTATGTTTTTAATCATAATAAAATATGATTTAACGAACCATTTCTCCTAAACAAATTACAAAAAAAAAACTATAAACAATAATTCAACATTAAAAACTTCCGTGATGACGTTATCTACGCCACCCAAGTCGAATTTTCATCTTGACTAACGATTTACAGAAATAAAAGACACAAATACTCTGTTTCCGGGAACGATAATGCCAAATAAATAAAACATTTCAATCGGTCTCCCCTTTAGTCTATACATATAATAAAATAGTAACGAAGTATTTTTGTCCGTTTGTCTGATTGTCTTGATGTATGTTCCGGATTGGCACAAAAACGGCTTAACGAATTTAGATGAAATTTAGCACACGTATTGTTTATAACCTGTATTAACACAATTTTTTTAATTAGCCATTAATGTTCCACTGCTGGGCAAAGGCCTCCATACTCTCTTTCTATCTCCTTCTGTCCAGAGCTGCCAAGGACCAATATTTTTAGCTCGTTTATTCCTTAGAGAACAATAAAAGAACACATAAAGTCACGGCTTCTTCCCATGGGGATAGGCAGAGACTACAGAACGCCACCTACTACGATCCTTACATACTTTAATAGGGTGCTTTTAATCCCGGTAGCACGTTTCTGTGGGATATTTTCCGACATGAGCGAAGCCGCGAGCAAAAGCAAGCTAAATAAATAAAACATTTCAATCGGTGTCGTCTGGAATAAATAACTTTTTGCCAACGGTTGGAGACACCTGTCCCATACTCATTTATCTTAGCAATTTCACCGACGACGGAAGATACCGATGTAATGTTGTGTTTTTTATCTTTATTCTGTTAAGTGTATCGCGGTTTTCTTTTAATTAAAATAACTGGATAAGAGGAAATGATTTTTTTTTTGCGGGTTTTTTTTATTATCTACTTAGCGGTCAATTTGGCGGTGCTAATAGATGGTTTGTTTATTAACGCGTGTAATTAATATTGTGGTTGCTGTTTTTTTTTATCGTAGTATTTTATTGCTGAACTGGAATTAACCAAAATTAAAGCAATTTTATTGTGAATCGTACGACATTCCTCCCTCAAATTAGCTGCTAGGTGCGTCAAAATATGCTACATTGTTATTAATTAATTAAAATACATGGGTGACTAATAATAAATTATTGTAAGCATACATTAAAATTTAATTAATTTGTGTCATTTTATTGTCTTCCTAACCTTCAAATTAATTTAATATTTATGTTATTATTATAAATATATATATTATTCTGAGTCCGGTTTCACACCCATTTAATACAGTTTATGCAAACATTAGGAAAAAAACACTAAATCGCATCTTATATTCAATGAATAATTTATTTTATTTAAATAATTTTATAGTCCAATATTTAAGTTGGTAGGTATGTCAAATTTAGGTTTTATATTTATTATTCGATAAATTAAATAACTAATAAAATAATAATGAAAACACGTTTAATACTTATAAATAATTAAATAACATTCTTTATTACTTAATAAATATTTTTTTACAAACAGATATTAGATAGATAAAAAAAAGAATGCTACGCAAGCAGGACCCGATGGTTTACATGTTAATGAATTTTAAATGGCTTTTTATATTATTTATTCTATAACCAAAAGCAATTAATTGGCAATTTTACACCAATCATCGTCATCTAGCGTTTTCCCAATTACATTGTTAGGGTCGGCTTGCAGTCTCTAACCAGATGCAACTAAATGCTAGTATTTTACTAGGAGCGACTAGGCAGTCGCCCATAACTGGGTTGTGGAGGTCAGATAGGCATCTGGCCTCCTCAACCCAGTTTAATTACTGGGTAAGACCCTTTGGTAAGACTGGTGGTCAGACTTCGGCGATATACACCAAAATTATACAAAATAAGCTCACCCAAAGCAACAGAACCATTCAGAAAAATAAATACAAAACTAATGACTTCATTAAGCTCAACGAAGGTCGCTCGCCACACGACTATTCCGTGTGTGCACTAACTCATTGTGAATCTAGTCTAAGCTGATGGATATCTAAAACGTTTTATTTATCGTATAATTTGTGTTACAAACTAGCGTATAATTCACAATGGGCCGCCTGGATACGTTGTGTTGTGACGAGAATAGATGAACGAGTGAAGCACTAGTGCGAGTATTTATATTAAGAGATTCTGATAATGGAATAGAGAGATTTTGTTGACGCTGATATAAAAAGTGAAGAAGCAATAGGGAGAAGAGAGAGACGCAGACAGACACTTATACACATTTTGATTCATGTTTCATTGAAATGGTATACTTGCAGCCGGGGGGGGGGGGGGTTTGGGGGGGGGGGGTAATTGCGTAATACACTAACAGTAGCAATTTGGCTTTAATTTTGACAGTTCAACAACATTCATTGGATTATTTACGTTGTTAAGCGGAGAAATTTTGTCGAACATATGAAGCAATGGATTAGCAATATCTTTCAAAATGAAAATGGTTTTCTGTCCGACTGTCGAGAAAATGCGTTCTTGACTGTCAGTTTCATACATACGAATACGTGTTTTGCGAATTCAATCTTTATTACTTATTGGAATGAAATTGTCGCACTGACAGGTGGCAGAACGCATTCTCTCGTCGGCCGGACTGTAATTAAAATAAATGCTTTAGGTTTGAGTTTGTGGTGGAGTTGCCAATCTAAAAATTTTCTAGTTTTAGTATTCAGAATTTGGCAACACACGGATGAATTATAAATACTTTATTATCCCGATCTTTTAGGATTCATAAAATATCTCAGGTGTGTAATACGTTAACCCTACACCTGCGATCGTAATTTATTGTCACTATGTCAGCATCAGCTCCCACTGCTCAGACATAATTTAGATATGAATATTGCAGTTATTACAATACATTATCTAGTTTACTCACATATTCATGCACCTTTGGGGATAAGCAGAGAAGTCTTATGTGTGTCAGCTTATATTAATGAAACGTCATTCCATACGAGTTTACTTGACATTTTTGAAACGTCAAAACTGAGCCCTAGATGACGTTTAAGATGCTAGAAAAGTAATTTTAGCAAAAGATAGACATAAAAAATAATGTACATAATAAATGTCTGTCTTTCCTAATTTATAAGAAATCAACAATCATAAGTATTGAACAATCTACGTGAGTATTTATAGCGTGAAATGGTGGTTATAAATAAAACATCTGTTCTGAATGTCTTCTTGAAATTACTTCAGGAAAATATTTATTTACTAGCTGCGCTCCCATGGGAATATTGGGATAAAAAGTATGGTACTATATCCTAATCTACCTACCTACAAGTGCCAAACTTCATACAAATCCGTTCAGAAGTTTTAGCGTGCGAGCGTAACAAACAAACATACAAAAAATGAAACCTTTTCTCTTTTAAATTAGTTTAGATAAATCACTTTGTCTCCAAGCGTGTTTCGATAGGTGCTGAGCATCCTAAAAATAAAAAGTAAGATTAATGACTTTTTTTGCAAATGTCAAATTGACATTTAAGAAATCTCAAAGGTTTTTTATGAACTGTTTCGTCACGTCAGTCGTCATAGGCACGTGTTTAGAAAAAAAATATGGCTGTCGTTTTTTGCCATCAGTATTATGTCAAATAGCACATTTTGTAATCGAATAGCGTAACAGAGATGCTTGTTAACTGACAAAAGATTGATTTTATTGGCAAGCTGCGTGTTTCTTAGAATCTATTCAATTTTACACAAACGATTTGCTCTTGATTATTTCAATTTATTAAATGTTTGAAGCTAAAAATGTTCGGTTGTATCATTTTATTTTTGCGTTCGGACACGCTTGTTAGCGTTCTGGGAAAGTGTGTAGAATTGGAACTAATAGTGAAAGCGTTTCAGTAAGGAAATGTCGCGATTTTTTTGGTTTGTGAGAGAGAACATTAAAGTAATTAGACTGCCGAATCTATGACGTATTTAAAAAAACGGCCAAGTGCGAGTTGGACTCGCGCACAAAGGGTTCCGTACCAATAGATAACTGTTATGATTTTATTTTTAATCATTTATATGTTTACTTATTATTTCGTTATTTTTGTACGAAGTTTTCCAAGTAAGCGCATTTTACAAGTTAGGCCTCTATAACTCCTGAACTAACAAAGTTATCTAAGCCGTTATAGTTTTCCTTCAAAGCTCATTACATGGATTTTTCGAGCCAGCCGTTTAGCTTATAGAGTGGGGGACGCCCTATTTTAACAAAAAAATGCGCTTTAAAATTGAATATCTCGCTAACGGGTACTTACCAAAATAAAAAAATTGTCTTAGCAACCTGTTAATGTTTTTAAAGAACTATCTAATGATACCCCAATCTAAGGGGTAGACGCGAGAAAAAAAATCATCCCCACTTTACGTGTAGGGGAGGTACCCTAAAAATATTTTTTTTTCGTGATTTTATTTTAGCACTTTGTCGACGTGGTAAATATTTATGCAAAATTTCATCATTCTAGCACTTACCGTTTGAAGGTAAGCCGGGGACGGATGGACGGACGGACGGACGGTTCTGAGACGTGAACTACGGAACCCTTAAAAGAGGGTGTGTGCTTCTGGCCACACCATAGAAAATATCTATGGGCCACACGATATAAGTGAAAACTTGCGATTGGAGCCAATTATACGCGATTCAGAGTATAGGTTGGTACCCGATTCAGCGTCATCGACCGACTGGAGCCGCGAATACCCGATTCAGCGTCACCGACCCAAACGCGACGATTCAGTTTCGTTCACTGCTCAGAAAGAGCACAAACTGCACCTAAAGCAGTTTTCTCTTCAAAAATCATTTAACATTACTGAAACTCTGTTCTATTTCTATCAGTCAATATAGGGGCCATTCTCGTAATTTTAAGAACGTTCATAGTCTGGTCTAAGTCTCAATCTGTCAAAAATACCTATAATTTCCCTACATATTTGACAAGTTTTTGGCATTACGGGAATTGACCTTCTGAAATAAACACAAAACAAAAGAAAATCCAAAACGCGAAGCTCACCTCTATTTTTGCTAACCATGCACAAATTATTACCATATTCTAAAGCTGAAATATAACAAAGCTACATGTTACCACATCTCTATTTCTCTGAGTCCTAATTTACATAGCGTCAAACGTGGTAGAGCTGTAAACCATTACTCATGTGGCCGCAGCCTTATTTACAAGTTGTCTGGTTACATCGTAAAACGGTGACTATAAGTACTGATGCACGGTACTTAAGATAAGATGCATGCAATTTGTTACAACATCCTTGTACCTATTGTTATAAATCTGGGAAGTTGGATGTATTCTGGATATATTGTTGCTGTAAGAAAATTAATGATTTTCTGTAAATTTTGCCAGACATTGATTTACAATAAATTGTTGCTTTTAAATGAACCAAAAAATATTGTTAACCCTTTTCAAAAATCGTTGCTCTGCGGTTCTTTCTACAGGCCTAGTTATAGTTTATTTCTGAACTTTTCATATTTATTACGAGTGCAACAATTCTGTATTTTACAAAATGTTGACTACTTTCAAAAAAGCTACTATTTTAACTGTAGTGCTATTCTGTAAAAATCTCACCGTGAAAACTTAGGTGAAGTGAGCTATGAATAGTGTCAATCCCTAGCATCAGATCGAATGACAGCTCACTTGAAGCTAACTTCACCCAAGTTTTCACAGTGAGATTTTTATAGAATAGCTCGGCTGATTTGTATCGAATGTGAGAGCAGTGGTAACCACCGCGACTTACGAGTTGTTGGTCGTAGGTTCAAACCCAGACAGGCGCTTTACTATGATTAAATTATTTCATCACCACTGCTCTCAAAACGGTGAAGCGAAACATAGTGAGGAAACCGGTATATCCTAGAACCAAAAATTCGAAGACATGTGACTACCAACCCGGACTTGTTCCGCGTAGTAGATTATGGCCCACTCCCTCTCACAGCCTGTATCCTAGCAGTGGGTAAATGAGCTGATTATGTATCGAATACCGTCTACCCATCGTAAATATAGAAAAAAAACAAACGAAATCTTCATATAGATCAGAAAACTAAAACGTTCAGATGCCCTGATAATGTTTCAGAAAATAAAATGACTAATGTACTATATTACTATGCAAAGTAGCGTCGTATAGAGACCATTTCACAAGATGACGAACAGCTGCAACCTTGTGACAATTATCGTATCTTCCAGGACATCTCGCAACCTCGCAGGCTCCCAATAAGCCACACTGCACTCTTTTATGCACCAAATGAAACTTGATTTAAAACATATCGGAGATTTTTTCAGTCCCAATGTTGGTGTTATGAAATGTGGCATACTGTGCAACACATTTAAGAAAGTGTCTTCCCAATTGAATCGTAGATTAGTTTTTAAGTATTTGTATTTTCGTCATCATCATCAACAGCCTACAGCAGTTCTTTCTTTGCTGGACATAGGCCTCTCCTATCGTATGCCATTCAACTTGATCCTCGGCAACTATCATTCAGCTGCTATCAGCCACCCTGCGACATCGTCGCTACACCTAGCCCGAGGGCATCCTACCTTACGTTTGTCGAATCGCGGTCTCCGTTCAAGAACATATTATATACTAGCTTCTGCCCGCGGCTTCGCCCGCGTGGATTTCGGAAGTTATCCCACGGGAACGTGCTAACAGGATAAAATGTATGTGCTTCCCCAGAATGCCATCTATCTCGCGGGCCCTTTGTGGCTAATTACAGTAGAAAACCAATTGTGTCTCATTAGTGGTGATTAAGAGGGTACCTAATATGATATCTTTACCTAAGTACCTACCTAATTAAAAAAAAAAAACTCAATAACAGAAAATTAAATACCTACCTAAATAAACCTATTTCTGGTGATAACTAATCTAAACTCAATAAATAAGCAAAATCCCTAAAAACTAATATCTATACGAATGACTAATCCTACCTAACAGTATTATAAAATAACCTACGGTCACTACGTACACTATCATATATACTACCTATACTTTAAAATTAAAATCTATACCTACGACTCATATAAAAATAAACCTAAATAACTCTAAAAACTAAAAGGAATAAAAATGAACTCCACTGCGGGTGACCCAACCTACGACAAACTTAGTATTTGCGGTTGGTACAGTACAGACAGTGGTAATCGGGTATAGGGATCGAACCGCAAAATTAAGTTTGTTTCTTATTGTATATACTTTTCCGGGATAAAAAGTACCCAGTGTGGTGCCCAGGATATTAAAGAATAATTATACCAAGTTTCATCGTAATCGAACCGGTAGTTTTTGCGTGATGCCTGAACAAACAGACAGACAGACAGACAGACAGACAGACAGACAGACCGACAGACAGACAGACAGACAAAAATTTTTTTAATCACATTTTTGGGTTCGGTGTCGGTCTAGTAACACCCCCTGTAAATTATTTTTTTGATATTTTCAATGTACAGAATTTTCACTTCTACAGATTTATTATAAGTATAGATATATATATACTTACTACTTTGATACTTATTATTTCACTCATTTTATTATGATGCACTGAAAAAAATTACTGTGTTCAAACTTTAACATTTCCAGATTTTAAAAACTGAAACGTTACTTTTCCCATTTTTACACAACATGTCACACTTCAGCGTTCTATTCACTGGCTAGAGTCTAGATTAGAGTGACACCAAAACTGATGTCGGATATCCATGCAAAATCTTCAGTCACAATTTTTCCAAGACACGATAAAACAAAACCAGATCTAGAACAAAAAAAAACTAATTATGTCATACACTCACGTCACTTGCAGAAAATCGTGACAAACAACCAGTCTACCCATTGCATATAAACAAAGATTTACCACAAAAGATTACGTGATGTGAGTTTGAGTTGCATTTCCATACAAACTAATAATAATTTGCCACAAAAAAATACGTGTTATGATAATGTATCTGTCTGGACGTTAAAACGACAGTTATTGCATTTTTTATTAGCTGTAATAAAGTATGACGGTCATCAATCTTTTTAGGCGGTGTCTGACAGGGGATTTAAGATTGGTTGCTTTTCATAAGCTAAGAGCTCATACAGACGAGCGGCACGCGTCAACAGCAGAGGGAACTGCAGCCGTTGTCGCGTTGGCAGGCGTGTCGACAGTAGCAGCAGGCGTGTCCACGGGTGCAGTTGCTTCTGCAGTTGACGCATGCTGCTCGGGTATATAAGCAATAAGATTTTTAGGTTTTTGTAGAGTTTATTTTTTGAGTCTAAGCAGAGCTATCGCATTTTCTTTCAGTACGAGAAGTGTGTTTTAGATCGTTTAAGATCTGTTTAAAGATAGGAATTTACCTGTGTCGTTAATTCAGAATAACGAACGAATCAGACATAAGGGCGCTATACCTATCACCCATTTCCGTGGAGTTTCATGCATACACACAAAATTTCCATAAAAATAATTTCTGAAAATGTTGACATTATTCAGCGTAAGTTATGACCCCATCCAGCATTGTATTGTAATTAGTTTTACAAGTAAATCCAAAATAATCGAGAATTAAAACAAACGTCTTTTATATTTTAGTCTTTCCTAGAACAGAACCTTAAAACCAATACCTACCTCTATTTGGAAACGGGTTCGCAGAAACAGTGACTACGCGATTAGGCTTACATACAGAAACGTTTCCTTAATGTAAGCGAAGATCAGAAACACGTACTTACATAAAGCTGGGTATCCACCTGTCCGCTATGTCCGCGGTACTTCTTTGTCGTTGTGGCCGTTTTTATGCAAACGTAAAGCAGATACGCGGATTTCGGTTGCTCAAATTTGAAATCAAGTATCTAGTAGATGGGAAACGCCGACCTCATCTTTGTTTTTTTTTTCTGTTAGCCTATATTGTCCCACTGCTGGGCAAAGGCCTCCCCCACATTCTTCCACCTTTCTTTGTGCTGTGCCTGCTCCGTCCAATCGGTTAGAAACGAGTCCAAATCGTCACGCCAGCGTTTCTTATTGCCTCGGTGACGACGCCCGTCTTCAGGCACCCACCGTGCGACGACCTCATCTAGTTTTAAAAATATGATTGACGTGTGTTGTTCAAACCTACTTAGAAAAATAAAATCATTTATCATGTAGACTTTTAGAATTAAATGTTTTTTTTTTTAAGATTTCGGTTAAAATAAAATCATAATTAAAAACAGGTTCCTAGTTAGAACGTAACAAAAAGTTTTGGTCCAGGTTCTAACTACTACTAAGTAGTTAGAACCTGGACCAAAACTTTTTTTGTAACTACTCACTTGTATAACTACGTTCTATGCAATAATGCAAATAAACATTTTCTAACAAACAATACGCCCTTTTTTAAGCCAGAGTAGCCCAGTTGACGCGCGAACTTAGTGGATACCCAGCTTAAGACTATCGATAATCCGCGCTTTGAAAGGGAACCTTAGGAAACCCGCCTTAGTTATAAATTCAAGACATGTTTGTGGCCTTTTTTTTGGGTGGGAAGTCATCATATGACTTCTCCCCTGAGCGGAGCGGGAGGGCGTGTCAGACTTTTACTGACTAAAACCCACCCGTGTTCCTTTAGTTGCCTGTGCCAGGGGCCACATTATCTCTTTCGAACAACCCGCGGCCCTGGCAGGCATCGGCCCTAGCGGACCCCGTCAGTTCGTGCTGACATCTCTTTGAGGCGCGCGGGGAACACAACCGTCGACCCGGGCCTGGTCCTTGCCGGGCGGCGAGCTACCCATTGCTCGACGCCCGCAAGCCCGGTGACCGGGAGTCGGCTGTTGACTCCCGTCCAGGGCGTCTCCTGCGGCGACTAGGGGCGTGAGGGCGCAGAGATTGCCTCTCCCTCACGCGCTCCGCCTCCTCCTTTGCGCGCATTTTACTACTTCGCAGACGGAGGTGACGGCTTCCCATGCAACATGTTTGTGGGTTTGGGTAGGTACTGGTGACGATAAGGTGACATCAAGGAGGACTGTATTAGAGGATTCGTCATCACTATGACATAGCTACATGATATAGCAATGACATCAACGCTTTATATTCTCACGAAGTTTCTCTCACGAGTTGGGTAGATGTCAGTTTAGCAGTAACATTGATGAACTACTTGAATAACATTTGGTTAATCGTAGATATAGTTGAAATATATTTTATAAAAACCTAGTTTCTGACCGCGACTTTGTCCCCGTGAATCGCCTTTCCCATCTCGTCGCATTACATCGCCACACCGCGTCGTTTTCGCTTAGCGGTCTTTCTGACTTTTTTTCTTTTTGCTCGGTTCCTGAGGGTCCAAGCGTGATGTTAAATAGTCTATAGCCTCCCTCAAAACATCGGATATCAAATGCAAAAGGCATTAAATTAAAAATCCAACTGGTAGTTCCAGAGAATTAGCACGTTAAAACAAACAATTTCTTTAGCTTTATTATTTTTATTAGTATAGATTTAATAAAATTCTAAAAAAGTATCGTTGTAGGCAAACTAAATACGATCCTCCTTCTCCCTCCTAGAAAAAGTATTTATTGCGACTCTCTTTCTTTTCTTTAAATAAAGGAAGATCGGGAAACAGAAAAACCTGCGATCGTGGATAGTTTCTAATTTCGGTAAAACAATCGATATAGCACATGCATAACTAGCCATCAAAATCTTAGATCGATGTGAAAACCTAAATAGAATACTGAATCCTTCTCAAAATAACGGGGAAATAACCCCGAATACGGGTTACCTAACCTATCGTCAAATTTTTCTATGCTTGTTCATATGGGTACCTTTCCTTTTGAGGTCCGCTTCCTATTGCTCCAGGTATAAAGGTCAGCTACGGTACGAATCTCACTAACCACAAGCTGTACCATTCCAACTATTTCTAGATTCACGTACCTTAGAACATGATCGTTAAAGTTCCGTTTATGCTTACGGATACTCCGTGCCGATACATACTAAACATTAGCCTTTCGACAAATGTCTTGACATCTTCTTAGTCACTTTGTCACTGACTCATGCACTTCGGGATTACGCCAGCTCGCAAACAACTTATAATTCTGCACGCAGATCTGTATCAGCACAGCTTGTGTATGACTTGAATTTTACGTTGGATACGTGATCCGTGTCAGTTCGAAGTTCGTTGTGAAATTTAGTCGTGAATTATTTTTTTGAAGTTTTGAAAGAAAGAAAGAAAAAGTATTTATTGCGACTCGTACAGGATCATAAACTAAACTAAACACAGTTAAAAAATAAAAATAAAACAAATTGTACAAAAAAGTAACAAAAGGAAAAAAATGAAACAGAAAGTTCTATACGAGGCCAAAAGGCTCCTATCTCAGCATGATGCTTCGACATTTAAAAAAGAAATGTCGTAGCGCTGGTATTCTTTTGTGTGGTTCTCACCAAAATGTCGACTTTGTGGCTTTCTTTCCACCGTTACCGTCTTTCATCAAAGTTTTAATTCAGTATTACATAATTTACAGGTGCACGTATATCATTGTTGGTGTCATACAATAAAATAAAGCTATTATACCTTTAAAATAATATCACACTAATATTAGGTATTATAAAGGCGAAAGTTTGTGAGTGTGTGTATTTGTATGTTTGTTACTTCTTCACGCTCAAACGGCTAGACCAATTTTGATGAAATTCGGCACAGAGATAGTTTATAACCAGGATTAACACACAGAATACTTTTTATCCCGATACTTCCACGGGATCCAAACTTACGCGGGTGAAATCGCGGGGCGCAGCTAGTATGTCATTACTTGATACACCCTGGGCACGGAGCCAATACAAAGTGGTCCATTGTCCTTTAGGCTTTGTTACTTTCTTTCATGTTGCCGTCAGTATTTAAAAGTTTTGAATCAGTATTTCACAATATTTATTTATTTATTATAGGTTAACCAACAGCTTATGTATACAGCGTTTCTTAACAATAGGTAACAAAAATATTAGACCAATACAGTCGCCAATAATAGGTCAACCAACATTCAAAGTGGGTTACAACTAGGGTTACCATATCTCAGGATTTGTCCTGAGATTTCAGGATTTTTAGGCTGCTAACAGGATTGCGGCCGGATTTTGGAAATCTCAGGATTTTTCGATTTTCAATAAAATACAGATTTTTATTATTTTTTTTTATTAGAAAGAAACTACTTATAGAAAAATATATAATTGTTTCTTCTTTGGATAGGTATATTCACAAATCAACGTAATTAACATCAACATATTTTTAGAGTTGGAATCAATTTATGTGCACAAAACCAATAACTGATTTTTCCACAGAGTTTTAAATTACGTTTGCGACAAAATCTCAGGACGTTTCTATGGAAATCAGGATTTTTGTCAGGACTTTTCAATTTTCCATCTGGTAACCCTAGTTACAACACATACTAACTTACAATATACAGGATATTTTGTTCGCTAATGAAAACATAAGTACTGCAATAACTGATTCGATTGTCAAATGTTTTTCTTTAGCCAAATTCGCTGTAGGCCGCTACAGTTTGTTTAGAAATAATATTCCTGTTGGGTTGTTGATGGAATTCAGTGGTCAAAATACCTAAACCAATAATATATCTATTACTTATAATAAATCTGTAGAAGTGAAAATTCTGTACATTGAAAATATCAAAAAAATAAGGGGTGTTACTAGACCGACACCGAACCCAAAAATATGATTAAAAAAAATTTTGTCTGTCTGTCTGTCTGTTTGTTCAGGCATCACGCAAAAACTACCGGTTCGATTACGATGAAACTTGGTATAATTATTCTTTAATATCCTGGGCACCACACTGGGTACTTTTTATCCCGGAAAAGTATATACAATAAAAAACAAACTTAATTTTGCGGTTCGATCCCTAGACCCATTACTGTGTCAACCGCAAATAATAAGTTTGTCGTAGGTTACGTCACCCGCAGTGGAGATCATTTTTATTCCTTTTAGTTTTTAGAGTTATTTAGGTTTATTTTCATATAAGTCGTAGGTATAGATTTTAATTTTAAAGTATAGGTAGGTAGCATATTTGTTAGTGTACGTAGTGACCGTAGGTTATTTTATAATACTGTTAGGTAGGATTAGTCATTCGTATAGATATTAGTTTTTAGGGATTTTGCTTATTTATTGAGTTTAGATCCTTTTAGTTTTTATAGTTATTTAGTTGCTTAGCTTGGGACTAGATGGCGCTGTGTGAAATGTCCAGGGATATTATTATTATTTAGGTTTATTTTTATAAGTCGTAGGTATAGATTTTAATTTTAAAGTATAGGTAGCATATTTGATAGTGTACGTAGTGACCGTAGGTTATTTTATAATACTGTTAGGTAGGATTAGTCATTCGTATAGATATTAGTTTTTAGGGATTTTGCTTATTTATTGAGTTTAGATTAGTTATCATCAGAAATAGGTTTATTTAGGTAGGTATTTAATTTTCTGTTATTGAGTTTTTGTTTTTAATTAGGTAGGTACTTAGGTAAAGATATCATATAGGTACCCTCTTAATCACCACTAATGAGACACAATTGGTTTTCTATTGTTATTAGCCACAAAAGGCCCGCGAGATAGATGGCATTCTGGGGAAGCACATACATTTTATCCTGTTAGCACGTTCCCGTGGGATAATTTCCGACATCCACGCGGGCGAAGCCGCGGGCAGAAGCTAGTCTTAAATAATAAGATAGTTGAGAGCAGCGGTGGCTTAGTGATAATGGCCCAGACTTGCGAGTTGTAGGTCGTGGGCTCGAACCCAGTCAGGCGCTTTACTTTGTGTAAATAATTCTCAAAACGGTGAAGGAAAACATCGTGAGGAAACCGGTATGTCCTAGAAACAAATATTCGAAGACATGTGTCATGTGACATGTGTGATCTCCATGTAAAATACTGGTATTCAGCTGCATCCGGTTAGACTGGAAGCCGACCCGAACATAATTGGGAAAAGGCTAGGCAGATGATGATGATGTGACATCTACCAACCCTCACTGAGCCCGCGGGGTAGATTACGGCCCAGTCCCTCTCGAAGAGAGGACGCCTGTGCCTCGCCAGTGGGACCATTTTAGGGTGGTTATCTTCTATATCTATACTTATAATAAATCTGTAGAAGTGAAAATTCTGTACATTGAAAATATCAAAAAAATAAATGGCAGGGGGTGTTACTAGACCGACACCGAACCCAAAAATGTGATTAAAAAAAATTTTGTCTGTCTGTCGGTCTGTCTGTCTGTCTGTTTGTTCAGGCATCACGCAAAAACTACCGGTTCGATTACGATGAAACTTGGTATAATTATTCTTTAATATCCTGGGCACCACACTGGGTACTTTTTATCCCGGAAAAGTATATACAATAAAAAACAAACTTAATTTTGCGGTTCGATCCCTAGACCGATTACTGTATCAACCGCAAATAATAAGTTTGTCGTAGTTTACGTCACCCGCAGTATTATCTGTGCGACCTTCCTTTTAGTTTTTAGAGTTATTTAGGTTTAATTTTATAAGTCGTAAGTATAGATTTTAATTTTAAAATTTAAAAAGTATAGGTATATTTAAAAAGTATAGATAGTGTACGTAGTGACCGTAGGTTATTTTATAATACTGTTAGGTAGGATTAGTCATTCGTATAGATATTAGTTTTTAGGGATTTTGCTTATTTATTGAGTTTAGATTAGTTATCATCAGAAATAGGTTTATTTAGGTAGGTTATTTTTTTAAATTAGGTAGGTACTTAGGTAAAGATATCATATATAGGTACCCTCTTAATCACCACTAATGAGACACAATTAGTTTTCTATTGTAATTAGCCACAAAGGGCCCGCGAGATAGATGGCATCCTGGGGAAGCACATACATTTTATCCTGTTAGCACGTTCCCGGGATAATTTCCGACATCCACGCGGGCGAAGCCGCGGGCAGAAGCTAGTGCTATATAAAACAGTATCAGTTAGGTTAAGGCACAAGATTTTCCTCGTACCAAAGGGAATATAAAACAGATAGATGCCAAACTCGTCTCTGCCAATTTGACATTTGTGAATTGCATTAGAATGTCAAATAAGGTAAAGTACCATTTTATCTCTTTGGCAATATTGCGAATGACGCGATCGACGCACCCGACACCAAAGGACCAGACATGATGTCTCATAGCTGCGAGCATTTATGACTAACGTGTGTCATACGGAATATAGAGTATAGAGTCTTCTGACAATCTCCATAAGAAATCGAAGACACTTTAGTTAGTTTGCCGATATCGATAATATTTTTGGCTGACTCAGGTGAAAAAGGACTATATATTATTACATTATAATTATCATCTATACGAGTACATATAATAGAATAATAACATAGAGCGAAGTCAAAAGTTGTACACTGAACATTTTTGAAAAAATTGTTGCTACGAAGAGTGGGAACGATTTGGATGCCGTAAATATAGTTTTTATTCTTTTTCCGGATTGATGCAAAAACTACTAGATAAATTCTGTTCAAATTGTTCGCAAATATTCTTTTATCGAGTAGGCGATATATTATCACGCTATTTGCTATGGGGGATTAGCCAAATTGCATTAATTATGTCTACTCCTCAACGTTTAGTTTATTGCGAGATTTAATTAAACGAGATTATATGCCAATAGAATGTGGATTCTATTAGTCTTTTTTCTCTTCTCGTCTAAGTGAAGTGAGCGAAGCAGCGGCCATGCATACAGCAGGAATATTAATAAATTGGGGGAGGACCATCTCCCCCAATTGATTTGGGGCCGGCGCAAGATGTCATCTTCTCATACATCTCTTAGCTGTCATCTCAGAAGTCACCTCCTTTCTACCCATATCATCTATCAAACCATCTATAGCAATAGATAAAAATTCTGGCTAGAAATATGTGTACTGAGTCTGTGACTCATTTACCTAGAAAACTTACAAGAATAAAGAAAATGTGATACTTCTTAAATATTTAACTAAACAACCTACTGATGTAATCGATTGATGTCAAAGTCGAATGTTAGTTTAGTACGGTTTTAGTTTATGACCGATGAAAGGATACAAGAACAAAGTAGTTCGGTACCTCTTTTAAGAACACGATTGTTATTTTTCGTTTTTCAAAAGCTTTTTTGTTTATGATATGAAAAGTATTGTCTCTGTGATTAATAGGTAAACCTATTTCTTACTGTTCAATATCATCTAAAAAAAAAATATAGCTTCGACTAAGCAATTTAACTGCTTCTGGAGTCACGTCTTCATTTAAGTAATTAAATAAACATGTAGGTATCGCTTTGATTCGAGGGAAACTGGCAAACACTGGAAACTGTCGAGTTGACGTAACCGTCCAATCTGCAAAACTGTCCAATCAGTAAAACTGACTCACCAAAGAAACTAGCGAATTAAATATACTGACGAGCGCAGGAAACTGACCAGCGACACGCGGGCTCCCCCAAAAAAAAAAATGAATTATGAAAACAATACAATCACCATTTATTTACATAACCAATCACAACATTAAACATTTCGATTTCCGGGCGTATGAAGAGATTTATAAATAATTACCGTTTGACCTAGTTGCGGTGTATGGTGCATTATTTACACCATGTGATGCAACATGCGCAGGAGTCGCTTCCTAGTAACTCGATACGTGAACACCTTGTGTTTGGCCCTTTGATCTGAGTGATGGACTAATAGGAATGTTGGTATTTTTGTGTGATTTGTGTAGAGATAATTGTTTGAATGGAATGTCAAAATTTTATTTTATTTTATTATTTTTTGGAAAACTTACAGCTAATCAGACACAATAGTTTTTAACATGATGATGGCCAATAATAATTACAAGTTTTCACACTAGAATAACAACTAACTATGCTAGATAGCAGGCAGTGTTACTTTCGCATACTTCATATTAGTATATAATGCAAGGGCTATGTTATCTTGTTGAAGAAGTGATTGCAAAGAGCCTTTTTAAATTAAAAAAATTGAATTGGTAGAGAATTTTCTGCACGATTGATTTATCTATCGCAAGATAACTTTTAAGGATCGTTTTCTATTCACTTGCACTATGTATTCACAAATACTAATACTAAGCACTAATCAGCGTGTTTACACATGAGGACTTAGTATTAGTGACAAGTACTAAGCGCTTAGCTACGAAGCCCGTGTAAACCGCCCCTTATTCGAGGAATAAAATTGACATTTAACAGTATGAACTAACTGTCAAAATTTCAAAATTATTCCTCGAATAAAGTTATCAGATGATTGAAAAATCAGCCCTTAGTCAAATTAGAATAAAAATCATTAACATCATTGTAAAATAAATATCCGATTAATTATATAAATGTGACTACTATGAAATCACCTACGAAAAGACGCGTTAACTTTTACCACGATCAATCATAACTACGGTTAAACTGACGTGATGATGTCACACCGTATCATGAACGAGTGAACATGTTCATTCATTCGGATGATCCGTCAACATTCATTCATCATCGACTTGATGGGTGTCAATCGGTTTATCAATTTAATTATGTTTGAGGTCAGGTTTGATGTGGTTCAGGTTAATTTACTCTCATGGTAGTCAGTTGATGGATTAATATCGAGTTAAGATGCTTGTCAACGTAATTGAAATTACGATGCACAAACCAAATATTTTATTTATCACCACCCGGTTCTTAAATCAATAATCTAATTGATGGAATTCAATATTAGTTTAACTTAAAGGTTTCCGTAATATTAGAGTGTAATTAATAACACAGTAGGATATTTATGCAGGTTGAAATTGAATAGGTGCAACAAATTAAAATATCTAATTCAGCGCGTTATAAAGTAATTTTAGAGCATTTTATTACTGAAAGGGATGCATATACGTGCGCGTAGGCGAGCTATTTGCAACGTCGTCGCTCGCTCTTTTTTTCGAAGGAACGGTCAAAATTCGGTAAATACCGTTAGTTCAACACGTTGCCAACTTGCTTCATGGTTTAAACTCAGCGATGAATGGATTGCTTATCGGGTGAGCGTTAAAATTGATACTTTAATCTTCTTATTTGTTTAAATAATTTTGTTTTTTTTTTACTGGAACGACGGTAATTCTTGTCTACTTGAAGGCAATAACTTAGATTGCACTATCTAAGACGATAATTACACGGTTTTTTTCAAGAATTTAGATTTGGGAAATAAGAATTTAATTTGAAATAAAACGCGCGCAGTCATTACAGGTGTTCAAAAGACTTGTAAAGGAGCACTACTTTTCGTTGTGATCTTGTTGTCCTAACTGCAATCATCTACAGTCTTCTTCTATTTTTCGTTGCTTGTATATATAGTATTTATGTATCTATAATTTCGGATATGTATATATTTGGGTATCTATTTTAGTTTATTGTATACATAATATTTGCACCAACGACAGTCCCATTTTATGTCAAGGAAAATCACTGTCCATTCTAAGGTTGCCTGGAAGAGATCGCAGTAATGCGATAAGGCCGCCCATTTTATATTTTGTAGTGTGTCATGTATTTTATAAGCTATGTATTTTTGTGGTGTACAATAAAGTATAATTATATAAATAATAATAAATAAATAAATAATTTATTATGATTACGTAACAGTTACTGCCATTCCTATTACGATTTGTCGCAAGTTTTCAATTTCATCCTGTAATATCCTAACTAAACTTTATGAAATGTATACTAAAATATCAAAGAATTTGTTTGTGCAATAACCTGCGGTATTTCTAGAAGTCAAACACAAATCAAGACCAAGACACTAATGCCCTATTACTCACAGATGTGCCTGCTAATACAACCCAAATGGCTAACATTCGTTGTTCCATACAGACACGAACGTATGGAAAAAAATACTCTCGACATTTCCTTATCCTATATCTCACGTTCACTAAAGCTTTTAATCCAGTATGTGATCCTAAAGAAAAGCGCTTACTACACATTGGATCGATATTACCCGGAGCTAAACCTATGAAAGGGAAACCTTTCTTACTTCATAATCCTTGCGAAATATTTCCCTTTTCTCTTTGAAGTTTTCCTACCCTTGGAACTGGAGGTTTATAATATAATATTGTATAGACACAGTAAGGTCAAAAGGCTTTGACCCTTGCTATTAAAAATGCTCTCATATTTGCTGATTTGAAGATGAAAGCATTTCGTACTGAAGATGACGCATGGCAGGCACATACGACTGTATTAATTTATCTCGGATGATGGAAGCGATGCAAAGGATGCATCTTATGCGGCCATAATCCCGTGACTAACGAGTTATTGCACTGGAATGGACCATCTGCCAGTTCCGGTAAAATAGAACTCATGCATTCTGATACAATGGAATCTCAACCAATGCAGGACCACCCAAGAGAATCTACACTGTCTACAGTTATTTGCATAACAAAATAATTAACGATATCAGCGGCAACAAGATCAACACCTTTTACCGTTCTCAAAATCGATATATTTATTGAACAATCCCTTTCTCTTAAGCAAAGGTGAGCACCTTCGAGTATTTCAAGCAGCTTTACATTGGGAAAGCCAATTAAATTTACCCTTTCGGCTTATCGGGTTAACCCGAATAAATTATGAAAGTGCCATTGGCGTGTTCGCACATTTGCGCGATTAATATGTGCTGGCGTGGATATCTTTCGAGTTACGACATGCCTTTAGCGATCTGATTATGGAACTCGATTATTTTACAGTTTCTGCTAAAGATAATAAGGTCTGATAAATCTGTGGCACTAAAGGCTGGTTATCTAGCAGCTTTTATAGTTTGTCCTTTATCGTCGTCGTCGTTAGGTTCTGATACAGTTTCTGTAATAGCATTTATTTTATCTTAATCAGTACTGTCTCTCTGGTTAAAATTCATTCCACAGGCTGCCACTCTTCTCTTGGATTTGCCTTTTCTAGCGAATTCCTCTTATACTAATCAAACATCAGTGTTTAATTCTTAGGTAACTCATAAATATGTCATTTCTTACGATTGTGAGTATAAAACAGAGGCCTCGGTTACCCAATGAAATAGGATTTCCGTTACCTTGTATCCTTAAGTGCTTTGGTAAGATGTGGTCGTTAACTATTCTATTCTTTTCTACTTTTGCAATGTTTTTGCGAAGTATCACGTCATTAAGTTGGCTTACCTCCAAAAACCACACCTTAGCTACGAGTATCTCATGAAGTCTTACTAAAACCAAGGAAAATATATTGAATAATTGTGATAGTTCAAGGAAGACTTGCGAAACCACGTCAGAATTAAATTCTCTATTTCTGAGTTGATCTGACTGACATAAATATTCACAGGCTCGAATTTAGATTAGACATCAATGTTCTAAGAGCTACCAAGTATCTAGGAGTAAGCATACAAGTAGGTACAGATAATAATATTAGATCAGACCAAACTCGTTTTGAAAGTTTTTTCCCAAGCGTCTCAGCATCGTCCAGGCAAATATAGTCATTATCATCCTTTAAAAACTATTAGGTACCGCAACTAGTTAGCAAAACGTTAAATATATGAATCACATTATCATCAATCAACAAATGACTTATTACGATTTTTTACAGTATTTTTTGTTCGCATGATTGAGATCTATTAGGAAGCTCAAGGTTACGCTTAGATATTCGTAGATTGAGTGAGTAGTAAATTGCTAACAGATTACTCACAAAAAGGATATGGCTTTGAAGCTTCCTAAAGGAAGTCAATATTTTGGTTCCTTTGATCTTTAAAAGATATAATACGTTGCAATGTTGATACTGAAAGGGAAATGGTAACATTGAGGAACATTCCCAGAATATGCGAAGAAATCTGAAACATAATATACCTACATGAGAAGAAGGGGTTTACCTTTGATTCGGCTGTCAGATAAAATAAACTGCCAAAGCTTTCGATAATCATAAATGACTGAAATAATGTAAGAAACACACATTGCCCTTTAGTAAGTGTAGAGCTGGACATAAAATTAATTTGATTGATAACACAGTACCTGTTTCAACTGGGACCGGTTGCTTTGGCTAAAGTTCAGCATACAGTTATTTAAATGCACTACAGAATAATGTTGGTAGGAAGGTATATAAGTATCAATACTATGATATGAACACCCGTGTTTGTATAATTATCTGTTGATTCTAAGAGAATCTTGATACCTCAATCAATTAAGCAATTCGTCTTCCGCAGTTGGCTGCACTAGTTTAAACTACTTATGAGTATATCTAATAATGCCTACTATGAAAATAAATTCGAAAACATATGACATCTACCAACCCGCCCTGGACCCGCGTGTTAGATTGTAGTCCAATCCCTCTCGAAGAGAGGAGAAGTGTGTCCCAGCAGAGGGAATAATATTATAGGCTGATTATTATGCATATATGCAATTATTTAACAGAATACAATTATAGCACAAATATTTCGATTCATAAATTTCCATTGGTAAGATAATTCAAATTAATAAGAAATGAAATTATTGAATAGTATACATGAGATAACGTAGTGCTTACGATGAGAATATAATTTTAAGACTAGTAGTGAATCTATTTTAAAACATCGTGGAGGTCAATTAGCAGAAGGTAATGAGGCAGTAATAGATAAAATAGAAACAGGTAAAGTTCTTGCTAATTTAGACGATCACTAAGATGATGTTGTTAGAACATCTTAATTTAAATTTATATTGTGGCTGTTATTTTTGATTCTTGATAGTGTTTTTTCAACTTATTGAGGATTATAAGAGACACCTTAAATCAGAATGTTTGACTAAATTATTAGAACTTTGCACATAAACAATATTTTCACAACACTTTGCCGTATGAGTTTCGTGATTTAAACGTTAAAGCTGTTGCTCCTTATACTGACGATGGTAATGCTAAAGTGAAAACATAACCATATCTGGAAGTTTTAATCTAATCCAAAGACTTTACGACAGACATGACCGTAAAAATAAACCACTCGACTCAGTACAAAACTAACATTGACATTGCAGTACACGTTTTAAGTAGGTATTGTAAAAAATGTTTTAAAAGCCATCCTGGTTGGCAATTAGATGGCCGGCGCCAAGAGGTCGATGGACAAATAACTGTAAGAAACCAATGTTCTAGCCTTTGAAATAAAAAATAGAGACACTCCTCCATTGAATTTAATGTCTGTTTAAAATTAAGCAAATGCTCCTGAGGCTAGACAGGTTTGAATTCGCAAAAAAATGCTCTGAACATGTTAGAAGTTACCACGTGCCATAGTCTCCATTGGCGAGTTTAATCCTTATTGGTCTTTGAAGAATTCGAAGATAAATCCCATAATATCCCACTTGTTTTCGATGAAAAACAAATGGGATATTATGAGACATATTAGACCGAGATCTACTTCGACTATATGATTTATCAACAGAATCTCTTAAAACAGGCCGAAAAAATTCCACCATAATTTCGCCAACATTTACTATCGAAAGCAAATCGCTAATTGGCCGTGAGGCACCAATAATTATTAGCAATATGCTTATATTACTCAAAGATAACTGTTCATCCTGACCCCGGAACCAGGTAGAAGATTATACGGCGTGTGCCAAAGAACAGTGTTTAGGCGTGATGCGAAAACGTGTTCCATTCTGTTACTTTGATTACGGGACGAAAATTGTAGGGACGATCGAATGATACATCCAGACGTTGCAAGATTGAATTACGTAAACGATGCTTTGGGAGTTGATGCGAATGCATGTTTACCCGATAAAATGTCTTCGCTAAATCAGATAGAGGATGTCTTGAATAAAGGTTAGATTTTAATCGTAATACATTAAAATAAGAATTATAAGATAGTGTTGCGAAAAATATAAGGAATCTTTCAATAAACGATAATATCTGCATTTTTATGTAAAACTGGATCTATTTTATGGTCTTTGCTACTAAAAAGCAATAAACCTCAATTTGGGGAACCAAAAAATCCTTTGAAATGACAAAGAAACTAACCACGTCGCAAATTCCACTCCGCTTTAATATTATGCAGAGATATATCTCTGAACACAAACAGAACAATTCCATTGTGCGGAATCCGTTGGAATTCCACATTCAGAATTCATAATGTCATCTAGATAAACCAAATCTAGTTTTGGCCTAATCCTAATATGTTAAGAGCGATGCAAAAAATGTCGTTGTTGCAAAATGTTTATCCATGATGTAAGTTCATTAAACCGATTATGTTTGCGGAATTAGCGGTAACAAAAACAATGATAATGCTATATTCTTAATTGTTGTACCGTAACTTTTGAGTTCATGGCCGAATGTTTCAATATTTTTTTATGTTTTTTCAAGACTTATTTCTGGATGAGGCAATCTCGTGAATTAATTAAATCATACGTTGACATTTGTATTTGATTGATAGAACTCGTTCATTTTTCTTATATAAAGTGGAACAGAGTCCGTCTTTATCTTCATCTATTCTACGTTCTCGCTAATGTGATTCAACGTCATAACAATTTACTCGTCCGTTGGCTTGTCATGTCATAATTAAACCTATCCTTTCTCTTAACTAGGATACTTATCTCCACACTTATCACACTAATCAACACTACGAAGTAAACGCTAATAAACTTTCCTCAGCCGGCACGATCGCGTGACGATCATAATGAAACAACTAGTACATGTGGGATCCACAATTATCCTAACGGCTGGTTATTTAACTGGTCTTATCATCCTCGTTCCTTAATTTTAATGATGGCTACTTAATGGGATTTTTAACATCAAAAATTACATGATAGCCACAACCATGGTGGGTGAACCTTCTAAGTTTTGTTCGGTTTTATGGTCAATTATCGTGTAAATTGATGTGTATCGCTGTTTTCCTGCGGTGGGTGTTAAACAATTATGTGTGTAGGTGTCCGAGTAATTAATAGTGGAATAAATTGTTTGGTAAATTATTATTTGTTAAGTTGGCAATGGTAAATTGTAGCGATTTGTTGGTAGTTATGCACTTTGCAATATTTCTTTGATGCTAGACGAATAATGGCGTTTATTAGAATCGTTGGCATTTTGATTACCGCGAATTGGATAAGCGTGAATAAACTTAATTAACGTTTTATGATTAACGTTCTGTGGTAAGTTTTGGTTATTATTAGCTTTTAACTATCCCACGGCAGAGAGAAGGCTTCATCTCATCTTTGACCGCCTTGTAAAAAGAATCTAAACCGTTTTCCGGATTCAGAATACGGTTATATGTACGGTTGCATACATTATTGATATTAAAGGTGGCATTCCAGTAAACTACGTGTCAAAAAGCTATTTACACACCTACACATCAGATAACTGTTGATTTCCAGTAATATGCGTGATTAAACTAAATTTTGGAGCTTTTCACTGAATCAGAAAGCACACGCGTGTATGTTAAAACGTCAAAAAATTATTTCGTTAGAGCAGTCATGTGGATTGATGGCTTGATGAGTTTTGTCAGTCACTTGGAGTTTCTGTATATCGTTTTGCATAACTTAAACGTAATTTGTATTTAAATTGAAATTATAAGTGTCTTCTTTGCTTGTGAATGAGTTTTTGTTATATGTGAATTCATCGAGTTTATGCCTCGGGCTGTTATATTCAAATTTTGTTTACGTTCTACAACTGTTAAATGCGAATGATTGCAGTTCAGTGTACCGAGAATATTATATAACACAGTTGCTTTGTAATCTGGAATAAGTCAAAATTATACGATTTTACTATAAAAATGTATTTTAGTTGACTTCTCTCCAATGTGCACTTTTATTTTTATTTATTTATTTATATATCAAAATCAGACAACAATAAAGTCCATTTTGTTAGTAAAATATCTTATAACTAGTGTTAGTAAAAAGCAAACCAAGAAACAAACAACAAAGTAGGTGTCTGAGGCAGAATGTGCAAAGAATGACAAGGTGAGGAATGACCTACCCGACCATTATCCCCACATAGTGCCTCAGAATAGGGGAGTAAGGACTCTCCACAACTGTTTTTATAATGTCTATTGTATATTATCGTGGACGTCCATTTCTTTTTTCTTTTTTTGTTGGGAATTCATCAAATGACCTCCCCCGCTCTGGGCTGAGCGGAAGGGCGTGTCAGACTTTTACTGACTAAAACCCACCCGTGTTCCTTCAGTTGCCTATGCCAGGGGCCACGGTATCTCTTTCGAACAACCCGCGGCTATCGTGGACGTCCATGGCAGGCAAATAAAATGTATGGAATACATCATCGGTAACGTTATAACGTGTTCGTATTTTATCATACGTGGTCGTTATAACGTTATCGTGGACGCTTTAAAAGCACCTAATTCATATTTCTTACGATTTACATTATTCCTCATCATTGACCTATATTCGATTGCCAAAAAATGTCTGTTATTTCATAAATAATCTTATTTCATTTCTCGCAAGTGTCAATGACATGTGAAATTAATTGGACAGGGGATTAAACTTTAATAATAACTTCGGTTATATTCGTGAATACTCGGAATCTCAGATTTCTCGCTGTAATCCTTGCGTGTTGATCCATCGTTACCGCATATGAATGTGTAATCAATTTTTTTCTTTTCGTTTCAGGTAAATGTTCGAGTGTTTACATTGTGAGACACGATATAGAATTAACAGGTATTTAAGAGAAACTTATCCGCAATTTGTACGTTGCTCTCAACAGCTAATTATTGGTATACATCGTTCAGCAATTCATCAAGTACCTACTTATTATTGATAAGTATTTTCTAGATTACAATCCTCCGTAAAAAAATTGCTTCGTAAAGTCTTTTCTCAAAGTCTATATCTATCTATCTATAAACACCGTAATATGAAAACATTGTTAAAGCTAATTACTTTTAATACAGTACCTAACCGTGGAGTTTCTTGCCGGACCTTCTCCATAGGAAACGACCAATTTGAATCGAGCACCTAGCTTCTGAAGCTTCAGAAATGCCCATGTAGATTTATGTAAAATAAAATACTTTCTATTTGAATTATAAAGAAATGACTTACAGAAAAGTCTTACTGCAAGAAATTACGCGTATGATGAATATGATTTCGATGCATATCAGAAAAACAGTTCATAATTTCAACATTTTCAACGCTTATAATAATGAATTGCCAATATTGACACTATGACTATCACAGGAAACCCATACATTACAACAGTGCCTGTAGGCTTAGACAAGCGGCTTGTTTTGTGTCCCATTACAAACCATAACTCAACTACTACATTACACGTGTCTTGCCGTATTAGGAAGTTGTCTGAGGAAGTATCCCGTACAAGAACCACTTCAACTTAATAAACTTTAACACACATATTTATAAATAATCTTTAATCCCGACAAGTTATGCAGATAATCTATATACTTATAATAAATCTGTAGAAGTGAAAATTCTGTACATTGAAAATATCAAAAAAATAATTTACAGGGGGTGTTACTAGACCGACACCGAACCCAAAAATGTGATTAAAAAAATTTTTGTCTGTCTGTCTGTCTGTCGGTCTGTCTGTCTGTCTGTCTGTCTGTTTGTTCAGGCATCACGCAAAAACTACCGGTTTGATTACGATGAAACTTGGTATAATTATTCTTTAATATCCTGGGCACCACACTTTTTATCCCGGAAAAGTATATACAATAAAAAACAAACTTAATTTTGCGGTTCGATCCCTATACCCGATTACCACTGTCTGTACTGTACCAACCGCAAATACTAAGTTTGTCGTAGGTTGGGTCACCCGCAGTGGAGTTCATTTTTATTCCTTTTAGTTTTTAGAGTTATTTAGGTTTATTTTTATATGAGTCGTAGGTATAGATTTTAATTTTAAAGTATAGGTAGTATATTTGATAGTGTACGTAGTGACCGTAGGTTATTTTATAATACTGTTAGGTAGGATTAGTCATTCGTATAGATATTAGTTTTTAGGGATTTTGCTTATTTATTGAGTTTAGATTAGTTATCATCAGAAATAGGTTTATTTAGGTAGGTATTTAATTTTCTGTTATTGAGTTTTTTTTTAAATTAGGTAGGTACTTAGGTAAAGATATCATATAGGTACCCTCTTAATCACCACTAATGAGACACAATTGGTTTTCTACTGTAATTAGCCACAAAGGGCCCGCGAGATAGATGGCATTCTGGGGAAGCACATACATTTTATCCTGTTAGCACGTTCCCGTGGGATAATTTCCGACATCCACGCGGGCGAAGCCGCGGGCAGAAGCTAGTAGATAATATTTCTAAGATATCTTTCTCTATTGATATAACTCTTTTTAACCGACTTCTAAAAAAGGAGGAGGTTCTCAATTCGGATGTTTGTATTTTTTTTTTACGTTTGATCGCGCATAATTACGTCGCTTGCCAACTGATTTGAAAAATTCTTTATTTGTTGGAAAGGGTATACTTCCCAAATGGTCCCATAGAAATTTCATCAAAAACGGTTCAGTAGTTTGGTTTTTAAACCAAAATTACTGGTAAAAATTACAACTTGAAAGTGAAAAATAAAAACTTTTTTGCAAAAAAAAAAACAACCGACTTTCAAAAACGACACTACAAAGTGGAAAATAACTTTAATTTCGGAAGTCCGTGGCAAACAACGAAAATGCGAACCCAACGACACCGACTTCCGAAATTAAAGTTATTTTTCACTTTGTGGTGCCGTTTTTGGAAGTCGGTTGTTTTTTTTTCTCAAAGAAAAGGTAAGTAAGATAGAAAAGAATAGAATATGTTTAATTTGCATACAATATTAAACTGCATCGGGCACTAACCATGAGCAGTCGTGAGTGAGCAGTGAGGCATGAGAGCAGTGGTCCAGTGGTGTCTGCCCCGACTAACGAGTTGTAGGTAGATCGCGAGTTCGAACCCAGGCAGGATGCCTACTATCAAAACGGTGAAGGAAAACATCGTGAGGAAACCGGCATGTCCTGGAACCAAAAATTAAAGGACATATGACATCCTCTGAGAGAAACACTCTCTCTCTCTCTCTCTCTTCTCTGAGTCTCTGTTTAGGTTGCCATCGACACGCTAAGAAGAAAAAGGTAAATAAGATTGTTTTACAGACTCTAGCTAAGTTAAAATCGTTTTATGAAATAAACTGCCATAGAAGTAAATTATAACTTAAGTTTTATCTGAAAACCATGAAACTGGCTACAACAACTCTCCCTTATAATTTCTGCCACAACCAGAAGCTACTTACAAAATATGGGTCTACCTTGACACTATCTGTAAACAGGTCTAGAATAACGTGAAGTACCTATATTACCTCGGTACGATGTCGTAAGCTGCCTGTAAGTTTATCTTACAGTATGTAGGCCGCGCGGGAGCACCGCAGCTGCTAGCCACTGTTAATTATGATAATTGTACTTAGTTAGGACGGGCTTTGTATGTTGGACGGTAAAGTTAGTTCTTAGGTTCTATCCTTAATTAAAATAGAATTTAATAATAGCCCGTGGCCTTAAGTACTGGCGCAATCTAGGCTTTTAAAGTACTCTTCGTCGTTCATCCTAGTTCCTACTTAATATTATAATCGCGAAAGTTGGTGGATGGATGGATGGATGGATGTTTGTTACTCTATCACGCAAAAACGACTGCACAGCTTTGGATGATATTTGGCACACAGTTAGTTTGTAAACAGTAGAGGCACATAGGATACTTTTTATCCCGATATTCTTACAGGATCGAAACTTATATCTGCTAGTATAATATTGCAAACGCGAAAGTTTGTGAGGATGCATCCATCCTCACAAACTTTCGCGTTTGCAATATTATATTTAGTAACAAACATAACACAATCCATCGATTGTGTTATGTTTGTTACTCTTTCATACAAAAACTAATGCACGGATTTGGATGAAATTTGACACACAGATAGTTTATAACCAGGATTAACACATGGGATACTTTTTATCTCGATATTCTTACGGGATCGAAACTTATGTGACTGAAACCGCGGGGCGCTAGTTATACATTAAAAGTAACATACCTTTTCACATTTATGTTTGTAGGTATAATTATAGTACTACGAAATGGTTGAGCTGGGTGGTGCTGATCCACGCGTCATGTTTGTGAACGGGCGCCGTCCGTTGAGACTGGTCATTATTTTTAATTTTATATTTTAAATTGTTTCTTTTTTACATTGTTCTCACATATAGCAGCAATAAGAATAATATACCCAGGATTTTCTGTATCTTGATTTAAAAGAGTGTCCGTGGAGTTTCTTGCCTGTTCTTCTCCATAGAGATGGACAACTAGCTTCAACTTTCTGACTAACTGACCGACTATTTAATTTTGATAATTCAAAAGTGCCTGTAAATAGTTTAATTGAAACAAATGATTTGAGTTTGAGTAATACATTTTCATGACCACCTCTTCGTTAGCGCTACTGCTGTGCATGAGGTCTTGGGATCGGTTCCCAGGTCCGGCAAACTGTTACTGGGTTTTGCCATCAGGAGTTTCTCAGTACGGTCAGCAACAAAAGTCGGTTGACACTTCAGTTGTTTAAATCTTAATTATTGAGCAAAATATTCCTGTCAAACATGTAGTAATAGTATATTTAAGAATAATTAACTCTTTGCTATTACATGAAATATTGAAAACCAATATATCCCATCATTTTGTATTAATTTAGATGATTTGTAAAAGTAACAGAGTTAATCGACTTTTGTTGCTGACTGTACCAGCCTGGAGTCTCGATTTGTGCCTAGTTGATGGCAGGCTCGCCCCGCTATTACATGAGATTTACAAAAAAACAGGTTGGTTTTTTACCCATCACAAAAAACTCTCCCTCCGTCTTACGAATTTTCGATCAGGTCACGTGTCCTGACGCGAGCTCCGTCTTACGAATTTTCGATCAGGTCACGTGTCCTGACGCGAGTTTAACATTTTTTACCCATCACAAAAAAAGTGCACAACGCCGCTAAAGAAGTTTTCACTTCAATAACGCGAAATTTGGACGTACTGTAGGTACAGCTCTGCCCGACCTTACAAGGATTACAAGGTGTGATGTTATGTTATGTTAAATTGACATCCTCGGGGGTCTATGTACAATTGCACATACTATATGCTTGTTGACTGATAAGTACAATTGATTGACTTATCAATTTCCCATATTATATTAAGTAGAGCAGGTTCTAGTACATAATGCATATGACTTAAAAGTGCAGCTAGTAGGTACTGAGATTAAATAAAATATAACTTCTGGTTTATCACAACAGCCCTGCAGATGGATTACACCCCAGATTACGATATTTGGAAAATAAGTTTAAAATAAACTCTTTTTTTAAGATAAATGAAGTTGGCATTCTTCATTTATCTTAAAAAAAGAGTTTATTTTAAACTTATTTTCCAAATATCGATATCAACTTATCTCTGAAGATGAAGTCTTCTAAGTAACTATGACGCCATAATGCATAAATCAGATAACTAACATCATCTACCTTTTGATCGGCGCCGACGCATAATAGTTGACACACTTCGCTACACAAGGAAAATATCACAAGGATTTACCTAGATACAATAATTTGTTATCAATACGAAGATTCACACTTAAGTATGTACAAGCACCACTTACAAAAATAAACACCAGTTAGAAGATAATTATTTATCAACCATTTTAATTTGATATCCCACAATCTCTTGGCATAAATCCGCATAATGCTTGATAAAATGTAATCGGTCGTTCCGTTTCTTATCTAGATAAATAAAACATGTTAGTAAACAAAAACTAGCCATAATACAAAGGGACAAAGTTCAAATTTAGTTTAAAACTATTCAGTATGCGGAAAAGTGAAAAATGTTACGCCATCATGTTTTTCATGTCAGTTGTGATACAGTGTTTTAAATAAAAAGGTTATTTTTAATGTAATTTTAAGATATGTTTCAGTAGGTTAGTAGAGCGATAGTTTCGACAGTAAATAAACTCATGAATCTAATTCAATTATTTATTTGAACGAAAGATGTACCTACATAATGTTATTTGTTCGCGGAAGCAATAAGAGAAGTAACGGATTTAGTATGATGTAGATACTTTAGTACCTACTTAAACAGCCGTACGGGTCAATCGATCAGGTTAAGCTAGGCTTGCCGCGGTCGGTCCATGGATGGGTGACCATCTTTACATACCGAGACCTCCGTGCCTCGGAAAGTACGTTAAGCAGTTCGCCCCGGCTCTCATTCTTGAATCTTTGACAGTCGTTACGGGTCGTCAGAAGCCCGAAAGTCTGACAACCAGTCTTACCAAGGGGTATCGAATTACCCAGTAACTGGATTGTGGAGGTCAGATAGGCAGTCGCTCCATGTAAAATACTAGTATTCAGCCGATGCCAGCATAGTTGGGAAAAGACTAAGCACATTGTAATGATGATGTAAATGTGTAAATTTTAAGAATGCAGGTGAACTATTGAACAGAAAAAAAAACTTAGGTTAATTTTTAAACACTTGAGAAAGAAAAACGTGTTTCCATTTCATTGGGTTAACACGGTTTTAATTGATTAGCTCTTTTATACTGACCATCATTATTATTATCTGGCTACGGAGCCTTTCGTCCTAGATTAAAACTAGTTCTCTAGAACGCAAACCTATTCAATTCTGAATCCCAATTGCAATCTGACAGATTTCATAGAAATCTCAAATCAAATCTGACTGTAGGATTTAGTCTAGATAAAATGTCTAGATCAGATTAGCTTTCAAATGAAGACAATACTTGATTTGAGCAAACCAATCCGTATTAGGTCATCTATAATTTATACGGGACATCAAAATACAGCGTAGCTCGTATGTACAGTCACGAGTAAGAGTATGTATAGACTCGGCTTTATTCAAAAGCGTTTTACTCCTTTATTTTTTAATGAAATTTTATGTTGTTACGAACATAGCATTTTCGAATCCATAGGTTTATTATAACCATAACACAAGCATTAGGTTGCTTAGCTTGGGACTAGATGGCGCTGTGTGAAATGTCCAGGGATATTATTATTATTATTAATGTGTCGTATTTCAACGTTGCATTCGTTATTTCACGAAAAAAATCGCAATTAAAAGTGGCTAAGTGTTGACATATTGGTGCTCATGACTGTACACGACAAGTCACGAGCTCGTATGTACTAGACCTTAGCATATTTTTTATGAAGTTATATAATATGGGTGGTTGTTTTTTTTTATTATAATTTTCGTATACTTAAAGAGTTTTTCAATTAATAAGTACCAATGCCCCTAAAACCGTTTTGATGGTTTGTGTGTGGGAACAGATCATAATTAATAGTGCGAAGTTACTCAATAATTACTTATTAAGTATCTTATTAGTTGCTCACCAATTTATAATATATGGGTTGGTGGTGGTAGTTTTGGGTGTACAAAAAAGGTAACACCAACCCTAAAGGTAACCCTTCGGACAAAACAGTCGTGATATTATGTAATGTTTGTTAATTATTCCCATTAATTTCAATATTAATTAACCAACAAAATAGCTTCCCATCTTGACACAATTACAAGCAATCTGCAGCACAATGTAGGTGACTAGTTACACGGTTATGTGTCGGCAAACAAGATAACAGCTTATCAGTCGCCCACTAGATATACGATAGGATTGCGTTAACGAGCTGTTACAACATTACGAGGAATTTCGTGTAAGTGCGGTTGATCTGCGACTGGTTTCCGTATTCTGATTTGAATATTTTTAAGGTATTTAACATAACTTCACGACTGTAATCTCCAAAGGGTTAGGCATTAGTGTACCTACAGTAACACCCACATTCCGCTAGTTATGTTTAAGTCTCATGTACTGGGGGCGAGTCTGACTCCGGGTTGCTACTTAGAAATTCCAGATGGAAAAACCACATAAGACTGCCCAACCTGGGAATCTAACCCAGGACCTCATGCGCAGTAGTACTTAGCGCTTGCGACCACACATACCAACGCGGCAGTTCAGTAAAGTTTTTAATTAGGTTTATAATCAGATGTAACCTATTATATTGTAGCACTATCTACAACGCCACATGCGAACAACGCGTCATACTGACGTCACGCAAATCCTAGATCTCGCAAGCAGAGTTTACCGCGTGAGACGGAGCACTTGGGTGGTTTTAAGTCAGGGTTTGGTTAGGGTGAAAACTGGCAAGTGAAAAGTCGTCAAGTTGATTACCCCGCTCAACTATTCTTCTTTGTCGTTTCGATGGCATACTGCAGTGTATTAAAGTTTGCTGGCTGAGAACTCGCCACTTCCACGGCAACATCGGTGGTAGCGTAGATGTAGCTATAGCTGCATTTTGAACTATTGTCAGGAACCTACTCCGTGCACAAGCACGTTGAGCTTACAGTAGTAGAGGTTAACAGGAATGCTTCAAACATTTTAGTCATTTGTCTAAAAAAGTACAATGCATCAGTTGCATCAGTCCATCAGCTTCACGTTATAGAAAATGATGGACGCTGGTGATGGCGTAAAAGAAGAAGCCGAATTCTGGGCAAGTCCATTTAGATTGCAATCTAATACGCTAAGAAGAAGATCACTACAATAATTCATTGTTTTAAATAGTGTGCCATATCATATCTAATGGGATTTGTATACTAAATACCTAATGTGCCTCCCTGCGCATATAATTACATCCTTGACGAATCCTGAACGCCATTGTATGCAAGTATGTGACACGTCATTTGTCTAGACTCGCTTAATGTAAGCAAGCTTATCCTAGAGCCTGTAGCTTAGCCACGAGATAAACTGGCTTATATAAGTATGACGTAGATGATATTAAACGATTATTTAGTATGATGAATGAAATTTGTTTAAACATTGTAATGAATGCTACTGTGTGGAAACAGCATAAAAGAGAGAGAGAGAGAGAGAGCTAGAGATATTGTAATAATTACAGCAGCTGGTATCCTTGCTGATCACTGCAGAGCTTCTTTTGGCTTCTTTTTGTACGTAGAGGGAACGATTTTTAAATAACGATATCTGTTAATTAAACAATAATACCAGCCTGTATATTGTCCCACTACAAAATTAAAAGCCTTTTCTCGTATAGAGAAAGCACGAACGTTGATGACCACCTTTGCTCAAGACGGGTTGGTTGGTTTGTCTTATACTGATTATATAAGTCCGGGTTTCTTCAACCACTGGGTCATCATCGTCTTAGTACTTAACTCATAACGCGGCAAAATAACATTAACCAGTCAGTGATTGACACGCGATTTACTTGTGGTAACCAAGCGTACGAACACGCTGTGAATGTGTGGATGAAGACGAGTAGCGTCAGCACATAGCACACACACGCACACACACTTCCGACTTCGCCAGTGTCTCATGCGCTTACACACACAATCACAGCGTGTTTGTATACTTGGTAACCACAAGTACAGCGCGCGTCGCTTCGTGTTACAAAAACATTGTATAAAGAGAGGCAAACGGTAATATTCCGATTCTCGGTAACATTTACAGCATGGTCAGGTCGACACACAAGATATCAAATCTACTAAAGGCTGCTAGCAACTGCCGTATCTGAATATGTAATAAAGATAAATGATAATTATGATCCAGCTATCTAAAGCACACTGCTAGTAATTATAATATGCAAATTGTTCTCACACATAAACACAAATACTCACGTAAGTGAGGAAGATTAGTCATTCAGATTAAATAGACAAGGGATGTGGGAATGTATGCTCGTGTCTGTGAAATGAATGGAAATGCACTTTGGGTTAAAGCTAATTGTCGAAAATTAGATTGTAATGAGAACTGTAGGAAAATTCGTAAATTGTTTTTGTTAATACAACGATGCACAATAATAAATTGCTTCATCATCAGCCTATAATGTTCCCACTGTTGAGACACAGGCCTCCTCTCGGTGAGAGGGAGTGGGCTGTAATCCACCATGCGGGCCCAGTGCGGGTTGGCAGATGTCACATGTCTTCGAATTTTTGGTTCTAGGACATGCCGGTTTCCTCACGATGTTTTCCTTCACCGTTTTGAGTGCAGTGGTGATGAAATATATAAATTGCTTATTGTATGGTAACAAACCCACGTACCACATACACCATCTAGCTATAAGCCAACAAGCACAGGCGTCCTAGGCACTAGGCGCGTAGGTATACCACGCGTACACATGTGCCTGTGCCAACAGGCACATGTAAGCGTGGTATACCTTTATTATAAGTTTAGGTTCTATTTCAGTTTTGAATAAACTGCCCTTTTGCAATTTTTCATAAGACATCGGTTACGCGGACATGAAAAAAAAATCTATGTTCAAATAATATGTTTTAAGAAACTGCATTCAATAGTTCTACAAGACATTACTCTTGACATTGACCCAACTGTTTCAAGAGCTGCACAATATAACTGAAACGCATAGATAGTATTTGTTATTCATGTATTTGATTGACTAGAACAACAAACAATCGCCAATGTCAATGTTTCTATAGTAAGTATCCTTCAATTGCACAGTATCTCTATCTATACCATTAAGTAATAAGTCCTATCCCAAAAATGAATTATGAATTTTTGACAGTTCTTCCATACTAGAACTGTCAATTTTTTCCACGGATAAATGATATCAGAAGGCAAATTCTCGTAATTTAAAACGTTCAAAATCTAGTCGCAGTCTCATCTCGGCGACAAACAAATGTCAAAAACTTGTCAAAACGTAGGGAAATTAGAGGTATTTTTGACAGATCGAGACTGAGATCATACTGTGAACGTTCCTAAAATTACGAGAATTGCCCCTCTGGACTTTGGTAAAATCAGCCCTAAACCATACTAATTCACTTAAGTAACTCTGTCTGTCGATATGTTACCTTTTCACGCCAAAGCCGATCGTTATGAAATATGACAGATGAGATGGAAAGCCTGACACCTGCAGGGCCATAGACTATTTTTATCCGGTATCAAAAAATTATGAAATACAAAATACACGCAGATATAATCGCGGGAAACAGCCAGTAGTTCTAAATAGAACAGTCCACCTGGTACGGTTAAAGGCTGGTAAGTAGTTAGTGCTAGCATTTGGATAAAGTAGGATCGATGTGATTATGTCTAGCATGAGTGTGATGAGGTAATACCCCATACAATTATATGGTAGAATCAATTAGAATAATTCAAGGGCTCTGCATTATTGCAGTTTCTTTATTTGTATATGCATCATCGTCATGACAATTCAGTAAACTGTTATTGCAGAACACTCCCTCGGACGTAATACTTTAATGATTGCCCTAAGGGAAATTGTCCTAATCATATAGCTTGATAGGCAATTGGTTGATCACGGCGCAGTTAGATGGACTGACTCAAATAGTAAATTAAATCCACTATTAGCTAGGACAGTTATTTGTGAGAATATTTCCAGCCAAGACCACACACACGGCAAAAGCAATAAATATCACTTATGACAAATACGCGAAGCACCAAAATACAAGACAAGACCACTCAAAGAATCTCCTAATAGCCCCAAAACTACACAAGCATACAATTAATATTTTCCGACATAACAAATGTACAAATGGAACCAATTATTTCCATGTATGGCCACACTATAATTCAACAAATAATGATTATGTAAGCGACAGTAATTATGCTAATGTTATTGAGATGACAGAAAAACTCTTAGGCATAGTCGCCACCCACTTGGACTACTAAATATGGATCTTTAGAACGACCGGCAACCTCTTTGAACCGTTTCGCAAAACAGTTTTGAATTCTAGTTGTTTATGTAAATGTTGAATGTTGTTATATTGGTTCCGGATTTATGTTACCTCATATTACAAGAAATGCAATCGATGATGAATAAATTATTGTAGATTAAGTAACCCATGTAGTTAATGTTGCTCTAGAAGTAGAAAACGTTCGAAAACATCAAGGAGCAGTCAAAATTACTTGTGTAGCAGTAGTGGATAAGGGACGTAGGAAAGTAGTGATACAAATGAATATACATTAATATATGTCAACCAAAGCTATAATCTCTACCAATGTTTAGTACTACGTACTTTTTCTTTTTCGTGCACGATTGTATTTCAGATCTTGTTGGCCCAAAATTTCGCCACTTCCACGGCGTCATCATTGGCAGCACAGCCAGTCGATTCTGTAAAAATCTCACCGTGAAAACTCAAGTGAAGTGAGCTTGATGTGAGTTGTCAGTAGTGTCAATCCCTAGCATTATTAGTAATGGCAGCTCACTCCTTCACCTAAGTTTTCACGGTGAGATGGTTACAGAATCGCACTGCAAGTCACTTTGACCGCTTGTTTTGAGACACAGAGGGCACAGAGGTGGTGCATGGTTTGTGACTTACCTACTCGCAGCTCCACAACCACACTCTACTGCCGTTCCGTGTAGGTAGTCCCACTTTACCAGGTTAAAGTTACATTTTCTGTTCAGGGACTTAAGTGAAAGAAGAAAATGAAGTACTAGGTACTAAAGAGCCTTTTGTTTTTATTCTGATCCAAGGTTGAGTGTAACGACTTTGTTTTTCTAATAAGTCTGAGGTATAATGCTCTCTCTCTTCAACTTTCATCAAAAGCCTATCTGTAGTAGGCTCTTTAGTACCTCATCATGGCAGATGATGAGGTACTAAAGAGCCTACTTATTACAAAAAGTCGTTACACTCAACCTTGGATCAGAATAAATAAAAAAAAAATACAGATTGATCACGACATGATTCAGTTCTTGCAAATCATCAATTGACAGAATCAATCATTGTTCATTTTTATTGGACACTTGTCCAATAAAATTTCAGTGATTTGAAAGTCAGTCTGCCAATTTCGGTTAGACTTTAAACATTTCACGTAGGTCAAATACCAATTGGTGCTCATAAAAACCTGACATAGATTGTATATAATAGGCACAATTTAGTGTAAGGGGTAATAATTTAGAAAACCGAAACACAGATGTATAACAGAAGAAACGTGAACTCTTCATATAAGATCATTAATTATTAGCACACCAACACAGTAATAACTCTCGGTACAAAATCAATTAAGTTAGACAACTTCGTAATATTTGTCATTTCGTATAATCATATCTTTCAATCATCAGCATTATCATACAAACGACCAATTACGTACATCTGATAGCAGACTCCACTATAACGGTCAAGGGAATTCTCCCAATATGGTAAGACCACCGAATTTAAAAGTTCCGCAAAGTTGGTACTTTACCTATATAAAAGTGGTCTACTTAAATTGTTCAGGTGCCAGGTGAGCCAGAGGCGTTTAAAGACCGCTGTTGACTGACTTACAATAGGAAGTTATCAAGAACTTGAATCAATTTCCACAATACTGTCTCAGAAAAGACAAACACTTCGGCTGGAACTTTACAAACTTCGGATCTATTGAGACCACGCTTCGTAACTTCTGAATAAAGCGCAAGAGAATAGATACTATTGAGAATCCTAGCAAGAATAAGATTGTAGGTTTACAAAGAGCTATTAAGTGATACCTGACAGGAATTTTGCTTAGACTTCGCCTTTTATAGTAAATAGATACATTTATATTGGAATAACAGGTAGAATAATAACGAAGAAAATGCTAATACTGCATACAGTATAACGGGTCTGCACCGTGCTCCTAGAACAGACAAACGTTGAAAAGTATCAGAATACAGGTAATTTTAAACGTATTCTACTTTGTTTTACTTCTTGTTACCTACTGGATCTTCTTAATAGATAAAAGGCTGTACACAGAGTTTCCATAGGCGATAAGAGAAGTCTTAATTCATGAGATAACTAGTGCAGGGTAAACAACTAAAAATTGCATTTTTAGAACAATGACGTTCCTGTGCAAATGCTACTGTTAAACCGCTATTAACATTGGACTACATATACCATGAGACAAAGTGCCTCCACGAGAGACAATTCTTACTATTTCTGGAACATCAAAATTGTTCACACGTCCTTCATCCTTCTTTCACCACTTTATAGATATTTGTCTAAAATATTTAGACAATCTATTTGGATTACTGCAAACGACACAATGGGTAAAACAAAATGAACACACCCACCCACATTCTCAATGAGTTCTGAACTATAAGACAAACAGCATATGTACTAAACACGGCAAACTGAGTTAGATAATATCACCGACGTACGAGTACATACATGTTCTATGTACTTAGAGGCGTTGTTCCAAACAGACTATGTGCACAAATGTGTTGCTCACTACGAAGTTTGTGTGTTCTGGTGCCTTAACGTGTACCACTTAATTTGTAGTTAGAAAACGACACAAGCATGAGAGGTGTGGGTAGGGCATGACATCAAAGGCGTCATAAAGACCCGAGGAACCCATTAGAAATAGAATTAAAAATAATTGGGATATTTAGAATAATCATGCTTTAACAGCTGATTTGGTGAATTGTGGTTTACAGGCATTAAGAAGTAGTTGCCCAATCAAACCAGACATCATATTTTAGCCACCTTTTACAACCAAACCTTTAGTACTTTTGATGTTCAAAAGTGCTTTTTTGACGTTCAGAGTTATTACTTTTATGTGCCTTTTTGAAATAAACGATTTGCCTTTGACTTTTCTAATCATTTTAGTCCCGTGAGCACCACCTTAGGCTCCCGGATTCACAGTCAGTAGCACCATGTTCAAGCTAGATAACTAAGGCTAAAAGTAAATTCCGAAACAAGCTGTTATCCATAAACGCAAAAAATTATGAAAGTAATTTGTCATATTTTTCTTTTAATCCTTTTAGTGCTTATTCTGCCGATATGAAAATCTCACCGTGAAAATTTAGGTGATTATTTTTAATACCTTGTCAGTGGGAATGACAGGTCACTTCAAGCTCACGTCACCTAAGTTTTCACGGTGATATTTTCACAAAAAAGACCGGCTGTATTCAAATGCCGTATTTAGTCCTCGGCCAAATGGTTCGATGTGCGTAGCGAAAAATCGATTCCCTTATCAAAGTTTATCGGCGTTACGGCCATTGTATTTTGCTATAAACAACTTAATGTTCTTAGAAAATTGGCACACATTGCTCACATACCATTGATAAGTCTTCTGTTTCGTCCTAGACTGTTTTAAAGGACTGCATTTTTTCTATAGGTTCAGTGATCTTTACTATACAGAGCTCGTTCTGTCAAGATTGATTTTATGTAGTTATAAGGAGTTTTTTCAAAAACTAAATATGCATGTTCTTACTATTGGAAACCCCGCTGTTTTGGAGAAGTTGAAATTTGCAAAAAGACTTCGACTACGTAAATATTTTAAAAGAAATAAAAAAAAATGAATAGTTTCGAAAATGTATGATTTCACGGCATACTTTCATCTATAAATAAAACTTATTATTGTCTAAAATTACATACATAGTTTCATCCACCTCTCATAGTATACCGTTATCCCAATTATACTTCTATACACTCCCTATCTCTCTCCCGACACCAGTCAATGCAGACCTACGTCAGTTCCATTCACTATCTCTTCATCATTCATTCACGTCGGCGCGGACGCATACACTGATACTGACATAATATTTCATTCATCATTGACATCGTCCGTCTCGTTAGTATATAGAGGTCAGTCGGTTATATAAACATGCGTAAAGTAATGTTAATTGAGAACTTTAGTAATTAATATGAGATATGCGGTTGTAATTAGTCGTGCTTTGATCATTGATGAGTTGGACTGCCGCTGTACAAAGCTAGATTTAGATCGTTTTTTAAACCAACTCGAATCTTTTTCTTTTGCATCAATCCTAAACCAGTTCTATTTTTTTATCCTGTGTTTTACCAGCTCCAAACTATGAATTGTATTAGTATTTCATGTGATAATCTGTCTGGCTTATAATATTTAGAACTTGGCTAGCTCTTGATTATATTTTATTTTTGGCAAGAATGAATCCTCGTAAATTAAGATTTACGAGGATTCATTCATGATTCATGGCTCCACAGTCCGATGAATGAATTGAATTATTAATTTATATTATCCACAAACAACACTCTAGCGAACCTAATACATCAATATGTTACCATATTATACATTTTAAGTAATGTTATGACGTGTTAGTTAAATATCCACGTGCGCATGAGATTAGGAGCCATAAATCATTCGAATCACAATCGATTTGTGTCACACGTACCACTTATATAACACTAATCAGTAGCTTTACAAGCTAAACCGAGCTTTATTCTAATGAAACTATGTTTTCTTGGAAAGTTTGAATAATTATTGAGACGTCTTCAAATGACACGTGATAAAATGTCGATTAAGAATTACCTACTTAGTTTATTGATTTTGTAGATACGATTTATAATATTATTGGGAAAGAAGATCTTGTAATTTAAGCCTAGTAAGTTTTATTATTAGTGAGCAGTGGTGGCTAAGTGGTAACGGTCGCGACTTACGAGTTGTAGGTCGTAGGTTCGAACCCAGACAGGCGCTGTACTTTGTGTAAATTATTTCATCACCACTGCTCTCAAAACGGTGAAGGAAAACATCGTGAGGAAACCGGCATGTCCTAGAACCAAAAATTCGAAGACATGTGACATCTACCAACCTGCACTGGGCCCGCGTGGTGGATTACAACCCACTTCCTCTCACTGAGAGGAGGCCTGTGTCGAAGAGTGGGAACATTATAGGTTAATTATGAAGTAGTTTTATTAAATTCGAGTTATTTTTGAATACGAGTTCTGACGCGGAACTAACGCGGCAGAAACAGCTCGCAATATCAATGTTGCGTTTGAAGAGGGGACTGCTAATGAACGCATCGTGCAAAGATTATACCATGAAGTCCTTAAAGACGAATTAAACAAACATGCGAGGTAACTGCGTAACACACTTACAGTAGGAATGGCTTTTTGACAGTTCGACAACGTTCATTGCGTTATTTACGTTGTTGAGGAGACAAGTTTTTCGAACATATGAAGCAATAGATTAGCAATATTCTTCAAGATGATTCAGATTATAATTGATAGTGTATTACGCAATTTGGGTGACGGTCTCTCTTCTCAAATAAAGCTTTCCCTAGCTTCTAATAAAAAAAAATAAGGAAAATTGTCCTCCTGTGAAACTGAATAGAGCTGTAATAATATGCTGTAAAATGCATTGAATCTAGACCTAACATAACATTAGGTACATGCATATCTAAACACTAACAAGAACAATTAGCATAGCAGCCATTAAAACAGTAATTAACACGAACAGATAAACTCGATTTACACTAATAAAGATACCGCACTGTTTTGTTTACGGTTTAGAGTAAACTTGGATGATAAGATACGATACGGTGCATTCCGCATCGAGAATAGCAGTACTTATCATGTTTTGTCACTTTTCTTGACCCCTATTCCATATCCTTAGTATACTGATAGCAATGCAGTCGAAGTCATCATCTGCCTAGCCTTTTCCCAACTATGTTGGGGTCGGCTTCCAGTCTAAGCACATGCATCTGAATACCAGTATTTTACATAGAGCGACTGCCTATCTGACCTCCACAACTCAGTGGCTGGGTAATACGATACCCAGTAATGCAGTTGAAGTAGGACTCTTAAAGTAAGAGACAATGCTGACTATGCTCCATAAGAAAGTGGTTGACTGTTGGTCTCGTAGTTGCAAGCGCCACTGCTGAGCGTGGTCCTGGGTTCGATTCGGGGTCGGGCAAATTTTTATTGGGTTGCTATTGGGAATTTCTTAGTAACAGCCCGGAGTTTGGAAGTTTGCGGTATGATAGGAATAGTAAATCTATCTATATACACCGTGATTTTTAAGTCGTCTGACAAAGGTGGTCCACTCAATGTATCCGACATAAAATACCTCTAGGCGTGTTTTTTTTTACCATTAATTAAGATAATAGGTACAAGGAAAAATAATTAATACATTAGAATTATGAAACATCCTGTTAATAATGTTTACGTATCAAACAGTAGAACATACCTAACCATCGCACGAGTCGAGTAGATAGATCTTCGCTCGCAACAGAATGTTTCAACTACGTTATGCATCATAATAATGAATATTTTTTTCTTATTTTTTCTCTTAAATGCCATTTTTTTTGTTATGAATGTGTAGTAGTCATTGGATACATGAAGTGGGCTGCCGTTGTCAGACGACTAAAAAGTCACGGTGTATATAGAAATGAATCCCTATTTCCCTTTGTCACGCCATAACTTGAGAACGACTTTATCGATTTCATCCATCTTTTTTTTGAAGTTTTCTAATACTTTGTAGAAGGTTCTTACGAATTTTCTTAAAAAATAAGAAAGTTGCTTCACTCGGAAGAAATCGCGGGCAGAAGCTAGTAATATATAGAAAGCACGTTAAGCCGTTGGACCTTGCGCCTGACACTGACCTTGCAAATTGCAAAAAAACGTAAGAAAATTTGAAAAAAAAATAGAAGTCTCATAGTATGGGTTTCAATAATTTGCACTCGACTTTACAGATCTTACTGTTAAAAATTCTTACTGTGCCCAGCCTCTATGTTTTAGTATTGTTGGTGAATTTAAAAAAATACCTGCATAAGTATGAAACAGATGAGGAGAGACAGTTGAGGGAAAGTACGCGCAGGAAAGACTTTAAAAACAAGTTAATACCCCAACTTCATATTGTTCAACATAGTCCTCAATATCAAGCAGTCCGGATTTTTAACAGGTTGCCATTGAATTTAAAAACTATAAATTTACAAGAGCTCATTTAAGTCAACACTTAAAGCGTTCCTATTGAAGAAATATCTGTATTCTATAGACGACGACATATCCACGTTTTAAAATTTGATTAGTTAATGAGAGACCGAATAATATTAGTATGTAGTTAGCTTGTAATGTTATTGAATTTTATTGTTAATGTATTTTCTTTTATATTATATGACTAGCTTCTGCCCGCGGCTTCGCCCGCGTGGATGTCGGAAATTATCCCACGGGAACGTGCTAACAGGATAAAATGTATGTACTTCCCCAGGTTGTGTCTCATTAGTGGTGATTAAGAGAGTACCTATATGATATCTTTACCTAAGTACCTACCTAATTATAAAAAAAAACTCAATAACAGAAAATAAAATACCTACCTACCTAAATAAACCTATTTCTGATGATAACTAATCTAAACTCAATAAATAAACAAAATCCCTAAAAACTAATATCTATACGAATGACTAATCCTACTTAACAGTATTATAAAATAACCTACGATCACTACGTACACTATCAAATATACTACCTATACTTTAAAATTAAAATCTATACCTACGACTTATAAAATTAAACTCTAAAAACTAAAAGGAATAAAAAGGTCGCACAGATAATACTGCGGCACCCTACGTAACCTACGACAAACTTATTATTTGCGGTTGTACAGTAATCAGGTCTAGGGATCGAACCGCAAAATTAAGTTTGTTTTTTATTGTATATACTTTTCCGGGATAAAAAGTACCCAGTGTGGTGCCCAGGATATTAAAGAATAATTATACCAAGTTTCATCGTAATCGAACCGGTAGTTTTTGCGTGATGCCTGAACAAACAGACAGACAGACAGACCGACAGACAGACAGACAGACAAAAATTTTTTTAATCACATTTTTGGGTTCGGTGTCGGTCTAGTAACACCCCCTGCCATTTATTTTTTTGATATTTTCAATGTACAGAATTTTCACTTCTACAGATTTATTATAAGTATATATAGATTTATTGTATTATGAATGTGTTAGTTTTATAATTTTATTGATTTCAAACACAATGTGAATTGTTCCTGAATAAATGAATTGATCAAGAAACTCAATAATCCTTTTTTTTGTTGCAGGTAAGAATCGATCGATGTTTTTGAATATCTCGACAACGTCAACATGACTGAGAGATGTTGACGTAACACAGATAAAATAAAAATAAAAAGCTCACTTTGTAACTGGCATAAAATAAAATAACCACTATGTAATCTGATGCTCTTCACACGCAAATAACAGGTAACTGCAATTTTATAGGCAAATAGCCTATTCACCTGCCTCTTAATCTTTATTTTCCCGAAATCACCTTCTAATCGTTCGCTTACCGCATACAAATAGTCCGAAATTTCGAAGACGCTGCGCATACACATGACGCGATTTACTGATCAATTCGAAAGTTTAAAGGGAGATCAGTTCAATGGTACAATAAATACATCATCGACGGTATCAACAAAGAGCTAAACATCTTTGAGATTCCTGATATTACGAGATAATGAGAACATGATGATATGATTATGATTATGAACAGTCGATCTATTCTGTAGTTTTCCCAGTGAGATTTTTCACCGGGAAAACTTAGGTGAAATGAGCTGTCAATCGAGGGATAGACACTACAACTCACATCAAGCTCACTTCCTCTAAGTTTTCACGGTGAGCTAATGCTTCATATGTTCGAAAAATTTGTCTGCTCAACAACGTAAATAACGTAATTAATGTTGTTGAACTGTCAAAATGACGCTATTCCCACTTTTAGTGTATTTCGTAATTACCCCGCATATCTTTGCATAAATATAACCTACTAGGCTTAAATTAAAAGATCATTTTTCTTTATAGTATAATATTATTATTGTTTCTATTATGACAATTCGCTTCAAGCTCACTTCACCTGAGTTTTCACGGTGAGATTTATACAGAATAGGCTATTCTGTATATATCTCACCGTGCATTTTATACATGCAAAGGTGCTGAACAGACTAGACAGTCAGCAACGTTAGTAGCGGAGCTAACTACATATGCAGATTTTTCCGGTGACTTTACATACTAGCAATAGCTTCGTCATTTATTGTAGATGCATGAAAACCTATGAGATCATTCTGCATATAAACTACATGTGATCTAGACTCTGGAGTTAAGCCCCATTTACATGATGCAGTTTTCTTACCTTTGCATTCTACATACTCTTAATTCTTAAACTTATCTGCATAAATCGACAAAGTATTTTAATAGAAAGCTAGAGGAGCGCGTATAATAAAATGTTGGGAAACCCTAGTTTGGACGGTACCACTTTTATTGTTGCTTCTGCTTATAGTATGCCACAGATAATTAAATCGCACCGTGTAATCAGGCCTAATTTCCTCGCTATACACAACATGACCACTCTGAGAAAGCCGTGAAATTAGTGTATCTTAGACGAGGCGTCTCATTCCAAAGCATTTTACTAGCTCCACACTGTTAAGTGGAGTCCAATTAAGACAGTCTATAAAGTGTCATTGTCCATTGCGCATTACGGTCAGTCGTTTGAAAACCATAAAATGCAACGGCGTCAAAACATGTCTATTAAAATGCAATATAAACCTGATCAACATGGACATAAACCCTATATCATAATGGTGTGGTTATACGGCGAATAATCACGTTCGGTCCCCCTCCAAAACCTTGAACACACATTGTAACGAAATTCAGTCGTAAAACGGGAATGTTTTAGTATAAATGTGAATTATTTTTAGAAGATTATTGTGACTGATCTGGATCACCGACACGACATGACGCGACACGGCTGGATCATGACGTGATCTAGGTAAGTCTCAAAACAAACAAAAAAACTTTTAATCTAGCAACACTATCGATTTTGTTGTAGTTATTTGACGTCGTGTCAATAAATATTAGATATAAGTAAGTTGAGGCGGGAGCTTAATAATTATGATAATTTTGTAACTAATACCAAGGGATAGTTAGTAGTTAGTATAACAGTGTATTCCTTTATCATCCTCGTTTTAAAAATCGCGATAGTCTTTCCCAAAAGACTATTACCGTGCTTAAGACGTGTATCTTATCACTTTGCCTGCATTTAATTTACCACTATGCAACTGCTTGTTGATAAAGCAAAACAAATAAAAAAGGCATATTTACATACTTTTGTATTTATATATCAATGATGAATGATGACAGCCAAAGTGTTTCTTGTTTTAAATAGGTCGGTATTTATCTAGTGCAACTTTTTTCCTGACATCAAACCACCTGTCATTAGATAGTCAAGCGCATTTATTCTAGGATGGCATTTCGCAGTAACCTTGCTCTATATCTCTTACGAATTCATCCAAATGCAAAAAAATAAACCACAAATACGTTCAACACGGAAAACTAATGCGCGTTAATACTACAATCACTATGCACAGCTTTCACTCCAATATTTTACGGCAACATAATTATTATCAACAGCTGCTGTCGCGCGCAAAACTTTGCACCGTATATTTTCGCTTTTGAAAACAAAGGACTGTATTTATCGCTGCATCTGTGGCAGAGACACTGCCCCATATCCATGGGCTTTCACCACCGTACTGGTTTAACTCGGCTGCAGTATTTCACACTTATATCGCGAATCCAAACAGCTTTATGGCGGTAACGATTCACAGTTTATTGTTTTAATTATTTCGCGGTAAATTGTTTAGAAATTCTCATCAATACAGGAGATAATTTTACTAGATTTCGTGGTAGTTTACGCGCCAAGTTTTCTAGTGGAAACTTTAGTTCAAATAATGTTGTCTCTTGACTAGACAAATAAAATCTAAAACGATCAATTTTGCGATAAAATTGGGCAATTTATTTGAAAACCTTGACTGCAATTGAACTTTGCGGAACATTTAGCGGGTTTGACACCGGAAATGTACAGCGGGGAAGCGAAGGCGATTTAGCCGGGCGTAGGCGGTCGGTCGGTAGGTCAAACTGTCTCGCCCACGCTTTTCTTTGTAGACGGCCCGCCGCGACTTCTCTCACGTATTTTCCATGTTTTTTTTGAGATAGGTGTATGAGGAAATAGGAGATAAGGGGTTGTTTACATAGGTAAGTAAATTATACCTATAATTATGAATGTTATGATGAGATCTAAAGATTTTTTTCATGTTTACCGTGTATGTGTAAACGTATTACAAGATACAATAAAATTATAGCTAACTACAATAGATAAGATCGACAGAACCAGCTCAGAAACATAACATGTGATACTTACTTTTATGTAATAGAAATATTTATCACCAGTTTCAGAGAGTGAAGCCTAAAAACTTGAGCAGACGAGTCTCGAGAAAACGCGTTACGAATAGAAAAACAAAACTTGTTTGCGTTTTTACTTTCACACGTCAACCTGTGATGTGACAAGACATGATATGTTTCTTTAAGGTGAAAGGTAAGCGATATTTCACCTTAAAAAAACATGGCCGAACTAAAATAGAAAAAAAATCGTGACGTCATTCCAAAAATATATCGCACCAAACGCGGGCGCTCAAAACTGAAATGTTTATTAAATGGAATGCTGTAACGGAATTCCAAAATTAATTTTTTGAATAAAGCATCGGATATGTTACGAGCGCGAATATAATTTTCCAGTGAAACCGTTATGCAACGATTACATAGGGGCGTGTATTATTTAAAAATACTCATGTTTATAGTTATAATACTATTGCAAGTTTGTACTCGTAAATGAAATATTTTAAGCGGTTAGTAACACTTTCGGCCTTGACTCGTGTAACATAATAATCCGATGTTATGATTGGCTTACAATAGATTCTCTGTATTTTTGTTAAAGTCATAAATATTTGTGAACAAAAACGGCTTGTTTCTGAGTCATATTTAACCGATTGCTTGTTTAAAAAAACTGATTGAAGATTTTTTTCCTTCCGAATGAATGGAATGACGAATATTTTTTTATGAATGCTTCTCTTAAAAGCGTACGTTAAGTAGCTAATAACCACTTATCTTTTTGACAAATTGTCATTTTATTTTTCGAGAAAACCACGTGCAAACATATTTTTTTTACAAAAATATTGCTCAATTAAGTATATTGCCGTCTACGTAGTGTAGTGGTGGCCCATTGGTATCAGCCCCGATTTGTAGGGCATGAGTTCGAACCCAGACAAGCACTTTACTTTGTGTATTTAATTTCATCACCACTGCTCTCAAAATGATGAAGGAAAACATCGTAAGGAAACCAGCATGTCCTAGAACCAAAAATTCGAAGACATGTGACATCCACCGCACTGGACTCGCGTGATGGATTATGACCTCTCATGGAGAGGAGGCCTGATTATGACCTCTCATGAAGAGGAGGCCTGATCTTGCCGTGTATCTACTGCTGGGCATACGCCAGAGTTTGGCCACACCTCTTAGTTTTCCACCTTCCGTATCCAGTCTACATAGTTACAGCTAATGCTGGAGTCAAAGAATCCCATTTTTGTACACATCTTATTTTACATCAATGTTTTTTTTTTAATTTATAATATAGTATCGACCTTCTTCAGGCTCTACAGGGTTTCCATTTTCCAATAACCCTACTCATCTTTCCCCCACTTTTCATAGCTCATTTCACATCAAACACCTAATGTATCTAATCTCTCATTGAATGCATTTAGCACAGTATTGCAATATTTACTACTCGGTTAAGTGATTTCCCCTCTATTCTGGGTATCAAAGGAAAACAGTGAATCACCTGTAGGTATCGCATGCACGAATCAGAAACAACAGAATGAGGTTGTCACCAACATTTTCAATTACGATGTCGTATTTATAGATGGTAGTAATGAAAGCAAAAATAGGAATTAACGCAGTCTGAATTCTACCTGGCAACACTTCGGAAACGTATGGGTCATTTGTTTTCATATTTCAGCATCTCTATTTCTACCCAGAATCGTCAGTAGGTGAGTGTTAAGAGATTTTCGTTGTCGTGGCAAAAAACACTTAAATAATTAGGAACATTTGGTATGTATTTGGAGCACAGGCTTTGGAGCCAGCCTTTCGGTATTCTACAGGATGCATTCTGGAGAGTGTGCGCGGGAATTACATGATTTAATTTCGCCATTACCGTTCTATCATCGGACAACCCGTCGTACTGCGAGTGTCCACCCTTACGTTGTTGACACCGCCGTGATCCGGACGAAGCGTTTTGCCTCGTCGTTTATACCGCGTACATCGAAGGACTGGAACAATAATTTGCCTGCAGCGGTCTTCCCGTCCGATTGTAATTTGGGTGTTTTCAAGGCTAGAGTGAATAGGCTCATAATATGTAAATTAGTGCGCTTATCATCAACGATTGCATCTCTGCTTTCCATCAGGCGGGATCGCAGTCAAGCACTAGTTTATAACATTAAAAAAATAATAATAATAATGTCATCGTCCAGTATACAAAAACACGTACAATGTATGTATGCTTATAAAGATCAGGGGGGTGACTTGATTCACGCTCGCGCGGTCTTCCTCTGCGTCTTTTCGGCATAACCGGGGCTTGTTGTATCTAGCAGAGTGGTCAAAGTGTGGGTTAAATCTATGCTTACGGCACTTCCCTATCACGTAATTCAAGAGGTTGGAAAGAACGAAGGTCGTAGGGTTAATGACCTGCCTAACGCGATAAGGATCATCCCGTGTGGGCTTGAATTTCCTTGTAATACCTTTTGATACGTTACTCAGATTGTGACACTTGAGCAGAACTAATCACCCACACTAACCGTCAGCTAACCTTTCAGACGAGAGCCCTTTTTGCGAAAATCCTGATACTTATCTACACGTCAGTAATCAGGTTCATCATTACTATACCTGAGATTCATCTTCTTCAGTAGTCTGTTGGCATCCACTGTAGGGTAACCCTATATCGTCGTGACTGTTTTTTACCAAGCATCGACTCAATAATCACCCACTGCGATTTTCTTTCGTATTTCCCTGTATTGTTATTCATCTCACACCATTCTTCCCTATCTTCTTTGATATTCCCACCAATCCCTCTACTGTGCCGGATATTCCGCCATTTCCTAGGAGTCCCGGTGTCTACCAGAGACACAATCTCACCATCTGCAATAAAGTAAGCAAATTGATAACTATACTTAAAATTCTCTACCTGCCCTTTGTAACAGTTAGAATGTAACTCGCGTCCACTTAGATGTTAGGATAAGAATAATAATGTTCACGGGTTTCTTAGAAGTCTTTAGTAACTGTGTTAAAATGTCAACTTTATGTCTAAATACCGTAAACTAACTTATACCCGCGACTTTGTCCGCGTGAAATTTCTGGTTTCTCCGATCCACCCCGTGGTGTAATCGCCCGCCATTGCTTTTTTTTTCTTTTTGCTCAGCTTCTAAGGGCCCTAGATGTGGTGTTAAATAGCCTTAGAATTGGGCTATCATATACAAAAAAGGTTTTTTCAAATCGCACTGTTAGTTCCAGAGACTAGCTTCAAACAAACTTCAGCTTTATTATCAGTATAGATTCAAATACTTACGTAAACACTGGACTTAGGTTTTTTAGATAGCAACATTACTGATTAATTCCCTACGTAATGTAAACAATGGATTATCGTAGGCATTCAATTGTTTTCTGTCTATAAATGTCTCTAAAAGTCAAGTGCTAAGGGCATTTGTAATCACGATATTGTTTATAATTTATGCAAAGATATTTATCACTTACATAATGGTTTCTAAGAATTCTTACGCATTAAAATACTAATGCTTAGTTCTAATCATAATATGAAAATCGGCATTGAAATTACTCTGTTATTAATTACGGCACATTTTCCTTAAGTCTTTAATCGTGCTGTGTAAGCGCATCATTATCTGAAATCTGTCTGGCCAACTGTTTCGGGGTCGGCTTCCAGTCTAACCAGATGCAGCTGAATATCAGTAATTTATATAGAGCGACTGCTTATCTGACCTCCACAACCCAGTTACTGGGTAACACGATACCCTTTGGTAAGACTACGCATCATCATTCATCAGCTGAAATGAACATAAAACGCATATGTACAGCACATATACTGTTCATCAAGTGAAGTTGTTGTTTGTCCCTAGAATGTATAACTCCACAAAGGCTATTTAAACTCAGCTCAAAACTGCATCATCTTTGCCCAATATCCCCCAGTAACACACGTTACCTTGCAATCCATTTAGCTCCGCCATCAAATATCTAAAGTCAGCAATATGCCAAAACAGTATGCAACAGCTCCTGTAACACAAATAATGCATTTAGATCAATTTACACCAGGCCAAAGTACTGAGCAATCAGCTAATCTAATTTTGGGCAATGCGGCTCGAATTACACTTGGTAAGGAATTTTACGGACACGCGTATTGGATATGAAAACAATGGTAACGTTGAAAAGTGTGACGAAATAATTAGGAATGTTTGTTTTTGTAACCCATATATTTTGTTCCCATGTTCTGCAATAGTCCTGCACCAACGGCGGGTTATCCTTGGTCTTGGGTGCACTTGCATAGTGCATACAGGGATAATCGTCGGTTGGTGCCTCCTTATCATTTAAAATGGTCTAAGAGTCCTCTGCGAGTTGGCTTCGGTGCCTGGTAAGCCTTCCAAAGGTCCGGGAAACCAGGGCCCCGAGATATTTATAAGACATAAGACATAATAATAGTTCATGGCTTAGTTTATGTATGGCGACCTTCAATAACTAATCACTACAGGCTTGCATTAAGTAGTTAAAAATAAACTGCCCTCTGCATTTTAAGTAGGCAGTCTGAGAACACGATTACCAAAGTCTCTTTCAACCATATTCGGGTGAGTATGTACAGACGCCAGCAGGTCAAGCTATCCGAAACTGTCAAATTTACCCAATCAACCTTGAACCTTATGCTGGAGCGATAAAGTTGAAAATCTATTAAAGAAATTTGACAGATTGTAGTAGCTTGATGTACTGGCGTCTGTACAACTGTACATTAAAAAGTGCCTCCGAGAATGACGATTCTTTTGTACGTTTTACGCATCTAGGGCAGTCAGTAAGGTTTTAGGGATAAACTAACCATGATGAACTGCCAGAGAATTACTTTTTTTCATGCAGCTTAACCAGAATAATGCTTATCTTCAAATAGGTATTGAAAGAAATCTGTAACAATTTTTTTTTTAAAGCAAAACGAACAAACTAAAACAAAAAAAAACATTTAAAAACATTAAAAACATTTGTGTTTTAAAAACATTTTGTTACAGATTTTTTGAAATTATGGGACTTTTCCACCATCCGACGTGGTGCATTATAGCTCACTCCTCACAGAGAGGAGGCCTGTGTCCCAGCGGTGGAAACTTTATAGGCTGATTATGTAAGCATTTTATGGGACGTTTACATGATGACAGCTTTTCTTCGGTATTCCAAACGCCATCTTTAGAAAAGGCCCTTCAGCTAGTTGGTTGGTTAACCGCAAATCACAATGCGCTACAAATCGTGGACACACTCGTAGTTGTCTAGCACAACAATAAGGCCCTTGTAGACAGTCATCTAATTTGTGCCAATGGCGCAACTTACAACTGTCATTTGTAGGCAATACAACAGCTCGGTTGAATCAATCGTGCGCAGCATTCCTTTTTGCTGCGAACTGTACTTTATCTTCGTAAGTACTGTAATACCGTTTATTAGGTCCTTGCTGTCTTTACTTAAGAAAACCTCAGCTTTCAGTTCCTTCCCAGAGAATTACGAGAATTCGTTTTACCGTTCTCATCTTTACTGCACTTCCCTTTTAGAAAACAAATTGTCATAATTATTGAAGAGTCATAATATCGGACTTCAACAAATCGTTTGACTAAAACAAAAATAGATTAACGAAATCCCGTGGGCTGGTAATGAAAATCTTGGTCAAAAAGTATTCGAAGCACCCTTTCTGTTGAAAAGTATTCGAAGCACACTTCTTTAAGAGTTGCCAACCGAAAAAAATAAAAACAAAAGTCAGTCAGCGGAACAATGTTTAAAAGTGACAAGATGTCGTTAATCTGTCTCCGATGTTTATCAATAACACAAATGCGAATTCGGCCGTGACCATCTGATAATTTTATTTGAACATCGATTAAATCATTGTGCCTATCTGATGCTAGAAGATAGGTAATCAAGATCTGGTACGAGATACAATAAGAACAGACCAAAATTAACGATAACTACTAAGATGACCTAGTTTTTCTTCTTCGTTAGTTACTTGAGCTCTTCTACAATCAATCAAAAAATGACAAAGATAAAGCGCGTCAAAATTTGGGAGGGGGGTCGTGACGTCACTTACTTGCAAAAATGTCGCAAGCAAGTGACGTCACGCGGAACTTTAACGGGCGATATCTTCATCATTTTTTATATAATTGACAACAGAAAAAATACGGGTTCAATATTTTTTGTTATATCTAACTGATGGACTAATTCGATTATTTTAGGAAAATAGCCTATTGTTTCTACGAGGCAAAAATGCGAAGGGAAGTCATCTTTTTCTATTTCTTAAAACGAATATTGTCTATAAGACGCAGGGTCCTTAGGGTTGTCAGTGACGTCTTCCTGTAGCATGATCAGTTATGTATGTCTGATTCCTGCCATATCTCAACAATTTCTTACAGAAAATACAGTTTTCAACAACATGATAGCCTAGTTTGGACGTACATTATGCACAGATAATTAATGCCCATCTCACATAATAGGTTATCACTGAACACACCGATTCATATAAAAGGCAATAATCATTTAGCAAAAAAAAACACAATCAGTGTCCAAAAATAGAACCGCAAAGAATCCTCATTCGGTCACGACACGCCCCAAAAATAACTCCATTTCTCAAAACAATGATGGCCCTCCGACTTTTGTTGCTATAAATTAATATTTATTAAGAAAACTGCCCACCCAAGGCGGCCTTGAGAAGTCAAAACATGTTATTTGGAGCCACAGACTTATTTATAAGCTCATATAGATCCTCGCCGACGTTACAGAAGCCGCGGTGTGTCTGTTTTTGTGCACATTTATCAAGAACCGCTAATCCACATTTCGTGAGAATTTCTTTAGTTCCTCTCTTTTTTGTTTTATTTATTTTTTCTTTTAGCGAAGATTTTCTGTTTCGTATTTTCTATTTTACGACGTCCATGATTTTTACCGTGAAGATGAATTTTCTTTATAACAAAACTAGAATAGAAAGTAAATCACTTTTAAATATCCACATTATTTCAGAACGAATGTATAACCAAGTTTTCTCCTGAATTGCATAATAAATAATCGTTGATAGCTAATTATAGACGTAGAATTTAATAGCTAATTAACAGCAAAGATATTTTCTTTACCCGATTGTCCTTACGTATGTTTGTTTAGCTGATAATGCTTTTATCCTGACATGTTATTATGAAAGCATAACAAAGCTCATTTAATTATTAGGTAATCCAGTCCATACGAGTAAAATCATCTCATGCCTAGCATAATCAGACTAAACTGTTCCCACTGCTGGGACACAGGCCTCCTCTCTTCAAGAGCGAGTGGGCCGTAATCTACCACGCGGTCACGGTATCGTGACGCGGTCCCAGTCATCTCATGCATGCCTAACATCAAACAAATCGCATTACACAACAAAAGTATATAATCGCATAATAGCTTATTTAAATCTTCGCAAATTGAATCGGCGTCCATATAAGGTATGGTTTGATTCACACATTGTGTTGTCGCCTGTTTTGGGTGGTGAAACCAACCTTAATCCTTCTGCATGAAAAGAAAGTGGTTCAATGACGAAGTACATATTTAGATCTGTTTGGTTTTAATCTTAAGGATATTAAGATGAATTACAGTTTATTATGCAACACTACAATTTAACTACGACCGTATCTATAAAAACATTAAACGGTTTCTCTGTCCCCGAAAGTTACTAGATTCAGACTATAGTCTTTAGAGGCATGAGGAACAGGGTGTAAAGTTCACTCATCCTCCATTGAAAAGGGAGGATCCTCCGACCAGACGGGTGTTGTGTCTGGCGGGCTATTGCCCAACGATTGATGTTGGGAAATTGTATCTATGCTAATTGCGCGGTAAACTCTGCTTGCGAGATGCAGGATTTGCGTGACGTCAGTATGACGCGTTGTTCGCATGTGGCGTTGTAGATACCGCTACATCACTCCCCTCCGGAGACCGGAGGTCGATAATGGGCTGAGTAAAGACATGGATTTCTTTGTTTAGACTATAGTCTGAATGTCGTAACTAAAAGCATGAACGAAGAAGGTATTTACCAGGCAGATGTGAGTGGAAACCCCGGGGCAGTAAACGGTGACATTATTGGTGATGTTCTTCAGTAGGTAAGGTCAGGTGTGTAATAGGTTCCTACTCGCAACCGGTGTGCGTGTATGATATGACCAGATGTATGAACGTAAACGATGCAAAAGTATGTATGTAAGGATCGTAGCAGGTGGCGTTGTGTAGTTTCTGCCTACCCCGAAAGGTACGAAGCCGTGAGTTTATGTCGAACGCTGGATGTTGGTTTCCCATCTCAGACATCGACCTACATAGTCTTCATATGATCTGACCAAGATTATGTCTGGACTTTAAAAGAGACTGTGACGTCTGAGTTTGTTTCGGCCTTTCTTCTCAGACTAGTCAGATAGGAAACGCCGACCTCATCTAGTTTTAAAATATGATTGACGTGTAAAAGTGTTTGTACAAACCTACTTACAAAATAAAATCATTTATCATTTACCCACACCAACCTTTGAACCAACATTTACGCAACGAATGCAAAACGCACCGCACCGATATATATGTGGGTTTCATCAGTACTAAATGTTTTTCACATGTATTTTTAGTAGATATACGATATTTTACAGATTGCAAAACCCATTTGTAAATTGCACGAAAATGATAGGCTGTCAAAAACTTTGGATATAAAATACAGCGATTGTAAAAACTCTACAATGTTTTGTTTTCATATTTTGTTTGTCATTTGTCAGAAGTTTTATTCATGCAATCAATCACAGATTGATGTTCGTTTTTTATTCGATATATTTTATGTTTATAAAGGGGCTTGTGGCTAGGTAATAACAGCCGAACGGTCCGATCGATCAGGTGAAGCTACGCTTGCCGCGGTTGATCCGTGAATGGGTGATGCCTCGGAAAGCACGTTAAGCCGTTGGTCCCGGCTGTCATTCCTGGATCTTTGACAGTCGTTACGGGTTGTAAGAATTCCGAAAGTCTGACAACCAGTCTTACCAAGGGGTATCGTATTACCCAGTCACTGGGTTGTGGAGGTCAGATTGGCAGTCGCTCCATGTAAAATACTGGTACTCAGCTGCACTGTAAGCTGACCCCAATATAGTTGGGAAAAGGCTAGGCAGATGATTTTATGATTTTAAAGTTTTGAACGAATAGTGATGCCATTCGACTACTGAATACTGAATAGTCAATTACATAATTTTTCGTCTTCGTGTGTGCAACAACTAAATCTAAAATGTGACTCACAAAAGTGTCAAGTATTTTGCCAAGAGTACTATTTCTATTGACAAAAATATTACTACGAACTGTTACGAAAGAACAGTCTTGATACTTATCTGTAATAGTCCTATGTTATGGGTTTAGTTTCCGCACTAAGTCCTTCAAGTGGACCATTGTGCGTGACTGTAATAGATTTATGAGCCCTAAAATGTTGCAATTAAACATTTACAATTACGTCAGAACTACTGACCGTGGCGTTGATTTGTGGAAAATAAAATGCCTACATGAGGTCATCATATCCTACAAAAAGTATTAAATGTTACATTAATATGTATATCTGAAACATTTGATGTGGTTATTACAATATTAATGTGAATTATTATTAAATAAGTATTCTTGTAATAAATTATACTTTTAACATAAAACCTGAGGAATATTTGCTTTATAAATATTTAATATGTATTACGTTTATTTTGTTGACTCGTGTAAAAATGTTAAAACGTAGGTAGATAGGCAACACTTTAAGGCTCAACAGAAAGGCGCGACGTGACAGCGCGACGCGTCTCTAGTCTAACAATTTATAATTATGAAAACTTCATAGAAATTGTTCCACTAGAGTCGCGTCGCGCCTGACTGCGGCAGCTTTTATTATTACGCGACAATTTATGAATCCCTTCATTTTACCCGTCGATCCTTGAGTCAAGATTAGTGCTTATCATACATAAATTATGATCATTGCAGGCTCCATTCACAGGCTCTGCGTTCGGCTAATTTATTTTACGGCCCCCGACCGCCATTCACATATACATCGTAAAATTCGCAGAACAACGCGAACATCAAACATAAATATTTAGCAACGGCATTGTACAAATTAATTTATGACCGACGCTTTGATAATCATCTTTTTTCCTTCATTCATCAAGGTGAAAGAATCTAGATAAATCAAGACATTAATACCACCGGAAATCGACCGCCATAATGACCTAAATTATACGGCGTATTAATAAAAATGATGGAAATCATTCATTCACTAATAAGCCAATCAATTTGATTCGATAATCGATTAGTTTGATGCTAATGTTGCCATTGGTTAACAATGAATGACCGTTATCGTTCAGTGAACGATCGACACGATTCGATTTATAAAAATATTTTAGGGTGGTTACGTCAGCTGGCCCAGAAAGCCGACCTTTACGCGGCTATTATTTATGCGAGCGTAAATTTAAATTGACATAATAAACACGCTGCAGCACTACGTTGTTCATTTATTTACAGCTTGTCACGAGTATATAATAGCGGCCAACCTAGCCTTCATAATTATCAAAAATTACACGGATTTTTCATCTCGAGTGTCACTCATTATTCAAATGAATGTGATGGACCTACGTAACACATTTTTCAGGTGACAATAGCCATAAAAAGAAAGTTAATGTTGACTGATTATATTATAAATAACTTCTAATCTTTCTCACTTGACATTTACTGCTTCAGCGAATTGACAATAACGAGTGCTCTAGATTTTTCTACCGTTTCTAGATCACTTTACGTCATCATAATTCTATAAACATTACGTATAATATCTTTTTCCACGTGATAAACCCATAAACATAAAATAATTTATGAAAATGTTATGCTGAGAAAACAAATCAGTTTACTCGATTAAATTATCCGTCATTAAAAGTCGATTTCAAATCGATTATGGACTTAATCGGATCTCACGATCGATATGGGGCACTTCTTAAATAAATTGCTACTAATTTCCCTTCGCCATTAAAAATGTGGAAGTTTCTTTCATTAGCGGGCTGACTTTCGCGGATTTCAATTGTCTTGACAAGCTACTAACTGACTTATCGATTTCGATTGGATATTTAATTAATTGACAGACATCGATTTGTATTTACTGTGAACCGGTGGGTCCGGTAGCCGGTCGCGTGTATTTGGAACGTGTGTTAATTATTTTACTAGTGGAGATAAATCTTTTTGGAGATGATTTTTTTGTTGAAAGTAATCCAGTTTGAGGTGTTGCTAGTGTGAAATGTAGCTTTAGTCTTGCCATAAACCACCTTTATTAGTGTTCAAAATAACTCTTTCGTGTGTTCATGATTGTGTCTTCGAGATCTTATCTCAGTTTGTTTCGTAAGTGATTAAAATATCAAATATTTTTTTAACAGTAATTCATAAATAATGCTAGTAGTGGTCGAAATAGTGGTAATGCTAACCAATGAGGTCCTATGTTCAATTCTCGGATCGGGCAAAGGTTTTTCCATCTGTAATTTCAGCAGCCCGGAGTCTGGATTGGTGCCCGGTGGATAGTAATATGCTCTGCCCCTGTTACATGAGACTTGGAACAAATCTAACTGGTGAAATGTGGTCACGAGTCACAGTCAGGAGCAAAAGTATGTATACACTCGGCTTTATTCAAAAGCGATTTACTCCTTTATTTTTTTATGAAATTTTATGTTGTTACGAATATATCATTTTCGAACCCATAGGTTTATGTAATGTGTTGTATTTAAACGTTGAATTCGTTATTTCTCGAAAAAATCGCAATTGAAAATTGCCATGTGTTAACATATTGGTGCTCGTGACTGTAGGTACTATAGACGCACTTCTGCCTCGCCTTACCCCTCGGGGAATACAGGCGATAGTAATAGAAGCAGGTATTTTTATGGGAAACTAAAGTTTTGAGGAGATAACGCAATTACTCTCCGATTATTTTCTATCCATGCGTTTGATATTTAAATAATAAATTCTTACTCCAGACATACCCAGTGAAGGCCGCGATAATTTCCTTCAGACGTGTTAAAAACCCGTAAACACAGTATAACAAACTTCATCAGAAGCTGATCTGTAGTTTATTTATCTTGCAGTCTGAGAATTATCTAGCAAAAAAATATGCTATCAATCAATTACCGCTGAAAATCGCTACCTGCATTCCTACCAACGCTATTTTTATTGCAAATAAATAAAGCGCAGTATCCGGAAGCGAATAAGAAATAAATAGATAATTGCGCGAAAATGAACGTTAGTAACTCGGGAGGTACTTACATTCCGTGGATGTGCACGCGCCGATGGCTTGTTGATCCAAGGTGCCCATGCTACATATTAATTTCTAGACGATTCCCGCCAAGGTCGGGAACATTGGATACTATTTTCGTATTAATTGAAATAAATATACAATTGCTTGGCTGTAATGTAGCCAGCCGTTTAGATTTTTGTAGACTCTAATTCAGTTTTATTAATGTTCGATATGTGACGTGTATGTCTTGTGGCTAAGTAATAACAGCCGCACGGGTCGATCGATCAGGTTAAGCTACGCTTGCCGCGGTTGGTCCGTGGATGGGTGACCATTTTCACAAACCAAGACCCCTTCGTGCCTCGGAAAGCACGTTAAGCCGTTGGTCCCGGCTGTCATTCGTGGATCTTTGACAGTCGTTACGGGTCGTCAGTAGCCCGAAAGTCTGACAACCAGTCTTATCAAGGGGTATCGTATTACCCAGTCACTGGGTTGTGGAGGTCAGATAGGCAGTCGCACCATGTAAAATACTGGTATTCAGCTGCATCCGGTTAGACTGGAGGCCGACCCCAACATAGTTGGGAAAAGGCTAGGCAGACGATGATGTGACGTGTATGTCTTATTTAATTAAATGGTCAAAGAATTATCATTGCCATTTAACGTGGCAAATGCTGCCAGTCTTCGGGTCTCGTTTCCGGATGACAGCGATGTGGACGAGTACTTCGATGCTTAAGTGACAAAAAATCAAAAGGTTTTTTCTACTTATTTGTATGTTTAGTTAGTCATTTAATTTAGTACCTAGTGTAAATAGTTAGTTTCTTTATATCGAAATAAATATAAATAATTAGCATTCAATGCTGTTATTATGGAAATTAAGCTTAGATTATACAGTCATTAATTAAACACAAAAACTTTAAACAACCCAAAAATGTGTTCATACTCGTAGTTTGGTCAGTCAATGATGTGATGAACGTCATAATTGAAAATATCGTTTGAATCAAATAAAAAAACTCAAATTACTTACCTACTACACCGTCATTTAAAAGTCGCAAACATGGAAAAACAAATGATGTCTGATTACTAAGAAACAATCATACATTAACAGCTTCTTAGTTAAAATCACACTTAGATAAGATAAACAACGCTAGAAGACAATTACGCATTCAAACAAAAGTGAGCAATTTAGCTAACATTGACGGCTGACTCATATTGTCAAACAAATGGAAGTGTCTAATAGCATTTTAGTCGACTCTTCACGTGACCAGAGGGCTGGCCTGTTTCTTGGCCAAAGAATTAGCATCGCCATACAACGTGGCAATGCTGCCAGCCTTTTGGGCACTGTTCCTGTTGACAGCGATTCCTATGATTCTTTTGCTTATTTTTTCACATGTACATATGTATTATTATTTTATGTGTTAGCTTATACAATGTAAAAATTGTATTGTAAATAAATACTAGCTATTTGATATTCTACTAATAAATTCCTGACACATAGCATTTTGATCCCTCTTAACTCTTTACGGTTTTTTTTAACAACAATATTATGTAAGAATAGTACTTAGACAGGATTTTCATACTGTCATAAATTGATCTAAGTGTATACACACGAGCGACACGCTTCGACGACGGAGGCAACTGCAGCCGTAGAGGAGTATCGGCGACAGCCGTCAACACGTGTCGGCGGCTCCAGTCGACAACATGACACTCGTGTATTCGAGCACCGTACTGAAATACACAAGCGACACGTTGTCAACGGATGCAGTTGCATCGACGCGACTCTAAGGGTTACAATTTGGGATCGTCCGAAAGGGTTACCGCTGCCCTGGAACATAAAGGGCTAAGGAAGGAACACGGGTGGGTTTTAGTCAGTAAGAGTCTGACACTCCCTTCTGACCCCACACTTCTGACCCCACTCCCTTCTGACTTCAAATGACCCCACCCAGAGCGGGAGGGGTCATTTGATGATTTCCATACTCAAAAAAAAAAAAAAAGCTTACAATTTACGTCCAACTCTCCATGTTGATTGGCAAATGTGCAAATAACTAAAAATCTCTGTCGTGACTTTAAAAAGATGATGCACTAAAGAAACCTCCACCAGTGACGTTACTCAAAAAATACGACTGGCGTACCTACCCTCAGCAGACAGCCTCATAAAAGGCTAATCTTTACACTACGTCATCTTCCATTAATATCGTACCGACATGAATTTAAAAAAATTGAAGTTTTCCTGCTGTATGTAAAATGTCTGGTCACAACACAATCGGTAGCAATCGACTCGGTGCCAGTAATTTGGCGCTATTTATTACTAGGCTTGCAAATGACGTGACGCCATTTTATTGGATCAACTGCTATAATAAATATAATAGACCACCCATAATGGGGTACCATAGTGTTATAGTTAATAGTTTTTCAGCAGGAATGTTGCCATTATATGTTACACGTGACTAGGTATGTACTGATGTTTCGTAGATTTTTAAATAATCTGCTGTTTAATTCAACTCCGCGGGGTAATTCCGTAACACACATACAATGGCAACCAATCACAATGCTTTTCATTTTGACAGTTCATTCACGTCCATTGCGTTATTTATATTGTTGAGCACACGAATTTATCAAACATATAAAAAAAAAAATTAAGCAATGAATTAGGAATTTTCTTCAAACCCTCGGATAGTGAAGGTGCTGTTCTACCATTATTATTTAATTGGCACGATTGTCAAATAGCCAAGTACCTCCTAGCTTTAATAAAGCGATGACCTACGCAAGACAAATATTGAGTAAAGAAAATTAATACCCAGTGACACATTCTTCGAAAGGAACATCCAAAACATTGTATTTGGCATCGGCTTTGATACCGGTACATACTACTGCGACATAATAGTCTTGATACGCGAATGACGTGTATATAAATAGGCGTGAAACTCGAATCGAAACTGCCGTGTCCCGATTTCGGCAATAAACCCAGCACTGTGTCCACATCAACGTAGTTTATATTACAATTTTATTACTCAAACATCGAACCGAACTTTGGCCAATCCGTAAGCCCTGGTAGGTTTTATGAGCGAAAAAAATAAACATTTACTACAAAAACTAACAATTTGCCGCAAATCATATTTTTATATATTTTCACAGGTTTCCACTATCATTCAAAGCTCAGAATAAGTTATTTCAAGGGCTTCATTTCAGCTGATAATCTATTGGACAACTAGCACAAACATATTACTGTAATCTTTCATATTTCTTTAAACCATCAAATAATTTGTAAAAATAAAATTGTATGCTTCAATAAATCAATGTAATAGTTTATTTTATCGCGAATCAAAATAGATTTCGGACCAAACTTATGATTTCGCAACGTGCCGTTGAAAACTCGTAGTTATTAATAATTGAGTGAAAATAAAACTGTGTGTAAATGTGTAAATACCATACTTTAAGATTGCGTGGGAAAACGATGGAGTTTGAAGACTTGCTAATAATGTTAGAACATTGAAATTGATAGCCATTCATTAGCGAAGGTCTAGACATTACAGCTTTTAAGATGCAACAAAGAATCTTCTGTTCAGCCGATCGATTCTGTAAAAACCTCACTGTGAAAAGTTAGGTGAAGTGATCTTAGAGTGAGCTGTCAATAGTGTCAATCCATAGTATTAGTTGGAATGACAGCTCACTCCACGCTCACTTCACCTAAGTTTTCACGGTGAGATGTTTATAGAATCGACCAGCTGTAATGGCTAAGAGTTCAACTAAACAAAAGAATTTGTTTCTTAACCATTAGGCAGTTTGTTCAACAATTTGCATGCAAAGTATCAAGAAGTGTTGCATGTCCCACAGTATTTAAATTAAGGAGCAGTGGTAGCCCAGTGGTAACAGCCTCGATTAACGAGTTGTAGGTCGTGGATTCGAACCCAGGCAGGCCCTTTACTTTGTGTAATTAATTTTATCACCACTGCTCTCAAAAACGGTGAAGGAAAACATCGTGAGGAAACTGGTACGTCCTCGGGCCAAACACTCGAAGACATGTGACATCTACCAACCTGCACTGGGCAGCATGGTGGCCCATTCCTTCTGACAGATAGGAGGCCTGTGTCCCAGCAGTGGGAACGACGTTATGGGCTGATTCATCATCTGCCTAGCCTTTTCCCAACTATGTTGGGGTCGGCTTCCAGTCTAACCGGATGCAGCTGAATACCAGTATTTTACATGGAGCGACTGCCTATCTGACCTCCACAACCCAGTTACTGGGTTATACGATACCCCTTGGTAAGACTGGTTGTCAGACTTTCGGGCTTCCGACTACCCGTAACGACTGTCAAAGATCCACGAATGACAGCCGGGACCAACGGCTTAACGTGCTTTCCGAGGCACGGAAGGGCGTTATGGGCTGATTATACTATTTAAATTAGAAGTTACCAGAGATTGAAAACCTTATGAAAAAAGGCAGTATTAATAAAATCCCTCATAAAATATACGTAGATTAAGTTCTGTGATTTACGCATAGACAATAAAAATATTGTCCATCTTACATCACCTACGTTTACGGGGCTCGCCCGCACACCATAAAATTGTAGATATATGTTCTATTGAGCACCCACTAAGTACTGCCGAAACAAACTTGAACAAGCTTACATTATGTTTTTATTCAATTAATGAATTTTTCCACAAATGTCCACGTAAATTTTGTTATTATTATGCCTAAATATTTTATGAAAAAGTGAAGCTCTTATTTATTGTTAACCATTTAATATTACATATTTGTTGTTAATTTAATTTGTATTTTAATTTAATTTGTAATTTAATTTGGTTTTATTTGGAATTTAATTTAATTTGATTTTATTTGTAATTTATTTTAATTAAATAAATTTCTGTTTGCATGCCGCTGTGTCGGCGAGACATGATGATCCTTAACTACTTTATTACATCTTTGTACCGTGTTTCTGGCAAATAAACGAATTATTATTATGCTGAGCTGAGGACCTTTTGGCATTATAATCTTTGTTTTCTGTTTTTATAGTTTTAAGGTGTATTGATTTTGTGTAATGCCAATAAACGCATTTTTCTTTCTTTCTTTCTTACGAAAATTTTTTTTTCTTCTAACAGTGATGCTTATGTCTTTAGCTATAAGGGCGAGAATGTCACATTTAAAAGTTTGGCAACTGCAAAACAACTTTGTAAAGTAACACAACAGAATAAAATCTAGAAAAAATGTAGGTACATAAGTACCTTGAACTAAAGCAGTTTTCAACTAAAGGAGAAGCTTTTTTGTACTTATTAAACATGATTTAGACTGCCTCGTTGGTTTAGTGGTCGCAAGCTCTACTGCTGAGTATGAGGTCCTGGATTCGATTCCCAGGTCGGGCACACTGTTATTGGGTTTGTCGATCAGTAGCAGCCCGGAGTCTGGATTTGTGCCTGGTTGATGGCAATAGGCTATGACGGACTTAAAAATACCTGCATCCTAATTGCGTAACACACAATCAATCGTAATCTGAATCATTTTGAAGCAATTCCGATTGATTTTGTGTTACGCAATTAGGCTGGTGGGTGTACTATAGGTACAGTCACGAGCATAAGTATGTATACACTCGGCTTTATTCAAAAGCGATTTCCTCCTTTATTTTTTAAATTAAATTTTATGTTGTTACGAACATAGCATTTTCGAACCCATAGGTTTATGTAATGTGTCGTATTACAACGTTGCATTAGATAATTCACGAAAAAATCGCAATTGAAAGTTGTCAAGTGTTAACATATTGGTGCTCGTGACTGTACACCTCTGCCTTCGGGCAATATAGGCCTAACGTTATGTAATAATGATTTTGATCTTAAAACCATAATCTTTTAAAACATGAAAGACGTACTACTCCATTGTCATATCTACAGCTTCTATATCGCATTTGACAAATGACAAATTCTTTTTTTTTTGTCTTATTCCGAACAAGTCTCATCGTGCTCTGAGGCCATGGAGGCAGCAATCTTCACATTAGTAACGCATTAGAAAACAGTGTGGTTGTGGCCTGAGAAAGTGCGAGCTTGACATTGGAGAAAATCGTTCAGTAATGACCCAGTCATTATGTGATGCGCCTAGTATTTGTCCTCTGGAACTAATTTAATGATACAAGGCTACGCGAGCTTCATAACTTTCGATCTGGAAATGCCTCAAAGGTTTTTTAAAACTTAGCTCATGGGTAAAGTCGCAAGCAGTACACACGGCTACACGTCAAGCTAAACAAAACCAGTTTGTCTTGGCCTCACTTTGTATGATATTTTGTCACAATGAACGGTCAGCCAATACTGGTTTGCATAGCTTGATGTGTAGCCGTGTGTACAAAGAGTTTTAAAAAAATTACGTGAGTTTTACATAACTGAAACTCAGTAAACTAAATCTATAACATAACAAGATTGGCTGAACTGAAGGATATCAGAACTTCAATTCCCTTAATTAAAAACGTTCAAAATCTAGTCTCACTCCAATGAGTTTAAAAATATACCTAATACATACTAATTCCATGTCTCACACTCATCTCAGAGACGATCAATGTTAAAAACTAGTCAAAAATACCTAAATATCCCTATATGAAGGGATCCCTACATATAGGGATATTATAAGTATTTTTGACAGATTGAAACTGAAGCTGAGGTCATAACGCGAACGTTCTTTTATAATACCGGAATTGCCTCTCAGATAGTAGATCCTTATGCGCATAGACCAATTAAATAAACAAACCAGTCATTCAATTTACATAATCAGCCTATAATGTTCCCACTGCTGGGACACAGGCCTCCTCTCTTCGAGAGGGAGTGGGCTGTAATCGACCACGCGGGCCAAGTGCGGGTTGGTAGATGTCACATGTCTTCCAATTTTTTGTTCTAGGACATGCCGGTTTCCTCACGATGTTTTCCTTCACCGTTTTGAGAGCAGTGGTGATGAAATAATTTACACAAAGTATAGCGCCTGTCTGGGTTCGAACCTACGACCTACAACTTCTAAATCGCGGTCGTTACTACTGGGCCACCACTGCTCTGTCATTCAATTAATGGTAGGGAAATATCACATACACAGAATCTACCGTGTAATGACAGCTACTCAATCGAGCGGCAACCTTATAATATCTGCAGTGTAAACCCTAAAACGCTGCGGTAATAAATAAAGTGACCACAGGCGGGCTCTCTCTAATTTCCCGCGTGCTAATGGTCCCGCTGAATTATGTGGTCAACTGAGTAATTATGTGTAAACATGTAAACAACATAAATTAAACCAGCCTGTGAGATGTAGGGCCGTTTTTATTATTGCCAGTTTACGGTGACTTTTATGTTACGAAGTGTTGAAGTTTGAGAGTAATAAAGGGGCTTTGGAAAAACTCAAAAGTTGCAACGCCACTGTTACGTGGGACTTAAGAACTAATAAATTATCTGACGAAATGTTGGTATACTCTAGAAGTCTAGATACATCTCTGCCTAAGCATCTGGGAACTACAGGCTTGATGTTACGTTATGTTAGAATCCTCTTGAATCGGGCTTGAAATGAATCAAACCATGACTTGTACAGCAATGAATTAAATATGACAAGATACACTCTGAATTACCTCAAATATTCACGAAAATAATAAAAAAATAAACAAGGAAACTAAACCTTTGTTCCTTTAAAATGAGTAATACCAAACTTTAAAAAACAAAATCATACGTGGAGTTACGGACACCAGCTCAACAAAATCCTGACGACTGGTCACCATAGCTATGGTGACCAGTCGTCAGGATTTTGTTGAGCTGGTGTCTATGGTGACCAGTCGTCAGGATTTTGTTGAGCTGGTGTCCGTAACTCCACGTATTTTGCGTACAGGTGGGAAAATCGACGATTCGATCCACCCCAGCTCCTCAAGGAAGACCAGCAGCCTAATTGAGTAACACACTATCTATCAGAATCTGAATCATTATTGCTAATATGTTCACTACACACTACACTGCTTCATATGTTCGAAAAAAAAGTCTGCTCAACAAGGTAAATAACGCAATGAATGTTGTTGAACTATCAAAATTAAAGCCATTGCCACTGATTACGCAATTACCCCGCAACTACGACTTGGTGTTACTGACAATCTCTCGGAGGGACTAGCGGATAGTCACAAAATAGACAGGAGTTTCCCTCAATCAGTCGTGTAAAGATTTTGTCCTCAAACAAAGAATAATATAAAATTCACAGAAGGGACTATTTGAACAGCAACCGTTTAAAACAAGACGTTCTAATGGTTTGTCATAATTCTCGGAAAATTCATAATTATGGAAATCCCTACACAAAGGTTATGTATAATTCTGTAATTCACTGAGATGTGTCTTGCTTTGAAAATGAGTAGGTACTTTACGTATTGGAAACATTACAGAATGGCTTTGGTATAATAATTACTTGAAGGCTAATGAGTAGGTAGGTATAACATTTTTACTGACATTCCGTAGCTGTGTAGGAAAACATCGTAAGGAACCGGCATGTCCTAGAACAAAAAAAAAAATCGTAGACATGTGACATCTATTAACCCGCACTGGGTCCGCGTGGTAAATTACGGCCGACTCTCTCGCACTGTGTTCCCAGCAGTGGGAAATATGCCATATTTATGATGATTGTACTGTTCCCTCCGTCCGTTGTCCGAACCATCCGTTGTAGGTAATAACAACAATATACGACTGGTTGCCATGTTCAAGGTGGCCTTTTCATTAGTACTTTTTTAACAGACTTCTAAAAAAGGAGGAGGTTCTCAATTCGGATGTGATTTTATGTTTGTTCGCTCATAACTCCGTCGCTTGCCAACCGATTTGAAAAATTCTTTTTTTGTTGGAAAGGGTATACTTTCCAAATGGTCCCATAGAAATTTCATCAAAAACGGTTCAGCAGTTTGGTTTTTAAACCAAAATTACTGGTAAAAATTACAACTTAAAAGTGAAAAATAAAAACTTTTTTGCAAAAAAAATCAACCGACTTCCAAAAACGACACTACAAAGTGAAACTTTAATTTCGGAAGTCGGTGGCAAACAACGAAAATGCGAACCAAACTACACCGACTTTCGAAATTAAATTTATTTTTCACTTTGTAGTGTCGTTTTCGGAAGTATCGGGTTATTTTTTGGTTGATTTTTATTTGCAAAAAAGTTTTTTTTAGCCTTTGTTTTCTCGCTGTTAGGGAAAGCTATCTCCCACAGCTTACCAATTTTCCCTGTGCGTTTCCTTTTCTGACCCATCTCCCATAAACGCCTCAAAGTCATCACGCCAGCGTTTCCTCGGCCTCCCTCAGCGACGACGCCCATCTTCTGGCACCCGTGACGTTGCGTTGCGACTCTGGCCCATCCGGCCAGATGCATCCTATATACAACATCGTTTGTAATTAAGAAAGTTTAATCAATTTTCATCATACTTTTCATCCTACTTATTAAATACATAATTAACTTCTAACCAATTGGCAAATCGCTATCGATTAAAATCACCGTGCAATGTCTGTAAAAGGGAATCAAGTTAAGAAATCGTAAGTAATTACTTCAATAAACACGGGATCAGGAATGCTGCTTATCTATTCTTGAAGCGATAGTTTGTACGGTTTCCCAATCGGAACCCGCTTTTATCGATAGTCGGACTGATACATTAGATGTGTCTCGAAGTTGGCCAATTAAGTAAAATTTGTGTTAAGCTAATAAAAATCTGTGCATAACATTGGGAATTATTTAGAATGTGGCTGTAGTGCTGTACCTAACAGAAAATATCTCCGTGATTATGAGGGACCCGTCAGCTTTGATAGCAAGAGTGGATAGGCATCTTCTAGGCTTGCTCGTTTCATCATAGATCTTATGATCTATCGCTTTCCACGAGGCACGATCGAGGTCAGGACTACTCTTTGCATGTCGCATGTAAACTAAGGCATGTCGCGTGTCTTTCCTGCGAGAAATGCTCGAATCGACATGGCGAGAATAGCTCGCCTTGATTTTTTCGAGGGAAAAGTTCGAATCGAACAACAATAACTAACGCCTTCCTAGCCGATTGTGCAATAAAAAAAAATTAAGAAGCAACAACAAAAGAGTCGAAGACATAAGGATGATAAAGATTGGAGCGGATCGAGATAATCATAATATTCTATGAAACTCCGTACTACGCTAGGCCAGCTCAAGGTGAAAGTGTTACCCCTGACGTGCGGTGGACAGTACTGAAAATTAAACGTTACGCTTCATTTGCTTGCTACGCTTGCCTAAACTTTATTCATCATTAATCTTAGCTGAAAAATTATATTAGACTTTAATATATCTGGTGGCCCAGTGGTAATAGCTTCGACCTACGAGTTGTAAGTCGTGGGTTCGAACCCAGACCGGCACTCTACTGCTCTCAAAACGGTGAAGGATAACATCGTGAGGATACTGGGGGTCTACTCCGAAGTAGTATCAACCGAATGTTCGGCCGTTTCCTGCTACGAAGTTACTATTTGGTTCGGTCGGTTCCGATCCTACACTCCTACACTCTTTCGAATATTGACCATGGTCCCGACCCAACTGAGCCGATCCGAAATTTTTGTCGCAGTTTTCAATAATAATATTTGGATTCGGTCGCAAGACTCTTAAGCGAGTGGACGTGTGTCGGTTCTCCGTAGTTCTTGTGCTTCCGAATTTCTGTGATTGGTCAATTGACGTGATTTACGATTCCTTGTCACACGCGTTGAGTTCTTACCTGTTGTTACCTCCTACAGGGCGGTCCTGGAAAGGGATATAAACATTTCTAAACTTTCTGACATCTTAAAGTGATTGTGATTCGCCGGGTTTGAACTCGCGACGCGTCGATTAGGTGCGGTGGGACGACCCGGTCGCTCTGCCACTACGCCACCAAGCGAGTAGTTCCGACGAGCGAAATTGTCCTGTGCTACGTGTGCTACGCGCGACGACGGCGACGTCACCAGCCTGTGCTACGAAGCGCTACGGGCCTCTACGAAACTTGCATCGGCTACGCGCGTGTGAGACGCGTCGTTGATGAATCAAACGAACAACTGCGAGAAGATCGGCGGGCTACTTAGCAGATAGCATAACATAACATCACGCCTGTTATCCCCGAAGGGTTAGGCAGAGTCTTAACTACCAGATAAGCCGAGGTAAATTTCTTTATACTTATTAATATACGTGATGATTAGTCTCCAGCGAACTCCTCCGAAAACTCCAAATATTGCTATGGCTCAGACTCAGTCTGAACCTGATATCAGCTCGGCGATTGAGTTAAGCGAATATGTTACCAATAGAAGCAAACGACCAAGACAAGAACACTCGCCTGGAGACAAACAGGATGTGCAAGACTTATTAGATAACTGGAAAAGAGACCAGGACACCCGTATCACCAAGATGCTAGAAGATCAAACTGCTTTCATGTCAAAATTGGTTACCGACATAAGTGAGATTAAGGCCCAAAACATAAACATTCAGGCGTCTAATGCCGAAATCTGCAAAACCAATGCAGAAATTGAGCGAACGATGTCCTTCATTAACAAACAATTTGAAGACTTAAAGAAAGAGGTTGACGAGATTAAGAAAGAGCGGCAGGAACAGCGTTGCTATATAGAAGGACTTGAGAGGAAGATTATTGATCTGCAATATAAGTCAAGGTCGTCAGGAATAGAAATAAGGAATGTTCCACAAACCGACGACGAGACCACGGGCGCCCTAATCAGGACAGTTTGCAATATAGGCAAACTAGCTGGAATGCCAATATCTGAAACTGAAGTTCGTGATATATATCGCCTCCCGGGAAAACAAACTAAGGATATGACGGCCCCCACTACACGCCCAATAATTGCTGAGTTTACAACAGTGCAAAAAAAACAAAACCTATTGTCTGCCGTCCGTTCCTATAACAAAAAGGAATCAAAAGAGAACAAATTAAACACTGAGCTGATTGGCATATCGGGGAAACGGCAGGCGGTATATGTTGCTGAGCAGCTGTCTTCTACATCTAAAAAGCTGTTCTACTTAGCGCGAGAATTTGCGAGGGTGAATGCCTACTGCTTCTGTTGGGTAAGCAATGGAAACATTTTCCTTCGCAAGCAAACGGGCGATAAACAGCTGTTGATAAGCTCAGAGAAATGTCTTCAAGAGCTCACCAGCAAGTGACTAGTTGAACCTGCGCCCGGTCATTACTTGGAAACCTTGGGCTATTTATTGTATCTGTATCACCTTTTAATTACTCTGCTAGCCTCAACTACAAATTTCACAGTATGTTATAAATTATTCACTAATCAACACATCTTACACAGAAAAAACGCTACTTACACACTAAAAATAAACATAAAACACATATACATACCTACTTCCCCCCGCCACTACACTATATTCACAGAAAAGCGATGTTGTTATCTTCTAGTATCAAGACCCACACTCTCAATGTGTTTCTCTTTTTGCTCGTTATTAAAAAGCATAAATGGCTAACATAAATAATATAAATCAGGACATTGATAATCTTAATCTTGCAAACTCTTTCTCTTGTGACCCCAATGATTGTATTAAATATATAAATAGAGCTGACAGTAATGTAAGCCTATTGCACATAAACATTCGCAGCGTTAATAAAAATTTTGATAGCCTTCTAGCATTGATATGTTTAATTAATATTGATTTTGATCTGATTGTTTTGACTGAGTGTTGGCTGAGTAAAGTGATTAACCTCCCAGTTCTAAACGGATACCAGTCGCACTCAACAAAAAACATTACGAACCAAAACGATGGGGTTATAATCTACTCCAAAATTGGGCTAAACGTCAAGGTATGGGAACCTAACATAATGTATGCAAATAGTCTTGTATGTCAAATTGATAATAAGCTCACGGTAGTAGCAATATATCGCTCTCCATCGAATAATACCAAGGATCACTTCGATAGTTTCTTGTCAAGTCTAAATAATATTTATGAGGAAATATCTAACTTGCCCAACATCTCAACTGTGGGTGATTTGAACATTGACATAAAACTAGGCAATAGGAATGACCGTGCGCTAGAATACCTAATCTTAAACGCGTCCCATGGTCTACTACCAACACACCTCTTACCAACTAGATTGGAAAATTGCCTAGATCACATCTTATTAAAAACTAAGTCTATGGCCACCACATTGGTATTGGAGTCGCACATTACTGACCACAAACCGGTTATTCTCTCGATCTCAAATACAAACCCAACACGGAACAAAAGTTTCACTATTTCCCGATTAAATCACGAAGCCATTAAAACTGAGTTGGAAAACACTGACTTTTCAGATATCTACAAAATTAAAGACGCGAATATTGCTATGAGTACACTAATTACAAAGATATCAACAGCAATAATCAAATATACAAAATATATCACTGTACCTAGAAAACAAAGAACGATTAAACCTTGGATAACTCCAGGACTTCTAAAATGTATTAAGCACCGAGATAAACTACACGTCAAATCTAAGAAGTCACCAAGCAATTTAATACTACATATAACCTATACGCGTTATCGAAATTACTGCAATACGCTACTGCGTAAATTAAAGAGGACCTATGAAAAGAGTGAGCTTGAAAAATCTAGGAATAATCCTAAAGCATTATGGAAAACCATTAAGAAGATAACCAATACGGGTAAAATATGCTCTAGTCCTGTTGAACTACTCAAAGTATGCGACAGTCCTGCATCTTCCCTCAACAATGTCTGTTCTTTCTTTAGCAACGTAGGTAAAAACATGGCTGCAAAAATAAATAATAATCCATCTAAATTCCCTTTAAACCGCGAGACCATTCGAGATGGTAATAACAAGACTCTGATGCCGCCTGTCAATTCACTTGCTATCCAAAAAGTTAACGAATGTGACATAGAAATTATTATACAGCAGATGCGCCATGACTGTGCCGTAGGCTGGGATGGAATATCTTCCTCACTCCTTAAGTCATGTCGTCATATTCTAGTACCGCCGATAACATATATCTGCAATCTCTGCATTGAGACAGGAGTTTTTCCAGATTCTCTGAAGAGAGCCATAGTCCACCCAATTTTTAAGGGAGGGAACAGAGGCTGTGTCGATAATTATAGGCCTATATCAGTACTGTCGTCGCTCTCTAAAATCCTCGAGAAGATTCTTAATCAAAATCTTAGAAGCTTTCTCGATAAATACAAAATTATAGCGGACAACCAGTACGGCTTCCGGTCTGGAGTCTCCACTGAAGACGCAGTATTGGATCTAACGCAATCTATCTCTAAGAGTCTGGACAATAGAACAAAGTGCCTTGGTATTTTTTTGGACTTGTCAAAAGCCTTCGACACAGTCTCTGTCCCCAAACTAATTTCCAAGCTAGAGTGTTTGGGTGTACGTGGCATAGCTTTGGAAATCTTTAAAGATTACCTGAGGAATCGCACCCAGCTGGTAAAGATTGGCTCTAGCTGCAGTGATGAAGAGGTTGTGCTGTACGGTGTCCCCCAGGGAAGCATTCTAGGCCCCACCCTCTTTCAGATATACATAGATGACCTTTGTAGAGTGTCAATACCAGCTTGTAAGGTTTATGCATATGCAGATGACACGGCTATTTTGGTTGATGGGCCCTCCTGGGAAGATGTGAAACAAAAGGCGGAATTTGCAATGTCTTCAATTATGAACTGGCTTGACCTAAACTTGCTGACATTAAATTTAAAAAAAACGTATTACCTGCCCTTTGCGATCCGGTCCAACACGAAACCTACAAGTAGTTTCACGATAATGGCTCACTCATGCCACAATCAGCTAATATCGTGTTCATGCCCTACCATTGCCAGAGCAGAAAGTGTCAAATACTTGGGTGTGCATATAGACGATGGACTAAAATGGGATAAACAACTCGATGCACTAACTGCTCGAACACTACGCCTTATCCACATATTCAAATCACTCCGAGAATCCGCCGGTGTTGACACTCTAAAAATGGTCTACTTCACATTATGCCAATCGATTATTGGATACTGTGTAACTGTATGGGGTGGGGCAGCGAAGACTTATCTTCTAAGAGCAGAGAGGGCTCAAAGGGCTGTACTTAAAGTTATGCTAAGGAAACCCTACAGATACCCTACAGCGCAACTTTACGCTGATTGCAAAGTGCTGACGGTTCGGCAGCTCTTCATTCTCCAATCAGTCCTGAGGATACATGCCCGCTTACCCCCATCTGATCCAAGTAAGCGTGCATATGTTCCCCCAGGTGCACAGTACAAAACCACATTTGCAAGACGTCAATACTATGTCTTAAGTCATCATGTTTTTAAGAGAATACAGAAAGAACTGGACATAATAGACCTCAATAAATTCAATGTCAAATCAAAAACCTCTGACTGGCTCATACAGCAGGACTATATTAAAACAGAGTCTATACTACTGTCACACATCGCTTGACACAATTAACCACTTCAAATACACCCACAAGATCTCATACTCACACACACATACACACTCACACACATACATCGGTACACTCTCCTCCCTTCTCACAACACACGCATGTACATACACCTCAACACTCACACATATTTGAATAATATTGATGTTAATATGCATTAGTAATGGTAGACTGACACACTTTCACTCTTGTATATTTTTAGTCTTACTAAATTTAAATTTTGGCCGATCACTGTCTCTTAAGATACAGGTTCCTCCCTAGTTTAAGAGACAGGGTTCATTATTCTTGTATGCTTATTTTATTGTATTGATTTGCTCTGAACTGTGTCTGTGTGTACTTATATATATTTTGGAAATAAATAAATTTATTATTATTATTATTATTATTATTATTATATTTGGTCGCACTTTGCACTTCGGAGTAGGCCCCCTGGTATATCCTAGAACCAAACATTCGAAGACATGTGACATCTACCAACCTCTCGAAAAGAGGAGGCCTGTCTCCAAGCTGTGGGAACATTATAGGTTGATAATGTTATGTGTATATTTCTACGCTTCTTCACCACCACTCTTTAGACGTCATTAGAATATCCGAATGTCATGAAGAAGCTATGCTAATGAGCTACAGCAGTATCTAATCTAATATCGCAACATATTAGCCAAAAATGTAAACAAATATGATTTTATGGAAAAATAACTTTAATTCCTACACAATAAAGTTCAGTTTACGCTACAACTTTAAACATTTTTATAACTTTTTCAATAGTGCTAGTCGCTCTGAAATCAATTTAATTACCATTAAAATAAAGTTGATATTTGTTTAACTTGAAATAACGTCAATTTGAAACATAAATAAAATTTTAATATACGTAATGACCTAATTACAAAAGAAATGTAAAAAAAGCTCGAAAAGCAACTCAAAAAATGTCTGAAGATTTAAGATTACTTGGTTTCTCCGAAGAAGTCTTTTAAATTCTTAATTATACACGCAACGTCCCGTATTTGTTTATTTTACTGCCACCACACAACACACGAGAAAGTTCTCGTTACGTAAGTAAAAGTTTCTTAATCAAATAATTTACGACGTATTTTATTTCAAAAGTTTATTGCTAAAATGACAGAAATTGTTAAGAAAAGTGGGACGTGGTTTTATCATTCAAAACTTTACGCAGACCCTAAAGAAATTGTAGCATCGAAAGCATAATAAGAGATTGCGGAAAGTCTAATTTATTTTCTTTGTAATGTATTTTTTTAGTGTACAATAAAAATATAAAACATGTATACCTACCTTATCTAAATGAATTAATTTCAAAGAGCATTTTTCGAACTATTATTTGTAAAGGTAAATGTTTGGAATTGGGACCCCAAAAGTCTGTACCAATTTCCTTTATTCAGATAAAGTCGTATTAACCCAGTAACAGGGTTATGACGGTCAGACAGGCAGTTAGTCGCTCCATAAAAAAATACCAGCTGGTATTCAGCTGCATCCGGTTAGACTGGAAGCCGTCCCCAACATAGTTGGGAAAAGGCTAGGCAGATGAAATGAGAGAAAGTCTAATGATTCGAAAATTCATTTTATTTTCACCCCTGAACCTGAATCGTAAAAGTCATCAAAGTTTTCAAGTACTATCTCGAGATTCCAATTTCAATTAGGCATCCATTTTTAGGGTTCCGTACCCAAAGGGTAAAAACGGGACCCTATTACTAAGACTTCGCTGTCTGTCCGTCCGTCTGTCTGTCTGTCACCAGGCTGTATCTCAAGAACCGCGATAGCTAGACAGTTGAAATTTTCAGAAATTATGTATTTCTGTTGCCGCTATAACAACAAATACTAAAAATCAAATAAAAATTAAAGGTTGCCCCCTATCAGCTCGCCGCCCGGTAAGGACCAGGCCCGGGTCAACGGCGCGTTGTGTTCCACGCGCGCCTCAAAGAGATGTCAGCACGAACTGACGGGGCCCGCTAGGGCCGATGCCGCCAGGGCTGCGGGTTATTCGAAAGAGATACCGTGGCCCTTGGCACAGGCAACTGAAAGAACACGGGTGGGTTTTAGTCAGTAAAAGTCTGACACTCCCTTCCACTCCGCCCAGAGCGGAAGGGGTCATTTGATGATTTCCCACCCAAAAAAACAAAAGGGTGGCCCCCATACAACTGACGTGATTTTTATAGATAATGGTCGCACTTGGCCTGTTTTTTTAAATAACTGTCGTAATTTAAATATGCGTGGGAGTGGCTATGATTGCTTAGAATAGAAACGTTATACGAGTTCAAACACTAGACCTTCGCAGAAGTCGTTACAGCGAATTATTTTTATGATGTCGATGGCATTCGAGAAACTACTTTTTACTAGCGTTAAATCTTCGGATTTACATTGTAAGTAGGTTTAACCTTTTAACGGTTTTATGATCCTGGTAGGTACCTAACCGTCCCCGATTTCAGCACATTTCGAGGACATAAACTGACTATTACATTAGACCCCTGATGATTTATTGGTAACGATATAAAGTAAGTATTAAATCATCAAAGGGTTTCTACTAATATCTTGAAATAACTACACAATACCAAACCCATAATCAGCTCCACTCCACACTTCTGAGACACAGGCCTCCTCTCTGTGAGAGGGAGTGGGCTATAATCTACCACGCGGGCCCCGGGGGGGTTGATAGATGTCACGTCTTCGAATTTTTGTTTCTAGGACATTCCGGTTTTGATGCTTTCCTTCACCTTCATGCTGTCACTGCTCGCAGAATGCTGCGAGCAGTGACAAAGTACAGCGCCTACATGGATACTGGAACCCCCGACCTACAACTCGTAAGTCGGGGCCATTACCACTGAACCACCACCGCTCGCCATACCAAACCACCATCCATTAATATCCTTGCCACCTACACTTGTAACCAAAAACATACTTTTCATACGTAACACCAAATTCGGGCCAAAAGACCAACTGGCAGCGAAACGCAAATAATCATAAACAATTTCATCATAGTTGATTAGCTGACCATTTAAGATGATAAAGACATACAGCTCACAGCAGATACGTCGTAGAAAACAAATAAATCAAATTGACGTTATTTAAATTTTGACATTATGGAAGTTGGCTTGGTTTATTTTAGCCATTTAAGGAGATGTCAATTAATTCGGCTAAATACTAATTAGGACGGTCGCTGGTATTTAGCGAAGTGTTAAAGTTATAATTCTGTGTATACTTCCAAATGGGGTAATTTCAAGTTGTCAATGATTGCAGAGGAAATTGCTGTAAAGCTCAAAACCTGGCCGACACAACGTCACGCCGATGTGTAGGTCGCACTAAGTAAATAATTTAATGTCTTTGGTCGCACTGTATTTTAATTGACTCATAATCAATTATCCATCAAATCAGCCTATCGGGCTATGTCCACTGCTGGACATAGCCCTCTCCCAGGCTGCGCCACAACACCCTGTCCTCCGCCTTCCGCATCCAGTCTGTCCCAGCCCCCTTCTTTAGGTCGTCCGTCCATCTAGCTGGGGGGTGTCCCACACTACGCTTGCCGATACGCGGTCTCTACTGCAGGACTCGTCTGCTCCACCGGCCATCGGTCCTTCGATAAGCATGGCCAGCCCACAAGAACTCATAAGAACAGCTAATTTTTTCTACTACTTTTTTAACGAGCTCGAACTTGGCTTCGTCCGCGTGTAGATCGGAAATTATCCCACGCGAACGTAGTACCGGGGTAAAATGTATCCTTTGTGTTAGATAATCCAGATTATAAACTGTTTACCAATTATCCAAATCCGTTCAGTCGTTTTTGCATGATTGAGTAACTATATATCTTTCTGTATCTTTCACAGTTATAATATACTAGCTGCGCCCCGCGGTTTCACCCGCATAAGTTTCGATCCCATGGGAATATCGGTATAAAAAGTATCCTGGTTATAAACCAGCTGTGTGTCAAATTTCATCCAAATCCGTTCAGTAGTTTTTGCGTGAAAGAGTAACAAACATCCATCCATCCATATAAACTTTCACGTTTATAATATTAGTAGGAAGTAGGAAAGTAGGATTAACAGAATTCGCAAGCCACACTTGTATAAACACAAACTCGGCTAAACGTGCTGCTGAAATACTGCTTATAAAACACAAATCACATGAAAAAGATTCCTGAAACCTTGAAAGGAAATATAAAAAGCATAAAATATGTAAATACAAAGTTAATTATAACAAAAATGAGCTTCAACATATTCTCTTTGCACATATAAAATGGTAGAGAATAAAAGTAAAAGAAATCAAGGTAAAAATATGAGGAGTTTTCTCTAAAGTGGGCAAAATGAATCACTTCGGATTTTCCGTCAGTAAAACGAGGATAATAAGGGAATATCAATATTAATGTTACAGAATCCGTTTTAAGGTAATTTGAAATATTAGGACATGAAGGATTTTTTCGTATCCGATATTTTATTTCTCGCGTAAAAAGTCGGTGTCATGAATAGGCTATGCTTCAATGAAAATGAATGTGCAAATAGATTGACTTTTGATAAGAGGTTTATGTTTTGACTGCTGATGCTTGTGGTAAGATTTCACTCTTCTAAGATCAACGGCTAAGTAAGAACTTCATCTCGAAACCAGTAATGTACAGACGCCAGCAAGTCAAGCTACCCGAAACTGTCAAATCCCAATCAACCCTTGAACCTTAATGCTATAACGATAAAGTTGAAAATCTATTAAAGAAATTTGACAGATTGTAGTGTGATGACCAGACTTGATGTGCTGGCGTCTGTACCTACCTAATCCCAATGCAGGAATATTTGTTTCAGCGTTGTAGGTGCAGAACACAGTAACAGTAGCAATGGTTTTCGTTTTGACAGTTCGACAACATTCATTGCGTTAATTACGTTGTTGAGCAGACAATTGTTTGAACATATGAAGCAATGGACTAGCAATATCCTTCAAAAAATCTTGGTTCAAAACAATCTCTGCAGAGTCGGACACATATAAGCTCAGTAACTTGTCTTCCAAGAACTCAGATCCAAAAAATCACAAATCTTACATTGTAAAGACGAAGTCAACCAACCAGTCAATAATTCGTCAGAAAGCTGACACCACATACCTACGTGTTGACGACAATTACGTCAGGTGCCAACATTTTATGATAGACCCTAAAATAAAAGTCATGTCATGCCCTTGAAGGTCGTGTCGTGTGTAATGTCGGATGTAGGTACTGGTCAACTGGTAATGTTCAAAAATACATCATGGTATATTATTCTTGTGCATTTTATTCTGGGCGGATGTGGAATGGCAATGTGGTAAACAGTAACTTAATATTGCAGAAGGAAATTGTATCGATAAAGATTAGAGATAGAAATAGCCAAAATTGGATAGGACTCTAAAATTATACTCCAGTAAATTCATAAATAAAAACTGCTTTGGTATTGCTATAACTGAATAGTTAATTGGTGAAATATTGCATAGATGCGACAATGGCAAGGGCAACAGGCCTAACAGAAGGGATTTACAAGGCAGATGTGAGTGGCAACGCCGGAAGGGGACTCCCTAGAGACGGCGCGTTGTGTTCCACGCGCGCCTCAAAGAGATGTCAGCACGAACTGACGGGGCCCGCTAGGGCCGACGCCGCCAGGGCTGCGGGTTATTCGAAAGAGATATCGTGGCCCTTGGCACAGGCAACTGAAGGCACACGGGTGGGTTTTAGTTAGTAAAAGTCTGACACTCCCTTCCGCTCCGCCCAGAGCGGGAGGGGTCATTTGATGATTTCCCACCCAAAAAAAAAAGGGGTCTCCCTAGAAGGACATATAAACCTTATTGGAGATGTTCTTCAGAAAGATCAAGTGCGTAGTACTCGCAACCAGCGCGCGTGTGTGACCGTAACCGAAGCAAAAGGAGTATGCTAGGATCTTAGCAGATGGCGTTCTGTAGTTTCTCCTTACGAGTAGTAGATAGTAAGTTCGATCCCAGGCCGACGCTTATTTACTTTGTGTAACTTTTTCATCACCACTACTCTCAAAACGGTGAAGGAAAACATCGTGAGGAAACTGGCATGTACAAGAACCAATCATTCGAAGACATATCTACCAATCGGCACTGAGCCCGTGTGGTGGATTACAGCCCACACCATCTCGCCGAGGGGGGCCTGTGTCCCAAGAGTGGGAACATTATATGCTGATTATGCTAAGAGTGAACATGTATCTTTTGGGCACGCTCGTTCCATTGATTCATAGCTTTATATCAGAAGATCGAACAGCTTCATAGCTCTCCATCAATAGATCGAGCAGGCCTATGAGGCAGTCAAAATATATCAAAGAACAGTTTGTATATGAAACATTACTCATACATATAATTGATCAAACACGCAGATCATTTTATAACGTAATCAGTGCAACAATAATGGCACTTTCTTCAGATAACTGAAGTGCTCTCATCACCGCGATTTACGTACGTACCCTTGAGAATGGGGTCAAGTATCGCAAACGATACTTATCCAATCATGAAAGAATTATCTGTACCTTCAATCTTTACGTTAATAAGTTAATATTACAGATATGAAACGGACATTTAATATGGTCTAAAGTCCGTTCATCATTACTTTTTTTTAAGAAAACAGTTTCCAAAAAAAACGATAGGTTACTTACCGATGCAGTAAACTTACATACATTATGAAGTTTCGAAAAACGATACATTAGTTGATTAGTCAATAATTAGATTAGAGGGGTCCGTGGCTAAATAATAACATCCGCACAGGTCGATCGATCAGGTTAAGCAACGCTTGCCGCGGTTGGTTAGTGGATGGGTGACCATCTTTACGGGTGTCCGTGGCTCGGAATGCACGTTAAGTCGTTGGTCCCGGCTGTCATTCGTGGATCTTTGACAGTCGTTACGGGTAGTCGGAAGCCCGAAAGTCTGACAACCAGTCTTACTATCGAATTACGAAGACTGGAAGCTGACACCAGCAAAGTTGGCAACAGGCTAGGCAGATGATGAGTAAATAATTATACATAGTATAGGATTTTATTATATTTACATTATTTAAATCGCTAACAACGTGGCAATGTTGCCAGCCGTTTGGGCACTTGTCCTATTGAGCGCGATGCGGACGAACTTTTTGATGTCCTTTGATTATTTACCCTCCTTTTTATATACTTGTATATATTATTATTTTAAGACCTGAGCTTTAAGAAAAGTAATTATTATAAAAAGGAATTAGCAGAAAATAGTGCAGACGCCGATGAAAAAAAAAATATAGAAAAATATTTATTGTCCAGGTAATACAGTAAGCGGGTTCACTCACGGGTTTACAGCAAGTTAAAACGACATGAGTGGCTTAAAATATTACCTATAGCTAGGTTACAATATGGGAGAACATTCCATAAAATCATAAACGTCACCACAGATGCTCTTTGTTCTTTGAAGCTTTTTTCAAAGACTTTTTACCAAAAAAAAAAACAACCCAAATGGAACCTAGATGGTTCTGTCTTTGGAGTGTGTTTTATTTTTTCATCCGCATTACATAGATGTAACGCAACGCAGGCCGGCTGGAAGCGCCAGTTGCCGTTACAAGTGAGGACCGAGCGCACCTCTCCATTTACGAGTGATTCAAGTGATCTTTTAATCTCGAGTGATCTGGGGAACAGAAATAGGGGTTCTGAAGTGGCGCCTACATATATTTTGAGATGAATATACTATAGTGATTTCTTAAAAAAATATTTTGTGTGTTTTTTTTATTTTATCTTTTGGTGAGTCTGCTCGTTTTTTTTTTTCTTTCTTTTCTATATTTATTTTTTAACGCTGATAATATTTTAAGGTGAAAAACTGGATTATTTTTATTTTTCTACATATTTTTTAAGCACTGTAATTAATTTCGCATAGCAATAAAACTCTGATGGGCAAACAATGACCTTTCGATTGCCAGTTATCAACTTAGCCATTGGGTTATCTTAGCTCTTACACAACTACATATGTTCTTTAAATTATACTTGCAACTAATAAAAATATTAGACATTTTAAATCATAAACCGCGGCCACAAATATAGCTCGTGATATAGGTCGGTCATTGCCACAGACTAAAAAAGTTTGCAATTATTTTTTGCCGACACTTTTTGTATGTGTAAAACGCCTCTTTGGTAATCGTAGGCATTAAACTGACATGACAGTCGGCTCATCTGTCAGCGTAGGCGTCTTCTACCAAGTCATTGATATTAACATTACTGAATAAATAAATGCAGAAGAATCAACCGATACATTGAATTAATTTGCTCTGCATTGTATTGAAATGATTACATTTTACATACAAGTTACCGTTAGGACGATTTCTACTTTATCTCGTTTTAATTTCTCAAATTCAACTCAGTGTCCCAAAGTCAAATCGTTTATCTCATATAGGCACAAAAAAGGCGCTTTTGAACGTCAAAATTTACAAGAAAATAGAATTAATTCTAGTTGCCCCTTCGAAGAGGTAGTTTCTTATCGGGAAGAATGGGCAAGACACTCCACAGTTACTCTTTTAAAATGTTTTACAATATTTTGTGTACATTAATTACCTACATAGTGAAGATGATGTACCCAGAATAAAATGACAATACCACAATTAAGGAATTAAATATGAAGCAATTACAATACATTTATTACCTATGTGATAGATATCTGAGGGGCAATTCTCGTAATTTTAAGAACGTTCACAGTCTGATCTCAGTCTCAATCGGTCAAAATTACGTCTAATTTCCTTACATTTTGACATTTGTTTGACGCCGAGATGAGACTACGACTAGATTTTGTATCGTTTTGAATTACGAGAATTGGCCTTCTGGTGCTCACATACACCTACAAATATTACAAAAAAGTCGTGTTATCTAAATTATCGGAAATCTGTATTTTCTTAGTAATAATCTTGAACTACTGCTGCTCTTTCTTATCCTGCTCTGTGATGTCATTTACCTGTAATTTTGAACTGTTTCGCATCGAGTATAAACAACACATTTTGCTTATGTCATATATACGGTTTAGCCGTGTTCAATGCCATAGTACAAATGACGACCACTCCCATACATTCTTATAGTCAATGCTATATTCATCATAATCAAATACATTCAAAATTCAAATTACACATTAATAAAAAACAATCATGTCCATACTCGTATGTTTTGATTAAACAATTAATTACGGATGTGCCAATCCCACACATTTTTTCTGACCTACAAAAGCCTATCATTGCAATATACTAAGAAGGCCTAACTAATTGCCAAAAATAAATTATTTTACGATCTTAATAATAAACTTTTTCGATAATTTTGTCCGTGGGTTTCCAATATTAAACGAGCACTCAATAACGTGTGACTTCGGTTAGAAAGTTAACAATATATTATATATAACTTAAGTGTATACCTTATTTAAGTATACCTTGGTTGGCAAACATTTGTAATTCAGTCAATACATTATTTTTTTTAAACTTTGCCCCACACTACGAATTTCTCCTGTGTTGTGGGTGCGTTTACAAACATTTAAACTCACATACACAAGCAGCCAGACCCGGAACAACTACTTGTAGGCCATACAAATATTTGTTCCGTGCGGGAATCGAACCCGCGACACGAAGCGCAGCAGACAATTGCTTAACCACTGCGCCAACCGTGCCGTCAAACTTGTTCTACTTATATTTGGATCTTTGCATAATAATGTTGCTCAGTTTCGCATTTGAGCTTACAAGCGCCGCGAGCTCCGGCAAGTTTATGGACAAACCACAACAAAACTAAAGTCTCATAAGTGCAAACGCAAAACGCTAAGTCAGAGAAATGAATGGTTAGGTTATCAACTTAAATTGTCCGTATATTCCAATCACAACGGCAAATTGACGTAGGGTGTGAATTTGCTTAACAAATAATTTCCCTGGATGCACTTCCTTACATAGCATAATCAGCCTAAAGTATTCCCACTGCTGGGACCTGGGACACAGGCCTTCTCTCCTTCTCTCACCGAGAGAAGACCTGAGTCCGAGAGGAGTGGGCCGTAATCAACCTGGCGGGCCCAGTTCTGGTTGGTAGATGTCACATGAATTTTTGGTTCTAGGACCAGCCGGTTTCCTCACAATGTTTTTCTTGACCGTTTTAAGAGCAGTGGTGATGAAATAATTTACACATAGTAAAGCGCCTCTGTGGGTTTGAACCTACGACCTACAGCCCATAAGTTACTTCCCAAGAAATTCAAAAACAAATGCAAAGCTCATTTCCACATCTCACGGTTCCACGTAAAACGTATTTACAATATTGTTTTCAGATTACAACATTTAAACAAGTACCGTTCGTGCTACAACATAACCTAAGTGTATCCAATATTAATATTATGCGTGAATAGAAATTGCGGAAACTTGAAAGTGGTATCCTTGTGCCTGTCCTTAGAAGTAAATTACTTGTGCTTACATAACCGGATCAAAAGCGTGACGCTAATGATACCCAAAGGGCGAGGCATCTATCATATCTGAACATAATTATGATATGCTGCGTGTTTTTCAATGAGGGACGTATTCCAGGAAAGAAGTTATGCGTTGAGGACATTCAAATTCGAATTCAAACTTTTTTTTTCAGACCAGTGTGGTAGACATTGTTGAAGATCTTTTTCACAATAGGGTAGTTGCCTGGGTAAAAAAATAATAATTATATTTAGTCCGTCAGCTAGATTATCGAAAAAAAATGGAAACGTATTTTTTCTTTTGTCAATCAAACAAAAAATTACAAAGATAAAGCGCGTCAAAATTTGGGAGTGGGTCGTGACATCACTTGCTTGCAAAAGTGTCGCAAGCAAGTGACGTCACGCGGAACTTTAACGGGCGATATCTTCATCATTTTTTATATAATTGACAAAAGAAAAAATACGTGTCCATTATTTATCGATAATCTAACTTACGGACTAATTAGATTTTTTTAGGAAAATAACCTATTGTTTGTGGTCCCACCCAGTATAAACGTAGAGCACGTTTATACTGGGTGGTGTGTGTATATCTCATTCTAAAATAATTACAAAGCTGTATTTAAAGAAAATAAATGTTTGCTGTCATTTAATTTTTGGCTGAAGACATATTGCGACGACTCCACATAAATTAGAATAAGGACGAAAGAATGATCATTACATTTTTGTCTCCATCTGCTTGTGACTGAACCTAGCAATGCCCTCATTGCTAGGTTCAGTCACCTTGCTGAGTGACAATATGGATGTTTGACAAAATATCTATTGATATAATATCTATTGATATCTACCTATGATAAAAAGTTTGCACGCCAGAAGTAAAATATACAATAAACGAAATAAAAAGATAACGGCACGGCACCATTAGCGTCTAGCACCTATGTTAATATTTCAAACAGAAAAATAAATTACACAGGAATAAACAATTCCCACCAAGATTGCCTCTAGATAAATAAGGCAATGAAAGTCGCAGACTCGTTCGCATATAACTAAACCCTAGCAGTGTCAGTGTGAATTGCAGCTTAAATTCTAACCAAGCCCTTTCATATGCTTAAGCCACTAGCTTACTTGAAATGAATTGCTATCAAGTGCTTTATCTCGTAAAGTTGTAACATGTCGTATGAGCCGGTGTGCAATACTTAAGTCTGATTATTAATCTGCATTTGGCTTTTTTTGAGGGCTATAACTTGTACAGTCAACAGCAAAAGTAGATGATCAACATCAGAAATTCAATACTAATGAACGGAGTTCGCGTAAGAACTGTGTGGCGTCGAAGTGATTCAAAAGTATGTGATTTTAAATTATACCAATCTACTACTAGTACAGCTGCCATATAGCTGCGAACTCCGTTCATTAGCATAGATTTTTTCTGATTTTGATCATCTACTTTTGCTGTTGACTGTACCTAATACTCATTGAACTGCTTAGATCCATCTAAGCAGTTCAATGAGTATTAGGTACAAGATATTGCCCTCGACAGGAAGTTATATCCATATAACTTCCTGTCGAGGGAGCGGTGAATGCTTATGCGAATCCCGCACCCCCGGCCATAGGCAGTGGTGGAACACCACGGTGGTTTTAGCTGGTAAGAGTCCAGCATACCCCTCCGTCATTCTTGGAAATCGCAAGCTTTCGTCATTACATACTTACAACACGGTTAGCGCAGTGGCTGAGCAATCGGACTGCTGCGCTGCGTGTCGCGGGTTCGATTCCCGCACAGAACAAATATTTGTAAGTCCTACATGTATTTGTTCTGAGTCTGGGTGTTTTTCTATCTATGTATTTACAAAAAAAAAAAAGAATATAAGTAGTTTATCAGCCATCTTGTTACCATAACACAAGCATTAGGTTGCTTAGCTTGGGACTAGATGGCGCTGTGTGAAATGTCCAGGGATATTATATTATATGTGCTCTGCTCTTACTCCTCAACTATTTGACCAATCCTAGTAAGTTTGCCTAATCTAATCTAACTGCCTGTATTGTCCTACTACAGGGCAAAGGCCTCCCTCTCAATTTTCCATACAATTCTGTATTTTGTGAGTGCCGGCCGGTCCCTACGGTAGGACTCAAGCTCGTACCGCCATCTTCGTCTTGGCCTAATAGTTTGCGCCTAATGTAGTTTAATTATACTTGACGGCACGGTTGGCGCAGTGGTTAAGCGATTGACTGCTGCGCTGCGTGTCGCGGGTTCGTTTCGAGTTCGATTCGATAGAGTGAATAGGCTCACAATAAATTAGTGCGCTTTACCATCAAAGATTGCATCACTGCTTTCCATCAGGCGGGATGGCAGTCAAGCACTAGTTTATAAAACATAAAAAAACGGAACAAATATTTGTATTGCCTACAGGTAGTTGTTCCGGGTCTGGCTGTTTGTGTATGTGAGTTTAAGTGTTTGTAAACGCACCCACGATACAGGAGAGATTCCTAGTGTGGGGCAACGTATTTCCAAAAAAAAAAAAATATGACTCAATTTTAAAGGCTTTTATAGCTCCTAGACCTCTCGATTATTCGAGTGGTAGCCAGCACCCCCATTGTCTAACACTTTTACACACAAAATTCTAATCCATTGTTTCATAGGTTTTTTCGCTGGCCTTGGTTTGTATATAGCAGAAACCTTTAATTAAAATAATTTACACGATAAAAGCTCGGCCCCTTGCTATCTGATAAGTTACAGAACAAAAGTGCGACTTTAATAAAAATATATCCACAACCCACAAAAAACAAGGAAAACGTAAGAAAAATAATATTCCTAAGCAAAAACATTTATTTTAATATCCTTGAAGTTCACGGTGTTGGAGTATAGTAAAAACAAATCAATCCTACTTCAACATTATCGTCTTTCTCTTTCTAACTCATAAATATTATTTTTTACTATCGAGCCCGCCCTTACCACTTGACCGAAATCCTTACTTTCGCATAGCGACTGTACTACTATTTTAGCCTTGTGTGGGATCAAACGTCTCACGTAATATTAGTAAACACACCTTCCAATATATAAATATAAAAAGGATAATAAACGTATTATATAAATCCTTATAACAAGCCTTTCCTTGGTGTTCATCCATTAACCCTAACACACGGTTCACCACAGCATTGTGGTTGACTAGTCCAAACTAATATTATAAATGCGAAAGTAACTCTGTCTGTCTGTCTGTCTGTCTGTCTGTCTTTGCTTCACGCCTAAACTACTGAACCGATTTGTGTGAAATTTGGTACAGACATAGTTTGGAACTTGAGAATGGACATAGGATAGTTTTTATTACAAAAAATAAAAAATAAAATAAAATTTATTCCGGACATACAGCGCCATCTATTGGTCAAGAGTCGGTGTCATCTATTGGTGAAGTCACTATTCCACGCGAACGAAGTCGCGGGCAAAAGCTAGTACTGCATATTTCTTTAAAAGAATGTGACATTAAAAAGACACCTCGTCTATTATTATGCAGCAATGAGAACCTAAGAAAATTATTTCTAAAAATATTCCTTACGCCATTACAAGCTCACCACACCTGCGGTTTTATATGCGTGTAATTTTACACGAAGGACTCAAATCACTGCGTCAGCTAATCACCCACCTGTGAAATGTTGTAATGGATAACATACTTTAAACTAGTTTATTTTATCTATTATGTCCGGCAATTATCAATTATAATTGATTAAAATAATATAATTATATTAGATTACTCTAGATTCTACATTGGGGGAGGCCTATGTCCAGCTGTGGACATCTTTCAGCTGAAATAGTAATGATGATGATAAGATTCTACATAGTTGGGTATGAATTATGATGCCTGTACTCACATTTTCGTAAATATCGTATTCCTTTTGACTACGGATCATTTTGCTGTACTCATAGTCTGTTAAGGTTGTATTGAAATCCCATTATATACCTGAAGGCCAATTCCCGTAATTAAAAACGTTCAAAATCTAGTCGCAATCTCATCTCAAAAAATAAATAATAAATAAATCTCAGCGAATATCAACGTCAAAAACTTGTCAAAAATGTAGGAAAACGTTCTTAAAATTACGAGAATAATTCCCCTGAACAATATGCCCAATCACTCACAATCCTAAACAAATGATAACCAACATATTCCAAGTTCTATGTCTAAACTAATGTGCAAGATATTCGCGCTTTCATATAACGCACTTCGACGTTCGGTGGTCACGAACTATCTAGCGACGAATAGTACGCAGTTAAGGGTTGCCTTCCTCGGAAAACAGGAATGCATTACCACTATAAGTACTTAAGGGCTGTAGAACAATCTGTCTTCAAGTCGTAGCTATAAACAGAGAACGCTACTGCAGATGTCATCCTCTTGACGTAATCGCCTCATTGGAGTGAACAGTGAGATCCACAAGTGATAAACATTGCTTTGACACATAACAAAACTATTTTAACCCTTATCTTTCTCAAGTGGCATTCTACGTGAGAACAAAATTTTTAAACCGCAGAACTAAATTAGGATATTTCTTAAATCAAAGGAGTTGTATCTTGCCTTTGGTTTAATTTTCGTCTGTATACACTCACGTACCTAAACGCTGACTGTCTAATCTTAAAACTCATGCCAACACGAGACAAAAACAACTGAAGCTGATCAGTGATTCCGGCCAGTATTAGGCCCTATGATTAAAATAATAAATATGAACTCACCTCCATAACCTGCCTCAGGTCTTCCACGTACACTATCTCTGCACTCACTCGCTCCAACTGATATAGAATTGAACTTTCTTGCCACTCGTACAAAAAGCTATTACTCCATCTTGTAAATTAACAAAACTTTCTTAAGCACTAAACGTCATCTCATTAAACTAACGTCTCTATTTGATTACACCCGCACTTTATACAGCCCTATCCCAATGATTTATCGCGCACTTTGACAGTAAAATGAGACTATACATTACCCGAAGCAAGGCTACACAAACCTATAGGAGACTGTAATAGAGCATTTCTCTTAGAAAGTCTAGCTAAATTATATTCAGTATAGGAACGGTTGAACAAAGGGCTTCAATTATTAGGACTTGCATATTCAAGTTGATTTATACTTATAGGTTTTATTTGACAATATCATTAAGAGTATTGTGTTTTCGTAAAGCAGTGAAAACTATGCTGTATCTTTTTGCTGGCAGAAGATCAAGATGTTTCCTACCTTCATAAGTAAAAGCTGCATTCATGCTTATTCCTATATTTAATTGACCAGTAAGCTAAAGAAACTCTTGTACTATCACGAACATAGATACATTTCTATGATCACGAATATGAAACTGCAGTGTTTTCATCGTATCTATTTTATTTTGTTTATCTTTTGAAGAACCAATCGGGTTTGCATAACCCCAAAAAAAACACTATCGTGGCGGTAAGGCGTGTTATAGAGGAAAGGCTGGAGGGGCCCGCTAGGCATGGTGGGCATCAGCCCGCCATGCCAGCCTGGCCGCCTCTAGCGTTGTACTGCCGCCGTACCCCCGACTGGTATCAACCAGTCTGGGGTGCGGTGAAAGTACAAGTATCTCTCAGTCCCCCGACTAATGGTAGTAGAAAGTAGAAGGAACAGTGGGGTTTTAGTCGGTAGGAGTCCGACATAACCCTCCATTCTCCCTAGACGACTAATGGTAGTAGAAAGTAGAAGGAACAGTGGGGTTTTGTCGGTAGGAGTCTGACATAACCCTCCATCCTCCCTAGACGGAGGGTATCCATGAAGATACCCCAGGGCAAAAACACAATATAATGTTAAAATCCGGCTCATACCGCAATTAATAAATACGCAAAAAGGGTTGGCTAAATACTGAGCTTAACCTTTTCTCTACTCTACCAATAAATTATGCAATGGGCGTTAAATGTTACCTAAATGATAAGATTAGTGTCGATTCAAAATGGACAAGAATTAATTACCTATAGAAAAAATTATTCGTAATGAATACCGACGCGACGCGACGGCTATTTGTCAACAGATATTTGTTTATACAACAGATTAATGACTAGCAAATTGAATAATAACACGTTAGTAGCGACGAAGGTCAACACCCATTAACACATAAATAGTGATAGATTATTATTATTCTTGGCTCAACGTTATTGAACTCAAACTAAACTAAAATCGAAATCACTTGTTTTTTTTTTCTATAGGCATCTCGCATGAATTGGCACCTTTTAATTATTATGCAATAAAGTATAGAATTCGTGCGAATCTCGAAGTCACCGCCGTAATGTTATGCCTTAGTTTAGTTGGATTATCAGTATAATCCAACTAAACTAAGGCATAACATTACGGCGGCTACTTCAAAGCTAAGGCATTACAATTTCACGCTAAACATTATGATCATAGCCTCAAGACTAAACTCGGCTAATTTAAATAATAACTTGTGTGTACGTGAATGGTGATTAATTTTAATGTTATAATTTTAGCTATGAAATCTACGTTATTAATTGATCGCCAATGCATGTTATGTTATGTATGAGTCGTGTCTGTATTTTCATTGAAATCAATTGTAGCATTTAATCAAGGTAAATATGTCATGGCAAAACGATCGATTAAATCTGGAATGAAGTCCTTCTGATTTAAACTACACTTTATAATCCACGCAAAAATAATTTTGCCCAATAGCACTTGTGAGGCCTCGAGTGTCGAGGGAATGAGCCACTTCTAGGCAAATAGTGCACCTTGGTCGACTGCATCATTGCTTACCTTCGCGTTGACGTCACATCATCTGCCTAGCTTTTTCCCAACTATGTTGGGGTCGGCTTCCAGTCTAACCGGATGCAGCTGAATACCAGTATTTTACATGGAGCGACTGCCTATCTGACCTCTACAACCCAGTTACTGGGTAATACGATACCCCTTGGTAAGACTGGTTGTCAGACTTTCGGGCTTCTGACTACCCGTAACGACTGTCAAAGATCCACGAATGACAGCCGGGACCATGTTTTCCGAGGCACGGAGGGGTCTCGGTATGTAAAGATGGTCACCCATCCACAGACCAACCGCGGCAAGCGTAGCTTAACCTGACCGATCGACCTGTGCGCCTGTTATTATTTAACCACGGACCCCCTTCGCGTTGACGTCACATGGAGATAAAAAGTAATGTTCAATCAATCAACTCAGACTATCGCAGTCCGCTGCTGGACATAGGCCTCTCGCAGACTGCTCCACAACACCCTATCCCCCGCCTTCCGCATCCCGTCTACTCCAGCCAGGTGGCTGACATTATTATTTATTAAATATTAGTATGGATTCGTAAGATAAAGACAACCAGGTGATTTCTACAGTTAGATTTTTTTAGCCCAGCTAGATGAACGGACGACCTAAAAGCAATGTTATAATTTTAAAACATCTAACTGTAGAAATTAGCTGGTTATCTTTATCTTACGAATCCATACTAATATTATAAATGCGAAAGTAACTCTACAAGTCTGTCTATCTTCTCATTTTACCTCGATAATTTTTATCCCTGTAGTAAATTCCCGCTGGATAGTTTTCGGCTTCGTAAAATAAATTTCCCGAGCTGGTAAGTTGTATTGTCTGTGAACTGTCTTCAATAGTATTACGCAAAGGACGAATGTATATAATATGATGTCTATAATTATCTAGTTCTAGCCATTAAACGTGTAACAGTTATGAAATTAGCGCACTGGGTCAGTTAGCTTCGTAAACGCGGACTAAACACAAAACAAAAACGTGGGGGCAGTGTAAAGTCCGTTCTATAATATCTTCTAAATCTTCCTACTTTTTTTAGAAGGTTTCCTAGGATTTATTACAGCCAGTAATTTTATGCAAACGCAAAAAGTTTTAACATCTTTTCACACGAACCAGAACAATGGGACGGTTTATTAATAGAGATGACTGACAGACAATATTTGGACGGAAAGAATAACATTTAACCATGGTATTTTTCAAGGAATAAGCAGAGTTGTACCATAGTGTTAAAAATGATGTGATACACGGAGAGAAAATTGTTGACTATAGAAACGAGGGCCTTATTCTGTGGCTGGCATTCAATGAAACAATCAACTCAGACTATCACAGTTCACTGCTGGATATAAGCCTCTCCCAGACTGCGCCACAACACCCTGTCCTCCACCTTCCGCACTCAGTATGACCAGCCACGTTCTTAAGGCCGTCGGTCCATTTCGCTGGAGGCGTCCCCCACTACGCTTGCCGATACGCGGTCTCTACTCTAGGACTCGTCTACTCCACCGGCCATCGGTCCTTCGACAAACATGGCCAGCCCACTGTGTAGTAGTGCAGTACTCGAGACCGACTCGCTCTTGGCCAGTTTTACTTTCTAACTTAGGTACCTACTGGTTTCAATTTGATCCTCCTTTTCTCTCAGGGTTTATTAAAATAAAGCTAGAATTTCTCCAGAGGGCTCTTCTCGTTTTTTCTCGCAAAATAGTCTAGACACTTGCTTTGTCTTATCTAACAATGATAAACGAACCGTTCATAACTAAGGCAAGGCTATTTCATTACATCCTATTCTTTCTTCATTTTTCTTATATTTTTTTCTGCAGTGTTTTTGTAACGTGGATACTTTTAATTGGCCTTGTTTTAATATTTTCTCTTGAACTGTGTTGTATCTTGGGAGGAAAATTCATCTGTATATTGTCCGCTGTAAAAGTCTGCGTTACTAGACTTGGTCGAGATATTTGTTGAATCTTATGTAAGTAGGTACTGTATAGGTGTTCTACCTTGTCACATAATATTCTGAACTTATACAAAGAGAGTAACACACTGAAGTATTCTCATCGCCTATCAAATGGAAACCGGATATATAAGCATTGTTTTGCAACTATTGATACCATAATAAAACGTATATTTCAAGGGTCATTGCTTGTAACACGAGCATACACAATACACATAGTGCTTACATTTGCTTATTAAGCACATAAGTTAATCGTCCAGGTGCTCACAACATACCTATATAACGTAGTCAAATTACTACAGTGAGCATTCACAATTGTAACCTGAAACAGTGTTCATTGTAATAAGATATAATTGAAAGCATTAATCAGTGGAATATAATGACCAGGTTTTGTGGTGTCAGTGATAAAGATTACAATTTGATCTACCACTTATGGTAGCGCTAATTAGGTAGGTACGTAAGGTACATTGCGGTGTTATCAGCTAAAGAGGGTAGTAAATAAACTGATACGAGGGAAGCCCTTTCTTGCGGTGCGGTTTCTTGAAATTAGCCGATAAAATGTGTTTGAAACAAATTCTTTATTTCAGCAATTAATTTTATCCTTTTGCGACAAATTAATCTCAGTGTGCCTTTTTGATATCAGTATCAATAAAGGCATGATTTATACTCGAATTTAATATATAAATAATTTAACATCCTACCTATGTCTGAATTCTGATACGGAGATAAAAAGATTACGTGACACACATACCTATTGTTATTCAAATCAACACAGAATTGGCATAAATCAACAAACGAATATTGTTCCAAATAATAATGTCAGTTTTCTTTTGTTTCAGGTGACATTTTCTACATTCAAATCGAAACAAAATCTCGAGCATTTAATTCCGTAATGTCATAAGTCGTAACTGTCAAATTTTGTTTTTGTTTTGTGATTTGAATATGGATTCGTGCAGAACTATCCAGTGAAAAGTGTTGGTTGTGTGTGTTTGTGAACTAAAGTGAGGTTGAAACAAAATGGAAGCTATGGAACGGAGAGGAAAGGTAGCCGCCATCGGTGCGCTCGTCTTCATCGTGTTTTGGTCACAATGTGAGTATTATCTATCTGTTTTATTTAACATAACTTCATCTTTTCTAGAGGAGAACACCCATTTTGTTCGATTTCGTTCTATCCACCTCCAAATATCCGAATCCAAACTTGAACCCAAATTATTCTCGACTTTGACGCCTTTTAAAAAAGTAATGCGTTCTATGTGTACTTTCAAAATACGTAGTCGTTATGGATGGCCGCCAAAAAACATATAACCTTATGGGTAATCTCCTTTTGTCAACATGACCACAGCTACCCAAAATTCGTTCGAGTTTGTTTAGAATGGCGTACTAAACTGGAAAATGTTATCAAAATGGACTAAAATACTTTCGACCTCTTGTTTAGACTAAAGAAGAATAATCTGTGCAATAAACTTCTAAAAGCTCCCTCAGACAGGCGCAACACGACAGCGTGACGCAACTCTAGTAGAACAATTTATATGAAAACTTGAAGAAAACGTTTCTAACAGAATCGCATCGCACCGTCGCTTCGAGCCTGTCTGCCTTAAATCATAATTAAATAACCCGGCCATGCATCCAAACAATATAATTTCCGCTTCCGTTGTGCAGATAAAAATGAGAATAATTCTAATCTAGATTACTAGGATCTGCTAGGTCACATGCTTCCGCCATTACTCACGGCTTCCGTGCTAACCGGCGTTTGGCCGGCTTTACGACAGTTAAGCTTAACGAGACATCTATTTTAGCAAAACGCCAGAGTTTTAGCGCCGTTCCAGTTTTAGCTGGGGTTAAAACTTGTTCTACTATTGTGACCTGTTTGTCTCGTACGGTTTTAGGTACAGTCACGAGCATAAGTATGTAGGTATACACTTGGCTGTATTCAAAAGCGATTTTCTCCTTTATTTTTTAATGATATTTTGTGTTGTTACCAACATAGTATTTCCGAACCCATAGGTATAAATTTGCAATGTATCATATTTCATTGTTTCACGCAAAAATCGCTATTGAAAGTTTTCAAGTGTTGACATATTAGAAAGAAAGTAAAAAAATATTTTATTCTGCACAAACAAAACGCACAATTACAGATAAAAAATAATAATAATAAAAAAAGACATAAGATACACATAGTCAAAAGACTCGTACTCGGGCACAAAAAATGTTGACACTTTTGTCTATTGTTTGATGTCAACACCAGGGACCAATGCAGTGATAACTCCGACAACTCACATTTGACATTGACAATACGACAAGACGATATTGGCAGATGGCCACAAAACAATAACAATAGAATAATCATAACAAAAACAAAAATGCCAATTGCAGAGTGGCGAAATAACTAGTATAAGTAACTACTTTTGTAACAAAACAAACAACAATTAAGCCGTGCGTCGCATCTTTGCAAGAACAGGTCGTTGCTCAGCAAAAATGCTGTGACTTCGGACGAACCGTATTAGTGCTCGTGACTGTACTCCTGTATTGTTGTTACCATTTTCGTGTTAGTTGGTCGGTCGACAGTTCTGCTTCATTGGTCTAGTGGTCACAAGCGCTATTACTGAGCATGAGGTTCTGGTTTCAATTCCCAGGTCAGCCAAAGTGTTATTGTAACGTTTACGCAGCGGTAAACTCTGCTTGCGAGATGCAGGATTTGCGTGACGTCAGTATGACGCGTTGTTCGCGTGTGGCGTTGTAGATACCGCTACAGGTTCTTCCATCATAAATTCTCAGTCAAGTTCAGCAGCCCAGGGTAGCGGGATCGTCCGAAAGGCTTACCGCTGCCCTGGAACATAAAGGGCTAAGGAAGGAACACGGGTGGGTTTTAGTCAGTAAGTCTGACACTCCCTTCCGCTCCACCCAGAGCGGGAGGGGTCATTTGATGATTTCCCATCAACAAAAAAAAAAAAGTTCAGCAGCCCGAAGACTGCATTAGTGCCCGGTGGATGGCAATCCGCTCGCTACATGGGACTTGAACATAACTGGCGAAATGTTGGTGCGAAATACTGGTCGTATGCACTAAAGGTGCACACGGTTAAGCTACGCTTGCCACAGTTGGTCCGTGGATGGGTGACCATTTTCACAAACCAAGACCCCTCCGTGCCTCGGAAAGCACGTTAAGCCGTTGGTCCCGGCTGTCATTCGTGGATCTTTGACAGTCGTTACGGGTCGTCAGTAATATCCAGAGGGGCGTGTAGCTAAGCAACAACAGCCGCACGGGTCGATCGATCAGGTTAAGCTACGCTTGTCGCGGTTGGTCCATGGATGGGTGACTTCATATACCAAGACCCCTCCGTACCTCGGAAAGCTGTCATTCGTGGATCTTTGACAGTCGTTACGGGTCGTCAGTAGCCCGAAAATCTGACAACCAGTCTTATCAAGGGTTATCGTATTACCCAGTCACTGGGTTGTGGAGTTCAGATAGGCCGTCGCTCCATGAAAAATACTGGTATTCAGCTGCATCCGGTTAGACTGGAAGCCGACCCCAACATAGTTGGGAAAAGGCTAGGCAGATGATGATGCATTAAAGGTACACCTCTGCTTAACCCCTCGGGTAACTCAGGCGTTATGATGTAATGTTACCAAAAGTACTACTACTTGACTCTAGACTGGTAGATATGATCAGAGCTTATAAATAAGTAGGTACTTCTGCCACTGAGACGAACAGCATCATTCATGAATTCTGCGAAACACTGAATGGTGATAGTCACTTTGCGTAAAAGTCATCGTCGTTTCAAGATATTCATGAATAAAAGCCCCGGTGCAGACCGAAATTACTCGAGAAAACCCGAAAAATAGACGGTAGTATCTAAAGCCATCCATAAAGATGAAACTCTTTGGAGGTATAAAGTATGATTAAAGGAGAACTTTTAGAGCGCACATCACAAATTCAACCGATATAATGCGCCAAGAAAATTAAAAGAAGAAAATATATATGTATTAAGTTATACCTAATTAGAGTCCGACCGAATTTCATTTTCGGTTTTCGTTAGATTTCGTTTCCGGCCGGCAAATCATTAATACTTTAAATTCAGATAAAATCAATACTTCCAACAACTAAAAGAGCAAAACCTGTAAAGATAAAAAAATATCGAAATTAACATCATATTATTTGATCATCTAAAGTTCTAAACTAATATTATAACAAAAAGAGAAATATTTGTTTTTTTGTGTGTTTGTTTGTTACGCTTTCACGCTATAACGAAACAGATTTGGATGAAATTTTGCAAATGGGTAGACCATAACCTGAATTAGAACATAACTTACTTTTATCTTGATATTCCCACGGGATCGAAACATATACCTACATATGTGGTTGAAACCGCGGGGCGCTGCTAGATAATAATATTTGAGAAAAGTTTTCACTTTCGTTTATCCGTTTAAAAGATGGACACTACGAATTACGAAACGTGATTTTAATAATACATTAATGCAATACAAATGTATTGCATTAATAGACTTACTTAAGTCACACGTATCGTTTTATAGCTCGTGTGAACTAAACCCGCACTTTTTTTTTTTTGAGGATGCGAAATCATCAACTGACTGACTCCTCCCGCTCTGGGTGGAGCAGAAGGGAGTGTCAGACTCTTACTGACTAAAACCCACCCGTGTTCCTTCCTTAGCCCTTTATGTTCCAGGGCAGCGGTAAACCCTTTCGGATGTTCCCGCTACCCTGGCAGGAACTAAACCCGCACTTAAGTCACTTTTTTTTCTGTGTAAAAATGGACTTAATTAAAGTCACAGAAAAATGTGACTCAAGTGCGGGGTTAGGTCACACAGTGCTATCAAATTTCATTTATTTTCGGTCAGACTCTAGTTATAATTACTGACTTCCAAGTTTCCAACTGCTGTATTTGATACTACAGTTTATGAAGATTAAACGTCTCTTTACACCCATTTGACTTTGATGTTAATAGTGCTGTAATAAATACGAGCATACACGTTAAGATGAATACGACTTTCATGAACGTTTCCTTTCTCTTCGAGGTCGGAAAGATTGATGGTAAAGATAAAGATTTATTTCCTACCAATACTTGGTCAATTTTCCGTTTATTGGATAGAAACTTGTTCGATATTACTAGTACGATTTTCTTTTCTATAATAACCGGTAACTTGTCAAGGTGATGCGGTTTTGATTATCACTTTTTTATATATTTTTTATGAATGTTGACTTCTCATTTAAATCTCACCTTGAAAACTATGGTATTCTATTCTATTTTTCTCTATGGCAATGGTGCCGATGTCGACAATTCTGCCAATGTCAGATGTGATATGAGAAAAGAAAACTATGGTAAAGTGAGCTTAAAGTGAGCTGTCATTCCACCGGATGATAGAGATTGACACTATTGACAGTTCACTTCAAGCTCACTTCTCCTAAGATTTCACGGTGAGATTTTTACAGAAAAAGTATATCGGCTTTTTAGGCGCATCACACACTACAACGCGCCACGCGACGGGACGCAGATAACGCGCCCCCGCGCGTGATTTTTTACATACAAATTCAACAAAAACGCGCTTTCGCGCGTGGGATCGACCTCCGTTTCCCGCGCCCCGTTGCGTGGCGCGTTGTAGTGTGTGATGCGCCTTATTCTTAACACGTGCCACAGACCTCTCGTCTTCTCCATATTCAAATAAGTTGTTGTCATTTAATTGCTACATTCTTCATCGACTACCATTGCATTGTCTACAATCAACATCTTCACCTATAAACCTTTATTTCCAACCTCAAATTCCTTACGACAAAACAAAAGCATATCGTCCAATGACGTCCACAAAAAATCCCAGCCCGTCTGGTTTTCGACCTTGGTCGAGAACTTGATCGCGAATATAATCCACCCACTATCTTTAGACTAATGGAAGGTACCAGCTACCGTTCCGATGGTAGATAAGAGTAACAATGGGATATTTTACAAGATTTGTCGTAATGCTGTCAATGGTTTGTGGGCCGAAAATGGTCAAACCACTTTGAAGTTTGTAGGTTACGTAATATTTGGCGAGAGCAATGTTTTGAGTGTTATATTTCCTTATGTTTATACAGAATACATAGGATGGGAATGTCAAGAGGTCAACATCTCACTATAGTTGCGGACACCTCAACAATGTTTTTTTGTGCAGGTCATTTGCAATATTTGTACATACTAGCTGTGCCCTGCGGTTTGACCCACATAAATTTCGATCCCGTGGGAATATCGGGATAAAAAGTATCCTATATGTTAATCCTGGTTATAAACCATCTGTGTGCCAACTTTCATCCAAATCCGTTCAATAGTTTTAGCATGAAAGAGTAACAAACATCCATCCATACAAACTTTCACGTTTATATTATTAGTAGGATTAGCAATACCTATATCATTTGCAATAATTATTAGCCTGTAGGTAAAAGTTTTCACCAAACAACAACATGTATGTAAGAACTTAAAAAGTTGAAACATTAGGTAACCTTCTTTGAATAGGAAATCGATAAGTACCGATATAAAAACCCATACGACTTTTCTAGGTACCCCGCTATTTGAAGGAAGTAGGATTAGATTGAAATTCCTTGCCCTACATCGTAGGAATTTAATAATATTTTCTTATCAGTACAGTCCTAGTTCGAGTGGTACTTCATAGTAATAATACTACAGGCGATAAGGCCAGACCTGCTCAATATTAATTAGTTAGACGAAGTAAGGAATTCCCAGCGGAAATTTAGGAAGCCATGAATCGTTCGAAAACAAAACCCGGTATATTTTTTTACAAACTTTTCGCTTCTTCAAAACATTGTTCTTCTAATTGAATATTTTAGTCACCAGGGAATTTTTACAAATATAGGTAGGTACTTCCTCGACGAACTTCTAACTGTAAATGTCTGCAAAATTAAACTTAAAACCACCAGAAGTTATCTCATCTCGGTTGTAGAAATAATCCATGCATTAAATAGTCTCCCGGTTATACATATATAAGAAGTTCTAAAGTTGATGGAACTGTTAATTTTATAGTGTTGTGAAAGTAGCAGTGGCTGCAGCAACAGCTTATTTCTAGCTCGTATAACTTCTGCAGCGGTTATGGGTTTAGAGTATTAATGAAGATGTTTACTGTTTAGTTAAAAGAGAGCATTTTAAGTTGGATGAGAAAATTGTTTTGAAATAAAGAGAGCAAACTTAAACTGCCAGCTTTCTTTGAAGATGTTCGAACTTTAGTTTGATGAAAACGAATGGCGGTAAAATCCATAGAGTAGGTAATTCAAGAGCAAACTGTTGTTCTGTTAACCCCTTTGGTATTCAATTGGTCATTAGAGCTGGATTGAGTTATCTTATTTTAGGGTGCAATGGAATGAACAACCCTCTCTAGCTAGCAAGATCAAAATCGTAAAATCGTAGACAACCCTCGATCAATAATAGTACTAGATTAAGGATCAGGAACAAAAATCAGTCGCTCAAGTGGCCACGTTTGCACACATCTACATTTCTTAGAAAAAAGTTTAATAATATTAACAACTTAATTAACTTAGCTTTATGTTTTTAATTTAATTACAATTGCAATTTGCAAAATATAGTTGAAATGTCGCTTGAAAATAAAATCATTCTATTTTTAAATTTTCAGTCATTTATTCTAAAATGAAACTTAAAGTCTAAGTAATAAGGTTAAAAACATATTAATTTGAAATAAGACCACAAAAGTATTTGTGGTATCGGGAATCTAGTACTATTTTGATCGAAGTAGACAACCTTAATAAATTTACGCCTCACTTGAGGAATCAACGCGTCGGTACTGTCGTATTGCAAATATCAGCGGTTAGCTCGTCTAATCGTACGGTTTTTGCCAACCTTTAATTTCCACCTTCTTTTCTATGCACTCCCTCCTTTCCTTTTCTCCTCTTCACCACTTCTAAAGTATTCTGACATAAGAAACTCATTTAACCTTTATTCCACTTCCAGGCAGTGGTGTGGAGGGTCAGAGGAACAACACGAAGATGTCCTACGTTTGCCCGCCACAGTTCATCAGACTGGGTCACAGTTGCTATTTCTTCAGCGAGAACAAGGCGACGTGGCAGAACGCGCTCTTCGCATGCTCGGTGAGTTTTAATATGAATATAACCCAGATTGAACATGAGGCTGATAATTTAAAGGTGAATGGAGGAATGGTATTTCTAATAGGAAGTAGGAACCTAGGACTATTATAAAGTCTATTGGATTTTCCGGAATATAATTCTACTTTGAACTGAAAAACAACTAGTCAAACACGTGAGTAAAATTGTATAAATAAGATGAAAGAAAATTTATCAAAACATAAACTTTATATACTTAAATGATATGCTACTATACAAAAATAGTTTACATCTTAATTTTAAACCATTTAAATTACTACTAAATATTTTATCGATTTAACCACAAGAGCTCATTAAAATCTCAACGCAGTTATGCTAAAAAATACTCCAACTTGGTATTCCACAAACGGAATGTGAACCCGAGACCTTTTAAGTCATAACTTATACCAAGACCCATTACCGTTTAAACGAACAAAGTTAAGTAGATCACATAATAATATTATTACAGCCATCAAAACTTTATAATGTGCCTGAATTTTAATAACTTGATAAATATGTTAATTACTTTCCAAATGAGACTGCTTTAAATTCAATAGATCCATTTCATTCAATCATCGATGACACACATTGTGAATTAGGTTTAAAAATGTCGTTACTTTTTTTGTTAGATTGTATAGTATGCGATGTGGCTCCAGTCGCACTGCGGCTCATTGGATAGCCCCAAACTATGTCCCATATTTTGTCGTGCTCTCCGTTCACTAACTCCTGCACTATAGAAGAACTTCGGTTATGGCTACGATACCGCTCTCGGAGTAACCGAATTCTGGTCGAAGCTTATTTAAAACATACAAAATGGAATAATCGATACGAGGAAGAAGAAATTGAGTCTTTTTGAGGATAATTTAATAACCTACGAAAACCTTACAGGAAAAAATCCAGCTTATTTCTCAAAAGAGGTTAGTCAAAGTCTAGATTGAGAATATATGAATCAGAAAAAAAAACAAGTCAAACTTGTCTGGTAGCTGTCAAATGTCATCGTGTCGAATAAGATATTAGTTAGTTAGAACTAGCTTCTGCCCGCGGCTTCGCCCGCGTGGATGTCGGAAATTATCCCACGGGAACGTGCTAACAGGATAAAATGTATGTGCTTCCCCAGAATGCCATCTATCTCGCGGGCCCTTTGTGGCTAATAACAATAGAAAACCAATTGTGTCTCATTAGTGGTGATTAAGAGGGGAACCTATATGATATCTTTACCTAAGTACCTAACTAATTAAAAAAAAAAACTCAATAACAGAAAATTAAATACCTACCTAAATAAACCTATTTCTGATGATAACTAATCTAAACTCAATAAATAAGCAAAATCCCTAAAAACTAATATCTATACGAATGACTAATCCTACCTAACAGTATTATAAAATAACCTACGGTCACTACGTACACTATCAAATATGCTACCTATACTTTAAAATTAAAATCTATACCTACGACTTATATGAAAATAAACCTAAATAACTCTAAAAACTAAAAGGAATAAAAATGAACTCCACTGCGGGTGACGTAACCTACGACAAACTTATTATTTGCGGTTGAGACAGTAATGGGTCTAGGGATCAAACCGCAAAATTAAGTTTGTTTTTTATTGTATATACTTTTCCGGGATAAAAAGTACCCAGTGTGGTGCCCAGGATATTAAAGAATAATTATACCAAGTTTCATCGTAATCGAACCGGTAGTTTTTGCGTGATGCCTGAACAAACAGACAGACAGACAGACAGACAAAATTTTTTTTAATCACATTTTTGGGTTCGGTGTCGGTCTAGTAACACCCCCTGCCATTTATTTTTTTGATATTTTCAATGTACAGAATTTTCACTTCTACAGATTTATTATAAGTATATAGATTGGAGTCGCGACATCGGACTTAGATGTGACCCCTGACCACCAGATCTTTCTATTTAAGTATTAGCTGACATAATCACTAAGGAATATGAAAACTGGTCATGATAACGTCGAGGTTGCTAGTGTAGATATATCACCAAATTTGATGACCCTTTGTTTGTATAAAAGAATTTATTTATGATATAATCTCCAGAAAAGAATCACCATAAAATTTTACTCGTTATTTTCTCGAGGATCTATTAAATAACTAGTCAACAATACAGTTGCTACGCCATTTAAATAATGGTTTCATTTCAAACTAGTGCAATGTCCTCTCAAAAAATTCGACCAGGCAAGTTTTACGATCAATTATTATTATAGCACCTAACGTTGACTAAATCACCATAACATTCATTGTATCACCAATTTAAGACACATTAAGATCAACATTAAATAGTTTCAGAATAGGTACGGCCGTTATAAACCAGACGAATGTAATATCAATTAAGTTTTTTACATTCCTGCGGCTATATTTGAATGATGATCTACTTTGATGGGCTATATCTGTTGCGGTATTGGTATGCGCATGGATGTTGGTATGAATTTGATAGACGTATTTGTAAGTTTGATTGGTTGTAAATTTAATATGATCTGTTTCCTAGAGAAGCTTCTAGACAAAAATGATGATAGTAGACAGCAGATTGACGATTAACATCATCATCATCTGCCTGGCCTTTTCTTAGCTATGTTGGGCTCGGATTCCAGTCTAACCGGATGCATCTGAATACCAGTATTTACATGGAGCAACTGCCTATCTGACCTCCACAACCCAGTCACTGGGTAATACGATACCCCTTGGTAAGACACGGGTGTCATACTTCTGACAACGAATGATTCGTAACGATTGTCAAAGATCTAAGAATGACAGCCGGGACCAACGGCTTAATGTACATGCGTGATTGACGATAAACAATGCGCAAACATAATCAAAGCTTGTAATTTTATTAAGCTTTCCAACTTCACTTAATATAACGCTTATGACAGGAGTGGCTCCAATAGAGCAAGGGGCGGAGTTCCAACCATTCGGTTGTTAAGACCCACGCCACCATTATCCTAAGGTGCTTTGACAAACGTACGGCCACATAAGAAACAACCTACAACCAACATGAATATTCCCATGGCCAGACGACCATATAGCGGCAATAATATTAATCTGCGCTAATAATAGTGGGACAATAAAGACGACTGGCTAGTCCATTGTCTGGGATAATATTGTCTAAGTCGTTTTCCTTGGTCGGTTCATTCATTCCATCACCTACATATGCGTGAGCATAAACATTTGATGAACATTATATAGCAAAAGCAATATCTGCGACCGTTGTTATTCGTGTGTTTCTTTATTAGGCTATTGACCTATCGATCTTAGACGTGATTGATTATAGCACAACAGACTCTGCTAATGTTATAACATTCCCAGTTATCTTCATTTTTTTCTTGATCTCCATGGCGCTACGTTATACAGGGTGTTATTGACAGCCCTCCGCAAACTGATAGGGTGGCTTCAGTACATCATATTAAGATGACCGGTACATGTAATTCTTTCAGGAACATTAAGAGAATCCAAAAAAACAGATTTGTTTTATTACCTCACACGCAACGTATCGTTACCGTGGCTAAACGCACGTAGCGGACGGCAGCGCAGCGAGCTTGAGCGAGGCTGTTTTCAGCTGTTTTATTTACATAAATGGAGTGTTGCATACAGAGAACGTAATTTTACATTGAAATAAAGGAATATCAGCAGAAAAAACGGCATATTTTTTTTTTTCCTGAGAAAATTTCCAGTGGGATATGATTCAGAATAAGGAGCTGAATCAATCCTGTGTTTTTGTGGAGGGCTGTCAATAACACCCTGTATATGCTACTGGATAACCACAAACCACAATACCGAGTTTAATAACCTCATACATTACTTCGTAATTTTTTTGTCCCTCAGTATGCAAATGTCTTCCATGACTCGTGTAACCAAATATTATCTCATCATCATCATTGATATGAGCGATAAACTAAACTAGTAAAGTAATTAATTTGGAATGACAATTATACTAATGCTGTAGTGGCCACCTGTCAACTGTTTGATTGGAATTTATTTGACGGCACGGTTGGCGCAGTGGTTAAGCGATTGACTGCTGCGCTGCGTGTCGCGGGTTCGATTCCCGCACGGAACAAATATTTGTATGACCTACATGTATTTGTTCCGAGTCTGGGTGTTTTTCTATCTATAATATGTATGTATTTACAAAAAAAAAAAATGTATATAAGTAGTTTATCAGCCATCTTGTTACCATAACACAAGCATTAGGTTGCTTAGCTTGGGACTAGATGGCGCTGTGTGAAATGTCCAGGGATATTATTATTATATTATATATATTATAGCCAGCTCTAAAACCAAGTGGTAGTCCTTAGCACTACGATCTTTAGCATTTGGACGGCGCCAGCTCGCGTAGATGCGACCGAGGCCTTGACATTACATTTTATCGGTCGCTATTATGTAACAGTTTTAATTCGGCCCGAGGTCAGTTAATTAAAATATTTTTGCGGGTTATTGTCGCAACCTTTTCTTTTGAGTTTGAGTGTTTTGGTCCACTGTGAATCTGGTAGAATAAATAACCTGTTTATAACTAAACTGTCTACTGTGAATCTGGTAGAATAACCTGTTTTACAATTAACTTAATCAGTTACAACGGTGATTTTTTTTCTCAAAATATACACAAAATGATCGAATATTTTTTATGGTTCTTGCCTCTTTTCATCGTCAACTAAATCAGTATACAAGGAGGCATCGACGCGCAGCGTGTTACCATGGATTCAGTACATGACTCTGAACTAAACTGAACTACTATTTAAAAAAAATAAGCTGTTCCATACATTTGACCGTGTAGGTACATCACTTTTCTATGAAACAGCAGATTATTTTTTGATGACCGTCGAAAATGTCTAGTCTAGAGGTTCTAGAATCATGTACTGCTGAATTAGAAATAGAGTTTGCACGTCGAGGTCCCTGCCACCCTGCATTTGATTAATTCTACCTAGTTAATTCGTATTGAATTTCCTTTACCTCTCCGAGCATACAACTAGATTCCGTATACATAACTCCTCGCATACATTTTCAACTTAACTGTCCTAGCAACTATAATGCACTTTAGTTAGATCTGGGTTAACCGCAATGGTCTTACGGGGTCGATAGATTTGAACCCGTTTGTGTTCATGCGGGTGTCTACTATCCACACACTGGTTTGTCATGGGAATTAGTTAAATACATTGTTGTTATTGTTTGTGCTTAGTCACTAAGCGCTGTGCTCAGGGACTTAACTCTCTCTTGTTGATCATAAGCGCTGTGCTCAGGGACTTAACTCTCTCTTGTTGATCATAAGCGTTATGCTCAGGGACTTAACTCTCTCTTGTTGATCATCACTATCCTGCCCTTATATGTACGAATTTATTTGGGGTCGGCTCCACACGTCTTTTTCTTCCATAGCATAAGCATAATCAGCCTATAATGTTCCCACTGCTGGGAGGACACAGGCCTCCTCTCTGTGAGAGGGAGTGGGCCGTCGGCCACCACGCGGGCCCAGTGCGCGTTGGTAGTTGTCATATCTTCGAATTTTTGGTTCTAGGACATGCCAGTTTTCTGTTGTGTTCACCGTTTTGAGAGCAGTGATGATGAAATAATTTTCACAAAGTATAAAGCGCCTGTCTGGGTTCGAACCTACGACATTACAACTCGTAAGTCGCGACCGTTACCCCTGGGCCATACTTCTTTCTTTCTTCCATACTTCTCTATTATTATTCTCACTCTCTTGTTGATAAATTACGAAAACTGTTTTCATAAAATTGTCGCCCTGTACAGAAAGAAAGAGGTTACACACCCTTTTTTTCTTCATCTACTCATGTTTAACTTTAAGCAAACAAATAAATACTCGAAGGCAATCTGATATTTGCTTCAATTATTTGTATGTCATTATTTGTATTCATTGTTGATATGACAATGAATATTTTAACTCTTACATTCCTAATGTAATGAGGCATAAAATTGTTCAACTAGAATTTATAAAAATGTAAATCAAATATTAAAAAATGGCTTCAAAGAACCGATTGAGTAGGTACGTCAATAAACATAATGATTTTACCTTTGATTATTCAAAGCATTTTACATATTTACTTTTGTCATATTTGAACAAAACTCATTATATGTTTACATAAGTTAAAGCCTGCATAGTTACTCAGCACATTACAATTTTACAGTTAGCTTAGTAGTACCTGAGCGGCAGACTTCTGACAGGTAAAGGTTTTTTAGAAGAGCGGTGCCCGCTAAATAGCGTCCGCAATTTACTGGCGAATGACGTCACTGAAACGTTCTTAAATTGGTGTTTTTCCGAGAGAGCGTTTTTTGACACAGTAAAGCCAAACCACGCTGCCATCATATTCATGACACTGTGGCCGTTATGTACAGTCAACAGCAAAAGTAGATGATCAAAATCAGAAATTCAATACTAATGAACGGAGTTCGCGTCAGAACGGCCACCGCTCTTATAAAAAACCGTAGCCCTAGAAAACAATAGGTTCAATTCCCATACGCATTAATTGGTCGTGGTAAAACTATTTGAAACTACTTTAAAATGTATAAAGTGATCTTCGAGGTGACAAAATTGGTTATACCGAATGTACGAAATTGAGGCTTAGTGTTTAGCAAGCATCGACAATTCGACACTCACTTATTAGAACATCGACTTATTAAACAAACAAAACGGTGGCGTCTTGTTAGAGCCTCTTACATCACGCTCGTTATGGAATAGTACCTACTATAGAAAAGGTTTGTCAACCCACTTGAAGTTTTGGGTAGGTCCGTTTTGGACGATATGAAGAAAATTTCGTAAAAAACCTGAGCCGCACCTACACCCACTTACCCATATAAAGTTGGTATATTCCAAAATACTAGAAAACTCTTGTAGAGCCGTAGCTACACCCACCTGTAAAGTTTTCAATATTCTGGAATACTTAGTAGTTTACTAGAAAAAAGGAATTCACCTGGTTATAAGTAACCTTTCATCTAATTTACATTACAATTTGATCTATTCTATCGCTATGAAAAACAAAACTAAAACGAAAAAAAATGTCAAATCAAAGCGAGAGGCAAGACAAGCAATCATAATATTATAATTTTAAAATAACGAGTTGTCTATCACAATCATAACATCTCTTTAAAATACCACTTAAAAGACCTAAACAAAAGGCTTGAACACTTCATCATTCAAAGCTTAAGCTTGACTAGGTACAACCATTGTGCATAGCCTTAGAACCATAGAATCTGCGAGGATAATGCATTATCGTGACGGCCCCGCACAATAGCTCAGCGGTCGCACTATCTTGAGCAATATTGTGGCGATCTCCATTATTGTCTACACGTCAGTCGTAAGGAAAATAGAGAGGATTACTATGTTTATTGTTATAATAAATAGCATTTGAACTCGTATAGAAATCTCGTGCCTGAGGTTGTGCGAATTAGCATTGAGGCAATTGGCGTCACTGTTTCCGTGCATATATCGAGCGAGAAGTTGTGATGTTGTGTTACGTAATATGCATACTTCAAGGGACAGTTTGTCGCCTATTGAATACGAACCTTATTGATACCTTAAACTTTCAGCAAAAGCTATTAAAATAATGGTGTTTTTAACAACACCCGTAACGTCGTTCACTAGTTTTCGAAATTATGCACACTGGCACACAGGTGTGTCCCAAATATTTTTAGTACAAGCAAAACATAATGCCTTAGTTACAGTTATTCCATATTAGAGTCCATACGTTTCCATGTATCCATACGCCTACCTCTCAACTTAGTTCGGAACAGTTCGGAACAGTTGATATTTCCATACGAATGTGTTAGAAATGGAACGATCACCTCAGGTGTCGTCGTCAACTGCCAATATGATGCAAATTCGTCTCATTTCACGCCTCTTGGAACCAATCACAACAATATCGTGCGAATAAACGGAATGTCAAACAAACTCATTGTAGTTTAAGATTCTACTGTTGAATTGTGTGTGGAGGAAGATCATTGTTTGGTGACTGGACTTTCATTCTACTGTGGTGGAAGCAGGCTTTTGCTGCTCAGTTTAAATATGTCATGTCTATGACACACACGGTAAAGACGATTTCTTTTGAAGTGTCGCTGGAAAATATTCAAAATTAAATCAAGAGGAGGCTCACACGTCATTAGTAAAAAAAACTAGTATAAGCTAGCCTCTTATTCTATTAAAGCTATTTACATATTATACTAGGCTAGGCCAGCTCAAGTCGGTGGTAACACTGGTCCAGGTACAGTCACTAGCACCAATATGTCAACACTTGGCAACTTTCAATTGTGTTTTTTTCGTGAAATAATGAATGCAACGTTGAAATACGACAGATTACATAAACCTACGGGTTCGAATATGAAAAATAAAGGAGTTAATCGCTTTTGAATAAAGCCGAGTGTATACATACTTTTGTTCGTGACTGTACAGGTACCGCACCATTGAATTGGTTACGGTGATAATAATCTGTACCCCATGATTCCATCAATGTTGAACCTCAGCCGCGAAATATATATTCTTGCAAAGTTACTAAAATACACGGAAAGAGAAGAAGAGGCCTACCAGGAGAACGTTGGCACGACGAGATAGTGGAGTTGATTGTCAAATCATGGCGTCTGAAAGCAAAAACAAACAAAACTGGAAATTACTGGAGGAGACATTATACCCGTCGAGGGGTCCTTAATGAATTTATTAATATTATTGACTTATATTAATATAATTTATTAAGAACTTTTTTTTATAATTAAGGAATAATCATTCGCCATATCACGTCACGTCACGTCACGACATATCACGTCGCATGTAGATGAAGATGACTTGCGACGAAATACTAATTAGGAACTACAAATAATAAAATTAAAAAAATTGTCTACGCAATAAATTCCACCACATCTTAATGGTCTCCACAATTCCTATTGTTCTGTAGCAGAATGCTAAGTATTTTGAAACTCAGGAGTTAAATTATTTTCCTTTCTATTCTATTCATTCCATACACAATTAATCATTCAAGAATAATGAGCTGTATATTGTAAATTCAAAACACAACAGACTAATGGCGGAGGACTTTCGCGACAACTTTCCCCAACATTCGCAGAGAGCTGCAAAACTTAATCTTTACTTCAGTTTTTTTGTAGGGTTGTCTCGCGTCACTAGTTTTTGTGAAGATTCGGTTGATGAGTGATTTGTGCAGACTCATTCAAAGGAAAAAAACTTGAACGACCTGAAATGAAATAAACATTCAAGCAGAATCCATTGCAGCGACTCTGGCGATGCGATTTGCTGAATTGCATTTTTGATATGGTAAAGGAACGCCAGCGCCGGGCACGCCAGTCGCTTACATAGGTACTTTCTCCTTGCCACGTCCTAATTTACTGAAATAATTGTAACCAAGTTATTGTGAACCTTTTATAAACAATTTATCATATTCAGTATAAACAAAATCATTTATCTGGGCCCTAAACATAACACGCACAACACCATTATTATCGATACCAACCAAATTCTCTTTACACTACGTACTAAATTAAATGACTAACTAATTCGACAAATAAATACAAAAACAAAAAGGCACTTAGGCGTCGAAGTTCTCGTCCGCATTGGAAATATTAGCTGTGTTAAATATTGTAATAATTCTCTTTCAATAACTAACGTATTGAAAGAGTATTGGAAATTATGTGATATTGGAGAATATTGCTGTGCAAACATCCTTCACTGCCAACTATCACTAGTTTCCCATTCTAAGATACTCACGGTTTAACGACCAATTTTATGGTAACCTCTAAAGCATAACATGCAAATTCGTAAGCAATAGCTTCCATGCCTCGTTTACCTTTGTGCTACAAATAACCAGCGCGAGGGCCGGTCACGATCAGTTCTGCCTAGTTATCAGTTAGACCAATACGCACTCCATTAGGTGCGCCTACTCTTGAATGACGTCAGTTTCAAGTGTTTTTCAATTCGGATAGTCTACTCGTATTGTTTCATATGTCTGCTTGTATTGTTTTACGGTTTTTGAGACTATGAAACTGTCACGCTTTTCATCACGGCTTAGAAGGACAAAAGTAAGTATGTCGACAATATTACGTTCATGTTACTTTAGGCAATAAGCATGAAAGTTTGAAGATGTTTTTTCTCGCCAAATGCTATAGAACTTTACCCATCCTTGGAATAGTGAACCTCTCACGTAGGTATGCTCGTATCTATCTCTATGCACATAGACACAGAAGTATGCTCCTTGGTGCCACGAAGGTTGGCGACATAAATAATGACTGATTCATGACTGATTCCATTCCTTAAGAAATACAGCATTGCGTACCTACAATGCATGCATAATACAACTGGAAATTAACTACATATCTTACAAATGGCACCAAAGCAAAAAAAAAAAAGATCAATCAAACAGCCCATTGAACAAACAATAATTAATTTAATTAAATGCGGTAATAAATAATACATACCAATGACTGTTTTCGCTCCGACAATGCAGCTTGAAGAATGCCCGCATACTTCAGTAATAACTGTCCACATTGGGTCATGGAAAGTGACCTGCTTTACATGGTCAAGGGGGAACTGATGAAATGCAAACGAAGGATTCCGGTTCTACAATTTTTGTGTTTCATTGTCGATTTTTTTTTGGAAGTAGGTAATTAATTTTGACGGGGAACAATATACTGGTTCCGTGGTTCGCAACGTCTCGACACGTCGCCGCGTCATCTTCGTATTTTTTTTATTGGGCCCGAAACGGGCCAGAACTATAAAGGAACCACCAAAGAAAGTTAACAGTGAAATTGCGAAGTTGGCTGGATTAGCTTGAGTGTAGTAATAACAAGGAACGTTTTTACTATTAAATCATCGATAGGCGACTAGTGCAATCAGAAGGGTAACTTCTAATGAAGACCTTCGTCCATTCTAAAAACAGTCTGCGCCAAATATACATACATTGGCCTGTTTATAGCATCCGATAACATATGTAACTTACCCATATCTACCAAAAATATATGCCTATCAAAAGTAGGTAATACATATGTACCTACAATCTTCCTCCAAATTCCTCGTTCTAAATTCCTCCAATATTTCCGTTACATCCCGTGATCGATTCAACCGCTAGGAAAACGATACGTGTGTTTTCAACAAGTTCATCTGACCGATATACACAGCTGTAATTTCGACGCTTGTTTGTTAGTTTTAAATAAACGTATGTTTCTATTAGCCGGATGAGTTATTGTGACTGGGTTGATTATGAGTGTTACGGCCTTTTTATTCTTTTGTTTTATTTCGAGCTGTTGCTAAGGTCTTCAGTTGTTCATTTTTTCATTTCTTTGTTGCTAAGAGAACGATCTTCGGTTGTTTTAATTTTGGGTTGTTGCATTCTTCGGGTTGAGTGTTTAACTCAACCCGAAGAATGCAACAACCCAAAATTAAAACAACCGAAGATCGTTCTCTTAGCTCTGAGGTATAAATTGTTAGATACGTCGGATTGCTCGTAGTAAAAATATAAAAAAAACATTGTGAAATAAAAATCAGAAAGTAATATTATATTTTCTGATTTTTATTTCACAATGTTTTTTTTATATTTTTACTACGAGCAATCCGACGTATCTAACAATTTATACCTCAGAGCATTGAAAAAACATTTAAAACTTAGAAGCGAGCCAAGAATATTTAATGACCTAACATTTTTAAAACGCTACTAGAAAAATACTATCACGAAACGTATCGGTTTATTTATAGGGGCAATAGTTGATTAAATCATTGGATGTTTTCTTTTAGATAGACCACCCTAATGCGCGTGGGCAAGGTACAGTCTACACCAGGGATCGGCAACCTAAAGTATGTGAGCTGTATCTGTAGCATTTTTTCATCATCATTCAGTTTTGGATCATGAAAAGTGGACCAAAGATAGTAAATTATTTATTTTTGGCGACATTTCCCCTTTCAGGCAAACTACCATGCATTGCTCAGGAATGTGTTTATATACCGAAACCATCGGCGTCTTGTTATTTATTGAAACTCAATTCCACCTGGGTGTTAAATGTTGTGCGTCCCTGATCTACAGCTAACTTGTTTACGATATGTCGAAGTAAATTATTTCAGGGTGATACACGTGCTTCGGTGGCTGTTACTAACATGTGCTGCATTTATGTGCATGGAGTGTTTAGGTCTAGTATATAGTATACATTATAAACTCGCCTTGTTTATACAAAGTCTAGCACAGTTCAAGTTGTATCTAATACTATAAATATACAGAACATTTTATTTTTGTGTAAATAACATAGCACAGAAAGGTTGGTCTAGGTGTTTTTTATTAGAAAATTATAAATTGTTATTGTATATAAATCTACGAACCACATCGTAGTCTATTGGTAAAAGTAAAGAACAAGAAAAATTAAAAGTTACGCACATTATTCTGATCAAATCATAGTATTCCTCACATTTCAATTTATACATATAATACATTTTTAAATGTTCCTCCCTACATTTTTAAATGTTCCTCCTAAATCTTGCGACCACCAATCAACGTCCCCAAGTATCATACCAATATTATATTGAAAGCAAAAGTTTAATGCGTTCAGGTATTTGGTAACTTATCTAATGCTAGCAATAATGTATCGCTCGAGTTTTCTACTTAAAGGGTAAATAGGGTTTCTTAGTCACTTTACGAAAGTTATATAATAATGGTTTAGGCCATAATATCTTTATATAGAAACTACTGTGATTTCTTCACTTTATTCATTTTCCTTATGTTATAAAGGATTGCTAGTACTGACGTCAGTACTATTCATATTCATTTATTTGCGTTCCACAAGATAAAATAAGATGTTAAAAAAAAGGCTTAGAGCTAAGAACCGTTGTAGACCCTATCAGGGCACAGCAAAATTATTGTTTGATATACAGCTATTGATTAGATTTCAAAATCTAAATCGTAGAAACTAAAATCAAAATAAAATTATAGGTACATGAAAACTAAATTAAACATTTGCAAAATAAAAAAGTTAATAAAAAGAACATAAATAATTATATTATTGTGAGTAGCTATTTTCTTAAAATACTATTATTACATTTTGATAGTATTTTGGTAATATTATTACAAACACTTATTTAATAAGAGATCATATTTTAAGGTTACGAATTATTAATAAAGAGGTTTTACGCGTATCACAATTAGAGACCATTTACAGATTCAGTAGGTAACATTTTATAATTTGCAAGCTTCATGCATAGTTACTAGATAGCTTGCAAAGTTTCATGACCTAATTTGAAATTTTTCATTGGACCCATATATATTATTATTTATTGGATTTTTTTTTTTATCGGTATTGACTTGAAACTGGATGCAATCGCATATCGCAGACAGTACTTAATAGTAGTCCTCAACTTTATTTTATATTATTATTAAAGTGAATACTGTACTGTTGAAACTACAGCCATTCATGCTAAGACAATTTTCCCAATCTGAGGTAGTATAAACACTTACAGGAGGTAACCACTACCTGGAAATGTTCGTGGAATTGTGTAGCACCATGAATTATTTAACTCTAAAGTCTGTCTGTGACTCTGTGTTATGGTCTGATATTTTTGGAACGAAGTTCCTTATCGCGCGTTGCGAAAGGGGCTAGACGGAAAAAATTAAGACCAAAAGTTGGAACGACACTTTTTGCTATAGTTGGACGCCGTGCGGCGTGCGCGTGTTTCTCTGTCTGTCTCTCTCTCTCTCTCATAAAGAAAGTAAGCCAGTTATACTTCGTTCCATCCGGGTGTCCCTTGACACCTCGTCAAGATTTTTTCCGATATGTGCTGGAGTGCTGGAATCCATGAGACCTATTCCAAGACCTAGTAACGATCTCCAGCAGTACGTTACTATGCCAGGCTAAAATAAATATTCAGACATAATATCACCGTGTAGGCGGGGTGCGTATACGCACAGTACCAATGTACTACGTCAGCGCTGAATTCCATAATTTATTTCTGTCTTATTTACAGTATGCTGATACAAGTATGCTGTAATAAATAATTATTTTGAATGAAATCAAAGACAGACTTATTAACGAGTGGGTGCGAAGATTAGTTACAGCTTGCTGAATTAAATGAATGCATTATTTATTTCTTCGCAAAATTCTTTTAAATACTTAAAAACAAGTTTTTAAATTGCCTCTCCTTGAATTTGAGTGTGAACGCAAAAGTGGCACTAGTTGACCTGTTCCAAAGTACGTCCTTAACACTAAATAAATAGGGTTTTGGGACGATGAGAACATACAGAGAACACCGGCAAAATACTTAGCTGTGGGTCCAGAACTAGGCATAACCTGTATCATGCTCAGTTGTTCTCTCTATCCACACCTGTGTGCTTTGAACAATATGTCGCATAATTTTAGGATGAGAACATTTCAAAAAATAGTTTAATTAAGCCATAACCTCTTAGACTAGTAATCCTGACTAATAAATCTAATCTAATGTGTCTAGTAGTCCTGACTAATAAACCTAATCTAATCTAAACGCCTGAACGTCTCTCGATAATTTTGCCCAGACATTTAATCCTCGTCAAATCAGTAATGCACCACGAAGAATTATAATGAGCAACGAACTGCCAACACCGCTGTTAAAGAACAGTTAAACGTTTGTTGTTATTCTTAAAAATAGTACAAAGAGAAAACGCTTGATGCCAGTCTTTGTAATAAATCGTGAGAGGATACATAGAACACTTTAGGTATTACTCGTAGTATCTCCTTATCATTGTCATCAGCCTCGGAAATACTTATAAACACTAGGTACTTGGTGATATCTTTTATGTGCCTATATCTGGTTCTCTTCAACTCCTATCATAGATACAAATCTATCACGTTACTTTCAAAGTATTGTACAAACAGTAAGGTTGTTTGGTAGGATTGCCCAGACATACATAATAAGGAATAGTCACTCACAAAGGTTCCTTTTGATAAACCTAAAACTAACAATGAATAAACCGTCAAAGAAATTCTATGCACAACTTTAATTTCATCATCAACCGCCGCCGCCCCAATTAGTGGAGACCGTATGATCTGGTTAGCTCTGCCCCACAAACAACAGGAAGAGTCGTAAAGTTTTATCGATATGTGGTACGTGCCAAAAGCATGGTGGTTCCAGGTACCAATATGGGAGCGAGCCAAGTCATGGAGGCGTCAGCTTCCTTAAACGAGCCGTGGTATAGTAGGAATGTTTAGGTTTGTGGTGGATCTAGTTACTGGGCGTCATGGTTTCCTGGTACCTTGGGGGAAATGTGGATTTTGAATCCTAAATTGGCACCAATGTTATTCAGCCGTTTGCGAACAGTGGCTAAGTAAAGGAGTGGGCAACAGCATTCCCAGCAAATGAGAGCATCCCCAGCAAATGTGAGTATCCCCAGTAAATAAGAGCAACCCCAGCTAATGATAGCATCCCCGTCGCCAATATGTTTGCCAAGCTTCACATTCTTAATATTTTCTCCGTACTTTCACTTCTCTGTTGAACAGTATGTAGAAAAGAAGTTCCAAGTTACATACTTTGAATGCTTATAAGCTGGTCGGATGAAGATTGTCATGTAAACAGCATCATATAATTCAGAACACATTATGCAAATTCTCATGGACAGAAAATACAATGTTCAGCAAAACGCATGAAAATTACAGCATAAAAAAATTGCGGGATGTCAAACCGTTTAGAGTTCCAAAGTACTCGGAAAGCAAAACAAAACAGCAAAATCAACAAAATCCGAGAAATCATTCACATACATTTACAAGAGCCATACAAAACATTGGAGGTCAAAATAACACAACGCGTTTTTACAAACAGTTGTATGCATAACGAATGTCACTGCTGTAATGATTATTTTTGCATTAAATTGATGAATACATTGCGATAAGGCAGCGATTAGTTCTTTATAAACAGCTTCTGGTAATAGGTTTTTTATTATATTGTTACTGTGAACGGCAAATGCCAACGTTAGACATATGTATAATAGTTTATGGCTTACGCACGATTCTGTTATGTTGAGGTGTACTAGCTTTTTGAACGAGTTTTGCTTGCATATATTCATCAATAAGGACATTTGCCGTTTGATTAAGTATATGAACTACAGTTTGTCTTATAAGTAGCGTAGTCGTAATGGCGTAACACACTAATAGTAGCAATAGCTATCATTTTGACAGTTCAACAACATTCATTGCGTTATTTGCGTTGTTGAGCAGACATATTTTTCGAACATATGAAGCAATGGATTAGCAATATCCTTCAAAATGATTCAGATTGTGATTGAAAGTTTGTTACACAATCATGGTCTCACTTCAAAATATCACGGATTGGTGATAATCTTTTTTTTTTCTTTGACAAACCAATCGATTTAATTTATAGAGATAATACATATTCTAAAAACATCTTACGTTCCTCTTTGCCGTCATAAAATAAACCATAAAAATTTAATACAATAATGTTATCCGTTAAATGACAGCTATAATAAACGGTCATAATAGTAATGAAATATTGTCATACTTACCTACTTCCTGCAGTTGGCAGATGGTCTAGTAGATATTGTTATTAATTTAATACAGTTATTAAAAGAACACTAGTGTTCCTGCCTACCCGTGATGATATTTCATCAAGCCCTTCACAGAACTGCAGGGTAATTGCGTAAACCAATAACAAAATTGCAGGCTTGCAGTTTGACAGTTCTACAACATTCATTGCGTTGTTTACGTTGTTGAGCAGACAAATTTTTCGAGCATATGAAGCAATGGATTAGTATTATCCTTCAAAATGATTCAGATTGTAATTGATAGTGTGCTACGCAATTATGGTGGTTGTCACAGATCTTTTTTGGTGTGAAATCATCAAATGACCTCTCCCGCTCTGGGCTGAGCGGAAGGGCGTGTCAGACTTTTACTGACTAAAACCCACCCGTGTTTCTTCAGTTGCCTGTGCCAGGGGCCACGGTATCTCTTTCGAACAACCCGCGGCCCTACGAGAATTACCCCTCAGTTCATAATCGGGTAAAACACAGGATCTGGACTGCTGTAAAATCGGGTGATTTTACAGCAGTTCAGAGCTTGTGTAATTAACACGTTTCCCGACTCGGAGACCGATCCCAGGACAGGACCTCTCACTGAGCAGCTGCTCTCGTGACCACTAGAGTAACGACGTTTACCAACGAGATGATCACGAACTCATGACAATCAGTAATGAAAATTAATATAAACAAACTGACATTCATTTTTCTCACGACTACTCAGAATTACGTAATGTTTATATTATTTAATGTTCAATGGTAATCGGTGCACAAGAATTAACATTAAACTCAATAACGTGTTGCGACGTTTACTAGCCTAGAGTCAATTATATTGACCTAGTGACAATTTTTAATGGATCCACTTGTGATATCAGCTTTTTGAAATTTTCTTAAAACTCCTACTCCGTGGTAAAGCTCCTTGAGTTCTTTCGAAGAATTACTGTGTCCAGAAGGCCAATTCCCGTAATTAAAAACCTTCGATCAATAAATAGTGCTATTGATCGAAGTTAAAAACGTTCAAAATCTACTCGCAATCTCATCTCAGCGACAATCAATGTTAAAAACTTGTCAAAAATGCAGGAAAATTAGAGGTATTTTTGACAGATTGAAACTGATATCAGACTGAACGTTCTTTAAATTTCCAGAATTGCCCCTCCGATTTGAAGTGCATGGGTGTGTGTGAAATTACAGGCACATGACTTCAACTCCAATCTTAGTAAAAAGCGTTGCCAATATTCTTGATGCTAGATGGCCATATGCGGAGGTAACCACTTTTCCTCAGGTGAGTAGCCTATCAACAGCTTGTTGGCTAACTTCTAACTATGAGAGTAAAATACAGGGTGAAATTTAAACCCAAAGCTCAAACTATCTCTACTGATTTTGTCAGTTAAAATGGTTGTAACCAGTCATTTCAGCAAGCTTCCAAAAAGCACGTTCTACAATGACGTCAAAAAAATGGCGCCTCGAATTCTCGAGAATCTCCCACATAATTATGACACATCTCACATAACATCTCTCATCCGACACACGTCACACATGAGATAAACGATACATAAATGCAAAACCGATGTTTTCTTTGAAAACCGTATAGTCACCCACGCAGAAAGCGCGTCACTTATACTATTTTCACGGACATTAGTCAGTGGTGACCTTCGCTATCTAATTGAAACACATAAAATTATACAGCGTGGATTGACTTGGTGCAAGGCGTGAGATATAGCGGTAGAAATGGCCTAGTTTTACTTATCGATATTTCAAAATGCAGGGTTCGTCATCTTAATAATTGTATGTATGTAGTAATATTTTATGCCAAGGGCAACAAGAGAAATAGTTTCATAATAATCATCCTTTAATAATAAAAAATAATATTTTAGTACTCTAGGACGTCGAAGTGGTAATTAAATTATTTACAAAAAGTCAAGTGACTCGTGTGTCGATATCGATACCACTGAGTCGCCACTGCTCTTAATTCTAATCTGCTCGGAATTTTACTTTAGCATATAAATATTTTTATTTCATGTTACTAACTGATTCCTTTATATTATTTTCAGGTAAGCATCTGCATAACCTCAATGCTACGACATGGTAACGTAAAAAATTTAATTAAAACCATTCATAATTTTAATTATTTCCCTCTGATTATTATTATTTATTTATTTCTTTAATTAAAACGATTTAAAATCAATTACAGAAATTAAAGACACAATTTTGTAAATACACGAAACACAAGATAAAATGAAAGATAAAAGATACACAAAAGATAAAATATAAAATGAACTGTCTGAGCTTTTATATCTTATTCGTATAATAGAATACTCGATTCGAAAATCATCAAGTATTGCCATTCTATTCATAATGTACAAACAAAACCATACTACATAAAGATATTTGGCTCCTAAATAATAGAAAAGTAAAAGAACAAAGGATGGCAGTTCGCCCATCTTAGCAAATATCTGTCACAGTGTATCACCATTCGCTATCTAGATAGAACCTCAGCCAAATTAACCGTCGTACAACTTACTAATACAAAATGGTCATTAAAATTATTATTGATTGCATATACTTCGTTTGTTATTTTGTGACACTCGCTTCCTCTGCCAAATGATATGAATTTTAGGACATCACCATGTTCACCTTATTAAGCCAAAATGATTTTATGTTCGCGCCAATACCGTATTGGTTAAATTGCAATAAAATTGACTTCCATAACTGGAATCTCCGAAGACGATATGTATGGGAATTCCGCGCTCAGTACGAGTAGATGCCAACTTTTCACGCGTTTTTGGCTAGTCTTTCGCACATCCATTTAACGCGCCAGGTAAAGTCATTCACCTTGAAAAGGACTAAAAAAACAGCTTTCTTCACTAAGAAATAAAGTATGTATAATTAAAAGTTTTGAAAAGAACAGAATAGAATACTTGTTATTGGGCAGCGACTTGCCTCATGTTCCGAGCCGCCATCATAAAGTTTGAATCGGGCTGTACCTAACGCCCTGAAGATACTGGTTGTCAACGACTCCACATTTAGAAAACAAATGCATATCGACAGTCAATTGTTTATCACGAGCAACTTCATCAAGTCGATCAATGAAACCATTCCATCAATGGCTGTCATCAGCAATTCATTTCCTAGCCACTACTCGTTCATCTCACACTTGTGCCATGAACGTGTCACATTCCTGACTTGTCCCATTGAGATCAATTCAATGCTGACATCATCTGCCGGTGCTTGCTCAACACCTATTAGTGCGGACATTGCTTTTCCAATTGCCACTGTGAGGCCATATTCATACGCAATGTACTTGACAGTATTTGCCTTTACAATCGTTAATTCGATTTTTATAGGACTGGTAACTTCGTTGGCCTTAACTCCGAATTTGTGAAGCTTAATTATATTAAGTTCTTCTGAATTTTAATTCTGTTCATTATAAGAGATTTTAATAATAGGGTAGTTGCCTGGGTAAAAATAATATTATTATATTTAGTCCGTCAGTTAGATTATCGAAAAATAATGGACACGTATTTTTTCTTTTGTCAATCAAACAAAAAATGACAAAGATAAAGCGCGTCACAATTTGGGAGTGGGGGGTACAATTTGGGAACTTTAACGGGCGATATCTTCATCAATTGACAAAAGAAAAAATACGGGTTCAATACTTTTTTATAATCTAACTGACGGACTGATTAGATTTTTTTAGGAAAATAGCCTATTATTGGTGAAGTTACATCCTTGATGATCATGACGCATTGGAAATAAAGATCAGTTTCGCTCTTCACTTTTGTTCTTCACCACACAGGCTTCAACTTGTAAAGCTTGACAAACACCTATTATTTTTCTTTTACTTTATTTAATTCTTCAACATGTTCAATAATTATTTCATAACACTATCCAGAAACAGTATTACCATTATTTAGGTTTCAGTCATTCGTGTTACTGAGTGTTTCGACATTTTGAGTCATTCGGGTCGTGGAAACTGCAACTGTATAAATAATTTGAACTAGTTTTATAACACACTAACTACATCTACCACTTAAACAATTTATAATTAACACTAAAATGTCCCCAGCAGAAACAGATGTTCTGCTAATATTCAAGACATTCGAGAACCGTGAAAAGATACACTTTTGAATGAAAGTACCGGGTCAAAGTTGCTGTGCATTTTACTACGATACCGCAGTTTAAAATCATTGATAAAAAATCATAAATATGCGCGGCGCGACGGACTGAAGTCAACCGATAGTTTATTAATATGTAGATAGGTATTGATAACGACACCTGTTATCGAAATCCCTCGGTGCAAGTGCTTTCAATATCGTAAGATAAAGATGACAGGGTTTTGTCTACATATTTAAATATTAGGGGATTCCCCGAAGAATCAATTATGAGGGCCAGCAGAGTAAATCAAATAGCTGATAAATTTTGATGACTTTGAATCGTAGAATTGAAACAATGTTCAGTTGCGTGCGGTAAGACCCGAATACAGACACGAAAAAATTGTCTAAGAAGCCATATACTCAAATACTTTTCCTTTTATTCCTGCTAGTATTTTAGATATAATCGTAAATTATACCCAATATCTTGAATTGTCTACAGGCGTGATGTTAAAACTTTAATTAAAATACAAGTTTATCTTACTAATCACGCACATTCCTCTGTGTCCGCTGACGTCACCGCACCGCACACCTCGCTGATTGCACAGATGTGCCGGCGCACCGCATCGACCCACATTCGCGACATTGGACCTATCCGATGGACGATCGTATACACTACCACCATTGTATCAAGCTTTTGTTGACATAACGCCGAGGTCATGCTTTATTTCATTTTTGTTGCGATACATAAATTTAAAGGTGTTTATTTTTTTTCTTCAGATTCAGTGTTGCCAAATATCTATGCTAAAGATCAATCATTATAACTGCCTGTAACTGCTCCACTGCAGGGCAACAGCCTCATCTCCAGAGAATGATCAAACAGTGCGATAAAATAAAATGAAATCGGAATCACTTTTCCTATCTGATACCCCCTTTGGCCAGATTATGTGAGGACCATGTAGATTGGTGTCTCAAATTGTCTTTTCAGGAAAGAACCACACTACTAAAGATCATGCAGGAAGTACATTACATAGCATGAAGTACATTACATAGCTAGTCATTTATGGTATGGAAGGTGAAGGGCAGGCGTTTTGGGGGACTGTCATTACGAGTATGTAATTTTGACGTTCGAAAAGTGCAGATTCTCAGTCTAATTTGAAAAAAATACTTTTGATATAATTATACTTTCAGATCGACTTGATAGTATCACGATTCTGATAAAATTCAGGACTTTAAAACTTCGAATAACGTAACTAAAATTATCTTTTGTTTCAATAATATTTTTAATCCCTACTAATAAAACATTCCGTAAGCGGTCATTAAACTTATCCTTAATATATTTATGATCGCTATTAAGTCATTTATTAACCTGTTCGGTTCTAAAAAAGATATCAAATTATATCACAACAGTCCTTATTGTTTCCTTTCTCTTTCTTTATCATATAAATTAGTATATTCATCTCTTTTGTTCCTAGAATTTCAATGTGGCATTTAATTTCAATATTGGCTCTCGTCAGTGGTTCATAAAATTGATCGGTCATTATTTTCAGATGATGTTATATTTAAAGGCATTTTATTGTCTGCCAGTGTTTGTTTTTCTTGTATTTTTTTTTTTTGTTGTTTCAATGATCTATTTTCTTTGATGTATGAATAGGTTTTTCCAGATAGAACCACTTTTGTCTCTAATGTAGGTAAGTTTATTTTGCCCGGAACCGTCCGGATACTACTGTTTTATTGGCTCTGTGGTGATCATCTCAGGGATCCTGTGCTTTAAGCTCTACATTGGAAAAGATAGTTTTATTATTACCAGGTACTAGGTTTTAATTATCAAAGAAGCGTCTTAATTATAAAAGAACTCATAGAGGAATAATAAATATCATAAGAGCCTGCGGCGCGTGATCTCCGTTATGTCATTTCTCACATTTAAAAAGTTGCATCTAGACTTTACCCACACAGTATATTTAACTTAGTCAGTCCACCAAAATAATTAACTATAACAAATGGCAGTAATAAATAATATAAATTGGCTAAACGAATATTGACATTTTATTGCTTCTTCAGACGTCTGCAATGAATACGACCTCGTCGTCACAAAGCTTAAACTAAATAAAAATAATATCTGGGCCAGCTTACGGTTAAGTCAATTGCACCCAATATCTAATTTTATTCATCCAAGGTTCGCTGATGAAGTGCGAAGGCCGCAGGATCTGACGCATGGGCTTCTGAATGAAATATGGAATAACATTTGACTTTAATTTATAAGTTCATGAAGGGCCTATAAATCTTGTTCTTCTGTCCAGTGTTAATAATGTTTGCAATTGGCCGCGGCCCTATGGTAGAACATGTTGTGATGGATATAAAGTGATGCTAAATTGAGTTTCATCCTTACATTAATTTTAACAATACAATATTGAAATTAAACAGAACTAAATTGGATTTCGTAATTAAATTTTCAAAGTAATAAAAGTTTCATAAGATAGTTAATCTATCTGCAGCTCCATGGTAACAAAACACGTCAAACGGAGCTGCGTATTCAATGAGCAATAAATAAACCATACCCGACGTCTATCGAGAAAACACTAAAATAGACCCGATAATGACTAACTCGTACTTTTGGAAACCTTATTCTAAATCACTTCACAGTTCAGTTGCTACTCTTTTTGCAGCGCCCAGTGAACTGAGCGAGCTTCTAATAAAACTGCGGCTTCTAATTGAAGACCTTACTTCACTTAAAAGGAGGTACAAAAACAAAAGCTATCTAGACCAGTATAACGCGCACAGAGTAACAACTTCCATAGATAAGTACAGTATACTAAGCTGATGTCAACTTGTCAAGTACACACTGGTCATCAGCTCACGGTACTGAAACCAACTAACACTAATATGCCAATTTGGTAATCAAAATGTTACGATTGAAAAAACAACAAAGAGAAAAGTATAATTTACTCTTCCTACACAATCTACAAATACTTTAGTATTCGGAAGGAAGATAGAGAATCAAGTATTGCAGTGTTTATCTTTTTAATGACTCTTTATATGCTTTTTATTTGTATTGTCAGTGTGAACCCGTTAGTCAGCGACAATGAATGTATTGACCGAGGACTCGTTAACAGGTTTCCTTACATCTCAATCGAATGACGTGTATTCCAAGTTCTAACAATAGACTGCATTCGTAATACTGAGAGGAATGCTTGTATAATACATAAGAATGTTCTATAATGAGAAAAATGTTTCACAACTAACGTATGAACTGACGATGACGTATTGGATTTTGGTAATAACAACACTACGCCATGCAGCAGCTAGACAGAAAAACAATTGTTATATCATCATCTGCCTACCCTTTTTTTTTTTGTGGATGGGAAATCATCAAATGACCCCTCCCGCTCTGGTTGGAGCAGAAGGGAGTGTCAGACTCTTACTGACTAAAACCCACCCGTGTTCCTTCCTTAGCCCTTTATGTTCCAGGGCAGCGGTAAACCCTTTCGGATGTTCCCGCTACCCTGGCAGGCTTCGGCCCTGTGAGGCCCCGTCACTTTGCTGACATCTCTTTGAGGCGCGTGTGGAACACGAACACGCCGTCCGGCACGGGCCTAGTCCTGATCGGACGGAGAGCTACCCATTACTCTCCGCCCGCAGGCCCGCGCCTACGGTGGCCGGGAGTCGTCACGCGGCTCCCGACGCCCGGAGCGTCTCCCGCGGCGGCTGAGGCGCGAGGTGCGCAAGGTGCATTCCCTCGCCCACCCCGCCACCTCCTTCGCTAGCATGACTGCTTCGCAGAAGGAGGTGACTGCCTCCCACTCCCTCTCGCCCCGGACCATAGCTTGAACCAGGGCCGGACGCGAGAGGTCGCCGCCGCTGCCGATCGCCTCTACGAGGACACGGCGGTGCTCTGCCCAAGCAGGGCAGACCTCCACCGTATGCTCCACCGTGTCCTCTGGGCGATCCTGACAGTGGTGACACCCGGGCGTCTCCTCCCGCCTGATGATGTGCAGGAACCTCCCGAAACATCCGTGTCCGGAGAGGACCTGCGTCAGGCGGTGGTGAGAACGCCGTGACGTCTCTCTAGCCACTCCTCAAAGAGGGGCCTTACCGCCGCTATCGTGGCGTGCCCTGCGCTGGGTTGCGATAGTCGCTCCTTCCACGCCACCATGAGATCGCGCCGGAGGTTCGTCCGCTCCGCCGCGGTTTGCCGCGGATGCGGAGTTTCCCCCCGGCGTAGTGCCTCCGCGCGCCAATCATAAAGGCGCGCGAGGACTATCGCCTCCAGATCCCATGGTGGCAGACCGGCAAGGAGGCTTGCTGCCTCGCCCGAGATCGTGCGGTAGCCCCGGATCAGCCTTACGGCTACCACCTTTTGGGGCGCGTTCAGGTAGTGTGCGGCTCGAAGCCGCAGTGAACGCGCCCATACTGGGGCCCCATATAGGGCCATGGACCGCACGACCCCCGCGTAAAGCCTCCGGCAGGAGGCGTTTGGCCCCCTCAGGTTGGGCAAGAGCCGCTTTAGGGCGGCCCCGGCCCGTTCCAGTTTGGGGGCCAAACGTCGGAAATGCTCGACGAAGTTCCATCGGCGGTCGAGGACGAGACCCAGGTACCTCATCGTGGTCTCGACGCCGATGTGAACCCCTCCTACCACTAGTTGGGATCCCGGAGGTGGCCCGTACCGAGGCCCATGAAAGGACATGGCCTCGGACTTGTGCAATGCCACCTCGAGACCCAACCTCCGGATCCTTTCCACGACTATCGCAACCCCGCGTGTCATCGCGTCGGCCGCCGCCTGATGCGACCTTCCCTGCGCCAGGACCAGCGTGTCGTCAGCGTAGCAAACTACGCTGACGCCTTCAGGGAGGTCGGCCTGCAGCACCCAGTCGTAACCGATGTCCCACAGGAGCGGCCCCAGAACCGATCCCTGTGGGACACCGCACGACATCTCTCGCCGGTTCCAGTTCCCGTCGCGACCGGGGTAGATGACGGCTCTGTCCGTCAGATACGCCCCGACTACTCGACGGAGGTAGGTCGGCACCCGGTGATACCGGAGTGCCTCCCCAATGCAGCTCCAGGGCAGGGTGTTGAACGCGTTGGCGATGTCGAGTGACACCGCCACGACCACCCCACCCCGGGACACCGCGTCCCCCGTCGTGAGGGCTCTTACGCGCATGATGGCGTCCACCGTAGATCTGCCTACCCTTGATTGGAACTCTGTTGGGGTCGACTTCCAGTCCAACCGGATGCAGGTGAATACTAATATTTTATAAGAAGCGACTGCCTATCTGACCTCCATAACCCAGTTACGGGGTAATACGATACCTTGATAAAAGAGTTTGTTATATGTAGTTCAAAAATACTTTTAATGATGCCGCATCTAAATTGTAAAGGAAACTTTTTCGGAACGATTTTATCTTCTCAGTATATTACTTGATCAACAAACGCCTACGAAGATCACTTACTCACTTAACTCTCAGACGATCGTTAAAGGCTAATCGACTCGTCATTTAGTTAGAAAACCAGCCTTAAACGACTTTCCATGATACACCTACATAATTACGTATAACTCCCTATTAATTTTCCATTGACATTTTTAATAGAGCTAAGTATTAAAATCTAGATCATAATGAGTGTTCTGCGAACCTTGATAACATATTTTCTAATATTTATTGGGCTATTAAACTAAAATATATCGTACGTCGCTCAATGCGTCTACGGCTACAAGATGCAAATACTAGTTACAAATGAGAAACAGACAAACCGACTAGACAGTGTTTGGTGCAAGTTATAAGAGAATTCATTTAGGATTTTAGAAATAGGGTTGTTGTCAAACGCGTGCCTTATCAATAATAATATAAAAATTCGAATAAATTTGGAGTCTTCATTCATACACAAACAATTTTGGGTTTGGAGTCTTCATTTAAGCACACAATGTCTGTATTAGAGGACTCCGCGCCGAACAGTAGGTTATATATACTTACTTATAACACAATAAAAACAGTACATGGGTATAGTAAGACAAAATATAATTATGTGAACGTGTGTGAGAGCGTGTGCATGAGTGTGCATATGTGGTTGAGTGTACATGAGTGTTATGGATGTGTGGTTGTATGAGTATGTGTGTGTGAATGTACGTGTAGTTATGGGAGAGTCTGTTTGTGTGAGCGGATCGTATACTTATTAAGTTACGTTTTTTAAGAGAGCTTCAGTATTTTCATATGTCAGTGGTTTTATCCAGTCAATCAACATTTCTTTACATACTATATGATAAGATTTTGCATATATGATAATGTCTTTATTTATTTTATAATACAATTGAGCTGGTCGGTTACTAAATTGCATAGATCCGAATTTGGTCTTGGATATAGGTATTTGAACTATGTTGTGTCTTCTTCTCCTAGAGTGTATATCCGAATTATAAGGATAGGTATTGTGTTTTTTTTTTAAATGACTTGAGTAATGTGTAGTTAATGTAAAATAAAATCAACCAATTTAAAAAAAAATTATCATGTAAAAAATTTAGTAAGATTAAAATTGCTTATTAGTCTTATAGGCTAGATTGTAATTAATTATTAAGGACCCGGTTCTATTTAATAAAGGTTAAAAAACACTTTCAATAAACGACTTTTCCTTAAGGCTTACATCAAATCCCAAAAAAGAGTTTTAACCTACTAATCCACTGTCCTTTACTCAACTCGTCTTTCACACAATTATCTCATAAACCGCCCACCTCAATATGTGACATCTACGCAGTTACACGTCGTCACAAATCTTTTGCTTTACACTCCTTCCAAGAACCGAGTTGCGTTCGCCAGTACACAATGACCGATGGCATTGGCACGCCAGCTTAAATGTCTGAATTGTTACACTGATAGTGAGTGCTCTGCGGCTATTCGTGGCCACCCAGATATAATCATGTCAGGTGTTCCGGAGTAAAGGATGAGGATATTAATTCAGATGTTGATTTCAAAGTGGCTCATGCATCTATTGCTTAATGCAGCACGTGTTTCTAAGAAACTGACGCAGAATTAGAAACAAACATGTATTCTGCTAGTGTTTCTATGCAGTTGCAGTGATTATGTGAAAATTATGTTATAATATCATTGGATGAAAATATAATATATAAAAAAAAACAAAAGAACAGTAGACAATGCACTCGGTCAGACCGTTTCCTCTAACAATACAACACATCCAATAATTACAGAATCCCGACCAAGTTTTAAAAACTTCGATCGCATCCTGCCAGTTCAAACTCAATGATAAATAGCCCAACATAACTTCTATCATCGTCAATTAATAAACACCCACAAGTAATTTGTACCGACAAAAACTTACGAAATAAATAGATTTAATAATCATATACGAGTATACAACAATAAATCATAAACGTATCACACGGAAGCTTCTGAACCATGTTGTTATTAATTGGGACTAAATATAGCGTTTAGTTAGCCATTGATTTATTTTAACTTGGGTACATTCACCTATGTCTTTATTTGTACGTTATTTTATAGTAGCTTCTTTAAATATAGCTGGTAGTTGATCGTAAATTTCTTTCTTAGGTAGGATGTCGTTAGGGAGGAAAAAATTTACTTTTGTTATGTTTTGGACATCTTCAGCAACTTTGTTAATTTCCGTTTCATGACTAGGTACTACGTTTTTCCTCTCTTATCTGTTAAAGGAAGGGTAGGACCGTGCCTGTACACCTGTATTTTAATTTCATTGGCAAGTTTTAATAATTCAAAAGGTTACTTCCGAAACTGCTCGCCTATTGTGTTACCCCTAGTAAAATTTCTACATTTATATCAGTTATTTTATGGTATACTTTATAAAGAGTATTCTATCTATCTATTTCTTCGAATGTGTGTACGTCTCTCATGAAAGTAGTCATCTCATATCTTATTTTGATTCGTCATCTATTGTCACAATCTGCTTCATTGCATTCCTATTAGTACCAATTAAAATTTCACACAATGTAATTTGAATTAGTTCATTTAACTTCAGTCAAGTGAAGTGATATTGCACTCTGGGTGCACTAAATCAATTAATCATTAACGTGTCAATTAACGCTTAGTTAATCTAATGTCAAGCGTTATAATGATGTACAATTTTACGTTTCGTCATAATTAAGATTTGAAATTATTATGACTGCATTTGTGCGTTTGATTTGACAGTTGTTGATAGAGTGAAAGTTATTAATAACTCTTAGAGTGTATGAATGCATGTCATGATCAAACAATTATTGTTTGTTAAAATCTCAAGGAGTAACTTCGATTTTGAACTGTCCTTTAAAATCAAATCTATTAAAAGCATCACTCATTAAGTAATGATATTCCTACATCATCTTCCATTTGGCTATATAATTTAGGTTACCGTAACAAAAAACTTCTGTTCCACAGTTACAAACATAAAGAGAAGTTTCTCATAATCACAATAACCAAAAACCATAAATAATTGTGTAGACGTAACTAATAATAATATAAACCGAATCCGATACTAAAGGCAAATGAAGAAAATACTCATTGATAAAAATAAATACTATTGGAGTTGCTAAGGGCATATATATTTATATATAGCAGTAAAACCGGCGTAATGATCGCTGAGAAATTGATTTTGTTTCCATGCCAGTGATTATTGTATTCAAGGCACGTGCGAACAGCGATTAGGCAACAAGAGACGAGAGAGATAGAGAGGAAGAATAAAAACAAACTGATAATCAAGAGAAAAGGAAATGGTCATAGTATCTACTTATAAAAGAAGAATATTGGCTAGAAGGAAACGATTTTGAAATGGATCGCATCGATATAAAAGAGGAACTACATCGTAAAAGCGACCATGGGCGCTTACAATAACGATTGTAATGCTGTAACATTATCAAGAGTAATATCAACTTACAGTGTACTATGGTTTTCATTGTATCTACTCCCTAAAAGGCAAAGACAAAAATATCCTCTAAAGAAAAAAAAATCTAAAATCATTTTTCGCCCACGCGCTCAGTCTGCAACATGCACCAACAATCATTATGCAATTACAGTCGATGGATTCGACATTGATCTTGATCTCATTCGATTCGATTACACTGTCAATGACGATCACATGTCCGATTCGATCAATCGATTCTTATTGCTTGTTTATCGGACCATTGTTCGGTGTGTCATTCGATGATAGTTTATCGATGTTTTGAAATGTTATCCGATGTGTGGTGAATCGATTCTTCCTGGTATGTGTGGTATTTTCATTGTAGTAGATACATATTTTATGCGTAAGAAATTCTATATTTTGCTTTCGATTTCATTTAATAAATTTTTATATGAGAATAATTTAGTCGTTAAGAAATCTGCTATATTGACAATTATTATGATATTCCCGAGGATTCGTAGAATTTTCTCGCTAAAACCATTCATTATTTGATGAAGTTATGAAAATTCGTTACGAAAACGACATTATGGCTACGAAAAAGTCATAAGCAAGGCATCCGCAAATTATTTCCCAATAGAACTACCTCTTTGCATTCCTTGACCTCCACAGTTCACCGAGCGTAAAAAACCCACTCCTTCTCTTTACCATCAACCATCACTTATAAAAACCGATCCATATGTATGAAAGTGATGATGCTGGCTGGCCGTGATCTTGCCCCATCTCATTTCGCATTGCCATTCACAACCGTATGTATGATGTATTGTGTGTACCGTATTATCATGTAAAATTCAATATTTAAATTGAACGTACTGGCATATGAGACGATGCTGATAGAATTGTAAGCGGAAATGGGGTACGAATATATGTATTGTTAGGATTATCTAGTAAAAGAGGTTCGTAAGATGGTAAAATTCCTTTTTAAATAGGCCCGTTTGTAAACTAAAGCTTAATAGTCACCTAAAGCTGTAAAAAATAGCTTAGATACACTCTTCAATTACGAATAACAGATACGAGCATCATAGCTACAACCAATAACGGTCAGTCATGCAGCAGAAGGTAACTACTATAATTCAGAACTTGACTAAACGTATACCGCACCGAGATAATGATAGCATAATCAAACAAACAGTTATTTCCAATCATTCACAAATCACAAGGTACTATCAACTCAAATGATATATCAATAGAAAGAATGTCTTGCGCCACCATCAATTTTCCCCAATCAAACCCATACATTTTGATTGCACCACAACTTCTTCAGCTTATAAATATTCATTACGATCTAATACCAAAACTGTTCCTATTTACATGACAACCATGGCTGTCTATCACTCTGATATCACAATAGACTCTACGCATGATAATACTCCAACGTATGTCACTTTAGACGTTGTGTTCGTGTAATCCGAGATTACAAGCGGCTGAAACTTACCAACACTTATTCATCTACAGAAATGAATAGCATAGGAATTTGAGCCTTATAATGAGAGTGTTTAAGATGATGATTAGTGGGGGTGATGGAACAATAAGTTGGTAAAAGTGCACATTAAGGTGTAATTCGACGAACAGGCATTGAGTGAAGTGTCGGGTATTATTATTGAGGAAATTTGAAGATAACCACATTTGAAATATCCCAATATGCGGGCCACGGGGAGGTATTGAAAAGGATAGGACATTTCGATATGTGAGCATTCACATGATTAGACAAAAAAACACAATATTCCGAATATAAATGTAGGTATACTGAGTCCAAAGATAAACAAAATTATGATGAGTAACTAATAAAACATAATAGAAAGACATTAAACCCGGCTCAACCCGAGCCAATTGAAATAATTTCCAATCTAAAACGGGAAAACCGCAAGTATCTACTTACATCAAATATAATAGTTAATAAAACACAATGCGTGTCCTGATTGTGGTCAATGATTTGTAGTGAACAATTGGTGGCAAGCAATCACAAGATTTGCCTAAGTCGTTGTGAAGATGCCCTAGATTGATGCTGCAATGACTATGTTGTGTCTGGGCGGAGATATGAAACCTATTAATGTTACCGATAGAGATGTAAATAGAAACTAGATTTTTGTGAATGAACGCTTGACTAATTTTAATAGTGGGTGGTCGACAAAAACATAATCGGAACCTACACAGTGGCTACTGTAATATAAGGAATACAAAAAGCAAGATCTATGACTACATTACTTACATATCTATAGATAAAGTCTTGCAGGACCTCAAAATCGGTTAATGTCAAGTAGATGTTAATGTCCTATTTGCCAACATAGGTAATCGTAGATATTCATCTGCAAAAACAACTAAACGCAAACTACGACTTTATACGCTAGATTTTAAGACGTATATTTTCAACCCCCCTGGGGTTGAACATGGAAACAATTAGGGGTTCAACATGGTTGGGGGTAAAGATTGTGGGGGTTGAACATGGAGTAATCCTTATTTAGATTACTGAAAAAAAGCTAGATGGAATTTTAATTTAGACTCCTGAATTAAACATTACAGTTCTAGATTTGCCGTGACATGAGCTGTCTCCAATAACATAGTGGTTTGTTTGAACGACAGGTATAAAGGATCTGAGATTCCAGCGGCCTACTTTGCTTAAACGCCATAAAATTGTAGACGCACACTTAACGTGGTACTATTACTGGCAAGAACCAGCTGTTTTAATGTAAACACTAACTTTAGAACTATCAGAGAGCATTGTAGTGTAGTGCCGGCATACTAATTCAGACCTACTAAGTTTATAGGAGGAACTACTGAAGTTAACCGAAATATCTCCCGAGGCTCTAAAGTCCGTGATGTTACTTGATAATAAAGTGATACAGAAATATATTGCTAACATAATACTAGCGAAAAAGCTGCCGGTGATGTCGATACTGTCGAAAACATTTTTATATTAATTTCATTTAAAACAGAACACACGCTCTTAGGAATTTTAACTAGAATTCTTATCAACATAGAACAGGCGACAAAACCCAACCCTGTATCTCAATATATAATCAAATACCACTAATCCACCTTGATCTAAGATCTTGATAGGCAAGACGTAATTATCATCTGATTAGCTATATGCTAATCAGATATTGCTGTTGTGTCGCGAAATCAATAGGAAAATGAGGTCATCGCAGTCAATGGACGGGACGAGCTCGCAAATTGTCTGTGTATAGAGCAAGCTCATTGAAAACTGGACGCAATGTCAAGAATTGTATGGTGTGGATCATACGCGAGTAGCGGGGCTGCTTGAAATCGTTTGATAATTCTCCTTGAGTCGTCATCATCATCTGCCTAGCCTTTTCCCAACTAAGATATTGGGGTCCGCTTCCAAACCCTGATGCAGCTGAATACCAGTATTTTCCATGGATCGACTGCGTATCTGACCTCCAAAAACCACTTACTAGGCAACCCGATATACCCCTTGGCGAGACTGTTTGTCAGAGATCCGGGCTTCCCACCGTACTACACTCAAAAAATCGTTACGATTTTTCTAAGTGTTAGGTACTTAAAAAATAATGAAATAGCAGTAAGCTTTGACTAATAAAGCAACTGTTATAGTGGCTTTAAAAAAAAACGATTCGCACGCTCAGGAAATAGACTTACAAACGAAAATGAGCCCTGGCAAATTAGAAGAAGAAACAATACAAGAATACGTAGTTAACCTGTAGAAATAATTCTAACATTCAAAAAAACTGTATCGCTAATAGTTGATCATCAATAAGAATTATGTATGCAAATGATACAAAATAGTTTCCAGTACCCAATAAATCAAACAAAAGAAACGTTGAAGTCACTATTGCGACAAAAACTAATTAATCTTACACCACGCACTAACCTACATAGCCCTACAAACACCCACGAGAGGCGCCAAAGTTGACGCCATCATAGACAAACAGCGATAATCATGATAAATAGGTCACATCACCATTCAACAAGTGAACGTCACCAAGGTAATACTATGGAAATTCACAGCCAATTGAACAAATTAAAAGATGACATGTGCGATCCTCTTAATTGTAATCGGCGTAAGGAAGAGCCTCTATTAGAAGACTTGATTTAGCAGTATATGAAGGGTCAAAACGAGATTGATCGTGTATGAAACTGAACTGGATAATTTATACGTTCAGTGAATTGGATATGATGTGTGGTCCTTGATTTTAATAGGGCGTATAATAATCTTCCCACGGGTGTCGTAAGATTTGGGAGCTGGACTAAATATTCATAATACCAAAGAGTACGAAAATGTCGGTGCTTATGCAGCTGAGGCGGCATTCGTTTTGAATAAAACCAGAAACCAGAAGGCCAATTCTCGTAATTTAAAACGTTCAAAATCTAGTCGCAGTCTCATCTCGGCGACAAACAAATGCCAAACACTTGTCAAAATGTAGGGAAATTAGACGTATTTTTGACAGATTGAGACTGAGATCAGCCTGTGAACGTTCTTAAAATTACGAGAATTGCCCCTCAGTTATCTAGACTATAAAAAGAAGATTTCAGCATAAACGGAAATGCAATATAGGTAATATAATCCCAAGGATCCTCAAACATTACATAACGCCATTTAAAATCCAATATCAAAATCCGCCGATGCTAATAAATGTAAAACGAAATCGGTTTAGCATATCCGATACCCATAAAAACGAATAGTTTTATCAACGGAATCGATGATGATGATCCTAAACGCGAGATATCGATATATTATCGTGAATGGGAAACAGGGCATCACTGAATATATTTATGGTCCATATAAGTAGGCGGACTTCAAAGGAGTGGTATCAGAATCACGGTACATCAAAGAGATAAGTAGCTGTCTCGGCTGCCTATGTGAGGAATTAAGCGACGCAAGACAGCGACAGATCTGTCTGCTGTATGAGAAACTGCTCTCTTTTTGTACTTTGGCAGTGGAAAGCAGGATCGTGTTAAAGAGCTTAATAGGATTAAATGTTATGTGATGTGCGAATTTATGATCTCTGAAATGTAATTGAGAAATGTCGTCTGCAGTAAGATTTTCTGTGTCTTGCGTGTTCATATTTTAGCAATATGACATGTACTTATGAATTACTTCACTGTATATGTTGCAGTCATTTAGTTCCTCATAATTGAAATATTTTCTAAAGGACTGTTTTCATAGAATTTGAATACTTCTGAATTTACATTTTGAGTAAACTGAGAAAGGTTTGTCTTTGAAAAATTTATTCATTTTAATGTTATTGCAACATTTTTATCAAGGTTTACTTTCCGACTTTGTTTCCCGTTTCTCCGGTCTTTTGTATTTGTAAGATAATGTCTGAGAATGTCTCTTTCAAAACTTTTAAAAGTATTCCAATGAAAACTGACAATCTATAGGTATATTTATTATTTATAATAAAATATTAACGTAGTCAAAACTCTATATTGCATTTTTTTTTAAATGATTACTACGAGATCGAGTCGACAACGAGTCTGATGCCGAAAATATAGTTTTCAGAATTTTTGTCCGTTTGTCTGGATATATAATATGTTCCGGATTGGCGCACAAAAGTCCCGGTAGTACTACTTTATTTATTTATTTATTTAAACTTTTCGCACAAAAAGGTACAAAGGCGGACTTAATGCCTTAGGCATTCTCTACCAGTCAACCAAGGGTGGTGAAGAGATTAGATGGCAGGTGCTTTGGTTGAGAGGGACAATAATAATAAAAAAAACTCTTAAAACTAGGTACACAAATACATAAATAGGTTACATACACATACATATATATTACTATAATATATACTTATAATATATATATATATACAAAATCAAGGGAGAGATGTGTTGAGATGACTCTACGCTATTTTATTAAAAATTTGTTTTGAAAATAACTCTGCAATTTCCGCTTAAATGCATACCGACTGGTGGCCGTCCTGATATCAAGAGGAAGCGCATTCCATAGAAGAATGGACTGAATATGAAAAGAGGAATGAACAAAGTCAGATGTATGAGAAGGACAAAGTAAGAGAAGATTGTTAGAAGACTTTCCCGTAGGATATTTTACGACATCCACGCAGGTGAAGCCACGGGAAAAAGCTAGTTCAAAATAAATATTACGATTTGTGACGAAATTAAAACATCATTCATGAGTCACCTTCTTGTTCGTCGATTGAATCATTCTGAAATATGTCTGCAATGTATTTACATGTAATCATACATTAAAATAGAAATGGAATATTATCTAAGACAAACATGGTTGTAGGTATTAGTTGCTCGTTGAATATATGGATCGGAATCTCTGCTATTTTCGGGGGAAAACACATTTTGCCTTCAAAGACTACATTGAGATACCTCTTCCAATTTATTATCGACTTCGGCATTGTAAGGTTTCCTAGATGAAAATCGCTTAAAGTTAGTACCTAGATACTGTTCTTCTATTTTTATGCTTCTTTATTGACTAAATATGTCTTGAGTATCTATCTAGAGTCTAGACCACCCCAACTCAACCTTATTATACCACCCTCGGTCGCTTATTAAGGTTCTCACAATAAAAAACTCATTCATTGAGCCCCCACACGTCTTCTCAATGGAACTATAATAATATGAGCTTTTATTCCAGTATAATAATTCCTGAACATATACTCTGCTAGCCCATAACAAGAACCTACTGTTAGAAAGCACTTACATGCTCTTAGCCCAGTAATAAGAAACGTCCATTTCAGCTCTCCTTACTGCGATGACCTAACTTCCAAAACATATATATAGCCTTAAGTACCAAAAGCTATACACTTAAATACCAACCTTAGCACATAACGATAAAGTTGAACGTGCTTTAGAAGGATAAAGCCAGGACGTGAACCAATAAAACTGAAAAGGAAATACGCATCTATGCTAAGTCATAAAGTGAGGAGCATGTACATCATAGTTAGGAGCTGCCTTAAATATTGGATTTTCTTTGAGATAAGGTTGTAATTACGTTTCCTGCATCGTTTTATGTCGAACTTTATGATTAAAATGAACGAGATACATAGTTCGTCGTGTACGTTCTTAGGTTTATCGTTATTGAGTTGCTGACACGAGCCTTGTAATTACGTTGAGAGCAGTTTATATTTAGAAGGATAAATAATATTCCTTACTGGTTGTTTGTTGATGTTCAAATGGTTCCATGTTTATGTTAATGTAGAATTCTATAATGAGTTACAAATATAGACAAGCTATCGTGCAAATGCTTATTTCAATATGCGAAATCAACACATATAAGTATAATATGCTCCGAGCAATCAGAATACCCATGCTTTATACAGCATTAAAACAAAAAAGCTTTCTTGTAAACTTAAAAATATATATCGACGGTGAAAAGGAAGTAAGCGTCATTTTGGTCAAAAATGAGTTATTAAGCCATCCTACGTAAAATTTTCCGCTCTTTCGAATGCGCTTACTCCCATGTCTCTATGATGACTTTTTTGGCGTTTATGCCCTAGCAAAAAAAATCATTTTCCTAGTATTATTTTTCGTAACCGACGAAAATTCAGGTCATTTTTGCTATAAAGGTGCAATACTGGTAACTGCTCCATTTTTTTTTTCTGATTGTATAACTGTTTTAGTTTTCACGATATCTAAATGACAAAAATACGTCAGTTTTTCTAATATTTAAAACTTTGAATGGCTCTCCTGAACATTTCATTTTTTGTCATTTATACCCTATTTCCTCTTAACCGTCGATATTTTAGTTGGCCTACACTGTTCCACTGCTGATCAAAAGCCCCCAAATTCTTCCAGGCATCCTTTTCCAGAGCCACCTCGACCTAACTCTTGCGGTATGCGTCTTTGTCGTCTCTCCACCTCTCCCTGAGCTGCAGTGCGATTCTGTAACCATCTCAGCGTGAAAACTTAGGTGAAGTGAGCGTGGAGTGAGCTGTCATTCTAAATAAAGCTAGGGATTGACACTACTGACAACTCACATCAAGCTCACTTCACTTGAGAATTCACGGGAGATTTTTACAGAATCGACCGGCTGGTCTCGGCGGCGCTGATTAACTTTATCAAAATAATTTTCTAAGAACACTTAACCACTGATGTAGGTTATTTTTTTTTTTCATAAACAACTTCTAATTTTCGCCTGAGAACATCAGAAAAATGTTCCGAATTCAAGGTCTGGGCTGCCATTACAGATAAATTCACACACGAAAATTAAAATTACAACTGACAAAAAACATTTCAGCATTTATACATCTTCCTTAAAAATTACCAAAACATTGTATTATTTAGCTTTTGGAATGATTCGGGTGAATAAACATTAGTTGGTGGTATAAAAAAAGATTACATTTCTGTACGTGTAACCTAGTTGGCAAAGGTAGCCTGTCACAATTTATATCATCGTAATATATTATTTCCCACGCTAGATCTCGGTAAACGGAGCCGTCACTAGTGGCCGGACTCGATTTTGCGGTTTTTAAATTTGTATGAGTAATTCGTGGACAATTTTAAATTCATTAACACACGATGTACTATAAATGAACAGTTAACAACGAAAATACAATGCACAAAACCCCGTAAAATTTCGCCGAATATAATATATAGTTTTTAATAAAAAAATCTTGTACATCCCTGAGTTTTTCTTTTCGTTTTTATTTACATTTAGTATCAAAAAGCTACAAACTGTATTCTAACTTTCTAAGTAACCTTATGAATAACAAAACTGTAATCTTTAGCTCCAATGGACAATCCAATCTTCATCCAATTTAGATCTAAGTTTAGGAATAAGGAAATCAAGCCGTCCTTCAGACTCTAAATTAAGATCTCAATTAGTGACAAACCTTCCCGATCACATTAGATATCGCTAGTTAATCTGAGGATCAGCAGAGCTACATGAAAGTCGTTGGACAGCTGCCAGGCTTCAGAACACTGAACTTGGCTACGGCTCTTGTTTCTATAAATTAATTGTAACTAGTACGTGAAGGAATTCGATGGTCAACTCGTGCGTTTGTGGGTATTTGAGGAAAAGTGACTGTTGGCTATAATTAGCAGTGCGCTTTCTGCATTGTTTACTTTTAGAAATATGAAAGATAATTAAAATCATCAGTAAAAAACATTATTCTGTCTTTGCTGTATTGCAGCCGGGTAAAGGCTCCTTCAGACTAGCACGACGCGACAGTGCGACGTGATTCTAGTACCTAGAACATTTTCTATGAAAACTTCATGGAAATGGTTCTTCTGCGGGATCATACAAATAGGGCTTCTTAAGTACCTACTCATAATTCTTTGTGGTGTAACGCATTGTGATAAACAGAAGGTTTAATTTAGCCAAAGTTAGATCGGAATGGTTTTAATTACTTTTGGTTTCACTGCAACCTAATAAGTTAAAATTTTAAAAAAGCACTACTGACCTACAATGCAGTATAACCTTATTATCAGTATCGCTAACCTAACCTATTCTAAAACTAAGAGACACACGACACACACACACGTTCGGTTCGGCATATTTCGGCACAGCCGGATAGCAAAACCGGAAACGCTTAACAGTCAGACAATACTTTCAAAAACATTTCTCACACTTTATGGTGAACACACACCATGCTCATAACCTTCGGGCTATTTACAACCCACACCGACTGCAACGCATCACAGAGACCCACGTCAGAGTCTAGACGGCTAACTAACCCCTCGGAATAACCCAGACTTACGCTTAAATGCTTTTACACTGTAAAGATATACCTACACAATTTTTTTTTATATCCCTGGACATTTCACACAGCGCTATCTAGTCCCAAGCTAAGCAACCTAATGCTTGTGTTATGGTAACAAGATGGCTGATAAACTACCTAAATACATTTTTTTTTTGTAAATCTATATATATAAAATTCAAAGTCCTGACTGACTGACTGACTGACTGACTGACTGACTGACTGACTGACTGACTGATAGATCAACGCACAGCCTAAACCGCTGGTCCTAGAGACATGAAATTTGGAGGGTGTGTTCTTCGTGAAGAGTAGGCATCCACTAAGAAAGGATTTTTCGAAATTCCACCCCTAAGAGGGTGAAAAGGGGGGAATTCGTTTGTATGAAAAATCTTATTCCTTGAGTTGATAAACTTGAAACTTGGCACGAATACTTATCTAAATAAATTATGAAGATTGACAGTTTTTTTTCTTCTATACTACCCCCTAATAAGGGGTTGGGGGGTTTCAAAGTTTGTATGGAAGAATTTTAACGCGCAGTCCGATTTACTCGAAACTCAGTATTTATACCTAACATTGAAAGTAAAGAATAATGTGTATCAGGGTTTTTTGAAAATCTACCCCTGACGTGCTGAAATGGGGTAGTCAATTTTTCAGGGGAGGATTTTACTGCATGGCTTGATTAACTCGGAAATTAGTATAAATATTCTTTGAGTCAAGTTATGAATACTTCCCAAACGATTTTTTTTTAATTCCAACCCTGTGGGTGTGAAAAGCGGGGATACAGTTTATATGAAAAATCTTCTTCGTTAGGTTAATAAACTTGAAACTTTTCAAGAATACTCGCTTAAGTAAGTAATAAAGTTTATCATTATAAGTTTTTCAAAACTACCCCTCGAAGGGGGATATAGGGGTGTTGAAGTTTGTGTGGAATAATTTGAATGCGCGGTCCGATTAACTCGAAACTCAGTGTTTATACTTAAGACCAAAAATAAAGAGTAACATGTATCAGGGTTTTTCGAAAATCTACCCCTAACAGGTTGAAAAGGGGTAGTTAATTTTTCAAGGGAGGATTATAACGCGTTGCTTGATTAACTCGAAAATTGGTATAAATAATCTTTAAATCAAGTTATGAATAATCCCAAATGATTTTTCAAAATTCCACCCCTGTGGGGGTGAAAAGCGGGGGGGATACAGTTTATATGAAAAATCTTATTCATTTAGTTAATAAACTTGAAACTTGGCAAGAATACTTGCCTAAGTAAGTACATAATAAAGTTTATTATTATAAGTTTTTCAAAACTACCCCTCAAAGGGGGATATAGGGGTGTTAAGTTTGTGTGGAAGAAATTTAATGCGCGGTCCAAGTAACTCGAAACTCAGTATTAATACTTTTGACAGAAAATAATCTATACTTATAATAAATCTGTAGAAATGAAAATTCTGTACATTGAAAATATCAAAAAAATAATTTACAGGGGGTGTTACTAGACCGACACCGAACCCAAAAATGTGATTAAAAAATTTTTTGTCTGTCTGTCTGTCTGTCGGTCTGTCTGTCTGTCTGTCTGTCTGTCTGTTTGTTCAGGCATCACGCAAAAACTACCGGTTCGATTACGATGAAACTTGGTATAATTATTCTTTAATATCCTGGGCACCACACTGGGTACTTTTTATCCCGGAAAAGTATATACAATAAAAACAAACTTAATTTTGCGGTTCGATCCCTATACCCGATTACCACTGTCTGTACTGTACCAACCGCAAATACTAAGTTTGTCGTAGGTTGGGTCACCCGCAGTGGAGTTCATTTTTATTCCTTTTAGTTTTTAGAGTTATTTAGGTTTATTTTTATATGAGTCGTAGGTATAGATTTTAATTTTAAAGTATAGGTAGTATATTTGATAGTGTACGTAGTGACCGTAGGTTATTTTATAATACTGTTAGGTAGGATTAGTCATTCGTATAGATATTAGTTTTTAGGGATTTTGCTTATTTATTGAGTTTAGATTAGTTATCCTCAGAAATAGGTTTATTTAGGTAGGTAGGTATTTTATTTTCTGTTATTGAGTTTTTTTTTAATTAGGTAGGTACTTAGGTAAAGATATCATATAGGTACCCTCTTAATCACCACTAATGAGACACAATTGGTTTTCTACTGTAATTAGCCACAAAGGGCCCGCGAGATAGATGGCATTCTGGGGAAGCACATACATTTTATCCTGTTAGCACGTTCCCGTGGGATAATTTCCGACATGCACGCGGGCGAAGCCGCGGGCAGAAGCTAGTACATACATATTATAGATAGAAAAACACCCAGACTCGGAACAAATACATGTAGGTCATGCAAATATTTGTTCCGTGCGGGAATCGAACCCGCGACACGCAGCGCAGCAGTCAATCGCTTAACCACTGCGCCAACCGTGCCGTCACGATGGTGATTAAAGTTAGTAACGGCCGTGTCCCATGTAATGTTTTGCATCTATCATAGGCTGTATTAATATAAATTAGCAAAAAATGTTGATCTTTTTTTTCATAAAATCTACATATAATCATCCCACTGTTGGGACACAGGTCTCCTCTCTGTAATAGGGAGTGGGATGTAATCTACCACGCGGGCCCAGTGCGGGTTGGTAGATAAAATAAAATGAAATAATTTATTTGCTATGAATGCAGGTACAAAAGTATGGTGTTAAGTAAGAGAAGGATCCAATACATTCTGCCGTGAGGCATGCAAACATTTGTTATAGTAGAATTAATTATGAAATAATCTTAAAAAATCAAATATTTAACGAGTATCAAATTATGATAAATTAAAATTAATTATTGATTTATGATTATGTTTTGTGATATCACATACCTAAATTCGAGTTTTTTGGTTCTAAGACATGCTGGTTTCCTCACGATGTTTTCCTTCTCCGTTTTGGGAGCAGTGGTGACGAAATGAAATACACAAAGTAAACTGCCTACCTGGTTTCGAACTCACGACCTAAAACTCGTAATTCGGCGCCTATACCACTGCTCTTAAAATCTAACTTAACATTATTAATTACCTACTAAAATATTTTTATTTTATTTTCTTTGAGTTTTTCGTTTTAATTTTGGACAGATGAAAACGACTTAAAAATAAAAATAAACAGAAGCAGACGTGTGCCAGTTATAAGAAATCGAAAATTGCATTTGAAAACTTCATTGGAATACGGAGCTTTCCGCGCTCCATCTATCTAAAGCCAATCCTATTTCCCTAATCGCTATGCGTGCGGCACAGGAATTAAACTGTCAAAACAAGGAAATGTCTGAATTGATGGACATTCTCGATTTCTCACCGACGCGACGTATAAAGCAACAAATCAATAATTCCGAACGCACACGAATAAACTCGGTAAACTTTCCTAAACGCTGTTTCCGACGTTTATGCGCACTTTATCTTAGTAATGGTATTCGCGCGTTTAATAAAATAAATGTATTCATTTTTAATAGCTCTGTGCGTCTTTTGAGGACAGTTGTCGAAGATAAATATGAAAATATTTAACGTTTCGTAAATGCGTGTTGATAATGTCATGGAATTTAGGTAAATCGAAACGCATTTTGTTTTTAATATATTTTTCTGTTATTTTCAGGTAAGCATCGTACAAATGGAGATGCAGTAAATGGTGAAGTTACTAAACAATTTATCAATATATGAACCTAACACAAATTAAATGGGTATAAAGATTACATAGAACTTGAAGTAATCCTGAAATTAATTTAGTAAAAGGTCAAAAAAGAAATCCTTCAGGTGTGGCACCAAACTTATATTGTTTTATAACAAAAAACAAGTTATTAACTGAAAATTGAAACCACATAAATTGTTCAATAAGCCCAAAATAATAAAAAAAAACAAACGTAGAACATGACGTAAGTATGGTCGCTGCACCATTGGCGTGTCAATAATTTCCAATTTTATCACGCTAAATAAATTTTGACTCATCGACTATTTTCACACGACTCATTGTTTTATTTCAATCTGCTTGCTTCGGTAAATAGATTTCTTTCGTAAAGCACTTAGTGCTTGTAAAACTTCTGCTGTGAAAAATGGATGGTCTGCTCAATGTCTGAATGTCAGAATACCCTTGAGAAAGCCTGGCGAAAACTGCACGCGTGGGACTTTATTTATTATTTCTTTTTTAAAATCGAATCTGACCTACAGGTCAGATTCGATTTTAAATTAAGAACTAGGATGTGCTGGCTTTTGTTTTTTTGTTTCAAAATTAACGGTTTATATATTTTTTCTAATAACATACTTGGGAAAAGGCTAGGCAGATAAGTAATGATGATGATTTTTTTTCTAATAACTAACCATTTTCAGGGTTCCGTACCCAAAGGGTAAAAACGGGACCCTATTACTAAGACTTCGCTGTCTGTTCGTCCGTCTGTCCGTCCGTCTGTCTGTCCGTCTGTCTGTCACCAGGCTGTATCTCAAGAACCGCGATAGCTAGACAGTTGAAATTTTCACAAATTATGTATTTCTGTTGCGGCTATAACAACAAATACAAAAAATATAATAAAATAAATATTTAAGGGGGCTCCCATACAACAAGCGCGATTTTTTTGCCCTTTTTTTGCTCGATATCAATAATGGCAACAGGTAGGCACTTGAAATATTCACAAAATACTCAGTTGTATTTTTACTTTAATAATAAATAATAAAATTAAAATTAAATAAATACAACAGACGTGATTTTTATAGATAATGGTACGGGACCCTTCGTGCGCGAGTCCGACTCGCACTTGGCCGTTTTTTTATCTAGTTGATTGCACATCGCACATTCGTTACATAGGTACTATCTACTAAGTAAATTCAACCCGTTTTCTGTGCTTTATTCAGTACTATTTTTTAAATAAAAATGGCAGTTAAGATTAGATTGTCATTAGGTATATAATTTTTATCCAACGTAATGTCAATCAGAAAAATATTTATTGCGACGCACGTGCCAATAAATTGCATTGAAAAATTACAATAATGTAGTAGTAGCAAAAAGTAGTCACGACCGCTAAACACCTTCATATAAGTCAGTCGTTCAATCAAGTTTTAAACTCGTAGGTGATACAAATAACTGGAACACATGCTTATGCCATACAAGGATGAAATCACAAAAAGTTTTATTGAATGACTAAGAAGTGGGAAGAGAGTCCCTAGATTAGTTAGGCGCGTAAAAATCTAGGTGAATACAACATAAATCTTTTGATTTCAAGCTTCGATCAATAATAGTACCTACTAGATTTCCGATAAGCGCTTCAAAAACGGCCCGAAAAATAAGACCACAAATACTTTTGTGGTCTTATTTAAATTAGTATGTTTTTAACCTTATTACTTAGACTTTAAGTTTCATTTTAGAATAAATGACTGAAAATTTAAAAATAGAATGATTTTATTTTCAAGCGACATTTTAAATATATTTTGCAATGGTAATTAAACTTTATGTTTAAGCATTAAGGTTTATAACAAACTGAAGTTGTTAATATTATTAAACTTTTTTCTAAGAAATATAGATGTTTACGTGTGTCGTGCAAACGTGGCCACTTGAGCGACTGATTTTTGTTCCTGATCCTTAATCTAGTACTATTATTGATCGAAGATTTCAAGTTTTGAACTTAGGTACCATAGGCCTCGTCAAAATCCTTCCAAAAACAAATTGGTACAGACGCCAGCAGGTCAAGCTACCCGAAACTGCCAAATTTTCCCAATCAACCTTGAACCTTAATGTTTTAGCGATAAAGTTGAAAATCTAGCTTGTGCTGCTGGCGTCTGTACCTACTGAGTTAATGTACTCGTATAACTCAGTAAGAGCAGAAGTGCAATTTTCGTAAAAAAAAATGTTCTTAAAAATACTTTTAAGAACAATAGCATTTTTTTTCTGTCATTCGTGGATCTTTGACAGTCGTTACAGGTCGTCAGAAGCTCGAAAATCTGACTACCAGTCTTACCAAGGGGTATCATATTACTCAGTAATTGGGTTGTGGAGGTCAGATAGGCAGTCGCTCCATGTAAAATACTGGTATTCAGCTGCAACCGGTTAGACTGGAAGCCGACACCAACATAGTTGGGAAAAGGCTAGGCAGATCATGTTCTTAAAAATACAGGAATGGCCCTTAAAAGACTGAAAAATACGAGTCCTTCAGGATGCTGAAAATCAAATCAAGTCCCTAAACTGCAAATATTCCTTCTTCTTCCTATTTCTTACATCGGACTTCACACTTTTTATTTAATCTTTTTTTTATTTTATTGTTTATTTTATCTGATGTATGTATCTGGTGTGTGGTTTTTAGTTTTTGCCAATTAATGTCTTTTCTTTCTATAATTATTCTTGTTCTCAGCCTATTATCGATTTATAATAAAAATAGACTTCGATAAATATTATACCAACAGTAATCACAAACGATCGATTTACAAGGCTTGGCTCGATAAAATTTTAGTGCTGTGTTAAAAAATGCATGACTAGTGGGCTAACGTAAGACATATTGTGGTCTGTGGGCGATTGTTGACATCATTATTGCGGGCTTTATTGTTATTTGGTGAACTGTGAACATTTCTTATAGTTAGAAGATACATTAGGAGAGGAATAATATAATTAAGATGTTGCGAAGATATTATGAATATTTCCATCGTTAATATTTCAACATTCTTAGTAGGTATAGATCTAGTATTTCGCTTATACCTACCTACTTTTTTTGGATTTGATATTTAAGAAACTTTTTTTTTTTTTTGTTAATATAACCTTTTTGTTATTGAGGGGTGCGGCCTGTGGCTTAATTATAACAGCGGCGCCAACATAGTTGGGATAAGGCTAGGTAGATGATGATGATGACCTTTTTTTTATGTTGGTCTTGTGCTAGGTGGGTACCCACACACGGCACTTTAAACTCACACTCAAACTCAAATTCAAATCATTTATTTCAATTAAACCATTTACAGGCACTTTTGAATTGTGTCTGTTAGTCAGAAAGTTGAAGCTGTCCATTCCAAAACGTAGATCTCTATGGAGAAGAATGGGCAAGAAACTCCACGGACACTCTTTTAAATCAAGATATTATTACTAAATCCTGGGTACATTATTGTTATTGCTTCTATATGTGAGAACAATGTAAAAAAGAAACAATTTAAAATATAAAATTAAAAATGAGCCCTGGCAGCTAAGAGATGACCCTACAGACGAGATGATCTCAACCGACAGATTTAATTGAATTTTAATCGCCGGAGCCTTGCTGGCGATTTTAAATTCTCACGTCTACACACAGATTTTGACATTGCTAGCGATATTATAAGTAACAAGAGGTAGATATATACACGCTCCGTAAGTGGCACGTCAAAATTATAGTTACGTTATAGGTATGTTCTTGTCTCTTTTTCGCTACCGATAATTACGACATGTCATCCTACTTTCACATGTCATAGCACTACAGACTATTAGTCTGACATTGTGCCGTTTTGGAGGATCGAATGTTGGGTAGTAATTAACCTATCTACGTCTTTTTACTTATCATTGATTGCTAGCTACTGTCCAAATCTGTGTGGACATGAGATTTTCATACTACATAATTCTAAAAGTTTTCCTAAGATAGTTTCTGAAGCTTTTTCAAAATATCGTTTGACTGCAAGTTAATACCAGCAATCCTCCTTTTTATCTCCGTTTTTGTCCCCGAATTCTTACTGAAACTCAGCAGTAAGACGACAAAGATGTCTGCTGAACATTAGTCTCTTCGGGTGAAATATACGGACTATTCCAGACTTTTGTTATCCGTCTGAAAGGATGCGAGATGTGATCCACTCAATTTTAGCGCTGGCAATGCGAAAGTGGGGTTTTTGAGTGTTGCCAGACCTGGTAGTAAGATTATCGTTATGTTATAACTAGGAAATTACAAAAATAGCCTGCAGAATTTAAATTAAAAAAACCCGCCAAGTGCGAGTCGGACTCGCGCACGAAGGGTTCCGTACCATTATCTATAAAAATCACGTCTGTTGTATGGGAGCCCCACTTAAATATTTATTTTATTTTCTTTTTAGTATTTGTTGTTATAGCGGCAACAGAAATACATAATTTGTGCAAATTTCAACTGTCTAGCTATCGCCGTTCTTGACATACAGCCTGGTGACAGACAGACGGACGGACAGACAGCGAAGTCTTAGTAATAGGGTCCCGTTTTTACCCTTTGGGTACGGAACCCTAAAAAGCAGCAGATGCTGTTTTTTTTTTCATTTTGCGCAGAGATATGATAAATAAATATATCTTTATAAACTTAAATTAAGCATTTTTTTTACCGACGAAAAATTTTCTTCTCTGGGTGTTTAGAATCATGTAATGAATCCATGCTAACAGGTTGCGCGTCGATGTCCCTGTCACCCATTTTAGTTCAGACCCTAGACCATATCATCATCATCTGCCTAGCCTTTTCCCAACTATGTTGGGTTCGGCTTCCAGTCTAACCGGATGCAGCTGAATACCAGTATTTTACATGGAGCGACTGCCTATCTGACCTCCACAACCCAGTTACTAGGTAATACGATACCCCTTGGTAAGACTGGTTGTCAGACTTTCGGGCTTCTGACTACCCGTAACGACTGTCAAAAATCCACGAATGACAGCCGGGACCAACGGCTTAACGTGCTTTCCGAGGCACGGAGGGGTCTCGGTATGTAAAGATGGTCACCCATCCACAGACCAACCGCGGCAAGCGTAGCTTAACCTGACCGATCGACCTGTGCGGCTGTTATTATTTAGCCACGGGCCCCTCAATGGCTTCATAATTACTAGCTTCAATAAGTTATTATCACACACGCATAGTTCCATATACTACGGCTAAATTATATTAGGTACAAGTTTCTAAGTAATACTGCTTCTAACCAGTTTGAGCTGCAGGTGCGTTCAGACATTGATGGCCGTAGAATTTATAAGCAGCAGGCATTGCATCAGGTACCTGCAGTTACTAACCTAGCTAGATTGTCTTTCTCTTTATGCTGATTAAAGGCATTGTTGACTTTTGTTACGATGAAAATCAAACATTTTCCTACGAAAAACTCTGCAGTTTACCTAGCAAGTCGCTCTTAGCTTTTCATCGCCATCGCCGCCTGGCCTTGTTATTAACCACAGATAATATACCCAACTAACTTCGGCTCGTGACCCGATCCATCGTGCGCATCGCATCGTCGAACCGCGCTATTACTAACGTTTAGCTTAACGTTCTTTCTGACTTTTTTTCTTTTGTCTCGGCTCCTAAGGGTCGTAACGTGTAATTAAATAAAAAAATAAAAGAAACTTTTTTTTAAATTAACCTACCTCGAAAATTTTATTTTTTTTCAAATCCGACTAGTAGTTCCAGAGATTAGCGCATTCAAACAAACAAACTCTTCAGCGTTATTAAATTAGTATAGATACTAGGCTCAACTTATAAAAAGAGTGAGCATGAAATAAAACGTGCACTTATCTCTATGGTGATTAACTACCAACTACGAAAAGTCATAAAAGCTAGACAGTCTCATGATGCGGTAAAGCTGTAAATTCCTATTCGTAAACATCAATTACATTTGCAGAAACATCATAAAAATTTAGGACTTACAGAGAGGATACTTACATCGAACCTATAAAAAAAAAACGATAAAACTTTTTGGAAAGCTAAAAGAATTAAGAATAAAAAGCACGCTGTTTTTGAATACCAAGAAAACATTCAATAAAACATTCTAAATTCGAACCGCCAAGCGGCAAGCGATAAACTTATCTAAAGGTACGTAAATTCTTCCACGAGCTGCACTTCATTTGCTATGATTTCACTTTTCGAACAGTTTCCACTAGCAATATTACTAGGAAAAGCGTAATAAAAGATTGTACTAACCTCCAAATACGTTAACTCACATTGTTTTTGTAACACAAATATCTTCAAAGCCAAGGTTGGCCGAACCGCAAACGGACGTAGACGTTTAAATTGCTTAGAAGCTTTAAGGTTCCTTTAGACGAAGTCCAGTCAAGTGATTAGTAGAGTGTGAGTCTATAGTTTCGATATTTTTTATGATTTAAGTAGAATAAACCTTTTTTTAGTTATTAACTTCTTAGTCTAACTTCATAAATAGTTCAATTTTTGTTTCATTGTGGATATATAGGTATATTCTAATCAGTAGATATGGAAACAATCGACCCTCCTATATGTACACCCAAAGTTTTTAATTGCCTAAAGTGCAGCAATTTTACTTTACTAAAAACGTTTAAACGTTGACTAAATAATGGCTTAAAACTTCTATTTTTGTGGCAGAAAACTCGCACTCTCCCAAATTGGAACGTGCAAATGAGCCTCTACGATGCATCGCCTGGCAACAAGCTCGAATGGCCAATAAAAGAAGAAACAGCAATAATTTAGAGCTAACCATATGGTATTCTTATTTTAAATGCGCTTTGGAACACAAAGGGAAGAATTAGAGGAGCGAGCTAATCCTTGACCTTTTTGGATGCGTTCCAATGATGATTAAGACCAGTTTCTTTAGATTCGTGGTTTAGACGATGGTTTTTTTATTTGAATTGTTTGTGGTGATATTATGTGTCGTCAAACTGTCTAGTTTGCGTTCCAAACTGTCATCACGGTATGTTATCGTACTTTGTCAGATTGTGACTGTAGGTATGTTTAAATAACGGTTACCGGCTTCTGGTAAATAGGAACGTAATCGAAAAGGGATAGGTATTATGGTAAACTTCAAATGGTATACGGTATATTGGAAACGGATAATAGAAATATTATAGTTTTTACAATTGTTTTCCTACAGTAAATATAGTAGATAATCGGCCATGGCCGACAAATGAATGTAATCAAGTTCTTACAAGATTAAAAATAAGTCGACATTCATTTATTTTGTCTCCAATAATTTAAACCTTCTTCGTATGATACTTCTTTTTTTCAAATACCGAACTCCTCCCTTCTAAACATTGCCAGTGTCATGACTACATGAAGCACAGACAAAATAACTTCCAATATTTATGGTATTACCTTCGCGATCAAGATAGCTTCCAAATTGTTGATGCCGAATTCAAAAAAGATCATGATGGACTGCAGGTACAAAACGATACCTAACTTAAATTATTACCGATGTTGTAAAAACGATCTATCGTAAAAGAAACGTGAATTAGTCACTACTTGGTTTGTTTTTCCTTCAGTCTTTATTGCAGTAACATTACAATTTATGATCATGTTCTTGCGTGTGGTGTTTATATTGCCTGAGAATCAAATCAATGATTTTATAAGTAGGTATACATATAAACTATGGACTTATTGGGTTTGGATCAAGCTTCCATAAAGAAAGGAAGAAAAACGTTGAAATTTTAGTTTGCAGTCGTGTAAGCAAGGAACACGTTTGCACAAATTAAAAACTAACGTAAAATTAAAGTATAGGATCATGTGTTCCTCAGACCGCGCCTAATATAGCGCGGTAGTGTGCTATTGTCCTTCCGATAATAGCATTAATAGCATACAAACAGTTATGGATAATTTGACCCTTTAACAGTTAATTTTAGGGGCCATTAGGCCTATGTTCAGCAATAGGTAAACGTTTATGGATGGAGGGATAAAACAGGTACCACATATTGATTTCAAAAGCATGCGCAGGCAAATTAATTTCAAATAGATTTTCAATAACACGTAAATGGTTATTGGCAATGTGCGAACAGCATTCCTAATACAAACTGTTAAAAAAATTAGAGGTCGTTGAACTCTTCTCTAATATTCCTATTCTATATTCAAAGCACCTAATTTGATTGCCAATAAAATGGCCCCCGTTTGATTGTAAAACGCGGTCAAATTTATAACATTACTGTTTCATAGTCATGAATCGTTTAGCTGTTTTATCTACCCAATATGGCTATAATTTTCTGTCTACTATAATTACTTTTAATAGTTCCTAACAGTTCTGCCACTATAACTTTCATTTGCTCCAATTTTCTAGTCACCGATAAAATAAAAATATCATTTTTAAAATAAACATTTTTTTGCTGTTTTTATGTCTAAGACGGTAGAACGCGGACGGTAGACGGCGCGGGCCTGCGGGCGGAGAGTAATGGGTAGCTCTCCGTCCGATCAGGACTAGGCCCGTGCCGGACGGCGTGTTCGTGTTCCACGCGCGCCTCAAAGAGATGTCAGCAAGTGACGGGGCCCCACAGGGCCGAAGCCTGCCAGGGTAGCGGGACCATCCGAAAGGGTTTACCGCTGCCCTGGAACATAAAGGGCTAAGGAAGGAACACGGGTGGGTTTTAGTCAGTAAAAGTCTGACACTCCCTTCTGCTCCACCCAGAGCGGGAGGAGTCATTTGATGATTTCCCATCCTCAAAAAAAAAAAAAAAAAAAAGACGGTAGAAAAAGATTTTTCCATTTGAATACAGAGGATACGTCCTAAATTTCAAAGTTTTTTTTTTTAATATACCGGTATGTAAACATAAAAAACAATTTACCTACTTTAATATACCGCAATTTCAAAGCATTTCTAGAATAAACTACCATAGAGAAAATCCTAGAATTATATATCGTAGTATAAAAAAGCTCCGAGGCAGTAGCCACTTATTACAACCTTTTTACTGCAAACCTTGTGCTCTTTCCCGCGAGAACGTGTTAATTTAGCACGGAATGTAGGCAATAAATAGGGCTCGATAATAACTTAGATTATAACTATTAGAGATCAATTATGAGCTAAACTTACGTCATAGTATTTATGATGGCTCGAAGAATCTTTATGATGTTGCTGCATTATTAATTTATTGAGATAGTGTGATGACTTGATGAGTGTGCTTGTCAAATGATTAACTTTACAAACAAGATTAACTTTAGGGTTGGAATTCGGAAAACAGTAAACACCTGTCTGTTTTTGAATGAAACTTGAGCAGACTGTTAGAGTCAAACTATTAATTACATATCATTGAAACTATGTCACTCCAACCTTTCCTAACCCAACCTTTAGGAGTAGTAAGTTCACAGCAAACATCTATGCTCTTGACCCTCTGCTAACACAAATAATGTTATATATGTTCATCAAAAGAATTCTGTTGTTTCTGGTATTTAAAAAACCGCAGTCGTAAAGATCACCCATGACCCAACGGTATACTGCGAATACACATGCAAACTGTATCACGTTCCCAGAATAGTAAGTGAACACAGTTGCACAGTCTGTTGGTAAAAGCGGCTCCTTAGATATGTACACTATTTGCGAACTGGCACAATTGACAATAAACTGCTGGACTGATGACTTCATTGTCAACAGCTTGACGTGTGGTAATTGCGTTCGGAAAATTCGCTAATGACTTTGATACATTAAGAGTGACAACCCTGATATAGATTAGGTCAATTCTATAATTTTGCTAATGTCGGATGATCAAACAGTCATCGGAAATGTTGATCAAACGGTTATTACAGTTGATAAATGGCATAAAGTCTTAAGCATTATTTGCACTGTGATTCAAAAATTTGGCTTCAAAGAACTGCTAACAATAAACCACAATCGCTTCTGTGAAGCCAAGCAGTTAAACAAGGCAGATTTACACATGGCATTTATACGCACAGTAAATATGATGAAGAAGATGGCCACACATTAATCAAAATTGCATAATAGCGCTAACCAAAGAGATCATCTTTCTTCGATCTTGTCTGCAATCAATTTATCAATTGATAAAGAACTGAAACTCAAAATGAATAATTATACATACTTCTTCTTAGCGTATCGATAGCAAAAATTTCAAACATCTTTGGACCATAACTCAACTGCGTGAACTCCGCTCACTGACGCAGTAATAAGATCATCAAGTGCACAGGTGACAGAGCATGCGACGCAGTATGGAAGGTGGGTGAGTCTGTGGAGAGGTGCGCATACGCACTTGAGATCTAAGCCGTCTGTGAACCCCCATCTGGAACTTTGCACTTATACATAGACAGCTTTAAAACATGCGAATCATTCAGCAAGAAACTGAAATGGACCTGACAGTCAAAACGAATTGAATGCTCACCAAACGCTTTACCAAAATCTCAACAACAATACTCCTTGTTTGAAATATAATTTATATTGTTTCCTCTCGTGTAATACTAGAAGTAGTAACACGAGTACCAGTTGTAGAATGTTGTGTGTTGATACAATAGCAACTGTTGTTTAAACTAAACATATTGGATCACTTTACAACTAGGTTGTTGCTAGGTTAAAGAACAACAGACTTGGTTAACATTTGTTTATTTAAAGAAAGATATTATACCGAACTGTTATTTTATATATATACCGGAGTCGTCTTGAATGCCAATTTCCGTCATTCAAAAACACTTAAAATTTTTTACAGATTGAGATTGATTTTAAATGCGAACGTTCTTAAAAAATACGGGAACTGTCCTCTGCTCTCTTTTCGTTTTCATGTTCATTACCTTCTTCAACGAGTTCTCATTCCTTGTCTTTGTGAGAAGTGGCCATTGTCCTATGGTAGGACAATCACAGGCTTATTTATTTATATTATCATGATACACTGCTCTACTAGCCTAGAAGAATTGCATTCGTTCTAGTTACAATTTTAGGTTCATCGTTAATTGCTCCTTTTCATGTTCAGTTGGCAAATACTCAAGAATTGCTAAAACAACAATAAACAATATGTAACGCACACTGCTTCAAAGTGTAAATCTATACATACGATGTTTGAAAACATTGCTACAATAACATAATTGTTTTAAAACGACACACTTATTTCCAAAATTGTTGAAATTAAGGTCGGAATCCATCACGGTTGATCAAACATGCTTGACGTTTCAAGGCACTTGAACGCGGTTTCTGGAAATTCCGCAAACACTTATAATAAAATGAAGATTTACATATGTGCAGGAATATACCTACACACAGAGAGATTGAACAACCACATAAGTCTTGTTGAGATTTTAATTCGTTTTTTTTTTTAATCTGGATATTAATGTCATCATCATCTGCGTAGCCTTTTCCCAACTATTTTGGGGTCGGCTTCCAGTCTAACCGAATGCAGCTGAATACCAGTATTTTACATATTTTACACTGCCTATCTTACCTCCACAACCCAGTTACTGGGTAATATGATACCCCTTGGTAAGACTGGTTGTCAGACTTTCGGGCTTCTGACGACCCGTAACGACTGTCAAAGATCCACGAATGACAGCTTTCCGAGGTACAGAGGGGTCTTGGTATATGAAGATGGTCACCCATCCACAGACCAACCGCGGCAAGCGTAGCTTAACCTGATCGATCAACCCGTGCGGCTGTTATTGCTTAGCCACAAGCCCCTCCGGATATTACTGTATCCTTATGAAATAGCAAACAAACCCTTCTTCTTTTTCTTAGCGTGTCGATGGCAATCACAAACCCTTTAACTCTCTATTCATGTCACTTGCAATAAAACTAATCTGTACTAACAGCTGTAATGAGATGCGACCATAAAATACAACATTATATCAGATAGCTCTACAGAAAGTGCCAAACCTTCCTTGAAAAGTACCATTATACCAGGCCTCTCTAAATTACCGCTAAGTACTTGGCTCATCGCCAAATAGCAGTCGCCAATCACCACACTTCATTGTTATTTTACAGAAGTGTCCCTAATTTAATGAATTCTTGCCCACAACCTTACAAGCAATTTCGCACAGCCCTCCTAATGAATACAAATACAAATGACGATAAATTTAGGAAATCCCAACGGTACGAGGTACTATATAGATCATAAAAATAGTTCCTAGACCCTGGATTGTTTTGCTTAATACATGACTTGTACAATACTTTGCCGGAATAACAATCAAAGTTATAGCTAATAAGCATATAGATGACAATTTTTCATCATTAGGTGACGTGTCAGCAAGACACCATGGCTGACACAGTGAGGTGACATCAGATTATTTCCTGCCACTCCTTGCGAAAACTTCTAGAGTTAATTAAAGCTTTAGCAATGACGTAGGTGTTGGTATGAAATGATACAATCGGAGTTTAAATTGTATGACACTAGATAATAATCAAGTCATGATTACGAATAGAAGACCCAGTTTACACCTAGGGAGATCTGGGAGATTAATAGGCAATAAACTACTGGGTTAATCTCGTTGGTTAATACCATATACTATTTGAATCTAGAATCTATTGTTCAAAAACTCAAGTTAGTTAGCCCTATATACACCTTAAAGAAAAGCCTCGTTCCAAAGCAAATAATCAAGTATTAATAGTTAATCTTTTATTACAGGATCGTGATAGCAACCTGACAGTACCAGCGCGGTGGGAGGACAGGAATCTTCGCAAATATCTCAACAAACCTGACATCGGTACGTATAATATGTCTAAACCGACCACTTACTACTTATAATATCATTGTCTAAACCAATCATATTTCATTTACGTCAGAGTATCCACTACATCTCCACTTACACAAAAAAAATGGTAAGAAGGTAAAGTTTGGCAATAATAAAGTTCTTGATCCCCTCGATGACACACTTAAACTGCTAAGATCTTTATGAAAGTCAAATGATATAAACTTTTGCTTTTATACAATAAGAAATTATGGAGGACTTACTGCTTAGACTAGCCGCAGTTTTCATAATTTCATAAGTTTGTTGTTTGGACTTGTAATATTGATTTAACACCCTACTAAGACTCTGCATTTACAGATGAGGCAGATGCCTATCGTGTATATCTTTAGGAGTTGTAGACCAGGCCATTTTAACTGCTTCGTCTGCTTCTAACATTGCTCCCTTAATCAAGCCCTTTGAGAACATTTTGAGTAGAATAGAATACTCTTTATTATGTACACCATATAAATGACAGATATGAATGTAAAAATCTTACAATGGGTGACACAACGGGTGGTCTTATCACTAGAGGCGATCTTTTAAAAACAACCTTTGGGTGGATTAAAAAAGGGACTGAGAGACAATACTGTAGGTATTCTGTGGTGAACAATTTCCATAACACAGTAAATACATACATAACGCACGTACTAATCTATATTAACATGCACATAATAATCATAAAACAGGAGCAAAGGAAATATGATGATGATATTTATGGAGAGAGGAAGTGTTTTTTGATTTAGAACATACATTTTCAAACCCTCTTATAAATTCTGCCAACAGTCAAGGCAAGCCGCTGGATCGGAGGCATCTTCGACTTCGGCGTCAAGTCCTGGCGCTGGGGCGGCGACCTGCGCAAGATGCACTACCAGTCGTTCTCCAAGATGAAGAAGATGAGCGCGGAGGAACTGAAGTGGCACTGCATCGCTATGATGCCAGAGCTGCTATATAGGTAAACTTTGAATTAAATGTTAAATCCAAAATGATTTAAATAAAAATTTTCAATAGCGGGATTCAATCAGCTCAGCCTATCGCAGTCCACTGCTGGACATAGGCCTCTCCCAGGCTGCGCCACGACACCCTGTCCTCCGCCTTCCGCATCCAGTCCGTCCCAGCAACCTTAAGGTCGTCCGTCCATCTAGCTGGGAATAATAGCAGGATTGTTTTCCGTGAACAATTCTTGAAATATTGAAATAGACTAGGATGCTAGAGTAAGGATAAGTTAAAATACTAATTAAACACGTAATCAGAGGGGCAATTCTCGTAATTTTAAGAACGTTCACAGTCTGATCTCAGTCTCAATCTGTCAAAAATACTTCTAATTTCCCTACACTACTACAATTTTGACAAGTTTTTGACATTTGTTTGTCGCCGAGATGAGACTGCGACTAGATTTTGAGCGTTTTAAATTACGAGAATTGGCCTTCTGAATAAAACAAAGAACATGAAGTTTAGAAGACGTGTTATGTTTGATCATGAATAAAGTTTTTGGAACGTACCTATTTCTGGCCATGCCTATTACTGTCTTCCTAGGTAGCAAAAAACTGCCAAATACAATAAGCCATTGAAAAGGAATATAATATTTATTAGTTTCGAGAAGCAATATTGAATCGTGACAAACATAAGAGTGTGGCCGCTCAAGGATGCCGCCGGGATTTCGGTTAGAGCCTAAAGCTCTGGAATTCGACTTAAATCACAAGAGCCGTTTGGGACATATTCAAGTTACGTTCTCTCAGCGATTCTTTGACAGTCGCTACGACCTGTCAGAAGCCCGAAAGTCTGACAACAAGTCTTACCAAGGGGTATCGTATTGCCTAGTAACTGGGTTGTGGAGGTCAGATAGGCAGTCGCTCAGTGTAAAATACTGGTATTCAGCTGCATCCGGATAGGCTGGAAGCTGACTGAACATAGTTGGGAAAAGGCTAGGCAGATATATATATATTCTTTCAGCGATTTATAGTATTGTAGCGGTATCTACAACGCCACATGCGAACAACGCGTCATACTGACGTCACGCAAATCCTGCATCTCGCAAGCAGAGTTTACCGCGCAGTTAGCATAGATACAATTTCCCAACATCAATCGTTGGGCAATTGCCCGCCAGACATAACACCCGTCTGGTCGGAGGATCCTCCCTTTTCTATGGAGGATGAGTGAACTTTACACCGTGTTCCTCATGCCTCTAAAGTATTCAAATCATACTTCTTTATACTTATCCTAATGTTCCGTTTTTGTCAAGACGTCTCTTCCTACGCCTTTCTCTATATTGACTATTTTGGCAAATTCTTTACGTTCTTTGCATTGTTCCTTATCGTTATTCCATTAGTCTTAAAAATTATCTTCTCATAAAATGTTATAGCTTCCTAAGTCGCATCAAATCGGTTAGACTTGATATAGACATATCTATGGAAAGTTTATCGACTAGTAAGAATAGAGGCCATGGACTGCCTATAGAAACACGAGGCTATTCATGTTAATATTAACACTTACTGCCAATCTGTCGACATCAATAGTACATTGACGTACATTAATGTCACTAATATAGACCTAAATTGTTTCAATAAATTGTGCTTCAACCTCAGCCAATCTATTAAGAGTTAGTTGGTAGCTATACAGTCAGGGGACATCGACGCGCAAACTGTAACCACCATGAATTCAGCACATGACTCTAGACTAGCGAAGAAATATTTCGTAAGTTATCAAAAATAATCTTTTTCATAGAAAAGCCCTACGTGGTTAAAATGGAACAGCATATTTTTATTAAATAAAAAAAATCAACCCCCCTGGGTTAATTTTTTTTTATTTAATAAAATTTTTTTTTTTATTAAATAAAGGAAGAAGGTTCAGAATCATACACTGAATCCATGGTAACAGATTGCGCGTCGATGTGCCTGCCACCCTGTATTTTCCATTTCTAGCACTCTCTTATGCCTTGTACCATAAGACGCCAAACCCGAAACGGACTTACCATAGAGCGTTCCTGAGAAAAGCAATAAGTTTAACGATTCCGCTTGTGTTGGTCTTTTGTCCCTGGTGTGTGACGTCATCACACAATATACCTACTATTTTTTGCAGTCAGTTTTATGGATGTTTTAAATTTCGAAGGCCATGGTGTTGGCGCCTATGGAGTCATTGGTTTCACATGGGAACAAAAGTAGCTGTTTATTACAGTATGTAGGTCAGAATCATGATGAATGTAATTGGGACACAGGGACGATTTATTGATCCGTAGTTAAAGTCAACCAATTGTTAAAAATAGTTAGGTAATGGTAAAATTTTAGCAAAATGTGTTTTTTGATGAATGATATAATATCATTGCTAATGGTCAAATAATTAACTATTAGTTAAAAAAAATAACCATTAGATAAACTAAAAATTTATCAAAAAACACATTTTGCAAAAATTTAACCATAAGTTACCATTTTTAACAATTGGTTGAGTTTAACTACGGATCAAAAAATCGGCCCTTAGGTACTGTCCTATAATCGTAATGTGTTTGTTTCGATTTATAACCACGGTTGTAGCCACTTTTGCCCTATATTGTGTTTTCCAGTAAGCTGCTTTTAGCCCTTTATATTCAGTCAAATTGAATCAACATCAATACTTCCTCCAGCCAGCCGTAGCATATAAATATCAATATTACGGTTTCTTCCACGACCCTTCACATTTTGACAATCCAAACATTCCTCACTATCTACTACTATCGATTCATTTAATCATTATCAACGCTAATTGCTTCAGGTGGTCACCGCGCAGCTGCATCGAAGCTCGTCACTACATCTGCCAAACCAAACTCCAGAAGGTGCCAAAGGCCAAAGTGAAGGACCTACGTCGTCGCTGGCAACGAATGGGCAAGATCAACGAAATCACGGCACCAAGCGTCAGCAGGGAGGACAACGACCCCATGATGTTCAATGACGTCACTGTCAACCCCGTTCCTAACCCGAAGTCGTACGATCTTCGCCCGAACCCACAACATCCCCGAATAAGTCAGAAGAGACATGGCCCGAGGTCGAATGCGATTCCAAATTCGAAGTACGATCTGAGACCGAATGAGTTGAAGAAGAGATCAAGGCCTTTAGTACATAGGCGGCTCAAGAGACCGTTCCCAGGGTAAGTTTATCATAAGAATCTCAAATAGCTAGGATTTACTAAAGCAATTAAACTTACAAGAGCTTTTCAAACGCAAGTTTGTATTAAGCTCGTCCCAAGTTTTCAACTTCAGTACTATCAACTATATCCTCAATAGGCACACGAAGACAAATATTCACCCATTACATAAAGAGGTTAACGGCATATCGCACGTGTACCGCAACAATAAAAAGTTATCACGTAAAATAAATACATGGTCCATTAATAATACTTAAGTTTGGCCAACTTTCTCCATTACCCGACCAGCGGCAATCAATTTCTCAGAGCACGTACTTTCGAACAAAAACACTTTAAATGTACATTTATGGCAAACATAGATCATATTAACTGCAATCGTTTCTCCCTTATCTACCAATGTTTGGAATGAACGAATAATTGGCTATTGCTATACCAATATTGGTGAGAGAGATGGTAAACAGAGCTTTCCTCTTGTCGATAGTATTGTACTGCCAACTATGTCGATCGTTGAAAGCTTGGCACTCGCAATACATTGTACAGATGCGTTGCTAATCGCTTTTCAACAGGTGGACTGGTCTCGCCTGTTTAGACGTTCACCCGCGTTATATGCAAACCACCAAAGCAAACCTAATTTCCAACAGTTACTATTTAGTTGGAAGACGAAAATGTTAACATTTTCTTAGGAGTGCCACAGGGAACGATCTTAAGACCTTTTAAGATCTGATAATAAGACCAAAAGTGATCAAATCAAGCTAATGAATTGTTTTTTTTTTAATTCCAGTTACAGATGGAACCGCCGCGACCCCGAAGGCTCATTCCAGCGCAACGCTGAGATTCTCCGCTCCGGCCACACCGGGCTTACTCCGCAACAGATCAACGCCCACCTCGCGCGACTGCGACATCTGCGCGACAAACAAGTCGCACGACGCAAGCGACTGCGCGACGACGACTGGCTGGAAAATGAACCGAGACAAGCCCTCGCTCAAACACACGCCAGGACATATACTGTCGACAACAACATCAGCGCTCTTCATCCCAAAACCATCGTCGAAGAGTTCAATATGATGGCGTTCCCCCAACACCACGTCGGTCCACCCAAAACGAAGCGTAACTAATCGATTCGATTCCAATGATCGTTTGTTTCGATCATTCAAGAATCGATTATTCCTCGATGTTAATTTAAGATCCTCGCGATTTTCCCGAACTGTTTCCTACTTCGCTTTTATTAATATTTGTTGCTGACACTTGGCGATTGTTCTGACTCCTATCATTAGTGTGTTACTCATTTGCTAATTGACTATTAATATCAATTGAGTGAGGATTCGGCACCTATTGATAGAGGAATCAATATTATACGATGTTCGAACGTAGTAGAAACTCATAGCGTAAGTAGTTTCAGTTACATAGTTGTCTGCTATAAATCGCTTCATCATTGTTGAATACCTACATCGCAAAGTGCCATATCCCTGTTCTTCTTCTCTTCTTTCTAGAGTAGCCAGAACTTACGATCTTGTATACTCGAATTTTACAACTTCAGCTTTTTATCCATACTTTAAATAACTGCAATCCAGTGTGAGTCTTGTCAATGTAGTTGTAGTTACCACTCTATTTCATCTGTTAACTTGTAGTCATTATTAAATACTTCATTTTCAGTATTGTAATATACAATAATCACATTTATGACTAGTCGTAAATGTGCAACAGACTTTTCTGTTTCTCTAGATTTAATAAATCTGTTTGACGTAGTGACCATGCATTGGTCACTTGCTTTTTACAATCTTAGTCTGACCCTTCAATGGATACGAAGTATTAGGACCCTAATACACGAGACAACATAAAACATGTTACTGCGATCGTAGGTAGAGTTAAATGTTGATAGATCTAACTATGTAAGTCAGAGGAGTAAGTTAAACGATTATTATCTTAAAGTTTATAGATGTTAGAACATCTATTCTATTTTATTTTTATTTCGTTTGTTTATATTCCACACGTTTTTAATATTATGGTTTCTAATGCTGTGCTTTTAAATTAAGTGCGTCGTGGTAATCTGTTTTATTTTTTGTATTTATAATGTACTAGTCAGTAAGTTTTATGAGAAAATATAATTCTAGATAACTAAAGTGTTTAATCTTATCCATAGTTTAAAAAATATTGAAAATATCAACAATACTTATAAAAATATTTTCGATGTAGGCACTACCAATGTAACTTGTTAAAACATTTCTTAAAATTGAATTAAATACTAAATTAATTATTAACATTTTCTCACTGATTTTTAAGTATATTTATTAAAGAATAAGAAATTAACAAGAAAAGTGTCGTACATCATGATTGGCATTTCGTGTTTAATTAGCTAAGTAAGTTTACGTTCCAATATGTTTGTTATTTTAGTTAAAACCTAATAAGATATTTTTTTTTTTACTAAACTGCCAGTTATTGTAATCCTCGCATTTATGAAGTAAAAATCACATTTTGTGTAAGTTTTTGTAAAATATTTATAAGCAGTCGTAAAAAAAAACTTATTTATACTTATTCAACACTCTTTGATTGTAATTTAAAATCAAAATCGTCGGCTTAGTGCAACACTTAGGTTCAATCTCATTTAGGTACTAAATTGGAGCGTTGTAGATTATTGCCGTAAAGATTCGAATTTTATTTTTCCCACTTCGCACAATCTTTGAAAGTGCAATCTGCCATTATGGCCAAGAACATTCAAATAAACACTGGGATTCTTTGAAAAATATGATTTTTAGTTCCCAAAATACCTTTTAATGATATTTCGAACTAAGCTGGTGATTATCAAAATTTTGTAGGATCGAATTCTGGATACTTAATGTTAGTCACATTTTAGATTTACCAACATACATCAAATCGACACAACATTGCACCCAACATATTATGTGCGTGTTGGATCGTACATAGCTGTAGTAACTTATGTTCTTAGATTTCGAAAAACTAGTCTACTAGTTACTAGTGACGTGCTTATTATAGTATTACTCTCATACCTCAAAACACGTTTTCTTGAAATAAAAAGTAAGTCTTAAAAATCTTTAACATCTCCATCTAATATTTTTGTAGTATGTAGGTACTTACTAAAAATATAAAATTCTATATTTTGATCTGTAAATACTACTTAATTGTAAATTTAGTAGTAGCAACACCGAGGTACTGTGAATTCTTTTTAAGCAAGTGGAGAACTTATTTATAGGAACAAAATAACTTCTGTATCTTAAGTATTAATATTTACTTATAACTATAAGGAAATAAAGAATCATCAGTATTTATTGGTTTTATTTTATAACATAGTAACGCAGCACATTCTGTACAGACACCAGCACAACAAGCTACCGGAAACTGACAAATTTTCCCAATCAACCTTGAACCTTAATGCTTTAACGATAAAGTTGAAAAACCTTGAACCTTAATGCTTTAACGATAAAGTTGAAAATCTATTAAAGAAATTTGACAGATTGTAGTAACTTGATGTGCTGGCGTCTGTACATTCGACGTAATTACCTGATAATAAGAAAAATTACACTACTCTTTTAGATTCCAGATTGGAAATGCTATTATAAAGTCTTAAACATGTGAAAAACCTATATATCTCTATGGCTTAACTCTTAATCTGTACAAAAACAAATATTATCAAGAGAAAGCTCAGGTAAAACACCTTATTTGAATACTTTCGCATCCTGGAAATCTCACTTTTAAATCGTAATAATTAGTGTAGGTACACTAATTAAGCGACATATAACACCTATATTATACTCATTCAGTTCCAAAATGCAAAATGCACTATGCAAAATTAACAACGGTCATGTAAAATGATGAGCTGGAACTTTTGATTAGTACACTGCCATCTAGTGGCGAGTAGCAGAACTAAAATTATTAAAATACTTTGTCAATCCTCATAAAACTGAATCCTTCAACTACACGAACACCTTGTTAGTCAAGCCAACGTCACACAGTACAAAAATACTGAAACTGAAATGGTATGACTGAAAAAAGTACCGCCGACGTAGTTTTGGCTTTATACTACAGATGGCGCTACCTGTACTAGTAAAAGCTTGTTGGAAAAATAAGGAAAATCTTAAGGCAGGTCTCCCAGTTAAAACTTGGTTGAGTTGGTACTACATGCGTTTCATGTGGAGCGGCTATTCCAATTTGCTTACATTTGTTACTAAAGCGAGATTGGATTAGCTTTGCAGCATGTTGCTGTAGGTAGAAATAGGTTTTATGCCTATGAACTTATAGGGTAGTTATGAAAAGTTGGTAACTTTGCAAGATGCGACCGACTTTACTTAGATAATAATCATTACTTAACGTTTTCTAAATATCAAAATTCAGGTTTTCTAAATACCTATAAAAATTCAGGTTCAATACTCAGATTGCGGGTAAGTCCCACAATAAATTAACTCCAACCACCTAAACTACATTCAAACCGCTTTATTACACCAGAAATAGGTCCTCTAACACAAACGTTACTGATAACATATCATACCATTATACGGGCCATAAGGGTCTATATGAAAAATAGCCAAATAGCCTAAAAAGTAGTTTAATAGCCAAAAAACATCATAAATCCGCGTGGATCAACGACCCATTGACCGAATCAGCGTAGTTTCCAGCTCCGTTGGCGAGATGTTACGATATCGTTGCCATGGTAACTGTGGACAAACAATACTGCCGCCTTTATACCTATTGCTCCCAAAGAATCTTTTGTTTCAATAATCCGTATTATTCCATATCCATTGCTGACTTTCTTCAAAAATTTGACAAAATCGTCAGTAAAAATACGCAATGGATTTCACACTAGGATTTCGATCGAAGCTTTTCCTTTTCACAGTATACATGTGAATCTAGTTAAGCATCAAAACACGCGAAAATATATTTTCAGTCATTGTATTAAGGGTTACGATATAATCATTAATCAATATAATATTCTAACGAGCAACGCTTTGAATAGGAAAGAGAACCTGATGTGGTCAATTTGATTGTTTTTTATTGTGAAAAGACCACATCAAACACGCTACTCGTTTTAGTATCTTTAAAGATATTTTAGCTATACCTTATCTACTTTTAGATTACATTCTTTTGACCTTTCATAATCTACAGTAGAACAGGCCTGCTAATCAAAATCTAAATCGGTATTTCGTGACCGTAAGAGGGCATTCTCCTTTTTATTTTTTACCATACTTGACATACAAATGGTTTAGAAGAAGTTATAGACTGCTACTGTCCGTCTTTTCAACATAATCCCATATTATTCCATTTTCTTTCTCGCGGAAACACTTGAAACTACAGTCAAAGTCAAAAAGCCAAAGTCAAAATATCATAATATATGTACCAATCTAATTTCTCTAGGCAAGGTTTCACACAACTTTGCTCATGAAATCACGATAACTAACTCACAATACTACAGATGTTTTAACACACATTTGTCATTTAAGTTACTATTAGCTACTGCTGAATCATGTTCTAGTTTCGATTCCCGGGTCTGGTAAAGTGTTATTGGATTTTAAAATCTGGAATTTCTCAGCCCGGAGTCTGAGTGTGTGCCCGTTCGACGGCAATACGTTACATAAACATAGCTGATGAAATGTGGATGTACCTCCTACAGGATCTCCTCTGCCCAACCTTTCGGGGACACAAGGCGTGATGTTATGCAGGTTCGTGAGTTAAAACATCTGTAGGTACTACACTACTACACTTAAAGTGACGTTTAACATTAACATAAGTTTATGGTACCCAAGATTACATCATGTAACATTCAAATTGTTTTATAGCCTACCGAACGATTTCAGTCACGGTAGCCAATCTCAACGGAGATTAGCCAGGTATGCAGGAGATATTATAGTGCACAAGTGTGTGCGTAAACACAGGTGCACTCTCTGTTCCTTTACTCTCATAGTCCGATGGGACGGCAATCCGACACGACTGGAGAGAGATCAGGCGCAGGACCAACGGCTTTACGTACTTTACGAGGCACGGAGGTCTTCCAAACTCCGGACTATTACTAAGAAATTCCTAATGGAAAACCAATAACACGTCTGACCTGGGAATCGAACCCAGGACCCCACGCTCAGCAGTCGCGCTTGCGACCACGAGACCAACGAGGCAGTTGAATTCAAATGGTTACAGTGCTGTTAGCCAAGTTTTGAACCTACAAACTACAAGGGCGCTTTTCCTGTCATGCGTATTTCCGCCCACGCGCTGATTTGGTCAGCGTCCAATTTGTCCGCATACTACCATTTCATACATGTTTTTCCTATCATGTGGGTAGCACGCGCGCGGAATGCGGATTGGTTGCGGGCGCGCAGCGCGTGCGCGCTAACCGGATGCGGGCGGCGTTCTTCTGCCTTCAGTGTTATTTTACTGTGTGGAGTACTTTCATCTTTGTGCACGAGTTTAGTCACTGGCGACACGCACGACACTACAGCAACAAACGCAATCTTTGCCCTGCGTGTGGCCACGAGCGTGTAATCACCCGCACGCGGACAGGATCCGCACGCGGGCTTTTCCAGCGCTTTTTTCAAGCGCCCAAATAGTGCATAAAAAACTTCCGTACAAAATCTACAAACGAAAACAAAACACAATCACATCCTTGTTACCATGCCATTCAAAAGCAGAACTTACACAACATGACACTTGTAACCTCGACACGACATAGACAAGACTATTTCAGTCCATTCTGCATAATGCCGTCCACAAGTGTACGAGCTACGAGCTATCTTGGTCATTCATCGCATAACTCCTGCCAACTGCGATTAGTGTGATTTTACTTAACATCTTGTTTAGTCACGAAAGAAAATTAGGTAAAGACAAATGGTATTTAAAACTAGAATTTTCTTTTTTACCTGACTATTTCAAGCCTTTCTTATGGCTTTATTTTTTTGTGGTTGCGATTAACATCGTGACGCATACGTTGCATACGTCACATGTACATGGTACACACACGGTAGATTCGGTACATTCATACGTCTAATGCCGCGGTCCCACGGCTTGTTAATCGACAGGTCGCGCGGCGTTGCTACGCCTGTCGAAGCTGACACACGCCGTGGGAATGCTCGGTTCTTCGTAGCTAAGAGACGAAGCAAGAGGGCTGGCTCACAGGCGTCTCGTTTTTTCCTTCAGAAGTTAGATCCAAAGGTCATTGGGCCTTTTTCAGAAATAACCAGCTCTTTGCTACTTGGTGCTTGCTGACTCTAAAAACGGTTCTACTACCAGATTTACTTTGACTCAAGCTCTTCTGAGAATACCCTCATTACCCTCGTCTATTGTATACAAGGTGGAGACGACAATAAATTAAACTGCGTATATACTCGTATATATCTAGTGACGTCCCCAGTCTGTATGCAAAAATTCAACCAAATATATATAATATATTTATATTGTTGTGTACACATTGTATATCCCAATCTAAATCCCGACCTTCTATTCTTTCACCTATTTGACCTCCTTCGATCAACCCCTATCTATTATTACCAGCTAGGTACCTTACGTCAAGTTCCTCACACGCAAGACGTTCTTCTCTACCGCACTCACTAATTGCACCACAAACATGACCTTATAACGAAGCGATATGTAGGTTACTTCGCACAAAACGACAGTGATTAGCCTTAACATACGTAGGGGCAGCTCTGACCCAAATACGCGTGTGAAAACTGCGTAGTATGTAGAACGTTGATTCATGAATCATGACCGACTTCTTGAATAAAACTGTTGCGAAACGTTTGTAACTTGGCTAGGCCTGCAGGATTTATGCATGGAATGTAGCTCAGCGAAACTTTTAACTTTTACTGTGTGAACGTTAAAACCAGATAAATATCCTCCAAGAAACTTACAAGCTTTGGAACTCAATGCCTTATTTTTAGAGGCTTTAAATTCAGAGCTTTCATGATAATTTATTTTATCATGTATTTATTACTATAATATTTCATTTTGTAAGAATAATCATAATCAAATAAGTTTCGCTTTTTGTATACATTAATGTACAGAGTACTGCAAGAGCTCCCACATTTGCATCACTAGTAATTAAACCACTAACAGCACCATAGAACGTGTCAGCGTATTTGCATAAACAAGAACGGTAGCATTTTATTCTATTATCGCTTCGTGCCCGATACGGATCTCGCGTGATAGACCTACAGGGTAGTCGTAGTCCTAGGACCATATCATTATCCCATAAAAGAATATACCTACTTAGGCTACCTACCTTTATACCTTTTACTAATCCTGCTGTGTGTTCACTGCACACAAAGAAATCCCATTTCTGAAAAGGAAATGGTGATGGAAAGGTTTTGTGAAAGACAGTAATAGCTACGCTATGTTTTATATTTTAATATCCTGTTTCACCACCTCCGAAAAGTTTCCACTAAATTATCTAGCACATCATTTTGGCGGATGGATGGATGAATGGAAACGCAGCAAAAGAAATATGTAAGGATCGTAGTAGGTGTCGTTTTGCCGACCCCCATTTGATGTAGGGCTGAGATTTTATGTTTTTTTATGTTATCGAAATGTATAGAAAGGACCTATCCGGAGTAGGAAAAAGATGTTTGATCTCTTTGAGCACGCTCAGCAAGAGATATGTTGGGATTCACCCAATCTTGCGCCAGATTTGATCAAACTCATAGTGTATGTAGGTATTGCATGAATACCGTGTTTGGCAAACGAGTTGGTGTTTGCTATTTTTTTTTAGACAACACACCTCTGGATAGTGCTGCATTTACTTTTAGGATAGGTTACGCTTACAACACATTCGATAAAATATATTTAGTTCAAAAATAAACATTTACACTTTAAAATTAAATGATGTTCTTAAAACGATATAAGTTCGGTATTTCCTAACTGGTTACTCTGAGAAGAAAGACCGAAACAAATTCAAAGGTCAAAGTCTCTTTTAAACAGACATAATCTTGGTCAGGCCATATAAGGATCATGCAGTTTATGTCTGAGACGGTCTTATAACAAACGAAAAAATCAGATGGAAAGGGGTAAAAGGTTTCAGAACACAACATTAAAAGCTTACTCATAACTGTTCTGGGAACTGGAACCTAGTGTGAACCTCATATTATGTCATTGTTTAACCAAGGTCATAGGGTCTACCTTATCTGATGCTTTGATCGCTGGCCTATGAAGGTATGATTCACGCCTTCTGGGAACTGTTCCTTTGTGGAAACTTTTGACAGCTTAATTTCTTTAGGCGTGTCAGTTTGGTCGGTCATCTATCAACCCGCACTGGGCCCGCGTGGTGGATTACGGCCCACTCCCTCTCACAGAGAGGAGGCCTGTGCTATCGTAACGATGATGATGTGTGGAGATAAGGAGAAGGTTTAAGTTTCAGAGAGAGGTCGACTTTGGAAAGAAATATACGTCCAGCTACAGACACAGACAGATTTGATCGAAAAATCTAAATACACACATAAAGATGCAGTTGAGGTTTTTAGAGTTGGCAAGTTATTTTTTAAATGAATTGGACCACGGAACTCTCAAAAGGTGATGTGGTCCAACTATTTTTAAAGTTGGACAACTGCCCCTAGTAAAGACCCATGGTCCAACTAGTTGTACAGAGCAGTTGGACCACTGCCCCGTAATGATTTTTTTATTTGATCCGGAATTCCGGAATATGAACATAAACCATCAAAGTCCATCGTGCAAACCGTCTATTAGTTCAACAGACACGCCACCCACAAAAATACATGTACCTACTTACATAAATCTAACGAAAGGAAATACAAGAAAGGCTGAAAGACCAATTTTCCACTGAACTGACGCAAATTCAGTTCAATGGCATTAAAATGTTCCAGGCAACTGATTAAGTATGCATAGGGGCTGTTGTGAGCTATCGTGAACGTCGCCACGAACGCTTTGAAGAAACCTACAGGTCAATGGTACTCAAAGCTTTTGTTTTAAATACTGTTGTACCTACCTACCTCTAGTGGCAATCACCGATCGAAGAAAGCCCTCAAGTCGGTGAAAGTTCCTCAAACTTTAGACGGAAACTTTTTATTTTAATCTCTTTTTGTTACAATGTAGGTATATTATTTACGTCTTAGTTTTAAGAAAGCATAAACATAATAAGCCTATAATGTTCCCACTGCTGGGACACAGGCCTCCTTTCTATGAGAGAGTTTAGTTTTAAGTAATTGGGCAAAATCGCAATATGGTTTGTCTCAATTTGTTTTGTAATTTCTGTTCTTTAATTTTACGCCACTAGTTTTATATTTACACTAGCTTCTGCCCGCGGCTTCGCCCGCGTGGATGTCGGAAATTATCCCACGGGAACGTGCTAACAGGATAAAATGTATGTGCTTCCCCAGGATGCCATCTATCTCTATGCCAAATCAGAAGTTCAGTGGTTTAGGCGTGAAAATGTAACATGCAGTTTCAAGTTCAAACCCTCCCCTTAAAAACTGAATTACCCCTTTTTGTCCCGTCTGTGGTAAATTTTCGACAACTTTACATACTTATTATTAATTATTTTCAGTCAAAAGTATCAATACTGAGTTTCGAAATACTCGGACCGCGCATTCAATTTCTTCCACACAAACTTAACACCCCTATATCCCCCTTTGAGGGGTAGTTTTGAAAAACTTATAATGATAAACTTTATTACTTACTTAGGCAAGTATTCTTGCCAAGTTTCAAGTTCATGAACTAAATGAATAAGATTTTTCATATAAACTGTATCCCCCGATTTTCACCCCCGCAGGGGTGGAATTTTGGAAAATCGTTTGGCATTATTCATAACTTGATTCAAAGATTATTTATACCAATTTTCGAGTTAATCAAGCCATGCATTATAATCCTCCCCTGAAAAATAGACTACCCCCTTTCAGCCCGTCAGGGGTAGATTTTCAAAAAAACCCTGATACACATTATTCTTTACTTTCAATATTAGGTATAAATACTGAGTTTCGAGTAAATCGGACTGTGCGGTAAAATTCTTCCATACAAACTTTGAAACCCCCCAATCCCTTATTAGAGGGTAGTTTAGAAGAAGAAAAAACTGACAATCTTCATAATTTATTTTGGTAAGTATTCGTGCCAAGTTTCAAGTTTATTAACTCAAGGAATAAGATTTTTCATGTAAACTGTATCGCCCGCTTTTCACCCCCACAGGGGTGGAATTTTGAAAAATCGTTGGGAATTATTCATAAATTGATTCAAAGATTATTTATACCAATTTTCGAGTTAATCAAGCCACACATTATAATCCTCCCTTGTAAAATTAACTACCCCTTTTCAACCCGTTAGGGGTAGATTTTCGAAAACGCCCTGATACATGTTACTCTTTATTTTTGGTCTTAAGTATAAACACTGAGTTTCGAGTTAATCGGACCGCGCGCGCATTCAAAATATTCTACACAAACTTCAACACCCCTATATTCCCCTTTGAGGGGTAGTTTTGAAAAACTTATAATGATAAACTTTATTACTTACTTACTTAGGCGAGTATTCTTGAAAAGTTTCAAGTTTTTTAACCTAATGAAGAAGATTTTTCATATAAACTGTATCCCCGCTTTTCACCCCCCACAGGGGTGGAATTTTTAAAAAATCGTCTGGGATGTATTCATAACTTGACTCAAAGATTATTTATACTAATTTTCGAGTTAATCAAGCCATGCAGTAAAATCCTCCCCTGAAAAATTGACTACCCCATTTCAGCCCGTCAGGGGTAGATTTTCAAAAAACCCTGATACACATTATTCTTTACTTTCAATATTAGGTATAACTACCGAGTTTCGAGTAAATCGGACTGCGCGCTAAAATTCTTCCATACAAACTTTGAAACCCCCCAATCCCTTATTAGAGGGTAGTTTAGAAGAAAAAAAACTGACAATCTTCATAATTTATTTAGATAAGTATTCGTGAAAAAATTTCAAGTTTATTAACTCAAGGAATAAGATTTTTCATACAAACGAATTCCCTTTTCACCCTCTTAGGGGTGGAATTTCGAAAAATCCTTTCTTAATGGATGCCTACTCTTCACGAACAACACACCCTCCAAATTTCATGTCTCTAGGACCAGCGGTTTAGGCTGTGCATTGATCTATCAGTCAGTAAGTCAGTCAGTCAGTCAGTCAGGACTTTGAATTTTATATATATAGATTTTTCTGCGTAATCACTTATTTTTGAGAATTCTAGCTAACTAATTGGCGACTTTATAAGTCTAAGGTTAATAGCTAAGGTAATAAACAATTGAATCTGTTCAAGCCGTCATATGAATACCAGTGGAAGTAAAAAAGGATGCTTAAATCTTAAAGAAGTTGTTAGTAACTAAAAATAACGAGTACCTTTGGCCTTTCGCCATTCGTTTTCATTTAAAATCAAAATCAAAAGTCATTTATTCAAATTAGGCTGAGAATCAGCACTTTTCGAACGTCAAAATTACAAAAGACAGTCCCCCAAAAACGCCCTTCACCACTTCCTAGTGCTATCGCTGGGAAGAAGAAGTGGCGCAACAAACTCCCCAGCAGCACAGCTGTCTGTTCAGTTAGAAAATACTTGATACTTGATTGTATACAATACTATTACACATTGTGTTGTATTCTGTGTCAGATATTGACCTTCAACAAGGATACTCCGTCTGAGGGTATGGCTGGAATTCAACCAATGACCACTTAACTGGTGTTGTGCTGTTCCACAAACGATGAATAAGAATAACAAAATTTTATTTGCTCAAACATGTGTAACATTCAGTATTAAAATAATACATGGATGCAAGATTTTAAAATAAGAGAGTGGCTCACGACATGTCTGCGATTTCTCATGGCGTGCAAATATCTTAGTTAGGTACAGTTATTATTATTTAAAAATCACTGATTTATAATGATTTTTAACTTTTACACTATTATACATTAAATCTCAGTCACAGTTAAACAAATTTCTTATATTTAATCATTTACATTATCTAATTATTTATTTTACTTGTCCAATATTACAGATTAAAATTATCACAATGACGGTTTACATCACTTTTAATAGACATTCAATTATTTTTAAGATAGGCATATTTAAGTTCTTCACTACTACATGACCATAATTACTATACCGTTACTTATATTTATTTATTTATAATAATCACCATGAGTCGTTTAAAAATTATGTAATACTTTAATATACTTTTGTGCTAAAAACAATTTCATTGTGTATTTAAGTTTTGGTATAGTTTGCTCTTTCCAACTTTTGGGCAATTTGTTTTAGATAGTTGGTGCCATGCAAAAAACACTTTTGTGCACAAGTGCTGTTTGCGATGTATGTACACACAGATTTTGATTGTTATTCATGTTTCGTTGTTTGCTATCATCACGTCTATTTCTTGGAAATTTGTCTGCCATACGAGAAAACAAATGTGGATTTGCTTTTACGAACATTGCCATTTCTAATATATAAAGTGAAGGTAATGTTAATATGGGACCCTCAATATGGTGTCCTGCGTGTCCTGTCATCTGCTCATTACAGGAACTGATGGACGCTACTGATGGCCCCAAAAACGCGTAGCCGAATTCTTGGCCGAAGTCATTTAGTTCTCATTTAGATTACCATCGACACGCTGAGAAGAAGTTGTGCGTCTCAAAAGCATGAATGATGGTTTTTGTCGTCTTGTAGATTCCTGTAGGTATTTTTAAACATGTTGGACTATTAACTGATAGTAGCGTTTGAAGATTTATACAGGAAGATAGGCACTTATAATTTCTTGTAGAAATCAAAGCTTGAGCTCCGCTGGCGCTGGTTAGCCTCGTGGTAATGAACTTGTGATATTGAAGGTGCCTGAACTTAGATAAACGCCACGATATGATGAAGGTCTTTGTGGCTGTTCCAAGCTGTATAATTAGCCTTACTTAACTTAAACTTGTACTTCGCACTGGAAGTGGATATGTTAATGTATACTTAAGTTAGCTATTTGTGATTCAATTTTCACATAAAGAACTTTCTGGGCGGGGCTTGATTTCTTTATTCTTTTGACAGGATATTATTATTGTGAACAAAAGCACCAGTATTAAAATGTGCTTAATTGATATGAAAATATCGTAATTTACAATAATTCTCTTTAAACATTACTGGAGAAATATGATATACCTCTCTATGTTCTTTGTGTTAGAGGGTTTGTTAGTAAACTTCTGGTTAGCCTGCCATCTAATGATGGCATGGCTTCCTTAAACTGCTTGCAGTCCGGTGTCAAGGTCCACCAGTTTTGGGCATTATAATACTTAATATTGCAACACCAACATTAAAATGTTAATTATTATGTTATCTGTGGCAACACGCCCCTTCCAACTGTGACACTGGTCCAACACACACGTGAATTTACTTGTCCACCGTTTTATTTCTTCATCCTCGGCACCACGCTACTAGCACCTACAATATCATCAGCACACACCACCCAATTCACCGCTGCACAACCAGCTCTCCGCTTGTGTATGGATTGAAGGGGATGGTTCGGGTCCACAGACTCAAGCGCTGGATACTTTTCTGGCCAGTTCGTCAGCTGCATCGTTACCTAGCAATCAACTGTGTCCTTTTATACATTGCAGTGTCACTGTGATGCGGTTAGCAGTTAGATACCGTACTCGTTCTAGTGCATTATGACATTCTAATATTGTAACACCTCTGTGTTATCCATTCGGGTTTACAGGCGTGATGGTCTGTTGCGTTGTATTACCAATACACGTGTTCTCCAACAGCTGCGAGCCTTTGAACCTAACACAAAGGTGACGCTTTGGAATTGCTCACACAAATACCGACTTCAGAGAAAATATTTGCATACAAATACAATAGTGAAATGCAACACATCATGCAATCACAGGCGGTAACATCTGCTCGGTACAATCGATAGGGGTCAAGGTAATCGTATCCGTAATCCTACAAGCGTAATCGAATCAACGTGATTCAGCATGCTGTCAGGAGAAATAGTTGACAATCGACCCTGATTTGGTCAGTTGAATGATAATAGGTAAAACTGAATCGTACCTTCCACCCTACAATCTTTCGAATCAACATGATTCACCATGTTTTCAGGAGAAATAGTTGACAATCGACCTTGCTATGGTCAGTTGGTGTAGGTCACACCATGAATAGACATTATGGAAAACTATTAAAATATTTATGAATCAATCTCGATCATCCATTGTACGATCCGTTTATTCAGTAAATCTGACCAAAGTTACGAATCAAATTGATAGCGTACCCTCCGACAACTGACCTCGGTCTAGGCAAATGAAAAGATGTCATTTTTAGAACACCAAGGGGTTATTTAATAAAAGCAACAGTAACAAGTGATAATCCGAAAGTTCTACATGATTCTTGAATAGGTTTCTTGTCGTGAAAATGTGTCTTATTTTCATTTTTTGACAAATATCTCCCATGGCCCCAGCTCAATAGCTGGTATTCTAAAAATGACATCATAGGGCAATCCATATTCATGAACAGACAGCTAAATGTAACACTGAGCACAAGGACGTCAAACCAATGCACAATGGCTCCATTCAGCAAATACACCAAGAACTTGTCAAAACAACACTTTTAAACGGAAACAAACAACTTAACTCGAGCCAAAATCCATCCGGAAGTTGACAACATTACCACAGAGTCGCAAACTTTATTGGCAGACGACCGAGGTGACCCTGAGAAAAACTTTGTCTAACCTACATATTTGTATTTGTGCGAATACTTCTTTCCTCACTTATTATCTGAATATTGGACTGTCGAACTGAATTCACTGTAGCACTGTTCCTACTGGTACTGCTAGGACACAGGCATCCTCTCTGTGAGAGGAAGTGGACCATAATCACCCACGCGGGCCCAGTGCGGGTTGGTGGTTATCACATCATCACTGCCTAGCCTTTTCCCAACTAAGTTGGGGTCGGCTTCCAGTCTAACCGGATGCAGCTGAATACCAGTATTTTACATGGAGGGACTACCTATCTGACCTCCACAACCCAGTGACTGGGTAATACGATACCCCTTGGTAAGACTGGTTGTCAGACTTTCGGGCTACTGACGACCCGTAACGACCGTCAAAGATCCACGAATGACAGCCGGGACCAACGGCTTAACGTGCTTTCCGAGGCACGGTGGGGCTTGGTTTGTGAAAATGGTCACCCATCCACGGACCAACTGCGGCAAGCGTATCTTAACCTGATCGACCTGTTGGTGGTTATCACATGTCTTCGAATTTTTGTCACGATGTTTTCCTTCACCGTTTTGAGAGCGGTGGTGATGAGATTAAATATTTAAAGTAAAGTGCCTGGCTGTGTTCGAACTCACGATCTACAACTCGTAAGTTGTAACCGATATCACTGGCCCACCACTGCTCTAATCTATTAATTGACGGCACGGTTGGCGCAGTGGTTAAGCGATCGACTGCTGCGCTGCGTGTCGCGGGTTCGATTCCCGCACGGAACAAATATTTGTATGGCCTACAAGTAGTTTTCCCGGGTCTGGCTGTTTGTGTATGTGAGTTTAAATGTTTGTAAACGCACCCACGATACAGGAGAAATTCCTAGTGTGGGCCAACGTTTTTTTTTTTTTTTTAATAAATAAATAAAATAAATATTAATTCACAGTACACCCATATTTCGCCAGTTATGTTAAAGTCCGATATAATAGGACTAATGGGCGAGCCTTTTACAGGGCGCAGATCCAGACTCCGGGCAGTTAGTTACTTAGAAATACTTACTAGAATCACTAACGCTGCCTAACCTGGGAAAACAACCAAGAGCCCCAGGCTTAGCAGGTCGCGTTTGCGACCACTAGCCCAACGAGGTAGTCAATACTTTAATAAATTAATCAATATACAGGGTTATTGCAAAAACACCAACAAACTCTTAAGAGGTCATTGTACTCGTCATTATAAACAACTTTTACTATGGGACGAAAAAAATTTGCTGTTTCCTACATTTATGTTCGCATAACTCGTCAAAATGTAGGGAACAGCTGATTTTTTTTTTTCGCGATTTCAGGTTTTCAATAACCCTGTATAATCAAGGAAAGTACAGATTTTATGACTAAGAATTACATACCATTGAAACTGAACCGCGTTCAAGAGCTGTCAGTGTCATTATTAGTATGGAATATTGACATGACACTGACAGTTCTTGAACTAGGTTTAGATCGCGCTCAGATTCATCTGTGAAATTCGCCCTAAATCGATACAGAATTACGTTATGAGAGGGTCAAGGTTGTTCTTCACAAGAATTACGATCGCGAATACAAAGATGATTACCAGCTACCGTTGATTGATTGATTGTGCTATTATTGATAATGACGGCGCAATTTATCCGTGAGCATAATCAATTAAAGTAAACATAGAACTATGTGAACCCTGCCAGTAAATAAGTAGGGTAAGTTATGGCTCTGCAAGTGGGGTAGGATATGACTCACTTTCCCTTGAACGTAGATAATGTTTGAGTAGATAATGTTAAGTTCGGGTGAATCCTTTTTTTGTCAAGCTTTTTTCTAGCTTAATAATCAGGAACATTACATGGAATTCAGAAGCCTACACATTTTTTTAAGATTGCGAAATTGCATTTTTTCAAAACGAATCCTTTATAACTTCACTTAAGGCTGATTTTTCAATAGGCAGATAAGTTTTATTCGTAGAATAAAATTGACGTCTGACAGGTTTTTGGAAAAACTGTAAAAAATTCAAAACTATTCCTTGGATAAAATTATCTGGCGTTGGAAAAATCTGCCCATAATCAGCTTCATATAACAACATAATTATATAACCAAGATGTAAAATCTAAATATTTGCACGGCAGAAATGCCGAATATAGTGAAACCTATAGATCTTAAGAACTTATGTTAGCTACCTGACAACACGGTTAGCGCACTGGCTGAGCGATCGGACTGCTGCGCTGCGTGTCGCGGGTTCGATTCCCGCACAGAACAAATATTTGTAAGTCCTACATGTATTTCTTCTGAGTCTGGGTGTTTTTCTATCTATAATATGTATGTATTTACAAAAAAAAAATGTATATAAGTAATTTATCAGCCATCTTGTTACCTTAACACAAGCATTAGGTTGCTTAGCTTGGGACTAGATGGCGCTGTGTGAAATGTCCAGGGATATTATTCTTGCAAAAAAATCTATCATTCATTCATTCATTTAACTTTTGACTATTGATGAGACTTTAGCGCGCTAAATTCGATTTGTGTGTCGAGTTGTGAACCCGCGATGATTGCTTCAAAAACAGTTACTAGTAGCATTGTCTCTGTGGTCCTTCCATCAGAACTATTAATGTTATAAAGAAGTAAAAGGGAGTTTGTATGTAGGGCGTGCTCTTCGGAAAATTCTTTCACTAATGGGAAGCTACAGTATTGCCGATTGTCGTAGAATATGAATATTTTATGTTAAAACAAGTATAATTTCACGCGGACGATATCGCGGGCTTAAACTAGTAGGTTATAAACCGACATCTTATGATATCTATGGTCAAAACACTGATCAAGAGTATATGACTAAAGAAATGAAACGAAACTTTTTTCTTGTTCTTGAAACTGAAATCGATCGTCTGATCCAACTCGACGAATATTTTATACGTAAGTGTTTCGAATGCTAAGTTTTCCGGTGAATTACTTATAAGGTGGAGTGACTGTATCAGCACCATGAGGTACGATAAAGATTATCTAGTCATAAATTAAGGCTTAACAATAATTACTTTTTCAACGTGAGTTACGCGACGTTTATGTAGCGTTCACGCAGCGTTTACGCGGCGTTCACACGGCTTTCACGCCGCATTCACGCGGCCTCTGTGCAGTGGTAACGCGAAGCCTATGCAACTACAGTCGTAAACGCAACAGGACAATGCGCAGGTAGTCACCGGCGCCTACGCATAACAAATGCCCCAGCACAAAATATACTTTTCAGGTTTTCCAAGCGGAAATTTTCTGCAACCCACATGTTTATATGCCCTTGGTATAGTATACCAAATGTTTGTTCGAAATGTATATTGTTTGTGTATGTGATTTATGAGTGTAACACAAACGACACAGCAATGAAAATTTACGTGTGGGCCGTATCATATTTATCATACTGATACCTAATACCTACCTATATAAAGTACAGAGCAATTACTGATATTCAGCTGCATCCGGCTAGACTGGAAGCCGACCCCAACATAATTAGGAAAAGGCAGGCAGATGATTTTTCTCTATTTACAACGCGGATACCAATCGAATACGAGAAACCCGAGGAATCTTCATAAACATGAAAACAGCAGGTAGATACACAGACACCAACCTGTTAGCTTAATAATATTTAGTCGAGTTATTTCTCACATTTAGTGTCATTTAAATCGATTGTCTTTGACGCGAAGTGTCACTTTTGATGTCTGTGGACATCAATGTGACAACTGTCAAACTTACCAGCCATATTGAAATGAGTTATTTTCATTCGATACTCAACGGTCGAACTGTACGGATTAAATCCAAATATTTCTGAACAATCCGTATTTTATTTGAGTGGACCTGCACTGATCCTTCATCTCAGAAGTGGGATTAGACAGGCTAGCTCTATATTTCTAGCAAAACGCCCACAACTCACGAGTTTTGCTACACGTGCGTTTTCGATTGTTCTAACGCAATACAATGGAGGATGGAATTATGACACCTACCGAGACTTTGGATCGTCGCAAATCTTCTTCAAGAAAAAGGAAACGACACGATCGCAAAGACAAAACAAAACGACGCAGGCGCAGATCAAAAACTGAAGATGAATCAGCAACGGACTCGAGCGTTTCTATGCGAAGAAGCCGTTCTCGGGAGCGTTGTGAGCATCGTCGTCACCGACGTAAGACTGTCAGCAGCCAAAGCAGTGACCATGATCCTCACAGACGCCGTCAGGAAAACAGCAGCAGCAGGCGAAGCAATCGCCGTGAGCGTCATGGGCGGCGCCGTAGGAGTGGAAGCAGTCGCCGTAGCCGCCGGAAGGACAGCAGGAATGCGGGTACGCGCGGCAGCAGCTACGGCTCGAGATCTTCGCATCATGACAGGCGCTCATCTTCCCCGGTAAGACGTTCCAATAATAGTACTGACAATGTGACAAATTTATTGTTGACTAAATTAGTGAACACCTTGGCAAATACTCGTCCTGAAGGTAATAAATTTCCAATGTTAGGAAACGTCATACCTGACTTTGATCCGATGGTTAAGGGGCAAACTATACAAGTGTGGCTCAGTAAAGTCGATGAGTGTGCGAAACTATATAGATGGGCCGATGATCAAGTTATACATTATGCTTTACCTAAATTAGTTGGCGTTGCAAAAACGTGGTACCAAGCGCTACCCACTATGTCATTTTCGTGGCCTGAATGGAAACGAAAATTATTAGAATCATTCCCTAGTAGTGATGATTATGCCGAGCTACTCACAGAAATGTTATCTAAACGCGTAAAATATAATGAGTCACTAGAATTATATTATTTTGAAAAAATCAATTTGTTGAACCGGTGTAGTATCATAGGTAAAAGGGCAGTCGACTGTTTACTGTACGGAATCGAAGATCGTTCATTAAGATTAGGCGCGAAGGCATTGAAGTGTCAGGAACCGGAACAAGTATTAGAATATTTTCAGTCTATCAAACAACAACCGCGTGAAACAGATAGATCGCGTCCTTATGGGGATAAGAGGCCTAACGCTTTATCGAACGCAAAACCCACCAGCAATGACGCAAAGGCTAAAAGTAGTGGTAATTCTATTGTATGTTACAACTGTAACGAACCAGGACATTTTAGTTTTAAATGTACTAAAAAAATACTCAAGTGCAATATATGTAATAAACTTGGACATACTACATTAAATTGTCCAAAACTACCCTCCGATAATACTGATACTGATAAAGTGGGTCAAAAGAATATTTTACGCATAGACGCCGAGAGCACCGCCAGAAACGATTGTAAGTATATTATGCAGTTGATGCTTAACGGACAATCGGTTGTAGGTTATGTAGATCTAGGCAGTCAATGTACTTTAATTCGTTGTAGTGATGCTAGAAAACTAGGAATTAGTTGGTCAAATAACCCTGATCTTCCTACGATGAGAGGTATTGGTAACAACATAGTGTTACCTTTGGGGCTCGCTACTGTCACTATACAGATACAAGATATCATGGAAAAAGTAGATGCCTTGGTGGTGGACGACAACATTATTAAATACCCTGTATTAATCGGACACAGTTTTACTGAAAGGCCTGGTATTATCATAACGAAAACTTACGATTCTTTGATATTTAAGCGGGAACTTACAAACAAATTACATCTTGAATTAGTTTCGGACACATCAATACGGGCTAAGGAAATGTGCTTAGTTGAAGTTAGTTGCACAGGCGATTATTCAGGAACTGTGTATGTGCGCGGTTCACTTCGTGGAAAGTCTGAGCATGAGTTTTACCTTTTACCAGGAGAGTATGAACTAGATAATGGTCGTGGTCGTTTATTGATTCAAAATATATCTGACAAGGTAGTTTTACTTAAAAAGGAGTCATTAATAACTCGCGCTTTTAGTACTGACGGTTATTTTGATGTAAATCTTTTGAATATCAATGCTAGTAATTTTTGCTCAGAATTCAATTATGACTCGAATTTAACCAGTAATCAGGTAGATCAATTAAAAAGCCTATTAAATAAATACAAGGAGTGTTTTTCGAATAATTTGAATGATTTGGGATTTACTAACATCGTAAAGATGGAGATTGAATTAACTGATACTAAACCAGTCGTATATCGTCCGTACAGACTTTCATACCCTGAGCGTGAGCTGGTACGATCAATGGTACAGGAAATGATAGACGCTGATATTGTTTGCGAATCTAATTCTCAGTACGCCAGCCCTATACTGCTTGTAAAGAAAAAGACTGGCGAAAAAAGACTATGCGTGGATTATCGCGCTCTTAATAATAAAACAAAGAAAGAACATTACCCTCTACCATTGATCGACGATCAGCTGGATATGCTAGCTGGGCATTCACTCTTTATCACACTTGATTGTGCATCAGGGTATTATCAGTTACCTATTGTAGAAAGCTCCCAGGACAAGACGGCGTTTGTCACACCGGACGGCCAATATCAATTTAAACGGATGCCGTTCGGTTTGGCAAATGCTCCATCAGTATTCCAAAGGGCTATGAATAAGATACTGGTAAAGTCAAAAGTTGACTTTGCCATTATATTCATGGATGACGTTTTAATTCCTGCTAGATCATTCGAAGAGGGTCTTGAACGGTTAGAGATAGTACTTAAACTACTCCATGAGGCCGGGTTAACATTAAAACTTAAGAAATGTAACTTCTTCTATAGAGAAATAGACTTTTTGGGATTTCAAGTAAGTGGTCAAGGCATAAGACCGGGGTCACGTAAGACGTTAGCTGTTTCAAGTTTCCCCGTACCCAAGAACGTACATGACGTCAGACGTTTCATTGGACTCGCCAGTTTCTTCCGGCGTTTCGTAAAAGATTTTGCTCTGATCGCGCGCCCCCTAACTGATCTCCTCAGGTCCAACTTCACATGGAAATGGAACGAGGAACATTCGAAAGCCTTTAATACGCTGAAACAAAAACTGGTTGAACGTCCTATTTTGGCCTTGTACGATTCGAGATTTGAAACGGAATTACACACCGATGCATCTAAGTTAGGGATAGCTGGTATTTTAATGCAAAGACATAGCGACGGAATGTTTAGACCCGTGGCGTATTACAGTCGGAAAACAACTCAAGATGAACAAAATCTACATTCGTTTGAACTGGAAACGTTAGCAGTGATAGCCTCACTGAAACGTTTTCGTGTTTACTTACTGGGATTAAAATTTAAGATCATAACCGATTGCAATGCGCTACGCACGACACTTACCAAACGTGATCTTATACCGAGGATATCTCGGTGGTGGGTGCAGTTCCAGGAGTACGACTGTGATATTGAATATAGGCCGGGAGCTCGTATGGCACATGTAGATGCTCTCAGTCGTGCACCTGTGACTGAGCCCGTAACGAGTGATGATGAGACACACGTACTCGATGTTTTAAATATAGACATTAAAGACTGGATCTCCACAGTACAAAGTAATGACGAGGAAATTGGTAGAATTAGGGACATTTTACGCGACAAAAATACGAATTATATAGCAGATGTGTATAAAAATTATCAATTAAAAGGTGATCATGTGTACAGAATTGTTGGTGACAAAATAAAATGGGTAGTTCCTAGAGCAGTCAGGTGGCAAGTTTTAAGAATGAACCACGACAATGTAGGCCATTTTGGCTATGAGAAAACTCTTAGTCGACTACGCGAAACATTTTGGTTCTCTAAGATGCGACGTTTTACCAAAAAGTACGTTTCAGCGTGTCTTGAATGTGCACATCATAAAGCTCCGGGTGGTCGTAGGGAAGGGATGCTTCATCCAATACCAAAAGCAGATATTCCCTTTCATACGATTCACGCCGATCATTTAGGCCCGTTCATTCGCTCTAGGAGAGGCAACACTTATATTCTTGCGATTATTGACTCTTTTACAAAATTTATAAGCATAAGTGCTGTACGGGACACAAAAAGTACCACAGCTATTAGAATTTTTAGAGACCATTTTAGCACTTTTGGTACTCCAACACGCCTTATCACTGATCGGGGTACTTGTTTTACAAGCTCAAAATTTAAATCTTTCATGGAGAGTACAAACGTTAAACATATACTTAATGCAGTGGCTACTCCAAGAGCGAACGGACAAATAGAACGTTATAATAGAACCATATTAGACGCTTTGAGCACAAAATGCCACGATAAAGGTGATAACACCTGGGATGAACACGTCGGTGACATCCAGCTAGGTATAAACACAACAATGAATAAAGCAACTGGGAAAAGCCCATCAGAACTACTATTTGGTTTTAAAGTCTTAAATTCATCAGAAAATATAATAAATGAGGTTTTAAATGAAGTTATATGTCGTGTTAGTGATAATGAGTTAGTAAAGATAAGGACAGAAGCTAAGTCTAGAATAGAAAAACAGCAGTCTGATTCAAAGAAGACATTTGATAAGCAAAGAAAAAGGGTGACGTTATATAATATCGGTGACCTGGTTAGGGTTGAAAGAACAATAATAGGTAAAGAACATGCAGGTAAATCAAAGAAGCTTATATCCAAGTTTCATGGCCCATATAGGATAACAAAAATTCTAGAAAATGACAGGTTTTTGATTGAAGACACACCTCTTACTAGGAGAGGCAATAAAAAGTACGAAAATGTTGTAGCAGTGGATAAGATACATCCCTGGCTAAATTATACAAATATATCCAGTGACGGTAGTGAAATTGATAATAGTGGCGATGAATAAAACTGATTAGTTACTAGTTCAGATTAGGATCAAAGCCTAGTATATGGTTACTATAACTTAAAATTGATGAAAAAAAAAAAGGTAATAATGATTGGAAATTAATAATAATGTGAGTTAATTATTAAATATCTCTGAATCATTGTTAATGAGGGTATTTGATTAGTAAAGGACGATGAGATTTGCTAAGTTGTTGACTTAAAATATGGACTAGACAAGAGACTTGACGACACGACGCTTAGGCTATGAGCAATCAGTGCAGAAAGTGATTGATATCGGAGACCGATATTGCACAGATGATTGTAGATTATAGCAGATTGAAATCTAGGCATAGGCTATGAGCTTCCAGTGCAAAATACGAAAGGTGATGATAATCATCGCACAGATGGTCGCAGATCATAGCAGACTATGCAACTAGATGACGTAGACATAGAGCATGGGTTGTGAGCGGTCAGTGCAGATTGCGAATGGCGTCATGCAATTGACATCGCACAGATGACCGTAGATCACAACAGACTGTGCAGATTGATGATGATAATGATATGAACTGAATTAGAATGGAACCAATTATTACGTAAGAATATGAAATGTTTATTACCTTAAGTTATTGATAAAGTTATAATGATTTTGTGTAGTTTAACTGATCAATGTATTTTTGTTGTATTGTTGTTTTGTTTTGTTTTTCCGATGTTATTTATATGTTTACTGATCAAGTGAGAGGACTCACTTCAAAAGGATGGCCGAGTTGTTAGCTTAATAATATTTAGTCGAGTTATTTCTCACATTTAGTGTCATTTAAATCGATTGTCTTTGACGCGAAGTGTCACTTTTGATGTCTGTGGACATCAATGTGACAACTGTCAAACTTACCAGCCATATTGAAATGAGTTATTTTCATTCGATACTCAACGGTCGAACTGTACGGATTAAATCCAAATATTTCTGAACAATCCGTATTTTATTTGAGTGGACCTGCACTGATCCTTCAAACCTAACAAGTTAAAAAACACAGAACATAGGGGGTGTTATTTTAACATTTATCGATATTTTTGCACCCCTACTTCATGACAAGTCCTAACACTGTATTATAAGAAGTTGAATGGAAACCCCCTATTTGCCACTACCTTCACAGCCTTTATCGAACATGACAGTTTATTATAAAGCCTCATAACCAACAGTTCGATGCACACGGTAAACAATTGCTTTGCAAACAAACCAATAGGCGATATTTATTGCGACAGGAAAAAAACTATTTCAGTAAATTGATTGCCAGTTTAACAAGACCTATGGAAAATTACCGCTGGCCTCTACATAAGGGAAGTTTAAAGGTTTAGCGCGGGGCAGAGGGGGTTAAGTTGTTTTGGTTACCAGTGGTCTGCACGACAATAACATTGGTCGAGGATTTAGTTTTTATGGAATAGAATTATTTTTTTCATGATAATATTTCAGTTAGTATACTGTCCCACTGTACCCCTGTCCCTTTTTACGGGCAAAGGCCTCCCCCAAATACGTCCAGGAACTTCTTTCCACACGGTAACAGTAAAGGCTAAAAAAAACAGTATTCGTTTCTATTAGAGGCAAAATAGCTTGTATTTTCATTGGAAAATCAAATGAAAAATCAAAACCAATTTTAACCATGGTTTTAATTATAGACGCAAAGTTACGCATGAGTGATCATTGTGAAATTTTAATTCAGAATGTGGGTATTCTTCTTGATCTCAGGTATTCTCGCTAGTTGTTTTATAGGTAAAATTAAAAACGACTGTGTCTTCAGCAATCTTTTCAACCCCGTCTGCTTGCGAACCACAATTTCCACACTCGTCAAGTCTTTTCCAGTTTTCCACGCTCCTCGTTAAACCGCGGTGGTTACCGAGGGTGGCACGTGGCCAGCGGTCAGTATTCGCCCCGCGGCCGACCGGTGCACGCCATGGTACACCACTGACCGCTACCAACATGACGGACGACATTCCAGGTGACTGTGTTCTTATTTTGAAAATTGAACGACGCCATCATTATATAGATGGCGGGAACTTGATGGTATGTAGTAATCTATGGATTTATTGTGATTTTATGTATTGGTTTGGTTCAGGGTTTGTCAATATTTCAGATCGGGAAACAGGCAGTTTGAAATAGTGTTTACCTTTATTCGTTTTGGTTCCTTATTATGGTAGATGTGTAGATACGTACTTTTCCGACGTTCTTATACGTATTAAAACTGGCAAAGTTCTCGAAATCATACTGCTTGAAGTACTTAATTTAATTCTAGCTATTTCAGTGCACTGTTTAGTCCATGTAAATGTCACCTAATTGCACTTCTTGTATAAAATGTCGTTATAACACACACATGTTTCCATGCCAAATAGATTTGGCTCTTTCCTCTCCCAAAACAACTGATCGTATCTTTATCTTACCCTATGCGTTTCGCAAGTCTTGAATGCTGACGTACCTATATAATATATATCTCGTTGATTAGGGTGCTGTTTCACAATCAGTATAGCGAGAAACAAAGGCTCGCCAAAATGCATTTTACTATAATACATCCATGCACTTCATTTTACTTTGTACTGAATTGAACAGCGAGGATGAATGTCAAGAAGCCTTTTCATATTGAAATTCATGTATTTCCATGACTAGCCAAACAGTTCATATCAACCTGCTGAAGAAGTTGCAAAAGTGTAATCTCTTATTGCGAAACCTGTTTTTGAGCCAAACAGATTAATTAAATTATTGGGCAAGGCTCGAAAGAGACAATCATAAACCCGTAAGCTTGAAGCCGTCTTGCAAGTGCTGAACCACAGACTTTATTTTTACTTCATTGCACGTTTGCAAAGAGCAGTTTGAAAAGGCCATTTCTGTTCCCCAAGTAACATCAAAGATTCATCTTGGTATCGAACAGTATCCTCTGGTAAGCGACTCATTCAAAGTCTAACCCAAATCGATTCAGTACATCACATCAAGCCTGTATTCCTTGAAGGGTTTGGCAGGGCTACTCACTAGGTCCTAGAGAGTAACACCTCTGAATCATTATGTTATCCTGGTGACTAGGATAATGTAAGGCCACTTTCTATATTCTTGTCGATATAACAATGAAAATTTTCTGCTCACAGTAACGAGAAGCTTCTAAAGGTCATTTGAAACTGCCTCATTATACCTCGTGTTTTCTAATTCTTTTTAAATGTTGTTGCCCTTTTACCTACTTCTACAAGTTCTACAACCCAAGCCTCTATTAAACTGTCGCCTAAGAATTCCGTAGTAGGTTCAAGGTTCACCCCAATTTTGGAATTGTAGCATATTTGAGTACCAGGTTGACGTGCCTTGCCATATAATTACGGAATACTTCTCATTGGTCCAACGTGTTTTATTTAACTACATGTGTATGCCAATAAAAATTATATCGATTTAAAAGTTTTCTGGGTCATAATAGGTTACACTGTGGTGGGTGTAGTCGGGTTTTAATTGCTTGTATGTAAACATTTTTAATTGTATATTGGAACTGTCATATTATGTTCGATTTTAGGGGTAGGTTCTTCTACAACTCATAACTACATCCTTACTTCTTCTCTTAAGTCACACACAGCCATCTAGGTTCAACAACGCAAATTCACAAGGCTTTAGGCTTGGTGGAAATGCTTCTCTTAAGTCACGTCCACTTCTAGGTGGACGTGACTTAAGAGAAGAAGTAAGATTGCAGTTATCAGCATCTGGAGGCATAGTTAAATCTGAAATGGCTGTTTTCACCGTCACTCATTATTCAAACCAGAACATTTCTACATTACTGTTTACGGTGCATTGTTCTCTTTTCCAATCTAAGATAACGTCACTTCTAGTCAATCATCCTTCATCATCATCTTTTTTCCCGCCGAGTCTAACATCTCCTCCCTTACAAGCCCTCTTGTTGAACGTTTAACCTTCTAAAACTAAATAAATGTTGATACAAACAGCACACAATATATCACTATAAAAAAAATACAATTTTTCCGCTGCCATGTAAAGTAATGCAGCGACGTTGACGCGGCGTGCATTCTGAGTAATTACCATAAAATAATAAAAATACAGTGACGTCACGCTATGCCAGCCTTGCATGTGCAGGTACGCATAACTGGTGCACTGCACTTGGATACCTCAGTACATGTAGCTATCTATTTGTATGAGTATTTCCTAAATAATGTTAGTAATGTATGCATGTACTAGAACGCCTTTGTTACGCCATAGTTTCCACACATGTGAGACTGTGACAAGCAAGTCTTTTAGAAATGACGGGAGCCCAAAATTAATAAACATACCTACCGATATTGATGTGTGTAGCTACGCTTGCCGCGGTTGGTTTATGGATGGGTGTCCATCTTTACATACCGAGACCTCTCCGTGCCTCGAAAATCACGTTAAGCCGTTGGTCCCGGCTGTCATTCGTGGATCTTTGACAGTCTTTACGGGTAGTCAGAAGCCCGAAAGTCTGACAACCATTCTTACCCAGGGGTATCGAATTACCCGGTAACTAGGTTGTGGAGGTCAGTTGGAATTAAGAGGCACGAAAAGAAGAAGGAAAATCCGCCTTTGTACCTTTTTGTGCGAAAAGTTTAAATAAATAAAAATATTGTCATTCAAATCGCACAAATCAGGACCTTGGTGATAAAAGCATACGATTAACAAAACGAGCGGGCTAATTGTGTAATACACCAACAGTAGGAAAGGCTTTCATTTTGAAAGCCCAGCAACATTCATTGCTTTGTAGCGGTATCTACAACGCCACATGCGAACAACGCGTCATACTGACGTCACGCAAATCCTGCATCTCGCAAGCAGAGTTTACCGCGCAGTTAGCATAGATACAATTTCCCAACATCAATCGTTGGGCAAATGCCCGCCAGACACAACACCCGTCTGGTCGGAGGATCCTCCCTTTTCAATGGAGGATGAGTGAACTTTACACCCTGTTCCTCATACCTCTAAAGCTTCATTAACGTTGATGAGCAAACAAATTCTTCGAACATATGAAGCAATGGATTATCAATATCCTTCAAAATGTTTCATATTGTGGCTGATAGTGTGTAACGCAATTAGGGTGCTAAAGTTCCTGTCGTTTATGTGTGTCGGGGTTTCCAAATGATACTTTACCGCCCCAGGCTGGCAGCTCGTATTTAGCTATAAGGACATTTGGACACACACTTCTAAATTGGCCATTTACCTTGATTGTCTAAAAACGTATTCCAATATTACAGAGTGGCAGGGACATCGACGCGTAACCCTTTACCGTGGACTCAGTACATGATTCTGAACCCACCTGCGTTGAAATAATCCGTAGGTTATTTTTTTTTTTATTGCTGTTCCTTATACTTTGACCTCGTAGGTTTGTACTTTTTTATGAAACACTTTTGTTGTCATCATCTGCCTAGCCTTTTCCCAACTATGTTGGGGTCGGCTTTCAGTCTAACCGGATGCAGCTGAATACCAGTATTTTACATGGAGCGACTGCCTATCTGACCTCCACAACCCAGTTACTGGGTAATACGATACCCCTTGGTAAGACTGGTTGTCAGACTTTCGGGCTTCTGACTAGCCGTAACGACTGTCAAAGATCCACGAATGACAGACAGTTTTGTTGCGATGGGTAAAAAATCTTAAACTCGGGACACGTGACCTGATCGAAAATTCGTAAGACGGAGCTCGCGTCAGGACACGTGACCTGCACCCTAATTGCGTAACACACAATCAATGGTAATCTGAATCATTTTGAAGCAAATTGCTAATCCATTGCTTCATAATCTCGAAAAATTTGTCTGCTCAACACGTAAATAACGCAATGAATGTTGTTGAACTGTCAAAATGAAACCGATTCCGATTGATTGTGTGTTCCGCAATTAGGGTGCTGATCTAAAATTCGTAAGACGGAGGGAGAGTAGACCGCATTCCAAAATATACAAAATGCACAACGTTAATATTCAAGTTTTTACTTCTGCCGGCACTCCCGGAGTGCAGCCCGTTTTTTTGCCACTCTGTATTAATCTTTTCTTAAATCTCATATTATCAAGGTCTTATTATTATTTCTGTTATTATTTTGGTCAATAAAATTCAACACACTTCTTCTGACCAGAGGCTTAATCGCGCTTTTAGAAACCGGAGGTAATTAATCATTAAGGTAATAAAATCCAAGGTGAAAAAATATAGGTAAACTAGTACAAATTTTTCGTGTACCTACGCAATTTGCAAAGCGTTGGTAATTTTAGCTCTGTGTGGGTGGTAAATAGACGTCAGGCCAGTTCCAAGGCTCACGAAATTCTAGATCTGATAAGAGTAATTACTTAGCTTGGCCTGTCAGCTAAGTGTTTTATTCGAAGGCCGAAATTTACATAACTATTGCTAGTTGTAATGTCTCGGTACGAAGTAAACTGATTGAAGTGGTCACGCTTTGCTAAAAGGTTTACCCCTATATGCATAAACGTTGCTTAGTCTCAGTGATTAGCAACAGTTTAACCATACATTTATGGCGTTTGAACATCACTTAACTTTAATCATCGTTTATAAACCCTTTATTGATTACTTGTAAAGCACGTGCCTTACTGCCGCAAGGTACTTCAGTTGACTCCTTAATCATTTAAATGGTCAATACGAAGGGGTCGACCTTGCTTATAAAAGTAAAAAAATAACACCAAAGCAATTGCCGACGCTTTACTGCTTCCCTGGTCGTTTCCTAGTACTGAATACGATTAAAAAATTTGATTAAAAGGCTGGCCGTCGAGAGAATACGTAGCTGACACCTGTGCGACAATTATAGTAGCTAATAAAGATCAAATTCGCAAAACACGTAACCGCTTGTTTGAAGCTGACAGGGGTCAGGAACGCATTCTCTCGTCTGCCGCACTGTAATTCTACTACTATGTACAAACGCCAGCACATCAAGCTACTACAATCTGTCAAATTTCTTTAATAGACTTTTAACTTTATCGCTAAAGTATTAAGGTTCAAGGTTGATTGGGAAAATTTTACAGTTTCGGCTAGCTTGACCTGCTGACGTCTGTACTTACATTCTAAAAGTTCCTTCAAAAAGAGTTTCATTCAACAACTACAGCGCAGCAAACTTTACCGAAGCATTTTCTTGTTGTATGTCTTTTTTTTTTGTTGATTTCTCCTGTAGTCGGGTTTTCGTTTGACAACTTTATTTTCACGTTCCAAATTCAAGCGTCGATACCAAACTCCTTTCCATAACCTGCGGCATTGTGGTACAATGGAACTAATCTCCTCCGATCAAATCTAAGGACTGACCCAAGGGCATACGTCGGAAGTTACGTGCCCAGTGCTAATGGCTCTTTTATTTTTCAGGGTTCCGTAGTAGGACTAGGAACCTAAGTAGTTTCGTCACACAACGTCTGTATTTTTAACTTTTCAAACGTACCATTTGACAAAAAACCAAGTTATGTTACAAGCTTACCATTTTTTAACAGCACCCTAATTGCGTAACACACAATCAATCGGAATCAGAATCATTTTGAAGTAAATTGCTAATCCATTGCTTCATAATAAGTTCGAAAAATTTGTCTGCTCAACACGTAAATAAAGCAATGAATGTTGTTGAACTGTCAAAATGAAACCGATTCCGATTGATCGTGTGTTACGCAATTAGGGTGCAGTTTCAAGGGAAAAAAAATGAAGCAAGATTCACGATAAGTAGGTACAACAATTTTACGTAATTTGCAATGTTCAGCTGACCGCAAGAACAATAATGAACTTCACAATATCATGATGAAATGCTCACAAACTTAGTTTTGATAGAACTTTGTTAACCACTAAAACAAAGCACTGAACCCTAAACATTGCGTGATCCGACACGCACTTGGGCGGTTTTACTTTCGATACCAGTATCCCAGTAACGTACATAGGTACTACATCATTTGGCTATGCGATGACGTCATTCCTCATGATTAATGTACACGGCACTTTCTAAAAATAGTGACGCGTTTTTTATTGTAAAATATTACTAGGTATGTGCTTTACATGCACCACTTACTACTTATAATATCATTGTTTACATGTGCATAAATTAACTTATGAAGAGCTTGAACATTTTATAAGTGCGGCAATGCCACAAAAGCTACACAGAGGTGGTTGGACCCCAAAAATAATCTTTAAAAGCCAGGAAATAAGTAAAATAATTTTGAATTATCTTTAATTTTGTCTCGGACAGGGGGTCTCCAGTATAGGAACAGGGGGTAAAATTCACGTATGTCGTGTCTGGTGGGCAACTGCCCGATGATTCATGTCGGGGCGTTTGTATATATGCTAGTTGCGCAGTAAACTCTGCTTGCGAGATGCAGGATTTTGCGTGACGTCAGTATGACGCGTTGTTTGCATGTTGTAGATTCCGCTACAAAGAGATTCTAGTAATTACTATTTACCGGACTCAAATCCAGACTCCAGAAACTGCTAAGAATTTGCTAGTACAGCAAACAGCAGACAAACAGCATCCATTAATATCCAACATAATTTGTAGCCAGCATTTGAGAACTTATCAAACTCTACTTATAGCAGCATAGTGTATAGATAAGTGTTTTGTGTACAACTGAAGTTAATAAGGATACTTTTTGTTTTTTTTTATTTTACTTCAGCAAAGCCTGAAATGTAACCTGCGAAATTAGGAAGTTCATTGGATTATATAATATTTACATGATTTAAAAGCTAATAGTCTTAAAATAATAATATGTACAAGTATATAAAATTCTATTTGAGGAAGGGCATCAGATGCGTCCGCATCACAAAATTGTGATGTTTAAAGTCCAGTTTAATTTAGTACGGTCACTAAATAATTGATCTGTGCTCTATAAACCTAATAATGATTAATGACTTCAAATACCATGATATTGTTCACTCATACCTGATGTCAGAATAAGCCTTGGCAATCAAGCTGAACTTTGACCTATTTTCCATAGCGCTCGAGGGTAAAAGGGTAATTAAGGTAATCTTTTAATTCAGTAATTATATTGTACTAGCTGCGCCACGCGGTTTCACCCGCATAAGTTTCGATACCGTGGGAATATCGGGATAAAAATTGTATATGTTAATCCTGGTTATAAATCATCTGTGTGCCAAATTTCATCCAAATCCGTTCAGCAGTTTTTGCGTGAAAGAGTTACAAACATCCATCCATCCATCCATCCAAACTTTCACGTTTATAATATTAGTAGGATATTGTAAGCACAATCTGAAAATTATGCCTAAATAAAATACAATATCATTATCCTTTCAGTATATTCATCCAAAACACTTTGACCGACCCAGTCGATCAATTCAGTAAAAATTTCACTGTGAAAACTGTGGTGAAGTGAGCTTGAAGTGATCTGCCATTCCACCAGCCGATCGATTCTGTAAAAATCTCACCTTGAAAAGTTAGGTGAAGTGAGAGCGGAGTGAGCTGTCATTCCAACTAATGCTAGGAATTGACACTATTGACAGCTCACTCCTCGCTCACTTCACCTAACTTTTCAAGGTGAGATGGTTACAGAATCGCACTGCTGGGATTGACACTATTGACAGCTCACTGCAAGATCATTCAGTTTTTTTTTTTACAGAATACGAGTATATCGGCTTGGATGATCGTCGCAAATAGCTGTCAAATATTTCGCTGTTTCGATTAATTTGTCAATACATATCGCACTGAAGTGCATTGAAATATTGATTATAAATTGCAATAATTCATATAGTCACTCTGGATATTTAGTTTTAGGTGTACAAAAAGTGTTTAGAAAGTTTACAAATGCTTTTACAAGTGCTTTTTCATATTTTACATGGAGCGACTGCCTATCTGACCTCAACAACCAAGTTACTAGATAATACGATACCCCTGGACTGGTTGTCAGACTTATCATTAACAGAAATGAACACAAACAACGCATATGTGTTGTAATACTTACATCTCAGATCTCACGGAGGGGTCTCGCATATATAATATTAGTGTATTGACTTTGAGGCAGTCACCCAAAAATATTCACTGAAAAAACTCAAGGAGAATTGCCAAAATTTCAGGTACTTATTCATTGTTTGACAACACGGTTAGCGCAGTGGCTGAGCGACCGGACTGCTGCGCTGCGTGTCGCGGGTTCGATTCCCGCACAGAACAAATATTTGTAAGTTCTACATGTATTTGTTCTGAGTCTGGGTGTTTTTCTATCTATAATATGTATGTATTTACGAAAAAAAAAATGTATATAAGTAGTTTATCAGCCATCTTGTTACCATAACACAAGCATTAGGTTGGTTAGCTTGGGACTAGATGGCGCTGTGTGAAATGTCCAGGGATATTATTATATGTAATGGATTGTCACCCATCCACGAACCGACCGCGGCAAGCACATTACCTTCGATCGCCCCGTGCGGCTGTTATTATTTAGCCACGAGTAGTACTTATTATAAGTAGGTACATAATTATATCCTGTATTCTAGTATTTACTTAAGGCTAAGGTAAAGAGTGCACTTATGTGATTATCATAACAGTGACTCAAGTGGCCATAGCTGGTGAAGTGGCAGTATATTGATTATGGCTTGATTTGATTTGTTGATAAGCGTAATATGATTATTGCTTTATAGCGATAAATCAAGTATCAAACTCAAGTTATACCCACTGTAGCGTATGCGGTATGTAGATCCTTTCGTCGATGTTAAAACCAGATTCAATAGTTATATTCACATAATATTTGTATTGTTTTAATGATTAACAACACTATACAACAATCCACATGTTACTTATAAGTTTGGGCTACGAAAATTGTAGCTCGTAGCAGACGGCTACGACGAGCGTAGCAGTCTACGAAGTCTAAAAGAACAAAATATAGGAATAAATGTCCACTGGCTGATCTAAGCTGGTACCGTATTCATTAAACTCATATTTGTAGAGACGAGTTGTATGTTATTTTTCTGGCGAGAGAGAGGTCGTGAGTTCGACCTGACCCTTTTGCACTATAGACTTATAGAGCAAATCCAATATATTACACTTACTGAAGTTCAAAAATTTCTTCCACAGAAACGGGCGCGGTGTTCACATTCGGCAAGTCTCACTTCGCCGAGAACGAGCCGAGCCACTTCTTCATCAAGAACGACCCTATTGTCGCCATCTCTTGTGGCGATGAACACAGCGCTGTCATATGCCGTAAGTTATACATAGTGCTTTCACACCTTTGTAATATTTTACAAAGACCTGCGTCTAGCAGTCACTCTTGAATGAATGAATGAATGATAGAATGATAGATTTATTTGCAAGAATATAGGTAGCTAACTAGCTACTAGCTAGCTTGTTACTTCTATAAAGCTCAGGGCTCTTTAGTCAACTGAGGCCGCTTGAACTTATCCCGCGGGATGAGTTGACCTAATGAATGTTTTGAATCGGGCAAGCTCAGGCTACAAGCAGCATTGCATGCGATGCGCAATTTATGCAAAGACAAAACAAAAGAGATTTGGCGTTCTCGGCCAACCGCTTGCAGCGACATAGATACGCAAAATATTCATTTGTGTATGCAAGCTGCTGCATGTAGCCGGAGCTCAGACCAGACGGTAAAGTTCAAAGTAAGTTAAACTTAGTCTAGAGTACAGTCACGAGCACCAATATGTCAACACCTGGCTACTTTCAATTGCAATTTTTTCGTGAAATAACGAATGCAACGTTGAAATACGACACATTACATAAACCTATGGGTTCGAAAATGCTATGTTCGTAACAACATAAAATTTCATTAAAACATAAAGGAGTAAATCGCTTTTGAATAAAGCCGAATGTATACATACTTTTGCTCGTGACTGTACCTACACTGGGAGGTTAACTTTCTTAGAGCTGATTTTTCCAACACCAGATAATTTTATTCGAGGAATAATTTTGAATTTTTGACAGTTCTTCCATACAAAAACTGTCAGATGTCAATTTTATTCCACGAATAAAATTATCTGTTGATTGAAAAATCAGCCCTTAGACACAAATAATACACTCTTATATTAGGTCACCATTAGACTTTAAAAAAAAGGGTGTTTTCTGTTAATTGTCACCTTGACCCATAGCGTAGGCTGACTTTTGTAACATTGCGTGTTCTGATCCTAATCTAAATACAGTCCTGGATCTTAATGCCCACTGTTAATTGGATTACAATAGTTATCAGGATCAATTATCAGGTCGTCAGTCCGCTGGCATGCCAATGTCAGACTTAAGACCAAGTAAGTTCCAGCCGCCGGAAGGAACATGGATCTACGACACTACCTAATTGCTTTGTTTAAAATACCCACTAATAATAAAAGACGATACCGTATTTGTAAAAGGTAAAGATCTAGTTTAGAAATGAATGCTCCATTCATAGCGCCTCCAGTAAACAAAAATAATTAATAAGAATGATTTTTCTTTTACTAATTACTTGAAAAGTAAAATATTAAAACCGAAGAATACCTACACCAAGTTCAATGATGTCTTGCGAGTTTTTTGCCTTGTCCTTTTATTTATTTTTTTATGCTTATTATTTCGCCAAAATTATTTATCGTATACATCGCCCACTAATAATTTAATTTATTGTTCTAGAGAATGGCCGCGTGTTCGTGTTTGGGGGCAATGCGTGGGGCCAGCTAGGCCTAGGACACAAGGATGAGGTCACACGTCCAAGCTGCGTCAAGTGGCTGAAGCCGCACAGAGCACTCTTCGTGGCTTGTGGGAGAGCACACACTGTGTTCGTCACAGGTAACAATGTAGTTGCAATTGCCTGTTGAATGCTATAAGAATACTTCTGGACTGTTCCAAAAGTATGTGATGAAAATGTAAACAAATGGATCAGAAAACGTACCTGTGGATGCCAGTTTGTAATGCCACTTACTAATTTTGCTTTGCATAGATTTTATTTGAATACTTAAACCCAAAATTATAATTTAAATTTGCCATAAAGATGTTTTTGATTCGACAATTGAGGTTAGTTTTATTAACCCAATTACTGTCGATGATTTTTTAAATTGGAACTTAAATTCAAATAATAATTGTTGGAAAAAGTGGTGAAATATAAACCTTTAAAATGCCTCTAAGAATTTGTTACTAAAGAGTTCCCTTTAGTGAGTGATTGCGTAAAAATCACTAGCGGATATTTCGCCGGAGAAAGTATCTCCTATTTCTGTATCAATGGTCGATAGAGAAACTAATCTTTTCGAGGCAGCGTGCAAAACATTTCCACGTTCATTTCTGGGCGGCGGTTTCGTTTAGTTTTGCCGCCCCGCCGCGCCGTCAGGCTCAGTCCGCCACTGGTAAGAATTTAACCAACCGGATTTGTTTAAACTTTCATCAAATACTTTTGAAACAGATTACAGCGTTTGACCTGCGTCTCCGTCAGCGAACCGAATCCGAAATGAGATGACGTAGTCGTAGTTGCAAGACATACTATGGCCGGTGTGCACCATACGTCTAGAAATTGATACTATTCTCTCTTTATAATTTTGAAAACACAATGGACTAATATTAACATTAACTTTTTTCTCGCCAGACTCGAACGGGATTTACACCGTGGGCTGCAACGACGAGGGTCAGCTGGGCACCGGCGACCTGGAGCACCACACCGTGCCACAGTTCATAGAGTTGGAGGGAGACATCGGGCCTATCAGACAGCTGTCAGCTGGCAGCAACCACACCGCTATACTTACCGGTAAATATAGTCCGACCGAATATCGTTTTCGGTTTTCTGCAATTTTCGGCTCAAACATCCATGTTTGGCTATTTTCGGTTTTGGCTGAAAAAAAAAGTATGCATTATAAATAACCTCCTGATCTGTCAATCTCAATGGAGACAAGTGGCATTCTCATAGTTCGAAAGGACGGCAATCCAACACGACCGGAGAAAAGTAGAGAAAAATAACTTGAGAGGTGTCAAGGGACACCCGGATGGAACGAAGTGTAACTGGCTTGCTTTCTATAAGAGAGAGAGAAAGAGACAGGCAGAGAAACACGCGCACGCCGCACGGCTTACAACTATAGCAAAAAGTGTCGTTCCAATTTTTGGTCTTAATTTCTTCCGTCTAGCCCCCTTTCGCAACGCGCGATAAGGAACTTCGTTCCAAAAACCTGAAGCAAGAAGTTGTACATAGAGCATGTACAACTTCTTGCTTCAGGTTTTTGGAACGAAGTTCCTTATCGCGCGTTGCGAAAGGGGGCTAGAAGGTACGAAGTGTCACACCGCTAACTTCCTAGGGGTAATATTCACAGATTGCACTCCGACTTTAATTTGTCAAGTAAAGATAGCACCTCCCACGAATGTGAACTTTATTGGTGTAATTTTAATGTTGATATTTATACGAATGCTTGCTCACATTCGTTTACACCTTTAGGGGCTGCTCATTTATTACGTAAGTCATTTTGTCTTATATTGGGGAGGGGTCTAAGTTGTTCTTACTTAAGATTGAAAGGGGGGGAGGGGGTTCATCAAAGTCTTATTTTTTTTTAGTAGGAGGGGTCAGAATGTGGTCAAAACTGTCTTACGTAATAAATGAACAGCCAGCCCCTTATGAACATTAAATGCATGACTATAAAGTACATATTCGCATTAAAAACGCTTACTTTACTTTGTAAAGTTAAGTCAAAGTGTAATTTGTGATCCCTGCCCTAAGTCTGGGCTGCTATCAAAAATTCCTTGACAGAAAGTCTCAGTAACGTTTCTTTGGTTCGACCAAGGATTCGAACTTGTTTACACGATTAAATTACTAGTGTTACCTTCTTTTTATCCATCAGATGACGGGCGGGTATTCGTGTCCGGCTCCAACACTGAGGGTCAGCTGGGACTGGGCGAAGACACCCGGTCGTGTGTCAAGTTCACCGAGCTCAAGTTTATGGAGAAGATCGCCTTCGTCGAGTGTGGATACTACCATACTGTGTTTATTACAGGTGAGTAGTGCATGGATATAAGGTTGAATAAGCCAAGCCTAGCCTTTTCCCAACTATGTCGAGGTCGGCTTGCAGTCAAACCGGATGCAGCTGAATACCAGTATTTAACATGGAGCGACTGCCTATCTGACCTACACAACCCGGTTACTGGGTAATATGGTACCCAGTAACTGGGTTGTTAGTATGACTGGTTGTCAGACTATCGGGCTTCTGACGACCCGTAACGATGGTCAAAGATTGATGTATGACAGCCGGGACCAACGGCTTAACGTATTTTCTGAGGCACGGAGGGGTCTTGGTGTGTAAAGATGGTCACCCGTCCACGGACCAACCTCGGCAAGCGTGGCTTAACCTGATCGATGGTCCGTAACCCACTACGCACCCCCAGTGTGGGTAGATGTCACATGTCTTCGAATTTTGAGTTCTAGGACATGCCGGTTTTGTCACGATGTTTTCCTTCACCGTTTTGAGAGCAGTGGTGATGAAATAACTTACACAAAGTACAGCGCCTGTCTATGTTCGAACCTACGACCTACAACTCGTAAGTCGCGACCGTTACCACTGGGCCACCACTGCTCTACTAACACAGACCTTTAGTTAAAATTAACAAATACGAGTGAAATGTTATTTTAACCAATATACAGCAGTGCGATTCTGTAACCATCTCACCGTGAAAACTTAGGTGAAGTGAGCGTGGAGTGAGCTGTCATTCCAAATAATGCTAGGGATTGACACTAGTGACAACTCACATCAAACTCACTTCACTTGAGTTTTCACGGTGAGATTTTTACAAAATCGACCGGCAGAACTCATTAATTATTTATGAACTAAAATAATTTGTAAAACTTCTTTAATTAAGTAAACGAACTGAAACCTGTCATATTACAATGATACAAAAGAAATAAATCACTGCGGTGATGTAATCATCGTCGTAGCACGCGGTGGGTGTACGCCGTAGCACTTAGCTGCGAGCCCATTTTACATTATGCATACAGATAGTTACGCAAATCACAACCGCTAACCACATTCAACTTATCTATTTCTATGACTGGCAACATGTTAGCTCATTCATTAAAATAAGGATGAGTACTTTACACTCATCTCTTATGATAATTTATCCACCTGTTAAAACAATTTAAGCAGACATATTGCCTATAAACACGTTCAGTTACTCTAGTTTCCGCTGTGATATAGCAAAACTACACAACAGCGGTACATGTTCCTTTTGTTAAATCAACCTGTCAACGACGTTTATTGCTGAGTTTCATCTATTAATTAATTTCTGACATTCTAAACAACTATAGATAAAAATTGCCAAATGGCCTGATCACACATAAACCACAATTTATATATTTAATTAAGTGTATGTCCAACAGCAATAGGCGCAGTCTTCGTCACCGGCGACAATGAGAACCAAAAACTGGGCATACCAGACAAGCCCACCACAGTGTACGTCCCAACAGTCTTGCCACTGAGCATCCCGATAAAAAGCGCATGCTGTGGCGCTGCCCACACCTTCCTCCTTTCCATGGACGAGTCCAAGATCCTGACCTTTGGCTCCAACGAGAAAGGACAGCTCGGACTTCCGAAGGAGGTCGAACATGTAACAGAACCTACCGAGATCGACATGGAGAAGATGTTCGATGGCTACCAGCTGAAACTGGTCGCATGTGGAGCGATGCACACTGCGTTTGTGACAGGTAATATTGATTTTGTTGTGGAAAAGTTTTCGCAACCCTTTCACTGTTAGTAGTCGTAAGTCACGCTGTAAGCGACAAGCTCTTCTTATGTGCTCTTAGTTCGAGAAAGTGCCATTATGGTGTGTTATTAAATCAGTGATAGAAATAAAAATGCATTACTTCCACTTTTTACCGTGGGTTGTGACAAAATACTCTAATCAACGAATGAACAGTAAACAAATAAAAGTGCGACAGTTACAGTTTGACCTCAGACCTTTTTGTAAACACAATTACGTACGTACGTGTCTAATATTTATTTAGACACATATTTCATCTATTTAAAAGCTCCTTCACGCTCATCAAAAGCGGATATTTATTACTGGCACACATTCGATACCTAATGTAATTGGCTCATTTTCATTGTCACGTCAACATAAATATAGTGTCTAAATTGCCCTCGGCGGGCGGTATGATCAGTATTCGATTACCATTTGTCGTCGCTGGTCGTATAAAACTTCGTTTTACGTTGCAGACAACGGATTGCTTTACGCCTGCGGCGAGTCCCGGCACAATAAACTTTGTTTGGAGGAAATCGACGATGCTGACAACGCGAACGAAGCAGTCCCCAATCAATACACACCTAAGCGGGTCACCGCTATGAATGGGCACATCGTAGACAATGTAGCCTGCGGAGGGTGCCACACCTTACTCACCGCCACCAAGGGCTCCAACGCGGACTTCACAAACAACGACTTCAACGTAGTGGACGAACAAACTAGACAGATCTCCCTAACCGAACTCCCGCCGCTACAGAAAGTACCAACCATGAACAAATCCGAAGAGCACTCGCATGTAATCGAGGACATCACGAACTCTAACGTTGACGTGCACAATACCGATAACGTGAATGGAAATGTGAACGAAGAGTCCGGATCGATAGATTCATTAGAGGCCAACGTCAGCGGCTCCCACATAGTAAACATAAACGACCTTGAGAACGAAAACGGAAGCACGCATGACGCACCCGATATAAACACAGACGCGATTGATACGCTTGCCTCTAATGGAGAAACGAAAGTTTTGGAGGTTGTGGAGAGTATGGACACAATGGCCGACAAGGCTGAATTCAAAGTGGAAGAAGTCGTTACAACTGTTACTAAAAAAGTGAATGACAAAGTGGAAATTGTTGAGGAGTTCGTGAAGAAAGCTGCAGTGGTTCCTCCCATATTGCATGATGAAGCAAAGAAAATTCTTGACATACCGAACAAAATGATAGAGGTAGCAAACTCACCTCCGCCGAAGACGCCCATACTACCAGAACTACTACACATTCCCGACTTAAGTCAGATAAGTCCAGTTCTCAGTAAACACAGTGACGATGGGCAAAAAAGTGAAGCAGGACAATCTGAGAACGAGACCATACCCTGTGGATCAGATAAGTCTAGTCCGCAGACAGGTAAAACTAAGACGCAAGCAGTGATGCCTATTGTCCGGAGTGAAGACCACATTGATATTCCTGAAGACGCAGAGCATAGCGAGGAAAGTGACGTTGTAGTTCACAAAACTCCAGAGAAAGGACGCTTCGCGCGTATGTTTCAGACGATCAGAGACAAAGAACATTCTTGTATGGGGAAAGGGAAAGTCATCGAAGAACAAGTTGTCGGTAAGTTGTTTACACTTGGGTTTGTTTACTTTACGTTGTTTACAGCTTTTGTCGCTGCATAATAAATAAACCTACTTAGGTTTCACCTGTTTAGTGGTATTTTTCTGCTCAAAATGAAATCTGTTTTTTTTCAAGTAGGAGCGTTTAATGCAATATTTTATCATTATTACCCGAGTAGGTAGGACATGTGGATGGAAAAGACTTGTAAAACGGACTACAAAAAAACCTTATTTGCTTGTTCTTCACCAAATAAATGCAATACCCATAAAATGCGGTAATTACTTAATGGAAACATTAAAATTAGTTAAAAACAAAAACAAATTGATCTCAAGCAGGATTACCTAACGGACATGTTTTTATAAATAGAAATTCACTTTATTTTAAAGTCTTGTATACCATGGCCAAAAATTAATGAATTATGAGTTATTAGATTCATTACTAACAAATAAATAAAAAAAATATGACAGGCCCTTCGTTTTTATATAAGCCATTTCAAGGTTATATACTTATTATCGGACACCCTGTTTATGTCATAGATATAATCTATCCCACCCTACACAATAAATCTCACACCGGTGAGATCTTTCTAAATAAACTGAAAGTTTATTTAGAAAGATCTCACCGTGAAATCTTAGGTGAAGTAAGCTTGAAGTGCATGAATAGTGTTAGCCCACGTTTGCACGAACGTAAAAATATCGCGATGGAATTTTATCGCGCACTGGATTTTCAGCTCTCGGTGTTGAGCCGAGCATTGAGAATCCAACAGAGCGTATCCCAGCTCGTCAATAAACACACAAGTTGGATTTTTAACTCTCGGCGCTAAGCAGTGCGTTGAACATAGAGTGCTCGAAAAAAATCGCCGCGGGATAAGGCCACCCATGTGAACCTGGGCTTAATCCCTGCGGTGCTATTGTGTAAAAATATCACCGTGAAACTTAGGTGAAGTAAGCTGTCAATAGTGTCAATGGCATCAGGTAGAATGAGAGCTCACTTCAAACTCACTTCGTCTAAGTTATCACGGTGAGATTTTTACAGAACAGACAGACAGTTATAACAGTGAAACCATTTCTTTCCAGAAAACGTCCACAAACGCCTCGACACAACAGAGGACAGTATTCACAAGGTAGAGGAGACCGTGGAGACGGAGATCAGAAACCAGACCAGCTCCAGAACGTGCACGATATTATAAATGTTTTGTCTTCTCCTATGTTTAGCTTAACATTAAACGTTTTTATTATTGCTATTATTTCACTCTATTTATTAACCTGAGTAAGGCAGTGACGGAGACGAAGTGTCGGTCGTTCGGCGGCGAGATGCGTGGATGACATTGTTACCACCGCGGGTAGAACCTGGATGAGACTGGCACAGGTGCGTTGGGATTGGGAGGGTTGTGGAAGTAAAGGCTGAGCCGGTTTCCCATGACCCTCCCATCACGGCGACGCGGGGACACCGCTGAGTTTTAGTGGGTATACTGTCATTCGGACAGGGAGTCCCACATACCCCGTCTCGTCCCCCACGAGACGGGCATGCATAAAGCATTTCTCAGCGAGAAAAAAAAAAAAAAAGGTGCGTTGGGATTGGCACATGTAAAGAGAGGCTAGTGCTCAACAGTGGGTGAAATCGGGCTGTAGATGATGATGGATGATATAATCCTGACTGCCTCATTAGTCTAGTGTAAGCGAGATGTAAACACATTGCGCGCAGAAAGGATGGTGGATGGTGCCGAAAGGTCTGGTGTGGCGAACGCGTACCAAAAGCAGAGCGTTATGAGGCCTCCCACAAGGTGGACCTATGACCTGTCTGACCGCAGGAATCCACTTATTGCGAGAAACACAGGACCGGATCGAAGTGGTGACGCTTGGGGGAGGCCTATGTCCAGCATTGGGCATCAGTTGAAATGATGGTGAAAAGTGAAGCAAGCGTTACTGCTGAACATAAAGTCCAATCCATGGGCTGCAGTCTCGACATTCATAGCGATCGCTTTACGACCGAATTCGGTCGCAAAGTCCCGGATTGACAGGTGTAATGTATGGAGTGACAGGACATTGCGAATTCGGTCGTAAAGCGATCGCTATGAATGTCGAGACTGCTGGGTCTGATCGTGCAGTGTTGTTGGATTTTTCTATCAGTTTATGAATTCCTGCTACTACTAGGTGCTCTTACACACGAGGGACGCGACGTATCTACGACAGAAGTAACTGCAGCAATCAACATGCCGCTCGTGTATAGCACCGTACTCAAATACACCGTATTCAAAATAGAGCGGCATGTTGCCTCTGCCGTAGACGCGTGTCACTTGTATGCACACTGATGTAGCAGGCCGGATTCTATAGTTTTTACCAGTTACTATAGCTTGACCAAAACCGCTGTACCGCGTCTTAGGTATGTGCGCGGCGAGACGGGGGGGCAGTGCACGCCGCTCATTCGTCATCGCTCACGGCGTCCCGCCCCCCGCCTCGCCGCGCTTTCCTCCCGCCTCGCCGCGCATTCCTAAGGCGCGGTACAGCAGTTTCGGTCAAACTATAAGAATTTTGGTGACAAGTTTGAATTCTAGGCTTTAAACTTTCTGGTTTGGAATTATTACAAAAAAGGAAAACTTGAAATAATATAAAAATATTGTGAATATTTATTAACTAAGTAAACTTTATACTTTATGGCACATAACATACTCTCGAATATCACAGAAATATTGTACGCTACGTTAATAAAATAATACAGGATTACATAACTTTACTTTTAATTTTACTACTGTTCCGATTAAAATTAAATATTTAGCTAGCTTAATAACTAAATTTTTTAAAACTGACTAATCTCTGAATTTACCCATACACCTATCTATTTTTAAGTTACCTAAACGTATTATATATTCGTAATAAAAAAATTAAAAAGAGTACAAAGATGCGGACGAGTTGTGTTTATAAAAGTGAATCCTGCAAGGTATTGGAAACAGTGCCCTCAACTTCTTGCCGATCTCGACGACTGCTTTACGCTTGACACTGCGCATCCAAATAGCTGAAAAAGAATTTTTTCGTCGGTTATTAAAAAAATTGGTGGTTCATAGAAAAGTGCAATATCTACGCGGTCCAAATGTATGGGAAAGCAATGTTATTTATTTATTTAAATTGTGTGTGTTTGTGTTGTGTGATTTGTTTGATTGTGTTTATTTATTTTGTGTTTGTGTTTTATTTTTTGTTTTTTTTTAATAGTTTTTTTTTTGTTTTTTTAAATATTTCTGAACTATGTAGGTAGGTACTGAATCCATGGTAACAGGTTGCGCGTTGATGTCCCTGCCACTCTGTATATTATAGCCAGCAAGGTCGTAGGAAAGCTGACTATCCACGGTGCGAGTGTAATGTCAAAATCTAATGCTAACAATGCAATAATAATATCCCTGGACATTTCACACAGCGCCATCTAGTCCCAAGCTAAGCAACCTAATGGTTGTGTTATGGTAACAAGATGGCTGATAAACTACTTATACACATTTTTTTTTTTTTTTGTAAATACATACATATTATAGACTAGCTTCTGCCCGCGGCTTCGCCCGCGTGGATGTCGGAAATTATCCCACGGGAACGTGCTAACAGGATAAAATGTATGTGTTTCCCCAGAATGCCATCTATCTCGCGGGCCCTTTGTGGCTAATTACCATAGAAAACCAATTGTGTCTCATTATTATTAGTGGTGATTAAGAGGGTACCTATATGATATCTTTACCTAAGTACCTACCTAATCCTGCCAGGGTAGCGGGATCATCCGAAAGGTTTACCGCTGCCCTGGAACATAAAGGGCTAAGGAAGGAACACGGGTGGGTTTTAGTCAGTAGGAGTCTGACACTCCCTCTGCTCCACCCAGAGCGGGAGGAGTCATTTGATGATTTCCCATCCTCAAAAAAAAAAAGTACCTACCTAATTTAAAAAAAATAACTCAATAACAGAAAATTAAATACCTACCTACCTAAATAAACCTATTTCTGATGATAAGTAATCTAAACTCAATAAATAAGCAAAATCCCTAAAAACTAATATCTATACGAATGACTAATCCTACCTCACAGTATTATAAAATAACCTACGGTCACTACGTACACTATCAAATATACTACCTATACTTTACAATTAAAATCTATAGGTACCTACGACTTATATAAAAATAAACCTAAATAACTCTAAAAACTAAAAGGAATAAAAATGAACTCCATTGCGGGTGACTTAACCTACGACAAACTTATTATTTGCGGTTTTTGCAGTATCGGGTCTAGGGATCGAACCGCAAAATTAAGTTTGTTTTTTATTGTATATACTTTTCCGGGATAAAAAGTACTCAGTGTGGTGCCCAGGATATTAAAGAATAATTATACCAAGTTTCATCGTAATCGAACCGGTAGTTTTTGCGTGATGCCTGAACAAACAGACAGACAGACAGACAGACAGACAAAAATTTTTTTAATCACATTTTTGGGTTCGGTGTCGGTCTAGTAACACCCCCTGCCATTTATTTTTTTGATATTTTCAATGTACAGAATTTTCACTTCTACAGATTTATTATAAGTATAGATAGAAAAACACCCAGACTCAGAACAAATACATGCAGGACTTACAAATATTTGTTCTGTGCGGGAATCGAACCCGCGACACGCAGCGCAGCAGTCCGATCGCTCAGCCACTGCGCTAACCGTGTTGTCAATGAAATAGTTGAAACTCACAGATTTTGTTCTTGTCTCTAACATTGACGACAACTCCGGTGATCTCGTCTGCGTTTTCGAAGGTCTCTCCGATCAACAGCAACACCTGTAAATATATCTTTATTTTGAGCTTATTTGTTGTTTGGAATAGCCGGTTTATTTCGTCGCGATGTTTTCCTTCGCCGTTTTGAGAGCAGTGGTGATGAAATAATTTACACAAAGTACATAAAGCGCTAGTCTCAGTTTCGAAACTACGACCTACACCTCGGTAAGTCGAGGGCGGTACCACTGAGCCACGACTGCTCTACTGCTTCGTTCTTTATTCATGCAACGATATACGAGTGCCTAAGTAGGTACATCGTTGCAAGCAATGCTGCGGTAGTTATTCATACCTACACTTGACTTCATGGCTCATGAGTCATGACTTTATCATAATAACTCTTTGTCTGTAGTGACGTCATATAAATGAAGTAGGTAATAATATCACAATGATTTCGTTATCAACACTGGTTTAAGAACTGCACTCTGCGTTCATTTACAAGTCAAACAATGCCAATGGCCAATAGCTGAAACAATGTCAGTAGGTACCTATATGTACTAAGGTTAGTCAGTAACATTATCTTATCTCCTTTATTTCAATGTAAACATAAATTATATTTTTAAATATTAGAATATAAAAGCATTTTAAAAAGTAGTAGCCCACAGGTATCGGGAACAGGAAAAGGGGTTTCTCCTGGAAATCTATACCTACCTATAAATAGCATAACATCACGCCTGTATTACTCGAAGAGTTAGGCAGAAGTGCACCTATTTATTTATTTAGGATCTCCAACAAAAGATGAACACAATATGACAATACATTATAGTATTATACCTCTAGTACGTGGTACTAGAGGTATAATTACTGGCAAAATGTGGGTGTGGACCCACATTTTGCCAGTAATGTGTAAGTCCCATGTAACAGGGGAGCGAGTTTTTTGCCATCAACTGGGCACAGATCCAGACTCCGGCTGCTACTAAAAACTTCATAGATATAGGATAGAAGCATTTCTATGAAAAACTTCCAGATTAAATAACCCAATATCATTTTGCCCGACCCGGGAATCGAACCCAGGAGCTCATGCTCAGCAGGAGCGCTTGCGACCACTACACCAACGAGGCAGACGTAAGACCTACTGAATATGAACGAACACTAAACTGTGTACCTACATACCGTTGGAACTATAGAGGGCTTTCTGAGGTAACAGGAGGAATCAAACAACGGTGCGACTCCTTAAGATTATATTGTAAGGACGTCTTTACATATTTCCGTCTAAATTATCCCTGACTGTTCTAAACAAAAACCCTAATATAAAAAACTTGAGAGGTGTCAAGGGACACCCGGATGGAACGAAGTTCAAAGAGAGAGAGAGAGAGACAGACAGAGAAACACGCGCACGCCGCACGGCTTACAAATACCTATAGCAAAAAGTGTCGTTCCAACTTTTGGTCTTAATTTTTTCCGTCTAGCCTCCTTTCGCAACGCGCGATAAGGAACTTCGTTCCAATAATTATATCTATACTATACGAATAATATTGCTGAAGATTTATAAATATTATTTTTGCAGCTATTTAACATCACGCCAGGACCCCTTAGGGGACAAGCAAAAAAGAAAAAGTCTGAAGGAACGCTACGCGAAAACAAAGTAATAGCGCGGGTAGGCGACGACGTATGCGACGGCGGGTGCCACGCGGACGAAGTCGCGGGCTAAAGCTGTATTATAATAATAATGTATATTGATTTAAAAAAAATATTTATATGATAAAGGGTATCCCTCATTTACAGACCGCGTCTGACCAGATGGAATCCATATACACTGCCTGCACGCCATCCAGCATGATTAACAACCGACCACCATACTTGTTCGCTTCGTCCTCCCACATCGGCTTGATTCCCTTTTTAAACACCAAGTAGTCTTGCCCTAGCCTCAGCTCGGAAGGTACCTTCATGTGGTGGTACAAACTGTAGGAACAATCATCATGTTACAAACTAAAAAACTACATTGAAATCGGTTACAAAATCGGTTTATCCGTTTGGGAGCCCTTGTCTGTCCATGGCACTACGAAGCCACGGACAGACAAGAGCAGCTTTCTTTTACATGTACCTACTATTATGTATTCTGTGGCATTGTGCAAACAAATATATGCATAAATAAATTATACCTTGTCCATTAGTAAACCGTTTTTGGAACTAGTGATTGCAGCAACACACAATACATTTATTGATACACTTACGGTATTATAATTCAATAAGCTAAGGTAGTTTACCTATATTTATTTTATTACGCATTTTAAAGTTAACTTTTACGTAATCTGGAATATGTACAGACGCCAGCACTTCAAGCTACTACAATCTGCCAGATTTCTTTAATTGATTTTCAGCTTTATCGCTAAAGTATTAAGGTTCAAGGTTGATTGGGAAAATTTGACAGTTTCTGGTAGCTTGACCTGCTGGCGTCTGTATGTTCTAAGACAGCTGTCAAAAGACGGTTAACCTATAGGACAGTGTATTGCTTTGATGAATTAAAAAAAAGACATGCTGCTCCGTCCTTATTTTTCAAAGATAAGAGCAGATTACGGTTCATCACGTCGATATCAATTCAGATACACTTACCACCAATAGTCTTCAACTGTGTCAAACGAGGTCAGCTCAACTAAATTGGCCTTCCAATTCTTTTCACGATTTGTGAACATCCAGAAACTCCACTCGTTCTGAAGAGGATGTTTTACATTATCAGCTGGGATCAACATTTTGTAGGCAGCTGTTGTTGTTGGTCTAAAATGATTAAATAACGTATGTAAGGCAACTGTTTGAGAGGTCGGTCTGTTCAAGTGGCGAAGTGTAAGTCGGACTCGCAAACTAAAACCCCTTTTACACTACGCGGGACCCTTTCCCTAAATCGGAATGGTGTAATAAGAGAAGGGGGAGGAAGGGTCCCTATAAAAAAAACACATCATGGCAGCTCTCCATTTGCGCGGACACGTCGTGCGACGCGTCCGCGGATGCATCCGCGCATAGTGGAGAGGGCAAAATCTGTCGAGATCTGCCTGCGTGTCCGTGTCCGCGTCTGCCTCCGTCCCTGCCGCAATCCGTGATTTGTCGGTTTTTTGGGCACGCATCAAAGGGATCTGCCGAGAAATGCGTCTCGCCTCTTCACTATCGCCGCCTGTCCTGGACGCGTCGCACGACGTGTCCGCGCAAATGGAGAGCTGCCATAAATATCGTGTAATTTTACCTACTGATTTTTTAGGCCGAAATCTATAAACGTTGTTTAGCACGGTAGCACCGTCTTTAGCTTAGTATTTCTGTCACTGGCACAAAAGTGCATGATAGAGCTCCGCCAGGAGTAATAAATAGTGTTCTGTGATGATAGAGACGAGAACATGCTATATCACGAGCTAAGTAATATTCATCTCGGCCTGAGGGTTCTTATAAACAGGACGCTAACACAGTAACAACGTGCGACAATGTAATTAAAAAGCTTACTTATAGCGAAACTTAGCGGAGCTTGAACAGTCGGCCAAATATTTATTTATATATATATATATTATTATTTATAAGTATCATCACGATATTTAATACCACCCAATAAATCCATGTAGGAATCGAACCCAGGACCCGTTATTTACGAAGAAGTTAAATGTTTAGGTATGACATGTTTCAAAATAACTGACGAAAGCGAAGCCATTAGAAACCATTGCAATTGGCGCGAAAGATGGATTACGTGAACCACTTTACCTCTATTATGTAATGGGTTAGTTATGGAAGAAATCGTTTGAAATTACTTGTAACGTTATTAAGCTAAGTAAATATAGGAAATTATTGACCAATAATATGCAATCGTATTGATCGGAAACTATATCAACTGCCCTGTTACTGCCCTGTTGCATAAAAAACGTTTATCCTTTATACATTCAATTTTTACAAACGTACAGAGATAATAGAAAACTAATGAATATTCTAAAGTGTGGTATTAAAAGATAGAATTTGGTTTAAGTACTTACCGATATGAATGTGTCCGTACGTGTTGCTTCACTCACAATAACATGATTCAAATGCACACAGTTTGAGTGTTGCCAACAGCGCGGGGCCTGATGTCGCCCCTATTTCACAGCTAAGTAGCCTAATGTAGCCGAATTTCAGTCAGTGGTAGCCTTAAAAGTAGCCCAAAAAATCGCTATGAATAAAATAAAAATTTATTTTATATCCATTTATTTATATTACCTACAAAACAAAAACACTATAAACTTATAAGTACAATACCACTCAGTTTCGTCAGCTGCTAGCAATACTAAGGCATCTAGAAGACTTTCGCCGCCAGTATCTTCAGTGTTAGATGTTGAAGTTGCTGTGCTAGTACTGGCACCTCAGACTAAGGAAAAGAATAGACATGACATACCTATGAAAAAAACGTGCATACCTAAAATGTGAGTCTGGCACAAAGATGGCGGCTTGCGGCATGCGGTAGCCTAACACACTGCACCTACCCATAATAAATGCAGTCTTATGCAAGTTCGAACACTCTATACAAGCAAAATTTTCGCCTATTAACACAAAATTTTCTTCAAAACACTGAAACAAACAAGTCGCGATGACAACTGATGTACTTGTTGGCTGTGACAAAACATGGCGACCGGCCGCATCACATTCCTATAACTATTGTTCGTTATGCCGAGTCCTTTCTTTCCTTAGTCTGAGACTGGCACAAGCTCCACTGGATACGTACATTTTTCTGCCAGCATGTAAACTAACCATGTGATCGCTTGGTTGAAAGCTGTTGCAGCAGATACTTCTTACATTCATACGAGTACGAATTCTAAGAATGGCGATCAGCATGGGAAGTTGCATTCTGTTCCTTAATTTTGTCTTTACCGTACCCATTACGCTGAAAATTCTTTCAACGATGGCATTTCTCAAAGGTAATGAAAGACAACGTAAGGAAAACTCCGGTAAATCTTTGAAAATGAGGTTCCCTCCAGCATTCTGCATTTTCAATACCTGTACCCAAAAATGTACAATATCATTGGGAGAAGCTGTACCGATTATTTCCTCGATGCACATCGTATTTAGTACAAGCCATTGGTTCATAATAGCTTCCCGGTCAATATTAGGTTCACGTAACTGCCATGGAATATCTTCAATATTGGGTCTGCTGGTTGAGAGGCACACGTGGCCTGGTGACAAGAATTCAATTTTCTCCACCATTGACACATTAAATGGTAGCCTGTCAACTAATTCCTTTATCAAGCGCACGAGAAAAGCAGTGCATCGCTGTTTGACTTCTTTGGCAGAAACAGTCTTTTAAAAAAGTAAATCATTGAACTTTTCTCCAAAATCGATTGAGTCTAGTGGAAGCAACGAATTTTCAAAGGATGCATCGACTTTTTCTAAATCTGCTTCATGAAGCATTGTTAATGAGGCGTTTTCAGACAGACTTCGACCTCTCAGAAATACTGGTTTAAAAACGTCTTGCAGTGGAAACAAGAACCATCCGTAGGTCGCTGTCTATTTCTTAATATCGCAAACCTTTTATATTTGCGTGGGAGATGTTTTTTTTTTCTCAAGCTTATGTTCATTTATGATTCAGTTAATTTAAATAGTTGCCCCTGAACTGAAGTAGCCTAAACGGCGACCAGTCGCCTTTCAATTTTTTTTATCGCCGATTCTCTTCTTGAGTAGCCTAAATGGCGAAAAATCGCCCACGTTGGCAACACTACAGTGCTAGTGTTTACTTCTTATTTTGTTTGTATGAATCACGATGCATTCAGAAGCCCCGAGTACCTGTGATCAGTGTTGCAAGCGTAGAAAAATACTTTTCATCCCACCATCTCGGAAAGAGTATTTTTAATCTTCAATATCTGAGTGGAAAAGCCGTTTTTATTCTCTAGAGGAATTTAGAACATCGTGTGCACTAAGTTTGTGAATTAAAAAAAACATTAAACCTATTTACTGCTACCTCTATGGTGCCGAATATATCATACAACTTTTTTTTAATTTGTTAAAAACTCAGACTCGGAACCTTCTTGGTGTTCTTTTTCAATTTGCTTTGTACGCGGTTCTTTACGCGGCATTTTTTCACGTCATTGTTATACCTTATATTAAAAACAAGAAACTTGAAAACAAGTGAAAAAACTAAAATGAGTGATTCTAGCGACGAGGAAGTTTGCTTGACGCCAACAGAATTGACTGAAACTGTTAATAATGCGCAAATGAGCTTTCTCCCTCAACAATCACGCGAGAAGTATTTAAAACAGTACGATATGTTCAACACGTGGCGACTAGCAAAAGGAGCCAAAACTTTCTCAGAAAACGTTTTGCTGGCATATTTTATAGAATTATCCGAGAACAAGAAAGCAAGCACTCTATGGAGTACGTATTCGATGCTAAAAGCAACAATAAAGATGAAAAAAGACAAACATATCGATACCTATCCTAAATTAGTGGCATTTTTAAAAAGAGCCTCATCTGGTCATCAACCAAAAAAATCGAAGGTTTTCACAGTATCTGATATTGAAAAGTTTCTTAACGAAGCACCCGATTCCGTATATTTGGCGGCAAAAGTAAGTCAGTTGCACATTCAGTATCTACTTAAGTATATTAATCTCAATTTAATAGTATACTTAGTAGATGTTGATAGGCATAATTATGCGTTCATATCAATTTTATTCATTTATCTACTACAATACTCTTTACGTTACAGGTTGTTCTTATTATTGGAATAAACGGAGCATGTCGAACTAATTAACTAACACAACTTAATGTCAAAAACATTGAGAAACATTCAGATGACTTACTATTAATTAATTTACCTAATACAAGGCAAAAAGAGACCGCAACTTCGTCATTCGCAAGGAATACGTAACGATTGTTGAGAAATATCAAGCCTTACGCCTGCCTAACACTCCAATCAATCGATTTTTTCTACAGTATCGCAATGGAAAGTGTGTTAGATAGCCTATGGGTACTAATAAAATTGGCAGTATCCCACGAGAAATAGCAACATTTCTTGAACTTCCAGAACCCCTGTTGTACACGGGTCATTGTTTCCGACGAACTTCAGCCACACTTTTGGCTGATTCCGGAGCTGATCTCCTGTCCCTTAAGCGCCACGGAGGCTGGAAGTCCAATGCAGTTGTAGAGGGATACATAGAAGATTCCATCCAAAATAAGTCTAAAATATGTGAAGGCATCGTAGGAGCCATTACACTGAAAGAGCCTCAATCGGATCCTTGGAATGGCCCTTCTACATCAAAAATAAGCCGTTATGAAACACCTAACCATCTCCCTCTCTCTCCAACATTCACGCCAAGGGAATCCGATGAATCGGTACAACTATTAAGTATGACAGATAGTTTACCGAAAAATAGTACACAGTGACTAACACCAATATTACAGTACCAAACAAAAATATTACACTCAATTTAAATAACTGTAGCAACGTTACTTTAAAATTTTCTTAATTATACCTTAGTATTATTTTGTTATAATTTAAAGATTATTCTGTAATACTTACCTGTCATAATGTAGTAATTAATACCTAAACTGAAATAAAAGTGTACCTATCTTGTGATTGTAAACGTTTTTTTTTTTTTCATTTAGTCATTTCCTCTCTGAGGTGGAATGAAAAGTTACGTGTTGCACTCGAGTGCAAAGATTTTTCACCTCGTGCTCTTTTGATTCCCTCGCTAACGCTCAGGATTCTAATTTTGAATCACTCGCTACGCTCGTGATTCAATTTTAGAATCCTTCGCTTGCTCGGTCATCAAAATTGAACACGCGGTTAAAAAGCAACTTTGCACTCTTGTATAACAAATAACTATAATATGGTAGGTGATAATAGTAGTTTGGTAGTAAATTTATTTCTTGGTACAGTCAACCGAATGTAGTAACCCTTCTAACTACGAAAACAGCGCCCATAAGGCAACTGTATAGGGTCGGCCCTCAATGCATCTCATTCGAAAACAGTGCCCGGTGCGACCGGCCCACAGGCCTGCCTGTGGTGTGCGATGGTTAATACAATAATAATTAACTTTATTTATGGCTGAATTTTCCAACGCCAGATAATTATATCCAAGAAATAATTTGGATTTTTTTTTCGGCCTGTGTTAGTAAACTGAGACAGGTCCGGTTTATTTATTTTTTTATAAACGCCCATACTAGTGGACTATCTTCCCGGGCGGCTATTGATTGCAAGATGTTGTGGAGACTGTCCCGCAGTCTGCGGAGTAGCGCGGCAACACAGGCGCGGTCCCTGCGTGGCCCGCCCAAATATGCGTCAGCGTTTACTGTGAGTAGGGTTGCCAACCCTACTATATAATATAGTATCCTACTATATTAGAGGCCCGACTACTATATTTCTGAAAAAAGTATATAGTAGGCGAAACTACTATATTATTAGGCATAGGTAAAACCCACTAAGCAATAATCTGCCAAGACGAACCAAGCAAAGCGCAAGGGCACTACCTACCTTTTCTCGAAGCACTTCGTCGTATTTTTGAACCTTCTTAACTTGGGTTTGGATTATACCAGATAAACAAAATTTTCGGGATATGATATCAGTGGTTGACTTATTAAACCTATAAAGTTTCAATTGCATAGCTCTTATACTTTAGATTTTATTGATATCTAAAATACCCCGATTTCGTCACTGACTCACTGATGATCCTCAATATTCTTAAGGTTCTTCCTGAAGTCCTAGAGAGCTGAAATTTGGTATGTAAGCTAGTAATAGTACACAAACAACAAAGAAATCTTAAAACTTGAAACTTTTACCCCCCCAACCCCTTAAACTAGGGGGTGAAAGTTTGTATGAGACTTCCGTAAATTTTGATGCTAGAGGTCTGAAAATTTATATAGGGGGGTCCTTGTTATAAATAATAAGATATATATTTCAGGATTTTTAGTAAATCATAAGCAACTTACAAAAAGAAATGAAACCCCACAAAAACATTTCATGTTAAATGTTGCCAAGACGAGACCATGTAGCTCGCACTGTCAACAAGTAATCAGATCTCATTTAGAGCCAAGCTTCTAACTCTACACGCCCTAACTCTACAAGGCCTAACTTCGCTTCGCTTCGCTTCGCTTAGTCAAAATATATGGCTTGGCCGTTTCGTTACTACAAGAACCATTGTATAACAGTTTTTCACCTTACGCTCATGTGAATGTAGCGAAATGGCCAAGCCACATATTTTGACTAAGGTGTAGAGTTTGCGAAGTTAGGCCTTGTAGAGTTAGAAGCTTGGCTCTAAATGAGATCTGATTACTTTTTGACAGTGCGAGCTACATGGTCTCGTCTTGGCAACATTTAACATGAAATGTTTTTGTGGGATATTTGTTTCTAAACGATTCTGGTATGTAATTTTGAGATTGACAAATTTTCAATTTCGCGCCTATCCTCTGAGATTGTGTTTTGGAAATAGCTACTTACTTAATGATTTATTTATAGAAATAAATCAGATGAATAAAATTCTAGATATTCTTCTTTCTGATGATTTTTTTTTTCAAAAAGTACAGGTGAAAATGGCAACAAGTTTTGAGTGATGCAGATTTTACAAATATTTAAAAAATAATATTAATTCCGGCAACATCTACCCATTTTCTGAAAAAAATAATTAAAGCTCAGCTGAGTTAATGGTATTTAGTAATTTAAATTGCACTAATAGCTATGAAGGCTCAAAGTAGCAAAAAAAATAATTTTAAGAAATAAAGTATTTTAAAACCTACTATATTTTTTTTCATTTTTTCGCTATCTACTATATTTTTTGGGTAATTATTTTAAAACTACTATTTTTGACTGAAAAAGAGTTGGCAACCCTAGCGTTTACTGTGTGTGAGTGAGTGTAATTCCCCGCGGTTTAGCTCGCTACCTACAGTCCTACACAATGTGAAACAAGATCATTTTTAGTTGTGTACAAAGTACAAAGTTGTGTAGCAGTATGTTAAGTCGACTTGTACGATGCCGGTAGCATATAAAGAAAAAAAATGTGAATTTGCTACAAAAAATACTAGCTTTAGCCCTGGATCGGAAGACCTGCAAGTCATGAGGCCATGAGGAGCAGGAGACAGGAGGCAGGAGAGGACTTTGCCCACCAGTGGGATGATGCAGGCTAACAGTAAGTACCTAATTGTTTTTTCATAATCTATCTATATAAAAATCAATTGCTGTTCGTTTGTCTCGCTAAAACTTGAGAATGGCTGGGCCGATTTAGCCGATTTTGGTATTGAATTGTTTTTCGTAGTCCAGGGAAGGTTTAAACGGTGAGAAAATATGGAAAAATTGCGAGGAAGATAGTAAAAACAACAATTTCATTTTCCCATATAAACTATTCTACCTACTTTCCTGTCAAACATTTGACGTTGGTCCCTTCGGTACGGTAGACTCGGATCCACTCTAATTGAAGCACGTATTAAATTAAGGGTTTTGAATCGACAACATACATTATATCCACATTACTTGGATTATCTAGGATTAGTAGGTTAGAAATAGGGTAGGAGTAGGTGGTTAGGAGTAGGGTAGAAGTATGGTAGGAGTAGGTTAGGAGTAGGGTAGGAGTAGTGTAGGACTGAGTAGTGTAGGAGTAGGGTAGGGGTACTGTAGGAGTAGGGTAGAGGTAGGTTAGGAGGTAGACACCACGCGAACGAAGTAGCGCCGGGCAGCTAGAAATAACTTATATGGCAAAACAACGTTTGCCGGGTCAGCTAGTATTATATATAATACATATTTTGATTTCGACTGAATTTTATCTGATAAGGTCGATGCCTCCATTCCAACGAGCGTGCGTTTGGTCATTTGTTTTACACGGTGTTGCTATCGGGATAGCGAGCTAAACCGCGATGGAGAGGTATCGCAGTGTGGCATCTTCAGCATGACATAGAGCACAGTCAATGTCAAGTTGTCTCTGCCAGCGACGCGTGTCGCTCGTGAGTATGAGCACTTAGATATTTTCAGCCTTTAGCGATATCTTGAAAGTAATAACCAGTACAACAATTTATAACTGGAAAAGGAAAATAACGACACATATTAAGATTTTTATATAAAATGGTATTTAATGTTTTATGGTATACTTGCATCGTTGAAATGCTGTTACAATATGACCAACAGTAGGCAGTGTTAAATCAAGCCAAGTGTTTCAGAATAACATAGTTAAAGGTGCTAAATGTAAAATTGTTATTATAATACTAATAATTTATATCCTGCAACCAACAACAAGCTAACACATTTCGACACAGTTACATCTATAGATTACAACTAATGCACACTTTCGTACAAAAGTCAGACTTAAAATTTAACGTTTTCTAGCCACATACGTAACATGCACGTTATATTAAGATAAATTATGTGAGACAACTCCTTAACATCAATCCTAAATATCATACTCCTGGGAGCTAATCAATGGTTAGAAAACAACAATGTATGAGACAGCTCACTGTATTGCTAAAACATCTCCTCTTACTCACAAATATTGTTTTTAAACACTATTCCTTTTCTCGAATTCAGAAAATTGAATTAACTGAAAAGGAGGACAACTCAAGAGTGCTCAATAACGGATGAGAAATCGACTAAATGCAATCGATTGTGTCGATGGTTTTAGTCGATTTATCAGCCGTGTAGCACTCGCCTGTCATAAACAACATTCTAAAGACATTTTACCTAGCCACCCCATACCACTGTTTATACCGAGTGCACGAACGTTGAGTAGCAACTAAACAGTGTATAGATTCTTAGTTGCCGAACTATGTTTGACCATGGTGTCGCGATGGACTTGGAAGCCTATTTTCCCGTGGATACCCAGTTGCTCTTTGATTTTCCTGCCGATTTCGATGTTAGCGTGTTGCTTCGAAGTGTCGGCTGTCCAAACTCCTGAAAGGCGAAAAAATAATTCATGTTACGATTTTTTAAACTAGAATTAATAATAATAAAGAAAGATAAACAAATCAAGTATCTTGACTTGGCTCGCGAGGTTGTCGACATGTGGGATGTGGACTCAGCGATCATTGTGCCGATAGTCGTGACAGCCAATGGGTTAATACTTAATAGCCAAGAGCCTCGACCAACACCTGAGGAGGCTCTCGTGGGGCAGTTGGATCAAGGGCTTGATTCAGAAAGCGGTACTTCTGGACACGGCTCGCATTGTCAGGAGGTTCCTCTCTCTGGAGCCCTAACCGCCGGTAGCTTGTACCCTGTTCCCGATACCGGTGGCCTACTATTTTTTATATTTTTAAATGTTTTTATGCTTTTTATATTCTAATATTTAAAAATATAATTGATATGTTTACTTTTAAATAAAGGAAATAATAATAATTTATTTATCTCGGACAACTGCAGTCCCTATTTTACACTCATACATTAAATCAGATAATGCTACTATGAGCTTGGGGCAGGCGTATGGCCAGCAGTGGACGAATGAATGAAATGAATGAGTTTCAGTTGGTACTCAAAACTGATTTATGGAGAAAAAAGAACTAAATTTGTAGTTGTTCCTATACCATTCCATTTATTCATAGAATCACAACTCTATTTCAAGATAGTTGGCGACTACGGAGAATCATATTGTTATGCTGTGATCATCACACATTATTTTTGTTCATCCAGTCATCACTCAAGTTGTTCCGAAGATGTCCAGAGCACTATACATTCGATCACTGTCAGCAAAATGCCACTGAAACCTCAAACAGGAACTTACAAGGTACTATATTAGTACTCACCAATTTTATCGAGTTTCGCTCTAACGTTAACGACGGCGCCGCAAATTTCTTCAGAGTGATCGAAGTTTTCGCCAATAAGGAGGAGAACCTGTGAACAGTTGAGTTGCCTCATTAATTTAATTATAATGAAACTGCACATACAAGGGATGAAATGAAAGATAAAATAAAGAAAAGATTACCAGGCAATTCTCAATGAAGAGAGTTTAAATGGTGTCAAAAACTGAAAAGCCTTTTGTTTACACTGGAATACTCGTATAGGATAACATATTATCTCAGCTCCATATCGATTCTGATTCAATTTTTACTGCTGCCTGACTGGGTCAGGGCCAAATGAGTAAAAACAAGCTCAAGGTAAAGCTAAAGTTTCTTTAATAATTAGTTCATCTTTATATAGTTTTTATACCAGCTTCCGCCCGCGGCTTCGCTCGCGTGGATGTAGATTTCATGGGTTTTAATTATTTTATACAGAATCCTAATTCTTTTTCTAAATAAAAGTAGTCCCCGTCAAAATCGGTCCAGCCGTTTTGGAGAGTAACAAGACAGACTGACAAAAAATCTTTTTTGCTATTTATATTTTTATTAAAAAGCTGTTATTTTGACATTATAAACAGACACTTCAACTTTATTTCTTTGTATAGATATGGTGAAGTCATTAACTTTTGTTTAAGCAATTCAGTGGTCAGTGAACACAGAACAGAAATTTTAAACAGAATGGGTTTTAACATAAAAACTTAAACACTTGTTCAACATGTGTCTAATGTCAGTGTTACATCAAAGTCCATATAATTATATTGTGTTAAAAAGGTGTTTAGCCTAAACAACTAATAAACACTGTTTTGTGGTTGTAAGGTAAATGATATAAGTAAGAGCACATACCACATCTAACCAAAAGCGGTCCAAATCAGAGTTGCGCTGCTTCTTCTCAAGACTGATGAGCCACCTGCCTCCCATCTTGTTTGCATCGTCCTCCCACATGGGGCGGATGCCTTGCTTGAAGACGGCATAGTCGTGGCCTTGGCGCAGCTCTGACGGTAGCTTGATGTGGTGATACAGTCTGGAAATAAAGTGATTTGAATAAATTATTTATTATTCTACGTTGTGCACTGGCACCAGCCATTGTGGTGACGTATGAAAAGGCTTTTGTCCAGCAGTGGCCCATGTTTTGAAGAAGCATAATCAGCCCAGGGACACCAGCCTCCTCTCTGTGAGAGGGAGCCCAGGGACGCCCAGTGCAGGTTGGTAGATGTTACATGTCTACGAATTTTTTGTTCTAGGACATTCTGGTTTCCTCACAATGTTTTCCTTTCAATTTTGAGAGTAGTGGAAAATAATTTACATAAAGTGCCTGTCAAGGTTCGAACCTACTTGTAAGTCACAGTTGTCACCACTGAGCCACCAGTGGCCCAGTGGCTGTTTTGGCTGAATGATAATTATTTTATTAAATTTTTTGCATCTTGGCCAGTAGCAGTCAATCCATGCGAATTGACAGTCTTGTTGTTTGGCTGATGCCAGTCCATAAAAGTATCCATTTGAGATAAGGAGATCTCTATTACATATTATTATTAACTGTTCAACTAAACAGGCAAATAATGTTTAAGGAGGTTGGATTTACTTCTAGAGGTCTCAACTACATTATCATTTTATGATGACAATGTTATGACACCCATAGGGTTAGCATCAATTTTGTGTTCCTTAATCTTAAGCTGTTCTTTTTATTGACTGTGCTACTAGTCCGGTGGTGATTACACATTTTACTATCTAGTTTACTCATCAATTAATGATTTTGTTATTTTTGGTACCAAAACATCAGTCATACATTTACCATCAATAATAATTTATAAAGAAAGTTTGTTTTTTTATTGTTTTTGATTTTTCAAATTTTGCTTTTGAACTACAATGGTTTATAAAATAATGAAACCTGATGAAGTTTGTTGTTTAAATGTTGTTTGCAAATCCATTCAAAAACAGTCCTTATGGCAAATAATAGTGTCATCAATAGTATCAGCAAATAATAATATGTTATCAAATATAACATACTTAGATAGGAAACTTCAGCACCGGTTACTGTACCTCATTTGTAGCAACTTACCTCCAGAAATCCTCCACCGTATCGAATGTGGTTAATTCAATTAGGTTCTCCTCCCATGTCTTATTCCTGTCGTTGTCGTAAAACCAAAGACTCCAAGTGTTCTGCAGAGGGTGCTTGATCAGGAACTCCGGCGGGACCTCAGCATTAGTGGTGCCTTTGGTCTCTGTCGTCGCAGACCCCTTGAATACACAAAGCGACATACTTTATACTCTAATCCTAACCTAAAAAAAACTTATCAGAAAACCTGATAGATATGAAAAATATTAATCTTTGAGTATAATTAAGCTTGTAAAACCACTGTAAGGTTATTTAAAACTAGTAAACTAGCTAGAAACACTGCAAATGGGAAACAAATGCAACAGTGAAAGTTAGTCCAGCCACATCAGCATATTCCGTAAAAAGTAAAGGAAGTACGATTTAAATAATGCCTAATACGGGTGGACAGTGCAATTTACATCACAATTAATTATTACTACCCACCTCTACTTCTTCAGTAGTATTTCCAGCCATGTCACAACTCACAAGAATCTCACGATGCAATTTTTTTTACAAAAAAGAAAGACAGACGGATAAGATGTTGCAAGCCTGCAGGCTTATATATTTTTTTTCTAGTTTTAGTGTTTGACAAGGCCGATTATTATAGGCCAGCATTGCTCTGGTTTTTGTTATTTTTATTAGGTTCATTACTGTCATTAACGTTTAGGCATTATTATTAATAAAAATAACTAAAATAATGGTGGTAATACAGGTGAGCCTGAACCCTCAAGTCGAATTTAAATGAAAATCGTTTTCAATATTTACATATTGCAACCCGCAAAAATAAAGTCAGTCAACCATGATTGACACAAATGCCAGAAGAAAAAAACTTTATCGTTAATTCAGCAACTTGAATGGGAATTAAGCTGTTCAAATTCTATTGCTTCAAAATCTTAGACGTCCCAAATTCCCAACTCAACAAAATCAACCAATTGCATAGACATTATAGACTAAATCCTCCACTAAATGAGTATTTTAATCGATACAAATTGTATATTGTATATTGTATTATTGGCAACACTGCCGTAATATCAAAATAGATCCTTCAAATCAATTTGCCATTTCCTTCAATTTCAAGAGAGCGAGCGGCTTCGTTCTTAGCATACTCTTGGATTTACCGGTCCCGTCCAACTAGAAATTCTCAATAAACAGTGCAATTTACGTTGAATAGTTGAAAATGTCTGTCCAAACGCTTCTGCTAGACTTCTCGGTCGACCCCGCCCGCCTGGGAGACGAAAACGGCCAAAAAACAGTATTCGGGCAATTGGAAACCGTGTTGAAAGAATACATACCGAATCTTATTTTAGCCACTGAATTAAAACTGGAAGGAGGTTCGCTGAAGCTTTTGACTGGCAAGAAGGGTACTACGGTGTCCGTCAGACTGTTCGACCGTGGCCTTGTCACTGTAAACATTGAATATTACAAGGAAGAGAACGAGGAACCATTAATTAACCTCAAGGTAAGCGCGCCGTGTGATGTTACATTAGCGAAATATGTGATAGTATAGCACTATATCCAACCAAGTATTCATAAATTACAGGACTGGTCTATTTCAATTACGTACGACGCTGAGCGATCTTTGATCCTAATTTCGACTATGTTTGGAAGTCAAAATATATTCTCTGCTTCCAGAATCGATTGATTTTTGTTTACTAATATTTCTGAACATTGTAACTATAGTATCCTAAGATCAATAGTATGACCATGACCACCAGCTAAAGTTTGTGAATTAGATGAACAAAAATATTAAGACAAAATTATTGATAATTTTCAAAGATTAAAAAAATCTAACTTATTTTAGGATGTACAACTAATTTAATATTTTATTTTAACAAATATTTTTCCCTATGAATGCTAATAATATTGCTGAAATGGGCTTAAGTTAAGGATGCCATTTTTTTATTTATTATTGTTACCGAGTACTGTAAACAACTGATTACTATGCTGCGCTTACTGAATAATATTATAATTTAATAAATCATGCAATTCATAGCAGTCTAAAATTATACAAAAATAAATTATCAATATTGTTCAATGAAAGTCACAAAAACGAATCTTAATCTATTGATGCTAAACATTGGTCCTTCTGAAATTGATTGACTGCCAGAAACTTCACATTTATTAGCCTTCAAAGGGTTGCTGACATAATCATAGTAATAAATAAATAAAGATCATAGTGTGAAGGTTGAGCGTATAAATTTATTTTCTAGTGCTCTAAACTACTGGAAAGTTCGGTAAGAATGTCATTGGACTGCGAAAGGGTAAAATTATTCCCGGCAATCAAACGGGGTTATAAATTTGATGTTTATCTCACTAGTTCAGGTTAGCTACTGTACCTGTTCTATTTATTACCCTTTTATTTAACTTAGTTTGATGACATTACCCTTACGTACAATTTTACTTTTGGTGTTAGCTGTACTTTACGTTGTTCTTTTATTAAAAGTTCAGCTTTAAAATTCTACACCGTCACCCATATTATGTTTATTTAAATTTAGAATTATTATCCTAATAGGAGCACAAAGCACGTAATATTATATTTATTCATTTACATAAGCAGCACTTTAATCAGTCTTGTAGCACCTATTCAATTGTAATTTACCGGATTTCATTTCGTTTCCCATATTTCTTTTTCTTTTTGATGAAATTTGTATCTAAAATATTCAATACAATTTATGTTTTCATTCAAAGACAAGAAGTAGAATTATTATTATCAATGAAAAAAAATGCTTAACCGCTATCAGACTTAAGATTGCAATGCCTTTCATTGCGACAGTCCAGCCATGTTAATTGTGTTATTTATGTTGTTAAGCAGACAAGTTTTTCAAAGCTGAAGCAATGGATGTCAAAATGAAAAGCATTGCAATAAATTGCTGTTGTATGTGTGTTACACAATTACCCCACTGGTATGTAATCCGAGTCTATGAATGACCATAAATAAGTTCATTGACTGCTTACTCCAAGACTCATTAGAAAGGAGACCACCTTCAGCCTTCGTACCTTTTTGTGCGAAAAGTTTAAATAAATAAAGGATACAAGCATTCAGCACATTTGCAGATATTGCACAGCTAATCAAACATAAAACATTTATGCACTACATGAGCACAGTCATCATCTTATTGACTAAGTTACAACCAACTTTTCCTACACTTTTCATAACTAGAATTATTAATCATAGAATAAAACTATGCTTTGTACCCCCATCCAACTAACAATTCAATGCATGATCTCCACATTTTCTTATTAGACTCTTATTAGTAGACTAACGAATCTTCCAGTACCCTAGGAGACGCTCAACCTAACATTTTTTGGCCTAAAATTTATAAAACTATGCATGTTAGACTACCTGCATTCATTTTTTTTTTTGTTTTTCCTTCTTTATGATTTATTTTTTCAATAGTCGGCGAGAGTATTGGAAAGTCAACTGAAAAAATACATCAATATTATAAAATCTCAAGCTTACGCGCCGCTAAAGCGATGCCTCTTCGGCAGGTATTATCCAACCTCAGGTCAGTGGTCAATTTATTTTATTATGTGCAGTTTTTTTTTTTAAATGAGGGTGTTGTGGCTAAGTAATAACAGCCGCACGGGTCGATCGATCACGTTAAGCTACGCTTGCCGCGGTTGGTTCGTGGATGGGTGACCATTTTCACAAACCACGACCCCTCCGTGCCTCGGAAAGGACGTTAAGCCGTTGGTTCCGGCTGTCATTCGTGGATCTTTGACAGTCGTTACGGGTCGTCAGTAGCCCGAAAGTCTGACAACCAGTCTTACCAAGGGGTATCGTATTACCCAGTAACTGGGTTGCGGAGGTCAGATAGGCAGTCGCTCCATGTAAAATACTGGTATTCAGCTGCAACCGGTTAGACTGGAAGCCGACCACAACATAGTTGGGAAAAGGCTAGGCAGATGAGTTTAAAAAAAAAATACCAAATGCACTTTATTTAGATCGTTACATAAAGTAGTAATTTTAAAGTAATGTAAATAGTTGAAGATTTGATTTTAAAGTTAAATAAAAGGTCCCATCTCTCGAATGGGCTGTAATCTACTACGCGGGCCCAGTACGGGTTATTTAGATGTCACATGTCTTCGAATTTTTGGTTCTAAGACATGCCGGTTTCCTCACGATGTTTGCCTGTACCGTTTTGAGAGCAGTGGTGATGAAATTATTTACGCAAAGTAAAGCCTGCCTGGGTTCAAACCTACGACCTACAACTCGTAAGGCAGGGTAGTTACCACTGCGCCACCACTGCTCCTATCCATCCACTTAGAAGCCCCATGTTATATGAAACTTAGTAAAATCAAAACTGGGATTCTAAAAGATGGAACTAGTATTTTACCTCCACACTTGACATAAATTGTCAAGTTATGTTTGTGTTACCTATACACCTTTCTCCCTATCCAGTTCTACAACCCATTTATTTAAATACAAACTTTTTACACACAAACTTAAATACAAACTTTTTGTCAGATTTGTGTATCTGCTAACATATTAAAGGGTAACATTGAAATTCGCAGACGAACGCCTACTAGAGTACGACATCGATGCGGTCATATTCGACGAGCAATCCCCTTTCCAAAGAGTCCAGATTGTCCATTCCAAAACTCTAGGCAATATGTTGGTGCTAGACGATTTACAAAGTAAGTTTGCAGAACAAACATTTAAGTTGGCATAATTTTTGGCGTATTTGTTCAAATATTCGCGTTTATTTGGCCAATACAAAATGTACCTTACAGTACCTACTAGCTAGCACATGAACGCGTATATTTGTTCAAATAGTTGTACCAACAGATAAGATATAAAACCAATTTTGTTTGCTTTCAGATATCTCAGAGGCTGATCTCATTTATACTGAAACTTTGATGCAAAGGGGCAAGGAGAGTTATGAAGGGAAAGAAATCGTGATCTTAGGTAAACACCTCAGTTTTAAAGCTTACCCATCCTCTGCCTAATTTTGACTATCTCATAAAATGTCATGGGTATGGTCAAGTAGGTACAGACGCCAGCAGGTCAAGCTACCCGAAACTGTCAAATTATCCCAATCAATCTTGAACCTTAATGCTTTGGCGGTGAAGTTGAAAATCTATTAAAGAAATTTGACAGATTGTAGAAGCTTGATGTGCTGGCGTCTGTACTTTCTGCACGCGAATTATACATCTCCATTTATGCCAAATGTCTGCAACGTTGGGAGGGTAATATCGGCTAATGACCCCGATTCCTATTATGCTTTAGTGGGATGGTTGCTAAGCAAAACATTGGGTAATGGCACATGGTTGCATTGGTAATGCATGCGTAAATTGTCTTGTTAACCCTTTGACCGTTTTGTTACGCACCAAATTGTCACTCAGACGCCTATCAATTATTTGAAACAGAAAGCATCAATAGAGTTCTCTTTATTGACATATTCATTGTTATTTGATGAGGGTTTTCGTGTTAGATAGGAAATACTTGGTTTTTTTTATTATTATTAATGTGACTGCCTCGTTGGTCTATTAGTCGCAAGCGCTACTGCCTCGGAATCGAAGCCAGGACCTTATGCTTACATGGGGCCTTGGGTTTGATTTCCAGGTCGGGAAAAGTGTTATTGTTAGTGTAGATTTGTGCCCGGTTTAAGGGTCGCCCCCTTATTACATGAGAGTTAAACATAACGGACGAAACGTAGGTGTACAGTCACGAGCACCAATATGTCAACACTTGGCAACTTTCAATTGCGATTTTTTCGTGAAATAACGAACGCAACGTTGAAATACGACAGATTACATAAACCTATGGGTACGAAAATGCTATGTTCGTAACAACATAAAATTTCATTAAAAAATAAAGGAGTAAATCGCTTTTGAATAAAGCCGAATGTATACATACTTTTTCTCGTGACTGTACCGTACCTAGTGTGGGTTAGGTGCAGTTCTGCCTAACCCTTCGCGAAAAACAGGCGTGGTGTTATGTGTTGTTTTTTATTCATTTCTATTAACTGGGAGCCTAAAAAGGCCACTTTAAGCAATACCTCTAAAAGCTATTCAGCATTTCCTGCATCCCCAGCAGATCATTAGCAATGCCTCTAATTTTCGTAAAATTTCATTTCATATTTGGTGTAAACATTGCCACATGAAAAAAATGAAAACCGTAATTTTATCGGTAAATTTTTTATTTCATTGTGATTTGTCAGTTTGTGACCATTTTACGATTTTTAATATGATTCATACTATTATCTTATTATGATTCTGCCAAAGTGGCCTTTTTAGGCCCCCTGTTATTAATTCTTACCTTGTCACACTTAAAACATCATCAATTACCTGTTCTTACCCCAATTTATTTGGGGTCGGCGCAACATGTATTTTTAGTCGTCTTAAAACATACCGCGAAATGTGGGTGTGAGAACTGTAGGTAGATACGAGTACTTGAGCTAATCTCACAAGAGTCACAAGTCGTAACAGGCTACGTTGAATAATTCTATTTTATCCGTCGTTCATGCAATATTCAGTTACTCGACGTCGTCGTCGTAAATATATTTTTTATTAAGACTACGAGTACTTACATTACATGTTTCTTGATAACGGACACCTGCCGTCTGCCTACTTTTTGTAATCGCAACAAAATAATAATACTAACTAGGTACAACATTTTCTTTTTTCAGAAGATAGTCTTTTTTTAAAATTACAGGGTGTAATAAGACCCATCTGTATCTATCTGTACATAGTACAAAAAGTAACATTGCAAAAAAATAATAATTGCCGGGAAACGACTTTTATTTTTGTGTGAAAAAAAAAATTGTGCTTATGGATACATGCATCGGTACAGGGGTCGTGGGTATTTAAAGTGGTGTTAAAAGATCAAAAACTTGTTTTCGTAAAAAAGAAGTTGGTATTTGACCTTCAATATCTCCGTAGCCAGAAGGTTCCCACAGGTATGGTCCAGTACAGTCAACAGCAAAAGTAGATGATCAAAATCAGAAATTCAATACTAATTAACGGAGTTCACGTCAGAACTATGTGGCGTCGAAGTGATTCAAAAGTATGTGATTGTAAACTATACCAAACATTTACTACTACTAGTACAGCTGCCATATAGCTGCGAACTCCGTTCATTAGTATTGAATTTCTGATTTTGATCATCTACTTTTGCTGTTGACTGTACAAAAAAAAATTATCACTGCGAAGGGGAGTACAAATGACTCGTGTCTTTTACACCCGTTATATCAAGTACCTACCCATACAACGGCTTGCTTTGTCCTTTTCATCTCGATATAAAGAAATCTGTTAACATCTCAATTTAAAGAGGTCCGTTAAACGTGTTTTATTTTGGTTCTTTTATTAATGAACTTGTTTCTTTTCAACCCATCCCCTTTAAATAGTGGTCGCGTAATACAGATGATTATTACTACGTTAAAACGGACGCTATTAAAGTAGCCGGTTATACTTAGCCCCCTCGTATATTTTATTCAAGAACCAGGGTCATATTAACCAGTGGCAAAAGTTTAATAAGACACTAACGGTTGTCCGCGGTTTCACTCGCATTAACTTCGGTAAGACCGTTATAGAACTCTTCGACCTGTGAAGCATCAAGCCTCTTAATCGAATTACCACTTTTGACAAAAAGTCCCAGAAAATTAAACCTTCACTAAAGTAGCAACGTATATCAATCAATCAACTCAGCATATCGCAGTCCACTGATAGACATAGGCCTCTCCCAGACTGCTCCATAACACCCGGTCACCTTCTGCATCCAGCCCGTCCCAGGTCTTTCCATCTAGCTGGCTGCACACTTCGCTAAATGTATCGAACTGTGACAAAATTTCTTGCTTCTAGACCCGTGGTTTAGACTGCGTTGGCTGTCAATGAATTTAGGATTTTGGAACGAAGTTCCTTATCGCGGGTTGCGAAAGGGGGCTAGACGGAAAAAATTAAGACCAAAAGTTGGAACGACACTTTTTGCTATAGTTGTAAGCCGTGCGGCGTACGCGTGTTTCTCTGTCTGTCTGTCTCTCTCTCTCTCTTATAGAAAGCAAGCCAGTTATTTATAATATTATATTTTGCTTTTCTCTTTACTATTTATTTTGTTTTTTTTTTCAATAATTTTTTTTATTACAATTCCTTCACTAATTAATCGAAAGGAACTTCGTTGCATCCGGGTGCCCCTTTTTTATTATGTTTATTGACATCCCAGTGACATTCAACGGTGGTAAAATAATTACGAGATCTTCTTTAACCCCATGCATCGCAATCGCTTCCAATCTTAACAGGGGACTAATTATTTCAAGGTGGCGGCGACGGCGCTCTGTTATACGAGCTCTTGAAGGAGAAACCTAAGTATGTGTGGATGTTGGAGATTGACGAAGTCGTCATGTCCGCCTGTAATAAGTACCTGCGGCCCATATGCGGGGATGTGCTGGAAAGAAGAAAGGGACCTAATTATGAAGTAAATTATGTTATTTACTGTCGAGCAAGCTATTTCGTTTATAGGCAGATTATTCAGCTTTCCAATACACTACAATATTCATTTTTACTTTTCATAAGTCAAAGTCAAATCATTTATTTGAAAGGCAATTTTGAAAGTCAAAATTTACAAGAAAATAGAATAGAGTTGCCCTTTCCAAAAGGCAGTTTCGTATGAAGTGTATTGGGCAAGAAACTATACAGGTACTATTTTAAAATGCTTTGGGGATTTTATAACTTTTTATGCCTAAGGTAGTAATTTGAAGAATGGACTATTCAGCATACTCACAACATTGTTTAAAAGTAGCAAGTTAGCTGCCGTATGCCCAAATAGCTTGTTCGGCTGTACTTACTCCTTGCTATTTGTACTATGTAGGTACTTTTGCAGTGGGATGAAAGCTAACCTAACAGTATCAGTGACTATTTTGTTTGCAAATAGTAGGTACGCGTGACCCGGAAAACTCATCTCAAAATTTCGCGAATTTTCAAAACCGGGAAACTAAATGCTCATTTTATAACATGTTTTGCATGGCATGTTGAAAGCAGTAACTAATCAATCTAGAATTTATCGGGAAGCTATAATTTTGGATACATCACTCTCCAATTCATTTCAGGTATGCGCAATGCTTTCTACATCGATGCCAGCAGTCATCTTAGTTTCAATACTATAACTAGCTATGAAACCACAAAAATATATTTTGACTTATTGCTAAACTTTTATTACAGTTCAAAATAATATTGTTTTACATACAATCGAGTTACTAGCGTTTTAAAGTGAGGAAATAAGTTCACCTAGTTACTATATCAAGACTGTGAGTCATTTCAGTATTGCATGCGATGGGCGAGATGGGCCAAATAACTGTCACTGGCTAGACAATTTTGTAAATAAACTCCGCTATTTTTAACCTGTTAGTGTCAACTCATGTTTTATTTCGGTAATATCCACTGCATTTGACGTAAATCAGGTTTTCAATACTCGCGAGCATCTTGCTAGTTTGGCTGTCACGAAAATGTCGAATGCATTCAATGGATTTTGTTTTTATCTACATCTATACATATTATATCAAATCAAATCCATTTATTTGCCAGAATGTAGGTTTACAATGTATGATGTTAAAACTATAATGGCCCCTTCACATTCTACCATTAAATATGGTGTGCAAATATTTAATTTTACCCTGCACAATGTTATTAATATAATTAGGTACATTCAAATAAATTAAATTAAAATTGACAGCAGCAACAATAAGATCTCATGCTTAAGAACTAAGGAATAATCATTTTCAATCGACAGATAATTTTTTTTTTTCGTGAAATAAAATTGACATCTGACAGTTTTTGTACGGAAGAACTGTCAAAAATTCAAAATTATTCCTCCGATAAAATTATCTGGCGTTGGAAAAATCAGCCCATAAAGGAACAAATAAATTAATTGATGTCAAAGTTATAGACAGGACTAAACTAATATTTATCTTGTCCTTTTCTTAATGAAATAGAAAGAAAAAGATGCACTGAACTTAAATTTAGTTTAGTTTGTGAACAAGGGGATCGGCGCCAGTGTCGCTGGTCCTAAATAGGCCGCACCTCTCTTATTATACATTCTGTTTCGTACAGTGCCACAGTCGACGCAAAATTGGGCTACTCAGAATCGACAATGATAAAATATCTCACACAATTACGCTGTGCGATGTTTACGTCATGAACTCTCGACCCTCGAATCAAAACTAAGAAATCCTAAAAACTTCCGACTACAGAATATTCTATGCCCCATACACTATATTCATCAATCCTAAAATAATTTATTTTCCAGGTGATCGTAGAAGATTGCATGTTGACGGTGAATAAGTTCATCACTGAAGGCAAGAAGGTGGACTATATCTTCGGAGATTTGACAGACATTCCCATTTCGGAGTCAGCGTGCGGGGAGTTGTGGGAGTTCATGATCACCATCCTGAACTCTTCCTTCAAGATTCTCAAGCCCAACGGGAAGTTTATGACTCATGTATGTTCGTTTTTTATCTTTTCTGGTGTCGGGTTTTTCATGGGTTTATCCATTGAAACATGTGAAGGGCTAAATAATAACTGCCGCACAGGTCGATCGGTCAGGTTAAGCTACGCTTGCCGCGGTTGGTCTGTGGATGGGTGACCATCTTTACATACCGAGACCCCTCCGTGCCTCGGAAAGCACGTTAAGCCGTTGGTCCCGGCTGTCATTAGTGGATCTTTGACAGTCGTTACGGGTAGTCAGAAGCCCGAAAGTCTGACAACCAGTCTTACCAAGTGGTATCGTAACCCAGTAACTGGGTGGTGGAGGTCAGATAGGCAGTCGCTCCATGTAAAATACAGGTATTCAGCTGCATCCGGTTAGACTGGAAGCCGACCCCAACATAGTTGGGAAAAGGCTCGGCAGATGATGATGATCCAATGAAACATGTATACTCATGGGTGCCGGGAGCAGGGTGCACTTGCTACTCCCTGGTTTCAAAGTAAAATATACATAATATTGTTGGTCCACTTTCTGTATGCATGGATAAAATAAAACCTATCCCATCCATTCCGAGGCAAGATGCATTTCATAAGTCGACAAAGTTATTCTTTGTATGAATGGACAAACGATAACCTAATGAATGAAATATCCGAGGTGAAGTGCAAAAGTGATCAAGCTCGCTTCTAGAGCTGAAGATACACCCCCCTGAAGATAAACGTGCCGCCGCCTATGTGTATAGTTTAGTTTACCAACATACAATAAAAGAAGAAAACAAAAAACTTGAGAGGTGTCAAGGGACACCCGGATGGAACGAAGTTCAAAGAGAGAGAGAGAGAGAGAGAGAGACAGAGAAACACGCGCACGCCTCTCGGCTTACAACTATAGCAAAAAGTGTCGTTCCAACTTTTGGTCTTAATTTTTTCCGTCTAGCCCCCTTTCGTAACGCGCGACGGCGCGATAAGGAACTTCGTTCCAATAAATAATCATATGTGTGCGCACTTCGCTGCAGTTGTTCAATGTCTACTTCTGCTTATGACATTGCTGTGACAGAGATGTCTGTCCTTGTCGCGGCTTGCACTTTTCGTCCGTACGCTCGTACGCCGTATCGTTGCGGCGTCAACGTCCAGTATTTTTTTAAATGATAGCAACTGCTGTATTACCAAGTACCCTACCTTGGACCAGGTTGGCCCTTGATAACATAAATTCACTTAACACTGTGCTACCTACTTTATTGGTCAGCTTCGATGAATTCAATGGGTTAGCAAGAATCAAATGATACGCAATATTTTCATAACTTTTTGGAAGTCATGAGGGCTTATTTCCAGTAGAGATCTGTTAAATAGCCTAAATTATAGGGAAAAAAAGATATGCATCGCGCAACACCATCTCACATTATCCACATTTCCAGGGTAACGGCGCTACTTCCCCCGAATCTCTGGAGCTGTACGAACAAGAGCTCGCCAAACTGAAGCCGCCGGTCAGGTACACGAAGAGCAAAGCCTTCGTGCCGTCCTTCCTCGAAGACTGGTACTTCTACCATATAGCCTTCGAAACCACTGACAACGGGGATGCTTAACACTACACCAAAGACAACACAGTATTCACATTTTTACTAAGTCATATTAATGCCATATTCCTAGGTTTAAACACCACACATAATAAGTGTAAAACTATATCTGGACTAGGGCACATTTATAGTACAAAGTCTTGGCGCAAACCCGCCATAACTATATTTAATAAAACAAAAATGTTTCAAAAACATCTCCCCGACACACGTTTCAGAACATGTTGCGCCACTTGTGCCCTAATGCGGATACAGCAGACGATTTCTATGAAAGAAATCGGCGACCACTTTGTTAAGAAGTTATTTTGTATTATTAAAACTAATGTTTTCCTGATTGTTAGATGTGATATACGTTTTAGCAGCTCCGTAGTGGGTAAGTTGTGCGGAGTTGGTACACCGTACGGTTTTGAGGTAGGTTGTAAGATATGTAGTCACACTACAGATTTTTCCGTATTATTAGTATTAGTTGGAAGTTTACTGTTATTTGTATTAATACATGCTTGTTCCTTTAATTGTTTTATGGATAATAAAAGTATTTTGACAAAGTTTCGTTTTTGATTTATTTACAAATACTGCAATGCTAAATAAAACATATAAGCTGTGCTATCAACGCATTTCGGCATTCTGCAGTAATTTATTTTTTTAGAAACATTTCAAATAAGTTAAGGATATAATTATAAACTCGTAATTCATAGTTTTCAATCTGACCTAGATTTCAAAATAGCTCTGTCAAACTGTGATCTATGTATAAGGGTTAAATTAGTAAAACATCGAAATGAATGAAAAACAAAATAAAAAAACTTCATTATTCATAACTTTATAAAGAACCTTTACAAGAAAATTACAAGACATTTATATTTTACCTTAGATACTTATTTATATGCCTGTTTCTATATATTTTGTGATCACAGTACAATATTAGCATAATGGAAATGACGCGAAATAAAATAACTTGAAAATACATTTCTTATCAAACATTTAAGAGCTGTAATATCTTCTGTATTCTTCTGGACCTAAATTAGCTGACTATAACTTGCAACAGAAATAGTAATTTTTATTGTCGAAGTTAACTGAAAGCTGTATGTTATTTACAGACGTATATTGCGCAGTTTATGCTCGTAATATTAGTTACGTTACGCCGATTCTGTATTCTAAGCTAAACTAAAAATAGCTTTGTCTCACAAAAACGAAAAATTTTATAAAAAGGAATTACTGAAACCCCAAAAAGTGGTCTTCATCAACACACATGTTGTGTGGTCAACAACGTTTTCTCACATTTTCTAGAGTTCTGTGAACATTAATGTATGGATTAATTGCATCACATAGGCAGTTTTAATAAGATAATAACTATAACACCCTTATTAATACCATCCCTGGTATAATGAGCAAGTAGGTAAATGATGACACTATTTTTAATTTAGTTTAGCCCATGTCTAACAGATAAAATAAAATTGATCATTAGATGAGTATTTCAATATTGAAGATATGAACGATTGGGTCAGGCCGGTCGGGTCAATAAATTAACATCAAATTAATGTTGTCTTTATAAACTCATACAATGACGCGTCATAAGATGACGTCATCAGTCCTGGACATTCGACTGACGTGTCACTTGACCAACAATTTTGTACTTCAGTTGTTAGAAGAAATTAATATAAAATTATTGTCGTTTGTAGCTGGCAAAATGTAGGTGTACTTGTACATAGTATATCTGCCTAACCCTTTGGGGATTACAGGTGTGATGTTATGTTATTGTTAGAAAATGAGAAGGGCATTCTGGAAACTTATCTTGTACTTACAAAGAAACATGAACTGCGCAAAACGTCTACAGTTTGTTTTTCCTTACGCGTCCTATTTGGTAAACAAACATGGTTAAAAAATGAGGAGATTCTGCATCATTTTCAAACTTGTCTTAATCTTAGTAAGACACACATGCGGTATGAATTAAATCGTAATTAACAACTTTTCTTAATAATAAAATCGCAGTACCTACACCATATTTGTTTAACAAATCAAGTCAAGTAAAGAAAAATACACTTTAACAAATATGCCTCATTTAGATCTTACTTCAGAATCGTGTGCATACGATAATAATACGTAACATATAATATCTGTACAACGGTAGCTACTCCGCTTGCATCCGGTTAGACTGGAAGCCGACCCCAACATAGTTGGGAAAAGGCTAGGCAGATGGATGGTAGCTACTCCGCTTGTCGTAATCTTGCGAGTCTCTGCGTGAGTTCGTCTTGTTCCTGAGACACGACGGTCGCGGTGCCCACTGAAGTGCTCGGTACACCTGAAGGCAGCTCCATGTTGAGTTCCAAACTGGAAAAAATTGATGGACAGTTAGATAAAGGTATTTTCTGTTACTTCTACTACTTCTAATTGATGATCATTATTCATCAATTAGAAGTAGTAGAAGTAACAAATTGGCGGTTGATCTTTGGATGGATGACCATCTTTACATACCGAGACACCTCTCTGTGTCTCGGAAAGCACGTTAAGCGTTTGGTCCCGGCTGTCATTCGTGGATTTTTGACAGTCGTTACGGGTAGTAAGAGGCCCAAAAGTCTGACGACCAGTCTTACCAAGGGCTATTGCATTACCCAGTAACTGGGTTGTGGACATTGGGTAAACAATTGCTCCATATAAAATACTGGTATTCTGCTGTATCCGGTTAGACTGGAAGCCGACCCAAACATAGTTGGGAAAAGGCTAGGTAGATGATGATGATGATGAATAATGAAATTCAGCAATTAGAGAGGTTCGCTGGCGGCTAGTTGGTCAACACTACTGGTATTACATCGACGACATTTGTAATGCGATGGTTCGAATTCACGTCGAGACTAAGTGCTCTTATTGAAATATTCTTTAAGACAATAGGGGTCCCTACAAAGTAACACTTTGTGTACACAGTAACATAGTTTTTAAAGCATATCATTTATGAGAAATGTAAGCAAAATAAGGTTTGGCACGTGGGTCATATCTATCTATGTATATAAAAATCAATTGAAAAAACTGTTTGTTTGAGTCGCTAAAACTCGAGAACGGCTAGGCCGATTTAGCTGATTTTGGTTTTGAATTGTTTGTCGTAGTCCAGGGAAGGTTTAATCGGTGAGAAAATATGGAAAAATTGCGAGGAAGGTAGTAAAAACAACAATTACATTTTCCTATATAAACTGTTCTACCTACTTTCCTGTCAAACATTTGACGATCGTCCCTTCGGTACGGTAGACTCGGGTCCACTCGAATTGAAGCACGTATTAAATTAAGGGTTTTGAATAGTGTAGGAGTAGGGCTGAAGTAGGGTAGGGGGTGGGACACCACGCGAAGTAGCGCCGGGCAGCTAGAAATAATTTATATGGCAAAACAACGTTTGCCGGGTCAGCTAGTAGATCATAAAATAGGTGCATTTAAGTGCCCACTAACATATTGATGTTAGTGGGTAGCTAAGGGTTTTTTCTTTTTGCTAGAACATATTGATGTTCAAGCAAAAAGAAAAAACCCTTAGCTATTAGTATTCCTTAAAGGAAATCTGGCAAGTGGAACATTGTCAGTTTAACAACAGGAATTAATACTAATATTATAAATGCGAAGGGAGTTCTGTCTGTCCACCACCTTTTCATGGCTTAACCTTTTCGCCGCCAACGTACACAAAACGCAATGCCTCGCCGAGCGCCAAGCTATAAATGTATAACTAAATATACAGTAAACAGTAGTGATGGGAATATCGTCATATCGATGAATAAGATTTGTACGCGTAAAGTTAAGATTTAAAGTTGATTTTACGAATATAAATAAAAACTGATTAAATATTTTCAGATTTATTTTATTTCACAGTATCCTTAATAAGAAAAAACAGTATAAATTATGAGTATCAAAGAAACTAATACATAACTCAATTAGAACTATAAGGAATAGGGTACATCTCTATTTGTTTCATGATCTCATTCTTTAACTTCATATCAAGTTCTCGGCACTGAGGGCACGTTGAATTCGATTCTGATCAGGGATGGGGTCTATGGTCTTTCTTTCTTCTATTTTTGTTTATTCCTGTGTTTTTTTTAATAACTTCAGTCAATGTTTTTTACCGTAGGTATCTAAGTGGCAGAATTTTTAATTGTTTTTAAAGTGTTTTTGAAATGGAAAGTAAGTATATATTTAAATTCTATCACGCCTGTAGCCGTGTACTTATCAAAGCATTGTTTTTTAAGTGTTGTTTCTGTTCTTTTCTTAACTCATGTATCGGTACCGTTTACCCATCTGCGCGCGGGGGACCCCGCGCACAGATTGCGTTTCTCTGGAGATTGGTGCTCTGGTGATTGCGTTTCTCTGGACTGGGCTCACCGAACATTTTACATACTTATTGAATTCCTACTCTTTGATGAATAAACATTATTATTATCATCCAGTTAGACATACCTCAGAATTATCTTCTGGTTCAATGTTCTCCACAAAATACTCCCGAGTCCGATTCCACACTTTGCAAAATTTTTAAAAGTTCGTCCGAATCAGTTTCTTCACTCATTTTTCTATTTGTTTCGTAGTGAAAGAAAGAAAGATGCGTGCGCGCGAATCCGATTTTGTGCTGCACTATGCCAAAGTGACCTTGACAGCCGCACGCCTATGACGTCACTGACCAACTTCTATAGTAGTTCGTGGCACTCGGTGGCGCACAGGGGCATAGACGACCAATTGTTTTGTAGAGATGGGAAAATAACTATCGACAAGAATTGGTAACAACTTTATAATTACGTATCGGCATCTACCTGAAGGTCGAAATTCATCTACTATCCTTTGTAATGAAGTAGATAACTAAGTTCATATTTTATTGACCTCAAATTGTTTTCGATATTCGTAACTTTCTGTATTTATAAATATTTCAATGGTGAAATCAACCTTTCACGGCACATCACTGGCCAACTTGATATGAAGTGATTGGCGTTCTGAGGAAAGTAACAAAATTCGGAGTTTCTGTTTTTGCCGATTTTAGGACTAACTAGGGCTTATTTTGTGTAGAAAAATAAAAAACAGGGTAGTAGACAGTGCTATCTTAAATAATAAAATGAAACAAAGCTTTTAATCACAGTAAATTTATTTTAATAAGATAGTTAAAATGAACAACTTCTATAGAAGTTGTGGCGCTGGTGGCACGAAAATCCCGAACTTCTATAGAAGTGCTTGGCGGTGAAAAGGTTAAAGGCTTAACTGATTTAGATGAAATTTGGAACACAGGTGACCATGACTTGGGTTAAGACATAGGATCCTGTTTATAATTTACAACCTACTCGCGGGTGAAGCCGCAGTCTAAAAAAGTGGTTATAATAATGAAACAATACATACCCAGCTTCATCCGCAACTTGTTGCAATAAATTATCAACATCACCCTGAGGCACTGTGGTGGTGGTAGTCTGTGACATAGCATTCTCCATGTACGAAGACTGCACGTCCAGGTCTTCAAACTGACTCTCGAACTTGTCCATGAGTGTGGATATCTTCTCAAGGTTCATTGATTTCATTGCTGCATCCATCGCCTTTACTACACCTGCCATGGAGTTTGTGACCTGGAATCAGTTTAATTTTAAATTAGCTATGCCCTGATAATGAGCTGGACTCCTTAGGGAAGGGAGGCCTTTGGCCTGCAGTACAGACCCATAATAATAATAATGATGTTGTCAAAAGCCCGTTTCCAGCAGTAAGTACATTGAAAAAGATGGAGTGCATTGAAGAGTGAGAAGGCTTTTATTTCTAAGCCACATTAAAGTCAGGATGTCTGGAAATCAGGTGTTTTTTTAAGGTAAGTATGATAACTGACAAGTAATGAATCATTATCATTGAATACATAATTATGTACTTTGTTTGAAAGTCATGAAATTAATTCCATCATTACTCTCTCCATATTCTAAGATTATTAAACATAGTACCATACATTGCTTGATCACAAATTATTATTCCTTTTTCTGAGAGAATGGGTACTCAACAAACAATTTTGCTATGAATGACACAATTCTTTTTTGAATAATTGTCCCTGAAAATGACCAATGATTATTGGCTAACTCACCTTCCGAGTTGTAAGTGCCGTCTGTACTCTACTTGATACTGCATCAACTCGTGCAGACATTCTAAGATAGTTGAGGGCCTGATTCTTCTGTCTTATAGCATTTTCTGCATGTATTCTTGCTCCTTCTAAGTTGCCCTTCTGTATCGCCTTCTTAGCTTTTTCCTTCTCCATCTTTTCTTCTTTTTCACATTTTTTTGAGTTTCTCTCTAACTCTTTTACAGCAAATTTTAAATTAAATAGGTGTTCTGGTAAAAGTGAGTTAAGAATTCATTTTTAGGTTGGATATACAAAGATTCTATTTTTATAAAAAAAAATTGGTTGAAACTAAAACTTAATAAATATACTGTAAATCTATAGAAACAAAATCTGTTAATATGAAAAGGACTTTGTGTAAGTGGTACAAAAAATACTTTAATAGTGTGACTCATATTCTTATTATGGATTGTCTAAAGTTTAAACATAAGGATAGAGATACTAGAAATACAGAATTACCTTGTTGTGTTTTCACTACTTGAATGAGTTATGGTATCTTTCAAGTTGTGAGCTTTGTTATTAATGGTAAATTAATTGCGAACTACATTATAGAACAATGTGGGCCATTATAGCTACATTTAGGTATTACAAGGCCAGTGACAAATTGGAGAATACCTAAAAGAATATCCATTGATTTGATTGTAAAGAATAAAATAGTTCCAGTCGTTTTGATAGAAATTACATGCTGAATATTTTACAAAGAGATTTTAATCCTGTAGAGCTGAAAATCCTGAATAGCGCAGTGGTGTCAAAAACTTATGATTTAAAAAAGGATACTTTCCATAGCGGATGACGACATTTCGTTCCCCAGTTTGACGGCTTATAAAAAACTTTTAACACAAAAACAATAGGCTCGTGGACCTATCAGATTAGCACTAGGCTAGGCACAGCCTTTAATATTATAAAATGATTAAGGAGTTGCAAACTGAGGTTGCAAAATTAATTATTTGGACGATGACTCACAATCAGTCGTCAAAACAATTTTTGCTTATCTTTATCTGTCAAAGTAAAGTAGTGTTGTAAACTGCGAAAATTCTGGTTATTTGAATAATTTTTATTATTAATTTAATTCAAGATGCAGGCGAAGTTTAGCTTTAAATTCCTATAAATTGATTTTTTTTATCGAATATTTTATTTTATCCCCAAATAAAAGTAAACGGTACTGTAATAAGATAAACCTTTAGAATAACGGTTTTAATCAACAAAATAGAAGATACGTAATATGATAAAATAAGTTATGACATAAGTGACATTACAATACAAAGTAGCCATATGCATCACTGATCACGGCACTAAGGAGTTTAGTTGGTATTACTACATTCTTCCGACCTTCTTATGAAAGATTGTAATCTCCAAAACGTACAGGCGGTCTGCGTTCCCTGGTTGAACGCCGGGGCTCTGAGTGTGGCGTATTATCCTGTGCATTGTCTTGTCCTCGGGATGGCACTACAGTTATAGGTGGCTCCTCAATATCTTGTGCAGGTAGCTCATTTTGTGGAATGGAATCAATGACTTCGCCATCAGCTGTTTCGCTTTCGATTGTTTCTCCATCTTGACCTAATGGTGATAAATGTCGATTTGATACAGTCGTTTCACGACCATTCGGTAAACGTACATATGAATAATCGGGTTAACTTCAATCAGATCAACTTCTTCTAATAAAGGTTGATACTTATTAGTACGATCAAATCTTCGCATCAGTACTTGGTCTGAGTTCGTTAACCAAGTAGGTATAGAGTCACCATTTGGTGACCTCCTCGTATATGTAAACATCCTCTCGTGCGGCGTACAATTAGTAGCTGTGCAGAGTAGGGAGCGGATAGAGTGTAGAGCCTGGTTCAAAGCCCTTTCCCAGTCCTCTATAGGTAGCTTTCGGGATCGTAAGGCCAATTGGATAGTTTTCCAAAGAGTGGAGTTAAGACGCTCTACTTGTCCGTTCCCTTGGGGGTTATACGGCATTGTTCGGCTTGTTGCAATACTGCGAGAGTGTAGAAACTGCTTGACTTCAGATGATAAGAACGATGTCCCACGATCAGAATGTACGAATGCAGGCATTCCGAATAGCATAAACAATTCATTGAGATTCTTGATAACCGTTGTCGAGCTCATGTCTGAGCATGGAAATGCAAAGGGAAAGCGAGAGTATTCATCGATCACTGTCAGGATGTATTTATTTCTTGTGTGACTAGGTATGGGACCTTTGAAGTCAATACTTAGTCTTTCGAATGGAGATGTCGCCTTAATTAGATTGGGACCAGGTTCAGTTGATTTGTAATATCTAGGCTTCAATTCCGAGCAAATACGACAGGAGTTTGTCATATTTCTGATTTCTTCAATAGAATAGGGTAGATTCTTAGATCTCATCCAGTGTACCATTCTTGTTACGCCTGGGTGACATAGGATTTCATGCAGGGAAACAAGTTTTGTTGAACGAGATTCGATAGCAGCGCATACACGCGACAATGTGTCAGCAACATTATTCTCTTTACCTGGACGGTAAACGATATCGTATTTAAACGGAGCTAGTTCTAAACGCCATCTTTGTATTTTCTCGTTTTTGACTTTGCTATTTAGCTTGTTATTGAACATAAAGGCTACCGATCTTTGGTCTGTAATTAAACGAAACTGTTTTCCGATAAGATAGTGTCGCCATTTCTTTAACGATTCGACTATGGCGTACGCTTCTTTTTCAACAGCGGAGTGGTTTTGTTCACTTTTATTCAAGGTTCGAGAGAAGAATGCTACGGGTCGATTAGCTTGCGATAAGGTTGCAGCGATTGAATGTTGAGATGCATCCGTTTCAACGAGAAAAGGTATGTCGTTACTGATAGCGTGAACAGAAGATTTTACTATATAGGCTTTCAATGCTTGGAAATTTTCGACAAGTTGTTTATTTAGTGGGAATGTTCTTGTATTTGCTAAAGCGTGGATTCTTTCCGAGAAGTTTGAAATCCATTTGCTATAATGTGCAAACATTCCTAACACTCTTCGTAATGACTGTATGTCATTTGGCGGTGGAAGATCGAGAAGCGGGCGCAGCCGTTCAGCATCTGGCTTTATGACATGTTCTTTGATGGTATAGCCTAAGATATTGATGCTATTCTGCGAGAACTTGCTTTTCTCTTTATTGATAGTAAGACCATATTTTTTAGCGGCTGCTAAAAATTTCTGCAAATTTGCATCGTGTTCAGATTGAGATCGCCCACAAACTGTTATATCATCGAGATATGCGAAAGTACCTTCTAAGTTTTCTTTTCGAATAACCCAGTCAATGGTTCTTTGAAAACTTGACACTCCGTTTGTCACGCCAAATGGTATGCGACGAAACTGGTACAGATTTCCAGTAGCTTCGAAAGCAGTATATGGTTTTTCTTTTTGTAGGATCGGTACTTGATGGTAAGCACTCTGTAAATCGATCGCGCTGAAGATTGAATATTTCGAAATATTGCAAACTTGGTCCTCCATATTGGGAAGTGGATAAGCGTCAAGCTGCGTATACCTGTTTATCGTAAGTGAATAATCAATGACTAGGCGCTTCTTGTGATTAGCGTTCTTTCTCTGTACGCCGCACGAGAGGATGGACATATCCACCACAAAAGAAGCATTTGCGTCTCTGGTAAGTTGGCGTCACTGCTATTTTACTAATAGGCTCCTGTGATTGTTTACTACATTCCTTTTGTTTAGAGGTGGTGGCGACGGCAGCAGCAGTATTTGCATTCGAATAGTTAAACTTTGTTGCATTAACTTCAGCCATTTCTAGTGACAGTGCTCGATTATGTGTTTCTTCTAGTGTTAACGTCAGATTTTCTAGTAACCTTTGTCTTATCGTACTAGATTTTATTCCAGAGATAAATGCGTCGCGTATATTGTCGTTCTTATTTGTTTCAGCATCTACAGTTTTGAAGTCGCAGTCTTTGGCTAACTGTTTTAATGCTTGTAAATAGATATCTATTGTTTCGTCGCCCAGTTGTTTCCTAGATGCGAGGGCATGTCGGGCATAAATTATATTTTTGGGCTTTGTAAATAATTTTCCCAAAGTAATGATTGCGGATGGAAAAGTAGTACTCTCGCTGATGTACGTGAAAACGTTTGATGAAACGTGGTTTATGAGAAGATCTAGTTTCCAGGAAGTTGGTAAGGTTTGTACCTGCTCTCTTGTCAAGGCGCTTTCCGTAGCCATAAGAAAACTTTCAAATGTTTTTTTCCAATGTTCCCATTTCTTTGATGCAGTACTATCGACGGGATCAATATCCAAACGTTCGGGTTTTAAGTATTTTTCCATGGTGGCAAAACATTTATAACATTTTGTTGATTAAATTGTAATAAGATAAACCTTTAGAATAACGGTTTTAATCAACAAAATAGAAGATACGTAATATGATAAAATAAGTTATGACATAAGTGACATTACAATACAAAGTAGCCATATGCATCACTGATCACAGCACTAAGGAGTTTAGTTGGTATTACTACAGGTACATTGTCCAACTGCTAAAGGCCGATATTCTCATCTAGTTCGTCAAGGAAATTTAAGGAATTCTCTATGGTTTGGATTTTTTCAAAGTTGGTATACCTGATTACAACAACAAAATGTCAAAATAAAATTGAATAGAGTGAAAAGTGTTCGCTGCCGGATTTTATTTGGAAGTGAGAGAATCGGACAGCGTCAAATAATCTTTAATATTTATAGAAATCCTGCAAGAAAATAATTTAGAAATAACTGTATAATAATTGTAGTGCTTCCGTTGTTAGAGTTTTAATATTATTTTAGTTTATTGCTTGATTCGTGACAAAAGCAGAAATTCCAAACATAGTATCGGATAGCTAGAGGACATTCGCTGGGCGTAAAAAGAAAATGGCGTGTGCTACTCTCAAAAGAAATTTGGACTGGGAGTCCATGGCGCAAATGCCTGCTAAAAGGCGAAGGTGCTCACCATTTGCAGCCAGTTCTAGCACAAGTCCTGGAATAAAAGTTTCTGAAAGTAAACCATCGTCATTTGGAGAATCCGTTAGTGCACCTGTGAAATTGACCCCAGGTTTGTTTATTTTTTTTATTATGGCTTCAGGAATGCAATAAAGCCTTGATATTTGTCTAGTTTCTATAAATAATTCGCAACAATAAATTATTTGTATATTTAATCAGCTGTATTATCTAACGCCATTGTTTCCACTGCATCATGAATATTTTTATCGGGTTAGAGCGAGATGAGTGATACATGAAGACCGTTGCGTGGATTTTTTCATGTCCTTTTGTTGGTTTTTGTGTTCAATTTCGAACTCCGAAGTCTTTGTGATGATAAATTGTGGGTCGGTTTTTACTGAAACCCGAGTTTTTGTCTGTTTCATGAAGTTCCTCTGATTCAGATTGTGCCTAATCAGCTGAAATATGGACAGTACACGCAGCGCAGTCTGCTTTTTCTACGTTTCAGCAAATTACTAATTAACTAGATGACTGGACATATTCAAACAAAGCAATTAAATGCTTATGTGGGCTGTTTTATTTAGAAGTTGACAATAATCATTGCTTAATAATTTCAAAACATAATTTAAGCTCATAAAATTACTAAGAGCCTACATCTAGGTTTATGAAACTAATCTTGAACACATAGATTTCAGTATGAAGGTTACACTGAAGGTAAGAATGTAAATAATGGCAGAATGTGCATAAAAAAATGAACAGCTGGTTATTTGTTTTGTATTTGACATTGTAGTTTACAATGTTAGTGAGGATATAAGTGTAAAGTTGAAATTCTCCTTGATAATCGAGTGTTAAAATTAAAATCGAATTACTGCAATTCAGATAAATTGCATAAACATTTAAACAAAAAGATTAAGGGTACAAGGTTGTTCACCAATATTATTGAATAAATTAACATAAAATGTAATTGATTAAATCTCTTGTGATTAACAATTAAGTATGGTAAAATAATTTGATTTGTAAACAAGTAAACAAAACAATATTACTCATGGTCATTATTTATTCAACAATCAAGTTCTATCAAGATACAAAAAAAACTGTAGTGATCATAAACAAACTTAAGTTTTTTTGTACTCTTCAGTTCTCTATACCCAACCTGTTTTTTTTTTTTTTTTTGTTACAATGACCAGCTTTACTGAATATTTTCTACCTGCGCCTCCATATTTCACAGTTATTGTTCATGAATATGCTACCTTATAGTGTAATTGAGTACTTTTCAGGAATATTTTGTTTTCTCCCTCCGTACCTCGGAAAGCACGTTAAGCCGTTGGTCTCGGCTGTCATTCGTGGATCTTTGACAGTCGATACGGGTAGTCAGAAGCCCGAAAGTCTGACAACCAGTCTTGCCAAGCGGTATCGTATTACCCAGTTACTGGGTTGTGGAGGTCAGATAGGCAGTCGCTCCATGTAAAATACTGGAATTCAGCTGCATCCGGTTAGACTGGAAGCTGACCCCAACATAGTTGGGAAAAGGCTAGGCAGATGATATGAATACTTTACTCTGTGCCCAAGTCATTAGTTTTATTTTATTGGCGTGATTTGGTTCCTAGACTTCACTGGAATAGTTTTTCAGTAAAATGGGAATAGGTTTTTTGTTTTGCCCAAAGTTATTGCATTACATCAATGAATATTATCAATTTCTTTCTATTCTGAGCCATCATAAATAAACTTATAGGGTAGGGTATTTCATAGATAAGTAGCTTTCATAAAAAGTAATGACTGAATAGTTTTTCAGTGAAATGTATAGTGTAATTGATTTTAACTGCTAATATTATTTGTTGTTTTAAAGTATTCTTTTAACTGACTCTTACTGTTCAGTATTTCTATTTAAACTTCTAAAAGCATTCTCGCTAGTTTAAATTTTTATACAGGAAATTTTAGTCAAAATAATTTTATTAGTAAAAAACACCATTTCTCAAAGATTTATTGCAAGTATGCAGCAGCATAACTTCATGCATGTGACTGTTAGGTACCTATTTGTGATGTGACATTGTTTCAGAATAGCGTTCAAACTATTTCTGAACACATACAGTCATTCTGCAGGTATAAAGAAGTCGTTCATTTTGACACTGATTAGTTGACACTCACACTTTGATCTCAGTTTAGCTGCATTCACATTCTCGACATAATTCTTTTTATTATGACAATTATTTTGGCAACAACACACTATACTATATTGTTACTGCATATTTTAAAGTCTTTGATAATCCTTTTCTTGCTACCACATCTGAGATTTTAAGATGAGTTATTGTGACTATTTTTAGTCATGCTAACTAAAGGAAATGCTGATTTGGCTCTGGTTCATTACATTTTCGAGCTAGACTGCTTGGACTAAGTTCTAGCCTATCTTTTAAAATTAAATCAGCTCACCCTTCAATAGGCTAATTGATAATAATTCTACGGTGGTCACTGTCGTGCCGTCGACATGACTAAGAACAGGCTAATTCACGTTTCTAAAGAAGTTCAGTTGCAGTTAAGTTTCGAACTTTTCATCATTTTCTCCACCACTGTCGGATACGCTCGCGTCAAGTTCGTCATGCGAGCGCTTCATTCTACTGCTAAGCTTAGTAATTACAAAGGTTTCGATAATACTCAGCACTGCAACTTGATCGGCGCTTCTTGAAATTACATGAATTACGGGGTGACCACACTTATGACGCGGAATCCGCTTGAGCCAGCCAGAAAGAGGTTTACGTCTTGTCTATGCAATATTCATTATCATTTCACCCCTAACTTTTGAAACCGTGTTCAATCTTCAGAGCGCATGGCCCAGGAGATATGTGACGAGATCAAGCGCCTGCACCGTCGTCGCCAACTCCGGCTGACCAACGCTGCAGCACCCTGTTCCTCATCAAGTGGATCTGAAGGCGACTGCTCACCGCCACATCACTCTTCACACAGCGGCAGCCAGAAGGTTCACAACCGTGCCCTCTTCACTTTCAAACAGGTAAGTTTATATCGCTATTGGCATAGCTTCGTAAAGTCTCATACAAACGCCGTCGGCACATACGGCGTTCTACCGTGCGCAGTTTCGTATAAAGGCAATTTTCTATTACAATAGGCATTGTGTATAAAATGTTTGATATTTTTAGTACGTTGGCAACTTAACAGCCCTTCCGTATGTAATAGGAAAGATTTTTTTTGTAGATTTCGTAGTGTGCTTACACTCAAACGGGGCGCGTCAACGGCAAAGGTAACTGCAGCCGTCGGCATCGAGCCGCTCGTGTATTTGAATACAGGGGGCCTACTCCGAAGTGCAAAGTGCGAATGTTCGGATCGGACCGACACATGGCCGAAGCGAATATTATTGAAAAATGCGAAAAAAGTTCGGATCGGCTCAGTTGGGTCGGGACCATAGTCAATATTCGAAAGAGTATAGGAGTGTAGGATCGGAACCGACCGAACCAAATAGTAACTTCGTAGCAGGAAACGACCGAACATTCGGCCGATACTACCCCCAGTACTCAAATATACTAGCGAGACGTTGTCGACAGCAGCAGTAGCCTCTGCCTTTGACGCGTGCCGCTCGTATGTATGCACACTTACCTAAAGTCAAGTGCCGATACCTACTCAAGTAGGTATTTAAGTATCTATATCCTGAAACAACCCAGCGGTTTTATAGAAACGCTGACAAATAATACCACTATCTGGAAAACGTCGACCTGAACTTAACCTGAGCTTGAAATTTCTTCTAAAAATAGACATAGTCGTTTTGCTTATACATTGCTATTCGATTTGCTGGGTAGCAGACTACTGCCCTTGTCCCATGTTATTTGGGGTTGGCGTAATACATTTTCTTCGTCCATTCTTCCGAAATGGAGCTTTTCTTTCATATTCACACATTCAATCTTATCTTTTCTTTGATCAGGGCTTAGAGTTAGACTACAATAAATTAAATATTAAGGTAAAATGAATTCACTTACATACATAATTAACACACACATGCTACCATTTAAAATAATAATACACATGTGAAAAAACAAGCAAAAGAATCATAGGGCATCAAAAAATTCGTCCGCGTCGCTGTCAACAGGAACAGCAGTGCGATTCTGTAACCATCTCACCGTGAAGACTTAGGTGAAGTGAGCTGTCATTCCAAATAATGCTAGGGATTGACGCTACTGACAACTCACATCAAGCTCACTTTACTTGAGTTTTCACGTGAGATTTTTACAGAATCGACCGGCAGTGCCTAAAAGGCTGGCAGCATTGCCACGTTGTATGGCGATGCTAATTCTTTGGCCAAGAAACAGGCCAGCCCTCTTGTCACGTGAAGAGTCGACTAACCGCTTGGCGATATCTCGAAAAACCAAGTGGGCACTTGGACCCCATGGCCCTAGTGTTTCAACCCCAAACGGCTCGAAGATATAACTCCCAATCAGGCTGGAATATTTTCGCCGTTTGAGGTTTTCTGCACCAGCAGCAGCCGCTCCAGCACAGCCCACCGTGCTAGGAAGATGGGATGGCGTGGGAGCATAGTGCCTATGTTGGGTGAAGCGAGTGCTTGAAGCCAAAGCCCCGACTCCCACTCACCCACAGCCAGCAGGCGGGCACGCTCAGCAGTATTGGTGGACGTATTGATAAGTTTATTCCGTACCAACCTGCAGAGCGGCTCATCCCACTGTCTCTGGGAAGATGGGTTTACGGGCCGATCTGTATCTGTATACACACACATTTACATATTATTGGAACGAAGTTCCTTATCGCGCGTTGCGAAAGGGGGCTAGACGGAAAAAATTAAGACCAAAAGTTGGAACGACACTTTTTGCTGTAGTTGTAAGCCGTGCGGCGTGCGCGTGTTTCTCTTTCTGTCTGTCTCTCTCTCTCTTATAGAAAGCAAGCCAGTTATACTTCGTTCCACTCAGGTTTCCCTTGACACCTCTCAAGTTTTTTCTACACTTACGTCTGTAATTCATATGGTGTACATAATAAAGAGTATTCTATTGTATGATGTCCCCAGGTGCGCATGATCTGCGAGAGGATGCTACGTGAGCAGGAGGTAGCTCTTCGCTCTGAGTACGAGTCTGCGCTTAGCACCAAACTTGCCGAACAGTACGAGGCGTTTGTTCGCTTTAATCTCGACCAGGTATGATTTTTTTTTTAATATTTTACCTATTGTGTTCGCCCTTTCAACAAAATCTGTTCAGCCATTCACTCTGTTCAATCTGTTCACGCCTGAAAAGATAACAGGCAGTTACTTTCGCATTTATAATATTAGTATGGATTATTTTCTTCAAAGTCGCGAATGAGAATTGTATGCAAGGAAAATGCACTATAATTATTATCAAACTGTTATACGTCCTGATTATGCCATGTCGCTCCTAAGTTCGTTGCAGTGGTCTACAAGGATAGAAAGGAAACAAAATACTATCTTTCATCAGCTCAAGCAACATAACCTATTTCGTAAGTATGTCTGTATTAACAGACATACCTACTTGCAAAATAAGTTAGGTAATATGGATGTTGAAGCTTATTAGACAGCTAAAAAATGTAAGTTGATTCCCGGGCCCTGTTTGTGCTATTCTAGTATTGTCTATGAATTTAGGCAACCTACATTTAAGTGGTGTTGTGTTGAGCAGACATCTAAAAACGAATAATCACGTCATTAATATTAACATCAACAACCATACTCGAAAACAAGAAACACCACAATGTGTAAAAAAGTAAACATAACTTGAAAACATCATCACTTTTTATTAGCAACTTACTCAACAAAAACGCAAGTATCGTATGAATGTTATTTTTGATGCGAAGTTTTTAGTAAGTATATAAAAACTTTCCCAATAAAGTTATTTATTTCAATTACTAGCTTCTGCCCGCGGCTTCGCCCGCGTGGATGTCGGAAATTATCCCACGGGAACGTGCTAACAGGATAAAAATGTATGTGCTTCCCCAGGATGCCATCTCTCTCGCGGGCCCTTTGTGGCTAATTACAATAGAAAACCAATTGTGTCTCATTAGTGGTGATTAACAGGGTATGGGTACCTATATGATATCTTTACATAAGTACCCACCTAATTTAAAAAAAATTAAAAAAAAACTCAATAACAGAAAATAAAATACCTACCTACCTAAATAAACCTATTTCTGATGATAACTAATCTAAACTCAATAAATAAGCAAAATCCCTAAAAACTAATATCTATACGAATGACTAATCCTACCTAACAGTATTATAAAATAACCTACGGTCACTACGTACACTATCAAATACCTATACTACCTATACTTTAAAATTAAAATCTATACCTACGACTTATATAAAAATAAACCTAAATAACTCTAAAAACTAAAAGGAATAAAAAGGTCGCACAGATAATACTGCGGGTGACGTAACCTACGACAAACTTATTATTTGCGGTTGTAGGGACAGCAGTGCAGTAACCGGGTCTTAGGGATCGAACCGCAAAATTAAGTTTGTTTTTTATTGTATATACTTTTCCGGGATAAAAAGTACCCAGTGTGGTGCCCAGGATATTAAAGAATAACTATACCAAGTTTCATCGTAATCGAACCGGTAGTTTTTGCGTGATGCCTGAACAAACAGACAGACAGACAAAAATTTTTTTAATTACATTTTTGGGTTCGGTGTCGGTCTAGTAACACCCCCTGCCATTTATTTTTTTAATATTTTCAATGTACAGAATTTTCACTTCTACAGATTTATTATAAGTATAGATATGACCAAAACAGTGACAAGGTGACAAGACAAACTAATAAAATTGCGATCGTTGATGAAGAAAAAACCCATTCGCAACTTTCGCAATTTTGATTCAACGAAAAATATGAACTGTATGTACTGTTGATGTCATATCAACAGTACATACACGAACTTTGGAAAAAAATTCACTTTGTAGAGTGTCCGTCGTCGTCTTGTGTCAAAACCTTGAATGTGCCTTTTAAGGCCACACACTGTAGCTGATAATTTTTTTTTTTTTTTTTTCAAAACGTTGCCACACACTAGGAACTACTCCTGCATCGTGGGTGCGTTTAATAACATTTAAACTCACTTAAACAAACAGCCAGACCCGGAACAACTACCTGTAGGCAATACAAATATTTGTTCCGTGCGGGAATCGAACCCGCGACACGCAGCAGTCGATCGCTAAGTCACAGCGCCAACCGTGTCGTCTAACTTTTATCACATATTTTAGCTAAACTAGAAAACAAAATAAACTAATCACTAAAGATATTGATATTTTATCACATGTTTGTAACGTTGGTTCGTTATTTGAACCGATATCGGCAACGGATGCTGATTGACGATAACATTGAGTAACTTCACACACTCCTTATCAATTTAAATAGACCGCAGGCTTTCGAACTCATGTTTGAAAACTACTAAGAAATAACTGGTTTTGTCGGATTTACGAAATTCTTTCTTTTTGATATTTCGCTGCCTGGTGCAATATATAAAAAAACCGGCCAAGTGCGAGTCGGACTCGCCCATGAAGGGTTCCGTTACGTTACGATTTATGACGTATTAAAAAAAAACTACTCACTAGATCTCGTTCAAACCAATTTTCGGTGGAAGTTTCTATGGTAATGTACATCATATATTTTTTTTAGTTTTATCATTCTCTTATTTTAGAAGTTACAGGGGGGGGGACACACATTTTATCACTTTGGAAGTGTCTCTCGCGCAAACTATTCAGTTTAGAAAAAAATGATATTAGAAACCTCAATATCATTTTTGAAGACCTATCCATAGATACCCCACACGTATGGGTATGATGAAAAAAAAAATTTTGAGTTTCAGTTCTAAGTATGGGGACCCCCAAAATTTATTGTTTTTTTTTCTATTTTTGTGTGAAAATCTTAATGCGGTTCACAGAATACATCTACTTACCAAGTTTCAACAGTATAGCTCTTATAATTTCGGAAAAAAGCGGCTGTGACATACGGACGGACAGACAGATAGACAATGACGAATCCATAAGGGTTCCGTTGCCATTTGGCTACGGAACCCTAAAAAACATGTAGTCCCTCCGACACTGAATATCGTGTTGTATGATTAAAGAAATAAAAGTGAAAGATTTAAAAAATGATATTAATTTTTATTTGGAATACATTTAAACGTGTAATATTTGTGTAACAGGTGCAGCGCCGACCCCCTCCCGCGACCTGCATGCCTCTCGGCATGGACGCCGAGCACCACATGCATCAGGACCTTGTCCCCAGCTGTGAGTACACACACACCTTTTTATAAACTTGTCCACAGACCTTGTTAAAAAAATTTTTGATGATGGAAAAGCTTTTTACTGATTCTTCATTCTAAATATGAACACGACTTCTACCTAGATTATCTATGTAGACCAGCCAGTATGTTGTGAAATTGCATATTCATGTTGACACCGTTGATAAAAGCATAAGTGGCAATAATTTATTAGATTCTAATAATATATTTATCTATTTTCAGATCTGTCCTAATACAACGGAGTCGGCAATGCGGTTTAATACTGCAACTATATCAAGACAAACATATTTTGGTATATGTGAATGTTATATGCGGGAGTAAAGTATCCTAATGAATCAAGACATTGTGATTGCTAGTGGAATTTGACGCTGGCTAATATTACAAATGAAACATTTTCACTCAACAGTACAGTATTAAGGCATTGACTGCCACCGCGGTCATCAGTGACCGCCAACAATAGGTTTTCTGTTGTATCTGTTGTCTGGCAGTCAACGTGTTAATGTACATCTATCAGTTGCAACTTCCCACCACATTTGTTTAGTTTTCAGTTCCAAGTTTGTCCAATAGCCTTAGACGTCCCAATATTGCCAGCGTGAGATTCCACAGTTTAGTTCATGCCACATACACATAATTAGCTTTTAATGCTTTAGGTAAGGTACGCTGAATAATTGTGTTCATAGACTGGAGGATTGATGACGCAGAGTCGAACCACTTACAGCCAGATACGACACTAATTAGCTCTGGCCGAGTGTTCGTATTAATAAACGGGTTTGTTAACAGAATTATGTCGATATAACAGTTATGGAAGGCAAGTAAGTATACACATGTATTTTGTATATTTTCTAAAGTAACATTACGGAACCTGTAGTAAGTTATAATCTACACGAGTAATAAATTCACGCAGAGTGCCTCTTAATCATTGTCCTCGAAAGTGCGAATTAGTTAGCCATAATTATTTTTGATTGATGATAATTTTTACTGTACTTTTTTTTATAGTGTTGTCGAATTATAGTTGTAGTTCGTAAATTATATTTAATTTGATTGTATGTATAGGGCGCGGCGTAGGCCCGCCCCTAGCTCTTATGAGAGACGGCCTCTTGTATCAGACAGTTCGGGATACCTTTAGTACTCTATATAAAATGTATTCTTATGTATAACGGCAATCTCTAGCCAATATTTAACTACTGAACCTATTTCCTCGAAATTAACTCACTGATACATGGCTTTTAGAGAATGATTAATTAGCTTTATTTAAATTTTTAAGTTATTACTTTTTTTTTCTCAATAATGTATTGATGATACTGCATCGCTGTCGACGAACACTGTAACCGAGACATGCACTCGACGAAACATTATTGGGTTTGTTTTATAATAATTGTTTAGTTAGTATTTTTTATTGAATACAAAAAACGATATTTGTTACCAAGCATTATTCAATAAAAAAATAGGATAGGACTTTTTTTAAATTGTATTATCAGCTCTTTATTGTAGGTTATTGGCGATTAAGAACTGAAAATAAATTAGCTAAACACCCATTATCCGATTTTTATTTCTTTCTTCAATATCACACATACCTGATCCGATATAAGGCGCCATTTCTAGCTCCACGGGCGAGAGAATCGCGGCGATAGTCTCGCACTCTCGCCGTGCCATCTAATTCTTGCCGCGATGATGTCGCAGTGTGTGAAAACTTTCTACTAAGAGTGTATCTGCTGTATATGCTCGATCGACAATCGTGGAGCTTCAGGTTTAATTATCCGAATAGCTATTCACAACCACTGTTATCGTAGAGTTCTCTAAACGCTGTTAGACTACAGTTTATGACGTCGATTCCCTTGTTCACAAACTAAACTGAATTTAAGTTCAGAGCATCTTTTTCTTTCTATTTCATTGAGAAGACAAGATAAATATTAGTTTAGTCCAGTCAAATTAGTCAGCCCCTGACGTAAATAGACGTATTTTTAGTCGCCATGTTTTTAATCACGTCCAAAATGTACTTAAATGGTATGGAGTAGGTATCTTATTTGACAGGACTATTACGGCCACTAATCTTCCGACAGTTGTTTGCTGTCGGGGGTAAGACAGGTTATCGAAATGTGTCCTTTTCGATACGGTAGCCTGTCGGATGGTTGTGAATAGCTATGCTGGATAAGCAGAATAGAAATCTTCCCACAGATTTTTGACGATCGTTATTCTCGTTCGGTAGGTATGCTATGGTCGTCCGGCGGGGAGATGGGCGGACGCCATCGCGGTCAAAACCTGGATTAGGCTGGCACAGAGGCGTGGGGCTTGTTATCTTACAGATTTGCTCGATCAAAAATGTCGAGTTATATTAACAGACGACCCTGTTAATAATCTATAAGATTCTAATCCACAGAGACGTGTAAACACATCATTTTTTGATTTGTCTATCGACAAAAATTGGTGCTTACAGACTTTCTCGATTTTTGAGGATCGACACGTGTGAACTAACAAAATTGAGTAAACAGAGGATCGACATCGAATTTTTTGGCGATGCCCACAGAAAGATCGTTATTGTCGATCAATAAATCGATTTTAACCTTCATATTTATCAGTACCTAATGCAATATAGCTTAGCCAGCAAGTCTGTAATCGTAACGTTGTCAGAAAGCACAACAGAACGTGGGTAAGCACCCAGGGGCTGCAGTCTCGACATTCATAGCGATCGCTTTACGACCGAATTCGGTCGCAAAGTCCTGTCACTCCATACATTACTCCTGTCAATCCGGGACTTTGCGACCGAATTCGCAAAGCGATCGCTATGAATGTCGAGACTGCAGCCCCAGGCCCTAGAACTGTGTGGGTGGGCACACAGTTCCAGATAGGGCCTAAAGCTGGATTCACACGCTTGACACGTGTTTAGCTTGGCTTGTGATGGGCTTACAACTTGCTGACGATCTGAGGGTCCGTTTTATGGTTTTATCGCTTTTATGCTCAAATTAAATAAAGTTCATGATACGTTCGTCACACCACGTTTGTGCATTTTGAAAGGTTTGTAGTTTGCGGCAAGTGCCAAGCATGTGGAGCCGGCTTTAGGAGCTTTCTTGATATACAAAAGAAGCTTTTCTTTAAGAAATTGAACACCTCAATATTCTTGCTTTGAGTAAGAATAGTTGGCCTGAGGAGCCCAAAATAGTGTAAGCTTTTATTATCAACTAAAGACCTAATGCCAATTTTTTTTTATAGTTGCCAATTAAAAAATAATTATATTTACCATTCGTTCCAATGTCTATTCCATTCTGAGATATTCATTTGTTCATTACTTCATTCTATGAACGATTTATTTTATTTTTGTCATTGTCATTTGTATTCCAAAGGTGTTAGTGAAAATATTTTTGTAATTTCTCTAATTTCTACTGTTTGCGTTCTTGTAAAGCAAATAAAATGAGTTTCGACTACGCTATCAGTGGCCAAGAAAAGGAGGATCGCAAATATTACGATCGCAATAAAGGAGACGACTTGCAAATATCCAGAACTGATATGAATATGTTGATAATGAATTATTTGGTAACAGGTAACAAATAAAAACACAATATTAATATTGAATTACGTATATACAGTAACTGTTTCTTCAATAATCCTGGAACTTAACGTGAAAAGTGTGTGCGTTTAATCAGAATCGATTCCAAGGTGGATCTTTCGCAACAAAGAAAAAGACCACGACACGTCCGTTTAGTAAATAAACTACTGAAACTGAAAAAAGAATCGTGATCGATACTTCATGTGGTTTTAAGTTTCTTTTCACAGAACAGTAATTATAAGGAAAAATTCTAGGCACACAATTGTATGAAATGAAAATAAGGTCAACAAAGTAATCACTCTATTAGATCTGCAGTTTGTAGCTCCAAGATGTTGCACCTTCTCTCAACATAATTGTCAGGCCTTTATGGCCTAAGCTAAGTTTGTTATGTTTCTTTGACAAACATGTCATAAACTTGTTTTAAAAAAATAACATAACTATTCTTGATATCCGTCAGCAGGATGAATAAAAAAATTGGGTGCACATTTTGCTTATCAATAAACTCGTAAATTGGGTGATACAACTGATAAACTTTGTTCTTCTCAGATACCATTGAAGTGGGAAAGAATGGGACACAAATTATAGAAAGTTTTATTTATATTTCTAGTATAATGAAGTCCACATAAATAAAGAAACACGATGTGATGGAAGGTGAATGTCTGTACAAGGAATATGAATTGAACTGCTATAATTAATTAAAGAAAATATATTTCTTATGGAGAAGAGAAAAGCCACTGACGTCTTATATGATGTCAAGTCACCAACTCCTCTATGGTGACTCACCAAAGAGTACCAACGCTACACCACCCCCCTCTTGAGACCGTCAAGGGCGATAGTGATCAGGAAAGCGCACCTTACGGCCTGACCGTGTCCTTTTGATGTTGTCGTCTTCGGTCGTTGGCGTTGAATTGATGACTGGTGTATCTTGTGGAGTCCGTTCTTGTCTATGTTTGTTATGGTGTGCAGTGTTGTTGTGTGCTATTGTGGTGTGTGAGTCCTGAAGTATGTAGGCCGGTTTCACTCGGTCTACCGATACTGTGACTATTTTACCGTTAAAAAGGAGTTTGAATACTTTGTTTCCCCTTTCTAGTACTTCATGTGGTCCTGTGTACGCTGGCTTGAATGAACCAGATGACGCGTTATCCCTTAAAAATACGTGCGACGCGGTGGAAAGGTCCTTAAACACAAATATAGCCCGACTGTTGGAATGTCGCGATGCTGATGACGGCTGTAAATTCCTAGCGAACATGCGTAACCTGGATATGTAGTCGGTCAAGTCAGTATTGTTGACCGATTCTGGTTCGAAGAAGTCACCTGGTAGGCGCAATGTTTCCCCGTACACCAACTCAGCCGGAGTTGCCTGTACGTCATCCTTGTGTGCACTTCGGATGCCCAACAGAACTAGCGGTAGTGATTCTACCCAATTTTGGTTCCCATAGCAGGTAATAGCTGCTTTTAGCTGTCTGTGGAACCGCTCAACCATACCATTACAGGCAGGGTGGTAAGCGGTTGTCTTCCGATGCTCAAATCCAGCTATGTCTGACAGGTGTTTAAAGAGGGCCGACTCAAATTGTCTGCCACGATCTGTCACTATTTTTGTAGGGCAGCCGAAGCGTGCAATCCATCCATACAAAAGAGCATTAGCCACTGTTTTAGCTGTGATATCCTTGATTGGTATTGCCTCAGGCCATCGCGTGAAACGATCTACCGCGGTGAGACAGTACCGGAATCCGTGAGAGATTGGCAGTGGCCCAATCATATCTATATGAATGTGCATAAACCGCAATCGTGGTAGTTTGAAGTTGCCCAGGGGTGCGGAGACATGGCGAGTGATTTTCGCACGCTGGCATGATACACAGTTTCGCGTCCATTCTCTGCAGTCTTTCTTCACTTCGGGCCATACATAACGCTCTGCTACCAGTTTGGCACTGGCGTTGGCTCCTGGGTGACTCAAGGAATGTAGACTATCGAAGACTTGGCGGCGAAGTTCTCTCGTGACATATGGTCTTGGTGTCTTGCTACTCTCATCGCAGTACAGTTCAGACAGCGTTCCCGGCAGTTTAATCTTTTTCAGACGAAGTGACGTTTCCCCGTCCAGCAGCTGTTTGAGCTCTAGATCGGAACTCTGAGATTTGGCTAGTACATTCAAGTCGATAGGCTGGGTGATTGCCTCTACTCGTGACAGGGTATCGGCAACGACGTTATCCTTGCCCGAAATATGCCTGATGTCTGTGGTAAACTGTGAGATAAAATCCAGGTGTCTGAACTGTCGTGGTGAGCAATTCTCCTTTCGTATATGAAACGCGAAACAGATGGGTTTGTGGTCTGTGTAGATAACAAACTCTCTGGCCTCGACCATATGTCGGAAGTATTTGATCGCTTCATATATCGCAAGCAGTTCGCGGTCATAAGGTGAGTACTTACACTGACTTGTGCTTAGCTTACGAGAAAAAAAAGCTAAGGGTTGCCATTCCTCATCCTTTAACTGTTGAAGGACTGCACCCATGGCGGTATCGGAGGCGTCTGTCACTAAGGATAGTTTAGCTCCGCAGTCCGGATGCGCTAGCATTGCTGCTTGGCAGAGACCTCTTTTGCAAGCTGTAAACGCATCGTCCTCCGTTGCTGTGAAACTAACGGGATGCGAACCTTTTACCGAGCCTTCCAATAGCTTGTTCAGTGGTGCCTGGTGTTGAGCCGCCTCTGGGATGAACCGCCTGTAAAAGTTGACCATTCCTAAAAATCTTCTTAGCTCCCGCACCGTTTTCGGCGTTGGGAAGCTGCTGATTGCTTCAACTTTTTCTGGCAATGGTTTTGTGCCGCCGGATGTTACTTGGTAACCTAAAAATGTTACCTGTGCTACCCCGAATACGCATTTTGATGTATTTATCACCATCCCATAATCTTGCAATCTGGAGAACAGCTGTCGTAGGTGGTCCTCGTGTTCTTTCTGGTTTTTCGAAAATACCAAGAAGTCGTCTAAATATCCAAAACAGAAGTCCAGACCTCGTAGCATTTCGTCGACAAAACGTTGAAAAGTTTGCCCTGCATTGCGAAGTCCGAACGTCATGTATGGAAACTCAAAAAGTCCGAACGGTGTGGTGATGGCTGTTTTCGGTATATCCTCGGGATTGACACGTAATTGGTTATATGCTTTGACCAGGTCTATCGTCGAGAATATTTGACATCCAGAGAGGTTGTGAGCGAAGTCATGAATGTGGCGAATTGGGTATTTATCGGGTATTGTTCGCGCATTTAGCATCCTAAAATCTCCACACGGGCGCCATCCATTATCCTTCTTAGGTGCCAGGTGCAAGGGTGAAGCCCAAGGTGAGTCGGAAGGTCTGGCTGTGCCATTCGAAAGCATAGATTCAAACTCCTCTTTAGCGATTTTAAGTTTGTCTGGTGCCAAGCGACGCGGTGTGCATGACACAGGTGGTCCCGGTGTTGTCCGTATATAGTGTAAGGTGCTGTGTGTAGGTGTACGTTGTATACCCGACGGCCGGGTTATGTTTGGAAACTCCCGGAGTATGTCGTGATATGTAGTGTCACCTATTCTTACCTTCACCGAAGAAACAACATCAAAAGGACGAGCAGGCAAAGCAGGGGTCGTAAGCGTAGTGTTGGCATCTATTAGCCGCTGCTTTCTAACATCTACAATTAGGTTGTAGTGAGATAAAAAATCTACGCCTATTATTGGCTTTGTCACGTCCGCCACTATAAATCGCCAAGCAAAGTCGCGGCGCAAACCTAAATTTAATTTTAAATAAACGTAACCGTAAGTGTTTATCGCACTACCATTTGCCGCACATAGTTCGTAGCTAGTTTTATCACGGCGCACTTTTACAGCTGACTTTGGGAATACACAGACGTCACTACCGGTGTCGACGAGAAATTGCATCTTTGTGTTCTGGTCAGTGACAAATAAGCGACCAGTGCTACGACAGTCGTCGGTCGCAATTATCGACTGCCTATTGCTTTTCCCGACTGGTCGCAGGGCTTTAGGCACTTGGTTGCCTTGTCGCCAAACTTGTAATGGTACCAGCAGGTTGGCCATTTCCTGTAATTGGAACTTGATCTTCTGGACCCCGATCTTTCCCGACTAGTACTTCTGCCGGACCTTTGTTTCGACCGGGACAGTCTATCAACCTGCGAGGTCAGAGCTTGCACTTGTCTAGTGAGTTCGGCGATTTGACTACTCATCTGTTCCCCGCTGCTTCCTGGTATCGCAGTCGGTGCAGATGTCGCTGTTATTTGCGGGCTGGCTGGCACTACATCTTGTATGCGATCCGCCAGCTCGGCCACTTCTTCTAGGCTCGCCTTGGCCTGCGAGGCGATGATGCTTTGCGTACTACTCGGCAGGCGGCTGGTCCAGATCGTACGTAAAAACTCTTCCGGCACGCTCGGTCCCGCCAGGTGGCGCAGGTGTCGTAAAAATTGCGAGGGCTTGCGGTCACCGAGCTCCTCGTATGTTAAGAGCTGTTGTACCTTCTTCTCCCTCGACGCGGACAACCTCTTCACAAGTTCCGTCTTCAGTCTCTCGTACTTGTCTGAAGCTGCAGGAGCCGTGATAATATCCTCGACTTCCGATGCGTATATTGGGTCAAGACTTCCAATTGCGTGGTGAAATTTCGTGGCGTCAACAGTGATGTTCGCCAGCGCGAACTGGCTCTCCAGCTGCGCAAACCACAACGCCGGTTTTTCGGGGTAAAATGGCGGTACCCGCACACCAACACGGAATACGTCATAGCCCAGTGCATCATGAAATGCTGATTTTTCATTGCTTCCTTGTGGCTGACTCATAGTGTTCTTCCGGGGTCACCAATGAGGTGGGAAAGAATGGGACACAAATTATAGAAAGTTTTATTTATATTTCTAGTATAATGAAGTCCACATAAATAAAGAAACACGATGTGATGGAAGGTGAATGTCTGTACAAGGAATATGAATTGAACTGCTATAATTAATTAAAGAAAATATATTTCTTATGGAGAAGAGAAAAGCCACTGACGTCTTATATGATGTCAAGTCACCAACTCCTCTATGGTGACTCACCAAAGAGTACCAACGCTACACCATCTTTATCATAAAAAATGACAGTTATAACTTACTACTTGAACTGATCATCATATTAATATTATAATTACTAGCTGCACCCCGCGGTTTCACCCGCATAAGTTTCGATCCCATGGGAATATCGGGGTAAAAAGTATCCTATATGTTAATTCTGGTTATAAACCATCTGTTTGCCGAATTTCATCTAAATCCGTTCAGTAGTTTTTGCGTGAAAAAGTAACAAACATCCATACAAACTTTCACGTATTATAAACATGAAAGTTTGTATGGATGTTTGTTACTTTTTTGTATTATTAGTAGGAAGTAGGATTTATATTGGTGTATCTCATACCAATATATAGTTGTTAGAATATTAAAAACTAGCTGTGCCCGCGACTTCGTCCGCGTGGATTAGTGACTTTTCGGGCAGCATATTTTGAATTACATATACCGTCGTTTGGGTAGCTAAAAATTTACTTTACAGTAATGCTTCTCTGTATACGATATTTGACGTATGGCCATCGGGGATGAAAGCATACAGGCTCCTAGGATTGCAAACCCGTGACAGAGCCACATACAACTGACCATGCGAGAAACAGCTGATACTTAGATCTACACCCACAACTTTCAGCGTCTGACCTTGGGCTTTATTAATTGTCATCGTAAAACATAGGCTGACTGGAAACTGGACTCGTTTAAAACTAAATGGAAAATTGTTTGGAATGAGAGGAATCCGAGAAATGAAAACACTTTCACCTTTTCCACACCCTGTTAAAATCTCTGCTTCTATCAGATTTCGTTGTAAATTGGTCACTTTTAACCTGGTGCCATTGCAAAGTTTTGGGGGGCTTAAATTTCTAAGAAGCATTATGGGTTCGCAGAAGTCCCAGACTCACGCGATAGCGCGTGAGCTTCGCGATCGACAGATAAAGGTGTCTTTCGTTGTTCCCCGTTTTCCCTATTTCGAGTTGTCATCATTCGAGAACGATTAGAACTCAGTCGAGATTCTCGCTGAGTCGAAGTTTCTGCAGCATGAAACCTAGTCCGATGTTCCCGAGTTGTAGAGAGCCTTGCCTCACGACCTTCCTCAGATTCCTGTGATCGAACTAATTTCATCCTTTTAGCATTTCTGCTAAATTGGGAGAGGTTGGATCTTCTTCGAGGCATTCTTACAATAAAATAGTACTTACTACTTAACACAGTTATATTATAATTAAATTATAAATACTTACAGAATATTATACAATCTAAAATTATCACAGCTTAAGTAATAAGTGTTATTAAGACGTGTAAACCAAACCAGTTTGTCTTGGCCTCACTTTGTATGATATTTTCTCACAATGAACGGTCAGCCAATACTGGTTTTGCATAGCTTGATGTGTAGCCGTGTGTACTAACTTTATAAAACAAAAGAATTGCTAGACAAAATTTATTACTAACCTGAGCTAATGAACTTATACTTAATAAAGAAAATCAAGAAAAGAAATGCCTAACCTATACCAAATACTTATAATATTTATATACAAACCCTAAATACAAATTAAGATAAGTATACCGAAAATCAAGGAAAGAAATGCCTAACCTTATAACAAATGCTTACAATATTTATTTACAAACCGTAAATAAAAATTAAGATAAGTAAATACCCAAAAATCAAGGAAAGAACCGCCTAACCTATACCAAATACTTACAATATTTATTTAGAAAATTTTAAAGAAAATTAAGAAAAATAACCTTACCTACAAACCCTAAAATATAAATAAATGAAATATGCAAACAGTCAGTATTCAAGTGAATCGCAATAATCGAATGCAACTATTCGTCTATACTCTCCAGGATACGTGCGTTCGCTACGAATAACTGAGTCCTTATGGCAGCGGAGCGTTTTTTTTTTTATGAATGGCATCACGTTGTTGACCTTGAGAGGTCGTGACTACAACCGGACTATCCTGTGGTTGCCTTAAGAATTCTTAAAGCCTCCAGCCAGGGCTACATCTAGATTAAAACTAAGCGACTGCACGCTAAGGGCACCCCCTGTGGGGTACGAACCTCGGCCGGCTTAGGGCGTCGCTGGGAGAGGGCAGCAAGGGGACAGGCTGGACCGAATTAGTATTATTAATGCTTTGATGAGCGCGGCGTTTCCTAGGACTATCTCTGAGAAGAAAGGCCGAATCAAACTCAGAGGTCTCAGTCGGGGAATTTAAAGCTACAGGCTCAGCTACGGCGCGGGCTGGCACTTCAGCGGGCAAGGGTCGGGGGGTCAGCGGCGCGGCTCTCAGCGCGCTTTATATAGCCACGGACACGCAGGCGCGAGGCGTGTACGTACTCTGATAGAATACCTTAACAAAAATGTTCGCCGTGATTCTTTAAATTGACATAACTTTTTAATTTATGAACCGATTGACATGAAATAAACACTAAATGTTAAGTGAAGCTTACTACAATATATTGGTGAAAACCGCATCTAAATCGAATAAGCCGTTTCTGATATTAGCGTGCACAAACACACAGACAAACAGACAAAAAAAAAAATTAATTGCAATTTCGGGTTCGGCATCGATATAATAACAACCCCTGCTACTTTTTTTTTATTTATTTCCATTGTACAGACACCACTTTTCTACAAATTTATTATATGTATAGATAACATCAGACAATAAACAGAAGAACTCTATGCTACAATTACTAAATACTATCAACCTGTCAATACCATGTAGATTTGATGACAATTATGATGAAATACTGCTTAGTACCTTAGGAGTAATGCTTTATAATTTTTAACAATAGTATTAGCAATATACCACCCTGGGTATATTATTGCTGTTGATTGATAATGAGTTAACAGCCAATCCAATGAATATTAATTATGTAATGTTAATGTATATACCAATGACCCTTAAATGTTTATATCCCTATGTTTAGACAGATAGGCAATAAAACCTGAACCTTACCAACATATTTCAGAGGGATTCAAAGAGGCTGCAATCAAGTTCCAACAAGAAGCGGGGTTACAGGAGCCAGCACTTTGCAGCTCACTTGACGAGAGAATCATGATTCGTGAGGCAGTTCAGACTGGACGCATCCCTGATGCCATTGCCATGGTCAATGCCTTGCATCCAGAACTATTGGACAATGACAGATATTTGTATTTCCATTTGCAGGTAATTACATGAAATACATACATGCATATTATCAAGCATTTTCTCTGAAAATAAGGTGCATGACCTTTGAAAAGTTTTTTAATTGATCCTAGATAACTTGCTAACTACTTAACTAATAAAAAAATACACATTAAAAAAACCCAGCGTTCATTCCTCCTCTCTCCTACTTGATCTATGCTGTGCCCGACAGGGTCCATAATTGTGACTAATTTAATTATTTCCTACTAACTATGTTTATATATTATGGTACGCAATAAAGAATTGAGAATAGATTGTATTCTTATCCTCTCAATTTTATTTTGACATAACACTTGCTGTACTGTCATCTAAGCTTGGGCGCCAAGTCCCCGGGCGAGATAATCGCGGCGATAGTCACGCCGAGCCAACAAATTCTATAGAAACTGTAATGAAGCAATCTCCACACTGCGATATCATTGCGGCGAGAATTTGACGGCGCGACGAGACGTTCATCGCGCCTCTTTCACCCGTGGAGATGGCGCCCAAGTAATCACGGCCTACTTGCTATAATTATTTAAAATGGCGAACCAAAACCATTTCTTGACTTGTATGAATGCATGCTGCATTGCCTGCCCTACATCTAAATTACCTTTTCCAACAGCAACTGCAACTCCTCGAGCTGATTCGCGGGGGTCGAGCCGAGGAAGCTCTGGCATTTGCCAGTGCGACGCTTGCCGAAGCTGGTGCTAACGATCCCAACGCCCTGACCGAGTTGGAGCGGTCGCTGGCTCTATTAGCCTTCCCTGATCCCCATGCGTCACCCTTCGCTGATTTATTATTGCCGTCGCATAGTCAAAAGGTAAGGGTTTTTGATTTATGTTGCTGTTTGACTTAAGGTGGACAGGAAACCTGAATCAGTGGGCAAGTGACAAAGATGGTAAAAAATACTTTATCTTAAACAAAGAAGGGTTAGCACTGCAGCGAAACTTTGACTATTCGTCGAGTTACTCGTTAACTGCTCAAATACACGAGCGTCAATGGCTGAAGCAACTGCAGCCATCGACACGCGTCGACGGTTGCCTTTGCCGTTGACGCATGCCGCTCGTATGTATGAGTTGAGCACTAAGGGCGCAGTTATACCTGGAGATGATCATCGCCAAACTTACCCTGCCAAAAAAATGCGATGTACAGTTTTTACTTTCGACTATATTTTAACGTGCTTAGTGTTTGGTTGGCAATGAAAACGCGTTTTGGCAGATGTGCGCTGGCCTTAAATTAAATGGTTATTTATTATATTGATACCTCTGCTAGAATAACAAGATTTGATAAGCTTGTAGAATGATTTCTAAGAACGTGTAATCTGTTATAAAGTTCTTTCTGCCAAACAGATTGCAAGTGAACTCAACGCCGCGATACTAAAGATGGAGAACCAAGAGTATACAAACCCGAAGCTATGCAGCCTCCTCCGCATGATCCTGTGGTCGCAGAGCGAGCTCGACAAACACAACATCAAGTATCCCAAGATGACAGACCTCGCTAACGCCACTATAGAAAAAACAAAGTAATGTGTAGATCCAAATGGTTATTATATCACCTCCTTGCGCTTATGGTGTCTTTCAATCCATTCATGTCGTAGTCAATCAGTGTTGTATTATGTTTGTTTTATAAATGTTTCGTTATCGATAATATTTAAGACGTTTTTAATTTATCTGTGTTACTAGTAGGTGTATTCAATTTTGATCTAGATCAGTAAGGTGTAATTGAAATGTTTTGGAGAAAATCTCTTTCTATTTATCTTCATCACATTTGTGAAAATTTAATCAATATCATACTTAAATGAAAATGAATGTACTTAGTCATAGATTCTGTGATGAATAATCTTAATCAATCAAAGTCCTGCTGTAGTTAGGCAAAGTTAATAAAAATGGATTTAATGACACAGAATAAGCACGACTCCTTAGTCAATGTACAAAGTTTGGAAGACATTTTTAAGACTTGAATTTATTTCAATTAACAATTATTATCCCGAAAAAATTAATGTATTGTAGATATTGGACAATTTTAGGCATGGCCGGAGACTGTGATCTGCTGCTTCCACCGCCGATGACTGCAACCGAATAATACAGGACAATCAAACTGTAAGACAATTACATAACTAGCATTTTATCAATTATTTGTAAGATTTGGACAGAAATCTTGTGTTACGGGTCAGACGGAAATAAAACTATTATTTATGATGCTAGGTTAGATGTAAAATTGTATTTTAACTCTTAATAGGAGGAGTATAGTTATTTTATAGATTTTATTACGTTTATCTTGTGTGTTTCCGAACAATCTACCACAGCACACCATACCACGGTTCTTCATACAGTTGTCGGTTTAAACCATTTGTTTCATAACCGCGCAGTTATCTCCACTTTCAACTTTGCTATTGTAAAAGTTTGAACATTGGACAAACAAGAATTAACAGCAAGAAAATCTCTGTAATTTTAAGTATTTTATATGTAATATTTAGAAATAAAAATATTAATTATTAAGAAATATCAAAGTTATTTTATTTAATTACATAAAACAACAACCTTAATTAAAATAATTTGCTCACAATTTTATTACACTTTAAACAAGAATTTCATTCTTTTTATATTATGTGCACAGTCAACGACAATTATACAATACAAAAATCTTACAAGTCTATGTTTATAGTTATAAAAACTGTCTTTCTTAGAATACACGGTGGCACATCGTCGCGCAAACTGTAACCATGAGTTCTGCACATGATTCTAGACCACTAGTCATTTTTCGTCAGTCATCAAAAAAATTATAATCAGCTGTTTCATAGAAAAGTGCAATACCGACGCGGTCAAAATGGAACAGTAGATTTTTGGAACGAAGTTCCTTATCGCGCGTTGCGAAAGGGGGCTAGACGGAAAAAATTAAGACCAAAAGTTGGAACGACACTTTTTGCTATAGTTGTAAGCCGTGCGGCGTGCGCGTGTTTCTCTGTCTGTCTCTCTCTCTTATAGAAAGCAAGCTAGTTATACTTCGTTCCATCCGGGTGTCCCTTGACACCCGGAAGTTTTTTTATAACCAACGAAAACATTCAACGCAGGTGATTCAGAATCATGAACTGAATCCATGGTTACAGTTTGCGCGTCGATGTCCCTGCCATCCTGTGTGTGGGATGGAGCAGAACAGTTTATAAAAGTCCTACAAGTTTAGTGATGAACACTTTCAGTTCTAAAAGACTTTTCTATAAAGATTGAAAGTTTTCATCAAGATTTAAGAATGAAAAGTATCGATATCAGTTTGATTTTATAATCTAGAATATTGCATGCAATTAGTATAATTATAATGTTGTAATATTCATTATTTGCATACCTTAGGCCTTATGTATTCCTCGCATCCTGCGCAAGCGCCGCGTAAACGCGACGTTTATCCTACAGTACTTGTCCGGCTCTTAAATTCATGTATACAATACTGAAGAATAATAATTATTTGTATTAGATTACGGGCGAATTTTACCAAACTTTTATACCTGTGCTGTCTGATCCTGAGAATAAATTTTGTTTTTTTTTCCATACAAGAACTTTTAAGACGTTAATTTTATTCCATGCATAAAATATATCTGACTTTGGTAAAATTCGCCCTCAGTGGCACAACTTACAACGTCTATTGGATTATTTATATCACGCACATCATATAAAAATTGTATGTATCAGAAACTACCTAACTAAATGTCGCTGACTGCACAATTATTAAAGAAAGTAATATTCAGTCTACATTTCGTTACAATGAAATAACTCAATGATTATGTAAATACATTTGTGATTGATTCATCTCATCTAACATTGTAAAAAAGTCTCTATTCCTATTCCGCAACCGACCTACGTATGGGACGCGGGAGAGGGCGTCGGGTGCCTGCTTGAGTCTGCGGTAGATTGGCTTGACGCTGCGCATCAAAGCGTTATGTGAATGTCACCAACCCAGTACGTAGTCCAACGCTTTGGAGATGAGGCCGCTTGACCGCTGGGGAACGGGTGCGCTCGCGATAGGCGTAGGGCAGAGTGAGCGAACACCAGTTTGTCTGAAATGAGCAAGAAAGAAAATTAATTAATCAATGTAATGGACTTCTCAGGAGGCTAAAATAGGAAAAAAAAAACTTGAGAGGTGTCAAGGGACACCCGGATGGAACGAAGTTCATTTCGATTAATTATTATTATTTATTATGTACAAAAAACCTGTATACACTCAACAAAAATAATCGTCGCGGCACTACACTGTTCAATGCGAAAAAGAAAGACGAAACGAAAACAACTGGCTTGCTTTCTATAAGAGAGAGAGAGAGACAGACAGAGAAACACGCGCATGCCGCACGGCTTACAACTATAGCAGAAAGTGTCGTTCTAACTTTTGGTCTTAATTTTTCCGTCTAGCCTCCTTTCGCAACGCGCGATAAGGAACTTCGTTCCAAAAAGTTGCTAAAAGAAAACGAAGTAATCGCGCGGGCAGGCGATGCGCTGCGATCCGACGGGGTGTCGGGGGAACAAGGAATTTCTCGCGGACAAAGTCGCCGGCAGAAGTTAGTCTTAAACATAATAAAGAAATCTCGATGTTTTGTCAAGTCGTAGAAACCGTGCGAAGCAGGGGCAGGTCACTAGTACAATAGCATAAGCATAATCAGCCTATATTGTTCCTGGCCTGCTGCTGCGACACAGGCCTCCTCTTTCAGTGAGAGGGAGTGGGCCGTTATCCACCACGCGGGCCCAGTGCGGGTTGGTAGATGTCACATGTCTTCGAATTTTTGGTTCTAGGTCATGCCGGTTTCCTCACGATGTTTTCCTTCACCGTTTTGAGAGCAGTGGTGAAGAAATAATTAACACAAATTAAAGCGCCTGTCAGGGTTCGAACCTACGACCTACAACTCGTAAGTCGCGGCCATAACCACTGGGCCACCACTGCTCTAGTAGAATATAAAATGACCTATAAAATACCTCTCGGGCGACGTAATGCCGGGACTCGTGACACCGATCCTCGGGGGCTCTTTGCATTCAACGACGCCGACCATCACTCCAGGCAGTACTTGCCGACCGCTGAGCGACATAGCGCGCTCCTTTTCAGCCCGAGTCGCGTACCGTACGTGAGCCCAGTTGCCTTGGGTAGGGTATTGTTTGTCTGGAAACAGGCAATAAAAAAAAATATTTATTTTAAATTCAGGTATCTAATCTCTTCACCACCCGTGGTTGACTGTTAGAGAATGGTGTCCGCCTTTGTAACTTTTTTGTAAGCAAAAAGTTTAAACAAAGTATTTTTATTGTCTAAAAAGTACAATACACTAATTTAGAAAAGTCTAATTAATGTACAGCAGTTTTTGTAGCGTGTCCTTGAGACAAATTCAAATTATTTATTTGCCAGAAAATACATTGTTCAACACAAAGGCCTCCAAGCCTCCTCTTATTGTTTTGTCTTTTGTCTACCTCTGCATGTTGATTTGTATTGAGGAGTCCACTCTAGTAATTGGAACGAAGTTCCTTATCGCGCGTTGCGAAAGGGGGCTAGACGGAAAAATTAAAACCAAAAGTTGGAACAACACTTTTTGCTATAGTTGTAAGCCGTGCGGCGTGCGCGTGTTTCTCTGTCTGTCTCTCTCTCTTTCTTTGAACTTCGTTCCATCCGGGTGTCCCTTGACACCTCTCAAGTTTTTTAGTATGTGAATGTAATTATAGATTTCTAGCATAAAGGAGCGTTTGAAAAACAAGCTGTCCTAAGAAATCTTTTTCTGAGACTTGGTGGAAAGAAAATAACAAAGCATAAGCTAAATATTAACAGAATTGATACACATTTGATCAATCAACTAATTCAGGAAACAACATAACTCTTACCTAAAATAGCACCACAGTTGCTGAACCTAGCCAAAACTGTATTAGCAGCATTTGGTGGAAATCCAAACACAGTCACCCAGTACTCATCATGTTCTTGGCAACCGTCTTGCCATGGTGTTGCCAACGAGTGATTATTTACTGAATTATTCATATTATGCCCGTAACCATTCTGCATCATTGAATTATTATTGTTGTAAAAACTATCATGGAAAAGGGATTTATTCATAGATGGCTCGTTGCTTTTTATAGTGTCAAATAGGTCTTCTATGGGCGGTCCGCTAGGTTTGCTAGTGTAGGACATGTTTGTAGGGGTTGGCATGTTAGGGTAGATGTTTGGGGACGTCGGCATGTTTGGGTACATGTTCTGCTGGTTGTATAGTGCTTGCTGGTGCATCGACAAGTTCTGACGGTACGCCTTCTGATCCGGTGTTGATGTTTGACTAGGACTTGTTGGGGAACCTGTATGAAAGATTAAGATACATATAATTGGGTGAATGTCTTGCAAGGGATGACATGTAAAAACCTGAATAGAACTGATTTTTTAAAGAAAGACTTCTACTTGAATGACCAGTATGGTGATTATATCAAGGGCAGCTGCAATAGCAGTTTATGTGGATGTTAATGTTTAGTTGCGGCTGTTTTACAGAAAAAGATGTAGTTTTTTTACTAAGAAAAATGTTTAAAGCCCAAGATCTCTGGGCAGAGAGCATAAAAAAAATATTGGGCTTTCCAGAGTTCCAAAGGCAAAATTCTGAGGAAGATTTGACAATTTGGACAGCAGTGGAAGGAGAAAACAAGGGTTCCTAGAACTACACCTAGTAACCTACTGTTATATAGAGATCATATTATTATAACTTACCGAAAGCAAGACTTCTGCCCTTTGTAGGGGACAGGCTGTTTGTACGGGGAGTCGTCGGAGGATTTATTTCACCTAGAAGGAAAGGCGGCAAATATCCCACGTTTGGGCTGTTAGAAGGAGAGTGTGTCGGACTGCCTAAAGTCATTGGCTCCATTTTATGCTTATATTTTTGCACTCTAATATATTTTATCACTTATTTCGAACTAAATAGCCGTTGGTAATTTTATTTATCACTTTTTCTAACGGCTGACACGCTTTCTTTCTGTTGGTCAGTGTTGCCAACTCAATTTTTTAAAGAGAGCTAGATTACCTTCGAAAAAGAGCTAAAATAGAGCTAAATTTTTAGAAAAAAAAGAGCTAAAATAAAAGATAGTTTAATAATCAAAATTTTCATGATATTATTTATTATCTTGTTAGATTGATAAGAAAGATTTAAAAAATACGATTATTCGTCGTCAGAACTATCAAAATTGTGTGTCAAATTCACTAATTCTAATCCACTTGTGCTTGGTCCTGAGTTTTCCACATCATAAGTTGCCATGGTACTTACCAATTTTATTTTAGGACTTCTTTTGGCACTTCATAGTTGTGGCAGTATTTTTTGTGTGTATGGCCTACTCGATGACATTTTGCAGGTTGCACTTTGCTATAATTTATTGTAATTCGCACTACAACTACACAAATAATTAACACAGTACTCCACCACGATCGTACACCAATTAGCAAAATCAAGGAATGAATGATCGAAAGTAAGTACTTAAATGAAACGAACGAAATAAAACAATACGGGGATTCCCCGTAGTTCAAGTCATAGACTAAATATGGCTCTATGTATTAATTTACTCGTTGGACGTCTGCATGAAATTCGGATACACACCTAAAAGTTTGAAAGAAAAAAACACCAAAAGCTTTTTTTTCATGTATTCAAATAGAGCTAAAATTAAAAAATTAAAGAGCTAGAGAGCTAAAATTGTTTTTTTGGAGCTGATTAATTGAAAATAGAGCTGAATTTAGCTCTAATAGAGCTAAGTTGGCAACACTGCTGTTGGTTGACAGTAAAAAACAAAATCGCAGAGTGACGTTTACGGTTATTAAAATGTAAAGTCAAAACTGTCAAAAGCACAGGTCAAAAGACCGGCAATTTTTTTGAAAAATTGGCATGGCAATAATTTAGTCTGCCTCAGCCTACGTTGAAGAAACCACAATAAACACCGAAGATATTCTCGCCATTCTCGGTTGACTTTAAAATTCAGTGTCAGGTATTCTGAACATTTTTATGCTGTTCTTGAACGAAGTACTCAATAAATTCACTTTAATTGGCAACATTGATTGATATTTGTCTGTTGTCAAAATAAATTTCAGTCAAACAAACGAACATGGATTCTTTGGCTGCAAAGCCTGAGAAGTTTAATGCGTTTAATAGATATGCATTCGATAAAGTAATATCAAATACTCCCAGAACCATGTCAGCTAATAGTAGTAATATTGTTCATAAGTTATTTAATAGAGAGGTAAGTTATAACTCTGAAATAACACTAAGTTCGGAAGCTTGATCCTGTGCATAGGCTTTATTTTTTTTTCTCGACTATGTTTCTAGTCTAGTAAATGTATGGCTGATTAAGCGGATACAATCATTTCACAGGAGATAACTTTTATCTTTGAACTATGATGATACTGTGCTTAATTGTGATTTCTTCTAATTAAGATATGAATACAAATCTGCTTATATGCTTTAATTACTCGCGACAAAATTAAATAAATAATATTGGGCAGATTATGCTATCTCGATTACTTTTGATAAGTATCTTTTTTTAGTGTAAACAGCATTTTACATCCAACTGTTTCATATTATTATAAATCATCTGTAGTGTAGGCATTTTAGTTTTGGCTTAAAAATGAGATGACCTTAGAAAGGTTTTTGCCCTTAAAATTCGATAAGAACCACTTTTCATAAAAGTTGCCAGCTGTGTTATTCTAAGTTTCTTTGAACCACCCAAAACCATTAGGAATATGCATCAGAACTATTGGCCACCAAGGGTGAACGAACTGCTTAAAAAAATCTGACAAAAAATGCCATTTAAAATTACCTTTATCTATGGGGAATCCTGACTTGACTAAGTAGAGGACTAATGCTTCTATTCCTCTATCATATTAAATATGTTCATGGGTATTTCAGTTCTGGTAGGCATACCACTCACAACATATACTACTTAACCATGTTAGGACTCATTCACTCAGATCAGTTTTGTTGTGGTAAAGATGACAAAAATAATGTACTAAAAATAAATATCAAGTTTTGCTCTCTCTCAATTTGAATCATAATATAACATGTTATGAAAGCAAACCAGGCCTCAGCAATAGGTCAAAGAATATATTATAATAATCAAAAGAATAATTTTCTGTCATCATGTAAGCCTATAATTCCTATAAACCACTACTAGATAATTATACTCCCCATTATCTAAGAAAACTTGAATATAAAGAATCTGGTGATCATCATCATCAGACTATAGCAGTCCACTGCTGGACATAGGCCTCTCCTATTACACACCATTCAGCTAGATTTTTGGCAACTCTCATCCAGCTGCTACCAGCTATCCTATGTGAAGATCGTCGCTCCACCTAGCCTGAGGGCGTCATCTGGTGATAAATTCACATGTATACATAGAATAATCACCTATAATGTTCCCACTGCTGGGACACAGGTTCCTCTTTCTGTGAGAGGGATTTGGCCAGAATCCCCCATGCGGGCCCAGTGTGGGTTGGGTTGGTGGATGCCACATGTTTTCCTTCAAAGTTTTGAGAGCAGTGATAATGAAATTTTTACGCAAAGTAATGCGCGCCTGGCTTGGTTCGAAACCACAACCGACAACTCGTAAGTTGGGGCTATTACCACTGGGCACCACTGCTCTCCTCTCTCAATGAATTCACATATACCAATCACCTTCGGGCTTGGTCTAAAGTGTGGCCATTAATACAGCAGGCTCAATTTTGTGGGCCTACATTTTTAAGCAAAACGGGTGAGGACTCTTGTTCGGGGTGAGGCCTGAAGCAGATAGCAGAATCTGCTCCAGCAAAAGTAAATTTGCTTGTAATAAAGTTGGCATGGATTTGATATTCCAAATATTTATAATGCGTAATGTCCCAGGAAGTATCATTATATTAAATCTTTGAAGCGGGAAATTGCCGTAATCACTCATGCAAAGTGGTTATTGCTGTATATTATTAGTATAATGGCGGATGCATCTGCAAGTTACACTTATAAATTATCTGATACTAGCTACTGCCCAGGACTTCGCCCTGTGTGAAATTGCATCACGCTATCAGTTCATTTGGCTTAGAACTTTTCAAATCAGTCTGGTAGTTCCAGAGATTACCCCTAGATACAAACTAACAAACAAACAAATTTGACCTCTCTATAATATTTATCTGATTATCTGATATGTACTTGTTTGCCTCTGAAAAAACAAACAATTTATGTTATCATGAGTTTTTATATGTATAGCTATAAAAACCATTTTTCATTCCAGACTTTTGGTGGCACATCCAGAAAAACCAATGACAGGAGCCGCAAAGTCTTTGAGCGGATCCCACCGCGACTCCGCTTCTGCCTCATGGACATTGTGCCAGTTCGCTACCTCACAGAGCATGTGTTCATGGGCTTCTCTCAATGTGGGCAGTTCCTGCTCAGTTTCACGTACAGCTGTAACACTCAGCTGTACTTCAGAGACAGTTCCAAGTTCACGTAAGTATCTCTTGCAGCAGTGCGATTCTGTAACCATCTCACCGTGAAAACTTAAATGACTGTAGAGTGAGCTGTCATTCCAACTAATTCTAAGGGATTGACACTATTGACAGCTCACTCTAAGCTCACTTCACCTAACTTTTCACGGTGAGATTTTTACAGAATCTATCGGCTGTTGCTATGAATTCATGTTTGTTTAACTCTAAAGTATCCCACTAAGCAATTACATATTATTTTGAAGCTACTGCGAACTTTTGGTCATCATAAAATTATAATTAGGGAATTAGAATTTATTATGTTCAATTTAATGTAATTACTTGCGCCTTTCAAATTAGCTATAGTAGGTATACATCAATACACCTCTATTAAAACACTGTAAAAGCAAGTACGGATTACTGTATTTACTATCATTCTGCCGAGCCTTTTCCCAACTATGTTAGGGTCGGCTTCCAGTCTAACTGGATGCAGCTAAATACGAGTATTTTACATGGACTGACTGCCTATCTGACCTCCACAACCCAGTTACTGGATAATACGATACCCCTTGGTAAGACTGATTGTCAGACTTTCGGGCTTCTGACGACCCGTAACGATTGTCAAAGATCCACGAATGACAGCCGGGACCAACGGCTTAACGTGCTTTCCGGAGCACGGAGGGTTCTTGGTATGTGAAGATGGTCTCCCGTCCACGGACCAACCGCGGCAAGCGTAGCTTAAAGTATTTACTAATGAACAGTATAATATAATCATTACCAATGATTTGTGTTTAGATATGAAGCAATTAATAATCAGATAAAAACTAATAGGTGCCTACAGCAATCTGTTCAAGTGATAAAATTGTAATAAGCAATTGAAATTGACTGCTTGCTTGTAAACTTGCAGTAGGTAGATAGATAGAATACACTTTTTAACTGACTTCAAAAAGGAGGAGGTTCTCAATTCGACTGTATTTTTTAAAATATGTATTTTACGCGATGTCTGGCAATTGTGGATTAATTTCGAAAATTCTTTATAAACCTGGCTTAATACTTTTTGACTTAGCTTTGTGTAATACATGGAAGTCGATTGTTTTTTAAACCAATTGTAAGTAGAAAAAAAAACAGAAATATGGACTTGAAAAAAAACATATACCTGGATTATAATACGAATTTAGTAGGTATAAATATAAATACAGCTCTTTTAAGCTAAGCGGACATTACAGCCGCACCAAGCCCGGTGCGGCCCGCTTGTAGTGTGCGATGGTTCATACAAAATGTCAGAAAGATTTTTTCGTCAGGAGGATTTTTGCGTTGCGGTGCGGCCCGCCAAAATGTGCGTCAGTCGTCAAGCCTATTTACTTGTGCTAGTCTCATCCAACTTCCACCTGAAGACATTAGAATACTTTATACTACATTATTCATCATCATTTCAGCCCGGAATCACCCACCGCTGGGTACAAGCCTCCCCGTTCTTCTGCCATACTTCCCTGTTCTGTGCGTCTCTCATCTAGGTTTTTATACTCCTTTTTGTATGTAAACTGAAGGTCCTATTCCCTTGCAGCCTGCACTTTCTGTCGTGGGTGCCTGGCCGCATCGTGCGTCCGGTGCACAGCGTGCCTCTATTTGGCGACGACTGCGTTGATAGCAAGGTCACAATATCTATGGCGCAGTGGAAGCACAACCCTGCCGTTTTAGTCGTCTATGGTATTGCGTAAGTATACTGGTATTGTGTAGTGTGGATTCAAGGCTTAAATTATACCATATATAGGTACTTACATACATACATCACAGTCACCGAATTTCTACATTGCTGCGGAAATGTGTTCCTTGCGAAGCATGTGTGGTGTGACTATGATAGGCTGATACATGATGTGATAAGGCAACGATGGTTTGATGTGATGAGGCAACGGTTTAAAAGAAAGTGTAGTGATAAAGATTGAAAAGGGTATGCTTAGATGGTTTGGTCATGTTGAGAGGATGAGTGAAAGGCGACTAACAAAGCAGATGTGAGTGGACGCGCCGGTAGGGAATGCCCTAGGACGATATAAGTGACCTTATTGGTGATGTTCTTCAGACCCGCCCGATCCTTCTTAAATGAAGTGCCAGCTCGCGCGGTAGCCTATAACTGTAAATTCATGACTGTGACCTCTGAGTTTGTTTCGGCCTTTCTTCTCAGAGATAGTCCTAGGAAACGCCGTCCTCATCAAAGCACTAATAATAAAAATTCGATCCAGCCGAATCCTTTTACTGCCCTCTCTCAGTAACACCCTAAGCCGAGGTTCGTTCCCCACAGGGGGTACCCTTAACGTGTAGTCACTTAATTATTTAGTTATAAGCCCTGGCTGGAGGCTTTAAGTTTTCTTAAGGCAACCACAGGATAGTCCGGTTAAGTAGTCACGACCTCTCTAGGTCAACTACGAGATGCCATAATAAAATAAAATAAAAGATATTCTTCAGAAAGGTCACGTGCGTAGTACCCGCAACCGGCGTGCGTGTGTGTATGACCAGACGTATGAACGTAAACAAGGCAAAAGGAGTATGTAAGGATCGTAGCAGGTGGCGTTGTGTAGTTTCTGGCCTACCCCATGGGAAGAAGTCGTGAGTTTATGTATTATGTATGTATCACAGTCACCATTGAATACTATAGACTGTAATTTGATGATGTACTACTGAGGATGCTATTGCATTTAATGAGGTATAATTTAGTGGGAAAATTCCGGTAAGTATCTAAGTATATGGTATACAAAATGACGTGTGAGGACGAAGTAAAATACATATTTTTGTGGTGTTAATACTAAAGCTAGGTTCACATTATTGTGTCGGGGTGTGTTGTGTCGCCTTCTGACGCAGTTTTAACCAATCAAAACTCGTTGTCATTTGACGTAGCTCTGAACAGATACGTTTGATTGGTGTATTCCGCGTCACGACACAACACAACACAGTAATGTGCCGGTGGCTTTACTTGGCAGTACTACGAATTGTTTATGAAATACATAGGTCTTAATATTACCTTCACTAAAATTAAAAATACTAGAAGGATAAAAGGTTCTTGTTCTTGTCCTCTCAATATTTTCAAAACAAATCATGAAGTTGAATCGTGACGTCAACACTTGTAAAACGGCACACCCCTCTGTTTACAAACATTACCTACATATCTCTTACTGTGCACATTGTTCGCAGAGATTCCTGTTCAGAACGCTCCCACCTCAGTGTAATTGGAGTTCCTCGTTTAGGATGTAGGAAATGCGCAGCTTTCCCTCGGGATGAAGGTAACAATATACCAATCTACAGTACCTAAAAAAAAACACATGAGCCATTGAGCGTTATCTTTCTAACGCTCGATGTGCACTCGATTATGCACTTTAAAAAAATATTTGGAAATATGTGCACGTGTCGACGTTATCGTGGTGGTGACGTGGCGTATTCATAATTTTCCATACATTTTACTTTCCGTGTTATCGTGATAACGTGACGTGGCCGTCTACGATAATATCGTCACGTTAGAAATTATAAAAGCGCGCAGTGTCACACAGGTATAAGAGACAGACGACGCTCTCCAAAGCTTCAGTTTCTCTTTAACTCGATGAGCCATATTTACGTTCCGAAATCATCTCTTTACGCCTAAATGTTACATTAAAAACTCCTTTTTCAGAAGATCTAAATTGGGGCAAAAGGTGCCTCGAACACAACTTCGCGATACACACAAAGTTCTTCTGCACTTCCGACTCTAGTATGTACGAGCCAGTGGTCCAGCTCGCCTACTCAAACCAAATCATAATATACACAGACTTCATTCACATACTCGAGATCGACTTCGTGAAACCAGACCAGGAGAAAACTGAGAGGGAGGCTGAAGATACCAAGAGTTACTTAGATAGGGAGGAAGTTAATTCTATAGATACGAACCCTGGTACCCCGGCTTCAGACGTTTCGGCAGCTTTTCAATCACCTAAATATCAGAACAACGTCGTCCAGAACATTTTAGCAGATTTCTCAGACTTAGAAATGGAGCCGTATCAAATGTCTAAGCCTGTCCGCGTGCCTGACGTTATGGGGCAAGAATTGTGCATTCAAGCGTCTTCTATCTCCCATAACTTGGTAGAGGAATGGGAGGGTCCATCTCCGTCTATCAGGACGTTAATCAGTCCACCTTTACGTTCCCCAAGGCGACGCCCTGCTGAAAGCATGTCGCGTTTCAACGAAACACACAGGATAATAGCTGAGAAAGCGTACGAATTCGTAGAAGAAGCCGAGACAAAATGCGAGAAACTCAGCATGTTTAGGAAACGAAGGTTGGCCGACAAGAAGTACGAATTCTCTGAAGACAACAACGAGAATATCGTGCCGTTTAGGGTACTCAGGAGTAATAGGAAATACTTCATTGGTTCGACTAGTAAAACCCAAGGGAAACGTGCTAAGTCTCCTGGTGAGAGTGTGGTGTTAAGGGCTCATAATCAGATCAGTAGACCACCTTCTCCGACCACTAGTTCGGATCTAAAGAACCCAGGACTTTCGACCTTAGAGTCTGATCACAACAGCGAATCAGAATACAGGGTGACGGAAATGCTGGACGATGGCTCTCTAAAAACTATAGCTGTGCACGATAATACCTCAAAAACTCTTTCTGACTGCCCTGTAAACGCGCAAGACCCTTACTTGGTGCACTCGGAGAACTCCAAATGTAGTAAATTCTTTACTCGATACTTTGTGGAAAGTGACGATGAGATTACTTCGATCATCACGGATTCGGAGGGTGAGTGAATTTTCCGTACCTAATTATATTTTTAGAGATAATTTATCTTTGTACATATTTGGACGAGTTAATTTATTACGATAGCATGCTCAGTTATCGCGTGGCCTGTTTGTTTTTCAGTTTATAAAAATTCTATAATTATTTTAATTTTCCATAATTATCAATCGATTTTTTTACGTTGTATAAGGGTAGATTTTAAAGAAAAGCATACAGGGTGACGGAGATATCCACGCGCAAACTGTTAGCATGAATTCAGCACATATTTTAATTCTAGACGTAGCGCAGAAATTGAAAAAAAAAAAATCTATACATTTCTGTTCCATACATTTTAACCGCGTAGATATTGCAATTTGCTATGAAACAGCAGATTTTTATTAATAACCGACGAAAAATTTCTCTTGACTCCATGTTAACAGGGTGCGCATCGATGTCCCTGCAACCCTATATATGTAGGTCATCGCCGCGTTATTGCATCATTGACCCTTGCGGAATTCTAGACACACATCTTATTAGTTATTACGAACCTATAAAGATAATATATTTGTCAAACATGCTCTTACATAAACTGAATAATAAAAATAGATTGATACAGATTTCATCTCGCTGTTAACCAACGCAGGATATTGTCAAGGTCACAACTTATATAACCACTATTCAAGCAACCGATGTTCATAATTATACCTTCATAGATAGAATAATTTTTATTATGTACACCATATAAATTACAAATAATATTTCACACATAGCTAGCGAAATGTGTGTGTAGGTACACTAGTAGTACTATAGGTACACCTTTGCTTAACCCTTCGGAAATTACACGCGTGGTGTTATGTGTATCTATATCTATACTAATAATGAAACTGAAGAGTTTGTTTGAACGCGCTTATCTCTGGAACTACCAGTTGGAGTTGAAATCATCTTTTTGCATTTGATAGCCCGATTCTTAACACGTTGCGGGACGCACTGCATTAGCAGTAGATTTGTCGGTGTTGAAAATGACAGTACGGGCACCGCCGTACTATTTTAACCTCATCTGAACTGAGGTACGGGCATTACAGCGAAATTTTGTATATAGGAACAAGGAAACCCGTTTTTACTGTCATATCACATCAATACGGCTATGAAAGTACTGTCATCATATATTATTCTTTAGTATTGCTCTAGGGCGGTACGGATAAAGCAGTGGTCGGAACTTGTATGGACAATTTTACTGTCATATCGCATAATTTGAAAAAGTCAGTACCGTCCCGCAATGTGTTAAGAAAGGCTATAGACTATTTAACATCATGCTACGACTCTTCGGAGACGAGCAGAAAGAAGAAAAAGCTGAAACGAAGCAATCACGCAGGCGAACGATGCGATGCGACGGGTGGGTTAGGGAAACAAGGAATTTCACCATATAAAATATATTTGTTCTTGACACAGACGACTGCATCTCGGGCTACCACGTAGCGCTGCCCCTGTCAGCACAGGGCGCCGGCTACGCAGGCCTCCAGGGAGTGGGCTCCGGAGCATGGGAGCGCCTCTGTGGCGCAGCCCCGCCCCTACCTCCCCTCACGCTGCGCGCACACCAGCGATCGTTAGACACAGAGCTATTATGTAACGAAGTCTGTGAGCGCCTGTGCAATATAAATGGGAAGAAGTTTATTTATTGCTTCGACTGGGGGTGCCACGTTATTGATGTTTGTCAGTCCAGTGGATGCTTGTCTGGGGTAAGTTATGAGTTTCTTGGTTTTGTTATGCAGTCTAGACGTAGGTCAGTCTGCACTCGATAGTGTGATATAAGGGTTTCTTTTCATCAAGCTATCAGAAGGCCAATTTTCGTAATTTAAAACGTTCAAAATCTAGTCGCAGTGTCATCTCTGCAACAAACAAATATCAAAAACTTGTCAAAATGTAAGGAAATTAGAGGTATTTTTGACAGATTGAAACTGAGATCAGACTGAACGAGATTAGACTGTGAACGTTCTTAAAACTACGAGAATTACCCCTCAGATATATGCAATATGTGTATCTAACCAAATATCCTCTAAGATATACTTACGTTACTAATTCTCTTTTCAGTTGTGTGCTATGTGGATGTGGGCAAGCGACAAGAACACCTCCACGGAGGAGTGCCAACCTTGTAAAGATATCAGCGCGGGCTGCCTCGTACACCGGCAGCAGTATGCCGCTGAGGTAAGATCAAGTCAACGACCAAATCAACGATACACTCAACTTACAACTCGAAAGTCGCGGCCACAAGTCATCTCTTTTATAGTAGTTGATATTCTTGTTTCATACAATAATATTGACTAGCCTTCTCTCCTTCGGCCCAGTGCGGGTTGGCAGATGTCACGTCTTCGAATTTTTGGTTCTAGGACATGCCAGTTTCCTCACGATGTTTTCCTTCACCGTTTTGAGAGCAGTGGTGGTGAAATAATTTACACAAAGTAAAGAGCCTGCCTGGGTTCGAACCTACGACCTACAACTCGTATGTCGCGGCCTTTACCACTGGGCCACCACTGCTCCAAGACAGTAGTAGGTTATCATATCATACTAGAATGTTGTTTGATTTTCTTTGAGTTTTATTGCGCTCTATTCTCTCGGGCATAGGCAAATAAATCATTAAACAGTTGACTAACTAACTGATCTTGAGTGATTGTTGCCAAATCACAAACGTTAATCATACTGTTTGGCAGCCTGTTAGCAAATTTTTGTGTAGATTAGACGAAATAACACTCTTTTTTTTATCTGCAGTGCCTATTCGTGTGGGACTTAGTGAGTCTTTTTTTATCCGCAGTGCCTATTCGTGTGGGACTTAGTGAGCGGCGTTTACCGAACTGAGAGAGTTTCCATGACAGAAGACTCCAGCCAGGACTGCAGCAGAGGTAATAAACCGTCGTATTTTGAGGTGGATGCTACAAGGTAGGGCTACCTTGTAGCATCCACCTTAAAATACGACGGCTAGAATCAGTAATACAACTTGTTAAGTTAGCATAATCCTAAAATGTCAAGATTTCATGAAATAGCCATTCAGTAGGATTACTTGATCTTAGAGAGTTGTGTTGATGACTTTAACACGCTCCCATTTCATTAAAAAAATCCCTAGGCCAGGGCAACATTTTTTGTACCTATACAAAATGTATGGAAAGTGTGCGTGTTAGCGATACACGGCGCTTAGACTGTAATGGTGCTTGTGTATCAAAAAGGATACACAAGTGTTTAGACAGTGTGTATCGCAAAAGATACACATGGCACTGAGCGTGTTAATGATTATAATTCTGTAAATACATACAGAGGAAGGCCTTTGCCCTGCAGTGAAGGAATACAGGCTAGATAGTTAGACCTTTTACCTTGTACCTAAGTAACATAATATGGATCTTTGTTGTCTTGCAAAAAAAAAAAAATTATTTAATAGAATTAAGACAACTGATTTGACTACCTTTCATTTTCACATTACAACACTATTGATTTGTACTTTTGCTCTCGATAAATAGTTTTAAGAAGCTAACGTATGTAAACTGCAGCCAAGAATAGATAAAAAAAATATACGAGGTCTGCACCAATGTCAATGTTATGTTACTCTTTTTATCTATACTTATAATAAATCTGTAGAAGTGAAAATTCTGTACATTGAAGATATCAAAAAAATAAATGGCAGGGGGTGTTAATAGACCGACACCGGACCCAAAAACGTGATTAAAAAAATTTTTGTCTGTCTGTCTGTCTGTTTGTTCAGGCATCACGCAAAAACTGCCGGTCCGATTACGATGAAACTTGGTATAATTATTCTTTAATATCCTGGGCACCACACTGGGTACTTTTTATCCCGGAAAAGTATTAACAATAAAAAACAAACTTAATTTTGCGGTTCGATCCCTAGACCCGATAACTGTACTGTGTACTGTACCAACCGCAAATAATAAGTTTGTCGTAGGTTACGTCACCTGCAGTGGAGTTCATTTTTATTCCTTTTAGTTTTTAGAGTTATTTATGTTTATTTTTATATAAGTCATAGGTATAGACTTTAATTTTAAAGTATAGGTATTTTGATAGTGTACGTAGTGACCGTAGGTTATTTTATAATACTGTTAGGTAGTATTAGTCATTCGTATAGATATTAGTTTTTAGAGATTTTGCTTATTTATTGAGTTTAGATTAATTATCATCAGAAATAGGTTTATTTAGGTAGGTGGGTATTTTATTTTCTGTTATTGAGTTTTTTTTTTAAATAGGTAGGTACTTAGGTAAAGATATCATATAGGTACCCTCTTAATCACCACTAATGATACACAATTGGTTTTCTATTGTAATTAGCCACAAAGGGCCCGCGGGATAGATGGCATTCTGGGGAAGCACGTACATTTTATCCTGTTAGCACGTTCCCGTGGGATAATTTCCGACATCCACGCGGGCGAAGCCGCGGGCAGAAGCTAGTCAACAATATGACCTTTCTTATTGCTTTTCCTCATGTCCTATTCAAAACCTTGAATAATAATTAAATAATATAAACGTAACTGGCGTGAATGTGGGTGCACTGTTAGGTACACATCTGCCCAACCCTTCGGGAAAAAAGGCGTGATATTATAATAGTAATAGTTAATTTATTTGTCAGAATATTTTTCATTTTATTATAGAGCTGATATTAAAAATGCGAAAATTTGTATGGATGGATGGATGGATGTTTGTTACTACTGAACGGACATGGATGAAATTTGGCACACAGATGGTTTATAACCGGGATTAACATATAGGATACTTTTTATCCCGATATTCCTACGGGATCGAAACTTATGCGGGTGAAACTGTGGGGCGCGGCTAGTCAAATAATAATTTACATGTTCATGTGATGTATAGTTCCAGGTGCGGACAGGGCTCGGGAGCTCGCTAAGAAGCTGGGGCCGATCAACATGCCGCCCGGCAATGAGAATAGATTGCTTACTACTTTGACAGGTCATTTTCAAAGTTACTAATATTGACGGATGCTTTTTGACATTTCAATTGCTGCGTGTCGCGGGTTCGATTCCCGCACAGAACAAATATTTGCAAGTCCTACATGTATTTGTTCTGAGTCTGGATGTTTTTCTATCTATAATATGTATGTATTGACAAAAAAAAAAAGTATACTTATAAGTAGTTTATCAGCCATCTTGTTACCATAACACAAGCATTAGGTTGCTTAGCTTGGGACTAGATGGCGCTGTGTGAAATGTCCAGGGATATTATTATTATTAATCGTCTCATTTATTTCTAAATGTAAACATTTTAATCACACTTATTTCGGGATAGCCAGACTAGATTCGAAATCGTAAGAAGATCTGAGCTAAGATATCCTATTATTTTTTTTTGTGAGACTTTTTTCTCACAAGAATTTTTTAATATCTACTTATTTATCGTAAAATCTCATGAGAGTTTTCCGGTAGCTACTTCTAAATATTTTCGTAGTTGTACAGACTCCAAGCACATCAAGCTACTACAATCTGTCAAATTTCTTTAATAGATTTTCAACTTTATCGCTAAAGCATTAAGGTTCAAGTTTGATTGGGAAAATTTGACAGTTTCGGGTAGCTTGACCTGCTGGCGTCTGCACCAACAGCCTTTGTAATCGCACGTCTGTTTTCCTCCCAGGCCGATCGCTCAAAAGACTGACAGATGTGGACAATTGCATCGAAATCACAAAGAATCACCCAGACAGCTCGGAGTCAGAGTCATCAGCGGAGGAAGACAGCGACTACGACTGATATTTATATTCTAGAAGCATCTATAATGCTTAATGTTTACCTCTTTGGTGAGAATTTACGAGGTTGAAGTATTATGGACAAGTCTGTTATGACACGGGTAAGTAACCACATGGAGTGCTAATGTGTCGCACGTTTTGTTCTGACGTACGTATGCTGAAACGTTTTTTATCCGGTCAATGTGTCGTGATAGTCTTTATTCAAGTAATTAAAACGCATCATCATCAACGCATTGACGATCGGTTGACTTTCGACTCCCAAAAATCTATTAGCATGATGTGATAAAATCACACAAATTGAATGTGCGTATTTGAGTGCTTACAGCCCCATCAGTTAGACGGCACACTGGCCACTTGCTTTGCGCACACTTAGCACTCCATTGATTCCTTACTCCATGTATATTTGTCACAAAAAGAGAACAACGAAGGAAAGTGTTTGAAGCACTTATTATATAAATATTTGTCTCCTTAGGAGTGTATCAAGACAGGTTCTTAAAAATAGATAATTTTATGTGTTCCATAACGTGTTTCTTAAACTTTTAGTACCATTTCTCAAATGTTTGTGTCTTCCTCTTTTATAGACATCTTTTAACACTAAATGCTCATTACTATGGGTCATAACATCAAAGTTATACAAGGTAAAAAGCTTTTGGTATCCAAAAGTCATCTTTAATCATTAAAAAAAGACCAAACTAAAGTCAGAACCGTAGTAATGTGGAGTTAGCCTTATTCTTTGGATCTTTTCCACAAATGTATAATATTAAATACCCTCTCCATTTTGAACTATAGACGTAGTATACAGAAAAGAAGTTTTTAATAAAGCAACTGGAATACTTTTGTAAATAAAATGTTCGCAATTATTAATAAAAATTAGAAATATTTCAATCGAATGAAAATACTTGATAATATGAAATCAGTCTTACACATATTAACAAAACAAAAAGAATCATTTTTGAATATTTTCGTATGGAATTTTACTTCAATCTTTACGTCTAAACACCGTAATCGAAAACTTCTTGTTAAACTATTATTGTTGTTCAAATTTTAATATGGGGTAATGAAAATTTATCAGTAGTTGCATATACATTGGTATTAATAGATCTGTCTGTGTATAAATTAATAAAACATTATGGTCGCTTCAATTGTGATTGTAACGCGTTGTATTGCATAATTTACGAAATACAATACGAATGCTCCAATTAAAAAAAAAAAACATTACTATAAAAGAAAAGTGTTAGGGTGCGTACACGTCGCGTGCATTCATTTCATCTGTGGCATAGCTGTAAATGATTCGCGTGCTTTTTTAAATCTTCGCGTTTGGCATGAATGTGAACGCATCCTAACGCTATGGGTTCCTAAGAAAGCGGGGAACTGTCACACAAAAACAGCTGTTCGAATATAGAGCGTTTTTTGACACCCTAATGTCAAATTCTGGTGAAAATGACAGATTTTCATGACGGCTATTATAATAATTATGACGGAACCGCTCTTCTAGGAAACCGTTACTTTAGGACTGAGCCAGATCTATCCGGACGGATCCGGATTTTCTTGCAACTAAAGTTATCTGTCTCCTAGGAACATCCTTCCCTAGTGCGAGAAAGAAACTTCTGTTGGTGATCATCCAAATTCAAACACAACAACACAACAAGTCAAACATCCTTATATGTGACTTGTGTATTTGGATGATCACCATGCAAGCAATCTTTAGGTCTAGCTCAGCCCTAAGAACAGCAACGAAAATCGTCTGATATACTCAACTGGCCAATGACAGCCGTATGATATTTCTCTAAAGTGTATATAATTATAGACTTAAATTTGAATGTATGAATTAATTTATAAAATTGGTTGTAGTAGTATTTTGAGAGTATTTATGTCCAAGTTTGGTGTCTATGTCGTATTATCGAGCGAGTTTAGAGCTCCTGGCATTATATCGGTAACTTATTAGAGGGTTCCCTTGTTCCTTGACTATGGGACCCGGAAAGGCTTGGGTTTTGATACATGTTGCAAAATGAATTATCTAGTATTATAAACATGTGAAATGCTACACAGAACTAATCTAAGGAGCCTCCTCTACAGCCTAAGTACTAAGTTATTCTTCGATAATTTAGTTGTCATTGTCTATGGCGATATAAACCCCAAATAAGTTTGGATAAGGAAAAGAGAATGGTGATCATTCTATGGAGATGTATTGGATGGCTCATCTTACCAGTGACAACAGATAAAATGAAGTTTGAATGGTTTGATAGTGGTTTAATGAACAGGTCATCAGGCTTTCCACCAAGTAAAGCATTGCTTTGTTTCAAAACTCTAGTCTTTATTTCACAATACCTCTACCAATATAAATCTGATGCATGTTGATGTCTATGTACTACTTTCTACTGCATTTATATACATATGTATAAAGTTAATGATTATTATATTACGATAATCATCAATGATATTAATGTGTAAATGTATTCAACGAATGACCATTAAAAACGGATTCTAGCACATCTGAGTTTGAATGAATTATGTATGGAGGCAATAAATGATATGGATAAATATGGGCTTGGGCAAGAACTATGCACTTCTAAGTATTAGAAGTGATTTAGTTAGAAATATTCATATGTGCTGGAATTCAGTCCTAAATATGAACCTTGGCTCATAATAAGGTTGTGATTGTTTGAACGTAGGTTTGTTAAGAGAAGTGCCTCTGAGACTTGATAATTACCCTCCAATTTATTACACTTCTTCCAATCTTTTTGTATTAATTTCATCTGGGAATCTTTGTTCCTAGTTTCCTTTTCTGTGTTCAAAGCAGGCATTTGATTGTTTTACAGAACTATTTGGCTTTGTATTTTGAATATTGTAAATATTTTTTTAATAGTGAAGACATCTGATCTCACACTACTAGATTTTATTAACTATGGAGGGTGTACATACTACGTAATTTTGGAGCAAATTTGAGGGCAACATGTACTAGTGTATAGAATCTTCAACATATTTGTCGAGCTGTATTAAAATGACCATTACAGTCTAAACTAAATGGTTGATTTCATTCTTTGCCAGTTATATTGATGGCGATAATCTTACTGATGTTTTTAATGTCTTAAGTATGAATAGAATAAGAAAGAGAATGTCCTATACAGTAATACCCCGAAGTTGCGAAAACCAAAGACCAATCAATAGGTTTTCGCATTTGTCATTCTGGCAACTAATAAATTATTCAAGTATAGAATATAGTGCCAAAAACGGGAATAAAAGGTCCAAAAAGCAACCAAAAGCGCGAAAAGGAGTTGTTTAGAAAAATTATTGCATAGGCCATTCGAAACTGAATGTGTAATATATTTATCTCACTAATTGGTGAGCAGTTGTGAGCTCTAGTCTTAAGAATCGAAAGATAAATACTAGTGTATAACCGACCGCTCCAAGCCAGAGGCATTCTGAGCTAAAACTAAGCAATATAACAAAGGTTGTTCCACATTATTTTCGATTGTCTTATCTCAAATATGTCTAAACTTGAAGATTGGTAGTTACATCAGCTTACAGTAGATAATTGCATTTAATTTAATTTTGTACCTGTCGACTGGCTCTCGTCGAAAGGCACTGACAGTGTTACTTGCCATCAAAGTGTATTATACTATAGATAGGTATGAAACAATGCATGATGTAATAATACCATAAATAATTAAACTGTTGTTTTATTCTTGCCTTTTTGTACAATTTACAGGTTTTGGGCCAGTCTGAATAATTAAGAAAAATACTTTTAGTAATGTTATATCCACCAAGCAGATTATGTGAAAATTCTCAGGAAGTGAATGCAGTAAATTAATTTAAAAATTATATATTTACAACTTTCTAGAAATGTAATAAATATTTTAAGTGTGATTGTATTATGTACAAAAATCCTCAATCCACTAAATTTTATAATTTCTCAAATGAATGCATCCTTTGCATATCAATCTATAACATTCAGCAATTTGTCAATATAAACATTTGGTCAAATGTAATTGATTCAAGATCTAGTGCTGAAGAGAAAAGAGCAAAAAATAAGATTAGAGATGGCAGAAAAACTGGCTCAAAGTGATTATAGTTAAAAAATCTTAAGCTGTTATATCCTCAATTGGTGATCACATAATATATGTTCATGAAACATAAAACTGAATACAGCAAAAGTGTTGTGAGTAAACAAGTCCATATTTTCGCTAATTTACATAATATACATATAGCAACACTACCACTACAGAATTCTTACAAGTTATGTACTTGTCTGAAGCTACCTCGCTGTGTAACAACTTACATTACCCTTAATTAATTGTAAAATACAGATAAAACATTAAAAATATTTATTAATGTCTAGAATTATAAACTGTATACATCATCACAATCGGGCTCGATCTCCATTGGCGGGCTTCGGCTTTGACCATTTTCGTCCAACATGCAGTCTAATGATAGCCTATCAAGATCATCCCATGATAATTTACTGAATTTTTCTTGCACAATTTTGATAAGCCGATTAGCAGCAGTTGTTGCTTCTGCTTCTGTCATGCCATACATCTTCTTGAAATACTTCACAGAAGCCTCCAGAAGGGTATCAGGCTTTTTAACAACTAGATTTAATTTAGTACCATCCTTTATGGTGGGATATGCTTCAACAGTTTGTTCATCCACTAGTGTCCTGCCTAGTAACAGCAATTTCTGTTCTTCTATCGGAATCTTAAACTGTTCAGCAATTTGTCGTTTCATTTCGGATATTTGTGTGGTAGGAAGAACCTAAAACAATGCACGAATATAATATTTATGAGGACAGAATGTACGATTTCAGTTCAAGATAATATACTCACTTCCAAGCAACATTCAGCACCTTGTAACTTTTTAACGATTACTTTCATTTTGGATAGTATTAATATAGATCTAGTTTTCACGAAACACTGCGTGTTAATTACAAAAATATTAATTCAGCAGCATGATATCAATGACAGACAAAAACAACTAAGAAAGCTGTCATCATGCATACTGTGACGTTGTACTCATACCAAGATCTTAAACATAGGCGTTGTTGGTATTTCTTTTACTCCAATCGATTTACAAATCTTTTTCTCTTTCCAACAACAACGCTGCAACGCGCCCGATCTGACACGATTGACAATGACATTAAAGAGTTGACGCCTGCCTGACTAGTGTTGGGTCGAGAGAATATTCTCTCACGGTGAATTTTCTCTGAACATGGAGAATTTAAAAGTAGTAGATAATTATGATGGCTAGGAGGCAATAAATGTAACTGCCAATATCAAGACCTACCATGTGCCTCCAACTGCACCAGGCTCCTCGAAAGGAGAGCTTGTTTTGAACTGTCCAGATTTTCATCTTTTTCGCCCTTTGAGTGTGTTGTGGCGCCCGTGGCAAATAATAACAGCCGCATAGGTCGATCGATCAGGTTAAGCTAAGATTGCCGTGGTTGACCTGTGGATGGGTGATCATCTTTACTATTCTTTACATACCGAGACCCCTTCGTGGCTCGGAAAGCATGGTAAGCTGTTGGTCCCGGCTGTCATTCCTGGATCTTTGACAGTCGTTACAGGTAGTCAGAACTTCAGAAGCCCAATGGTTTGGTTTGTAATATTGTGCGTTTTGTTTGTGCAGAATAAATATTTTTCTTTTTTTTTCTTTCTTTCTTTTCAGTCTTATCAAGGGGTGTCGTATTACCCAGTAACTGGGTTGTGGAGGTCAGATATCCATTCGTTCCATGAAAAATATTGGTATTCAGCATCCGGTTAGACTGTAAGCCGACCCCAATATAGTTGGGAAAAGATGATGATCGCCCTTTGAGTGTGTTATATTTTTGGAATTGTCTCCTCAAGCCCAATATTTATACATGGATATGATATTTTTTTTTTAAACTTGTCTACTACATCTACGTCCATTATTGGACATAGGCATCCCCGAAGCATCGCCACTGCCAGTCTTTACTTATTGACGTCTAAAATTCGTAATTTTGATTGTATACTACAGCCATCGTGCCACCTAGGCGAATCGATAGACACCTCATTTATATCATATATGCGACCTAGGCGAATCGATAGACACCTCATCAATACTCATCATATCCATCCAACCGTTACGGCGGCGCTAAGAATCCTTGCTGTCGAGCAGTCGAGTAAAAAGAGATCGATACAATAGAGACATCCATTTTTTTAATTCTCGTAAAATCTGTTCTAAAAGAAACAATACAGAAAATCAGCAAAGTTTTCGTTATGAGAATATTCTTGGGAATTTAGCATCACTATGCCTCTGAGGCTTAATGAGTCACGATAATTTTAGTGTTGCTAGTATTATTAATTAATGTTATCAATGTGACCAATCATCATAATTTATATCAATGGTTTCCACTCACACCACAATTCACACTACACTCATCATAAAATTTATTCATCAGCTTTGTTTCACGTACTGCTGAGTATAGAGTATAGGCCTCCTCCTTTTTGTACAGACGCCAGCAGGTCAAGCTATCCGGAACTGTCAAATTTTCCCAATCAAACTTGAACTTTAAAACTTTAAAGATATAAGTAGTTGAAAATCTATTAAAAAAAATTACAGATTGTAGTAGCTTGATGTGCTGGCGTCTGTACCGTTATTTTCTCTGGTTTGCTCGGTCACGGTTTCTGTGGCCCTTTGTGTGTCATACAACCGCTAGCTGACTGACAATAATAAAATAAAATCTGTAAACAGGTTTTATTGTACAAGATGCGAAATAGAGAATAGCCATCTAGATTTCAAAATTCTTGTAATACCATTAGAGTTAGTAAAATAATATTACATGCAAATGTCAACTGGTTTTGATTTTCAAGCTTCAAGCTTCGTAAATAAATAATTACCAAGGTGATATCTTACTACTTTGGATGAGAAGTCGAGAAACACGAAGTTCCGATTAGAAAAATAATAATTTCGACTTAAATATGAATACGAAAAAAACTATTGAAATAGTTGAGGATTATGCGAATAATGTAATATTAATTTTTGAAGCAGACTGTCTTGAAGGTAATTATGAAAACTAATTCAAAGTTTCTGCAGTAAGTTTTTTGCCTCCTAAAAACTTACGGCCTAGGACACGGACAGACTTGTTCCTATGTTAATGGCACAAAGTGCATTTTTAAGGCACTGGCTGGGCAGGCAGAAACTATCGCATTAATTTAACAAAGTGTGGCTGAACTGACTGCTGAATCTACTCTCATTGGAATAAGCGGGAAAAACCATACAATTTTGCTGATTCTTGATTCTTGACGGTCTATTAATGTGATGAGTGACTCTTCCACAAAAGCCACCAATCAAAAGTTGAAGTAGATTCAACTGGAATTATTTTGGAAACGGTGGAGCTCATTCATTTCTTTTCCAACCATTTTTTAATTTTGTGCACCTATTATTTAACATAATATGGTTGAAATTAGAAGGATCTTTATTTTATTCCTATTAGAAAATGAAAATAAGTACTTGCTTAATTTAAAATAAATAAAAAGGATATCGTACTAAATACTAATAGTAAATTAGTAACTATTGAAATCACTAGCTTGAAATTTGGCCGGGGTGTCCGTAGCCTAGGAAACGGGTGTAGCTACAAGACAACAACATTGATAAGTCATTTCTTATCGTGTTACATAAAAATTGGCAAAACTAGCTGTACATAGAGTAAATATTAGTAATATTAACTTATTCGTGATTAAAACAATTAAAGAAACTAAGATGATTTTGACAGTTCGAGGTATGGATGGCAGGTGGGTTTATTATATTCTCGTTAAATTAATTCGCAAATAACCTGAAAACTGGGTTTGATAACGTTAATATTGGTCGTCAAGCGTGTTGGGAATGATATGCGTGCTTCCCGGATCGGGGAGCGTCCTAAATGAGCTCCCCCTTGCTCCCAGGCGCGTATCAATTTTATCAAAGTTATCGGGCAGAAGGGATACGGCGGCGGTGCCTGGTACGGCGCACGACCCGCTACGACTCGACTGTTCACCTGCGGAATTAACTTTCGGGACTTATGTACTACGCAATACATAGGGGGGACCGACAATCTGCGCAGCCAACAAATATCAAGCTCCTAGAAACGGTTTATTAATCTTAGTAATCTCTTATTGTGGATTTGGAATTGAAAACAAAAAATAATATATTCTTAATTCTAAATAATTATGTTGCTTGTACACAAATCATGCTCACACAAAACTACACATCAAAGAAACACAAAGGAAAATAATAAACATCTATGACTATTTTAAAATTAGTAAACATTATCTTATTCATTATTTAACAATAGATATAAACACACCATTTATCAGATCATTGCATGTGATACTTATTACAAAAATGTCATTAACACCAACAACACAATAATAATAATATAAACAAAACAAAATATCCAGTCATGCATTACCTATGGTAGTACATGGCAGGTGGTGTCACTGAACCGTGACAAGGCACCTGCAGCCACCCCACTATGTGCCTATCACTAAATTACACACACCACCTCTAGCCTGCCACACTACTAAACATGAAAAACAAAATTCTCACAGAAACAGTACCAAACATGACAGTGAACCAACCAAGCACATAGAGACCGTTGTTTGATCAATACTTGATGTCATACAAACCAGTGTAAAGTCACAATTATGTGTTACTGTTGTGTTCTAGTGATATTTTGTTGCAAAAATTAATTTCCAATCCAAAATGTCTGAGATGGGCTTTGAGAATGTGTTCTATTTAGAGAGTGAGTGTTTTTGTATAGTTGTTTTCTTAAGAGTGACGGTGCGGAGGGACGGATGAGGTGTTGCCAGGTTACGCTCCACGGATACTCTCCGCCCTTGCTCCCAGCAGATCAATAACATCTCTATCACCTGGGATGGTGTTATGCAACAATTCAGATGATTTATTTTATTTGTGTATTGTAAAATAATATGATGCAATGTTTCTTTAGGCTTATGGAAGAATTTAAGATTACTTTTTGACTGTTATGAGAATCTCTTTATCATTTTGATATTTTTGTACAGTGACTGTGTGATTACTGCAATGCATATAAACAAATGATAACTGATTACTTTGTAAAGTTTTGACTGTAGTTCTCAATTGATAAGTATTTTAATAACATTCAAGTGTGGAGAAAAATTACATAACAATCTGAAAAGTTAACATTATTATTATTTTTTGAGAGAAGTATTTGAGTTTTTTAAAGTGTACAATGATCTACCTGCCTGCATTATATTTAATTGCAAACTGCCATCAAGGGGGTGAGTTACCCTACTTTGAAATGTTGCCAATTAGCAGCAGGTATGGTTTTCACTATAATTAGGGGATTAAAATTAAATGAGTTTAAAGTTATGACTTAGTTAGGTATGTTACTTTTGAACATTTAATAAATGGTCTGTTTTACAAGGTGTTGTAAAACTGCAAAGTTTAATTATTTTGTTAGAGAATAATAAAATAATATCAATCCAGTTTTTTTTGCTGTAATTTCACACATTACAGCAAAAAAAACTGGATACTTATTCCATTTATATTTGTAAATCTAATAAAAAAACCAATAATCAAAATCATGGAAGTAACATTTTCTTGCAAAATATTAGACATATTATTTTGCGAAGTTAAATCAAGGTCGACATGAAGCCTTGTTTAGCTATACTTAGAATTTCTAGACCTATATATGTCTTCAGTATTATATAATCGATTCTAATGCTATTTTAATTTGATAAATTTCATTAAAACCAGTCCCTACGGTGTTTTCTTCAGACTTTGAGTGCGCTGGCGACGAGGTACTGGTGGAGTCGTCGCCGCCTGCATCACCGGACATGGCAGCGCGGCTCGCGGCTCCTGCACAGGTACTTAATATCCACATAATTCTGAATATTTAGATAGGTATATAAGTCTGAAAGTTTAGTATGTATCTGCTTACAGCTGAAAGTAACAGGAGAGTTAATAGCGTCTATTATTGTAGTATGGTAGTTGGTGATACTGTCGCCATTGTCATTCCTAGAGAAATATCCCCATCGTAATCTTTCGTAGGTATTTCCTTATAGGATTTCAGGGTCTTCTACCTATAACAGTAACGGTGGGCTGGTGGCTTGTAGCTAGCTAGGGGCTTGTGGCTAAGTAATAACAGCCGCGCAAGTCGATCGATAAAGTTAAGCTACGCTTTTCGCGGTTGGTCCGTGGATCGGTGACCATCTTTACATACCGAGATCGTGGATCTTTGACAGTCGTTACGGGTCTTCAGAAGCCCGAAAGTCTGCCAACCAGTCTTACCAAGTGGTATCGTATTACCCAGTAACTGGGTTGTATAGGTCAGATAGGCAGTCGCTCCATGTAAAATATTGGTATTTAGCTGCATCCAGTTAGACTGGACCCGATCCCAACATAGTTGGGACAAGGCTAGGCAAATGATGAGTTACGCTAGTATATCCGGCTTATTCTAAGCCTATAGAGCCTTGCGATCTACCTTGTCGACTAGCTAATCGGGCCGTCGGATATAGTTGAAGTTTGGCAAAAAACCAATGGATGTTATCGAATGAAATTTAATTTATTTAATAGAAAACAAACAGTTTATTTATCAAATTAAATTTAAAAAAATATCCATCGGTTTCTTACTACATTATCGCGTTATATGGATATCATACACGCTACGGTAATTTCATTATAGAAGAAATAAAAATAATTGCATGTAGTCTAGCTAGAAGCATTTTGTGCTGAGTAATCATGAGTCGACGCAAGGTCACGAGTTATAATAGCACTCATACCTATCGCAGTTTGTACCTACATACCTACATAAATTTCATAACTTGCAATCGAAGTAGGTAGGTACTACACAAAGTGATAATGAGTCAGTGACACTTAAAAAGCGATTACCTATTAGGTGGGGATACGAATTACGATAAATCATTATTATTCATTTTATACTTTCTCTCTCTGTGTGCCTTTTGTGGTCGAATACCAGTCTGGGGTCTAAATATCAGTATTTTTTCAAGTAGTAGTAGTAGATACCTACTTACTGAGAGTCCGTTAATTTCCACAGCTCTAACTTAGCAAGAATAAGCTAGGCATCCAGTAAAACTGATTATCAAAGTTTTGTGGTTTCTGACTGCCAGTAACTACTGCTCTACATAACGCTGGCAGAATAGTCGACATCGGCTCAGTTGCCAAAAAGGAAAACAAAACTGCTAGATAAGCATTAGGTACTTACTAATTTCTTTTATTGCAGTCTCCGTTTTTTCACGATCGCAAAGCTCAACGACAGAATTCAATGATTTCTATTTGATTCTGGTCCTCAATCCGCACTCAGAGAAACACCCAGTTTCATCCATCCTGCATATTAATTGTCTCCATGTATTTCTCTTCCCCTATATTATTGTTTCACGTACATAGGGTGGCGCGGGCGGCGGTGCCTCGCCAAGCGCTGTGCGTGACCTCATCGTAATACCGGAAATACCCGACTCCATACATTTGCAGCACGCTATGCAACAGGTAAATATGGTACGCACGTTCTAAACCTCTTAATGTCAGCGGGAAACAAAAATACATTACTGAATTGTCTCGGAAATCGAAAATATACATAGTTGATTAGTTGCAGTACTAAACACTGCGTTTTATTTCCAGAAGATGCTCTATGTGACTTTTCCATACTTATATTTTTGCTCAGTTATTGAAAATACATTAAGGTTGATTATTGTGGTTGTTATTGTGTTACATTAAGGTTGTGTGTTTATACTGTTTATTATCTATATTCAGAATACCAAGTACAAAATCAAGGAGAATGAGAAATCATAACACATATGAAAACAGTGATTTTGACATACCTCCATGCTAGGCTCGTGAAAAGTGCTCGACTAAATCGTAGTAAAAAGAAATCGTCTTGTTGAAATAGTCAGATGGTCTGAACCTGAACCATGAAGCCTGTATAAATTTTAGACAAGCAAACTTTCAACAGTTCCAACCTAGCCTATCACGGTTCAATTCCTCCCGTTACGTTTGAATTTATGCGCCCTCATCAGACCGTGACTAATGGAAATACTACGACGAAACGTATACTCCAAAATGGTCTAAAACAGCTGAATGACGGCCTCTCCATCTCCAGTTATTCACGTTTAGACTAGTAATCCATGCTTTGCAAGGATGCAATCTACTTCTTCGTGTCACTGGCACGACTGAATTTTATATCTTGTTGGCCAAAACTTGCAATCTACTAATGTGGCGACATGTCAAAACATCGAGATCTATGTTATATCTAAGTTAAATATTAATGCGTGTACACACATGGGCCAAATCTACCACCATGTGGGTCCCAGAAACCGTCCGGCGACATCGAGGCTGACTCAGGAGAAGGTGGCGGGACGAGCTTACACATAAACGTTCCGGAATAAATTCTCTAAGTGATGGTGAAAACCTCACCAAAATCAATTGGGTAATTTGGAAGATCTAAGCGGTCACACAAGACAGACACGAAAAGCGACTGTAATTTATAATACGTATATATTTTAGGTTATCACTTTCTCAGCAACATTGCCGCCTGTCCTCAGGTATCGAGTACGGTGGTGGAAGTGAATGGCGACAGTTCCGGGCATTCCAGTCCCACAGCGGAGGGACAGCACACTTACATCACTGTAGCGAGTGAGTGTAAGTACCACTACGTTTGTCTGAATGACGTCAGTAGTTGTTACATTGTAAAGTATGCACCGTTTTGATTGGTTCATGAAGGCAGGTTTGAAGAACAAGAAGTCGGGCGATAGTAGCCATGTTTTATTAGGTAGTCAATCAAATATTGTGGGTATTATAAACTCGACTCAAACTTAGTGGGAGTGTGGTATTCCCGATTGGACAATATACCCAGTGTCCCGTGTCCCAGTCAGCGACACCGCTAAAGTTAGACTTGGGGCTGATTTTTCAATCATCTGATAACTTTATTCGAGGAATAATTTTGAAATTTTGACAGTTATTTCATACAAAAACTGTCATAAGTCATCTGACGATGGAAAAATCAGCCATTAGATAAATAGAAGCTATATCTTGAGGTTTGCAAACAGTGTCCCTACTTGTGTGCCGTATACACAATATAAAAAAAAAAAACAAAAAAGAAATGACTGAAGAATACCTAAAAGTAATAAGATTGGCTTAACGAAGGTTACTTCGTCAGCGTGACCGCTAGTGTTTTACCTGCCTTCGAATGTTTTGCTTTCAAGAATTATCATTTACTGAAATTCAATATTTGTTTTGTAGAACTTTTGACGATGTTTATGTCGAGCATGAAATATTTTATGTTGCACCATTTTGTTTTGAAGCACATTTTTATTTATGTATTTATTTATGTCGTGTGGCTTGTGCAGTGCAAGGCGCATGGGCACAGCCAGGCACCCACGTGAAGATTGAGGAGCAAAGTGACCAAGAAAGCAAGTTTTTATTTTCGTTTTGTTTATGCTTCTCATCTTAGTTGTTTAGGGTTTAACAGCATAGCCAATGTCCATGGGGACTTCACCTTTGCTATTAACATCGGTATGAGGTTTGCTATGCTTGGAATAATTACTATAGAATTTGGCCAAGGTTGCTTGTAATTATTGGCGGTTACATAGTAATACTGCAGCCGCTAGTAAGTTTGTAAAAAAAGGGGTTTTCTGTTTTGTGATTTTAATTTACAGCGGCGAACTGGCCACCATCATAGTATGAAGACGTACGTAACAATATTCACTATTATGAATAGTGAATATTGATATGTACGTCTTGAATGTAATGAATAGCTTACAAATCATTTAGGTATTAAAGTAACATTTACTCTTGGATAATAGCAAAACCATTATGCTAACGTAGTAGTCAGATTCCGTTACGAAAGTTGGTACCTACAGAATCTAAGCATGGGATGTAGCTTTGGAAATGAAGATGCGTGCTTACCGGCTACTTTATTTTATCCATAGGCTGCAACCGTGATTTTTTTGTACAGTATTTCTAATGTGCCTTACACAAGTCTTTGATCATGTTCAGCTTTTTTTTTCTCCAATGTTATCCATCTGGATTTTACAAGTACTGCTGCAGGGATGTTTGTTGCGCCCCTTCTTCTTCCCAGATAAGAAAAGGCTGGCCACGTGTGCCTCGGAGATGTGTTGCTAGGAGACACTTATGAATCATCACTATCTCCAATAAATCCTCCATATTTTTCCCTTTGAGTTTCCACTTCACTTGTCAAAGTTGGTCACAACACGCTCTTTGTGAGAAGCCTTTGATGGCGCAACAAATAAACTACTTAAATTTCACCCTCTGACATCATAATGTCTGATTATCTCCCACCTGTCAGGATTGATGCCGTATTAAACGCACCCCATTTGTTATTTATTTTTTTATTGAAAATTCAACTTTATTGCTTTGACATAAGTGTGTACAAAATATAATAAAGAGGAATTAGCGAAACACAGGTTCCGAATTAATTTGACGAGTACGGACCGGTTGCAGGTGCGGACGGATTTGTTTTGATATTTTAACGAAGCGATTATTTTTATAATCTCTCGCAAATATTCTTTTTAATAATTTCATGGAAATTATGATTAGTAAGAAGGGTCAAATTGAACATTATTGTCTAATTCATAAACAAGCAAAATATAAACCCTCATAAAAAGCTGCAAAAGTCAAACAAAATTGTATGAAAAAACGTGTGCGCAGATAGCGCGTAGTACCGAAAAAACCAAAACCTTAACAACTAATGGAAACATTTGCAAAGAACTATATATATATATGCTTAGAGCGTAGATATATACGATGCGGTAAACGCCACACAAAATAGTGTGAAAAAAACTTGTTTATGATGTCTGCGCTTGCGCAGACAGCGCATTGTAACGTCACTGAAAGTTGAAATACTATTTATTAAAATAAAAACCTACGCAACTAGTTTAAACATGAAAAGAACTTAAAAAAAACAAAATAAAATTGCTTATTTAGCTTACGTTGTAGTACTCGTACGATTTTACTTTTGTAATATTCTCCAATTAGTACAAGAGGCGCGTGCAATCAAATCAGATCAAGTTACATGCAATTTTAATATCACATTTTTCGTCCAATTTGCACATGATACCCTGCAAACTGCAGACAAAGCGTAATTACGAGTGCCCCTACGGATTATCTACCTGACTGATCTCTTTCAATGGGTGCATACATCAAGGGGATCATCTCGTTCATTGTCCACCTGTGCTGGTTACCTCTGACGTGACGTCGGCCACGCGCCGTCGCCCCTCCCGGCTCCCGTACATTGGGTGCTTCACTTATAAATAATTTTTATACCGATATATACATGTCTGCTTGGCTGGCTCCTAGAGAGCTCATACACGATTTTATTGTGTTTTATTGCTTCTTATTGGAAAAGGGATTTATGGATGCTTTCTAGTCCATTTTGAGTTGAAGATGAATATCAATTTGGAAGGGAGAACATTTTATAAATAAAAATGTTTTCAATAGTTGTTTTGGGGCTTCAAAAAATGTACAGTAACAAGCCCAAGTACCTTAAAAGAGGTTCTAATCTCGGTTGCTATGTCAACATAATTAAAATAGAATACTTATTGACTTTGTTATAAAAAATCTGTATATGGGAAAACCTGGAATATCAAATTTATTTGAACTCATTACGGGTTTGACTTGTGTTTGTTGAATTACTTGTAGTCGCATTTCAATAACCTATTTTAGGAGAATTCTATTCCAAGGACATTTTACCACTTTCCGCGAATTCATTAGTAGGTAATTTGTCTTGGATTGGAATATTTATTTATTTTTCTTTTACATTTAGAACAAACTAATCTTTTGATACATTTTCTTCGTATGATTATGTAGGCTTACGTAATTATGTTAAAATAATGCAGGAGTACAACGGGTATTCCTGTGCTTTGAATTAATGTTTTTAATCCGACTCTAGAACTCTCCAAGCTCCGCCAACACCAAATAAGTTGGAAGTATAGCCAAATAGGATGATAGTTAACAATAAAACAACAGCTTTGAACTCAACCTTCAACGCCCAGACACTGTCCTCAACCTGCAAACTACATAAACAACAAAAGGGAAATCACAATTATATCGCTTACGTCTATATTACAAAGTTTATATAAACAGGTGGGGTGGGGTGGGAACGAGACACAGGTACGTGTTAGACAGGGAAGGGATACCAGAGATTGGCAATCGGGATGTTTTGCTGGGAAGTGTAGGTCCGGCAGAGAGTTGCCTGGGAGATCTCTAAGAGCATGGAGGTGCCTCGCTATCGGTCTTATTACCCCTGTGAGTGAGAGTTGCTCCTTCATCTGTCTTTGTGTGCTTAAGTTTGAGTGAGGTGGTCCTTCCAGACGGCGGTTAAATAATTCTGGGAATTCAGTGCTGGGAAATCATTTTCAGTTGGGAAAGCTTTCTTTGTTGTTCATACTTGCATCTGGTTTAACTCAGTTCTTTGTTTTTTGATACTGATTTATTTTGTGAAATACTATCCAATAATGGAAGGGGGAATAACAAAAAATAATTGAAAGCTTCTTTTAAAACTGAAGTCGGGGTGCCCTTGAAGCTTTCTTTGTTAATAAATATTGTTATTTCCTACAGGCGAGGGCGGCAACGGCGTCAACTATCACGTGCAATATGTTACGGAGCCGCAGGAGATCTACACACAAGGTCACCCGACGCATATGTGAGCGAATCTACGTTTTATTATTAATTTACTTATAATATTTTCTTAAGTGTTTTCAAAAAACAACCTAGCTTACTACCTATGTACTTAGTTTCCGAATAATTTTTGGGGCTCCACAAAAATAGTCTCATAAAGTAGCTCTTAGTTTCCGAATGATTTTTGGGGTTCAACAAAACAAAACAAGCTCTAATCGCTTTTCCACTAAAGTTGTGTGTTATATTGCACAGATTTTGCTTATTCATAACTGGTGGAAAAAATATCATTACACTGTTTTTGGAACTGTAAAATAAATTATATACTTATTTATGAACTATTCCAGCTGCCAATTATCTAAGAAATATTAAATTAAACGACACTGATTCAGGTCATGATAATTTCAAGTTGTGTCTGCTTGGTGCCCGCCAAGCTTTCCTTGTTGCTAAGCAATCCTTTGTTATGCAGCCCCGGATATATTTTACCTCTGTAAAATTTCGTCTATATGCCATCTGCAGCCGGAAAACAGGCTATAGACTCCATTCGTTTCCTATTTTTTAAATTTCGAGAAAATTATATTTACTTATTTACTTTCCAATTCTTCATCTTTTCGTGTCCATGGTCGTTTTCTTCTTTGGTTTTGATATTGTTTGAACCCAGTAGGAGGCCACGTTGATTGCAGCATTAGTGGTATTTTCCAAAAAAACGTCCCGTACATAAGCATTTCCTAATAATTTCAGTGATTTCTCTTACGATGCAGAGCATAGGACTGAATGAAAAGAAATCACAGCAATTTTTGTTTAGACGGAAATGATAAAATCTCATATTGTTCTCAGGGATTCCTTGCGCTCCTATCCTGTGTATGGAGTGACGACTGTGGGCAATGGAGCGAGCGCGGAAGGCACTTCTGCAGACAACGGCTGGGGCGGAGCCTCCTCCGCAGAATACACCGCTTATGGTGTCGTGGTAAGTAATACTTACATACATTTTCTAAATGATGGTGAAAACCGCATCATAATCTGTTGCGTAGCTTAGAAGAACAATGCGGTCACACAGACAGACATGAAAAGCGACTTTATTTTATAACTAGCTTCTGCCCGCGTGTTCGCCCGCGTGGATGTCGGAAATTATCCCACGGGAACGTGCTAACAGGGTAAAATGTATGTGCTTCCCCAGAATGCCATCTATCTCGCGGGCCCTTTGTGGCTAATTACAATAGAAAACCAATTGTGTCTCATTAGTGGTGATTAAGAATTGTATGGCGAGCGATATTGTATCTTAAGATAAAATATTATAGTATCTTAGCCGTGTGTAGCGCCCCTTAGTGACGTAACCCACGACAAACTTATTATTTGCGGTTGGTACAGTAATCGGGTCTAGGGATCGAACCGCAAATTAATTTTGTTTTTTATTGTATATACTTTTTCGGGATAAAAAGTACCCAGTGTGGTGCCCAGGATATTAAAGAATAATTATACCAAGCTTCATCGTAATCGAACCGGTAGTTTTTGCGTGATGCCTGAAAAAACAGACAGACAGACAAAATTTTTTTTAATCACGTGGCCCAGTGGTCACGGTCACGACTTACGAGTTGTAGGTCGTAAGTTCGAACCCAGTCTGGCGCTTTACTTTGTGTAAATTATATCATCCTCAATGCTCTCAAAACGGTGAAGGAAAACATCGTGAGGAAACCGGCATATCCTAGAACCAAAAATTCTAAGAAAATGTGACATCTACCAACCCCCTTGGCCCGCATGGTGGATTACAGCCCATTCCCTCTCACAGAGAGGAGGCCTGTGTCCCAGCAGTGGGAACGTTATAGGCTGAGTATGTAAATGAACCCTATATCAAAAATCGTGACCGTTGCAGTGTGATAGAAGACTGTAGCGGCGTCTACACCGCCACATGCGTACGCATCATATTGACGTCACGCAAAATCCTGCATCGCGCAAGCAGAGTTAACCGCGCGGCTTTCATTTATTCGGCCCTCGACCCACCGTTCTTTCTGACTTTAATTATTTTTTCTCAGCTCCTAAGAGTTGATAATCTCAAAAATTTACCTATCAAATGCAAAAAATAATTAGTAAAGACAGATTCCCGAGGCTTCACTTTCGTCGTCTATCACACCCAAAACTTGCACTTTTCGGATAAAAACTTTAACTATCCTATAGCCTATAGATATCTATCTCTCTGCAAAAAATTACGTTAATCCGCTGTTCTGTCACTGCGTGAAAGTAGGAAAAAGAAACACTTTTGCTTTTATATTACTAGTAAGATAGTGAAGGAATCCTAAAGTAGTCTAACCTTGCGATGCATGCGCGTCACTATGTTGTGTCAGGGACGTGAGCCGACCGTGGCCTTTTCTTCCCTTTCTCGGTAAAGCGGCGTGGGTGTCCCGAGAATGAATGGACGCACCGATATTTTATTTTTTGTTATTAAATCTTTTTCGCTTAGGCGCCATCTTCACGGGCGAGTGACTCGCGTTTGTAGTCTCGCTTTGCCATCTAATTCTTTTCGCGATGATATCACCGTGTGTAGACACGTTCTAAGAGTGTATAGAAATACGTGGCACGACGATAACATCGCCCCGATTCTCTCGCTTGTCTTTTTTTAGGGTTCCGTAGCCAAATGGCAACGGAACCCTTATGGATTCGTCATGTCTGTCTGTCTGTCTGTCTGTCTGTCCGTCCGTATGTCACAGCCGCTTTTTTCCGAAACTATAAGAGCTATACTGTTGAAACTTGGTAAGTAGATGTATTCTGTGAACCGCATTAAGATTTTCACACAAAAATAGAAAAAAAACAATAAATTTTGGGGGTCATACTTAGAACTGAAACTCAAATTTTTTTTTTCATCAAACCCATACGTGTGGGGTATCTATGGATAGGTCTTCAAAAATGATATTGAGGTTTCTAATATCATTTTTTTCTAAACTGAATAGTTTGCGCGAGAGACACTTCCAAAGTGGTAAAGTGTGTGTCCCCCCCCCTGTAACTTCTAAAATAAGAGAATGATAAAACTAAAAAAAAATATATGATGTACATTACCATAGAAACTTCCACCGAAAATTAGTTTGAACGAGATCTAGTGAGTAGTTTTTTTTTAATACGTCATTAATCGTAACGTAACGGAACCCTTCATGGGCGAGTCCGACTCGCACTTGGCCGGTTTTTTTTTTTGGATGGGAAATCATCAAATGACTTCTCCCGCTCTGGGTTGAGCGGAAGGGCATGTCAGACTTTTACTGACTAAAACCCACCCGTGTTCCTTCAGTTGCCTGTGCCAGGGGCCACGGTATCTCTTTCGAACAACCCGCGGCCCTGGCGGCCCCCGTCAGTTCGTGCTGACATCTCTTTAGGGCGCGCGCGGAACACAACGCGCCGTCGCGTCGACCCGAGCTGGTCCTTACCGGGCGGCGGCGACGGCGGGTGGAGACACTTCTTGTTTAGAAGTTACTGTTTTTTCTTACTTTTTTCTTTTTGCTCGGCTCCTACGAGTGCTGGCGTGATTTTCAGTAGCATATAGCTTCCTCAAGAGCCCGTGGCTAAATAATAACAGCCGCACAGGTCGATCGGTCAGGTTCAGCTACGCTTGCAGCGGTTGGTCTGTGGATGGGTGACCATCTTTACATACCGAGACCCCTCCGTGCCTCGGAAAGCACGTTAAGCCGTTGGTCCCGGCTGTCATTCCTGGATCTTTGACAGTCGTTACGGGTAGTCAGAAGCCCGAAAGTCTGAAAACCAGTCTTACCAAGGGGTATCGTATTACCCAGTAACTGGGTTGTGGAGGTCAGATAGGCAGTCGCTTCATGTAAAATACTGGTATTCCGCTGCATCCGGTTAGACTGGAAGCCGACCCCAACATATTTGGGAAAAGGCTAGGCAGATGATGATATAGCTTCCTCAAGAATTGAGCTATCAAATGCAACATTTTTCAAATCCGACGGTAGTTCCAGATATTAGCGCGTTCGCGTTTATTATTACCATAGATTTAGTTAATATTTCAGCCACACAATGTACAGATGCGGAATGAATGAACGCCACAGGCATTTTCTACCAGTGAACCTCCGGGTGACGCAGATGCAAACAATTATTGTAGTTAGCTGCAATTACGAAAGTTAACACGTATACATTTACGGAGCCTTTGAGGGAAAACGGTTCGGACACGTCCCGGATAACCAAACTTTTATATCCACAATTCACACTGCTGCAGCCTGAATTTGTAAAAAGAGGCTAATAGGCTAGGCTAGAGGTACCTTTTTTTCGGCCGTCGTGAACGCAACTTTATGCATTTAGTAGAATCAAGAGCCGTTGAAAGAGTGTTTTTATATAAGAAAATTAAAATAATCGTCATTTGAACACTATTTAATCAAAATCAAAAGACATTTATTCAAATTAGACTGAGAATCAACACTTTTTGAAAGTCAAAATTACATAATCAAAATCAAAACTCAATGCAAAAGACAATGCCCAGAAGTCGTATCAAAAAAGTCTCATGCATCAAGATCAAACTACGATATTAATAATTTTCATATGTTTTTACAACATTACGCGTCGGGGATTTGATTTTTGAACACAAAATCAAAAGTGTTGATTTTGTTGTATTCCCTTTACATGACGTTCCGTTTCAAATGATAATTAATATAACCTTGCATTTTGAAAGTGTCATGATCACCATGGTTTTTTAAAAAACCTGTAAAAAAATTATACTTTGCCGATTCTACATTACTTTAAAATAACTAGAATAAAATAGAATAGAATTTTTACTTAAACGATTATCATTTTTTTAGAGCAATAATGGCCGTTCGTGTATGACATGTCAAACAAAATAAAGTACCCGGTTGTCAGGTTATTTAGATTTTTTTGAAAATCTCCGAAACCCGGGTCTTGTTTACAAAAAGAACTTTTGTAGGAGTTAATATGATAAGTGTAGTCTTTAAAAAACAAAGTTTGACTTTGATGCAGCATGGTACGGGATTCCATACACCATGAGCATTGTCCTTAGGCTGACAATCAGCACTTTTCGAACGTCAAAATTACAAAAGACAGTCCCCCAAAAACGCCCGCCCTTCACCACATCTTTCGCTGGGAAGAAGTGGCGCAACAAACTCCCCAGTACCATAACAGTAACAGTCCCCAAAAAACGCCCGCCAATTTAATTTTATTCTACGCAAACTTACAGCTAATATAAACAGTGTTCTTAAACATATGCATTTGAAGGCCACAAGTTTCCATTGATAAACACTTGAAACAAAAATGGTCGGTACAAAATACCTACCTCTAACATTAATTAGGAAACAAAATAACACGATCGATTAATACCAACTAAAAACCATTCAGACGCAAACAATTACTAAAAATACACCACTTCCTAATTTTTTTGCTAGGAGGAAGAGGTGGCGCAACGAACTCCCTAGCAACACGTCTGACTGTCGATGGCGTTTCGTTTCTGTTAGTTGTAAAAGGACATTCGACGTCTCGACGCGAACAGGTTTAAAATCATGAAAACATTCACTTGTAACAGCTATTCTGCTTGCCCATGAACTTCGTTTTAACAAAACTTTGAAACCGTTCCACTTATATTACCGAGGAAGAAAAGATGTTTTCAAATGTGAAAGAACGTTCCCATTTCTAAACATCCTTTCAACAATCAAAGAGAAGCCAAAAGAATACTCGCCAAAGTTTCCTTGCTTTCTTCAAGTTTTGTGTTTCTGGAAATTTACATAAATGTGAAGGTTGTTTTGAATTCGTGAAATTCAGGTGGTGAAATCTTTCTAGTTTTAATTAGCGACCAGCCCCTGCTTCGCACGGTTTTTACGACTTGACAAAACGTCGCGATTTCTCTAATAAATGGAAGATTTTTTTTTATACATAAACCTTTTTTATACACTAAACCTTTCGGAATAAATTCTCTAAATGATGTTGAAAACTGCATCACAATTCTTTGCGTGTTTTAGAACGATAACGATGTCGGTCACACAGACAGACACGAAAAATGACTTTAATTTATTATATGCGTAGAAAGATACTACTGAATGTTTTCCACTTTTGTCAAGAAAAACATTTGTTAGACGTTATGCAGTAAGTTAAAACAGCATCATACTCGATCGATACTTGTAGTCTTGTCGTAAGAAATGTAAATGCTAAGCACAGGGTTGGTACAAAAAAATGGGGTGTGGCCTGTAGTGTGCGATGGTTCATACAACATGTACGAAAGTGACGGAGGAGGATTTTTGCAATGCGGTGCGGCCCGCACAAAACTGCGTTAGCCTTAAGGGTTCTCTACTCAGTAGGTCTACGCCGTGTCGTGTCATAGGGCTGAATCTTTTTAGAACTGTATAAAGCGAGGATGCTGAAATTTTCACAGAATACTATGGCTGCTATCATAGCAATAGGTGAACTATTATAGTTTTGATCGTAACTTGTGCATAATGCTACATTGTCGCGATAAAGTGAACTACACTCCGCACGGTCGCGCGGAGCGGTGTGCGAGAGAGAGCGCGCGAAGTGTAGTTCGCCTAATCGCGAGAATGTAGCCGCAGCATTAGTCCAACGTGCTCTACCATGATTTTTTCCGAGTAGAGTACAGCAAAATATAATAAATAATCTATATTTAACTAACCAATTATCAGAAAAGGCTTTTTCGCTAAAAGACGTCCTGTTGAGGAAATACGGTCTAACAGGAAAACATAAATCCTTTATCTATTTATCTTTCTTCATGGAAACAACATTGCCTTTATGGTGAAGACGTTTTGAGGGTTGCCTATTGTAACTTTGGATGTTACAATTAGAAACTTGTCGTTCTAGGAAACAATACTTGCTTGTGTTTTTGTCGACTGGCGTTTATAAACTGCCTCGGCAATATCGAGGGTTTTTAGTTATCATATTGATTTTTAAAGATCAGCAGAGGAGAGATCTTGACAGCAGGCGAGATCACCTCAAGAGTAAACCACCCTTCAACATTCAATACCATTACCACAACGGCATTCTAACGTGTCCGCACGCCGTGTGTGCACGTACCTTTACAGTGAAGATAGGTTACGTTAGCCACATCAGATCACACGACCGTAACCTACAGTTGTCGGAATCAATAGCAGTCACCGTAGCCGAAATCGGCATGGGATGTATATGTATTGATTTTTACTCGACAGACAAATTATTTACACTCTTGAATTTTATTGGGCAATTTCTTCTGAATGTTTTGCTGCGGTAGTTTTCTTCCCATGTACAAATGTGTATATTATTTTTGCCTATGTTTTCCCACTGGAGGGCAAATGCCTAAAATGATAAGATTTCGTGAAATAGTAATTCTATATGGTAATGTGGACTTAGCGAGTTATTTTGATGATTTTAATGATTATAGTTCTGCAAATAGATAGTTTTGTTACGGTCGCGAATCATATTTTGAACAACAAACAACTTGATACTGACCTGCTAATTGCAAAAAACGTATTTGAATTTCACGGGCTACTTTAGCGCTTTTCCCTTTAGCGTCTTTTGACACCGGTTCATTCCCCCAGGTGGCCGGCGACGAGGCCGAAGCCCCGGCCTCCCCGGCCACGCCGGCCGGCGCGCCCGCGCCGCCGCGCATGCCGCCCGCCACCGTGCAGTGGCTGCTCGACCACTACGAGACCGCTGAGGGTGAGTCAAGTGAGGAACTATCTTATCATTATTACTAGATAAGGAATGGGGAGAGGAGGGAAGAACTGTCCCACCGCCGACGAGGAAGTCACTTTAGTAATAATAATAATCATCCTGTATTGTGCCACTGCAGGGCAAAATTGTAGGTGCCCACCGAGCGTTCGTCACTGACCGAGTACTCTCTTTGATAGCTCTTGTTGCTGTGACAATCGAGTACTCGCGCCGTGGTGTGAACAGTCAAAATCAAAACCAAAAGTAATTTATTCAAACTAGGCTGAGAATCAGCACTTTTCGAACGTCAAAATTTCAAAAGACAGTCCTCCAAAACGCCCGCCCTTCACCACTTCCTATAGTTTGACCGACACTGCTGTACCGCGCCTTAGGTATGCGCGGCGAGGCGGGGGGCGGGCCGCCATGAGCGATGACGAATGAGCGGCCTGCACTGCCCCCCGTCTCGCCGCGCACATACCTAAGGCGCGGTACAGCGGTTTTGGTCAAGCTATAGTACTTTCGCTGGGGAGAAGTGGCGCAACAAGCTCTCCAGCAGCACAGCTGTCTGTTCACAGAGAAAATATTTGATCAGCAGTCAGCGATCAACTATATAGTAATTTATATACTATGTCTTTTACTTACACGGGACCTACAATGTTTTGTACATTTCTTGAGCGAGAAAATTGATGGTAGCTAGTCGCTTCCTCGTCGGCGGTGGGACAGGTGCTTAAGTCTCGTGGTTGCAAGCGAGACTGCTGAGCGTTGGGTCCTGGGTTCGATTCTCAGGATGCCAGTGTTTATTATATTTTTCCACTAAAAAATTCTCAATAGCAGTCCGGAATTTCGAAGTTGGTGGTGTCCGTCCCATCGTACTTTGAGAGTGAAGGGAGACCTGTATTTGCGCACACACTTGTGCACTATAATAATCTCCTGCGTACTTACCTAATCTCTGTTGAGGTTGGCCGCTGTTACCGAAATTCTTTCGGGAGGATATCTTTTATTATAAGGAATAGATTTAAGAAATCATCACAAAGGTCTTAGGAAGAAAATTGGTGACCCGAGATAAATATCCACCCTGCCTAGCAGTTCACTTGATGGGGTGGATCTTGGGATCACCGACTGTCCGCGGTAGTATGATAATGACGTTGTAACAAAATACGTTTTATTTTGTACGAATCATTTAACCTGACTTGGTTTCCGTGCGTCCTTTTCGGGTAACCACAGAAAATCAGCGCTGTGCTATGGGTTCCTTTAGCACAGCATTATGCTGGGTGGAAGCCTTCATGTCACAGCTATGACGTGGAGCTGTCGATTATCTCTACTTTGTTTTTATTTTTCTTAATTATAAGAGTTAATAATAGTATGCACGTGTTTCTGTGATACCTAAACCCATTTTTCTTTCTTTCTTAAAGTAAATATTTTTTTATTAAACATTGGATTTGTTGCGCCAAAAATGTAACAAAACAATGTTTGTGATATTCGAAATTAACGATGGAATAATCATAATACCCATTACTTACTCTCCCGCAGAGATATTTTCTCTGCGTTTTTCTCAATTGAAAACATCTATCGATAATTCAGATAGCATAGCATAGTATGTTTGCGTCTTTTGATTGATCAAAACAAGAAGGTTTGTTAAAATAATATATCTATGACCTATATCCTACAAAGAAATGATCGCAGCAACGGTGAAGGCCAATTCCCGTAGTCAAAAACGCTCAAAATCTAGTCGCAATCTCATCTTGGCGACAATCAATGTCAAATGTCTTTTTGTTATTGTACTCCTTAATGGCAGCCGTAGACTGGACTCCGTTGTATGAAATGGACTTAGAAGCAGGTTTAAATTATTTTTATAATATTATTAATTCTATTATAGATGACTGTGTTCCGAAAAAAAAGCGAAGTCGTGTAAACTCAAGATACAGTTATCCTGAGTGGTACACTGTTGAAATAATTCGCGACATAAGATTGAAGGCTTTACTGCATAAACAGTACAAGGCAAGCGGGTCGAGGGTCGATTACGAAGCGTTTGCACGATGTAGAACCAACATTAAAAATATGTTAGTAGTGGCACAGGAGCAATACCGGAACCGTGTTCAAAGTCAAATGTTGAGTGATCCTAAATCTTTTTGGAATTATATCAAGTCTAAAAGAAGTAGGAGAAGCCCGCAAGCGATTTTGAAAGACGGGGTGGCATTGTCTGGTCAACAGTCTGTAGAGGAGTTTGCGAAGTATTTTTATTCAGTGTATAGGGTGGAGCGACCGAAGTTGGATGTGGACGCGGCTATAGCTCAAGCAGGTAGCGAAAACGGAGCAGCGCGGGTGCACTTGGACCAATTACGGTTAGTAGACGTATGTAGTGCGCTTCAAGATCTTAAGCCGAAACGGTCCGCAGGGCCTGACGGTATTCCACCCTACATAATCAAGGATTGTCGATTGGTGCTAGCTAAGCCGCTACTTTATATTTATAATCAGTGCCTAAAAGCTGCCGTGTTTCCGGAGAGGTGGAAAGTGACCCGAGTTGTTCCGGTTCCGAAGGGAGGGTCGGCAGAATCGGTGGATGGGTATAGGCCAGTCGCAGTATTGTCAACGCCGGCAAAAATATTAGAAACTGCTATTCACAAGAGCATATACCTTCAGGTGAGCGCGCAGCTGTCAGACGCTCAGCATGGGTTTCGACCGGGAAGAAGTACGACCAGCAATCTTCTTTGTCACATGGCTCAACTGGTGCCGACAGTGGATGGTGGGGGACAAACTGATTCTGCTTACTTTGATTTCAGGAAAGCGTTCGACCTAGTCGAAAATGACATGTTGCTTAAAAAGTTAGCAGGGGTTGGTTTCACCCCACACTCACTCCAGTTTTTTGCCAGTTATTTGAGGGACAGGCAACAATATGTGGAATATGCGGGGCACGTGTCGGATCCGTATTTCACGAGGTCCGGGGTAAGCCAAGGTTAACCTTGGCCCTTTGGGTTTCCTTCTGATGGTAAACGACCTGCCAGAAGTAGTTCAAGACGCTAGTTGTTTGTTGTTTGCGGACGACCTCAAATTGTCCCTCGCGGTAAAAGGCGGTGAGGACTGTGTCAGGCTGCAGAGGGACATTGATAGAGTAGTGTGCTGGAGCAAGGAAAACCTCTTACAGTTTAATAGCTCGAAGTGTGTGACCATCACTTTTTCTCGCGCGCACAGTCCCATAACACACACCTATCATATTGACGGGTTGCCTATGGCGCGGGTCACAGAAGTCAAGGACTTGGGAGTAGGTTTTAACACAGGTTTGACTTTTCGTGATCACATCATGTGTAGCTGTAAAAGAGCGTTTAGAAATTTAGGTTTCATGCTTCGTACGGTCAGAGGGTTCACGAATGTGAAAGCTATTATAGCATTATATAATGCATTGGTGAGGAGCCAGTTAGAATGTAATGCAGTCATCTGGGCTCCGCATGAAGCTAAATATAGTCTTATGCTGGAGAGGGTACAAAATAAGTTTATAAGATATTTATATAAGCGTTATTACGGAGTCTATCCCTTTTACCCGTTAATGTATCCAACCTTATTTATTTTAGGTATGGTAGGATACAATGAGCTAAGGGTTAGGAGGGATCTTGCACTCACCTCATACATATTTAAATTACTGAGAGGGAAGGTGCATAATGCAGTTATTTTAGAGCTGGTGAGTCTGTGTGTTCCGGACAGGTACGTGTGGCGACGACGGCAGCCGCCACTGCTAGTGGAACCGCGCGCTCGGACCAACCTTTTGAGGGAGGCGCCCCTGACGCGCGCACTCCGCACGCTCAACCTCATAGCGAGTGGGACGGACTTATTCTGTTGTTCTCTGAGTGAATTCACAAGGAATGCATTGTTTATAATAAGTTATAGGTGTTAGTATAGTGTAAGTTAGGATAAGCGCATTTATCGCATTGGGTTATATCCTGTAATGGTAAATGTAAGTAGATGAATAAATAAATAAATAAAATAAATAAATAAATACTTGTTCAAAATGTAGGGAAATTAGAGGTATTTTTGACAGATTGAGACTGAGATCAGAGTATGAACTTTCTTAATATTACGAGAATTGCCCCTCTGGCTGGTTTACTTTTGTTTAGGAGCAGTCTACATTCAAATTATAGTAATAAATGCATGACAGAATATTAAAAAAAACCTTATCTTATTCATATTCAACATTAATGATGTAGCTGTCTAATACTTTGTAACAATATATTTATAAAGTGCCCATGGAGTTTCTTGCACGTTCTTCTCCATAGGAACGTACTAGGCTTGGGAATGGGCAACTAGCTTCATCTTTATGACTGACTGACTCCTTTGACAAAAGACAATTTTTTTTTTGGGTGGCATTTCATCAAATGACCCTTCCCGCTCTGGGCGGAGCGGAAGGGAGTGTCAGACTTTTACTGACTAAAACCCACCCGTGTTCCTTCAGTTGCCTGTGCCAGGGGCCACGGTATCTCTTTCGAACAACCCGCAGCCCTGGCGGCATCGGCCCTAGCGGGCCTCGTCAGTTCGTGCTGACATCTCTTTAAGGCGCGCGTGGAACACAACGCGTCGTCGACCCGGGCCTGGTCCTTACCGGGCGGCGAGCTGCCCATTGCTCGCCGCCCGCAAGCCCGCGCCTACGGTGGCCGGGTCACAAAAGTGCCTGGAAATGGTTTAATTGAAATAAATGTTTTGAATCAAGTTCTCAGGTCGTCTATGTAACCTAACACGTGTTCCCCAGGCGTTTCCCTCCCCCGTTCAACACTCTACGCGCACTACCTCCGTCACTGCGCAACCCACCGCTTGGAGCCAGTCAACGCGGCTTCCTTCGGCAAGCTTATCCGCTCCGTATTCATAGGCCTTCGCACCCGAAGACTGGGGACTAGGGGGAACTCCAAGTATCATTACTACGGGATTAGGGCGAAGCCCGGCGTGGAACACGATCATAGTGAGAGCGACTTGAATGATCAGCAGGATAATGTGGATGATAAGACCGATGTACTGGATCATCAGGTGAGTTGATGTTGGAAACATTTTACATTTATATGAACTGTACGGCTCTAGAAAGTAGACACCAGTAAGACAACGTGTAATGCTTAGTTACAGCACTCGATATGTTTTTGACTAGAAATTAGGTACCTACTGATAAGAATTTTCTTTTTATATGTATCTAAATATTTTATTTAGGAGTATTATTCAGCATACGTGACAAAGTTGTATAGCTAAAATTAACTATGTGGCAGAAAATCGGCGTGCTAACACCTGTCATGCAAATTACGCGACGTAATTTCAACCTATGTTATAGGTAATATAAAAACATTGCGGGAGTTAGCACACTATACCTACACATTAAATGTCCGTCACGTATTTTCCATAGGTGTATCAACTTCATACTCTAGATTTCCTCGCAAAAGTTCTGAATTTCTTTACCTCCTGCGAAACATTTTGGTTTCCATCCTATTTTGTGTTTCACAAAGTCAAAAGTCATTTATTCAAATTAGGCTGAGAGTCAGCACTTTTCGAACGTCAAAATTACAAAAGACAGTCCCCCAAAAACGGCCGCCCTTCACCACTTCCTAGTGCTATCGCTGGGAAGAAGAAGTGGCGCAACAAACTCCCCAGCAGCACAGCTGTCTGTTCAGTAGTAGTACATATTTCCCTATATCTGACAATGATAGAAAGATGGCTAGAAAGATCTGATACATGGTATGGATAGAAAGGGGGTGACTACCGAGATGATAAAAACATGCTCCGCTGACCCCAGGGGTCTACTCCGAAGTTACTATTTGGTTCGGTCGGTTCCGATCCTACACTCCTACACTCTTTCGAATGTTGACTATGGTCCCGACCCAACTGAGCCGATCCGAACTTTTTTTGCCTTTTTCGATAATCCGATCCGAACATTCACATTTTGCACTTCGGAGTAGGCCCCCAGGTAAATTGGGATGGAAAATTATGATGATATTTCCCTATATTACACAGGAGGGTCGATCCCGCGAGCGCTCCCGCGACTCGGCGAGCAGCCCGAGCCACGCGCACCGCCAGTACCTGGGCGCCGTGTCGCCGCCCGAGCCGCCGCCGCTCGCCATACACCCGCTGCCCGACGACGTGCCGCCCGAAGCTCTCAATGCGTTGAGGAGACATCACAGGTGCGTACGCATATACACTTGGTCGGCATACTAACGATAACTATAATTATAGAGCAATGGCCACTTTGGACTATAGGTACTCGTACTCCATTGGTTTAGGTAATTAAGTAAAGGTAAACAAATCGTTAAAAGGGTGACATGACACATTCTTGTTTAAAAATACGTTACGCAAAAATTAAATTTATTTTAGATTTTTACGATAATTTTCTCTTTTATTAGTGTGTTAACCTTTTTGATTTATTCTTAAACTATCTTAACTGTAATATTTCATATAATTAGGAAAAACGAAAATTTTATCAGCGGGTAATTTAGGAACAGTCACATGTGTATTCTTCGTAGGTGTAACAGCTTGAACACAATTTTTTTGTTAGATTTACAACAATAATATTTTGTAATATGTCTATTGTAAAGGTAATCTAAACCCTTTAAAAAAATGCAACGAATTAAGTAACGTTGCTAAATTGAAGAGTACAACTGTGATGTAGCGTGACAACCGAAGTGACAGGTATTACGTTTAGTCGGTATCTTTTGTTTAGTATAAAAAATAACTTCGTTAAAAGTGCGTGTGAATAGCATAATCATCAGCCTATAATGTTCCCACTGCTGGGACACAGGCCGCCTCTCTGTGAGAGGGAGTGGGCCGTAATCCACCACTCGGGCCCAGTGCGGGTCGGTAGATGTCACATGTCTATGAATTTTTGGTTTTAAAACATGCCAGTTTCCTCATGATGTTTTTCTTCAGCGTTTTGAGAGCTGTGGTGATGAAATTATTTACGCATAGTAAAGCGCCTGTCTGGGTTCGAACCCACGAGCTACACCTCGTAAGCCGGGGCCGTTACCACTGGGCTACCACTGCTCACGGGTTCATATTTTTTTAACTTGCGTGTATCTTGTTGCTTAGATGTTAGAAATAATGAAACATCTTACAACAAGATTTAGGTAAGCAATTTAAAAAAACATGGATGTCACGTGATCAACTTTGAACGTTAATATCTCGAAACATGACACTTTACGGGGTTGGTCTTATTATGTTTTTTGTTTGAATTAATGTCAGCTATCGATTTATATAGGTTTAATGCGTGGCCGCCATTTTGAAAAAAAAAAAAAAATGGCGGACCGGTTGGTAAGCCACTGATCTTCAAAGCCCGTTAAAAATCTAGGTGCTTTTTGTTTCATACATTGTAGATGCGTGAAGCTTCTCTTATGTCCGCGTAGGTTCTCGTAGCTCCGCGTAGGCTCTCATAGTTCCGCGTAGGCTCTCGTAGTTCCGCGTAGGCTCTCGTAGCTCCGCGTAGGCTCTCGTAGCTCCGCGTAGGCTCTCGTAGCTCCGCGTAGGCTCTCATAGCTTCGCGTACGCTCTCGTAGGTATGCGTAGGCTCTCGTAGCTTTGCGTAGACTCTTGTAGCTTCGCGTACGCTCTCGTAGGTTCGCGTAGGCTCTCGTAGCTTTGCGTAGGCTCTCTTAGCTTCGCGTACGCTCTCTAAGGGGCTGTCTCCACGAGCGAGAGAATCGCGACGAGTCCGCCCTTATATCGTCGGATAATCTCCACGAACGAGCGATAATTCCGCCGCGTATCGTCGCGAGTCGTTACGGAATCGCGGCGATTCCGCGGCGACTCGTAACGGTATCGCCGCGTTTCCTTGACGTCACAACGAGAGGCAATGCTGAAATGACGCTGCGTTTGACAGCGCGCCCGCGGCGCGCTCGTCGCGAGAGCGCCCCGAGCGCGCGGCGGTCGCGTTGCTAGTCGCGGCGGGCTAGCAACGATGTAATGACGTTTTGCGTGCTCGTTGCCACTCGTCGCATCGCGGCGATAATATCGCCGTGTGGAGACGGTTCCATAGAGAGTGTATAGAAAAACGTGGTACGGCGATAATATCGCCGCGATTCTCTCGCTCGTGGAGACAGCGCCTTAGGTTCGCGTAGCCGGCGCGTCTCTCGTAGTGTTGCGGTGGCAAGCACGGGTAGATAACGAGTTCCGTGTGCGCAGGGAGCACGGCGCGGAGTTCCTGGCGGGCGTGGCGGCGCTGGACACGGGCGCCGTGGAGCGCGCGCGCCGCACGTTCTGGCGCCGCCCGCCCGCCGCGCTGTGCCGCCGCGCGCTGGGCCGCCTGGCCGCGCGCCGCGACGTGGCCGCCTGGCTGCGCGACGCCGACATGCAGCTGTACCAGCGCGCCGTGGAGCTGCTGCTGCCCGACGTGCTGCGGCCCATCCCGCCGCAGCTCACACAGGTCACTCTCGTTATATAGCTGGGCCGCCTGGCCGCGCGCCGCGACGTGGCCGCCTGGCTGCGCGACGCCGACATGCAGCTGTACCAGCGCGCCGTGGAGCTGCTGCTGCCCGACGTGCTGCGGCCCATCCCGCCGCAGCTCACACAGGTCACTCTCGTTATATAGCTGGGCCGCCTGGCCGCGCGCCGCGACGTGGCCGCCTGGCTGCGCGACGCCGACATGCAGCTGTACCAGCGCGCCGTGGAGCTGCTGCTGCCCGACGTGCTGCGGCCCATCCCGCCGCAGCTCACACAGGTCACTCTCGTTATATAGCTGGGCCGCCTGGCCGCGCGCCGCGACGTGGCCGCCTGGCTGCGCGACGCCGACATGCAGCTGTACCAGCGCGCCGTGGAGCTGCTGCTGCCCGACGTGCTGCGGCCCATCCCGCCGCAGCTCACACAGGTCACTCTCGTTATATAGCTGGGCCGCCTGGCCGCGCGCCGCGACGTGGCCGCCTGGCTGCGCGACGCCGACATGCAGCTGTACCAGCGCGCCGTGGAGCTGCTGCTGCCCGACGTGCTGCGGCCCATCCCGCCGCAGCTCACACAGGTCACTCTCGTTATATAGCTGGGCCGCCTGGCCGCGCGCCGCGACGTGGCCGCCTGGCTGCGCGACGCCGACATGCAGCTGTACCAGCGCGCCGTGGAGCTGCTGCTGCCCGACGTGCTGCGGCCCATCCCGCCGCAGCTCACACAGGTCACTCTCGTTATATAGCTGGGCCGCCTGGCCGCGCGCCGCGACGTGGCCGCCTGGCTGCGCGACGCCGACATGCAGCTGTACCAGCGCGCCGTGGAGCTGCTGCTGCCCGACGTGCTGCGGCCCATCCCGCCGCAGCTCACACAGGTCACTCTCGTTATATAGCTGGGCCGCCTGGCCGCGCGCCGCGACGTGGCCGCCTGGCTGCGCGACGCCGACATGCAGCTGTACCAGCGCGCCGTGGAGCTGCTGCTGCCCGACGTGCTGCGGCCCATCCCGCCGCAGCTCACACAGGTCACTCTCGTTATATAGCTGGGCCGCCTGGCCGCGCGCCGCGACGTGGCCGCCTGGCTGCGCGACGCCGACATGCAGCTGTACCAGCGCGCCGTGGAGCTGCTGCTGCCCGACGTGCTGCGGCCCATCCCGCCGCAGCTCACACAGGTCACTCTCGTTATATAGCTGGGCCGCCTGGCCGCGCGCCGCGACGTGGCCGCCTGGCTGCGCGACGCCGACATGCAGCTGTACCAGCGCGCCGTGGAGCTGCTGCTGCCCGACGTGCTGCGGCCCATCCCGCCGCAGCTCACACAGGTCACTCTCGTTATATAGCTGGGCCGCCTGGCCGCGCGCCGCGACGTGGCCGCCTGGCTGCGCGACGCCGACATGCAGCTGTACCAGCGCGCCGTGGAGCTGCTGCTGCCCGACGTGCTGCGGCCCATCCCGCCGCAGCTCACACAGGTCACTCTCGTTATATAGCTGGGCCGCCTGGCCGCGCGCCGCGACGTGGCCGCCTGGCTGCGCGACGCCGACATGCAGCTGTACCAGCGCGCCGTGGAGCTGCTGCTGCCCGACGTGCTGCGGCCCATCCCGCCGCAGCTCACACAGGTCACTCTCGTTATATAGCTGGGCCGCCTGGCCGCGCGCCGCGACGTGGCCGCCTGGCTGCGCGACGCCGACATGCAGCTGTACCAGCGCGCCGTGGAGCTGCTGCTGCCCGACGTGCTGCGGCCCATCCCGCCGCAGCTCACACAGGTCACTCTCGTTATATAGCTGGGCCGCCTGGCCGCGCGCCGCGACGTGGCCGCCTGGCTGCGCGACGCCGACATGCAGCTGTACCAGCGCGCCGTGGAGCTGCTGCTGCCCGACGTGCTGCGGCCCATCCCGCCGCAGCTCACACAGGTCACTCTCGTTATATAGCTGGGCCGCCTGGCCGCGCGCCGCGACGTGGCCGCCTGGCTGCGCGACGCCGACATGCAGCTGTACCAGCGCGCCGTGGAGCTGCTGCTGCCCGACGTGCTGCGGCCCATCCCGCCGCAGCTCACACAGGTCACTCTCGTTATATAGCTGGGCCGCCTGGCCGCGCGCCGCGACGTGGCCGCCTGGCTGCGCGACGCCGACATGCAGCTGTACCAGCGCGCCGTGGAGCTGCTGCTGCCCGACGTGCTGCGGCCCATCCCGCCGCAGCTCACACAGGTCACTCTCGTTATATAGCTGGGCCGCCTGGCCGCGCGCCGCGACGTGGCCGCCTGGCTGCGCGACGCCGACATGCAGCTGTACCAGCGCGCCGTGGAGCTGCTGCTGCCCGACGTGCTGCGGCCCATCCCGCCGCAGCTCACACAGGTCACTCTCGTTATATAGCTGGGCCGCCTGGCCGCGCGCCGCGACGTGGCCGCCTGGCTGCGCGACGCCGACATGCAGCTGTACCAGCGCGCCGTGGAGCTGCTGCTGCCCGACGTGCTGCGGCCCATCCCGCCGCAGCTCACACAGGTCACTCTCGTTGTATAGCTGATGGGAAATCATTACAACGTTTCCTAGCATAACCTTGGGCTAATTCCGTGACAACATGTTTAGAAACTAATACTGAATAAACTGACAATAACCAAAACATTTCAAATAAACCTTGTGAGGAGGCAATGAGTCACCTATCCTGACTGAGCCAGCAAGATAGTAACAATTTGCACTTGCCACTAGACTCGCAGTTTTGTTTAAAGGGTGGCCATTGAAGTTTCGATGCTCCTAAATATTTTTTTTTTTTTATAGAAAAATCAAATAGATTACAACAAAACTATGTAAGTCCTTAACTTTTAGCCAATAGTCCCTTATTACGTTCACGCGAAAAAAAGCTTTGGAATAAAAGCTGGATTACGGAGTTAAGTTAGGTAAATGTAACACAGGTGTTATATCACATTTACATGTGAAAAAGACTGGGTAATATCATACATATGTCGGAGTTATTCGTTTATTCGGAACGCTAGCGCCATCTTGTGGCGCTAGACAGAGTCTAGCCTGAGTTCGTGGAGGTGGATGAGAGCTGCAGCTACAAGAAAAGTGTGAGCAGAGCTCTCAGGATCATCGTAACATTGGACATCGTAGGAACAACATGTGCTTAGAAACTGTCTTCGTGTTGCCTATACAATGTGTGATTCGCTAGTGTGACTGACTTGTTCGTGAATTGTAATCTGATTTGAACTGCAAACCGTTTTTCTATTGTGCTATAACCAACACCACCCGTACACCCACAGTAATTAAAATATGCCTGACGTTAACGAGAGACAGACATACCGTCTCCGCGACATATATGATATTACCAGTCTTTTTCCTTACTAACGGTAAAAGCATAGAGATTTCAAATTTTTAAAATGTTAGGCCTGTTGTACTCGGCATGGTTTCTTTACAGTACGGCACTGTAGGCTTATTCTAAAATAATCGTGTGGGCTTGTATATGACAAGGAAAGTTCCTGGAAGACACGGCGGCAGTGTTGTGTCGTGCTAGTTAAAAAGCTTCTATAGTGATCCATACAGTATTGACGATCGTGCCTACACATGGTGAATCAACTGTAGTTTTTTTTATGGCAAGAGAAACGTGTGTGTACAACGGGCCAGTTGCGTAGTGCTGAAAACTAACATCGTTGGATCGATTCACTAATGACTTAATGTTACATTTTGATTAATTTTGTGTCCTGATGTTTTTCTTCGAATGAAAGACAAAAATGATTAAAAATTGAAGTCGGATATTGGTGTAACCAAACATCCCCCCGCAGGCGATCCGCAACTTCGCCAAGAGCCTGGAGGGCGCGCTGGCGGCGGGCGGCGCGGGCGCGCCGGGCGCGGCGGCGCGTGCGCAGGCTGCGGCCGCCGCCGCGCTGGCCGCCGCGCTGCGCCGCTACACGTCACTCAATCACCTGGCGCAGGCGGCGCGCGCGGTGCTCAACAACCATCTGCAGATACACCAGGTCGCTACCTATATTTCTTTATTTCCACAGAGATTTGACATAGAAAAGGCTTAACGCAATCATTACCTTCTTTATTTACTTTAACACAAAACAACAATCTGTCAATTACATCAGGAAAAAATAAACTACAATTAGACATTAAATTAAAAATTTAAAAAACCCCAACACTAAATAATAATAAAAATAGTATGAATGTAAAAAACTTAAAACAATTTTTTTTTAAATTGAAATAATAGTCACAAATAGAATAAAAAAGTATAAACGTGAAACCCTATAAATGTAAAGAAAAAAATAACCTTGAAATTATGACCCTATGTAAGCACATTTTTGATTAATTGCATTAAATCGCTACTATTTTAAACTTTAACAAAACGTTAGGCTAATAATTAGAGCGGTCCCCCAACGGGACATTTTCGAAATTTCATGCGTAGGTATTTACGTAAAGTCATAATTTCAAGGTTATTTTTTTCTTTTTATAGGGTTTCACGTTTATACCTTTTTTGTTCTATTTGTGGCTATTTTTTCAATAGTTATTTATTTCTTTATTTCATGCTTTTGGTAGCGACTCCTTATTGTTTTATTTCTTTTATTTTCTTGCGTTTTAAGATTCAGGTAATTTGGTGTTGTCAGGTTTTTTGTAATTCGCCATTTTGTTGTTGCGGCCATCTTGGATTTGAAATTTATCATATTCTACTAGTCAAGCCCTTTCATTTGATGCCCATATTGAGGGAGTTGTGAATAAATATGTAATCCGGCATTTTATGACGGCGGTCATATGGACGGATTTTCATCAAACATAGCTAAGAACACTCCCGACAAATCACCTTTTAAACAAAAAAAACAAAATCAAAATCAGTTCATCCGTTCGGGAGCTACGATGCCACAGACAGACATACACACACAGAGAGACACGTCAAACTTATAACACCCCGGTGTTTTTGCGTCGGGGGTTAAAAATGGAAAAATACGAACACAATCTTCTGTAATGTGAATACACACTTTGCAACGATAGCTTCTGCTTTATTATTTGCATCTTTCTCATAATCTAGTCAATCCATAACTCACACACATAAATTTTTATCACAAAATATTCATATGTCGCAGTAAAATTGTTGAAGCGGTGATACATACCTAGGCATATACCGTAGCAAAGTTATATGAAAACGATACATATCTGTCTTATTAGGAATACAACTATGGTACAAGCACGATCTAGTAATATAACTATCTTACTAGATTAGTCTAGTAAGATAGTTATATTACTAGATCGTGCTCTCACAAAACTCCAGACATACTGAGATAACTAAGTCTTCCCATGTACAATTGTGTGCTCAAAATAAATAACAAACGACGTCATAAAATCAAATCGAAAACGTCAGAACGAATTTCGTTTTAGACTTACTACTGCGAAAATTATAAACATCGACCGGATAGGAAAACGACAGAAGAAACTTTTCTTTAGACAAGCGTCGAAAAAAACACAATACGCGCGGGCGTTTTATACGATCAATTAAAATATTGTATGACGATCCCGTCCAGATGCTAGCGGACCTGAACCGCGTGGACTTCCGCGTGGTGCGCGAGCAGGCGGCCTGGGCGTGCTCCTGTGCCAGCGCGGCCACTGCGCACAAACTGGAAGCGGACTTCAAGGTACACCTGTTATATTTTCACACCACCTGCTTGATAATGTTGCGCGCCACAATTAATGCCTAGTACACGGTGACATTAGTTACCACTAGCGCCGTTTAGTATTAAGTAGTAGAACTAATTTACTACTAGCGCCATCTAGTATCGATCTAGTATCATAGAGGAAGGAGGCCTGTGTCCCAGTAGTGGAAACGTTCAAAACTGATTATGCTTATGTAAGGACTAATGGCCCAAATTGCATTGCTAAAATAAACATCATCACTTGTTCCTACAGGCCACACTAGGACGAGGAGCCTCTCTAGAACAATGGGCCGGTTGGCTGGAAGGCTGCGTGCGAACCGCCCTGGCTCCGCACGAACGTCGGCCCGACTACACGGCGCGGGCGCGGCGACTGCTTCTGGACTGGTCCTTCTACTCATCGCTTGTCATCAGAGAACTCACTCTCAGGTATAGTGATGTAAAAACGTTAGTTTAGACCAACGAATATTATATTTTTCGACGTGTCGGCGCAGTCCGCAACTATAACAGAAAGCACCCAAATGATGGCCGCTTCAATACACAGACCATTGGCATGCCCGGCGAACCCCGACCAATTTACATATCGGAGCACCTTCCTGCCAGCTCGAAAAAGCTTTTCTTTGCTGCCAAGGAATTCGCAAAACTTAAAGGATATGTTTTTTGTTGGACTACAAACGGAAACATATTCCTCAGAAAAATCGCAGGAGCCAAGCCAATACTCGTTAAATCGGAACAAACCCTTCATGAGCTGCAACAACCAGGGACCCAATGACTGCACTTCTTAGCGATGTACCTATTACCCTTGCAACTTTCCTTATTCTTACAAACCCTAATTAATGACAAATTAATAATAAAAAAATTACTTCTAAATTGTATAAACTGTGTAACTGTAAAATTAATCCTATTTATGTAACTAAATTAAACAGCAAATACCCCCCAGGTTGTTATGTAACCACAACATTCCACGTCACACCCTATTATTGGACCAAACATTCTACAACAAATAAAACGCATTCGCATCTAGCGTCTACACTGCTTTACACACATACATTTTCAAAATCATTCTTCTTCAGCAAAACATTTCGACTGCACTACTTCATAATATTATATTGTTTTGTAATGCCAAATGGCTATCTTTTTATATCTCGCCATCGCTTGCTTAGAGCTCCTATTAAAAATATGGACACTGTCTACAGCATTTTCCTATATCTTTTTTGTGATTTGTTCCTGCATATTGTTCCGAGCTTAACCAAGACCATTAAAGTATTGTAATATCAATATTCGATAACCTAATAGAAATATCTAATGACGTTGACGAACTAGCTGTTGCAACTTCATCCTATGGTAGTGTTGATTCCTTTTCTCATGAAAATCCACATCAAACTTTATTCAAAATTGTTTTTCAGAATATAATTAGTATTAGTTTTCAGAATGTAATTATTGTTAGTTGTAATATGCCCAGTTTTATGACATTATTGCAAAGATCGCAAACAAAATGGGACCTCGTCGTACTAACAGAATGTTGGCTTCCCCGCACTCATTCTATTCCCCAGCTACAAGACTACGAATACCTAAGTACACTTAATAATCTGACACAGAATGAAGGAGTGGTGGTATATTACAAGCCGTCATTACAATTAAAATCTGTGGAGCCTACACTTATGGACGCCAACTGCCTCATGTTAGAAATTAACGAAAATACCATTGTTCTCGCAATATACAGACCAGCTGGTTTTAGAAATATAGCTAGATTTATTGAGTCACTTAATACACTATTAAGTAAATATTCCACTTACTCAAACATCATACTTATAGGAGATATTAATATCGACTTTACACCTCAAAATACTGACTCCAACTCGTCTCTGTACTTAAACTTATTAGCTTCCCATGGTATGTTACCAGCACATACACTCCCCACACATAGTCTAACATGTCTAGACCATGTCATGCTTAAGACAAGGCTACCTGCCTATTGTTAGATAGCGGAAAGTTCTATAACTGACCATGATTGTATATTTTTCGCAATTGAACTAAAGTCTCGAAATCGTAAGCCTTTTTTTTTTTTTTTGAGGATGGGAAATCATCAAATGACTTCTCCCGCTCTGGGTGGAGCAGAAGGAAATCGTAAGCCTTGTTCGAAAGTAATTAAAAAAATAAACTATAGCACCTTGGACAATGACATGAATTTAATCGACCTTTCTTCAATATTCAGCGATTGTGATGTCAACACAGCTACAAATTATTTTATTTCCACCATGAATCAAGCAATTAAAAATAATACTTCTACGATAAAGACCTCTAATAAGAAAACTATTATAAAACCCTGGATTACAAAGGGTTTGTTAAAATGTATGAGAAACCGGGACAATATGCATCAAAAACTTAAAGAACTTAAAAAAAAAGACCAGCATAACGACACCCTAGAAATAACGTACAAAAGATATCGGAATTTCTGCAACGATCTTTTAAAAAAAATTAGAGCAGAATATGAGAGATCCGAAATTAGCAGAGCTGCCGCCATCAGCAACAAAAAGCTCTGGGAAGCCGTAAAGACAGTCACAAATACAAAAAAATACAAGGACGCCCCTACTGAATTAATAACTAAAACCAATCCCCGCGACGACTTGAACAATATTAATTCATTCTTTGCAAGCATGGGCAAAAATCTTGCTGAAAAAATATTACCCAGCAATCATCGATTCCCTGAGATTCACACTAAAAACTCATTTAAACAATCTTTTGTTTTACTTCCCACCGATATAACGGAGGTTGAACAAATCATCCAAGGCCTTAAAAACAACTGTGCGGTTGGTCGCGACAACATCCCTGCTATCTTCCTAAAGCGATATAGAGAGATTGTGCTTCCACCTTTGACTTATATTTGTAATCTTGCCTTTTCAACTGGCGCCTTCCCAAACTCACTGAAACTTGCCGAAATACACCCTTTACATAAAGGTGGGGACAGGGGCTGTGTCAATAACTTTAGACCTATTTCCATTTTGCCAACTGTATCCAAGATACTGGAAAGGTTAATAAATAAAAGATTAACCAAATACCTCGAGTCAAATAAACTGTTATCACCTTCTCAGTTTGGTTTCCGATCTGGAAAGTCAACTAGTGATGCCGTCCAGGAGCTGGTGAACTTTATCTCCACAAATCTCGATGGTAAGCAAAAGGTGCTGGCGATCTTTCTGGACTTAGCAAAGGCTTTTGATACAGTCTCTGCCCCGCTCCTCCTCGAGAAGCTGGAGGGGCTTGGAGTGAGAGGCACGCAACTTAAATTATTTTCTGATTACCTCACAAATCGCATGCAGAGAGTAAGGGTTGGTGATATGTGCAGTGATGATCTTGACATCACGTATGGGGTACCACAGGGTAGTATCCTTGGCCCCACATTATTTTTGACGTATATCAACGACCTTTGTACCCTTAAATTGCGTGGTGGCAGGATCATCACCTTTGCGGATGATACAGCTCTGCTTTTTCACGCGGACTCATGGGAAGAAGTCTTTTCAAATGCTCAACTTGGTTTTTACATGGTCGCAGAGTGGTTAAGAAATAACAAACTCACTCTTAACGTGTCTAAATCTATGTATATTCCCTTTAACATGAAAAATCACGCGAGCCCATATTATACAAATCTTTCAATAACATCACACACTTGCTCTTTCCTGCAAGACAATCCTTGCTCATGTCCTACTCTCAAAAAAAACGGCTGTTATTAAATATTTGGGTATTCAGATTGATGATCGTCTTAGTTTCCAGCCGCACATAGACGCACTTACAGCGAGAACGCGAAAATTGATATATGTTTTCAGGAATCTACGCCATGTGGCGGAAACTAAGACCATTGACACTGTATACTATGCACTAGTTCAGTCAATCTTATCATATTGCATAACGGCATGGGGCGGAGCCCCAAAGACATCCTTGTTGAGGTTGGAGAGAGCTCAGAGAGCTGTTCTTAAAGTTAGTCGTAAACTTCCCTTTCTCTTTCCAACGAAAGAACTTTACCAACAGTGCAAAGTACTGACAGTTCGCAAATTATTTATTTCAAGCACCATCATTCGTAGGCATACTCAACTTCCATACAATCCTGTCGAAGTCCTTACCAAGAGACGCAAACACACAGTCTGTAAATCAAGGTCCTTCAAAACCAGCTTTAGCCGTAGATTCTTTTGTTTCCTAGGGGATTACCTTTACAATAAAGTTAATAAAGCCATCTCCATCTACAACTTATCCAAATTCAATTGTAAAACGAAAGTCCAAAACTGGCTACAATCTCATGATTATGAAGCCACTGAGAGGCTTTTGGAAGTCATCTCATAAAAAGCAGCTCGACATGTCCCAAGTAGATATTAAGACAAGTTTTGAATATCACACACACACTCACTATGCACCCACACCCATACACTCACACCCTCACTCACACACCCATACCCACACTTACACACCCACCCTACGCACCCTACTTTGCTGTCTAATTGATTAACTATTTGCTTTGTATTTTCCTTGTTTACATTATTATTATTTTTAATTTTTTTTTTCTTCTTTCATCACATTATCATTATCATCTGTTAGTAGACGTGATACAAACGTCTTGTGTGACTTGCCCGTGTAGTATGGAGGCAGGTTACAGGTCTCCAGAGACCTGTAACACAGGTATACCTAGTACAGGCTCCAGTCTCCACAACATTAATGTATTTTTGTATACACAATTATGTACTAACGTTTCATTGTGTGGTGGAGAAAATAAACGTTTTTATTATTATATTATTATATGAGCTACGTATGTTTCGCCCCGTACTTAAACTCCCAGCCTTCACATGATTTTGAAATTAAAATCCATTCCTATCGAACTCATTCTACCTGTAATCACAGCTGCCCGACAATTCAGAAGGTTAGCTCTGCTAGGTACCTTGGAATTATCGTGGACCAAAGGTTGAGCTGGTACCCACACCCTCTGCTAGGTACCTTGGAATTATCGTGGACCAAAGGTTGAGCTGGTACCCACACCTTGAACTGACTATAGGAAGGGTAAGAAAGCTTATATGGGTCTTCAAATCTCTAAGACACGTTATGAGTACGGAGCTACTGAATAAAATATACGTTGCTCTAGCCCAATCTGTAATTATATACTGTATATCGGTATGGGGAGGTGCAGCTAAGTCATACTTTATAGATTTGGAGCGGGCGCAAAGATCCCTGATTAAAGTTATGTACTGTAAGCCATTCAGGTTTTCTACTAAATCCTTATATGCAACTTCTAAGCTTCTCTCCGTCAGGAAACTATATATCCTACACATGATACATACATATCACAAAGCATTACCTTTAGACTGTGCCAAACTTAGGAAAAGACGGTGCGATATAGTAGCCCCTGCATACCCCACTCGAACTGTCTTTGCTAGTAGGCAAAATTTAGCACAAGCCCCCCGCGTTTATAACAAAATTAATCGTATCCTTAATATTTACCCCATGCAACTAAACGAGTGTAAGAAAAATCTGACAGAATGGCTCCTTACCCTTAATTATGAAGATGTGGAGGAACTCCTACTTACATTAGCTTGAATTTATGTATCAAAATCAATTTAATAATTAACGTACTCGCATAGACACGTAAATAATTCATAGGGATATATGACCCGTTCAAACAACCATCCACACACACACTCACACTCACACACACATACACCCTCTCACCCTCACATAGACACACACCCTCACACACACACACACACACCCCAACACAGACGCTCTTTATGCTTGTTCTTCTTCTTTAAATTTTTAATTTAATTTTTAAGGTACTTACCTACTGTAATATTACTGCTACTTATATTGTTAGTCTAGTAAGTCAAAATTTTTTGTTAACATCGAAAGAGCGAGGCTTTCCCAACACAAGTATCATTTGATTACTTTCTGGGAAGCCCCGGCAACTTATTTGTAAAGATTTACTGAAATAAATACATTTTTTTTTTTTTTTTTTATGAGCACTAAAGTAAACGGTTTTTCGAGAACTGCCTTACCAATGTTATTTTTATTATTATTTTTTGAAAGGCGAAGATTTCCCCGACTTTTACCTATACTGGGGAGTATAGGTAAAAGTAGTATTGCCGAATATCCTCTAAGAGTGTTCCGCCCGCAGGTCGGCGGCGTCGTTCGGCTCGTTCCACCTGATCCGCCTGCTGTACGACGAGTACGTGTCGTACCTCATCGAGCGCCGCGTGGCCGCGCACCACGACGCGCCGCCCATCTCCGTCATGCAGCGCGCGCGAGTACGTACTGTGTCTGTAGGGCTGGCTACACCTGCCGCACGCCGAGTACGTGTCGTACCTCATCGAGCGCCGCGTGGCCGCGCACCACGACGCGCCGCCCATCTCCGTCATGCAGCGCGCGCGAGTACGTACTGTGTCTGTAGGGCTGGCTACACCTGCCGCACGCCGAGTACGTGTCGTACCTCATCGAGCGCCGCGTGGCCGCGCACCACGACGCGCCGCCCATCTCCGTCATGCAGCGCGCGCGAGTACGTACTGTGTCTGTAGGGCTGGCTACACCTGCCGCACGCCGAGTACGTGTCGTACCTCATCGAGCGCCGCGTGGCCGCGCACCACGACGCGCCGCCCATCTCCGTCATGCAGCGCGCGCGAGTACGTACTGTGTCTGTAGGGCTGGCTACACCTGCCGCACGCCGAGTACGTGTCGTACCTCATCGAGCGCCGCGTGGCCGCGCACCACGACGCGCCGCCCATCTCCGTCATGCAGCGCGCGCGAGTACGTACTGTGTCTGTAGGGCTGGCTACACCTGCCGCACGCCGAGTACGTGTCGTACCTCATCGAGCGCCGCGTGGCCGCGCACCACGACGCGCCGCCCATCTCCGTCATGCAGCGCGCGCGAGTACGTACTGTGTCTGTAGGGCTGGCTACACCTGCCGCACGCCGAGTACGTGTCGTACCTCATCGAGCGCCGCGTGGCCGCGCACCACGACGCGCCGCCCATCTCCGTCATGCAGCGCGCGCGAGTACGTACTGTGTCTGTAGGGCTGGCTACACCTGCCGCACGCCGAGTACGTGTCGTACCTCATCGAGCGCCGCGTGGCCGCGCACCACGACGCGCCGCCCATCTCCGTCATGCAGCGCGCGCGAGTACGTACTGTGTCTGTAGGGCTGGCTACACCTGCCGCACGCCGAGTACGTGTCGTACCTCATCGAGCGCCGCGTGGCCGCGCACCACGACGCGCCGCCCATCTCCGTCATGCAGCGCGCGCGAGTACGTACTGTGTCTGTAGGGCTGGCTACACCTGCCGCACGCCGAGTACGTGTCGTACCTCATCGAGCGCCGCGTGGCCGCGCACCACGACGCGCCGCCCATCTCCGTCATGCAGCGCGCGCGAGTACGTACTGTGTCTGTAGGGCTGGCTACACCTGCCGCACGCCGAGTACGTGTCGTACCTCATCGAGCGCCGCGTGGCCGCGCACCACGACGCGCCGCCCATCTCCGTCATGCAGCGCGCGCGAGTACGTACTGTGTCTGTAGGGCTGGCTACACCTGCCGCACGCCGAGTACGTGTCGTACCTCATCGAGCGCCGCGTGGCCGCGCACCACGACGCGCCGCCCATCTCCGTCATGCAGCGCGCGCGAGTACGTACTGTGTCTGTAGGGCTGGCTACACCTGCCGCACGCCGAGTACGTGTCGTACCTCATCGAGCGCCGCGTGGCCGCGCACCACGACGCGCCGCCCATCTCCGTCATGCAGCGCGCGCGAGTACGTACTGTGTCTGTAGGGCTGGCTACACCTGCCGCACGCCGAGTACGTGTCGTACCTCATCGAGCGCCGCGTGGCCGCGCACCACGACGCGCCGCCCATCTCCGTCATGCAGCGCGCGCGAGTACGTACTGTGTCTGTAGGGCTGGCTACACCTGCCGCACGCCGAGTACGTGTCGTACTCGTGCCTCATCGAGCGATCAAAAAATACTTTAAAAAATCATGTGATCAAAAAATGCTCAAAAATTTATGTCAATGAGAATGGATTTTACGTTAGATCTAGTTTAGTTTGGTTCGAAGTTTGGAACTCAAGGCCATATTTATTATTACGAGCTTCGGGTTCGTGACAATAAAAACTGTCAATATAAATTACCATAAATTATAATTGAACAACACTAATAACTACTCAAACACACTAATTATAAAACACAATCGCTCTTAAGTCGCACTTGAAGATCGCTTTCGATGTATTCGCCTGTATCACGGATCCAAGACTGACTGCTCGCGGCTAGTCCCGGCCCTAATATAGTGCCGCAGATAGTTCCAGAACCTTTTTATTGTAGAAACATCTAGAATGTTCGAGTACATACCGGCCCTAACTGACCGGATGTCAATAGTTCTAGAAAGTTCAAGCATCAAAATTTCTAGAAGGATCTATTAGTTCTGCTATTCGATACTAGATGGCGCTAGTGGTAAATTAGTTCTGCTTCTCGATACTAGATGGCGCTAATGGTAACTAATGTCACCATGTACCAGGCATTAATTGTGGCGCGCAACATTACTTTTACAGGAACAAGACGAAGAAGAGATCCCCGAGGAGCCGCCTCGCGAGCCGGACGATGACGACCAGGAGTGGGAGTGGGACGACGACGAGGAAGAGGACGACGAGCCGGAGTGTAAGAAGCAGAAGATAGCGGCCGAGTAGGAGCGCTCACACACGACGTAAGGACGAGGGGTATTAAAAACCATCTCGAACTCTCTGGTGCAGAATGAGTAGTCACGTGCATAAAGATGACAATGCTTGAGGGAATTCAACAACGATTTTCTTCTAAGAATTTGATGTTTATAATGAAGCCAATAGACGCTTCACTTTTTGTGAAGAATTCATTTTTTCTGCATCTTTCACTCGAAGTTTTTTTTACTTGAATTCATTTTGTGTTGTGAACAGATCCAACGATGTTGGATTTCGGCATCTTTGACTCGCCTACCCAATGTTCGAAAAGTTAAATGAAAGGACAGATAGCATTCTATTTACATTTACTAGTGTCGTGTGGTACGTGGAATAAAACAAAAATTAACCTTCACTCGAGCGAAGCGTCTGATATCGACACAAGATGCGTGTGAGTTGTTTCAAATTTATATTTATTTCACAGTTACATCAAAACTCTACGAGAAAATTGTTTTTTAATTTCGCTAAAAACTCAAATTTTTGTATGCGGCTGTACTGTCAACAAAAGAGTTAAGAAACCAGACAGCAGTTCCACGGTTATACCAGTTTGTGCATTATGTTAATTTACGGTTGGTTACTTATCATTTTTGTTGATTGTACTTTATGGATAATGAGGTAACTTTATAGTAACGCGCTCGTCAAATGTTTCGAGATACTCAATGCGTATTTCAAACTCAAATACGAAACTCGTATAAAAATCATTCTGTAGAAGTCAATGCGTCACTTATGATGCTGATAATTGGCCGCATGTAGATAAGTTTGGAAGGTATTTGTACCATCTCCCACGTTGCTCATTGATTAGTGACTACGATTTCGCGTAGCCCGTCTCCGACTTAAGTCTTTGAACATCCTTCAAATAGGATGAGCGTGGAAATTCCGTAGTCAAAATTATTTTTACCCTAACTGGAAACGTAGTACAGATAATTTATATGTTAAGGGATAAGCGTGCGTTGTGAATATTACTATGGACGATGACATTAAAAAATGCTATAAGCATTTGCCGCGTTAGGCATAGCTTATTAATATAACCATAAATTAAATTAAATAAATAATATCCAACCATTGCATCTACTTCAAAATGTGAGTGAATTAATTTAAATAGCTGAGAATTCAACTGAAAGTTTTTCACAACATAAAATATAATACAAAAGTGATCATTTTAAAAGTGCCCTAATAGATGTCCCAAATTCAGAATAATCTATCTAGTAGAAAAAAGAAAACATAATCTGCTATAATACCAACATTCTTGTGAAATATGGACGTCTGTTGATACATAAAATTATCATCGAAAATGAAAAAAAGACTCAAAAAATTACCACTATTGCCTTTTCCGTGCAATTACATTATATTTTTAAGTATCAAGTAACAATAAATAAGAAATATCAAAACCATAGTTCTTGTAGTTATAATGTTATCAATATTTCAAAATACACAAGATATGTTATGTTATAAAACTGACCCACAGTTTCGGATAGCCTAGTTCATAATTTGGCTTGTAAAGCTAAACGCACATTACAGCCGCGTCGGGCTACAGTGCATCGCATTTCAATATACAAAAAGTGTGGTGCGGCCAGCCTGTAGTGTGCGATGGTACAACCCGCAAGAGTTAACTTGAGACCCTCGTTAACGATCTCGTCATCGACGCCTCAGTACCGCGCACTTACGTTATCCGAGCCTTCGCTCGGATAACGTAAGTGCGCGGTACTGAGGCTTGAGACTTCTCTCAAGTTAACTCTTGCGGGTGTCAGTCACGAGTAAAAGTATGTATACACTCGGCTTTATTCAAAAGCGACTTACTCCTTTATTTTTTAATGAAATTTTATGTTGTTACGAACAGCATTTTCGAACCCATAGGTTTATGTAAAATGTCGTGTTTCAGCAAAAAACGAAAAGAAAAGCGAAAAAATCGCAATTGAAAGTTGCCAAGTGTTGACATATTGGTGCTCGTGACTGTACTTACAGAATGTACGAAAGTGATATAAGAGGATTTTTGTCAGCCTTTATATCGCATGACAACCAATCATTGTTGTTGTTATTTGAACATGAGATTTGACAGCTACTTGTCAAGAGTTGATCAGGGGTTCCAGAAACGGAGGGTTCAATTTTTACTCACTTTAAAAGAAAAACACGAATCTGGTAGGAAAAAGCTCTGGATTGGAAATGTGGAATCCCTCCCATCCCGCACGGAACGATAGATACGATTTTTAATATGAGTGAGCGAGACAATACTATTCAAATGTCATTGTCAATTAAAGCGAATCTAACGATTTAAATCTTTGGTAAATAGGACTCACTGTGTAGATGTTTTGTTTTGGACCTGCGTTCAATATGTAGTGTTAGGCTCTGTGTACACGGCACGTTTTTTTTACAGTACGGCGCTTATAAACTGCGCCGTAGAAAGAACGTGTCCGTCAACAAGCTTCCATAGTGATCCATATATACACACGGCGAATAAGCTGGTTTTTCATGACAAGAAAATCTTGTGTGTACTAAGGGCTCTAGGCTTATGACATGAACGGTATTGGCATTTGTAAATAATGGCAAATGAGGTTTCTTCTCTGCCATTGGACTTCAAGGATGTGACAGTTATGTTGTGATGTTTTATAACATAACATCAAAATATATAAATAGATTGTCTGGTCATAATGTGTAATATAGACGTTAGAAGTATTTATCGATGTAAATATAAAAGAAGTTATCATTGTTTCCCATTGTATGATAATGTCCAAGCACAAACTTAGTCTTCTAATGCACGTCTCATGTATTGTGTGAAGTGTATTCAGGACTTATTATTAAGGTATCATTTTATCGACATGGCATGTTACTGTTAGCCTGCATCATCCCGCTGCTGAGCAAAAGCCTCTCCCCATGACTTTCAGCTCTTTCGATCCAGGGCTAGTAGACCACTGGTCATTTGTTTTGCGCAGCTCATCCCGCCATCTTCTACGGGGCGGCACATCTCGACATAGCATGTTGTCATTTGCTAATAATAAAACCTTATAGTTCATGCATTATCTACCAGCCCTCACTGGGTCCGCGTGGTGGATTACAGCCCACTCCCTTTCACAGAGAGGAGGCCTGTGTCCCAGCAGTGGGAACATTATTAATTATCATTGAACATCATTGTGGGCTGATTATTCTTATACTATAGTGCATAAAATCTGGTCATGGTAGCTCCTGATTTTGCCACCTTGAGTATATATTTTGTAAAGTAAAGACAGGTCAAGTCAGTGATGTGAAAGTTTTTTTATGCTGGCAATAATATTCTGTGTCGATAAAGAGTTTATATAGATAATGATATTTATAAAAGAAAATAAAAATAAAGAGTATGTAACTTTCAAACTTGTGGTGTACTATAGCGTAGTGCGCGCCTATTTCTGGCAGTATTATATCAAGAGTAATTTTGTAAAATCGATGATTATAAAATAGATATTGTAAAGATTTCACCTCCCCTCTCTTCTCTTGATATTTAAATTTTTCATGTTTTAAATCATATTTTAGCGTTGTTTTTTCGGTTCAAAATCAATATTTTTACTATAATTTTTTTGTATGCCGCTCACATTACGATACGCGGTAAATTCTTGATATTAGAAGTACATCATTTCAATGATTGTTACATGTATTTTCTCTTACTTAGTTCCTTCTATGGAGACTTGTAATATATGTAGTTAAATGTAATAATTATTATTTAAAACTTACTATTAAGATGTTTGGTGAAAATACAGAACCAAAGCTTTTACATTGCCAGAGTAAATAAACAACTACTATCGAAGAATACTGTATATAATGAATATTTAGAAGCGTTTTAAGTTGAAGAATAAGATGTTTAATTAAGTATACCAAAGAATGTTATTCTTAAATTTGCTTATACACTGTTTATAATAGCTATTTATGCAAAACAGGGCTTTTTGGAATTGGTCAAAACTACATGCATTTATCTGCACATTTATATTGAGAAATCTTGATAAATGAGAATTTGTATTTGTGCCAGGGGGCTTAGCAACTTCTACCTGCTTTACGAGCTGGTGCTAAGCCCCTGTTGACAACTTATGTTTCTACCTCTATTGTTTATTTAGGTGTGAATATCTACCGAATTCCACCACTATATTAGGTCCCTTTGCAAGAGTTATCTTTAAAATATTTATAAAAGACGTCATCATTCAATTAGCAAAATATTCCTATATAAGTTCAAAATTTTAGTTTAATTGTATAAATGTTACCTTTCTATGGCCTAAGTCACTAAGTTTATGTTAGAGAATGTTGTTTAAATATAAGAATAGTTAAGTAGTATACGAATTATTGTCACTATGTTTCGGTATTACCAAAGTACGTTGCAATTTCAGAATATATACTTATATAGGTCTTTTCAACCTGGGTTTTAGAGTTGTTGCAGTAGTACAGTCCCGAGCACCAATATGTCAACACTTGGCAACTTTCAAATGCGATTTTTTCGTGAAATAACGAATGCAACGTTGAAATACGATACATTACATAAACCTATGGGTTTGAAAATGCTATGTTCGTATTCGTAACAACATAAAATTGCATTAAAAAATAAAGGAGTAAATCGCTTTTGAATAAAGCCGAGTGTATACATACTTTTGCTCGTGTGTATGTGATACAAGCGACGTGGTAGCACTCCCTACGGAGGGTACAAGCATCGCACCACTCGTGTGTACCGCTTGTTCTTTACAAAGTTTCGTTAACAAATAATTATATTCACAAAAAGTTTCGCTAGTCCCTTCCGTTTGCGGATAAGCCCATTATAATGTCGGGCCTCTGCGTTTAGTCCTGTCGCAATATCAATAGAAGACAATATAAACGTATTTGTTATTAAGCATTTCCGGCTTTACTTACAGTAAGTAGGTACTTAGTTATATTTTTTTTTACAATTTTATAATAATCAATAATGTTCTATGCAGATGACTGCCTTCAACGTTGCCTTACGATACATACCTCTGATTGCTACGTTATTTGGTATTCGCGCTAATAGGTTGTGTTGCACAGCAAATAAAGATAACGTGACGTTGTGATTCGTTTCGGTTTAGTGAGTAACTTTGTGAAACTGTCCATTCGAAGTGTATCTTAGCTGAGAGGAGTATTTATAACGATTGAGTGACAATAGTACTGCGCCGTCCGGGTACAAATATCTGTAGTAAACCCCGGGCGGCATTCCAGTGCCTGAATATCTTAAAATTAAAAAGAAATAGTTTATTTAAAAAAATATAAAAGTAGACATAAACAATCATCAAATTGCCTTTGTCGATTAGTAAAGTATTCACACACAAATCTTAAAGTTATTTTAGTCGTTTATTATCGAAAATGTTTATTCATATTTTTGCATTATGTATATCGCGGAATTGCACCTTAAACTAAGTCAATGTAAAATGTCGCTGTGAGGATTACTCGAGCCTGCCGCCGTATTGGCGCGCATAGCTCGAGTAGTGTTCACACATAAATGTTTGTACTTAATGAAGACCATTACTAAATGTAATCGTTTAGATGTTAAGATATCTGTAATGAGTGTCTTGATTATACAGGCGGACTGTAGCTAAAATACTTCTTAAATAACTCCATTGAATAGCATTCCCATACAAATACCCACATATCTATTGTTAGTTAACTTTTACATGGATGTTCAAATGGAATTTAGGGTAGTAATGTTCGCATTCTGAATTGAGCTACTATCAACGTAGAGATGAGATACATTTTCGTCAGAGCGAATCTGCAAAGACTATGACATGACAATATAAAATAGTATTCTTTTCAAAATTGTCAATTGAAAGTTAAAATGTTTAGCTACAGTAGTTAGTCTGACACATGAGCTTAACATTTTATACCGAGTTAGATAAGGGTCTATCAATTTGTTCTATTATCAGATGTTTAAAATTGAGCAACGAATACTATGGGCTGCATTCCTGTCACACAGATGCCTGGGTAATGTAATTCAAAAGCAAGTAAATTATATTCAAAATGTTTGATATTGAAACGACCCGAAAACCGAAAAAAATAATACTTAAAAGCTTATATCTGCCCCTCCTCTAGATTTTTCCAAAATCTTCAACCATTTTGATGTCTTCATTAATTTATCTAGTGATCAATGCGCAGGAGTGCACCCCACTACCCAAAGAGCGATGTGTTAGGTAAGAACATGAATATTTAATTGTTGTAATAATATTATGACTGTAGCGAGGGACTCTGACGTTTGTATGAACCGGGGGACGATTATGTGTCTGAGAATAAAGCTAGTCATGTGTTTATATTGCTGTTTTATTTACTATCATAATTTAGACAGAAAAAGGGCTAAATTAGTCCACAATCAAAAGACAACGGTGGGTTTTAAGCAGTTCAGGTTTAGCCCCTAAAGGCCGGTTTTTTGATCCGTAGGTAGGTAGTTGTTGTTGTTCCAATTGTTTTAAATAATAAAAAAAAGATACACTAAACATTTATCAAAAAACACATTTTGCAAACATTTACCTAACCATTATAGTTACTATTTTTAACAATTTGTTGAGTTTAACTACGGATCAACAAACCAGCCCTTAGCAAATTAAGCAATTGGGCATCACGTATTCACGTCTCGAGGCACCATAAATAGCACCAAAAAATATGTGCTAACACATGAAAAGCTAGGCTGTTTGAAAACCCACGCGTTTTGTGGGCGGGAGATGTTCTTGCGTTGACGTTTGGAAAGGCTCGATGCTTTATCAATATTATACGTATTTCTCGAAGGAGACCCATTTGCAACAGTTAACACACCATAAAGCCTAGGTAAAATTTCTCGTGGGACTCGAGAAAACTTCCCAGTACAAAAATATTTTTTTTATGTATTTTTGAAATTTCCCATAATTCTTGATTAAAAAATTTTTTGTCTGTCTGTCTGTTTGTTCAGGCATCACGCAAAAACTACCGGTTCGATTACGATGAAACTTGGTATAATTATTCTTTAATATCCTGGGCACCACACTGGGTACTTTTTATCCCGGAAAAGTATATACAATAAAAAACAAACTTAATTTTGCGGTTCGATCCCTATACCCGATTACCACTGTCTGTACTGTACCAACCGCAAATACTAAGTTTGTCGTAGGTTGGGTCACCCGCAGTGGAGTTCATTTTTATTCCTTTTAGTTTTTAGAGTTATTTAGGTTTATTTTTATTTAAGTCGTAGGTATAGTTTTTAATTTTAAAGTATAGGTAGTATATTTGATAGTGTACGTAGTGACCGTAGGTTATTTTATAATACTGTTAGGTAGGATTAGTTATTCGTATAGATATTAGTTTTTAGGGATTTTGCTTATTTATTGAGTTTAGATTAGTTATCATCAAAAATAGGTTTATTTAGGTAGGTAGGTATTTAATTTTCTGTTATAGAGTTTATTTTTTTTTAATTAGGTAGGTAGGTACTTAGGTAAAGATATCATAATATAAGTACCCTCTTAATCACCACTAATGAGACACAATTGGTTTTCTATTGTAATTAGCCACAAAGGGCCCGCGAGATAGATGGCATTCTGGGGAAGCACATACATTTTATCCTGTTAGCACGTTCCCGTGGGATAGTTTCCGACATCCACGCGGGCGAAGCCGCGGGTAGAAGCTAGTTCTTTAATATATCTTTTTAATTACAGTTTCGTTTCGTCAGTAGTTCATACGCGTTCTGGAGTCAGTCAAGGATCAATCCTGGGACCGCTTCTTTTCTTGATAATGATCAACGACTTTCCTTCAGTTATTTCCGAAGTTCACTCTAAGCCGATTGTATGGCGCTGCAGCGTGATATTGAGGCGATATTAGGCCCCTCGCCCGTTTCATCAACGCGCGACAGCATCGCTACTAACGCGCTACAGCATCGCGACTGTATCGCTACAAACGCGCGATCGTGTCGGACGACATCGGGGAGAGAACGGAGGAAGGGTGGCGCGTGAGTGGAGAACCGAGCATCAGTGCAACTCGCATCGCGACAGAAGCGCGACAGTATGGCGTTTGCATCACGACTGAGAATCGTGGTGTGGGCGAGGGTAAACAGCTAGCGACCGGTTCGCGACTGTATCGATGCGAACGCGCGACAGCATCGCTACAAAAAGTCGCCGTGGGCGAGGGGCCTTAGAGTGGAGGATAAGAAAAATATGGAATTTAATTCTTACAAATGCTTCGTCATGAGTTTTACTCGATCACGAAACCCTATCACATCTTATAAAATTAATGACATCATCATCGACAGCCTTCTATTACTAGAACAACTGGAATTAAGGATCTGAGTGTCACATTTGTTTGACCACAAACTAACGTTTTATGATCACATAGTATATCGGTAGCAAAAGACTAATTTAGGAGATTAGGCTTTATACTGCGCAACGCTAAAGAATTCAGCAATATCAGTGCTATTCAATCTATTTTTAATGTACTTGGTCGCAGCGAACTGCAGTCCAGTGCATGCTTCTGGAACCCGTACGAAAAGAAGTACACTTTACTCTATGAAACGGTAGCACGAACCGTCGCTCGAGCTGTCTCCTGTCCCTCGCACACTCTATAAACGCTAAGCCTGACTGTGATGTGTCGTACGCGGATGAATGGATGATCTTGTCAGTTTGTATGGAGTATTGTGAGTCACAAGGAATACCTTCTATTTTAATACTATTTATAGTTTTAATTGAAACTATTAGAAATATTGGTGGTGATTCTCTAGTACACCGAACTAAAATATCACTAAAATTCCTTATTTTTAGCTATGAGAATCTTAAAACTATTCTGCAAAAAAACCGCCGGAGAGGCGCGAGCCTAGAGCCGGAGAGGCGCGAGCCTCGCCGAATTTATATGGAATTTTTCAGTTTTTGTATGAAAAATATGAAAAAAATATTACCTACTTGTCGAGTTTTAGGGGTTTGGGGGGTTTCATAAAGGGGGGTCGAAATTTTCATTATTTTTGCGATAGGACACACCATTTTCGAGATATAAGCAAAAGAAAAGAAAAAAAGATACAGTACTGTTTTTGCACCTGAACGAGGTGTTGGTGTGGAATTTTAGTTCATGAACAACTAAATTTTACTATACACTAATTTTACTATAACTACCTTTTTAACCACAATTAAAAATAGTCAAATTTAGTTAACGATCAAAATTTTGGGTGAAAAACGTCAATTCAGAATAGCAAAATTGCCATTTTCAATAAATAGATTAATAGCTGTGCTATCTTAGTGCACTCAAACTAAAAATCGTCGTTTGACAGGAATAAACTAAATTTTGGTGATTTTTAGTCTAGTTTATAGGCATTTGTGACAAGAGAATCGGCACCATGGCTGTCGAGTAGTTTTTATACTTTTTGTATTTTTGTTTGTTTGTTTTAACTTATATACCTGGCCTTGGCAGTTTTATGTTAAAATAAATAAATATTGAATTAAATAAATCATAAAAATGTATTGTCTGCGAAACAGAATCAACATGTAACATTTCAACAACATGAAATATTTGACCAATACATACTAACTAACTAACAAGGCTAGTTAAATAAAAGCTTGTAATAAAACTAGTTTTGAGCGCCTATTATTTTTTGTTAAATTATAATACTACTACTAAATACTATTTTGTGTTTCAGAAGTTCTTCAACATGACTTTACGTGGTTTTATGGGGAGGAAATAAGGAATGGAGTTTAAAAAAATAAAACAACAAGTCGGTTCTCATAATAAATATTATTTCAACACTCCGTTGTACTCTCAAATTTACAAGTCAGGGTGACCGCAGCAACGAATCCTAATTAAAATAATATTTACAGAGAAGCTTTATATTATAAACGTATGAATTGCACTGTGACGCTATCATCCTCACTAGGACACACATACGAATCACATATATAGAAGATATACAGTATGGAACTCACTTATATGCAATAAATCAAAACAATAGTAATACTAGTCCACAGACTTATAGCAACATTAAATATTTAATTAAAAACCGTAAATTGTTAAATTTTCAAGCAAAATAAATACAGTTAAAGTGAACACTGCTTAGCCAGCAGCGAAGAGCCGCAGCGAGGCAGGCGCGCGGCATGCTTGCGAGTTTTTTTAAGGCAAATAAGTAGAATAGGTACTATCATCAAAATCCATATCTCACCGTAAGGACTATTCTTGTAGCACATAATATTAGTCGACCTTAAAAGGATCGTCTTTTGTTTTACTTACGGACGCAAGCTCATCAGGATTTTGTTTTCAAAATGGTCAGATATAGGTTTTGGCGATAGTGCTTAAGTAACAGCGTCGTGATAGTTCGCACTGCGTAGAACGTCGCTTTTCAGTTTTCAAGGATTCAAGTTCGTTGAATCATTGACCTAGTAATCCAATTCTACAGTGTTTTAATTTGCTCAAATTAAAACTACTTTTTGAGCTAATTACTGGTCCGATTTCGTAAATTTTTATATCGTCAGAAAAGGCAATGTGGTAAAGTTTATTGCTTATATATATATGTGGTTTCCATACTGTATGAACAGTACAAGTCATAGAGAATATTCATTTTATCAACCTTTAACTAAACGCCCTTACTCCACAACTTGAATTAACCGTACATAATCCATGGGAAATAAAACGGACATTACAATGGCGAAGTAAATCTAACAAATAATGTGATCTATTAACACATAAAACTGTCAATTTAAATACAAAATATATCAATAATATAACATAAGTATAATTATAGTAAAATATTTTACTAAAAATAGCAACAGTTAAGTTAAAAGTGCCGGCAGTAACAGAGTACATTCGGAATGAATAAGCGTGAGCACAAATCACCAAGAAATGGAGTAAGAATAAATGTTCTATAATACAAAATGATATGAAAACATCGATCGCAATAATATCAAGTTAAAATACATCAACATCGCAATAGGAATGACCGAACGAGTCCCAGATCTGACACAATATGTTGCGAGAAATAATCAGAGCGTCGACAATCAGCGAGTTGCCTCATACAATAGACGGTTCCAACTTTTTATTTTATCCAAAATATGACGAATTTCTTTGGTTTTAACAACTAGCCTATTGTAACCTAACACTAACCTCGCACGACCTGTCCGGCGGCATGCTGTAACTAGTTGTTACTGTTGTCCGCTCGGGAGGTGACACACTAAGAAGTAAGGCGTCGAATTGACGTTGCTAGCGTTAAACTAAGCTCTATAACTAAACCGAGAGAGATATTTGAGTGGAACCGTGCGATGTGGTGCGGTGCGGGAGTGCGGCGGGTTCAGATGGCGAGGGCCGCGGAGCGCTTGTCTCTGTTCTTGTTGCGGGCGACGGTGCGGGCCTTGCACGCTGCGTTGTTTTGTAGATGCTGGAACAGGCAAACATAAAATTACTATCTCTTCTTTCGTACAAACATAATATTAAGGACTGTTTTTGCAATCTTCAGATAACTTTTACCTGAGTAATAAAATTGTCAGCTTCTGTATAGAAAATATTGATGTCAAACCATTATTATTTTTCAGATAAAACTTAACTGTAAAAATCAGCCGTAAATGGACAAAGGTCGAAAAGAGAGTAACAAAGGCCTATTTAATGGCAACAAGGTTTAGAACACAGCATTGTTCTGTCATCGTCAAACATTGCGTTTTATTGTTTCCTGCAACATGGAAATATGTTGCTCAGCTTGGTTCCCCATGAAATTGGGCCCTAACTATGACATAACAACTTTTGAAAATTTTCAGTGTTTTGGCAATTGGAATTTGACAGTCAACTTATTTTGACCTATGAGGATTTTTACTTTCTCTATATTTTTTTTTTATGTTCTCCTTTTTTCTGCGATCAGTTTTCTAGCCATAATCAGACGGGGTCTTCGTATGAGATTATATGATGATATAAACATCGTTTTATTATAAAATATGAAGAAGTCACATGTGTAAGTGATTAGCACATTATTCCGTCTGCCGGAATAGTGTGCTGAGTCAAGCTTATTCGCCGCTAAACAAAAGATGGCAGTTTGCCATAACAATTATTTACGTTATTGCATCGACCTTGGCAGTTTTTACAATATTCGGTCTTTAGGTTACTGTGCTGGACTATACAATTTATTATCCCGCCCACATTCACACAAAGTGGGCGGGATATTAAATTGTATCAGAAGTTGTTTAGTTTTAGTCTTTATCTCTGACAATAAGCATACAATAATAGAAACGCCCACGAAAACCCTATCTAAACACACGATCATTATCAAAAGACAATTACCGTAATTAAAAACGTTGAAAATCTAGTTGCAATCTCAGCTCAGTGACAATTATTGTCAAAGGCATTAAAAAAAATGCATGTAAATCGGGATATTATTGACAGATTCAGAAGATTAGAATGCGAATGTTTTAAAAAAATACGTGAACTGTCCCTCTGATTTGTTCCCGCCAGCGCCGCGTACGCCGCGCCGCCCGACCAGTGGCACCACACAGCGCTCTCCGCGCCGATGTGGGCTGATATGTAGTGTAACTACATACCCGTTGCAGCTTGTTGAGTTTCTTCTGCGGGCCGCAGTCCACGGGCGGCACGTCGGCCAGCGCCAGCGCAGCTCGCAGGCGCGGACAGCGCGGCGCCAACACTTGCAGCGCTCCGCCGAGTGCCCCCGCCAGCGCCGCGTACGCCGCGCCGCCCGACCAGTGGCACCACACAGCGCTCTCCGCGCCGATGTGGGCTGATATGTAGTGTAACTACATACCCGTTGCAGCTTGTTGAGTTTCTTCTGCGGGCCGCAGTCCACGGGCGGCACGTCGGCCAGCGCCAGCGCAGCTCGCAGGCGCGGACAGCGCGGCGCCAACACTTGCAGCGCTCCGCCGAGTGCCCCCGCCAGCGCCGCGTACGCCGCGCCGCCCGACCAGTGGCACCACACAGCGCTCTCCGCGCCGACGCGCACCGACATGGAGGCGACCTCGCCCTCCTGCAAGCGATGCTCGTGTTAGATCCGTCTGTCATGGGATAGTTCGGCGAGTCCGCCACTGTCTTGTACGCTATGGCTAGTACACAGAAATTTTCTCTATCTACCGACTCCGGTTCCAGATCGACATTTATCACTCAAGTTTTTATTTTATGGAGTTGCTATAATTAGTCAAACAAAATAAACAAATACTTCCATGGCTGTAACAGCTCTATATTAGATCTCATCATCGCAAGTTCATATTTCCGAAGATAGACGATAATTCCCGAAGCGCACACATTTCTTTGAACAGCTGTATCTATATACATACTACAAAATATTAACGTTGCTTTTCATGTGTCTATATGCCCACTTAGATCTTCAAAACCACACAATGGTTTTGATCCGATTTTCATCATCATTTAGACTTTAGACTGAGCATTTAATCCAGAAGGATTTTACTTAGTTAAAACAAGTCTCGATGTTTCACATATGTGCCATAATCAGGGCTCGGAAACCGGTTGAAATTCTTAACCGGTTACGGTCATTGACCCCAAACCGAAATCGATTTAGGGTAAAGGTCAAGGTCATTTAGTTACAAAATAGTCGCATGCAAGTTCGCAACGTCGTTGCCACCGTTTTCCTTCACCTTTCGTAACTTCGAAGTTATATTTGAATTAATAATGTAGACTTCATTTTAAAACTAGCTTTCGTCTTTTCTTTACTTAATTTACTTATTCTTTCTAGGATTAAAGCGAAGCAATTAACAATTTCCTTTAAACTCAGAAGATGATGATTTGGAGCGCCCTTCATCTCGTAGTAGTCGAGTAGTGTAGGAGTAGGGTAGGGGTAGAAGTAGTGTAAGAGTAGGGTAGGGGTAGGGTAGGGGGTAGGACACCACGCGAACGAAGTAGCGCCGGGCAGCTAGAAATAATTTATATGGCAAAACAACGTTTGCCGGGCCAGCTAGTATAATATACTCGTATAATTAATGAAATTGTTTTACTTCTCAATCAATCAGTAAACAATGCCACGACTCCCTAATTATATGCTTAATATAAATCACACTGAAAATAGAATAGAATACTCTTTATTGTACACATACACATATTTCATATTTAACGCATGGGAAGAGGTACAAGATGCAATGGGCATCTTTTGCGACCTATCCAAGGCATTTGACTGCGTGAATTTCGAAACACTGCTCTTGAAACTTGAGCATTACGGACTGGGTAAACTAGCTCTTAGCTTAATAAAATCATATTTAAATGATAGATTTCAGAAAGTTCTAATAAACGGTGTGAATTCATTGGGTTTAAAAGGCAAAATGGGTGTACCGCAGGGCTCAATATTGGGACCGTTCCTATTTTTTGTATATACCTCATTTACTAAAAACCCGACCACAAATAGTGTTATTTGCTGATGACACATCGCTGATTTTTAAAGTAGGCAGACGTGCACAGGAGCTTGACGACGTAAATAATGCTATGCTTATGGTCCATAATTGGTTTACTGTAAATAATTTAGTATTAAATGAGAAAAAAAAAACGAAATGAATGTACACTCTTCCTGATTATTCCTATAGTTTTGTATAATTTAGAAGCATTTTTTAAATGTAAGAACCATGGATCCGTTTTTATGTTATTTTGATGTTGACTTGAAAGAGCATGACAGTTGAGAATATGTCATGCTCACTGGTGGTGGCGCGTGTGTTGGATCATTCGGTTCCCTACGAAATGGTTGAGCTGGGTGGTGCTGATCCACGCGTCATGTTCGTAAACGGGCGCCGTCGGTTGAGACTGGTCATCTCTTAACTGCCAGGCTTCGATCAATAATAGTACTAGATTCCCAATAAGTGCTTCAAAAACGGCCCGAAAAATAAGACCACAAATACTTTTGTGGTCTTATTGCAAATTAGTATCAGTTTAGAATAAATGACTGAAAATTCAATTCAATTTGTTTTATTTTTATTTTTAACTGTGTTTAGTTTAGTTTATGATCCTGTACGAGTCGCAATAAATACTTTTTCTTTCTTTCAAAATTTAAAAATAGAATGATTATTTTCAAGCGACATTATAAATATATTTTGCAATGGTAATTAAACTTTATGATTAAGCATTAAGGTTTATAATAAACTGAAGTTGTTAATATTATTAAACTTTTTTTTAAGAAATGTAGATGTTTACGTGTGTGCAAACGTGGCCACTTGAGCGACTGATTTTTGTTCCTGATCCTTAATCTAGTACTATTCTAAAGCCTTCGAAATGTCTTCAAAATTTTGTGACGGGGACAATAATGATAACCTTTGTGTGAGAATTTGTGACGGAGAAACTTTGCGTAGTTTCAAAGATATTGATCATTTAAATTTTCCCATACAAACACTGCAGTAGGGTTACCAATATTGTAGGTTTTATGTAGGACTAAGTATATTTTAAGGTGTTTTCTTTAATGGACGAAAATCCGTGTATTGGTGACACTAATACGAACAACTGTAGCTATTTAAATCAATAGAAGACAAGTGTAGAAGTTGGGGTGGTAATTTTAATGTTATTCATCATCATCATCAAGCAGCGGAGATACATGTGTCCAGCCAGCTTGAATTCAGGCTGGCTAGACATTAAGTTTTTATTGATTTCTCGTAAACCCCTACATGAGACGTCATAAAACAAACGTTATTACTGTTACACATTGCATCATTAAATGTTAGTAAAGGAATCATATTCGAAAACGCTCCCGTTATTGAGATTCGAAAGTGCCAGCCAGAAGTTTTATACGTAAATTCAAGCCGGCTGGACACAGATTTTTGCATTTTTCTACTAAACCGCTGTATGTATCACAAAACTTTTACCTCGATGCCCGTTACAAATTTATATGACGCCCGTTGATATGCAAAAAGTCGTCAAAATCACTTCCGTTACCGAGATTGAGAAACCAGCGAAAAGTGGTTTTTCAAGCTGGCTGGACACGTTTACGATCGATTATCTAAGATTCTGTAGAGTTACAAATTCTGAAATAAGGGTGTTTAGCCGTCACATAAAGTGCCCTATTGACCTAGTTAAATGCGAGCTATTTTGAAGATTTGTCCAGCCAGCCTGAGTCACATGATTAATGACATGATGAATAAAAGATTATTTCTCAAAAGCTTAAAAAACCGAAGTATGTTTAAAATTTAAGAGTTTATACATGCGCAGTAGTTTAAAAATCAGGGTAAAAATACGCGAACTAAGCGACAAACGATCGGTGATTAGCTCATCGACTGCGAGTAATACATACTTACCACTCGAAAGTGTGGTCTTAACTTGCTGGGAAGTGCGGAGATAAAGGGATAACATAAACCAGTTAATTAATTCAATTATCACATCATTTTAAAATATTTCAACAATTTGCAAATTCGACCTTGGCCAACAGTATCGACTGTTTTATCGACACCTTTGAACATTTATGAAACTTTTGTACCTTGTTGCATAGCTGATTAAATGAAGATGGCTTCTCCGTAATTTTTACGCTGTTTTTGTAAAATTTTGAGGAGAGAGTAAAAAAAAATGTTGGACCTCCTGATGATAACTTTATATGGTACCGAAGGCCATTTTTTTTGCGGGAATAGACTATTACTTTCTTGGAAAAAGTTGTGCATTTGTATGGGCAGAAGCAGTATTTCAAAGGAAATCTCTTAGGTCGTATCCGCCCTGTATAAATTAATAGAAAAAAGCACATGAACATATTCCTTTTTTCTCCCCAAAATAAATAGGTACCTACTTAGCTATCACATTCACCACAATAATAAAAATAGTTATATCTCCACTGTGAGTTTACGAATTGTCCAAACCAAACGCAATGAACGAGGAGTGAGTAGCGACTGGCGTAGGTTTGCTCGACGCTTTGTTTGCGGGCGCGCAAAGAACTAAGCAAGTCGAAACATGGTTGTATTTGACATCCTCAGATCAAACATTTTTTTCCTAATATTTTCTGGGGTACTAATGTACTAATGAAAAATATTTACGAATTACGGAATTAACCGGTTAATTTGGGTGTCAAAACCGTTTGTGCTTATGTAACCGGTAACTTTTATCATTTGTGTTACATAAGAACAGTTCACTTGTTTAACCGGTTAATAAAGGAACGATATATTTACCGGTATTTAATCGAAATTAACCGCTATTTTTAAACCGGTTCCGAGCTCATAACACATTCGAACTTGCGAAGCAGGAGCCAGTTGCTAGTATATCATATGCAACGCACCTCGAAGTATTTAAGGATGTCCCTAAAGGTGGCTCGCTGTATCTTGCGGTCTCTCTTTGCGCGGAACTTGTGCGAATCACGCGCTAACTCGGTGAGTCTCGGCAGTAGTACGTCCACGTGAGCTGTGAGCGGGTTTTCTGAGCTGTCGTCGTCTGACACTGTCTCGTACGCGATGGCGAGCGCGCCTCCTGCTGCCATGCGGACCTGGAGGTACGGACATATATGTTTATAAAACAATTCATTTAGTTAGAGTATCATTGTCTGGTGTACAACAAAAACTAAGGTAAGTTACCTCAAGGGATACCGCCTCCAACAACTCCCCAAGCTTGGCAAAGCTGGGTGCCTGGTTGTTGAGCAGCGACAGCGCATGGTTGGGCGACAACAGCGGCAACAGTAGTGCCCAGCCGTCCAGAGCGGCGGCGTGCCACAAGCCTTCTTCTACGGCTGCGCCCGACACCTTCACACTGCCGTCACCCTGGGGAGAGATTAATATGAATTATTGGAATCCGTTAAAAGCATAGATTTCATCGGCTCAAAGCTCAAGCTTCAGATGAGAGCAAAATGAAGAGTTCTGGTTTTGGGAGCAGAGTTTCACTCCGGGTTACTCATTACGGGAACTTATTACTACTCGAATTTGGGCCATTTTTAAACTCATGCAGAAAATATGTCTCAGTATATTATTTGATATCAAGTAATTATTTGTAGCAGACAAAGTTGGCAATAGCAATATTTTTTAATTGGTATGAATCTGTAATTTAAGAAAATAATGATTTATTTACCTTGAGATAGCTGCCGCTAAAGATAGTCTCGTACATGCGCATGACCTCTAAGATCTCAGAGACGTCATCCTCCATCAAGTAGCACAACACGGCCAGCGATGAGCAGCACTGGAACATACAGAACACATTTTTAGGTATGGAAATGGAAACACATTACTTCTGTTAGGAGTCCACAGTTGCTTACGTTTTGAAGTTTGTTTAATGGTCCTTTTGATTGGACCAAAAATAGTGGTCAGACGTGAGCCTTTCGATGATAAAAACTGTTGAGACAAAATATACATATACTTATGAAGCTTATTTCTTTGACGAAAAGTGCCCTCAGACATTAGTATTGTGTGTATGTGTGTGTTGTGATATTTACCTCTGTGCGTGCGTCGAGTGAGGCAGACTTGTCAGTGGCGGCGGCGGTGAGCGCGGGCCGCACCTCGCGCACGAACTCCTCCGAGCCTTCCTCGCCGATCTGTGGGTATACAACATGATGGTTAATTGGTGTTTACAAAAAAAAAAAATGATTTTTCTGGATAGAAACATCAATCTGACATAGCCTGAATATTGCGACTGACCTAGATGAAGCTCAACGGTAAAAATTTTTTTGACTGAAAAGTATGTAACAATTGAAGGGTTTTGATCAGCTGTAAGGGATCGGCAGACCTAGAACAACATTGTCCAGCACAAGAAATCATTCTTTAGACCTAAACTCTTCGTATCATCTAGCAGAGGAATTGTGCAGAATCACAGTCAAATCAAGACTAGTAATAATCACCTGTAAAGCTAGCAACGGCGCGATACCAGCAGCTGCCTTCCTCTCTCCATCCTTGCCTCGTCGTAGTGCGCGCGACACATGGTCGGCCAGCGTGGCGCGGTGTGCGGTCAACAGGCCATCAATCGCTCGTCGCTGTAAAGACGAGCGGAGCGCAACAAATGCGCCAGCGCGTGCTGCGTTTGCACGTGCGTTCAGCGCCTCGACTTGTTCTAGGACCTTCTCTTCGAATTTCTCTTGGATCTCGTTTTCTATGGGAATGGAATATTATTATAGATTAATTATTATCTAATTATCGTAAAAATAAGTTTTTTCCCTAGACAGAAGGTACAGCACGTGCTAAGAAAAATAAAACGAATGAAATATGTATGAGTTCAGTTTTGTAACCTATTTCGCATTTGTAGAATGTTTATTATTCTACGTTTTTTATGGTTGTCATCTTGAGTTATAAAAGGTCATGTTTAACATTTTTAATTATATGTTGATAAGGTTATATCTAAGCAATTGTCTGTTGAACTGCAGGGTCAAATTAAATTAGCTAGGGAAATTCCGCGAACATGATGGGTATCGATATCTCAACATCATCATCTGCCTAGCCTTTTCCGGTTTTTAGGGTATCGATATCTCAACATCAACACAAAAAAGAAATTAATTTGACAATTTCTTTTGTGGGATCAACGACCGCAGTTATTGCATTCACTTGAAATATCAGTGTTTTATTGTGTAAACTTGACAGACGTAATGGGTATCCATATCTCAACACGACAAAACTAAAGAAAACAGGTTTTCTCAACTCATACTTCAAGTAACAAAACATCCAGCGGTCTTTGAACCCCAAAAAATATCAAATGTTTGTTGTTTTTATTTTATGTTATATCGAAACCCATCAACGTCTGTAGTTTGGTTAGCTAATTCAATATGACCCTGAATACCACACTAAAATCACAAAGAGTGGTCAAGCAAGTTATACTTATCACATTCATCCTAATTAATATGGATAAGGTTTACAATGTACGAGGAAGGCCCATAATCAGCTGTTGACGACTACGGATATATAGTATGTTACATAAGTATGTTATGTATTGAAAACTGCTAGCTATTTATATAATCCCTATGTGATATATTATGTATTAGCCGCACCTGTTGCTAGTAGTAGGGAGATAAAGAGTAGATAGATGAAGGTACTTATGTACAGACTTACAGAGATGTTTGTACTATAGATGTTTCATAGTAATGAGTAAGATTATTATTTTATAGGCTGATTTATAGTGTTCATATAGAAACTATACTGTAGGTTAACAGTTTTTTGACAGATAAAACTAGTGAGCAATTTTTTTGTTGTCAAAACTGCTACACTATATTATAATGTCTGTAAGAAGTCATAAATAAGATAATTCAATAAGACTAGGCAGTTTATATATTTATTTTATTACGCATTTTAAAGTTAACTTTTACGTAATCTGGAATATTAACGTTCTAGGCAGCTGTCAAAAAACGGTTAACTTAATGGACAGGGGGACGTCCCCTAATTGCGTAATCTGGTTATTTTAAGGAATATTGCTAATCCATTGCTTTGCTTCTTGATATGTTCGAAAAATTTGACTGCTCAACAACGTAAATAACGCAATGAATGTTGTTGAACTGTCAAAATTAAAGCCTAGCTGTCACACCTGTCATAGTGTCACCTGTCACACACCTCTCAAGTTTTTTTTTTTTATCTTTGCCCCACGCTAGGAATTTCTCCTGTATCGTGGGTGCGTTTACAAACATTTAAAATCACATACACAAACAGCCAGACCCGGAACAACTACTTGTAGGCCATACAAATATTTGTTCCGTGCGGCAATCGAACCAGCGACACGCAGCGTCAACCGTGCCGTCATATTATTACAGGAAATTTTCTTAGAATGTGAGACAGTTTGCCTACTACATACTTAAAATAGTTTTTTTTTTCAATGATTTAGTTTTATAGCGGGTGTTCAGTTCTATTTGACATAATTTATTGCGTGTTTATTGTTTATCAGTTTGTGTCTCTGGAATTGTTTTTATTTATCAATCTTTATCAGCGCTATTACAAATACAACACAACTTTTCTAACTTGATAACGCGACCCCATTAGCGATACGAGTGCACACAAAAACATTAGTTTTATAATGGCGGACGAGTTTTCTACTTAATAAAAATCTTATATCCATTAAATGGCAAAGCCTAAGCCTTTGGGTCTAGGAGCATATAATTTTACAAGAGTCCCTTATACATAATTATTATGTATGTAAATCAAAAGAGAGCACTAAGGAAGAATTTTCGAAAATTATTCCACTAAAGAGGATAGGGGATGAAAGTAGAATAGAATATTCATTTATTTGCTCAGAACAGTGTTTTCAATAAGTATGTGTGGAAGGTCGTCATTTTTGCTGATAGGAAAACCCATTCGGTACAAATTGAGATAATTTTCAAATTATAGGTAGAAGAACAAACTGAATATCATACTTAACAAAGTTCATATTCCATTGCAACCAATTACTTATTAGGACATTTTTGTTACAAATGGTTACTCAAAAATCAACTTAGAATACATTTCACTAAAGTAGATAACTGATTAATTGCGATGGAATGTAAATTAAATTACCTAAGATTATGAATACTGCTACAAGTAACCATAAAAGTCATACACTAACCATTTATGATTTATGAGTTATGAGTGACAGACTTGAAAATAAAAATCGTAAAAACACAATAGTAAGATATTCCACAGAACATTTTGCACGCCAAATCGCTATTCAAAATAGGTAACCGCTAGTTCCAAGGTTAGTCGTAACCGCGGCCTGCGGGCCGTGCAGCCAGACTTATCATTAGTTGATAACCTTGAAACCACCCAATCTCGATATAGTTTGTAAAGATCAAACTTGGCACGTGACTCTATAATTAACATTATTGGTGAGTGAAGATAAAATAACATGAATTGTGAATGTTATGCCTACCTAAATAGATTAAAGTCGCTTTCGTGTCTGTTCGACTGAGAGCTCGTTCCCAAGTAGCATTGCAAGCTGTATACAAGCTGTATTTAGGTTGGTTTTTATACTAGAAGCTGTATATTCAGGCTGTATATAGGCTGTTTAAGCGCTTATACAGTCCTTGTAAGTAAAAAAAGGCCCACATTATACAGCTTTTTGCGTTAGTAGAGCTGTATCGTAGCTGTAGAAGCAATAGAGAAGCTGTATAATAGCTGTATTAAAGCTGTTATTCGGTGTACAAAGAAACCATTATACTACAGATATTATCTTATAATTCTTTTGTAAAGAAAAGTGTTCTAAATAGGTTTTTGAAGAGAATTACAAAAGAATAAAAATATAACAAAACTATTTTCGATGACATTATGGCGTGGCAATGGCGACACTATTATTTAGTATTTATTACTAGAAGTAAAAGATAACCGTAGACTTGTATATCTGATGGTGGTATTTGGTGAATTGAAAGTGCAAATTAAATTTATTGTGAACCTGTGTAAGTTTTCCTTCAAAATATTCACGCGCCAGCAAAATAATCGAGCTGTTATAAAGAAAAAATACTAAATGCGGTAAGTAAATGTTTGTTTTTAAGGTTAGAATTAAAAAATAATTTTAAAGTAATAGATATGAGGGCACAGTGATCATTATTCAAGCTGATTATCATGATGCGACTGTAGGTGTTGTAAAAAAATCCTTTAATTATACTTTATATTTTGTTTTTAAACATTCGAAAATGGCGACAATTATCTAACCAGCCTAAACGGTATTTGGAGAGTATTATAGTCTGAATAGCTGTACTAAGTAAGTTATGGATTACATTGTACAGCTATTGGCTTTTAATCAGCTTTATATTAGAATATTTTTGTTACTTAGGCTGCATATCAGTTCTCAATGCATAACTTATAATGCTCTTTAGACTTACTTAAAGAAATGAAAAACCGTCCTACCTAAAATGTCCTACTCGTATGTCGGTACGTGCGTATGGTCAAACCAGAAGAGTTATTTAGTTGTTTTATTTTATGCCTAAGTAAACTTATTGTAAAGTAATAATAGTGTGTATTATATCTGTTTTACTTTATTTTCAGGAAAATATGCCGTTTAAAATTATAGAAATGTCTTGAAAAATTCTGTGAAGAGGAAACTCAGTAAGAATGAAAGAGCAACTAAAAGGATGAGAAACAAAAAGTTGGGCTTAAAAAAAATATAGCTGAAAATGAATCAGATCAGGGAAATCGAGACACAAATCAAAATAAAATGGATACAGATGAAAAAGGTACAATCGACGAAAACGCTACAAGTGAAAACGAAATTATTGAAGAAGAGGAGGAGAAATCTCTTTGTTAGTTTTACAATAATGAACATTTAAAGGGTGATCTTTTCAAGTGGTTAATTTACTTTTTTGGCCAATGTCCTTAAGTCACAATGTTTATGTAAATGTTATTTGTTGTTAAATTTGGTTTATCCGAGCTAGTTAGTATAAAGAGAAACACGTAATCTCGTGGCTGTGATTGTCCTTGAGACAAAACATTCTATTGTAGTTTTTGTAGCCTTCCTAGTCATCAAAGAGGAGAATCTTCCACCTCTGAAGTGGAGACTAGGACGAGTCATCGCCGTACATCCAGGTACTGATGGAATTGTCCGGGTAGCAGATATCAAGACCTCTACTGGAGTCATCCGGAGGGCCTTCAACAAGATATGCCCATTACCTGTGTCTTCAGAATCAAAGTCTGGTTCAAAGCTCGACTTTCAACGCCCGGGGGCCTGTTGGAGCGCCTACGAAATTGATCTTAGCTTTAAGTGTTCCGTCCTACCTAAACTATGTATTATGTTTTTGTTATGTGCTCGTAGGCACATCTTTCATGTGTCACTTTTACTTGTTATTAAAAACTCATACACGTTACAAGTGCTTGTTAGCTTTTTATTTAAATCACACTAATTTCCGCACAGAATGAAAAAACGTCATCATCAGGTTCCGAAGGTTGTACTAAATCTACACATTTGACATAACTGTTATGATCTTTATTATCACTGTTTAATGTTTTTGCTACGGAACCTTCTTCGTTGGACGTCGATGGAATTGACGCTTGATTGTAGGTTGTCCGATTTATTAATGATTCTTTTGCTTCCTCAATAAATGATGGTTCACTATCATAACTGTTATTTGGTTGGTAATTTGTAATATTCAAATATTCCCTTTCAATCCTCCTCTTGACTGCACCAGATCTTTTTCTTTTTTTCCACATATTGCATTTCTTCACAATGAAAACATTAATTTTATCCATCATACAATCAAGCGACTATGTCAGTAATAAGCTGTACTACAGCTGTCATTTATTTATTTAGTTTTAAAACACCCTCATAGACAGAAGTCATAAAACCACTGTATTTACAATAGTGTACAATTACGCCATAAAAATAAGTTTGAGAACGGAGTTTGCATATACCATTGTACAGAAACAAGTATCAAGTGATACTGTAATAACACTTAGAGCTGTAATAAGCAAGTAATCACATGCAAAATACAGCCTGTATACAGCTTTATCGATGAAACCAGATTGAAGTGTCACAAAATACTTAAAGTTTTATAGTAGAGTTTTAATATTCTGATTAAGCACCCCAAGCTTACGCAGATCCCTCAATAAAGATTTTATACAGTTTGAGCTGTATAATAAATCATAAATCACTCTTACAAAGACAAAATCATTTTATGACACTCTTGTACGTCTCTAAAAGAACTCTAAGTTCTAAATAGGCTGGTATATTGATGTTGAAAACGCTTGCGTGCTGCTTGGGTTGTTCTTCTAAACCACGCAACGGATTCTGATGCGGTTTGGGTTTCCACCATCATTTAGAGAATTTATTCCAATAAGTTTATGTGTATAATACATTATATCTATATATATAAAATTCAAAGTCCTGACTGACTGACTGATAGATCAACGCACAGCCTAAACCGCTGGTCCTAGAGACATGAAATTTGGAGGGTGTGTTCTTCGTGAAGAGTAGGCATCCACTAAGAAAGGATTTTTCGAAATTCCACCCCTAAGAAGGTGAAAAGGGGGGAATTCGTTTGTATGAAAAATAATTAATACTAAGTAGTTATGTAAAGTTGTCGAAAATTTACGACTGACGCGGGACAAAAACCCGTAATTTTCAGTTTTTAAGGGGAGGATTTGAACTTGAAACTGTATGTTACATTTTCACGCCTAAACTACTGAACTTCTGATTTGGCATAAAGATAGATGGCATCCTGGGGAAGCACATACCTTTTCTCCTGTTAGCACGTTCCCGTGGGATAATTTCCGACATCCACGCGGGCGAAGCCGCGGGCAGAAGCTAGTATAAAGAAATCTCTACGTTACGTAGATCGTATGTCAAGTAGTAAAAACCGTTGGAAAGCAGGGACGTTCGGTAGTACGGAATATAAAATAGCCGCACGTGGCATTTTGATATTGGGTCTTGTCACGTGTTTGTTATGCATCACGGTAAAAGATTTGATATTCACAGCTATAATTTCAGTTGAATTTTAGCCAATAGTTTAATGTTTTTGTCACACGAGCATGACATGCTTGCTTGAATGCGTCGTTCGTGTATAGCCGTCATAAACTAGCAAATTATTATGTTGTTTCGTACTGTATAATTATTTAACCAGAAGAAGTTGCGTATCTTTAAAGAGTTATTGAACCCAAAGTGGAAGATTTTGAAACTCAACTCATTAACGGTGATTAAGCTGATTAAATGCCCCTGTGTCAGCTAAGTTCCACCTGACTTGTCGTTTAACCCCTGAACTGGCGACAATAAAGGCGAAAGATTAGACTAGGTCATCATCTGCTTAGCCTTTTCCCAACTATGTTGGAGTCGGCTTCCAGTCTAACCGGATGCAGCTGAATACCAGTATTTTACATGGAGCGACTGCCTATCTGATCTCCACATGGGTAATACGATACCCCTTGGTAAGACTGGTTGTCAGATTTTCGGGCTTCTGACGACCCGTAACGACTGTCAAAGATCGACGAATGACAGCCGGGGCCACGTGCTTTCCGAGGCATGGAGGGGTCTTAGTATAAAAGAAAATTGCAATAGGTCGCTAATCTCTTGCACGTGACACATATGCACGGAATGCAGTGTGACAATTTCACACATTAAAACTTGCTATGAGTACACATTAATTGAAAAGAAAGATAAAATGCAGTTAAATTATTATGTGCAGTGAAATAAAACGACACACGGATCTTATCAGAGCTTCTGTTATAATGGAAACATTCCGTTCTTGCAATTCACAATACCTGGTTTTATTAATTAATTTAGCAGTTAATCTAGTTTCATGAACTCATTCAACTCAATAAAGTGCATAGCAACATTAGTGTTCCCAAAGGTATTACATTAAAAATACATTTTGCGGACAATAACACTATGCTATCTAAGATTTTTCCTACAACAACTTTATTTAACGCTAAATTAGCCTCGTGAATTGACGATAAGTTTTAATTAACGATGTAGGCATTGTCAATGCCAATATTGACTAACGGGATACGTCATTGCATTGAAGCAAACCAGAGATTCTGTAGACGTCACATAGATCTATAATAATCTATTGCGTACAAAATTTTCTCCGTGTAATGACGTCATGAAAGCCCACGCTATTTGTGTGACGTCACTAGTAAGTAAACGACATCGATATCTTATGTCACCTACTCGACCTATTTTCTTTATAGAGGATATTGTTCGTTACAAGTTGTGTGACGTAAACGCTTACGTTTGGGTTCACGATAACACTGGAAATTGATAGTACTGGAAATTCATGAAATGATTGCAGTTGGACTTGTTCATCACCTTATTTTGATAGAGTCGATTGATTGATTATTGCCGTAGTTCACTATTACGAGTTCTGCTGTTTCCACGTGCAGTTAATTTCTTATCGATGATTTGCTACACTCGCTTTCATAGTGCATTTTTACTATATTGTAGGAGAACCCTTTGATTTTTTTTCTTTTTTATGGTTTAAAGTAGTTAGCTGGTATAAAAAAATACTTAAGATGTGTGGAATAGAACTAGGTATCTAATACGATTGTCTATTTTCTAAATTTAATAGAAAACAGTTTTTATTAAAAAAGCAATCTATCATAAACGTTCCATCAATAAGCTATTATCGGCTACATCATTGTTATATGTATAGAAAACAACACTATGTAAATGTCATAGGAGATTAGATTTCATACAATCGTCAGACATACATAACATACATGAGTCAAACGTGCTAAGTCCTGCCTAGGTCAACGACATGGCCTTCTCATTAGTGCAAATAAGTTCAAACAAAAAAACATAGTGCGCAAAATTATTGTTGTCATTATGTCCATTACCTATGGAACAAAGTATTATTATATTCTGTTTTAAGGCTCCCTTACATATTAATAGTTTTCATAAATTAATTTCTAAAGGCAGACAGGCGCGACGCGACTAGTGGAAAATTTTCTATGAAAACTTCATGGAAATGTAAACTCTAACGCGATGGTGAAGTTAAAAAAAACTCACACTAAGCATACTTGGGGTCTACTCCGAAGTAGCATCGGCCGAATGTTCGGCCGTTTCCTGTTACGAAGTTACTATTTGGTTCGGTCGGTTCCGATCCTACACTCCTACACTCTTTCGAATATTGACTATGGTCCCGACCCAACTGAGCCGATCCGAACTTTTTTCGCATTTTTCAATAATATTCGGTTCGGCCATGTGTCGGTCCGATCCGAACATTCGCACTTTGCACTTCGGAAGTTCGGAGTAGGCCCCCAGAATTGCGTCTCACTGTCGCGTCGCGCCTGTCTACCTTTAGAAATTAATTTATGAAAACTATTACTATGTAGAATACGGTTTATTAGAGTTACAAGAAAAAACCTAGTTCATTGATTTCTAACATAAATATTGCATTTACATACCAACATGTAGAATTTTATGAACCGGGAAAGAGAATCTTCTGTAAAGATAATCTTCGACGAGAGTGTGGGCAGACTAAGAAAATATGTGCCAATGTTTATTTTTGTTATTTATTTGTCACTGTTTACATCTTTACATCAACGTTACTCAAACTAACGCAGGCAAAAAAACTTGGCAGGCGAACGGAACAGAGTGGCTGTTCCGTACGCCTGCCAAGTTTTTTATGTAAGACTTGGATAAATTGGACACTCGAAACAGTAGGTTATCTATTGGGATGTATAATTTACTTACGTTATCAATGTGGAAGCATAATTATGGGGGAAATGCAATATTGATTGTAACTTAAAAAGTCGTTTATAAGTGGCCCAAGAGAAAATTTCGAGCATCATTGCATCGACCATTGAAATGTTAAAGATCAAACGTCATCAAGGTTAAACATCTGACCGAGTTGATGTGATTCGAGCTATTCTATTACATAAATATAGAGTGCAAATTCATTCAAATTACCATCGACCGAAATTTGATAGTCCGCCAATTAGTTGGAATGCTAGCATATTGTTTACTTTAACACAAACCACTGTTAGGTGGCTCTTACGATATTCAATACTAACCCTCGTGATATTGCACAATACCTATTATTTTGTTCGTCAAGAATCCATCTTATTGTAGGTACTGCACATTTTTTGACACTCGCTGTGTTGTGTTATACATACAATATTTACGCAAATTTTCCTTAGTAACAATGACGAAGCGACGTATTTGTAAGGTGTCACAGAGTTACTTTATTTTTGACGATCGTCATCGCATTTGTTGTCGGTAGCCACTGCATGGTTTTTGTCGATCGATAAATCAATAGGTGATTCTAGTGTAGCAAATACCGTTTTTTAAAAAAAAACAGCCGATATTGTACCCCACTGTTGGGCAAAGGCCTCACTTTATCCTTGCAAATCTCTGTTTAGTGCGATTTCTGGCTCCTGGATTATAATCTTTATACCACGTCCAAGTCTAGGCTATCCGATGATTTAAATATAATATAATATCCCTGGACATTTCACACAGCGCCATCTAGTCCCAAGCTAAGCACCCTAATGCTTGTGTTATGGTAACAAGATGGCTGATAAACTACTTAAATACATTATTTTTTTTGTAAATACATACATAAAAATAAATGGATACCCAGCCTTTATCTCTAGTTCGCTTTTGAAAGTAATAAAAATCTTTATAATTATTACAAGTCAAGGCAAATGTATGAAATGCCACTTTATCAAGTGTTAATTGTTTAGTGTCAATTTCAGAAGTGACGTCGTTCAACGACTTTTCCATGACCATTTGTGCAAATAAAAGTTCAATGAATAAACCTTATTGTTGGTGTTGTATATTGAATATTGTGCTGCTTTGTCCTAGCGTCCCATTTCAAAAACTAATTTAACATTGAATGCATTAAGATCGAAAGTCTCTAAGTCAACACAACTCCATTAAAATACATAATTAATAATTCTAGTGGTAATCAACAGGGTGGCAGGGACATCAACGCGCAACATGTTACCTGTTACCATGGATTCAGTACAGGATTCTGAAACCCATTCGTCGAAATTTTTCGTCGGTTATTAAAAAACAATTTCGCTGTTCCATATGTGACCGCGTAGGCATGGTAATATTATCTAAGGTATTGAGCTTTTCAATGAAACAGCAGATTTTTGTTTGTAGCCACGAAAATTGTTGTCCTCTAAGGGGTCCAGAATCATGTGCCGAATTCATGGTTACAGTTTGCGCGTCGATGTCCCTGCCACCCTGTATAGATAATAAACGTTGTTCCATAGTGATATAGAACTTACCGTTCCCGTAGCGTCATTCCATAACATCGATTAATGATGGCGTGTGTTTGCAATGTGCTGTACCTCCGACTTTTTAAGATTAATCCTAATAATAAGAAGGACATAGGCTCTCTCAAGCTGCACCACTAAAGAAAGAGATCCTCCTCTCGTCAATTGGAAGGCTTCCTCCTAAATAATACTTCAGTTAATATCGTAGGGCATGATGTGTAAGGTGGTCGGTTCCACAAGATGGTTGTACGTCGATACATCGTTGTATTAAAAACTTGCATAACACAAAAGCAGCACAAAGTTCCTGGTCAGGGCTCTTCAGAAAATAGCAAATTATGCAAAATATAGGCAATAAATATTTCCCCGACCCTGATGAGATTATATTCTGGAAAGCCTTAACCTTGAAATGTGTGGATAGATCCTACATGCTTCCGTAAATACCTGCGTCATCGTGGTTGCTCTTGAGGTCTGACTGTGCCGAAGTCTCCGAACAGTTGTCGATGGTCATATCGATGCCGGCATCCTCGTCCGAGGAATAAGCCTGCTCTGTTCTTCTGTGCTCTGAAAACGTAAATTATATCGTTAATTTTGATGCTATTTAATAATGGGTTGTCATTATGGTTAAAGTGATTAGTGGAGAACGAAAAGAAATCAGGGGCTTTTCAAATATCGTCCATGATGGATTTGAGGCCCAAAGGTCCGGCTTTTAATTTTTTTTGCGAATCAGGGTAAGAATTTTCTTCGAGTTTGGAATGTGAGGACTAAATGTCGAAAGGCTCTCTCGATTTAATAGGTTTTAATACAGTCATCGGGTAGTGGGAGTAACACGGTACTCCCACTCCTTCCCCGGGACTACTGGCGTGACGTCACGTTTTGTAGCCCACTCAAGGTTAATGCCGTGTTTAATGACGTCATTCGTCAGTGCTTCGGTATTACCGGGAAATGGAGCCGGCAAATACCGCGAAACACGAGTTGCACGTGGTGTTTTATGAATGGAGTATCGGGGTGAAGACCCTTACGACAAGGAAAGTATCGTAGACATCTTTTGCTAAGAGTGGAGCAGTGTCGAGACACTCAAAATGTATCGAGGAATTTTGGATTTACTCCACTTGCTTCATTTTGGCGAATGATGATATATGCAATGTATTCTTGGTCAGCGACTCACGTTGAATTACATCGAAACTCTTCACAATCTTAATTAACGTGACCTAAAAAAGACTCCATTAAAAACTCTTTCCACAAGTATACATAACAATGCGTGTGTTCGATCGAACTAAAGATTAGTGCATTACAAGGTCCAATTCGCGTTCGCTCGCTGTGACAAAGTTATAGCTATATGTCGCTGCATTGAAATTGAAGTTACAAGGACTTGCTGTGACCTTGTTAGGGGTCCTTGAGTTTAACACGGCTGCAGTATTAATGGAGGCTCTTTCTCGACTAGATAGGTGTGCCAAAACTTGGTAGGTATGCCAAGGGCAATTTCAGAATGGTCAGAGGTAACTGACAAATAGGTAGGGAAAATGACTTTGTCTGATACAGGCAAATACATTGAGCTTATAATCATAACAGAGAAAAGGAAAAGAAATAAACAAAAAAGATGATTGCTGATTAATTTCTTTGTTTGTTCACCTTATACGTTCCCATTGCCACGCGGGCCGCGCCACATGCGTAACAATTATATCCACAACAATCTATGGTAAATAGGTATGATAATTTTCCTATCCATCAAGGATTTTTCCTTTCCTCTCAGAACTACTTGGAAATGGAAATATACTAAATGTAGTAAGAACTTACTAAATTACTTTTAATTTTTCAATCAAAGTGTAGCCATACATATATTCAAGAACAACATTTAAAAAAAAATCTGCTGCTATTTAGCAGGCATACAATTCAAATGAATGACCAACTGCACAGTAAGATACTATTAAAAATCCACACATACTATTGACATTTGTAGCTGCAACAGAACTGTGTCAGTGGGGCACCATTCACATTACACCTTCTAACATTACTTACATAACATTCAACCTTCCTTCTAAAATAGAATGTGTGAATAAAGTGTATATAGGAACTATTTGGTCAGATAGGCAGTCGCTCCATGTAAAACACTGGTATTCAGCTGCATTCGGTTAGACTGGAAGACGACCCCAGCATACTTGGGAAAAGGTTAGCAAAGCAGATGACGAGGAACTATTTGGTTAGGAATGGGAATCAATGCCTATCAAAAATGTCATGATGAACCCAGTGGTTCATGCTGAATCCTGGCAAAGACCAATGTGACTTTTTCAATTCATATGTACTTTCTGAGTTTATCCTGAACATTGGTGAAGGAAAACATTGTGTGGACCTGGACTTATAGTTAACATAACGCACCCCCGGTGCGACACTCGTCACTTTTGTAAAAAATGCAAAAATGAGTTAAATATCTAAAAATGATCCTAAAACACCCCTTTACTTGGTGCAATAACGTTACTATTGTAGTACGCATAGTTTACGTATGAGGGCGTGAGTGTCATTGCCGTTTTGGTGAGGTGTCAAAGTTTTAAATGCTTCTCCTGAAAAACTACATTTTTGCATAAGGACAGTGTCGCACCGGGGGTGCGATAAGTCTGAAATCGCCAACCCATGTTGGGCAAGCGCGGTGATCAATGATTATGTCTTCTGTTTGAGAAGAGGTCATTCTCCTGCAGAGGGACTGAAATAGCCTGATATTGTATTAGCACAGCATACTGGCCCATAGGTGTCCATTGGCAAAGGTGGAGGCCTTTGCCCAGGAGTGGGATTCCACTTCATATCAGTGAGTAGTAAACTGCTCTGCGAGATTGCCAGTAACACCTTCGCTGTTGGCCTTCCTTGAGGAACTTGGGTAGAGCAAATAATTGATTTTCCCACCCAAATGCAAAATATGCCTTCTTTTCAATTTAGCTTCTAATACATTTATTGTTATCTTCTTTTTAAATATTTGGTGTAAATTGATGGCCTGAAACACAGGTTTTTCATAAACCTAGATCAGGCAGGTCTACATTACTGTTAGAATTTAACTTTCCTTGATTGTAATTAACGTAAATCATATTTTTACTTTACTTTTACTTGAATAAAAATTTTTATTTATTTATTTATGCATATATTGGCATACAGTTTCAGTAATTTTGTTTACTAACTACAGTAAACCCTCTTCTAGTCATGGTAAAAACATGTTGTTGACAATGCATTGTTGCTGCAATTTTGATAAGCAAATACTCATTTTTGGAACATTGAGAATATACAAAGCTATTTTTGTAGGATTGTTTCAATACTCAATACACAGGTAGGTATTACATAAAACATGTAAAATTATACCCTTTTTTTGTTGCTATGATATCATATTGAGTTTGACATTGAAAACTATCACATGAGGCTAAACTATATTTACATAATATTAGCTGATAAAAAAGATAACTTCTTGGCGGTCAGTTTGCTAATGAGTTTTAACATAATTACCTAAAGTTAATATGCATTAAGTTAGTCTATTAATTGAATATTTTTATAGTTAAACTATAAATATATAACTAAATATTATCTTGTTGTCCTTGAGATAGTTCCAGAATATTATTATGTAAATGTCATTAAAATGAGGTAGCTTGATCTAAAATAATATAACCATACTCTCTAACAAAGAACAAAGTGAAGCATTTTATTCAGAGATACTCACCTATTAAGATGGTTATCATGCATCCCACACAGTAATCAAGTTAATATTATGATCTACTTGAGCAAAACATTGATAAAACAGATAGAAATTAGACAACACCAAGCTTATATTGTATTGTATGATAACTCATCATTATTGTAAGCATCATTGCAACAGCTAACAATACCCCCCATTCACTACAAATTATTGGCAAAACTAAGCAAACATGTTTGTATTCCCCTAAATTGCTATGTACATTGTAGATTTATAAAATTATGTTTGCAAGGCCAATCAGTAAGTTAACAAAAGTCAGGTCAACTCACGTTTGTCTGTGTGTTTTGTAGATAAAGCATGACCACATTAAAATTTGACATGTGGGATGGGAACGGCAACGGAAACGTGAAAGTAAAGGTTGCGCTGAGAAACGAGACGGGGCTTGCGAAACCCGCGATTACTACACCTAACAAAGTTTATCACTAGGATTTGCCAAACATATGGTGTTAGACAACCCTCAGGTTGTTGGCATATTATAACGACCGTGAGCAAATATACGTAAACGTCACACGTCCCGCGGAAAGTCCGTCGGCACAAGGTCGCCGCGTGATCTCATTCTTGGCGGAATCCGAGCTCCACGCACCACCTAACCAAACATAATTCGTTTTCACATTAGAGTACATTGAAACTAACCGTATTTTCCTTTCTTCTTTCCTTTAGGCATTGTGGATGATGTCTTTTTCAACGAATGTAACTTGCGATATCCGTTATTTTATATTCACTATTTATTTGAACTAAGAATCTCACTTAATCAAGACGGAGAAAAGTTCAATATATCAGTTCTTGTGGAACGATTTGGGCACTGAATGTAACATAAAACTAAAATTTCAGAAAAACTTTTTAACATGTTTAACCGTGTAACATGCACACTCTAAAGTACTCCGTGGGTTTGCGCTGGTTTGCGCAGTGCGCTGTCACTTATTGTGAGGTGGGAGAAACTTACGCCATCTTTAAATTTAGTGTTGCCATCGCGTGATAACCGCATTACCCTATTATTTAAATTGTGTGTAATTATTTGATTAAAATAATGTAAAAAATTTGTTTGTTTACAAAATAAAAAAAAGAATTTGACTAAAGATTGTTTTACACCTTACATAAAAAAATACTATTTTTATTTATTTTAAGTGTGTCTTAAATACACCCGTAATTAGTCTTAAATTAATTATAGTGGTAAGTTTTTAAGCGCGCCCGCGTCAATTCAAAGTAGTTTTCCAAGAAAAAATGCATATTGCCGGCGTCATTAGAATACACCTAAATCGGAAATGTTGTGAAACTTATTGCGAGATGTATTTCATTAAATTGCGTAAATTATAATCAACATTGCACAAAAAATTGTATCATTTTCGTTCATGGAATGTGCGACAGTGCAAATGAAATTTTAAATCTTAATTGTGACCGCCGCACATGAAAAGTCTGGCAACTTAAGTCTATGATTTATTTTTGTTTTTTTTTTTTTGGTTACAAACTATGGATATTTTGGCGTCATAACGGCATTAGCAGTGACAGGTCAGGTTGTTGGTAAACATTTGTGAAATTTTCATAGAAATTGTATTGCCAAAACAAGATGGCGGAGATAGTTCCGATTTTGGCCACGCGTCAAAAAAAACTTGTTTTGTAGCGTTGTATAGATCCTACCAAAGAGAGTAAAGTAATGGATCCTACCTAAAAAGAAACCAAGGAGCTCTTTAAAACCTGGGAGGTACTAACTGGCAAACAAAATTGGTGCTTGCTTCATTATTCATTTGGTCTCAATTTCTGTGTACTCGTAGCGGATAAGTTACGGTCAAAGACATTAAATTATTTACTTGACAATCAGAGATCTAAGATAGGTAAGTATGTACAATAGAGAGGCTATGCAAATAAATGTCATAGAAAAACTTGAGAGGCGGGTGTCAAGGGACACCCGGATGGAACGAAGTTCAAAGAGAGAGAGAGAGAGAGACAGACAGAGAAACACGCGCACGCCGCACGGCTTACAACTATAGCAAAAAGCGTCGTTCCAACTTTTGGTCTTAATTTTTTCCGTCTAGCCTCCTTTCCGAACTTCGTTCCAAAATTACTGTGATCCCATGTCTCAGTGACGCTTTATAGCATAATATAGCAAAATTAGAGCGGCAATTGGGAACATCAAATAGTAAAAATGAATTAAATTTATTAAAATATATTCAGCTATCGCTCGGTAGGTGGTAGGTGGCCAGTGTGGTCAGTGTTGCCAGATTCGATTTTCAATCCGTGGATTAAGCTTGAAAAACCTAATATTATAATCAACCAGGTAAATAAATATTGAAAACTAAACAAACTATGCAAAACTTCTCTCAGATTGTTAAAACCATTTTAGAATTTTATTCACTACTATTCATTGTCCATGACACCGTCTATTGAAGCAAACAGATCAGTCGACCTTGCGTAAATACAAAATATTAAAGTCAAAACACTTATATTGAATTACGGGCGTTCTATTTAAAAATCTCATACATTATGACGGTCCATCAAATAATGATAGCGACCACTAATAGATCAGAGCATGGGCTGCCATGCTATCTATGTCCCCAACGTCAGACCATTATACGACTACCATTCATTGACGAACATTTAAAAGTAGTTAACAAACTCCCACTTAATAAAGGATCAATAAAATAATTTTTAACCGGTTTACATCGCGTTCTTTCTTATTTTTTTTCCTTTTGCTCGGTTTCTAATAGTTCTAGCGTAATTTTAAATAACCTAAAGGCTATAGGTTCAAGAATTGGGCTTTAAATTGCAAAAAGAATTTCCAAATCTTACTGGTAGTTCCAAAGATTAGCGCGTTCACTTCAAACAAACAAGCAAACAAACTTTTCAGCTTTAATAATATAGCATAGATTGTCAAAAAAGTTTAGCTCTGCAGCATACGCCGTTAGAAAAAATCGTGATTTAACTGATTAAGAGATAGCCCGTTTACTATAAGTACTTTAGTTCGGTCATATGGTATTATTTTCAAACAGTATTATATTTTAGATGTTATTTATTATTTACCTTAATAAATATTATCGATAACAAAATCGATAAACAACCTCACATCTCCACAAGGCAGTAGTAAAACTACTCAGCAATAGAGGGCGTTTATTACAAAATTAGCAAATTTTCTAAATCTCTTTATGAAAATTATTTAATTCTAATTACTGAGTAAATATAAATAATTCATACGTAAATAATGCGGTCCAGTTGTTTTACCATAACAAGATTAGCAATATTGTAATGCGCAACTGGGCATGTTTCCTTAGAAAATATTTTTCTTTTGGTGGACACGAATGCGTCTTCACACGCAGGCGAATGACAAATGACAATAGAAATACATAGTACATGAGTACATTTTTATGGACTGAGCGACTTTTGACCACTTGGACAAAGTATTGGATTACGATTTTGTTCGGTCTATTGTCAAGTAAATAATTTAATGTCTTTTATGTCTAATATGGGTACCTACTAAACAATGGATGTAATACTTTCTTTTGTAAATAAATACTTATAAAACATAAGACACACCCGGACCAACACAAACACTTATATTCATCACATAAATATTTGTGTCCTGTGGGAATCAAACCCATGTCCTCGTGATTAGCAGTCTGACACTTGGATCACTAGATCATAATAACGATTATTTATTCATTTGTATGTAAAAATAATATAATAGATAAATAACTTGTAAACAATGAAACTACTAATCAATTTATTGCTTTCCTAATTTTTTGGCACTTGTTTAAATCTATTCAAATGCGAAAAAATAGTTATAACTTTTTTCAATATTATATCTTTATATCTATCTACCTAAATGATAAAATCCCTACCACAGGTTTTATAGTTTCTACTTAGTGTTACCCCGCATTGCCAGACTTACGAATTTAGTAGTTCAACGGATTATTGGACCTCGCCTCGGATATCGACGATATAATAAGATTTACAATTATTTGCAAACAAAAGGGTAAAAATAATTATTTTTCTAAAAACGAAATTCGACAGACAATTGCAAAAAACATGCGCATTGTGACATAATAGGTCTACTTTACACAAAAATCGTAATAAACTGAGTGCTATAATAATTCGGAGGCAAAGCACGTTTAAAATTATTTTATTTTAAAATATAGGTACATAAAAAACACACTTGAAACTGATACCTAGCCATAGACGGTGTCATGGACAATGAATAGTAGCGAATAAAATTCTAAAATAGTTTTTACTGTCTGAGACAAGTTTTGCTTAATTTGTTTTTCAATAATTATTTACCTGATTGATTATATATTAGGTTTTGCAAGCTTAATCCACGGATTGAAAATCGGATCTGGGAACACAGTTGACCACACTGGCCACCTACCGAGCGTCGAGCGATAGCTGAATATATTTTAATAAATTTAATAAATTTTTACTAATTGATGATCCCAATTGCTGCTTTAATTTTGATATATTATGCTAGATGGCGTTACTGAGACATGGGATCACAGTTTTTCTATGACATTTCTTTGCATAGCCTCTCTATTGTACCATTTGTACCTATCTTATATCTCTTTGGTTACGGTGAGGGATGCGATGATGTGGTAGTGTAAGTTCGGTTTATCATTTTTCTGTTTAAAATTTTTAATTACACCTAACAGGTTGATTAAGTTTGTAAGTATCTTAGATAATTTTGTGCTCAAAATTATTTCGGGTTTATTTGTGTAAGTAAGAAAACAAATTTTTACCTGAAACCATTTTCGGGACCTCATTCTGCGAAGAAATTCTCTAAATAGGTAACCTACCTACCTATATTACCTACCTACCTATAATGGATTAACCGTACATCAGAAGGCCAAACGTTCAAAATCTAGTCGCAGTCATAATACGGCGACAAACAAATGTCAAAAATAAAGGGAAATTAGAAGTATTTTTTGACAACTTGAGACTGAGTTATGAACAACATTTACAGTCTGATCTCAGTCTCAATCTGTCAAAAATACCTCTAATTTCCCTACATTTTGACAAGTTTTTGACATTTGTTTGTCGCCGAGATGAGACTGCGACTAGATTTTGAACGTTTTAAATTACGAGAATTAGCCTTCTGACTGTGAACGGTCTTAAAATTACGAGAACTGCCCCTCTTACTTATAAGCCTTCCTACCTTGTTGGGACGTTCATAATAAATGAATTCGATTAAGTACAATATGATGAAATGGATGTTAAAAATGGAACCTTTATACGATCACTTTTTTCATCCATCTGTCACAGAAGTTTAAGTTATTTTTTTTTGTGATGGAGCTCAATAGTGTTCCTAGTCACAGAATACATTACTTACGATAATGCGAACTTGCATGAGTACTAAAATAGGCCACCGCACCATACTGCTTTCTCTTGGTTCTGGTCTGGGTGACGTGAAATTCTACTTTGGGATTTTGTCAGGATACTCACGTGTGTGATTGAGGGGCCCGTGGCTAAATAATAACAGCCGCACAGGTCGATCGGTCAGTTTAAGCTACGCTTGCCGCGGTTGGTCTGTGGATGGGTGACCATCTTTACATACCGAGACCCCTCCATGCCTCGGAAAGCACGTTAAGCCATTGGTCCCGGCTGTCATTCGTGGATCTTTGACAGTCGTTACGGGTAGTCAGAAGCCCGAAAGTCTGACAACCAGTCTTACCAAGGGGTATCGTATTACCCAGTAGGTACCTAACTGGGTTGTGGAGGTCAGATAGGCAGTCGCTCCATGTATTTGGTATTCAGCTGCATCCGGTTAGATGGAAGCCGACCCCAACATAGTTGGGAAAAGGCTAATTAAGCAGATGATGATGACTCACGTGTGTGATTGCAGCAAATCCGATTTTGATCAGCATAGCTATTTAGGTACAACCATTCGATATGCTTACATACCTTATCGTATCGTACCTATCGTATCGAACTTCAATCGATGTTGTCGTGGCAGCCCTCTAAACGCTGTTCACAAGTCCTAAACCCGATTTTTTTTCAGTTTAAGGTGGATGCTCCAAGGTAGCCCGCGAAATTCAAATTTTCTTACGTTTTTTGCAATTTGCTAGTCAGTACTAAGTTGTAAGTTGATTAAAATATAATTCGCGGCCGTAACAAATATGTATTTACAGAATTATAATCATTAGAATCAGTAATACAACTTGTTAAGTTAGCATAATCCTAAAATGTTAAGATTTCATGAAATAGCCATTCAGTAGGATTACTTGATCTTAGAGAGTTGTGTTGATGACTTTAATGATTATAATACCTACTGTAAATACATATTTGTTACGGCCGCGAATCATATTTTAATCAACGTACAACTTGGTACTGACCAGCAAATTGCATAAAACGTAAGAAAATTTGAATTTCGCGGGGCTGATTTTTCCAAAACCAGATAGATAATTTTATTCGAGGAATAATTTTGAATTTTTGACAGTTCTGTTAGACGTCAATTTTATTCCACGAATAAAAATTATCTGTCCATTGAAAAATCAGCTCTAAATCAAATAGACTACCGCTATTTTTCCGGTAGCTGTTTGCTGTCGGGGGCCAAGGCAAATCAAGTTACCGAAATGTGTCATTTTCGATGCCATCATATATTCACAACCATCCGACAGGCTATATCAGCCTGTCGGATGGTTGTGAATACATGAAGAATAATGAAGAAGAATGAAGCTACGCTGGCCAGGACGAAGAAATCACTAGTCATTATTTTATCATACTCTCTTTCAACTTTTTATACAGGGAGGAGTAATAAAGGAGGAAGCGAAATTAAATAACATTATTTATTATCTACACTAAAATTGCACGTTATTTCAACGGCGAATACGCATGCATGGACAAAAAAAATAAAATATTTGCACTGGAATTAACTATAAAATTAGCAGGAACATAATCAACAACATTAAACAAAAAATACTTTATCAAACAAACATAAAATGCTGAGCAAACCCAGGCGTCCTGTAATGGCAATCGATCCATTTTTCACAACTTCCTCCTTTTTCTTCCGCATTTCATTTCCATCGCTCCACTTCGCCCTCTGCTCTGTCGAGCCGTATGCCCTCCCGTATCTAAACTCTACACACTGCACTAACATCGTGAGCGGTACACCCATGTACAGAAATCGATTACTTCTCTTATTTAAATTCGGTGAACCTCTAAAGTCTTCCATTTCTATACCGTTGATGTACCAGCGGAGTTCTGAGTCCGGAGTACCTCGACAGTACGCTTGTATCATGTCTCCATCTTTATACTCTTCAGCTAATCCTTCCAATGACGGCTTCCGTTGCATGGGGGCGTGGACTTCCATGTACCCTGTCATGGTTGCATACTGGTATGGCGGCACATCCCTCTCGAGGTCGCACCGGTACACTCCGGTGGCCTCCTTAGTCAGGGCTCCTAGCTTCAGTTGGCAGACTACAGGTCCACACCGTAGCATCTCCACTGTCCCGACTCCTAGGATGGGGAAGGAGCGTGTGCTGGGCGCTGAACCAGGTCGATATCTGAAGAATTCGTTGGCACCTTTGAACCAGCTGAGTACCGTGAAGTTGGCGTCATATCGGCACTCGATCTTGACTTCCAGCTGATCGGGTGCCACCATGTGGGGCACGAAAAAGTACGTGATGTTGAAATTCCGGGCGCGGGCGCCGGCGCACGCGACGAGGAGCATCGCTAACACCAGCATGATGCCTGGACGCACGCACAACTCGCACTGCGTCTGCGCCCTAACCTAACCCAGCGCCGCTAACGCGCTCTTAATTAAACAGTTTATTAAACTCCGACACTTAACCGTTGGACAGATAAACGGATCCCTCATTGACAAGGGTATTTTTTTTTACGAAATTTAATTGATAGACAAATTGGTTTCATTGGGGGTGGCTGAATTAACGCCATAGGCAAGGGGACCCTCCTATGTCCTATTAATTTAAATGGGGTATGTTTTTTTGTAACTAAATATTTAGTAATTTCAATTTACTTATGAACCTGTCGAATCTATCTTTGTAAAATTTCAAAACATAATTATGTTGCAAGTTCAATAATGTCAAATAATTTCTTAGGTACTCATCTAGTGTGTACTTTGAACATGGACATCTATATATTATTATGTCCTTAGTAACTAAAACAAACGTTATCGGCATAGTATATCTTTATACTTTCTGCAAGTTTGTAAACAAGGAATAAAAAAGACATTTTGCAATTATCGCAATGACATGAAAATCCAGCTGTTTTCCTTGTATTACACAATCTAATAAAATTATATAGAAATTAATTTCTGCCTGCGATTTCGGGCGCGTGAAATTTGTAAGACATCACAGTAGGTATACTAAAATAAACAGTCACATTTTTATAAAAACTTCTCTATATACTACGCTTGTAGTGTTGGTCTGAGCAGCCCTCGGCCCCCAACCTACCGCGTCGCATCGCATCGCCTGCCCGCGGTAATACTTCCTTTTCGCTAATTGTTCTTTCTTACTTTTTTTCTTTCTGCTTGGCTCCTAAGAGTCGTAGCGTCATGTTAAATAACCTTCCTCAAGACATGGGCTATCAAATACAAAAATATTTTTTCAAATCCTACTTGCAGTTCCAGAGATTAGCGCGTTCAAACAAACAAACTCATCAGAAAGAAAGAAAGAAAAAAGTTTATTTGGACACAGTTCGTGAAACACAAAATCAGCTTGTTAGTATAGATATAGATTATTATATTAGGTTAGATAATAGTATTGGTTGATCATCCTGCCAATATTAAAAAAATAGATAGCTAAATATTACAAAACAAAATAGTCTAAAGGTCTATTGCGCCATAGGGAGAAAACAGTTTTGACTGTAGCACTGACGGGTTAGAGGCACCTCCCAACTCTTTGCGAATTACGCACAGAGTGTGTCATCCAATTTTACCAAACGAGACTTATGAACAAATAAAATGAGTGGTATCCGTCGCACTGAGATTTTCTTGGAATAGTAGTGGGGATTGTTAGTTTTATTGTTTTTGGTGGTGCTTCTTAATTGGGTCTCCAGAAAATTATTTTAGTTTGGATATTTTGAAAGCACAGCTGCTCTAGATTTTCGATGATGACCTGCGACCTATGAGTCCAGTGAAGCTTAGTTACGTCTGTACTGAAAAGAACAATGGCTCATTAATTTGTCTTTCAATTTGTTTTGGTTTCAGCCACAGTTCTTCTATTCGGCCTTCAGCTGAAATTAGTAGACAGACTTTTGCTAGAATGACAGGAGCATATTAGCGTTATTTTAAAGATTCTAAAATCTTTCTAATATCGATGGTATTGGCTATTGACCCCCAGATGACCGCCGGGCATCGTCGGTGATCCGCGATCATAGAATAATGACACCAAAGAACCTAGAAAAACACTGTATTCCAGTCGCAGAGATGTTCAAGGAGCTTTTTGAACTGTATCTACCAAAGTGCTGAAGATTTATTATCCTGCCGGTATATACAAAGATAAATAAGAGTCAAAAAACTTTCCCCTGTGGGGTCACACCAAGCCGCGTCCGTATATACCCACGCGCGCATCTCGGAAACAAGACATTACAATTTTATTACCAGTAATCGTCTTAAGTGTTATCAGCATAATTGAATAATGCATCGGCATAGTGACCGCTGCCGGCTCTGTTTTGCTAAACAACGCTACCTATCTAGTTTGTTTTGGTTGGAATTTTACTGAGCGCAAACGTTTGGCGGTTTTTACCTGACATGTCGTGAAGAACGGTATAAATAAAAGGGACAACCGCAACACGAGTGTTTAACAGCTGTATCTTCAAAGTTGCAATCAAGAAGGATGTATTCTTGTCCTACAATGTTCAACATTTCCTACTACATTATACGAGTATTATTATTATAATACTAGCTTCTGCCCGCGGCTTCGCCCGCGTGGATGTCGGAAATTATCCCACGGGAACGTGCTAACAGGATAAAATGTATGTGCTTCCCCAGGATGCCATCTATCTCTATGCCAAATCAGAAGTTCAGTGGTTTAGGCGTGAAAATGTAACATACAGTTTCAAGTTCAAATCCTCCCCTTAAAAACTGAATTACCCCTTTTTGTCCCGTCAGTGGTAAATTTTCGACAACTTTACATACTTATTATTAATAGCTGTGCATTGCGGGTGACGTAACCTACGACAAACTTATTATTTGCGGTTGGAACAGTAATCGGGTCTAGGGATCGAACCGCAAAATTAAGTTTGTTTTTTATTGTATATACTTTTCCTGCATAAAAAGTACCCAGTGTGGTGCCCAGAATATTAAAGAATAATTATACCAAGTTTCATCGTAATCGAACCGGTAGTTTTTGCGTGATGCCTGAACAAACAGACAGACAGACAGACAGACAGACCGACAGACAGACAGACAGACAAATTTTTTTTAAATCACATTTTTGGGTTCGGTGTCGGTCTAATAATACCCCCTACCATTTATTTTTTTGATATTTTCAATGTACAGAATATTCACTTCTACAGATTTATTATAAACTGTAGAGAAGATTATAAACGTGAAAGTTTGTATGGATGGATGGATGGATGATTTGTTACTCATTCACGCAAAAACTACTGAAGGGATTTGGATGAAATTTGGCACACAGATGGTTTACTTATAACGAGGATTAACGTAAAGGATACTTTTTATTCCGATATTCCCACGGGATCGAGACTTATGCGGGTGAAATCGCGGGCCGCAGCTAGTAATTAATAATCCAATTAGCATCACAAGAGTTATCGAAGCGACCAATAATAGCGATAAATTAAAATTAGCCTCAGATTTAAGTGGCTGGACTAATTTTGGAAACAGATTATCTGACTCAGTACAGTAATTAAGCAATAATGGAGCTATCATGTCATTTTGCACAAGGTCTGCTGCAATTCAGACAAATGGGTTGTACCAGTTAGCGATCTTTTGAGACTTGCCATCTGCAGTACAACCTATTTGAGTGTCTTTTCTGTATCTTTGTCAGCTCCTACTTAGCTGAAATATTTCAGACGAACTCGTGTGTATTTAGGCGACCAAATAATATCTATAATCAATCATATTATGATAAGATTATAGTACATGCTTGGGCGCCTATCTTTAAATCTTTACTGCCTGAAATGGATAACACAATCTATATACGGTTTTCACATTGAACTTGCCACAGGTTTAATCATTCAAATAGAATTTTCACGTTCTAGATAGCATAATCTTTTGAGTGATAGTGCGCAGAGCCGGGGCTGACGTGTTGCTGACCTTTTTTGCATATCAAAATTTGTTTAGATAAGATATATAATACTTTCTGAATGACAAATGGAACTTCGGTCCAGAAAAAATAATAGTGATTGAATAAGATTTGAATATCCTTCGCCGAAGAATAGATAATGTGACGACAGCAATTTTTTTTTTGTTTCAGCAACCCAACTCAATCAGCAAAAACTTTGACATTAGATTAGGTAATCAGACTTTTCAGGCTTTCCCAAATTACCTTGCTCTTAGGTCATAGTTTTTTTTAAAGATAAATATTTAAATAGGGAACAAACAGACAAGCTAACCAGTATTAAATGTATCATCTTGATCAAATTGCCGGATGTAATAACTAAGAGAGTGCAAGATGAGAGCCGCTCCAACCAAATTGTTTTTAACGATACATTTTAATAGTAACCCCTTCAGAATCGGTTGGGTATTGTGTTACTTAAGAGCCCTTATGTGACTAATATTGATTACTGCCGGTTGATTCTGTAAAAATCTCACCGTGAAAACTCAAGTGAAGTGAGCTTGATGTAAGTTGTCAGTAGTGTCAATTCCTAGCATTATTTGGAATGACAGCTCACTCCACGCTCACTTCACCTAAGTTTTCACGGTGAGATGGTTACAGAATCGCACTGCTGTTCCTATCCTAAGTAGTAACAATGTACAGGGGCAGGCCAGGACTTCGATTAAGTCTCTTAATTCTGTAACACATTTAGATAGAGCTATGCTAGTGGGCAAATAACAGCCGCACGGGTCGATCGATCAGGTTAAGCTACCGTTGCCGCGGTCGGTCCGTGGATGGGTGACCATCTTTACATACTGACAATCCCTCCGTGCTTCGAAAAGCACGTTAAGCCGATGGTCCCCAGCTGCCATCTTTGACAGTCGTTATGGGTCATCAGAAGCCTGAAAGTCTGACAACCAGTCTCACCGTGTTGCATCGTGTTACTTAAGTAACTGGGTTGTGGACTCGAATAGGGTACCTAGGATAAACTAGGATAGTGATAAACTAGGACCATAGAAGTAAAATAAATTAATAGGTAATTTTTCAGTAACCTAATTCCGGAGAAATAACATGAGCATTGTCTTCAGTTAATTAGGGCGACCAACTATTCTTATCGTGTAAGTAGTCATTGATGGATACCAATGTATAATGGATTTAGACCGAAAGTTATTGATCGAAACATATTGTATACAGGCTGGCAGAGACAGCGACACGCAAACTTTAACCATGAATTCAGCACATGATTCTAGGACCCCCAGCGTAAATTTTTCGTCGGTTATTAAAACAAAAGAAGGCTCAGAATCATGTATTGAATCCATGGTAACAGATTGCGCATCGATGGCTCAACTTAAATTATTAATATATTTTACTTCTATGGTCCTAGTTTTTCATCTGTGACTCAAGTGACAGCTATGTGACCCTTTATGCCTGGAGGCTTTTATTTAGGTAGTAAGTTTTTAATTACATTTTAATTTTAAATAATTATTTTTTAGCTTGGGTACGTATAGTTTTTATTATATTTGTTGGTATATTGGCGTGGCTAGCTGACATATGGCATATAATTTAATTTTATTTTCTGTGCCTTGTAATGTTGATTACTTGACACCTAGTATTGTATACAATCGAAAGTATTTTCTAACTGAACAGACAGCTGTGCTGCTGGGGAGTTTGTTGCGCCACTTCTTCTTCCCAGCCGGTCGATTCTGTAAAAATCTCACCGTGAAAACTCAAGTGAAGTGAGCTTGATGTGAGTTGCTAGTAGTGTCAATCCCTAGCATTAGTTGGAATGACAGCTCACTCCACGCTCACTTCACCTAAGTTTTCACGGTGAGATGGTTACAGAATCGCACTACAGTTCCCAGCACTAGGAAGTGGTGAAGGGCGGGCGTTTTTGGGGGACTGTCTTTTGTAATTTTGACGTTCGAAAAGTGCTGATTCTCAGCCTAATTTGAATAAATGACTTTAGATTTGATTTTGATAGGTAAAATATACCAATACCTATGGTACGGGTCGAAAGTTCAGAAGTAACCAGCAATAATCTTATACCTAAACGTTTGATAGATGCAATTGCAGGCATATGACGTAGGGTTTACAATATAGGACCAATTTATTCATCCTAGACTAGTTACTATGTCAATCATAATATATAGTAATAGTTTAAACTATTCTTATATTAAGGGGGGTGCGCCAAGGCAGCCCGCGAAATTACAATTTTCTTACGTTTTTTGCAATTTGTAGGTTAGTGTCAGGTTGTGTGCCTATTGAACAAAATATGATTCGCGACTGTAACAAGTATGTATTTACCGAATTATAACAATTAAAATCATGAATAAGTACCTACAAGTCTCTACGTCTACGTTCATAAAACCCTATTGCTTGATATTTGGGTCAAGACCAAATTTTTGACTACGCTTTATAAAATATACATGTCCTGTTTTTTTTAACGTAACCTATCATTTATAATTTAATATTAATAAAGCCTCATAAACACTAGCAATCGTTTTATTAAATAATAGCACAATGAACATCGTTATTATAATTTATACAAGGTAATATTACATACATCCCAAAATTCTTTCCGTTGTAATACTCCTGTTGTGCGACACCATTATTTTGAAACCTACAAACCTATGATAGAAGTTTCTTGACTATTTAGTATGGCAACATTGGCTTCAAGTATTGGCCATGAATTCCGGATAAGCCGCCATGTTGTTTTACTGTCATTTTAGCATTTTGTTTGTATCGTCAGCGTCATTCCGTTGTGATTTCCGTTGTGCAATTACGTCAAAAATTTGGTCCTGACCCATTTCACGAAATAGTCATATCAAACAAGACAGTCGCTCCGTGTAAAATATTGGTATTCAGCTGCATTGGGTTAGGCTGGAAGCCGACCCCAACATAGTTGGGAAATGGCTGGGCAGATTATGATGAGTCATATCAAACAAACAGTCATTCGCGACCGAAACAAACATGACTTTACAGAATTATTATAATAATCAGCAATACAAGTCCTTGAGTAAAAATTGGTCTCAAATGTCGTGATTTGAAATAGTCATTCAATAGGGTATTATGAACTTAAACTGTTGTATTGAAGATTTTTATGATTATAATTACCTATATAAATAAAAATTTGTTAACGCCGCGAATCATTTTTAGATCAACATACAACCTGCACCCTAATTGCGTAACACACGTCAATCGGTTTATTCCGAACCTGACCCGAAATCCTAACCCGGTCGCGGGTTAGGTTAGGAACTTGAAAAAAAATATAATATTTGTTCCGAACGTAACCCTCTTCCTAACCTGACCCCACGTATCGTTCCTATTCCTATTATAACCCGAAATGCGATATAGGGAGGCTTTCCCCTCTCCTCTTTCTTAGAATAAAAAGTAGGTATCGGAATCGGTTTCATTTTGACAGTTCAACAACATTCATTGCGTTATTTACGTGTTGAGCAGACCAATTTTTCTAAATTATGAAGCTATGGATTAGCAATTTGCTTTGATTCAGATTCCGATTGATCGTGTGTTACGCAATTAGGTTGCTGATAACTACTGACCTAAACGAGGAGTCTGACAGATTAGCTAAGATAGCAGCAACTACAGGTATAGAGGTTTATGTTTTACCAGTATTTTCAGAAATTTTAGCCAAATTCAAAACTTATTGTTATAATGAATGGAAAGAATATTTTAAATCTAAAGACAAAGGGCTATGGTATAAAACCATCCAAAGTGAGCCTCCTCGGATCCCATGGTTTAGTAATTTTAAAGTTAGCCGAAGAACGTTGGTAACTTCTTTCAGAATTCGTTCCGGACACATGCCACTAAGAGCCTTTGCATTTCTGATGAAGAAGGTGGAATCTCCGTTCTGTTTAGTTTGTGATAATAAAGTAGAAGATGTTTATCACCTCTTGGTGGAGTGTGTCAGGAATGGGCCTGAAAGAAGTGCGTTAGTTAGCGAACTAAATATAAATAAGTTAGATGTAGGTATATTTAATATGATCTTAGCAAAACCAGTTTCGCCAGAAGCTGCATTGGTATATTCATTGGTTAATTTGTAAGTTTGTTGTAATTAGATTAGTTTATGATGGAACTAGCGTAACATATTGTTAAAAGTTCCTAAAACAAATAAAGAGAAAAAAAACTACTGACCGCCAACTTGCAAAAAAGCTTTATAGAGAACGGGCGGAATTGGTCCAAATGGCGTCGGCTGATGAAACCTAGTACCTACATTTAGTAGTTCATGAATGTAGGATATTTTTTTACTATGGGCACCATAAAATTGGCCTCGAAGAAAAAAATTACACAATCCAGAAAAATGGGTAGGTATTACATCTACACTCATACCGTAAAGTTCTGATAATAAATTCAAATGTACATTATGTTGTTAAGAAAGTATCAAACTTTTTAATTTTACTTGAGTTGTACATGCATAGTTTGTCATTATGGTATGTACCAACTATATTTGAATTGCTATAAATAACTTTTTTCTATAGTACACTTTGGATCGACCAAGGAGTTTTCAATTCGATTTTTATATTAGGGGTTATTTGGTATGCCTCAAGAGTGCAATCAGTAAATATGTACAATAAATTGCCTGTAAAATTTAAAAACTCTATGAATCCAAACGCATTCAAGAGAAAATTAAAGTCATTGAAGACTTTCTCAAAGATAAAATTAGTTCGAACTAATATGTGATTAAGATATTTTAATGACTTTAAATGATATAAGTATGTAACATTGTATCATGACGTTGCATTTTAATTAATTTTATTGACATACATTTCTTGAATTGAATTTATATTAAATTTTGAACTAATATTAAGTTAAATTAATATAATTAATATTAAGACTAATAATGTCGTGACCAATGTGGTGTATTTTTTTTTTCTTTTTCTTTTTTTCTCACATTTCTGGCTTTACTATGATTAGGTACTTAATTTTGTGTTACATTTATTGTTATTTTTAAAACCACTGTTCGACACAAATGTAAACTTGATGAATGAATAAATAAATATGAAATTGCCGATTTGTACTGAAAAATTGAAATTCGTTTTTTTTTTAATTTAACATAATTTATTTTATCAAAATAATTATAATTATTTTTTTTAAATTGCTGCCATCTAATAGGAAGGTCATTTATGCCTTTGCGATAGAACTCTCGTGATCTAGATTCGACAAACTGTGTGAAAGCAATGTACTGCCTCCTGGGGCTGCAGTCTCGACATTCATAGCGATCGCTTTACGACTGAATTTGGTCGCAAAGTCCTGTCACTCCATACATTACACCTGTCAATCCGGGACTTTGCGACCGAATTCGGTCGTAAAGCGATCGCTATGAATGTCGAGACTGCAGCCCCTGAGAAGAAAACTTTTTATCACGTAGAAAATTGTCTAAATCACGAAAAAAATGGTAGTCCGTTGGAGCAAGGTCTGGCGAATACGGAGGGTGACGAATGGTTTCTAATTGCAGTTCCTGTAGAGTTAAAACGGTTTTTCGTGCTGTATGAGGTCTCGCGTTATCATGGAGCAATAATGGTGAAGATCGATTCAAGAGTCGGGGCTGTTTGACTGCTAGTTTTGCTATCATTGTTCGGAGTTCGGCAAAGTAGACATCTGCCGTTATTGCTTGACCAGATTGGAGAAAGCTACATATAGTTAATAACACCATGCTGAGACCACCAAACAGTTACCAATACCTTTTTATTGGTATGCTTTGCTTTAGGACACTGTTGCGGCGTTTGACCAGAGGACCAATTCTACTAATTTTAAGAACGTTAACAGACTGATCTCAGTCTCAATCTGTCAAAAAATACTTCTAATTTCCCTGCATTTTGACAATTGTTTGTCGCCGAGATGAGACTGCGACTAGATTATGAACGTTTTAAATTACGAGAATAGGCCTTCAGACTGTGAACGTTCTTAAAATTACGAGAATTTTATCGTAAAGAATCCACTTTTCATCACATGTCACAATTCGATCCAATATTCCTTCATTTCTGTATCGATTCAACAAGGCAACACAAGTTTAAACACGTGTTTCTTTCTGCAAATCAGTCAAATCAGAGGCACCCATTTCTCATATTTTTTTATTTGATTTAACGCAAATGAGTCAATATTGTTGGTAAGGTAACGTTAAACCATGCCGCTAATTCCTGGGTAGTTTGGCTCGGATTGGCTTCCACCATCAAATCAAATCAAAAGTCATTTATTCAAATTAGGCTGAGAATCAGCACTTTTCGAACGTCAAAATTACAACAGACAGTCCCCCAAAAACGCCCGCCCTTCACCACTTCCTAGTGCTATCGCTGGGAAGAAGAAGTGGCGCAACAAACTCCCCAGCATCTCTTTCAATATTGTTATTCACCTGTGTGGGCGGTCTTCCACGTGGTTCGTTCTTCAAATCAAAGTTTCCATCATAGCAGTCCCCTCTCCAAACGCAACATTGATATTGCGAGCTGTTTTTGACGCGTTAGTTCCGCGTTCGAACTCGTATTAAAAAATAACTCGAATTTTCGAAGTATCCATCTTTCTTGTCTAAGCTGAATAAAAAATAACATTTTTTAAAAGAAGAACTTCATAGGTAATGTGAAAAAAGTTTCACTCAAAAATTATCATTGTATATGGTGAACCAAGCTAGGGTGCATTCGCGGTTGACCGATGATTGCAAAATTAAGTTAGGTATCTATTAAATAAAACAAGTTTTATCATCTGACGCCACTTGTACCAAAGTCCATACTAAAAATGTCCGATCTCCTTTGAATATCGCGGGCTACACTGACGCTTTTGCCTTAAAAACACGTGACAAATGCAGCTGCGGTTGTAGAGTTGTAGACAAACACTTGGCCTCATATTCTCATATTCACCTTGATAGACTCATCCTGTCATTAACAAATGGTAGCCACATCATGTCAGGGACAGACTACAAATGGCTATATTTAATTAACTAATTATTAGTTTTATCTCGGGTATTATGCGGGAAGCTTTAATTATTGTAATTATCAACCGCTTTTAATTTGGTCTGATTTGACACGCTATTTCGAGCTTCGGTATAATTTTTACCGGACTGCCCTACAGCGAGGAGGGGGATGTTTTTAAGTCCGATGTTACAATATTTATTTATTTCTAAGTAAGTATATGGTATACATTGAGATCTTAAATTAACATTGATTCACACATACTACCATTACTGGTGTAGAAAAATTAAATAAGCTAAGTGCATGCAAATCGTAGACATTACAATAAAAGTTATATTTAATTAATATAATTGTTTTGAATGTATATATTTAATTTGATACAATAATATTGATTTGGATTGATTGAATAGGATTTTTTGTAATGTCAAAATATCTATTAATTATTTTGTCAAACATAAAATACAAAACAAGACAAAAAAAAATTGCATATCAAAAATATAAGTTCTAGTGTCAAAATATTAATGTCAAAATACTAATAGCATAGAATATTAATTACAATGTCAAAAAGTGTGATTTAAAAATTCATTAACGGAATAAAAACACATGTATCTAAGAGCCAAGTAAACATTTTGCATTTAAATTTATTAATTGTAATGAAAAACAGGCTAGAGTTGTTGAACAATTTTTTCTGAAACCAATCTGACTCTGCAATTAGGTTGTGTTTAGTTACAAAGCTATTTCTTTTGTCATGCATTGCTTTTTCGAGGGGCCCGTGGCTAAATAATAACAGCCGCACATGTCGATCGGCTACGCTTGCCGCGGTTGGTCTGTGGATAGCTGACCATCTTTACATACCGAGACCCCTCCGTGCCTCGGAAAGCACGCTAAGCCGTTGGTCCCGGCTGTCATTCGTGGATCTTTGACAGTCGTTACGGGTAGTCAGAAGCCCGAAAGTCTGACAACCAGTCTTACCAAGGGGTATCGTATTACCCAGTAACTGGGTTGTGGAGGTCAGATAGGCAGTCGCTCCATGTAAAATACTGGTATTCAGCTGCATCCGGTTAGACTGGAAACCGACCCCAATATAGTTGGGAAAAGACTAGGCAGATGATGATTGCTTTTTCAAATTTTTTTCCCATATCAGACGTTTCGCTACATTTACATGAGCGTAAGGTCAAAAACTCTCATACTGTTATACAATGGTTCTTGTAGTAACGAAACGGCCAAGCCATATATTTTGACTAAGGTGTAGAGTTTGCGAAGTTAGGCCTTGTAGAGTTAAGGCGTGTAGAGTTAGAAGCCTTTTTTTTTTTTTTTTTTTTTTTTTTTTGTCGCTGAGAAATGCTTTATGCATCCCCGTCCCGCGGGGGACCGAGACGGGGTATGTGGGACTCCCTGTCGGAAGGACAGTATACCCACTAAAACTCAGCGGTGTTCCTACAAACGCCGTAATGGGAGGGCTATGGGAATTCAATACTTCCACGGCCCTCCCGGCGCACGCCCGCCAAGGTGGTATGGCGGGCCCCGCATGCCCCCCAGGTTGGGGGGCTACGGGAATGGCCGGGAACACCTGGCCATTCCCGTCCCTCAAGGTGGAGGCCTGTGCAAAACAGGCAACGGAGCCCCCGCACCCGTTGCCTGTTGGCCTCCACGCCCGCCTAAAAGGCAGGCCCCGCAAGCCCCCCGCGTTGGGGGAGCTACGGCCGCAGAGGATAGGGAGAGCGGCAACGAAACACCGAACACTCCTCTTCCCCTGCGGCCCCGCCGCGTCCGCCATCTAACGGTGGCGGCCCCGTCAAGGCCGCGGAAGGAAGGGAGAGCCCCTCCCGCCGCGGCCTCTGTCCTCAGCCGCAATGTCTCCCTCACGGGGGGACATCGCGGCCCGCCTCAGGTAGGTCACGATGTCGCGCAAGCGGCACCGCAACCTACCCGTGGGCCGCTACGTTCCGGGCTAAACCGCACAGCCCGGACGAGCGGCCCCCGCCTGGGTCCCTCTTAGCTTCACCGTGGCTCGCGCAGCCACGGCTACTGAGCCCCCCCGCCTCGACAATGCGGGAACCCACTGGGGGGGAGAGTTAGAAGCCTGGCTCAACATGAGATCTGATTACTTTTTGACAGTGCGAGCTACATGGTCTCGTCTTGGCAACATTTAACATGAAATGTTTTTGTGGGATTCATTTCTTTTTGTAAGTTGCTTTTATAATAATGTAGTGAAGAATATTCTGAAAACATATTACTTATACACTTTTATCCCGTAATGCAAGGGATTAAGGGATGTTTTTTTAAAATTATGTTTTAATTTGTAAGAAGAATGTACTTGTATAATTTCCAGATCTCAAGCATGAAATTAAGTTTGTATGGGAATTTTAAGTTTGTATGGGAAAACCGAAACAAATCATTCCTTAATTTAAAGGGTAGGGGATGATTTACTAAAAATCCTGAAATACATATCTTATTATTTATAACAAGGACCCCCTATATAAATTTTCAGACCTCTAGCATCAAAATTTACGGAAGTCTCATACAAACTTTCACCCCCTAGTTTAAGGAGTTGGGGGGGGGGGGGGGGGATAAAAGTTTTAAGATTTTTTTGTTGTTTGTGTACTATTACTAGCTTACATACCAAATTTCAGCTTTCTAGGACTTCAGGAAGAACCTTAAAGTATAAGAGCTATGCAATTGAAACTTTATAGATTTAATAAGACAACCACTGACATCATATCCCGAAAATTTTGTTTATCTGGTATAATCCAAACCCAAGTTAAGAAGCTTCAAAAATACGACGAAGTGCTTCGAGAAAAGGTAGGTAGTGCCCTTGCGCTTCGCTTGGCTCGTCTTGGCGGGGGCACTACCGTGCCCCCAGAAATTGTTCAAAATCAAAAGTCATTTATTCAAATTAGGCTGAGAATCAGCACTTTTCGAACGTCAAAACTACAAAAGACAGTCCCCCAAAAACGCCCGCCCTTCACCCCTTCCTAGTGCTATCGCTGGGAAGAAGAAGTGGCGCAACAAACTCCCCAGCAGCACAGCTGTCTGTTCAGTTAGAAAATACTTGATCTTGATTGTATACAATACTAGGCGTTAAGTAATTAACATTAGAAGGCACATAACATAAAATTAAATTACTTGCAATATGTCAGCTAGCCACGCCAATATACCAACTAATATAATAAAAACTATACGTACTCAAGCTGAAAAGTATTTAATTAAAATGTAAATAATAACTTACTACCTAAATAAAAGCCTCCAGGCATAAAGGGCAGCTTACATATTTATGCATAGTAGGTATAGCTGTCACTTGAAGTCACAGATGAAAAACTAGGACCATCGAAGTAAAATACATAAATAAGTTAATACTAATAATAATTAACCTGTCAGTAAGCTAATTCTGGAGAAAGAACATGAACATTGTCTTGAGTTAATTATTGCGACCAACTATTCTTATCGTGTAAGTACTCGTTGATGGAATAGTAAGCCTTTGATATTAATTCTTTAGAATATTTGTAATCTTTCAATATGTCTATGTTCCAATCTCCGCACAGAATAATATTTTTTTAACTTTGCGAGTTAGATTGCGTAGCAATGATTCAAGATTTAAAAAAAATATAGACACATCAAGTCTTCACTCATCAGAAACTCAAACTCAAAATATTTATTTCAAATAAACCAATTACAGGCACTTTTGAATTGTCAAGGATCAGAATCTGGAATTCTATATATGCACACTAAAATTAAATTATGAGTCAATATTTCGACGCCACAGCATTCAAAGTTTTTCGCCACAGCATTAAAAAAAAAAAAAACTTAGACCTTTTTTTTATTAAAACGCATGTTCCACCGCGTTTCTTCCCGTGTCTTGAGTAACTGGCAGCTAAGTTGTAGTGTGTAAGTGCCAGATTACTTTCATGCCCTTTCTTTCAAATAAAATCGAAATCGCCAATCTGATTTGCCAAGTCGTTATTTGTGATTTCGAATGGATCAGTTTTATTTAAAATTCCAGCTATGTTTTGGTGTAACAGTATAAATTTTTGTTTTCTTTTAGAACTGTCACTACTACCAGTAACCTTTTTACGTGACGGGACGAAAAAGAGCTTTTTGGGCATTTTTTGTCGATTTTGGAGAATCACAGTTACTACCGTGATTCTCCAAAATCGTATCATACTCAGTTGGATAGGTCTCAATATCAACAAGTAGGCGACGGAATATATTTTCATAGATACGTTTTTGACCGAGTTTGTTAAGCTTACCGGTATTATATGAGAAGGTTTCGCCAGATCAAAATTACTGTAAAAAAAAAAGTATAGTTATGATTGTCTATGTCCATGCAATCTATTAAACATTTCTATTTTATAAATTGTGTATCAGAGCCCCTTGTACTTACATATGTAGGACAGCATATAATGACATTTGTATTAGTAACACTTTTAAGAGATTCTCTAATTAACTTGACTATTTCAATTGATTCCCCGGTGCCTTTAAAATCATGCTCGCCAATCATGATAATACAGTAGTCATCTAAACTATAATTCTTTATCTTATTAACTATACGCTACTATTACGTGACAAGTAATGACAGAACTCGAAGTATCGGCCAAAAGTGTTTTCTAATATTTCTAGTGTGCCACTGTGGTTGCAGTTACTGAGAATGCATAGCTTTCTTTGTTTCATTTTGTTTCTTTTGTTATTACCCGTTGATCTTGTGGTGTCTTGTTGTGTTTATTCATTTCTTTTCGGACATAATATACTATACTCAGCCAATTCAGATGCTTCTGTCTGTTTTTGCTTATCCTCGTATATTGCTATAGATACTGTTTTAGCTGATGTATCAAAATTAGGTGACTCTAATAATATATTTGAGCTCTCAATGCAGTCTCTTTCAATGTTACTGGATGACTGTTCTTGGTCTAGGGATGCAACACGTAGACTATCAGTAATAGACCGTCTATTTCTTTTTCTCGCAGACAATAATTTTAGTCTTTGCGACTCTGTAGGACTGCTGGTACAAAGATCTTTTAATGTAATAATACAATAAACAATAACATCAATAACCTCATCATTTCATCAAACAATAACATCATGTACACGTAAAATATAGTAGTGTAGGAGCATTTTATGTAGGTACCTAGGTGGTCGTTATTGTCACCGAGGCAGGCCTACGAAACGCTGGTGTAACCGTGGTAGTTAGGTACTTATAAAAGTACTACTATCGCAGCAGTACTACCTGCTAAAGGCATAATAATAATTTAGAATAATAACCAATATAACTGTACTTAGCAAACAAAAGTGCACACAAATGATACGCCAGAAGAAGAATCATAGCTTGTAAATGTAAAGTAACAAACAGCTACGCGTTCTAGTTTACAATCTTTTCAATAGATGGCGTTGATCATTTACGTCACGTTTCTGAATCGCGGTGTCAAGATTCTCCGTCGTTGAACGACCCTCGCTAAACTCTGTAAAGAAATCATACTTACCTGGCATAGGGGATACCGTGATCACTAAGGCGGTTCCCCCAGGGCGAGGCCTTCCCATTGCACTGCGGTTGGGTTGACCCCTGCGATTATCCCTAATGTGGATAACTCGGATGCGTAATTTTTGATAGTGGGGACTGCGTACGCGCCGTCCCCTCAGAATGTTGTGTATAGGCTGGTTGTAGTTGCTGCAACGAAGGCAGTTTTGGATAAAGGCAATTTAACTGGTTGCTATGTCGCAGTTTTATATTAGAAGACTAAAAGCAAATGGGCCTATTAGCAAATCAACGTAGTAGATAGATTAAATTTTAAATTACCCAACAATACAAAAATAATTGCTAGCCATTGTTTGGTACTGACCAAACAATGGCTAGCAATTATTTTTGTATTGTTGGGTAATTTAAAATTACTCAGTATATTATTTTTGTATTGTTAGGTATACTCAGTGTACCATTTCCGTTCTTTTGTTTTTATGACCATTTGCTAAAGTGTTGTTTTGCTATTAATATCACTTTTTGACACCGCGGGGCGCAGCTAGTATCTACATTTATATTTAGCACAAGCTGCGCCCCGCGGTTTCACCCGCATAAGTTTAAATCCCGTGGGAATATCGGAAAAAAAGTATCCTATATGTTAATCCTGGTTATAGTTTTTTTTTTGCATGAAAGAGTAACATACATCCATCCATCCATCCATACAAACTTTCACGTTTATAATATTAGTAGGATAGGGTAGGATTATGTATGTACACACGGCTACACCGACACGTCAAGCTATACAAAACCAGTTTGTCTTGGCCTCACTTTGTATATTTTCTCACAATGAACGGTCAGCCAATACAATACTTACTGGTTTTGCATAGCTTGATGTGTAGCCGTGTGTACATACATACACAAAGCTTCCGGAACAAAATCTCTAAAATATATTGTTGACAAATGCAAGCAAGCTGCAATCCAATATGCAGTTTAGAAGAACAACAAAGAAAAGCGACTGTTTTGTACATTAAAGGTACCTATAGGTAGTGTATAAAGCTACCACAAAATGAAAAATTATTTTATTTTCGGAAGAAAATACTTAGTGGGTAAGTCGCAATCAATCAATCAACTCCGCCTATTGCAGTCCACTGCTGGCATAGGCCTTTCCTAGGCTGAGCCACAACACACTGTCCTCCGACTTCCGCATTCTGTCCCAGCCACCTTCTTTGAAAAAAAGGTGACAGGTAAGTCGCATTGTCTACAAAATACCATATTCTCTATACTTAATCCTACTTCCAACGCCACCTATTGGCAAGCTTGTGAACTGCAAAACAAACGCAGACTGCGTTACTCAAAGTAGAATCCAGTTCAAATGCTCGTTTGAATTAAAATACTTATATTATTCTATTCGGGAAACTTACAGCTAACCTATACAGTGTTCTCATCTATACCTCGACTTTTAATCGTATTCTCTATATTACTTTACTCTTTGACCGTACCTATTCAGTTACTTGACACTTGAAGGGTTACCAGGTTTTTACAAAAAAAAGGTAGTGAGGTAGTGCAAGAATGAACGAAATTTAATGAACTTAAATAATGTACTTAAATGCAAACTTTTAAATTTAATAACATATCTTAAAAATGAATAAGAAGAATGACGTCAAGAATGAAGTCTACGTCTAGGGTTGTCAGAGGAAATAAAATGACAAAAGTAAAATAACATGATTTTTATTTTATTTCTATTAAAAGAAAATAACTACTTTACTTAACTAATAACGACTTTTTTTAATACGAATATTTAAAGTTTTATTTAAATTTTTATCATTCGTTCTTTACGCAAAATCGTTCACTACCCCAACACTACAGTTTTAGTAAGGTAACATTATTTTTCTTTTAACTGTCAAGTTACTGAATAATACGATTAAAAGTAGAGGTTAGGTAGGTATACGTAAAAATAAACCTTTCGGAAATTAAGTTGAATAGGTACACAGTGGCGCCGATACCCTTGATCTGCATCTTTTTCATTCTATTTCATTAAGAAAAGGACAGAAGATAAATGTTAGTTTAATCCTGTCAAATTAGGCAGCGCCTGACGTAACTTGACGTATTTTTAGTAGCTATGTTTTTAATCACGTCTACACCATTGACATAGAAAAGTATGGACTGGAAATACCTACAAAAAAAAGGTGCATACCTACAACTCATATTGTCGCATAAAATGGCTGCCATTGCTAGGGTTGTGTCAATCAAGGAACAACTGTTATCTCGTTGGTACTATAACGAGTAACGATACTATATACGAGTTTTACTAGTTATCACGTTTGGATCACGATGGATTTTGGTGCTGTGAAGTGTGAACCACAGGCCGGACCTAGCTAGGTCACTCGGACCGAATAAGACGCAAGATTATTTATGTTAACATCGCAGAATATACTGATATCGTTCCAGCGGAGGAACTAGTTTCGGAAACTATTACGGTAAGTCGGCAACGGTACAACACTATTCCATTATGACATCTGTTTGTAAACAAACGAATGAATTAACAAATATAATAAAAAGGCCTGTTATATGGAAATTAACCCAAATATCAATACTTTAGCCATAAATTCATGATCGCGTTACAATTGTATCATCGATTGTGTATTATTGTATGTATTAATGCATGAAAACCGGCTACTAACCTGTGCAACTACAATTGAGGTTGATTTTCATTCTTTCTTGCACCACACTTCACAATACAACACACAGGCATGTTGAACTTCTGTTTTCCAACATTTACATGCAGTTTTAAAAGGTAAAATCCTCGTAATTTTCTCGCAAATCTCAATAATACAAAAAACAAACAACCATTTGACAGCAAAACTACCACGAAACTCGTCACCTAAGATGGCTGCTACGGCACTTACCTACAACTGTCACTACGTCAAGACAAAATGTTGCCATAATTTGCAACAACTTAAAATATAGTTGTCTCTTTTATCAAATGAGATTATCTTACTAGAAAGAATGAGACATAACGATATTTCGAATTCTGAATCATATTTCACTCATATTTGTATAAGCAAATGTATGTATAGAATAACGCGGCATCTCCATGTTATTTCCTATCTCAATGCGTCTACACCTACTTGTTTATCGAGTAGGTACCACAGAGTACATTATACTATAATGAAAGTAGGTACTTAACTTACTAACTACATTATTTACATAAGTTTTTTGATCAATTTTTAGTTTATCTAATGTTGACTAATGGTTATTTTTTTCAACCAATAGTTAATTATTTGACCATTAGCAATGATATTATATCATTAGATAAGCTAAAAATTGATCAAAAAGACATTTTGCAAATATGTAACGATTAGTTACCTACTATTTTTAACAATTGGTTGAGTTTAACTACGGATCAATAAATCGGCCCTTAGTGTTTCAACCCCAAACGGCTCAAACATGTAACTCCCAATAATGTTTGTTCCGTTTGAGGTTATCTGAATGAGGAACGCAGGGAACAGGGAACTATGGCAGAAGAAAGGGGATGCCTATAGCTAGTGGAGAGTGATTCCGGGCTGAAATGATGATGATGATGGTGGTGGGTTTTATGGACATTCTGTCCGGCGTCCTCCCATCGTCACGTGCTAAGCCAGTTTCTAAAACAGCTGGCACCCCGGAGGTTAAGTTATGTTAGGTAATTATTTATTTACCTGCTCAATAAAATAATTATATTTCACTGTTTTCAATGCTAATTGTGCAATAAAATATTGTACTACAATTAAAAAACAATGTTAATATCTAATCTTTCAAGTGCCCGTTCAAACTAATGAGTCAGCGGCGGGAGGGATGCGCGAGGGAGGGGGGAAGCACTGCCAGGTATGTTTTATAGACGACGCTAACTTTGTTTCACGCACGCTCGTCGCTCAGTCTCGTTCCGAAGTTCACGAAGTGTAGTCACCATGTATCGATTAAAATCGCAATCAATAGCTAGACGCAAATGGTCGAAGGAGGAACGCGAGTTTTGTGTAGAGCAATATTATTTAAATCGTGAGAGTGTCAATGCTGCTAAGCGCTGTTACTGGGAAAAGTTCCGTGATCGCAATGGATCCAACCGGGACAAGTGTCCGACTTCAGACCAAGTTAGGGACTGGGTGAAAGTAGAAGAGAAGAAAAGAGCAAGTAGTTTGATCCAACCGCTACCCGAAGAGCCACAGAAGTCAGAGTCAGGTGAGGAGACCATACAGCAAGCTTCCGTGTCGGCTCAATGTCAGCCAGATTTATCAATGCGCATACGTTCGGCTGAATGCAGAATTTCACATCATTGCGCAACCTAGTGCCATAATTTGAAAATGGATTTACAATATTGACGACACGGTTGGTGCAGTGGCTGAGCGATCGACTGCTGCGCTGCGTGTCGCGGGTTCGATTCCCGCACGGAACACATATTTGTATTGCCTACAGGTAGTTGTTCCGGGTCTGGCTGTTTGTGTATGTGAGTTTAAATGTTTGTAAACGCACCCACGACACAGGAGTAACTCGTAATGTGGGGCAAAGTTTAACAAAAAAAAACAAAAATTACACGATTCAATTATTACAGGAATTGAAACCTACTCTAATCGTTTGCCGAGATAATGTTGAGTTGCTTTATAAGATTTATCTCACAAAATATCGATAAATTAAAGTCACTTCGCCGTAACTTATAATATGCTTATACTAACGATATTATAATATGCTATTAATGGCGTCGGTATTTTGTACCTTAGCGTTGTTGAGTTCAAAGACATGCCATTTATTATTTACAAATGGTGTTCGAATACAAATAAACTGACAACATTCATATTTTTCTGCAGGCAAGCTAAGTGGCACACAATGGGGCAGGAAGACGGGAGAAAACCGGATCATCAGGACAGAGTCTATAGATACCGGACTACAGCATCAGGAGATCAAATGTAATGCACCATACACATTACTAGTCAGTTGGTAAAATATCGTTAAGACAATAATAAACAATTATATTCTACAGGGAAGCAACGGTGCATTAAAAGCACTCCATTTTCACGTCCCCGACCACGTCCAGGTAAAGAAAAACAGAAAATTGTGGAGCCTATTGTAGAAGAACGTCAATATGATTACTATCATTATCAAGAGCCGGTCGAAGAGGAAGTGGAGCCTGATAATTCTGATAAAAGTAAATATATTTTACTACAACTGTTTCTTTGCGCAATGCTTTCCAAATATGTAACACAAAGCATTTATTAAAATCATTGTTAAAAAGAAAGTCTGAATGTTAGTAAATAGATTGTGATGATTAGTCATCCGACGACCCAACACAAAACAAAAGATATCGCATTACGTCATCAAGGAAAAGCCGCGTAATATTGCGCCTCACGTCTGTCAAATATGGTCCAATATCAAGGACAATAATATTGTGCAATATTACGTATTGTTTACTTTTTTTGTTCGCTATGAGTTAGTATTGATCGGTGATAATATTGCGCAATCTAACTGTAGGTCCAGTTATCAATGAATTAGGTTTATTTTCCTAAGATCACGTGGTTATATGGCATAAATAAACACGATTTTCTTTGTTTTAATCTAAACGGTTGATAATAATGCATTTAAGTATTTTAAATGCTCCATAATGCTTGTATACGTTATGTATTGTTCTTTGAACATAAAGTGTGAGGGCCATGTCGTTAACCTTGGAAAGACAGCGCGCGCCTGACTCACACCTAATCGAATTTAGTGGCCGTAGAGTGTTTATTTATGTAATGCTAATAATATTTATCTTATCCATAGAACAAGTCCTCAAAGAGAAATTTGAAGAGAAGATCCTAGAATTAGTAGAGTCACTGAACGCTCACGGGCACGCAGCCCGGGCGAGCGCATTTGTTTCACTCCGCGCGGAATTACAGCGACGAGCACTTGATGGCCTGTTGACCGCACACCGCGCCACGCTGGCCGACCATGTGTCGCGCGCACTACGACGAGGCAAGGATGGAGAGAGGAAGGCAGCTGCTGGTATCGCGCCGCTGCTGGCTGTACAGGTGATTACCATGATCTGACTAGGTGTATTAGCGGTCACCTAGGCAGCAATGGAGATGACCCTACTACTAGATTTACACAAATAATTTCCTGACTTTAGAACAACTCAAGTCTCAACTTTGTAGCCAGTTCTTTCTTCGGGCTACCGTCTTTCGTGATATTGAAACACTTATTATACTTAATATGTTACCCACAGATCGGCGAGGAAGGCTCGGAGGAGTTCGTACGCGAGGTGCGGCCCGCGCTCGCTGCCACCGCCACTGACAAGTCTGCCTCACTCGACACACGCATTGAGGTAAACATCACAACACAGACACACAATACAAATGTCTTAGAGTTCTTTTCATCAAACATTTTTTTTCCTTTTCAGTGCTGCTCATCGCTGGCCGTGTTGTGCTACTTAATAGAGGATGACCATACTGAGATCTTAGAGGTCATGCGTATGTACGAGACCATCTTTAGCGGCAGCTATCTCAAGGTAAACTATGACTACACATGCAATCTTCTCTGCATGAAGTATAAGAGAATGCCCTCCCTCCTAACAAACTGACCGCAATAAGGGCCGTCCAATTGGGGTAAGGTCACGAGGATCACGATTATGAGTTCTTAAAGTAATAAAGATTCTTGTTCCTTGCCCAGGATGACGGCAGCGTGAAGGTGTCGGGCGCAGCCATGGAAGAAGGCGTATGGCACGCCGCCGCACTGGACGGCTGGGCACTACTGTTGCCGCTGTTATCGCCAAATCACGCACTATCGCTGCTCAACAACCAGGCGCCCAGCTTTCCTAGGCTTGGGGAGATGTTGGAGGCTGTGTCACTTGAGGTAGAATTATCTAAGTTTTTATTTTACACCAAACAACGGGAATCTGAATGAATTGTTTCAATAAACATAAGCGTCTGTACCCCCAGGTCCGCATGGCAGCAGGAGGCGCGCTCGCCATCGCGTACGAGACAGTGACAGACGACGACAGCTCAGAAAACCCGCTCACAGCTCACGTGGACGTACTACTGCCGAGACTCACCGAGTTAGCGCGTGATTCGCACAAGTTCCGCGCAAAGAGAGACCGCAAGATACAGCGAGCCACCTTCAGGGATATCCTCAAGTACTTCGAGGTGTGTTGCATATAACATGTATTATGAACATTAGCCATGGCGTACGAGTTAGTGACAGGCGAAGATCACTTCGACAACTACTGGCCTAAATAAGAGTCTAAGGGCTTACACATGATATATTTGTGGTTTTCTTAACAATCTGATTTAACGCCAACACGACTCATCTTCCAGGAAGGCGAAGAGCCCTGCATATCAGCCCACATCGGCGCGGAGAGCGCTGTGTGGTGCCACTGGTCGGGCGGCGCGGCGTACGCGGCGCTGGCGGGGGCACTCGGCGGAGCGCTGCAAGTGTTGGCGCCGCGCTGTCCGCGCCTGCGAGCTGCGCTGGCGCTGGCCGACGTGCCGCCCGTGGACTGCGGCCCGCAGAAGAAACTCAACAAGCTGCAACGGGTATGTAGTTACACTACATATCAGCCCACATCGGCGCGGAGAGCGCTGTGTGGTGCCACTGGTCGGGCGGCGCGGCGTACGCGGCGCTGGCGGGGGCACTCGGCGGAGCGCTGCAAGTGTTGGCGCCGCGCTGTCCGCGCCTGCGAGCTGCGCTGGCGCTGGCCGACGTGCCGCCCGTGGACTGCGGCCCGCAGAAGAAACTCAACAAGCTGCAACGGGTATGTAGTTACACTACATATCAGCCCACATCGGCGCGGAGAGCGCTGTGTGGTGCCACTGGTCGGGCGGCGCGGCGTACGCGGCGCTGGCGGGGGCACTCGGCGGAGCGCTGCAAGTGTTGGCGCCGCGCTGTCCGCGCCTGCGAGCTGCGCTGGCGCTGGCCGACGTGCCGCCCGTGGACTGCGGCCCGCAGAAGAAACTCAACAAGCTGCAACGGGTATGTAGTTACACTACATATCAGCCCACATCGGCGCGGAGAGCGCTGTGTGGTGCCACTGGTCGGGCGGCGCGGCGTACGCGGCGCTGGCGGGGGCACTCGGCGGAGCGCTGCAAGTGTTGGCGCCGCGCTGTCCGCGCCTGCGAGCTGCGCTGGCGCTGGCCGACGTGCCGCCCGTGGACTGCGGCCCGCAGAAGAAACTCAACAAGCTGCAACGGGTATGTAGTTACACTACATATCAGCCCACATCGGCGCGGAGAGCGCTGTGTGGTGCCACTGGTCGGGCGGCGCGGCGTACGCGGCGCTGGCGGGGGCACTCGGCGGAGCGCTGCAAGTGTTGGCGCCGCGCTGTCCGCGCCTGCGAGCTGCGCTGGCGCTGGCCGACGTGCCGCCCGTGGACTGCGGCCCGCAGAAGAAACTCAACAAGCTGCAACGGGTATGTAGTTACACTACATATCAGCCCACATCGGCGCGGAGAGCGCTGTGTGGTGCCACTGGTCGGGCGGCGCGGCGTACGCGGCGCTGGCGGGGGCACTCGGCGGAGCGCTGCAAGTGTTGGCGCCGCGCTGTCCGCGCCTGCGAGCTGCGCTGGCGCTGGCCGACGTGCCGCCCGTGGACTGCGGCCCGCAGAAGAAACTCAACAAGCTGCAACGGGTATGTAGTTACACTACATATCAGCCCACATCGGCGCGGAGAGCGCTGTGTGGTGCCACTGGTCGGGCGGCGCGGCGTACGCGGCGCTGGCGGGGGCACTCGGCGGAGCGCTGCAAGTGTTGGCGCCGCGCTGTCCGCGCCTGCGAGCTGCGCTGGCGCTGGCCGACGTGCCGCCCGTGGACTGCGGCCCGCAGAAGAAACTCAACAAGCTGCAACGGGTATGTAGTTACACTACATATCAGCCCACATCGGCGCGGAGAGCGCTGTGTGGTGCCACTGGTCGGGCGGCGCGGCGTACGCGGCGCTGGCGGGGGCACTCGGCGGAGCGCTGCAAGTGTTGGCGCCGCGCTGTCCGCGCCTGCGAGCTGCGCTGGCGCTGGCCGACGTGCCGCCCGCTGAGACGGCGCCACAGGAGAAGCCTAAGAAACTGCAGCGGGTATATCCAAAAATATTATTTGCAGCTTATCGTTATTCTATCTCAATCGTAATCAATGGAAAGATTCAGAAGGAGGCCAGGCTTGACTACTTGAAAATTATTGCGATAGACTAGTGACTTTACCTATCATTATATCAGAGACTAATAATAATGGGTTCTTGGTTTATTATGACTTATAATACCACAGAGAATGGAAATAAGATGTTAATATTATGTTGGTCCATTCCAGAATTTACAACACAGAGCAGCATGCAAGGCCCGCGACTTCAACCGCAACAAGAACAGAGACAAGCGCTCCGCGGCCCTCGCCTGCTGACCCCGCCGCACTCCCGCGCCGCACCACAACGCACAGTCCCACTCAAATTTGTCTCTCTCGGTTTAGTTCTAGAGTTTAGTTTAACGATAGCAACGTCAGTTCGACGTTGATTCTTAGGGCCGATTTTTTTATTCGATTGTTAAAAATAGTAACTAATGGTTAAATTTTTGCAAAATGTGTTTTTTGCAAATGGTCCAATAATTAACTATTCTTTTAAAAAATAACCATTCGATTTTCATGTCATTGTATTACATAATATTTATTCTTTGATTACAGAATATTACTCCATGTCTGGGGGTCACGTTTAATACTCTGTTACTGCTGTAGCACTTAGGACTTACTGTTGCTATTTTTAGTAAAATATTAGAAAGAAGAAAGAAAGAAAATACGTTTATTACTATAATTATTTTTGTGTTATATTTATTTTATATTTAAGTTGACTCTAATATAATTAAGTAGGTACAATTGTAAATAATAAATTATGGTTTGCATGCCCATGTGACGGTAGAACATGGAGGACTCTTATAATAAAACACCTATGTACTAAATAGTTTGGAAACCAATAAATGATTTCACGAGAACCAAGTTTTGTGATTTTTGTATAGCCTCTCCCATCTTTCCTCTCCATTAGTAATACAACCGAGAACCACCACATTAAGATTTTAGCATCAAACTCAAAACTCAAACTAAAATCATTCAATTCAACTAAACCAACTACAGGCACTTTTGAATTGTCAAAGGGTCGGTCAGTCAGAAAGATGAAGCTAGTTGCCCATTCCAAAGCGTAGGTACCTATGGAGAAGAACGGGCAAGAAACTCCATGGACACTCTTTTAAATCATAAAATTGTTACAAAATATTTGATTAAATCATTCGTGTTGAAATGAACCATGTGAGAACGATGTAGAAATACGTGCACGTTAAAAGCGTCCGTTATAGAAAACATAAAAACAATTTAGAAATTAAAAATTAAAATAAGCCATGACAGCTAAGAGATGACCATGCAGTCCCTACTGACGGCGCCCGTTCACCAACATGACGTATGGATCAGCACCATTCAGCTCAACCATTTTGGAGGAGACTTAATGATCCACACACGCCACCACCAGCGAGACATTAGAGTGAGCATGACATACTCACAGCCGCCAGGGCACATTCAAATCCATGAAAGACGTACCCAGTAAATGGTAGCTTTATAGAAAGTAGTAGTGCATAGTGCTCACACGTGTGCTATGCAATTATACAAAACTAAGCTATTGAATTTATACAATGCAAATATAGTTTTTTTCCAATGTTCAGCAGCTCCAACAATGTTTCCGAATGCTAATTAGTTTATGCGCCTCTATGGAACAGGACCAGCATTGAGCCAAGAAATTCTTGTCAGCGATGTAATGCTGATTCTTCGACCCCAAAATAAGTGAGCTCATGTAAAGAATCAACCAACTGTTTGGAGATGTTCCGAGATAATCGATTAAAACTCGGTCCTCATGGCCCTATAATAGTGTTTTAACTCCAAACGGCTCAAACATTACCATGCCAATAAGGTTGTGATATCATCACTCCCAATACCTTTATGCTTTTAATTTGAGGTTTTCTGCACCAGCAGACTGCCTGCAGCAGCCGCCTTAGCATAGTTCAACGTGCTAGGAAGATGGGATGGCGTAAGGGTGTCAACAAAGGTCCACCAAAGGCCAAAAAAAAGGCCAAAAAAAAAGGCCTACCTAACTTGCAAGGCATTATTTTCTTCCGTTTGGCCTTATGGCCATTCCTATCGTCACGTGTCAAACCATTGGGTTCTAAAACGAATGGCATCCCGGGGTTACCTACGTAATTCCTATACCTCAATAAAAAAGATTTCACTGTTTCCGCGCAAAGTAATGCGTCAGCGTCGAGAGGGACGCGGGGGGGGGGGGCATTGCTAGGTATGTTTAACCGCTAACTTGTTTATCGCTTCGGCTCAGGGGTCTACTCCGAAGTAGTACCGGCCGAATGTTCGGCCGTTTCCTGCTACGAAGTTACTATTTGGTTCGGTCAGTTCCGATCCTACACTACTACACTCTTTCGAATATTGACTATGGTCCCGACCCAACTGAGCCGATCCGAACTTTTTTCGCATTTTTCAATAATATTCGGTTCGGCCATGTGTCGATCCGATCCGAACATTCGCACTTTGCACTTCGGAATAGGCCCCCTGTCTTGTTCCGAAGTTCACGAAGTACAGTCACTATGGCTCCATCGAAATCTATAGCTAGACGTGGGTGGTCGAAGGAAGAACGCGAGTTTTGTGTAGAGCAATATTATTTAAATCAAGAGAGTATCACTACTGTTAAGCAATATTACTGGGAAAAGTACCGTGATCGAAATGGGTTCGTGCGGGACAAGTGTCCGACTTCAGATCAAATTAGGGCATGGGTGATACATGAAGAGATGAAGAAGAAGAAAGGAGCAAGAAGTTGGATGCAACCGAAGCCAGAAGAGCCTCACAAGTCAGAGACAGGTAACGCGAACTTACAAGTACAACTAGCTTTTGTTCGACTCAACGTTTACTACATTTATCAAAGCGCAGACATTCGGTTAAACCAAAGACTACAACATGTATAAACGCAGTATTTTTTATTGCGCAACCTGGTGCCATATTTGGAAAATGGAATTTTAATTAGATTCATACAAGATCTAATTAGTACAGGAATTGAAACCTATCTTGTACTTTAGCATTATATGGCAGCATTATATATATTATTATGGTATCTATGGATAGGTCTTCAAAAATGATATTGAGGTTTCTAATATCATTTTTTTCTAAACTGAATAGTTTGCGCGAGAGACACTTCCAAAGTGGTAAAATGTGTGTCCCCCCCCCCTGTAACTTCTAAAATAAGAGAATGATAAAACTAAAAAAAATATATGATGTACATTACCATATAAACTTCCACCGAAAATTGGTTTGAACGAGATCTAGTGAGTAGTTTTTTTTTAATACGTTTTAAATCGTAACGTAACGGAACCCTTCATGGGTGAGTCCGACTCGCACTTGGCCGGTTTTTTAAAAGGAATGGAATAACATTAAAACTGGCATTAATAATAACAAATACCGTACCGCGCCGTAATACCGTAATAGTAATTGGCTGTAACATTAGTTAATTTATTTTGTTTTTCGTACTATGGCTATTATTTTCTCACAGTAGGTGTAAAAAGTAGAGTATCCTCCTCTGGGCTAAAGGTGTCTTTGCCTTGGGCTAGCTTGAATCCCTCGCTGCATTCAGGATTCTAGTATTACGAATCCTTCATTGCGTTCGAGATTCAATATGACGCCCGTGACATAAGACACAACTTTAGCCCCTCGGTGCATAATCTACTATTAATGGTCTCTTTTACATCTATCTTTTTGCGCCATGTTCTCCAAACTACATACTCGTATATAGGCTATTACAATTTTATGGAAACTTTTTATTTAGTCAAATCTTTGTTAAAAATAAAGTCTGAATGTTCGTAAACAGCAACCTAATTGCGAAACACACTCTGAATCATTTTGCAGTATATTGCCGCATGTTCGAAATATTTGTCCACTCAACAACGCAAATAAGACAATTAATGTTGCTGAACTGTCAAAATGAAAGCCGTTTGTGTTACGCAACTAATTACCCCGCTGATTGTGATGATTAGTCATCCAAAGATCTAATACACAAATAAACATATCGCGCTACGTCATCGTCATGATGTCATCAAGGAAAATCCGCGTAAATAATGCACCTGATATGTACAATATCAAGGTCAATAATATTATGGTGCAATATCAAAGTCAATAATATTATGGTGCAATAAATGGTGCAAATAAAGGTTTAGAGGCATGAGGAACAGGGTGTAAAGTTCACTCAACCTCCATAGAAAAGGGAGGATCCTCCGACCAGACGGGTGTTGTGTCTGGTGGGCAACTGCCCAACGATTGATGTTGGGAAATTGTATCTATGCTAACTGCGCGGTAAACTCTGCTTGCGAGATGCAGGATTTGCGTGACGTCAGTATGACGCGTTGTTCGCATGTGGCGTTGTAGATACCGCTACAAAATCAAGGGCAATATCGCGTATTGTTCGTTAAGGGTTACTATTGAATATCGTTTTTGGTGGTTGTACGGTGCACGTACATGGATTTTAAAATATTATTGCAATTAGTTAGCCAGTAGGCTCGCGTACTTGCACTTTGAACGCGACCTACATTTGGCAGTGCATTGACACTGACACATTGCATTATTCTATGCATTTTATGTATATTATATTTAGTGTTCAATTAGACGTGGTTTGAGTCGGACAACTTGCATTTTTTATTTAGATTCATCCCGTTGAGCATTCACTGACATCTTATGCATTTAAGTTTAATTTGACATTCTGCATTACATTGACATTTTACATTTGCATACAGTACTTATGTTAGGGATGCACCCTACAGTGGTTATTCCAATATTGCGTAATCTTACTGTATGTATTTCTAGTGATCATCGTTTATTTTCTTAAACTACGTTGTTTTGTATCTATATAATCACGGTTTCCTTATTTTAATCTAAAGCGTTGATATTATTCTTCAGTATTCAATTCTCTATAATGCTTGTTCGCTTTAGCTTTTTTCTTTGAACTTATTTATTCAAGGTGTGAAGGCCATGTCGTTGACCTGTTGACATTGAATACATACATTTCGAGTCTGACTTGTGAATGTTACGTGTGACTATTGAATGAAATGTAATGGAATGAAACAATGAATGAAATGACGACACACGAATAGTATGGACACCAGTGACGTCATCTCGAGAAGAAAAACAGTTACATTGAATTGTTTTTATGGTTCATACAGGCCACCAGCCACTTTTGGCATGCCTGATTTTCGAATTAGTTATTTTTGTCGATGCTTACTTGCTACGATTACTTGAGAGCCCACGTTTAAATAACTCCAAATTTATTTATTTATAATAATTATATATAATAATAATAATATCCCTGGACATTTCACACAGCGCCATCTAGTCCATATATGTATTTACTTTTCAATCTTAATTTTATTATAATTGATTGTTCATTAGGTGTTAAGGTTTAAATTTGCTTGAAGATGAATAGATGTGATTGAAAGACGTCCTTTCTTGAATGAGTTTATTTTGCAACTAACTTCATAATACAAACGATAGTTTTGGCGTAAACATTCCGCCCACCAAAACGAATTGTTTTACATTATAACATTCAAAATCAGAGCAATTGGACTGTATACAAAAAAAATCTTTAAAAGGTACAAAAATTACTACTTCAGACACTTATTACTTGAACAACTCAACTTATATTATTATGTGTTAGCGTCATATTCCTTTGGCAAAAATATTAACTTTGATAGGGGTCTCTTCAATTCATGATCTCCCTTACATTGTACGGTGACCACTCGAACCAAATTGTCAGTCCCAGGATGGACTACCTTCACTCGACCTAATAGCCATTTATTAGGTGGTAAGTCATCCTCTTTAATTATTACAATGTCACCAACACAGGGTGATGGAATCTTGGAATGCCATTTATATCTTTGCTGCATGGTATTAAGATATTCAGATTGCCACCGCTTCCAAAAGTATTGGGTCATCCTTTGTATTAATTGCCATCTCGTGAGTATACTTATGTTTCTCTCCTTGAAATTGATATCTGGAACACTGATCAGGGGTTCCCCCACCAAAAAATGACCAGGTGTCAGAGGTGTAAGAGTGTCGGTAGTATCATCAAGCTGACATAATGGGCGTGAATTAAGGCTTGCTTCCACTTGAGCCAATAATGTAGCCATCTCTTCATATGTCAGTTTAGTTCCTTGAGTTACTCTAGTCAGGTGCCGTTTGGCTGATTGTACGCCAGCTTCCCATAAGCCTCCATAATTTGGCATTCGCGGCGGAATAAAGTGCCATACCGTACCATCATTGGCTAACAATTCAGCGATCTCCTTTGATACCCTGGCCTTGCCTCTTGCAAATAGTGCTTTCAGCTCCTTTGCGGCCCCGACAAAGTTGGTGCCGTTGTCGCTCCATAAATGAGCACATGGACCTCTTCGAGCAACAAATCGTCGGAAAGCGGCGATAAATGCCTGGGCAGTAAGGTCTGTAACTGCCTCCAAGTGCAGAGCCTTTGTTGACATGCACACGAACAAGCATACATAGCCCTTCGTGGCATGATGACCTCGTCCCTTAGATGTTCTTATTTGCACAGGCCCAGCATAATCGACTCCGCTGTTAAGAAACGCTCTGTTGGTGTTCACCCTTTCAGGAGGGAGTTGTCCCATCATTTGATTATGTGTCTTTGCCTTGTCAACGATGCAGACCTTACAGGTACGTATACATTTTCTTACAGCTGCCTTTAACCCAATAATCCAATATTTACTTCGAATGTAAGTCATCATCATTTGGATGCCACCGTGCAAAGTCTTAATGTGTGCTTCTTGAATTATAAGTCTGGTAATGTAAACATCTTTAGGTATTATTATTGGGTGTTTTGATGCTTCTGGCAGTATTGCGTTTTGTAGTCGGCCTCCGACTCTTAATAGATCTTTATCGTCTAAATATGGAACCAATGTAATTAGCGAACTTTTAGTGTTAACCTTCCCCCTTTTCTTAATGTTTTCTATTTCCCTTTCGTATACTAGATTTTGATAATATTTAATTGCCTTTTCTAAAATATCTTCCATTTCATTAACTGTTAAATAATCTTCTTGTTTTGTGATATTTTTAATATTTATAAATCGCTTACAGTAGGCTAAAACTCTCTTTAGTTTTGAAATGCTAGAAAATCTTTCCCAAATAGGTTTCTCTTCGCAGGTGTTGATGAAAGTATGGTAACTTGAATCCTTCATTTCTAGATCAGTTTCAGGAACCTCTTCTCTTGCCTTCTTAATTTCTTTAAACTTAAGCCAATTAGGTCCCGTCCACCACAGCTCGTGATTTGCTAAATCACTTGCCTTCACACCCCTTGTAGCTATGTCCGCAGGATTTTCAGCCGACTGTACATGACTCCATTTATTGCTTTCTAGGACTCTGAGAATATCTGCTGTTCTATTCGCGACAAATGTGCGCCATCGACTCGGTGTAGATTGTAACCATGCTAATACAACCATGGAATCGGTGTAAGCATAGACATTATTCATTTGTATATCGAGTGCAGCAGTAATATCCTTCACTAATTCAGCCAGTAACGTGGCAGCGCATAGTTCCAGTCTGGGGATACTCAGTTGTTTTACAGGTGCTACCTTCGTACGAGATGCTACCATTACGACGTGCACCACATCGTCTTCATCGACAACTCTTAGGTAAGTAACTGCAGCGTATGATGTCATCGAAGCATCTGCGAAGCCGTGGAGCTGGATTACCTTACTTCGTGACGTAATTTGAAACCAACGTGGGACCCTAATGGATTGCAGGTAAGTTAATTCTTTTCTAAATTTTGTCCACTCTTCCACTAGGTCGAAAGGAGCTTCATCATCCCAATCCAAACGACGGATCCATAACTTCTGGATCATTACTTTAGCTATGATAACTACAGGTGACAACCATCCGAACGGGTCGAACAATCGTGACACGTCCGAGAGAATGGATCTCTTCGTTATGGGATACTTCAGTTCTGGTAAGTTAACTGTCACCTTGAATTTATCATCTTTTCTGTCCCACTTTAGTCCCAGAATTTTTATAATCTTGTCTAGTTTTATTTCCAACTGATCTGTAGTATTTTCTTTTCCTTCTTGTAAACATTTTAATACTTCTTCTGAATTACTTGACCATTTCTGCATTTTAAATCCACCCCTTTTGAGTATTTCTCTTATATTTATACATAGAATATTAGCTTCTTGTGCATTTTCATGGCCGGTCATTAAATCATCCATGTAAAAACATTGTTTTATTGCAGCGGCAGCCTCTGGACATTTATGACCTTCGTCATCAGCTAACTGCTGAAGTGTTCGTACCGCAAGATATGGCGCGGCAGCTGTGCCGAATGTGACGGTCTTCAGTTTATAAGTACTCAAGTTCTTGTCTGCGTCATCTCGCCACACAATACATTGTAGTGGTGTGTGTTGTTCAGCCATTTTCACCATTCGGTACATCTTGATAATATCGGCTATTACACATATTTTGTATCTCCTCCAATTGATTATAAGGCTGCGTAAATCGGGCTGTAATACAGGCCCAATCATCATGCAATCGTTGAGAGAATGTCCATTGGTGCCTCTAGCTGAAGCGTCAAAGACAACACGTAACTTCGTCGTGTCTTTGTCCTCTCGGACTACAGCGTGATGAGGAAGGTATTGCATATGTCTGTCATCTTGGTCTTCACATTCTTGTAAATGTCCCATCTCTAAATACTCATCAATTACCATTTTGTATTTTTTCTTAAAATCGTTGTTTCTATGGAATTTTCGCTCTAATTGTTGGAATCTCTGAATCGCTGCGTGTCTTGTATCTCCTATTTTTTGTATAGTTTCTTCAACAGTCTGTTTTAATGGTAATTGTACGACATAATTCCCTTCTTTATCTCTCACGGTTGTATTTTTGTAAATAGATTCACATTCTTCTTCTTCCTTTGTTAAAATCTTCCTTTTTGTATAAGAATCTGTTTCTATCTCCCAAAATCTTTTTAATGTGGCTTCTTCTTCTTCTTTGATAAATAGAGTAGTTATTACTTCTTGATCTATACCTTTGTTAGTTTCACCCGACAAAACCCATCCTAAGCATGTTTGTTGTGCTACTAGACCATTTTGTAGTCGCATTAGCCCTTCTTGTATTATTCTTCCGAAAACGTCTGCCCCAAGAAGAATGTCAATTTTTCCCGGTATGCCAAACTTTGGATCAGCTAGCGTCAAGGGTTGTAACTCGGCCTTGTTTATCTTCATGGACTTAGAGGGTAATCTTGAGGAAATCGATTTCATTACGTAGGCCTTAACTTCAATAGGTTCCCTTGAGCTTGATAGTAGGTGGAAAAATACCTTATGCTTGATGGATTGTTTTTCTTCGCCAATACCACTGACTAAACTACTGACTTCTGTTTTCTTCAACCCTAATAACTCCACTGTTCTAGCTGTGATAAAGGAGGCTTCAGAGCCCTGGTCAATGAGTGCACGGCAGACATGTGGCTCTCCGGAACTTGAAATGACATCTACCAGTGCTGTGGCTAACAAAACTTGTTGACCAGGCTGCTGTTTTCTAGAATAGTGGGCTGCAATCTTTGTTTCAGTAGCGTCTTCAGTCTGAGAGGCAACGCATGTCCCAGACGAAGTGTTCTTCTCTTCAGTTGGTCTCGATCGGTCTTGGTGTAGGAGGGAGTGATGCTTCTTCTTACAGATTCTACAGGACGTCTTGTGTTTGCATCGAGAAACGGCGTGGTAAGGTATGAGGCAGTTGAAGCATAGCTTGTTCTTTAGTGCAGCATTGTGTCTATCTGCAACCGGTAACTTGACAAACTCCTTGCAGTTGTGAATAAAATGATCACCCTTGCAGTAGGCACAAGCTTTCTCACGTTCAGGTTTATCTTCTTCACTGGTGGCGGCATGAAATGATTTGGGCTTATTTCCCCCTTTCTCCTTCATTGTTTCAGGTGTAACTAATTCCAGCGTGCGAAATTTACTTTCTAAAAAACCTTTCAAAGTGGCCCATTTAGGTACGTCATCGGTGTTGTCTTTGTATGCGAATTCTTCCCATTCTTTGTGAGTCAGATTGTCTAATTTCTGCATGACAAGAAACTCCAGGAATGGATCCCACTCATCAATAGCTAGTCCGGTATTTTTCAAACCATGAAGGCACTCTGAGGTTGTATCTACCAAAAGTTTGATCATAGGAGCAGCTTGGTTGGCTACCCGTTTCTGGTAAAAAAGCCGTTTGAAAAGAGAGGTTCTTAATACTCGTTTATTGCCGTAACGACTTTTTATTAATTCCCAAGCTTGTGTATAATTACTTTCTGTAATTTGTATTTGCCGTAACAATGCTTCCGCCTCTCCCGTAACACTTGTCTTCAGGTAATGTAGTTTTTGAACATTTGATAACGCATTATTATTATGTACGAGAGTGGTAAACAAGTCTTCATATGTAGGGAATTCTTCATACTTGCCAGAGAAAGATGGTAACTGTATACGTGGTAACTTCACACTCGATAAGCTTGCTGCAACACCAGACTCATTTAACTGATCTTGATTATTGACCGGTTGACTTGGTAGTGATTTGTTCAATAGATCTAACAAGTCAGCTTTTAAAGATACATATAGTTCCTCATATTTATAAAATTCTTCATTGAGAAAGTAAGGCAATACTCCGCGTTGGTCGCGTGGTGTGCACTTAGTTAAATCTCGATGAGTTTTCGTAAAATTCTGCCAGTATTCCTCAATACATTCTAAGCGCGCCTTTGCATAACCACTAGTTAACTTTGCTTTTGCACATTTCTTGAAGTTAATTTGCGCTTTCTGCAGAACATTAGCAGTATCCTCCAAAGCAGTCAGCAATCCACTTTGTTCCGATGTCACAGCAGTCATTTTCAATGTTTATTTGCGTACACAACACTTTATTAAGTTCGTAAATAACACGTTATAAAGTTATTTTCTTATAATAAGCCACACTGTCTTCGATACGTAAACAACTTCCTTATCTCTCGACCGGCCTACGTCACCTATTGTATGCGCCGGCGCCGCCGCCGCCGGCCAGGTGCGAGGTGGTGGCCCGAGCGTTTCTATTCAATTTACTTTTATTAATTAATCCGGTTCGTTTGGACCATGTTCATTAGGTGTTAAGGTTTAAATTTGCTTGAAGATGAATAGATGTGATTGAAAGACGTCCTTTCTTGAATGAGTTTATTTTGCAACTAACTTCATAATACAAACGATAGTTTTGGCGTAAACATTGATTCAATTTCTATTAACAATTAAAAAGGCAAGTTTATTCGTCTTACTGTGGGGATGATAGATATGCATATCTGTTGTGTGTGTATATATTATATTATAGTCTAAGTATTAATCTAGATTACTTATAATAAATCTGTAGAAGTGAAAATTCTGTACATTGAAAATATCAAAAAAATAATGGGTGTTACTAGACCGACACCGAACCCAAAAATGTGATTAAAAAAATTTTTGTCTCTCTGTCTGTTTGTTCAGGCATCACGCAAAACTACCGGTTCGATTACGATGAAACTTGGTATAATTATTCTTTAATAACCTGGGCACCACACTGGGTACTTTTTATCCCGGAAAAGTATATACAATAAAAAACAAACTTAATTTTGCGGTTCGATCCCTAGACCCGATTACTGCGCCAACCGCAAATAATAAGTTTGTCGTAGGTTACGTCACCCGCAGTGGAGTTCACTAAGGTTATGCTCTAAATGTAGTGCTGAAGGTTGAATTTGGCTTGCTTTTTGAACTTTGATTTGAACGGACGTGTCGAGTGGCGAGCGTTCGTTCTTATTTTAACTGCTACTTGCAATTCTAAACCGTGCTTTTCAGTGCGACCTTTTTATTCCTTTTAGTTTTTAGAGTTATTTAGGTTTATTTTTATAAGTCGTAGGTATAGATTTTAATTTTAAAGTATAGGTAGTATATTTGATAGTGTACGTAGTGACCGTAGGTTATTTTATAATACTGTTAGGTAGGATTAGTCATTCGTATAGATATTAGTTATTATGGATTTTGCTTATTTATTGAGTTTAGTTATCATCAGAAATAGGTTTATTTAGGTAGGTAGGTATTTTATTTTCTGTTATTGAGTTTTTTTTTTATTAGGTAGGTACTTAGGTAAGGATATCATATAGGTACCCTCTTAATCACCACTAATGAGACACAATTGGTTTTCTATTGTAATTAGCCACAAAGGGCCCGCGAGATAGATGGCATCCTGGGGAAGCACTGCATACATTTTATCCTGTTGGCACGTTCCCGTGGAATAATTTCCGACATCCACGCGGGCGAAGCCGCGGGCAGAAGCTAGTTTGTAAATAAGTTTGTGGTGTGCCTTATAGAAAAATAAAAAAAAATACATAAAAATAATTGAACATAGTCAGGCAGGTGCAGGTGGTGTGAATAATAATTATTGATTACAGTAGGTTATCAAATTACAATTTTAGTTGGCAAAGTAACAGCCGCAAAGTTCGATCAGAGACCGGTGTGCGATAGCGAGAGCTCCTCTCCGCCGATTATTAGAAACGTACAACTCACATTTTATAAATTTAGATATGTTCGCTCTTAAGGTGTATATAGGGCTCGCTGACCTTGTGCATGTGGGCGGAGCTAAACGCTCTACTCCCGAAAACGTAAAACGCGCGCGGTGGCGCGCTGAACTAAAACGACGATCAAAGAGTATGCAGAGGCACAGACATGCCGCCCGCAGGTCGCTATTTTTGCCAACGATTCCAGAAGGGAATTGCGGTTGCAAGTCTGATATATTTTGTATAGATTGATACGTATGTTACGTATATTTTAAGCATTTTTCATTTAGAAATTTCGATTTTATTTAAAATCAGAACTTAGTTCCTGCGGGGGTAAAACTTTTCTTAGGAATAGAATAACATTTTATTTGCATACTGTAGGTAGGAGGATTTATTAAGTACATAAAAATGAGATTTTATAAAAAATGTGATCCTGTTTCACCAATTTGAATTATTATAAATCAGTAATAAACCTACCTAACTAGCACTGTACCTAAATAGCATTTTAGGGTTCCGTAGCCAATCGAACGATGTTATAGTTTCGGCAGTGACCTTGAAATAATTACCTACGGCCGTTTAGTAGATAAACCTCGTCATGGGTGTCATTTTCGTGGTTTTCGAGGGTGCTGGAGCCGATTATAAAGTCAAAATGAAAATCCAAGATGGCGGCTGCAAAACTTTTCAAAATATTCGTCATGGGTGTCGTTTTCGTGGTTTTCGAGGGTGCTGGAGCCGATTATAAAGTCAAAATGAAAATCCAAGATGGCGGCTGCAAAACTTTTCAAAATATTCGTCATGGGTGTCGTTTTCGTGGTTTTCGAGGGTGCTGGAGCCGATTATAAAGTCAAAATGAAAATCCAAGATGGCGGCTGCAAAACTTTTCAAAATATTCGTCATGGGTGTCGTTTTCGTGGTTTTCGAGGGTGCTGGAGCCGATTATAAAGTCAAAATGAAAATCCAAGATGGCGGCTGCAAAACTTTTCAAAATATTCGTCATGGGTGTCGTTTTCGTGGTTTTCGAGGGTGCTGGAGCCAATAGTGAGGTCAAAATGAAAATCTAAAATGGCGGCTGCAAAAATTTTCAAATTTTTCATCATGGGTGTCGTTTTCATGGTTTTCGAGGGTGCTGGAGCCAATAGTGAGGTCAAAATGAAAATCTAAAATAGCGGCTGCAAAAATTTTCAAATTTTTCATCATGGGTGTCGTTTTCATGGTTTTTGAGGCTGCTGAAGCCAATAGTGAGGTCAAAATGAAAATCTAAGATGGCGGGTGCGAAAATTTTCAAAATTTTCGTCATGGGTGTCATTTTCGTGGTTTTCGAGGCTGCTGAAGCCAATAGTGAGGTCAAAATGAAAATCTAAGATGGCGGGTGCGAAAATTTTCAAAATTTTCGTCACGGGTGTCATTTTCGTGGTTTTCGAGGGTGCTGGAGCCGATTATAAAGTCAAAATGAAAATCCAGGATGGCGGCTGCAAAACTTTTCAAAATATTCGTCATGGGTGTCGTTTTCGTGGTTTTCGAGGGTGCTGGAGCCAATAGTGAGGTCAAAATGAAAATCTAAAATGGCGACTGCAAAAATTTTCAAATTTTTCATCATGGGTGTGGTTTTTGAGTTTGCTGAAGCCAATAGTGAGGTCAAAATGAAAATCCAAAATGGCGGCTGCAATAAATTTGGAATTTTGCTTCATAAGTGTCGTTTTCGTGGTTTTCCAGAGTGATAAAGCCAATAGTGAGGTCAAAATAAAAATCCAAAATGGCGGCTTCAAAAATCTAGTTTTAGTTGTAACTAATTATTCAGTCATCATTTGAGGTGTTGGTTACATATAAAACTAATTTTCCTTCTTAAATATCTAAATAAAGAACTGGATAAATAGATAATCTTTCAATAATAAGTTACCTGTATTAAATCAATTGAATTTTAATACACAATGATACAGTATTCACGAAAACGCATTTCTTGTGTCTTAACCGTATAGGATATTGTTTTTGCAATCTATCTGTCACTCACTCACTCACTCACTCATGCATGCGGTCTCGTGATAAATAACATTGTTTATTTGGCAACTCATCACACTAAGTATATTATTGTCAAATAAGTATCGTGTACCTAAAATCAAGTAATAATTAGTAAATTTTAGTTTGATCGGAATAACTTAGATTATTCGAAGTTCCTTATGTACGATTTAAAAAAAAAACAATTTTTTGTAGCTGCCATCTTGGATTTACATTGTGAGCTCACTATCGGCTGTAGTACCCTCGAAAACTATGAAAATTACACCCATGATGAAATATCTGAAAATTGTTGTAGCCGCCATTTTGGATTTTTATTTTGACCTCATTATCGGTTTTATCGCCCTCGAAAAGTGGGAAAACGACACCCATGATGAAATATTTGAAAATTTTTGCAGCCGCCATTTTGAATTTTTATTTTGACCTCACTATCGGCTTTATCAACCCCGAAAAGCATGAAAACGACACCCATGATGAAAAATTTGAAAATTTTCGCAACCACCATTTTCGATTTTTATTTTGACCTCACTATCGGCTTTATCACCCCCGAAAAGCATGAAAACGACATCACTGACGAAAAGTTTGAAAATTTTCGCAGCCGCCATTTTGGATTTTTATTTTGACCTCACAATCGGCTTGATCACCCTCGAAAAGTATGAAAACGACACCCATGACGAAAATTCTGAAAATTTTCGCACCCGCCATCTTAGATTTTCATTTTGACCTCACTATTGGCTTCAGCAGCCTCAAAAACCATGAAAACGACACCCATGATGAAATATTTGAAAATTTTCGCAACCGTCATTTTGGATTTTTATTTTGACCTCACTAGCGGCTTTATCACCCCCGAAAAGCATAAAAACGACACCCATGATGAAAAATTTGAAAATTTTCGCAGCCGCCATTTTGGATTTTAATTTTGACCTCACTAGCGGCTTTATCACCCCCGAAAAGCATGAAAACGACACCCATGATGAAATATTTGAAAATTTTCGCAGCCGCCATTTTAGATTTTTATTTTGACCTCACTAGCGGCTTTATCACCCCCGAAAAGCATGAAAACGACACCCATGATGAAATATTTGAAAATTTTCGCAGCCGCCGTTTTAGATTTTTATTTTGACCTCACTAGCGGCTTTATCACCCCCGAAAAGCATGAAAACGACACCCATGATGAAATATTTGAAAATTTTCGCAGCCGCCATTTTAGATTTTTATTTTGACCTCACTAGCGGCTTTATCACCCCCGAAAAGCATGAAAACGACACCCATGATGAAATATTTGAAAATTTTTGCAGCCGCCATTTTGGATTTTTATTTTGACCTCACTAGCGGCTTTATCACCCCCGAAAAGCATGAAAACGACACCCATGATAAAATATTTGAAAATTTTCGCAGCCGCCATTTTAGATTTTTATTTTGACCTCACTAGCGGCTTTATCACTCCCGAAAAGCATGAAAACGACACCCATGATGAAATATTTGAAAATTTTTGCAGCCGCCATTTTGGATTTTTATTTTGACCTCACTATCGGCTTTATCACCCTCGAAAAGTATGAAAACGATACCCATGATGAAATATTTGAAAATTTTTGCAGCTGCCATATTGGATTTTTATTTTGACCTCACTATCGGCTTTATCACCCTCGAAAAGTATGAAAACGACACCCATGATGAAAAACTTGAAAATTTTCGCAGCCGCCATCTTGGACTTTTATTTTGATCAAATCCAATCTTTTCTCATTTTATTATTAGTTTAGATATGACTACTTGTATTTTACTATCGTAAGTATTCGTAAGCGTCCACGCGCACAATAGAAATGGGTCATCTGCAGCGAGCTAGTCAATAAACGCACACTGATACAATTCGTTCGTAAATATTTGCACTAACACAGACAGACGCGCATAGTCGGTCGATAGCCGGAGCGTAGCAGCGAGCGACACAGCCATCCCGTCTCAATGCTAACGCACGACTGCCGCCCGCGCCCGCGCAGAGCCCCTCTGTAGCTCGATCTCAAAGTGGGGACATTTCCTTTGCAAATGTTAATTGATTTACATAAGCTAAGACAAATCTGTAGTACCTCTAACCATCGATTTTTCAGTGTAAAAATATTTCCAAACATCAAAGCCGTTTAGAAGTAATATCGAATTTCAGAAAAAAATAGCGTGTTGGTAAATATTTTTTTAAGGCAAAAGTATTAGCCATACGAAAAAATCCTTCTACAGAAATGTTGTTCATGAATCTATAGCAAACATATATTTTTTACAGATCTTTTAATCAAGCCGTTAATGAGAAATATTCTTCATAAAGTGACCGTATTACGGTACTAAACGAGAGTAAGGCCCTTAATCAGAACAAATTTAGAAAAATGGCTATTGGTTTACTTTCTGATCATCCTTAACGATGACTGTTTCTTGCTGACGTTATGGTGTGATCTGATTGGTGACTACAGATTAAATCTGGACGGGTAGCGCTGTCTTGAGTTGGTTTGTGTGACTTTTCAGCATTATTTTTATTTTCTTACTGTCCCTTTCTGTATACGTCCGTTTCCTTATTTCTTTTAAAATCGATATGATTCCGTGGACAATAGTGTGGGTTGTGCGTTTGTGTACTATTATACCTTAGCTAACTATTAATGTTGTAACGCATAACTGTTTTTTGTCCCAAATAAATAAAATAAAATAAAAAGAGACCCCGCCGTGTCTCAGAAAGCAAGTGTAGCCGTTGGTCCCGGCTTACATGTCGTCTTCCACAGCGTATAGTCAGAAGCCTTGAAATCTGACACCCCCAGTCTTACCAGATATCGTGTTACCCAGTAACTGGGTTGTGGAAGTCAAATAGGCAGTCGGTCCATGTAAAATACTAGTATTCAGCTGTATTCCATAAGATTGGAAGCCAATCCTACCAGCACCCTAATTGGGTAATACCCTATCAATCACAATCTGACCCAATTTTAAGGATGCTTATTGCTAACCCATTGCTTCATTATGTTCGAAATAATTGTGTTAATTGTTTATAACAAATTAAACTTTGAATTCAATAGAATATTGTTCTCATAGTCGCGCGTAGGCTCTCGTAGTCGCACGTAGGCTCTCGTAGTCGCGCGTAGGCTCTCGTAGTCGCGCGTAGTCTCTCGTAGTCGCGCGTAGGCTCTCGTAGTCGCGCGTAGGCTCTCGTAGTCGCGCGTAGGCTCTCGTAGTCGCGCGTAGGCTCCCGTAGTCGTGCGTAGGCTCCCGTAGTCGCGCGTAGGCTCTCGTAGTCACGCGTAGGCTCCCGTAGTCACGCGTAGGCTCTCGTAGTCGCGCGTAGGCTCTCGTAGTCACGCGTAGGCTCTCGTAGTCGCGGGTAGGCTCTCGTAGTCACGCGTAGGCTCTCGTAGTCACGCGTAGGCTCTCGTAGTCACGCTTAGTCTCTCGGAGTCGCGCGTAGGCTCTTGTAGTCGCGCGTAGGCTCTCGTAGTCACGCGTAGGCTCCCGTAGTCGTGCGTAGGCTCCCGTAGTCACGCGTAGGCTCTCGTAGTCGCGCGTAGGCTCTCGTAGTCACGCGTAGGCTCTCGTAGTCGCGCGTAGGCTCTCGTAGTCGCGCGTAGGCTCTAGTAGTAGACAGTCTGACAGATGAGACTAACTGATTTATATTAAACCGAGTTAGGTAAGGGTCTATCGATGTGTTCTATTATCAGATCTTCAACGCGTACAATGGATTGCTTTCCTGTTGTACTTAAACCTGGATAATGTGATTTCGAATTACATTATCCAGGTATAAACAATTTAATAAAACAGGGGACGATTATGTATCAGAGAAGAAAGCTAGTCAAGTGTTTATCACTATTTTAAGCGGCTTTATGGGCAATATTTAAAATGTTGAGCCAATTAGTTGCATCATCCTTTAGAAACAGAATAAAGAAAAAAGCGCAGTTAGGATAGCATGACATAACATCATCCTTCGTGCTTATTCCATCGCATCGCCGCGCCCGCCGGGGTGTCAGCTGTATAAGATTTAATAAAAACCCAATGACTAGTCACGCGATGGGTGGGCCTTTGGTGTTGGATGCAAAGAACTATAAGATCCTCTTAGTTTTATGCACGCCTAGTATTTGTTCTTAGATTGATTCTTTTTGCATTCTTTTTTCATTTGATTTGGTTTGCTGATTTTTGTTTGCCAAATCTTTGGTTTGAGTTGTCGATATGGACAGGAAATATGGGAGATAGTATGAACAACAAATAAACAAAAAGTTGGTTCTCATAATAAATATTATTTTAATAAAAGTTCAAAACAATTATTACGTAACTTACAGTAAATCATAATCATAATCATTTATTCATTGTAAAACATAGGTACATTATAAGTTGTTAGTAAAATACCTACCTCACTTTAAATAACAGCAGTTAAAGAAAATTAAGAATAAAATGTTCTATAATACAAAACAATATAAAAACGTCGATCGCAATAGAAATGACCGAACGAGTCCCGGAGCAGAAACATGTTCCAAGAAATAAAGAGTCGACAATCAGCGAATCAGGCGAGGGCCCCGGAGCGCTTGTCTCTATTCTTGTTGCGGGTTAACTGCCGGGCTTGCACGCTGCCCTGTTTTGTAGATGCTGGAATGGACAACCATAATATTTGATGAAAAAATTTGATTTCTGTTTTTTGTGGTATTCAAAGTCCTAATTAACCAATAACCCAAATTATAGGTAAAGTCACTACTCTATCGCAAATGATTTTCAAGTAGTAGCCTGTCCTGTTCCACTGCTGGGTAAATATCTCCCTCTCATTCTTTCCATCGGTGACGATCTCGCGAATCTGCGTTTGTGCCCCATGGAGGCAGAAAAATTAAAAGTTGCAATTGATATATTGTGTATATACATACCCGCTGCAGTTTCTTAGGCTTCTCCTGTGGCGCCGTCTCAGCGGGCGGCACGTCGGCCAGCGCCAGCGCAGCTCGCAGGCGCGGACAGCGCGGCGCCAACACTTGCAGCGCTCCGCCGAGTGCCCCCGCCAGCGCCGCGTACGCCGCGCCGCCCGACCAGTGGCACCACACAGCGCTCTCCGCGCCGATGTGGGCTGATATGTAGTGTAACTACATACCCGTTGCAGCTTGTTGAGTTTCTTCTGCGGGCCGCAGTCCACGGGCGGCACGTCGGCCAGCGCCAGCGCAGCTCGCAGGCGCGGACAGCGCGGCGCCAACACTTGCAGCGCTCCGCCGAGTGCCCCCGCCAGCGCCGCGTACGCCGCGCCGCCCGACCAGTGGCACCACACAGCGCTCTCCGCGCCGATGTGGGCTGATATGTAGTGTAACTACATACCCGTTGCAGCTTGTTGAGTTTCTTCTGCGGGCCGCAGTCCACGGGCGGCACGTCGGCCAGCGCCAGCGCAGCTCGCAGGCGCGGACAGCGCGGCGCCAACACTTGCAGCGCTCCGCCGAGTGCCCCCGCCAGCGCCGCGTACGCCGCGCCGCCCGACCAGTGGCACCACACAGCGCCCTGCGAGCCGATGTGGGCTGATATGCAGGGCTCTTCGCCTTCCTGGAAGATGAGTCGTGTTGGCGTTAAAGGAAACCACAATTATATCATGTGTAAGCACTCAGACAAGTCTACTATATTTAGGCCAGCAGTTGTCGAAGTGGTCGTCGCCTGTCATTGGCTCGTACGCCTTGGTTAATGTTCATAATACATGTTATATGCAACGCACCTCGAAGTACTTGAGGATATCCCTGAAGGTGGCCCGCTGTATCCTGCGGCCTCTCTTGGCGCGGAACTTGTTTGAGTCTCGCGCTAACTCGGTGAGTCTCGGCAGTAGTACGTCCACGTGCGCTGTGAGCGGGTTTTCTGAGCTGTCGTCGTCTGTCACTGTCTCGTACGCGATGGCGAGCGCGCCGCCTGCTGCCATGCGGACCTGGAGGTACAGACGCTTATGTTTATTGAAACAATTCATTCAGATTCCCGTTGTTTGGTGTAAAATAAAAACTTAGATAATTTTACCTCAAGTGACACAGCCTCCAACATCTCTCCAAGCCTAGCAAAGCTGGGCGCCTGGTTGTTGAGCAGCGATAGTGCGTGGTTGGGCGACAACAGCGGCAACAGTAGTGCCCAGCCGTCCAGAGCGGCGGCGTGCCACGCGCCCTCCTCTACGGCTGCGCCCGACACCTTCACGCTACCGTCATCCTGGGGCAAGGAACAAGAAATTATTGCATTGGGAACCAATCATTGTCATCCTCCTATTATGTTCCGATTGGACGACCAACTTGCGGCCATCTTTCTAATTTGCTGATATTTATAGCGCCACATGAGTTATTCTAATATTTTCGTATCTTAGAGAAGATGCGTATGTAGTCATAATTTACCTTGAGGTAGCTGCCGCTGAAAATGGTCTCGTACATTCGCATGACCTCTAGAATCTCAGTAATGTCATCCTCCATCAAGTAGCACAACACAGCCAGGGATGAGCAGCACTGAAACATACAGAACGTGTCATTACAGAAACATCCCAATTCATTGGTTCCTAGAGAAAGCAATAGATTTTTTTTTATGAAATGTGTTCTAATGCATTTGTATTGTTTCTCTGTGTTACGATGTTTACCTGAACGCGTGTGTCGAGTGAGGCAGACTTGTCAGTGGCGGTGGCGGCGAGTGCGGGCCGCACCGCGCGCAAAAACTCCTCCTCGCCTTCCTCGCCGATCTGTGGATTAAGAATGAGTCAGTATTTATTATTCGCTACCATAATCAGACGGTATATCAAAGAGGAAACTGACTCGAGGCTGACGCTTGAGTTACGCCGAATTCTGGAAATCATTAGTGTAAACCTAGTAGTAGGGTGTTCCCCATAGCAGGCAGGACAACCGTTAATAAATCTAGTCAGATTATGATAATCACCTGTACAGCAAACAGCGGCGCAACAGCAGCAGCCGCCTTCCTCTCTCCATCCTTGCCTCGTCGTAGTGCGCGTGACACATGGTCGGCCAGCGTGGCGCGGTGTGCGGTCAACAAGTCACCAAGTGCTCGTCGTTGTAATTCCGCGCGGAGTGAAACAAATGCGCTTGCGCGTGCTGCGTGCCCGTGAGCATTCAGCGCCTCGAATAAGTCTAGGACTGTCTCTTCGAATTTCTCTTGGAGCACTTGTTCTATGGAAAGAAGAAATATTATTAGCATTACTATGAACATTAAAATAAACACTCGCGCGATAGTCGATACGATACGATCACTCCATAAATATTTTTATCTTAAACAAAACGAACACACAATCAATAAAATCGATGACATCATTGTTATGTTAGCGTCATTTCATTAAATCAAAGGTATGGGCTTAGTTAAATGTAAATATCGAAAGATAAAGGGATCTGGTACAGCACCCTAATTGCGTAAAACACGATCAATCGGAATCGGTTTCATTTTGACAGTTCTACAACATTCATTGTGTTATTTACGTGTTGAGCAGACAAATTTTTCGAACTTATGAAGCAATGGATTAGCAATTTGCTTCAAAATGATTCAGATTCCGATTGATCGTGTGTTACGCAATTAGGGTGCAGGTCTATAGTTTCGAAGCCTCCTCATATACCGTGATTTTGTAACTCTAGGCTAAGCAGAAAAATTGTAGTGAAGAAAGAAAGAAAGAAAAAGTATTTATTGCGACTCGTACAGGATCATAAACACTAAACTAAACACAGTTAAAAATAAAAATAAAACAAATACACACAGCTACAGACAGTTACAGCTCACAGACTGAGATCTGGACACACGCTCAATAATTTTGGATTTTTTAATTTTGGCAAGTTTATTCGTCTTACTGTGGGGATGATAGATATGCATTATCATTATCTGTTGTGTGTGTATATATTATATTATAGTCTAAGTATTAATCTAGATTACTTATAATAAATCTGTAGAAGTGAAAATTCTTTTCAAATGAAACTTGGTATAATTATTCTTTAATATCCTGGGCACCACACTGGGTACTTTTTATCCCGGAAAAGTATACAGGCTGTTAGTGTAAACACCGTTATCCTTGAAACCAGTGGTTTGGTTTCACTAATAGAACGTAAATTCAATGAAAAAAAATATCTTTTTTTTTTTTTTAAGTAAAGTCTCAATTTTTCTTCAAAATTATTTCACCCTATACAATTGCACGCAAGGGCAAAGTAGACGGAGCGCGGGAAACAGCGCGTCGTCAGTACTTCCCTTATCTATGCAGGGCGTGCCGCAAGTGCCCGCAAGCCGGCAAGCGCATGAATTTACGGACGGTGTCGGACAGAAACTTTCTTACATTTTTGAAATAAAATAACGTTTATTTATTTTTAAATTCAGATAAACATTTTTATAATTAAGTCAACTACCTATGGTTTTAGTGACAACGGTGTTTACACTAACAGCCTGTATACAATAAAAACAAACTTAATTTTGTGGTTCGATCCCTAGACCGATTACTGTACCAACCGCAAATAATAAGTTTGTCGTAGGTTACGTCACCCGCAGTATTATCTGTGCGACCTTTTTATTCCTTTTAGTTTTTAGAGTTATTTAGGTTTAATTTTATAAGTCGTAGGTATAGATTTTAATTTTAAAGTATAGGTAGTATATTTGATAGTGTACGTAGTGACCGTAGCTTATTTTATAATACTGTTAGGTAGGATTAGTCATTCGTATAGATATTAGTTTTTAGGGATTTTGTTTATTTATTGAGTTTAGATTAGTTATCATCAGAAATAGGTTTATTTAGGTAGGTACGAGTAGGTATTTTATTTTCTGTTATTGAGTTTATTTTTTTAATTAGGTAGTTACTTAGGTAAAAATATCATATAGGTACCCTCTTAATCACCACTAATGAGACACAATTGGTTTTCTATTGTAATTAGCCACAAAGGGCCCGCGAGATAGATGGGCATCCTGGGGAAGCACATACATTTTATCCTGTTAGTACGTTCCCGTGGGATAATTTCCGACATCCACGCGAGCGAAGCCGCGGGCAGAAGCTAGTTTGTAAATAAGTTTTTGGTGTGTCTTATAGAAAAATAAAAAAAATTACATAAATTACATTGAACATTGTCAGGCAGGTGCAGGTGGTGTGAATAATAATTATTTATTACAGTAGGTTATCAAATTACAATTTTAGTTGGCAAAGTAACAGCCGCAAAGTTCGATCAGAGACCCCGCCGTGTCTCAGAAAGCAAGTGAAGCCGTTGGTCCCGGCTTACATGTCGTCTTCCACAGCGTATAGTCAGAAGCCTTGAAATCTGACACCCCCAGTCTTACCAGATATCGTGTTACCCAGTAACTGGGTTGTGGAAGTCAAATAGGCAGTCGGTCCATGTAAAATACTAGTATTCAGCTGTATTCCATAAGATTGGAAGCCAATCTTACCAGCACCCTAATTGGGTAATACCCTATCAATCACAATCTGACCCAATTTTAAGGATGCTTATTCCTAACCCATTGCTTCATTATGTTCGAAATAATTGTGTTAATTGTTTATAACAAATTAAACTTTGAATTCAATACAATATTGTTCTCATAGTCGCGCGTAGGCTCTCGTAGTCGCGCGTAGGCTCTCGTAGTCGCGCGTAGGCTCTCGTAGTCGCGCGTAGGCTCTCGTAGTCGCGCGTAGGCTCTCGTAGTCGCGCGTAGGCTCCCGTAGTCGTGCGTAGGCTCCCGTAGTCGCGCGTAGGCTCCCGTAGTCGCGCGTAGGCTCCCGTAGTCGCGCGTAGGCTCCCGTAGTCGCGCGTAGGCTCTCGTAGTCAAGCGTAGGCTCCCGTAGTCACGCGTAGGCTCTCGTAGTCGCGCGTAGGCTCTCGTAGTCGCGCGTAGGCTCTCGTAGTCACGCGTAGGCTCTCGTAGTCACGCGTAGGCTCTCGTAGTCACGCTTAGTCTCTCGGAGTCGCGCGTAGGCTCTTGTAGTCGCGCGTAGGCTCTCGTAGTCACGCGTAGGCTCCCGTAGTCGTGCGTAGGCTCCCGTAGTCACGCGTAGGCTCTCGTAGTCGCGCGTAGGCTCTCGTAGTCACGCGTAGGCTCTCGTAGTCGCGCGTAGGCTCTCGTAGTCGCGCGTAGGCTCTCGTAGTAGACAGTCTGACAGATGAGACTAACTGATTTATATTAAACCGAGTTAGGTAAGGGTCTATCGATGTGTTCTATTATCAGATCTTCAACGCGTACAATGGATTGCTTTCCTGTTGTACTTAAACCTGGATAATGTGATTTCGAATTACATTATCCAGGTATAAACAATTTAATAAAACAGGGGACGATTATGTATCAGAGAAGAAAGCTAGTCAAGTGTTTATCACTATTTTAAGCGGCTTTATGGGCAATATTTAAAATGTTGAGCCAATTAGTTGCATCATCCTTTAGAAACAGAATAAAGAAAAAAGCGCAGGTAGGATAGCATGACATAACATCATCCTTCGTGCTTATTCTATCGCATCGCCGCGCCCGCCGGGGTGTCAGCTGTATAAGATTTAATAAAAACCCAATGACTAGTCACGCGATGGGTGGGCCTTTGGTGTTGGATGCAAAGAACTATAAGATCCTCTTAGTTTTATGCACGCCTAGTATTTGTTCTTAGATTGATTCTTTTTGCATTCTTTTTTCATTTGATTTGGTTTGCTGATTTTTTTTTGCCAAATCTTTGGTTTGAGTTGTCGATATGGACAGGAAATATGGGAGATAGTATGAACAACAAATAAACAAAAAGTTGGTTCTCATAATAAATATTATTTTAATAAAAGTTCAAAACAATTATTACGTAACTTACAGTAAAATACCTCACTTTAAATAACAGCAGTTAAAGAAAATTAAGAATAAAATGTTCTATAATACAAAACAATATAAAAACGTCGATCGCAATAGAAATGACCGAACGAGTCCCGGAGCAGAAACATGTTCCAAGAAATAAAGAGTCGACAATCAGCGAATCAGGCGAGGGCCCCGGAGCGCTTGTCTCTATTCTTGTTGCGGGTTAACTGTCGGGGCTTGCACACTGCCCTGTTTTGTAGATGCTGGATTGGACAACCATAATATTTGATGAAAAAATTTGATTTCTGTTTTTTGTGGTATTCAAAGTCTTAATTAACCACTAACCCAAATTATAGGTAAAGTCACTACTCTATCGCAATGATTTTCAAGTAGTAGCCTGTCCTGTTCCACTGCTGGGTAAATATCTCCCTCTCATTCTTTCCATCGGTGACGATCTCGCGAATCTGCGTTTGTGTCCCATGGAGGCAGAAAAATTAAAAGTTGCAATTGATATATTGTGTATATACATACCCGCTGCAGTTTCTTAGGCTTCTCCTGTGGCGCCGTCGCAGCGGGCGGCACGTCGGCCAGCGCCAGCGCAGCTCGCAGGCGCGGACAGCGCGGCGCCAACACTTGCAGCGCTCCGCCGAGTGCCCCCGCCAGCGCCGCGTACGCCGCGCCGCCCGACCAGTGGCACCACACAGCGCTCTCCGAGCCGATGTGGGCTGATATGTAGTGTAACTACATACCCGTTGCAGCTTGTTGAGTTTCTTCTGCGGGCCGCAGTCCACGGGCGGCACGTCGGCCAGCGCCAGCGCAGCTCGCAGGCGCGGACAGCGCGGCGCCAACACTTGCAGCGCTCCGCCGAGTGCCCCCGCCAGCGCCGCGTACGCCGCGCCGCCCGACCAGTGGCACCACACAGCGCTCTCCGAGCCGATGTGGGCTGATATGTAGTGTAACTACATACCCGTTGCAGCTTGTTGAGTTTCTTCTGCGGGCCGCAGTCCACGGGCGGCACGTCGGCCAGCGCCAGCGCAGCTCGCAGGCGCGGACAGCGCGGCGCCAACACTTGCAGCGCTCCGCCGAGTGCCCCCGCCAGCGCCGCGTACGCCGCGCCGCCCGACCAGTGGCACCACACAGCGCTCTCCGAGCCGATGTGGGCTGATATGTAGTGTAACTACATACCCGTTGCAGCTTGTTGAGTTTCTTCTGCGGGCCGCAGTCCACGGGCGGCACGTCGGCCAGCGCCAGCGCAGCTCGCAGGCGCGGACAGCGCGGCGCCAACACTTGCAGCGCTCCGCCGAGTGCCCCCGCCAGCGCCGCGTACGCCGCGCCGCCCGACCAGTGGCACCACACAGCGCTCTCCGAGCCGATGTGGGCTGATATGTAGTGTAACTACATACCCGTTGCAGCTTGTTGAGTTTCTTCTGCGGGCCGCAGTCCACGGGCGGCACGTCGGCCAGCGCCAGCGCAGCTCGCAGGCGCGGACAACGCGGCGCCAACACTTGCAGCGCTCCGCCGAGTGCCCCCGCCAGCGCCGCGTACGCCGCGCCGCCCGACCAGTGGCACCACACAGCGCTCTCCGAGCCGATGTGGGCTGATATGCAGGGCTCTTCGCCTTCCTGGAAGATGAGTCGTGTTGGCGTTAAAGGAAACCACAATTATATCATGTGTAAGCACTCAGACAAGTCTACTATATTTAGGCCAGCAGTTGTCGAAGTGGTCGTCGCCTGTCATTGGCTCGTACGCCTTGGTTAATGTTCATAATACATGTTATATGCAACGCACCTCGAAGTACTTGAGGATATCCCTGAAGGTGGCCCGCTGTATCCTGCGGCCTCTCTTGGCGCGGAACTTGTTTGAGTCTCGCGCTAACTCGGTGAGTCTCGGCAGTAGTACGTCCACGTGCGCTGTGAGCGGGTTTTCTGAGCTGTCGTCGTCTGTCACTGTCTCGTACGCGATGGCGAGCGCGCCTCCTGCTGCCATGCGGACCTGGGGGTACAGACGCTTATGTTTATTGAAACAATTCATTCAGATTCCCGTTGTCTGGTGTAAAATAAAAACTTAGATAATTTTACCTCAAGTGACACAGCCTCCAACATCTCCCCAAGCCTAGCACAGCTGGGCGCCTGGTTGTTGAGCAGCGATAGTGCGTGGTTGGGCGACAACAGCGGCAACAGTAGTGCCCAGCCGTCCAGAGCGGCGGCGTGCCACGCGCCCTCCTCCACGGCTGCGCCCGACACCTTCACGCTACCGTCATCCTGGGGCAAGGAACAAGAAATTATTGCATTGGGAACCAATCATTGTCATCCTCCTATTATGTTCCGATTGGACGACCAACTTGCGGCCATCTTTCTGATTTGCTGATATTTATAGCGCCACATGAGTTATTCTAATATTTTCGTATCTTAGAGAAGATGCGTGTGTAGTCATAATTTACCTTGAGGTAGCTGCCGCTGAAAATGGTCTCGTACATTCGCATGACCTCTAGAATCTCAGTAATGTCATCCTCCATCAAGTAGCACAACACAGCCAGGGATGAGCAGCACTGAAACATACAGAACGTGTCATTACAGAAACATCCCAATTCATTGGTTCCTAGAGAAAGCAATAGATTTTTTTTTATGAAATGTGTTCTAATGCATTTGTATTGTTTCTCTGTGTTACGATGTTTACCTGAACGCGTGTGTCGAGTGAGGCAGACTTGTCAGTGGCGATGGCGGTGGCGGCGAGTGCGGGCCGCACCGCGCGCAAAAACTCCTCCGAGCCTTCCTCGCCGATCTGTGGATTAAGAATGAGTCAGTATTTATTATTCGCTACCATAATCAGACGGTATATCAAAGAGGAAACTGACTCGAGGCTGACGCTTGAGTTACGCCGAATTCTGGAAATCATTAGTGTAAACCTAGTAGTAGGGTGTTCCCCATAGCAGGCAGGACGACCGTTAATAAATCTAGTCAGATTATGATAATCACCTGTACAGCCAACAGCGGTGCAACAGCAGCAGCCGCCTTCCTCTCTCCATCCTTGCCTCGTCGTAGTGCGCGTGACACATGGTCGGCCAGCGTGGCGCGGTGTGCGGTCAACAAGTCACCAAGTGCTCGTCGCTGTAATTCCGCGCGGAGTGAAACAAATGCGCTTGCGCGTGCTGCGTGCCCGTGAGCGTTCAGCGCCTCGAATAAGTCTAGGACTGTCTCTTCGAATTTCTGTTGGAGCACTTGTTCTATGGAAAGAAGAAATATTATTAGCATTACTATGAACATTAAAATAAACACTCGCGCGATACGATACGATTACTCCATAAATATTTTTATCTTAAACAAAACGAACACACAATCAATAAAATCGATGACATCATTGTTATGTTAGCGTCATTTCATTAAATCAAAGGTATGGGCTTAGTTAAATGTAAATATCGAAAGATAAAGGGATCTGGTACAGCACCCTAATTGCGTAAAACACGATCAATCGGAATCGGTTTAATTTTGACAGTTCTACAACATTCATTGTGTTATTTACGTGTTAAGCAGACAAATTTTTCGAACTTATGAAGCAATGGATTAGCAATTTGCTACAAAATTATTCAGATTCCGATTGATCGTGTGTTACGCAATTAGGGTGCAGGTCTATAGTTTCGAAGCCTCCTCATATACCGTGATTTTGTAACTCTAGGCTAAGCAGAAAAATTGTAGTTACAGCTCACAGACTGAGATCTGGACACATGCCGCTCAATAAACTTTAACTTTAACTCAAACTTTAACTTTTGCTTAAACTGTTTACGGGGTGGTCATTTTGCTCATCAGTGCAAGTTTGGTCCATGTAGAATTTGCAAGCGCAAACATAACACCTTGCTTCACAAAGCAAAGGTGTCTACACCAGTTACTGTAGAAAATAATCCTAGTGCTAGTAGTACCTGTAATCCTATTGTACTATCATCCTGTATCGAAAACCAAGTTCTACTATCAACAGCAATAGTAAAATTGCATGTAAACAATAAATGCTATGAAATTTGGCGACCGTGACAGGACATTCTGTGCGGGAAGCACAGATACATAATCGACGAAGCGAAGAATTAGCTAGTTGGAGTACCATTCCAAGGAGCTGGAAGCACGCGGCGAGGGCTTGCGTGGCTGGTTGAAGTACATTTCAAGGAGCTAGAAGCACGCGGCGAGGGCGTGCGTGGCTGGGTGAACCACATTCGAAGTAAATCCATGTCTAACTGTAATAATTAAACATTTATAATCAGCAAGTAACAGTTTTATTGAAAATCAACACTATCTCAAAGAATTTCAAGCTCAATAAGCAAATTTTTTTTTTTTTTTTTTTTTATTATATGTTTGGTGCGGTGGGTAGTTTTAAGTATTACTAACACTAGTCTATAAGAACATTGTTACTAACAAAGTGGACTCCATGGTCTGAAATAAAGTAATTATTATTATTATTAATAATTTTGGATTTTTATTTGAAAAAAATGATTCAATTGTGAGGTGTGTGGCACACTGGAAGATGTTATACATTTACTGACGGAGTGTGTCAGATTTCAGTCTGCAAGAGAGGATATAGTTAGAGAGCTCAAGATAAATATGAACGATGTTTGTATGTTCCATCATTATGTTGTCGTTGTTTTGCGTTATAATAAGGTCCGATAGGTTGGTTTATTATTAGTATTATTACAACTGTATAAAAGTCCCTAATAATTAATAAAGATTTTAAAAAAGTAAATGTACATAAGGTACCGAATAAAAATACAACTTTGCCTTTCCACAACAGCTGGTCTAATGTATCAAACATTAACTTTTGCTTTTAATTAGACTAATTAGGTCTACTGTTGCAATTATAAAAGTAAATAACGTCTTATAACTCTGATAAACGCCACCATCTCTTGCTTTGAAAGTAAAAATGGGTGTTCCACAAGGCTCGATTTTAGGTCCTATCCTCTTTTTAGTATATATTAATGATCTACCCCATTTATTAAAGAACCAACCACAAATGGTGTTATTTGCTGACGATACTTCCTTAATTTTTAAGATAAATAGACGTGCATCAAATCTTGACGACATAAATAACGCCCTACTGCAGGTACAAAATTGGTTCACTGCTAATAATTTGGTATTAAATGGGAAAAAAACTAAATGCATAAGATTTGCTTTACCAAATGTTAAAAGTAGTGATTGTGGCATAGTATTGAACAAAGAGAAACTAGAATTCGTCGATAAAACTGTTTTCCTGGGGATCACGCTCGACTCAAAGCTGCAATGGGGTCCTCATTTAACATCTCTTGCAGGACGGCTAAGTTCAGCAGCTTATGCTGTAAGAAAAATCCGTCAAGTTACTAATGTAGATACCGCAAGGCTAGTCTATTTCAGTTACTTTCATAGTATCATGTCTTACGGTATTTTACTATGGGGACGGGCTGCAGATATCGAGTCCATTTTTATTCTGCAGAAAAGAGCCATCAGAGCAATATATGGCCTCCGCAGGCGCGATTCTTTAAGGGAACTGTTTAAAGATATTAACATCATGACGGTACCTTGTCAATACATCTATGAAAACATAATGTACGTAAGAAAAAATTTAAATCTTTTCAATAAAAGAGGTGAAAGACACAACTATAGGACTAGAAATAGGGACCAATTAGTTCAAACAGGTTTCAGACTGGCTAAAGTAGACTCATCCTTCATGGGGTACTGTTTAAAATGTTACAATAAAATTCCTCCCCACATACTCCAACTGAATGAAACGAAATTTAAATCTTGTATTAAACGCACACTATGTAGCCGAGCATACTATAAGTTAGGGGATTACATCGCTGACAAAAATGCTTGGCTCAATGCTGGTCCTGCTCCACAGAGGCGCATAAACTAATTAGCATTCGGAAACATTGTTGGAGCTGCTGAACATTGGAAAAAAAAAACTATCTTTGCATTGTATAAACTCAATTGTTTAGAATTGTATAATTGCATAGCACACGTGTGAGCACTATGTACTTTCTATAAAGCTACCATTTACTGGGTCCGTCTTTCATTGACTTGAATGTGCCCTGGCAGCTGTGAGTATGTCATGCTCACTCAAATGTCTCGCTGGTGGTGGCGTGTGTGTTGGATCATTAAGTTCCCTCCAAAATGGTTGAGCTGAATGGTGCTGATCCATACGTCATGTTCGTGAACGGGCGCCGCCAGTAGGGACTGGTCATCTCTTAGCTGCCTCGGCTTATTTTAATTTCTGAATTGTTTTTGTTTTTTTTATAACGGACGCTTTTAACGTGCACGTATTTCTACATCGTTCTCACATGGTTAATTTCAACACGAATGATGTAATCAAATATTTTGTAACAATTTTATGATTTAAAAGAGTGTCCATGGAGTTTCTTGCCCGTTCTTCTCCATAGGTACCCACGCTTTGGAATGGGCAACTAGCTTCATCTTTCTGACTGACCGACCCTTTGACAATTCAAAAGTACCTGTAATTGGTTTAGTTGAATTAAATGATTTGAGTTTGAGTTTGAGTTTGAGTTTCTCCTGTGGCGCCGTCTCAGCGGGCGGCACGTCGGCCATCGCCAGCGCAGCTCGCAGGCGCGGACAGCGCGGCGCCAACACTTGCACCGCTCCGCCGAGTGCCCCCGCCAGCGCCGCGTACGCCGCGCCGCCCGACCAGTGGCACCACACAGCGCTCTCCGAGCCGATGTGGGCTGATATGTAGTGTAACTACATACCCGTTGCAGCTTGTTGAGTTTCTTCTGCGGGCCGCAGTCCACGGGCGGCACGTCGGCCAGCGCCAGCGCAGCTCGCAGGCGCGGACAGCGCGGCGCCAACACTTGCAGCGCTCCGCCGAGTGCCCCCGCCAGCGCCGCGTACGCCGCGCCGCCCGACCAGTGGCACCACACAGCGCTCTCCGAGCCGATGTGGGCTGATATGTAGTGTAACTACATACCCGTTGCAGCTTGTTGAGTTTCTTCTGCGGGCCGCAGTCCACGGGCGGAACGTCGGCCAGCGCCAGCGCAGCTCGCAGGCGCGGACAGCGCGGCGCCAACACTGGCAGCGCTCCGCCGAGTGCCCCCGCCAGCGCCGCGTACGCCGCGCCGCCCGACCAGTGGCACCACACAGCGCTCTGCGAGCCGATGTGGGCTGATATGCAGGGCTCTTCGCCTTCCTGGAAGATGAGTCGTGTTGGCGTTAAAGGAAACCACAATTATATCATGTGTAAGCACTCAGACAAGTCTACTATATTTAGGCCAGCAGTTGTCGAAGTGGTCGTCGCCTGTCATTGGCTCGTACGCCTTGGTTAATGTTCATAATACATGTTATATGCAACGCACCTCGAAGTACTTGAGGATATCCCTGAAGGTGGCTCGCTGTATCCTGCGGCCTCTCTTGGCGAGGAACTTGTTTGAGTCTCGCGCTAACTCGGTGAGTCTCGGCAGTAGTACGTCCACGTGAGCTGTGAGCGGGTTTTCTGAGCTGTCGTCGTCTGTCACTGTCTCGTACGCGATGGCGAGCGCGCCTCCTGCTGCCATGAGGACCTGGGGGTACAGACGCTTATGTTTATTGAAACAATTCATTCAGATTCCCGTTGTTTAGTGTAAAATAAAAACTTAGATAATTTTACCTCAAGTGACACAGCCTCCAACATCTCCCCAAGCCTGGCAAAGCTTGGCGCCTGGTTGTTGAGCAGCGACAGCGCGTGGTTGGGCGACAACAGCGGCAACAGTAGTGCCCAGCCGTCCAGAGCGGCGGCGTGCCACGCGCCCTCCTCTACGGCTGCGCCCGACACCTTCACGCTACCGTCATCCTGGATCAAGGAACAAGAAATTATTTCATTGGGAACCAATCATTGTCATCCTCCTATTATGTTCCGATTGGACGACCAACTTGCGGCCATCTTTCTGATTTGCTGATATTTATAGCGCCACATGAGTTATTCTAATATTTTCGTATCTTAGAGAAGATGCGTATGTAGTCATAATTTACCTTGAGGTAGCTGCCGCTGAAAATGGTCTCGTACATTCGCATGACCTCTAGAATCTCAGTAATGTCATCCTCCATCAAGTAGCACAACACAGCCAGGGATGAGCAGCACTGAAACATACAGAACGTGTCATAACAGAAACATCCCAATTCATTGGTTCCTAGAGAAAGCAATAGATTTTTTTTTATGAAATGTGTTCTAATGCATTTGTATTGTTTCTCTGTGTTACGATGTTTACCTGAACGCGTGTGTCGAGTGAGGCAGACTTGTCAGTGGCGGTGGCGGCGAGTGCGGGCCACACCGCGCGCAAAAACTCCTCCGAGCCTTCCTCGCCGATCTGTGGATTAAGAATGAGTCAGTATTTATTATTCGCTACCATAATCAGACGGTATATCAAAGAGGAAACTGACTCGAGGCTGACGCTTGAGTTACGCCGAATTCTGGAAATCATTAGTGTAAACCTAGTAGTAGGGTGTTCCCCATAGCAGGCAGGACGACCGTTAATAAATCTAGTCAGATTATGATAATCACCTGTACAGCCAACAGCGGTGCAACAGCAAGAAGCCGCCTTCCTCTCTCCATCCTTGCCTCGTCGTAGTGCGCGTGACACATGGTCGGCCAGCGTGGCACGGTGTGCGGTCAACAAGTCACCAAGTGCTCGTCGTTGTAATTCCGCGCGGAGTGAAACAAATGCGCTTGCGCGTGCTGCGTGCCCGTGAGCATTCAGCGCCTCGAATAAGTCTAGGACTGTCTCTTCGAATTTCTCTTGGAGCACTTGTTCTATGGAAAGAAGAAATATTATTAGCATTACTATGAACATTAAAATAAACACTCGCGCGATACGATACGATCACTCCATAAATATTTTTATCTTAAACAAAACGAACACACAATCAATAAAATCGATGACATTATTGTTATGTTAGCGTCATTTCATTAAATCAAAGGTATGGGCTTAGTTAAATGTAAATATCGAAAGATAAAGGGATCTGGTACAGCACCCTAATTGCGTAAAACACGATCAATCGGAATCGGTTTCATTTTGACAGTTCTACAACATTCATTGTGTTATTTACATGTTGAGCAGACAAATTTTTCGAACTTATGAAGCAATGGATTAGCAATTTGCTTCAAAATGATTCAGATTCCGATTGATCGTGTGTTACGCAATTAGGGTGCAGGTCTATAGTTTCGAAGCCTCCTCATATACCGTGATTTTGTAACTCTAGGCTAAGCAGAAAAATTGTAGTGAAGAAAGAAAGAAAGAAAAAGTATTTATTGCGACTCGTACAGGATCATAAACACTAAACTAAACACAGTTAAAAATAAAACAAATACACACAGCTACAGACAGTTACAGCTCACAGACTGAGATCTGGACACACGCTCAATAATTTTGGATTTTTATTGGAAAAAATTGATTCAATTGTGAGGTGTGTGGCACACTGGAAGATGTTATACATTGACTGACGGAGTGTGTCAGATTTCAGTCTGCAAGAGAGGATATAGTTAGAGAGCTCAAGATAAATATGAACGATGTTTGTATGTTCCATCATTATGTTGTTGTTGTTTTGCGTTATAATAAGGTCCGATAGGTTCGTTTATTATTAGTATTATTAAAACTGTATAAAAGTCCCTAATAATTAATAAAGATTTAAAAAAAGTAAATGTACATAAGGTACCGAATAAAAATACAACTTTGCCTTTCCACAACAGCTGGTCTAATGTATCAAACATTAACTTTTGCTTTTAATTAGACTAATTAGGTCTACTGTTGCAATTATAAAAAGTAAATAATGTCTTATAACTATGATAAACACCACCATCTCTTGCTTTAAAAGTCAAAATGGGTGTTCCACAAGGCTCGATTTTAGGTCCTCTCCTCTTTTTAGTATATATTTATGATCTACCCCATTTATTAAAGAACCAACCACAAATGGTGTTATTTGCTGACGATACTTCCTTAATTTTTAAGATAAATAGACGTGCATCAAATCTTGACGACGTAAATAACGCCCTACTGCAGGTACAAAATTGGTTCACTGCTAATAATTTCTTCTTTATGCGGATGATTTAAAGGTTTATAAAATAATCTCAAATAAACAAGATTGCATAGATTTCCAGCAAGATCTGGACCGTTTTTCTAACTATTGTTTCTCCAATAAGCTTCATCTTAGTCTTCCGAAGTGTCATGTTATAACGTTTACCAAAAAGAAAAATAAAACTGAATTTCGCTACTGCCTTGCTAATACATTTCTAGATAAAGTTACTTCTTTCCGTGATCTTGGAGTCCAGCTGGATTCGAAGCTCCATCTAGATGTTCATATGGATGGGATAGTTAGTAAGGCTTACCAAATGTTTGGTTTTGTAATGAGGGCTTCCAGGGAATTTCGTCGACCTTCCACCTTTTTGCATTTATATAAATCCATAATTAGGCCACAGCTAGAGTTTGCAGTACCTATATGGAACCCTCTGTACAAAAATTATATAATGATATTTTGGAGCTGATATAACGAAAGTACCTTCGTGCTATAAATTACAGATGTTTTAGGAAAAAAGCCTCATACCACCTTCTTCTTAAAAAATACGATCTTCTAACCTTGCAGTCAAGACGAATGCTCCTGGATGTCATGACTTTGTTTAATGTGTGCCGCAATAGATTTGATTGTCCCGACTTAGTCAAGAATCTATGCTACCTCGTTTCTCGAACAGTACATATTCGTGAAGTGCGCGCTCGGCGTTTGTTTGCTACTAGCCGTTGTAAATCCAATGTTGGGTCGCGCTCTCCACTTCATCGCTTGGTTGAGTCTTACAACGGTGAGTTTAATGTAATCGACATACTTTTTCTGAGTAAAAATATATTAATAGGCAGCGAATTCGGGCAATACTTAAGGATCGGCAGTCGAACTTGTAATGTATGCATAACTGTTCATATGTACTGTGGCCCGGTTTATGCATATTGTGTATGAGTCTTGTATTTATTGTGTGTGAGTTTTGTATAATGTGCATCAAAATTATAATTAACTATACTTTTAGTTTACATCATGTATATATATGATATGTCTCTCTAGTTATAAAGTAAGTATTTAAAGTAATCTGTGGAAAACGTAGTGGGTAGCATATTTATCACAGTTTAGTATGTAAGCCTTGTTATAACACTGTAATATGTTACTGTTTGTTTTTCCTTAATAAATAAATTAAATGGGAAAAAAAACTAAATGCATAAGATTTGCTTTACCAAATGTTAAAAGTAGTGATTGTGACATAGTATTGAACAAAAAGAAACTAGAATTCGTCGATAAAACTGTTTTCCTGGGGATCTCGCTCGACTCAAGGCTGCAATGGGGTCCTCATTTAACATCTCTTGCAGGACGGCTAAGTTCAGCAGCTTATGCTGTGAGAAAAATCCGTCAATTTACTAATGTAGATACCGCGAGGCTAGTCTATTTCAGTTACTTTCATAGTATCATGTCTTACGGTATTTTACTATGGGGACGGGCTGCAGATATCGAGTCCATTTTTATTCTGCAGAAAAGAGCCATCAGAGCAATATATGGCCTCCGCAGGCGCGATTCTTTAAGGGAACTGTTTAAAGATATTAACATCATGACGGTACCTTGTCAATACATCTATGAAAACATCATGTACGTAAGAAAAAATTTAAATCTTTTCAATAAAAGAGGTGAAAGACACAACTATAGGACTAGAAATAGGAACCAATTAGTTCAAACAGGTTTCAGACTGGCTAAAGTAGACTCATCCTTCATGGGGTACTGTTTAAAATGTTACAATAAAATTCCTCCCCACATACTCCAACTGAATGAAACGAAATTTAAAACTTGTATTAAACGCACACTATGTAGCCAAGCATATTATAAGTTAGGGGATTACATCGCTGACAAAAATGATTGGCATTTTTGTCAGCGATGCATGCGTTGTATAAACTCAATTGCTTAGTATTGTATAATTGCATAGCACACGTGTGAGCACTATGTACTTTCTATAAAGCTACCATTTACTGGGTACGTCTTTCATTGACTTGAATGTGCCCTGGCGGCTGTGAGTATGTCATGCTCACTCTAATGTCTCGCTGGTGGTGGCGTGTGTGTTGGATCATTAAGTTCTCTCCAAAATGGTTGAGCTGAATGGTGCTGATCCATACGTCATGTTCGTGAACGGGCGCCGTCAGTAGGGATTGGTCATCTCTTAGCTGCCACGGCTTATTTTAATTTCTGAATTGTTTTTGTTTTCTATAACGGACGCTTTTAACGTGCACGTATTTCTACATCGTTCTCACATGGTTAATTTCAACACGAATGATGTAATCAAATATTTTGTAACAATTTTATGATTTAAAAGAGTGTCCATGTAGTTTCTTGCCCGTTCTTCTCCATAGGTACCTACGCTTTGGAATGGGCAACTAGCTTCATCTTTCTGACTGACCGACCCTTTGACAATTCAAAAGGGCCTGTAATTGGTTTAGTTGAATTAAATGATTTGAGTTTGAGTCGTCGCCTTTACGTATTTTTCTGTTCCTTTCTTCTTGTCTGTTTATATCTGTGTATAAATGGTTAAATAAATAAAATACTCTGTTTCTATTAGCACCTATTGCTTTGTATAGTCTCGCAGAGTTATAAGTTCTTCTTAGGCCCAGCACACATAGTGAAACGCAACTGCAACGAAACTGCAACTACTAGTTACTTTTGAGTTTCATTTGAGTTTATGCCATAGATACCTTTGAGAGACAACACACGTCGCAACTAGTTTGAAACCGGTTTGAAACGCGTTGCAGATCAGTTGCTTTGAAACCAGCGTGCAGGAAACTCGTGTCGAATTTGGCGTCTTTTCTGTTCGACAAATGCAGTTGCGTTGCGATTGTGACTAATTTCATCATATTTAGGTTGCGGCGTGTGTGGAAAACGTTTGAAACTGGTTTCAAACCTATAATTTCAAAAGGGTTTCGTTGCAGTTGCGTTTCACCATGTGTGCTGGGCCTTAGGGATAGCGATTCTGGCCTTGTGGTCATTGCAAACTGAATTGAAAAACAATTGCGCAACGCATATATGGTTCCCGCTCCATAAATATGTTATTGAAACAATGTTGTGCAACTTTGTTTACCTGTAACAACGAGGCATATTATAGTGGCGCTTCGGTTATCATTACGCTCGGTATTCAATATGGCGCCCTTGGCATAAGACAGTGCGTGAATATCCTACTATTGTGCAATACATTTGTAATTTCACAATATGTATACAATAACGTCATAATCTACTCTTCCGATTTCGCGCGAAAACTCATGCGTCATCGGTCGTGTGTGTAACAGGGGAAAGGGGAGGAGGCTCGCATGCTGGTTTATGTATAGCCGCTAGCTTGTCTCTCGTTCAGTCTCGTTCCGAAGTTCATTAAGTTCCGTCACCATGGAGTCCGCTACCATTGGCTGGTCGAAAAAACAGCGCAAGTTTTGTGTAGAGCAATATTATTTAAACCGTGGTGAGGACACTGCTGTTAGGCGCTTGTATTGTGAAAAGTTCCGTGTAAAAAATAATAACGTGCAGTGTCCAACTTTAGATATAATTAAGCAATGGGCGAGGATTTATGAAAAGGGAAGACTCCAAGTGGAGCTAACTACAGGGTCAAGTAAGTAGTACATAGAGCATGTTTCGGCAGATTTCTTTACATTGCGCAATCCAGTGCCATATTTTTGTTTTTGAGTCACATTCTTAGAAGCTCCAACTAGTACAGGAATTGAAGCCTCCTCGGAGTAACTTCAATAACCTTGTAACAATTAGATACTTAAAATATTCTGTAAATTAAGTTTACTTACTTTGGTGGTGTGCTTTCAAAGGTTTGGATAATTTGTACTTTGTCATAGCTCAGCTCAATGATATGCTATTTATTAAGTACCTATTTGGTGTACAAATACTGAAGCTGGTTGCTGTAGACAACCCTACCTAACTAACATTTAATTAAACTATGATCATATTTTTCTGCAGACAGGCTAAGTTGCCGACTATGGGGCAGGAAGATGGGAGAAAACCGGATCATCAGGACAGAGTCCATAGATACCGGACTGCAGCATCAGGCCATCAAATGTAATGCATCAAACACATCACTAGTGAAGTAACAAAACATCGATAAGACAATAATAAACAATTATATTCTACAGGGAAGCAACGGGATGTTAAATGGAGCGGACCACGTCCAGTTAATGAAAAAGAGAAAATTGTGGAGCCTATTGTAGAAGAACCTCAATATTATTATTATCGAGAGCCGGTCGTTGAGGAAGTGAAACCTGATAAAAGTAAATATATGCATATTTCCAAAGAAAAAAAAACTCATGAATATTTTCACAAACTTTAATCTTTTTGCAAGAGCTGCGATCATTGCTAAAACTAGTAGTATCATGATAAGTCTGAACGTCAGTAAAGATTGTGATGATTAGTCATCGTACACATAACAAAAAACATCGCGCGGCGTCACGGTCGTCAAGGGCAATCCGTGTACCGAAAGATTATACACAAATACAAAACAGCTGGTGTCAAAAATGTTGCAATATCACGGTCAATAATATTGCGCAATATCACGTATTGCTCGATGTCATATAGTGAATGTCGTTTTGGGTGGTGATTAAAATATAATTATTATGTATCTATTGCGCAATATTATTGTAATTCTATATTGACCCGCTTGACAGTCATTTGTTCTAAAGTAAACAAAATAATATGGTTTCATTCCAAATATACGTTCGATTGTAATTTGAAAAGGCTCGGCTAGGTTTATTTTCTTGAAACAACGTCGTTTTTCATAATCACGGTTTCCTTACTTTAATACCGTTTCAATGAAATGTTTCAATACGATATTTAAGTGATCGTATTTATTGACTGTATGCGCGCGATTAGTTTTGTTTGAGATAAGAATATCTTTGAAGTGATCATATCGCATCGCCTGAGTATTTATTGAATATATAATGCTTATAATATTTCTCCTTTCCTTAGAACAAGTGCTTCAAGAAAAATTCGAAGAGAAGGTCCTAGATTTAATCGAGTCGCTGAACGCTCACGGGCACGCAGCCCGGGCGAGCGCATTCGTTTCACTCCGCGCGGAATTACAGCGACGAGCACTTGGTGACTTGTTGACCGCACACCGTGCTACGCTGGCAGACCATGTGTCGCGCGCACTACGTCGAGGCAAGGATGGAGAGAGGAAGGCAGCTGCTGCGGTTGCGCCGCTGCTGGCTGTACAGGTGATTACCATGATCTGACTAGGTGTATTAACGGTCACCTAGGCAGCAATGGAGATGACCCTACTACTAGATTTACACAAATAATTTCCTGACTTTAGAACAACTCAAGTCTCAACTTTGTAGCCAGTTCTTTCTTCGGGCTACCGTCTTTCGTGATATTGAAACACTTATTATACTTAATATGTTACCCACAGATCGGCGAGGAAGGCTCGGAGGAGTTCGTGCGCGATGTGCGGCCCGCGCTCGCTGCTACCGCCACTGACAAGTCTGCCTCACTCGACACACGCATTGAGGTAAACATCACAACACAGACACACAATACAAATGTCTTAGAGTTCTTTTCATCAAACATTTTTTTTCCTTTTCAGTGCTGCTCATCGCTGGCCGTGTTGTGCTACTTAATAGAGGATGACCATACTGAGATCTTAGAGGTCTTGCGCATGTACGAGACCATCTTTAGCGGCAGCTATCTCAAGGTAAACTATGGTTAAACACACGCAATTTTCTCTACACGAAGTGTACCTACATGAGAAGCTCGAGTCGCGGTAAAAATATTAGATACTCAGCTAACTAACAAGACGGCCGCAATGACTGTCGGCTAATTGGGATATTGTTAGGAGAATGAACATGATGAATTCCCAATGTAATAGAGTTTCTTGTTTATTCACCCAGGATGACGGCAGCGTGAAGGTGTCGGGCGCAGCCGTGGAGGAGGGCGCGTGGCACGCCGCCGCTCTGGACGGCTGGGCACTACTGTTGCCGCTGTTGTCGCCCAATCACGCGCTGTCGCTGCTCAACAACCAGGCACCCAGCTTTGCCAAGCTTGGGGAGTTGTTGGAGGCGGTATCTCTTGAGGTAACTTACCTTGGTTTTTGTTGTACACCAGACAACGATACTCTAACTAAATGAATTGTTTTATAAACATATGTGTCCGTACCCCCAGGTCCGCATGGCAGCAGGAGGCGCGCTCGCCATCGCGTACGAGACAGTGACAGACGACGACAGCTCAGAAAATCCGCTTACAGCGCACGTGGACGTACTACTGCCGAGACTCACCGAGTTAGCGCGAGACTCAAACAAGTTCCGCGCCAAGAGAGGCCGCAGGATACAGCGGGCCACCTTCAGGGATATCCTCAAGTACTTCGAGGTGCGTTGCATATAACATGTATTATGTACATTTTTTTTATTTTATTTATTTTCAGAAAGTTCAATTCCATTATGTAGTTTTAGGAATTGAATTGGGGATGCAGCTAACAGTAGGTACAATAAATTACATTAAAATGATATAAAAATGACACATAAAAAATAAATAATAATCAAACATTAAAATCAAATTCAATTAAATTACAGGATTAAAGAAGAATTAATATAATAATAATAATATCCCTGGACATTTCACACAGCGCCATCTAGTCCCAAGCTAAGCAACCTAATGCTTGTGTTATGGTAACAAGATGGCTGATATACTTAAATACATTTTTTTTTTTTTGTAAATACATACATATTATAGATAGAAAAACACCCAGACTCAGAACAAATACATGTAGGACTTAAAAATATTTGTTCTGTGCGGGAATCGAACCCGCGACACGCAGCGCAGCAGTCCGATCGCTCAGCCACTGCGCTAACCGTGTTGTCAATTACATTACAATTACATTACAATTGAAATGAAAATTATACATTATTATTGAAAAGAAAAATTAAATATATAATTGATGAAACATAATTAAAATAATATCTTAACATTAGTCAGTACGTGAATCATACAACAGTGGTTCACGTTCTGACAGTCAAAACGTTCAGCAAAGCGCTCAGGATATTGTTGCCGCTGGCCCGCACCCTACGCAGCAGAAACAATCCACACGCGCCTCGGCAAACATCCCCGACGCGCTACAGAAGCGAGGCAGCCCCAAGAGCACCCTGTGGGGCTCTGTCTCGCATAGGGTCGCAGCATAATGCTGAGCGATAGCCGTTTTGCGTGGATGTGACGCATGTCAACCATTTCTTATTGTTCTTTTTCTTTACTTGTTTTTATGATCTTTTTTGCGTCATGTTTACCGCAAATAAACGTATTTTCTTTCTTCTTTCTTTCACCCTAAACGCGTTGTTGTATTGGACTCGTAGAGCACCGTACTGTTTCTGCGTGTAACCGATCCACAGACTGCCAGTATAAAAGAACGTACAAAATGCCCTAAATAGGGCTATTTTGACGCCCCTCGAACACCGAGCAAATCTGCGGGCAATCATATTCGCACGAACAGACAGCGCCCTACGCTCCTTCAATATCAGCATCGTCTTCCAGGTCAGAGGTTAGTAAATGTTCAAGATACTTAAACGTATCAACTCTAGTTGTATCTAGTCTCTCTGTACTCTAGTCGTATCTCGCAAGTAACCAGGACACCTCCTCTTGGCCCGAAAGACCATGCACTCACTCTTATTCGTGTTATACAACAAACCATGTTCTTCAGCATCCTTTTCACAGATGCCAATTAGCCTTGACACACCACAGACAGAGGCGCTCAGCAGGACCATGTCGTCAGCGTAACTGACATTGTTTAGGCACACACCTCCAATATGGCAACCGACATGCGTGCTGCTGCCTCTCTATCAGCTCATTAACATACAGGTAAAAGAGCTTCGGTGAGGTTAGCCCCCCTTGTCTCACGCCGCACTTCAACCTGTATGGGGCCGAGTGAGCCCCCGACCATCGAACAACATGGACCTGATTGTTATCAGACCGTCTGGCACTGCCGCTTGTTGAAGTTTCTGCCACAGCAGATCATAGCAAACCAGGTCAAATGCCTTCGACAAGTCGAGGAAGCAAGCAAAGACAGGTGTACTTCTATCAGTGTAGTACTTGACGGTCTGCTTTAAACACAATATAACTGTTTCTGTAGAGAGACCGGCTTTGAAACCAAACTGGTTACAATGTAAATTCAGATATTTATCTAGCTGAGTGTTCAACAAACCGTCAAGCACTTTCGAAATAACAGTGGCCAATGAAATGAGCCTATAGTTGTTCTTATCACTAATGTCACCGGTTTTATTCTTAATAATTGGCACCACCACAGTTTTCATCATCCGCTCAGGCAGATAGGAATGTACACAATGTGTAGAGCATCGCTAAGACTCTGGGCAGATGATGACCAGCATGCTTTAGGTGTTCAATACTTAAATCATCGTGGCCTGGAGACTTGCCCCTCGACATAGACATAATGACATGTCTTACCTCCTTTGCCGTAAACCGGACACTGCACTCCTGACCACTACAATCAGCACTGCTTGTAAACTGTAACGGTCCCATCGGTGACGAAACAGTGAAATGCTGCCTAAACAGCTCAGCCACAGATTACTAAATAGTTGCTCAGCAATCCCTGTGACATCGGTCGCACCGCTGACACTCACCGGCACGCCCGGCCTACTATTGAGTTTATCGGTGGACTTCCAAAAACTGCGGAAGTCGCCCCTAGAATGATGCGACGCCAACATGTCCATTTTAATTTGGTCACTATTATTATGGCACCATCGTAAGCGCGACTTAAATTTTTTTCGACTTGTTTGCATATCAATCCAAGCACGACCCTCTCGCGGTCTACCATAAGACAGCCACTGCTCAAACTTTAGCCTGGCCTGCTTGTGAGCATCACCCACGTGCCTATTCCACCCTATTACTGGATTCCTATTTCGCACGTGGTCCCTATAGTCCTTTCCACAACAGGAGTCATCCCAAATCACCTTCTCCATAGCCTTAAATTACTAAACCTAAAAGAAACCCTGTATATCACCCTACAAAAAGCTGCAATATTAAATACATGTCGCATTGTCAGAAAGTTCATGCAAATAGATGAAAACGAAATAGGTCCTCATCACAACACATCTTTAACATAACACACCACACGCTGCATTTACTTGACTTCGGTCCGTAAATGTTGCAAAAACCAGCCAAAGATCTGAGAAGAGAAAACACTCTAAAAAAAAATAATAATAATCTTTATTGTTCAGAAAAATACACAATTATAACAGATAAATCACTGGTCTCCACACTAGGATTCCCTGTGTCGTGGAGGCCAGTCTCTTTCATCGTGGTTCAAAAAAATGCAGTGTAACATAAGTATATTTTATGTACCTATAAAAAATGAAAAGTGAGACAAAAACAAATAATTATACATAAATGTCAATTTGCTTATGTTTTCTATCACCCCATTTTATTTTATTACATGTCAGATTTTTATTATCATTTGAGTTGTACAATTTTGGTTTGATTTCATCGAAGCTGCATTGTATTATAAGAGGGAAATGGTCAGACCAAAGTACGTCATATTTAACATTTACATTAACAATAGTGCACATAGCTGCTTTCGTGGCAACTCAGTGATCCAGCCAACGTCTCTCAACTCAACGTAACTTCCGCAATGCACTAATCGAGGGAGCCAGCAGTACCATATCGTCGGCATAGCTAAGATTGTTCACGCTGACACCATCCACGTAGCACCCTACGGGCATTTGACTGAGTTCCTCGATTAGCGCATTTACATATAAGTTAAAAAGCAAGGGCGAGCTCAACCCCCCCCCCCCTGCCTCACTCCGCATTCCAGTCTGTATTCACTCGACAGTTCACCTGCCCACTTTACATTATTTTTCTGATTGAGGTACCAATACCTAAAAATTGATGTCAACTCTGGAGGTAGGCCCGTTTTTTTTAGCTTCTGCCATAACATATCATAGGACACTATTAGGTCAAATGCTTTCGAGAGGTCTAGAAAGCAAGCATAAGCCGGGGTCTGTCTGTCAGTGTAATATTTCACAGTGTGCTTAAGGCTAAGAATAGCAGTCTCAGTGGACATGCCAGGACGAAAGCCGAACTGAGCATCATGTAACCTAACATGCTTGTTCAAATATGAGATAAGCACACTGTAAAATACCTTCGCTACAATCGTGGCTAGCGAAATGGGTCTGTAGTTAGATTTTTCAGACACATCCCCCGTTTTTGGCAATCGGTACCACCAGACTTCGCCAGAGTCTTCATCACAGCAGGAGGTAGGTGTGTGTGATTTATGCACAAATTAAATAACAATGCATGTACTCTAGGAAGGTAAGCCATCCACCTCGCTTCATGTTCACTTTACGAACAGATGTAGGTATTAGTGAGTCATTTTGTAATTTCAAAATATCCGTTTTAAAATCTTTCAACTGTGTCTGCGTCACATAACCTTCTTTAATTTCTTTGACTTCATTCTGAATTCGAAGCAAATCCTGCAATCGTGCAATCGAGGTGGTCAAACAATATTGGAGGTAGCTTTTCCAAGTCCCTTGCTACGAAAATTGGGAATTGATCCGGCTCCACTGACTTAAAAACATTAATTATGTCCACTAAATCTCGTTGTTCCTTTGTTTTTACTCTTTATTTTTGCTTTCTCAACATGAACCGATTCGTACAGTAGTGTTTTAGATTTTTCGATATCTTCACTTGTAAACGTAGATGTACACAACCGCATTAAGGTGTCTTCATCGACCACTGATATTTTGTTTTGAATATACGACAGCAATTCGTCTATAACTACGTTACAGGAAACGGATGTCGACATTTTTCTTACTCCAAGCTTCGTTCGTCAGACATCCTCACACCCGTGAGGATGTTTTTCTGACGAACGAAGCAGCAGCGCGATGCACACGCGCGATTGACATTAGCCATGGCGTACGAGTCAGTGACAGGCGAAGATCACTTCGACAACTACTGGCCTAAATAAGAGTCTAAGGGCTTACGCATGATATATTTGTGGTTTCCTTAACAATCTGATTCAACGCCAACAACACAAACGATTTATCTTCCAGGAAGGCGAAGAGCCCTGCATATCAGCCCACATCGGCTCGGAGAGCGCTGTGTGGTGCCACTGGTCGGGCGGCGCGGCGTACGCGGCGCTGGCGGGGGCACTCGGCGGAGCGCTGCAAGTGTTGGCGCCGCGCTGTCCGCGCCTGCGAGCTGCGCTGGCGCTGGCCGACGTGCCGCCCGCTGAGATGGCGCCACAGGAGAAGCCTAAGAAACTGCAGCGGGTATATCCAAAAATATTATTTGCAGCTTATCGTTATTCTATTTCAATCGTAATCAATGGAAAGATTCAGAAGGAGGTCAGGCTTGACTACTTGAAAATGATTGCGATAGACTAGTGACTTTACCTATCATTATATCAGACTAATAATAATGGGTTCTTGGTTTATTACGACTTATAATACCACAGAAAATGGAAATAAGATGTTAATATTAAGTTGGTCCATTCCAGAATTTACAACACAGAGCAGCATGCAAGGCCCGCGACTTCAACCGCAACAAGAACAGAGACAAGCGCTCCGCGGCCCTCGCCTGCTGACCCCGCCGCACTCCCGCACCGCACCACATCGCACAGTCCCACTCAAATATCTCTCTCGGTTTAGTTCTAGAGCTTAGTTTAACGCTAGCAACGTCAGTTCGACGTTGATTCTTAGGGCCGATTTTTTGATTCGTAGTTTTAAACTCAACCAATTGTTAAAAATAGTAACTAATGGTTAAATTTTTGCAAAATGTGTTTTTTGCTAATGGTCAAATAATTAACTATTATTTAAAAAAATAACCATTAGATAACCATTCGATTTTCATGTCATTGTATTACATAATATTTATTCTTTTATTACAGAACTAGCTTTTGCCCGCGACTTCGTCCGCGTGAAGCAACTTTCTTAATTTTTTTTTCTGTAAGAACCTTCTACAAAGTATTAGAAAACTACAAAAAAAAAAACAGCCAAATCGGTCAAGCCGTTTTCATGTTATGTCGTGACAACGGAAAACGGGTTTCATTTTTATATAGGTATATAGATAGATATTACTCCATGTCTTGGGGTCACGTTTAATACTCTGTTACTGCTGTAGCACTTAGGACTTACTGTTGCTATTTTTAGTAAAATATTAGAAAGAAGAAAGAAAGAAAATACGTTTATTACTATAATTATTTTTGTGTCATATTTATTTTATATTTAAGTTAACTCTAATATAATTAAGTAGGTACAATTGTAAATAATAAATTATGGTTTGCATGCCCATGTGACGGTAGAACATGGAGGACTCTTAAATTAAACACCTATGTACTAAATACTCATGTTTGGAAACCAATAAATGATTTCACGAGAACCAAGTTTTGTGATTTTTGTATAGCCTCTCCTATCTTTCCTCTCCATTAGTAATACAACCGAGAACCACCACATTAAGATTTTAGCACCAAACTCAAAACTCAAACTAAAATCAAAACACGTGTGCTATGCAATTATACAATACTAAGCTATTGAATTTACACAATGCAAAGATAGTTTTTTTCCAATGTTCAGCAGCTCCAACAAAGTTTCCGAATGCTAATTAGTTTATGCGCCTCTGTGGAAAAGGACCAGCATTGAGCCAAGAAATTCTTGTCAGCGATGTAAATAATGCTGATTCTTCGACCCCAAAATAAGTGAGCTCATGTAAAGAATCAACCAACAGTTTGGAGATGTTCCGAGATAATCGATTAAAAGTAAAACTCGGTCCTCATGGCCCTATAATAGTGTTTTAACTCCAAACGGCTCAAACATTACCATCCCAATAAGGTTGTGATATCATCACTCCCAATACCTTTATGCTTTTAATTTGAGGTTTTCTGCACCAGCAGACTGCCTGCAGCAGCCGCCTCAGCATAGTTCAACGTGCTAGGAAGATAGGATGGCGTAAGGGTGTCAACAAAGGTCCACCAAAGGCCAAAAAAAAGGCCAAAAAAAAAAAGGCCTACCTAACTTGCAAGGCATTATGGTCTTCCGTTTGGCCTTATGGCCATTCCTATCGTCGCGTGTCAAACCATTGGGTTCTAAAACAAAACGAATGGCATCCCGGCGATTCATTAATGGGTTACCTACAACAGCTACGTAATTCCTATACCTCAATAAAAAAGATTTCACTGTTTCCGCGCAAAGTAATGCGTCAGCGTCGAGAGGGACCCGCGTCGGGGAGGTGGGGGGCATTGCTAGGTATGTTTGGCCACTAACTTGTTTGTTTATCGCTCCGGCTCAGTCTTGTTCCGAAGTTCACGAAGTACAGTCACTATGGCTCCATCGAAATCTATAGCTAGACGTGGGTGGTCGAAGGAAGAACGCGAGTTTTGTGTAGAGCAATATTATTTAAATCAAGAGAGTATCACTACTGTTAAGCAATATTACTGGGAAAAGTACCGTGATCGAAATGGGTTCGTGCGGGACAAGTGTCCGACTTCAGATCAAATTAGGGCATGGGTGATACATGAAGAGATGAAGAAGAAGAAAAGAGCAAGAAGTTGGATGCAACCGAAGCCAGAAGAGCCTCAAAAGTCAGAGACAGGTAACGCGAACTTACAAGTACAACTAGCTTTTGTTCGACTCAACGTTTACTACATTTATCAAAGCGCAGACATTCGGCTAAACTAAAGACTACAATATGTATAAACGCAGTATTTTTTATTGCGCAACCTGGTGCCATATTTGGAAAATGGAATTTTAATTAGATTCATACAAGATCTAATTAGTACAGGAATTGAAACCTACCTTGTACTTTAGCATTGCTCAGTTCAAAGACATTGCATTATTATTTGGTGTTCGAATACAAATGCAGGAGCAGGCTGCTGTGGGCAATCGCACCTCGGCTTAAACTGACAACATTCATATTTTTCTGCAGACAAGCTAAGTGGCACACAATGGGGCAGGAAGACGGGAGAAAACCGGATCATCAGGACAGAGTCCATAGATACCGGACTGCAGCATCAGGAGATCAAATGTAATGAATTACATTGCAGTTATACTTGTCAGGTAGTAAAATATGGATAAGACAATAATAAACAGTTATACCCTACAGGGAAGCAACGGGATGTTAAATGGAGCGGACCACGTCCAGTTAATGAAAAAGGGAATATTGTGAAGCCTATTGTAGACGAACCTCATTATAATTATTATCAAGAACCAGTTGAAGAGGAAGTGAAACCTTGTAAAAGTAAGCATATATTAGTTTAATAACCCGTTGGTTAAAAAAAACCTTTAATAGTCTCTTTTACATCTATCTTTTTGCGCCATGTTCTCCAAACTATATAGGCCATTACAATTTTATGGAAATTTTTTATTTAGTCAAATCTTTGTTAAAAATAAAGTCTGAATGTTAGTAAACAGCAACCTAATTGCGCAACACACACTGAATCATTTTGCAGTATATTGCCACCTGTTCGAAATATTTGTCCACTCAACAACGTACATAAGACAATGAATGTTGCTGAACTATCAAAATGAAAGCCGTTCCTACTATTATTGTGTTACGCAACTAATTACCCCGCTGATTGTGATGATTAGTCATCCAACGATTTAATACACAAATAAACATATCGCGCTACGTCATCGTCATGATGTCATCAAGGAAAATCCGCGAAAATAATGCACCTGACATGTACAATATCAAGGTCAATAATATTATGGTGTAATATCAAGGTCAATAATATTATGGTGCAATATCAAGGTCAATAATATTATGATGCAATATCAAGGTCAATAATATTATGGTGCAATATCAAGGGCAATATCGCGTATTGTTCGTTAAGGGTTACTATTGAATTTCGTTTTTGGTGGTCTATTGCGTAATCTTACTGTATGTAACTGTAGTGATCATCGTTTATTTTTTTAAACTACGTTGTTTTATATCTATATAATCACGGCTTCCTTATTTTAATCTAAAGCGTTGATATTATTCTTCAGTATTCAATTCTCCATAATGCTTGTTCGCTTTAGCTTTTTTCTTTGAACTTATTTATTCAAGGTATGAAGGCCATGTCGTTGACCTGTTGATATTGAATACATACATTTCGAGTCTGACTCGTGAATGTTACGTGTGACTATTGAATGAAATGTAATGGAATGAAACAATGAATGAAATGACGACACACGAATAGTGTGGAAACCAGTGACGTCATCTCGAGAAGAAAAACTTAAGCCCATACCTTTAGTTTGATTTAATGAAATGACGCTAACATAACAATGATGACATCGATTTTATTGATTATGTTTTCGTTTTGTTTAAGATAAAAATATTTATGGAGTGATCGTATCGTATCGACTATCGCGCGAGTGTTTATTTTAATGTTCATAGTAATGCTAATAATATTTCTTCTTTCCATAGAACAAGTGCTCCAACAGAAATTCGAAGAGACAGTTCTAGACTTATTCGAGGCGCTGAACGCTCACGGGCACGCAGCACGCGCAAGCGCATTTGTTTCACTCCGCGCGGAATTACAGCGACGAGCACTTGGTGACTTGTTGACCGCACACCGCGCCACGCTGGCCGACCATGTGTCGCGCGCACTACGACGAGGCAAGGATGGAGAGAGGAAGGCAGCTGCTGCTGTTGCACCGCTGTTGGCTGTACAGGTGATTATCATAATCTGACTAGATTTAGTAACGGTCGTCCTGCCTGCTTAGGGGAACACCCTACTACTAGGTTTACACTAATGATTTCCAGAATTCCGCGTAACTCAAGCGTCAGCCTCGATTCAGTTTCCTCTTTGATATACCGTCTGATTATGGTAGCGAATAATAAATACCGGCTCATTCTTAATCCACAGATCGGCGAGGAAGGCTCGGAGGAGTTCATGCGCGAGGTGCGGCCCGCACTCGCCGCCACCGCCACTGACAAGTCTGCCTCACTCGACACACGCATTGAGGTAAACATCGTAACACAGAGAAACAATACAAATGTCTTAGGAACACATTGGAATGGTTCTGTAATGACGCGTTCTGTGTGTTTCAGTGCTGCTCATCCCTGGCTGTGTTGTGCTACTTGATGGAGGATGACATTACTGAGATTCTAGAGGTTATGCGAATGTACGAGACCATTTTCAGCGGCAGCTACCTCAAGGTAAATTATGACTACACACGCATCTTCTCTATACGAAAATATTAGAATAACTCACAGCAAATCAGAAAGATGGCCGCAAGTTGGTCGTCCAATCAGAACAGAACAGGAGGATGATTGGTTCCCAATGCAATAATTTCTTGTTCCTTGCCCCAGGATGACGGTAGCGTGAAGGTGTCGGGCGCAGCCGTGGAGGAGGGCGCGTGGCACGCCGCCGCTCTGGACGGCTGGGCACTACTGTTGCCGCTGTTGTCGCCCAACCACGCGCTGTCGCTGCTCAACAACCAGGCGCCCAGCTTTGCCAGGCTTGGGGAGTTGTTGAAGGCTGTTTCACTTAAGGTACCTAAGTTTTATTTTACACCAGACAACGAAAATGTAAATGAATTGTCTCAATAAATATATGTGTCTGTACCTCCAGGTCCGCATGGCAGCAGGAGGCGCCCTCGCCATCGCGTACGAGACCGTGTCAGACGACGACAGTTCAGAAAACCCGCTCACTGCGCATGAGGACGTCCTACTGCTGCAACTCACCGAGTTAGCACGAGACTCGAGCAAGTTCCGCGCCAAGAGAGACCGCAGGATACAGCGAGCCACCTTCAGAGACATCCTCAAGTACTTCGAGGTGCGTTGCATATAACATGTATTATGAACATTAGCCATGGCGTACGAGTCAGTGACAGGCGAAGATCACTTCGACAACTACTGGCCTAAATAAGAGTCTAAGGGCTTACACATGATATATTTGTGGTTTTCTTAACAATCTGATTTAACGCCAACACGACTCATCTTCCAGGAAGGCGAAGAGCCCTGCATATCAGCCCACATCGGCTCGGAGAGCGCTGTGTGGTGCCACTGGTCGGGCGGCGCGGCGTACGCGGCGCTGGCGGGGGCACTCGGCGGAGCGCTGCAAGTGTTGGCGCCGCGCTGTCCGCGCCTGCGAGCTGCGCTGGCGCTGGCCGACGTGCCGCCCGCTGAGATGGCGCCACAGGAGAAGCCTAAGAAACTGCAACGGGTATGTATACACAATATATCAATTGCAACTTTTAATTTTTCTGCCTCCATGGGACACAAACGCAGATTCGTGAGATCGTCACCGATGGAAAGAATGAGAGGGAGATATTGACCCAGCAGTGGGACAGGACAGGCTACTACTTGAAAATCATTTGCTATAGAGTGTTCTTGTTTAATTAGGACGTAGAATACCACAGAAAACATTAATACGATGTTAATATAATGTACCTATATTATCCCATTCCAGCATCTACAACATAGATCGGCGTGCAAGGCCCGCCAGTTCACCCGCAACCAGAACAGAGACAAGCGCTCCGCGGCCCTCGCCTGCTGACCCCGCCGCACTCCCGCACCGCACCACATCGCACGGTTCCACTCAAATATCTCTCTCGGTTTAGTTCTAGAGCTTAGTTTAACGCTAGCAACGTCAATTCGACGCCTTACTTCTTAGTGTGTCACCTCCCGAGCGGACAACAGTAACAACTAGTTACAGCATGCCGCCGGACAGGTCGTGTGAGGTTAGTGTTAGGTTACAATCTATAGGCTAGTTACCAAAGACATCCGTTATAATTTGGATAAAATCTCGCTGATTATCGACGTTCTGATTATTTCTGGGAACATGACATTATTGCGATCGATGTTTTTTATATAATTCTTAACTGAATTGTTGCTGTTTTTAGTGAAATATTGTGCTGTGAATAATTATAATTTTTTTTATAAAATATTGCTGATTTTTGTTGTATGTTACACTAATAGTGAAATTATATTTATTATGAGAACCAACTATTTGTATATTATTTATGACACCTCCCATATTTCCTCTCCATTACTAGGTAATACATAAAATCGAAAGCAGTGGCGGCCTCCGGGTGACGGCCCCATCTTATGAGTTGTAGGTTGTAGGTTCGACCCCAGACAGGCGCTTTTTTGCGTAAATTATTTATTTTTTCTCGTAATGGTGAAAAATACATCGTGAGGAAACCGCATGTCCTAGAACCAAACATTCGAAGACATGTACCAATCCGCACTAGGCCCGCGGAGAGAAGGCCTATGTCCCAGTCATAGATAATTATGTTATCTATGGTCCCAGCAGTGACAATATTATAGGCTGATTATGCTACATAAAATCGAGAACCGACATGAGGTTATGGCACATAAAAGGCACTTTTGAACGTCAAAAATAAAATAAAAATAAAATTGATTCTAGTCGCCCCTTCCAAAAGGTAGTTTTCGTATGGAGAAGAATGGGCAAGAAACTCCACCGTTACTCTTTTAAAATGTTTTACAATATTTTGCATACATTAATTATATAGTTATATGTGAAGACGATGCACCTAAAAATAAAATTACTATACCACAATAGGTAAAAGAATTAAAATGAATTAATGAAACCATGACTTTCATTATAATTTAAAAAACTTGAGAGGTCTCAAGGGACACCCGGATGGAACGAAGTATAACTGGCTTGCTTTCTATAAGAGAGAGAGAGAGAGAGAGAGAGAGAGAGAGACAGAGAAACACGCGCACGCCGCACGGCTTACAACTATAACAAAAAGTGTCGTTCTAACTTTTGGTCTTAATTTTTTCCGTCTAGCCGTCTTTCGCAACGCGCGATAAGGAACTTCGTTCCAAAAATATGATAATATCAGTTGTCCCATGGGACTAGTGGGACATATCATCCCACTTGTCCCGTCATAAGACTGGGTCAGTAGGACTAGTGGGACAGACCCCGCACATGAGGGTGTGCGAGTCTTGTCACTAACTGGTCCACTGTTGTTAAATGGCGGTAAATTTTTATTACTCTTTGAGTAGTTTTTAAAAACTCTTTGAACTTTTATTTCATGGGTTTTCACCGATCTAAGAAAAAGTGCTACGCTGTCAAGAAATTGAGAGTCTTCCATCTATTCTGGGCACAGATTTTACAAAAAAACTAGGGTCACAGAGTCAAGAAATAATCCAACAAAAAATACTAGGCGTAAAAACAAACAGTACTAGGCGTGGATAAAATCAAGAGTATCTACAGTTCTTTGATCACACCACCAAATTCCTACTATTTGGTGCATACGATCGGAAGTTATGCGCCTACATACATTTTGGTGACTCATTTCTATTAGATTAGATTTTTGTGTAAAATGAAGTATAATCCATATCGCTACTGCTTAATTATTCACTTAATTGTTAAACAGTTGGTTATGCAGATATTCTATAACATGTTCGAGAGTTTGCGATTGACTGCTGCGCTGCGTGTCGCGGGTTCGATTCCCGCACGGAACAAATATTTGTATGGCCTACAAATATTTGTTCCGGGTCTGGCTGTTTGTGTATGTGAGTGTAAATGTTTGTAAACGCACCCACGATACAGGAGAAATTCCTAGTGTGGGGCAACGTTCTTTTTAAATAGAAAAATAGAAATAGAATAGTTCGGTGTAGGTATCCAACTATCGAAAACAGAATCTACGCCACGCCTAACTACGAAAGCCTGGGGCTGCAGTCTCGACATTCATAGCGATCGCTTTACGACCGAATTCGGTTGCAAAGTCCTGTCACTCCATACATTACACCTGTCAATCCGGGACTTGATCGTAATGAATGTCGAGACTGTAGCCCCTGTGCGTGACTACGAGAGCTTACGCGAGTCTAGGGGAAACTCAAGAAACGAAAACCTACCCGACCAAGTAAGCATTGCTACAAAAATACATGAGAATATCGAAAGTTCGAAGGCCCAAAAAATTGGCTATTTTAAAATAAAACAGCATTATTATTGGCTATTTTAAAATAAAACAGCATTATTATTGGCTATTTTAAAATAAAACAGCATTATTATTGGCTATTTTAAAATAAAACAGCATTATATTATTACTGCGGGACATTGCGTAATACACTAACAGTAGCAATGGCTTTAATTTTGACAGTTCAAGAACATTCATCATTCATTGCTGGCCAATTGTTTCGAAGATTTGATTCAGCGGATTACCAATATCCTTCCAAATGATTCAGATTAGGGTGCTGGACACAAAAAGTGTTAAATAAGTAATTACTGGAACAAAAACTTGCTCTTGTGAAATAAATTTTGTTACTTAAGTAATTATTAAAAAAAATGTACGAAAAACCAGGTGAACCCAGGGCGTTTATTGAGTACGAGCATAAACTTAGTATCGATTAATGACTGTAAAATAGGTGTTCTATATAAAGTTCAAAAATAAAATTATACAAATAGATTTCACTGTTTTATATATAAATTGTGCAATACTAAATGTTAATTCGTACGGGTTGTACTTCAATTTCACAACAATATTATTATCTAAAGTTCCCGTGGGGGTGACTAGCTAGTTTCTTGCATGCTCATTGCTCTGTGGTTTTATGCTCAGTCTCGCTCGGAAGTTTACTACGCACAGACCACAGTCATCATGGATCGACGCGAATGGTCGGAGAAAGAACGCGAGTTTTGTGTAAAGCAATATTATTTGCATCGTGAAAGTCTCGGTGCTGCTAAGCGCTGTTACTTTCAAAACTTCTGTTATCAAAATGAGAACAAGCGGGATAAGTGTCCGACTTCACGCCAACTTAGGGATTGGGTTAAACAGGAAGAGAAGAAAACAGCAAGGGAGAAGAGAGAGAATTTGATGAAACCGCATCCCGAAGTGCCACAGAAGTCAGATACAGGTAAGGAGAACGTACAACAAGCTTCCGTGTCTGAGCTGTCATTCCAACTAATGCTAGGGATTGACACTATTGACAGCTCACTCTAAGCTCACTTCACCTAACTTTTCACGGTGAGATTTTTACAGAATCGATCGGCTGGAATTGAAACCTACTCAAATCATTTGCCGAGACAATGTTCAGTTACTTTAATAACCTCGATAACGCTTATCTCACAAAATATCTATTCGCTGCAACTTTGATATTATGCTATTAATGGCCTTGGTATTTTGTACTTTAGCGTTGCTTAGTTCAAAGACGAGGTGCGATTGCCTACAACAGTCATAGATAAAACCAATGCTGACTGCTGTACGCAATGGCACATCGGCTTAAACTGACAACATTCATATTTTTCTGCAGGCAAGCTAAGTGGCACACAATGGGGCAGGAAGACGGGAGAAAACCGGATCATCAGGACAGAGTCTATTGATATTGGACTGCAGCATCAGGAGATCAAATGTAATGAATTACATTGCATGATTGCAGTTATACTTGTCAGGTAGTAAAATATGGATAAGACAATAATTAACAATTATACTCCACAGGGAAGCAACGGGAGATTAAATGGAGTGGACCACGTCCCGTTAATGAAAAAGAGAAAATTGTGAAGCCTATTGCAGAAGAACCTCAATACTATAACTATTATTATCCAAAGCCGGTTGAAGAGGAAGTGAAACCTGATAAAAGTAAATATAATATTTCATAATATTTGACTTAGTAAACCCGTAGGTTAAAAAAAAACCTTTCCAAGTGTATTTTACATCTGTCTTTTTTATCTATGACGTTGCATTTTTAGTAAAATCATTGTTAAATATAAAGTGAGAATGTTAGTAAACAGTTTGTGACGATGAGTCATCCGACGATCCAAAGCACAACGATATCGCGCTACGTTATTTTGCCAAGGCGATTCAGCGTAAATATTCCGCCGCTCGTGTATTAATATGGTGCAATATCAAGGTCAATAATATTGTGCAATATCACGTATTGGCCAATTTTATTGTTCGTTAAGGGTTGGTATTGATGATCGTTTTGGTGGTGATTATATTGCGCAATCTTACTGTAGATCTAGTGATCAATGAGTTAGTTTTATAAAGTCATAATTTCCTTAATTTAAATCTTAAATGCCTTAGTATTTTAAATGGTCCATAAAGCTTATACGCATTTTTATGTATTTTTCTTTGAACCCAAAGTGTGACGGCCATGTCACTGACCTAGGAAGGACAGCGCGCGTCTGACTCTTGGTGTATATTGACCTGACGACACACGCATAGCGTGGCCATTAGTGACGTCATCTTGAGAAGAAAAACTTAAGCCCATGATTCTTTAGTTTGTATCAATGAAATGACGTTAAAGGGATATTTATGTCATCGGATTAAATAACTGTGTGTACGCCGTTCGTTTGGTTTATCGTATCGACTATCACGTGAATAATATGTAATGCTAATAATATTTCTGTTTTCCATAGAACAAGTACTCAAAGAGAAATTCGAAGAGAAGGTCATAGAAATAGTAGAGTCACTAAATGCTCACGGGCACGCAGCACGCGCGAGCGCATTTGTTTCACTCCGCGCAGAATTACAGCGACGAGCACTTGATGGCCTGTTGACCGCACACCGCGCCACGCTGGCCGACCATGTGTCGCGCGCACTACGACGAGGCAAGGATGGAGAGAGGAAGGCAGCTGCTGCTGTTGCGCCGCTGTTAGCTGTACAGGTGATTTTCATAATCTGACTAGATTCATTAACAGTCATCCTGCCAGCCATGGGGATGGCCCTACTACTGCTAGGTTTACACAAATGATTTAGAGACTTCGTTCTAACTAAAGCCTCAACTAACCAGCCAGTTTTCTGTTTGGTCTGCCGTAGTAATCCATCAGCTTATATGATTAATATGTTACCCACAGATCGGCGAGGAAGGTTTGGAGGAGTTCGTGAGCGAGGTGCGGCCCGCGCTTGCCGCCACCGCCACTGACAAGTCTGCCTCTCTCGACACACGCATTGAGGTAAACATCGCAACACAGACACACAGTAAAAATGTCTTGGAGCACTTTTCATCAAATAAATGTTCATAATTATACTAGGGAACCAATGAAATAACATGTTTCTATAACGTATTCTGTATATTTCAGTGCTGCTCATCGCTTGCCGTGTTGTGCTGTTTGATGAACGATGACCTCACTGAGATCTTAGAGGTCATGCGCATGTACGAGACCATCTGTAGCGGCAGCTATCTCAAGGTAAACTATGAGTATATGTACACATGCAATCTTCTCTGCATGAAGTATAAGAGAATTCTCTCTCTCCTAACAAACTGGCCGCAATAAGGGCGGTCCATTGGGATAAGGTCAGGACTTCAGGAGGATCACGATTATGAGTTCTTAAAGTAATAAAGATTCTTGTTCCTTGTCCAGGATGACGGCAGCGTGAAGGTGTCGGGTGCAGCCGTGGAAGAGGGCGCATGGCACGCCGCCGCACTGGACGGCTGGGCACTACTTTTGCCGCTGTTGTCGCCAAATCACGCACTATCGCTGCTCAACAACCAGGCGCCCAGCTTTGCTAGGCTTGGGGAGATGTTGGAGGCTGTGTCACTTGAGGTAAAATTATCTAAGTTTTTATTTTACACCAGACAACGGGAATCTGAATGAATTGTTTCAATAAACATATGTGTCTGTACCCCCAGGTCCGCATGGCAGCAGGCGGCGCGCTCGCCATCGCGTACGAGACAGTGAAAGACGACGACAGCTCAGAAAACCCGCTTACAGCGCACGTGGACGTACTACTGCCGAGACTCACCGAGTTAGCGCGAGACTCAAACAAGTTCCGCGCCAAGAGAGGCCGCAGGATACAGCGAGCCACCTTCAGGGATATCCTCAAGTACTTCGAGGTGCGTTGCATATAACATGTATTATGAACATTAACCATGGCGTACGAGCCAATGACAGGTGACGACCACTTCGACAACTGCTGGCCTAAATATAGTAGACTTGTCTGAGTGCTTACACATGATATAATTGTGGTTTTCTTAACAATCTGAATTAACGCCAACACGACTCATCTTCCAGGAAGGCGAAGAGCCCTGCATATCAGCCCACATCGGCTCGGAGAGCGCTGTGTGGTGCCACTGGTCGGGCGGCGCGGCGTACGCGGCGCTGGCGGGGGCACTCGGCGGAGCGCTGCAAGTGTTGGCGCCGCGCTGTCCGCGCCTGCGAGCTGCGCTGGCGCTGGCCGACGCGCCGCCCGCTGAGAGGGTGCCACAGGAGAAGCCTAAGAAACTGCAGCGGGTATGTATTTTTCTGCCTCCATGGGACACAAACGCAGATTCGCGAGATCGTCACCGATGGAAAGAATGAGAGGGAGATATTTACCCAGCGGTGGAACAGGACAGGCTACTACTTGAAAATCATTGCGATAGAGTAGTGACTTTACCTATAATTTGGGTTAGTGGTTAATTAAGACTTTGAATACCACAAAAAACAGAAATCAAATTTTTTCATCAAATATTATGGTTGTCCATTCCAGCATCTACAAAACAGGGCAGCGTGCAAGCCCGGCAGTTAACCTGCAACAAGAATAGAGACAAGCGCTCCGGGGCCCTCGCCTGATTCGCTGATTGTCGACTCTTTATTTCTTGGAACATGTTTCTGATCCGGGACTCGTTCGGTCATTTCTATTGCGATCGACGTTTTTATATTGTTTTGTATTATAGAACATTTTATTCTTAATTTTCTTTAACTGCTGTTATTAAAAGTGAGGTAGGTATTTTACTGTAAGTTACGTAATAATTGTTTTGAACTTTTATTAAAATAATATTTATTATGAGAACCAAATTTTTGTTTATTTGTTGTTCATACTATCTCCCATATTTCCTCTCCATATCGACAACTCAAAAACCAAAGATTTGGCAAAAAAAATATCAGCAATCCCTTTCTTGAAATGTAGGACGATAACTTGAGGCGAATACAGAAAGAATCAATCTAAGGACAAATACTAGGCGTGCATAAAACTAAGAAGTAAGAGGATCTTACAGTTCTTTGCATCCAACACTAAAAGCCCACCCATCGCGTGCCTATATCCATTAGGTTCTTATTAAATCTTATACAGCTGACACCCCGGCGATGCGATGGAATAAGCACGAAGGATGATGTTATGTCATGCTATCCTAACTGCGCTTTTTTCTTTATTCTGTTTCTAAAGGATGATGCAACTAATTGGCTCAACATTTTAAATACACTGCCCATTAAGCCGCTTAAAGCCGCTCCAATTAAAGACATAGAGTACGAAAATAAATTTAAAAACAGTCTCCAAAAATATCTTTTATTAAAATCGTATTACACTCTAAAGGAATTCTTTGACGATAAATAAATTTTGACATTGAAATTCATAACTGTGCACAATACACACAACACCTATAATTTTGACTTATTACCTACCTATGTTATTTTATGATTATTATTGTTATCGCTATTTGTTTTTAAGTTAATCTTTCATCTTATTTTAATTTATTAATGAAAATTATGACCAATTTGATTGTTCTTGCCCTATCTTTTATTATATTAATGACAGTTACTTATTTAAATAATAAATGATGGACATCTGATGTATGCATGATAAAATTAATATTTTTGTTTAAGCACAGTGGTTTTGTTAATTATTGTGACCCTGTAGCACTTAAAACTATGTATATTGCTGTGCCCTAGCAGGGTTCATGTATGAAACCTATATAAATTATAATTGTAACAACTTGTAAACTACATGAATGCAATAAATGATGAATCTGAATCTGAATGAATCTGAATCTAAAATAGTGATAAACACTTGACTAGCTTTCTTCTCTGATACATAATCGTCCCCTGTTTTATTTAATTGTTTATACCTGGATAATGTAATTCGAAATCACATTATCCAGGTTTAGGTACAACAGGAAAGCAATCCATTGTACGCGTTGAAGATCTGATAATAGAACACATCGATAGACCCTTACCTAACTCGGTTTAATATAAATCAGTTAGTCTCATCTGTCAGACTGTCTACTACGAGAGCCTACGTGTGACTACGAGAGCCTACGCGTGACTACGAGAGCCTACGCGCAACTACAAGAGCTTACGCGCGACTACGAGAGCCTACGCGGGGCTACGAGAACCTACGCGTGACTACGAGAGCCTACGCGCGACTACGGGAGCCTACGCGCGACTACGGGAGCCTACGCGTGACTACGGGAGCCTACGCGTGACTACGGGAGCCTACGCGCGACTACGAGAGCCTACGCGCGACTACGAGAGCCTACGCGTGACTACGGGAGCCTACGCGCGACTACGAGAGCCTACGCGCGACTATGAGAACATTCAACACATTGAATTCAAAGTTTAATTTGTTATAAACAATTAACACAATTATTTCGAACATTTGAAGCAATGGGTTAGCAATAAGTATCCTTAAAAATGGTTCAGATTGTGATTGATAGGGTATTACCCAATTAGGGTGCTGGTAGGATTGGCTTCCAATCTTATGGAATGCAGCTGAATACTAGTATTTTACATGGACCGACTGCCTATTTGACTTCCACAACCCAGTTACTGGGTAACACGATATCTGGTAAGACTGGGGGTGTCAGATTTCAAGGCTTCTGACTATACGCTGTGGAAGACGACATGTAAGCCGGGACCAACGGCTTCACTTGCTTTCTGAGACACGGCGGGGTCTCTGATCGAACTTTGCGGCTGTTACTTTGCCAACTAAAATTGTAATTTGATAACCTACTGTAATCAATAATTATTATTCACACCGCCTGCACCTGCCTGACAATGTTCAATTATTTTTATGTAATTTTTTTTATTTTTCTATAAGACACACCAAAAACTTATTTACAAATTAATACTTAGACTATAATATAATATACACACACAACAGATATGCATATCTATCATCCACACAGTAGGACGAATAAACTTGCCTTTTTAATTGTTAATAAAAATTGAATCAATTATAATAAAATTATGATTGAAAAGTAAATACATATATAATTATAAATAAATAAATTTGGAGTTATTTAAACGTGGGCTCTCAAGTAATCGTAGCAAGTAAGCATCGACAAAAATAACTAATTCGAAAATCAGGCATGCCAAAATTGGCTGGTGGCCTGTATGAACCATAAAAACCATTCAATGTAAATGTTAAATGTAAATATCGAAAGATAAAGGGATCTGGTACAGCACCCTAATTGCGTAACACACGATCAATCGGAATCGCTTTCATTTTGACAGTTCTACAACATTCATTGTGTTATTTACGTGCTGAGCAGACAAATTTTTCGAACTTATGAAGCAATGGATTAGCAATTTGCTTCAAAATGATTCAGATTCCGATTGATCGTGTGTTACGCAATTAGGGTGCAGGTCTATAGTTTCGAAGCCTCCTCATATACCGTGATTTTGTAACTCTAGGCTAAGCAGAAAAATTTTAGTTACAGCTCACAGACTGAGATCTGGACACACGCTCAATAATTTTGGATTTTTATTGGAAAAAATTGATTCAATTGTGAGGTGTGTGGCACACTGGAAGATGTTATATATACGGCGGTGACGGAGTGTGTCAGATTTCAGTCTGCAAGAGAGGATATAGTTAGAGAGCTCAAGATAAATATGAACGATGTTTGTTTGTTCCATCATTATGTTGTCGTTGTTTTGCGTTATAATAAGGTCCGATAGGTTGGTTTATTACTAAAATAAACACCACCATCTCTTGCTTTAAAAGTAAAAATGGGTGTTCCACAAGGCTCGATTTTAGGTCCTTTCCTCTTTTTAGTATATGTATATTAATGATCTACCCCATTTATTAAAGAACCAACCACAAATGGTGTTATTTGCTGACGATACTTCCTTAATTTTTAAGATAAATAGACGTGCATCAAATCTTGACGACGTAAATAATGCCCTACTGCTGGTACAAAATTGGTTCACTGCTAATAATTTGATATTAAATGGGAAAAAAAACTAAATGCATAAGATTTGCTTTACCAAATGTTAAAAGTAGTGATTGTGACATAGTATTGAACAAAAAGAAACTAGAATTCGTCGATAAAACTGTTTTCCTGGGGATCACGCTCGACTCAAGGCTGCAATGGGGTCCTCATTTAACATCTCTTGCAGGACGGCTAAGTTCAGCAGCTTATGCTGTGAGAAAAATCCGTCAATTTACTAATGTAGATACCGCGAGGCTAGTCTATTTCAGTTACTTTCATAGTATCGTGTCTTACGGTATTTTACTATGGGGACGGGCTGCAGATATCGAGTCCATTTTTATTCTGCAGAAAAGAGCCATCAGAGCAATATATGGCCTCCGCAGGCGCGATTCTTTAAGGGAACTGTTTAAAGATATTAACATCATGACGGTACCTTGTCAATACATCTATGAAAACATCATGTACGTAAGAAAAAATTTAAATCTTTTCAATAAAAGAGGTGAAAGACACAAATAAAGGATTAGAAATAGGGACCAATTAGTTCAAACAGGTTTCAGACTGGCTAAAGTAGACTCATCCTTCATGGGGTACTGTTTAAAATGTTACAATAAAATTCCTCCCCACATACTCCAACTGAATGAAACGAAATTTAAATCTTGTATTAAACGCACACTATGTAGCCAAGCATATTATAAGTTAGGGGATTACATCGCTGACAAAAATGCTTGGTTCAATGCTGGTCCTGCTCCACAGAGGCGCATAAACTAATTAGCATTCGGAAACATTGTTGGAGCTGCTGAACATTGGAATAAAACTATCTTTGCATTGTATAAACTCAATTGATTAGTATTGTATAATTGCATAGCACACGTGTGAGCACTATGTACTTTCTATAAAGCTACCATTTACTGGGTACGTCTTTCATTGACTTGAATGTGCCCTGGCGGCTATGAGTATGTCATGCTCACTCTAATGTCTCGCTGCTGGTGGCGTGTGTGTTGGATCATTAAGTTCCCTCCAAAATGGTTGAGCTGAATGGTGCTGATCCATACGTCATGTTCGTGAACGGGCGCCGTCAGTAGGGGCTGGTCATCTCTTAGCTGCCACGGCTTATTTTAATTTTTAATTTCTGAGTTGTTTTTGTTTTCTAATACGGACGCTTTTAACGTGCGCACGTATGTCTACATCGTTCTCACATGGTTAATTTCAACACGCATGATGTAATCAAATATTAACAATTTTAGTAACAATTTTATTATTTAAAAGAGTGTCCATGGAGTTTCTTGCCCGTTCTTCTCCATAGGTACCTACGCTTTGGAATGGGCAACTAGCTTCATCTTTCTGACTGACCGACCCTTTGACAATTCAAAAGTACCTGTAATTGGTTTAGTTGAATTAAATGATTTGAGTTTGAGTTTGACTCATCGCCTTTACGTATTTTTCTGCTTTTTTCTTCTTGGCTGTTTATATCTGTGTATAAATGCTTAAATAAATAAAATACTGTTTCTATTAGCACCTATTGCTTTGTATAGTCTCGCAGAGTTATAAGTTCTTCTTAGGGATAGCGATTCTGGCCTTGTGGTCATTGCAAACTAAATTGAAAAACAATTGCGCAACGCATATACGGTTCCCGCTCCATAAATAATTATGTTATTGAAACAATGTTGTGCAACTTTGTTTACCTGTAACAACGAGGCATAATATAGTGGCGCTTCGGTTATCATTACGCTCGGTATTCAATATGGCGCCCTTGGCATAAGACAGTGCGTTATTATCTGGGTGAATATCCTACTATTGTGCAATACATTTGTAATTTCACAATATGTATACAATAACGTCATAATCCACTCTTCCGATTTCGCGGCAAAACTCATGCGTCATCGGTCGGGTGTGTAACAGGGGAAGGGGGAGGAGGCTCGCGTGCTGGTTTATGTATAGCCGCTAGCTTGTCTCTCGTTCAGTCTCGTTCCGAAGTTCATTAAGTTCCGTCACCATGGAGTCCGCTAAAATTGGCTGGTCGAAAGAACAGCGCGAGTTTTGTGTAGAGCAATATTATTTAAACCGTGGTGTGGTCACTGCTGTTAGGCGCTTGTATTGTGAAAAGTTCCGTGTAAAAAATAATAACGTGCAGTGTCCGACTTCAGATATAATTAAGCAATGGGCGAGGATTTATGAAAAGGGAAGACTCCAAGTGGAGCAAACTACAGAGTCAAGTAAGTACATAGAGCATGTTTCGGCAGATTTCTTTACATTGCGGAATCCAGTGCCATATTTTTGTTTTTGAGTCACATTCTTAGAAGCTCCAACTAGTACAGGAATTGAAGCCTCCTCGGAGTCACTTCAATAACCTTGTAACAATTAGATACTTAAAATATTCTGTAAATTAAGTTTACTTACTTTGGTGGTGTGCTTTCAAAGGTTTGGATAATTTGTACTTTGTCATAGCTCGCTCAATGATATGCTATTTATTAAGTACCTATTTGGTGTACAAATACTGAAGCTGGCTGCTGTAGACAACCCTAGCTAACTAACATTTAATTAAACTAACTATAATCATATTTTTCTGCAGACAAGCTAAGTGGCACACAATGGGGCAGGAAGACGGGAGAAAACCGGATCATCAGGACAGAGTCCATAGATACCGGACTGCAGCATCAGGCCATCAAATGTAATGCATCAAACACACCACTAGCGAAGTAACAAAATATCGATAAGACAATAATAAACAATTATATTCTACAGGGAAGCAACGGGATGTTAAATGGAGCGGACCACGTCCAGTTAATGAAAAAGAGAAAATTGTGGAGCCTATTGTAGAAGAACCTCAATATTATTATTATCGAGAGCCGGTCGTTGAGGAAGTGAAACCTGATAAAAGTAAATATATGCATATTTCCAAAGAAAAAAAAACTCATGACCATAAATTAACTATTATTAATATTTTCACAAACTTTAATCTTTTTGCAAGCGCTGCGATAATTGCTAAAACTAGTAGTATCATGATAAGTCTGAACGTCAGTAAAGATTGTGATGATTAGTCATCGTACACATAACAAAAAACATCGCGCGGCGTCACGGTCGTCAAGGGCAATCCGTGTACCGAAAGATTATACACAAATACAAAACAGCTGGTGTCAAAAATGTTGCAATATCACGGTCAATAATATTGCGCAATATCACGTATTGCTCGATGTCATATAGTGAATGTCGTTTTGGGTGGTGATTAAAATATAATTATTATGTATCTATTGCGCAATATTATTGTAATTCTATATTGACCCGCCTGACAGTCATTTGTTCTAAAGTAAACAAAATAATATGGTTTCATTCCAAATACTTATATGTACGTTCGATTGTAATTTGAAAAGGCTCGGCTAGGTTTATTTTTCTGAAGCAACGTCGTTTTTTATAATCACGGTTTCCTTACTTTAATACCGTTTCATTGAAATGTTTCAACACGATAATTAAGTGATCGGATTTATTGACTGTATGCGCGCGATTAGTTTTGTTTGAGATAAGAATATCTTTGAAGTGATCATATCGCATCGCCTGAGTATTTATTGAATATATAATGCTTATAATATTTCTCCTTTTCTTAGAACAAGTGCTTCAAGAAAAATTCGAAGAGAAGGTCCTAGATTTAATCGAGTCGCTGAACGCTCACGGGCACGCAGCACGCGCAAGCGCATTTGTTTCACTCCGCGCGGAATTACAGCGACGAGCACTTGGTGACTTGTTGACCTCACACCGCGCCACGCTGGCAGACCATGTGTCGCGCGCACTACGACGAGGCAAGGATGGAGAGAGGAAGGCAGCTGCTGCTGTTGCACCGCTACTGGCTGTACAGGTGATTATCATTATATGACTAGATTTATTAACGGACACCCAGTAATGGGTATGACCCCACTGCTTAGTTTACGTAAATGATTTCTCGGTCTAACTCAAGTATCAACTTTCGAGCCAGTTTGCTCTTCGGTTTGCTTTCTGGCTATGGCAGCGATGCATTAATACGTATTTAGTGAACCACAGACTAATAATTAATATATGTTACCCACAGATCGGCGAGGAAGGCTCGGAGGAGTTTGTGCACGAGGTGCGGCCCGGGCTCGCTGCCACCGCCACTGACAAGTCTGCGTCACTCGACACACGCGTTCAGGTAAACATCACAACACAGACGCACAATAAAAATGTCGTAGGGCACTTTTCATCAAAGAAAATGTCTGTCTACATGAACCAGTGAAATAACGTATTTCTTAAATGTGTACTGTATGTTTCAGTGCTGCTCATCTCTCGCCGTGTTGTGCTACTTGATGGAAGACGACCTTACTGAGATCTTAGAGGTCTTGCGCATGTACGAGACCATCTTTAGCGGCAGCTATCTCAAGGTAAACTATGGTTAAATACACGCAATTTTCTCTACACGAAGTATACATGAGAAGCTCGAGTCGCGGTAAAAATATTAGATACTCAGCAAGACGGCCGCAATGACTGTCGGCTAATTGGGATATTGTTAGGAGAATGAACATGATGAATTCCCAATGTAATAGAGTTTCATGTTTATTCACCCAGGATGACGGCAGCGTGAAGGTGTCGGGCGCAGCCGTGGAGGAGGGCGCGTGGCACGCCGCCGCTCTGGACGGCTGGGCACTACTGTTGCCGCTGTTATCGCCCAACCACGCGCTGTCGCTGCTCAACAACCAGGCACCCAGCTTTGCCAAGCTTGGGGAGTTGTTGGAGGCGGTATCCCTTGAGGTAACTTACCTTGGTTTTTGTTGTACACCAGACAACAATACTCTAACTAAATGAATTGTTTTATAAACATATGTGTCCGTACCGCCAGGTCCGCATGGCAGCAGGAGGCGCGCTCGCCATCGCGTACGAGACCGTGTCAGACGATGACAGCTCAGAAAACCCGCTCAAAGGGCACGTGGACGTACTACTGCCACGACTCACCGAGTTAGCGCGAGACTCAAACAAGTTCTGCGCCAAGAGAAACCTCAAGATACAGCGAGCCACCTTCAGGGACATCCTCAAATACTTCGAGGTACGTTGCATATAGCATATAATATGATTGTACATTAGCCATGGTGTACAAAACAGTGACAGATGGCGACAGACAACCGCTGGCATAAATAATGTAGACTTGTTTGAGTGTTTACACAAGATAGAATTGTAGCTGTAACGGTAATTTTGTTGACTCATCTTCCAGGAAGGCGAAGAGCCCAGCATATCAGCCCACATTGGCTCGGAGAGCGCTGTGTGGTGCCACTGGTCGGGCGGAGCGGCGTACGCGGCGCTGGCGGGGGCACTCGGCGGAGCGTTGCAAGTGTTGGCGCCGCGCTGTCCGCGCCTGCGAGCTGCGCTGGCGCTGGCCGACGTGCCGCCCGCTGAGATGGCGCCACAGAAGCCTAAGAAACTGCAGCGGGTATGTACTTGCACAATATATCAAAAACTTTTCATTATTTTTTCTCTATGTGACACGAACGCAGAATCGTAATCATCAATCATACATACAACAATCATAAATCGGCAGCGATGGAAAGAATTAGAGGGAGACATTTAGCCAGCAGTGCGATAGAGTAGTGATTTTACCTATTAATTTTATTAGAGACTTATAATGATTAGGACTGAGAATACCACAGAAATTAGTTGTTACCTACTTATTATTATGATTGCCCATTGCAGCATCTACAACACAGATCGACGTGCAAGGCCCGCCAGTTCACCCGCAACAAGAACAGAGACAAGCGCTCCGCGGCTCTCGCCTGCTGACCCTGCCGCACTCCTGCACCGCACCACATGGCACGGTTCAACTCAAATATCTCTCGGTTTAGTTCTAGAGCTTAGTTTAACGCTAGCAACGTCAATTCGACGCCTTACTTCTTAGTGTGTCACCTCCCGAGCGGACAACAGTAACAACTAGTTACAGCATGCCGCCGGACAGGTCGTGTGAGGTTAGTGTTAGGTTACGATAGGCTAGTTGTTAAAACCAAAGAAATTCGTCAGGTTTTGTTTAAAAAATAAAAACTTTGGAGCCGTCCATTGTATAAGGCATCTCGCTAATTGTCGACGCTTTGATTATAATTATTTCTTGCAACATTCTGGACTCGTTCGGTCATTCCTTTTGCGATGTGTTGATGTATTTTTAATGTTGTCATAATTATCATTTTGTATTATAGGACATTTATTCTCGTTCCATTTCTTGGGGAATTAATCTGCCTAGTCGTTTCCCAATTAAGTTCGGGTTTATTTCTTAAATGTTAGGTTATTAATATTTTGTGTACTTATTTATTTTAATAGCCAGTGTTGCGTGTGTCCTTGTAAATAGATAAAATTATTGTTAGATTTACTTTGTCATTGCAATGTTTATTTTACGTCTTTCGACGCGACGTTTTTTATAAAGTAGCATGTTGTCTGAATACAGTTTTATCTATGGATATTATCTGTATATATAAAAAAAAAAACATAAAGCAGGAGCTGTCTCGAAATTTGAAAGGATTTGACAGAGAGTAAGAGATCAAGATGTTGTAAAACCTAAGAAGTGTATTTTTTATTTATATTTTAATTAAACAAAGTTAAGGCTTCTTTCATGTTTCATTTTGGTTTGCACCCCTCACCCCTTTATATACCTAATAAGATAATAACACAATCCCATGCATCCTCACCATTAATTTTCAACAGATTTTAAGCATTAAATCCATATTATGGGAAAAATATTATAGGTAGGTAATGTAATTTATTTATTTACCTTGACTTGATTTTTCAGTTCTAAAATATTATATAGGTAGGTAAGTATGAGTTGGACTTAATGGGACATTAATTTGTTATTTTTAATAACACATTTTAATTTGTCTCTCACACAAGACTCAATTAAGGCACTTAGGGTTTAAACCCACAGAACAGTTAAAAGAGTTATTTTATGTTTTGTGGGTTAACCCGTTCAGTGCCACACTATCAAATATTTTTTACTTTCAAGTACATAAGTACCTACACCGCCTCTAAACAGTACCTACAACATTATTATAACAACTACACGTAAATAAAGAGCCACTATGTAAAACACAAATGGAAGAATCATGGTGCGGTTTTAATAGGACGCTGAACAAAGTCACGCGACCGAGTTTTCTACTCACTAGATGGCGTTGAACAAATACGTCACGTTTCTGAATCGCGGTGTCAAGATTCTCCGTCGTTGAACGACCCTCGCTAAACTCTGTAAAGAAATCATACTTACCTGGCATAGGGGATACCGTGATCACTAAGGCGGTTCCCCCAGGGCGAGGCCTTCCCATTGCACTGCGGTTGGGTTGACCCCTGCGATTATCCCTAATGTGGATAACTCGGATGCGTAATTTTTGATAGTGGGGACTGCGTACGCGCCGTCCCCTCAGAATTCTAAAAGAGTAAGCCGATTGCGATCGGGCAGCTGATTCTATTATTGTTCATAGTTTGAATAGTTATGGTGTAGTAAAGTAGATAAGAGCCGAGCTAACGGCGGCGGCGTCTCGCGACCGTGATTAAGGGTTGATATTGAAATGACGAGCTAGGATCGTGAATTTGTGATAATCAGTGTCCTAATTTCGTAACACACTATCAATCATAATGCGGGGTAATTTCGTAACACACTCAATCATAATGCGGGGTAATTTCGTAACACACTATCAATCATAATGCGGGGTAATTTCGTAACACACTCAATCCTAATGCGGGGTAATTTCGTAACACACTCAATCATAATGCGGGGTAATTTCGTAACACACTATCAATCATAATGCGGGGTAATTGCGTAACGCTATCAGTAGCAATGGGTTTCATATATATTAACAGTTAAATAACATCAAAAACAAAAAGCTCGTGTTGATTAAAATTATATAAGTAATTCGATCTTCACTTTACTATATTATCATGCTATATACGCATTATATACGAGTATTAAACAATAGGAATTTTATGGGTACCAATAATAAAATGATACTAACTTCTAGTCTCGACGATGTTCCGATGTGATGATACTATTTTTTCATTCTGTCTCAATGCTACTACCACCGCCACCTAGTGATAAATTTCTAAACTAAACTACGGAACAGACAGCATTGTATTTATTTACTTGTGCAGTTTTTTAGGGTTAAGACTCGCAGTCGTCGAGTGTATTTAATGGAAGTTCTACAGATACTGACCAGATGGCGCTTTCGTAAAACACATTCTGAGACGAACTATCCTTGGAATTATTTGTCGTCTTTTCCAATAGGTTAGGTCGACCTTGTACCTAATTAGGTACTTTATCTCTATTGACAAAAACTCCCAGTAAGCAAATTGAAACTTATGGCGTTAAAATCCCTTTTCTAAAATTCTAAGTGAAGAGTTCGAATAACTAAGTCCAAACTTTGACTACAGGATAAAACTTATCATAGGTAAATTTGAATTAAAATATTATTACTTTTAACAAAATGATTGATAAAGATAAAGATACTTTATTCGTTAAACATGTGTTTACATACAAATCAGGCATGCAAGATCTTAAATATTGATAGAAAGAAACTCTTTTATAATAAATAGGCGCTCACTGTAGATCATGGTCAGGGCTGGGCAAAATACATGCTTTGCTTTTAATTGAAATACAAATGACAAAATACAGTATCGCAAGTAATTAAAATACAAAATATATTTTAGTAAGGTATTTGGAATATAAAATACAGGATTTTAGCTATTTTTAATTGAAATACAAATTACATTAAACCATTATGACTTGACATCTTAGCTTGACATTGATAATTCGACGTACATTTTTTTGCGTTTTGTTGGCATATTTTGAGTACAGTGTACATAACAGGTGCAGTGTTGCCAACTCTAATAGCTGGTTTACCATCATTGCACTTTTGCCTCCCACTCACACTCACGATCGCTAAATGAAGGTTAAATGTATTTTAATGTTAAAATGTATTTTGAAGCCTCAAGTATTTGAAATACTAATTACAAAATACTTCACCGTCAGGTATTTGAAATACGAATTACAAATTACATTTTAAGGAAGTAATTGAAATACAAATACCAAATACGTATTTGTATTTCAATTACGTATTTTAATTACAAGTAATCCAAATACTGCCCAACCCTGATCATGGTAACATAAGCGATTTCATCCAAAGATCTACATAATATTAAGTAAGTATATAATTTCTCCTTTGAATCGCAGTCCCAAAAAAGGAATCATTTAAAAAACTCGGCTGGGTTCTGCATAACACGGTCGTTCAAACGTCACACAGAAAACTTGTCAATTTGTGTCGATTTATGCAGTAAGCTGCGCCCGACCGCGCCCTCTGCAGTGAAATTATTGAACTTAACTTGTTATTGTTGCATTAGCTGCACAATGTTGGTTGATAGGGCGATTAGTGTTACGACAAGTAGCTGTATCATGTTTGTATTTAGTTCAATTTTGTTGATGTTTAAATGCCTTAAATTGTCATTTGGTGTAAACCTCATTAATGATTGATGTTAAGTACTCATTAGGTTTTTTTAAATTAAAGTTATTCCTTAGCACGTTCTTAACATTACTAATGTACCTAATCGAAGCTTTCGGAAGGACTAATTTTAAAGTAGCAGTCACAGGTGCACTCTCTCTTCCCGTACCTATGTTCCATGTTCTATGTTACGGGTTTGGTTTCCGCACTTAGTACTTCAAGTGGACCATTGTGCGTGTGCCATGGCGGCCGTCGGTGGTTATTCCAACCAGCCCACCTCCCTCCAGAAGCTTATTAAGTCTCCTGGTCTGTTGAGAACATCTGTGTAAGATCTGGGTGTCCCGAGGGTTTCCGACCTAATCTGGTCCGCCTGTGCACTCAAAGAGCACATGCGCGACGGTTTCATCAGCCTCCATGTAAGCCCTGCACAGGGGGCTGTCCGTTATGCCTATCGTGTGGAAGTGTTTGTTTAGTGAGCAGTGGCCGGTGATGGTCCCCGTCATCAGGCGCAGGCTTTTCCTGTCCAGGCGTAGTAATCTTTTGGTTAGCTTGCCATCTAATGATGGCATGGCTTCCTTGGACTGCTTGCAGCCCGGTGACGAGGACCACCAGTTCTCTGCTTGTGTGTGGGTGTGCTTCTGTAGCCACCTGCGTTGTTGATTGAAGGGGATGGGCACGACTGGTTCCGGTCCATAGACTGACGTGCTGGATGCCCTTCTGGCCAGCTCGTCAGCCGCGTCGTTACCTAGTGATCCACTATATCCTTTTATCCACTGTAGTGTCACTGTGTTGCGGTTCGATACAGTTACCTGTTCAAGCGCCATGTGACATTCTAGTATTAGATTTGATGTGATGCATCCCTTCTCAAGGGATTGGAGGACTGAGGCGCTGTCAGAGAGTATACGAACATGAGTGTCCGTATCTCTCCTGGCTGCTATGGCATGGGCCGCTTGTATTATACCCACACCCTCTGCTTGGTAGACCGTGTTGAGTGAGCATTCCTAGCGGGCTGGATATGTTTATGTTTTCCCGTACTCATAGTCCGGTGGGACGGCAATCCGACACGACCGGAGACAGATCAGGCGCAGTACCAACGGCTTTTACGAGCTTCCCGAGGCTCGTAACTGTTACTAGGAAATTTGTAATGGAAAAACCCGATAGCACTTTGTCCAACCCGGGGATCGAACCCACGACCAGGCTCAGCAGTCGCACTTGCGACCACGAGACCAAGTACCTAAAACGGCATTCCTATACTTATTGCCACTTTGTTATGTTGGTTGTAACAAAATCGTTGAACCGCAGCTCCGTGAGATGTTAGCGGGAGCGATATAAATCAGATGGGCTCAAAGCGTTATCTTTGAGGGTTACTTAGTACAACCGACCAAGTCTGTGTAAGTGTGTCATTTTGTGTACACCTAGGAACTATGGCATTGTTACTGCGGAAGATGGCTAGCAAAATAAGTACATAAAAACACACGGTTGCCAGTGCCCAGAATGCTGCCCATTAATTTTAATTTAACAATAAGAACAGACAAATAAAAACATCGTCTCAATTTGTTTATGAATTATTCAAAATATAGGGAATTCTGGGGGGCCGCGAGTACACAGTCCCCAATTACGTATCCGAGTTATCCATCAGGGTAATTTACTAAAACCGGCTGTGATTGTGTTACTTTGTGCACAAGTGGGATTTATGGCGACTTCGCTATGCAAGGTGGTGAAGTTGACAAGCTAATCAAACATGATGGTTCTTGCGACGTAACGAACGTTGATAGATTCATTTAGGTATAAGCTAAGTCTGTGAAGGCTAAAATAACATGACTGATACCAACTACGCCAGAAGCTTTATTTTGTAACGCAATCCGTGCTCGCCGGCGTTACGTAAGTTAAGTATTTCAAGGGAACTCTAAGGGGACGGCGCGTACGCAGTCCCCTTTACCAAAAAATATTCGAAATATCCACATTAGGGATAATCGTAGCTAAAGGTGGCTTTTGACCACTGCGGCATGCTCGGTGTCGTCAGCAGCGGGCGCACCGCGGGAAGGGAGAGGGAAGGGAAGGGGAGGGAGGGTGTTTCATGGCTGCCGGCACAGTCTGTGTATCGACAACTACTCAGTGTCTCCGAAGTGAGCGACGATATGCGTCTCCCAGGTCTTGGAGTCACGGTATTCCTGTAACTTGACCTTAATCTTTTCGCTGAGCCGGTTAAGTTCGGCCTTCATGGTCGGGCACCGAGTCTCTTGCCACTTTTTGCGTAAGCGTCTCTTCTTAGTTATCATTTCTTTTAGGTAGGCTGGAATGGGATAACTCACTGGTTTCTCATGCGGCAGCCTCTTTGGTATTGTATCCATGATTATCCAAGGCGTTGAGCTTACTGCCGTATCTTACAACAGTATCGCGGGAGTGTCTATCAACGGCGGAGTATCTCAACACCGCGATTCAGAAACGAGACGTAGACGTTCAATGCCATCTAGTGAGAAGATTGACAAACTGTAAGTATAAAACGGTGATTGATCAATGGTGACGCTGTAATACCTATAATGACTAACTTTGTCCCAGTAATGGGTTCGATAGCGGAGAGATTGAGCTGGAACCTGACAGAATATTGAAGCAATAAGTGCACAATCTGCAATTATTAAACCGTCAACGTAAACATAAATAAATAACCCTTTAAAGCATTCGCAAAATACTCCCTCCACAATTTCCCCTTATTATATCACAAAATAGAATTATTAAGGCATTGTACACCACCGTATTACTTTCGATTCTTCCTCGTTCCCAAACCCTCACACACAGAACTTAGCGTGTCGTCTGAGCAAGTTCCTACTGTGCGAAACTGTGCACCGTGTCAGGACTATTCTCTAGCTGGAAAACGCAGGTCGTAAGATACGACACGCCATGTATCGTGCGACACGCGAAGAAGGTCGGAATAAAGACAGTGTTCGCATTTCCATTGGTCGTGATAAACGGAGTGCTTGCAAGGAATGATCGCGTTTCGCACCACCCATTGATATGGCGTTAAAACTGTATAAATTAGCTGTTGAAAGAAATTTGTAACCCTTTAATGATTGTGAGTAATTCATCAAGTTTGTTACTCTGTTGGAGTATTTTAGGGGTTTACGAAGTTAATGGCGTTTTTTTTTTTTTTACATTGTCGTGTAGAAGAATCGACAGTGTGCGTACACACGAGCGACACATGTTAACGGCAGAGGCAAATGCAGCCATTGATATCGTGCCGCTCGTGTATTTGACTACGGTGCTTAAATCTACGAGCGGCATGTTGCCGCCGACGTGCCGCTGACACGCGTTGACGGCAGCCGTTGACACGCGTTGACGGCAGCCGTTGACACGCGTTGACGGCAGCCGTTGACACGCGTTGACGGCAGCCGTTGACACGCGTTGACGGCAGCCGTTGACACGCGTTGCAGTTGCCTCTGCCATTGACGCGTATTGCTCGTGTGTCTGAGCACAAAGATGTTCCTTCTTTACCCACTGGGTGATGTAAAGGAGACTATGAGATAATGTCAAGTGGATGAAAAGCAGCGTTCTTCTGTCTGCTAATGATGATCGATCCGTCTGTCTCTCGTGGTGATTGTGCACTAGCCTGTGGCTAGATATTGGTTACGTATAAAACCTTATTACCTAACTGTGCGACTGCAAAGACAGGGTCTGATTCAGTTTGTGGCATCATTTTTTTTTTTCACTTCAAAACTTAAAGATCAGTGTAGCCCTGGCTCTTGTACTGTAAAAATACATGAACATTAGTTTTTCTCGAATTCCATGAATTTTAATTAGTTTTTCTCGAATTCCATGAATTTTCACCTAGGCTTTATGGGGTGCTTAATTGTTGCAAATGGGTCACACTATCACGTCCGGGAAGGACTACGTCAAATTACAAGTCACTATGTATACAACGTCCCGAGACCAATCGTCGGGCAGTAGCCCATCAGACATCACACCCGGCTGATCGGAGGATCCTCCGTTTTCTATGGAGGACGAGGGAACTTTAAACACTGTTCCTCACACCTTTGTAATACTAATATTTGCCTTATGGGGCTCAAACAGAGTCAAAACTATCCAGCTAAAACACCACAACATGTCTAAAGACCTTCAATCTACCGGTAAACACGCTCCAGCAGGCATTATGTAAATCTTACAGTTCTCTGCTTATAATCTATGTATTAGCAAGTTTCCCTATAAGTTAGCTAGTCGCACAAGTTCCCCTATATATATGGTAATGAAGACGGCTCGGGAAGGAATCCAGTTTTTTATGTGCTGTTTTTCAATTTAGCCCATACTTTTATACTGCATTATAAAAGTTTCTCGTTTAAATAACTGCGATCTAACGAGTACTGTGAGTCAGTGTTGGTGTTATTCTGGCTGTTTCAGATTTTATAGGAAACCGTTTAATGAAGGATTTCTTTGTGTGGTTTGTGATTATTCAAAGGTTTTGTAGATTTAAGTAAGTGATATGTTGGATATAGATACTTGAAGGTGATGATGATTCTTTGGGATCAGATTAGAATCTGGGAAAGAAGCTTAAATTATTTGAATGTGTTTAAATGAATAAACAAACCAAAGGTCCAAGTAAGGTAAGACCGCCCATTGTGTCCATTGTTTGTACAGATGCCAGCAAATCAAGCGACTACAATCTGTCAAATTTCTTTAATAGATTTTCAACTTTATCGCTAAAGCATTAGGTTCAAAATTGATTGGGAAAATTTGACAGTTTCGGGTAGCTTGATGTGCTGGTGTCTGTACAATGGACACAATGGGCGGTTTTCAACATTTATATCTGTAATCCACATGTTGTATGTACGTAATGAAGAGTATTCTCTTTTAACAATTTCTTATAAGAAATAAGCCATCACACTACCACCACATTGCAACAGTTGGGATACGAACACACAACCCCTTAATCGACTTACGGTATCCGTGGCTATTAGGCTATTGAGACTCGCCGGCATTAATGAAGTATCCAAGTAGACCGCTGTAGATACAATTTGTCGAAGTGGGAGATTACTGACCCATCCAACACCCAATGCAGTGCTTCTGATCAGACCATGCCCCAATTGCTGGAGTGTCCTAAGTACGCATTCACCTGTACCTTGGATGACCTAAAAAATGTCATTGATGCCGCAATCAACCTTTTTTTTTGTTTTCGGGGGAAACTTTCAAAAGGCACCCGACCTCCGCCTCGGGAGTGAGGTCGGGAATTGTGGGATTTTTACCTCACTAAAACCACCCCGGTGATCACCAGTTCCTCTTAAAAGACCAATTCCGGAACCCCCCTTGCGCAACGCCTGTAAGGCACATACCTGGGGAGACTGTAAAAGGGCCTCCCCTAAGCTTCGCTATGCATGGTAGCACGTGACCACTGTGCCACCGTCTTCCCTGGGGTCACTTGGTGGGCAGACAGAGTCCCCACTATATTCACCCGCGACCCCAAAGGTCCACCTACCTTGATTGGTAAGCGGGTTTTGGCGTATTAGGCGATAAGGCGGTTGCCTCCCCGACGCCTTCTTCTCCGAGCCCTCTTCCGATCCCGCTTGGCGGCCTTCTTCTTTACCAGGAGACCTCCTTGAGAAGGAGGCTACTTCCATCCAATTTTCTGTCTCTGCCAGCATAGCCCTCACTACTGCCGGCAGGTCTCGCCACCATCTCGGCAACCAGGGCCAGCCGCACGGAGGCCCACGCAGGGCACTCCTCGAGCGTGTCAACGTGGCCACCTACACAGCTCAAAAGTATATATGAAAAAAACAACGAGGAAGAGTACGTCGTTACGGCTAGTCAGAAGCCCGAAAGTCTGACAACCAGTCTTACCAAGGGCTATCGTATTACACAGTAACTGGGTTGTGGAGGTCAGATAGGCAGTCGCTCCATGTAAAATACTGGTATTCAGCTGCATCCGGTTAGACTGGAAGCCGACCCCAACATAGTTGGGAAAAGGCTAGGTAGATGATGATGAACGAGGAATAGTAATTTTTTTTTTCCAACCATCGACACCAATATAAGAAGATTAGTTAATTCTTAATTTGACATCCTTATAATTTGAAGAAACAATCATAGGTTTCTTAAAGTATCTATATTAGTATTTAATTACCATGCAGTAAACAGTAAAAGTAGTGTTATAATGAATGCAATTTTAATGAAACTAGTTAAAAGATCACGCGGAAGCTGTAAGTTCGTAACGTGGGAAGCAAACATCGATACTTTAACTGCTTTTAACCCGTTTAATAGTAATCATTAGAAGTTATTACCGTGCTGTGTTAGTAGTTATAGAAATGGTCATTACTAGTTAGTATTTTAATTGATTTTTACTTAAACGTTATGTACCTACTTGTTTTAATGTGTTTGGTTTGAATAAATATATGTTTCTTTTAATAATCTGCTTACGATGTGTATATTTTATTTGTTTAAGATAGCAATATTTTAGTTACGGTGTACGCACAACATAGGCCTATTAAGCTAAACTTTTCCAGTATAAGCTGATTTCTCATTGTAAAGCCTGTACAATGCGCGGTCAGCTAAAACTGGAAATGTATAGCTTGATCGTGTACTGCTCGTTGTTTTTAGGGTTCTGTACGTCCGAATGAAAAACGGAACCCTTATAGGATCACTCGTGTATCTGTCTATCCGTCTGCCCCAGCCAATTTGTTTGGAATCTACTGGACCAATTTAGTTGTGTGTTGCTCTTCTGAATGCCTACCTATTAATACAAATAAAGCAAGCTATGTATACCCGTCATCAGTTACGAGAACGAACATTTCATTTATTTTTATTTTCTTTGTTAGTAATACCTCGATATATCGGGAAATTAAGTAAACGCAATTTTTCCTATCACTACACCCAACTATTTATTTATTATTTATTTAACTATTTATGCACACACAGATATAAATAGACAAGAAGAAAGGAACAGAGAAATACGTACAAAGGTGATGCTTCTACCAAAAACAACAACTACAAACAACATTAATTCAAATCAGTAATAATTCAAATAGTTCTAATAATTGTAATTTTAAAAATGATTGTTGTAAATTAACTATAATTTTGCATGCCCGTAATGAGGGTGAAATATGTCCTGTGCTATAATTTAATTTAACATCTTGTGTACCCACCATATTTCAGGCAAATAAATGATTTATTATTATTAATCAACTCAGCCTATCGATGTCCATTTTTGGACATAGACCTGTCCTAGGCTGCACCACAACACTCTGTTCTCCACCTTCCGCATCCAGTTTGTCCCACCCACCTTCTTTAGGTCATCGGTCCTTCTAGCTGTGGGCAGTCCTACACTACGCTTGCCGATTACGCGGTCTCTACTCCAGCCCCAGCAGTCTCGCCACTCATAGCGATCGCTTTACGACCGAATTCGGTCGCAAAGTCCCGGATTGACAGGTATAACGTATGGAGTGACAGGGCTTTGCGACCGAATTCGGTCGTAAAGCGATCGCTATGAATGTCGAGACTGCAGCACCTGGACTCGTATGCTCCAACAGCCATCGGTCTTTCGACAAACATGGCCAGCCCACAGCTAGTTTGCGTACTCTGCAAGCCGGTAGGTCATGTCAGTAACTCCAGTTCTTTTCCGGATAATTTCACCAACAACATAATCATAAATAATTAATCTAATATCACATTATCGTACTAAATGTTTAACATTACATAACGTTAAGAAATTTGAACCTACCAAATAGAAGTGTTAATTTTCGACAAAGTCTTGCACCAAAATTGTTTAAATTCCCACTCGTATGCAGTGTTTGGCGCGTGCACCCAGCGAGGATGTGCTCAATTATTATGAAAACAACTATTATGAACAGTTTATGAATAAAATTCACATACACACGCCATTATTTGCTCATCTTCCGTTTCGTTCTACGACAAACTTTAGTTTTGCACGCGAAGAGCTACAAATGCTAGATACGAAGATTTAGCTGGCGCTAGAACTGGTAATGGTGCGCACCGAAATTATGCTGGGTTAAGGTGATGAGATTTTTTGCAACAAAAAAGTTTTGTTATTAAGTCATTCTTTGAGTTGAAGTTTAGTAAGAAACCGATGGATGTTTTCGAATAAAATAAAATAAAATTAATAGAAAACTAATAGTTAAGCAGTTAGCCAGTGACAATGGCTTTCAAAGCGTCACTTACTTATTTCTACAACGACTTTTAACAGGACTGACATGAAGCTTTTCGGTGACTTATGTCAATCTCATACAATTTTGATTGATATTTTCCCATTTCATCATCGTTATCGTTGATAAGATGTCGCTTTGTCCAGGCCCTCTAGACACTGAACCTACCACTGACTGTAAGCCATTTCTCCGTCACTCATCGCACTACGCTCACCACATCTAGTACCCACACCTCCTTCTCCCCGCACAGGGATGAGTTTTCTAAAACTTGCCCGACTGTTTGTAATTTTAAAGTAGAGAGTTACACGTACACCGGCTTTTATGAGTTTTGTTGTTGGTGAGTCTGAATGCCGGATCATTACGAGTGAGCGCGGTCGTTCGACACGATTGATGGCACTTCCAGACTTTGAGATCGTTGTGAAATTGATGGTTATGGTATTGTTTTGGTCTATAAGAGTAGGGAAACGATGGATGGACTGTGTGACAGATGATATGGTTAGAAAGGGTTGAATACCGAGATGACGACTAATAGAGAAGGATGGAAGAAAAATACGTGTTTCGCTGACCCCTAATAAACTGGGGTAAGGGCTAGATAATATTGATGGTATTGTTTCAATTGGTTCCCTATCCATTTGCATAAAATTTTAAGACCTAATATAACTTAGCATAATTTTGTGTGGCATAATTATATTTTCGCATAATATAATTACGCATAACAGCTTACGCATAATTTTTTTAAGCATAATTTCTCTAACCATAATAATGATTAAGCATAATATTCTAAAGCATAAATTTATTAAGCATAAAGTTCTAAAGCATAATAATAATAAGGCGTAGTCGACGGAGCCCCGCTTCGCGGGGCCCCTATTTCTGTCTGCAGGGTTTAAAGGAACCTAACACGAAGGGGATGACGGGGGCTCGTTCGCTCGCTCCGCTCGCTCACTTGAGCCCCCGTCATCCCCTTCGAACCTAACCTGTCCGAGTCGGGGTGCCCCAATTCCCGAGCTCGCTTCGTTCGCTCTTGCATCGTGAGTTCTCATTGCCTTTTTACTAAATCGAGATGTGTTAGACCTTGGGGCACCCTGACTCTTGGAAAAAGTGATTCAGATACGAGTGAAAATAAATACGTAAAAATAACTCTTTGTTTCCATTATTTCTATTAATTGCATGCCTAAATATTATTATGCTAATAATCATTAGGCCTAGTAACGTTATGCGAATTAAATTTATGCCAAAACAAATTAGCCTTCAAGATAATTATGCCAACATAAACTGTATGCCAAAAAAAAATATGGCAAAGTATTATTATGACAAAACGAATTATGCCAAAATCGTTATGCCAAAGTATATTAGGAAAAAGAATATTATGCGAAAAGAATGGATCCCGTTTCAATTTTGGGTTTAAGAGGTTGTGATAAGATCTGGTTATGACTATGACTGGATCAAGGATATAGCATAATCTTGGGGCGTAACTAGTCTAAGAGATAACAAGCAAACAGTAACAAGTAAGTAAGTAGAACCTATTATTCTGGTCTGTTTTTTTTCTTGACTGTTTATTTATGTGCGTACACAAATGGTAAAATAAATAAGATACTGCGCTTGCTAATACATTCGCAAAGCTTATATTAGGTATATTACACTTAGCAGCCTATAAAGAAGCATTTAAAAGAGCATTAACTGTTGTTTTCGTAACTTAAACAGGAATTTGATGTACAATGTAATGCAGAAAAAATAATATTTTAAGTATTACTTCTATGACACTAACTTATGAGCATAATTCCCGGAAACCTAAGTAAAGCCAGAGCTTTTTATTTGTGTGCACAAATAAACAACTTTGAAACCGTAAGTTTCAAGTGACAAGATAGCATAAATAAAATAAAAATATAATTCTAAACTGCCATCTTGATTTACGATGTAGCCAATTAGCTACGCCGCGCTACGATACGCTACGAGACGCTACGAACACGCTACACAGCGCTACGCAGCCTCAGAATGCCCAGCATTGATTATACGTGTAGGTATGCAGCTACAGACTAGGTTTAAATAATTGAGTTGAGTTGATACTGTTAGTTATTTTAATGAGGAACAGAAATAATTTAATATGTGAGTAGTATATCACGAAGCTTTTGAAATGTGTGTAGGTTTAGCTATTTTTCTTCTACGTTTGGCAGAATATAAAAACCTCTTGCCTGTTTTATTGTAAAACAAGGTTCTTTTGATATTATGGTTTAAACCATAGAGCAAGTTTTTGTAATTAGGTTTTTTGTAATTGTGAGTTTTGTATTAACAACTTTACCTAAGTCGGAATAAAGTTCAAAATTAAAAAATGTCTCTATAGAATAAATCTGGTTCTGACGATAAACCGTATTCGGAAATGAAACAGTTGAGGTTTTATTACTTAGACGAAACATTGTTCAAAACTTTTCAAATTACACATTTGCCTTTAAAATGATAATCCCTCGTCTAACCAAATATCTCTGCTATACAAACACACATTCTTGCCATCGCAGGAGCGGCGGCAAACAGCCCGCCGCGTCAGCCGGACATCCGGTCTGCGTCCCCCCCTTAGCTTCCTGCCCCCTCCCTGCCGCCCCCTTCCGCCGCTGACGTCACAATTAATCTTGGGCCCATCTTCCGGTGCGGGCTGTTTTTCTGTTTTATGCGTGCCTGGTCCCGTTTGTGGAGAGATTGAAGGTTTCACGTGGATGTAGGTAAGCCTTTAGTTTAGTTGGTAAGTAATGTTCGTTAGTGTTGGGTTTTCCTTTGATTCTGTTTTGCGAGTTTTCTTTGGTATACAGAGGGTCCAAAGCATTTACAGCTACAGCTTACAGATAGCAGTTCGGGGTCGAAAGTTACTCACACAGGTAGACCATGAGCTGGATTCATGGTTAGGACATGGACACACAGGATTCATATTTTTATCGCAGTAGTACGATCCCGTGAGATAATTTCCGACCTCCACGTGGTCAAAGCTGCAGGCAAAAGCTAGTCGCCTGCCTAGGATTTTCCCGACCATGTTGGGGTCGGCTTCCAGTCTAACCGGATGCAGCTGAATACTAGTTTTTTACATGGAGCGACTGCCCATCTGACCTCCACAACCAAGTCACTGGGTAACACGGATACCCCTTAGTAAAACTAGTTCTCAGATTTTCAGGCTTCTTCTTTTTTGAGGATTGGAAATCATCAAATGACCCGTCGCGCTCTGGGTGGAGCGGAAGGGAGTGTCAGACTCTTACTGACTAAAACCCACCTGTGTTCCTTCCTTAGCCCTTTATGTTCCAGGGCAGCGGTAACCCTTTCGGACGATCCCGCTACCGGGACCAACGGCTTAACGTGCTTTCCGAGGCACGGAGGGCTGCAAGCGTATAGCTCAACTTGATCGATCGACTCGTACGGCTGTTATTAATAAGCCACAAGCCCCTCCTAGTAAAAAAAAATTTTAATGCTAATAACAACAATGATGAATTTATAACGGCTATGCATATTTAATTCAGTAGGTGCGGTCTACTCTTACAAATTAAATATAACTTTGACACCATTTGCTAAAAAGCCAAGGAGAAAAGTTTGCTAAATACTGCAGGCAGTACTTTAGGAATTTTGGCTCCGAGCCGGTTACACCAAATGTTAGCTACGTTTAAAACGTTTTTCCTTGTTAGCGGTTTTAGTTTATTTATTCTTGGCCCGATAGTGCTTGGATGTAACCTAGCCATTACAGCTGTTGTGAGGTGAGAATAATCTTTGAGAGGTTACTTTTTCTTGCCAAAGTTATAGGTAATTTTACTGATCCTTTTAGATATAATTTATATGTCGGAGATGGTATGTCTGTCTCTCGTTAGCATCAGGCATATTTTAATTACTGTGGGCGTAATATGGGTAGTGTTGGTTATAACACAATAGAAACACGGTTTGCACTTCAAATGAGATTATAAAATTTACGAACAAATCAGTCACACTAGCGAATCACACACTGTAGGTACACATTTAACGATACGGAACGCGACAGTTTCTGAGCACATGTTGTTCGTACGATGTCCAATGTTTCGATCATCTCGAGAGCTCTGCTGACACCGTTCTTTGTAGCTGTCGCTCCCACCACGAACTCAGGCTAGACTCTGTCCAGCGACACGAGATGGCGCTGACGTTCCGAATACTCAAACGAATGACTCCGACATATATATATAATTAATTTATTTTCAAGATAACAAAGATTCATTGAGTTAGTAGCAAAAGTCTTAACCTATGTTAGTACTTAACTAATAACACTGACAATGTACAGGTGACAAGAGACCTCACCAATAGGCTTTCATGTCTCCCGGCTATAGCGCTGGGGAGTTTGTTGTGCTACTTCTTCAAAGCTAAAGCACTGGTGATGAGCAGCACCACTGATGGTGGCAAGTGGTGAAGAGGGGGCTGTCTTATGTTAATAAAATTTGGTGTATTTTTTAAATATGGCTACCTTTCTTGGTAGTTGGTACTTTGTTTTACCTCATTGTAAAACAAAACCGGTTCAATAGCTTGCTTTGAATCGGTATTTTTTCAGATGTCTTCTTTGAAATTTTAGTTAAACTTAATTTGACATTTCTTTTTTCGATTCCTATTTTATCTGCCCGTATTTCTTGCCTCCGATTCGAGAGACAAAGCAAAATCGGGCTCTCATTAAACAAAAAGTTACATTAAACCTACTAACTTCAAAGCTCCCCTTTTCCTGTGTCTTATCCGCTGAATTTAGTATCAATATTACCCGTACCTCCCCTAAGGAGACTGATCACTTTTCCTTATCTCCCCCGATTTCCCATCATTAATTTTTTGCCGTGCCTCCTCTCAAACGTTTCCTCTCGGCGATTGATTGTGGCCAATCAAGGCGATGACACTCATTTATTTTGCGTAGCCAGCAATTTATTGTTATTATCGTGATAATTTTTTGTATGAGATAAGATTTTTGTGTATTTACTAAAATGCGGGTAAAAATTTGGGTGACACTTCAGGTAAACTAACTTTTGTTTGCTGCTTTACGAATGCTTTGCTTTAGTATACATGTCGCGACAAATTACACCTTGTATAATTAACATGTAGAAGAACTTTAAGTCCACTTTCCTAAAAACTGTTAGTTTCCCTGAAGTGATTGTTGATTGTATGAGTCCCTTTTATGATGATTTTTGTGTGATCATTTATATTCATATATGTAATAATATAAATAACCATATTTTTTAGGGTTCCGTAGCCAAATGGCAACGGAACCCTTATGGATTCGTCATGTCTGTCTGTCTGTCTGTCTGTCTGTCCGTCCGTATGTCACAGCCACTTTTTTCCGAAACTATAAGAGCTATACTGTTGAAACTTGGTAAGTAGATGTATTCTGTGAACCGCATTAAGATTTTCACACAAAAATAGAAAAAAAACAATAAATAAATTATACTTAGAACTGAAACTCAAAATTTTTTTTTTCATCAAACCCATACATGTGGGGTATCTATGGATAGGTCTTCAAAAATGATATTGAGGTTTCTAATATCATTTTTTTCTAAACTGAATAGTTTGCGCGAGAGACACTTCCAAAGTGGTAAAATGTGTGTCCCCCCCCCTGTAACTTCTAAAATAAGAGAATGATAAAACTAAAAAAAATATATGATGTACATTACCATATAAACTTCCACCGAAAATTGGTTTGAACGAGATCTAGTAAGTAGTTTTTTTTTAATACGTCATAAATCGTAAAGTAACGGAACCCTTCATGGGCGAGTCCGACTCGCACTTGGCCGGTTTTTTATTTATTTCTTTGTTTTCAGTGTACCTACTCATACTTACCCGTCAACAAGTTTCACATTAAATTCAATGTTTTATTAATGGATTTAGAACTTTAGGGTTTTTTTTTCTCATTTTCTTTTTGTTTTCTCCACACGTTTTCTCATATCACATCTGACATTGGCAGAATTGTCGACATCGGCAGCATTGCCATAGAGAAAAATAGAATAGAATAGAATAGTATGAGTCCCTAAATCTAACGTCGAGCAGTAACCCACCAGACACACACCGTCTGGTCGGAGGATCCTTCCTGCTCTATACCATTTAGCACTAAAATCGCATAGTTCTCTAATCATGTTTTAAATTAAAGAAGTGAACTGGTACAGTGTGTAGACAATTGAGACGGTATAAGTATAAACAGACGTGCTCCGAGTGCGCGGCGTAAGTTTGTGCATAATGAGAGTCAGTAGCCGCCTTGTTCTGGCATACGAGACGGTGTTGTAGTCTGTGTTGCGTGTACAGCGGGCTTTGGGATGCTCAGCTGAGAAGGAATGGGAGGAAAGTGAAACAATTTGGTTAAGGCAGTGGTTCCCAACCAGTGGTCCGTGAACCACCAGTGGTCCGCAGAAGCCAAAATGTGGTCCGCGAACGATTTTAAATTTAGCGGGCGGTGAGCCGTTGGTCGCCGTGCAGTGAGTGAGAAGAGCGCGGAGGTGGAGGGGGCGGTACGTCGGGCCGCCGTATGTAATTCCTATTAAGTTTTTAATGAAAGTTTCAGTTGGATTATTATAGTTTATTTTTATTATACCTACATAGTGGTCCCTGCTAACAAGAATAATATAAAAGTGGTCCCTGACCAAGAAAAGGTTGGGAACCCCTGGGTTAAGGGATAAACAGTTTTGATCATAAGATTGTAATATCTATACGTTTCCGTTTCCGTTTTGCGTGAATGTGACGCATGTTTACCCCAACTTGTTTTTTTTTTGTGTTTATGTCCTTTTTTTATGCGTCATGTTTGCTGCAAATAAATGCATTTTCTTTCTTTCTTTCTTATACTTTAATAATAATAAAGCTGTTTGTTTGTTTGAACGCGCTAATATCTGATTGAAAAAAATATTTTGCATTTGTTAGCCTAATTCTTGAGGAAGGCTACGGTATACCTAAAGGCCAATTCCCGTAATTGAAAAACGTTCAAAATCTATCGACTTGTCAAAAATGTAGGGAAATTGCAGGTATTTTTTTTTGACTGATTGGCGGAGATCAGACTGTGAACGTTCTTAAAGCTACAAGAATTGCCCCTCTGATTAGGTGGTGAAAATGTTTAACATTAAATAGAACTCACACACATACATAGCTATAAATATATGACTTTTTTTAATGTACCTACCTAAACCTAACATAAAAAAAAAATCTCTCTTTTTAAAGTAAGTTTGTACCATACATATAAGAAAGTAATTCTATAGTTTGTACAAATACTTTTACCCGTCAAAAATAAACTATTTTTAAAACTAGGTGAGTTCGGTGTTCCCTATCTAACTACTCTAAGAAGAAAGACCGATACAAACTCAGAGGTCACAGTCTTTTAAAGTCCAGAAATTATCTTGGTCAGAGGGGTCATTCTCGTAATTTTGAAGAACGTTCGCAGTCAGGGCCCGTATTCCCATAATTTAAAACGTTCAAAATCTAGTCGCAGTCTCATCTCGGCGACAAACAAATGTCAAAAACTTTGACAGATTGAGACTGGATCCGACTGCGAACATTCTTAAAATTACGAGAATTACCCTTCTGATCTCAGCATTTGACTCAATCTGTAAAAAAAACGTCTAATTTCCCTACATTTTGACAAGTTTTTGACATGTGGTTTGTCGCCGAGATGAGACTGCGACTAGATTTTGAACGTTTTAAATTACTGGAATACGGGCCCAGATGTTGTTAAGTATTTGTTACATAAAAATACACAGTTCCGCTATAACCCACGCACAAGTTACAAGTAAGTACTGAACACTAAGTTAACATTTCTCACGAAAAGCAAGTACCAACGCGTTAAAACGCTTGACCCCGCCGTTCTCCCAGGAAATCGCGGCATTAAAATAAATATAAACCCCGTATACGACACTAACTGCCCGTTGACAGTTTGCCAATCTTATACAGCATTTATACCACCAACTTATACCCGTACGTCGTCCAGCGTTGCAGACGTATAAATATCCAGCATTTGAGAGAGCCAGTATTTGTTAGGAATTAATAAATTCTCCCGAACTGAATGGTCGGCGTGGCAACTCCTAAAGCGATGGTCGTTAGAGCAATGGCGATCGCATAAAGTACTCGAATAAAAGCATCGAGAGCTTGGAATGTTTCGACTTCGGAAATACCGAGAAATAACTATCGTCTCTACAGAGGATTGTAGAAAAGTTAGTTATTTCAAGGAATTTTAAATGGTTGTGCAAAATTTTATAGTTTCTTCTTCTCTCTTTTTGATAGTTGTTCGCATTGGTCGTTAGATTAGAAAATACCGCGTCGTTTCTTTTTCTGATAAAGATGTTATTGGAAAGATTAAATATATGAGGCCAATGAATGGCATGGTCCAGATATGGTCGTAAATGAGAATCGACTTTAACTTTGCAGTCAACCGCAGTTTGGTTCTGACGGCGTCTTCATTTCGTAGCAGTAAGCGCTTTATTTGTAGTACTAAATATGATTATAACCGTATTCTATTTATACCTCAGACAATAGCCAATAGAAAAGAATTAAAAGAAAGGGAAAAGGATTAAAACAATTTTTTTTTAGTTTAGCAGTGAGTGCAAAAACATCAAATAATGTTTAGATATCGATACCTATCGATAGTCTGCGGAGTTTCGCCAGCAAATTTTATTTGACCCTGTATACAAGCAGATACCGTCGTTACGGGTAGTCAGAAGCCCGAAAGTCTGACAACCAGTCTTAACAAGGGGTATCGTATTACCCAGGAACTGGGTTGTGGAGGTCAGATAGGCAGTCGCTCCATGTAAAATACTGGTATTCAGCTGCATCCGGTTAGACTGGAAGCCGACCCCAACATAATTGGGAAAAGGTTAGGCAGATGATGACAAGCAAGACACGCACAGTGATACATACAAACTCATATCTATCTTTTTACTCAATCATTAAAAATTTTTTTTTTTAATTGTGTGGTCTTTGTTTCATGAGGTGGATCAGAACGGAATGACAAGTTTATAGTGGATCAGACAGAAATTAAAACATAATAATAACCAGCAGGGGTCCGACCAGAATAAATAAAAAATAGCACTTGAAACAGAAACACTTCGCTCAAGTGGCTGCGATTGCATATAACTTGATTATAAACCTTAACTTTCAAACAAAAAGTTTAGTGTCGATTGCAATATACTTACTACTTTGAATTAAAAAAAATATGTTTGGAAAAATAAAACATAATTTCTAAGCAATAAGGTTGTTACACGCGGCTGCATAAGGGGAATCGCCCACTCAGCACTCAATACTTTTATTATAGAAACATACGCTGCAAATTTAACGGACGACGGAAACGGCGAGCTGAGATGGCACTTTGTGACGCACGGACCTAGTTTACCCAATTATTGTAATTCTGTAAAATTCCATTCCATATTCATACTTCGAATAGGCACTTAGGCTAATTTAGGATATAATTAATGTAATTCTTTTATTTTAAATAAATTAAGTCAAATCATTTTTGGTTTTTTTTAAATCCTCCGATTGCAGCTAACGTAATTGGCGCAGTCGGTAGGATATTCGCGGGCCGGTTCGCGAGCTTTAGGGATCTCTAACATTGATATCCGCGTACGCGAATCGCCTGGGTGGCTATCGAGCCCCGGCGCCGAATATCCGAATCTACGGTCCAGCTGCAGTTCCGGAAGGAGAATCCAGACTTCGATTCATGAGAGAACCAGAGATGAAAAATTTGTGAGTACACTTGAATTGTTCCTGTGTTGCTTCCTTTTAGTCCTTATACCACCCCCAAATTCCAAGATTTTTCACCCGAAAAATTCTAATTCCCAGGAGTCCGCATCTCGTACGGCTCGCTGGAGTACTATAGATAGTAGTAGAGATTTTAATAGTAGTAGTGAAGTTGTTAGTATAGATAGCGTAAATATGGCCCACGACCCAGATACAATTTTCAAGACCCTTCGCATGGTCCCGGAGTTCGATGGGAACCCAAATGTTTTGACTAGGTTTGTTAGAATATGCGATCAAATAGTAACTCAGTATGTTAGTAATGCCCAAGGTAGCGAGTTAAACAACTTATGCCTATTAAATGGCATCTTAAATAAAATAAAAGGTTCTGCCGCTTGTACCATTAATTCCAACGGCATACCTGATAGTTGGCTAGGGATTAGAACAGCCTTAATCAACAACTTCTCAGATCAACGGGACGAAACAGCTTTGTATAGAGACCTTTCTTTAGCTACGCAAGGAAATAAGACACCTCAAGAATTCTATGAGGAATGCCAAACTTTGTTCAGTACGATGATGACGTATGTAACACTACACGAGTCAATTCCTACTACAGTAGAAGCGAAACGGTCACTGTATAAAAAAGTTACTATGCAGGCTTTTGTAAAAGGATTAAAAGAACCATTAGGGTCCCGCATAAGATGCATGCGCCCCGATACTATTGAAAAGGCCCTTGAATATGTTCAGGAAGAACTTAACGTTATATATTTACAGGAACGTAGTGAGTTCTCAAAATCCACTACCCAAAGGAATTCTAACCCCGTAACACCTCACGCGAATACCAATCCAGTTCCTCCACGTAGTAATAACTTCGCATTACCAATTCCCAACTGGCCCAATCCCATAGGAATCAGACCCAACCAACTACCACCACCACTACCATTTAAGTTCAACCCTAACCTTATTAATCACCAGCCCCAATATCGCATGCCTAATCGTACGCAGCAAATATTCCGTGCGGTACCACAAAATTATAACGCTCAAAGCAACATGTTCCGTTTGCCACCTAGAAACAACATCAAGGTCCTAAACCTATGAGCGGTGTACAGCATTTTACACCTAGACCCATGTTATCTGGCCATAATTGGCAGAATTCAGGTAATCCGCCACTAACTAACTATTTTAAAAATCGTGAAATGAACATGAATGAGTGCGCGTCATACGACGACTCATATTACCCGACGGAGTATTATTACGATCCGGAGTGTTTTAATTACGATAACATTTACTACGATTATAGCCCGTCCGCTACGTTAGAGTGCAGCCATGATCCGACTCTAAGCGATGCAGGTGTTCAAGAAAAAGCTACAGGTTCAACTGAACCCCAGGCGAGTCCAAGTCAGGATTTTCAGGAGGCACAGAAATCAAAAAAGCTAAGATAGAATTGAATCTCCAAACCCAGCGTCAGTTGCCGTACATACTAATATCGGAACCTCCTTTAAAATTACTAATTGACACTGGCGCGAATCAGTCCTTTCTAAGTCCAGAAGCTGTAGAGAGATATTTTCCGAATCTTCCCTTAAATTACGACCCGTTTGAAGTTACCAATGTACACGCGGTTAGTAGGAATAATTATTCTATAAGTTTACCTTGCTTTGCGGAATTTAACGATCCGGAGTTTATTAAGTTATTTGTATATCGCTTCCATGAATATTTCGACGGTTTAATTGGTTTAGATTTGTTAACTAAATGGGAGTCTAAGATAGACTTAAAAGATCAGAGGTTAATAACGCGCACATCATCAAATCCTATCCGTATGTATAATTCTTGCAATGTTAATTTATATGAGGACATAATACCTGCTCAATCTTCAAAATTAGTCAGAATACCGATCGACGTTCCAAATGGTGCAGCATTAGTAAGTGAACAGACTATATGCAATTGCATCGTACGCGAGTGCCTTACTATTGCGGACAATAATCGCGGCTACTTAGAGATAGAAAATACGACGCCGAACGATATTATAATATCACTAGACCGACCAGTGCACGCAAGTTTATTTAATATCGAGTGCACGCGTACCGAACATTGTACCACGCGGGTTCAAGAAGTGACAACGCGATTACGAACAGATCATTTAAACGAGGAGGAGAAGGTCAACCTTATAGCTCTTTGCTCAAAATATGCCGACGTGTTTTACATCGAAGGCGAAGCGTTAACCTTTACCAACCGAATAAAACATCGTATTAAGACTACAGACGAGGTCCCGGTTTACACAAAAAGTTACAGATACCCATTTATTCATCGTCAGGAGGTCAGGGAACAGATTTCAAAAATGTTAGACCAGGGAATAATAAAGCCTTCAGATTCAGCATGGAGCTCACCCATCTGGGTGGTCCCCAAGAAAATGGATGCATCGGGCAAACAAAAATGGCGTTTAGTAGTTGACTTTAGGAAACTCAATGAAAAAACTATCAACGACAAATACCCTATCCCGAACATTAGCGATGTTCTTGACAAACTAGGCAGGTGTCAATATTTTACCACTCTAGATCTGGCTAGCGGCTTTTACCAAGTTGAGATGGACCCTCAGGATATTAAGAAAACAGCTTTTAATGTCGAACATGGACATTTCGAGTTCCTTCGAATGCCCATGGGACTCAAGAATTCACCATCCACATTTCAAAGGGTTATGGACAATGTCCTCAGAGGTCTCCAGAATGACATATGCCTCGTCTACCTCGATGACATCATCGTTTTCTCTACTTCACTACAAGAGCATATGACCAACCTCGAGAAAGTTTTTAATAGACTTCGGGAATCGAACTTTAAGATCCAAATGGACAAATCCGAATTTTTAAGGCATGAAACTGGTTATCTCGGACACATAATAACTAGTGAGGGAATTAAACCTAATCCTGATAAGATTCATGCAATAGAAAAATACCCCATTCCAAAGACCCCAAAAGAAATTAAACAATTTTTAGGCCTTGTAGGTTATTATCGAAAATTTATCCCGGACTTTGCAAGGATTACGAAACCTCTCACAGCGTGTTTAAAAAAAGGTAAAAAAGTTGTACTAGACTCCGAGTACATAAACAGTTTTGAAAAGTGTAAGATTCTCTTAACAAATGACCCCATACTACAATATCCCGATTTTGATAAGGAATTCATACTGACGACAGACGCTTCGAACGTTGCTATTGGAGCCGTTCTATCTCAAGGACATGTAGGTTCCGACAAACCTGTGTGTTTTGCATCCCGAACCTTGAATGAAAGTGAGCTTAACTACAGCACCATAGAAAAAGAACTTCTTGCCATAGTTTGGGCCACCAAATATTTTAGACCGTACTTGTTTGGTCGTAAATTTAAAGTACTGACAGATCATAAACCTTTACAGTGGATGATGAACCTTAAAGAACCCAATTCGCGATTGACTAGATGGAGGCTGAAACTTAGTGAATACGATTTTACCGTTATCTATAAGAAAGGTAAATCTAATACGAACGCCGATGCCCTATCTCGGGTGGAGATTCACAATGAAGATACTAACATCTTAATAGACGAACTATGTTCTTTGATTCCTAACCCAACAGAAAACCCGCCATCTACGAACTCATCCACTGCGACCGTACACACCAGTCACGAACATCCCATACTAGAAGTCCCAATCACAGACGAACCCCTTAACAGATTCCATAGACAACTATGCATTACGATAGTAGAAGATGTCAAACGTAAACCAGTAGTTACTAAGCCATTCGAAACTCATACGCGCATAGCAGTCCAGGTATCATCATCTAAATTAGAACAAGATGTAGTCAACACCCTTAAAGAATACGTGAACCCGAAAGTAAAAACCGGTATCCTAATAAATCCACCTCTTGCCATGTATTCCATCATACCAGTCATACAAGATAAGTTTAAGAGCTCATCTATGAACTTAGTACTAGCTAAGATAGAATTAGAAAACGTTAAAGATTATGTACGTCAGCAAGATATAATTCAACACTACCATGACGGCAAAACTAATCACCGAGGAATTACCGAATGTTATTTAGCCCTCTCAAGAAAGTATTACTGGCCCAAAATGAAAGACCAAATAACCAAATTCATCAACGAATGCATTATTTGCGGGCAAGCTAAATATGACCGGAGACCTATTAGACCCCAGTTTAATATCGTACCCCCGGCAACAAAACCATTCGAGATAGTTCATATGGATTTATTCACTGTTCACAATGAAAAGTATGTTACATTTATAGATGTGTTTACCAAATATGGACAAGCATACCATCTTCGAGATGGCACGGGCATTAGCATACTTCAATCACTATTACACTATTGTACCCACCATGGAGTTCCCTTAACTTTAGTGACTGACAACGGAACAGAGTTTACCAATCAACTGTTCCTAGAATTTACACGCCTTCACAAGATAAACCACCATAGAGTTTTACCGCATTCGCCTAACGATAACGGTAACATCGAACGCTTCCATTCAACTCTTCTTGAACATATAAGAATACTAAAGTTACAACACAAAGAGGAGCCTATCGTAAATCTTATGCCTTATGCAATAATTGGTTATAATTCTTCAATACATAGCTTCACTAGATGCAGACCATTCGATTTATTAACAGGACACTTTGATCCACGCGATATTTTAGACATAGATTTTACCCAACAAGCATTACAACAGTACGTTCACAATCATAGGGCGCAAATGAAGGAAGTCTATAATATTATTAACGAAACCTCTTTATCAAAACGGACTGCGTTGATAGGAAATAGAAATCAGAACCGCGAATCCGAAATAGAATACGTTCCTCAACAACAGGTATTCATTAAGAACCCTTCTGCAAGCCGTCAGAAAACTGCACCGCGGTATACCCATGATACCATTTTGGCTGATTTACCCATACACGTTTACACGTCCAAGAAACGCGGGCCCGTAGCCAAAAATAGATTAAAAAGAGGCCCTAAGGAACCCAACTTGTTGCAGGATTCTACTATTGCTGGTGCTTCGCGAGACCCAGTCATCGGAGATAAAACTTGAAAGCTTAGCCAATGGACCCGGCTTATTACCGTATAAACTTGGATCGACGAGAATGACCACTCATCATCATACATTTCTTCAGTATGTGAATCTAAGGGACATTGAAAATCAAATTACAACACTACAATATCAGATATCAGAATACAAAAGTCGGTTTAGCAATGATACCTATACACTATTTGAATTCCAAATTAGTTATCTTACTAACAAAATTGGCAAAGTGTCGAACCAGCTAAAATCTTTAGAGCCTGGTCGTGTAAAGAGAGGTCTAGTAGACAGTCTTGGATCGGTAATTAAGAGTATAACTGGAAATCTAGATTACACAGATGCCTTAAAATACGAAAATGCTATCAAAATTCTACAGATTAATAACGATAAATTAGTAAATGAATTTAACAATCACCTCAGTCTCAGCAAAGAATGGATGTCTAAGCACAATAGCGTTCTAATACAGTTAGTCGAAAATCAAGGCAAAATCAATGGCACCTTAGAGTTACTATTAAATAGCAGTCACACAACAGGTAGTTTAATAGCCTATGCAAAGTTTGGTCAACTCATGGCCATTTTAAGTGAAAATGTAGAAGATTTAAGACTAGAATTAGTTAGAATAGAAAACATGTTAGCGTTTATACATGCATCAAGCACTGTTCATTCTATGATAGACGTAGATACACTTAGGTCTATGGTAAATAGGTTAGGAAACATATACAGTAAGGATGAGATACTAAGTTTAGAGCTCAGAGAATATTACGACATCATCCAGCCCGGATCATATTTCAATGAAAAACAGATAGTTATAGTTTTCAGATTTCCTATAATTTCCAAAATTGTTTATGATTTATATAAACTATCTATAGTACCCAATAAAAACCGTCAAGCCCTTATCCCTACCTATCCCTTTATAGCAACTAACGGAGACTCTTTCGTGTACATAGAAGCAGAATGCTCGAAGTTTAGTAACTGGTATCTCTGTGAAAAGGAAATAACCCATCAAATACGAACAAAAACTGACTGCATACAAGAACTTATCATGAACCAAGCCCTCAAGAGTTCCTGCCAATTTAGTACAGTATTTCTGGAAAAAGAAGCGATGGAAAAACTAGATGACCAGCACTACATCTTATCGTTTCCAAATCCAACGAAAGTGCAATTAGTCTGCGGGAGAGAAGACTTCAATTCGCTACAAGGAAGCTACCTCGCCACTATACCGATCAACTGTTACCTTCGCACAAAGGAACTAACTATAACCAACGACAACGACGTAATACAAGGGCAGCCTTTGAAATTAATGAACATTCCCTACCATGCGGAGATGCCGGATGCTGCCTTAACCCAAGTTCATCTCAGTTCAATCGACTTAGGAGGACTACACAGCATACAGAACCAAGTCATGACGAGCCAGCCGATACAACTTAACCAGCTGCAATCAGATGTCATATACCATACAACAATACCCTTCTACATTGCATTATTAGGTGCAGGCGCACTTTTCATAGCCATACTGGGCTATCGCAACAAATGGTTTTGCAAACGCTCTGAAACGTCCAAAGGACATACTTACGAGGAACCTGATAAAAACGAAGAGGATCGCGCGCCCAGAGGACAAGTCCCAGCAACATTTTTTCTCAAAGTTCTAAAATAGTTCCTGATCTGCGGGTGGAGATGTTACACGCGGCTGCATAAGGGGAATCGCCCACTCAGCACTCAATACTTTTATTATAGAAACATACGCTGCAAATTTAACGGACGACGGAAACGGCGAGCTGAGATGGCACTTTGTGACGCACGGACCTAGTTTACCCAATTATTGTAATTCTGTAAAATTCCATTCCATATTCATACTTCGAATAGGCACTTAGGCTAATTTAGGATATAATTAATGTAATTCTTTTATTTTAAATAAATTAAGTCAAATCATTTTTGGTTTTTTTTAAATCCTCCGATTGCAGCTAACGTAATTAGGTTGAAAAAACTATGTTGCAAAATAAATAAATAAATAAATAAAATAAATATCCCTGGACATTTCACACAGCGCCATCTAGTCCCAAGCTAAGCAACCTAATGCTTGTGTTATGGTAACAAGATGGCTGATAAACTACTTATATACATTTTTTTTTTGTAAATACATAAATATTATAGATAGAAAAACACCCAGACTCGGAACAAATACATGTAGGTCATACAAATATTTGTTCCGTGCGGGAATCGAACCCGCGACACGCAGCGCAGCAGTCAATCGCTTAACCACTGCGCCAACCGTGCCGTCAAAATAAGACTACTGTCTTATTTTTCCGGCCGTTTTTGAAGCGCTCATCGAAAATCTAGTACTATTATTGATCGAAGTCTCTAACCCAGCATTTCTCAGAAAAACGCAGTCATTACAACCAGAGATTAATGGTGGAAACTGGAAACTGCATCATTTTGACAAATGACGACCGAGGTATCTGATTTGAAGCCAGATGCGAACTAATCACGTCCCGCGGCCACGAGGTGGCATGTGTGCGTGTGTGTCTGTGTTTTAGGAGGTGGACATACAGGGATAACAAACATGCGTGAAGCGTGATGGCGGTTCACGGTAATTGCTCTGAATATTGCGCATTTGTGTTGCAATGGATCTATGTTGATCGTCAAAGAGTATTTTGGGGCCGTATTGATATAGGCGTTGTTAAATCGTCTTAATAGACTCAAACTCAAATCATTTATTTCAATTAAACCATTTCAGGCACTTTTGAATTGTCAACATTTTAAATAGTCGGTCAGTTAGTCAGAAAGTTGAAGCTAGTTGCCCATTCCAAAACATAGATCTTTTTGGGGAAGAACGGGCAAGAAACTCCAAGGACACTCTTTTAAATCAAGATATTATTACAAAATCCTGGGTACATTATTCTTATTGCTTCTATATGTGAGAACAACGAAAAAAGAACAATTTAAAGTATAAAATTAAAAATAAGCCCTGGCAGTTAAGAGATGACCAGTCTCAACCGACGGTGCCCGTTCACGAACATGTCGCGTGGATCAGCATCACCCAGCTCAACCATTTTGTAGGGAACCGATGATCCAACACACGCGCCACCACCAGTGAGACGTCTGCATAGCGAGATGGTTATGACCGTAGACAGTAATAATATGCTAATATAGCTGTATGACCTAAACCCGCAGTTAAGTCACGCTTTTCTGTGACTTACGTAGTACATTTTTACACAGAAATACGTGACTTAGGTGCGGGTGTAAGTCACACGAGCTATAAAATAGTATACGATACGTGTGGCTTAATTAATCTAATAATGCACAGCGTGAATAATGGACTACTTAAGACACACGTATCGTAATATACTGTTTAATGCTGAAATCAGAATAAACTACCTACTTAGAAACATGGCTAGGCGGAGAGAGAGGTCGAAGAATGATACTAGGAAGACAGATAGAATAAGTAGATGTTTCATTCGTGCAGAGTTGTTAACCGATCACTCTGATTTAAATTGTTACAAAACGAGACTCGATTTATTTTTATCAGATTTATCAGCCCGTTAACGTAAACGCATTCAACCCAATAAACAGATACCAAAAGCAGATGACACATTTCAATCTCAAAGCGCGCTGAAAATTGAAAAAGATTTGCGATCCATTAAAGCCCCTTCAGAAACCCATTTGCAATCGTTTGGGACAATGTTGTTAGATGCAGATGCGTCGTAATTGCATTCCCCAGTGTGTTATCTCCCTAAGCGCTGCCGGTGGAGTGAAAAACACGCTTGTCAAACTGTCTGCCGGACCGATGTCGGAAACGCGCCGGTCTGCAGCGGACATACGGGCCGTTCAACACGACAACGGGAAATAGATAGATATTGTTTTGAATGCGTATAATGTTTTGTGGTTGGAGAAATGTTTGCTGTTATGGAATTGTGTGTGTGTAAAAGAAAGAAGTGCGAGCCATTTTGATGATTTTATTAATAAGGAGGATTAGTTTTTGGTTTTATGTTGGTTGTATTTTGGAAGATCGGAATACCCGTAATAATAGTGTTCTGACTGTTTATTTATTTTATTTAACCATTTATGTACACACATATATAAAAAGACAAGAAAAAACAGGACAGAAAAAATAGGTACAGAGGTGATGCTTATTTCATAAGAAATCTCTTCCAGCATACCTGTTTACTGGTTTGAATGAGTGAATGGCCAATCGTACTTTGACCCCTTTCATAAACGTTGCTTAAAGTTAAGTAGTGATTAGCTGTATAACCATATATTTTTGACGTTTGAATGTCTCTTAACTATCATCATCGTTTAAAAATAAACCCCTGAGACGCGACCGATTCCTATATTGGATCCTCAAACAAGAACAGTTTTCAGAGTGCAACCATTTCACCAGTAGGTATTCGAGCAGAACTTGCCTTTTTTATATGAACGTGTTTCAGTGAAAAAAAAAACAAGCAAAGTAAACACAAACCTGCTTCTATCTTCTGACGTTTCATATGTCATGCCATGTAGCTTTATTTTAAAAAAAAGTATTTTAAATTAAACCCAGTGGCTCGCCACACTTCCCAGCAGTGTGCCCCTCTAGCTGGCGGCTGCAGTAGCACGTAGCATGCACGTGACAGCTCAGGTTGACGCGGGGCGATATTTTTCTCAAACTACCCGCCGCCTCTACACCTGCCAAACTGACGTCCAATTCAGATACACTCCTACTAAGAGCTAGCGTTAGACTGGCTGGCTTAAAGAGCTCTAACAACGGAATTGGCGGCCATTTTCGCCAATTTCAGTGGCAGCCCTGAGCCTGAATTTTGGCTTGGTTAGGTACTAACCGGCCCTCTGTATGGGGTCTAGTAAACTGGCCCTCTTTTACCATCTACATACAGGGTGGCAGGGACATCGACGCGCAAATTGTAACCATGGATTCAGCACACAATACTAGACCCCATAGCGTCAAAAATTTTCGCCGGTTATAAAAAAAAAAAACTTGAGAGGTGTCAAGGGACACCCGGATGGAACGAAGATCCTTTCGATTAATTAGTGAAGGAATTGTAATAGTTTCTGTGCGCCTGGTACTTTTAATGAATTTTTTTTTACGGCTTACACGGCTTACAACTATAGCAAAAAGTGTCGTTACCACTTTTGGTCTTAATTTTTTCCGTGTAGCCCTCTTTCGCAACGCGCGATAAGGAACTTCGTTCCAAAAATCTTCTGTTTCATAGAAAAGTGCAATACCTACGCGGTCAAAATGTATGGAAGAGCATTTTTTGGAACGAAGTTCCTTCTCGCGCGTTGCGAAAGGGGGCTAGACGGAAAAAATTAAGACCAAAAGTTGGAACGACACTTTTTGCTATAGTTGTAAGCCGTGCGGCGTGCGCGTGTTTCTCTATCTGTCTCTCTCTCTCTTATAGAAAGCAAGCCAGTTATACTTCGTTCCATCCGGGTGTCCCTTGACACTCTCAAGTTTTTTTAATAACTGGCGAAATTTTCGACGCTCTGTGGTTTAAACTCATGTGCTAAATCCATGGTTATAGTTTGCGCGTCGATGTCCCTGCCACCCTGTATAAATGATTTTAAGAAGAATGTTTAATAGTAAGGTAAAGTGGAGCAGATGGTGACCCCCGTGGTAACGGCCCCCACTGACGAGGGGTTCAAACCCAGGCAGGCGCTTTACTTTATATAAATAATTTCATCGCCACTGACATCATACTCTCAAAACGGTGAAGGAAAAAATCGTAAGAAGACTAAATTAATATCGTATGAAGAAGTAAATTCAAAGACATGTGACATCTACCAACCCGCACTGGGTCCGTGTGGTAGATTATAGGCTACTCCCTCTCGAAAAGAGGAGACCTATGTCCCTGCAGTGGGAACAGTATAGGCTCATTATGCTATATTTATATATACTTTATTGTACACCACAAAAATACATAGCATAAAAAATACATGGCACACTACAAAATATACAATGGGCGGCCTTATCGCATTACTGCGATCTCTTCCAGGCAACCTTAGAATGGACAGTGATTTTCCTTGACATAAAATGGGAATGTCGTTGGTGCAAACATTATGTATACAATAAACTAAAATAGATACACAAATATATACATATCCAAAATTATAGATACATAAATATATACATACTATATGTACAAGCAACGAAAAATAAAAGAAGAGTGTAGATGATTGCAGTTAGGACAACAAGATCACAACGACAAGTAGTGCTCCTTTACAAGTCTTTTGAACACCTGTAACGACTGCGCGCCGGACAGTAAAGGATTTATCAAGGAAAGTTGTGGAATGCATTCGCATTTTGAGCTTCAAATTATCTGATGATATTAACAATTTCGTGTGGGAGTCGCAAAGAAACTGAAAACGTTTCTTGAGATAGAGAGGGGTGGAAGGGGAAAAAGAAGCTATATATAATTTTATTGAGACAGTTTTTCTGCATCCTAAGTCACTCCGTACTTTTTATTCCGATCACAACAAGAGTATATTCTTCTGTTACGTAAGCTAAGTTACGTAAGTAGGTACGTTCGCGGAATCAAATCATGATTTCGTAACCAGCCAGTACGCTGCAGGGTTGCAACGTTAAAAATATAAAAATAAATAATAGTCGCTATAAAAATATTGCGTTGCCAAAATGTACGTACCTAGCAAAAAATTGTGTTGCAAAATTGAAGTGTCACAGATTTAATTGAGTCCGGTTTTAAAATGTTTTTTTACAGTGGAGTAAAATGATGGTGTAGTTTTTGACAGGGTATTTTAAGCTTTTCAAAGGAAGTCTCGAAATATGATTCCGCGGCATATTTATGGACTATTATTATTTCCGATGTTGGTGTAGGTTTTGCTGCATTTAACTTTGATTACTTTGGCTTTTTTTTTTACTTTTGACTTTGACTTTGATTTTGACTTTTAACTTTGATTGTTCTCATTAAGAGAAGCCTGAAGCCTGAATGTTTAAGCTTTACACTATATTTGGAAAAGATGTATTGCTTAATAAAGCTGAAAATATTTTCTAAAATATATGTATACATAGGTGAAACTGTCCCTCATGAAATTTTGCTCTTCGTCAGGTTTTCGTCGCCAATTTCTCAATGTTTGAAGACCTTAGTCTTCAACCAGTGCGTCCTGACTCCTGCCCGTTATGACATACGGTGCCAAAACGTTAATACTCATCAGTCAGGCTGGTCCATAAATTCTTCCTTCAAAGAAATTTCGAGCATAGCCTGCTCCATAGCTGTATGGAGCAGGCTATGCTCGAAGTTTCTTTAAAGGATAAAAGTAGAAATGAAGTTATTGAGTAAGTGAAAAGAACTGGAGTTATCGACATATCTTGCAGGATAAGCAAGCTGAAGTGGATGGCCATGTTTGTCAAAGGACCGATGGCCAGTGGAGCAGACGAGTCCTGGAGTGGAGACCACGTATCGGCTAGCGTAGTGTGTGATGCCCCCGGCTAGATTGACCTACGACCTTAAGAAGGCGGCTGGCACAGACTGGATGTGGAAGGCGGACAAGGTGTTGTGGCGCAGCCTGGGAGAAGCTTATGTCCAGCAGTGGACAGCAATAGGCTGAGCTGATTGATTAAATTATCCGTCTATGAGGCATAGTCTTCTAGAGATGTCAGCACGAACTGACGGGGCCCGCTAGGGCCGATGCCGCCAGGGCTGCGGGTTATTCGAAAGAGATACCGTGGCCCTTGGCACAGGCAACTGAAGGAACACGGGTGGGTTTTAGTCAGTAAAAGTCTGACACTCCCTTCCGCTCCGCCCAGAGCGGGAGGGGTCATTTGATGATTTCCCACCCAAAAAAAAAACGCGGCATAGTCTTCTCTACTGGGTGGTACAATGAATTAGTCTGTAAAATAGAAGACAAACAAGGGTGCAAAAATAAATTAAGTACCATTTACACCCGACTGGAAACTACTTTCGAAGAGCGAGCAATATACTTCAATGTCAAAACGTAAGAGTAGAATTGGTTCTAACTTTAGAGTACGGTTCCGAAACTTAGGTATGAAATATGTGTTTTCAATAAATTGACAAAATAACTGCTGAATAGGTACTGAGTTGGTATAATTCTTCCTATTCGATGTCGGTACGAGTTAATGCCGAGTAAAAGTTAGAATGGTCAGCAAAGTTCATAGCGGGATCTGACTTCTGAACACCCACGGTGCGTGAGCATACTTTTAATGCACCACACTATAATTTTATGCATAAAGGATTGCATGCAGTGGTTTTCGGCGTCGCAGAGACGAAATTCAAACACAAGTCAGCCGCGAAATACATTTATAAATCACGTCATGTTTTCAGAAAGGTCATGTGTTTAGTATGACAGTACCTATATGACATTGATAACACGGTTAGCGCAGTGGCTGAGCGATCGGACTGCTGCGCTGCGTGTCGCGGGTTCGATTCCCGCACAGAACAAATATTTGTAAGTCCTACATGTGTATTTGTTCTGAGTCTGGGTGTTTTTCTATCTATAATATGTATGTATTTACAAAATAAATATATATAAGTAGTTTATCAGCCATCTTGTTACCATAACACAAGCATTAGGTTGCTTAGCTTGGGACTAGATGGCGCTGTGTGAAATGTCCAGGGATATTATTATTATTATTATAATGGCGTGGTTTGAACTGTTAAAATACATGTTTTCCGTACGGTTGCCATTTCGATTCCATGCCATTAACAAGACACGATATTGACGTGGTTGGCACGTGGTAAGATTTCGCGGGGAATAATACAGAATTCGGGCTCTGATGTATGAACGTAAACTAAGCCAAAGGAGTATGTAAGGATCGTAGCAAGCGTTCTGTAGTTTCAGCCTACCCCCATAGGAAGTAGGTGTGAGTTTATGTATGCTAGCTGCGCCCCACGGTTTCACCCGCATAAGTTTCGATCCCGTGAGAATATCGGGATAAAAAGTATTCTATATGTTAATCCTGGTTATAAACCATCTGTGTGCCAAATTTCATCCAAATCCGTTTTGTAGTTTTGGCGTGAAAGGGTAACAAACATCCATCCATCCATACAAATTTTCGCGTTTATAATATTAGTAGGAAGTAGGGTAGGATGTCATGTTTCACCTATCCGGACTTTTATTTTGTCGCGTCAGCAGGACCACACCTTAACCCTGCGCTGCGCGACAGAAACAAGTAAGGACCACGTACTGCACGTAGTGTCCGTCCACGTTATGCGGTCACGTCGCTACATATCGCACGGAATTTATTGCCACTACTAGCCCGCTGCCGATTCTGGACAGAATTATTGGAAGTGTTCGATAACTTATACATTGAAGTCTAGAAGAATGTATGACCCAATTTATTTTGGGTGGAGTTATTTTGAGGGTTGGTTCAAGGGTTGGTTGTTAGTGAGGTAGGTCTGTTTTCAGTACGAATTTTGGCAAAGATGAAATCGTATACTATTTTATATTACGGCTGTCATTTGTAGATCTTTGACAGTCGTTACGGGTCGTCAGAAGCCCGAAATCTGACAACCAATATAACCATCGTATTACCTGGTAACTGGGTTGTGGAAGTCAGGTAGGCAGTCGCTCCATGTAAAATACTGGTACTCAGCTGCATCCGGTTAGACTGGAAGCTGACCCTAATATAGTTGGGAAAAGGCTAGGCAGATGAGACCTAGCCATTAACTTAACTCACAATTTGCTGCGGGAGAACGGATCAACTAAAAGGACTGTTGTTGACTGTCATCAAAGGTAATCAAGAAGAACACAGGTATCGTGTGAACGAGCTCCAAATAAACACACGTTTCAAATGGCGACCCAACTGCGTACGGTATGTAAGTGTCAGGTAAATATGTTACGATGTCGCCCGCGGCGCGCGTGTCCGGGACGGCCGGCTAGCTACCTGATGACAGCCAGTGTAGGAATTATGTGTGTTTGCTTCTAAAGGAGATATGTATAGAGTTACTAGAAAAACTCGAAGAGATAAGAGCTACTTCGAGTTTTGACGCGAACTAGTTGTAACTCCCGGTTTAAGAATTGATAATTTGAAGTTGAGAACTTGTCAAACTCTACCTTAGTATTACTTATGGCGACAGCTCGCGAAATACAACACTTACGTTTTTTGCAAAACAAAACAAAACAAATGAATTTCGCGCGCTATATTGAAGAAATGACCATGGCCCAGCATTGTTTGACACACATATCTTGTCAAAACTGCTACGTACGGTATTATAATGTCTGTAAGAAGTCTTAAATAAGATAATTCAATAAGATAAAAATATTTATTGCAAATAAAGGGTATGTGTGGTATGTACAATTCAATTTAATTTACATAAAATACAATTATATAATATAAGGACAAGAACAACACGTCAGCCTAGTCAAATAACCCGCCCCTAACTGTTCCCGGCGCAAAGGTGCCCAAAACGCTTGCTGCATTGCCACGTTGGATGGCAATGGCTAACCTTTGCACCAAGAACGAGCCGGAGCGGGAGTCCCCCGTTTTGTCACAGAGCTTGTGCCCTATCTCACCAATGAGCTTCCTAGCCTCAGTGCCCCAAGCACCCATGGTCTCCACGGCAATGGGCACAAAATGATAGCGGTCCAGCAACGGTGCGTACTTCACCCTCTTCCTCCCAGCGGCATCTTCCGCTGCTGCCGACGGAGAGTAAACGGTGCGACCAAGGTGGCTGGCAGCAACAGTGCTGACGCAAGTTGCGTCCCAAATTAGGCACTTACCGTTTCTCCAAGGCACCAGGGTCAGCCCGTCCGGCCTCTTTAATACGATTAGGCAGTTTATATATTTATTTTATTACGCATTTTAAAGTTAACTTCTACGTAATCTGGAATAGTTCGTTACAAGGTAGCTGTCAAAAAACGGTTAAGCTACTGGACAGAGTATTTATAAATCTTTGCCGTCATCATTTTCATGACTGCTAGAAAACCTTAGCTTCAGCTAAAAAATACAGCCGCCAACTGGTTTGGAAATTATTACTAAAATGGCTTGTAAAAGCGTCTCCGAAGATCTATTTACAGAAATAAACATTTCATTTCAAACCGGGGTGTAAGAGTACCTAAGCTTAAAAGTACTTAATAGCCAATCAAATACGTCCACTTTCCTGCCCTGGGCCCGCAAAACTGCAAGTAGCAAGATGGCGCAAAAATTATGTTTGTGTAATTAAGAAAATTACTATCGCAAACATTACTTGAAAATGTGAGAAGGAAAATCTCAAAGACTTGCTTTAGGACTGTAATAAAACTTATGACTTATATGTTTAGTGCAGAGTTGTTGCAGAAACTTTGTCTATGCCTTCCCAATCAAGGAAATACGTCAGAGAGAACGCCTGGAGCTCGCGTGACGACAATTGTTGGTAGCTAGTTAGCTACTTATGGCGTACAAACAATACAATAGGATGCGTAGGATTGGCTGTCGAGGACCACAACAATGGACAACATAGAGTAATAATGAAAGGCGAGATCTGAAGTTTTTGTGACGTAATTGGCTTAATTTAAGTACAGACGCCAGCACATCAAGCTATCCGAAACTGTCAAATTTTCCCAATCAACCTTGAACCTAATGCTTTACAGTTAAAGTTGAAAATTTATTAAACAAATTTGACAGATGATGATTGATGATGATGATTTTTGTTAGATTTTTTTTTTTACCTTGATTTGCTGGCGTCTGTACTTTATGATATGACTTAGTACTTGTAAGTATCCGAACTACGTTATAAACTTAACCCTATTTTGTACATACATACATAAACTCACGGCTTCTTCCCATAGGGGTAGGCAGTAACTACAGAACCTGCTACGATCCTTACATACTCCTAATGCCCCGTTTACATATTTTGTATGGTCTGTAATAATAAAATTATAACTTGTAAATTGTATGTGTTATGATTATATCGTCGTGGGTTATTTTTGTCGCATCATACAATACTAAAAGGTCCTTGTGTATGGTCAAACTTTTGCAAGGTGATAGCGAATAGTTACTGCATTCGGGGTGTGCACAGCCGAGTGCTCGTAGTACCGTATTATAGTGCTATCCTTGCCTAATGAGTGTGTCCACAGATGATGGTAGTATTAAATATTACATTTGGAGGTTATGGGCCTCGGAAAGCACGTTAAGCCGTTGGTCCGTCGCGGCTGTCAATCGTGGATCTTTGACAGTCGTTACGGGTCGTCAGAAGTCCGAAAGTCTGATTACCAGTCTTACCAAGGGGTATCGTATTACGCAGTAACTGGGTTGTGGAGGTCAGATAGGCAGTCGCTCCATGTAAAATACTGGTATTCAGCTGCATCCGATTAGACTGGAAGCCGACCCCAAAATAGTTGGGAAAAGGGAAGGCAGATGATGATTTGGAGGTTACGGGCCAACACAACAGTCCAAAGCTCCAGTCATAAAATACATAAGAAAAGGAACCTAACTTTAAACTTCATACAAAATTGTAGCTATCGTTTTTGTACGCAAGTAACCAACCGCTCATGGTAAGAAACTGTCAACTTAACACGTCATACGGAAGCCTGGGGCTTTCATGACGTCACCAGTTAGTTAGCTAGGTACCTGGTCGCAACCAGCCCTCATAATATTTATAGAGATCGGGTAATTCGCGCCGGGGGCTATGTCCAGCCTATTGTCGCAGGCAGAGAAATATTGCCTGGAAAGTGTGGTGAACATGCTAAGTGCTGATTGCAGAGATACGGTGGGCAGGCGACAGTTAGGCGATTAGTTCTCGTGACAAACTTACAGGGCTACTGGTTTAGTTTGTAGGTTGTAATTTTCAAGTGATGTGTGAGCTTGTATTCGTTATATAGTGTAATAAGTAGATAGTGTACCGATAGTACTAGTTAGTTCAGAATGATTTATTTGCAGGTTTTCTTCATAGGGACGCTGAATGGTTTTAGGTTACTTATTTTTCTAGGGTTTCACAAGTTTGGGACCAATAGGGACTATTGTATTCTCCGGTGCCATATAAAAAAAAAAAATCTTTCAAAAGTATGAACTACTCACACTGTTGATAAATTTTTTAAATTGTTTTTTATTCTGTAACTTGGCGATCTGTGAAGTCATTAAGTTGAAGTGCCACGTTCTATGTTTTATTAGCAGAAGGAACTCTTGGCTCCCATTCATATGATGTGTAGATAGAATATGGCTTGCATTAGTGTAAAGGAGGACTATTTGAAACATTTGTTATTTATAATGTATTTAGGTAGTTTATCAGCCATCTTGTTACCATAACACAAGCATTAGGTTGCGTAGCTTGGGACTAGATGGCGCTGTGTGAAATGTCCAGGGATATTATTATTTATTTATAATTATTGTGTCAAAATCCCATCGTATCGTGGAATTGCTAAATTAGCTGATCTTTAAATCAACGGCGTTTAAATGCATCACCGCTCCTTATAGTTCGACAAAAACCCCGATCCCAAAAAAAGTCAAACAACTTTCAAGTGAAACTCCAAAAGTTGGATAATACGGGCGAAATATAAATAAACCGTAAAAAGCCCAGTTCCTGAGGTAAATAAACACGCCATCGGAGAAGGCTGAGCCCCGGTTCGCGAGGTGCACCTGTGTACAAACACCCAAACTTGTCAACGGGGACTAAAGTTGGAGGGTGTGTAAACGAATCGGAAGTGATCGGAGATCTTCGGCTGTGGAGAACGATTTTCAGGTTGGTTGGTTGATTGGTTTACTTTGGGGTTGTGATTGACAAATGATTATTTTTAAAGAAAAATGCGACGTAATATTATATTATTTTCCTATTAAAAGTAATAGGAAATAACATAATACGAGTATTACGTCTTTGTGATGGGTTAAGCACTGGCGAATAGAATACACATATTTCGTTAGTAAAGTTACAAGTCTTATACTGTAAGTGCTCAAACCCCACGAGAGACACGCGTCGATGACCGAGACAACTGTCGGCAACATACCGCTCGTGTATTTGAGCACCGTAATCAAATACACGAGCGACACGATATCGACGGAAGCCGCTGACGTATCGACGGAGGGCGTCGACACGTGTCGATGGCTGCAGTTGCCTTTGTCAACGACGTGTGTGTGTGTATGCACACTAAGAGGGGGCGAAACTTTTGCCACTAACTGAGCTCCAAACTATACTCCAATTTCGCCCTGGGGATCGAATCCAGGCCCTCGATCAGTCTCCCTATTCTCTCTACTAACACCTTAAAATATGGGACGCACGTTAAGAATAGAATAGAATACTCTTTATTGTACACCATACAAATTACAGAACATAAATATACCTATACAATTTTACAAAGAGTGACACAATGGGCGGTCCTATCGATAAGAGCGATCTTTTAAAGACAACCTTTGGATGGATTAAAAATTAAGGAGAGACAAATATATTATGTAGTCTGTGGTGTACCATTTACATTATACTATTAATATAATACATAAAGTATAACACCGTCCGTCCGTTCCGTTAAGCCGTTGGTCCCGGGTCAGATAGGCAGTCGCTCCATGTCCGTTGCATCCGGTTAGACTGGAAGCCGACCTCAACATAGTTGGGAAAAGGCTAGACAGGTGATGATGACCTTAAAATATGCGAACTAGCACACCTGTCCCAAACAACATTTATAAAACACCTGTAGGCTAGCTTCCATTTAAATATCACCCACAAACACGCGAAATCTACAAAGTAAATGGTAAAGCTTTCGCTTGAAGTTCAATCCACTTCGCAAGGGGCGCGAGTGTGACGAAACACAGTACAACCTATAATTTATTTCCACATATACTTTAAGAAATACCAAATCCGTTTACGTGAACAGGCTCGGAACTGAAAAGTTTGGGAACTCAAACACGCGTCGAATATGCGAAGAAGCGCCAAAGTTTCCACAGACAAGCGAACTCTTTGAGTTGTTTCAGATATATTGCCTACGTAAGTACGCTTGTGAAGTTCGCCTATACTGCGATTATCCGAGCGACGTGCTAATGTACAGGGTGTTTTGTGAGTACCTACTTATCTTTTAAAGAATTAAGAGCGAGGCCACACTACTCATTTGCGTTGCGTTACGTCGTCGAAATAAGAATCCGAAGAAAAATAATTCCAGCATATGAATCAATGAATTAGCAATATCCTTTAAAATGATTCAGATTGTGTGTTACGCAATTAGGGTGCTGGAATCATTTTAAAATTTACATATTTAGCCCGTTAGCCATAACCTATTCAATGCAGTCAATACTGAATGATTAATTTGTATGTTGAAGACAAATAACATACAAATTAATTATTCAGTGCTTTAGTTCAGATGCTCATACATACACTGCACTAGGATGGCAATATTAATTACTAATTCGTGATGACTAACGTATGGTCATTAGATAAAATGAACATTTGTGAGAGCGAGAGAGAGCAGTAGGGGCCCAGTGGCAACGGTCGCGACTTACGAGTTGTAGATCGTAGGTTTGAACCCAGACAGGCGCTTTACTTTGTGTAAATTATTTCATCACCACTGCTCTCAAAACGGTGCAGGAAAACATCGTGAGGAAACCGGCATGTCGTAGAACCAACAATTCGAAGACATGTGACATCTAGCAACCCGCACTGGGTCCTTTTTTTATATATATATATTTTTTATGAATGGCTTCTCGTAGTTGACCTTGAGAGGTCGTGACTACTTAACGGGATTATCCTGTGGTTGCCTTAAGAATTCTTAAAGCCTACATCTAGATTAAAACTAAGCGACTGCGCGCTAAGGGCACCCCCTGTGGGGTACGAACCTCGGCTTAGGGCGTCGCGTCGCTGGGAGAGGGCAGCAAGGGGACAGGCTGGATCGAATTAGTGCACTGGGCCCGCGTGGTGGATTATAGCCCACTCCCTCTCGAACTGAGGAGGCCTGTGTCCGGGAACATTATAGACTGATAATGATGAGAGAGAATTTTTTATATATCTTCCAGGACCTTGTTGAAAAATATTTCGTTTGAAGAATTACCTGGTTTCTCAGTTTTCAACCGGGCTTAAAGCAGAAGTTTGAATTGTTACTCAATCACATAAAAACGGCGGCTCAGAGTAGGATGTTGCGAAACTGCCCTGCGGGGCAGTTGCGTAACACACTTATTTACAACGGCAATGCCATTTATTTTCACAATTCCACAATATTCATTGCGTTATTGATGTTGTCGAGCCGACAAAGTTTCCAAATATGTGAAGCAATGGATTGGGAAATTCCTTCAAAATCCTTAGGATTGTGATTGAAAGTGTATTACGCAATTGGTGTCTTTCAAAGATGTAACCAATACTTTGATGAGAAGGACGATAGACAAGAAACTCCACGGACGCAAAAAGAGCGTCCGTGGAGTTTATTGTCTGTCGTTCTTCTCCATAGGTACCTACTACTCTTTGGAACGGGCAAATAGCTTCATCTTTCTGACTGACCGACCCAAAACTGTCTATAATTGGTTGAAACTGATTTACATCCGTCACCTCACACTTCAAGTCCAGTTGACAACCAGCGTCATGCACTAATAGTTAGTTGTCTGGCATTTTTGCAGACCTGGGCCTATTTGGCTCAGCCTCGCACACTTGCCTGCTCTCACAACGCACTTTACACTTTTTATTTGTTTTCTTTTTTATATATATATATATTTTTACTTGTAGTATAATATGTGGTGTTTTAAAATACCTTTAAGTCTATGCTAAATAAATGTATTTTATTAAATAAAATTTCAAAATTCAATAAATTTGAGGGGTGCTGGAGCAACTTAATAGGTTCCCTGAGGATCCTAAAAACTCGATAATCAATTACTAATCCATTAATAAAAGTCACTATCTCCACTAACATTGATACACGAGGCAGTATCCTCTGACAATTAATCCGCGGATATTTTTGTGGCTGTCTGTGCGTGATTGATAACAAGCACTCTTCCTCTACCCACTATTATGATTAATGGGTTTTCTTCGAAATTGATACTCTTCCGACCGATATGATACGGATATAAACTTATCTCTTGTGTATTGTGTCTGTGTGGAGTGTACTGAGCCTTCGAGGTTCTCAGGTAACAAATTGTTACGACGTAAAAAGGTGTAGGTGCTGTTAAGGGACGAGGTGTTAGATTCATGTTGACTGGGAGCTTTGTTCCTTATCACACATAATAATATCGACGGAGAAAATTTCAGGGTTTTGATCCATAAAATGCCCCTTACGATATTTGTAGTTTTCACCGTCGTAAGGGACATTATAAGGGACATTTCACTGTCGTTTTCGTCGTCATATACGAACTGATTTCTATTAAGAAAATAGATTTTTACAAATACACTTTGCAGTAAGCGAATTCGAACTTCTTTAAATTAGATATCCAAAACTCACAACCGACAGCAAAATTTATTATTACAAGAATTAGCTTTCTGACTAATCTAGTTTCTCTTTTGCACGTTCCTAGATCCATAGTTTATTTATTTATTTATTTATTAAGTATGGATAACTTACAGCTAAAACAAACAGAATAAAAAATTGTATGTGAGACTGACAGCCAATTAAAAGTCATCACTTCTAAAAATAGATTGGAAAGAAAGAGTTTGAACAACACAACACAGCTACCTACTTAAAAAGAAAGAGAAAGAAAAAAAAACAATATAACATTCAAGCTTAAACTAAATATAAGAATAGAAGAATAAAAACCTGAACATACAAAATCTTAATTAAAAAAGCCAAGGCTCAGGCACTTCCTGGCCGAGGAGACACCCGTTAAAAAAGGATCAAAATCATGCTGTTTACACATGTCATTAAAGTTTCTACTTGCACGCACTGTAAATGAATTTTGCCTGTAGTTCGTAGAGGTAAATGGAACCCGCAACGGGGCGTTCCATCGCTTCGACCTTCCGGGAACGTTAAAATAAAATTTGGATAGAATTTCGGAGTTATTGATAGAATTATTGAAAATTTTTAATAATGATATACAGTCAGAGATTGCTCGCCGATTAATTAGGGGTAATATATGATACTTCTTACAGAGGTCGAGGTAATCTTCAGACCGGTAGGGCACTTTCTGATGATAACACAAGTACTTGATGAACCTTTTCTGGATGCTCTCTATACGATCAATGTACTATATAGTATACTATATAGTTGGAAAGGACTTCAAAGTATATGTATAGATATGGGGTTAAGAAGTAAGTAAATAAGTTATTGTGCATACACGCGAGCAACACGCGTCAACGACATAGGCAACTACAGCCGTCGACAACGTGCTGCTTGTGTATTTGAGTACGGTGCTTAAATAAACGAATGGCATGTTGACGACTGCCGCCGACACACGATGACAGCAGTCGTTGACAATCGTTGACGGCTGCAGTTCCTCTGCCTTTAACGCGTGTTGCTTGTGTGTATGAGCATTTCTCAGGGTCAGTATTTGACGGCACGGTTGGCGCAGTGGTTAAGCGATTGACTGCTGCGCTGCGTGTCGTGGGTTCGATTCCCGCACGGAACAAATATTTGTATGACCTACATGTATTTGTTCCGAGTCTGGGTGTATTTCTATCTATAATATGTATGTATTTACAAAAAAAAAAAATGTATATAAGTAGTTTATCAGGCATCTTGTTACCATAACACAAGCATTAGGTTGCTTAGCTTGGGACTAGATGGCGCTGTGTGAAATGTCCAGGGATATTATTATAGTATAAAAAGTAAAACACCAAAATACCTACGATACGTCATCATCCTGTAGCTCAAGTTAATAAGTGTCATTACTTTGAGCAAAACATACCAACTTTAATCTGATCCTTTGCTAAATAAGTATTTAAGCTGTTAATATGCTGAAGTATTTGTTAATTTTATGTCTCTTTCCAACACGCTTTTAATGAGTTTTGTGTTTCTTAATCGATCCAAGATTATGTTCATTGACTTCTTGTAATATGTGTGTTATGACTTTATAAGCTGGTAATTAACTTGTGGAAAGCCAAAGGTTGAGGTTAAGACTTCGAGGATGCGAGGAGTTATGTTTGTCAGAAAAATATTTTAATAATGAAATATTGCGATATTCACCAAGTTTGAAAGGTAGTATTTACGATCGCATGATTGCAGAAATTGACAAATCTTTTCGGCACGATAGTGAGTAATTGTCGCTTCTATTGCACAAGCGATAATTACTTTAGCTCTGCTGGATATTATGCATCTCATCCCTGCCTCTGGGGTGGATTCAGGTCAAGAGTGAGCCCATTGTCAATAAAAAAAAACTCTAAGGGCTGATTTTTCAATCGACGGATACAAATAATTTTTATTTGAGGAATAAAATTGACGTCTGACATATTTTGTACCAAACGAACGGTCAAAAATTCAAAATTATTCCACGGATAAAATTATCTGGCGTTGGACAAATCAGCCCTAATTAAAATAAATATGTAATATAATTATAGTCCTCCAGACCTTATTTCGGTCATGGCGGCAAATCTCAACGGGCCTTCGGCGCGGAAGATATATTATAGTGCACCAGTGTGTGCGCAGACACAGGCACACTCTCTTTCCTCATTCTCATAGTCCTATGCGACGGTAATCCGACACGATCAGAGAGAGATCAGGGCCTCAAGTCTGCTATTACAATAGTGTCAGAATGGTCTATCATTGATTTCATAATTGTTGATTTTGAAGTTTGGTAATCTACTAACTTATTGGCGTCATTATGACTTTCCAGTGGTCAATCACTGACACTCCATTGAAAGAAATGGCATAGAATGGTAATCTCGTACATAATGATAAATGAGCGACTGACTTACATAAAACACTTGACTTGTATAAAACACTAATAAATTATATGTAAAAATATATAATAAATGAAATCTGGCATAAATAAAGTTGTGGTAGTTTTTCGAAAATAATTTCTACTAACGGGTTTTTTAATAATGACAATACGACAATGTCATTATGACAATTGTATTACGAGACCATTGACCGACCAATGATCGCCATTAAGAATTTAGCAGATTACGAACTTTAAGCAAAATAACAATGGGATGGGAATGGGATCGTGTTGGAATGACGAATTTATAAAAATACGCACACCGCCAACATCCAAACTCCGGACTGTTACTAACAAATTCCCAATGGAAACACACAATAACAATTTGCCCGACCTGGGAATCGAACTCAGGACCTGGGAATCGAGCTCAGCAGTCGCGCTTGTGACCATGAGCCCACCGTGGCGGTACGAGGCGGGGGTGGAGTACCTCATATACCCATATTCATGTTTCAGCAGTAGATAGACACATTTTAATCTCCGCTGTCCCGTCTGTAAACACTCGAGCATCACATAAAGGGAGGTTCACACACAAAGCCCGCTGTTTACTTTGCTAATTGAATTCATTGTAACACAAATGATGTTTAAAGTGCACGTTTGTGCTCGTTTCAAAGAATTATCTTTTTAAGCTCAAGATTAGACAAAGGATTGTTTGATTGAATTAGAATATTGTGGTGGTTTTAATAACTGAGTGAGGGCTTGAAAGGGAATTTGTGTTGTTTTTTTTCTATTTTATTCATCAGCTGAATGAAACTATAGATATTAAAAATTAAATTAAATGAAAATGTTTTTTCTGTAAATATCATATCGCGGAATCACTTTTACACGCTAAATAATAAAAAAATAAGCTAGATGTGTTCGACATTTCCTATCTGACGGGTGCACCTCTGATTAGACCTTCGGGTACCTACTAATTTATTTATTTAGGTTAGCCAACAATTGTATACACAATACATTTAACAAATAATTTCCTAATACATTTATAAGTGCAACAATTACTTACAGGTTGACACAACATGCACCATTAATGGTTTTACTTATTTCAAAGCCAAAAAGGATATTTACAATTATAGTTATTAAATATATTTTTTTGTAATCCATGCATACAATAATAATACCAGCAATTACCTTCTACTAACTACCAATTTGTTTTTATTTTTTAATTATTTATTTAAAAATAAAAACAAATTGGTAGTTAACATTAAAATTAAAAAATTGATTCCATTCTGGCACAAATATTGCTCAAAGACATGGTGTATGCTTATCGCAAAGAATTGCTTTTTTGTAATCCATGCATACAATAATAATACCAGCAATTACCTTCTACTAACTACCAATTTGTTTTTATTTTTTAATTATTTATTTAAAAATAAAAACAAATTGGTAGTTAACATTAAAATTAAAAAATTGATTCCATTCTGGCACAAATATTGCTCAAAGACATGGTGTATGCTTATCGCAAAGAATTGCTTTACAAGGAAAGACAGTGGATTTGTGAACAATTGTGTGTTTTGATTGAACGATTTTTTTCTTTATTTCGCTTCATACTCAGATACTCTGGGGTGAATGAAGTTTAGATTTATTATGAGACACACTGAGTCTGTCAGTCTGTGTGCCTCATAATAAATCATTCGTCATTCGTCGAGTCATTCACTACTGATTTCGAGACATACATACGTAGGTACTAACATACATCACGCCTGTGCTGCCCGAAGGGCTATAGACAGATAAATCGTTTGTTTGGTGCACATAAAAGCACAATAAGCACATAAGCACATAAGCACATTTCGCCAGTTATCTGGTTAAAAAGTATCTTATATGTTAATCCTGGCTATAAACCATCTATGTGCCCAATTTCATCCAAATCCGTTCAGTAGTTTTTGTGTGAAAGAGTAACAAACATCCATCCATACAAACTTTCACGTTTATAATATTACTAGCTGCGCCCCGCAGTTTCACCCGCATAAGTTTCGATCCCGTGGGAATATCGGGATGAAAGTATTTTATATGTTAATCCTGGTTATAAACCATCTGTGTGCCAAATTTCATCCAAATCCGTTCAGTAGTTTTTGTTTGAAAGAGTAACAAACATCCATCCATCCATCCATACAAACTTTCACGTTTATACATTATTAGTAGGACGAGCGTCGTCGTGAAAACAAAACGAGGAATTAGTTACTCCTTCAGTGTAAGCGTAACTCAACTTCGTCGATTCAAGTAATAATATCCGTGCCCTAAAATCACTGCAACCTCTCAATTCAAACACAAACAAGACATAAAAACTCCGCTGTCCAATACTAAAAGTAAACAAAGCCAGTCGGTTCAGTAAGTTTGCTAAGAAACACAATAACCCTGGAGTTTTGGGCCGATCGCCTTCGCCCGTATTGACCCACTCGCGCGGCTTTCAGCGCTGCAGCCGCTTAAACAATAAAATATAAACTTTTTTTATGTTGGGCGGCGCTGTCCTGTATAAAATTTCATTTATGAAACGAAGAAGGATTCTTTTGTCAATGGTGCGTGTTAGAAACTTTTTGGTGGAGATATTGCGAATGGCAAGGATGAGCCTTCATAACAGCATAATTGGCTAACTTGGTAACATCAACATGATGGTTAAGCAATGTAAAAACATAACCCCATCTTTGCTGTCACATAGTCGGGTAAAGAGAGGATTGTTATAAGTTTAAATATTTAAATAAATATTTATTCCTCAATTTCCGTTATTGCACCTGTTTGTATCTGAATCACCCAGACTAACTGGTAAAAGTCCGCCTCTATAATAAGTACAGACGCCAGCACATCAAGCTACTACAATCTGTCAAATTTCTTTAATAGATTTTCAACTTTATCGCTAAAGTATTAAGGTTCAAGGTTGATTGAGAAAATTTGACAGTTTCGGGTAGCTTGACCTGCTGGCGTCTGTACACTTGTGTGCTTGTGTTAGATACCTCGTGGCAACGCAACGCACAGTCGGTTGATATAATGACGGTGAAAAGGACCTGATGATGATGTAGCAAATGGAGAGTTTCATGACTTGTACAGAAAAAAAAAAAGGTAAGTACAGACGCCAGCAGATCAAGCTACCCGAAACTGTCAAATTTTCCCAATCAACCTTGAACCCTAATGTTTTAGCAATAAAGTTGAAAATCTATTAAAGAAATTTGACAGATTGTAGTAGCTTGATGTGCTGGCGTCTGTACAAAATAATGTAAATGACATAAAAGTAACACGATAAGCGCTCGTGATTTGTAACGACTATAGTAACAACTAAGTATTAACTTCTTCCAGAAAACCTTCAAGACTCGGAAAGCATGTTGTAACTGCTCGTCCCTCCGTCATACATATTCAAGGACAAGACGGACATCGGAACGTGCGTTGGTGGACCCGCCATTATGCCCCTAAATGTATATTTGATGATGTCCTCAACAACTTTCAGAATAGGGGTGGCAAACATTTTAAAATTGGTGGCAAAATATTTAAATTTTGAAAAAAGGCTGTTTTTTACCAGCCTGTTATTATCCCACAGCAGGACAAAGGCCTCTTCTTATATAGAAGTCATGAGAATTGATCACCACGCTTACTTAAGACGGGTTGGCGTTTTCAGACTTATATTAACTAATAAAGTCCCGGTCTTCACACGATGTTTTCCTCACCAAGTACAGACGCCAGCACATCAAGCTACTACAATCTGTCAAATTTCTTTAATAGATTTTCAACTTTATCACTAAAGTATGAAGGTTCAAGGTTGATTGGGAAATTTTGACAGTTTCGGGTAGGTTGACCTGCTGGCGTCTGTACATATGAGAGCGATAAGATCTCCCATTGTATGTTTTGTAGTCGTATTTATTTTTGTCATGTATTTTCTGGTGCACAGACGCCAGTTATAGGTCAAGCTACCCGAAACTGTCAAATTTTCCCAATCAACCTTGAACCTTAAAGCTTTAAAGATAAAGTTGAAAATCTATTATAGATACAGATTGTAGTAGCTTAATGTGCTGGCGTCTGTACAATAAAGTATATATAAATAAATAAATATGAGTTGCATATGATCTTGCTCGGGTTTGAACCCACAACCTCGTGGATGTGAGGCAACGCTTTAACCACTGGGACATTCAGGATCCAAAGTTCATTAATAAAGTGACGTATATGTATGTAAGCGTAAACATGTCCTAATTATTTTTGATGGTGATGTAGCGGCATATACACATATACAATTTACATATACATATACACACAATTATACATAGTATTTAAATTAATAATATTATAAGTTATTTCATTACTTACACAATCATATTTTGTGTCGGAACTTCGGCCGCTGTGGCTCAGTGGAAAGGCACCATAACATATAGCCCTATAACTATATATTCTATTGTATGCCTGCCGCAGGCGCGCGCGCACGCTAAACACCAGTCTTGATCTACTCTCGACGCGGAGCGCACGCCGCTTGATTGCTTACCGTTCTGCTTATACCCGCTTTCGGTTTATACAAAAAGTAATTTCGCACTCAGCTGTACTGCTATTAGGATTTCACTGTGCTATCCAAAAACTCATGTATACATTCGCTTTCGACACCTGTGCTTGTGAACTTCGTGACTATACTTTTAACATATCTGTGCTTCTCAATCCTCTGTTCTTCTTGTGCTTTCGTAATATCAGTGTACCGCTTGGGAACTTATTATAAACTAGCTACCACACTTACCTGAAGACTTTCATTACATCGCCCAGAATCACACCTACTTATAAAGGAGGAAGCAGCCACAGCGAGAAGGTAGGATTTACCTATATTATTCCTACATTGGTGACCCCGAATAAGTAACCGCAAGATTAATAATACCGCAGATCGCAAACAAAGCGAATATAAAAAACATGGCGGAAGGTTCACAGTCCACAAGTAGCAAGTCATCTACCGAACGTACCGAAATGCGTGTTTCCACTGACGCATCGGATGTGTCGACAGAAATTTGCAGAGTTGCTGTTCGCATACCACCCTTCTGGCCCGATGAGCCCGAAATATGGTTCGCACAAGTGGAGGGTCAGTTTGCTATTGCAAATATTACTACGGACACGACGAAATTTCATTACGTCATCGGACAGTTGGAACCACAGTACGCCAAAGAAGTTAAAGACATAATTGTGAAACCACCAGCGAGTGACAAGTATCAGAAGCTTAAAGGCGAACTTATTAAACGACTCAGTTTATCTAATGAGAAGAAAGTAAACCAACTTTTAATTCACGAAGAGCTTGGCGACCGTAAGCCTTCGCAATTTCTGAGGCACCTTCAGAGTTTGGCAGGAACGAATGTCCCAGAGGACTTCATTAAATCCATCTGGATCAACCGCTTGCCAGCAAACATACAGACAATCATGGCGGCTCAGACCTCCGTATCGCTTGAAACGTTAGCGGACATAGCGGACAGAATCAAGGACATAGCTACCCCCTCAGCCCAAGTAGCTTCAACCAGCGCAAACCCTCAAGTACTAGAGGTGTTAGCTAAAGAACTCGTGGAGCTTCGGAAAGAGGTGAACGCACTCGCGATTGGACACCGACAGTCTCGCTCCAGGGAGAGAGGAACGAGGCACACCCGTTCGCCATCCAAACGTTCAGACTCAAACTACAGAAAATTCCCGGTATGCTGGTATCATTACAAGTTTGGCAGAAAAGCAAAGACATGCATTCTCCCATGCGATTATAAGGCGGAAAACCCGACGGGCCGTCGCTAATGGCGACCGACGACTGCCCCAGCTCTGGTCGCCTGTTTGTTACCGACAGGAGAACTAAAGTACAGTTCCTGGTCGATACCGGTAGCGACCTATGCGTATTTCCTCGGACCATGCTACGTGAACGACGCGCCATCACCAACTACCAACTCTTTGCGGCCAATGGTACGCCTATTCCGACCTACGGTTATATACACTATAATTTAAACTTAGCGCTTCGAAGGGACTTCGCGTGGAATTTTGTAGTCGCAGATGTAACTAAGCCAATAATTGGAGTAGATTTTCTCTCGTTTTACAACCTAGTAGTCGATTGTCGTAATCAGCGATTATTGGACAATGTTACAACATGTTCAACGAAAGCTTCACTAGTCCATAAATCAGATAGTATTCACTCTGTAAAGGTCATGACTGGCGATACCGCGTATCATAAATTACTAGAAGAGTTCCCGGAGATCACTAAGCCACCTGGTACACAGCGAGTCATTGTTCATAACACAGTCCACCACATACGTACTACACCGGGCCCTCCAATTTCATGCACTCCCCGCCGCCTGGCCCCAGATAAGTATAAAACGGCCAAGCAAGAATTCGATGCAATGTTAGCCAATGGCACGGCCCGACCTTCAGAAAGCCCTTGGGCATCCCCGTTACACTTGGCCCCAAAAAAAGATAATGGCTGGCGGCCCTGTGGAGATTACCGAAGACTCAATGCCCGCACCGTTCCTGATTGTTATCCCATTAGACATATACAAGACTTTGCGCACAGCATATCCGGATGTACTATCTTCACAAAAATTGACCTGGTTAAAGCGTACAACCAGATTCCGGTCAATCCGGATGATATACCCAAGACCGCAATCACTACACCGTTCGGAATGTTTGAATTTCCGTATATGACGTTTGGCTTACGCAACGCGGGTCAAACATTCCAACGGTTTGTAGATGAAATGACGCGCGGCCTTGATTTTTGCTACACGTATCTCGATGATTTCCTTGTGTACAGTAAGAATGAAACACTCCACAAGGAACATCTAAGGCAATTATTCACCAGAATGAAGGGATACGGTATGGTGATTAATAACGCTAAATGTGTTTTCGGAGCACGACAAGTAAACTTTCTGGGATATACCATATCAGAAAAAGGAACGAAGCCATTGCCAGAAAAAGTACAAGCCATTCGCGACTACCCAACCCCTAAAAATATACGTGAGCTTAGAAGGTTTTTGGGCATGATAAACTTCTATAGACGTTTCGTGCCCGAAGCCGCCCGAATTCAAGCCCCACTCAATGCTTTGCTGATAGGAGCAGTGAAGGGATCAACCCCAATCGACCTAACAGGAGACGCCCATAAGGCCCTTGAACAATGCAAAGAGAGTCTGTCAAACGCAACCCTATTGGCCCACCCAGATTGCTTGGCCAAAATGGGACTGGTGACGGATGCATCCGACTTAGCCATGGGTGCCGTGTTGCAACAACACAAGGATGGCCACTGGCAGCCACTAGCATTTTTCTCTCGAAAATTGAACACCGCTCAACAAAAATATTCTCCTTACGACAGAGAACTATTGGCAATTTATGAAGCGGTGAAGCATTTTCGACACATGCTCGAAGCCAGAAATTTCACCATCTATACTGATCACAAACCAATCAGTTTTGCTTTCCATGAAAGGAAAAATAACTGTTCGCCACGTCAGTATAGATATCTGGACTTTATATCGCAATTCACAACAGATATCCGCCACATTTCCGGAAAGGATAATGTGGTTGCTGATACCTTGTCACGGATAAACGAACTGCAGGCACCAGTGGCTCATGAAACTCTCGCTAAGGCTCAAGAGTCAGACATGGAGCTGTCAGGATTCCTCAACTCAACGTCATCGCTCAGACTAGAAAAGTTTAAAGTCCCAGGTACAGATGTAACTATATACTGTGACGTCAGTACGCAAACAGCAAGGCCTTTCGTACCACAAGCCTTACGAAAACAAGTGTTCGACAGTCTTCATTCGTTAAGTCATCCTGGCGCAAATGCAACCTCAAAGTTAGTTGCGGATCGGTTTGTTTGGCCAGGGGTTAGGAAAGACTGTCGGGAGTGGTCCAGATCTTGCATTCCATGTCAACGGGCCAAGGTGAATCGGCACGTATCGGCACCATTAGGTACCTACAAACTGCCACACTCTAGGTTCAGACATATACACATCGATCTGATCGGCCCCCTCCCCATTTCACAAGGTTATCGATACTGTTTAACGGCCATTGATCGATTCACACGATGGCCGGAGGTAATACCGATAACTGACATCACCGCTGAGACAGTAGGCAAAGCCTTACTGCATGGCTGGATATCTAGGTTCGGCAGCCCAACAGATATTGTAACAGACCGTGGACGCCAATTTGAGTCCACCCTGTTTCACTACTTGGGTAAAATAGCTGGGTTTCGTCATCACCGAACCACAGCGTACCACCCAGCAAGCAACGGACTCATAGAACGTTTTCATCGACATCTGAAAGCATCTATCGTATGTCATGCAAACGAAAACTGGACCGAGGCTCTGCCCTTAGTTTTACTTGGCATTCGTAGTGCTTACAAAGACGACATACAAGCATCACCAGCCGACTTAGTGTATGGCGAGCCACTGAGGCTGCCTGGCGAATTCCTAGAGCAAGCAGCGAATGGCACTAGTGACGTAACAGAATTTACAGCACGTCTTCGTACCATAGCTCAGAAACTACAGCCAGTGCCGACATCGCGCCACGGTGAAAATAAAGTGTTTGTATATAAAGACCTAAGCACTTGCGACTTTGCATTTTTAAGAGAAGACGCATCGCATAGTTCCCTAACTCCGGCATACACTGGTCCACATCAAATTATCGAACGAAGTGACAAAGTGTTCAAATTGATGGTAAAAGGCAAGCAAGTAACAGTCTCCATCGATCGCCTCAAACCCGCATATATACTAGCTGAAAAAGAAAGCGAACCAAACTACCCAGTACTAACTTCCTCAGGTAGTTCAAATCACGGGTCACGTGGTGCCACCAAGACAACTCGTTCCGGTCGTGTGGTAAGGTTCCCGGATTATTATCGTCCTTAACCAGGCCTCTGGGGGGGGGTGATGTAGCGGCATATACACATATACAATTTACATATACATATACACACAATTATACATAGTATTTAAATTAATAATATTATAAGTTATTTCATTACTTACACAATCATATTTTGTGTCGGAACTTCGGCCGCTGTGGCTCAGTGGAAAGGCACCATAACATATAGCCCTATAACTATATATTCTATTGTATGCCTGCCGCAGGCGCGCGCGCACGCTAAACACCAGTCTTGATCTACTCTCGACGCGGAGCGCACGCCGCTTGATTGCTTACCGTTCTGCTTATACCCGCTTTCGGTTTATACAAAAAGTAATTTCGCACTCAGCTGTACTGCTATTAGGATTTCACTGTGCTATCCAAAAACTCATGTATACATTCGCTTTCGACACCTGTGCTTGTGAACTTCGTGACTATACTTTTAACATATCTGTGCTTCTCAATCCTCTGTTCTTCTTGTGCTTTCGTAATATCAGTGTACCGCTTGGGAACTTATTATAAACTAGCTACCACACTTACCTGAAGACTTTCATTACATCGCCCAGAATCACACCTACTTATAAAGGAGGAAGCAGCCACAGCGAGAAGGTAGGATTTACCTATATTATTCCTACAGTTTTATTGATTTTTAAGCTATTGAATACAGAATGTTGACCTATTAATTAGGCTAGCAAAAAGCAAGTATTTTTCCACAAATTTTCGATCATCAACCTTGTTCAGCAGTTTATACGAAGCGGGAAAGCGGTATAGTTTAATTTGAGGTCCGGAATTTAATTATAATAAAATCCCTATCAAATTAGTTTTAAATAATTTGCAATACTATTGTATTAGGGCGGAATGTGCCCTGCATTAAGATATCTGTAACACTCTATATATTTCCCACATTATATAAAAATAAAGAAAACAGTGGTGGCACTGGGAACGGCCGCGACTTACGAATTGTAGATCGTGGGTTCGAACTGGAGCAGGCACTTTACTTTGTGTAAATTATTTCATCACCACTGCTCTCAAAACGGTGAAGGAAAACATCGTGAGGAAACCGGCATGTCCTAGAACCAAAAATCGAAGACATGTGACATCTACCAACCCGCACTGGGCCCACGTGGTGGATTATGGCCCAATCCCTCTCACAAAGAGGAAGCCTGTGTCCCAGTAGTGGGAACATTTTAGGCTGATTATGCGATGCAAATGAAGATACTAACTTACTGGTTACAAACTAACACGTTATTTAACATGGTGTGTCGATAGCAATCTAAATGGACTCTGCTCAAAATTCGGCCACTTATTTGGCTTCATCACCAGCGTCCATCAGATCCTGTAACGTGCAGTTGACAGGACACGCAGGACACGTTATTAAGTGTCCCATCGTTTGTGGAACAGCACCACATTTACACTCCAAGGCGGAGTCGTCTATGGAAATCTGTAGCACTTTCGGGTATATTGTTACCCGAACATCAGACAGCATGAGTCTTAATGGGGACTTTAATGTAAGTTAAGTTCTATTACTCCTCCTCCTCCTTCCTAGTATTGTATACATGCAACTATATTCTAACTGAACAGACAGCTGTGCTGCTGGGAAGTTTGTTCCGCCACTTCTTCTTCCCAGCGATAGCACTAGGAAGTGGTGAAGGGCGGGCGTTTTTGGGGGACTGTCTTTTGTAATTTTGACGTTCGAAAAGTGCTGACTCTCAGCCTAATTTGAATAAATGACTTTTGATTTTGATTTTGATTTATTAATAATATTATTTAATATTTGTATGACCTACATGTATTTGTTCCGAGTCTGGGTGTTTTTCTATGTATAATATGTCTGTATTTACAAAAAAAATAAATATATAATTAGTTTATCAGCCATCTTGTCACCATAACATAAGCATTAGATTGCTTAGCTTGGGACTAGATGGCGCTGTGTGAAATGTCCAGGGATATTATTTATTTATTTTATTTCAGTATTTTGGGATCAATATCGCGATTCCTTAGAAGCAGTCATGAAGTAAATTACTTCGTGAAACTAGGGTTTGTCAACCCTGTTCCAAAAGAATCCACAGTCATTTAAGACGGTTTATATTCACGACATACTTTATATCGGAGGGTGCAATGTGTTTTAAATTCGGGCCACATATATATTTATGTAAATTTGTTTAGATTAACATGTCTCTCTGGACTATTGGGCGGTTTATGGCTGGTCTCAATGGTATGAGTAGACTGTGCTTTACGGAAAGTTTTATTAAAGGGTGCGTGGAAGAGCAGTTTTGAGATTCTTAATTTCATAGGTTTTTAGGTATATGGGTGAGTTGAGCTGGGCTTTACAGCTAGCTGACTGGACTGGTTCTTGATGATAAGTACCGTAGGTACATTTTTGTAGGTATTCAGTATGAAATTGAATAGGTGCGCCAAATTAAAATATCTTATTCAACGTGTTATAATGTTTTTTTTACTTGTATATACAAGTATGACAATAATTATTGTTTTTTTTTATGATATGGATGTGTCCGAGAGTCCGGAATAAATGATTATTATTATTTATTTTTTGTTTTTGCATATCTTGGGACCATGAGGTCCCGGTCCTTTGGAAGGCATACGAGGGGGCCGAAGCCAACTCGCAGAAGTCCCTTAGGAAGTTTTAATGAAATGCGGCACCAACCGACGATCATCTCTGTATGCACTATGTAAGTGCACCCAAAGACTTCCCCGGGTTGGTGAAGGACTATTGCAGGATATTGAAAAATAAAAAATTGGACTATTGGTTTGGGTGACTAAAGTTGGTTGGTTACCAAGAACTATGGAAGAACTATGTCCCCTGCTTGATCAATGTTTTATATATACACGATAAAATGGCAGGGGGTGATTTGCACACTCAATAATGGGCCTCCGGAAAAGGTCGCTAGCACAAAGTGACGTAGCGACAAGGAGGTAACATGTCCTGAGGTGCTTGACGAGTGGCACGGCTTTCAGAACAATCCCAGAGCCCGGAAGATGGTCAAGATCCCTACGAGCACTGACTGGAATACTTCCTTCCCCCGAGCACATTTGCTCTTGCGAATCTCCACTTAAGCCGACCAATAAAGGCAAGAAAGAGGTGGGAGGTCTGTTCCTCGTCAGTGTTCACTCCAGCCGGCCTGTTTAAGGCATGCCAGAGGTGAGGAAAAAGACTACTCCCGGGAGATAGGGTCCGTGGTGTCGCTACAGCCCAACAGCTCACCACATGCTGCCCTGCGGGTTTCTGTATCTCTCTTAGTCTGGCTTCTCACCCTAGACCTGTTCTGGCAAGGTAAACTCTACCGGCACAGACCGAGAGTCCGAAGTGGGCAAGCCCCACCACAACGTCAACGTAGAGATACGGCGGTTATTATTATTATTATTATGGCAATAATTCGTGTCTACCTGAAGGTAATAACTTGGTTTGCACTAAGACGATAATTACTTACACGATTTTTTTCAATTGAATTGAAAGGACAATTCTCTTGGATGTATGGAATGCCGTACCATGCTGCATCAAAGTCAAACTTTGCTTTTTATAGACTAAACTTATCATATTAACCCCTACAAAAGTTCTTTTTGTAAACAAAACAAAAAAAAAAAATTGATAACTGACGTAAAATTTCTACGCTAGGGGGACTAAACTCATGTGCTGAATTCATGGTTACAGTTTGCGCGTCGATGTCCCTGCCACCCTGTATTAAACTAAAAAATCATTGTCAATTTAACAAAAGTAAATAATATGAAATAGCTTTAATATTTTAGCTTTAGCTATAACATTCACTTTTATAAACCTTTGTATTTACAGGGTCAAATTAAATTAGCTAGTAAAACTCCGCAGACGTTCTGGCTATTGATATCGCAACATGTCAAAACTCTAGAAAACAGATTTTCTCAACTCATACTTCAAGTAACAACACAACCAGCGGTCATTGAACCCAAAAAAAAAATCAGATCTTTTTTGTTTTTATTTTATCGTGTTTATATATCAATTCCCATCACGTTTGCAGGGTTTTGCTAGCTAATTTAATTTGACCCCCTATCCTGTATAAAAAAACCCTCCTCATTATTTCCTGGCACCAACGATCCCTCAGTTTCGCAACAATGTGAGCGTATACACATTCCTTTGAGACGGCATTCTCACGTCACCGGTTCACGCCGGCCTGATGGCGGTAAGCGTCAGGCGTCAGGCGGCAGGCGTCAGGCCCACTTAGCGCTGACGAGGGAACAATGAGACGACTTGATGGACGCAGCTTCCGAATGCTTCCGAACTTGACTTCGGGTTTCAAGAAAGGTATTTTATGGTAAGTTTGATTTTAAATGTGAGGACTTATTTTTACGTTAGCCACAAGCCATTAAGTAAGTAAGTAAGTAAGTAAATTTTATTTGTTTAAACATGGTGTACATGGTGCGACACAAAAAACACGAAACAGCACGATTAACGAGTAAATATAATTCGACATTTAGTTGTAATTTATATTACATCCTTACCTATTAAAAGGATTTTTCGTGGTAAACCATGAATTCAGCTCATGAGTTTAGACCCCATAGCGTCGAAACTTAACGTCGGTTATCAAAAAAAAAAATCTTCTGTTTCATAGAAAAGTGCAATACCTACGCGGTCAAAACGTATGGAAAAGCAATATTTTTTTTTAATAACTGACGAAAAATTTCAACGCTCTGTGGTCTAAACTCATGTGCTGAATCCATGGTTACAGTTCGCGCGTCGATGTCCCTCCCACCATGTATACTTTTATACTATTACGATACCCTATTTCGAATTGTCGCACCTATTCAAATTCAGCCTGTATATACAATACGATAACTGACAAACTGCAATATTTATTCCTCAGATAAATGTTATCTGACGATCCCAAAATCAGCTATTAATTGATTAAAGAAACTAAAACAACCTCATTTATAATTATACCGCGGTACGTATGGTTGTTTTTGTCTGAAAGGCTCAGCATACTCGTACATAAATAGATAAATAGTGAAGTTTCATTCTATAAACACTTGTTATCATGAAGTGTCGTGGTCCATTGTGTACGGTGAAAGACGTTTTAGGCGGTCCGAAGTGCGGGTATTCACACGTCGCTATCACGTCGGACGGCGAGACAAGGAAACAATGAGAATATTTGATACATCCTGCTTCGTCACTTGACTCTGTATACTTGAGAAGGTATCTTTTTAATTATATTTACTGCCACATCACCATATACGATTAGAAAGCAAAATGTTTTAAACACCATTTGGAAATGATATTTATGGAATGATGTGTTAGGAGTGACAGATCTGCCTAGCTAAATACTAGCCGATTGATTCTGTAAAAATTTCACCGCGGTGTTTTTCAAAAGTTAGGTGAAGTGAGCTTAGAGTGAGTTGTCAATAGTGTCAATCCCTAGCATTACTTGGAATGACAGCTCACTCCACGCTCACTTCACCTAAGTTTTCACGGTGAGATGGTTACAGAATCGCACTGCAGTATATTGCATGGAACGACTGCTTGTCTAATCTCCACAACCCAGTAAATGGGTTAACCACCCGGGTCCTGATTTGGGAAACCTGCTTTTATGTTAATACGGTGAAGGAAAACATATAGAGAAAAAGTCCTAGAACTAAAAATTCGAATACATGTAACATCCCGAAATGGGCGCGCGTGGGGAATTATAACCCCTTCTTCTAACAGAGGGAAGGCCTGTATCTGAGCAGAGGGAACACTATAGGCTGACTATGCTTTTATTTAGTTGCAGTTTTCACTTTGACGCTAACGGAGAGCAATGAGCTAAGTTGCTCCGAGCTTTTCAAACTTTACCATCAAACATACGATTATAATTAATGATACCTTCAATGTAATTAATTTACATCATATTCTAATTAATTAACTCATTGATGTTAGTTGACAAATAGTTGTATATTAACCGATAGTAATCACCTGACGGATTGTGTCGTTAATTAATGATCTATTGTTATTGATACTGATTGGCTTCGGATTATGTGCGATTGTTGACATGGGACAGGGTATATATATTTCAGGGAATTGAAAGGGTATTTGTGCATTTCGAAATAGTGTTAATTATAAATGTTATTGTGTTAAAAAGTGCACTTTTACTACTAATAGTGTGACAATGTAGTATCAAAACACGTATGTTATTGAATAGGCGATATTATATACCTACGAGATGAAATTTTAATGCCGAAAAATAATAAGGAAATCAGTCTTAATAACATCAATCAGCTTTTAAATTTTAAAAGACTCGCTATGACTTTTACTTTGCCGATTCTCAAAATTAAATCGTAAATAATTAACATTACACAAAAAAAAGAACGTTTCAGTTACCACTTTCAGACTTCCCCTTATGTACTCATTTCTTATTCTATCCATTCGTGATCCACATATCCTGCGCCATCCATTATCTCTTAGCACTCTCAAAAATACATATTAAAAAGATAATAAAATTTAAGATTTCGGAAAATACTTCTACTAAAAATCTTTTCATCGTTTCTTTAGTAAAATTTTCAAACGTAACCATTATCTCTAGTCATCATAGAAATACCGTATTTCTACAAAGTTTTTCGCCGATAGAAGCCCGAAGCCTGGCAACACCGCCCCAACTTTCAAGCATTACCACCATTATCTCGAATTGAATCATCTCGATTGCATCAAATTTATAACACCGCTGATCTTCGAGAAGTAGTTTAACTTAAAACAGCTTTAATCTTTAGATTGGGATCTGTTCCCAAAGCTGGGAATGAAAGAAAAGGCGGAGTGCATTTTCTTTATTACTCCTCTTTATTTTAGAAGAATACATTCTGGTTCATAATTATAGGCAATTTAACTGAGGACTGATGCAGCAGGAAATTAGGGGAAGGTTTAAGCTTTTATATTAATATATTTTCTACGTATAGAGTATGGTATAATTTCAACAAATTCATACAACTAAAAACAGTGCTTCCAATATTTGTAAATCCAAAAACAAAACAGCGGATGGCAAAAACATCGAAAACAAAAGAGTATTTATTTACGAACACCACGAAACAGCCAGGAATAATTTAAAAAACAAGCTCTATTCCGGAATAAAAGCGACGTGTTCCATTTATAAAAAATCACTGTCTCCAAAGGTCCCCTGTGAAAAATTATAACGCGCAGCTTACATTTTGTTGCCAGAGGAAAAAAATATGTTTTTCCTTTGTGTTTGAGACGTAATATTTCAGGAGAATACGCCTGCCCGTCACGCCCGGCGACTGCGAAATATTCGTTGGTTTAACCTAAAATACATTATTATTAAAATGTTAGAAATTGCATCGTATAATTTGACAGTGATGGCCGTACTATGAATTCTGTTGGGAGTGGGTGTAATATGTAATAATGGTTTGAATTTTCTGGAAGGAATTTTGAACGTTGCGAGTTTAAACTGTTTTTATTTCGAGCGTCGGTGAATAATGTGTATGTGGGGTGTAGAGAGATGTTGCAACCGATATAAAGATGTGATCCGTTCTCAGAAAGTAAAACGCTGTTGATATTAGCCGAAAACATTTGGGGGTAAAAAATATACCTAAGTAATACAATAAAAAAATCAAAACAATAACAGGTACGCATTTCAGGGTTTCATCGTAGACCTTTCATCCATCGTTCTCCATTAGACTTCGATTTTCTTCTTTTAGAATTTCTGTTAAATTTTTTCTTTTTGTTATTTTTTTTTTAATAATTTGTTTTTGTTACTTTCTTTTTTTTATATATTTTTTTTCTTTTGATGCGAGATCCGAAGTCAAGAGCAGGCCCAATAGGCATTTTTTTTTTCGTTAGCCTATATTAGAGTAAACCCCTAGCCTGAGTAGCCTGTTTCGTTGTATGTTTAGAGTAAATAAATAAATAAATATTGTGTCCCACTGCTGGGCAAAGTCCTCCCCTTTTTCCTTCCAAACCTCTCTGTCTTGAGCGATCTCTGGCCATGATGGCCCTGCCAACCCCGTTAGATCGTCACACATTAAAAAAAACTTATCTTTCATATTTTCTTTTTGTACTTTATGTTTAATGGCGCCATTTGAATTCAGACTGAACTCAAACCATCCCACAAATAACCTAATCATCTCTAATTGCGTAACAAAATAACGTTTACGCCAAAATCTCCAAACATTACACAAAATGGCCGCGGTAAATCTTTAAAAAAATCACCTTAATTTTCTATGACGTTGACTAAATTGAATTCGTAACAAATCAAATAAGGCGTTGGAGTCTCTCACAATGGACTCATTAATGAAATTAACCGACCTAATTATTCTTTTGACAGGAATAAAAGGAAAAACTGCGACTCGTGACATTCGCCGGCGTGTCGCTAAATAACTGATGTCTTGGCTTTGTTCTGTAGAGAATGGGAGGAAATAGAATGTCTCTATTAGCAGAGATATTACAAGCGTAACTGATGGAGTTATTGTGAAAAATTATAAAGGGTGCCCGTGAACGGTGGCGGCTCAGTGCTATCAGCTCCAACTTACGAATTGTAAGTCGTCGACTTTGTGTAATTCATTTCATCACCACTGCTCTCGAAACGGTGAACGAAAACATCGTAAGGAAGCGCCGCATGTCTTAGATCCAACCATTCGAAGACATGTGACATCCACCAACCCGCACTGGGCTCTATGAGAGAAAGTGGACTATGGCCAATATGGCCATAGTCCACCACACAGGCCACACAGGCCTCCTGGCCTGTGTCCCAGCTGGGGAAACATTACCTATAGGCTGATTATGCTATGCCCGTGAACACAGGCCTACAGAAGTCTCAGGAGGTCTCAGGTCTGAAGTTTAGAAGCCTTTGTTCAGTTAGTTTAGCGATTAGGTATTCATAGTTCAAGAGTTTTTTTGTTTTTCGTTTTGTAAAATTTCAACTGCCCTTAGTTGTATTTTTTTGTGTTCTTGTATTATTTCTCTCATGTTTTGTTTAAAATAGGTAGGTCCTCAAAGTATCTGTTCGTTTAATTAAAATTCTGTCTGTCTAGTAATTTCTTATGGTGACCAAACTTAGCTCAAAGGGAAAACTGCTGGTCGACGTTTCAGAATTTCAGTCAATAAAATCAAAATATGTTTTACGATGAGTTCTAAAAAGTGAAAGGAAATTTATAAGTTTTTCACACATTTCCGATCAATATTCATTACCTAACTTACAAATAACTCCATAACTCATCAATCCATAAACAACGAAAATGACGCGACCGTGTCCGCCGTAGATGTTCGTTCCGTTCGGTTCGGCGTATAATGGTTTTGATATATCGAAGAGAGGCGTCCACGGCCTCGTCCTTGCCTCACAAAGGGCCTCAATTCATTGTCCCGGCGCCTGCCTGTGACAAACCCACGGAGTGTGACCGCGTCGATGTGCAGACCTACGAGGGTGTATAAGTAGCACTATCAAGTGTCCACGCTGTGTACGTTTTGTAGACAGAATATTTGAGACTAGCTTCTGCCCGCGGCTTCGCCCGCGTGGATGTCGGAAATTTACCCACGGGTACGTGCTAACAGGATAAAATGTATGTGCTTCCCCAGAATGCCATCTATCTCGCGGGCCCTTTGTGGCTAATTACAATAGAAAACCAATTGTGTCTCATTAGTGGTGATTAAGAGGGTACCTATATGATATCTTTACCTAAGTACCTACCTAATTTAAAAAAAAAAAACTCAATAACAGAAAATTAAATACCTACCTACCTAAATAAACTTATTTCTGATGATAACTAATCTAAACTCAATAAATAAGCAAAATCCCTAAAAACTAATATCTATACGAATGACTAATCCTACCTAACAGTATTATAAAATAACCTACGGTCACTATGTACACTATCAAATATACTACCTATACTTTAAAATTAAAATCTACAATTAAATATACAATTAAAATCGACTTATATAAAAATAAACCTAAATAACTCTAAAAACTAAAAGGAATAAAAATGAACTCCAGTGCGGGTGACCTAACCTACGACAAACTTAATATTTGCGGTTGATACAGTAATCGGGTCTAGGGATCGAACCGCAAAATTAAGTTTGTTTTTTATTGCATATACTTTTCCGGGATAAAAAGTACCCAGTGTGGTGCCCAGGATATTAAAGAATAATTATACCAAGTTTCATCGTAATCGAACCGGTAGTTTTTGCGTGATGCCTGAACAAACAGACAGACAGACAGACAGACAGACCGACAGACAGACAGACAGACAAAAATTTTTTTAATCACATTTTTGTGTTCGGTGTCGGTCTAGTAACACCCCCTGCCATTTATTTTTTTGATATTTTCAATGTACAGAATTTTCACTTCTACAGATTTATTATAAGTATAGATATAGAATAGATTGGAAATGAGACTAAACATCATAATGTGAATCATTTTGAAGGAAATTGCTAATTCATCTTCTTACGTTCGAAAAATTTGTCTGCTCAACAATGTAAATAACGCATTGAAAATGAAAGCCGTTGCTACTATAAGTGTGTTACGCAATTACCCTGCTGTTTTCGCATGTGGTAATTCTAATTGTGGTCGAGGTTTTGAAAATGGATGGAGGAATTATATTGTTTTGTCTACTTGAGTCTATATTTACGACTTTTTAACCAAGCATATATTATGACTAGCGTTTGGTGTGTTAGTGAGCCAGTGAAGTGATATATTCAACGTAAATACGGACTCAACAGGATTCTACATTACTTAATATAACTTTGTCCTTAAACTGTCTCGCACGTAGTATCCCTACCACAAACAGTATCTGTACATAGTAAGCGGTCTAATCTGGCAGTTTACTCGCTTCGACATAGTTCGTGAATTACCGCGTTCCCGTCCCGTTCCCGGGATTATCCACACGTGAATCCCGGGATGTTAATTATTAATTTATACACTATGTCCCTTTTGTTACGGTCATCATTTATGTATAAGGAAGCTCCTTAGGTTATTAGGTGGGAAGATTGCATTGAAATCTTGAGGCCTGATAGTTTGGTAATATAGGATTGTAATATTCAGGACGGTTTGTGTAGAATATAATTAAGAATACGACTTGAAGTTGAAGCAAATGTGGAAGGTGGAAGTTGTTACACTTTAGTGTCTGGAAAATAGGTGTGCTCGTTTGGCGAATTATTAAGGTCAGTACAGCCGGTCGATTCTGTAAAAATCTCACCGTGAAAACTCAAGTGAAGTGAGCTTAATGTGAGTTGTCACTAGTGTCAATCCCTAGCATTATTTGGAATGACAGCTCACTCCACGCTCACTTCACCTAAGTTTTCACGGTGAGATGGTTACAGAGTTGTGCTGCTGATTATACTGTAGCAGGGACATTTTCGGTTTGACGAAAAGTTATAATCTATCTATATCTTTACTAATAATAAAGCTGAAGGGCTAATCTCCATCGGATTTGAAAAGTTATTTTTGTATTTGATAGCCCAATTCTTGAGGAAGGCTATAGGCTATTTAACTTCACGCTAAGATCCTTAATGGCCGAGCAAAAAGAAGAAAAGTCAAGAATGCTAAGAGAAAACGAAGTATTAATAGCGCGGACGGGCGATGCGATGCGACGTTGACGGTGTGGGTCAGGGGAACAAGAAATTTCACGCGGACGAAGCCGCGGGCAGAAGTTAGTGATTAAATATTTATAATTAAGTATCCATACCTTATCGACAAATGTCTGGTTTTCAATTTTAACCAAATGCGTCTGATCCTACTATTATTTTAAAAATAAAAACGTGAAAGTTTGTATGAATGGATGGATGGATGTTTGTTACTCTTTTACGGAAAAACTACTTAACGAATTAGGATGAAATTTGGCACACAGATAGTTTATAACCAGGATTAACATATAGAATACTTTTTATCCCGATATTCCTACGGGATCGAAACTTATGCGGGTTAAACTGCGGGGCGGAGGAGAAGGAACGATGAGCATTTAATTTAAATTGAATACATTACCGTTTAGTATCATTAACCTATAATTAGTTTTCATTTACAACGAAACAGACCGGAAACTATTAAAAACGACCGAAAAATAAATCAATTAAATAACAATACAATTTACAAAATAAAACACCCGTGACGTTAATGCAGAGCAGAGACAATCCACAAAAGAGTGCTGGGACACGCCCGCGCAATCCCGGAATGTGCCCCTTGACAATACCAGTCGTATAACGTGTCATATTATTTCAACCCGGGACGTTTTATTCGTAAATGATTTGCGAGTAATGTTCCGGTCTCCCGGGATAGAACGGAATGGTACGGTACTAATAAAATTTAATTTTAATCGTTGCTGTAATTTTGTGTATTCATGTTTTTTGAATTATTTATTAATTTGGTTCGTAGTTCGATTTTTTAATTTCATAATGTTCGTTTACTGTTATTTCATTTTAATTCATGTTAAATATTTAAGAACAGAGAAAACGCGAACCTTGAACCCGACCTAACAAACAAACACACTTGAACTCTCATCCGCATATAAAATGTATGAATTTAAAATGTGATCGTAAAAGAAAGTTCGTACAAAATGCATTTTCTATTTGAGTGTCACTTCCATTTCAAAGTGCAAAACTATTTTGTTAGTTCCTAGACTGGGAGTTGAGACACACTCATGCGTAACACAGAACTTCACCAAAACTACTAGAGTTAGCACAAAATTATACTTTTATCTGGTCCCAACTTGCCAGTATCGGCAGCAATGAAACAATAATAAATATAAACAAACGGATATTTCCACGACGCCAGTAATCGTTGCATTTTATTGTGTCTACCGCGAAAAGATCCAAATCGTTCTTTGTTTAGCAACTTGGCCCATCAAATGGCGCTAATCCGAATAGTTGCCAGCTCCTGGACTATTTGTTACACGTTGACAGGGATGGTGAACCTTTTTAAATGTGAAAAATTATTTTGTTGCCGCAAGAAAAAATTGCCAACATTTTTTTTTAAATTAATTGTCGACTGTGTGAAAGGGGATGAAGTATGGAAGAAGAAGTCTGCGCTGCGCTGACATGAGAATCTTTTACTTCTTGGCGTGTCGGTAGCAAATAATAAGTAAATTTTTCTGTTTGTCCTGAACTCGAGTAGAATACGTAAATTGTTAATGGATAAAGCGTACTACAGTGTGACTGAGTTTTTATCAGAGAAAATAATTGTCTGAATGGCTCGGAATGATGGATCTGTGTGTTGGTTAAACTTAAGTGAATGTTAATTATATAAATGTTGCATGCCAAATGGTGAAATATGGCTTAGTTTTAATGTATTATAACGCCAACATTTGCAAAATAAATGTCTGTGTCATACTACTGCCAATTTTAGCCTACCGCAGTGTACTGCTGAACACAGGCTTCTATTCAGTCTATTCCTTCCACCTTTTTATGGCACGCATATCTAAGATTCACCGGTTCACCATCCCTACTCTACGATAAAGTTTTGATTAAGTTTCACACAAATGAACATAGTTTTTCCGGCTGTTTATCGCCGTATGGATGGGGAGGAGAAAAATTGCCGTTGCGAGTTCGGCTGTTCATTTAGATATAATCAGTTGTTCTGCGAACTTGTGAATGGGGACGATTTATCTATTTTTGTCACTGTCTTGGAGTTTTTGGATCTCCTTCGGTCTATCAGTGTGGACTACTTATTGTTGATAGCTCATGACTGACTTCTTTCTTCTTCGTCATGTCGCTGGCACGACTGAATTTTATATCTTGTTGGCTCAAAATTTTGCCACTTCCACGGCGTCATCAGTGGCAGCGCAATTGTCACTTTGACTGCATGTTTTGGAACACCGAGGGTAGGATAGGTGGTGGAGCTTGGTTTGCGGCAGACATTTGGTGTGATTGTGGAGCCAACGAAACCATGACTGATTGAATAGCTATGTTAGTTTTTACTAGCTTTTATTAACTTGCAATGTTCTTCTTAATTATGCTATTGGCTTTCAGTTTAATAGTGAATGACCCAACTCTTCACGTTGAGCCAACATCCCAGGCATGGTCTTTCTCTCTCCGGCTGGCTTTTTCCCAACTTTCTAAGGTCGGCTTTCAGTCTAACTGGATGCAGCTTACCAATATTCTACATGGCACGACTGCATATCTGACCTCCACAACTCAGTAACTTGGTAACACAATACTTCTTGGTAAGATTAATGGTTAGATCTTCGGATTTCTGACTGCCCGTAATGACTCTCAGAGATCTACGAATGACAGCCGGGCCCTTTAAAAATAATAGCCAGCCAGCAAGATAAGGTGACTGCCCAGAGTGACTAGGTGATGTATTATGACGGTTGAATGCCATAATGATTCCTGTGTAAGAGAGAGACGGAGCTATACATGACCGATAGCACCATCCCTTTTTCGGACTGAAATCATGATGACATTCATACCTCGTAATACGGCCCCGTTTCAAGTACCTATCGTCACTCGTTGAGGCTATTTGAATGCACTCCACTTTGTGGTCGATATTTGTCAAGGCTTTACAAAAGAGTATTAATTAAGCAATTCAAGTACTCTGTACCTTTTTAAATCTTCTTCTCTGGTGCCTTAGCACGTATTCAATAGTACCTATGAGCTAAATATGTCACCACAGAAACAGCGCTTTCGTTAGTATTTATCAGCTCCAGTTTCTGTGCACCCAGGACTAGATTTGAAAGGTCTCTATTCTGGGCGTTTCCTACTCCGTATCACCTTCGGACATAAGATTAGTTCGGGGCTCGAACGAAGAATGAATGACAACACGATCTGACAGTTGTCTTTACCCCCGACGTGTTTTTGCCTGTCCGAAAAAGTTAATTCATCGGGAGTGGGGTTCATTTCGTAGTACTGAACTACTTTCGAGCCCGTTTCTTCGTTGACGGACTTAGAGAGTAGACGGGTAATTTGTAACGCAATACTACCATTAATACCGGATGATTTTTTCGCGATCATGAGGAAACGGAGCGCTTCTCTATTATGTCGCCTACAAAGCAGTTCGAACAGTCTCTTGAAGGTTTTGTCCGAGCGGTGGGACCTGTCCCTAATACAGAGGTGGATGCAGCTTCATGTTAGCGCTTCTCCTCGTATTATTTGACATTGTGTGTATGTATTGTTTGTCTTATTTTGTAATTGATTATGTGTATTTTTATTTATATTTGATTATTTTTAATTATGATAATGTAATGTTTGTCTAATTTTTGTTTTTTTGATTAATTTTAATGCTTTTTATTTTATAATTTGATTTTAATTTTGTAATAGTTAAGGACTATGGACATTGTCCGAAATAAATAAATTATTATATTAACATCTTGCGCAAATTTTCGCCTTTGTCAGTCTTGAGTCCGGAGTAGGTGTGGAGCTTTCAAGGTAATAAATAATAACCAGTAAGCCTCGAAAGAAGGGGAGATTCCTCAGAGAAACGAATAACCAATAATAAATTCGTTCTTATAAAATTCTTTTGAGTTACATGATGAATAGATTTTGGGAGTATTTGGTTTAAAAAGGCCATATACTCCCAAAACCTTGTCGACACGATCAGTTTATGTTTTACGTTCAAAATCCGTGCGAACCGTTCGGTAGCCCGAGCCCCCGGCCATGGCTCGCCACAATTGTACCCACGCTAGGGATGTCCCTTGTATCGTTCATGTTGCTTTTGTTATAAGAATATTGTACAAGAGATCTGAAGGGCAATTCTCGTAATTTTAAGAACGTTCACAGTCTGATCTCAGTCTCAATCTATCAAAAATACCGTCTAATTTCCCTACATTTTGACAAGTTTTTGACATTTGTTTGTCGCTGAGATGAGACTGCGACTAGATTTTAAACGTTTTAAATTACAAGAATTGGCCTTCTGGTCGTCAATTTGTGTAAGAGACTTGTGGGGTCGAAGTGTGTGGATACCACGGGCTTTATGTTGTCATTAATTATTAAGTATTTTCCTTGTTTACATTATTATTATTTTTTAATTTTTTTTTTCTTCTTTCATCACATTATCATTATCATCTGTTAGTAAACGTGATACAAACGTCTTGTGTGACTTGCCCGTGTAGTATGGAGGCCTGGAGACCTGTAACACAGGTATACCTAGTACAGGCTCCAGTCTCCACAACATTAATGTATTTTTGTATACACAATTATGTATTGTATGTACTAACGTTTCATTGTGTGGTGGAGAAAATAAACGTTTTTAATATTATTTATTATTAATTTGTGGGTTCCTACTTTTTCTTGTCACATAACATACATAGTATAATATCGCACCTGTAATCCACGAAGAGTTAGGTAAAGTACACCCACATTTCGCCAGTTATGTTTTAGTTCCATGTAACAGGGGCCTGTTGCCATCAAACGAACACAAGTCCTGACTCCGAGCTGCTGAAAAACTTCAGATAAAAATATACAAAAACACTGCCCGAAAAAAATGCGCAAAAGGTTGTTTCATTACAGTCAAGACATACAACTTTTAAAGCTCAACATTTTACCTAAAGAGGTATATGACAGAGAGGTACATTATGTTTACAGTTTATTATGATTCCCATGATAAACTGTTTCTAACGGGTGTAAATGAAAATGTTGTATGATCTTGTTTCTGTAAGTACACTTTTACACGTCAATCATATTTTAAAAACTAGTTGAGGTTGGCGTTTCCTATGACTACTCTGAGAAGTAAGGCCGTAGGCCGTATACACGTAGATGTCAAATTTAAAAAAATAATCGTGAAATATTTCTATAATCCCGACGGAATTATGACGAAGCGCCCCTTAAAATTTCAAATAGCTATAGACGAATGTTAACCCTACCTAAAGTGAAAACTGCTAGAAACTTGAGCAATTACAGTCTAACAGATGTTTTGTTATCAATCCTCGATTTGATATTAAACTCGCTGCTAACACAATGTTGTTTTTACATGAAACTTCAGTTATTGTTATTGGTTAAGTTAGATTGATTTTACAATTTGTGGTGAGTTGGTTTGTTCTGAATTGGTTTTAAATGTTTATTTATTTCTTTATTTTATTATTTATGTACACACAGTAAAATACATAGGGATGTGACATAGTTATAATATGAGTACAAAGGTACTGCATATTTCTTAAGAAATTTATTCCAGCAGACCTGCGAAAGGAGAAGTAAAAAAGAAATGTAGACAATAGTGTGTGAGATCAAGAAGAGAAAATATGAATGTGTGAAGTCTAAAACAAAAATATTAAAAATATATATATATACAAATACTCACGGTATAGAGGTAAGGTAATGCTCTGTTGTGTTTTTAATGTTAAGATAATTTTAATTTTGGCAGATGAAAAACTTCAAATGCTACTACTACTTTCAGCTGAATTGGTCAATCAATATCAATTTACAATGCGAATTTTGTATCATTAAATTAATTGACGGCACGGTTGGCGCAGTGGTTAAGCGATTGACTGCTGCGCTGCGTGTCGCGGGTTCGATTCCCGCACGGTACAAATATTTGTATGACCTACATGTATTTGTTCCGAGTCTGGGTGTTTTTCTATCTATAATATGTATGTATTTACAAAAAAAAAATGTATATAAGTAGTTTATCAGCCATCTTGTTACCATAACACAAGCATTAGGTTGCTTAGCTTGGGACTAGATGGCGCTGTGTGAAATGTCCAGGGATATTTATTTATTTATTTATTTTAATTTCTTAGCCTACTCAAGGAAAGAATCTTTAGCCTCAAACTTCTCAAACTACCAGTGAGCTATTCCAAGCTTCTTAAAGCTATAAAACACGATCCTCCCACACAGACCACCGGCGCTGGCGCTCGCGTGATGATCATCATCGCCGATAAACGATGGCCCATCTCCTTTAATTGGACGCGAGCCATTGTCACTCTTTTGTTTCCAAACGATTTCTATCTACACTTAATTTATTACTTGGTAACTATGGCGGTGGTTGACGCTTGTTAGTAGAGGGTTCAGTTTTTTAAGTTTTAGTGTTCGCGTTATATGTTTGAGATATCAGATTTGAAGTGATGGTCCTCACAACCTCCGTTATGGAGGTTGTGAGGACCAGTTTCGTATCGAAAAAATGTTCTTTGAATTCTTAATGATAAATAAGTATTTAGCATGATGACAATGTTTGACCAGCGAGTTAATTGCGTAACGAATTATCAGTAGCAATGAGTTTCATTTTGACAGTTGAACAACATTCATGGCGTTATTTACGTTGTTGAGCAGACAAATTTTTCGAACATATGATGCAATGGATCACCAATATCCTTCAAAATGATTCAGATTGAGATCGATAGTGTACTGCACACTGCTGCTGACGCAATTAGCGTTCTGTTTGGACCTGGGGGACTACTCCGAAGTAGTATCGGCCGAATGTTCGGCCGTTTCCTGCTACGAAGTTACTATTTGGTTCGGTCGGTTCCGATCCTACACTCCTACACTCTTTCGAATATTGACTATGGTCCCGAGCCAACTGAGCCGATCCGAACTCTTTTCGCATTTTTCAATCATATTCGGTTCGGCCAGGTGTCGGTCCGATCCGAACATTCGCACTTTGCACTTCGGAGTAGGCCCCCTGATCTGTAGGTCACACAAATATTTCTCTCGTATAAGGAAATAAACCCAACAGCATCATTACAGGATTGAGATGGCGGTAAGCGAATATCTTTTGCAATATCTTCAAACTCAAACTCTTTATTGCATTCATGTGTTGCATTCAGGTACATTGCGATGCGATGTGTTTTTTTTATGTGTTTCATTTTTCTTTCATCAAAATATTTCTAGCCTTGTTCTAAAACATCACACGTGTCTTGTTATAAGAATTACGTAATAGAGTTCACATAAAATCGCAGGCCTTTTATTTAAGAGTTCTGTAATTTTAGGTATGTGATTTTATATCTGTGGAATTTTTCTACACGGTAGAGAACACATTTGAAATATCGGGATAATCGCATCGCCGATTAATGACGATGCGTCACGTCGCTTTCCTGTGACGATATCGTCACATAACGATATTATAATTGAAGAAAAATATCTCAAGAACAAATTCTTACTGTGTCATGTCAATTCGTAGTCGTTCTTAACAAACTTCATTTTACACTACACAGAAAGTTTTTCAAGGACCTGTTTCCTATGTTATAACTCACAATTATGGATTGGCATTTATACGAAATTGTCTGGCAATTTGTTGACTGGAACTTGACGAGAGAAAGATGCCAACAAATATTTTAAAACAGCCTGTTCTCGTAATAGTCATAGTCATATAAAAATGTAGTGAAATTAGTGGTATTGTTGACAAATTGAGACTGAGATCAGAAGGCTAATTCTCGTAATTTAAAACGTTCAAAATCTAGTCGCAGTCTCATCTCGGCGACAAACAAATATCAAAAACATGTCAAAATGTAGGGAAATTAGAGGAATTTTTGACAGATTGAGACTGAGGTCAGACTGTGAATGTTCTTAAAATTACGAGAATTGCCCCTCAGACGTGAACGTTCTTAAAATTACGAGAATCGCCCCCAGATATTGTGACTAGCTTGACATGACAAAGACAGGCAAGTTAGGAAATTGATGATGAAACAACTATCCTAGCTGTTGTTCTACATTTGAAAAGTAATTAACCATAGAGCACGGTATGGTTTTCGTCCCACGTTGGATTGTGCGTGCCTGTGCCGCAGGGAACCGGCGTCCCGTTGAGTAATGACGTCACAACAACCCGAGTGACGTGGACACAAAATGAGCACAACGATGACGTGCGAGCAATAATCATAAAACATACAATGGCCGGGTCTTCTGGCCAATTCTTTTATGCAACTTTAGGTTTTTATTCTGTACCGTCAAGCGGTTGGTTGAATCTTCACGTGACTGGAGGGTAGGGCTGTTTTTAGGACAAAAATAAGCATTTACTTTTCACGGCAATCTGAAATATAATTAATTAATTTAGAGCTGACTTTTCAAACGACAAATAATTTTTATTCGATTTTGTATAGATGAACTGTCAAAAATTCAAAATTATTCCTCAGATAATAATTATCTGGCGTTGGAAAAATCAGCACTGAACAGAGTAGTATTTCTTACACACATTTATAACATCGCGATTATTTAATAATATAATAATATGCCTGGACATTTCACACAGCGCCATCTAGTCCCAAGCTAAGCAACCTAATGCTTGTGTTATGGTAACAAGATGGCTGATAAACTACTTATATACATTTTTTTTTTGTAAATACATACATATTATATATAGAAAAACACCCAGACTCGGAACAAATACATGTAGGTCATACAAATATTTGTTCCGTGCGGGAATCGAACCCGCGACACGCAGCGCAGCAGTCAATCGCTTAACCACTGCGCCAACCGTGCCGTCAATTTCGTTTTTTTTTTAATAGTTACGCTGTTTCACCGTATCTTCTGTGTGCTGGCAACCCAAATATTTCAGATCACCTTTCATAAAATTTGAATCAAGACTTCGCTTACCAGTTAAGCTTGTTTGATTCCCAATTTAACGTGTCAATGCTGCTAGCATTTTGGGTATCTTTCCCATTGTCAGCGATGCGGACGAATTTTTTGATGCCCAATTATCTCTTTCCCTGTTTTATATACTTGTATATAAGATTATATATTTTAGTCTTATTTTGTATATTGTATTTAAGTATATTCCACTGTATATAAATAGAATAAAAAAAATAAAAAAATCGTTTATTATCAGGGGTCAACGGCCCATAGCGTGTTAGTTTTACCAAAACTTAAAAACTATGTTAGTAGACTACTTAGGCACACATGAATACAACAACAAAAAGAAAAAGAAGAAGAAGAAGAAAAACACAGCCACCATAGAAACACCCTAAGTTTTACAAGCTCGTTCCACCGTAGATCTCATCCCTGCCTCTGGGCTGGATTGAGGTCAAGAGTGAGCCCATTGTCAATAAAAAAAAAAAAAAAAAACGTAGGCAGGACATCGGGCAAGACAGGTGCAGTAAGGCTGTCACAGAGTGGCGCCCAAGGACTGGAAGACGGGATGTCGGTCGTCCGGCGACGAGATGTGCGGACGACATTGTTGGCATCGCGGACAAAACCTGGGGGCCAACTCCGAAGTGCAAAGTGCGAATGTTCGGATCGGACCGACACATGGCCGAACCGAATATTATTGAAAAATGCGAAAAAAGTTCGGTTCGGCTCGGTTAGGTCGGGACCATAGTCAATATTCGAAAGAGTGTAGGAGTGTAGGATCGGAACCGACCGAACCAAATAGTAACTTCGTAGCAGGAAACGGCCGAACATTCGGCCGATACTACTTCGGAGTAGACCCCCTAGATGAGCCTGGCACAAAAGCGTGGGCATTAGCACAATAAAGCAGTGGTTGAAGGCAGTGATGATGAGAATGGTCATGAAGTTTTATGTAGAAATATAAATTTACTAGCTGCACCCCGCGGTTTCACCCACATAAGTTTCTATCCCGTAAGAATATAGGGATAAAAAGTATCCTATGTGTTAATCCTGGTTATAAACTATCTGTATGCCAAATTTCATCTAAATCCGTTCAGCAGTTTTTGCGTGAAAGAGTAACAAACATCCATTCATCCATACAAACTTTCACGTTTATAATATTATATTAGTAGGATTATTTCTCTTTATTAAGTGAAGATATTAAGAGCAGGTAGAATTTAGTAGTATTCCTCGTAATGTAAGCTGTTACTGCACTGCATACGAAACTTAAGACAGGAGCTCACAACATTTGGTGCATTTTAAGTATCACAGTTGGAAGTGAGACGTTTCTGAAGACAACTTAGTGTAATACCGGATGAAGGAGTTAACAGTTTACTTACATTGTTTGAAGTGTTAAAACTCAAAGCATTTATTTCAAATAAACCAATTACAGGCACTTTTAAATTTTCAAGGGGTCGGTCAGTCAGAAAGATGAAGCTGTCCATTCCAAAGTGTAGTAGGTACCTATGGGGAAGAACGGGCAAGAAACTCCACGGACACTCTCTTAAATCAAAATAATATGGTTAAATCATTCATGTTAAAAATTATACATGTGAGAACGACGCAGAACACACGCGGACTTTTTTTTCTTTCTTTCTTTTCTTTCAGAACGTTAAAAGCGTCCGTAATGAAAAGGTGAAAAAAACAATTCAAATATTGAACGTTACCTACTTTTTTATTTTAACTACAACAATAGTCTACTTATTAAATAACAAGCCGCGTGCTCGATCTTATTTTTCCTCAGAAATAATGACGAACGTCAATACAAACTTTATTCCCTCTTTAAACCCCATTAGGGGGTGAATTTTCCAAAATCCTTCCACTGTGCTCATTTTGTTTACAAAAGGAACTCTTGTGCAATATTTCATGCTTCAAAATTCAGTGGTTTAGGCTGTCCGCTGTCTGTCAGTGAATACATGAATAAATTTAAGTACAACATTTTATTTACCTTTGTCTGTAGCATTGTAAAAGGAGCCTAATCACAATAAAAAAAATATGTGAATAATATTGAATCTTTAGTGCTCCTTAGTAGCTGTAATTTATGTGTATCTTATATCATGTACGGGTACTTAACTTATTTATTCTGTCCGACTTTAACTTTATCAACATTGTCTTCGTCTTTTAGTGTATCTGTGGAGAACGTTGTTGGTTGCAAACAACGTTCTCCACAGATACACAGAAAGACAAAGACAATGGAGTTATATTTGTATAACTTTGTCTTTTTGTGTATCTGTGGAGAAGTATAACTCCATTGTCTTTGTCTTTTTGTGTATCTGTGGAGAACGTTGTTTGCAACGACAAAGACATATTTTGTTGGTTGCAAACAATGTTCTCCACAGATACACAAAAATACAAAGACATTTGTAACTCTTTATTTCCTTGTAAAATATAATGTGTAATTGTTTGTTCTTCCGAACAAATAAAATAAAATAAGTAACTTGTAGTGAAAGTAATTGTCATCGGAAAATTTGTAAGCATAAAAAGCTGGGCCAAGCTTTTAATCGTGGTTAAAAAATTACCCACACTTATCGTGTGTTAAAAATGGCTTTGTTCATGTTACGATGTGAAGTTGACGCAGAATGTTGAGCACCTCTGGTACCTGTAGTGGCAGTCCACAATTCCCACGGACGTGGACGAAACGCGGGCATTACTCTAATGTTCGACACTTCAGTTCGATACCAGCGTCAGTGTAGCCTGTAACGTATTCACTTTGCAATAGTGACGCGACGTCGAACACGTAATAGTCACACTATTTCGACCTCTAACTTATTTAAAACGTGGAATAAATCCCTGGACTTTTCCACAAAGCATCATCAGGCACAAATAATGCAGTTAGCATTCGTCGAGTAAGCAATATCTGAATTCTAAGAATAGCAATTACCTACTCATCATCTGCCTAGCCTGTTCACAACAATGTTAGGGTCTGCTTCCAGTCTAACCAGATGCAGCTGAATACCAGCATTTTACATGGAGCGACTGCCTATCTGACCTCCACAACCCAGGTACTGGGTAAAACGATACCCTTGGTAAGACTGGCTGTCAGACTTTCGGGCTTCTAACGACTGTCAAAGATCCACGAATGACAGCCGGGACCAACGGCTTAAGGTCCTTTCCGAGCCACGGAGGAGCCTTGGTATGTGGAGATGGTCACCCATCCACGGAGCAACAGCGGCAAGCGTAGCTTAACCTGATTGATCGACCCGTGCGGCTGTTATTTATATATTATAATAGAATTTTACGATATAAATACAAAATTTTCAGCAAATATAAAATAATAAAAATTCATTTATTTTCCCGACCCCAACATAGTTGGGAAAGGCTAGGCAGATGATGATCATTTTCCCGCACAACATACATACGTTTCTTAAATTTTTTACGATGGTAATACATGGAAGGGAGACAGGAGCCCATACTAAGTAAAGAACTTGTGTCATGGGTCTGGATCCCGCGATTAACAATCAATTAGATTCATAGACCATCAGGCAAAAGTTAAACGAGGAAAACCATAAAAGCGCTCTTCCTCTCTCCTACTTATTTAAAATGTTGCTGTGCCCGACAGGGTCCATAATTTTCTTATTTTTTTTTATTTTAAAAACTTTGCCCCACAATAGGAATTTCTCCTGTATCATGGGTGCGTTTACAAACATTTAAACTCACATACACAAACAGCCAGACCCGGAACAACTACCTGTAGGCAATACAAATATTTGTTCCGTGCGGGAATCGAACCCGCGACACGCAGCGCAGCAGTCGATCGCTCATCCACTGCGCCAACCGTGTCGTCAATTGATTCTATTGATTTATACTTACCACCTGTATGTGTAGATTATGGATGCAATAAAGATTAATTGAATTGAATTGCAGTTTGTGTACAGACGCCAGCAGGTCAAGCTACCCGAAACTGTCCAATTTTCCAAATCAACCTTGAACCTTAATGCTTTAGCGATAAAGTTAAGAATCTATTAAATCAATTTGACAGATTGTAGTAGCTTGATGTGCTGGCGTCTGTACACACCGTATACTGCACTTATTTGAGAAACTACTTTTCTTAGACACGAATAGAAACTAACTGTCCATTGAAAAGTCCTTAAATCCTTAAATTGACTATCAATTTAAAGTGCCCGTATACTCAAATCACAATAACATCAACTGTTATTCTTTAACACTTGCATGAAATAGATATAACTGGACAAATTGACATAGGGTCTCAATTTGCGTAACATTTAATTTTCCGGACTGTGTGCAACTCCTACGTTTTCAATTCCCATCTCTACGACCAGTCGATTATGACGCTATGCAGTGCACTGTGTAGTACAGTGCTGTTTGACGATTTATTACGTGTAATGACGTCATCTGTTACGTCGCGGACGTTTATAATTAGTGCCACTTGTGTTTGGTGTTGGTTATGGACTTCAGTGGTTAGGAGTTAGGGAGGAATGGTATAATTTGAGGGGTTGAATTAGACAGAAACGTTAACAGTGTATGTCCTGTGTGCATATGCTGAGTCTGTGAGCATATGGTTTATCTTAGGGTTGGTGAGGATACAGAAAAAGTTCATTAGTGCGATTTTACGAGCTAAACAGTCATCCTATAAAGCCTCGGATACACTAAGGGACATTTTGTCCCGCAACATGACGCGCAACACTCAATCTACGTGTCGCTGCAACGTTGCAAAGTATCTCGCAACAAGTTCCAAAACATTTTACGTGACGCGGAACATGTTGCTTGCTCCCGCTCCTAGAGCGAGCGCACGCATCCCGCGTCAGTGTCGCGTCATTTGTAGGCATGCAAAATGTTCCGCGACATTCTCTCGGAACATTCACGTAGTTGTCGAGCGCCATGTTCCGCAACATGTCGCTCCATTGTTCCCCTAGTGTATTCGAGGCTTAATGTTCGCACTGCTGGGACACAGGTCTCCTCTCTTCGAGAGGGCTGTAATCTACCACGCGGGCTCAGTGCGGGTTGGTAGATATCACATGTCTTCAACTTTATGGTTCTTGGACATGCCTGTTGCCTCACGATGTTTTCCTTCGCCGTTTTGAGATCAGTGGTGATGAAATAATTTACATAAAGTAAAGCGCCTGTCAGGGTTCGAACCTACGACCTATGACTCGTAAGCCGCAGCTGTTACAATTAATTATTTAGAACCTTCTTCTTTTTGGAGTAGAGAAATAATCAAAAAACTGTTTGACACTATTACAAAACTAACACAACTGGCACAAATCACACCACCATACATAACTCATTATATGGCTATTTTAAGTTTTAAGTTTAAGAATGTATCATATTATATGAACTTGTTAACGGAACGAAGGACCCTGGATCTCACAACACAGGGAATCCTAGTGTGAGGTCTAGGAATCCAATCCACTCGAATGTAAACTTAGCTAAATAAATTTATTATTATTATATTTTGGGAAAATAAACGAATTTTTTTCTGGGTTTGTTCAATTAGCTTACTACACAAGGTGGCGAAGATAACCAAGCAAGGACTACCCAGGAAGAAAATTTACTACAAATAAATAACCTTAATAAACTGCTCCAGCGCTAATGAGAACCCACCAAACTATCCACATAGCATGCAAAAACTCATTCCAGGCCATATGCTGCTAATACCATCAATTTTCATGGCTCTACAACCCCATTTAAATCTCAACTCTATTTTAAAGGTTACAGGGTTGAAATTAGCATGGGGTTCTTGAATTGATAGGAAAATATGGGTGTTTTGCGTGTAGAAGGGCAGGTGGCAGGAGAGATAGGCGCAGGAAATGAGCGGAGGTGTGATGACGGTACGGAAAGAGTACCGGAGGTAGTCCGTACGTAGGTAGGTGTGCTGAGGGCCTTGTGAAGGCTGTGTGATTTGTTACCTGTTTGATATGTTGGACATAGGTGTGGTACGCATGGGTATATGGATAGATAAAACATTTATTCAGTGCACACAAAAGACAGCACAACACACAAAAGCACAAATTAAATGATAACAAATTGCACAAAGCACAAAAATAAAGCATAAAGGTGTCTGCAATAAGTTTTTACTAGAAGCGGCGTTAGTGTGACGGTGGTTTTAAAGAGGAATAGCATGTATGTATGTGTGGGTGTGAGGGTGTGTGTGTGGGAGGTGAAAAATAAAAGGAGTAGTGTGTTTTATTTTTTTGGTTTCATACAAAGAGCGAACGAGTACGGATACATTATGTTAGAAAGACAGATGCCTATATTAGAAGGCCAATTCCCGTAATTGTAATCTAATTCAAAATCTAGTCGCAATCTCATCTCAGCGACAGCCAATGTCAAAAACCTGTCAAAATGTAGGGAAATTAGAAATATTTTTGACTGATTTATTTTTTTATAAAAACTTTGCCCCACACTAGGATTTACTCCTGTATCGTTTACAAACATTTAAACTCACATACACAAACAGCCAGACCCAGAACAACTACCTGTAGGCAATACAAATACATATTTGTTCCGTGCGGGAATCGAACCCGCGACACACAGCACAACAGTCGATCGCTCAGCCACTGCGCCAACCGTGTCGTCAATGTCAATGTCGTCGTGTCGTGATTGAGACCGAGATTAAAATACGATGCGAATGTTCTCAAACATATGGGAATTGACTCTCTGATGAATAACTAGCACATAATTATGTAAAGATCGTAGATCCTGTTACAAGCTACTCAAAGAAGTGCGAGTAACACTCACACACGAAGACACAAGTCTTAAATGCCGACAAAAAACGTTTAAAAATTTTAGCTGTCTACCTATTACGGTTCATGAGATACAACCCACTGGCAGGCAGACGGACGGACGGACGGACAGTGAAGGCTTATTAATAGGGTCTCGTTGGCACTCTTTTGGTACGAACACCCTAAAAATGAAAAAAATCAATCTAATTCCCGTTGTCGATAAGTTGATTCTGTATCTACCAATAAATCTTAAACATCAACATTCAAAACTTACCTTTATGTCCCTTTATTACCTAAAACTTGGTAGACGCTGACGAGACAATGGCCACCCCGCAACGGATCCGCTTAAGCGATCAAATCAGCTTTAAATATCGCTGAGTAATCAGGGCCCGGACTTACCGGATATATTCCGGATTTCAACGCGAGCCGGACGCTGGAATAAAACGCTCTCCACCCTAATATGAATTAGGTACTTTTGCCTTTTTGCATACGGAGTTTTACGGTGGTATTTTTTTTACAGGTGTACTGAATAATAAAAGAAAAGAGGGGTTTTTCTGGGAGGTTTTGGGGTTCGGTTTTGTGTTGAAAGGTTTATTATGTGCTATATACATTTTATGGTGATATATGTATGTAATCAAAAGCGTATAAAGTCAAGGAGTATGCCTGCTTATACCTCTATAGGTCACCAAGGCCGTCTTAAGGGTTGGAACCCTTGGGCGCACAAGAATTTGGGGCCATTTTGGAAAGTAAAAAAAAAAGTGAATTACGCTAAAAACGTTTTTCTTTTATGATTTTATATGCTATGGGTTACTATTAACTGTTTTAAGAAATAGAACTTAGTTAGGTACGTTATTAAGACCAATGCTGCAGGTTTCAATTGGTTAAGATAATGCTTTCTTTCGCGATTTCTGCTCTGCTTCAGTTTAAAAATCTGATCTGGAGTCCGATTCATATTTCTATTTGAGGCCATGAGAGCCACAGTGGCCTAACTGTCATTTTTTTAATACTGACTTTATTTGAAAAAATACTGCTCTAAACTGTAAAAGTCATAGCGCCACAGTAGCCTAAAAATTAGTTCAATTTTTTACAGTTAGGCCACTGTGGCTCTCATGGCCTCATTTAGAAATGTTGATGGTAATTATTTGTAAAAATGCGCTTTTGAGTGCAAGCGTTGTATCGGCCTTCCGGGGCCCCCGTGAGGTCGGGGCCCCGTGTGCCCTTATTATGGTAAAGACGGTACTGTAGTGTAGGTCACCAATGTAAGGTTTGGGGATGAGAAGGAAGCCGCTATTATAAAAAGCAAAATTCAGACACATCATCATCTGCCTAGCCTTTTCCCAACTATGTTGGGGTCGGCTTCCAGTCTAACCGGATGCAGCTGAATACCAGTATTTTACATGGAGCGACTGCCTATCTGACCTCCACAACCCAGTTACTGGGTAATACGATACCCCTTGGTAAGACTGGTTGTCAGACTTTCGGGCTTCTGACTACCCGTAACGATTGTCAAAGATCCACGAATCACGGAGGGGTCTCGGTATGTAAAGAGACATGCGTTCTTTAAATTTTGCCTTTATTCACTAACATTTACCTTACATAAAACATAACGGAATTTGGAACTCGATTTTTTAGTTTTTAGTTCAGTCTATGATCTAATAAGAATTTAAACGTAGCACTAATGATCTAGCGGCAGAAAGACGGGATGAATGAGAAATTACGTAATACTTTCGAGAGCTAAAAAATGAGTTGCCATTTTCCCGGGAGATGAAAAATTCCAACTTTTTCCCGCTAAGCTGCGCTGGAACTGAAAATTTTATCTACAGTTTAGTCATTTTTCGATATATTGTACTAGTCTTTATACCTGGCTAGCGTCAAGAAGTTTTGTTGCCAAAAAGACATTAGCAACTGCCAAAAACTTTTATCAAGTCTTTGAAATCCCTAACATAAACACCTTATACATTTCATTTCAGCCGAGATGAAAATCTCTTCAAGTTTCCAAGTTAAACAATATTTTTCTTACAAGACGGGGGAAGTCATCACGGCGCGTCATGTCCCGTTTAGCTTAGTAAGCGGCTATTTATGCTAATAAGTTGCGAAGCCCCGGCCGCAGGGAACAATTGTGTCAATTTATGACCTTCTGAATTTGGCGGGGTTGCCCTGATTTAACGGAGACGTAACGAGTTTGGTCCCAGCGGGGGTGAAATATGTGCAGGTGGTACTTTGTATGCGTTTTGTGTCTTGAGTGTTTTGTAGTGTTTGGTTTAAATTTTGGAAGGTAAGAAAAGGGGTGAAGTAAAGTAAAGAGGTAGAGGTAAAGAAGAAAGTTGGAAGAAAAGTCTTAAAATTATAATTACGAGTATTTATCCATAGTTATTTTAATTATCAATTTATGATTTATTTATTATAATTAGACGACTTTCCCTAACGAGTGACGAATTAAGTACCTATTTGGTTTATTTGCAGTTCGGTCTTCCTTTTAAGTGAACGTTTATTATTTGGTTGGATTGTTTTTTTAAACTTTATTTTCTCAAAAACACTACTTAAATAGGTACCTTACATTCCAATTCTACACCCCCACTATTCTTTCCGGCAGCCCTGCAGTTTCGTCCCAAACACACCCACCTAACTTTTTTGTTCAAAAGCGAGATGGAAATGGAAATTGGTTGAAATTGTTTCCCGTTTCGTCGTGCTGTTCGGAACACTCCATCGTTTATTGGCCATCAATTCTTCCCCTAATTGGTTCGCGTGAAAAGTAACTTGGGGTACTAGTGCTGCTGCCCGGATGTAGAGAGAATAGAATCGGCAAGGCGACTTATCAAGGTGTAACTTTAAAAGATACCTGAAAAGACAAGAAAAAAAAACCCTGAGCGTTGGACCTGAAAAGCAGTACTTGCTCATCATTTTGAACAAGTTTTACTATGAGACCAACTTTTAAATCGCGAAAAAAAACGAGGTACTCCATACATTTATATTCCTACGAGTATAACTAGACAATATGTAAGGAACATCAGATTTTTTTCGCGATTTCAAGTTTGGTCGCGTAGTAAAAGTCCAACACCATTTTAATTACAAGTTATAGGTGGTGAAATATTTACAAAAAAAATTGTGGCAACGCCCGTGCCTAACAACAATAAAATGATTTGTCTTGTTAGTTGATATTTCAAACCTAATCAGACTTGAACTTGATAGGATTTTTTCAGCCAAAACTAACTGAAAATATACGTAACATGCCGTATATTTTCAGTTTTGGCTGAAAAAACCTATCAAGTTCGAGTCGGATCTGGTTTTTGGCACAGTTTTTTTTCATAAAGGCTTGTAGTATAGTTTTCTAATTATAAAATAGTTTTCGAGACTTCTCTGAAATAATAAAGCTTGGAACTGTGCGACACACCAATGACAGTTATTTGAAGTCATTGCCTTTAAATCACGTTCAATGACCATAAAATGTCGCTTCCAGTAACTCGATACCCATCTAACTCAAAGCTAAATCCCTGATTTTGAGCTTTATCCCTATGATGGTAAAGTGTAATTTCATTTGCATTGGCATTGCAATTGTATCGGTTACAGCTTAATTGGAAAATTGTCGCTGCACCTAATTCTGAGGATGCACTTCAAGTAGATTAGGAAAGCTTTTTAATTATGATTTTTTGAAGTACCTTTAGGTATTAAGCGATGGGGTTTTAAGGCAAAGGATTTGCTGAATCCATATGGGGTTGTACAGACGCCAGCAGGTCAACCTACCCAAAACTGTCAAATTTTCCCAATCAACCTTGAACCTTAAAGCTTTAACGATAAAGTTGAAAATCTGTTAAAGAAATTTGACAGATTGTAGTAGCTTGATGTGCTGGCGTCTGTACACATCTCTGTAATCGTGTTTAGACGAGAACAGCATGCAGATCGAATATCAAGCAAAAACCACTTTGCAAAATACAACAAAAAATAACCAGCAATGTGATTCTGTAACAATCTCACCGTGAAAACTTAGGTGAAGTGAGCGTGGAGTGAGCTGTCATTCCAAATAATGCTAGGGATTGACACTACTGACAACTCACATCAAGCTCACTTCACTTGAGTTTTCACGGTGAGATTTTTACAGAATCGACCATAAAATGGTTAAAAAAATATATTCCTGAATCGGGGATTTTTTTTTTCAAAAACTGCCCCACACTAGGAATTACTCCTGTATCGTGGGTGCGTTTACAAGCATTTAAACTCACATACACAAACAGCCAGACCCGGAACAACTACCTGTAGGCAATACAAATATTTGTTCCGTGCGGGAATCGAACCCGCGACACGCAGCGCAGCAGTCGATCGCTCAGCCAGTGCGCCAACCGTGTCGTCAAATTAGTATTTTTCGGATCAAATCCCTCATGCACAGAGCAATTATATACTACAGATTCTTCTTTTATTTGCAGGCCTACACAAAAAAATGCTTCAAGCAATTTCTTTTCACCAAATCTTCCCCTCGTTATCATTAAAAGCTTTTAGGCCAACAATGGGATCTTCAGCGACAAGAGAGCACAACACCTGTCCAAGGAATACTTCCAAAAATAAATTACGTAAACACCCAACAAAGGCCACTTCAATGCATTTAACAGATTGCGAACATGAAAAATCTTAGCACTTACAGAGTACAAAACATAATGCTACAACCACCAGAATAACTTGACCCATAAAAGCGAAGGTGGTTTTAAAGTTCAGAGGTCTTCGTAAACTGGGTATGGCACGCCCTTGAGGTTCATTATTGTAATTGCTTTTTCGTTCAGAACTCGAAATCTCTTCACTTTCGAGTACCTAGCTTTCGAGTTGGAGAGTGAAAACGTGGTAATTGAATTATTTTTCCCTCGTTAGGGATGATAAATAAATAAATGATGGGATTAGTAAGGGATAATGGGTACTTTCGTTTGTTTCGTTTGATATATAATTTACGGTTTTTAATGGGTTTTGAGGTCATGATGAATATTGTTTTGTAAAGACGCTGTAAACTGGTACACGTCAAACCTAAAAAAAAAACAGAATCGACTTTAAAATTTTAGGCTAGGTTCAGATGGTCGAATTGTGTGAATTTTCTTTACTCTTCACCGGCGTTATATAATATTTCTTCCGCCGCGTCTATTTGTCTGTTTGAACGCGATAAGCTCAAAAACTACCGAACGGATATTCATACGGTTTTCACAAATGGACGGATTGATTCATGAAGAAGGTTCAGATGTTCATTAAGCTTTTGTGTATATTGGCTGAAATATGACAATAATTTTTGAAATGTCGGAAAAAATCATGCCCTTTGGATATTTCCCGACATCCACGCGTAAATAAGCCTTTTAATTGATACCTTTGACAGTTCCTATTTAATCATGATTGAAGCAGTCAGAAACATATTACAGATTAATTCGTAATTAATCAGTGTGGTGTAATTAGTTCGTATAGTAATCCCGCGGGTGTCGTTGCAGATAGTAAAGTTTTTATTTCGAACTATTTAATTGACGAATGTGTGGACTCTCTTGGGCCTATCAATTTGCGGTTGTATGTTGTCTAAACAACCGGCTAATGGACTAATTAAATAAGTCTTTTCAACTTTATGTTATAGGTAGGTTCATAGTTAAGGGTTCTTAATAAAAGGCTATCTTTAGAGAGTCTTTACTGTTTTTTTAAACGGTGTAATTTGTCTGAATTTTCGCGAATGGTCAAAAATCTACTCAAAAACTGTTTTGACACAAGAAAAAACTCATCTCTCACTCCTCAACGACAGACATTATTGACTGTGAAGTATGTATAATGCAACAAAATAGAATATGACAAACGAGCTTAACGGTAAAAAGTGTTTTCCGAGAGTCACGTAACCACTTCAAACCTAACAACAAACAGTAAATTGCAAACGTAACATTAAACGTTACGTTATTATTTATCGTGTACGCATAATCGTAACATAAACGGCTTGTCATAAATAAGGCGGGGCACACACGTTACAGCAATCCGCTAATGCTGAACATAACCGTAGAATTATGGGCCCCGTACTGTGGGCGATTTAGTGGTCTGTGTGTGAACGCCCTATGGTGTGTCTGTGGGACAAGCACTTTTTTGGTCATGTAGTGGATATGAAAGGCCAATCTGATAGAGTATTATTTATTTAGTTGTGTTAAGGTGGTCGAGGTAAAAGGTTTTTGTAAAGTTATCCCAATCTAAGAAGAACATTTTATTTTACGCTAAGTACCAGTAATTCGATTATACTTAAGTACTTCAGATACATAATCAGCCTGTATAATGTACCCACCGCTGGGAAACAAGCGACGCTGGAAACTGGATGAACGCTGTTCAGTTGTTTTACAAAACGGAGTGGTTTTGTAAAACGGCGGATTCTACAATCCATCTGCGACATAGATTTTATCTAACTGAGGGGCAATTCTCGTAATTTTAAGAACGTTCACAGTCTGATCTGTCTCAATCTGTCAAAAAATACTTCTAATTTCCCTACTTTTTGACAAGTTTTTGACATTTGTTTGTCGCCGAGATGAGACTGCGACTAGATTTTGAACGTTTTAAATTACGAGAATTGGCCTTCTGGTCATGTGTTTCTATATTTCCATTTATTTCATGATGGAATGTCTGGAAATCCTGGGATTTCGGCTCATTCACAGATGACTGCAGTCTGTTAGTCGGTTGACAGCTGCTTGCTGCTTCCAGTTCACTGACTTATAAGAAAATCTACTGGCTTATAAGAAAATCTACTGACTTATAAGGAAATCTTATGCAAAATTGTATGCTTCTAGACCCAACGGTTCAGGCTGTGCTTTGTCTGTTACTGTTAGTGAATTTTTGTATTAGATCATACTTGGAATGTTGGCTCAATATAAAGACTCGGCTCATTCACGGATGGCTGCAATCTGTTGAAGGCTGCAGAATCCAATTCACTGAAATAAAAACAATGTCGGGATTCAGTAACTCAGTGAATATTCATAAAATTATTACCGAACGATGCCTAGCTTTTTATACTGACTCAACAAGAGATTAACCTACAACCATAAACCAGCATGGCAATAAACTAGAGATTCGCATAATGACGTCACCGTCTCCAATAATGTTCTTTGTAAAGCTATTAAATTATTTGTGTCGCCCCACGCGGCGTACAATTTAAGTCGAGCTAGTACCGATACATCAGCGGCACGGTACGGTCTTGTGCTGCGTTTGCTTAAGGGCTTGTACACATGTGCGAAGGGGAAAAGTTGGTAATCCTTTGCCAAAATATACATGAACAAACAACGAATATCAATGGTAAATGATATATGATTTTATTTTTGAAAGTAGATTTGTACAAAGACTTTTAAACGTCAATCATATTTTAAAAACTGGACGGAGTTTTCTGACTATTCTGAGAAAAAAGGCCGAAACAAACTCTGAGGTTACAGTCTCTTTTAAAGTCCAGACATAATCTAGGTCAGATTATGTGAAAACCATGTAGATTGGTGTCTGAAATGGTCATTTGAGGAAAGAACCACACAGATTGAGTGCACCGGTCCAGTCAGTGCACGCATTTGTCAGTAATCGTGCAGCTCAACTCAAAACTTAAAGAGCTCAACCGTTCAACGATTCGACAAACAATACATTTGGGTAGGCCGCATAAATTACCCAAACTGGCAGACCATGATTATAAATCACTGAGAACAAAAAAAGCTTATGTGTTATGTCTATCTCATTTGAGAAATAATCTGCTTTAAAATATTTTTGGAGACGATTATCGTCACCACCATGATCCATTAGGAGCTCACTGCTAAACATAGGCCTCTCCAATAGCACCATTTGACCAAATCCTTGGGTAGTATCATCTAACTGTTACTGTCCAAGTATCGAAATACATTTTTGTTTAGAAATAGACGAAATCAGGCTCCTAGTATTTCTACGAATGTTACGTTTTTATTTTTGGTAATAATAAAGACCATCTTCGTCCAAAGTCTGCGTTTAGGCAAGCTCTTAGACTTCTGTCCACAAGTCGAGCGACTACTAATAATATATATATATATATATATATATATATATGTTTATATAGTAAAGCCGTATAGTTCTGTGTAGCGTTTGAGAGTTAGTGCTAACTAGTTTGTACTGTGTAATAATCAAGTTATTATTCGAGAAACACAGACGCGAGCTGCAATATGTCAACATTACCCAGCTATACTCGTGTTATAGTCCTATGTACTTTACATAAGGGTTCATGCACAACTAAGATCTCTGTAGTTTCTCTGAAAATGTACAACATGGTGTCTCGTTCAGTTTATAATAAAATCTCTCATGTAGTTCATGTCTCAGTATTCTTCATAAAACTGTTATGAGTTGATTCTTTAAGATCTTGTTTTAAAACTCAAGTTGGAACTCCTCCAAATCCACTTCAAAACAGTATCTTCTCACTCCATTTATTAAAATCCCCTTTAAAACTTCGGTTTACGAGTACACTTTCCACAATGTGTCCGTACCTTAAGTTACAACTTGATGATTTGTTATGATCGCCTCGACTGCGCTCAGCGGGCGGCCAAAAACTGCATTACCGTCCAACTATACCCCTCCAAACTAAATGCAACTTTAAAAACCAAACCGTAAGTCACATTTTCGCACACACATTCTCATACACAAAATCGCAAAACAAACGAAACTAAACGCTGTTGCTGTTACAATTAAGGAGACGATAATGAATTGTTCTGTCACTGACATTTTAAACTTTATATCGTACATTATAAAGTTGAAATTCCTTTGTGTTATCTTATTCTTTATTAAATGCAGCCGAGTAACATCTCTGTTCCGTATAATAATTTTTCGATGTTAAGACAAGGGTTAATAATTTATTCTATTTTAATCTGTGGTTGTTTGTGTTTTGTTGAATGGTTGACGGGGTTAAGTCTCGGAGATGGGAACGTTACGAGAACTTGATTTATTGAGTTTTGCTTTGTCTGTACGTTTTGGTGCCCTATCATTCATTCATTATAACGCTTTATTTTCTTCATTTTTGTGGTTGAAAGATCTGTCAAATGCGTCAGACATTGTACAGCGATACTTATGATAACTCCTTCATAAGTACTTACCTAATGTATTTTTATAATAAAATACAATTATGATAACTCCTGTTGATGTAGGTTATGTATGTTTTATAATAAAAGCTACTTTTGTAGAACTTATTTCACATATGTATCATCTACAAACTGCAAGAACTGATACTTGTGTGTGTGGTATTCACCATCATTTAGGACGAACGAGGAAGTATAAAAGTGGCACCGGTGACTGAAAAGTTGTTTGGAAATCGGTTGTCATAGTATGGGCATTTGTGTTGCGAAGGAATACAGAATGTCATAATAGGAGTAGAGGAAGACAAAAGAAACGACGGACTGTGTGAAAGATGATATGGCTAGAAAGGGGTGACTAACGAGATGATGATTATCAGAGAAGTATGGAAGTAAAAGACATTTTGCGCTGACCCCAAATAACTAGGGATACAGGCAAGAGAATGATGGTTCCGGAAGGTTTATGTGTATTTTATAAGCGGCCCGTTCCAGCTTCGCACAAGTGGACATAAGATTTTTTTCATATTTTTCTCTTTTATTTATATTTTTTGTTGTTTTATTTTTAATTTTCTTTAATTGTAGAACATACTTTTGTTCTATCATCTATAGTTTCCGCAGCGCATCCGACGAAAGAAGTTTTAGGGCACTTTTTTTACACCTTGGGTTACGTTACTTAAATTTTAGTAAGAATCCCTAATCTTTTCTAGCAATAAATATACCCTATGTCACTCAGGGTGAATGTAGCACAGTAGTTTTTGACTTTATTCATTACAAACATACACACACACACACACACACAAAAATACAAATCTTTCCTCTTTATAATATTAGTATAGATATAGATATTACATTAATATTTATTTTTTTTAGATTAATATTTAACTTATTATAGAAATCTCGATAGTTTGATATTGCACCATTGCCATATGAAGTAGGCCAGGGTGGGTCGCTAGTATAAAATATTGACAGTCGTGCTTTTAACAATCTGCGAGATTCCAAATACTAAGCTATGATCAAACCTTTATACCAATTCCGTTGGTGTACTATAACAGTAATGAATGTAACACATCCAGCAATGTATTCGTATTGACAAATGTAAATGAGCATTAAGCACCATTTACACGAAGCAAGTTTCTTGCCTGTAAGCATACAATAAAATTGAAACAACAAATGACTTACGTCGTCTAAACACTGTTTGGACGTTGTAATTTTAATTGTTGCGTCAACTTACATATTGTATGCTGTCTTCTTCTTTTGCGAGTCGATAGCAAAAGTGTAAATATTTTATTATGTTAGATGAGATTATGATAGATGAGATGAGAGGGACCACGTCTCTGAGGCCACGCTACGCATCAGTGACGTTCTTAAGTTTTCAGAAGTGCAGGGCGCTCTTGTTCATCTAACATGGGACATGGTTTGGTCAGGCACCGCATTCAAACTGGGTGTGTGTAAAGCAGGCTTTATTAATTGCGAGTTGTAAGATGCAAATACGAGAAATGGGTTAGTGTAATGTTCATACGTAATGAATTGATGAGTCAGAGATAGAGCTCCTTGTTGAAAATAATTGATTCTACATAACTAATTGTCCAAATAAGTTATGTTGGCTTTGAAAAATAGCCTCATTTGAAGTCAATACACATAAGGCCGCCCATTGTATATTTTTAGTGTTCGATCAATTTTTTGTTTGTTAGTTATGTATTTTTGTGGTGTTCAATAAAGCATATGTATACAACATGTCCCAGAATTAACGCACACCACCAGACACCCCAATTAGAATATTATTTTATAATCATAATACATACACTGAATTTTTATTATTATGTAAAGATCATTGTTTTTTTAATAAATTAGTTATACTGATTGTGGGAGAAAATTATGTTCACATTACAAATCTACGCTTGCACATAGTCGCACTAGTATAAGGGTCTAGCTTTGTGGGTATTTCATCCATTTTTGTTTGTTTTGACTGTACAGTGGAAGTGTGACAGCAGTTTACGTAGTTTTAATTATTTTTTGGGATAAAATATTACCTACTAGCTTTTGCCCGCGACTTCGTTCGCGTGGAATAGTGACTTCACCAATAGATGACACCGACTCTTGACCAATAGATGGCGCTGTATGTCCGGAATAAATTTTATTTTTTATTTTATTTTTTATTTTTTGTAATAAAAACTATCCTATGTCCATTCTCAAGTTCCAAACTATGTCTGTACCAAATTTCACACAAACCGGTTCAGTAGTTTAGGCGTTAAGCAAAGACAGACAGACAGACAGACAGAGTTACTTGCGCATTTATAATATTAGTTTGGATATTAAAAATTACAGGAATCGATTCAGTTAACGATTCTGAACAAACTATTTTCATAATGTGCATTAATTCAGTTACACATTGTATAACTATATAATTATTGCAAGATTAGTATATGAAGTACCGTCTCAGTAGTAGTAAAGGTGGCTAGGACAGGATGCAGAAGACGGTGGACCAGCAGTGCGATTCTGTAACTATCTTACCGTGAAAACTTAGGTGAAGTGAGCGTGGAGTGGGCTGTCATTCCAAGTAATACTAGGAATTGACAGCTCAGGCTAAGCTCACTTCACCTAATTTTTCACGGTGAGATTTTTACAGAATCGACCGGCAGATGTTGTGGCGCAGCTTTGAAGAGGCTTATGTCCAGCAGTGGACTGCGGTAGGATGAGTTGATTACTTGATTGAGTATGGGTCAGGACCAAATTTGTGACGTAATTGCACAACGGAAATCACAACGGAATGACGCTGACGATACAAACAAAATGCTAAAATGACAGTAAAACAACATGGCGGCTTATCCGGAATTCATGGCCAATACTTGAAGCCAATCTTGCCATACTAAATAGTCAAGAAACTTCTATCATAGGTTTGTAGGTTTCAAAATAATGGTGTCGCACAACAGGAGTATTACAACGGAAAGAATTTTGGGATGTTACCCATGTTGTGTTATTACCTTGTATAAATTATAATAACGTTGTTCATTGTGCTATTATCTATTAAAACGATTACTAGTGTTTATGAGGCTTTATTAATGTTAAATATTATAAATGATAGGTTACGTTAAAAAAAAACAGCGACCATAATATTCTTAGGTAGTTTAGCAGGACATGTATATTTTATAAAGCGTAGTCAAAAATTTGGTCCTGAGAACGCCTTTTAACTTGATATACGGTATCAAGTTAAAAGGCGTTCTCTACTAAAGATGTCAATGTATTTAAATATGTGAGCACTTCTAACATATAATTAATTTATCTGTCATTGTTTCGTTTTTAAGTCTTTTTGCCTATTGTGGTCTAGTAATTTTATTCTAGGAGCATCGTCTTCACATTTAATTTATGTATACAAAATATTGTAACAGTTTTAGTTTCTTGCCCATTCTTCTCCATCCGAAACTACCTTTTGGAAGGAGCGATTAGAAACAATTCTATTTTAATGTAAATGTTGACGTTCAAAAGTGCCTTTTGAAATAAATGCTTTGACTTTGTCGTTTTCGAAATAAAAGTACCTCTCCAAATCTTATTTGAAATATTGTTGAAGATATTAATTATGAGATAGCAGAATCACTGGAATAAGTCTCCTTCGTTCTTACAGACGGTTAGAAATACAATATTATTTACATAGAAATTCCCTTGAAAAGACATCACGACAACAACAAAATCAACTTCAAGCTGTCTAAAATGACTTCTTAAGTAATCCTGTAGCAAATATTATGCAAACCTGACATTGACATCATAAATTGAAAAGATTTATAGTCTCGGAGCTTCGAACTACGCCAGTACTCGTTCAAGTTACCCGCAAAGCGTCACTATTCTTGCCCAACTATTTTTATATGATTTAGAAGTTGCCTGGGCAAGTTAGGACCATCCCGTTCTGGATTTATCCGGGTATGTTAAACTTTGACTACGTTGTTCGATTTTTGGTCCAACTTTGTGTTGGTTTCTTTAGAGTATTGGTGTGAGTTGGCTTTCGTTTTGGTCGCTTTTGGTTTTTATTGAACTGTTAGGTGGTGGCTTTCATATTTATGCTGATTTTTTTTGCTTTACATGATAAAGTGTTGGGTTCATAAGACTTTATAGTGTGAAGGGTCTTTGTGATAACATTTATAGCGCCGTGCAGTAAAAGCACGAGAAGATAAAAAACTGTCTGAAAAATGGCCGCCATTGACGTTTCCCGAGGTGTTCGTTTGTTATAAATATGTGGGTGTGTGTGTGTTTCTACTCAAAAAATAAATAAAAACTTTTTTCCAAAAAAAAAAAAAAGAAAAAGCAACGTGCTTCCAAAAAAAAAAAAATACACTGCAAAGTGAAAAATAACTTAAATATCGGAAGTCGGTGTCGTTGATTCCGCATTTGAGTTATTTTTCGCTTTATAGTGTCTTTTTTCTTCCTCCTCCTTTTTTTGAAGTCAGTTAAAAAGAGAAACAATTAATTTTTCTTTACGATGTTGTCAGTGCATGGCGACGATGGTTAGTGACTGCCCCCCAGCTTTATTTGTCGAGTGTCTATTGTTTTGACCAATACACGATGCTGCAAATACCGACCCGTCTGATATAACATCGTGTGAAGTTCCTTCATTTAGTGTACTTTAAAAGGTTAGTTAGGTTGACGGCACGGTTGGCGTAGTAGTTAAGCGATTGACTGCTGCGCTGCGTGTCGCGGGTTCGATTCCCGCACGGAACAAATATTTGTATGACCTACATGTATTTGTTCTGAGTCTGGGTGTTTTTCTATCTATAATATTTATGTATTTACAAAAAAAAATAAATGTATATAAGTAGTTTATCAGCCATCTTGTTACCATAACACAAGCATTAGGTTGCTTAGCTTGGGACTAGATGGCGCTGTGTGAAATGTCCAGAGATATATTATTATTATTATATATTATATTAGTGTACTTTAAAAGGTTAGTACTATCTTAAACTATGACGCACAAAACTTACACCATCTTTTATTTTTACATTACACCTAACTCCCATTTCTTAGTACTTGGCAAGCACTAAGCTAAATATAATTCGTAGCGGAATTCGCTTAAAACGCTACATGTGTAGGGAAGATTAATGTTCCCAGGATTGTCTAATATTTTGCAGGGAGGCTGGATTTATTGCCAGCCGGTATTCGGTTCAGGTCGCCACATTTCAAATCCTATTTGCGGCTAATTGCTTTACTGCCTTGTCTGTTTATATGATTATAGGGGGTTAGGGAGAGTTATGATCGGGAAATCCTGGAGATGTGTGTTGTAAGTGGGTTAGGAGTGTTCTCGGTAAGGTGGGTGTACAAGGTGTTCTTAGGTGTCGTTCTACATATAGAAGTGCAGGAAGTCTTTCTGCTAGAAGTGAACGAATTAATGAAAGAGTCTGGCTTATCTCTAGGGTTCATTCATCATCTGCTTAGACTTTGCCCAACTGTGTTGGGGTCAGCTTCTAGTCTAGCCGGATGCAGCTGAATACCAGTATTTTACATGAAGCGACTGCCTATCTAACCTCCACAACCCAGTTACTAGGTAATACGACACTCCTTGGTAATACTGGTTGTCAGACTGACGACCTTGACTTGAATGACAGCCGGGACCAACGGCTTAACATGTTTTCCGAGGATGTAAAGTCTTGGTATGTAAAGATGGTCACCCATCCACGGACCAACCGCGGCAAGGATAACTTAACCTGACCGATCGACCCGCGCGGCTGTTATTACTTAGCCACTAGCCCCTGCACCATAGGTTCTTATTGTACGGTTATGGTTGTTTTGGGTTACCTTCTTTTTTTGTGGAGAAAACAAAAAACACAATTGGGTTACGAGGCATTGCGACAAATTATTGTAGAAGTAGACAGACATATCACATAATTTACTGCTTTATATCAAACGGGCTAGCTGCCAACGCCGTCATTACTCAGGACAAGAAGTCTGTCACTGAAAATTTATTAGATATTGTCCGGCTATCTAATTGGGAGGTGGATTAAAATAGTTAGCTAAACTGCACCCCAATGGAGTAGATTCCTGGGTAAAAAAATAATTATTACGAGTATATTTAGTCCGTCAGTTAGATTATTGAAAAATAATGGACACGTATTTTTTCTTTTGTCAATCAAACAAAATATTACAAAGATAAAGCGCGTCAAAATTTGGGAGTATGGGGTCGTGACGTCACGCCACGCTAAAAAGTGTAGCAAGGCGTGACGTCACGCGGAACTAACGGGCGATATCTTCATAATTTATTATATAATTGACAAAATAAAAAATACGGGTCCAATATTTTTTGATAATCTGACTGACGGACTAATTAGATTTTTTAGGCAGCTAGCCTATTGCTTAACACACATTCAGTGACAATTCGAAGGATTTTGGAGGAATTTGCTAATACATTGCTTCATAAATTCGTTTGCTCCACAACGTAAATTACGCAATTAATGTTGTTGTATTGTCAAAATTAAAAGCATTGGCATTGTAGATGTGTTACGTTTGTGCGGAGTACAGTTAACCTGCTCATAAGGTATGACTAGCTATATCTATCTACCTATACTAATAATAAAGTTAAAGAGTTTGTTTGTGTTTTTGTTTGTTTGTTGAACGCGCAAACCTCTGGAACTACCTTCGGATTCGAAAAAATATTTTTGCATTTGATAGTGCAATTCATGGATTCGAAGGCTAGGTTAGGGTATTTAATATTACAATAGGAACCTTAGGAACCGGGCAAAAAGAAAAAAAAGTCGGAAAGAACTAAGGAGAAACGAGTACCTACGCGGGCAGACGATGCGATGCGACAGCGTGTGTCGGCAAACAAGGAATGTCGTGGGCATAAGCTAGTTATGTGATTATAGTTCTTTCGAGAGAAAGAGAAGAGTATCTAAAACCTAAATCTTCAGGTCACATCTACTCTTTCCTAACACAATACAATGCTCCACATATTCGATCCACATAATACAATACAAATACCATCTGGGTGCCCTGTTTATTCACCACACCTCAGATATTTAGCCCAGTGCGATCTTTGTTTAATTCAATGAAGTCCCGGTTCAAACAGACTTGATAGATGTGATGTTTATGCGAAGTTTGCATTGCTGGTGTTGCTCTTGTGCTTGCGGGAAATTGGAAGCTGAATGTTGCATGAATACGGGTGCGGGTATGTTAGTGGAATATATGAATGATATATTGTTATTGACAACACGGTTAGCGCAGTGGCTGAGCGATCGGACTGCTGCGCTGCGTGTCGCGGGTTCGATTCCCGCACAGAACAAATATTTGTAAGTCCTACATGTATTTGTTCTGAGTCTGGGTGTTTCTCTATCTATAATACCTATGTATGTATTTACAAAAAAAATATATATATGAGTAGTTTATCAGCCATCTTGTTACCATAACACAAGCATTAGGTTGCTTAGCTTGGGACTAGATGGCGCTGTGTGAAATGTCCAGGGATATTATATTATTATTATTGTAAGGCCGGCTAATTAAATATGGGTTTAAATTTTTGAGTTATTGTACTTAGAGTTCAGGAATTTTTGGGTACTTATAACTTACGAATGTAAATATCTTGTATTCTTATCGTGTTGTGTAGATAAGGATCATAGCAGACGGCGTTCAGTAGTGTCTGCATACGGCCATGGGAAGAAAGGGTGAGTTTATGTATGTATTTATGTACGTTTACATCATCAAAAACATATAAAAATTATATTATATTTTCTTAGGTATTCCCGTCTGATAATACAAACATAGGTTTTGATCACACAACACATTTCGTCCATTTCATCGAAATCGCTAAGCCAATATGGACGTTAAAATCACAAGCAATTGGTTTTCTTATGAATTAATCTATTCATTACATCTTATTCAATCTTCTCCATGTATTCCAAACAAAACTTCTCCGTCTCAATAAAGATTAACTTTTTAATTCCCCCTGTAAGTTGGGGGCCTCGATCGATGGGTACCTGTCCCCCAAGCCCGATAGGCTGACCTTTCAGCGCTGTCGTGATAAATTGATTCTTTTGTGGATGGGGACCACTCATAGTGCTCAGCGCTGGCGGAGAGGTGGATTGGTCGTTGGATGGTAAAAGTGAAAGGACTATGACGATTTCAAAGTCGTTGTCAATAAGGTAAGGTATTTTTATCTCGCTCAAGCATTTATTAACCGTTTTGTGAATGTTCAGGATCTTTGGGAAAATTCACAAAATGGTGGACAAGATTTCTTTTTCATGGGTTCAAAAGGAATGTTCTATTTCTATTCCAGTTCTTATATTATTATTATTGGAACGAAGTTCCTTATCGCGCGTTGCGAAAGGGGGCTAGACGGAAAAAATTAAGACCAAAAGTTGGAACGACACTTTTTGCTATAGTTGTAAGCCGTGCGGCGTGGGCGTGTTTCTCTGTCTCTCTCTCTCTCTCTTATAGAAAGCAAGCCAGTTATACTTCGTTCCATCCGGGTGTCCCTTGACACCTCTCAAGTTTTTTTAAATTAAGAGTAACCAACCCGCACTGGACCCGCGTGGTAGATTACGGCCCACTCCCTCTCACAGAGAGGAGGCCTGCGTCCCAGCAGTGGGAACATTAAAAGCTAATTATGTAAATAAGAGTCGTAGTGCTGCTTAGAAACTGTCTGAAAATAATGTCAGTTAAAATTATGATGATTCCATATTCTTTTTGTTCAATGGACCAGCCGTGCGATTCTGTAACCATCTCACCGTGAAAACTTAGGTGAAGTGAGCGTGGAGTGAGCTGTCATTCCAACTAATGCTAGGGATTAACACTATTGACAGCTCACTCTAAGCTCACTTCACCCAACTTTTCACGGTGAGTTTTTTTACAGAATTGATCGGCTGCTCTTGGCCTCGATCACGCCTGGTGGAAAGCGATGGATGAGGTCTATGATATAACAAGCGTGCTCAGAAGATGGCTGTTCACTCTTGCTTTGAAGGCAGACGGGTTAAAAGTGGAAGGGAACACAGACGCTGGCATAGAGTTCCACACTTTGGCAGCAATAAGAATAATATAAATATAATATCCCTGGACATTTCACACAGCGCCATCTAGTCCCAAGCTAAGCAACCTAATGCTTGTGTTATGGTAACAAGATGGCTGACAAACTACTTATATACATTTTTTTTTTTGTAAATACATACATATTATAGATAGAAAAACACCCAGACTCGGAACAAATACATGTAGGTCATACAAATATTTGTTCCGTGCGGGAATCAAACCCGCGACACGCAGCGCAGCAGTCAATCGCTTAACCACTGCGCCAACCGTGCCGTCAAAGTGCTGTGGCAGCAATAAGAATAATGTACCCAGGATTTTGTAATAATATCTTGATTTAAAAGAGTGTCCGTGGAGTTTCTTGCCCGTTCTTCTTCATAGAGATCTACGTTTTGGAATGGGCAACTAGCTTCAACTTTCTGACTAACTGACCGCCTATTTAAAATGTTGACAATTCAAAAGTGCCTGAAATGGTTTAATTGAAATAAATGATTTGAGTTTGAGTTTGGCTGTGTGCGTAATAAATGTGGAGAAGTGCAAATATAATAAACCGTTCATATTTAAGTAAATGGACAGATTTTTCTCCCGCGATGCCATTATCCTATAGCCACACTATAATAAATCGATCAGCACAATTCAGACAGGTATTTTTTTTTGACTATGTAATCTAATGCTTTTATCTGACATTATTAATTTATATCATTATTTTATTATTATTTGTACACCTTTTTAAACTGACATTCTTAACTTGTACCATTATTTTATTATTATTTGTACACCATTAACTGGTAGGACATAGAGATCGTAATATATTTGACTGTAACAACTTTGTAACCTATGTACACAAATAAATAAATTGAATTGAATTGAACCACTCTTAGGTGACTGGTAGAGAATGCCCAAGACATTAAGTTCACCTTTGCACCTTTGTTGTTTGCGAAAAGTTGAAATAAATAAATAAACCAAAAACATTGTTAATATCTGATTGAAATAATTTACATTACAAATTATCATTAATTCCTTCCACACATTACCTCAATTATATGGAAGCCCACTACTGTTTATTGGAGATATAGAATATAACGGATACTATAAAAATCCAGCGACTGAATGTCAATAGCCATAGCAATAAACTAAATACGTGTCTAATAGCCAATTATGTCATAAACATCGCCATACGAGACCAACTGTGTAGAGATTATTTTATTACTTGCTTTCTATACCATGGAGTAGGTAGAAATGAAGAGCCAAGAGCTTATTTTTAAACGTTGATTAAAGTTAATAGATGTGTAAATAAAAATGTATGGTTAAACAGTCGTTAAACATTGCTTAACTTTGAGTTACGTTTATAAATAAAGGGGCTAATGTTCAGAAGCAAACTTACTTGACTAGATCTTGACCTACGGCTTCAGGATAAGTCAAGCCAAAAGTGTTTTGTCAAAAAAGACAACAAACTATCACTATACACTATCACACACTGTCACTATCTAGTGACAGTGTTTGTGTAAAGTGTTTTTGTGTTTTTTTTAAAGTATATTAAAAAAGCAACAATCACTATTAAAACTCTAAAAAAATTATTTGTATTTAACGACTACACACTGTTGAACTTGAATTGGTAAAGGAGTCGGTCAGTCAGAAAGATGAAGCCTAAGGACAGAATAGCTAAATGAACTACATTTAGCTATTCTGTCCTTAGGTACGTGCGAATTATACTTTTCCCTTGACCATTCATTGTGAAGGACTGTTAAAGCCCTTTAGACTGCATTGCCAAACGATGAAATTTAGTCAACAATCTGTGTTAAAAAAAAACTTTATAACCCAATGCCCCAACTGAGCCGTGAAATCTTTTTTCTTTCCTTTTTAAACTTACAATGCGTGTCAGCACTCCATACTCTCCTTACTCCGTGGTTCAAAGGAAAGCTTTTAGCGACTGAATAGATTTTATAGCATGTATTGAGTGAAGTCGAATAAATTATGAGCCAAGTGTATGTTTTATGGTGAGATATCAGGCTTTTGTGATGAATGCATTGCCTAATTGGTATTAACTAACCTGGTACGTATGCCTTTGAGTCGGGAACTGGAGATGTCCAATTATTTTTTATATCTTGAGATGCTCTTAAGCATGCCCAACGGGCTTCTTAACTTCCTTTTTTTCATTGAAAACCTGTTTGTAATCCTACAAATATCTATTATTAAAATTCTGGAACGAAGGTTTAAGGACCCGCTTTTTAACTTGAGAATCTAGTGATGGTTTTCATAGCAGACCAATGTGACGTAATATGAAATACTAGCGTCTAAAATTTCATGTTGTGCTTGATGAAAGTTTTTAATTGTATTCAGATCTTTGTAAATACTGGTGTTCTTTACCCCTGTAATGGGGACAAGTTTTTACCCCAGTAAAAACTTGTCTCCATTCTCCTAAATGAAAACCTGATTCGTTACAAACGTTTCAGTTGTAAATTGTACCGACATATGCGGAACAAAATGGAAGAAAAACAGTCTGACAATTTGCACCAAAGTTAGTTAACTGTAGCCGTATCCTTGTACACTGTGACACAACTCTTAATTGTCCATTTTGAAACGCTTCCATGTTCACTATTCAAACAGAGAACAAACTAAACAAGTTTTGATTAACGGCCTCTTTGTAAGAAATTGATACATACCTACATGCTGCATATTTACTCTAAACACACAAAAGCGTTACGCAACTATGGCTTTAAATGAACAAGCAATAAAGGTGACAGTTGGTTGGTGTAAATATGTGTACCTACATATATTTAAGGGTAGTTAGATTTTGAAGTTATGAAGGGCTGTTATCGCTCTCGTGGGTACTATCATTTCAATTTAAATTAAGTTTTCTAATAAAGGGGTTATCAGTGTTCCTTTTATGTTAGTCGTTCAAGGTTAATGTTTTAGTAAAAGGGTTGGTTAACTGAGTCATAGAATACTAAGCGCTTCTGAGTTTTGTTGTGATTAAATTCTGTAACGTATGTGGTGTGTTTTTACCTTTATAATTAATTGGATTAGCTACACTGGATAGTTCTACGGAACTTCATCTGGGCTCGATGAAAACTCTATGTAAATTGCCAATGTGTCATTCAGATATACGCATCATTAGACGGAGCTTGTTTCCTTCTTCCTGACCACACAACCTGAAGGCATATCCTCGTAATTTCGTCGCAGTGTCATCTCGGCGACAAACAAATGTCAAAAACTTGTTAAAATTTTAGGAAATTTGAGGTATTTTTGACAGATTGAGGCTGAGATCAGACTGTGAACGTTTTTAAAATTACGAAAATTGCCCTTCTGGGTTCCAAATATCCATCAAATTCATTCCATGGGAAAACGGCGTGAGTTTATGAGTAAATTCATTCATTTATTTTTAATTAAGTTACTCACATTTTGTAGATACTAATCATGTGCTGAATCCATGGTAACAGGTTGCGCGTCGATGTCCCCGCGACCCTTTATATCCGATGGCCCTGTTACTTATCTCCTTTGGTGACAGTACATATTTTTTTTACGTATAAATAAAATTGTGAGTAGAGAATCTGAAGACAAGGAAAATCGACATCGTGTGTACATACGGCTACACGTTAAGCTATACAAAACCAGTTTGTCTTGGCCTCACTTTGTATGATATTTTCTCACAATGAACGGTCAGCCAATACTGGTTTTGCATAGCTTGATGTGTAGCCGTGTGTACCTACGAGATAAATCAATCTGCCTTGTCTTATCCCAACTATGTTGGAGTCGGCTTCCAGTCTAACCAGTCAGGATGCAGCAGAATACCAGTAGTGTCTGAAATAAGGTACATGTATAATTACAACAGCCCTAACTAATATTATAAATGCGAAAATGAGAGAGAGAAAACGGCTGAACGGAATTGGATGAAATCTGGCACAAAGATAGACTATAACCTGGGCAAGGACATAGGCTACTTTTTATCCTGAACTGCAGACAAAGTTACAGGCAACAGCTAGTATAAAAATTAAACCGTTTACTCAACAAAGCCTTGCTCCAGTTTTACAGAACCAATTCGGACAAAAGGACTAAAAATACTAGGTAATAACAAAATTTCCGGGTTTATTCCCGTTGTCCCCGTACGCCGTGTCCCCGTCCTACGGGGACAGCGGTACTTCAATTAAATATTTAAAAATACTTCCCGTTGTCCCCGTACACTGTCCCCGTCCTACGGGGACAGCGGTACTTCAATTAAATATTTAAAAATACTTCCCGTTGTCCCCGTACACTGTCCCCGTTAATATAGTTGAATACATAGATGACATTAAACATTATCTATAACATATTATATTGACATTTATTAATTATTATAATTTTATTACCATTATATATTAAAAAATAATAATAATTACATTTATCATATAAATAATCATTAACTTTATAATATGCTTTATTGATCAAAAAAAGCTATAATCTATTTTTAAATGATATAAAATTAGTTGCTTCCTTTATATTATTAGGTAATTTATTATTATATATTCTAGGGCCCATACAAAATGCATTTTTGTCAAACATAACCATTCTATGGCGTATTGCTCGAAGTGTACTGGCATGCCTAGTACTTTTTAAAGTTTCATATTTATTTACTACATTATTTCTAATGTCTAATGCTAGTTCATAGATATACAGAGATGGGAATGTCAATATTTTTTAATTTATAAAATGTGGTTTACAAGTATCTGTAGGTTTTAATGCACACATTGCCCGCACATCTCTTTTGGGCTTTGAAGACTGTTTCTCTCTCAGTGGCATTCCCCCCTTGATAAAGTTGAAAATCTATTAAATAAATTTGACAGATTGTAGTAGCTTGATGTGCTGGCGTCTGTACATACTTGTTCAATATTGTTTGGCGCCGACTCAAATTACTTAGGTATACTTACATTAGTTTAAGAACTTAGTTATCTATTTATATAAAAGAAAGTCGTGTTAGTTACACTATTTAAAACTCAAGAACGGCTGAACTTTTTTATTTTTCTAAAGCAATTATATTTTATAATGGCACAGTGAGTATTATCTTTCTCGTCTATGTTAGCCTGGTACTTTGATTCCCAGATATATAAAACAATGTCGTGTTAGTTACACTATTTATAACTCAAGAACGGCTGAACCGATTTGGCTGAAAATTGGTGGTGAGGTAGCTTAGAACCAGGAGACGGATATAGGATACTTTTTTTATATTTCTAAAGCAATTATATTTTATAATGGCACAGTGAGTATTATCTTGCTCGTCTATGTTAGCCTGGTACTTTGATTCCCAGATATATAAAAGAAAGTCGTGTTATTTATTAACACTATTTATAACTCAAGAACGGCTGAATCGATTTGGCTGAAAATTGGAGTAACTTAAAAAAAAAACAAGACGGACAGGATACTTTTTTTTATTTTTTATTTAATACTTTTATTTACTTATGGGAGTACGGTAGGAGTAGTGTAGGAGTAGTGTAGGAGTAGTGTAAGAGTAGGGTAAGAGTAGGGTAGGGGTAGGGTGTAGGACACCACGCGAACGAAGTAGCGCCGCCGCCGGGCAGCTAGAAATAATCATGGCAAAACAACGTTTGCCGGGTCAGCTAGTTATGGTTAAATAAAAAAGGTTTATTATTTTTTGCTTTTCAGTTTTATCGGCGGTTTAATTTTTTTATTAAAACGTTTTCTTTTTTCTGTAGTATAACAAAGTGTATGTTTCCGATGCTAAAAACTAAGCTTACAACAGAATGCAGATTTAAGGGGACAACGACTCGTGAAAAGTTTACTTCCCGTTGTCCCCGTTGGCCAAATGTAGGTTATGGGGACAACGGGAAATAAATTTAATCACGTCCCGCTGTCCCCGTGACGGGGACACGGCGTACGGGGACAACGGGAATAAACCAATTTCCGTAAGGATTGAGGAGCCACATCAGATTTTTTAAATCTGATCTCACCATTATTTAGCAGCAATGTAGCTGATTTTGCAGCACGAATTCTAGATTTAGCAGCAAAATATATCACTAGTTATATTAATGCAAAAGTGGCTCCTCAATCTAAACATCTGAATTGAGGAGCCACCTGGAACTCGTTAAGTAATAGATGAATATTTTTGAAAATTTGGTATCATTTAGCAGCAATTGTGCATATTACCTTCTAAAAATTTAGCTTCTGTAGCGCTAAAATGAAAGAAAGTACAACACTTTTAGTATGGCTCCTCAATCTAAACTCAAGAGGTGAATTTCTATTGGATGTGAGCGATCAATTAATATATTCGACATAATGATCATTTAGCAGGTGTTGTGTTTGTTTTTGCAGTATAGGAATGAAATAGTAAAACTGTTTAAATTTTCTAGAAGAACGCATTTTCTTTGGCTCCTCAATCCTGACGTTCTAATTATATATGTTTGACTGTAGCCACCTGAGATCTCAACGGAATCTAAAGCCAGAGATACTAACATTTAGCAGAAATGTCTGCTAAATATATCTGCACAGTTCAGCAATGTACATACTTTGGATTCTGAAAAAACAATACTTAACTATTTTCTTGTAAATTCAGTGTGAAGGGTGACCATATTTTACTCGTATTAATGAAACCAGGATAGTAATTTATTAAATTTATATTTTCATAACAGATTATATCTATCGTACCTACGGTTTGGTTATTTAGCAATCAATTTCGCTATAAGTTATAGAATGTGTCATTTTGTGTATATCACCGTCAGGAGAAGCACTGATCAGCCAATATTCATTCATTCTATAACTTATAGCGAAAGTGATTGCTAAATAACCAAATCGTAGGTACGATAGATATAACCTGTTATGAAATTATAAATTTAATAAATTACTATCCTGGTTTCATTAATACGAGTAAAATATGGTCACCCTTCACACTGAATTTACAAGAAAATAGTTAAGTATTGTTTTTTTCAGAATCCAAAGTATGTACATTGCTGAACTGTGCAGATATATTTAGCAGACATTTCTGCTAAATGTTAGTATCTCTGGCTTTAGATTCCGTTGAGATCTCAGGTGGCTACAGTCAAACATATATAATTAGAACGTCAGGATTGAGGAGCCAAAGAAAATGCGTTCTTCTAGAAAATTTAAACAGTTTTACTATTTTATTCCTATACTGCAAAAACAAACACAACACCTGCTAAATGATCATTATGTCGAATATATTAATTGATCGCTCACATCCAATAGAAATTCACCTCTTGAGTTTAGATTGAGGAGCCATACTAAAAGTGTTGTACTTTCTTTCATTTTAGCGCTACAGAAGCAAAATTTTTAGAAGGTAATATGCACAATTGCTGCTAAATGATACCAAATTTTCAAAAATATTCATCTATTACTTAACGAGTTCCAGGTGGCTCCTCAATTCAGACGTTTAGATTGAGGAGCCACTTTTGCATTAATATAACTATTGATATATTTTGCTGCTAAATCTAGAATTCGTGCTGCAAAATCAGCTACATTGCTGCTAAATAATGGTGAGATCAAATTTAAAAAATCTGATGTGGCTCCTCAATCCTTACGGACATATAACAAAACCATCTGCCAAAGCCCCAACCTTGAACTTCACGCATCTAAAAACACTTTCACGACTTCAAATATTAAAGCCGAACACGTACGGTGCCAAAATAAGGTATAATATCACCTTTTATAACCGTCAGAACGCTAGCGGTTTTATAGGATGAACCGTAAAACCGGAACACTTAGAGGTCCCTGTTATCTACCCATCTAGCATATTGTGCGTTTCGGCGGCTTGTTACGATCTTTAAAGTAGTTGTGGAATGTACGGGCCGATATTGTGTGCGGGTACTGCGAGGTAAGGTGAATTTGGAATTCTGTTATACGTATTTTGTACGCACGGCGACATATCAAGCTACATATTTCTGACTTCTCATTGTAAGAAAAGCTTATACAATGCAAGATCAGTTAAAACTGGATATGTATACCTTGTTATGTCGTCGTGTGTGCCTACATTGTATTTATAAAAAGCAAGTGAGTATGAAACAACTAAACCATAAGGACAACTACAACTATACCATAGGACATGCCGGTTTCCTCACGATGTTTTTCTTCACCGTTTTGAGAGCAGTGGTGATGAAATAATTTACACACAGTAAAACGCCTGTCTGGATTCGAACCTAAGACCTACAACTCGTAAGTCACGGTCGTTACCACTGGGCCACCACTGCTCTCGAAAGAACGAAACATCAGTTATTTTGTATGTCACTGTTTACCTGTTGTCTGCACGTCTGGGGTAACGCTGCTCTTGAGCTGGCCCAGCTTAGTACGGAGTTGCAATAGAATAAGAGGCCAGAATTGATAACCTTTGCTCCAAAAGCCTAGCAGATGTATGTAGTTGCCAACTACTTAAGTACTTATATTTAAATATTTGTTTCAAATTGACGTTATTTCAAGTTAAACAAATATCAACTTTATTTTAATGAAGATTAAGTTGATTTTAGAGTGACTAGCACTATTGAAAAAGTTATTAAAATGTTTGAAGTTGTAGCGTGAACTGAACTTTATTGTGTAAGAATTAAAGTTATTTTTTTATAAACTTATATTTGTTTACATTTTTGGCAAATATGTCGTAATTTTATTTTAGGTGCTTTGCTTATCCTTTACAGTCCGGCCGTCAAAAGAATGCGTTCCTGACACTTGGCAGTGTTACAATTCTAGTAGCTAATAAAGATCAAATTCGCAAAACACGTATTCGTTTGTATAAAACTGAAGGTGTCCAGAACGCATTCTCTCGTCGACCGCACTGTAGTCCATTGCACGGATGGTTGGGGCTTTTATTTTTAAATTATTTTAAAATCAATCCCATTTAAGTATAATATTTATAATAGAATAGAGAAATTAATGCGATCTTTACGAATACAATAGAAAAATAAATGCAATCGGTATTTTTAATGCCAGCTCTATGTATAGGCACAGAGAGAGATTTCACAATAGAGAGAAGCGAAAAGTGTTGCACCAACAAAAGCTTTTAAATGAGATCCCAAGGAGAAAACATTTGAACAGACATCTTCATGCAATACAGCTGCAAGCAAACAAGACAGCTGACGTCACACAAAATCCTTGTAACCGCAACTGGAAAAGCCACAACATCCTCCCGTACATTCCACCTGATGCTTTTCCTGCAATAAAATTTGCATAACTACGCTCCTTGGCACGGGAGCGGCGTCTTATTAAATTTCCAACCCCTCCAAAGTCATTAATGGTTTGTATTTAACCACCTACCAGTGTTATCTAGCCATAAATCATAAGGTATCAAGTGTAATGGTCGTGCGTGGCTGGTGATGACTTTTATTGCTCCTTCAAGATGGCAGTAATCCCCGGATCTCGGGTTTCTCGACGCGGCAGGATTACCCCTAATCTTTTGTTTATACGTATTCTTTTTTGAGGAAATATTATGATATTAACGTGGCTAATTCGTCGCGGTTTTGTATTCGCGGTAGGCAATATATTACTGTTTGCTGGTAAGGTTATTTAAATGAGATTCTTTTGCTCAGTGATGGATTGGTTTCGCTTCTGTTATAAGAATTCTTTGGAGCAAGAAATGTAATAAAGGCTTCTGAAATCATACTTATCAGCATTTTTTGTCGGTATCAAATGTTTTATTTTTGTTATTCTCGTCTTATTTTCATTTTCACTTCAATTCATTTTTGCATCGTTCTTTAGAAAATTTACCATCTTTACCCACAGAGTTATATATATATATATACTATCGAATCTTTCTTTTAGTTGAGAATTTAAATTCAAAACGAACCAATAGACACATTATTGATGCAGTCATGATTTTCATAGATTTAGGACAATGCAAACACGCGTCACTAATCATTCCAGTAATTAACCCCACAATGCATTCAACTGATCAACATGATTTAAAGTGTAAATCTACACTCGAATAACGTTGATTTGTGATTGCATGTGTCACGGACATCAAACAGAGCAGAGATAATAAACGACCAGACATCATTTAGTGTCACATTACACTCCGACTGAACCAGATTGGCATTCATTATCATACCTCGGTCGCAACATGTCACCAATTGTGGTCCTACAGTGTCTCGCTCTATTCGGCACAACTTTAATATCAGCGGCAACTGTCAAGTGGCTTCCAAACTCAAGCTTCAAGTTACCAGAGAACTTCAAAGACAAAAAACTTCCGTGTTCTAAACAAACAGTCGTGTTTCCACAATCGATTGCCGGTTCAGTCAAAATTGCATCTGGAACTGAAGTTAGCGGATTCATTTTGCCAGAAAATGGCGAATTGATTTTAGAAGGCTTGTTAACTTTTGGAGACAATCCCACAGATACCAACTGCACGGAAGGAAACGCTTATTACTTGGATAAATCAGTAGCGTCTTGGAACCAAGCCGATGTTTGGAGCTCGTCGAAGTTTAACAAAGCTACTCCTGACTCAGACAGAGTGCCGTGTTACAATGATGTAGTGGAGTTCCCAGCAATGTCCAAAATTACCGTGACCCTGCCAAAAATTACACAATTTGTACATGATCTTAGATTTGGAAACATCAGTTTAGACAATAGACGATTCACGCTATATGCAACGTATGGGCGTTCACGTGATAATACAGAACTATTTCTTTTGAATGAATATATGAGCACCGGCGTTAGTATCGGTCAAGCTATGCCATGTTCGCAGTTGTTAGGGTGTGCGTGCCAATTCTTTCCGCTGGAAATTGATTGTGCTTCTAAGTTTTGTCCGAAAGCTCCGTGTGTGCATCCTATTAAGCCTCTTGGGTTCTGTTGTGAAATCTGTGGCGGATACTTATTGTTTGATGCAGATGAAGGATTTGATATGAAAGGTTTCGGTGACCTTGTTGAAGACATTGTTAATGGGTACGGGAACCGTATTGAATACCACATTGGTTTAACTCCGGAAATTCCGATCAGAAGAGTTCAACTCGTGGTGGTTGACAAAGGTGAATACGAAGGGTCTAGTGCGGAAGTGATCAATTCTATTAGCTATGCTCTCCACGCTCGCTGGGTCAAAGGGCCTAAGGTTGCCCAGATAAGCGGGAGTCCTTTGTCGAAGTCGGGTTTGGGAGGAAAAATCTTTGTATCCATGTTTTTCGCAGTGATTTTAACATTGGGGGCGTTGTACGTGTACTATTATAAAATTCCGGATCTAAGGTTCCCGATAGTTTCTGGAAATATGACTGGCAGTATATTTTCGAGGTTCGAGAGGAGGTCGGACAGTGTCGTGAGTTTGACGAGAAGAGATTCAGTGATTAGTTCTAGGAGTAGTGCCGGTTTTAGGAATCCGCTGTATAATTCTAAAAGGGGGCGTGTGCAAGTGGTTGAGTCTGTAGTGGAGGAATGACAAACGTTACCTCATTTTTATTGTTCTTTTTTAAATTGCACCATTAAGCTCGCGTCTCTGGTCATCGTTTAACATTGATTATCGTAATAATCATTTATTTAAAATTGGTTATGGTACAGTGTTGATCTTAAAGCCAGCAAGTAAATTTCCATAGTCAGACATTTGACATACAAAATATTACAATATTGTTACATGCCAGTTTCTATTAAATAAAACAAAATAAATAAACATTTATTTCAGAATCACTTCTATATTTGTTAGTAACAATGTAAACCATGACATGTGTATGTGTGTGTGTCTCTTACTCATTAATTTTACAATACATTCCATATTAATTATCGTCGCATTAATTCAAAGCAAATTATTTAACATTATTATTATAAATTTATTTATATGGAATCAGCATCGCCATATAACGGGGCGATGCTGCAGGCCTTTCGGACACTTTCCCTGTTGACAGCGATGCGCCATTTTCTTTTTTCTATTTTTTATGTATATAGAGCCACCAAAGGAGGTATGTAACAAGGGTCGTCGGATATAGTTGGTAAGTTTAATAAGAAACCGACGGATGTTTTCGAATAAAATTTAATTTAATCAATAGAAAATAAACAGTTAATTTATCGAATTAAATTTCATTCAAAATCATCAATCGTTTCTTACTAAACTTCAACTATATTTACTATATAAATCCGACGACCCTGGTTACTGATCTCATATGGTAACCGTACATATTATTATTTATTATTTGAAGTCTGTTAGCTTATGTTATGTAAACATTATCTTGTTTCAAAATAAAAAGTACCTAAATTTATATAGAATAAAATCGTTTTTCCAGCAGCCATAATTTTAACTTTATAAAAAATAAATTATTATTATCGACACGACGCTTTCCTTTGGTCGCAGTGAAGGAAGTAGTTAATGTTACTTCTGACGTACAGTTGACGGTAGAGTAGGGGGTTTATTTATAAACGATGATTAAAGTTAAGTGACGTTTAAACGTCAAAAATGTACGGTTAAACTAATCTAATCTAATCACTAATTAACTTTAAGCAACGTTTATGAATAAAGGGCTATTATTGTAGTAGATATAGTCGTAGTACCATATTTGGTGGCAAGGTCTGTTTGTAAACAATTACTTCTTGGATTAGCAAAGTAAATAAAATTGTATTAACTATTTAACTGTTTTTTATTACATGATTTTATTGAAACAAATGACTTTGTCTTTGTAAATTGAACCCATTACCCTACGCTTTGGAGACGCCGCGCCGCTACGGCCACTGGACTTAAGAGTCACATATTTATAGACTATAAGATACTAGATTTTATATGGACAGCCTATAAAACATTAATATCCGTCGACAATATTTAATGGTCTCTATTGACTTTCCAATAACTTTCAGATAATCGCCTCTTAGCATTTTTATGTCTTCCGTGCTAACATTAAAATGTGCTGAGTGCAGTAATATTTGCAGTTAACATCTTAGGGAAACTTTCATGGACCATCTAATATTGAAATCTCAAACACGCAACCGTGGTGATCTTTGCTCGCTCCTCCTCCCCTATGAGAAGAGGTTTTTGTTAGGCAGTGGAATAAAAAAGCTCATCCTAGCCTATTCCCAACTATGTTGAGGTCGGCTTCCAGCCTAATCGGATGCAGCTGAATACCAGTAGTTTATAATTCTAAAACTCAGTTACTGGGTAATACGATACCCCTTGGTAGGACTGGTTGTCAGATTTTCGGGCTGTCTAAGATCTACGAATTATAGCCGGGACCAACGGCTTAACGTGCTTTCCGAGGCACGGTCTTGGTGTGTAAAAATGGTCACCTATTCATGGACAAACCTCGGTAAGCGTAGCTTAACCTAATTGATCGACCCGCGCGGCTATTTCTACTTAGCCACGAGCCCCGGGATATGATAAGCTAATAAGAATAATAACGATAACATACAGCCCGATTCAAATATTAAGGCTGCTCTGAAGTGCGCTACTCGCTGCGCAGTACCTCACCCCCTCACCCCCGCTGACACGCAAATTTGGTTACTGCGCAGCGACTCGCCTCATGTTCCCAGCCGCCATAAAGTTTGAATGGGGCTGTAGTCGTTGGAACGAAGTTCCTTATCGCGCGTTGCGAAAGGGGGCTAGACGGAAAAAATTAAGACCAAAAGTTGGAACGACACTTTTTGCTATAGTTGTTAGCCGTGCGGCGTGCGCGTGTTTCTCTGTCTGTCTCTCTCTCTCTCTTATAGAAAGCAAGCCAGTTATACTTCGTTCCACCCGGGTGTCCTTTGACACCTCTCAAGTTTTTTGGAACGAAGTTCCTTATCGCGCGTTGCGAAAGGGGGCTAGACGGAAAAAATTAAGACCAAAAGTTGGAACGACACTTTATGCTATAGTTGTTAGCCGTGCGGCGTGCGCGTGTTTCTCTGTCTGTCTCTCTCTCTCTCTCTTATAGAAAGCAAGCCAGTTATACTTCGTTCCATCCGGATGTCCCTTGACACCCCTCAAGTTTTGGAACGAAGTTCCTTATCGCGCGTTGCGAAAGGAGGCTAGACGGAAAAAATTAAGACCAAAAGTTGGAACGACACTTTTTGCTATAGTTGTAAGCCGTGCGGCGTGCGCGTGTTTATCTCTCTCTCTCTCTCTCTTTGAACTTCGTTCCATCCGGGTGTCCCTTGACACCTCTCAAGTTTTTTCATTCTAAAAATTGAAACAATGCTTCGAATAGCAAGAGTCATACGATAAATAAATAAGAGTGCTCCAGAAAGTATTTCGGCCATGGAGGTGAATCTCAACAGAGACTAGCCTTCGACACGGGAGGTATTATAGTGCAAAATTGTATGCGAAGAGACATGTGCACTCTCTCTTCCCTCACTCTCCCTGTCCGATGGGACGGCAATCCGACACGACCAGAAAGCCGAGAAAGATAAACAAATCAAGTATCTTGACTTGGCTCGCGAGGTTGTCGACATGTGGGATGTGGTTAACTCAGTGATCATTGCGCCGATAGTCGTGACAGCCAATAGCCAAGAGTCTCGACCAACACTGAGGAGGCTCTCGTTGGGCAGCTTGATCAAGGGCTTGATTTAGAAAGCAGTACTTCAGGACACGGCTCGCATTGTCAGGAGGTTCCTCTCTCTGGAGCCCTGACCACCGGTAGCTTGGACTCTGTTCCCGATACCGGTGGGCTACTGGGCGTAGGGCCAACTGCCTAACGTGCTTTCCGAAGCACGGGGGCATCACACCACCAACTTCCAAACTCCGGGCTGCAGCTGTTAAAAATCCAATAATACTTTGCCCGACCCGGGACTCGAACCCAGGACTCCACGCTCAACAGTCACGTTTGCGTCTTACGATAATAAGAGTATCATACGCCTCGAAACTGAAGAACAAGATTTTGCAGTGTGAATTTTGTTTCTACACAAGCGTCTGGACCTTGAGTTTTGCTTCTATACCTACGAAGCCTACCTTTGTCTTTGCTACTGGTCACTATTAAATAAAGAGGTCACATAATAAAATAGTTCTAATTACATATAATGATACGCCAGTGAATCACAGGGCACCACCCGCGCGGCGCGGCGGGGCGTCTCTGCGCCATATATAACGTCGCCACGCCGCCAGTATTATGTTGCGTGCATGATTTATAGTGCTCGGTGATGTGCAGCATGTACGTATTGGGTACTGATTTGTATAGTACGTAGTCTGTAGTGATAGTAATTGGTTACTGGGTTCAGGAAGCGCAGTCTTAGGTGGGTGTGTAAAAATCTCACCATGGAAATTAAAGTGAAGTGAGCTGTCACTTCAACTGATGCTTGGGATTTATAATAAATTCAGCACACTTCTGTTCAGTTTCCATGGTGAGATTTTTACAGAAGTGATCGGCAAAAATAAACTTGGTTTCAAGCAAAAACAATTGAACATCAGCATGGTAATATTGAAAGTCATAATCCAACATATTGATATACTATTACAATTATTATTGGTACACACGACTACACGTCAAGCTATACAAAACCAGTTTGTCTTGGCCTCACTTTGTATGATATTTTCTCACAATGAACGGTCAGCCAATACTGGTTTTGCATAGCTTGATATGTAGCCGTGTGTACACTTAAAGACACACAGCAGTAGGAAATATTATGGCATTCAAAAGGTCAATGCTGTTGTGAGTTTGATGAATGTTTAGCTTTAAAACAATTTTTGTTGTCAGAGAGTTAGCTACTTTACTTAAAAAAATTGGTGTCTGCGGGGTCACATCATACAGGGTAGCAGAGACATCAACGAGTTACCATGGATTCAGTATATGATTCTGAACGCCTCTGGGCTGAAATTATTCGTTGGTCATTAAAAAAAAAACGACAAATTTCTACGCTAGAATTCCCTGCCAGCCTGTATACTTAATCCATATCCACAATATTGTATGCACAGATCAGCATAAAAGGAATGGGTAAAGCAAGAGGCATGCAAATAGGTCAAAATGTCAGTAGTGAAGATGGGTCGCATGATAAAGTTATATTTTGATTTATTACTCGTACGGTTTGGGGAAAACAAGTTACGAATGCAGAAGAATGCTTATGGGGTGACAAGAGCCTACGACCAAAATACTTCTTGAAACGAAACTCGGCTGTGTATTTAAGCAAATAATCTTAATGTAGTTAAAGGCCCCTGTATGGTTGTGGATTCCGAATCAATAACAATCATGGGACATACCACAATCCATACTCAAAACCGGAATCAGCAGCAGCGATTCTGTAACCATCTCACCGTGAAAACATAGGTAAAGTGAGCGTGGACTGAGCTGTCATTCCAACTAATGCTAGGGATTGATACTATTGTCAGCTCACTCTAAGCTCACTTCACCTAATTTTTCACGGTGAGATTTTTACAGAATCGATCGGCTGAGATATTTATCAAATGTGAAACAACAAACTGAATGACGTACTCGACAGGTTTCAAATTCTATTGCAACCAATATTTTTCTGCTTTTTTAAGTGCGTTTGTAAGTGGGGATGAAATGTAATTTATCTGAGATTACTAATTCAAGTACCTACATAATACTTGTAAATTCTCTAGTTTTATTTTTATCTTAGACATGGAAGAGGGAGGTCTTCTGTTGGAGGTATCTCCATACTAAAAAGAAGGTCTCTAAAATCGTTGATTACGAAATAAATAAAAAAAAAATTAGATGGTGCAAAAACCCTTAAACTGCATGTTTTTTTTGGTACGGTATTAACTTATAATAGTAACGTATAATATATAGACAACTTCACAGATTGACCCTAAATTACCGTTTTTTTTTCACATTTCAACATTTCGTCATCTGCCTAGCCTTTTCCCAACTATGTTCGGGTCGGCTTTCAGTCTAACCTGTTGCAGCTGAATACCAGTATTTTACATGGAGCGACTGCCTATCTGCCCTCCACAACCCAGTTACTGGGTAATACGATACCCCTTGGTAAGACTGGTTGTCAGACTTTCGGGCTTCTGACTACCTTACGGGTAGTCAGAAGCGACTGTCAAAGATCCACGAATGACAGCCGGGACCAACGGCTGAACGTGCTTTCCGAGGCACGGAGGGGTCTCCGTATGTAAAGATGGTCACCCATCCACAGACTAACCGCGGCAAGCGTAGCTTAACCTGACCGATCGACCTGTGCAGCTGTTATTTCAACATTTATCCAACTTAATTAGCATGAAAAATACCATTTCCATCCTCAATTATGACTCATATAGCCACTGACATTTTTAAACCAACCATCATTTTCCTAGCCTTTTCCCGACTATGTTGGGGTCGGCTTCCAGTCTAACCGGATTCAGGTGAATTCAGTTACCAGTATTCCTATAAGTATTTTGATATTTTCCAACCAAATCGATGGTAATTCAGCTGCCAGTAACCCCACCAGAAATTCGCGATACCCCACATTTAGGAAGCTGTCAGTAACGAATCCCACCAAACCTTCGCGATACGCAACATTTAGGAAGCTCACCATTATCGACTCGTCAAAGGGTTATGAAACCGAATCTCCCTTTGTTCGTCTTTTGTTCCCAATCAATAGTATCAAGTTGCATCAAACGACTCGACTCAAAGACGCAACTGTCAGGGCGGGTCGTTAATCATTTCCTTTTCGTGTGCGACGAAATGGAGAAAGGCCGACTTGCTTACTGTGATGTCAGCAAGTCTATTTAGTATTCGTCTTACTACCGTTTTCGGGCCGACCACTGGTTGGGGAGTCATTTACAAAGGATTACAAGATTTGGTCAATTTAGTAAGTATTAATGTCGTAATTTTGATTATGCGGCCAGTAAAGCCGTCCACGTAAACTGTCCATTCTAAGGTTGCCTGGAAGAGATCGCAGTAATGCGATAAGGCCGCCCATTGTATATTCTGTAGTTTCATGTATTTTTTTTAATGCTTTGTATTTTGGTGGTGTACAATAAAGTATATACAGGGTGACAGGGAAATTCGACGTGTTCCTTCCAGGGCGTGATAGTGTGACCCATTTGCAACAATTAAACACCCCATAAAGCCGAGGCGAAAATTCATGGAATCCGAGAAAAACCGATTTTCATGTTTTTTTGAAAATTTCCCAGAATTCGTCACTAAATATCACTTATCTCTAAATTCTCTAATTGAGTGGCTTTCATAGCTATTCCATTGGCTACCTAATACTTTAACACACCTATTGATGTAACCAAATTTTCTAAAATATCAAACAGTCAAAAGTTATAGTAAGAAGATTATTAACTATTTTCAAAAATCATATACGTACACGAACTTTGACACCAGTTATCTCAAAATTTTAATATTACGCTAAGCGTACAAATTACGAGGAAAACATCTTCGTTTAATCAGCTATGCAATGAGGTACAAAAGTTTCATAAATGTAAAAAGGTTCCGATGAAACAGTCGATAATGTTGACAAAGGTCGAATTTGAAAATTGTTGAAATATTTTAAAATGATGTGATAATCGAATTAATTAACTGGTTTATGTTATCCCTTTACCTCCGCTCCGCAAGTTAAGACCACACTTTCAAGTGGTAAATATTACTAGTCCAAGTCCAGTCCAAGTCCAGTCCAAGTCCAGTCCAAGTCCAGTCCAAGTCCAGTCCAAGTCCAGTCCAAGTCCAGTCCAAGTCCAGTCCAAGCCCAGTCCAAGTCCAGTCCAAGTCCAGTCCAAGTCCAGTCCAAGTCCAGTCCAAGTCCAGTCCAAGTCCAGTCCAAGTCCAGTCCAAGTCCAGTCCAAGTCCAGTCCAAGTCCAGTCCAAGTCCAGTCCAAGTCCAGTCCAAGTCCAGTCCAAGTCCAGTCCAAGTCCAGTCCAAGTCCAGTCCAAGTCCAGTCCAAGTCCAGTCCAAGTCCAGTCCAAGTCCAGTCCAAGTCCAGTCCAAGTCCAGTCCAAGTCCAGTCCAAGTCCAGTCCAAGTCCAGTCCAAGTCCAGTCCAAGTCCAGTCCAAGGCCAGTCCAAGGCCAGTCCAAGTCCAGTCCAAGTCCAGTCCAAGTCCAGTCCAAGTCCAGTCCAAGTCCAGTCCAAGTCCAGTCCAAGTCCAGTCCAAGTCCAGTCCAAGTCCAGTCCAAGTCCAGTCCAAGTCCAGTCCAAGTCCAGTCCAAGTCCAGTCCAAGTCCAGTCCAAGTCCAGTCCAAGTCCAGTCCAAGTCCAGTCCAAGTCCAGTCCAAGTCCAGTCCAAGTCCAGTCCAAGTCCAGTCCAAGTCCAGTCCAAGTCCAGTCCAAGTCCAGTCCAAGTCCAGTCCAAGTCCAGTCCAAGTCCAGTCCAAGTCCAGTCCAAGTCCAGTCCAAGTCCAGTCCAAGTCCAGTCCAAGTCCAGTCCAAGTCCAGTCCAAGTCCAGTCCAAGACCAGTCCAAGTCCAGTCCAAGTCCAGTCCAAGTCCAGTCCAAGTCCAGTCCAAGTCCAGTCCAAGTCCAGTCCAAGTCCAGTCCAAGTCCAGTCCAAGTCCAGTCCAAGTCCAGTCCAAGTCCAGTCCAAGTCCAGTCCAAGTCCAGTCCAAGTCCAGTCCAAGTCCAGTCCAAGTCCAGTCCAAGTCCAGTCCAAGTCCAGTCCAAGTCCAGTCCAAGTCCAGTCCAAGTCCAGTCCAAGTCCAGTCCAAGTCCAGTCCAAGTCCAGTCCAAGTCCAGTCCAAGTCCAGTCCAAGTCCAGTCCAAGTCCAGTCCAAGTCCAGTCCAAGTCCAGTCCAAGTCCAGTCCAAGTCCAGTCCAAGTCCAGTCCAAGTCCAGTCCAAGTCCAGTCCAAGTCCAGTCCAAGTCCAGTCCAAGTCCAGTCCAAGTCCAGTCCAAGTCCAGTCCAAGTCCAGTCCAAGTCCAGTCCAAGTCCAGTCCAAGTCCAGTCCAAGTCCAGTCCAAGTCCAGTCCAAGTCCAGTCCAAGTCCAGTCCAAGTCCAGTCCAAGTCCAGTCCAAGTCCAGTCCAAGTCCAGTCCAAGTCCAGTCCAAGTCCAGTCCAAGTCCAGTCCAAGTCCAGTCCAAGTCCAGTCCAAGTCCAGTCCAAGTCCAGTCCAAGTCCAGTCCAAGTCCAGTCCAAGTCCAGTCCAAGTCCAGTCCAAGTCCAGTCCAAGTCCAGTCCATTTTCATTCTTTCCCCTCCCTTTTGTATCCCTTTTGTTTTGGCCTCGGTGCATGATAAACTTTCATGTAGGTTTAGGACGTAACGATTCTTTAGATTGCGAGGTGCATCAATTAATCTGGATTTAACAGTAAACTAGTAAGTTACTTCATCTAGTAGGTATTTAGTAGGTAAATTATAAAAAAAAAACAACTGTTTAATAGAAAAGTGCGTTCATACCTACGCGGTCAACATGTATGGAACAGCGTCAAAAATCACCCTGAAGCTACATTCACTCTGAGTGAAATAGGCTATATTTATTGCTAGAAAAGATTAGGGATCCTTACTAAAACTTAACCACCCGTGCGAAGCCGGGACGGGCCGCTAGTCCAAACTAATATTATAAATGCGAAAGTAACTCTGTCTGTCTGTCTGTCTGTCTTTGCTTCACGCCTAAACTACTGAACCGATTTGTGTGAAATTTGGTACAGACATACATTGGAACTTGAGAATGGACATAGGATAGTTTTTATTACAAAAAATAAAATAAAATATAAAATTTATTCCGGACATACAGCGCCATCTATTGGTCAAGAGTCGGCATAAATTCAGTACTGAAAATTCATCGGAAAAATGTAAGTACAAAGAAAATGCTCTAACGGAGTATAGATAATTCTATTAGTACTACATGTCGAGTTGGTGATCGCGCAATGGTGTCGATCGTTACACGAGTTCGGTTCATGTTATTGTTTTAATTCATCGGAAAAAAGTAAAAAAGAAAATGCTCTAACGGAGTATAGATAATTCTATTAGTACTACATGTCGAGTTGGTGATCGCGCAATGGTGTCGATCGTTACACGAGTTCGGTTCATGTTATTGTTTTAATTCATCGGAAAAAAGTAAATAAATAGTAAAAAGGTATGAAAAAAATAATATCAATATAATAAAACTTTTAGTACAAAGAAAATGCCCGAACGGAGTATAGATAAATAATCCGAGTTGTCACTATGTTCGATAGATGGCGTTGGGATCGAAATAGATCCCGCTATGGTTTCGTTACACGTTTTGGGTTGTCTGGTGGTTGTTTTCAAAATTGGTTCCGTTGTATTAAAAGAAAAAATGTTTACTTTTTTCTTAGGTAGGATTAGTCATTCGTATAGATATTAGTTTTTAGGGATTTTGCTTATTTATTGAGTTTAGATTAGTTATCATCAGAAATAGGTTTATGTAGGTAGGTAGGTAGGTATTTAATTTTCTGTTATTGAGTTATTTTTTTTTAAATTAGGTAGGTACTTAGGTAAAGATATCATATAGGTACCCTCTTAATCACCACTAATGAGACACAATTGGTTTTCTATTGTAATTAGCCACAAAGGGCCCGCGAGATAGATGGCATTCTGGGGAAGCACATACATTTTATCCTGTTAGCACGTTCCCGTGGGATAATTTCCGACATCCACGCGGGCGAAGCCGCGGGCAGAAGCTAGTATGAAATAAAATTGTTTATTTTGTAAATAGGATATCAGAATCTCTTTTACACGTCATATGATAAAAAAATAAGCTAGATGGAGTGAACATTTCCTACCCATAAGAAAAAATGGCTGAATCTCAAGGGTCAAAGTCTCTTTCGAAGTCTAGACATAATTTTGGTCAGATTATGTGAGGACAATGTAGATTAGTGCCTAAACCTTGCGCTTCACCTGCACCTTGGATGACTTAATGAATGCCACTGATTCCGCAATCAACGTGGCCACCAACTGGGCTCAAACAATATAAAATATCGAAGTAGAGTACCATCGACACCACAAGAAGAAGTGCCTGAACCGGTCTTTTGAGGACATAACCACACAGATTTGAATGGACCAGTCCAGTCAGTGAAAGCATTTGTCTGTAATCGTGTAGCTCAACTTACCTCTACGTATACCATTGTCGGAGCTAGCATTGTTTTCACCGATCGCCTGAGTTATAGGTTTACTGTTACATGTCACCAGCACGATTTGTGTGACAAACGGATGAGTTTTGTGCGTTTGACACGATGAACGGGGTGGTTATTTATTACTCGATAACCTGTAATTGGGGCAGTATGATAAATTATCAATTGAAAGGGCCGTATATTATAAAGAACTTGCACACATAGGACTACAAATAATGAATTGAAAGGCATGAGGGCCATTGTACACGGTACGGTTTCTTTAAGGTACGGGGTATAAACCGCGCCGTAGAAAAACCGAGTCCAAGAGATCCATACAACACTGACGATCACGCGTACAGTCACTAGCACCAATATGTCAATACTTGGCAACTTTCAATTGCAATTTTTTCATGAAATAACGAATCCAACGTTGAAATACGACACATTACATAAACCTATGGGTTCGAAAATGCTATGTTCGTAACAACATAAAATTTAATTAAAAAATAAAGGAGTCAATCGCTTTTGAATAAAGCCGAGTGTATACATACTTTTGCTCGTGACTGTACACACGGCGAATAAACCGTAGTATTTCACGGCAAGAAAAATGTGTGTGTATAAAGTGCCTTACACCTTACACAAACATGACAAGGGAGGTAGGTCGAATAAATGTTGTTACCTATAATGTGTTTGAACTGGCTCAATTGGCATTGAAAGCTTTTATTGAAGATGTTCATGTACCGATTATGTTATAGGAGTTTGACTCATTTTCTCGGTTTTCTATTCTGTTTTCTAGGGTGTTTCTTTGTCACAGTCATGATGTGCAGCTGTCGACTATTTCTGCTTTGTGCTCGTGATTAAAGCTATATGTCGTTTTTGTTTTTAAGGTTCCGTACCTAAAAGGAAAAAACGGAACCCTTATAGGATCACTTTGTTGTCCGTCCGTCCGTCTGTCTGTCAAGACCCCTTTTCTCAGGAACGCGTAGAGGTATCAAACTGGAATTTATATCAAATACTCAAGTTTACTGACCCTTGGAGCTGTGAAAAAATCAAACTTCTAAGCCAACGCCATCAAAAGATACAACTGTTTATGCCGCAAATTTTCGACACTCGCAAGGGAATCAAAACCTACAGGGTACTTCCCGTGAACTCAGAATCTTGAAATTTGGTACGAAGCAACGTCTTATAGCACAGATAAAGGAAAAATTGCGAAAACCGTAAATTTTTAGTTACATACCTACAAATTTGTACGGAACCCTCGGTGCGCGAGTCCGACTCGCACTTGACCGGTATTTTCTTATTATTAGAACTAAATATCTTTATGTATGCACACGTCTGTGACAAATACCTATTTTTCTTTTACTTTCAATTTCTCGAAGTAATCATGTGCTTATTATGTTAAAGATTGAAATTAGGTTTACCATTTTTTTATATCTTTATTGTAAAATTGGTCCGCTCTTGACCTCGATCCTGCCTGGTGAAAAGCGATGGATGAGGTCTATGATGGAACAAGCGAGCCAGAAGATACCTATTCACTCTTGCGTTGAAGGCTCACGAGTTATACGTGGAAGTGAACACAGACGCAGGCAGAGAGGCCCATGTTTTAAACTTCCATAAAAAAAAAATCCACTAACCAACCAACCAACTCCAGCAAACAACAACTGACCCAAACCAACCAACCAACTAACATCCAACTCCAACTGTCAATCGTCAACTGTCTGTCTGTCTGTCAATTGTAATCTGTAATCCTCACTTCTGTCCAACTTCCATCAAAATTCATACCACTTCTAAATTTCTTTAAAAAGACATCTGAACATTGTTTTACCCCGACGATGATACCAATAAAAATTGTCTTTACTCATAAAGGCTCAGTACAAAATTACACAGACTCTTATTTCTAGTATCAATCCTTCTCGGTGCATTGTTCGACGCCCGTAAACGTCACTTAAAAGCTATAAAATAAATAAACGTTGTACTAAAACTATTTCTGAGTAGCAACCCTAAAAACACATATATCAAAAGTGTGCTAGCAGCGCAGGGTTGTGCCTGAGCTCTATAAATCAGGGCAGGCGATAACTCATGAGAATCAATTGGTATTTTCGTGTCGTCGCCGAAAAGTTTCGCTAAGAATTGTTTGGAGCTAGATTTAGTAATTTGATAAGCAATTGTTTATGACCATTGCTGAGGACAAATGAATGTCAGCGAGTTTAATAATAAAATACGGCTCTAACTTGCCTGAAACTCTGAAGATACGTACAAACTATGCTAAAAAGAATAATACTTATGAAGGAGCACGAGGGGCTTGTGGATCAGTAATAACAGCCTCACGGGTCGATCGATCAGGTTAAGCTACGCTTGCCGCGGTTGGTCCGTGGATGGATGGCCATCTTCACAAACCAAGACCCCTCCGTACCTCGGAAAGCACGTTAAGTCGTTGGTCCCGGGTATCATTCGTGGATCTTTGACAGTTGTTACGGGTCGTCAGTAACCGAAACTCAAAAATCAAATTATTTATTTGCCCGAAAGTCTGACAACCAGTCTTACCAAGTGGTATCGTATTACCCAGTAACTGGGTTGTGGAGGTCAGATAGGCAGTCGCTCTCTCTATGTAAAATAATATTAAAATTGGCAGCAAGGTTAGCGCCGATATTAGCAAAGAAATCGTTTACTTGGTTAACAGACTCTTGGGGGGAAGATGCACTCATAAGCAAATCAGTAGTAGGAGATTTATGCTTGGCAGTACAGGTGACTCTTTTGATAACCTGCCAGATCTTTTTATTATTATTGTCATTAACAGCCTCCCTAATTTCGGACCTTTCATACTCTCTTTTGAGCTTTTTAAGGACTTTGGTACAGAAGTTTCTGTATCTTTTATAAGTAATTAAGAGCACAGTGTTATTCGGAGTAAGCTTGAGCTTTTTATGCATTTCATCACGATTACGCATACAGCGAAGCATTCCCAGGGTCATCCAAGGCTTGAGCAAGCGATTGTGATTAGATACTCTAATAATAGAAAATACTGGTATTCAGCTGCATCCGGTTAGACTGGAAGCCGACCCCAACATAGTTGAGAAAAGGCTAGGCAGATGATGACTTATGAAGGAGCACAATTTTATAATAATTTACCATCCTATATAAAAAAAAACGTAAGATCTTTCAGCGGTTTTAAATCAAAACTATCACATTACATGATAGGCTAGCTGCCTAAAAAATCTAATTAGTCCGTCAGTTAGATTATCAAAAAATATTGGACCCGTATTTTTTCTTTTGTTAATTATATAAAAAATGATGAAGATATCGCCCGTTAAGGTTCCGCGTGACGTCACGCCTTGGTACACTTTTTAGCCGCGTGACGTCACGCCTTGGTACACTTTTTAGCAAGGCGTGACGTCACGACCCCCTACTCCCAAATTACGACGCGCTTTATCTTTGTCATTTTTTGCTTGATTGACTAAAGAAAAAATACGTGTCCATTATTTTTCGATAATCTAACTAATGGACTAAATATAATAATTATTTTTTTACCCAGGAAGCTACCCTATTGAAACCACTCGCTAACAATTTAACTAGCCTACTAATTGAGAATAAAACCGTTGAACGTGTAACCCAACCAATTTAAAAACAAAATGATTTTAAGCATAATTGTATTGTATTGGTGACCGCTACCTAGAATAAGTTTATTACATAACGTTATCTTGTATTCTCATGTAAGTAGATCTTTTGTCTTTTTGGTTTTTTCATGAGAATAATGTATTTAAACCTAATCTGCTTTCGCGAGTTACTTGCCAAACATGTAAACAAATATGAGTTATTGGAAAAATTACTTTAATTCCTACACAATAAAGTTCAGTTTACGATACAACTTCAAACATTTTACTAATGAATTAAATATACAATTAAGAATAATGCTAGTCACTCTGAAATCTACTTGATTACCGCTGAAATAAAGTTGATATTTGTTTAACTTAAAATAACATCAATTGAAAACGTAATAGACCTTAAAACTTAAGACGTAGTGTTGGAAGGCCTTCCACAAGGTGGACTGACGACCTTGTGAAGGCCGCAGTAGCCGACTGGATGCGGGAAGCACCGGTCGTAGTGGAGGTGCTTGGGGGAGGCCTATAATTATATGTAATTAGATGAAATAAAGAAAATAATAATCTTTTATTTCGACCAACAGTGGATCATATATGTCGGAGATGGTATGTCTGTCTCTCGTTAGCATCAGGCATATTTTAACTACTGTGGGCGTACTATGGGTAGTGTTGGTTATAGCACAATGGAAAAACGGTTTGCAGTTCAAATCAGATTATAATTTACGAACAAGTTAGTCACACTAGCGAATCACACACTCACACAACTTAACGACACGGAACGCGAGACTGTTTCTGAGCACATGTTGTTCGTACGATGTCCAATGTTTAGATGATCCCCGGAGCTCTGCTTACACCGTCCTTTGTAGCGGTCGCTCCCACCACGAACTCAGGCTAGACTCTGTCTAGCGCCACGAGATGGCGCTAGCGTTCCGAATAGTCAAACGAATGACTCCGACATATACAAAAAATACAAAATTTCAAAATAAATCAAAATAAAAACACAAAATAAAAACACAAAAACAAAAACACAATAAAAACACATACAATATTAAAAAGACTAAAAATATTACATATCTCGATTGCCTAGTATGTGAACCATACAGCAATGGTTCAGGTACTGGCAATCGAACCTCTGCGCGAATGCCCTCAGAATGCTGCTGGAGCTAGCCCGAACCCTGCGCACCAGGGATGTGCACCGTTTTCGCATAGTAGTATAAAAACAGTCTCTATGTCCAGCAGTGGACATCTTTCGGCTGAACTGATACCGATGAACCTAAAACTAGTCATCTTAAAGAAGCTGTGGAGTCCATTTTATACCATTAAGCCCAGTTGGCAGTGGACTTTAATGGGCCACAGTGGCTTCAAAACTGACTCTTTACTTTTCCTTGGGCAAGCAAACAATGCGCAATGAGTATACTGTCCTTAATTATTCCAAAACTTATCTAGCTCTAGTCATTCGTGGATCTTTGACAGTCGTTACGGGTAGTCAGAAGCCCGAAAGTCTGACAACCAGTCTTACCAAGGGGTATCGTATTACCCAGTAACTGGGTTGTGGAGGTCAGATAGGCAGTCGCTCCATGTAAAATACTGGTATTCAGCTGCATCCGGTTAGACTGGAAGCCGACCCCAACATAGTTGGGAAAAGGCTAGGCAGATGATGATGATCTAGCTCTAGTCTCCACACTGTGGGGGGCTAAGGATGGATGGCGCCACCGAGACCGGCCCAGGAAGAGCTGGCGAGACGACCTAGACGTGTACCGGAAGGGTTGGATCGAGGTGGCGCTAGAAAAGGATGTCTGGAAGGATTTGGGGGAGGCCTCGGCAGTGGGACATTGTAGGCTAAGAGTTAAAAAAAAAATAAGTAGATATGACTAATATAATTATAAAAGTTTCAGAGAACTTATAATACAAACATTGCATTGTCAAAACTGCTGCATTTTAAGATTTGAGTATTACCAGTCCATTAAAATAACAAGCACTATACACAAAACCTCATTCGTATGCATAACAAACGTAATGGCTACCTAATAAATGCCTTTAAAACAATAAAACTGAATTTTAAAAATTTCCCCCGTCTTTTTCACGTACTCGTGTCGTGTGCTCGCGACAGCCCTGTCATAAATCTCATGGCATGTTTGTCAAGTATGGCGCTGGAACGCGCCCGGTCGCACATTTACGACGTACTAATAAAGCACTGGAAAGCGATGCACTGACGTTTCTGATTTTTTGGCGCGCTTTTGTGCAGAGGTAAGTGAGGGGAAAATGAGCTGTTTCATTAAAATATGTAAGGTAGTAAAGGGTTTTGCATTCTCTGCGTGGTTTCGTGGTTGTTTTTCTTGCATTGCAAGTTATAACAGGGATAAGCTATGGGGCTTAGTATTTTGGTATAATATCGAAGGCGATGCTGTTTTGTGTTTTAACCGCTGAGATTAATAAAAAATTTGCAGTGCGATTCTGTAACCATCTCACCGTGAAAACTTAGATGAAGTGAGCGTGGAGTGAGCTGTCATTCCAACTAATGCTAGGGATTGACACTATTAATAGCTCACTCTAAGCTCACTTCACCTAACTTTTCATCGCCAGATTTTTACAGAATCGATCGGCTGGTTATACATACATAGAAGGCTCTCGGTGAATAATGTTGTAGCTCTTATTTTTTATTTTTTTATGGTTTGTTTTGTCTGATGTATGTATCTGATGTATTGTGTGTCTTTTAGTTTGTGCCAAATAAATGTATTTTCTTTCTTTCTTCTTTCTTTCTTTCTTATACATTACATATAGAAGCAATAAGAATAATGTACCCAGGATTTTGTAAAAATATCTTGATTTAAAAGAGTGTCCGTGGAGTTTCTTGCCCGTTCTTCTTCATAGAGATCTACGCTTTGGAATGGGCAACTAGCTTCAACTTTCTGACTAACTGACCGACTATTTAATTTTGACAATTCAAAAGTGCCTGTAAATGGTTTAATTGAAATAAATGATTTGAGTTTGAGTTGAGTTTATTATTATTAAACCTCTGTTGTGTCACTGCAGGCCAAAGTCCTTCAGTTCCTCTTTCCACTTTTGCCAGTTTACTCTCATTGCGGGAGGATTCGTGGTTACTGCTATGCAATAGATTACTGAAAATGATCTGAAAAAGTTTGATTTATTCCGGTTTTCTCCCATTTCATTGTAATGCTAAACCAAATAAAATTATTCACCACCTCAAACTTCAAAACTAGACCCTATACCAAGTCAAGAAAGTCCATAATCGTATGACACCAAAATGTTTCCCAAGAAAATACATCACTTTTCAATCTAGCCTGTGTGCTGTGGCAACACGAAACTATTTCATTCACTAAGGGGTCGGTAATTTGATTACTGTTCGTCTCATTTCTCCCGAGATGTCGTGATTCGCCATAATTCGAGAATGCATGCGATTCAATGGGAATTTAAGTGAATTAAGATGTATGGTGGAAGCGCCTTTGTTTATTTTGGTAGCGATGGGAAACGTTGGTGTTTCAATTTAGGGAGCTGATGTTATGTTGAGTGTGTGGTTGTTGTAGTGTTTGCATAATGACCGGTTTCTATTAGATATGGATCATTATTTTTAATAATAACGACTCATACAATTTAACAAATTATTTATTTATTATACACAAAACACTTAATAGAGAAAAATACATAAAGAACTCTACGATTAATTCATAATCTCGCAATACTTTTACTACTGCGAGATTATGAATGAGACGTAGAGTTACTGTTCTTCTCCATACGAAACTAACTTTTGACGAAACGGTTAGGAATGGCACTTCCCGTATTTTTAAGAACGTTTGCATTCTGATCTCTATCTCCATCTGTCAAAAATAAGGGATTTGGGACGGGATCTACATAATTTCCCTACATTTAGACAAGTTTTTGACGGCATGGTTGGCGCAGTGGTTAAACGATTGACTGCTGCGCTGCGTGTCGCGGGTTCGATTCCCGCACGGAACAAATATTTGTATGACCTACATGTATTTGTTCCGAGTCTGGGTGTTTTTCTATCTATAATATGTATGTATTTACAAAAAAAAAATGTATATAAGTAGTTTATCAGCCATCTAGTTACCATAACACAAGCATTAGGTTGCTTAGCTTGGGACTAGATGGCGCTGTGTGAAATGTCCAGGGATATATTATATTATTTATTATATTATTGATTGTCGCTGAGATGAGATTGTGACTAGATTAGAGGGAAAGTGCGGTTAGTAGAATTGCTTAGGTGGGGTTGGTAAAGTGCTGTTGAAATCAGTGCTCTAAATGGATTATCTCATTTTTCTTACGAGCAAAACTAAATTCAAACTACCGTCTTTATCACAACCCTAGTAGCAAACAAGAGAATGACGAAGAATCCTCTATCAAATATCAGGCATCCAACTAGGATGCCAGTCCTCGTGAATTGATGTCGGCAATTAATTCTGTGCGCGTTAGGTGGCGCTAGTGAGTTGCTCTCCCAGGGTTCGCGATAGATCCGCTAGACTTAGCGCGTCCGTACCTAGACTCGGTTTTGATTTATCATTTTGGCATTACTGAAGGACTTGCACCAGAAGGCCCATTCTCGTAATTTAAAACGATCAAAATCTAGTCGCAGTCTCATTTCGGCGACAAACAATTGTCAAGAACTTGTCAAAATGTAGAGAAATTAAAAGCATTTTTTGACAGATTGAACCTGAGATCAGAGGGGTAATTCTCGTAATTTTAAGAACGTTCACAGTCTGATCTCAGTCTCAATCTGTCAAAAATACGTCTATTTTCCCTACATTTTGACAAGTTTTTGACATTTGTTTGTCGCCGAGATGACACTGCGACTAGATTTTGAACGTTTTAAATTACGGGAATACGGGCCCAGACTGTGAACGTTCTTAAAATTACGAGAATTGCCCCTCTGGTAAGTAGGATTTTATTACTTTACTAGCTTCTGCCCGCGGCTTCGCCCGCGTGGATGTCGGAAATTTACCCACGGGAACGTGCTAACAGGATAAAATGTATGTGCTTCCCCAGAATGCCATCTATCTCGCGGGCCCTTTGTGGCTAATTACAGTAGAAAACCAATTGTGTCTCATTAGTGGTGATTAAGAGGGTACCTATATGATATCTTTACCTAAGTACCTACCCAATTAAAAAAAAAACTCAATAACAGAAAATTAAATACCTACCTAAATAAACCTATTTCTGATGATAACTAATCTAAATTCAATAAATAAGCAAAATCCCTAAAAACTAATATAGTCTATACGAATGACTAATCCTACCTAACAGTATTATAAAATAACCTACGGTCACTACGTACACTATCAAATATACTACCTATACTTTAAAATTAAAATCTATACCTACGACTCATATAAAAATAAACCTAAATAACTCTAAAAACTAAAAGGAATAAAAATGAACTCCACTGCGGGTGACCCAACCTACGACAAACTTAGTATTTGCGGTTGGTACAGTACAGACAGTGGTAATCGGGTATAGGGATCGAACCGCAAAATTAAGTTTGTTTTTTATTGTATATACTTTTCCGGGATAAAAAGTACCCAGTGTGGTGCCCAGGATATTAAAGAATAATTATACCAAGTTTCATCGTAATCGAACCGGTAGTTTTTGCGTGATGCCTGAACAAACAGACAGACAGACAGACAGACAGACAGACCGACAGACAGACAGACAGACAAAAATTTTTTTAATCACATTTTTGGGTTCGGTGTCGGTCTAGTAACACCCCCTGTAAATTATTTTTTTGATATTTTCAATGTACAGAATTTTCACTTCTACAGATTTATTATAAGTATAGATATAGATAATCGATTTCTTTTTCAAGATTACTCTCAAGATACTAGGTACTACGTTTTCTTGTAACATGTCATGACTAAGCTAAATACAGGGTCAAATGAAATTAGCTAGTGAAACTACAGACGTGGTGAGTATCGATATCTAAATACGATGAAATAAAAATATAATGTATTTGAAGTTTTTTTTGAGGGCTGTCAACGACCCCTGGGAGTGTTGAGAAAATCTGTATAGATATCGATACTTCTGTGAGGCGTACTTTAAAAAACGGAGGTTTTTTTGACTGCAATAACTTCGGTCGATGACCCCCACACAAAGTCATCATTTTTTTTTTGTTTTACCATGTTAAGATATCGATACTCATCTTGTCGGCGGAGTTTTGCTAGCTAATTTAATTTGTCGCCGTATATTCTTATGCTAACAGAGCATTCATGCATGGTAATAGTATCTAGTTGGGGAATAAAAGACCTCTTGCTGGCCATTCTGCATACTATTTACTTGTTTTTTTTTTGTGTTTTTGTCCTTTTTTTTATGCGTCATGTTTGCCGCAAATAAATGCTTTTTCTTTCTTTCTATTTTCACAACAATTAAGGGATTGACAAAAGAATAGCATATCTATGTTAAGATACAAGTACAGACGCCAACACATCAAGCTTCCCAAAACTGTAAAATTTTCCCAATCAACCTTGAACCTAATTGAGTTTAGCTTTAGCGATTTTGAAAATTTATTAAAGAAATTTTACAGATTGTAGTAGCTGTGTGCTGGCGTCTGTACATTCGAAAATACTTGAAGATAATTTATAATAAACTGACATACTCGTAGTAGAGCTTTCACACCGAGTTTTTGCTGCAAACAAATAACAAGTAACTTTTTGTTGATGAAAAAAAGAACTAGTCGTTTTTCGTATTTTGACTCATACTCGTATAATTAAGTTTCTGACAAGCACTTATGTCTCGCGTATCTAATTCAACTGTCCTCAAATTAGGCCACAAGAGCCTTTTGTGTATTTTTGTACATAGCCCGTACATTAGACGACCATTGTGCCTCGTTTAATAAGGCGAGTGCGCTTTCCACTTGCCTTATAAGGTGCCGTCGCACAAACGAGGTTAATTCACACGATCTGAGCAAGAATGGACGTTAGAAATAATGGACGTGGTATTTAGCTGGTTTAATGTTATGTAGATTGTTATCTACAAGATGGATTGTTGTTTGCTAGTAGCTATGTGTTTTCACGAGATATTTATGTCATTTTGGCACGAAGTTATTTCAGAGAAAGGACCATAGAAACTTCATTGAGTTGAGACTCCATTCAATAAAGTAGAATAGTGTCCTTATTTCCAATGAAACCACCAGCTTTATTTGCATTGTGTGCAGTCGTTTCCTAATAAATAAATAGTACACCTGCTTTTAAGTCTGTTATCGGTCGGGTAGTCTCTTCTATCTATTACGTATGTTCATAATTATCAACTATAAAAATGAAAACAATCTCAATCATTACACCAATAAACTGTACTTAAGTATAATAAAACTTTTCTCAAAGCATAACATGTATAACATTTTTTTTTCACATCACAGTGAAATATTTATTAATACCGACTCCATAACTTCGAATCGTAGCACAACAATGGTAAATTATCTCAACTCGACACACCCGTACGTGTTACTTTTTTGTTTTTTGTTAGTCCAAATGACCGCGCCATGTTACTTCCGTTCACTCGTCCGATTAGTGGAGCCAGTACTACGCTGATTGTACTCGCCGAAAGCGGGCAGTGTAAACATAGCATGTATGATAATTTAAATGAATGAGTGTGTGATTATGGGATTTTAATGGATGCTGCTGGCTGCGGTTTTAGTTGTGATGTTCATTAATATACAGCGGAGTATAATGTATTAATATTTTGTGGCAACTACATAAATTTAAATTTAAGGTAAAATTTCGAAGCTGTATTTATCACAACTCTACACAGAAATTCTTTTTTGTTAAATAGTAAGTTATGAATTGTTTATAAAATCCAGTTCGACACAGAAAAAATAGGATTCCCACCACGTCTGACAAGTTTTATTAAATTTTCCGAAATTCGGTTTAAGATAAACTTAGTCTAATGAAGCAGGCCTAATGAAGTTTTTGGTGGTTTGGGTCTAATAGTCCCTTAGCCCTTTTGCAAAGACATACCCTGCCCTGTCCTTGACAAGAACCAAACCACAAAATATAACAAGTATTAATATTCCATAAAAAATCGCTTAGAGCGTACCTCCACACACTCAACACGTAATACAAAAATCCTCTCCGTTTAAAGCAAGCCCCTCGCGACACCGCGCGACAGATGTTCGAGTGCCCTCGTCTGAAGAGCCCTTAACAACTGCGGTCGACTCTCTACAATGCGTGCGCTGATTACCGCTGCGTGCGTGTGAATGCGCCTTTACGAATCTAAAGAGGTTTTAACTTTTTTGCTACTGTATAAGTATCAATGGGGAGGTTTTATTTGTGGAAAATTGTACGTGGAATTTCTGGTTTCAAGATATAAAATGAAATATCAAGGAATGTCTTAATTTCGCTGGTATGTACCAACGATTCTATTATAAGGTGTTTGATGTGATACAGGTTAGCAATTTATACCCAAAATCTATAGAGAGCTGCTGAATCTTGCAGAATATAAAGTGGCAAATCGGCAATAGGCTATGAAGTCGACGTATTAAAATTTTTGACTTACCTTGAATTTGTGCTGCTGGGGAGTATGCTGCGCCGCTTCTTCTTCCCAGAGAAACCACTAGGAAGTGGAGAAAGGCGGGTGTTTTGGGGGACTGTCTTATGTAATTTTGATGTTCGAAAAGTGCTGAGTTTCAGCCTAATTTGAATAAATGATTTTTGATTTCTTCCCTGTAAAAGAATCTGAGACAAGAAATGCACACATTTAAAGAGAAGACATCGACCCATATGCAAGCCTATAGATTTATATTACCAGCCATGCCATTATCCCTTCCCCCACCAAAAAGTACTTAACTATTTCCCATTTTTCGGCCATTTCATTAGTGCAAGCACTTACGGAGGCTAATTTATTTTTATTGTTCGTAGTCTTGACTAGCCGTAAAACTTACCTTTGCTGAATTTATGCTTGAAGCCACAACCTCGGGTATAAATAAAGGGGGATGTATTGTGCTTGTGCTATTGATTCTGGATGTGAGGCTGTTTCTTAGTGCTTTACAATGTTAAGGGAGATAGATGGCATCGGGGATTTTCGTGTTTTATTTTTTTATTTTTGGCAACTGACCATTTTGTTACTGTTGGTTTGTCTCTGCGCCAATGTTGCTTTTTTCATGCCTACATATACTTATTTAAAAATATCTTTTAAAAAAAAACATTTTTTTTTCTTCTTTTTGTGTTGTGGTGCAGCATGGGAGAGGCCTATGTGTATTGATACTTCTCTACCCACAAGTACCTAAGTAATAAGTATGCTGGATACAGTCATGACTAAAGTCCAGTTTTTGAGACGGATAGTCTGGTCAAAACCGAATCTGACAACCAGTCTTACCAAAGGGTTTCGTATTACCCAGTCACTGGGTTGTGGAGGTGAGATAGGCAGTCGCTCCATGTTAAATACTGGTATTCAGCTGCATCCGGTTAGACTGGAAGCCGACCCCAACATAGTTGGGAAAAGGCTCGGCAGATGATGATATAGAAAAGTGATTATAAGCTCAGTTTTGAAGAACACTTGCATGAAGTTTTGAAGTAAACTCATGAATAGCAAATAACAGAGTTAGCAATTCTCGTAATTTTAAGAACGTTCACAGTCAGAAGGCCAATTCTCGTAATATATAACGTTCAAAATCTAGTCGCAGTCCCATCTCGGCTACAGAAAAATGTAAAAATGTAGGGAAATTAGACGTATTTTTCACAGATTGAGACTGAGATCAGACTGTGAACGTTCTTAAATTACGAGAATTGCCCCTCTGATCTCAGTCTCAATCTGTCAAAAAATACTCTAATTTCTCTACATTTTGACAGGTTTTTGACATTTGTTTGTCGCCGAGATGAGACTGCGACTAGATTTTAAACGTTTTAAATTACGAGTATTGGTCTTCTGGTCTTTCCTAAATATTGGCCTCTTCATTTAGGAAAGTAAAGCTTTAGATAATTACGTTAAGACCTTATACTACAGAACCAATGCTTTTGCAAGCGTTCATTGCTCAGCTTTCAATTGGCTACGGTAGCATTGAAGTGGTCTTATTACAACAGCAACTTTAGTGGAACAGCACCCTTATTGCGTAACATACTATCAACTCAATCTGAATCATTTTGAAGGATATTGCTAATCCATTGCTTCGTATGTTCGAAAAATGTGCCTGCTCAACAACGTAAATAACGTAATGAATGTTGTTTAACTGTCAAAATAAAACCCTTTGCTACTGACACTAAAGACGATGAATTCAGCGGGGTAACTACGTAGGTAGTTACCCCGCTGAATTCATCGCCTTTAGTTCCAACAATGACATATTTACGCGAATAACCTTATCATAGCTTCTAATTCTCTCGCTTCAACAACAATTTCCCCCTATGTATCTCGCAGACAATTTCCTTAGTACCCAATAATTCAAAGTCAACGCAAAACAATAATAAACTACGTACAAATGATAGATGATAATTTGTGTAAATCACACAGCGGCCGGCCGTTACTCAGTGTAATTGGCTACTATAGTAAATTATGTAAATCTCTATTACTTATGTACAATTTACATAAGTATGATTTGTTGAACAACTATTAGTGTGGCGGTGGGCTAGAGGTCATATATTTATTTGTGGGACTTCGTAGGTATTAACTTTTTGAATAAATTGTTTTTAAGGCATAAAAAAATTCGTCCACATAGTTGTCAACAGGAAAAGTGCCCAAAAAGCTGGCAGCATTACCACGTTGTATGGCCAAAAACTAGGCCAGCCCTCTGATCACGTGATTACTTGTTTTTTTTTCCATTTTGAACATGCCTTTAATGAGCTTTCACGACTGATACTACTAGGTAAGCGCGGTATAGTGCAAGTGCACCCGAGTTATTAACATAGCTTACTGCGTAATCAATCATAACGCTTTCGACAGCACGATTTTTAAGGAAATCCTAATCCATTACTCATAATGTTTGAAAAATGCCTCTATCTGCTCGACAGCGTACATAACGCAATGAATATTGTTGAACTGTCAAAATGAATAACATTGCCATTGTATGTAATTTCCACGTTATTGTCTGCTGAGCTCATGTTGACGCGTAAAAAGGATTAGAAAATACTTGAAAAACCATTTGTTTTTGGAAAATCAAGCAATGAAATTGTTAGATTTCTTGAATGAAATCTAAACAAAATGCAGTAGAAATCTATTGAAAAAGAAATAATAATAATAATAATAATATCCCTGGACATTTCACACAGCGCCATCTAGTCCTAAGCAACCTAATGCTTGTGTTATGGTAACAAGATGGCTGATAAACTACTTATATACATTTTTTTTTGTAAATACATACATATTATAGATAGAAAAACACCCAGACTCAGAACAAATACATGTAGGACTTACAAATATTTGTTCTGCGCGGGAATCGAACTCGCGACACGCAGCGCAGCAGTCCGATCGCTAAGCTACTGCGCTAACCGTGTTGTTAATTTTGTAACTCTGCAAATAATATATTTTGAATGAGGTTACTTTTAAAGCCACCGAAAACTTCTATAACCCATTTCCAATTCCAAACTTCCTAAAGCCTCACCACCTAAAGCAATCTTTTTCCTATCGCAAAAAGGCAAAAACCCATTACATCCTCATAACACGAAAAGCAACATCGTACGCAACGAAAACACCATGAAAATCTATTAGCAAGTGAAAAACCAATCTGTGAACATTATTATCATGCGAGAGTTCGCTAAGAATGTTCGTCGAAAACCGCTCGAGTTCTAAATGCCTACAACGGCGAACCCACCTTATTACATCAGAAGAATTTTAACGAGATGCTAACTTGTATACAAATTGAATTTTCCGAACGCAACAGCTTGCTCCCTGTATACATTAAGTTTATCCAAAAGTTCGATGATTTTGTACAAAATTTGTTGGAACGAAGTAATTTTATTAAGAGGGACGTTTTAAGTTGTTATCCAATTTGTGGGTATTTTGTTTTTGTTAATAGGTACCGGTTCAATACCTCGTGAGGGAATTTGTGAAATGTTAAATTATTACATTCAATTATGTTATGGAAGTTTGCGATGGAATTTATTGGCATTTAGATGTATTGGAGTGGTCTTGTTAATTCGTTTTCAGTTTTAAGATCTGTTGCTGAAAACTTTATGAAATACTCAACATATTTCAGTGAACGACACAGTGTTGGTTGCCTTGATTTCAGCGCTAGTAAATAAACTTTCTTGCTGGATGAGGCTCGCACAGACCAGGCAAGCATAGCACAGAAAGGAGGAGGCCTATATTATACTAGTTTTAATAGATTTTCTTTATCATTGTTCCTCTCAATCAAAGCACCTGCCATCTAATTTCTTCACCAACTTTGAGAATGCCTAACGCATTAAGTCCGCCTAAGTTATTACGGGTGGGTTTTAGTCAGTAAGAGTCTGACACTCCCTCCTGCTCCACCCAGAGCGGGAGGAGTCATTTGATGATATCCCATCCTCAAAAAAAAAAGTTATTATACATAAATGTTCGCATGCCGAAAGGTGAAATATGGCTGAGCTTCAAGGTATCATAACAACTATTTTCATTACCCATATTTTCCAAATAAATGTCTATTCTACTCGTATTCTAGCTACTTACCCACCAAATCATTTCACAACAGCCCAAACATTTTCAACTACATACTCCATACAAAAACACCCAAATTAAGTCCTTAATAGGCATCATAACACGATATTACATGCATACCGAGCACAAAATCATTATTAAGAACCAAATTACAATGGTGTTCATCAGGTGGCTATAATTGTATCCTCGTGTACCATTATAGGGCAAAATTGCTCCCGAGAAAGTGTGGCCGTAAAAGGAAGGGACTTTCTCGGAGCTATGTAACTGGTGATGTTAGAAAATGTAGTTTTGGCATTGTTTCTACTAGCTTTGTAGTCTAGTTAGTTCTATAGTGGGGTCTGGCAAAATACTACTTACTACTGTTCGTACTTGCTGACAAGCCTACGCTGTCCTCCCATACCTACTGTAATTTGAAAACATTGTAAAAGCCAATTATTTTTAAAAGAGTGACCGTGGAGTTTCTTTCCGGCTCTTCTCCATAGGAAACGACCAATTGGAACCGTGCACCTAACTTCTGACGTTTCATAAGTGTCCATGAAGGTTTATGTGAAATAAAGTATTTACATTTTGATAATAAACTTTTGGCCAAGTTATGGATTTAAATTAATTACGTTGTTGTTAAAATGATGAAGAAACACTGAACCGATCGAAGTAGCGAATAGCTATGGGGAGTCCTATACTCGGCAGTGGACTTCTTTCAGCTGAAATAATGAAGCCATGAAAGTAATTTACATGTTTTTAGCAGAGCAGGATTACGCCGAATATCTGTGATTTGAATTAATTTTGACGTTTGAAAAGTGCTGATTCTCAGCCTAGTTTGAATAAATGACTTTTGATTTTGATTTTTTGCAATCTTTGAGTTTCTGATGATTGATAAAAAATCATTCAGGCATCGTTTTTTTTTTTTAAGTTTTATAACATTTTCATTTTCTGAATCTCTGTTCAAAGATGAGTCAGTAAATGAATCAATGTGACCTTTAACAGCAGATAAAAATGAATAAAAACTAACCCATCATAGCAGACAATTCCACTTGATCAAATTCGTTTCTATGTCGGAGACAGTTAATCTTGTAACATTCTTAAAAGACAGATTTAAAACTTCACCTACAACACCCGAACACATCAGGTAATCCTAATTTGGTGTCCAATCTACTCATTGATTCATGGTCACTAACCCATACACCCGACGCTAACGAATACTTATGGTCAAACATTTGACATTGAACCAAATACCGCGTACTTTCTCTTTATAGGAAAAAATGTGGTCTGTAGAGAACATGTTCTTTTGGTGTTCCTGATTTAGATAGCATATAATTATAATACATAGAATAAATTAGGGACATGTGTGAATTTTGACAAAGATACATTGACACTCAGTTAAAGTCTGAAGGTTGGTGCTCTATTGAGTCTCTGATAAATGCCGATATTTAACATTAAAATGAATGGAAAGAAAGAAAATATATTTATTAACTAGCTTCTGCCCGCGGCTTCGCCCGCGTGGATGTCGGAAATTATCCCACGGGAACGTGCTAACAGGATAAAATGTATGTGCTTCCCCAGGATGCCATCTATCTCTATGGCAAATCAGAAGTTCAGTGGTTTAGGCGTGAAAATGTAACATACAGTTTCAAGTTCAAATCCTCCCCTTAAAAACTGAATTAACCCTTTTTGTCCCGTCAGTGGTAAATTTTCGACAACTTTACATACTTATTATTAATAGCTGTGCATTGCGGGTGACGTAACCTACGACAAACTTATTATTTGCGGTTGGAACAGTAATCGGGTCTAGGGATCGAACCGCAAAATTAAGTTTGTTTTTTATTGTATATACTTTTCCAGCATAAAAAGTACCCAGTGTGGTGCCCAGGATATTAAAGAATAATTATACCAAGATTCATCGTAATCGAACCGGTAGTTTTTGCGTGATGCCTGAACAAACAGACAGACAGACAAAAAATTTTTTAATCACATTTTTGGGTTCGGTTTCGGTCTAGTAACACCCCCTGCCATTTATTTTTTTGATATTTTCAATGTACAGAATTTTCACTTCTACAGATTTATTATAAGTATAGATAATAGATGGACGGATGGATGGTTTAATGGACATGCAAGGGGATTATTAAAGAAAATCTTTTGTCGGAGTAATCTAGCACACCACAGCACAACATTTGCAAAACACACAGGTTTCACAATAACTGCTGTGGATGATGAATGAACCATGAATTAAGCACATAATTTTAGACCCCCCCTCTAGTGTAGAAATTTTGTGTCGGTTAAAAAATGCAATACCTACGCGGTCAAAATGTATGGAACAGCTACCTTTTTTTTTAAATAACCGATGAAATCTATCGACGTGAGGGTGTTTAGAACCATGTGCTGAATCCATGGTAACAGGTTGCGCGTCGATGTCCCTGTCATCGTGTCATCATCCCGCCCGCGCCATTACTTCGTTTCCGCTGTGTTATTTCTGACCTTTTTTTAGTTTTGCTCAGATCTTAAGAATTCTAGCGTGATATTGAGTAGGCAATTAGCCTTTCTCATGAATTGGGGATCAAATGCAAAAAGATTTGAAATCAGATTAGCGCGTTAAAAAAAACATAGATAAGACTGACATTCCTTTGCTCCTGCCGATCGATTCTGTAAAAATCTCACCGTGAAAAATTAGGTGAAGAGAGCTGGGAGTGAGCTGTCAATAGTCTTAATCCCTAGCATTAGTTGGATTGACAGCTCACTCCACGCTCACTTCACCTAAATTTTCACGGTGAGATGGTAACAGAATCGCACTGCTGTTCCTAGTTGACATATTTGATATCTCACAACCATAGTGACAGAAGGTGAAACATGCCATTAGTAACCCGATCATATACACCTTGCATTTAAACTAAACGACACTTATACTAACTCTAACTAGCCGTGTAAAACCATAAAGCTACCTCACTCGACACTCAACTAACAGCCCCATAACAATTTGAAACAAATATGAGCGACAATTGCGGGCTCTATTTAAAACAATACGACAGCGTCACCCCACGATTACTGTAATCACACAATTAACACGCGATTACGTGTTACACGACCAGTGTTACTTGGACTGTGACGAAATGTCTAACTAAACTGCGTTCATTTTATGATTATTTTATTATATTCTGTTTGGGAAACTTACTTTATAAACAGTGTTCTTAAACAATATTTATGCATTTGAAGGCCATCTACAAGTTTCCATTGATAAAAATACAACAAAAAAGGTCGGTACAAAATACCTAAGTATAACATAAATTAGGAAATAAAATTACACGATCGACTAGTACAGACTAAAAATCATTTCTTTATTTATTTTCTGTAAAGAAGCTTTCCACCAACAACACACAGGTATTGATATTGAAAATTACTAGGCGTCTACTCTTTAAGTCCGTCAACGAAGATAATAATGAAGACATTAGTGGATGAAGGTGATATGTCACAAAATTCCGCCCGAAAGTAATTGATCCGTCAAAACAAGTTACAAATTCAATCCAATACTCAACACTCAAATCTTTATTGCATTCCATATGTGTTTCATTTATGGTATATACAAGGTAAAAGATCAATCAATATGGACCCTGTCGGGTACAGCAAAAATTTAGGAGAGAGGAAGAGAGCTAAGTGGCAATTCAGACAATTAAATATTATGACATGTGCTTAATTGGGTTATATTATATATATATATATGTTTTGTGTATATTGGTATAGTATATAAGTTATTTTATGTATTGCGTAAGAATATGCTATTAGGTATAACAAAAAAACAAACACCGAACAACAGGAACACCGGTCAAATCGTATTGTCATTGATTCTTAGTTCGGGTCCGGAACTAAACTTATGCCCGTACGTGATGGTACAATTGTATGATGATGGTACAATTTTCGACTGCCGTTTTTATACGCAGCGAGCTTCACCACAAAGGATCAAGGTATAGCGGTCCCCATGTATCACTAATGTAACCATTAGAGTCCAAGTAATAACCCTTTGCACAGTTGGTTAACATCAGGAACCAAGTGAACCTATGTTACGTGATACGCATTGTGAAGCTTTCAGCAATTATTTCACGTAGTTCTGAAAGTCGGAATGGTTACAGTCTGAAAGTGGGACAATTATGAGGTTTTAAGTGGTTGGTGTTACATAGGATATTTGTGTAAATAGTTACCTATGTGGTGTTAATACAGTCGTGCCAGCGACAGGAAAAAGATTATGGAGGGTTAAGTGATAAAGCCGCCCATTGTATATTTTGTAGTGTTTGATGTATTTTTTATGTTGTTGTGTACAATATAGTATATATAAATAAATAAAGGCTTCTGTATGAGGAAGTGGAGAAGTTGACTAAAGAAAAGTAAATAAGCTTACATAGCGTTAATTTAACTTCAAGAATTATTCGTATAAAATGTACATTGAAGTAGACTAGTCTCCACGATACAGGGAATCCTAGTGTGGAGGCTAATGATATTTGAATATTGTAATGATTTTCTTGAACAATCAAGTCTTTATTTTTATTTTATTACATATAATAATGTTGTCTTACGAATTTTAAGTTTCTTCCAGTGTATTTGCATAGGTACGATAAAGATTTTATTTTCAGTTGCCAGAAGCTGTTGTTGGATTTTTTTTTTCTAGCAGCGCCCCGAGATTTCATCCACATAGGTGTCGATCCCGTGAGAATATCGGGATAAAAAGTATCCTATGTATTATTTAGATGTGTATAATATATATTTTAAAGTTTCATCAAAATCCATTCAGTAGTTTTTGCGTGAAAGAGTAACGAACATCCAACCATTCTCACAAACTTTCGCGTTTATAAAATTAATAGGATTTGGGAGAAATAAACATAGAAGATATCAGAAGGCCAATTCTCGTAATTTATAACGATCAAAATCTAGTCGTAGTCTCATCTCGGCGACAAACAAATGTCAAAAACTTGTCAAAATGTAGGGAAATTAGACGTATTTTTGACAGATTGAGACTGAGATCAGACTGTGAACGTTCTTAAAATTACGAGAATTGCCCATCTGATGGCCAAAATACTGTATAACGTGACTTTAATGAAAAGAAATGCAGGAGAGAAAAGAAAACTCTACAGTGAGTGGAAAATAAGTATTCAAAGAAACAAAACCCACCATTCCAGTTTATTTAGTGTTAAAGTTTATCGGTATTCGGTTACACCATTCAAAGAAAGAAAAAAAAATCATTCCCATTTCATTACTCAACAAATTGCTAATGCATCAACAGACAATCTGACAGAAATCACACAGATTTGACTTCAAAAGCTTTTTATTCTCCAAGCAACGCTAAAACGCCAATCCATCAAAAAGTTTTCTTCAATAAAAAGAAATAAGGGGTGTAAAAGGGAGGAAGGGGGTGAATTTGCATGCGTCATCTAAGGGCAAGTTTCAGAGGGTGGGTTATAATCAGAACCGTGGTGAGTAACCTGACTGATAGACCACACCCCTATGTTTTGGGGGTGTATTTTTCAACCCTTGATTATCGAGGTAGTTCACTTGGCTTCAAGGAAATGGTTCATGAATCATTAGAGTTCAATTGTTAGGTTAATAGGTTTTTTAAAGATCCGTTCTTTATTTACGATGATGCACCATTTTAAAAAGTTTTGCTATGTATATATATTATGTATGTTAATTTGCCATAATCTTCTCAAAAGAAGGTAGCTATAGCAGATAGAATAAGGTAATAGATTTATTTGACCCAGGGTAAGGTACACAATACAAGAACAAAAAAACCAAAAAACTTAGTTATAATAACAGTTTTGTGTGTCTCACGGCAGCGCCAAACAGTCCCAGTTCAGCATAAATGCCAGACAACGCCTGTCGCTGGTTTTTAACTGGACTGGTTTGGAATCTAACTATTATGGAGTTTTACGACATTTTCTTACAGCAAAAAGCCATAAATATCACAAAACAGCTAAAACAAAACGCCTCACCAAGTAACCAACATGTTCATTACTGTACATTACCATCGGTTGCATCTTTATCTGACAGATTCGCCCCATTAACCCTGCCGCCGCGACGGCGATAAATCAAAACGTCATCAATCTACGTTCAAAAGTGCAGTGGTGATTAAGACGCCACTTGAGGGTTATCATCGGGATAATTTATCGTTTGGTATCCAAGGAGCTGGTGGGTTAAAGTAAGAACTGTATTAATGGTTGTGGAAAGAGTTGACCGTCTTTTGTTTGTTAGTAATCGCTTTGGTGATCCGTCGTTGGGTTCATGATTGCAATCCCCCATTTTATTTTTGGAATGTGGACGGAAAAAGGTGTGTATTTATGTTGAAGAACTTCTAAAGCATATTTCGGGATCGCAGTCAAGCACTAGTTTATATAATTAAAAATTAAATATATATATTTGTGTTTGATTCATAGGTGTTCTATTTAATTTAATTTTAACTTTTAAAGGATCAATCCTTAATTATTTTTTATGGTATTTTTTTAATAATAATAATTTATTTATTTGCTCAAAACCTGGTTTATCTTACAGGTGTTTTCATAATTCGAAAACTAAATTGTATTTAGTCTAAGCTTTCTTGTACTGATCCATGTAACTGGATAAACCTCGGCCCCTGTCATAGAAGATGACCTAGTTCAGAAGACCAATTCTGGTAATTAGAAACGTTCAAAATCTAGTCGCAATCTCATCTCAGCGACAATCAATGTCAAAAACTTGTCAAAAATGTTGGGAAATTAGAAGTTTTTTGACAGATTGAAACTGAGGTCAGACTGTGAACGTTCTTAAAATTACGAGAATTGCCCCTCAGAGGTCTAAATCTGTAGCGTGTACTAAATGACTACATTACTATTATTTTATTTTAGTCATTTATTTTCGAGTAAATACTTCTAATGTATACACGGCTACACATCAAGCTATGCATTTCCAGTTTTAGCTGACCTCGCATTGCATAGGTTTTTCGTACAATCAGAAGTCAGCTTATACTGGTTATGTATAGCTTGATGTGTAGCCGTGCGTACATACATACCATGTAGCAAGACTATTACGGCCTCATTTCTATATACGTAAAATGATGTACGAAAACATTTCCAAGAATGTCTACCAATTTATTATCACAAGTAAAAGGATAAGAAGAAAACAGAATAATATTTTGACAAACGCTGTACATAACACAGAGAACGCCAGCTGAAGGCGAAGCGCGGTAATTCACGAAATTCACAAGTTTTTCGCACAAAAACAGCGAAGACTATGAAATATGTATCACCATATACTAGAATACACACGAATATTCAGCTGGTATAATAATATTCTAGAATACAGGAAGGCAGGGAAATCGACGCGCAACCTGTTATCATGGCTTCAGTACATGATTCTGAACAACACTGCATTATTATAGTTTTCCGTCGGTTATTATAAAAAAAAATACGTTTTGACAGCGTAGGTATTGGCACTGTGAAATAGCTGATATTTTCGGAACAAAGTTCTTTATGGGAGCTTGCGGTAGGAGTAAACTGGGAGAAATCGTCACGTAACAAAAAGCGTTATATGCGACTTTTTATTACAAATCCTAATAGGGAGAGTCAGAGATAGTTTTCATGGTTTTTGAGGGTGCTGAAGCTGATAGTGAGGTCAAAATTAAAACCCAAGATGGCGGCTGCGACTATTTCCAAATTTTCAGCCGCCATCTTAGATTTTCATTTTGAACTTCGTTCCTGCCGGGGTTCCCCCGACACCACAGGTTTTTTTTTTATAACCGACGAAAAAATTCTTCGCTCGGGGTTCTAGAATCATGTGCTGAATTTTTATATTACAGTTTGCGCTTCGATGCCACTCTGAATAGTCATTATTGAAAAGGTTATAATTATCATCAACGACGGCACGGTTGGCGCAGTGGTTAAGCGATTGACTGCTGCGCTGCGTGTCGCGGGTTCGATTCCCGCACGGAACAAATATTTGTATGACCTACATGTATTTGTTCCGAGTCTGGGTGTTTTTCTATCTATAATATGTATGTATTTACAAAAAAAAATGTATATAAGTAGTTTATCAGCCATCTTGTTACCATAACACAAGCATTAGGTTGCTTAGCTTGGGACTAGATGGCGCTGTGTGAAATGTCCAGGGATATTTATTTACTTATTTATCATAATCAGCCGATAAATGTTCCCACTGTTGGGTCACAGGCCTCCTATCTCTGTGAGAGGGAATAGGGTATAATCTACCATGCGCGCCCAGTGTGGGTTGGCGGATGTGACATGTTTTCGATATTTTGGTTCTAGGAAATGCCGGTTTCCTCACGATGTTTTCCTTCACCGTTTTAAGAGCCATGATGATGAAAAAAATTACATAAAGTTATGTGACTGCTTGGGTTCAAACCCACGACCTACAACTCGAAAGTCGCAGCCGTTTCCACTGGGCCACTACTGCTTAAGAGTCTAGTTACCGTAAGCTGCTGTGTAGTAAATACTAAACTTTCCTTCACTGAATCCGTGGTGTTAGCCACCGAATGTGAGCGAGCGTAACGTAGTTTACTGGTTTTCCATTCAACTTTTCGTACACAACGAACCGACATTATACGCTATTCCGTGCTAATACTAACAGTCAGTCGCCGATTCTGAGCTGGCGCTCACAATCAGCGGGTGACTATACGTTTGGTGAGAACGCGTACTAACTCTTTTTCCAAAAAGGTACTGTGCCGATAAATCATGACGATGCTAACTTAAAACTAACGCCACTAGATCTAGCAAAAGTGCGTATATTTTCAAATATTCGAGCATCGGATTGGTTTGAAATTCGTCCCAACCATTGATATATCTCTTTTTTTCTTTCTTTTCGTATACATCGAGGCGGTATTTTTTAAACTACTGGCTGGTATGTCATGGTATTTTGGAAGAGCGGTCGCAAAAGTCCGCTTCTCTATGATTTTTTTTTTTTGACATCGGAATGTCGAATCACTAGTACCTACAGCATATGCTGTGCATGAAGTTACGATTCAGTGTACGATTTTTTTGTGACTGTACCAGGTAGATCATAATGTTTGAAATACATAGAGCTATCGCTTTTTCCAAATAATTATGAACTATCAAAGCACTTTCGTCTTTATACAGAAAATCTTTGGAACTCCTTTTTATGAGGGTTAAACTTTTATAATTTGGTCATACATTTTTTACCACAACGTGGCCATGACGGGGCCTCTTGGCCAGCTGCTGTCATAATATGTTAATCCTCGACAGGCCACCATGACAGTGACAGTCCGCCACAGAGGTTTGTTAGGACGGAGGAGTTCGTACACCACTATACTACTCATTTACCAATTCGGATACTATAGCTTAAAACAGGCCAATATAAAAGGAAACGCAAAAATAATTCGTCTCCACAACACTGCAACCACAGATAATACAAAAATAAACGTCCATAGACATCCCGAACCGTCATTAACCGACCAAGCCAACAAAATTAAAAACCATAATTTATCTTTATTGCAGCAGTGCAGGGAAAAGAAAGAAAAAAGAAACGCAGAAAAAGAAAAATAAAACACGGAGCTTCCCTGATCTTGTTTTAATTGCCGAAAAGGGAAGCGGTCTGGACCGAAGTACCGCGTGGTACCGAGATGGTACTGAATTTAATTTCGCAAATCGGTTATAGCGGTGCAACCCTCTCGGTTGAATTCTTGACGGAATGGGATTAGCAGAGAATGAAGTGTGTTTTAATGGATGGTGAATGAGGCTGGGATGCACGTGGTGTTTGATATTGTAGTTGATTATACTTTTGTTATATGCGGGTTTTTATCTACTACGAGTATTTATTTATTTATTTAAACTTTTCGCACAAAAAGGTACAAAGGCGGACTTAATGCCTTAGACATTCTCTACCAGTCAACCAAGGGTGGTGAAGAGATTAGATGGCAGGTGCTTTTGTTGAGAGGGACAATAATAATAAAAAAAACTCTTAAAACTAGGTACACAAATACATAAATAGGTTATATACACATACATATTATTACTATAATATATACTTATAATATAAATATATATATATATACAAAATCAAGGGAGAGATGTGTTGAGATGACTCTACGCTATAGTTAGTAGTAGTAGTATAGTTAGTATAGTTTGTTTTCTGCCTTTGCATTTTCAGCCTGATAGTGCCTGAAGAAGTAATTTCAAAGATGTTACCTGCTGTTTACTCAGTAAGTATCGAATCGAGTCGACGAGTCTTTTGACTATGTGTATGATATTATGTCTTTTTTATTATTATTATTATTTTTTATTTGTAATTGTGCGGTTTGTTTGTGCAGAAGAAAATATTTTTCTTTCTTTTCTTTTCTTTTAACTATGCGTAACCCTTAGCCTAAACCTTATTCAGTACATTATGGCCCTCTCCCTCTCACAGAGAGGAGGCCTGTGTCCTGGCAGTGGAAACATTATACGCTGATTATTCGTTTTTTTTTTTTACTGACAATGGGCTCACTCTTGACCTTAATCCAGCCCAGAGGCAGGGATGAGATCTACGGTCGAACGAGCTTGCCCAGAAGAAGCCTATTCACTTCTATTCTAAGTATATTGATAAAAATGCAACTAATGAAAACAAATTCAAATACAGAAAAAACAAATGAAGCTTCGTGTTTGCCCATTATTTTGCGAAATATACAAATTCACGTTCTACTAAATAATTGCTTATATTCTCCTGAGAAATCTAGCCACATTTATCAATGAAACATAAACTAAGCTAGCTGTCCACAACAGTAATTATCCTAAGCTGACGTTAATTTCGTTCGTGTGAGCTTAAGTGACCTTTCATTATACATAGATGTCCCACGTGTGTGTCCTTACTTAGAGCTCACTTAGTACAAGTCTTAAGAGCTTACGAGTTAGGAATCTAAGTTGTGTATTATGTGCTGTCATGTTAATAGAAGTTGTGTGTAATATTCTGTCATGTTAATAATGTCGTATTAAGTTATTGTAATATTCTGTAATGACTATTATTTTAAAGAAAAGAGGAAGAGTTTTTTTTTGTATTCTACACAAAAAAACGCACATTACAAATAAAACAAGACATAAACACACATACAACATAGTCAAAAGCCTCGTATTTTTTTTTGCGGATGGGAAATCATCAAATGACCCCTCCCGCTCTGGGTGGAGCAGGAGGGAGTGTCAGACTCTTACTGACTAAAACCCACCCGTGTTCCTTCCTTAGCCCTTTATGTTCCAGAGCAGCGGTAACCCTTTCGGACGATCCCGCTAAGCCTCGTACTCAAGCATGTAAAATGTTGACAATGTTGACAGAAAACTGGGACCAAAGACAACACACATCAATTGACATTTGACATTTAAAGTTTAGTGCCCGGCTTAGGGTATTAGTGTTCTGTGGTTTAGTGATAACTTGATAAAATAACTGGTAACACACTCTTGGCTAAAAATGAACTAATAAGCGGTAACGAGCCCAGTTGGATCGTTGTACTAGCAAGCGAGTGGTTCGATTCAAACCCTGTCTGTTACATTGTCGAAATACATATAACTATGTCGTGCTAAAACTTGAAGAAGAGGAAGAAAAAAAGTTGGGTAAAAGTAGCAATCCACTTATGATTACTTAATATTATAAACGTGAAAGTTTGTATGGATGGATGGATAGATAGATAGATGTTGTGGTGGATGTTTGTCACTCTTTCACGCAAAAACTACTGAACGGATTTGAATGAAATTTGGCACACAGATGGTTTATAACCAGGATTAACAATAGGACTTTTTATCCCGATATTCTCAGGGGATCGAAACTTACGATTAAACTTACTCCTCTATTAGCCACCATCTCGACAGTCGCCTCCTTTCTAACCATATCATCATTCACACATTCCATCCATCGTTTCTTTGGTCTTCCCCTACTCTTATAGCCATCGACATTCAAACTCAAAACTCTCCTCACGACATTTTCCTCATTCCTCCGTAACACATGCCCATACCATGACAGCCGGTTTCCACACAACTATTCAGTTACCGGTGTAACTTTCAGACTTCCTCTTATATACTCATTTCATATTCTATCCATTCGTGTAGTACCACACATCCCTCTTAGCATTCTCATCTCAGCTGTATGCAATTGCCTTTTATTTATCCCTTTTGTGGCCCAACATTCTGATCCATACCAGACAGCAGGTCTAACCATGGTTTATCTTCCCCTTAAGTTTCAGGGGAATGCGGGAGTTGCAGATTGTTCCCGTGACCTGCCGCCATTTCATTCATCCAGTGTTAATTCTGAGTACCTATCTATGTAGTTAAAATTGACGAATTGATCAAATGAAAAAGTCACACCAGAGACCAGCCAGACGCTTCGTTGTAAACTAGAAACTATAGCGCGACCCCTATTAGAGTCAACTCCCCGCACTTCTAGAGTTCGTCGTGTGCCGGCCAGGTTACGCGACTAGTTACGGTTCGGCGCAACACTACCAATGTCGCCCCCCGCGCCGGCCAGTGAGTCACAAGCGCCCGGTAGCTGCGCACGCGCTCGGGGTATATAGACTCGTGCGCCTCGCGAGCCGCCCATTCTATGTTAAAATTATTAAGTGTCCCACTGTTCTTTTGCTATGTACAACATTGTTATACTAATTATACACAGTATACATGCACCATAGTTGGAGTTTCTTTTGTATAAAGTACCCCGACTATAACTGGCGTCCCAACGTGCGGCCGTGTTTTTGTGAAAAAACGGTTAAAGAAACATTATTTTCGTGTAAGACTGGTATCGTGTATAACAACGTCTGTGTAAAGACTCGAAAAACAGTGTGTGAGTGTCGAAAACAGTGACTTTCTCGGGGTTTCTTCGTGCGGCGTTATATACTCACTATGTGTTTCGCCCGCGCCGCCCGCAGATTCGTTACGTTTTGTGCACATATCAACAATTATAAAGAACTTTTAGCATATTTTGGTGTACTATAGTGACTATACAGTGGATTCAGTGTTACGAACTAGTTATTTCACGTTTTTCGTCGTTCTAGTGCCTATTTACTTCCTAGAACAGTCGTGTAGGTACCTACCTAGTTCGAAATCCAACGGCCATTTTTTGTGGAACATTCTCGAACACTTGTTTTGTTTATAGTGCCTAGATTTTACGAGCTTAATTTTAGTGTTACGTTTAGTCATCCTAGGTTATAGTGCTTTAGTTTAGGTTACCTAGGATAGTGGTATCGCTTTATGTCGTAATCCTGTGAACATTCGTGTACAAAGTATTATTTAGAGTGACGCTTCGTGCGAGTGAAGACTTTATAGTGTGGGTAGGTACATAAGTTACTTAGGATACCTAGAACACTGACTCGCGTCGAACATTAGTATAAATAATAATAACTTTGATGTATAAATAGTGTCTTGTGTATTAGAGACCTAGTTTTAGTTGTATTGTTTGTAGGTATATTAGGGTTAGAACATTCGCGTAAGTGTAATAGTATGAACGTTGTCAACGTTGTTTACGTACGTACGCATTGTGTAAGAACAGTTGTGGAACTTGAGTGACGAACTAGGTTGCCTAGGTACACTGTTACCTATTTGTAGTGCCGGGACATCGTTAATAGTGCATTAAAAGACATGGTGCTAACACGGTCGCGTAATAATAGTGCTTCACGTGCTGCTAAGCAGCCTGTAGACACGTATCCTACGGCTGGTGAGCAGTTAGACGGTACGATGCCGTCTACTTCAGATGGACACGCATTGTTCGTTGATGTACGATCGTCGACGCCGCCGCTGGCTGGACCTCCGTCCGCCGGCGCCTCGGCCCCATCACCACCGCCGCTGTATGGGCGTGAGCTGCCTGGCTACTCGCAGATGCCACAGCTTGGGCATGCTCCGCCCGTCGCCACACCGCAGCCACCGATGTCCGCACCTATGGTTATGACGGACCAACAACTTTTATTCCTCTTGCAAGCTTTACGGTCGCAGCCGCCTACGCAGGGCGCGCAGCCACCGCCGACGATGACTGTGAGTACAAACCTGGCTAAGTGTACGGCGAGATTTAATGGTGCTGGCGATGTTATGGCATTCGTGGATGCTGTGCAGATTTATAAAGACTGTGTTGGTGTTCACGACGATATGGCTTTAAGAGGCCTGCCAATGCTGCTCACTGACTTTGCGGCTACCTGGTGGCAAGGCGTAAAACATTCCGTCACAAGTTGGCAGGAGGCCATTCATTTATTGCGCCAAACGTTCGGTCCGCGCCTCCCACCTCATAGATTATATAGGGAGATGTTTAGTAGAGAGCAAGGTGACGAACGTACAGATATCTTCGTGTGTAGGGTAAGAGCCCTAATCGCCCAACTACCGCTGCACACGCTACCTGAAAATCCAGTGCAGCTGGATATGGTGTACGGCTTACTCCATAGGAGAATCCGGGAGAGGGTTACGAGGAGCGCCTTCGCTTCGTTCGCCGAGCTGCTACAGCAGGCTCGAGTAGTGGAGGATGTGCTCGCAGAAGTTTGCACAGCTACGCCGACAAAAAGGCACCCTGCTGCATCTGCTGCCCCGCCGCTACCGCCGCCGCATGTTACTGGACATGCTACAACGTCTTCACCAGCTAGTGATGTGGTGAATAAGCAAGAAAAAGCACCGCCAAACAAGGTTAGACCTAGGTGCACATTCTGCAAGATGTTTGGACATGTCAAAGATGACTGTCGCAAGCTAGAAAATCGGAATAAGGCGACTGTTGAACCGGTCAAGAGCGAACCAGTTGCGACACCATCGGAGCTGCGCCCGTCCGTAGCGTGCTTCGGATGTGGTGCGCCCGGTGTGATACGGTCGAACTGCACGGTGTGTAAAGGGAAACGCACTGCATCGCCGACCACGGTGACCACATTCCAATCAGTGTCCGTAGATGGAAAAGTGTTAAATCCGCGAGTGCGTCCTATTTTTAATGTGCAGGTGTTCGGTGCAGTAGGCACAGCGCTACTAGACACGGGCGCGAAGCAATGCGTTGCTAGCGATAGTTTAACAAGACATTTGCGGGCTAATGGCCAAATATTTAATAGTTGCGAAACAGAGTTAAAATTTGCGGACGGAACCCAACGTTTCCAAACTGTAGAAACAGCTGTTGTAAATGTAAAAGTGCAGGGAGTTGCAATAAGCACTCTCTTTATGGTCTTGCCAGGCGCAACCGATTCCTTACTAGGTATGAATTTTATAAAGGACGCTGGCATGATACTCGATTTCGAGAGGAATCGTTTCTCTTTACGTGCTACAGGCTTTCATGAGCTACAGTATGAATGCGAGGACAAAGTTACGGTCAGTTCGACGATTAGCCTCCGCGAGTGTGAGGGCATTCTCCTCTCACTATCTGATAAGGACAAGTTGGCTGCACTATTGGAAAGGAACGCTGATATCTTCAGTGCAGGGGGAGGGCCAACGCCGTTCGCCTTGCATAGGATAGATACAGGTAACGCCGCGCCTATCGCAACGCCCCCTTATCGACTGACTCCTGCGAAGAAGGAGAAGGTAAGAGCTGAAATTGATAAGATGTTGGAACTGGAGGTAATAGAAGAAGCTGAGTCAGAATGGGCTTTCCCAGTGGTGTTAGTGCCGAAAAAGAATGGTGAGACAAGATTTTGCGTCGATTATAGGAAATTAAACGCTGTAACCCGTACGGACAAATATCCGCTGCCATTAATCGACGAGATCGTATCTTCCACAAAGAGTAATTGTGTGATGTCCACCATCGATTTAAAAACAGGGTACTGGCAAGTGGAAGTAGCTCCAGAGGACAGACACAAGACTGCATTCGTCTCACCGTTCGGAACGTTTCAATTTAGGCGCATGCCATTTGGCTTAAAGAATTCGCCGTCGACGTTCCAACGATTGATGGATCGTTTTAGGTCTGGACTAAATGACGTAACCGTTGTGGCATATTTAGATGATATCCTCGTAATTTCTGATAACCTGGAGGTGCACCTACAGGATCTGCAACAGGTGTTCGATCGCCTTCGTCAATTTAACCTCAAAGCAAACCGTGAAAAGTGTGTATTTGCCAGGGAAAGAGTTACGTATTTAGGGCACGTTATTACGGTCCAAGGTATCGAACCCGATCCGACGAAGGTCCAAGCAGTAGTGGAAATGATACCTCCTAACAATATAAAGGAACTAAAAAGTTTTTTACAAACCTGTTCCTGGTTTAGAAAATTTATTCCACAGTTCTCGGAAGTAGCCCAGCCGTTGACCGACCTTACCAGGAAGAGTAAAGCCTGGAAATGGGGTGAGAAGGAGCTCACTGCCTTTAACGAGCTCAAGCGGAGACTCACAACAAGTCCAATTTTGCGCCAGCCAGATTTCGAGCTCCATGATGCGCCCACAGCCGGTCATTTGGGCCTGGAGCGCACTCTGACCAAGATCAAAGAAAGATTTTATTTCCCAAATATGCGTCAATACGTAGCGAAGTATCTCAAGGCTTGTGATCTTTGCCAGAAGTTTAAGCCTACCAATCTTAAACCTGCTGGACTGCTGCAAACCCCTGTCACCCAACAACGCTTTGAAGTTCTCGCCATGGACTTGTTTGGTCCTCTGCCTGAGGGTAGTAAGGGTGAGAAATGGATCTTCCTAGTTGAAGATACTGCGAGCAGATGGGTAGAATTGTTCCCGTTGACTGAGGCCAACGCAGATAGTTGCGCTAGGGTACTGATAGAAGAGGTTTTTATGAGATATGGGTTTCCACGTAGAGTTATCTCAGATAATGGAACACAATTCGTGTCAGCGGTGATGCAAAAGGCCATGCACGTTCTGGGTGTTAATCAAAACTTAACTCCAGTTTATCACCCCGAGGCCAACCCCGCTGAACGGAAAAATCGCGAGATGAAGCAGATGTTGGCGATCCTGATAGATCCAGAGCATCGTCGTTGGCCGGAAGTGCTGCCGGCTGTGCGATTCGCATTAAACACTGCTCCTAACCAAGGCCCGGGACACTCTGCCGCCTTTTTAACGTTTGCGCGCGAGTTCCGGTCCCCGGTGGACGTAGCCCACGACTTGCGAGCGGTCGTAGATCAAGAAAACTACGTACCCCAAATCACGCCATATTTACGGGATTTTGTACACCGCCTGCAAGAGGTGAAGTGGCGAGTCGAGCGCCAACAGGACATTCGCAAGGATGCAGGGGACAAAAACCGCCGTCCTGGAACTAAGTTTCAGGAGGGTGACCTCGTACTCGTGACTAGCCATCGACTTAGTCAAGCCGCGAAAGGCTTCACCAACAAGTTTGCCCCGAGACGAGAGGGTCCATATCGTATAAGTAAAGTTGTTTCCGCAACTACTTACGAGGTTGTAGACAAAGATAGCGACCCTCGAGGGAAGTATCATGCCAGTCTTCTAACACCGTATGTAGGCGATTCGGAAGTTATCGTCCATGGTAGAAAGAAGGGCAGACCCTGTAAGCTATCGGTTGCCAAGCCAGCTCCAGAGCCTTCAGCTGACTTGGAGGGGGAGGATATAGCGCGACCCCTATTAGAGTCAACTCCCCGCACTTCTAGAGTTCGTCGTGTGCCGGCCAGGTTACGCGACTAGTTACGGTTCGGCGCAACACTACCAATGTCGCCCCCCGCGCCGGCCAGTGAGTCACAAGCGCCCGGTAGCTGCGCACGCGCTCGGGGTATATAGACTCGTGCGCCTCGCGAGCCGCCCATTCTATGTTAAAATTATTAAGTGTCCCACTGTTCTTTTGCTATGTACAACATTGTTATACTAATTATACACAGTATACATGCACCATAGTTGGAGTTTCTTTTGTATAAAGTACCCCGACTATAAAACATGATTTTTGTGTAATTTGAAAAGGTGAAGGAAAATCAGCTGTAGTTGACTCGCCATTTCTATGGAAATCTTGAGTCCTCAAGACACTTCACAAATATTCCAATCTTATATAGGTAGGTACTTAGTTTAGAAACCTCACCAAATATTCTTCTCATTTTGAATGTGACAGGTGTTGGTGTGACGTCACGTCCAGTTTTTATTCCCAATGAGGTTGGTGTGCGCAGCATCTAAATATGAGCTGAAATATGAACTGCAGAATACAAATGTGGGTTTAAACTTCGGAGTTGATTAGTTTTCTGGGAATATGTTTTTCTTATTTAAGAAAAATCTTGATAGTGCATCAGAGTATCACAGGATGTTGTGCCATGGTAAAGTTTTGGGGTAAATCGAATGCTTTCTTCATTTTAATATTACTGGTGTTACTCTTTTTTTACAATGTCCATTCATTGCTTACTCATGTTAATACATAGTTAGCTTTACGTAACTCTAAAAGTGTGCAATTTTAATGGTAGGTGCAGTTGCTCACATACCAAGAACCGTCCGTGCTTCGGTAAGCACGTTAAGCCGTTGGTCCCGGCTGACATTCCTCGATCTTTGACAGTCGTTACGGGTCGTCAGAATCCCGAATGTCTGACAACCAGTCTTACCAAGGGGTATCGTATTACCCAGTACCTAACTGGATTGTGGAGGTCAGATAGGCAGTCGCTCCATGTAAAACACTGGTATTCAGCCGCATCCGATTAGACTAGAAACTGACACCAACGTAGCTGAGAAAAGGCTAGGTAGATGATGATGATGAGATGCAGTTGCTCAGTATTTGTTTTAAAGTAAATTATTGTCGCGGTCCCATTGCTTATATGTAGTCTTATAACACCAAGCGAGTATCTTTCTGCAGGATCCAACCTTCCGTGGCCCACTTGGAAGTATCTAAGCCTCCTTTGAACCCAAGTGGGAAGATGCAATTTAAACCTCGCACAGTAGGGCTAACTCGAGCGTACGGCAGCTGGGTGTGGATGTAGAACTGTGGCACAAACTTGGACATAGTTTGCGTCTCCTATCTTGCCCTCTGTGCTCCAAAATACGCAGCCATAGCGACTTCTTCGCTGCTACTGACAATGCCGTGGAAGTGGCCAGGTTTTGGGCCAATAAAATTTAATAGACGGTCGTGCCATCGACATGATGGAGAAGAAGACTATCAGTACAGTACGAGATTATAACCACACCACACCACAACCATCCATCCATCTGTGGTATCCATTAGTACCACAGAACAGCACAAGAACAAGTTATTGAAGTACTATTTTATAATAAAAAATAATTATGAAAGAAAAGAAAGAAAGAAAATACGTTTATTTGCGGTCAATATGACGCAAAAAAGAACATAAAAAAAAAATGGTTGACATGTGTCACATCCACGCAAAACGGCTATCGCTCAGCATTATGCTGCGACCCTATGCAAGACAGAGCCCCAGCATTGTGTATGTATGTTTAGGCTAAGGTGGGCCTGCCTCGCCTGAAATCCTACTTCCTACTAATATTGTAAACGTGAAAGTTTGTATGGATGGATGGATGGATGTTTGTTACTCTTTCACGCAAAAACTACTGAACGGATTTGAATGAAGTTTGGCACACAGATGGCTTATAGCCAGGATTAACATATATAGAATACTTTTTATCCCGATATTCCCACGGGATCGAAACTTATGCGGGTGAAACCGCGGGGCGGAGCAAGTAAATTAATAAAAATTATAATTATGTAAGTACTATTATCCATTTTGTTCTCTCTTGCTAAATACTGTTAATGTAAAATAACTGTACTATGTAGCCTGTAGAAGGCAGTGTATTGGCGAGGCCACTCTTTTGTCGCGGCACCCTATCCATTGTCGGTGTCGAGCGACAAGTGCTTTTACCTTTGAAAGGAAGACTCGTTCATATGTGGAGACTTGGTCATGTGTGGAGTAATGGCTTGTCTTGTGAAGCGGAATGGCTAGGTATAATAGAAAAGGGTTTTTTTAATTTAAGAGATCAACCTGCCGTTCGATTCTGTAAAAATCTCACCGTGAAAAGTTAGGTGAATTGAGCTTAGAGTGAGCTGTCAATAGTGTCAATCCCTAGCATTAGTTGGAATGACAGCTCACTCCACGCTCACTTCACCTAACTTTTCACGGTGAGATGGTTACAGAATCGCACTGCTGTTTCGGTTATTGTAATTTTATGGCGTGTTTCTTTGGTTTTGTTTTTTCCCTTTCGTTTCATGCTTAGGTATTTTTTCTAATCTAATATCGTAATATATATTCGCCAAAAATGTAAAAAAATATGAGTTTATGGAAAAATAACTTTAATTCCTACACAATAAAGTTCAGTTTACGCTACAACTTCAAAAATTTTTATAACTTTTTTAATAGTGCTAGTCACTATGAAGTCAACTTAATTGCCATTAAAATAAAGTTGAAATTTGTTTAACTTGAAATAACGTCAATTTGAAACAAATAAAATTTTAATATAGGCAGCTTAGTTAGCAGAAAAGTTATAATATTTATTATCAATAAAAAATATTAACAGACGTAGGGTTTATTGACCTTTGGACCTTTTTGGGATGCGAAACATTCCATTCTTATCTTCCCAAACTTCAAAATTAGGTCCAGTTTGACGTTTATTTTTTGTAAAGTTTGTGTAGCCCAAGGGCTAAACACATTTTATACCGAATACTATCGATAGGTCTAGTTATTTTTTTTTATTGACTATGGGCTCGCACAATATATTTCGCTGTAAAATATACCTACACCAAATAAATACGACGAATAAATTATATTGACGGGTAAAAGTGTTTGTACAAACTTAGGCTGCCATCAGTCAGACTGCATCCCAGCAACCGCGCGCAGTCGATATATTCAACTGCATGCAGTTGTACGTTCGACTTCGTTCAGTCACGATATCAACTTCACACGGTCGGCTGCAGGCGTGTGAAGTCAATATTAACTGCATACAGTCGTAACTTCAACTTTACGCGGTCGGCTACAGTCATGTAGTGTCGACGCACGCTGTCCATCGCTACCCGCATACAGTAAGAGAAGTAAAGTCTGTGCTTCCATTTCGACGTCAATCTAACACTGAGCTCCTGGGCAATATGCGTGGCGTTAACTGCGGAAAGTCAGATCCGACTGCAGATAACTGCATGCAGTTGAATATATCGACTGCGCGCGGTTGCTGCGATGCAGTCCGTCTGATGGCAGCCTTATATACTTACAGAAAATAAATCATGTATCATTAATATAATAATAAGTTTATTTCAATAATTGTTTACAATGGTACAAATTATCTTAAAGGCTATATTTTCTTTGAACGAATTAATTAAACATTTGTAGCCGAACTAGGCAAAAGTCTCTATTTGCATTATCATAGGCTAGGTTAATTACTGATCCCTTATTAATTTCCCTTCGAAAAAAATAAATAAAATAAATTTACTTGATTTTCTCCACACCTTGAATGCACGCACACCGTACTCTCACATAGAGGAAACGTCTCGTGCTGTCACACGGCGAAATGGCCTGTCATCTCAGACGAGCATTGTGCGCACTGTGTAATATCACTCAGGGCTGTGTTTAAAAAATATATCTGCTCGTGAAGAGCTCTTGTTTTGTGTGCTGATGGTGAGGGGTTTTGTTTTTAAGGAGAACTTTACTTGTCTAAAAACAAGATTTTTGATTATTTTTACTTCCTGAGGCTCTAGTTACAGTTTAAGACATTTATTTCTCAAAAAGAATACAATTCCCTTGTCATGAGAAATACAAATTAATCATAATACCCGATATTCGAACTTATGAAGAACGGTAGTTATTTTACTCGTAAATAAACTAGTAAGTACTAGATGCGCAAATACTTTTCTTACAATGATAAGGGTAACAAGAAAAAGTTAGTGTACCATTACATATCGTTTCTTGATAGTAAGTTAATAGCAATTACACATTGTTAATAGTAGCAGGCTGACAATATTTTTAATTTGGTAATTTTTCAAACCCACATTTTGTCATTTATGTTGTAAGCACTAAGTAATAATTTAAAATACAGGGTGGCAAGGACATCGACGCGCAAACTGTTCTGAACCCCCTTGCATTGAAATTATTCGGGAATTATTTAAAAAAAAAAATGCAGTTTCCATACATTTTGACCGCGGCAATAATCTATAATAATAATAATATCCCTGGACATTTCACACAGCGCCATCTAGTCCCAAGCTAAGCAACCTAATGCTTGTGTTATGGTAACAAGATGGCTGATAAACTACTTATATACATTTTTTTTTGTAAATACATACATATTATAGATAGAAAAACACGCAGACTCGGAACAAATACATGTAGGTCATACAAATATTTGTTCCGTGCGGGAATCGAACCCGCGACACGCAGCGCAGCAGTCAATCGCTTAACCACTGCGCCAACCGTGCCGTCAAATTGAAGCATAAGTTTTTTTTTTTTTGATAACTGACGAAAAATGTCTGCCCTAAAATCATGTGCTGAATTAATATTATTTATTTATCCATTTATTTCAGGAATCAAGGCCCATATAAACACATACAATACAATATTAATATAACTTAAAAATATACACACACAGGTTACAGTTTGCGCGTCGATGTCACTACCAACCTGTATACATAAATATGCACAGAATATGAACCAACCTGAACAAAAGATGTAGCCCATTATGTATGTTAGAATTTTAGAGAAGAAAGCATTCTCTAGTATCTCTCTACCCCCTTAGGAAAAGGCGTCAGCTTAAGAATGCACGGAAGAAGTAATAACCTACCACCACCAGGCAAGTAAACAGAAACAAACAAACGAATTGGATCCTCCATCAAAACTTGGCAATGTATAATTAATACGTTCAGAACCTCGCTTACCTACTTACTCCATTAGGTACAAGTAAACCAAACCGATACGCCACATAAAAATAGAACAATAACCATTAAAATCGCAATAATATGTAATTTATATCTATTATTTGAATATTTTTATTCCATAAAAAAATAATTAATCGATTTTCCACCATCAACTTATATCCCACCTTATCTTCAAAAACATAAGGTTGTTTTTTGAGTGGGTGGATAGAGGTAAGCTTAGAGCCACGATTAGCGGGCTATATCTGTATTTGCGCTATCCTTCGCGGAGGATGAGCAGCGCGGGATGTCGGGGTATGTCGGGGGTTGTCGGGGGATGTAGCACGCCCCTTATGTTTCATTAACGACTCTGTCACATAGAGTGGGGAACGTTTAGATGTTTTAGACGAGATAATGTATCTTTTAATAATAAATATAGTTTCATAAAATAGTAAGTTACTGTTATTTTAAGTAAACATATAGCATGAATTAAAAATAGTTAAACTTAATTTGCTAAATTGTGCATTAACTCTATAAATGAAAAAATTGTTAACGGATTTATATGATAATAATATCCCTGGACACTTCACACAGCGCCATCTAGTCCCAAGCTAAGCAACCTAATGCCTGTGTTATGGTAACAAGATGGCTGATAAACTACTTATATACATTTTTTTTTTTTTGTATATACATACATATTATGGATAGAAAAACACCCAGACTCGGAACAAATACATGTAGGTCATACAAATATTTGTTCCGTGCGGGAATCGAACCCGCGACACGCAGCGCAGCAGTCAATCGCTTAACCACTGCGCCAAACGTGCCGTCAAATTAATTATTTTAAGATTAATTAATTTAGGCTTCCGTAGCCCACTGCTGCACTCATTAAAACAATTAAAACTTAATTGGTTTCGATTGTAATGTGCTCTGTGCTTGATTGCATATCTGACGGAATTACGGAAGTTTAATTCAATTCAGTTTGATTATTTACCCATACCTATACAAACTCATATTTATTTTTATACTTGAAAAATAATACTTCACAAAATAACCAAGTATTTTTTGAACCTTCAATCAATTTTGCAATAGCTGAAAAAGTAAAATAATAATATCTCTCAAAATATATACAGTCTACACTTTCGGCCATAGAAATTAACCACCCCCGTCTATCTATCTTTTTCTAAGCGATGCGTATCGTATCCGTCGACACAATGACCCCGCGTAAATCTCCTAGCCTGCCCGGACACCGGAATTCATAAATTATGATTCACTTGCTCACTGAAAACCTTTTTTATGGTAACGCTTATTCGGTAAAAAAGGGCGTTTTTATTTTACTCGTTTGTTGCTTTACGTTCCTATTGAAGGGGATTGTATGTATTTGAATGTATGGAGTGTATCCATTCTGGTTTGGGTATTATTTGTTGGATAAATTGTAAAAAAGGTTTTTTTCCGATGTGAAAATTGTAAGTAAGACATGGACTTTATTGGTTGTTTTCTTCAGTAGTTTTTGCTGTGGGTGACTTAATCGAAACTTGTGTCGGAGAAGTAAATGTAGGTACATATCGATAAAACCCCAAAAGGTTTCGCTAATATTTCTACGAATAACAATCTTCATAGATTGTGGTGACATTAATAGTTACTTTTACATTTTATAACACAGCAATGCCGCAGGCAGAACTAGTATTCCATAATACAACATACAACCCAGGGTGGACTGTTTATATATGAAAAACTGTACAAAAGAGAAAAAATAAGAGAAGCCTTATAAAAATATATTTTATAATTTCTGTTCTTAACGTTGTTGTTTTAATATTCCTCGTTGAAGTTATTAACCGTGCTTGTTTTAATTTACGCCGTGGAAAGGATAATTACTGGGTGCCTTTTGTCCAACTGACGTGTAATATCGCGGCCATGATGAATTGAGTTTGTATAAGGTAAAGTTTAAGATCGCGATGCCAATCTTGGTTTAATTATGTGATGAAAACTTGTATTACAAGGTATGAACAAAACGTGTTACTAAGTAAGAATGCAATTATTTCTGGATGAGTCTCCACAGTTTAGTGTGTTCTTAGGACTTAGTTTTTATGATTTATTAGAGGCGGTGGTGGCTGAGCTATTGGGACAAATATTTATGTTATATATGTTCTGAAGAAATCGACCAGGGTCTAAGGCTTTCTGAGCGTGAGGCTCACCGTTTGTAGAATAGAATATTCTTTATTATGTACACCATATAAATTTACATGTATAAATGTATACATTTTACAAAGGGTGACACATGGTTTGGTTTTTAAGTTTTTTTTTTTGGTTTTTTAATAACGTTGCGCCACACTAGGAATTCTCCTGTATCGTGGGTGCGTTTAAAAACATTTAAACTCACATACACACAGCCAGACCCGGAACAACTACTTGTAGATCATACAAATATTTGTTCCGTGCGGGAATCGAACCCGCGATACGCAGCGCAGCAGTCAGCCACTACGCCAACCGTGCCGTCGGACAATGGGCGTTCTTATCGCTAAAAGCGATCTCGTACTGTAGTAAAACGAAATCCTACTAATATGATGCAATTTTTTTTTCCGAAAAGTTGAGTACAGTCACGAGCACCAATATGTCAACACTTGGCAACTTTCAATTGCGATTTTTTCGTTGTTGAAACGCAACGTTGAAATACGACACATTACATAAACTTATGGGTTCGAAAATACTATCTTCGTAACAACATAAAATTTCATTAAAAAATAAAGGAGTAAATTGTTTTTGAATAAAGCCGAGTGTATACATACTTTTACTCGTGACTGTACATACTTAACCTACCGAGAGTTTCTTAAGTCATCATCTGCCTAGCCTTTTCCCAACTATGTCAAGATCGGCTTCCAGACTAACCGGGTACAGCTGAATACTATAAAGCGACTGCCTATCTGAGGGCCTAACAAGGCCACTTTGGCAGAATCATAATATGATAACAATATGAATCATATTAAAATGTTCGTAAAATGGTCACAAACTGACAATTCATAATATGATCTGTGTGCAATTCATATCACAATTAAATAACATTTAAACTGTAGAAATCAAAAATAAAAAAACAATTTGATTAATAAAAACTGTAATGAAAAATGTACCGATAAAATTACGGTTTTTATTTTTTTCATGCGGCAATGTTTACACCAAATATGAAATGAAGTTTTACGAAAATTAGAGGAATTGCTAATGATCTGCTGGGAATTTAGGAAGTGAATTGCTTTTAGATGTATTGCTTAAAGTGGCCTTTTTAGGCCTCCTGAACTCCACAACCCCCATTCCGTAGATCCGTTTCTTTAATAAAAGAAATACCTAAACCTGACATCCTCTTATCTGAAAAAAATAAAAATCCTTAAAACATAAGATGCTTGATATATTCCAACAGACACATAAAAGCCACAAAATATTTTACGAACCCCAGAAAATAATGAAAATGTATTAGACAGTACACTACTTCGTCACCATTTTATTACTATGCAGACGTTAACACCCGTTTATAACCCCATAGTCATATCTTACGGTGTAAATGTCAACAGACGCAATAAAACACGTGACTGACTACGAACGGATAACGTCTTGACATGAATTTTAGATCTACAGTATATGTAAAAATCCATATTTATCTCATATCTATTCTCTTCTTATATAAATATTAGAAATGTGAAGAGAACTCTGTCTGTCTGTTTGTTCTCTCTTTACGCTTAAACCAATGAACCGATCGTTATGAAATTTGAGAGATAGGTAGCCTAGAACCTGGAGAAGGACAAAGGGTACTTTATTATCCCGCGGGCGAAACCGCGTTTAAAAACTAGTGTACAGACGCCAGCACACCAAGCTACCCGAAACTACCAAATTTTCCCAATCAATCTTGAACCTGATGTTTTAGCGATAAAGTTGAAAATCTATTAAAGAACATTGACAGATAGTAGTAGTTTGATGCTGGCGTCTGTACTATAAACCATCAACACCCCTGATGCACTTAGTTCAATGATGCGTTGCGCTTAGTTCTTCTAAACTGCACGCAATGGATTTTGATGCAGTTTTCCCCATCATTTAAAGAATTTATTTTGAAAGGTTTTTGTGTCATCATTTGCCTAGAGCTTTCCCAACTATGTTCGGGTCGTCTTCCAGTCTAATCGAATGCAGCTGAATACCAGTATTTTACATGGAGCGACTGCCTATCTGACCTCCACAACCCACTTACTGCGTAATACGATACCCCTTGGTTGTCGAAAGATTTTTGTGTATAATAGATTTATATTAACTTGGATAAAGCAGAGAAATCTCGATGTATGACATGTCACCATATTAGTAGATGCCCGGGCGAAGCAAGGGTGGGTCTCTAGTACAATAGGTATATGTAAAAATATGATGTCAGTATTATGCTTTCAATGCGCATAGTATATGTTCGTTCATGAAATGAGTGTGTTTGCGTCGTCATATGTCATAAAATTTACGAACTGTAAGGTTATTCGCGAGGAGTTTTTATGCTCCAAGGGTTTATAGGTTTCATGTTTAGCTAGGCCCAAGTTGAGAACTGTACTTACTTTTTACGTTTGGTAATTGAATTCCATCTTTTTTAATGACTCCCATATTCCGAAGATATAAAAGAAAATATTTAAGACTCGATAAAGTTTATCGAGCCTTAAATGTTTTAGGCTAAGCGCGCACTGCGATGCGAAGTTTTTTTAATCGCATGTTCTTGCGTAATAAAATCGCAATCGCAAATAATTTTCAAGCGAATTCTCAAGCGTTTTTTTTTGCCGCAGTGCGCGGACTCTAGAATATTGGTATTGTTCATAGATTGGCGATTATAATCCGCAACGATTAAATATCGTAGTGCGTCCTTACCCTTATTTTTTATCTTTCTTTGCTACAGGATACATAGATAGTCTGTACTGTATTATAACATAACATCACGCTTTGTTTCCCTGAAGAGCTAGGCAGAGGGAGCAGAGAGGCATGGAGAGGATGCAGAGAGTTTACCTATCGTGTATCCAAACTTCTCCAGTTATGTTTGACTCCCATGTAATAGGCCATGAGCGTATTGCCATCGACTGGGCACAAATCCAGACTCCAGGGAGCTACTGAAGACTGAGAAATCCCTAATGGGAATCCCAGTAACACTTTGCCCGAACTGAGAATCGAACCCAGCACCTTATGCTCAGCGATACCGCTTGCGATCACTAAACCAACAAGGCAGTACTATATTATATTCATTCTTAAAACGAGCAAGTAGATATAGTTTTAGGATAACTCAAATGGAGTTGCACGCGACACTAGTCGAGACCAGTGCGACACTAGTCGAGACCAGTGCGACAATAGTCGGGACCAGTGCGACACTAGTCGAGACCAGTGCGACACTAGTCGAGACCAGTGCGACACTAGTCGAGACCAGTGCGACACTAGTCGAGACCAGTGCGACACTAGTCGAGACCAGTGCGACACTAGTCGAGACCAGTGCGACACTAGTCGACCCATTGCGACACTAGTCGAGACCAGTGCGACACTAGTCGACCCATTGCGACACTAGTCGAGACCAGTGCGACACTAGTCGAGACCAGTGCGACACTAGTCGAGACCAGTGTGACACTAGTCGACACCAGTGCGACACTAGTCGAGACCAGTGCGACACTAGTCGACCCATTGCGACACTAGTTGAGACCAGTGCGACACTAGTCGACCCATTGCGACACTAGTTGAGACCAGTGCGACACTAGTAGAGATCAGTGCGACACTAGTCGAGACCAGTGCGACACTAGTCGAGACAAGTGCGACACTAGTCGAGACCAGTGCGACACTAGTCGAGACCAGTGTGACACTAGTCGACACCAGTGCGACACTAGTCAAGACCAGTGCGACACTAGTCGACACCAGTGCGACACTAGTCGAGACCAGTGCGACACTAGTCGAGACCAGTGCGACACTAGTCGACACCAGTGCGACACTAGTCGAGACCAGTGCGACACTGGTCAACCCATTGCGACACTAGTCGAGACCAGTGCGACACTAGTCGACCCATTGCGACACTAGTCGAGACCAGTGCGACACTGGTCAACCCATTGCGACACTAGTCGAGACCAGTGCGACACAAGTCGAGACCAGTGCGACACTAGTCGAGACCAGTGCGACACTAGTCGACACCAGTGCGACACTAGTCGACTCATTGCGACACTAGTCGAGACCAGTGCGACACTAGTCGACACCAGTGTGACACTAGTCAACCCATTGCGACACTAGTCGACACCAGTGCGACACTAGTCGAGACCAGTGCGACACCAGTCGACACCAGTGCGACACTAGTCAAGACCAGTGCGACACTGGTCAACCCATTGCGACACTAGTCGAGACCAGTGCGACACTAGACGATACCAGTGCGACACTAGTCGAGACCAGGGCGACACTAGTCGACACATTGCGACACTAGTCGAGACCAGTGCGACACTAGTCGAGACGAGTGCGACACTAGTCGACACCAGTGCGACACTACGCAAGACCAGTGCGACACTAGCCGTGACTAGTGCGACACTAGACGAGACCAGTGCGACACTAGTCGACCCATTGCGACACTAGTCGTCACCAGTGCGACACTAGTCGAGACCGGTGCGACACTAATCGAGACCAGTGCGACACTAGTCGACACCAGTTCAAAACTAGTGCGACACTACGCAAGACCAGTGCGACACTAGCCGTGACTAGTGCGACACTAGACGAGACCAGTGCGACACTAGTCGACCCATTGCGACACTAGTCGTCACCAGTGCGACACTAGTCGAGACCGGTGCGACACTAATCGAGACCAGTGCGACACTAGTCGACCCATTGCGACCCTAGTCGAGACCAGTGCGACACTAGTCGACACCAGTGCGAAACTTGTCTCGCCTCCAGTAATCACCTCCAGTACTCGCCTCCAGTACTCGCCTCCAGTACTCACCTCCAGTACTCGCCTCCAGTACTCGACTCCAGTACTCGCCTGCAGTACTCGCCTGCAGTACTCGCCTCCAGTACTCGCCTCCAGTACTCGCCTCCAGTACTCGCCTGCAATACTCGCCTGCAGTACTCGCCTGCAGTACTCGCCTGCAGTACTCGCCTCCAGTACTCGCCTCCAGTACTCGCCTACCATTCACGCCTGCAGTACTCGACTCCAGTACTCGCCTCCAGTACTCGACTCCAGTACTCGACTCCAGTACTCGCCTCCAATACTCGCCTGCAATTCACGCCTGCAGTACTCGACTCCAGTACAGACACTAGTCGACACCAGTGCGACACTAGTCGAGACCAGTGCGACACTAGTCGACCCATTGCGACACTAGTTGAGACCAGTGCGACACTAGTCGACCCATTGCGACACTAGTTGAGACCAGTGCGACACTAGTCGACCCATTGCGACACTAGTTGAGACCAGTGCGACACTAGTCGAGACAAGTGCGACACTAGTCGAGACCAGTGCGACACTAGTCGAGACCAGTGTGACACTAGTCGACACCAGTGCGACACTAGTCAAGACCAGTGCGACACTAGTCGAGACCAGTGCGACACTAGTCGAGACCAGTGCGAAGCTAGTCGAGACCAGTGCGACACTAGTCGACACCAGTGCGACACTAGTCGAGACCAGTGCGACACTGGTCAACCCATTGCGACACTAGTCGAGACCAGTGCGACACTAGTCGACCCATTGCGACACTAGTCGAGACCAGTGCGACACTGGTCAACCCATTGCGACACTAGTCGAGACCAGTGCGACACTAGTCGAGACCAGTGCGACACTAGTCGAGACCAGTGCGACACTAGTCGACACCAGTGCGACACTAGTCGACTCATTGCGACACTAGTCGAGACCAGTGCGACACTAGTCGACACCAGTGTGACACTAGTCAACCCATTGCGACACTAGTCGACACCAGTGCGACACTAGTCGAGACCAGTGCGACACCAGTCGACACCAGTGCGACACTAGTCAAGACCAGTGCGACACTGGTCAACCCATTGCGACACTAGTCGAGACCAGTGCGACACTAGACGATACCAGTGCGACACCAGTCGAGACCAGGGCGACACTAGTCGAGATCAGCGCGACACTAGTCGAGACCAGTGCGACACTAGTCGACCCATTGCGACACTAGTCGAGACCAGTGCGACACTAGTCGAGACCAGTGCGACACTAGTCGACACCAGTGCGACACTAGTCGACCCATTGCGACACTAGTCGAGACCAGTGCGACACTAGTCGACACCAGTGCGACACTAGACGAGACCAGTGCGACACTAGCCGTGACTAGTGCGACACTAGACGATACTAGAGCGACACTAGTCGACCCATTGCGACACTAGTCGAGACCAGTGCGACACTAGTCGAGACCAGGGCGACACAAGTCGAGACCAGTGCGACACTAGTCGAGACCGGTGCAACACTAGTCGAGACCAGTGCGACACTAGTCGACACCAGTGCGACACTAGTCGACCCATTGCGACACTAGTCGAGACCAGTGCGACACTAGTCGAGACCAGTGCGACACTAGTCGACACCAGTGCGACACTAGTCGACCCATTGCGACACTAGTCGAGACCAGTGCGACACTAGTCGAGACCAGTGCGACACCAGTCGACACCAGTGCGACACTAGGCAAGACCAGTGCGACACTAGTCGACCCATTGCGACACTAGTCGAGACCAGTGCGACACTAGTCGACACATTGCGACACTAGTCGAGACCAGTGCGACACTAGTCGAGACGAGTGCGACACTAGTCGACACCAGTGCGACACTACGCAAGACCAGTGCGACACTAGCCGTGACTAGTGCGACACTAGACGAGACCAGTGCGACACTAGTCGACCCATTGCGACACTAGTCGTCACCAGTGCGACACTAGTCGAGACCGGTGCGACACTAATCGAGACCAGTGCGACACTAGTCGACACCAGTTCAAAACTAGTGCGACACTACGCAAGACCAGTGCGACACTAGCCGTGACTAGTGCGACACTAGACGAGACCAGTGCGACACTAGTCGACCCATTGCGACACTAGTCGTCACCAGTGCGACACTAGTCGAGACCGGTGCGACACTAATCGAGACCCATTGCGACACTAGTCGACCCATTGCGACCCTAGTCGAGACCAGTGCGACACTAGTCGACACCAGTGCGAAACTTGTCTCGCCTCCAGTACTCACCTCCAGTACTCGCCTCCAGTACTCGCCTCCAGTACTCGCCTCCAGTACTCACCTCCAGTACTCGCCTCCAGTACTCGCCTCCAGTACTCACCTCCAGTACTCGCCTCCAGTACTCGACTCCAGTACTCGCCTGCAGTACTCGCCTGCAGTACTCGCCTGCAGTACTCGCCTGCAGTACTCGCCTGCAGTACTCGCCTGCAGTACTCGCCTGCAGTACTCGCTTCCAGTACTCGCCTCCAGTACTCGCCTGCAATACTCGCCTGCAGTACTCGCCTGCAGTACTCGCCTGCAGTACTCGCCTCCAGTACTCGCCTCCAGTACTCGCCTGCCATTCACGCCTGCAGTACTCGACTCCAGTACTCGCCTCCAGTACTCGACTCCAGTACTCGACTCCAGTACTCGCCTCCAATACTCGCCTGCAATTCACGCCTGCAGTACTCGACTCCAGTACTCGCCTCCAGTACTCGCCTGCAGTACTCGCCTGCAGTACTCGCCTCCAGTACTCGCCTCCAGTACTCGCCTCCAGTACTCGCCTCCAGTACTCGCCTCCAGTACTCGCCTCCAGTACTCGCCTCCAGTACTCGCCTCCAGTACTCGCCTCCAGTACTCGCCTCCAGTACCTGCCTCCAGTACTCGTCTCCAGTACTCGTGTCCAGTACTCGCCTGCAGTAATCGCCTTCAGTACTCGCCTGCAATACACGCCTCCAGTACTTGACTCCAGTACTCGCCTCCAATACTCGCCTCCAATACTCGCCTGCAATTCACGCCTGCAGTACTCGCCTCCAGTACTCGCCTCCAGTACTCGCCTCCAGTACTCGCCTCCAGTACTCGCCTCCAGTACTCGCCTCCAGTACTCGCCTCCAGTACCCGCCTCCAGTACTCGCCTCCAGTACTCGCCTGCAGTACTCGCCTGCAGTACTCGCCTGCAGTACTCGCCTGCAGTACTCGCCTGCAGTACTCGCCTGCAGTACTCGCCTGCAGTAATCGCCTGCAATACACGCCTCCAGTACTCGACTCCAGTACTCGACTCCAGTACTCGACTCCAGTACTCGACTACAGTACTCGACTCCAGTACTCGACTGGAGTACTCGACTCCAGTACTCGACTGGAGTACTCGACTCCAGTACTCGACTCCAGTACTCGACTGGAGTACTCGACTGGAGTACTCGACTGGAGTACTCGCCTGCAGTACTCGCCTGCAGTACTCGCCTGCAGTACTCGCCTGCAGTACTCGCCTGCAGTACTCGCCTGCAGTACTCGCCTGCAGTACTCGCCTGCAGTACTCGCCTGCAGTACTCGCCTGCAGTACTCGCCTGCAGTACTCGCCTGCAGTACTCGCCTGCAGTACTCGCTTCCAGTACTCGCCTGCCATTCACGCCTGCAGTACTCGACTCCAGTACTCGCCTCCAGTACTCGACTCCAGTACTCGACTCCAGTACTCGCCTCCAATACTCGCCTGCAATTCACGCCTGCAGTACTCGACTCCAGTACTCGCCTCCAGTACTCGCCTGCAGTACTCGCCTGCAGTACTCGCCTCCAGTACTCGCCTCCAGTACTCGCCTCCAGTACTCGCCTCCAGTACTCGCCTCCAGTACTCGCCTCCAGTACTCGCCTCCAGTACTCGCCTCCAGTACTCGCCTCCAGTACTCGCCTCCAGTACTCGCCTCCAGTACTCGCCTCCAGTACTCGCCTCCAGTACCTGCCTCCAGTACTCGTCTCCAGTACTCGTGTCCAGTACTCGCCTGCAGTAATCGCCTTCAGTACTCGCCTGCAATACACGCCTCCAGTACTTGACTCCAGTACTCGCCTCCAATACTCGCCTCCAATACTCGCCTGCAATTCACGCCTGCAGTACTCGCCTCCAGTACTCGCCTCCAGTACTCGCCTCCAGTACTCGCCTCCAGTACTCGCCTCCAGTACTCGCCTCCAGTACCCGCCTCCAGTACTCGCCTCCAGTACTCGCCTGCAGTACTCGCCTGCAGTACTCGCCTGCAGTACTCGCCTGCAGTACTCGCCTGCAGTACTCGCCTGCAGTACTCGCCTGCAGTACTCGCCTGCAATACACGCCTCCAGTACTCGACTCCAGTACTCGACTCCAGTACTCGACTCCAGTACTCGACTACAGTACTCGACTCCAGTACTCGACTGGAGTACTCGACTCCAGTACTCGACTGGAGTACTCGACTCCAGTACTCGACTCCAGTACTCGACTCCAGTACTCGACTCCTGTACTCGCCTCCAGTGCTCGCCTCCAGTACTCGCCTCCAGTACTCGCCTCCAGTACTCGCCTGCAGTACTCGCCTGCAGTACTCACCTGCAGTACTCGCCTGCAATACACGCCTCCAGTACTCGCCTCCAGTACTCGCCTCCAGTACTCGCCTCCAGTACTCGCCTCCAGTACTCGCCTCCAGTACCTGCCTCCAGTACTCGTCTCCAGTACTCGTGTCCAGTACTCGCCTGCAGTAATCGCCTTCAGTACTCGCCTGCAATACACGCCTCCAGTACTTGACTCCAGTACTCGCCTCCAATACTCGCCTCCAATACTCGCCTGCAATTCACGCCTGCAGTACTCGCCTCCAGTACTCGCCTCCAGTACTCGCCTCCAGTACTCGCCTCCAGTACTCGCCTCCAGTACTCGCCTCCAGTACTCGCCTCCAGTACCCGCCTCCAGTACTCGCCTCCAGTACTCGCCTGCAGTACTCGCCTGCAGTACTCGCCTGCAGTACTCGCCTGCAGTACTCGCCTGCAGTACTCGCCTGCAGTACTCGCCTGCAATACACGCCTCCAGTACTCGACTCCAGTACTCGACTCCTGTACTCGCCTCCAGTGCTCGCCTCCAGTACTCGCCTCCAGTACTCGCCTCCAGTACTCGCCTGCAGTACTCACCTGCAGTACTCGCCTGCAATACACGCCTCCAGTACTCGACTCCAGTACTCGCCTGCAGTAATCGCCTTCAGTACTCGCCTGCAATATACGCCTCCAGTACTTGACTCCAGTACTCGCCTCCAATACTCGCCTCCAATACTCGCCTGCAATTCACGCCTGCAGTACTCGCCTGCAATACACGCCTCCAGTACTCGACTCCAGTACTCGTGTCCAGTACTCGCCTGCAGTAATCGCCTTCAGTACTCGCCTGCAATATACGCCTCCAGTACTTGACTCCAGTACTCGCCTCCAATACTCGCCTCCAATACTCGCCTGCAATTCACGCCTGCAGTACTCGCCTGCAATACACGCCTCCAGTACTCGACTCCAGTACTCGACTCCAGTACTCGACTCCAGTACTCGACTCCAGTACTCGACTGGAGTACTCGACTCCAGTACTCGACTCCAGTACTCGACTCCAGTACTCGACTCCAGTACTCGACTCCAGTACTCGACTCCAGTACTCGACTCCAGTACTCGACTCCAGTACTCGACTCCAGTACTCGACTCCAGTACTCGACTCCAGTACTCGACTCCAGTACTCGACTGGAGTACTCGACTGGAGTACTCGACTGGAGTACTCGCCTGCAGTACTCGCCTGCAGTACTCGCCTGCAGTACTCGCCTGCAGTACTCGCCTGCAGTACTCGCCTGCAGTACTCGCCTGCAGTACTCGCCTGCAGTACTCGCCTGCAGTACTCGCCTGCAGTACTCGCCTGCAGTACTCGCCTGCAGTACTCGCCTGCAGTACTCGCCTGCAGTACTCGCCTGCAGTTCCGATCTTCTAGCTACTAGTTTTGCCTGTTTCGACTCTATTTTTAAGATACATAATAATAATGCATAATCAGATTATAATTTTCCCACTGCTAGGACACAGTTCTCCTCTCTTCTAGAGGGAATGGGCTGTAATCCATCACGCGGGCCCAGTGCGCAATCCGCACTGGGCCCGCGTGGTGGATTACATGTGTAGATTTCACATGTCTTCGTATTTTTGGTTCTAGGACGTGTTGGTTTCCTCACGATGTTTTCCTTCACCGTTTTGAGAGCAGTGGTGATGAAATTATTTACACAAAGTAAAGCGCTTGTCTGGGTTCGAACCTAAAACCTACAACTCGTAACTCGCGGCTGTACTTACTACTGTACTGGTACGTAACTTGTACTGGTCCATCACTGTTCCAGGTAGCGCTCGCCAACCGCTTTTTATTTAGTTATTTATTTATCCATTTATTTCAGAAAACAAGATCCATATAAACACATACAATACAATATTAACAAAACTTAAAAATACTATAAATACATACAACATTATAATTACACTAAAACTAACTAACGCCAACGAAGTGTCTGCGTCAAATTTCGCTGACTGGTGTCATAAAGCCAGCCACGAAACCGGCGGTACAGAACACCATTCGGCCAGAACTCTTCCTTGAGGAACTTCTCGAGATGATGTGTCGGGACACGTACCGCGAACGACTTGAAGTTCCAGTTTTTAGGGTTCCATAGCCAACGGGTGTCAACGGGACCCTATTACTAAGCGTCAAATGTCCGCCCGTAAGCCACAAGTTACTACATTAATACTGAAATACCTACGTGATATTTACAAGCATACCTTTATTGCAATAATCCTGACGTAAACTATCATCAATTTCAATAAACTCCACAATAACAGTTGCACCAGAATTCCTACAATTTCTAATCCTGACGGGATTGAGAAAGTTTTCACCAGTCAGTATTATCGGACTTTAGAACTAGGAGTTGATATCAGTGGAGTTAGGCGTTTAAGTGAAGTTTAGTTTAATGGCATAGTCTGATCCTACCGATCACGTGATTTATATGACGTTTGGGTTTATTAAAACATTCTGGACTCTTTATGGAGATGATCTGTTAAATATTGAAACATTTTTAAGAATACAATGTAAGGTGAGCTTTTGAAATCGGGCTGTAGTGCAAAAATCTTAAATATGACACAAGCTTTATTTCCCTAAGTTTGGGTTTTCGACATAAAATTTTGTGTGATAAAAATCAACTATGTTTGAGGTGTGTCTGTATGGTAAATAGATAAATGACTACCTACTAGCTGAGCCCCACGGTTTCACCCGCATAAGTCTCGATCCCATTAGAATATCGGGATTAAAAATATTCTATGTCCTAATACAGGTCATAGTCTACTCAAGTGCCAAATTTCATCCAAATCCGTTAAGCTCATCCGTGCCGTAAAGCGTAACAAATAAACATACAAAAAATCTATCCTTTTAATAAAAGTTTAGGATACCTGCTTAGCATTATAAAAGCATGTTATCTTAGCCCCATGTTTTCGTTCTAACAAGAGACTAGTAGCTTTTTACGACACCAGATGGAGATTAGGACGGCATACTTTGCCGGGTGCCACGCCTCGACGTAACAAAATGTCATACCCCTTGCAAAAAATTTAATTTCGCTAAAACAAATTCTCTAACGAATGTTCCATACAATGTGTTCGTAATCAGCGTCCAAAATGACTATTTAGCCCCCACCCCTTCCTTTTCCGAGTAATGATATATCTCTGCATTTTTATCACACATGTGTAACTGTGAATCATGTTAAAAAGTCTTTTTAATTACGCTATGAACATTTGCGAGGGATACCGTTTGAATTATATGAATTTGAATGTATTTTATGAAAATAGAGGATTATTGTTCGTTTGGGCATAATCATAATAATAATTGGTCTTCGTCATAGAGATAAGAAAGGAGTATTGTGTATTGTTTTTATTTTTTGGAGGTATTTGGTTTTTTTTTTTTATATTTCTATGGTCTAGCGCATAAAAATAAGCTTGACAACAATTCTTACAAATGAATTGGTGGCGAAAGCTTGACTGGTTGAAAAAAACGTCAATAAGAAACTGTAGAAGCAAAAAAATAAATATGAAATAACAGTAAACTAGAGGCTACTGTAACCAAAAAAAAATAACTACGCTAACTATACTAACTAGGTCCAGCTTACGATGAGCGGAGAGCGCTGCAGGGCAGATGAGCGAATGTAATTTAAGCGCACCTTTATTTTCTTTTAGTTGTAACATCGTTCGTATCGACGAGCTATCTTATTAGGTGGTATTTCGAAAAGTTTGTGGAGAACTTGGTAAATTATTTGCGCAGTTTTAACTTAGAATAAATCAATGGCATAAAGTTGTGTTGTTTTATTAGCATGGTTTCATTTTATTTGCGTTTCTATCTTTTTCTCCTTCGTGTCGCTGGCACGACTGTATTTTAGATCTTGTTGGCTCAGAACTTCACCATTTCCACGGCGTCGACGGTGGTAGCGCAGTAGTCACTTTGGCTGCATGTTTTGGAACACAGAGGCCAGGATAAGAGGTGGAGCATGTTTCTACCTACGACTTATAAGTATAAGAGCAACCATTTCAAGTCTAAAAATCAATCCTAGGTTCTCTTTAATCTTTTGAGTGTTTAACATTTGGCCATTTAGACTCTTGACTTCATTCAGACTTAAATCCAAAGAACTCGTAGTTAACTGCTGACGGCAGGAGGGTGTGCTCTACCTCCTATCCGGCCCTCTGTGTCCCAAAATATGCAGTCAAAGTGACCTCTTCGCCACCATCGATAAAGCCGTGGAATTAGTAAGGCTTTGGGCCAACAAGATCTTAAATACTGGGGGCCTACTCCGAAGTGCAAAGTGCGAATGTTCGGATCGGACCGACACATGGCCGAACCGAATATTATTGAAAAATGCGAGAAAAGTTTGGATCGGCACAGTTGGGTCGGGACCATAGTCAATATTCGAAAGAGTGTAGGAGGACCGAACCAAATAGTAACTTCGTAGCAGGAAACGGCCGAACATTCGGCCCACTTCCCTCCTACTTCAGAGTAGACCCCCAGTAGTGCCAGCGACACGAAGAAGAATACTGCTGACAAAGAATTCTACAGGGACCTATACGATCCTAATGATGTGTTTAATCAACTCAGACAAACATCAGTGTTATTAATACCTATATATAACACATTCAACAGTTATACTGGTTTACATACTGTAAATAATGTTAGTAATGAATTGTCCCGTTTACCCAAGAAGATATATATTATGTTTACTAACCCGCCTTGGTTCGAAATCATGAGGAATCTTTACCTGTAATTTCCTTTAGGATTCCGAGTCTATTTTCCTTGGCAAGGAGCGGTAAACTTCGTTAGTGGCAATAATAGTGTTCAAAGAAAAGTGCCAGAATACCATTCTTGACCGAAAGTGCCGTGAATATTTGAGGATTTTGTGGTGGAAATTTAAGGGAGAGTAATCGTAGCGGTACCGCTTTATATGCTAACGAATATACTTACGAATTGGCTTTTTGCTTATTTTCATGTTCTTTTGAATTTTTTCCGATCGACATTTCTTGAAATTGGCAGAAAACATTATTATTATTAATTCAGGATTAATATGATATGAGCATAAATGAACTCTCGTAATATCTATATATAGTTTGTCTACGGTAATTTTGTCGTCTACATCACTGCTTTCTTTTTTTTTCTCTTTAATTCAACATGCTGGGTTTTGTTGACTGATGGGTAAGTCATACAAGAGCACGAAAGAGTGTCCATGTAAGGATATGCACCCCTTACATATAAAGATGGATATCAATAAACATCAGATCAGCGTGTCCACCCTATATGCTCCCTCCATATGTTTCCGTGTGCCCACAACCGCGCCCCGGGCAGGAATCCGTTTGTCACCGGCCCTTTGACGAAACGTATTTAGGACAAAAAACCCTTTGCCAAGGAATGGACTCCTATCTTCATCTCGTTTTGTGTTTACCCTTGCGGGACTTGCAAATAGACTCTCGGAGTTCAGAGAATCCTTTTTACTTGGAACGTAGCTTATCGTCATATATTTTTCTGACTTGAATAAACCTGATTTCGTATCTAGGTTTTTAGTATTCATAAATTAGGTATATTTTGCTGGATATTTTCGTAGGTTAGGAAAAATATACTTGTAGCATACTGATGGTCTTTTTATCCGAACAAAAGGTTAAATAAACAAGAGAAAAATACGTGAAAAGTTCTCAAGATCAGTTAAGGGTATAGAAGATAGATAAAAAATTCAGTTTGGATTGTTTTGATAACTTTGTACCATTCTCTTTTTGGAGTAAGTTTGCGACAATATCAGCTATTTCTTTTACTAACTACACATTACAGCTTATATAAAAGCTTACTCGTATACCCAAATCACTTTAGTGTGGCAATAGCGGTCATTGGTTTTTTATTAAAAAAATTGAAGAAAAGTCAGTTAACAATCTATCATAATCTTCACAAACAATATACTATGTATGGCTTTTCGTTATTAGAATGTGAAGGGGTAATGAACCAGTACCCTCTCCCCACGTGTAACCATTGATTCCAGCTGCCTTTTATCTTAATTTGCTCGAGTACTTGGCATCTAGTGTTGCAACTTGCACTACAGACACAAGTTGTAACAAGTTAGCCCAACTTGGTGGCTAACGTGCCGAGTTTAGCAGGTACGAGTAGCTTGCCAGTTAAGCTGAGTACATACGGTTTTAGAGGATCTTCTATAGCGTTTAAAAAGGGTCTATTACAAATCAGTTGTATCTGAGTTTCTATTGAGAGGTTTTGGGCCTACTATGGTGACATTGTATGGTGTTACTGCTTGTGACGTTTTCACGTTTTTTTATGAATGGACTGCTAAATCTGAGGAAACAGATCGGTGCTACATAATTGTACGGGCTGCAATTATAATATACCGCTGGAACGGTTTTATTAACCTCCTGACTGCCGACCCTGAATGTGATGTGTTTGCTGATGAATGGAAGAAAATTATGCGTGCCTGTCTGGTGTTTTGTGAGAGACAATATGCGAGGGTGCCCACTGTTACATGATAGTTTATGTTATTTTATGTTGTTTCTAATTTATTTACCCATTTTCGCAAATAATTATTAATAATTTTATCCACGAATTGTACATCTTTGAATTTGAATTTAATTTTTGTATTGTATATTATTTGAATGCTTATTTTATTTTAATCTTTATAATTCTATTTAATTAATGTAATAGGACCTGTGCCGTTTTAATTAACTATAAATAAATAAATTAAATGGATAAGCTATAATTGATAACCTGTCACAGGTGCCACCATAGGTACAGGCACCGGTTTGGTAGATACTGTAGTTTTTGACAGTTTTGTACCCTTCCTGGTAAAGGAAGAATTTATTCAAAAAGTGTTTCTCGAAATATGAATTTTGGTTAAACTCAAGAAGGGTCTTGATCGACACCAAAACTGTTTTAAAAATATTTTTGGAATAGTTCTTTTTAGAATATATAGTAAGTATGTATTTCTATACATACCTACTATGTGTTCCATATTCTTCATTCTTACTTCCTCCTAATAGCAAGATCAGGCCTATGTTGTACGCCAGTGAGTTCCACAACTTAGGAACCTAACTCTAGGTACTTTGATTGCAACTAAGTGTACAAGCGTGTTGCAGTTACTTACACGTAGTGGCCGAGTTTTACTAGTTAACTATCCTAGGGGATGTTCTTGCTAGGAAAGGTGCGTATTTATAGTACGGTAAAATAGAAACAGGGAAGTGGATTGTTTCTCAGATTCAAACACCTGTCAAAGAATGACAGTTGGGATAGGCAGATGATGATGATGATTATAGTTGGTAGTTGATTTTATAAACAATAATTTCACTTACTGTAAAGTAAGAACACAGGTTTGAATTAAACCTAGTTCGGGTGGGGCGCTACCTAACACTCGAATTCCGAGCTATGATTACTTGCACCTGTTATTAAAAAAAATATATATATTTTAGTTGTACTTTATTTTTAGGCACTATAAATGTATGGGAAATTTGCCACTCACACACCCTCTGCCACCCTTTGCCTCTGTACACCTTTTGTAATCGTTTTTACTAAATAAATTATTATTATATTATTATTAAATTATAAGATAAATTAATCATAGGGAAAGTTTTCATGAACAAAAGTCAGTCATCAAGTTTTGATTATTTGTGTTGGCGGTCAATTTAGAAACCCTTGTATCGATTTATGGAAATAAATAACGTGGCAAACCTTTAAATTGACATCTGAGGAGAAAAACAACATCGTAGCTGTAACAATCACAACGTTGAGAAGTATTGTAAGTCTGTTTACCGAAGTCATCATGACATTCAAGCACTGCTGGGGTTCAAAAGCACACCCCACATTTAACAAAGTTATCTTTATAGTCCACAGTAGAAGTTTCGGTAGTAATAGCCACTTCTCATTAAGTGTTCGTCTGCATGCGTGACATAAAACTGTGGCATGTACTCAAATATTATGACGTCATAAAGTGCAGGCACAACTGTAGGGTACTGTTTGATACATTAAACGTGACGCTGTGACGCATCTCTTGGAGAGTTGTCAAACGTGGTTCAAATTGTCATAGAGGTAGACGTAGTGGGGTACCCTATAATTGAAACAGCATGTTACCGCCTAAGTCTTCAGTATTTACTTCGTTGCAACCAAAGAGGTTCTCACTCATCCACTTCCAATATAAATTCGTTAATACTAATTGCATACAAGGGATCGGGAAAGAGATAATAAATAATGTTGATATTGCAGTACTTACTATAGTCTTGCTAAGAAAACGCATACTTACTTAATTTTAATAATACAATTAGTTGATTTGTACGAATTTACTCACCCAAAACGGGTGAATCGTCGTTTTTAAACAACATTATATTTTTTTAGGCGACTCGCACGAAGGTACTTTATTTGTGGGTGAGTCGACAACTCCAGAAATATGTATTAGGCAATTGGCACATTTTGAATTTCATGCAATGAAGTTACGAAAAAGGTACACGTTTTGTAATATTTAACTTTAATCACTTCTGTGCGCTAGTGCCCTCACTTATTTAAAAACAAATTAAAAGCCTTCTTGTTGGAAAAGTGTTTGTACGCAGTATCAGATTTTATGTCAAATGATAAAAAATAATTTATTATAATAATAACATTGAACAAGCTTTTAATTGAATTAATTTTTGACTTTGACTTTGGCTAATCATCTGACATAGAGTACATTTGACATTTTAACTGACATACTTTTTGACATTTATTATTTATAGACATGTTTTAATTGATTGACTTGATATTTTACTATGCTTTAGCTTTCAATTTGTACAAATTGTTTTGCATGTAACAATTTTATTTTAATATTATTATGTACTCAGTGAATATTCTACACAATGTTTATTGTTTGAATAAATGAAATGAAATGAAAAGTGTCCTTTTTTCAATACTTTATACATCGTCGCCTCGCCCAAAAATAAATTAACATACAAAAACACATAACATTAACAGAAAAAATAATAATGTTATTTAAAAGCATTGATATATAAAAATAGGGTTTTTATATATCAATGTTTAAAAGTGACGATTCGCCCGTTTCGGGTGAGTAAATTCGTGTGAATTGTGTGACTAATAAGCTATTGTTGTTGTCATCATCAAACAAGTTCGAATAATTATTAATGCCGTTTAAGAAATGCTGAACAATAAACAATAAAATCAATGGCACTCGTATAATTCGTTTGTCACATAATATTGAAAGATACTACGATACGACTGACAATTAGGTCTACCGGTTCTTGCACAGAGTTATTGTTATTGGGTAGCCACTGTTACGATTATTTGTTCCTAAATTCAAATTCATAGTCAACTAGCATATAAATATTAAGACCAGGAACAAAACCAAACAGGTGTGGTCGCTTCGACAGAAATATAACACAATATAAATGATTTGATATGCTATTGATTGTAAAATATGGTTTCTTGATCAACAGACCGAGTAGGTGCTGCTCGCCATTTTGTGAGGAAGTTTGTATAAACTTTTACTTCGTTCTCCTCGAGATTGAGTTTGGAAAGATCATATTTTTTATTGAATTTTTACACCATCTGATAACATGTCTTCAATACTACAGGGTCAAATTAAATTAGCTAGCTAAACTCCACAAACGTGATGTTATCGATATCCAATATGTTATAGTGAAAAATAAATTAAATTGAAGGTTTTTGTCTAGCCTACACCGCAGTTAGTGTAAAAAGTTACTTGAGTTAGCGTAGATAGTTTATTTTTGTGTGAACTTCAGACTTCAGACAAGATTGGTATTGATCTAAACACGGAAAAAATATATATATAAACATCCGAACGAGAACGGATGTTTATAATTTTTTTTAACCGACTTCAAAAAAAAGGAGAGTCCTTTTTTTGAAGTCAGTTAAAAAGAAAAGAAAACAGATTTTTTCGTCTCTTTCGCAAGTAACAACAACACCAGATGGCTGAAACAAAAAAAAAAACATTTAATTTTTATATTTTATCGTGTATAGATATCGATATCATTACGTCTACAGGGTTCCGCTAGCTAATTTAATTTTACCCTGTATATATTCAGTAGTTAAGGCTCTTTGTTTTCTGTGAGTCAGACAGTCAGTCACGGATCTGCTTTATTTTTTAAGTTTCATTTCGTAGAGCATTGTCGCCCTTTGTTAGCTAAAGGGGTGGAAACTTTAAAATTCCCTTTTCTCAGTACTTCATTATCATAATTCTACAATTTTGAGAAAGTAGTCTGGTGAGGGGGCTGTTTATTTTGAAAGGGAGGCTGTTGAAATATTCTTAAGACTTTAGCAGTCAGCTCTTACTATTTTTTATTTAAAAGCTCTTACCTTTTTCCAAAATTCCTTTTTTTCAATATTCCTCTATTCAAGAACGCAACGTTGATGATGCAAATAGTTCGGTAAAAATAACATCTGCTTTTATATTCAGTGAGTATTTAGATCCCGTATTTGCATTTTCCTATTACTTGCAATTTTGTGAACTTTGCAATATATATAGATTTCCCATTACTGCCAAAGTGTGGGTATTACTACAAGTGCTGCCTCTGCTTAACCCGTCGGGTAATAAGTACAGGCGTGATGTATGCGTTTGAAAGAAAAAGAAAGATAGAAAAATATTTTATTCTGCAAAATATTTTATTTTATTATAACATCTAAGCGGGCACGTCCATTACGCCTGGAGACTTTTATTTAGGTATATTAAGATCTGCACCCTAATTGCGTAACACACGATCAATCGAAATCTGAATCATTTTGAAGCAAATTGCTAAACCATTGCTTCACAAGTTCGAAAAATTTGTCTGCTCAACACGTAAATAACGCAATGAATGTTGTTGAACTGTCAAAATGAAACCGATTCCGATTGATCGTGTGTTACGCAATTACGGTGCGGTTTGCGTTTTTAGTTGTTAATTTCTACTTGGGTATAGTTTTTAATATCCTTGTTGGGATTTTGGCGTGTGCTAGATCACACATATGGGAAATAATTTTATGTTTTGTGTTTCGTAATGTTAATTGCTTTGCATGCTATTATATAGAATCAAGTTCTTCTAACAGCACACACAGCTGTGTTGCTGGGGAGATTGCTGCGCCGCTTCTTCGTCCTAGCTACAGCAATAGGAAGTAGTGTTTTGTTTTTTGTTTTATTTGCATGACCAATGATGGACGTTGACTTAGGACGAATAATGATTTTAATGTTGAATAAATATGGCACCTGCATTAAATATTGTACACCTTATAGGTATGTTACAGCGATCGTTTTAATAACCATATGAACTGATATTTCACCTGTGACAAACAATAAATGAATTTGAATTTGAAATTGAAGGGCGGGCGTTTTGGGGAATGCCTTTTGTAATTTTGACGTTCAAAAAGTGCTTAAATAACTTTTGATTTTTATAATTGATGTTATGTTAGTTTCCTTATTGTAAGTAACTGCTACCCATATTTAAAGTCACGCTCCACAACCTCACACCCAACTAACTCAAACCCATCCATTAAAAATACCGTCTCACAGACACAATGGCCCATAAATGTACCAATATATATAAAGGAGTGGCCACTAAAAATCATCGAACAACTCCAATACAATTGGAAAGAACTTCCCAACGAACAATTTTAAACTAGAAATCGATGTGTATTGAACGTCTTAACTTGTTTCGACTCGAACAAAGAAGTCTTGGGAAATGTTGGATTTTAAGCCACTTCTGCGATCTACAGGTACTTTCGAAGATTAGGTCTCGGTATTTCGTTGAATGCTCTTTTTTCTACGTCTTCTGGTTTTTCAATGTTCGTGGTGGAATCGTGCTGGTTGTTTTTCACTTGTTTTGTCTTTTTGTATGGGTTGTCTTTGTTAGCTCAGACTACTATTTTTGAGTAGCTTCGTCTTTGAATTTATTTTCTAATATAGTTGTTGGTTAATGTTCTTAGCTTCGTTTCTTTGACTATTCGTTCAGCTACTGTGTTTGACTATTGTCTGCGTATTTTCTTTATCTACTGTCGTCAGTGTCTGATTTTGAGAAGTTTTTAATAGCTCCAGTGTAATTTTTGCATCGGTGAGTACATGTGGCGTTGCAAAAACCTATAGATATTATGTCATCAACATTTTCAGTTGGGTACTACCCAAACGTAATAGTGAAATTATGATAATATTCTTAATGAACTTGAACCGTGAACCTTGAACCATGATTCTACACAAATGAGCAGAACTTAATACCTACCATCAACTGCAATACCAACTCATTTTTTTCTCGACCCACTTTCAAAACCCGCACCTCACCGTCCCAATTTGACATGAAATCCTCCATCATATATACACACGAGTAATTAGAATCAAAGGTGCGTTAATTAATGTTAACGAACTCATTACCGAAGTTCTCGTTCATTGTTTGTTTCTAACTCGCACGTTGCGTGTAATTGGCGCGGATAAATATTGATGTATAATTAATGTTACCGATATGTGGAACTGATGCTCTGTTCGTGTTTTGATAGTTGAGAGAAGATATGTTTGCCTGGTACTTGATAGATAGAGAGTTGTGGATATGTTTGAGATGGGTTGGTGTTTATTTTGTTAGACTACGGATATATTGTAACTAGTTATCGTAATCGAAATTGTTCTATCCCAAATTAATATTGATCGTTGGAAGATGATTTTGTGTGAGCAACAAAAAGGATTTAGACCAAGAAAAACAATAAATATGCCTATTTATGATTTTATATATAATATCATAAATAATGTGGATAAACGAAACCCAGGCTGCGCAATTTTTTGCGATATGACGCAGGCATTTGATTATGTCCACCATCCTACACTATTAAAAAAACTAGAAGCTTATGGTATGAGGGGTAATGATTTAGAACCATTTCAATCTTATTTACAAAATAGACGACAAATCACCGAAATCAACAGGATAAATTTAATTACAGACGAGATATTTAGATCAGAATAGCGAAAAGTTAGTTATGGGGTGGCGCAGGGTAGTGTGCTGGGGCCCTTGTTATTTATAGTATACATTAATGACTTACCGGAATGGATTGAACAACCATTGACTCTATTAGCAGATGACAGTACTTCACAGTACTGTACGCTACCAAACGCAACGCAACGCAACGCTTTTCAAAGGTATTATCACCAATACCTTTGAAAAGCGTTACATACCAAAGTGACATTAATAAATAATTCGTTGAAATTGATTATAAAATGGTTAAAGTAAAATAACTTGAGAATAAATTTAAGTGAAACAAAAATAATCCAATTTAACCAACGCATAACAGATAATGGACAATCTCAATGTATAACGATAGTAAAATTAACGAGGTAGTTAGTACTAAATTTCTAGGGCAAAAATAGATAAAAAACTTAGCTGGAAAAAACACATTGAGTTACTTTGCAAAAAACTAAGTACATCTGCATATGCTGTATATACCTTATCGGCTACTGTAAATCTGGATGCATGCCTTACTGCGTACTATGGTATAGTTGCTGAATGCCATCTGCGATACGGAGTTGTCTATTGGGCAACTCAACAGGAAAAAAAACTGCATTTAAGGCACAAAAAAGATGCATACGGTCTATTTTTAAATTGAAAAGTACTGATAAATGCGTGCCATATTTTAAACAATATAAATTATTAACCCTATCATGTTTGTACATTTTAGAAATGGCAGTGTTCGTAAAATTAAACCTGGATCGCTTCGCACGAATGGCTGACGTATTTCCACGGAATAGGCGTGACAATAGTAGTCTATGTATCCCTAGTGCTAGAACAACTCTGATGCGCAAGGGTGTCTGCTGCATGGCACCGGTGATATATAATAAAATACCAAGTTGTTGGAAGGACTATAATTTGACATTATTCAAAAAAAGACTTCGGAACTTTTTAGTAGACAAAGTTTATTATAGTGTTGCAGATTTTATATTGGAGAAAGAATATAATTGACTATTTTATACATTGTATTTAAATAAATATTAGAAATTGTGACATTAATATTATATTATTGACTGATGAATTAGAATTATTTTATTTATTGAATGAATTGAATAGTTGAACATTGATAATAATTATTAGTGATATACTAACTCTTTATTATGTACACACGGCTACACATCAAGCTATGCAAAACCAGTATTAGCTGACCGTTCATTGTGAGAAAATATCATACAAAGTGAGGCCAAGACAAACTGGTTTTGTATAGCTTGACGTATAGCCGTGTGTACACCATAAATATTACAGATATAAATGTAGACATTTTTCAAGTGAACGGGCAGTTTTATTGCTTCGCTATCAAGATCAAGATCAAGATCGCTTTTGATCTTTTAAAGACATCCTTGGGATGTATTTAGAGAGATAGTCTGAAGAGGAGGTAGTCTGTGGTGTAATAGCAACCCAGGTTTACCTTAATTTATTTCAGTTAAAAATTTGCATTATTCAGTGAAAAATGTATTAAAGTATCCAGTTTTATCTACACTAGACACAAACATACCAATCCTCCAATAATACCGTTGAAAACAACAGCAACATAAAATCGAAAACCGAACTTGCATCTCCCTCCGAATATCTACCGAGAAAAGTTGTGCGCATACCGTGATGTCGGGGGCCTGCCTCACTGCGCTAATAGTCCGTGACGGTATAAATTGCAGCAGGATGGGTAGGGGATGACGTAGTAGGTATAAACGTAGTAGGTAGGTAGGTGGATGGGAGATGTGATGTAGATGTTATTCTTGTTTTTGGGGAGGTTAATGGTAGTTTTGGTATCTATTTTGAATCGTCTTGACAATATTGTTTTGGGTTGATTCAGATTTCCTACCAATACCTTCGATCAATAATAGTACTAGATTAAGGATCAGGAACAAAAATCAGTCGCTCAAGTGGCCACGTTTGCACACACGTAAACATCTACATTTCTTAGAAAAAAGTTTAATAATATTAACAACTTCAGTTTATTATAAACCTTAATACTTAAACATAAAGTTTAATTACCATTGCAAAATACATTTAAAATGTCGCTTGAAAATAAAATCATTCTATTTTTAAATTTTCAGTAATTTATTCTAAAATGAAACTTAAATTCTAAGTAATAAGGTTAAAAACATACTAATTTGAAATAAGACCACAAAAGTATTTGTGGTCTTATTTTTCGGGCCGTTTTTGAAGCGCATATCGGGAATCTAGTACTATTATTGATCGAAGACAAATGATTCGCGGATGTTTTGTTATAAAGTAGGTAGGTATCAGGTATCAGTCGGTAGGAGTCCTACATAATCGGCTGAGGCATTTATGACGTCACACCTGAATACCCCGAAGGCACACAGGTCTATTGTGGTATATCCACATTTAGAATATGTCATAAAAAAGTAGACGATAGTTAGAAGTTTACTAGAATATATTTTTTTTGAAGTGTCGTCTGCCTTAGGCTTTAGAAGAAAAAAATAATAAAAAGAAAATGAAAATCAAAACATCAAAATCATGGGCGGTCTAAACAGTGACGTCACGTGTCTAGCATCACAATTTATGACGTCACGGCCTATTAGCGTCGCAAAGGCACCCCACTGCGCGGTGACTAAGTTGGGAATAGTGCAGTTGCATCGTAATCACATTTGTTACTGTGATTCCCGTACTGAAGTGGAAAGTTGAGAAAATGGGGGACATTTTCACTGGAATTTGTAAGTGATTTATTGTGTGTTACGATAATATTGAATAGGTATTTAAAGGTTGAATTTATCAATAAGACAGTGTTATGTATACCTAATGTGTATCGTGAAATACAGGGTGTCAGGGACAGCGAAGCACAATCTGTTACCTGTTACTGTATGGATGCAGTAAATAATTCTGAAAATAATTGTTCTGCCATACATTTTGACCGCGTAGGTCACTTTTTTTATGTAACAGCAGATTTCTTTTTTATAAGCGACGAAAAATTTCTGCCCTAGGGTTTAAAATCATGTATTGAATCCATGGTTTTGATGTGCCTAAAAAAAATAAAAAATTAGACAAAATATCAAGAAGGTTTACGTAAAGGGAAAAACTGAAAGTAGCCTGTATGTATTGCTTGAGCCCTTTGTGGAGCTTTTGACTATCTACACAATAATATAATAATAATATTATAATATCCCTGGACATTTCATACAGCGCCATCAAGTCCCAAGCTAAGCAACCTAATGTTTGTGTTATGGTAACAAGTTGGCTGATAAACTACTTATATACATTTTTTTTTTGTAAATACATACATAGTATAGATAGAAAAAACACCCAGACTCGGAACAAATACATGTAGGTCATACAAATATTTGTTCCGTGCGGGAATCGAACCCGCGACACGCAGCGCAGCAGTCAATTGCTTAACCACTGCGCCAACCGTGCCGTCATATAATGACATGTCGGAAACTAATATTTTGATTTGTTTTGATTTTCAGAAGATATGAACCACGATGCATACATTATGCAATAAGAGGGCCAGCAAACACGATACAATAATAAATAATAAAACACAAAGCAGGTACTTACGTAGGCTTTATGTTCTCTAAATAACCGATAATTGCCTATCTTTTGCACGAGTAGCAAACCCACACCTCTACGTACACTTGACAAGCAACAAGCTACATTATTTGACAGCTAGTCAAAGATTGCCCCAGCACCAAGCGGAACCCCACTGCGGGCCCATTTCCCCTGCGAAAGAATGCAGCACTCAACGAGGATATTAAACTCAAATCATGCGGGAGGGAGAGAGTAGCCGATGCATTGTAGCTTGGGAGATAGTAGAGGATGATTTTATGTCTTGTAATTTTTATAGCATTTTTAGTATTACGTTTTATTCATCGCTTTATGATCGTTAGAATTTCAGATACGTGGAATGTGTATCTTGTAACTTGTAGGTAGGGAAATATTCATGTATGTATATAGCATTTATTTTACTTCTTGTGAAATCCATGTTACCGAAAAGCCGTGCTTTAGTTGTTTATGAAGAGTTCACTGGCCATGGGTTTTTGGTTTTTTGAACACAATTTGAGAAGGAGGAATATTTTAGACCTAAACTGAAACAAATACTGTGTAATACTTAACTATATTTTAATCACCACATTTTAGCATACCCACTGAATATGTATACCTTTTTACCTTTTAGTTTGATGTTTTACACTGTAATAAGCAAACGACTTTTCATTCCAGAAAATCTTTTTTGAACATCACCCACAATGTTCTAGAACAAAAGCTCCCTATCTCCTCGCCTACATCTTGCAACAAACTTACCATGTCCGGCACTACTGAATGCAGCTAATGACCGAGGGTCAGACCCTTCTGTCATCGCCATTTAGGGGATGAGCGATATTGAAAACTGTAGTCTATTCCTATTCCATAGAATAATAATGTGTAGAAGCGAAATCTTGGGCCGAACGCATTCTAAATGCCTACGGTGAGGTAACAGCTACAACTAACGAGTTGTAAGTCGTGTACCCAGGTAGGTAATCATCTGCCTAACTTTTTCATAACTATGTCAGGGTCGGCTTCCAGTCTAACCGGATGCAGCTGAATACCTAACCCAGGTAGGTATGCACCTTAATTTGTGCAATTTACTGCGTCAACACTGCTCTCCAAACGGTAAAAGAAAACATCATAAGGGAACTAGCATATCCTAGAATCAAACATTTAAGACATGTGACTGGTGGATTAAAGCCCATTCCTTCTCACACAGAGAAGGCCACGTCCCAGAGGCTCATTGCATATAATATGGTACACATAAAATATTATTATTCATATCGGTCAGCAGGACCAACAACATCAAGTAACACATCAAGGTATACACTTCTAGTTTTAGCTGACCTCGCATTGTATAGGTTTTTCGTTACAATCAGAAGTCAGCTTATACTGGTTATGTATACTCGTAGCTTGATGTGTAGCCGTGCGTACAGTCACGAGCATAAGTATGTATACACTTAGCTTTATTCAAAAGCGTTACTCCTTTATTTTATAATGAAAATTTATGTTGATATGAACATAGTATTTTCGGATCCATAAGTTTCTACAATGTGTCGTATTTTATTTTAGCCACAGACAGTTGTCGTTTTCGTTATTCCACGAAAAAATCGGTATTGAAAGTTTCCAAGTGTTGACATATTAGTGCTCGTGACTGTACATACAATATGCTTCATACGCTTTAATGTGGTGTAATTATGCTATCAGGAAGAGAAACAACAGTCCTGTATGAGTCGCACTTCTTTTCATATTCCTTATATTATATTATCTCTCTTCTTCATATTCCTTAGTCTATGCCTGTCTCCATCCCTACTTGCAAATGGCACGTAGCTCTTTTGTTTGAGCCCGTTTGAGCCATTTGTTTTTATTTGACGACTGGTGACTGAAGATGGTGGTCAATGTGCGGTGTTTTTGAGTGACTTTCAAGTAAATGGAGGGTATTTGAGTTTGATTTAGAGCAGAAGGCCAATTCTCGTAGTTTGAAGTGCTCAAAATCTAGTCGCAGTCACATCTCGGCGACAAACAAATGTCATAAACTTGTCAAAAATATGTTTGTAGCTAGTTTTAGTTTAGTCAAAAATTGAGGGAAAATAGAGGTATTTTTGACTGTTGAACGTTCTTAAAATTACGAGAATTGCGCGTCTGATGTAGGACATTACGTAAGAACTTTGATAATACAATACCATTCTACCTCTCGACCACATGAATAAAACATGACCTCAAACACCTTTTAATCTCAGAACGCACTTGAAACACGAAACAGTTTCATATTTCAGGAGCACCCACATAAATCTTATCGGAATTTAATATAAAGACTATGGCGCGCCGTAAATCCGGCCGTTACTTATTTATAAGTCGAAACCCCCGCGGTTCAATGAAAGCTGTACATCATGGCTGAAAAGCCTTTGAACGCGAAGGTATTGTGGTGAAGGGGGGGGGGGGGGGGGTAATTTGAGGAAATATGCGGTTAAGATGTTAGTTATGCGGTGATGAGGTAAATACGTAATGTGTTTTAATGTGTGGTGGGTAGGGTTCATAAAAGCTTTCTTGAGTTAGTGTGAATGATTTAGTAAATATTTCTTACGCAACAGAATAATACAGGGTGTTATTGACAGCCCTCCACAAAAACACAGGATTGATTCAGCTCCTTATTCTGAATCATATCCCACTGGAAATTTTCTCAGGAAAAAAAAAATTTTATGCCGTTTTTTCTGCTGATATTCCTTTATTTCAATGTAAAATTACGTTCTCTCTATGCAACACTCCATTTATGTAAATAAAACAGCTGAAAACAGCCTCGCTCAAGCTCGCTGCGCTGCCGTCCGCTACGTGCGTTTTGCCACGGTAACGATACGTTGCGTGTGAGGTAATAAAACAAATCTGGTTTTTTGGATTCCCTTAATGTTCCTGAAAGAATTACATGTACCGGTCATCTTAACATGATGTACTAAAGCCACCCTATCAGTTTGCTGGGCTGGAGGGCTGTCAATAACACCCTGTATGTAGGTATATTTTTTTGCAAAAATTGAATACTATCTACTTTATAAAAACCTGGGACAGATAATGCACAGCCTGAACTAGCACGGTCTTGAACGAAGCAGGAAATGTTGCTTAGCACGAAGGAAGGAATTTTGGAATTTATCCCTCAAGGAGTCAAATTATTCGGTACAGTTCATCAGGTAGTTTAAAAAGAACGTTGCGGGACGGTACTGACTTTTTCAAATTTTGCGATATGACAGTAAAATTGTCCATACAAGTTCCGACCACTGCTTTATCCGTACCGCCCTAGAGCAATACTAAAGAATAATATACGATGACAGTACTTTCATAGCCGCATTGTTGTGGTATGACAGTAAAAACGGGTTTCCTTGTTCCTATATACAAAATTTCGCTGTAATGCCCGTACTGTCATTTTCAACACTGACAAATCTACTGCTAATGCAGTGCGTCCCGCAACGTGTTAAAAAGAACACAAGTATTATACAGGTTGTAAAAAGACCCATCACATAGCCGTCAACCACGCATTCTGTACATCAAACTAAGTAACTTTGTGCAAAAATAATTGCTGGGAAACGACTTTTAATTTTGGTGTAAAAAAATCGCTGTGTACGGTAGTGTGGAGCGTAACACACGTAAAACATTGTGCCTAAGGGTGCACGCAACGGTTCAGTCGCGAGCACCAATATGTCAACACTTGGCAACTTTCAATTGCGATTTTTTCGTGAAATAACCTTCGATCAATAATAGTACTTCGTAACAACATAAAATTTCATTAAAAAATAAAGGAGTAAATCGCTTTTGAATAAAGCCGAGTGTATACATACTTTTGCTCGTGACTGTACATGGGTCGTGGGGGTAATTAAAGTTGTGTTAATCATTAAAAACTTAGGTACTTTAAACGTAGGTAGGTATAGGAATAGTCCAGTACAAAAAAAAGACAATGACGGGGGGTACAGTCAACAAAAGAGATAAGTATGCAGGGTCGTCGGATATAGTTGAAGTTTAATAAGAAACGGATAGATTTACGGATAAAATTTTATTTAATTAATAGAAAAAAAAACAGTTAATTTATCAAACTAAATTTCGTTCGAAAACATCCATCGGTTTCTTACTAAACTTCAACTATACCGACGACCCTGCATACTTATTAGAGAGTCTAGCTAGATAAATAAAAAAATAGGACAGGACTTAAATATTATTTTTTGCTAGATCTTTACCTTTGGTATGAGAAACAGGGTGTAAAGTTCACTCATCCTCCATAGAGAAGGGAGGATCCTCCGACCAGACGGGTGTTGTGTCTGGCGGGCAACTGCCCAACGATTGATGTTGGGAAATTGTATCTATGCTAATTGCGCGGTAAACTCTGCTTGCGAGATGCAGGATTTGCTTAACGTAAGTATGACGCGTTGTTCGCATGTGGCGTTGTAGATACCGCTACACCTTAAACTTATAAAAGTCAGTAAACAAGCCATAAGCATAGCTTATGTGTTTCAGCTGCTATAAGATACTCTATCAACATTTCTTTCCGTTTTTTAATCTCGGAAGCTCCTTAGCTCACCCGTTGGTTTATGCAGCTGAGAGCAAAGTGCTAAACAAAGTAAGTTATAACAAGATGTAGATTTCCGAGGCTGTGCGCGACCGTGACGGTGCATCAGAATGCGTCGCCCTCTGCCCGCCTATGTCATTCCACGAGGATCTCTTGGTTACTGAATGTGACAGCTGGGAAAGGTTTTTTGAAGCTTGGCCACATGTAATTTCATTTGTTTATAACGAATAATAATAATTAAAAATAGTACATTTTTATTAGTGTGTGAGCACCCTAACTACGCTCGGGCACTAATTTCACACCGCGCAATAATGGACTAGTTAAGTCACACGTATCGAATACTATTTTATAGCTCATGTGACGTAAACCCACACTTAAGTCACGCATTTCTGTGTAAAAATGGACCACTTAAGTCACAGGAAAGCGTAACTTAAATGCGGGTGTAGGCCACACAGTACTATAAAGATTGTTTTGCATACATTCGATGTGTGAAAATCATCTTTTTAAGTCAACGGTGAAGTCAAAATTTTACAGTTTTCAGATGTGCCGCTATAATATATATGTATGTAGATAGCGTTCTTAAACAAGTAGAGCAATAAAGAAATGTTGTAACGAGGGTCCAGATACAATAAATCTTTGAGTCTTAAGTTAAAGTTCAACACTTGAATATATCAGGCTTTGCAGAAGATAGCAAACCTGCACCACCGCCTAGTGTTTAAGCTGAGAAAAAGAAGTGGCGCCAAAACCTCCGTAGCAACAAGCCCCGTAAACTGAAAAGTCCTTACTTTTTAGCAGATAGCATCATACATAAGCATAACCAGCCTATAATGTTCCCCCAGCTGGGACACTGCTCTCTTCCACGCGGGCCCAGCGCGGGTTGGTAGATGTCTTCGAATTTGGTTCTAGGCCATGACGATTTCCTCACGATGTTTTCTTTTACCGTTTTGAGAGCAGTGGTGATTTTGTCATGAAATATTCCCACGAAAATTTCAGAATTATATCGTTAAAAGTGCTAACAAGTTTTGTAACCCAGAAACGAATCCGGGAACATTACTAAGAGTCTGTAACTAACTGAACTATCAAGGTCATCAGATATGCATATGATTATGAATACTAATGTGTCTTCATGTCGCACTAGCGTGATGTCGAGCTTCGGTGTGTCGCACAAGCGTGCATTCGAAATATGGTGAGTCGCAGTACAGTTTTGTCGCACAAATGTTATTCGCACATCCGTTTGTCGAGCTCACGTAGTACACTCTATTTACACAAAGTAAAGCGATTGCCTGGGTTCGAACCCATGACCATAACTTGGGGCTGATACACTTCGCCACCATTACTGTTTAGCATCATGATGTGCATTAAATAGCGACAGTTCCAATACCAGCTTCAGAATAATCAGTTGTCGATGTAAAGATCAAACTACTGAAAGTGATGGAATTAATTGAAAGACGTCGGTTCAAACGTGGATAGCTCTGTGGAGTCAGCTGTGTGTAACCAAAACGAAGATATAGAGCCCGTGTAATTACTGGATCGTTTAGTAAACAGCGTAACACATTAACAGTAGTAATGGCCTTCATTTTGACAGTTCAACAACATTCATTGCGTTATATACGCTGTTGAGTTGACAAGTTTTTCGAATATATGAAGCAGTGGATTAGCAATATCCTTCAAAATGATCCAGAATGTTTAGTGTGTAATTAGTGTGCTGGGCGAGGTTGTTAGTGTTTCTGTAGTCGGTATATGATTTTTTTGGCATCAGTCCATCTTTGCTTTTTAATAAAATTTAGAATACTATCATCACAACTGCTATACCTGATTTGATCTGAAGATACTGAAAAACCTATTGAAAAATAATGAAGGAAAAATGGCTGCATGTCAATCAAGGACGCAGTAAGAAGGGCCTGTCCACATCTCCGCGTCACGACGTCGTCAACGTGGAACGGTGCGGTGTCGCGGCACGGTGCGTTGCTGCGTCATGCTTGTGCACGGTACGGCAACGTCGCCGTAGAACGGCGCGTCTGACGTCGTCGTATGGCCGACGTGACTACGATGCGCTCGCTCAGCTAATGTTTTATTGTCTATCTCAATAGACATTCTGTAATAACTTGATAATTTGTGGTCACATGTTTTCAACGCCATGTATTTTCTAGTGAAATGATTCCCATCACTATTCATAATTTATTGAAAGATATGGGTGCACCCAGTATTTTCTTTTGCAATAAACATTTTTATTTATTTATTTTATTTATCTTTTTTCTCCAACCTCTCTCTCCGTCTTTTTAACATTAGCAGAAGCAGAATACGTATTATGCGATCCATATCTAGAACGAGACTGCTATTTCTCTGGTACGTTAGTGAAGAATGGTACCGGAATTTTACAAGGCACGGCGACCTGTAACGTTGCGGCGTCGTAACGTACATTTTTACGATACGGCAACGTAAATTTGCACGTTATGTCAACGCACCGTGCCGCGACACAGCAGCGTTCCACGTTGACGATGTCGTGACGTGGAGATGTGGACAGGCCATTACGGACTGACATTTCCTATTGATAACACTATCTTGGCGGCAATTGCTAATTAATTAGCTATTATACAATCAAACTGCGTCAAATTATCGTCAATATGATAGGTTGGGGTCATGCCAACCTAATTAGGAAATGTCAGGACACTGATTACCGTGGTAAAATAGATGAGAATATCTGCAATTAGTCTGGTATGATTTTTTCGGAGATTTATAGTACGGCGGGACGAGCTGGACTTGTGAGTGAGGGGCCCGTGGCTAAATAATAACAGCCGCACAGGTCGATCGGTCAGGTTAAGCTATGCTTGCCGCAGTTGGTCTGTGGATGGGTGACCATTTTTACATACCAAGACCCCTCCGTGCCTCGGAAAGCACGTTAAGCCGTTGGTCCCGGCTGTCATTCGTGGATCTTTGACAGTCGTTACGGGTAGTCAGAAGCCCGAAAGTCTGACAACCAGTCTTACCAAGGGGTATCGTATTACCCAGTAACTGGGTTGTGGAGGTCAGATAGGCAGTCGCTCCATGTAAAATACTGGTATTCAGCTGCATCCGGTTAGACTGGAAGCCGACCCCAACATAGTTGGGAAAAGGCTAGGCAGATGATGGGACGAGCTGGACTCCTTCCGAAAGGAGTGGCCGGAAAGGATTAGCAAAAGACAGAATTGTGTGGAAAAGAGAGGGGGAAGGCCTTTGCTCTACAGGGGGATATTAAAAGTCTAGTTAGATTAGATAAGATGCGATAGCTGATATTTTGAAGTCTGAGATGAATTATTTCGCGAAAATTGTACTATCGCCAAAATCTATATCTGACCACCGTAAGGACTATTCCTGCTTGCAGTGCGTATTATTAGTCGACCTAAAAAGGATCCTCTTTTGTTTTACTTTCGGACGCAGCTGTGGTCATCATGTGCAAGTGCACGGGATTTTGTTTTCAAAATGTTCAGCAATGCTATTCTGTAAAAATATCACCGTGAAAACTTAGGTGAAGTGAGCATGAAGTGAGTTGTCAATAATGTCAATCCCTATAATAACAAATGGAATGACAGCTCACTTCATTCAAGTTTGCACGGTGAAATTTTTACAGAATAGACCAGCAGATATAGGTTTTGGCGATAGTACCTACTATATCTCATCTTTGTACTTTTTGGCCGGTCGATGTAGCCAAGACTGACACATCTAGTCTCTCTAATTCTCTCCACACGGTACACTAACCTGTACCTGCAACCCTCCAACACGACCCAGATTTTTATTTCACTACAGAGAGAATGAAATTGCTCGTAGTGGGTACTCAGGCTTTTTTATTTATACATGGCAACACTTTGTTTCGCGTATTATGCTTGTTGAATAGGCATTGTGGGTAATAATGGAAGACAAAGCTTCTGTTCTAGAGTTAGTAAAATGGGAAGTCGGTCGTTGTAATTTATGTTTTTTTTTTCAGTTCTGAAAACAACTGTGGTTGTAATTTCGGGTTGAAATTAATGCGGGGTTGCCGTATTAAAAACCGCCCTGTTTTTTTTTAAAGCGTCTGTTGTAAATGGCAAACAAATTATTAGACTTTGCTTTATATCTTGGAAATTATTAATTAGCATTCTTAGTAGTGAGGTCAATAAGTACAGCTCTTGGCTTGTCTTAGTGAACTTTCATGAATCCATAAAATCGATTTCCAGAAGTTCATTAAGTAAATGTTGTAGTGGTGATGGTAGTATTTACCATGGAATAGATAAATAAGGTATTTACTAATACTTTTACTTACCTACCACTTCTAAAAGATCAGACTTAATTAGTATTTGTTCATTTATTCGGCTGATTTCTCAATCGACAGATAATATTTATTTGTGGAATAAAATTGACGTCTGACAGTTTTTGAATGGAAGAACTGTCAAAAATTCTAAATTATTCCTCGAATAAAATTATCTGGTGTTAGAAAAATCAGGTCTAAGTGTATTAATGTAAAATGAAATGTTGTAATATAAACCTTCGTTGTCTTGTCGCAGAGTAAACATATCTCATTCTCTATGCACTTGTATCACGCTCAGTAGTCATACTGAAACGTGGCAGTGGACAGGGCACATTGCTCGCAGAACAGATGGCCGATGGGGCTGAAAGGTTCTGGAGGTTCTGGTTCCGACCGCGTACCGGAAGACGTAGCGTTGGAAGTCCTCCCACAAGGTTGACCGATGACCTGGTGAAGGTCGCAGGAATCCGGTGGATGATCGCATCGCAACGGTTCTTTGCTTCAAGTACAGAACCGGTCAAAGTGGCGGAGCTTGGGGGAGGCCTATGTTCAGTAGTGGACGTTTTTCGGCTGAAATTATGATGATGGCTAAGACGTGAAACAAACATTTTAACTTACCATCCTCTTTTAAGGCATTAAATTAAATCTAAGTCCGTATTACGGTAGCGTAACTATGACGTGAATGAGCGTGACTATGGTTGAAACACTATTCAACATAAGGGTTGAATATGTAAAATGGATTAATTTGGGAACCATTTGCAACCGCTTGCCGATCCCATTGAGCGAACGCCTTTCAAGATGTCCCCGATGTCATACACTAAGAGATTAAGGCTGCTTTTCCACCAGAGATGGGCTATGCAGCTATGCTGCGAGGATGAGAAAGCTAAGCTACGAAACTATGCGGCCGTTTCCACTAATACTAAGCGGTGTAGCGGAGCGAGTAAGATGTGCTATGAAGATGCGCCGCCGCGAGGTAGCTGTGCGAGGAAGATGCGCAGCTCGAGCTATGCGATGCATCAATAGTAGGGAAAGCACGTGGAGTACTCTGTTCTGCACATAGCTACACCACTCGCGCATCCATAGTTCCCATCCATAGCACGCATTCTTCCGTATAAAAACATAGCTTAGTTGAACCCGTTTCCATCAGTGCTATGCTATGTGGATCAATGAATATTATTGGTGGATATCAAATGTATCCATAGCAACGTAGCATAGCACATCTCTGGTGGAAATGCAGCCTCAAAACCCCATACAGAGTTTGCATCATCAAGATTTAGTTGAATGAACGAGATGAAATTAATGTTACGGCAAAATTATTGAATTAGTACCGGTAAGCAACGAACATAATATATGTACAGGCTGACTTGTAATCTGACGTATTCCTTCCAGGACATGATATTGTAACCCATCTATATCTATACTTATAATAAATCTGTAGAAGTGAAAATTCTGTACATTGAAAATATCAAAAAAAATAATTTACAGGGGGTGTTACTAGACCGACACCGAACCCAAAAATGTGATTAAAAAAATTTTTGTCTGTCTGTCTGTCTGTCTGTCGGTCTGTCTGTCTGTCTGTCTGTCTGTCTGTTTGTTCAGGCATCACGCAAAAACTACCGGTTCGATTACGATGAAACTTGGTATAATTATTCTTTAATATCCTGGGCACCACACTGGGTACTTTTTATCCCGGAAAAGTATATACAATAAAAAACAAACTTAATTTTGCGGTTCGATCCCTATACCCGATTACCACTGTCTGTACTGTACCAACCGCAAATACTAAGTTTGTCGTAGGTTGGGTCACCCGCAGTGGAGTTCATTTTTATTCCTTTTAGTTTTTAGAGTTATTTAGGTTTATTTTTATATGAGTCGTAGGTATAGATTTTAATTTTAAAGTATAGGTAGTATATTTGATAGTGTACGTAGTGACCGTAGGTTATTTTATAATACTGTTAGGTAGGATTAGTCATTCGTATAGATATTAGTTTTTAGGGATTTTGCTTATTTATTGAGTTTAGATTAGTTATCATCAGAAATAGGTTTATTTAGGTAGGTATTTAATTTTCTGTTATTGAGTTTTTTTTTTAATTATGTAGGTACTTAGGTAAAGATATCATATAGGTACCCTCTTAATCACCACTAATGAGACACAATTGGTTTTCTACTGTAATTAGCCACAAAGGGCCCGCGAGATAGATGGCATTCTGGGGAAGCACATACATTTTATCCTGTTAGCACGTTCCCGTGGGATAATTTCCGACATCCACGCGGGCGAAGCCGCGGGCAGAAGCTAGTTTGCAATAATTAAGTACACCATAAAACCTAGGCGAAATTTCATGGGATTCGAGAAATTCAAATTTTTATGTATTTTTGAAAGTTTTCCGGATTGCGTCGCTAAATATCACTTTTCTCTAAACTTTCAAACTTTAACCTCAGAAAATTACTAATGATCTTGTAGGTGGCTAAAGTTTCCACGTTTTTTTGCTGGGAAATAAGTCTTCGACTGATTGAGCTACGAGTGTATAAAACGGAACGTTCGTGAAAGGGCGCCGTCAGTAGGGACAGTAATCTCTTAGTTGCCACGGCTTATTTTATTAGAATTGCTTTTTTTTAGGGTTCCGTAGCCAAATGGCAACGGAACCCTTATGGATTCGTCATGTCTGTCTGTCTGTCTGTCTGTCCGTCCGTATGTCACAGCCGCTTTTTTCCGAAACTATAAGAGCTATACTGTTGAAACTTGGTAAGTAGATGTATTCTAAGAACCGCATTAAGATTTTCACACAAAAATAGAAAAAAAACAATAAATTTTGGGGGTCCCCATACTTAGAACTGAAACTCAAAATTTTTTTTTTCTTCAAACCCTTACGTGTGGGGTATTTATGGATAGGTCTTCAAAAATGATATTGAGGTTTCTAATATCATTTTTTTCTAAACTGAATAGTTTGCGCGAGAGACACTTCCAAAGTGGTAAAATGTGTGTCCCCCCCCCTGTAACTTCTAAAATAAGAGAATGATAAAACTAAAAAAAATATATGATGTACATTACCATATAAACTTCCACCGAAAATTGGTTTGAACGAGATCTAGTGAGTAGTTTTTTTTTAATACGTCATAAATCGTAACGTAACGGAACCCTTCATGGGCGAGTCCGACTCGCACTTGGCCGGTTTTTTTCTTTTTATTTCGTATGATTTTAACGTCCTGCATCATTCTCACATGCATGATTTCAACCAATATTTAGTAACCATATTTTAATTTAAAAGAGTGTCCTTGGAGTTTCTTGCCCTTTATCTTCCGTAGGCACACTACTACGCTTTGGAATGGGCAACTAGCTTCAGCTTTCTGACTGACCGACCCCTTTACCATTCAAAAGTACCTGTAATTGGTTTATTTGAAATAAAAGCTTTGAGTTTGAGTTGAAACATTGCCTAAATTGATTGCAAGTACAACAGACACGTAGATAAGTTAACAAAGTAAGTAAACAAATTGTACTTGTTTACTAACAACAAGAATATCTTGAATCTTCTGTGTAATCTTAATAAACTATAACTCAAATGAAACAGTCTGAAGGCCATTTAAACAACAAACAACCCTACACACTTAACGATTCCGCTCGCCGTACCAGATTACAGGGATGAAATTAAGGGACAAACAGATCGATGTCCGGAATTAGGGGGCATATCCGGTATTAGGGGGTAAGGGTTTTGTCTGACCATCCATTCGGCCATGTTTACGGTCTTGAGCGGTATTGTGCACAGCCTGTCTCCTGAGCCGTGACTGGCGACTGATGCAAGCTGTGTCCGTCTGTATATGTGTGTGTGTTTGGCTTCTTGGAAATATTTACCCTAACTTTAGCCAATATTCAGAATACAGAGTGGCACGGACATCGAGGCGCAATCTGTTACCATGGATTCACAGTACATGATTTTGAAACCCCTGGGTCAATAATTTTCGTCGGATATTTGAAACGAAATTAGCTGTTCTATATATTATTTTGATCGCGTAGCTATTGCAATTTTCTATTAAACAGCTGTTTTTTTTTTTTTTATAACCGGCCAACAATTTTGGGGTTTAGAATCCATGTACTGAATTCAAGGTTACAGTTTGCGCGCCAATGTCCCTGGCACCCTGTATATTGGCTAAATAAAATTAGGGTTCACGATGCATAAACTATCAATTATGTAACATTGCGTTACTATAGAAAAAAGGGCACTTAGCTCTAACGTTGGTGTCCGTTTGATTTTTCCCTTTCAAACATTTGGAAGCGGAGGATTCTTTATCATGGCTCACCCTCACTGCATGTTGATAATTGCCATCAATCTAGCCAATTAAGAGGGTGCACACAGGTCCACTAGCGCCACTCCTTTAAAAAAATATTATCTCGTGACTGAGAAGGAATTATGAAAATCTGTTCAATTAGCGACCTCGGTAAATGTGTCTAGAATTTTCTAATACCTTTTATAAAATTTCATATTGAGACAAGAAGCAACAAAATTCGATCTAAAGAAAAGCGGCCACATTCCTATATGTCGTATTTAGTTGCTTCGTGTCTCAATATGAAACTTAATAAAAGGTATTAAAAAATTCTAGACACACTTACCGAGGTCGCTGATTGAGCAGATTTTCATAATTCCTTCTCAGTCACGAGATAATATTTTTTTAAAGGAGTGGCGCTAGTGGACCGTTGTACAGGCTCTTAAGTGTTTAGTCTATATTTTGAAAGTTACTCATAAAGCCCTTTGTACTGTACACACACATTTATCTAGCCATGAAAAACAACGGTTTGTCCGTCGTGTGTAGGCACGGTCGTTAGTGTTGTATGAATCATTATGGAAGCTTGTTGACGGACACGTTTTCTCTACGGCACGGTTTATGCGCGGTACCGTGAAGAAACGGGCTGTTTCTTAGAAGACCGGTGGCCGCCTTATAATATCCGTAATTTACCGGCGAAAGACGTCACTGAAACGTTACTTATGAAATTAAGTTGGTGTGTTTTCCTGCCATAATTTTCATGACAGCCATCACTGCGGCCATTGTTTGGGTGCTAGCGGTCTTATAGAAAATCGTAGCTCAACTCAGTCCACGAGAGATATGTGCTATGGCACATAAGTTTAGCTTTGAAAAACTCACTTAATAGAACTTACGAAATGCGTCAACAAAACCAACGAGACACTATTTCTTTCATAATCTACTTTCCATGTTACTATAGCTGTCGCGTTTTAGCGTGACAATAGCAGTCATTGCCCGTTCTCTAATATCTCTCCGTAGAAACCAGAACAGAACTATGTAGGGTTTTTCGTTATTGGAATATCAGTGACAGGACTTTAGCGGACTTTATTTCAGTTTTTTAAATAAAAAATGCTAGAAAATATAGTTGGGACGATGACCGCTATTTCATTCTAAAATGCAACAACTTACAACATTACTCACTACACAACGCTATAATTATTATTTATACTTTATATTCACATACTGTTTAAAGAAATAAAAACCCCATTTTAATCCAACCATGAAGTCTTTAACCCATCCTTAACTCCAGACCAATTTCATACGATTCAGACATAAGATTACTCATGTGTGTGTAGGATATCCGTAGGGAGGCTGTACGGAGCACGATGCATCAAAATTGGTAGCGGATGAGTCGGTCCAGTGCGCGATATTATGTGAGGGTGGTCTGTACCCGGTGCCATATAAGTGATAGGTACCTATGTATGTGTGTGTGTGTGATACTTGGGTGGCTAAATTCGCAGAGATTTTGGACATTTCCCTATGTGTCTATTTGGGTTATAGATACTGGTTTGGTTTTGTGGTTTTCAGCATACGGTAAAGATGTTTCTTCGCCAAGGATATTGTACAGTCACGAACACTAATATGTCAACGCTTGGAAACTTTCAATAGTCATTTTTGCGAAGTGAAGTAGCGAAAACAACCATAAAATACGATACATTGCAAAAACCTATGGGTTCGAAAATATTACATGACATGTAATTACAAAATTGTAACAAATTTCATTCAAAAATAAAGGAGTAAATCGCTTTTGAATAAAGAAAGAAAGAAAGAAAAAAAGTTTATTTGGACACAGTTCGTGAAACACAAAATACAAAATTTATAAAATAAAAAATAATGTTTCAGACAACAACACGACTGCGCCAAAAGGTTATTTTCAGTATTAATGCCAGACAGATGTTGTCTGACGCTGGTTTTCTAATGAACCTTTAAACTTTAAAGCTAGTGTATACATACTTATGCTCGTGACTGTATGGCTTACATAGTACAGACGCCAGCAGGTCAAGTTACCCGAAACTGTCAAATTTTCCCAATCAACCTTGAACCTTAACTCTTTAGCGATAAAGTTGAAAATCGATTAAAGAAATTTGACAGACTGTAGTAGCTTGATGTGCTGGCGTCTGTACAATATCCTCTTACAGAGAGGCCAGTGTCCCAGCAGTGGGAACATTGACGGCTGATTATGCTATATGCTACACAGAGTAAACAAACAGAAACCAACCAAAGTTAAAACCAAAGTAACTTGTGTGTATGCGTGTGGATATGACGCATGTTTTTCCTTAATATTTTTTTTTCTATTTCACACTTTTTGCCGTATAATAATAATAGTAATAAATTCATTTATTTCAGGTAAATAACACCCATTAATAGAACACATATTAAAATCAACAAAATCAGATAAAATTCAAATAAAATAAAATCAACACAAATCAAATTAGACGAAAAGAATAAATCAAACTAAAAATTATAATCACAATAAATATAAGTATTTTAATATAAGAATAATGATTAAATAATATAAATAAAATTAAATAAACATCATAAAATAAAATAAAAATGATTAATATTACGCCTGCCTCCGAGTCATTTGTTTGTTTGTCATTACATTAATCATATAACAATGGTTAATGTACTGACAATCAAACCTGCACCCTAATTGCGTATCAATCGGAATTAGTTTAATTTTGACAGTTCAACAACATTCATTGCGTTATTTACGTGTTGAGCAGACAAATTTTTCAAACTTATGAAGCAATGGATTAGCAATTTGTTTCAAAATGATTCAGATTCCGATTGATTGTGTGTTACGCAATTCGGGTGCTGTTCGCAAATATGCTCAGGATGGTGTATAAGCATAATAATGTGTTATAGTCATCCTGGGCGTATTACGGTTATTGCGGCCAATCGCAACAGAGACTAGCCACCAGCGCGGCGCTGCGCGGGAGCACAGCGTGTGCGCAGACACAGGTGCACTCTCTCTTCCTTCACTCTCATAACCGATGGGACGGCAATCCGACACGAACGGAGTGAGATCAGGCGCAGGACCAACGGATTATCGTGTTTTTCGAGTCACGGGGGTATCACACCTCCAGCTTCCAAAGTCCGGACTGTTACTAAGAAATTCGTAATGGGAAACCCAGGACTCCACGTTCAGTATTAGCGGTTGCGACCACGAGACCAACGGGATAGTTAATAACCTACATAAATATAATGTGAATAATATACAGGGTTATTTGTAAAACACCAACAACCTCTTAAGAGGTCATTGTACTCATCATTATGAACAACTTTTACTATAGGACCAAACCTGAAATCGCTGAAAAACCTGAAAAAAAAAATCAGCTGCTCCCTACATTTTGACGAGTTATGCGAATATAAATGTAGGGAGAAGCTGATTTTTTTTTCGAGATTTCAGGTTTCGTCTAGTAAAAGTTGTTCATAATGATGAGTACAATGGCCTCTTAAGAGGTGGCTGGTGTTTTACAAATAACCCTGTATATACCTCGATATCGTATTCCATCCACAGCAAGCCCAACACACAGTTTTCTCTGAAGGTAAGTTTTTGAAATCTGATAATGTTAGCACATAGATCGTCGCTTTGACTCCGCTCCGAAGTAAGTGAAAACAACACAAACTTCGCAGAGTATAGAAGTATTATTCACCTCACTATCACGCAAACATCAAGAAATTCTCGCTAAGCTTACGCTACTACTTATATTTCACCTCCCGCGTATTTTCCCGGAATAAGTTGCGTCGCCGGCGATCCCGGCGGGATTCCCTGAATTCCCGGGCTACGCCAACCCTTTAAATATATCCAGTAGTGTAGGGAAGCTCGGGAAATGCAGTATTTACGAGAAGTATTTACTTGTGAATGGTGAGAACGTACTGTGTTGTGCGGAGTTTCTTGTTCATATTTGTATTGTGGGCCGTTGGGAAATTGTTAGCGCGGTTGCTGTGGACTCGGACGGTATAACTGGTGATTATCTGGTAGAAAGAGATCTATATCAATCGGATTTAAATTGAAATCTCTGAAAGCCCTTTTTTTACAAAAAAATAACTAGCTGAATGACTAATGCCCGTTTTCACTGTCACCTAAAACAAATATTATCGTGCTGCTGGATTTTCAACTCTGAGCGCTGAGCCAAGCATTGAAAATCCAACAGTACCCTTTTATTTTGACATTCGTTTATTGGTGTCACCTAGTGTCAGTGAAAACTCAAAGCGTTTATTTCAATTAACAGGCAATTTTGAACTGTCAAGGAGTCGATCAGGCAGAAACATAAAGCTAGTTGCCCATTACAAAGTAGGTACAGTCAGCAACAAAAGTCAATTAACTCTGTTACTTTTACAAATCATCTGAATTGATACAAAATGATGCGATACCATTGGTTTACACTATTTCATGTAATAGCAAAGAGTTTTATTCTTATATATTCTATTACTACAAGTTTTTCAATAATATTTTGCTCAATAATTAAGATTTAAATAACTGAAGTGTTAACCGACTTTTGTTCCTGACCGTACCTATGGAGAAGAACGGGCAAGAAATTCCATAGAAACTCTTTTAAAATAAATTTAAAATCAAAGAACACTATTTAAAAAAACGGGCATGACACACAAGTGAATGAACACCATCACAATCGCCTAAAAATCATTACAAAACTTCCGTTCTCGGTTCCAATAAAACGAAGTAGGTACTCCAACTAACTGAACTTGATGTTTAATGTTAATAAAAAATTAAAATCAAAACTCATTTACCCAAATTAGGCCGAGAATCAGCACGTTTCGAACGTCAAAATTACAAAAGACAGTCCCTCAAAACGCCCGCCCTTCACCACTTCCTAGTGCTATCGCTCGGAAGAAGAAGTGGCGCAACAAACTCCCCAGCACCACAGACAGCAACACAGAGAAATAAAGGCCGCTCTTTGGTAAAGTAAGTACTATAAAAATCAAAAACGATATGGTTTCTTAACGTCTTTATTCCAAGCGTACGTCTTTACATCACTTCCTAGATTATCACTGTTCTTCCAAATCAAAAACCTAAAAATTCACTTGACTGTTTGAATGCAACCAGAGTTATTTTATTGCCAGCCTGCACTACATATTTTAGCAGAAAACCTTTACAGTACCCACTTCGTAAACTGAATCTGAAGGACTGAAAGCTGCACTGAATCAGCTCCCGGAAGTCCTGAAGACTTGAAGTTAGATAATAATACATTTTTATTACAAAGCTATTTCACATTATATTTATGTTCGTAGGAATTACGTCATACTTTCATAGTAGGTACGAGTGCGAAAAGTATATTATTTCGTACTATGAGGAGGCAAGTTGCCAAGGACGATAAATCGGAGATAATTTGTCTTGTTTGTCGCCTTTCAGATCAATACTAAGACCATTGCAGTAGACTCCAATTGTATACTTAAATATGCGGTATCCATGATTTCAGGACATGATTTTGGAGCGTTGAAATTATTCGTCGGGTATTAAAAATCTTCTGTCTGTTCCATACACATTTTGACCGCGTAGGTATTGCACTTTTCTATGAAACCGCGGATTGTTTTTTGATTACCGACGAAATATTTCCGCTAGGGTATTTAGAATCATGTGCTGAATTCATTGTACAGTTTGCGCGTCGATGTCGCTGCCACCCTGTATAGTATTCGTTTAAAAACAAAATCTAAAATGGATTCAGAAAATAAATAAAAACAATGTGTCCAAATATTTTGATGAACAAAATGAAAAGTTAATTTTACTCCAAAAAATACACAAAAAGCAATGTAATCATAAACCTATACCTACATCTCAATCTTGTGCTAACCTACTTTGCGAAGAGAAGGAATAAGTCAAAATTAAAAACGCGTTTCTCGTCAATTAATTAAACAAGGAAAGGGCCGGCTCTAAATAATATAAAGGTCGTTAGGGTGCAGCCGAAGCATCATTATCTACAGAATAGGGTGAGGTCCCGCTGGGAACGGGAGATGAAGAGAGAAAATTGAGTCTAGTAAGAACAAGATGTCGTTTTTTTATTTGTTAGCCAGTCCCAAAGGCTTCCCCTAAATCCTTCCAGGAACTCTTTTCCCGCGTCACTTTGAATCAGCACGCGTCCAGGTCATCTAGTCATTAATTTCTGGGCTGAAACTTACGATTCAATCAATATCGAATCCTCAAAATAAGTTTGACTCGCGGTCGCGATTGTCATTCTAACACCTATTCTACGTTTGTGGTTTAAGTAGACAATGGGTGTAACACCCTCCGTTGCTCCATGAAAACATAATGACAGTGGATGAGGGAAAATAGGTTGGAATAGCAGACGGCTGCTTGGTTTGCACTCAACACACACGCTCACACACCACATACAAACACATCTTCAATACGTAACGCTCGTACGATTCACTAATCTGCTGTCACTGCCCATTGAAACTGTCCGGAAAAACGCTACCTGCTCTCCGGTATTAATAGAACCTCACTATTTCATGAACGGATATTTCTTTTATTTTTTAGACGAAGCAATTAAAACCGGGGACCTCTTCAAAGAGCGAAAAGGGGCCCGAATAAATTTTTTAAGAGTGATTGTTGATACAAGGAATTAAATATAAGAACTTCATGAGGACTTGATAATCCTCTATTTTCTGAAGGTTGTAGGAGAGTTTAAAAAAAAGAATCAATACTATCGTCTCTAATGCTTCGGTTTTCTCAAGGCGTAAGAGCGGTGGCCGCTGTGACGGCTGTCATGAAAATGACAGCGGGGTTCGTTTTTTTTATTACTCCGCCAAATATCAGTGTTAAACAAAATGTCGTAAAAGCCATTCTTTGATGACATTCTGGTTACTTCAGTATGTTGGAGAAATTCCTACTCTTGGCAAATTTTCAAACCACTTTCGGTATTCATGCATTTCATTAGCTAGGCCAGCCTTCAAGATCAGATCGTTGTGCAAAACCATCCTCTTTGAACTGTAAGAAGCAGATTTTAACGGCCCCTATGGGATGAGACGAACACGATACCCTCCCCCACCATCAAGTAACAGATTACCTCGATATAAAACTCCTCAACAGCGTTTACATCACATCCTTAACAAATTATAATCTCTCCATCTAAGTAAAGGAGCTCATAAATGCACGAGTTTATTACATCGTGTGACGTCACGTTCGAGCCGCACAGGCAATTTGTCAGGCCAGTGCGCGACTCGAGCACTCAATAAGCAACCAGCCAGGTGCGATATTAAACTGAACGCAACAAGTTACACTACGCCGAGGTATAGCTTGGAAGAGTGCTTAGATTTTTTAATCATTTCTGTACCTATCTTAGGCACATGCACTATATATCACTGGTACTTGTAACATCGTTCTGTCTTTGTCATCTTCTAACAATTGACAGGAGCAGAACGATGTTGTAAATGCGTTTAGCGGTAAACGTATTTAGCAGTTTGTGGCACAAACGGGCCTAAATGTATGACATGTTGGAAACCATCAACGATGATGCTGTTGGTGTACCGGGTGGATGACTGTTGGATGCAGGGGCCTTTTAATGCATGTCTCACAATCACTGTATGTTCGTCGCCTAATTTGGCATAGCGTGTTACGAGTAATTTTGTTATGATTTTGATTATATCCCTGCAAAGTTGGGGACATCACTCATTAGATATTTTTACTTCGGCATGAGCTCTCAAAACGGTAAAGCAAACATCGTGCGGAAACCATGTCCCAGAACCAAACGAAAACAAAGGCTTGTGATATCCACCAGCCCGCACTGAGCATTAAGACCTATATGCTCTCAGAGAGGAGGCCTGTATGCCAGGATTGGGGACGTTATTGGCTGACTATGCTATATTATCTCTTCTCGTACAGCTAACACTACCGACACGAGGCAAAGAAGAATTTAGCATTTTATAAATACCCTTTCAAAAGAGTACTTTCCTGCCTCAAATCTTCCTAAAATAACTCTCCAACATTATATCAAAAGAAAATCATTTGTAGACAGTTAAAGTGTAAAGTTCGTCTACTTAGAACAAAGTTGGAGCGAAATCCGATGATTCGGAAACGCTTAGCGAACTCCCAAACATTTTAAGTACTGTGTTCGTAAACCTATTAACATATTGGAGGCTCCAATTGTTAGGTGGAACTTCTTGGATGTGTTCAGGCTTTTCTTGGGAGTTATAGAGGGTGGAAAAACATAGATATGTGTGGGTATGTATGAAGTTGATTTTGTATTGAAATCGATTGTTATCGCGGTACACACGACACTACCGCAGAAATGGTTAACCTGACGGTTCTATTGTCATTGGCTTTTCGCTACTGGCACCAGATACGTAAACCCAAATATTTTGTTACATTGTTGTTTATAGTCAAAGAAACTATGGTTGACCTGGAAAGATGGTATGGCTAGAAAAGGGGGGTGAATACCGAGATGACGACTTACAGACAAGTATGGAAGAAAATTCACTCAACTCACTGATTAATTCCGATGTGCCGTGCTTCTCTGAGGCTATAGATGCCTGGAGATTCACTTGCCCGAATGCAGATCCACCCGACAATCCATCTTCCCAGAGACGGTGGGATGTGCCGCTCTGCAGAGTAGTGGGAGTCGGGTCTTTGGCTTCATGCACCTTCGTCGAACATGGGCACTTTATTCGACGACACTACTTTCCGCCTCGCTGCTTCCCTGCTACTAGGAGCTCCTTGCTGTTCTCCTCATCGCTGTGACTGTGGCCTAAATGTTAACAGCCTCGGACACCACGGTCTGTCTTGCAGCCGAAGTGCGGGTCGCTTAGCGCGGTACGCGAACATTAGTAAGATCATCCGACGAGTTCTTGTCACCGTCGGCGTTCCAGCTGTATTAGAATCCAATGGCTTGGTACACGACGATCGCAAGAGACCGGACGGAATATCTTTATTTCCATGGAAGGTGGATAGGCCTTTAGTGTGGGAATTTTATAGCCAATAATATGATAGTATGCCCTTTTTGAAATGGGTCGAATAGAGAAACGAAGTCGTATCATGTAGCATGATGACTCGGTTTTTACCAGCATCAGTTTAAAGCACAGTTCAGATGCTTTAGTTCTATGGCTATCTGTGTATATTATGGGTCATGTGTGGTGAAAGAACTTCTCAGTGCAAACTATTTCATTATTACCTTCCCGTCTATTCACTTATTCTCAGAAAATCTAACTATAGGTATCCGAGATCTCAATACAATCGATTATCCCTCTTTTCTTTTTATATCCCGTTTCAGAACACTGCAAGGTAAAATAGACTTTATCTTCAATGAAATGAGGTTGAAATTGTTTCTATTTGCAGATTTGTAAGTTTCCGTCGGTTCGTGCATGTCAGTGACGTGTGACGTCAGCCGTGATTCTCTTTTGTTCGTCGATAATGTTTTGTGACGTCAGTAGGGGAGCCCACAGGAAATTCTCTTCTTAGGGTATATTTTTAATTTCCTATAATGGAACCCTTAGTTTCTTCCGGGAAGTTTTTGATGTAAGTGGATCCATTTATGAGAAATGGATTTTGGAGAAGTGTAGTTTGCGATTAGACATATCTATTAACGTGAATTAAGCATTATCTTACGACACTGATAACAGTATGCAGAAAAAAATGTGAAAGGAACAAAACTCACCAAAAGATTGAAAAAAAAATTGTTTGCCTATTTATGAGATAAATAAGCATTTTTGATTATCCATGTACGACGTTATTATAGAAATACCTCATTAACAGACGTCTTTAAGTACGGGCTTAACAGATTCTCGTTAAGTAGCTTCGACCCTTTTTTCATTTAACACAACAACCAACTCTGTTCTTCATGCCAAAAAAAAAAACTTTTAATATTTCTTTATTAAGTAAAAAAAAAAAAATATTTCGGTTATTACAAGTGGTTCGTCCGAAGTTTCTCAAGAAGGCAGTTGATCATCAAGTTTTATATTCATCCATTAATAACTTACCGTCGTGTACTGAGTGCTTTCTTATGTCTTAAACGCGAGGAGGAGTATTTTTCTTCCGTACTGAAAGATGGGAGTGGTACAAGGGGTAGGGAAATAGCGGCAATAATAATAATAATAAAAACTTTTTCACTTCTCATGCTCTGAAAGTGCTTCTTTGTGCAGGGTATAGGCTGCACAAAATCGAATTTTGTGCACAAGGGCATTAACGTATCTACTCATAAATGTATTATATTAAGGCAAAGAAAATGAGCCATACAGCCAAATGCAATAAGAAGTTCATAGATAGAATTTGTTATTATATAATATTTACTTTAATTTTATGAATTATGTGTTATGTGTGTGTGCCTTATGTGTTTTTTAAGATATAATAGATATTAAAATTTTAATTCAAGTACGGTAGGTTAGTTCATTTAAGAAAATTATTACCTATTACAAAATTAATTTAATAGTAGGCTGTATAGGTCTGCAGCCTAATATCAATGTCGTAAGATTTAAAAACAATTTCCTTCAGTATTCAAAACTGTTCTAATTTTACTTTGAATTTTAATTTTATTAAAGAAATATTATGTTATACTACTGTTTTATTTCCTCGCAATCGAAGTGAAAAGCAGAGTTTATAACTCGTCCACAAAACCATTTTTATCCTCGACATTACTATCAGCCCTCGCCTTCGGCTCGGGCTGCTAAAAGTCTCGGATAAAAATGGTTTGTTTTGTGCACTTGTTGTAAAATCTACTATTAATTCGGACCAGTAGATATCCATATTTTTGTTAGTTACAAGAAAAAACTTAAGAAACTAGTGTTAGTAAAACATTATCACACAATATATTATTATTTATGCTGTCCGATGTAACGCCCCGCAAACTCAGCATGCATGAGATTACTTGCCTGTATGTAGTTTCACCCATCTCTCGAGCAGCGGGGAGTCCCATCGGCAATGATAGAAAATTGTTTGTTGTAGATTTCTTCCAAACTACATGACCCGACAGACGTTGTTTGTCCTGTTCAAATAATAGTTTATACAAAAATCTCATGGACAAAAGGACTTCCAGTTTTTTCCCATTTTTCCATTATTCCGGGATTTTTCCCCAATTTTTTTTCCCTAAATTATAAATTATTTATTGCGCACATTATAAAACCAAAAAACTAGGCTAAATCAGTCACTTCGTTCTCAGATGATGTGCTTGTCAATAAACAGCATTTAATTTTTATAAATTCTATTAATATTATAAATGTGAATGTTTGTATGGATGGATGTTTGTTACTCTTTCACGCAAAAACTCCTGAACGGATTTGGATGAAATTTGGCACACATATGGTTTATAACCAGGATTACCATATGTAATACTTTTTATCCCGATATTCCCACGGGATCGAAACTTATGAGGGTGAAACCGCGGGGCGAATCTTGTGCTATATATTTGTTCGGGATTGGTAAATAGTCATTTTTTGTCATTAAACCTTGGTACTTTTGTGGTATTTCATAAGTGCTACGTTTATTACACTAGGAATGAGCAGTATTTTGATTAATATTAAAACTGAACCTTGCTTTCCATGCTATAATCTCTGTAAAAACAACAACACATGGGAAATTATTGCAGTTGAATAAAGATCGTATTTTGAAAAGTAATGTTTTTCACTACTATTACTACTCACCGTTTTTTGACAGTGAGCAATTATTTTATTATTAATATTTTATTATTATTAATATTTTTTATACTTATTATTTTATTATATTTGAGTAGTGAGCAATTATATATTTTTTGTCAAAACTGATATACGTACGGTATTATATGTCTGTAAGAAGTCATAAATAAGATAATTCAATAAGATAAGGCAATTTATATATATTTATTTTATTACGCATTTTAAAGTTAACTTTTCCGTAATATGAAATATGTACGTTCTAAGACTGCTGTCAAAAAACGGTTTACCTAATGAACAGGGTATAGTGAATCCCTCTATCGCTAGCGCTTCCACCATCAACCATACCCCAAGTAGGGGAGACGAATGACGGCGAATCAATTAGTTTTTGCGAAACTTTTTGTCCGTCGCTTCATTATCATCGCTGAATAAGAAAGATGAAAACGTCATGAATATATTATTTGGAATACGTAATTTTAATTTTCTTAGTGCAGTCCGACATTGTCCTTGGGTGGAAAAGGAAATGGAGGAGAAATGAGAGTCTGGGAGAAAACGAAAATGAAAAATGGGTGGGTTGTTTTCACAGCGGCATTCTTCGGGGTATTCTTTTAAAATCAAAAACGCACAGACAGAAATGGAAGAAAGAAAACAAATGTTTTATTGTCTCCAAATGCTAATTTAATTTGACCCCTTCAAATTAAATTAGCTAGCGAAACTTCGCAAACGTGATGGGTGTCGATATCTAAAGATGATACAACAAAAAAAGAATTAATTTGATGAGTTTTTTTTTTTGAGTCATCTACCACCAGAGGGCCAATTCTCGTAATTTAAAACGTTCAAAATCTAGTCGCAGTCTCATTTCAGCGACAAACATATGTCAAAAACTTGTCAAAATGTAGGAAAATTAGAGGTTTTTTTTGACAGATTGAGACTGAGAATTGCCCCTCTGGTATTGTAACTACTTAAAATATCAGTTCAAAAATTTGTTTTTTGTTTTGTAGACGCCACAGACGTAATGAGTAATTATCGATATACAAGCACGAAAAAACAAAAAAAATTATAACTTCCTCTCAATAATAATTATTATTTCAACTCATACTTCAAATAACAGTCGTCTGTATCTGTGTGACAGCTTAGATCTTCTAAACTTTCCAATGGATTTTGATGCGGTTCTCACCATTATTTAAAGCACTTATTCCGAAAGGTTTATCAAAACAAATCAGGGACGGTTCACAATTTTACGGGAATAAAATCGGACAGATTGTGAACTCTATTGGTAAGTGCAAGTTCGTTCACAGTTTGACGGTTTGCCATGGACAGCTGATACACTTATTCCGAAAGGTTTATCAAAACTAATCAGGGACGGTTCACAATTTTACGGGAATAAAATCGGACAGATTGTGAACTCTATTGGTAAGTGCAAGTTCGTTCACAATTTGACGGTTTGCCATGGACAGCTGATACGTTATATTTCAAATTGTGAACGATTTAAGCAGCATGGTACAGTTCACAATTTATCGACAGTTTACAATTTCGCGAGATAGATTATAAACTAACGGTGTCCACAATCGTACGGTGACAGATATAACTAAATGTCGATGTTTTGACGTGTCGCCATTGCGCCTTTACGAAACATGAGCTGGTCGCTAGTATTAACAACAAAATTGTTAGGTATCTTCAGCTTTTCCGTAACTTTTCTGCAGCTGCATCACATGTATAACATTCCTGCTTTCATTTGCCTCAGTAAGCCGACTTATAAACCCGAGGCTCGGACGTCCGCACTCTGCGGACATAATCTTCGCGTGGCGTATTTCTGCGGCAGAATTAAAACAACGGACCTTAAGTCCACGTAATTTGAGGCCGCTAATCTAAAGCTCGTTAAACTCAACCAGAATTTCAGAGGAAAAAAATGGAAGAAAGTTGCACTGGATTTTGTGAGGGCACTGTTGTTAAGTTTTGTAAAATGTGTTGTTAATGTACCGTATACAGTTTGTTCTAGTAATTATTTATTTATTTATCCTCACACTGGAACGCCATACGGCAATTACACCAACGGAGCAAAAAATCACTTCATGTGCTGCTTTCAATCCATCCTGTGCGCGGTGGACATCGAACGAGTGGCGATGGTTCGGGCACGCTCACGCAGCGTGCAAGTGCAGCATTTGTCCATAGCCCCATCACTCCTTCCATATGGCGCACATTCATTGCGAATTTTTGAAATTCAATGATCTTTCAACGTAAATACATTAAAATTGAAAAACACGGAAAATTTTGAGGTGACATCCTGCCTGACAGATAAAAAAAAATGATAAAACTAGAAAGGAGAGGACCTCATAACCTAAGAGTCCGCGACAGCTCCAACAGCTTGGTGGCTATAGTAGCCGACAGGATAGACAGTCCAATGATGTGGCAATGGATGATCACTCATCGTACGTCATTCCAATATTTAGTAAGTATTATATATTAAAATTATTTATTAAACCAAAACTACTTATTTTATAAATAGTTTTGGTGTATTTTTTTTTATGTAGGTTTGTGTTTTCACGATGTATGTATGTTTTTTGTTTTTAGTATAAAATTGTAATGTGTGTTGTTTATGGACCTGCACCTTAATTGCGTAAGGGCGCGTTCACATATAACGTCCGTTTTACAGGTCCGTTAAAACGTGTATGTTATTAGCGTATGTAGTTGTATGAGCGAGTTCACACATAATACAGTATTCCGGATCCAGTAGAAAATACCGATCCGACCAAATAAGCAGCAATCCGTTTAAACGTATGTGTTATTAGCGTATGTAGTTGTATGAGCCAGTTCACACATAATACAGTATTTTGGATCCAGTATACAGCCGGTCGATTCTGTAAAAATCTCACCGTGAAAACTCAAGTGAAGTGAGCTTGATGTGAGTTGTCAGTAGTGTCAATCCCTTGCATTATTTGGAATGACAGCTCACTCCACGCTCACTTCACCTAAGTTTTCACGGTGAGATGGTTACAGAATCGCACTGCTGATCCGATCTCTTAAAATCAGTCCTGTGTGAATACTTTCTCCAGTAGCGACGGATCCGTTAAAAAGGATCCTATAAATGCTGTGTGAATACTATCTCCAGTAGCGACGGATCCGTTAAAAAGGATCCGGTAAAACGGACGTTATATGTGAACGCGACGTAACACACAATCAATCGGAATCGGTTTCATTTTGACAGTTCAACAACATTCATTGCGTTATTTACGTGTTGAGCAGACAAATTTTTCGAACTTATGAAGCAATGGATTAGCAATTTGCTTCAAAATGATTCAGATTACGATTGATTGTGTGTTACGCAATTAGGTCTGAAATAAATTGATTATTATTATGTCGTTTATTTATTTAGTTTTCTTATTTTGTTACATTTTTAAATATTAGTATTAAAAAAAACACTTATTATTATTATATACCATATAGTGTTCCCTATAGTGTGTGTGTGCCTATAGTGTTCCCACTGCTGGGACACAGGCCTCCTCTTTGAGAGGGAGTGGGCTATAATCTACCACCCTGGTAGATGTCACATGTCTTCGAATTATTGTTTCTAGGACATGCCAGTTTCCTTACGATGTTTACACCTAACCCGAATAATTATTAAATTAATTGGGCGTAACTCATTTCTAGTCGAACCAATGGCTCCATAGGGCTGAAAAGGAAAAGCTACTTGAGACAAGCCTATATTCAGCATTGGACGTTTTTTTTGCCCGAATGTTGTTGATGTTCACCATGTCCAGTAATTTGGCTACGAATAGTCTTATCTTTTATTCGTTAAAGTATCTATATATACTAAAGGCGATCGTCGAATATCTTGCCTTACCTTAGACGTTACTTAGGTGTACGTATTGGAAAGGAGAGAACTTCCGATCTGTTCTGTAAAAATCTCACCGTGAAAACTTAGGTGAAGTGAGCTTGAAGTGAGCTGTCAATGATGTCAATTCCTAGTATCAGATGAAATGACAGCTCACTTCACCTAACTTTACACGGTGAGTATTACAGAATAGACCGGCAGTAAACTAACATAAGCATCGTTTAACTCAATTTTAGCAACACCATTAAACTTTTTTAAATATAATAAAAATGAACTTAACACTGCAAATGAAGCACGGCCTCTTGAAACTCGTAAAAATAAAAATTAATTCTTTTATTTCTTTCCGTAAGCACTGACGCACCCTTCGCGGTATGCGTTAAATGTTCTATGAGAGCGTTGTAAAATTAAATTCGGAATTTAATTTTGCAATTCGAATGCTCCGAGGTTTTTTGACGTCTATCTGTCTTATTAGATTTGCGAATTTTATTGTAAGAAATATTATTTTCGGTTGTAATAAAATATAGGGAAAATGTTTTTGCGTTTCGAGGAGTTTTCGTTTTTCTTTTATTGTAAAATGATTTTTTACTGTATATTTCTACAAATAAATTTAATTGAAGTGTCTGTTTGTAATGTCAAAATAACAGCTTTTTATTAAATGCAGAAAGTAGACAAAAAAAATGTTTTTAAATTAGGTATCTGTCTGTTCGTTCCGGCTAATCTCCGAAACGGCTGCACCGATTTTGACAGGGTTTTCACTGGCAGATAGCTGATGTTATAATGAATGGAATGGAGAATAGATGAGATCATAATTATGCATATATAACAAAGGCTACATTTTATCCAAGAAGCACGTTCCCGTGGTTTCGTTCGGGCACGTTCACGTTCACGCGGGCGAAACCGCGGGTGGCAGCTAGTATTGTAAGATGGCAACATTAGGTATAAAACACGAAATAGGTAAATATTTTAATAAAATCATTCCCCATTTTTTACATTAGCATTTGATTTCTTTTTACATTATATTGTTTCAGCAGTCATGGTTTTGTAATGATTACTCGTTTTTGTGGGAAGCCTTTGTCCAGCAGTGGACGTCGTTCGGTTGAAATGATGATTCAATCATGTTTTAACACATAGGCCCCAAACTTTTACTATTTTTTATTGTTATTTTTTATATTTGTTACTAAATTTTATATTATTGTGTTTATTAATTTATACTTCGTTAAGTACGAGTATCATGCATTGTTATTATGTCGTGTATCAAAATACCAGTCATCTAGCCGCGGGAGGTACCTGGTGACATGTAATACAGGTTTTTATATAAATCTATCTCGGGCTCCAGTCTCTCACAGAGTTAGCTCCTTGATCGTGCACTACTGTTAAAGTCTAGCATTAAGTTCATAACTTGTGTAGAGGAAATAAACGTTTTATATTATATTATTATATTACATAAGCATATAGTGTAAGCCAGTCTGCAAAAGGGCTCGAGATTGTGGCACCAATTTAAATCGAATTCTTTTTCCAACAGCCATATTGAACATACCAAACACCCACAGAACCTTAATTGAACTTTAAAACCAGAACACCCAAAAATTCCAAAGTACCAATTTTAATCTCGTTGCGCTATTCGAACTCGAAATCACTGGCCGCAGACAACGGCCGCTTAACAGTTGAAAAATGAAAAACAATTCCAATTTGGTACGTCAACCGTTTGAATTTGGAAGCGAGGCGACGAGCCGTGCGTCTGCATTGCGCGACGGAACGCACCCGGCATGCGGGGTTTGTGGGATGTGGGAAAGCGTTTGGACTCGGTTTTGCACGTCATTTTAGGCACTATTAAGTGTTAGTGTTTTGAAGTTTTGTGCAATCCAAACTGAGGGTGGAATAGCTGGGTTTTCGTTTAAACGCTCGGTTTGCGTTTACGTTACCGTAAATTGGAATTTCGCATGTGCCCGCTGTGGGGACACTGACCGCCTTTTAAAAATAAAGAAACCAAAATGCGTTTATTGGTATTACAGCAAAATAAATACACTTCAAAACTGTAAAAACAGAAAACAAAGTTTGGGCTTCAGCTCAGTATAATGTCAGATGACAATACAAGGCGTATCACCTGACGCTGATTTTCAGCTGCAACCCACGGGTGTCATACGCTGGAATAACAACACAATAGGGAAGTATGTGTCCGTTATAATAAATTAAGGGAATTAATTAAATGTAATAATATAGAAACGCTCATACAAAATCAAATAAAATGTTATGACACAGGTACATGACTGTGTGCGTGTGTGTGTGTGTGTTTTAAAACACGAATTTGACTTAAACTCAAACTCAAAGTATTTATTTCAATTAAACCCATTACAGGTACTTTTTTTATAAAACGTTGCCCCACACTTTTGAATTGTCAAGGGGTCGGTCAGTCAGAAAGATGAAGCTAGTTAAACCCAGATAAGGTCTGGTCACACGGTCTTCAACATGCTATTAGTCTGACCTTTTCGAAGCTCCATCCTTGAAACTTGGTCCTCGGATTCTTTGGTGCTTTAAAACCTTCCCTTGTTCTTAACGAACTTCTTCTAGAACAGTCTGGGAACATCCCTTACGTACTTCAAATTGGAACTATTTAATAATTTGAAATGCCATATTGATATAATAATTTGAAATGCCATATTGATGTAATAATTTGAAATGCCATATTGATATAATAATTTGAAATGCCATATTGATATAATAATTTGAAATGCCATATTGATATAATAATTTTTCTTAACTCGGCGTTAGTTTCAGACGAGAAACGCTTGACTGCTTGCGTCTATGTTATTATACGAGTTTCAAGACGTACGGCTGTTCCAGGTGTTCTGTTATAGCCTTTATAGCTACGACGTCTAAATGGAACGTTCTGGAAACCAGCGGTAAAGAGCTTTTCCAGGCAGTTGAGTTTCTAGTAACGTTTCTAGGAACTAGCAATGTGTCCTTTATGTGCTGCAGTAAATGAATGTTATGAGATGTTGAATAATGATGTTCAAACGAATCGCTTCAGTGAAATGTCTATTGAAAAAAGCGTTGAAATAAATATAAAAGATTGGACACACGTTCATTACCACATATTTGAAACGAAATTTCTCCACTGCAAATATTTGCCAATTACTAATCTGCACAGTCTAACGCCAACTCTAACTACTTTCACATACGATTCAAAATAGCGCACTACCGACTTCAATTAAGTCTGAACCCAAAATATTGTTAACCACTTCATTATCACTCATTAAATTCCCAAAAAAATCGCATAAGCAGATCCGATCGCTGTTACACCACACTCCAACATCGCTCTTATCTACAAGACGGTAGGTGTTAAAACAGCGTGTGGGAAGTTTATCATCGGTGGCGATCTGTGGCGGTCGGTGTACGGACACATGTCGCCTGTTCCCAGCAATCGGGTGGCTCATTTACTTTTATTGGCACTACGACGTCGCCTGGATTGACGGTGCTTCGCGCGTGTGCGTTGTGTCGCGAGTTGCGGTATTCCGCCAATAAGCCTGTATCTACAGAGGATGGGGTTGAACTGGAGACACGTAGAGAGAGCAAACTATTTAGCTGGGTTAAAAATACTTAATTACATCCGGCGGACTTTAAGCAGTCAGGCCCACTGATCACTGACTGATCTATTTACCACGACAAGCCGAACTATAGCTCGTGTCAACATTAGAGAAAAATAACTTTTACAAGACACTATAAAAGGTGTAGGTAATAGGCGTAGCTGATTTTTTTTGGCGATCAGGTTTGGTCTCATATTAAAAGTGGTTCATAATTATGGATACAGAGGCAAAAGGCCTTCAGTTACTTTAATTACACCTTTTAGACAGAGATAGTCTCCTTTATTGCCCACCTTTGTAAGGAAAAACAGATGACAATCAATTCAAGTAACGTCTTTTTATCTGCATACAATCCATCTACCAAGCGTGGTGGTTAAAGCAAGTGGCCTAGTGATGTGCCCATCACATCACTACAACAAGTAATTTTTCAACTAACAGTTACAGCCCGATTCAAACTTTAAGGATGCTCTGAAGTTCGCTACTCGCTGCGCAGTACCTCACCCCTCACCCTCGCTGACTGGTGAATTTGTTACTGCGCAGCGACTTGCCTTATTTTCCATTGTACATTTATTCCTTATTTCGATTGCTGTTTTTTCTATATCATATCGTATGCTGCACCGGTTTACGACATCACGTCAACGCAGCGACATGCCTTATTTTCCATTAATGTACATTTATTCCTTATTTCCATTGCTGTTTTTTTATATCATATAGTATGCTGCACCGGTTTACGACATCACGTCAACGCCAGCTGTCACTGAAAACCAGCGTTGGGGCTCTGTTTTGCATAGGGTCTTAGCACGCTGAGCGATGGCCATTTTGCGTAGATATGACGCAAGTTTTTCCCCAACTGTCATGTTTACCGAAAATAAACGTATTTTCATCTTTTCTAGGTCAGATAAAAAGGGGAAACAGAAAGGTCTACACTACCCTGACTCCTCTAACTTCAAGAAGACAAATAATAATAAAAATATAATAATAATATTTATTTAGGTCCTTTTACAAAGTAATACATTTACAAACTTATAAATACTTAGTAGTACCAAGTTCTTAATAGATTGGCTTAAATACTAATATTTAATTTATACGTTTTAAATTACCTATGAAAGGGGCGTTGGTACTGACATTTTAACTTGTGGCGACCTGCCTGAGCTAGGCTAATAAAAACCTGTGTTTCAGGCAATCCCCATACTAAGCGATCAGCTGATTATTTGTCCATACATAGTTAGTTTTTTTTTTAATAATAATATCCTACTTCTAGTAGGTACTAAATACAAATTAAAACTTGAGAGCTTTCAAGGGACACCCGGATGGAACGAAGTATAACTGGCTTGCTTTCTATAAGAGAGAGAGAGAGACAGACAGAGAAACACGCGCACGCCGCACGGCTTACAACTATAGCAAAAAGTGTCGTTCCAACTTTTGGTCTTAATTTTTTCCGTCTAGCCCCCTTTCGCAACGCGCGATAAGGAACTTCGTTCCAATAATTACCAATTTAATAACTACATCATTATTGAAGTACTTCTAGGAGTCACAGTAGGTACTTACCGTGCCGTGCGACCTGTGAGCACAGTGTATTAGCACTCACTATCAAATTACGTGGTGCATGTTACGGTCAACGCATAATCTTTTATTGCTCCAGTGATAGCCGAATCAAATTCCACATGTCCTTGTTGCTCCTTTATACAGCTTATTTACAACCTATGTACTTTATTGACGCCTCTTTATGGTTTTATTAGAAAATTGATGGCATTGGACTAATAAATTTTTACTGTGGTAACGGGCTGGAGGTGGAATGTACTGTGGATGAGGGATGAATCGAAATGTGGCATAAAAGGCGAAGTGTTTCTTTGGATGTAGAACAATTTGTGTGTTTTGATGGTTTCTTTTGTAGTGACCTCAACCAGAAAGGAAGATTTCACACTATAGGTACGGGTTTTATTTAAATGTTTAGCACTCAAATCAAATATAAAGTTAAAGCCGCCAGTCTCATAAGTAAATTACCAGTCAACAGCGATGCGGATGAATTTTTCGACGCTATATTTTAGTTTGTGAATAGTTATAGTTAAGATATAATTTTGTTATTTTTTTTTTCATTAATATTCTTAACCACTCTGCTCGACTAGATTTTGACATATGACATATCAGCTGACTCGACGGGATGTTGCGAATTACGTCATGAAATTCAGTAAATTACATCAACTTTCAGCATTCAAATTTATTAAGAAAAATATGTTTCCGCGCTTATTTTATACAATATATTTGTGGCAAATATCTTTAATTATTTGTTGAGGTCGGTCAAACTTCGTTAGTCTACTACGAAAGTTGTATAAAATAGGTATTACTACACCTATCCAAAAGGTAGGCACCTTAAACTCGCTGGAAATATGTACATATACAACCTATTCTCTTGCTGAAAATATGCAAAAGGGAAAAATAAAGATATTAACATTCTCTCCGCGTTCTTACTTTTACCATTTTTCTTACTTAAACTACTTATAAAACGCAATCAAGTCTTGATAAAAATTACAAAAAATTGTGTTTCGACATGACACTTCTTAGTGCTGACCATCCGTCCAGTTTTCTTATTTCGATTCATAAATTGCATAAAGTCTAATCGATAATCGGAATTTGCAAAAAAATAAATAAAAAAGGTGTAGAAACTATATAAATCCTCTTTGGTATATTTTTCATGAATTAATTTATTTTTGAAATTAATCATTTTAATTACCGTACGTGTATGTACACGTACACGTACGGTGTGGTTAGGTGTGTAATTTTTTATGGTTCCGTCTAAATGAAACGTCTAAATGAAAAAACGGAACCCTTGCAGGATCACTTGTGTCTGTGGGTCTTGTCTTTTTTCTTATTTGCTTCGAATCTACTGGACCGATTAAATTGAAATTTGGTACACATATGAATTTCTGTGACCCAAAGACGGACGTGTAACGTTAATAAATTAATTTTGAAAATGGGGTCACTCTTGAGGGGCAAACTAGAAAAAAAAAAAAAAATCTTTGCTGTACCTCTGTGTGACATCCAAACTAATATTATAAATGCGAAAGTAACTCTGTCTGTCTGTCTGTCTGTCTTTGCTTCACGCCTAAACTACTGAACCGATTTGTGTGAAATTTGGTACAGACATAGTTTGGAACTTGAGAATGGACATAGGATAGTTTTTATTACAAAAAATAAAATAAAATAAAAAATAAAATTTATTCCGGACATACAGCGCCATCTATTGGTCAAGAGTCGGTGTCATCTATTGGTGAAGTCACTATTCCACGCGAACGAAGTCGCGGGCAAAAGCTAGTATCAAATAAAAGGGCTCGTTGTGGGGGTTTTAAATCTATTTGCTTAGTAACTAAAACAAAAGTTATGTGGCCGTCTATCTATGTGCCGGTCGGTCTGCCTCTCTGCCGTCTGTACAAACCTAAACTAACCGTAAAATCTAGATATTGTCCAATTTGCACCGGCCAGCCTTTCTTACAGGGTTAACGCGGGGCGTTTTCGTGGACGCGCGTTGTGGGACAAAGTAGGCACTCCTTATGTCCCAAGCTGCCGTTCTGTAGCTTGGGATAAAATTTTAAGAACTTTAATTGTCTGATTTCTAATTTAAATGATCTGAAAATACTTTTACGGAACCCATAATTTCGTCATGTCAGTCTGTGCGTGCGTTCGGATGTTAATGCCATTAACCATTTTACTCGTAGACGTTAACGAGTGTCAATAACACTATATCGTATTCGTATTCTATGCAAGCAAAATGGTGTGGTAAAATTACGATAAACATAATTAGAGGTAGCATTCCCCATGCATGTAAGTACCCAAGGGTTGAAAAAAATCTATGCACACAAGCGTGTGGGAGGTATTGTTGGAACTTATAATTAAAATTATAAAGATGTTGCTAATTGATTTTAACTTTTAAAGCCAATCGTTTTTGAGATATGAGATATTTTCGTTTAAAACCGCAGAATTAACATGGTTTTTTACAGTTTTTTCGAAAACTTTTATGAAATACTAGCTTATTTCTACAGTCGATCAAATTAATGATATGCGCTGTGCATGCGTAAATATTCATCCCAAGTACGGGACCTTTCACTGTGCATGGTCCGACATACACTTGGCCAGTTTTTTTTTTTAAATTTCGTTGGGAAACTACCACAAAAAGTAAACAATTTCTATTACTCAAGTAAACTAATATAAATAAAAACTACCAAGCTGATACAGCTTACAAAACATAATGAAATGTAAAGTGTTTGCGGTTTCCCAAACTTTTGCTAAGCCTATCTAAAAATGTATACTGGGCATTCTGTAGCAAACTATTAGAAAGTATCAAAAATTAATAATTGCACAATAAATAAAAATAATTTTGAATAGCGAGCCCATTCCGAATATAAATTCAAATATAGAAACAATTCGGCGCGAAATTGAATAAATGACTATCTATGGTCATAGGTCCTCTGTTATTGACTCAGTTTCAATATAATGTCCTAAAAACGATTAAAATTACATTAGGAAAACATAAATCATTATTATAAATAATGCTTGTTGTATTTAATGCTGAAAATAATTTTATTTCAATTTCTGAGAATCGATTTCTGACATTCGTCATATTAATTACTCGGCTCAATCGAAATTAAAAAAAAATCGTTTGGCATAATCGCTTTCGCACATCATTACGATAAAAAAAAACAACAATGGTCGGCGATTTTGAACACAAATTAAGTAGTGGTAATGAATAATACGTGTTATTGGACCTGTGTTTCAATATTACGTTATGATTTGGGCATTTTCGTGTTTTTTATAATATTTGTAATAATATTTTTCACATTTTACATCTTATCTACATGTGTGTGTGTGACTTTTGTGAAAAGTAAAAATGTAAACACGCACGATTGGCGCGAAACTTCGACTTTAGATATCAAAAAACTACATTAGGTACCACTACTTATTTAACATGAACAATAGATGAATTCGTCAAATAATTAAATCATGTATTATTCATTGCCCCTGTGGTGAAGTTTGGATTTTCGAAATCCCCAATTTTTATGTTTTTTAGCCTCGACCACCACTGTCATCAAAATGGCGATTATCGCATTTACAGTCTTGAATTTAATAAAGGTAAATTAATAAACTTGCGCGCTAAATATGGAAGATTGAATGGCGATAACATATGAGTTTTTATCCAACTCTCTTAATTAACGCACATTCATAAGATTTGATGGGTAGCATAATCAATATTTACATTATCATTAAGGGTGTCGAATGTCGTCATTTCAAGGTCCAATGGGACCCCTTACTGAGCCAGCGGAGGTTCGTGTGTTCGGGTCCATTCGGGGGCGCTACCGAACTATACGGTTAAATTAAATATAAAGTGGATTTATAACGAAAACACTTAAATTCAAAATCAAAATATTTTGTTTCATATAAACCTACTCGGGCTCTTATGAAACATCAGAAGCTGGGTACGGTTCCAATTAGTCGTTTCCTATGGAGAAGAGCCGGCAAGAAACTCCACGGTTACTCTTTGTTAAAAAAGGGTTCTGACAATGTTTTCAAATTACAGTGTTAACAGCTATGGGAGGACAGTGTAGGCCTGTCAACAAGTACCAGGTACTTAACAAAATAGAAGTAAATAAATTACTAGAAAGAAAGAAGGAAATATTTTTTTTTAATTCTGCACAAACAAAACGCACAATTACAAAAAAAAAAGACTTAAAATCTACACATACAACCTAGTCAAAAGCCTCGTACTCAAGCATTTAAAAAGTTGATAATTTAGTCCATTGCTAAAGTATTCCTAAATGTCTATTACATAAAGTATATAATGATAGTAGTTATGTAGCTAACGTCTTATAACATGGACCTCCACAAAATCGTTCTTTCACGACTTCTTATATTTTCTTTAATGTTTTGGCCATAAACGATACGGCCTGTTCCTCCATTTCCGAAAAAGTATCGCTTAACTTATCGGCACATACTTAGGAACTTTAAAATATTATGTTTTTGACTCTGGTAGATCTGATAGTGTTTTCACAGATAGGATTATTATGTAATAATAATAATAATATCCCTGGACATTTCACACAGCGCCATCTAGTCTCAAGCTAAGCAACCTAATGCTTGTGTTATGGTAACAAGATGGCTGATAAACTACTTATATACTTTTTTTTTGTAAATACAAACATATTATAGATAGAAAAACACCCCGACTCAGAACAAATACATGTAGGACTTACAAATATTTGTTCTGTGCGGGAATCGAACCCGCGACACGCAGCGCAGCAGTCCGATCGGTCAGCCACTGCGCTAACCGTGCTGCCATGTGTATGAAAACTTCAGCCTTTATAAAATTCCATTGAATAATACCAACCTATTATTGTCTCCCTGCAGGCCTTTTCACTTACAGAAAAGGCAAAAGCATCCTGCCGGTCGATTCTGTAAAAATCTCACCGTGAAAACTCAAGTGAGCTTGATGTGAGTTGTCAATCGCTAGCATTATTTGGAATGACAGCTCACTCCACGCTCACTTCACCTTAGTTTTCACGGTGAGATGGTTACAGAATCGCACTGCAGGGTAAAAAAAATGATTTTATATTTTCGTCAGTTAGGTTATCGAAAAATAATGGACACGTATTTTTTCTTTTGTCAATTAAACAAAAAATTACAAAGATAAAGCGCGTCAAAATTTGGGAGTTGGGGGGTCGTGACGTCACGCCATGCTAAAAAGTGTAGCAAGGCAAGACAGGCAAGTGACGTCACGCGGAACTTTAACGGGCGATATCTTCATCTTTTTTTTTTGAATTGACAAAAGAAAAAATACGGGTCCAATATTTTTTGATAATCTAACTGACGGACTATTAGATTTTTTTTGAAAACTAGCCTATTGGCCTTCTGATCACCACGCTACCTCAAGGCCCACGGGTTGGTGATTTCAGACTTTTATTAACTTACTAGCTTCTGCCCGCGGCTTCGCCCGCGTGGATGTCGGAAATTTACCCACGGGAACGTGCTAACCATCCATCCATCCAATGCCATCTATGTCGCGGGCCCTTTGTGGCTAATTACAATAGAAAACTAATTGTGTCTCATTAGTGGTGATTAAGAGGGTACCTATATGATACTTTACCTAAGTACCTAACTAATTAAAAAAAAAAACTCAATAACAGAAAATTAAATACCTACCTACCTAAATAAACCTATTTCTCATGATAATTACTAATCTAAACTCAATAAATAAGCAAAATCCCTAAAAACTAATATCTATACGAATGACTAAACCTACCTAACAGTATTATAAAATAACCTACGGTCACTACGTACACTATCAAATATACTACCTATACTTTAAAATTAAAATCTATACCTACGACTCATATAAAAATAAACCTAAATAACTCTAAAAACTCAAAAGAAATAAAAATGAACTCCACTGCGGGTGACCCAACCTACGACAAACTTAGTATTTGCGGTTGGTACAGTACAGACAGTGGTAATCGGGTATAGGGATCGAACCGCAAAATTAAGTTGGTTTTTTATTGTATATACTTTTCCGGGATAAAAAGTACCCAGTGTGGTGCCCAGGATATTAAAGAATAATTATACCAAGTTTCATCGTAATCGAACCGGTAGTTTTTGCGTGATGCCTGAACAAACAGACAGACAGACAGACAGACAAAAATTTTTTAAATCACATTTTTGGGTTCGGTGTCGGTCAAGTAACACCCCCTGGCATTTATTTTTTGGATATTTTCAATGTACAGAATTTTCACTTCTACAGATTTATTATAAGTATAGATAGCTTATGCCCAGCGACTTCGTCTGCGTGAAATTTCTGGTTCCCCTGACCCAACGCGTCACATCGCATCGCATCACCTGCTCGCGCTATTTCTTCGTTTCCAATTAGCGTTCTTTCTGACTTTTTGACTTTCGTTCATTTTGATCGGCTGCTGAATGTCCTAGCGTGATATTAAATACTCTATAGCTCTCCTCGAAAACTGGGCTATTAAATGCAAAAATCAAACGCGTCTAAACGAAACAAACTCTTCAGTTTTATTGTTAGCATAGATAAGTCCAGGTTTCCGCACTATGTGTACGAGTATATTTTCCTTTACCGATTTCAGTAATATCTAATATTCCTTCTACGTATATTTCAGCTAGCTACTTACATACAAGGACGATAAAACGCGACACGACGCGGTTAGCACTAATTCTACTAGCATGGCCGCCTGCCCGCGGGACGCCGCGACACGAATTGTGTCATGTCTAATTAATTACTTAATTAAATCGCAACCGTCCGCGCTTCACAGAAATATGCTTACAAAGTACAAGGATGGTAGGGTTTTGAGTGAATTTTTAGGCTTATGGATGAATACAAGTGCGTCTTTAACTGGTGAATAATAGTTGTCTACGTGACTCATAACATAATTATCTTACTCCATAAGGGAGTTCTTCATACTATGTATTAAATGTTACTAAGTTATATAATAGTTGTGCTGTGTTATTCTTATGTATGAGATTTATATAATTTAGTTAATGTTATGGAAGTTTCTTATTAGGTTAATTTAATATTGTAAGTATATAAATACCACACCATCGCATTAGATAAATCGCCTGTTATGATAGTTGTAAAGGTAATTATAAATAAATAAATAAAATGATGGTACAATTTTAAATTTCTTATTGCATCTTGTATGTTCGTTCGTTCGTTTATTGTTTATCGTCACTTGTATGTTTAGTTTATTAGTAATAATCTCACTAGATTTTATCATAACTTTTCAGCACTAGTTAAACACAAACTGATAATAAAACATTACACCCTCACATCGTACATAAACCTCTCATTCTGCCCGCCATTTTGTACTTTGTAACATATTTTCCGTATAACGAGTAATAAAAATAAAGGATGAAACATCCTTTATTTTTATTCGATAAAATTCTGCGATGTTATTTCCTGGTGATTACATACATTGTTTCAATCTGTATGTAGGTAGTTAGAGGCGGTGTTCTTTGTGTTCAGTTTGTATAAGAATATTGGATGTTAAAGTTCCTGAAGACTGAATTATATTACACTACACGGTCAAATTAAATTAGCTAGCGTAATTCTGCGCACGTGATTGGTCTCGATAAAACGAAAAATTTGGCGATTTTTTTTGTAGGGTCACCGACCGCAGTTCGTGTACAGGTAACAGCAAAAGTAGATGATCAAAATCAGAAATTCAATACTAATGAACAGAGTTCGCAGCTATATGGCAGCTGTACTAGTAGTAAATGTTTGGTATAATTTACAATCACATACTTTTGAATCACTTCGACGCCACACAGTTCTGACGCGAACTCCGTTCATTAGTATTGAATTTCTGATTTTGATCATCTACTTTTGCTACCTAGTCACCTGAAATATCAGTTTAAAACAGCTTTTTATTGTATTAACTTCACAGACGTGGTGGGTATCTATATTTTAACACGACAAAACTAAAGAAAACATATTTTCTCAACTCATACTTCAAGTATCAAAACATCCAGCGGTCGTTAAACCCCAAAAAAAAACATCAAATCTTTTTTTATTATTTTATAATGTTTAGGTATCGATACTCATCACGTCTGTAGAGTTTAGCTAGCTAATTTAATTTGACCTTGCATAATTATATAAGTAGCTGTAGCTGGATTGAATTCATAAAGCTAATGGAGGACCATTCCGGCAAAGAATGAGACTGAATCTACGCTATAGGTACAGTCAACAGCAAAAGTAGATGATCAAAATCAGAAATTCAATACTAATGAACGGAGTTCGCAGCTATATGGCAGCTGTACTAGTAGTAAATGTTTGGTATAATTTACAATCACATACTTTTGAATCACTTCGACACCACACAGTTCTGACGCGAACTTCGTTCATTAGTATTGAATTTCTGATTTTGATCATCTACTTTTGCTACCTAGTCACCTGAAATATCAGTTTAAAACAGCTTTTTATTGTATTAACTTCACAGACGTGGTGGGTATCTATATTTTAACACGACAAAACTAAAGAAAACATATTTTCTCAAATCATACTTCAAGTAACAAAACATCCAGCGGTCGTTGAACCCCAAAAAAAACATCAAATCTTTTTTATTATTTTATAATGTTTAGGTATCGATACTCATCACGTCTGTAGAGTTTAGCTAGCTAATTTAATTTAACCTTGTATAATTATCTAAGTAGATGTAGCTGGATTGAATTCATAAAGCTAATGGAGGACCATTCCGGCAAAGAATGAGACTGAATCTACGCTATAGGTACAGTCAACAGCAAAAGTAGATGATCAAAATCAGAAATTCAATAATAATGAACGGAGTTCGCAGCTATATGGCAGCTGTACTAGTAGTAAATGTTTGGTATAATTTACAATCACATACTTTTGAATAAATTCGACGCCACACAGTTCTGACGCGAACTCCGTTCATTAGTATTGAATTTCTGATTTTGATCATCTATTTTTGCTGTTGTCAACTATGCGTTCTGTACATCAAACTAACATTGCCCCGAAATAATTGCTGGGAAACGGTTTTTATTTTTGGTGTGAAAAGTTGTTTGCGGCAACGCGCAATCTTACACACGCAAAACATTGTATTTGTGCATGTAACGGGTCGTGGGGGTATTTAAAGTTGTGTTATAACATTAAAAACTTGTTTTTGTAAAAAAACGTCAGTAAAAGTTGGAATTTTTACCTTCAATATCTCCGTAACCAGAACGTTCCAAGGTATGGTCCAGTACAAAAAAATGATTATAATGACTAGGAGTACAAGTGACTCTCGGCTTTGTTAAGTGTCTTTTTACACCCGTTATACTTTCACTACCAACTTGGGACTCATAGTAAGCTCAACATTACCCCTACACTTACAACTGGGAACACATCCTAACATACAAAATCACCTCCAATCACGATAGAAATGACGTTAATAAGTAAGAATATTAATAATCCGTCGGTTCGGTATAGGAACGCGTTAATAATGCAACTCTAACTGAGGCAGCCGGCTCGCGGTAAATAATTGAAGAGGGAAGTTATGGATTATGGGGACGGTATTGATCAGTTAGTGTTGTTCGACGACTTTGTATGAAACGCTTGAAACAATGATATTATAAGTAAAAAGAGGTAGATCGGCTAAATGCGCTTCGCAAGTAGCACGTTAAATTTGCCTAGTTAGACATTCTAAACCTCAGTTTTACGCTGACGCCAACGCACACGCAGTGCTTGATTTTTTCGCTTCTGATAATTGTGACAGGCCGTCTTATTTCCACGTGCTATCTAATATAGCGTAATATTACGATATGACGTTATTTATGTACGTTTTTTCTATATAATAGGTATCATTGAGTAACATAAAGTGCTGGAATACTGCTAAACTAAAACAATGTAGCTAGAGAACTGGAACATCGCAGATTTGCGCTAGATGAATGACCGCGAATTGGTAAGCGTAGGGTAGGTTGCCCTCAGATGTGGAGTGATTTTCGCAGGGAGGTAGCATGCAGGTTGTAAAATCTGTATACTCTCATGCATGAACATTGAGCAAAACCGTGCAAATGGATAGGCCATGGGCCTTCCTGCTGTACAGCAGTGGACTGCTTAAGATTCATGTTAATGATCATATAATAATAATAATCATTTATTTGTTCATACTAGAGGTCCATTGTGTTAGTAACAATTTTACTTAACCTATGTACCATACACCATGCAATGATATCAAAGCTATAAGAAGCTCAATAGAAGGAAGACATGACGTTAAAGTAAGAATGGTGATATATGAAGTCCAGAAATCGTAAATTACTGATAAAAAGCCTACATTCCAAAGTCATCGAATGTCATTGTTAAGCAAAAATTGTGACATTCTTTTAAGGACAGTTGACCGGGAATCAGTTCGTCGGGGTGTATCGAGTGCCAAGGGCTCATATAGCAGCTGTCGGTTTACAGGACGTATTTATTAAATGTTATGTGGACAAATCGATTGACAGAATGATAACAATGTTTTATACCTTATTCCTGTTTATTGTATATTTATTAAAGTCGAGTTGAAAGAAAGTGTAATTAACATTTATGTGTGTTGCCATTGCATTCATGTCATAATCACAAAGAAGATCAAATGTTTTAATGTTTTTAGTTTTCTGAACCTACCTAAGCAGCTCTCGTGATGACACAGCTTTTATAACTCCAACACAAAATATCTGCCTTTTCCCAACCATGTTCCAGTCCTATCGGATGTAGCTCAATACCAGTATCTTACACGGACACCACAACCCAGTTACTAGGTGATACCGAACCGTATACGATACCAATTGGTAAGACTGACTGTCAGACTTTCGGGCTTCTCACGACCCGTAACGACTGTTAAAGATGCTGGAATGACCGCCATCTTGGATTTTCTTTTTGACCTCACTATCGGCCTCAGCGCCATCGAAAACCATGAAAACGACACGAAAAATTGTATAATTTTTGCAGCCGCCATCTTTGATTTTTAGTTTGTTACCTCACTAATTGGCTTCAGCACCCTCGAGAACCATGAAAACTATATATCTACTCTCTGACTCTTTCTATTATATAATAATATGTATAATAAAAAGTCGCCTAACGCTTTTTTGGTAAGTGACGATTTCCAAAAGTTTACTCCTACCGCAAGCTCCGTTAAAGAACGTGGTTCCATTATAAATCATGTCTTAAATCGACAAGAACTCATTTATAAAATAATGCCTTTCCTCTGAAAAAGAAAGAATGGAAAAAAAGGGACCTAAATACATCAGTCAGACACCGATCACTTATTCACTGGAACAAGCCGTTTTCCCCAGCCTTCGCGTTGTTATAAATGTATAGAAAGCCGTGTCGTATTAAATATTTACGGGTTCCTTCAAGGTGTTATCCTTGGTCCTTTCGTGGTCCTTCCGGATTAGGCCGCGAGCCACTATTATAAGGTGTGAGAAGGGTCTTGCTACGTACGTACCTATTGCCATTTAGATGGAGAATTATTTTATCTTAGTGCGTTTGAGGACGTGTGGCAGGTAATAGTGCCACCCTTGTGTGAGGTGTGTGCCAAGGGCACGGGCGAAACTGCTTTTACGGGGAGGTCGTAAGCTGTTTTGATCGAATTGCCGCTTGGGAAAATTGTGTAACAGTTTCAAAGATGTTTTATAGTTGCTTTTCAATTTGATAATAAGGCCCTAATACAATCTAGTTTGCATTTACTTTGGTCTTTGACATCACTTTCCATTTTGAAATGTTGGTCCTTTTGTTGATATATTTTATTCAGGATTATCCTTCGCTTTAGAATCAGCATAAGATGAAAATAAATCTGAATGTAAATCTCTCCTTGAAATCCCAAATGTTCCCACACCGTGCTTAAAATATTTCTTTCATAACTAACTCGCTGTTTCATTACATGAAATCACAGCGATACGTATGCGCATATTCAAGCGTATTCCCATTCATTTGCAAGTATGAAGCCTTCACAATAGACTGCGAAAGTAACAGCATTTTCGTACAATAGCGCACAGACGAAGGTTCTTGTCGAAAGCGAGAGGAAATCCGTGAAGATCGTCGTGGCTATAATTCACATAGCTGTATGAATTATTGATGGCCGCAGACGGGATGGGATTAGATTGTAAATAAATAGGGTTCCCAGCTTTTAAAAATATATATGTTGGGAATGATGTTGCGGAAATAAAGGGCATTCAGGGTTATGAGTTTCTGTTGAAGATAGTGCGATAATAGTGTTCAGATAGACGTGGTTATTGATCCTGAAAAGATGAGGTACATACTTATGATACTGATAATACTCCTTTTAGAAGTTTAAATCTTTTCAAAATCATTGTACGCTTTCAATATTTGGTTTGTTGTCACACTTAATTGTAAGTTGTCACTATCGTATATTCAAACCGTAGCCTAGTTATAGACAACCGCACATCAGTGCACTTCGAAAACGTGCTTGCACTACGAAAGTCACTCTTTCGGCTATGACATAAAGATGCTGGTAATGTCAAATTGTGACAGAAACTTGGTTTTAGATGCTTGAAAGAGTCACCAAAATCTACTTTATAGTGTATCAAAGTCCTATGCAGTATGTTAGGATATTGAACGCACTCAAAAGGACCACAACAAACATTTTCCAACTCACAGCCTCACGATATCACTTCGATAGTATCTCATAAATGTACGAGAGCTCGTCCGTATCTATAGTTGAACCCATTTGCTAATTATCCGTCCGTCTGTCAGTTCACATTGTCATATACGCGATTGAGTCCATTCAATAATTCATAGTGTGTCGGATTCTCCATGTAAATCGTGTGGTTTCATGTGTCCTGCTGTTGGTTGCAACGGTTTTTGGCATTGTTTATTGAATATGTGTGTGCTGTATATGATTGATTGCGTATTGTTGAGTAAATGGATAGGGGAATAGAAAATTATAGATATAGAAGCGTGACATAACGAAGGTGTAAAGATCAGCATCTAATGGATTCGTTTTGGAATTGGCGCTCAAAACTTTCTGCTTTTTCACAATTTTTTTTTAGCCAAGTGTGTGTAACTCAAACTACCTACGATTAAATAATAGTACTGACTCATAATAAATAACTGTTATTGCTTGACCACAGATTTTGATTTTTTCACAGATTTGTTGATTAGACATTAAAAATCCAAATATTTGAGAAAGTTAGCTCAAAATTAAAAGTCATTTATGTATTCAAATTACGCTGACAATCAGCACTTTTCGAACCCCGTCCCTTCACCACTTCCTAGTGCTTTCGCTGGGAAGAAGTTACGCAACAAACTCCCCAGCAGCACAGCTATTCAGTAAAGTTGTACTTACGATTTCAAAATGGTCATATAAATCTTAAATGCTTACAACTTGCATAATACTTCGGACATGCGAGTGTCGTGAGCATTTCTAAGATTTACATGACAAAGCGCTGCCAAATTGCCGTTAGGTTGGCACATACGTGTGACATTAAGTCCTGGCCGTTGACAGTAGCTGTCAACAAAAAAAAAACAAACGAAGACGAATTCTTAATTCGAAAGTTTTAATCTTCCATTTTGTTATTTCAAAACGTTAGTATATCACAACTTATATAGTTACATTCGAGTTATATAATCCCTGCCAGTCATGCTTACTGCCGAAGACTACCTAAGTGGATTAGAGGGCATTAGCGTCGGATCAATAAGGTCCCCAGTTCGATTCCCGCTCGCTACCGGTTCTTTTCGGATTTCTCGTTCGGGATTTACTTATCTAGGCGTTTCTAGTTGGCCAGTAATGAAGTTGACATGTTTATTTTAGTACGAGGCGGAAATTATTTGTGCTAAGGATTTTGGTGTCCTAAAATTGAAATGAATGAGGGCTTAACGTTTTGAGGGTATTACAGTATTACAAGTGTGTAATACAGTAATATTTTGTGTAATTTTGTGGTGCTTAAGCTGTGTTTATTATGATGGGAGTTTATTCAATGTCGAGTTTATAAACTAAATCGGATCATTGGCTATTTAAATACATTTCTATGTCATGTTGACTGACCATGCAACATCATGGTAGAAAGTAGTTAAACGCAAACCATGCATTAATAAGTAGGTTATGAATATCATTTGTAGCATGACCATGCTATGCATGCAGCACTGACCTTATTATCCTGTGAATCCAGTGACACAGCCGCATGGCGACCACCTGAAGGCCAATTCTCGTAATTTATAACGTTCAAAATCTAGTCGCAGTCTCATCTCGGCAACAAACAAATGTCAAAAACTTGTCAAAATGTAGGGAAATTAGAAGTATTATTTGACAGATTGAGACTGAGATCAGACTGTGAACGGTCTTAAAATTACGAGAATTGCCCCTCTGGTTTTTTACCGCCACACTTCACATTGCACTTTATTTTGAAACAGGAATAATGATTGTCATACGCCGAAACAAGGCTAAATCTATCTAGCCAACGAGAAGACTAGCAGAAGCATAATCAGCTTATTATTATTCCCACTATTGGGACGTAGGCCTCCTCTCAGTGACAGGGAGTGGGCTGTAAGGCCCAGGCCCTTTGGTTGACGTCACATGTCTTCGAATTTTTGTTCTAAGGACATGCCGGTTAAAATTAAAAAGAGGTATTCCACTTAGAACACTAATTTCAACAGCACTTGCCAGAACCGCACCTAAGCACTTCCACTAACCGCACTGAAACAAAATTTTGTAACGTGCGGTTTGGAGGAACACTTTATCATAGTACCCACCACATAGAATTTCTTATTTTTTTCAAATACTTCTGGTAAAACAGACCAGAGGGGCGATTCTCGTAATTTTAAGAGCGTCCACAGTCTGATCTCAGTCTCAAACTGTCCAAAATACCTCAAATTTCCCTACATTTTGACAGGTGTTTTTTGTCGCCGAGATGAGACTGCGACTAGATTTTGAACGTTTTAAATAACGAGAATCGGCTTTCTGATTAAACGAAAGACTTCATTAAACCGCGACAAGCAAACAGAACGAAGGAAATAAAAATAAGCAAGCAATGCAAAAGAAATGCGTTCCGATATCTGAGGCAGATAAGCGGAATGGAAACGTGAGATATACTCCGAGTACTAAGGAGTGGAGGTGGCAGTAGTAGCTACTAATTTAAGCCCGCGGCTTCGTCCTTGTGGTGGTCGGAAATTATCCCACGGGAACGTAATACCGAGATAGATAGATAAAGAAGATATATTCGAAACTAGATCATGATATACCTGTGTGCCAAAATGGCATCGAAATCCATTCGCCCATTATGGTGTAAAAGGTAACAGACCGACAGACCGCAAACAGAGTTTTGATATAGCATATAAGTAAGCATTTACAATCGCCTCTTTATTCATAAACGTTGCTTAAAGTTAAGTAGTGGTTAGCGACTGTTTAACCATACATTTTTGACGTTTAAACGTCACTTAACTTTAATCATCGTTTATAAATAAACCCCTTAGAATTGAGTTGAGGACTTGATGGAACTGAAGAGAGTTGCCTATGATTTTGCCGTGTAAAACGAGATTGAAGGTAGCAAACCGTGTCAATACGTGCACAGGTATGTCTATTTACTAACCACCCACTTTAATATTATATGTATAATGTCACTTGGTGCAATTTATTTTGTAATACGTTCTCAGGATTTCACTTCAAAAATTTTAACGATATGGAAATATTTTCAGCCAAGTGTTTACACACACGAGGTCAACGGCAGAGGCAGCTGCAGCCATCGACACCCGTCGACGACCGCGCTCGACGCGTTGGCGACGGCATGCCGTCGACAACGTATCGCTCGTGTACTTTTGTATGGTGCTCAAATACACGAGCGGCATGATGTCGAGCCTCGTCGGTCGCCTCAACGGTAGAGGCTGTTGAGGCGTGTCGTTAATGTGTATGCACACTAACAGAGCAGTACCCACAAAGTACACATCTATCTTCTATCTATATATACTTATAATAAATCTGTAGAAGTGAAAATTCTGTACATTGAAAATATCAAAAAAATAAATGGCCCCCTGCCATTTATTTTTTTGATATTTTCAATGTACAGAATTTTCACCGTTTTTCAGTGTTACTAGACCGACACAGAACCCAAAAATGTGATTTAAAAAAAAATTGTCTGTCTGTCTGTCTGTCTGTCTGTCTGTCTGTCGGTCTGTCTGTCTGTTTGTTCAGGCATCACGCAAAAACTACTGGTTCGATTACGATGAAACTTGGTATAATTATTCTTTAATATCCTGGGCACCACACTGGGTACTTTTTATGCCGGAAAAATATCTTCTAAATATATAAAACTCAAAGGTGACTGACTGACTGACTGACATAGCGATCTATCAACGCACAGCCCAAACCACTGAAGGGATCGGGCTGAAATTTGGCATGCAGGTAGATGTTATGACGTAGGCATCCGCTAAGAAAGGATTTTGATAAATTCTACCTCCAAGGGGATAAAATAGGGGATGAAAGTTTGTATGAAAAATCTTATTCCTTTAGTTAATAAACTTGAAACTTAGCACGAATACTTATCTAAATAAATTATGAAGATTGTCAGTTTTTTTTTCTTCTAAACTACCCCCTAATAAGGGATTGGGGGGTTTCAAAGTTTGTATGGAAGAATTTTAGCGCGCAGTACGGTTGATTCGAAACTCAGTATTTATACCTAATATTGAAAGTAAAGAATAATGTGTATCAGGGTTTTTTGAAAATCTACCCCTGACGGGCTGAAATGGGGTAGTCAATTTTTCAGGGTAGGATTTTACTGCATGGCTTGATTAACTCGAAAATTTGTATAAATGATCTTTGAGTTAAGTTATGAATACATCGCAAACGATTTTTTTAAATTCCACCCCTGTGGGGGTGAAAAGCGGGGATACAGTTTATATGAAAAATCTTATTCATTGAGTTAATAAACTTGAAATTTGCCTAAGTAAGTAATAAAGTTTATCACTATAAGTTTTTCAAAACTACCACTCAAAGGGGGATATAGGGGTGTTAAGTTTATGTCGAAGAAATTGAATGCGCGGTCTGAGTAACTCGAAACTCAGTATTGATACTTTTGACAGAAAATAATTAATAATAAATATGTAAAGTTGTCGAAAATTTACCACTGACGGGACAAAAACGGGTAATTCGGTTTTTAAGGGGAGGATTTGAACTTGAAACTGTATGTTACATTTTCACGCCTAAACCACTGAACTTCTGATTTGGCATTGATATAGATGGCATCCTGGGGAAGCACATACTTTTTATCCTGTTAGCACGTTCCCGTGGGATAATTTCCGACATCCACGCGGGCGAAGCCGCGGGCAGAAGCTAGTGTTTCAATATAATTGATGCTACTTTTTAGTGTCCATCAATGCAGCAGACACATGAATGTGAATGAAGAGTTTATAAGTAGTTATTTCAGTTATATATAAGTCTACAATATCCAAGACGAATGTTCCTGACACATTCCCAATTTTCACATCCGAGCCATTCGGAACACTTACACAAAATGTTCCTTCCAAAAATATTTGGCGTTCCGCGTTCAAGCGCCGCAGGGGACCGAAACTGTAGACGGCGACCTATTTTAAATTTTTCCTTCCCAACAACTGTACTAAGCCGTGTTTATGTGTAACTCTCCGATTTCCAATGCAATGTTTACGTTGCCGAGTTTCCTTCAAAGTCGTTCTAGAATGATCGCTGAAGATGCTCGGAAGTGCAGAAATAAATAAAAGTTGGTTGATTTATTTTATGTTGGAATAGAGTAGAATATTATGTGTGGTGTAGACATCGCTTTATCGGATCTTTTTACTTTATAAAGCAAATGGTTTTGAATGGAACTGTTACAGAGTCAAAGTCAAAGTCAAATCATTTATTTCAAATAGGCACATAAAAGGCACTTTTGAACGTCAAAATTAAAATTAAAATAAAATTGATTCTAGTCGGCCCTTCCAAAAGGTAGTTTTCGTATGGAGAAGAATGGGCAAGAAACTCCACCGTTACTCTTTTTAAATATTTTACAATATTTTGCATACATTAATTATATAACCTCTTAAATGTCAAATGCACAGCATCTGTACACTAAAAAACGTGCTCAAAATGTCAATGTACACCATCTGTACACTACGTCACGGCTCCCATTGGACGATGGAATTTTCCGTTATTTTGCACTTGCAACACGATGTGACTGTATCATCGACTAATCGATTCATACTTGACCGGTTTTAGTAACATTTTAAAGGGAACACCACTAAACTGAACGAAAAAAAAGTGTTTAAAAAATGCATCTGTGGTTTTTGAAGTGAGACGCCATTGTGACGCGATTATTCTCGACATTTTGCTGTGTTGTTTTTTATTGAAAAATGAACGCAAGACGAAAGCGGTGAGTAATCTTTTATAAATGTTATACAGAATTACTGAGAAATAAGTTTAGATTTCGAATTGAATGATAGTTTATCGAAAAGTGATAAATATTTCAGCGAAAACATAACGAATGTTTTGTAATGCTCAAATTTTGACAATGATAAATGCCGTATCGAGTCAATTTGAGTCATGTTTTTATGATAAATATTGTTGTATATTGTTTGAAATACACATAAGTTGCTAGCTTATTAATCTACGAACATAATTTGCTACTAATATTGTTGCGTATTGTCATTGGAAACGTATTACAAAGGTAAATAATGCCGGCGCCGTCGCCCCTTTCCCGGTACCAAGAAATAACGAGTTAGGCGGTCATGGTACAAGGGACATTCGTCAGTGAAAAGTACTAACTGCAAAAAAAAATTGACTGATTATATTTATTATATTTTTGTGATTGGATTTTTATTATTTCATGTAGTTTTTTTATTTGTCATGTCTAAAAATAATAAATGTCGAGATTATTGTTTTTTTCTTACACTTCATAAAAAGGTGAATGACCTCAAATAGAATGAATTTTAGGCCATTATTTTAGTAAATGATTCGTTTTGATATTTTTAGCATGGCGAGGCAGGCCTCGAGGTCAAGGTCGCGGAGCGTGACCCCCGCTCCTGAAAGGGGGCCGCCCAGAGAGAGCGCCGCACGTCGCGCTCTTATTATGGGTCTGATTGACTCGCGCCGCGATCCTAACCTATCCCCATCCCCGCCGCCGAGGTTAGTATTTTCTGTATAGCGTATTACTATATTTATTTAGTTTCAGTGGAATAATTTGTATTTCTTATCTTTTTAGCCGCTTCCTTGCTGTACCAGTGCTACCGACGCCAGGTGGTTCTCTCAACGTTCAGGGCGAGGCTGTACCCGTTGAGCAGACCCCTGGTGGTCGCATCCGACGTGTCCAAACTAAGCCAGCCGTGCCTCTCTGGTAAGTAAGCTCTCCTTCACAGAGTAAGGTTCTTGGTACGTGTTCATATTTAGGTTATATTTTTACAATATTGTACTTGCTTGCAGTTTCGATGTAGTCGAACGGGTGGAGGCATTGGACATGTCGCAGGAAGAAGCCGAGGAGATGATGGAGGAGGCCCCCTGGCATGTCAGGCGATGGGTGCAGGATCTGCCGGAGCCTTTTGCTGTCACCAACTCCGAGGTTGAAGTTCGTCCATCAACTTCGGGATTGCAGGCAGCGACAGCGTCAGGAAGGGAGGCGGTGACCGGCAGCGACTTGGACAGCGAGTTCGACGACGAGTACGACGTCGACGCCATGCCAGGTAGATCGAGAAAGGACATTCCCGACACTGAGGAGTTAGAAGAACCCATGCGGGAAATTGTTGACATCATCGACACGGGGATGGACGACGCAGCTGATCGCCTACTGGGTACGTCGCCTAGTTTCACGTGGCTGTCGGACTTTGAGTCGTTCAGGGGTGTTCGTGAGGAGTTCTCAGGACCTACCCCTGGGCCACTCAAAGATTACGATTCGCCTTATGATGCCTTTGTCGACATATGGGACAAAGATATCATAGACTTGATTGTCCGTGAAACAAATCGCTACGCCCAGCAAACGATCGAGGCTAAGCGTAATAGAGGGACTTTGAGCGCATCATCTCGCTTACATTCGTGGACTGACACGAATGAAGACGAGATAATGCTTCTTTTCGCGGTGTTCATGTATATGGCCCTCGACCCGCGGACGTCGTTATCCGAGTATTGGAGAAAAGATCCAGTTCTCCAACTACCGGGGTTCAGACGTCTTTTGCCCTATAATCGGTACGTTTTGCTGAGTAAGTTTCTTCATTTTGTAGACAATACCGCTGTCGCGAGTCAATTGCCTCAAACTGAAGATGCTTCCTCATTAAAATTGTCGGCTAAGCTGGGTAAGCTGGCACCTATAATTGAACATCTCGGAAAGAAGTTCAAATCGCTTTATAACCTAAAGCCTGACGTGTCTATCGACGAGTCTTTGACCTTATTCAAGGGCCGCTTGTCTTGGGTCCAAACAATACGGTCAAAATCTGCCCGATTTGGAATAAAGTCGTATGAACTGTGTGAGTCCAGCACAGGTTATATGGCTGGATTTCAAATATACACGGGCAAGTTTGACGGAGCCGGTAGAGACAATTCCCTTGGTGTCAATTTGGGGGGGAAAAGCACGAAAGTGGTTCTTGAGCTTTTGCAAGGTCTTGAACATAGGGGGCATTGTGTAGTGATGGACAATTTTTACAATTGTCCATCATTAGCACGATATCTCAAGAGTTTGGGCTTTGATTGCCTAGGAACCCTTCGTGTATGCCGTCGAAACGTACCTAGTGACATTGCTAAAGTACCGAAGAAAGTGAGTAAGGGGACAATAATATCTCGCCATTGTGGAGACGTATCCATCATTGCATGGATGGACTCCAAAATGGTGAATATTATATCTACCTATCACAGACCCGATACTTACATTGGAACGAAGGCCGGTAAATCACTTATGAAACCTGTGTGTGTAAGGGATTACAACTCATTCATGGGAGGAGTTGATCTCAAAGATCAAAAACTCTCCATGTATCTGTTAGAGCGAAAGAGAGGCGTGAAATGGTACATAAAGATGTATAAAAGGTTGCTAAATGTGAGTATTCATAATGCACTTGTGATGTATTTGAGTTCGCTGAAACGGCGGGATAAACTGCCTGTGACGCATCGTGAGTTCCGTTATGAGCTTGCTGAAACTCTGCTTAGACGGCATCGCCCCTGTCTACAGCTTCAAGAGATCAGCCACCCATCATGTGAACTCATGAGGCTGAGGCGAGATATCCTGCACGAGCCAGAATATTTGAAAGGGGCGAAAGCAAGAAAAAGGTGTACGATTTGCTTTCGAACGAACGCAGTCAAATTGGTTCACAGTATGTGCACCCAGTGTGACGTATTTCTTTGTTTTGGGCATTGCTGGAGAATTTGGCATTCTGCAGCAAAGCTCCCAGGCGAAGAAATACGTGGGCGAAAACGGAGGCGCAGTAATGAGTGAATCATTTTGCGGTGTGGATGTGGAGTATGAACATGAGTGAATGCGTTTGAATGTGATGGTGGAACATGAGTGAATGTGAGTGAATGCGTTTGGATGTGATGGTGGAACATGAGTGAATGCATTTAAATGTGATGGTGGAACATGAGTGAATGTGAGTGAATGCGTTTGGATGTGACGGTGGAACATGAGTGAATGCGTTTAAATGTGATGGTGGAACATGAGTGAATGCTTTTGGATGTGATGGTGAAACATGAGTGAATGTGAGTGAATGCGTTTGGATGTGATGGTGGAACATAAGTGAATGCGTTTGAATGTGATGGTGGAACATAAGTGAATGTGAGTGAATGCGTTTGGATGTGATGGTGGAACATGAGTGAATGTGAGTGAATGCGTTTGAATGTGATGGTGGATGTGGACTATGAACGGGATCCGGGCCCTCGCGTGAGGGCTACGTTTCGACGGTATATGGCGACTTCTAACTCCTCATGTCACGATGATGGTGGCACGTGTGTTGTTGGATCATTTAGCTCCCTTCAATATGGTTGAGCTGAATGGTGCTGATCCATGCGTCATGCTCGTGAACGGGCGCCGTCAGTTGGGACTAGTCATCTCTTAGCTGCCTTGGCTTATTTTAAGTATTTTAGTTTTGTTTTTATAAGTATAAGAGATTATCGATATTATTTCTAATTCCATTGTTATCCATCTTTTTGTTAATTATTATTGTATAGCGAGATTTTAATAAAGTGCTGTGCTAACCTTTAATTTAGATGCATGCAATGCTATTGTATTTGTAAATGATATGTACTTTGAATGTCTTTGTGTGTATTTAGTTGGTTTGTCTAAATAAATAAAATCTTTCTGACTGACTGACCCCTTGACAATTCAAGTGTCTGTAATTGGTTTATTTGAAACTGTTTGAAATAAATGGTTTGAGTTTTGTGTACAAACTTTATTTAGCTTGTAAGGTGTAAATCCGATAATGTTATTTTTGTATAAGTTTTTAGTGTGTCATGTCATTACTAACATTAGTTTCTCACTAGCATTTCTATGTTTCTAATGCCTGGAGGCTTTTATTTATGTAGTAAGCTTTTTATTTACATTTTAATTCATTATTTTTTAGCTTGAGTATGTATAGTTTTTATTATATTTGTTGGTATATTGGCGTGGCTATCTGATATATGGCAAATAATTTAATTCTATGTTCTGGTCTTGTAATGTTAACATACATAGTATTGTATACAATCAAGTATTTTCTAACTGAACAGACAGCTGTGCTGCTGGGGAGTTTGTTGCGTCACTTCTTCTTCCCAGCGATAGCACTAGGAAGTGGCGAAGGGCGGGCGTTTTTGGGGGACTGTCTTTTGTAATTTTGTCGTTCAAAAAGTGCTGATTCTCAGCCTAATTTGAATAAATGACTTTTGATTTTAACAAATACAACATTTTTTTTTTTTTTTTTTTTAATATATTTCTTGAAAACAAAACGTATTTTATTTCAATCTGTTCCAAGCTATCTCTTACGTGGAATTGGAATAACCATCCGTAAGTATATGGAGTCATTTCTATAAATGACCCCATAATAAGGTGCTATCACCTTATTTATAATATAGTATAATTTCAGGCAAACTTTATTAGGGTTCCGTACCTCGAAAGAAAAAAACGGAACCCTTATAGGATCACTCTGTTGTCCATCCGTCCGTCTGTCTGTCTGTCTGTCAAGACCCTTTTTCTCAGGAACGCGTGGAGGTATCAAGCTGGAATTTATATCAAATACTCAGGAGGTCTACTGACCCTTGGAGCTGTGAAAAAATCAAACTTCTAAGCCAACGCAATCAAAAGATACAGCCGTTTATGCCGCAAATTTTCGACCCTCGTAAGGGAATCAAAACCTATAGGGTACTTCCCGTGAACTCAGAATCTTGAAATTTGGTACGAAGCAACGTCTTACAGCACAGATAAAGGAAAAATTGCGAAAACCGTAAATTTTTAGTTACATACCAACAAATTTGTACGGAACCCCAGGTGTGCGAGTCCCGACTCGCACTTGACAGGTTTTCATGATGAATAACCACAGTAGTTAACCTCCACATACTTAAGTTTTTGTTGCTTGGCATAATCGGACTATTATGTTCCCACTGCTGGGACACAGGCCTCCTCTCTGAGAATGGGTGGGTTGGTAGATAGTTTTAGTTATAAGGAAAAATAGATTGAATAATAATTTATCTAATGTATTGTCCACCATAATGATTTATTATTATAATTGTTATACACCTGTTAGTAATAGTGTGTCATTATTTTCAAAGAATAATAACTAAATAATAATTGGGATACCTCAATACAAAAAGTCTCTGACGTTTCATTGAACAGGTACTAAAATCTAAAAGTAACAGAATAAAAGTAAATAATTTATAATAACAAAAATCGTACTTGAAAAATAAAACATACAAATATTTCGTTCGCAGCGTTTTTGCGCCAACGGTACCTGCCGACCGTGGCCGCCATATGTTAGCGATAGTTTAGTGACCGATGCACCGACGCCCGCCGGCAGCGCGCGAAATTGCCGCCATAATTTTTCGTTGTGTTATCAAATAGTTTTTATTACTTTTTACCGTGTAGGACATTGTGTCTAAGCGGAATAATTTGTGTTAACATTGCCTACACATTATTGTGTTATCATGTAAGTGTTTTTTGGTGATTAAGTGTGTGAATTCGATAAATTATGATAAAGTTTTATGGTTATGTGAGTGAAAATTATAAAAATGAAAACATATCACATCACTGCGAGATAAGGTCAGTTTTATTTGCTTATTGAATGGTATAAATAGTTAGATAAACTCATAACGAAGCCAGGAAGGTATAATATATACCATGATAATGGTTATAACATGCCGATTTCTTAGTTTTTCTGAAGTCCTACCCAAAAATCGAAAAGTACGTTCTACTACGCTTGCGCTAGGCGCGTTTCGACAGGGCGGGCGGCCGGGCTTCTGAAGGGATAATTATATGTGAAGACGATGCACCTAAACATAAAATTACTATACCACAATAGGTAAAAGAATTAATGAAACCATAACATAAATTGACTATGTGATAGGTACATGGTGCTCACATATTTACAAACATTCCAAAAGTAGACTATTTTCATAAATAAATTATAAGGAGTAATAAGTCCGGGTGACTTTAAGTAATTACAGAATGTAAATCAATGTCAAAGAGAATAAAAAAAAAACCGGCCAAGTGCGAGTCGGACTCGCCCATGAAGGGTTCCGTTACGTTACGATTTATGACGTATTAAAAAAAAAACTACTCACTAGATCTCGTTCAAACCAATTTTCGGTGGAAGTTTATATGGTAATGTACATCATATATTTTTTTTAGTTTTATCATTCTCTTATTTTAGAAGTTACAGGGGGGGGGGGGGACACACATTTTACCACTTTGGAAGTGTCTCTCGCGTAAACTATTCAGTTTAGAAAAAAATGATATTAGAAACCTCAATATCATTTTTGAAAACCTATCCATAGATACCCCACACGTATGGGTTTGATGAAAAAAAAATTTTTGAGTTTCAGTTCTAAGTATGGGGACCCCCAAAATTTATTGTTTTTTTTCTATTTTTGTGTGAAAATCTTAATGCGGTTCACAGAATACATCTACTTACCAAGTTTCAACAGTATAGCTCTTATAGTTTCGGAAAAAAGCGGCTGTGACATACGGACGGACAGACAGACAGACAGACATGACGAATCCATAAGGGTTCCGTTGCCATTTGGCTACGGAACCCTAAAAAAAGAATAAATTAAACAATTACATTAGCAACCAGATTGATTTTGTCTTTTCCTTCTTACTTTACGTTTATTCAATGGATCGTAGTCTTGATGAAAATATTGGTCAGTCAGCAAGGCTGCTATGGAGGCTGCCAAGCAATTCAAGGTCATCATCATCTGCTTAGCCTTTTCCCAACTATGTTGGGGTCGGCTACCCCTCTAACCGGATGCAGCTGAATACCAGTATTTTAGATGGAGCGACTGCCTATCTGACGTCCACAACCCAGTTACTGGGTAATACGATGCAATTCAAGGCACTTAATTTAAATTAAACAAGTTGTTGTTTTAACTAACATATGCCCACAATAAAGATATTTTGAATTTTATCAGTACCTTATTTGGGACAGACTAGAGTAGAATAGAAGGTTTAAATGGGCTATTTTATACAAACATTAAAATTAACTTCACTAACAAATTCAGTTAAGCATTTTATGATAGATAACAGTAAAGCATCTGCTGATCTGGATTCTGTAACAATGGAAGAACAAAGGAACATTATCAGGAAAATTTCACTGAATCGCCATAACAACCCTAATTATCTTTTTATCAACTAGATTACAATCTTGAAAGCAAACGGGGCGAGACAAAAACCAATCGAGTCAGCAACCTCTATTTCCTGAATTTCAGTGTCGCAATGGCCTAATTTCTATTCAAAGTCTGGACTGGCTCGTCCGACGTGACACGAATCGCGCGCGCAATTGCCCTTTATTCTGTTACAGCTGGTTTGAACTGGTTCAGGCCGGATCGGGGTGGCGCGAACTGGATCGGCCCGGTTACACGGCTGGAATGCGGTTTAGTGCGGATTTACTGTTTGTTAGTGCAGCAAAAATTTGGGGAGGGTTTTTTTAAAGGTAAATGTTTTTTTGTGGTTAGTTGGAACCTAGTGGTAGTGGGTGGATGAATTTAGAGTATTTGCAAAAACTATACGAATTTGAATATGCGTCAGAAAACGCAGCGTGGAAAAAAAACTTTTGGATTTTTCGCCGTTGTTTTATTTTATTTTTCATCACAAATTAACGCTATGCGGGTGAAATCTGCATGCCCACTGTTATGTAGGGAAGTATTTATGCGGAAGGACAGTGACACTTGTCAATCAAATTCGCTGGGCAGTTGTACAATGATTTAATCATTAGAAGTTACCCCTCGGCGCTGGAAGGGACGGGGCGCAGTCCGCTTGCCTACATAGCGCTCGTACACATACGTAACACCCACTGTGTATAGATAGTAGTTCTTTGCTTCAATACCAACTACGACGGCGTAGCTTTTTCTACCATAGAACCCGTCCTTTTGCTTTCGCATCTATTACTACTCCGCATCTATCTATTACTACGTACTCGTATTTCTATTTCAATCAATTTTTTTATCGGGCAAAATTTCATCGCTATACGCGATGAGTTGGGACAACTGTCAAATCGTGTTGTCATTCTTTCTTAGTACGGGCCCCGAACTAATCTTATATTCGTAGTTGAAACGGAGTAGGAAACGCCCGTAACATCGGTTGAAACTGACGTAATTATTATATTATAAGGCTATGATGTCTCACTACAGGGCAAAAGCCCCCCTACTTTCCTGCCAGTTCTATCTGTTCAAAGCTGCTAAGGACCAGTTTTTGGTGAAGGAGTCCAGCTCATCCCAGCATCTCCGACTGGAACTGCCACTAGGTCGCTTGCCATTAAGAGGGAGCCATTGGGTCGTAGGTTTGGCCCATTGTTCGTTTGAAATACGGCAGATATGTCCAGCCCAGTTCCATTTTAGCGTGGCACTTTTTTAAGTGACACCAGTTACGTAAGCACCACTTCAAATCAACCAGTCATTATTTCCACCTCTTCACCAAAGAATCCAGTAACTCGTGTAACAATGTAGCACACAATAAATTAAAGTTTCCTCTCAGAAACCTGAAGACCTCGGGAACATCTTATAAAGCAGTCTTTATATCTCAAAGGAGCGTCTGCTACCCGGTAATTAATCTTTCAACTCTCACGTCTTTAGTTTTAGACTGGTTGTTTTAGACTGGTGGAAGCGGGGAGCGGTTGGATGAAAAACATGGTCTGGATTTTTTAACTATGAATAGTTCAAATCGTAGAGAAGTAGTCTGCACGCTGACTGCGTAACACACTATCAGCCACTACCTCAATAATTATGAAGAATATTGCTAATCCATTGCTTTACATGTTCGAATATTTTGTTTGGTCAACAACGTAAATAATGCAATGAATGTTGTGGAACTGTCAAAATGTAAGCCTTTGCCAGTCTGTAGACTTGAATAGAACCATCTAGGGAAGGATTTTTATTGTTTTCGACGTGGAAATGAATGTCAATAAGCCCACAATTTGTAGTGTTATCAGTGAGCGTCTGACCGTTATTAAAACAACATAACACAGGAACAGTATCATTATAACATACAAGTTCTATAAACTGGTAGTGGAGCCTAAGTCAGCATAACTTCTTTGCTGAACTTTAAAAGAGACTTTAACCCTATAAGTTTTGCCATTTCTTCTCAGGGATAGTGAGATAGGAAATGACATTTTTTTTTAAATAATATGGCGCGTTCCGATATCCTATTTACAGAATAAACAATTTCATTTAATTTCATATCGAAAAAAGAAGAAAATTATGGAGAAGATAATTATGCATCATATGTCTAAATAGGAACGCATGTATAGAGATTACGAGGATACTACAGAAATATAATTATATATAATATGAACCACATTAAGCACGTAATATGATTCATATTAGTATTTCTCTATTACAAAAGTCCATTCTTTCATACAGAAAATCACTTTCTTTAAACCGCTCGCACCTATCAAAGAAGACACACCTTTCTTCTGTAACTATACATTACAGTTAGACTCAAAGTTCGCGATACGAATATAATGAGTTTCATATCGCGAATGAGGACTTGAGGAGTTGCAAGTACTTATGTTGGGCTAGGTTAGGAATGGAACGTACATTTTGTAAACTTTGCAATAAGGAGATACATAATTATTAGAATTTCAAGGTGGAAATACTTCTTTTGTGGATGTTCCCACTGCTGGGACACAGGCCTCCCCTCGGTGAGAGGGAGTTCGATATTAGAATAAATAAATAAATAATAAATAAATATCCCTGGACATTTCACACAGCGCCATCTAGTCCCAAGCTAAGCAACCTAATGCTTGTGTTATGGTAACAAGATGGCTGATAAACTACTTATATACATTTTTTTAGAAAGTTCGAATTTTCATCGTAGACGCCACTGTTCTCTGAAGGCTAATTCTCGTAATTAAAAACATTCAAAATCTAATCGCAATCTCACCTCAGTGATAATTAATGTCAAATACTTGTCAAAAATGTAGGGAAATTAGAGGTATTTTTGTCAGATCGACTTAGACTGAGAGACTGTAAACGTTCTGAATTGCCCCTCTGGTATCAAAAAACGTGTAAATCTGAACCCGTACACACACCCATTATACAAGTTGTGATAATATTTGTTTTTGACAAGTCTTGTAACAGGCTTGTCATGTATTGGCGTTGTTTCAGACATGTAAGTAGGTAATTGTTAAGTATTTTGTTCATCTTTTTGTAATTTTTTAACAAGTTTTGTAAACGATACTGTTAGACACTACAAGTAGAATACATGTTTTTTACCTTTGTGTAAACGTGGGGTTACATTATTTATTATTACTACAGTTACTTATATCTTACAGTAAAAGCATCTAATTACAAATCATCATCAAATTAAGCACTTAACAGACTCTAACAAGACATCGCAATCAAGATTCAGGAGCTCATTGTTCAAGCAGCTTTAAGCGTTTTGTCCCGCTTCAAGCGCCCTGTCTCGCTTTTTGCACAACACAACTTTTTACAGCATTCCTTTTGTTTTTATACGTTTAATTTAATCTCATTGTTAGGACAGCTGCGCTCTAGGGACAAAGAGAAATGTCACTTCTGAGCTTACTTAGTACGTGGAGAAATCGTCTGGAAGGGCGTTAAAAAGTTTGGTTTAGATGTACTTAACGGCTTTAATTTTGTTTCTTTTTTTTAAGATTATTAGTCGTTTCTTTTATTTTTAGAAAATTTGTGAGTTAAAACCACGGAGTACGGCAGCGTCTGGAGACAGTACTAAAATTCGTGGCGCTGATAGTGTGTCGAGCATAAAACTTCGTCACGCACCACCATTCTAAACCGTAAGTTTCTTAAAGTCATTTGTGTCGTAATGCCAGTATACGGTGACACGCTTGGTTTGTACGGAAATTATTGACAGTGCCGCCTCTAGCAGCGGCCACTGAGGCGTCTCCGTGCTCTGTGATCTAAACAGATTTCAGACAGCCTACTTCTCTTTAAAAAACAGCAATAGAGTACATAAATATTGGCAAAAAAACAGTCTCATAGTTAAAAATTACAAAATTCTCGACTGTAAGTTCTGTTCTGGCACAAGACAAACTGGTTCTATCCACAAACTCTACCTTCCCTACATTGTAAAGATTAAATTCGTCGATTTGTTCTCACCTTACATAGTTGACCGAAAAGTATCCATACTGAGAAAGAGTAAGATCACACGATAATAATGGCGTTTCCATGACAATCAAGTCTCTAGGACATTGTGTGTGCCAGAGCCAATGATATTATAAGTAAAAGGTGCTTTACCTACTACTTATAATATCATTGGCCAGAGCCGTCAAAATGAAATAGGAACGCGACCATATTTTGACGCGGTAAGGCGAATCTACGATTTAAATTTTTTTGCACGGCTCAGAAGTTAAATTTGGTCCACAAAAAACGTTCTAGATATTGATTTCAAGACATCCAAAGGTTCATGGTTTTTAATCCATCCAAAGGTCGCTCTCAGCGATAATAATAATAATATCCCTGGACATTTCACACAGCGCCATCTAGTCCCAAGCTAAGCAACCTAATGCTTGTGTTATGGTAACAAGATGGCTGATAAACTACTTATATACATTTTAAGACAAGACCGCCTGTTGTGTCACCCTTTGTATAATTTGTATATTTAAGTCTGTAAATTATATGGTTTACCTACATAATAGGAAGAGTATTCTATTCTATTCAAGACAGAGCTACTAAAATCTGTAAATAGATCTCATCTGCATCGAAGAAGTCTTGATATAAATACCTGTAACCTACAGGTCACATGAATATCTGTCCCAGATTCAATCCACCGATGTTCGCAGGTCGGGCGCCGCGTGGCTCGGGTGCTATTTTCAACGTCAGTTCTAATTTAATCCAGGGATGTGTTTAATTTCAAGTTGTACCACGTTAACTTCTATTACACAGGACTCTGAATATTCAGTATCAACGGTCATAGTAAAATGCTCTATTTCAAAACAAATTGAAAAGTTAACAAAAGTTAAGTTGTAGTTAGTTAGTTGGTAGGTAAGTACCGAGTCTTTTATTAACTGACTTCAAAAGAGTTCTTCTGAGGAGGTTATGCGTTTGGCTATTTATTTTTCATAAATTTACAGTATGTACACTGATACTTCCCTTATCTTTTAATGAGCTGGACTGAACATGATCTACCTATTTAACTGTTGTCAAAGTCCAAATCATTATGGTTAAAGAATTAATATATAACTTGCCTGTCATACTTTTTCACCAGATCGAGCGGCCGCAACAAACCATACATACCTACTTTAAAAAGAAAATAAAATATAAAATCAATATTACAATTATTCACACAATTTATGCAATTCACATTAACATGATAATGCCTGACCCGCCCCTTATTGTGAATCATACCTGTAGGTATCCCACTAGTGTTGTACCTGTCCCGGATTTAGGCAATCCCGCCTTTTCTGGGTCGCAATTTTGGGACCAGATACACATACTAAGTTCGTAACAAGGTTTTAAACTAGGTCACAGGACACGCTCACGTGGTTCTGGCGAAGTTTATTTTCTTTAGTCAGTAAACAGCGCACGTTTCGTTAGGATTACGAATCGATTCTTTCTATTGAGAGTGAGGGTTACAATTTGATTATGTTGTTTTTACCTTGTGTGCAAGATTTTTTTGATTGTTTAGATAGTATGTTGAAGGATTAGAAATATCTCAGTCTAAGACATTCATTTCATCCCGCTAGAAAGGTAAAAGTTTAGGAGTTGGTTCGTGACAAAAACCGTATGTGTAGGAAAAGGAAGGAAATTGTTAACTTCTAAAAAGTTAGAAGTTCGAACATGGTGTTGAATGTCAAAGTACAAATAAATACATACAGAGTTAATTTCGTTCTATAAATAACTTATAACAACCCTCTGGTTCTGTAAGGGATTAAAAACATTTTTACTTTAAAAAACATTACCTTCACAGAAATGAAGCATGAACACTTATTGCTGTTTTTACATTTTCTTTTTTTATCTGTAGCCTTAAAGATACCACGGGTTCCGGGTATTATCCATCAACACCATTCTTACAACACTATTTTATGAATCGCGACACTCACTTAATACTCCGTGGGTGTTATTTACACTCTGGTAGGACCAGACCAGACCAGTTAAATGAAGTCGTAGCGCCAGATGTATGACAACCTTCCATTGTAGGTATGTATGAAAGCTCTGATTCTTTGAGAGCGGGGCGTAATTGAAATGCTTTGGCTTAATAGATAGATACTTGAGAGTTTTGCTACCTGGTTTTATGTTATGTGATACAGCACTACTACTCATTATTATAGCGTAGCAACATTGGCGGCACTTCATCTCGGGCAATGGCTACTATACTCGCCTGTAAAAACGTATTATAATAAAAGTATAATACAAATCTTACCGACTGGTGAACTTCATATTTCCTGACCTGATTTCCCCAAAGACGTCCTAACTACAGCCGCTTTTCATGGTATCCATCCTGCATACGACCACGTTACACTTTCAAGACTAAAAAATATACAAGGTGGCAGGGCCATCGACGCGCAAACTGTAACCTTGAATTCAGCACAAATGATTCTAGACCACAAAACAAAGAGGTTTTAACTGTTCTGTGTTCTAGATCACCTATCATAGAAAGTGGCCCAGTTGACCACTTGTGGTGACTTAGGAAGTTTAGGTCGTGTGTTCGAACCCAGGCAAGCGCTTTACTTTGAGTAATTCATGTCATGACCACTGCAATCAAAACGGTGAAGGAAAATATCGTGAGGAAACCGGCATGTCCTAGAACCGAAAAATTCGAAGACATGTGACATCTACCAAATCGGACGGGGCCCGCGTGATGGGTTAAGGCCCACTACCTTTCACAGAGACGAGTGGGAACATTATAGGCTGATAGTATACTAAATTAATTATTGAAAGCACGCGAAGAATGAAAAAGAACTACAAATATTTGCTAGCAAACAGGAAACACGTAAAACACACGATACCTGATGCGCATCGATATCAACCGAATTAAAACGAAACTGCAAACTCGGAACCAACTCCAAAAAAAAACTGCTTGTACAACGTCATCGAACTGACGATTCGATCGCCGACCGACATTGCACTTTTTTATTTTTAGTTCGATCACAACTTTAAATTACTATTGCAAACTAGTAACGTCCTATGCAAGTTTAATAGCGTCCAACAACATCGATACTTTTATTAGAAAACTAAACAAAAATCTAAAACTGCGTTCCAATCGCCTAAGTTTAGGTCCATTGCCGATTTCGTTTACAAACTTCACAAGACCATCAGTACAGATCTAGCAATGGATTTCTTTATTGCGAAGGTTTCGTAGTTTAGAATGCGTCTTGGTACAACCTTGTGTATATTTGTTTTACGTAGTTCATGCAATCAATCGCCCCACTGAATGCTGATGGGTAAATAAGGTGCCGGTTTCAATTTTTTTTGCAATCGTGTCCCTATAACACAGGTTAACAATCTGTCAACAGCAATATGATTTTTTGTATAAAATATTGTATTATTCGCTATAATTATTGGCGTTGCTGAATTGGCGCTAAACAATTGACGGTATTTGTATTGAATAGAACTTTAATTGAAGTGTCGGTCTGTTTGGAGAGGTGATTTAGAATGTTTGTGTATTTTGTAATTGGTTTGTCAAGCTGTTTGACTTGGACGTTCAATTGTTTTGGCAAGGTTAGTAAAAGTTATTATTTAAATTTGATGATCAAGGTTAGTAAACGTACGTTTGCCATTTAACACACCTGAAACACCTAGGATTGGCACGCGTTGTGCAACTTAAAAAAAAGGCCAGGATAGTCTTATGATTCGGTTTTCCATTCCTACGTGAGGTCTGGTGGAATAAAAAGCTTTTTATTCCACCAGACCTCACGTAGGTAAGATGGAAGTTATTTCCCTGAAGCGTTTCAAGCGTAAATGATATTACTATCCACTGTACTTAAACTAGCCCTTACTCTTTTATAAAAGTTATGTTTAGGTAAGGCCCATGTAACAGGGGCCTAATGCCAGGAGCCTAGGGTCAACCGGGCACTAATCCAGACTCCGGGTTGCAACAGATTTTTTCTTTTTAGGGTTCCGTACCTCGAAAGGAAAAAAACGGAAACCTTATAGGATCACTTGGTATTCCGTCTGTCCGTCCGTCTGTCTGTCAAGACCTTTTTTTCTCAGGAACGCGTGGAGGTATCAAACTGGAATTTATATCAAATACTCAGGTCTACTGTCCTTTGGAGCTGTGAAAAAATCAGACTTCTAAGCCAACGCAATCAAAAGATACAGCCGTTTATGCCGCAATTTTTCGCAAATTTTCGACACTCGCAAGGGAATCAAAACCTACAGGGTACTCCTCGTGAACTCAGTATCTTGAAATTTGGTACGAAGTAACACGTCATATAGCACAGATAAAGGAAAAATTGCGAAAATTTTTAGTTACATACCTTACATACCTAATCTTATCCTGAGAATAAATTTTGAATTTTTGACGTAAATATTATAAACATGAAAGTTTGTATGGATGGATGGATGAATATTTGTTACTCTTTCACGCAAAAACTACTGAACGGATTTAGATGAAATTTGGCACACAGATGGTTTATAACTAGGATTAACATAAATATTATACTTTTTATCCCGATATTCCCACGGGATGGAAACTTATACGGGTGACACCGCGGGGCGCAGCTAGTCTTAAATAAAAAATACAAAAAACCAATTACTTCAGAAACCTTTGCCGCACGTTAATATCTCAAATATTAAACCAGAATATTGTTACATGGCATCGAAATGTACGCTCTTATGGAATATCCACAAAGAGCTTCGATCGTTTGATCTTCAAATAGAGAGATTTTCAATTTACATCGTATTCTGGAAGGTCTTGTGAACGCGCGACACTGTTATGAGACTCGATGATGGGAACCGATACCTTGTTGTTATGTTGTGAATCGAAATTTGTGTGAAAATCCAATAACTGTTACGTGGTGTTACAGGAAAACATGTTTACAAAATAACAATTTCTGCTAAAACCAAATGCTGGGAACCAATAAGCTACTTTTACAATAGGTCGATAAATGTGCCTAGCCTTTTCCCAACTGGCTCTTCCTTGTTTCATCGAAAAGAAATTGCCAATTTATCACTTCCCAAAAAAAAAATCCGCATAATTTCATTTGCCAAATTATTACCTACTTAGCAAAAAATCTATTCACAAATAATCGTAACGCAAACCTAATGTTTGGCAAGTCGACGTTTAAACAATGACTTGTTTACCAACTAGTACTTTTCTTATGTAGTCAAATATTTCAGTTGGAATAACTCATTATACGCAAAATAAAATTTGCCAAATATTTAGTATCGTCAATTTTCAATTTACCATTTCTATTCAGTCAATTGTTATAGTCTAACTAGTTCAGTCTCGGGTAGCCTGTTTTTTTCCATATTTTTTTCTAGTCGTTTCTGGCACTCGCCGGCCGCTGCTGCCGCGGCAACGCTCGCTACGCTCGCTCGGCTCGTGCGTAGGAGGTCAAAGTTTTAACCTAACCTAACCTAAGCATTTTTTTTTATTAATTAACTTCGTCTAATTAGTTCGGTTCTCGACAGCCTGCTAACAATAATGTTTTGTTTTCCTGATTTGTATTAAATAAATGATCATATTAAAATAAAATTGCATTTTTTATTACATAATTCCCAAAAAATATTATTTTTGCCTTTATATTTTTTGCCATAGCAAATCATTTGACCAAACGTTTATTGTCTAAAGATTGTTTGCTGTAATAAATCATTTGATTAAAGACCAAATGCCTAAATGACATTACCCTTGATAATATTCTGCCAAGTAAAAATTTGACCAAATGAAAATGTGCGTACTAAAATTATTCCACACATTGCATTGGTATAAAAAAGGTTGCTAAAATTTGTTTGGGTAGTGAAATTTTGGCTAAATCTTTTCGGCAAAACGGCAGGATCCCCTCTGCTCCATGTTATGGTATGTCTCGACAGTATATTGATCAGAATGCTCGTCTGAGTGATAGAAGACCGATTACAGTTTCTTGTTTTGAGCACATAAGAAGAAACTGCTACCCGTACTCTTGACTCGGTCGCCTTTCACGGTGACAATTAGTAAATGAGTAATGGTAATGGTACAAAGTGTATTTTGTATCAAGGAGCACAGATCTACAACTCTCTACCTAAGCATATAAAAGACACTACATCAATATCTTTATTTAAAAAGTTATTAAAACGACATAATATTTTCAAAAATATCACAAAAAAGTAAATCTGTCCGATTCCAACATTATTATCGTACCCACTCCATGTAAACCATCCCTTTTATCTGCTCAAAAACTGTCGCCCAATGACAAAGTTAATTGAAATTACCTACCAATAGAGAAATGTAATTTTGTTTCTTTTTTAAGAATACCGTCTATGCGCATCTGTACTTTAAATTGCTTATGTTTTGTTTTATATCTTGTTTCTCCTCATAAGTGATTTGTAATCTTTGAGAAATAAAGAATTTTAAGCCGTAAGAGGTGAACTATTTTGGACCGGAAACACGCTAGAAGTAACACAGTACCGTTACTATAATGAATTCATGTTAATACGCTGAATATGGGCACCCTAATGATGTTATGTTTTTTATCTCCTATATTAAATAAATAGGCACGAAACCAGTGAATAAAAAATGTTCCTATGATCTGATTTAGTAAGTGATATTGGGTTTTTTATTGATACAGAAGCTGTATGCTTACGACCACACGATATAAGTGGAAACTTACTACTGGAGCCGAGTATGATACGCGATTCACCGTCACCGAGCGACTGGAGCCAAGTTTACCCTACGATTCAGTTTCGTTCACTGCTCAGAAAGAGCGCAAAGTGCACCTAAATAAGTTTTCACATCAATAAATTAATAATAATAATATCCCTGGACATTTCCCACAGCGCCATCTAGTCCCAAGCTAAGCAACCTAATGCTTGTGTTATGGTGACAAGATGGCTGATAAACTACTTATATACATTTTTTTTTTGTAAATACATACATATTATAGATAGAAAAACACCCAGACTCGGAACAAATACATGTAGATCATACAAATATTTGTTCCGTGCGGGAATCGAACCCGCGACACGCAGCGCAGCAGTCAATCGCTTAACCACTGCGCCAACCGTGTCGTCAAAAAAATTGGGATGAGTGCAGTATGATTTTGATGATTGCAAACTTAACCATAAAACCCTAGTTCTCGCATCCAATGCTCAAATTCGAGATAGATATCGAATTTCTGTAGTAGGTGCCCGCGTGTCTTGGTGACGTGAAAAGGGATTCCCTCACGAATAAATAACTTGAATATTTTCAATAAAAGCCAGTCGACGAGACTAGTGATCGACGCCCAGGATATTAATTCTTACTATACATACATTCCTGTGTGTCTGGCTGAAGTGCGGTCCGAAGAATTGGGGATTCAATGGGTTAACAAAAGGATATTTGTTGGTTGCGGTTAAAATATTTTTGATGACAATGATAGACGATTTTGTGAATTTTTCAAGCGGTTGCTATAAGCCCTTTATAAGTATTGTTGTGAGTGTTATTATATATGCCACCGTATGATTGTAGACATCGTTAGTTTATAATTTATCTTGCCAGATTGTCAACTGTCGATAAATTGTGAACTGTAACATACTGTTTACAACATAACGTATTAATTTCCAATAGTTTATAATCTACACACATCACAGCGGGCCCCTATCAGAATAATAGCGCTGCAACATTAATTTTTAAAAGTCGAAGCATCATGCTGAGATAGGAGCCTTTTGGCCTCGTATAGGACTTTCTGATTCATTTTTCTTTTTGTTACTACTTTTTTATATAATTTTTTTTTACTTTGTTTAGTTTAGTTTATGATCTTGCTGTACAAGTCGCAATAAATACTTTTTCTTTCTTTCTTTCTAGTTGTTTTTTTGCTTCTTTACTGTTGCTTCTTGTTACTCTAAGTACTGTTTGTTTTATTTTATTTTATTAATCATTAAACCTGACTTGCTTTTGCTTACGTCTTTTTTCGGGTAACCACTGAAAATCAGTGGCTTCTTGTCGCAGGTACGACGTGCAGCTGTTGTCTATTTTAGTTTTGTGCTCGTGTTTATATATCTATTTTGTTTTTATTTACTATTCGAGTGAATTATCTTTTTGTATGAACGTATTTCTGTGACAAATAAATCTATTTTTCTTCCTTTATTTTGTATTAGCTCGCGAGATAGATTATAAAGTAACGATTTTTATAATGATACGGTGACATACAAACAACTTATAAAAAATGTCTTCGATAAATCGAGACCCCTCCGTGCCTCGAAAGCACGTTAAGCCATTGATCTCGGCTGTCATTCGTGGATCTTTGCCAGTCCTTACGGGTCGTCAGAAGCCCGAAAATCTGATAACCAGTCTTACCAAGGGGTATCGTAATATCCAGAAACTAGGTTGTGGTGGTCAGGTAGGCAGTCGCTTCATGTAAAATACTGGCATCCAGCTGCATTCGGTTAGACTGAAAGTTGACCATAGCATAGTTGGGAAAAAGCTAGGCAGATCAGAGGGGCAATTCTCGTAATTTTAAGAACGTTCACAGTCAGAAGGCTAATTCTCGTAATTTAAAACGTTCAAAATCTAGTCGCAGTCTCATCTCGGCGACAAACAAATGTCAAAAACTTGTCAAAATGTAGGGAAATTGGACGTATTTTTGACAGATTGAGACTGAGTACAGACTGTGAACGTTCTTAAAATTACGAGAATTACCCCTCTGATCTCAGTCTCAATTTGTCAAACAAGTTTTTGACATTTGTTTGTCGCGGAGATGACACTGCGACTAGATTTTGAACGTTTTAAATTACGAGAAATGGCCTTCAGTTAAATGTCTATTGGTATTTGAAACGTTTTCCATTGTTAACGCGCTTTCTTACTATGTTGCAAGTAACAAAACACATCACATATCTCAATACAAACAGGTACACTATCTGCCAAACTATTTTGAATATTGTTTTCCCTTTCAACTTCTCAGTCCTCCTTCACGCTTGACTGCTGCGGTTACACGGCAGCCATATTCATAAGTGTTGAATGGCATTTGTGGAAGTTCCTGTAACGTTCTCGTAACTTTACGACAAGTAACTAACTATTGAAGATAGTTATAGTAGTCACGGTATTATGTTTGCTTCAAGTGGTTTGACGTTGTTAGTGTTTCTATTTTCACTGCTGTTGGGATGATTTCTCAAATCAAATCATTTCTTTGCTTATAACAGGTTCAGAGGATGGTACAAAAGGTTCATAAGGCACACTGTTTTATAACTATGTAAGGTGTTCAAATATATTAGGAACACTATGACACAATTATTCTTATTCAGTTTTCTTATTAAATTACATTGTCATTGAAAATAAAGATAGATAGTCAATTTCGTTACACATTTTAAATCTGAACGAATAAATTATAACAGTAATGTCAAGCAAATTAATAATGTCATATTCTATTGCTTTATTTGCTTCTATCAGAGTTTTGGTTGATACGTATGTTTCTTTTCGTTTGAAATTGTTCAAACGAAAAGCTTGATGTGATATCAACTGCGTTTCAGTAGTATCAGTTTAATTTTATTTTAGGTTGGTATTCTAAACTTAGAACTGATCTTTAGGACTTCTTATTGCTATCTATGCAAATAAATAAAATTGAAGTGTCTGTCAAAATGTAAAAAAAATGCATTTGACTAAAAGCATAATTATGAAAGTATATAAGAAACTTACAAAAAATAAAAGTTTTGTCTGTCTGTTTGTTCCGGCCACTCTCCGAAACGGCCAGGCCGATTTTGATGATATTTGGTCTGGGAATACTTTGTATCCTGCAGAGAAGGGAATACTTTTGAGGCCCATCCACGGGCGGAAGCCAGTATTTATTTATTTAATAAAATAAAAATATTGCTCTTGGTATTTTAAATCTCAACAGATATTTTATCGCGGTAGTTGTGATTTTCTTTACGGTTTTTTAACTGGACGAGTCGTAACTCGATCAGTTAAAAAGCCCTTGAAGTAAATCTAAAACCTTAAAATGTAATAGACGGTAAAGTTTCCACTATTATTTCTTGTACTTTTATACTGTGATTGCTTTTTATTTGTTTATTAGTTAAACTGTTATGCAACAATAGTACGCTAGCTTTCATCATCTGCCTAGCCTTTTCCCAACTATGTTAGGGTCGGCTTCCAGTCTATCCGGATGCAGCTGAATACCAGTATTTTACATGGAGCGACTGCCTATCTGACCTCCACAACCCACAGCCGGGACCAACGGCTTAACGTGCTTTCCGAGGCACGGAGGGGTCTCGGTATGTAAAGATGGTCACCCATCCACAGACCAACTGCGGCAAGCGTAGCTTAACCTGACCGATCGACCTGTGCGGCTGTTATTATTTAGCCACGGGCCCCTCAATAGGCCCCTAATAGTACGCTAGCTTTATGCCATGTTAACTTTGCCGTAGGTGTTGTTATGTTGTTATTACTTGTAGGTTCTAGGTACACGACGTGAACTTTGCATAACACCGTTAGGAATTATGTTTATCCAACAACAATCGACACATACACGTCCTCATGTGTTTCACACATGGGTATAGTCAAACTCGCAATTACTTTACTAATTTTGAAACAATTCAGTAAATCGAAATTTTACAGTCCATGCACTGTCAAAATTACAGTGGTCTTTATACTCCTTGTAATAAGGTTACCGTTGTGTTGCTGCTACTGAAAGTCTGTAAAAATCACAATGATCTTTATTCTCGTTATAATAAGGTGGATTTTGGGTTGCTGCTGTCAGAGTTAAAATAACTGAAAGTACTGTACACACGGCTACACATCAAGCTATGCAAAACCAGTATTGGCTGACCGTTCATTGTGAGAAAATATCATACAAAGTGAGGCCAAGACAAACTGGTTTTGTATAGCTTGACGTGTAGCCGTGTGTACATGATTGATAATATCTAACTGTTCTGTAGACCAATAGAACTTTATGACGTGCAAGGGACATTCAACCTTAGAGTGGTAAAGCAGCTACGACGTCGAATATACATATACCTGTTCGGGTAGACATAACAAACTTTCATAATACAGCTTCAGTATAATATCAAACGTAGTAACACCCTCACGGCATGTCTCCTAATCACCCCAAAGTTGCGACACATTTGCATTCACCAAACTTTGCCTTCCATTGCCGCCTTGGTGGGAGTTACTCAAGCTTCCATGATTTGTCACCCCGCAATGCGCCCGGTATTGAGTTTGCCGAACTAATGCTCAACTTAATATCGAGTTAATGTTGTGTTCGTTTCAAAATTACTGCTTTTGATCGTTCTTAGTTGTGTTTTGATTGTAGTTTCAAGATTAGGTTCCTGGGTTACTGAGCGAGAGATGTTACTTTCTTTATGGTGGAAATGTTCTTCTTTTGCGCAACGAGAGAGGAAGAAGAGAAAACTCATCGTGCTACTTCTTAGAAGCAAATTAAATAAAAATGTTTAACTTGAATTTGTTAGTGTTACGTCAAACCGGCTCCCAGTAAATGTTTTAGAGGCATGAGGAACAGGGTGTAAAGTTCACTCATCCTCCATAGAAAAGGGAGGATCCTCCGACCAGACGGGTGTTGTGTCTGGCGGGCAATTGCCCAACGATTGATGTTGGGAAATTGTATCTATGCTAATTGCGCGGTAAACTCTGCTTGCGAGATGCAGGATTTGCGTAACGTCAGTATGACGCGTTGTTCGCATGTGGCGTTGTAGATACCGCTACAATGTGATAAAAAAGTTATAGGGTTGATGTCGGTTTTCTGTAAATAAATAAGTATATAATTTTATTCAGTATCAAAATTGGTAAAATATTTACATACATTCTTAGAAATAACTTACAAATGATGTTAGATTCCTAAACTAGGATAAACCTGTATCACATCACAGGCGGAATGTGCATACGTAGTGATAATTGTAGGACAATAAAATTCTTAACAATATTTAACATAACAAGTCTTGAAATAAAGACAAAAATATTATTAATTCATTATTTTATACCTAGTTTACTATACGAGTACTATTTGACACTACTTACTATTTGATAACACGGTTAGCGCAGTGGCTGAGCGATCGGACTGCTGCGCTTCGTGTCGCGGGTTCGATTCCCGCACAGAACAAATATTTGTTAGTCCTACATGTATTTGTTCTGAGTCTGGGTGTTTTTCTATCTATAATATGTATGTATTTACAAAAAAAAAATGTATATAAGTAGTTTATCAGCCATCTTGTTACCATAACACAAGCATTAGGTTGCTTAGCTTGGGACTAGATGGCGCTGTGTGAAATGTCCAGGGATATTATTATTATTTTCTTTATTACATCTAATTACATATAATTTTCATTTTTCAATATTTTTAGAAACAACATGATAAAAAAAACATTACAAAATATAAAAAATAGTAGCCCACCGGTATCGGGAACAGGGTCCAAGCTACCGGCGGTCAGGGCTCCAGAGAGAGGAACTTCCTGACAATGCGAGCCGTGTCCAGAAGTACCGCTTTCTGAATCAAGCCCTTGATCCAGCTGCCCAACGAGAGCCTCCTCAGGTGTTGGTCGAGGCTCTTGGCTATTAAGCCATTGGCTGTCACGCTGTCATTATTACTATTATTATTTACCTTATGGTTAGAAGGTCTTCTTATGGGACGAGTATTTTTGTTATAAGTACCACGGGCAGCAAAATTCTGACAGGTCCAAGAGTCGGTTAGTACCCTGATTGCGCAACACACAATTATCTCAATCTTGAAGGATATTGCTAATCCATTGCTTTAAGGTAAATAAATTTATTTACAATACAATATTTGCATTATATAAGCTAACATTTAAAATAATAATACATATGGTAGGTACATGTGAAAAAACAAGCAAAAGAATCATAGGGCATCAAAAAATTCGTCCGCATCGCTGTCAACAGGAACAGTGCCCAAAAGGCTGGCAGCATTGCCACGTTGTATGGCGATGCTAATTCTTTGGCCAAGAAACAGGCCAGCTCTCTGGTCACGTGAAGAGTCGACTAACCGCTTGGCGATTTCTCGAAAAACCAAGTGGGCAATTGCTTTATTTGTTCGAAAAATTTGTCTGCTCAACAACGTAAATAGCACAATAAATTAAATATTGTTGAACTATCAAAATGAAAGTCATTGCTCTTATAGTGTGCTACGCAGCTCTGAACCCAGTCCAGCTCTCATAATAGAATACAGTATTAAAAGTTGTGAGAGAACAAGAAAAGTTCCGCGTTACTTTCTTCCCACATAAATTAAGTCTATACTATTTTCTCATTGTCACAACAAACACCCAAAACGACTCAACAAATTCTTTTAATGACTCTATTTGAATATTAAACTTTCAAAAATAAAATGTTTCTCGCTCAACTTTATAAGCAGTCAAAAGGGTAACATAAAATTCTACCACGGTTCACAAACTTGGTATTTCATGAATCTATTAAAATAAGTTTATGGTAGAAAAGATGAGTTGTTCTAAAAACTCCATAAAAATGGAATCCCGCAGTAAAAATGTTTTGTAGTCATATTTTTACGATCTTTTGATCACCATTTTGAAAAGCTTGTTTTATTATTAAGTAGCCCATATAAAACTATGGGTGCGGTGAATAATTTGATGGGTGAGGTGATAAAAATTTTACTTCTTATGCTTATCAGGAAATTCATTGCCTTTATAGTTGCTATGGCCGCTTAATGAGAAATTGTTGGCTGTTTTGTACTGTCTGTGATAATCTTTAGACTGAACTGCAACATGCGTTTTTTTCTGTCAACTTAAGTTATGTTACTAGAGCCGACTGAAATTATTGTTTTATGAATGATACGGACGTTATTTTAAACTGACAAAATATGTATTATTCCTATTATTTTTTTAAGTTAACATTGAACTATTTATATTTATTGTAACTTTTAAATGGTTTGTATTTCTAATCTTAAATTCCTAATGACTTGACATTGAACATTTTACTGTAGGTAATTTTAGTTGAGTTATGTTGTTAATTTTTAAATGTGTTACTTGTTATTATGAATGTTTTTTTTTTATTATTTTTGTCATATGGAACGATTTCAAATACAATGTAAATTGTATGTGAATAAATAAATGAAATGAAATGAAATTAAACTGACTAGTGATTTTCATTACTGGACAAATCGTAAGGATACCCTGGACTTAATTATTTTGGAACGGGCACGCTATGAGCGGCGAAGGAAAACATTATGAGGAAACGGCATGTCCTAGAGCCAAAAAATACGAAGACATTTGATATCTGCCAACGCGCACTGGGCCCGCGTGGTGGATTACTATTTCCCTCTCACCGAGAGTAAGCCTGTGTCCTAGCAGTGGGAATATTTTGGGCTGATTATGCTTATGCTACGCTGTGAGCTACCCTGTTAATAGAAAGAAAGAAATAAAGAAAAAGCATTTATTTGCGGCAAACATGACGCATAAAAAAAAGGGCATAAACACACAAAAAAAAAACAAGTTGGGGGTAAACATGCGTCACATTCACGCAAAACGGCCATCGCTCAGCATAATGCTAAGACCCTATACGAGACAGAGCCCCAGCGCTGGTTTTCAGCGGCAGCCGTTCAATTGTGGTTACTTATGGTCCTCTTTATGAGACATGCTAGACATTATGCTACTTCTCTTTAGATCTGAGGAGCCTGTGGATAGATAATCACAGCGGCACAAGTCGATTGATCAGGTTAAGGTTCGCTTGCCGCAGTTGGTCTGTGGATGTATGACCATCTTTACATACCGAGACCCCTCCATGCCTCGGAAGGCACGTTAAGCCGTTGGTCCCGGCTGTCATTCGCGGATCTTTTACAGTCGTTACAGGTAGTCAGAAGCCCGAAAGTCTGACAACCAGTCTTACCAAGAGGTATCGTATTACCCAGTAACTGGGTTGTGGAGGTCAGGTAGGCAGTCGCTCCATGTAAAATACTGGTAGTCAGCTGCATCCGGTTAGACTGAAAGCCGACCCCAATATAGTTGGGAAAGGATAGGCAGATGATGATCTGCACGTCTTCTACACCGTTAAATTTTGTTTTTTGTTTTGTTAAATCGTTTCTTGTACACACGGCTACACATCAAGCTATGCAAAACCAGTATTGGCTGACCGTTCATTGTGAGAAAATATCATACAAAGTGAGGCCAAGACAAACTGGTTTTGTATAGCTTGACGTGTAGCCGTGTGTACCCATCATTATGAACAACTTTTACTACGGGACCAACCCTGAAATCGTGAAAAAAAAAATCTGTTGATACATACATTATGTCGAGTTATGCGAACATAAATAATAATAATATAATATAATAATATCCCTGGACATTTCACACAGCGCCATCTAGTCCCAAGCTAAGCAACCTAATGCTTGTGTTATGGTAACAAGATGGCTGATAAACTACTTATATACATTTTTTTTTTTTGTAAATACATACATATTATAGATAGAAAAACACCCAGACTCGGAACAAATACATGTAGGTCATACAAATATTTGTTCCGTGCGGGAATCGAACCCACGACACGCAGCGCAGCAGTCAATCGCTTAACCACTGCGCCAACCGTGCCGTCAATAAATCTATGGATCAACTGATTTTTTCCACGATTTTTGACACGAAACGATAAAAATTTAACGGTGTTTAATTGCAATGCCAGTCGTCACAGAGAAAAACACCAAAATATTTATCGTAGCAACATAAATGCTTATACGATAAACCTTTTGGCCATGCACTTGCAAGTCTGCAAATCTATTTTATCATGAATTGGTAATGATAGAAGGGTCTATCATTACCAATTCATGTGTAACTGGCCACAACAGAGCGATTAAACCTAATCGCTCCTCCATCAATATATCAGAAAATCAATAATCATGGAACAGATTTCCACTGGTTTGTCATTAGCTGCACAATAGAGATATAGGAGCCATGGAATGTCAATATCTGAGCCATTGTCATCGCCCCACGGTTCTAGGGAGAGACAATAACGGGATGATATATATCTATATATGGATACAAATATACATAGATAATCTGTTCTGTATGTGTGGTGGGTGGATGAAAATTAAACGAATGATTTTCGAAGTTTAAACGGGATATTTTATACTAGTTTGTGCCCGCGACTTTGTCCGTAAAATATATAGCATCGCATCGCCCGCCCGCGATTTTATTTTGTTTTCGCTTTAGCGTTCTTTCTGACTGTTTTTCTTTTTGCTCGACTCTTAATGGTCGTAGCGTGATGCTAAGTAGCTATAGCCTTTCTAAAGATTTTTCAAATCCGATAGTAGTTACAGAGATTTAGCGCCTTCGATCAATAATAGTACTAGATTCCCGATAAGCGCTTCAAAAACGGCCCGAAAAATAAGACCACAAATACTTTTTGGTCTTATTTCAAATTAGTATGTTTTTAACCTTATTACTTGACTTTAAGTTTCATTTTAGAATAAATGACTGAAAATTTAAAAATAGAATGATTTTATTTTCAAGCGACATTTTAAATATATTTTGCAATGGTAATTAAACTTTATGTTAAAGCATTAAGGTGTATAATGAACTGAAGTTGTTAATATTATTAAACTTTTTTCTAAGAAATGTAGATGTTTACGTGTGTGCAAACGTGGCCACTTGAGCGACTGATTTTTGTTCCTGATCCTTAATCTAGTACTATTATTGATCGAAGTTTAGCGCGTTCAAATAAACAAACAAACTCTTGAGCATCCTAATTGCGAACACAATATTAATCTTAATCTTTTTGAATAATTTCTTAACAATTTTGAAGGATATTGGTAATCCATTGCTTCATATGTTCGAAAAAAATATCCGCGCAATAACGTAAATAACGCAATGCGTGCGGGACAAACAAAGAGTCAAGAAGGCGTGTTTTGTTGTATGCCGTTAAATTATTTGTTTACTCATCAAGTCATGCAAACCAATATTACATGAAACTTCAAGACCACGCCACCAATTAGCATAGTTTCCGGAGCTTCAAGTCACGCTACATAATCTGTTGCATACATAGACTTACCCGTTGGAGCTTGTAATTAATCTGCTATGACGTTACTGATATGAGCCTCTACAGGATAATGTTCTCAATTATCTTCACGCTCGACGCTTTGTGGGGACGGAGACAAGATATTGTGTTGATGTATGGTATCTTGAAGCTTCTCCATCAGACATGATTGTAAACAAACAATGCATAGACAACTTGCACAGATGTCTTATCTTGTATGGTTGATTTCTAGGTCGGTGGGTTATTTATATCAAAAGTTAGCTAGATATCGCTGCTAAAAAAGACATCTTTAATTCAGACCTAAGTAAGTACATACGTTGTTAGTGGTTAGTAACACGTTGTTAATTTAAATTAGCATAAACCTATTGCTATTTTTACCCAGTGCCTTTGGATGGGGCAGTCCGGTCTGTCAGCAATCATTTTTAGGATACTGCTACGAGTGTTACGGAAGCGTTAGCTTAGCTTAGAGAGCTAATCCAATGCCTTCAGAGTTATGTTGGGGCTGCCGCACTTTTGCAGTGCATCGGGGATGTTCGCGGAGAATGGCGTACCAGATTTTTACGCACTGATGCGGACACGGATAGCATCCCCGATGCGGCGAGTGCGCGACAGCTCCAACAGCTTGGTGGCTATAGTAGCCGACAGGATAGACAGTCCATTGAGGTGGCAATGGATGACCACTCATCGTGCGTCATTCCAATATTTAAAATAAGTTGTTTTGGTGTATTTTTTTGGGTAGGCTTGTGTTTTCACGATGTATGTATGTATTTTGTGTTTTTTGTTTTTAGTATAAAATTGTAATGTGTGTTGTTTATGGACCGGCACCCTAATTGCTTAACACACGATCAATCGGAATCCGTTTCATTTTGACAGTTCAACAACATTCATTGCATTATTTACGTGTTGAGCAGAAAAAAAAATCGAACTTATGAAGCAATGGATTAGCAATTTGCTTCAAAATGATTCTGATTCCGATTGATTGTGTGTTACGCAATTATGGTGCTGGTCTGAAATAAATTGATTATTATTAATATGATTACTTCTTTTTGCTGTGTATAGTTGAACATGTGTAAGGTATTTTGATGTAGCGTTTAGCTCTTAATAAAAGTGCTCCTAGTGTGAGTGTGACGAGTGTGCGGGGGTGTGTGTGTGTGTGTGTGTGGTGTGGTGAGCTGAACTTCTGAAATAAGTACTGGTGCTTACCCTCTATTTCCTCGTATCTCTATTTTTAACGTCCACTACAGGGCAAAGACCTGAAAGCCTGTGAACTTTCAATAATATTGACAGGCATTTCTTCTATATTAGTTATGTAACTCATCATCTACCATAGCTTATTCCCAAATATGGGGTCGGCTTCCAATCTAACTGGATGCAGCTGAATATCATTATTTTACATGGAGCGACTGCCTAACTGACCTCCACCACCCACTTATTAATACGATAAGGCTGGTTGTCAGACTTTCGGGCTTCTGACGATCCGTAAAGACTGTCAAAGATCCATGAATGACAGCCGGGACCAATGGTTTAACGTGCTTTCCGAGGCACGGAGGGGTCTTGGTATGTAAAGATGGTCACCCATCCACGGACCAACCGCAGCAAGCGTAGCTTAACCTGATCGATCGAACCGTGCGGCTGTTATTTCTTAACCACAAGCCCCTCGTATATTAGTTATGTAACTAAGGCTTTTCAATTGGTGTTTCTTGTTCGTTCTTCTCCACAGAGATCTACGTTTTGGAATGGCCAACTAGCTTCAACTTTCTGCCTAGCTGACCAACTCCTTGACAATTCAAAAGTGCTTGTAAATGATTCACTTATATGAAATAAATGCTGTGAGTTTGTTTTCAATGTTACGATTCTTTAGCAAACAAGAAAAAACAGGACGACAATATCCAATCGGTTATGAACAGTGGTAGAACAAGGGCCAACATAAATTGTTAACAATAGCTATTAAATTATCCAAACAATTCATCATAAAAATAAAATGATGACAAACTTGACACCATAACAGAATTAAAGATCACAACATGACGTCCATGGTCATAAGTATATAACATTAGTCCCAATTACGTGTCACTAATGACGGACAATTTTTATCAATTCAATGGAAACAACTTTGATCAAAGGACATAGATTAATGATTGTTTCATTAGATTATCATTATCTGTTGTTAGCAACATGTAGATAGACGGAGTTTTTATTGGGATATGTAATTGAATCAAGTTTGTATTGTTGTGTTATGGGAGGGTAAAAAATATTCGTGTGATGTTTTGTGTGGTCAGTTCTTTTACATTTGTAATGAGCCCTTACAACACGTCTGCTAAATATGGACCAGCCAATGAAAGATTAACTGAATGACAAAGGACCACAATAGACAAGTTGATAAATGATCTCAAATTGTTGTTTAAAATAAACACTGATTAATGTTAAGCATACTTAACACTAATCATTTATTTACGAGGATAAAAATATACACACTGGATAAACTATTAAAAATAAAATTTCATCGCTGTCGACTGGTAATGTACAAACGCCAGCAGGTCAAGCTACCTGAAACTGTCAAATTTTCCCAATCAACCTTGAACTTTAATGATATAGAAATAAAGTTGAAAATCTATCAAAGAAATTTGACAGATTGTAGTAGCTTGATGTGCTGGCGTCTGTACCTAAGACACTCAAACTCAAACTATTTATTTCAAATAAACCAATTACAGGCACTTTTGAATTGTCAAGGTCGGTCAGTCAAAAAGATGAAGCTAGTTGCCCATTCCAAAGCGTAGTAGGTACCTATGGAGAAGAACGGGCAAGAAACTCCATGGACACTCTTTTAAATCATAATAATATTGTTACAAAGTGTTGGTTACATCATTCATGTTTAAAATTATGCACGTGAGAACGATGCAGAACGTTAAAAGCGTCCGTAATGAAAATATATTAAAAAAAAAACAATTCAAATATTAAATTAAATCAAGATAAGCCATGGCAGCAAAGAGTTGACCAGTCCCTACTGACGGCGCCCGTTCACGAACATGACGCATAGATTAGCACCATTCAACTCAACCATTTTGAAGGAAGCTAAATGATCCAACACATGCGCCACCATCAGCGAGACATTAGAGTGAGCATGACATACTCTCAGCCGCCAAGGCACATTCAAGTCAATGAAAGACGAATCCAGTAAATGGTAGCTTTATAGTATGTACATAGTACTCACATACGTTCTATGCAATTATAAAATACTTTAAAATCTTCAGCAGCTCCAACAGTATGTAGGTAGGGTAGGCGTGCGTGAAGCACCTTCAAATGCTAATCAATTTATTTATGTGTCCTGTGGAGCAGGACTAGCGTTTAGCCAAGCATTTTTGTCAGCGATGTAATCCCCCAACTTATAATATGCTTGGCTGCATAGTGTGCGTTTTATGTAAGATTTGAATTTCGTTTCATTGAGTTGGAGTATGTGGGGAGGTATTTTATTGTAACATTTTAAACACACTGGCGGCATTGCCACGTTAATGGCAATGCTTAGCCTCTGGCCAAGTTAAAAGCCAGCCCCTGGGCCACGGGAAGTGTCAACCAGCCGTTTGGAGATTTCGTTGAACCATGAGCACTCGGACCTCATGGCCTAACGGTTTCAACCCTAAACGGCTCAAAAATTGTATCGATTGTTATAGTGTTATTGTTTATGCTCAGACGCCAGCAGGTCAAGCTACCCGAAACTGTCAAATTTTCCCAATCAACCTTGAACGTTAATACTTTAGCGATAAAGTTGAAAATCTATTCAAGAAATTTGACAGATTGTAGTAGCTTGATGTGCTGGCGTCTGTACCAACCGATAACATGTTATGATGGATTTTAGACGTCATAATGTCGGTGCACCCCATTCCTGAGTCATAATGTGCCTTTTGCGAAACTTATATAGCCCGTGAAAACTTTATGCTGCCAGCAACAAAATTGCTTTATTCATGAACATTTTCTGGCGAACTTTCCTACAGTTATCTATTCTTCTCCAATATTCTAATTAAGCCCTCTTTTTCAGAACCTTAACAAAGAGAATTCTCCCCTAACTGCATACCATAACACCATTTTCTTAGCAGTCTTCCCATCTATTATTAAAACGGAAGAGAATCGCCCATTCCTACATACTTCTTTATATGCGAGTAAAACTCTTAGGGTGCATAAAATAACAATGTTGCACTGTTAGAAAGCTGTATTTACATTGTTCGAGTTTTTTATAGGCACGTAGGTAGTATTGAAAATCTAAAGTTATTTTTTTGTCTTCAGAATGTGACGATTCTAATTGATTTTTTTTTCTGTAAAATAGGAAAAGTGGGTAAATTCGTAGTTACCAACTTGTGCCAAACAGCGTTATTGTTTTCAATGATGCAAAATCAAAAACATTCCTACGAGTACATGGTATGTTTTTGATTTTTCAGGGATCTATCAGCAGCAGAAAACACTTTCATTGAAGTTATATATTTTTTTACACTTATCTGTAATAGAAAAAAAGAGTTAAGAGTTTGAATCAATTTCCTTTTCTCAGGTTTTTTTTTAAAGGTCCAAATATTAAAACTTTCTCATTCATGATTTTCATCACGCATGAGAAACACAGTAAAACTATTTTCGCAAACTTATCAAAATCTTTGCAACCCTTGGAACACAGTTTATGAGACATCGCAGACTCCGACACACCCTGCTATTATAACATATTACATAAGCCACATGGCCCATAGAGACACTGCATCACAAGTTCAGTTATATTCTTCATTATTTCTGCTCCCCTGGTACATAAGTATGAGTGTATGATACAGATTCATGCCTGCATAATCTTACTAAGTAAGTAAATGGACAAGTTGTCTTAGAATAAATTAATGGATTGTGGTTGCCTTTACAGTTAGGTACCTACTTGTATGTAGGTACAACCTTCTCAGAATGAAAAGGGCAAAAAGTGCACTGTAATTGTGTAAAGTTCACTGTAATTGAAGAACTTACAAGTCGCGCTGATGGGCAAAGGCCAAGATTATTAAGTAGTTTCCGCCCGCGACTTCATACGTGTGAAATTACGGCACCCGACACACCGCGTCGCATCGCATCGCCGCGATACTACTTCACTTTCGCTTAGCGTCTTTTTTCTGTTTGCTCAGCTCCTAAGGATTGCAGCGAGATGTTAAATATCCTTTTCACTTCTCATGCTCTGAAAGTGCTTCTTTGTGCAGGGTATAGGCTGCACAAAATCGAATTTTGTGCACAAGGGCATTAACGTATCTACTCATAAATGTATTATATTAAGGCAAAGAAAATGAGCCATACAGCCAAATGCAATAAGAAGTTCATAGATAGAATTTGTTATTATATAATATTTACTTTAATTTATTTGCCTTATGTGTTTTTTAAGATATAATAGATATTAAAATTTTAATTCAAGTACGGTAGGTTAGTTGATTTAAGAAAATTATTATTACAAAATTAATTTAATAGTAGGCTGTATAGGTCTGCAGCCTAATATCAATGTCGTACCTAAGATTTAAAAACAATTTCCTTCATTATTCAAAACTGTTCTAATTTTACTTTGAATTTTAATTAAAGATATGTTATTATACTACTGTTTTATTTCCTCGCAATCGAAGTGAAAAGCAGAGTTTATAACTCGTCCACAAAACCATTTTTATCCTCGACATTACTATCAGCCCTCGCCTTCGGCTCGGGCAGCTAAAAGTCTCGGATAAAAATGGTTTGTTTTGTGCACTTGTTGTAAAATCTACTATTTCACTTCTCATGCTCTGAAAGTGCTTCTTTGTGCAGGGTATAGGCTGCACAAAATCGAATTTTGTGCACAAGGGCATTAACGTATCTACTCATAAATGTATTATATTAAGGCAAGGAAAATGAGCCATACAGCCAAATGCAATAAGAAGTTCATAGAATTTGTTATTATATAATATTTACTTTAATTTATTTGCCTTATGTGTTTTTTAAGATATAATAGATATTAAAATTTTAATTCAAGTACGGTAGGTTAGTTGATTTAAGAAAATTATTATTACAAAATTAATTTAATAGTAGGCTGTATAGGTCTGCAGCCTAATATCAATGTCGTAAGATTTAAAAACAATTTCCTTCAGTATTCAAAACTGTTCTAATTTTACTTTGAATTTTAATTAAAGAAATGTTATGTTATACTACTGTTTTATTTCCTCGCAATCGAAGTGAAAAGCAGAGTTTATAACTCGTCCACAAAACCATTTTTATCCTCGACATTACTATCAGCCCTCGCCTTCGGCTCGGGCTGCTAAAAGTCTCGGATAAAAATGGTTTGTTTTGTGCACTTGTTGTAAAATCTACTATTTCACTTCTCATGCTCTGAAAGTGCTTCTTTGTGCAGGGTATAGGCTGCACAAAATCGAATTTTGTGCACAAGGGCATTAACGTATCTACTCATAAATGTATTATATTAAGGCAAAGAAAATGAGCCATACAGCCAAATGCAATAAGAAGTTCATAGATAGAATTTGTTATTATATAATATTTACTTTAATTTATTTGCCTTATGTGTTTTTTAAGATATAATAGATATTAAAATTTTAATTCAAGTACGGTAGGTTAGTTGATTTAAGAAAATTATTATTACAAAATTAATTTAATAGTAGGCTGTATAGGTCTGCAGCCTAATATCAATGTCGTAAGATTTAAAAACAATTTCCTTCAGTATTCAAAACTGTTCTAATTTTACTTTGAATTTTAATTAAAGAAATGTTATGTTATACTACTGTTTTATTTCCTCGCAATCGAAGTGAAAAGCAGAGTTTATAACTCGTCCACAAAACCATTTTTATCTTCGACATTACTATCAGCCCTCGCCTTCGGCTCGGGCTGCTAAAAGTCTCGGATAAAAATCGTTTGTTTTGTGCACTTGTTGTAAAATCTACTAATAATCTTCCTCAAGACTTAGGCTTTCAAACGCAAAAAGAAATCCGACTGGTACTTCCAGATATTAACGCGTTCAAACAAAAAACCAACAAACTCTTCACCTTTAATGCATTTGTATACATTTTTCATTTTATTATGATTCGGGCTAATAATTATTATCTGTGGAGGGTTGTAATTAGCAATTTAGTTATATATTATTGTTATTATAATGATATTAGTCTGTAAGCCTTCCGAAAATAAAGAAAATAAAATAGAAAAATAAAATAAATATTGAAAGCAATTTTACAAAAAAAAAAATAAACAAAAACAAACTTCTTTTTGCTTTCGATATCATAAATACGGATTCAAATCTTTGTGGTTGACGCGAGTTAATTAATATACTACAAAACAAAAGGCTGGTATTTTGAAAATAGAAGGTTTGTCTATGATGTGGTTTCGTTTTATGTTGTGGCAACATTGCGGTTTTCTTGTTTTACTGGGAAGGAATTTATTTACTGTTCATAATATTGTTGTACTTAAAGCGGTTACTAGGAATTCTTTAAGGGTTTACTGGCTGGACAGCTATTATAGTTTGTGGTTCCTTTAATACTAGGTAATCCATTTTCATGCGTGTTGCTGTTTGTTAACAAATAATAATTTAATGTCTACCACTGGACGAAGTGACACAGGTATGGTAATAATATGCAGGCGTCTTAAGGGTGATTTCCACCAAACGGCTCGCATTGCATCGGATCGGAACGGATTTTACAATCTTTAAACAATATTAAATTGTGTAAACAGTATTTAATGTCTATATATATATATATATATTATCAAGCCGCGCACAGCAGCTTGACCGCGAGCGTCTTCTGCGACACGCGATCGTAGCCGAAAGTATGCTGCGACGTGCGAACGGCTCCGTTCGCCTGTCGTCGTATCCGATCGAATCCTTTTCGTTGTCATCGTAAAATTAGAACATCTCAACACGGTAGGAATGAAACTATTTCACTAGGCGCAGAAACAGATACGTTCGCAAGCGATGGTACGGAGCCGGTCGTATGCGTCAACATCCTGCCGGACGCAATCGGCTGTCACCGCATCCGTTCGTATCCTTTCCGATCCGATGCGATACGAGACGTTTGGTGGAAATCATCCTTAAGAAGCCTACATTTTATTACCATACCTGTGTCACTTCGTCCAGTGGGTAGACATTAAATTATGATTTGTTAACAAACCGCAACACGCATGAAAATGGATTACCTAGTATATTACGAAACTATTTTTTGGAAAGGGCAACTAGAATAAATTCTACTTTTTTGTAAATTTTGAAGTTCAAAAAGCCTTTTATGTGCCTATTTGAAATAAAGGATTTGACTTTGAGTCCCAACTGTTAAAAGAGAGGCATAATCAGACAATGGTTTAGTTAGATGAAGATTGGTGTGAGAGGCAGTGAATCCGATCCTTTCCTGTTGGATTTGTGATGTACATAGGTGTGCAATATGCACCCAATCCTACCTCCGGAATAATAGTAGATACTGTGCAATCCGTATGGCTGAAAGTGACAGAATATTAGCGATACAGATGTTGGAAAAGTCAAAAATATATTGGATTGACATAAACTATCTAAAAGCTTATGTCGATCCTGTTGAAATTCGTAGAAATATAAAAAGCTTTGCTACCTTCTTGTCTAGGCCCTAAGGTTAGGATAATATAAACATAACCTTTTCAATTTCCACCATTTTGATATCCTAGCAAAATAGAAGGGGATGTGCAAACACGAGGCTGAAAAAAAAAAACATCCTGATCATTACTCCTAGCGACATGCGAACAAATATAAGAGCGGTTCTGCACTGACAAATGACGGTCCAAAGTAGTCACTATTTGTATGAGGGGTTGCGCACTACATCCGAACTCAGTTCGTCCGAATTTAGAACATTTCCAATTCAGATTGAACTTGGATCTTGAATTCGGATTCGAATCGAACGTAGTGTGAAACCGCTCTATACCTAACATCTGTTTTTCTCATCTTTAGGAATGGTGGGGCCTTGGTATTATGAGCATTGAGATGTTTATAAAATTGCTTCTTATTCTCCCATCGCCTTCAGTTCTTTGCTATGGTATTTTTAAAACAAGTTTCAATTTGTAAAATAGGAATGTAATAAGCTTTCAGTATGTTTTCAGATCGTCGAATAAAGGAAACCCATGTCATATTAATCCAGTCTGTCTAAAATGGACATAAAGACATTTTAGTGCGTACAGACCACGGGTACAGACCTAAAGTAAATTTTATTAAAAAATTTGTATAGTTGTCGGCAACAAGATGGATCGACGATCTAGTGAATGTCGGCGGAATCTGGTAGATTCTGGCAGCAAAATATCGGTCGTTCCGATACCTATGTCCAGCAGTAGAAGTCCTTCGGCAGAGATAACGATGATGGCGCATACGCTGTCATTAGATGAACTATCTAGTTTTCCTTTTTTATATTATAGAAATATCCACTAGAAACGAGGTGCCCCAGAGACCATGTAACCATGAAATAATCCCATGTTTTCAGATTGCCTGTAACGACTTTTGTGTGCACATGGTGATATCATAATATATCTCATTCGCTTCTACGCTCATGAAAGAGTTGTATTCGCCAGTAACTGACCGTCTGCCGCGGTCGGGTCAAGTTGAGCCACGTAATACGGTAATGGATTGGTTTCAGAAAGAAAACTGCATGATATAAGTATGGTTTTGTGGTTCAATGAAAGCCGGTTTGTGTGGTTTTGTATTCAGAAAAAAAATATGGGACTACACCAGCAGATCAAACAAATTAATTTTCCAAGACAGTTAATGTCTTTTGTAGGGGTTGTAGTAAGTATGTTTGAATATTACATGGATTGTTATTTTCCTATTGTATATTTAAGTACATAATGTATAAGCTAATAGATTAACAAAAAAAAAGCATCGAGGGGCCCGTAGCTAAATAATAACAGCCACACAGGTCGATCGGTCAGGTTAAGCTACGCTTGCCGCGGTTGGTCTGTGGATGGGTGACCATCTTTACATACCAAGAACCCTCCGTGTCTCGGAAAGCATGTTAAGCCGTTAGTCCCGGCTGTCATTCGTGGATCTTTGACAGTCGTTACGGGTAGTCAGAAGCCCGAAAGTCTGACAACCAGTCTTACCAAGGGGTATCGTATTACCCAGTAACTGGGTTGTGGAGGTCAGATAGGCAGTCGCTCCATGTAAAATACTGGTATTCAGCTGCATCCGGTTAGACTGGAGGCCAACCCCAACATAGTTGGGAAAAGGCTAGGCAGATGATATAAAAAGCATCATAGACCATAAACAAATTCGTCCGCATCGCTATCAACAGGGAAAGTGCCCAAAAGGCTGGCAGCATTAACACGTTGTGAAGAGATGCTGATTCTTTGGCCAAAAAGGTAAGTAACCTTTTTTTAGTTGGACTTCCAGATAATTATGAAATTGTAAACTTTTGCCTTTCACACAAAAACCTATTCCTTACAAAACTTTTCCATATAACGATCGAGCCAAGCCCTCCATTCATATCCATACTTAAACCAATACGATACGGTACCAATACACTCACGTACCGACAGACAGTTGCAATCTCCCTTCAAAGCGATATCGGTTTAATATAAGATCCAGATTCGATGCCCGTTCTAATCTTGTTTCACGCTACTCGGTACCATTCCTTTTGCAACTGTTATTGAATATTTGAGTGTTTATGTGGTTAGATTGTATTGATATAAGGGGCTTTAAGAGGCTTTGAGGGGCTCATGGTTGGAGTACCACATGAATTTATCAGTCGATAGCTGTGGTCTTGGTCTTGAGTGACTGTTTAGACGTCTCTTCTCCTTACAAATGGGCAAATTGTTTGCAAATATTTGGGGTAATTGTGGTGGTGCTTTAAGATTAGTTTAGATCAAATGATTGAATGTAGTACATTCTAGGCCCTAGAATGTTGATTTTGAAATCATTTTCGTGTAAACAGGGATACTTAGAGCATTCTTCCGTTGGTCTATCTGTACTAAAATGTCAAGAATGCTTTTGCTCTTGTACTGGTTCTATTTTCATTCATTTGGTGTAATATAAGCGTACCCCGACAATCCAGAAAAAAACAGAAGATTAAACAGAGATCGCAGCCAGTAAGGTCGCCCATTGTATGTTTTGTAGTGTTAAATGTATTTTTTGTTGTGTATTTTCTGGTGTACAATAAAGTATGTAGGCATAAATAAATCGTAAATGATCCAGTTTTAGAACAATCTAGATTAGAAATTATAGCCCTAAGAATTTAAGACAGAAGGATGTAAGTTAAGTTATTATTTTTGGCAGATAATCACTGCAAGAATAGTGCCCCCTATCGTCTTGTTAAAACTTTTTTAGATTTTGAGCTGGCATAAGCAACGGCTGCAGTCAAGCTGAAGCTGGAATTTGATCAAAGTGAAAAGGTATCTTTGCAATATACAATCCTATTCAAATGTCAAAGTCAAATCTTTTGCACTCGCCTGTAAATTAAGTAATTGACAAGCCCATGGGCTGGCTTTTACCTTGGCCAGAGTAGTAAGTATTGCCATACAACGTGGCAATGCTAGTCTCTTGGGCACATTTATACCAGTCGATAGCTATGCGGATGAATTTTTCGACGCCATATTTTAGTTTATTAATAGTTTTAATTCGGTTAGGACATTATTTATTTTTATTGTGATAGTGTGTTAGTTTAGTACTTACATTATTTTATTATTCTAAATAAATAAAAATAATTTATACTTGATTATTACAGTATTAAAATTTCTGGTAATATCCAGACGACAAAAGCATGTCTCCAAGCCATTCAGAAGCCATATGATTTAGCTGCCGGAAGGTGGACAGTGCGTCATCATCAATCAACATTACGTATGGCCGTCGGTAAACATGTTACGCCAATATTATGAGGCCGTTAATGTCCACGGAATGGGTGCTTTGACGGACTGGCTGATGTCTGCTGGGGATTGAGGTGACGAGTCCTAAGTGTACATAAGTAGGTAATGTGATGATTATCATTTTAATAATAAAGGGTGGCAGGTCATCGACGCACATGCCACGCACACCACGGATTTAGCACATGATTCTGAACCTCCTTGATTCGTCCTGCGTTGAAATTCTACGCGGATTAAAAAAAAAAATTACTTGTTTATTTATTACCACACGTAATTGTTTGTTACCACACGCACAAATCATACACAATCCTTCCATACAAACACACAATCTCACATAAAATTACATAGTGGAAATATTGTTGCTTTAATTTTGAATTCTAAGTGCGGCTGTTATTACTTAGCCCCAAGAGTATCTATAACCCATTAAACATACATAACTTCGCAAAATTCGCATTGATCTACTTAAAATGATCGAAGAAGCAGATGATTAACAGTTTTTTTTTTCATATATGTATACATTTTAGTATTATAAGAACAGGATTTATTAACTTATAAGATAAGTAATGTGTTAATATAAGATTAATTAGTAATGTGGTGCTCGTGCTCTTCTAGACTTCGATTCGAATTTGTAATATGTGGATAACGTAGTTAGTTACGCACTGATATATCTAGATTATTAGCTATTATTAACTATGTATAGTGTGTATTGTCGGTTTTCCTTAATAAATAAAATAAAATAAAACTCGTCATCCTTCCACACGACGGACACTGCAACCAATTCATTGATTCAAGCAGTGTATGCTTGCAGACCGTGTCCATTAGGCAGATGGATCGAACGTATTTGCTCTGATTTACATTGCAAATGGTCCGTCAAAGGTTCTCGTTGGTAGGATTTTTCATTTCGCTTACAAGTTTTTCAAAAATTAAAAGCGGATTGAGTGTGGTTGGGAAAAGAAGGTGCTGTTTGTAACGAGAGTTATGAATTAGAGTTTATAAATTGGAAAAGTTAAACCTGAAGCGGGGCCGAACAGCCGCACAGGTCGATCGATCAGGTTAAGCTACGCTTGCCGCGATTGGTCTGTGGATGGGTGATCGTCTTTACATACCGAGACCCCTCCATGCTTCGGAAGGCACGTTAAGCCGTTGGTCCCGGCTGTCATTCGGGGATCTGTTACAGTCGTTACAGGTAGTCAGAAGCCCGAAAATCTGACAACCAGTCTTACAAAGGGGTATTGTATTACCTAGTAACTGGGTTGTGGAGGTCAGATAGGCAGTCGCTTCGTGTAAAATACTGGTATTCAGCCGCATCCGGTTAGACTGGAAGCCGATCCCGACTGATAGTTGTAAAAAAGGCTACGCAGATGAAATTAAAAAATATTAGATTTTTTCAAGAAGGTAATCTTCGATAGGCTATTATTGAATTCTTTTCGTTGTTGTACAGGCTATGCCTATATTTCTAAAGCCTGTGATTGATTTTGGTTTAAACAAATAACTATGATGAACTTCTTATCTCTACTATTAAACAAACTATTAAAATTATTTTACATATGAGTACATACAAATATAAACTCCCGCCTTGTTCCCATGGGGGTAGGCAGTAACTACAGAACGTCACCTGCTTCGATCCTTCCATACAACTTGGTTTGTTTACGTTCATACATCTGGTCATACACGTACGCCGGTTACGAGTACTACGCACATGCCCTTTCTGAAGAACATCACCAATAAGGTCACTATATTTCCTTCTAGGGTGCCTCTCCAGGAGTTTTCAGTCACATTTGCCTTATAAATGCCTTTTTTTAGCCTATTTATATTACCGAATATGCCACAATACAACTTGAAACCGAAATAACAATGAAAGCGTAGTCTAAGTACCTACTAAACGACTTGTGATTAAGAAATAAAACTTCTTTGCTGCAACATTTTCATCACAAACTTCACTGTAAACGGACTTTTAATACACTTTGATTTTCTTTTCCCCCAGACAGAATTTTCCTCGCGCAAAGGCAGGTAACTACATCCTAACTATAATAAAAATATGATAACCGATATAAAGATTAGGTTTCCGACTCGTCTTAGATCAGATCCATCTTTGTCGATTTGCCTTCTTTCGAGCCCTTCGGGAAATTCGATGCATTATCGATTTATTTAGGGCTGGGAACGCTGCTGTGTCGATGTTTTTCTGAAAATGTTGTGTCGTATTATGCAGAGCAGTGGTGACCCAGTGGTAACGACCGTGACTTAAGAGTTGTAGGTCGTAGGTTCGAACCCAGACAGGCGCTTTACTTTGTGTAAATTATTTCATCACCACTGCTCTCAAAACGATGAAGGAAAACATCGGAAGATAACTGGCATTTCCAAAACCAAAAAACTCGAAGACATATGAAATTTACTAACCCGCACTGGGCCCGTGTGGTAGATTACGGCCCACTCCCTCTCACCAAGAGGAGGCCTAAGTCCCAGCAGTGAAAACATTATAGGCTTATTATAACGTGCCGTATTGTAAATGAAAAGTAAACGTACACTTACTTTCTTAAAATAGACGTAAAATATATAATTATTCGTTTTTCGATTTTAAAATATATTTATTTCAAAATATATAATTATTTATTTTTGTATTGATCTTGAACCCCGGTTTGTAAGTAGCTTAATCAGCCTATAATGTTCCCACTGCTGGGACGCTAGCCTCCTCACTGTGAGAGGTATTGGACTATAATCCACCACGCGGGCCCAATGTTTCCAAGTGAATATAATAATAATAATAATATCCCTGGACATTTCACACAGCGCCATCTAGTCCCAAGCTAAGCAACCTAATGCTTGTGTTATGGTAACAAGATGGCTGATAAACTACTTAAATACATTAATAAGCATTTGGATACATTATTACGTTTTCGATAAGTAGCGTTAAACTGCCGATCGATTCTTTAAAAAACTCACCGTGAAAGGTTAGGTGAAGTGAGCTTAGAGTGAGCTGTGAATAGTGTTAATCTCTGAATGTCAGCTCACTCCACGCTTACTTCACCTAAGTTTTCACGGTGAGATGGTTACAGAATCGCACTACAGGATACTAATACGTGAAGCAACGTTAGGTACTTCATACACCCTTTCATAAGTAGGTCAGTACCTAAGTAGGTACTTCAAGTTTTAAGAAAACATTTTATCGACAAACACAGTACAGCACTAAACCGCGCGTCTAGGATTACTGTTCATCGGAATACCTGAGTATATTGTGATGGATTTCAGATTACCCCGCATGTGAGTCTGGTCCGTAAATAAATTCCAAAGTTAGGTATTTAATACGATAGAGTCGGTCTGACCTTCCTCAGGGAAATCAGGCATCTTCAGTTTTGTTCCAGTAGAAGATGCATTTGCTTTTAGATCTTTCTTTGGATTATTTCAGTTCTCTATTAGATAAAGTTTTGTCATAACGTAATGATTGATGCTGGCTGTCTACAGAATTTGAAACGAGAATAAAGTCTGATTTTTCAATCGACAAATAATTTTTATTCGTGGAATAAAATTTACATCTGACAGTTTTTGTATGATAGAACTGTCAAAAATTCAAAATTATTCCAAAATTATCTGGCGTTGGTAAAATCAGCCCTAAATTGTATGAATGTTTAAGCGGAGTTCATTGTTTGTCTGCCAAAGAGAATGACAGATTGGATGGCCTATCAAGTTTTAGTTCTAATTTTAGCTAGAACTGCTTCTCAATATGTGTATTGCGGGTTAAGGTACATATTATCATTGCACCATATATGACGCCGTTATTGCCCGCATTTCAATACAGTTCGTGGAAAGCGCCCAATCAGTATTTCCCTAGATATCGACAATGGACTTCACATCCCTACACAGTGCTGTATTATAGAAGATTATATCTGTACAAATTGTGGAGGATTCCACAGCACTCGGTCTGTACGCAATGCTCGGATTACCAAACGCAGATTACGGGGGACAGGAAAAATAGAAAATGATGTATGGATTGCATTTTTTCGTATTTTTTTTTTGGTGCTGATCAAGCGAAGGACGTTTTCACAACATTTGTTTTGCACGTGTAAAGAAAGAAAGAAATCATTTATTGCTCACAATGTAGGTATACATATAAGTTGGAATATTTGTTAAGTGTCCCGATACATTTTACCTTACGGCATGCAACATAAATATTATGTTTGAATTAATCAGTACTATAGATACAGCTATCGATACGATTATTATTAGCCATAGTCAAATTTAATATGTAGTTACAGATCAGAATAAAACAAAAAAAAAAAAAAATAATCAAAATAATCAATGAATTAAATATAAATCTTTCTTATTTTATAATTAAATAACGTAATTTATAATTTAATTCAAATCATACAATGAATAATATATGTCATAATGTGTAATAGTGTAGCTAGGTTTGGTCATTATTATTATTTGGTGGGACACACTTGCTAATTAGGAATGGCTTGTGGCTAAGTAATAACAGTCGCCCGGGTAAATCGATCAGGTTGTGCTACACTTGCTGTGGTTGGTCCTTGGAAGGGTGACCATCTTTACATACAAAGACCCTTCCGGTCCCCTTTCCGGTCCGGCCTCGGTAAGCACGTTAAGCCGATAATCCCGGCTGTCATTCGTGGATCTTTAACTGTTGTAACGGGTTGTCAATAGCCCAAAAATCTCACAACCAGTCTTACCAAGGGTATTGTGTTACCCAGTAACTGGGTTGTGGAGGTCAGATAGGTAGTCGCTCCATGTAAAATACTAGTATTCAGCTGCATCCGGTAAGACTGGAAGCCGACCCCAACATCAACTATGTGGGGGTCGGCTTCCAGTCTTACCGGAAAGGCTAGGCAGGTGATGATGACAAGCTAATTAGTTAATCATGGCACAACCTTACATACACTTCAATGATACATGAAAGCCTAAAACTGTTCATCTCCCATTCACAGCAGCCCCTTTTCTAATAAGCAACCATTACTGAAATTAAAGCATCAATCTCTTCACCGCGTCAATGGCTTCCGCGCTCCTGTAAGATTTTGGCCAAAGAGTAAAAAACACGCGTGTAACAGAGCTGGCGTTATGTCGACTCGATTTATTTGTCATATTTACTGCCATGTTGGTTTGGTGTAGAGACCTGAAGGCCAATTGTCGTAATTTTAAATGATCAAAACCGAATCGCACTTTCATCTCAGCGGCAAGAAAAGGTCAAAAACTAGTCAAAACGTAAGGAATGTAGGGGTATTTTTGACAGATTGAGACTGAGATCAGACTGAACGTTCATAAAATTACGAGAATTGGCCTTCTAATGTTTTTCTGGTCAATAATTTTATTTAAAACTTTTTTATTAAAACAGTTTTACATATACTTTCTGTATCAATTTCGTGATCTACGTCACAGGTGAAAGTTGGTGGTGGTCGCGACATAAATTCCCGTTTAAGGCAATAAACGCTTACGTTTACAGCTGCGGATTAGGAGTGCGCGCCCATTGCGGTGGGGTTCCGTAGCTCAAGGGAAAATGTGTATGAAAATTTTAGGAAATATTCTACTCCCACTGAGTATTTGGAAGTGTAAAAAAGAATTTGACTGGGAAATAATAATAGCTCCGTTTTACATGGCATTAATTACTTATGGAAGTTTTTCGAGACAATATTTGTCGTCGAATCTCGTTCTACTAGACTAATTACCTAATCCAATCAAATGTTTAGCCGTTTAAATAAATAAAAAATAAAAATAAAATTCATTTAATTCAGATAACTAATTGATCCATAATTCCATACAGTTAGACTTAAAATTAAAATAAATAAATATAAGATTAAATTAAATTAAAAATTACAAATGAAAGCTTAAAATACGAGCGTTTAACATACGAGTTCTAATGAATGTTAAAATGGAAAAATAAAATAATATCCTCCCGACTGATGTCGATCACGGTACCCAAACTCAACGGAGATTAGCCAGATACGCAGGAGATATTATAGTGCACAAGTGTGTGCGCGAACTCAGGTGCACTCTTTGTTCCTTTAGGCCCGGCGCCCACTATCGGTGGGCATCGGTGCGGCTCGGTACAGCTCGAGCGCCTTACGGCGGCTTCGGGCGCGTGAGAGCTGCTTCGGGCGACTTCGGGCGCCTGAGAGCTGCCTTGGCATTCGTAAGTATACCTAAGGACGCCGAGGCTGGTTTCGGGTAGCTTCGGCAAAACTAAGAATAGTTCGCGTGGCAGACACGTCGCAGAGCAGTCGTAACGATACGTAAAAACAGTTGTGCGCGTGTTGTTATAATGGTGGATTGGGACTTAGTTCTCATTGTTCATCTTGCTTGCAATTAATGACGCTGTTGCCTTTTATTTTCCTCTGGGTGTTGCCAAGCTAATGGAGGCGCGCGCGGTGAACGATGTGACTGTTCTGCGACGTATCTGCCACGAAAATGCCACCCAAGCTACCCGAAGACAGCCTCGGCGTCCTTAGGTATGCCTACGACTGCCATGACAGCCCGAAGTCGCCCGAAGTAGCTCTCACGCGCCCGAAGCCGCCGTAAGGCGCCCGAGCTGTACCGAGCCGCACCGATGCCCACCGATAGTGGGCGCCGGGCCTTACTGTCATAGTCCGATGGGAGGGCAACCCGACACAACCGGGAAGAGATCAGGCGCAGGACCAAAGGATTTACGTGCTATCCGAGACACGGGGGCCAGAGTTTGGAAGTTGGTGGTGTGAACACCACCAACTTCCAAACTCTGGGCTGTTACTGAGACATTCCTAATGTACAAACCCAATCTCTGGTGCGCAGAGTACGGGCCAGCTCCAACAATATCCTTAAAATGATCGCTAGCAGGCATCAATCATCAAGACATCAATCACTGCAGTGTCATCTCCCATGGGATGAAATAATTTTGAAATACAATTAACTAACATAGTTCTTAAGTTTACTAACACAATGAGTCTTTGTTACTTGAATAAATAAATAATAATAATTATTATTAATAACATTTTGCCCGACCCGGGAATCGATCCCAGGACCACGCTCAGCAGTCGCGCTTGCGACCACGAGACCACCGGGGCAGGTAAACGGAAACGGAAGGTAAAACGGAAAGTAGGTTCCTAGTCATGTAGCCTTGGTACTTAAGCAACGGGGATTAAAGTTTTGTATAAGGCGGCCACGCCTGAAACCTATATTTCATGCGTGGCTACCACGGATAGGTAGGTACGCCATGAACCCTCACAGTCCTTTCTAATTTTTCTTTCCAGCCAAAATCGCCAGCTGTATCCAGAGGGGCTTGTAGCTAAGTAATAACAGCCGCACGGGTCGATCGATCAGGTTAAGCTACGCTTGTAGTGGTTGGTCCGTGGATGGGTGACCCTCTTTACATACCAAGATCCTCTGTGCCTCGGAAAGCACGTTAAGCCGTTGGTCCCGGCCATCATTTGTAGATCTTTGACAGTCGTTACGGGCTGTTGAGAAAAGGCTAGACAGATTTGCAGCGGTATCTACAACGCCACATGCGAATAACGTGTCATACTGACGTCACGCAAATCCTGCATCTCGCAAGCAGAGTTTACCGCGCAATTAGCATACATAGCAACTTCCCGACATCAGTCGTTGGTTGGAGGATTCCTCACTTTTCTATAGAGGATGAGGTGAGCTTTATACCCTGTTCCTCATACCTTTATAGATTGATTGATTGATCGCCAGCTGTATCCAAAATTAGTTTTTTCCGAGTAATCGGAAAATCTAATTTCAGATATAGCTGAAACTGAGATTGAGACAGTTACGCCTAGTTCAACATTGTCACAATGAAGCAGTAGAGTGAAACTAATGTCTTATTGTAAGTAGAAAGATTCGTTTGCTAAACACATAGTTTACACGTGTCTGGTTCTACAAATCTCAGTAACCATTACCTGAGCCTCGTTTTTCCTGAGTTACGTGATCTGATATTTATTTCTCATTACACGTACTTCTTTAAAACATGTTTCTTTGAAAAGAAAAGGTAACATAACGCCTGTAGGTATTCCCGAAAGTGTACGCAGATACGTAGCTCAAGAGAGGTATAAAATATATCATATTCCACATTTGTAAATAGTTAATAAGGTACGATGGGGTTGGCGTATCCGTATGGACAAAAACCCCCTTTTTTCCAACATAGATTTAAAAAAAAACGGATCTACAGGCGATCTATGCTGTTCCCGACATAATTATAACTAATGTAATTATTTCCCTACCAACTACATATATACATTACGGTATGCAATAAAGAATTGAGAATTGAGTCTTTAGCCAGAATCTTTCTTTGAATCAGAACCTTTAACTGAGGAATTTTATATGGAAAAACACACTTTGCCAGACCTGGCGATCGAACCCAGTATCCTAAACCATGCAGTCCAACGAGGTCACATTCACAAACCCTATTCAGTATAGGTTACGTTTATACAATGTTGTTCAAAGAAAATATGTTTGAAAATCTATCAAAATTTAATAACATTTATTCCCTTGCAGCAAACAAAAGGTTTTTAATCTTCCCATCGGAGTCGCGGAAACGGGAAAATTTACAAAACGTCTACCCGCTTTTGTTTACCCCTGCATATTGTGAGTGACGTTATCGACTTGCTTTGTGTCCATCGCTTGTCAAGTAGTGACATCAGAACAATGCAGCGGTGTAGATTACGAAGTGTCAGTGAAATTAACTTCGGTTATCATTCTATTTTTTAGTAGCATGGAAATGGATGCGTATGTATTTTGGGTTAGTAGGGCTGGTTATCATTAAGGTTTGGTTGTTCGAAGGGGAGATGATAATGTGTGGCAACAGGTGGGATTGTTTGTCAACGTATATCACAGGATAATAATGTAAGGATTTAAAATGCCGTCTAATTCATGAGGAAGGTATAAATATAAAGGTATAACCCGTTTACCAACACTCTAAGACTCTTATTTTATCCTATGGCCGGTGGAGCAGACGACTCCTGGAGTGGAAACCGCGTATCATCCGGCAAGCGTAGTGTGGGACGCCTCCAGCTAGACGGATGACCTAAAGAAGGTGGCTGGGGTAGACTGAATGCGGAAGGCGGAGGACAGGGTGTTGTGGCGCAGCCTGGGAGAGGCCTATGTCCAGCAGTGGACTGCAGTAGACTGAGTAGATAAGACTAGAAAAAGAAAAGTTAGAAAAAGAAGAAGAAACGTTATAAAGAACGTTCAGCGAGAACTGCTGTGCCCGACTGGGTCCATATTGTGACTAATTTAATTATTTCCTACTAACTATGTATATACATTATGGTACGCAATAAAGAAGAATTGAGAATTGAGAACTAGGTAATACGGGCGATGGGATCTGACGCTGTGAACACACGAGATATCTACATCTACCACGTGACCACAAATTCATAGATCCGAACTGAAAAACAAACCCTTTGAAAATATTATACACCGGAATGTATTTGCCATATAAGGGGTGTACTCAATAACTGAATGGCAGATGAGAGAATCGATGTTCAAAACCTTTGTTCAGGGTTGTATTGTTTTATTACAAATAAATCTGAATGGTGTGCACTCGGCCCGTGACGGACCAGTGGATTCCAATAGGTACGAGTACAATAATACATAATAAATTCTACTGATATCATTGTTATGTAAATTCGGAAAATGTGAGGAATTTAATATGACCAAATGTTTGTTAATTACAATGTATGAGTTTCGATGTTTTGCATTCATTCAGTATTCCATTTAGTTCAATTTGTTTAGTAAGTAATTGTTTAGTTATGGTTGTTTATATGAAAATAGTGAGCATGGTGAGTGGTGCCCCAAATTTAATAACTATGATGTACGTACCAATTTTATTAGCTTCATTTATTTAATTGACGCGACGACATGGTTGGCGCAGTGGCTGAGCGATCGACTGCTGCGCTGCGTGTCGCGGGTTCGATTCCTGCACGGAACTAATATTTGTATTGCCTACAGGTAGTTGTTCCGGGTTCTGTTTGTGTATGTGAGTTTAAATGTTTGTAAACGCACCCACGATACAGGAGTAATTACTAGTGTGTAGCAGCGGTAAAAAAAAAAACAATTTAATCAATAATTTTGCATGCTAGTTTTGGCGAATTGTCATAGAAACTGTTAAAAAAAATCGGCCATCTGTAATATACAGACGCCAGCACATCAAGCTACTACAATCTGTCAAATTTCTTTAATAGATTTTCAACTTTATCGCTAAAGCATTAAGGTTCAAGGTTGATTGAGAAAATTTGACAGTTTCGGGTAGCTTGACCTGCTGGCGTCTGTACTACAATTCTTGCAAATAAATTCCATTATATTTCAGTGGTATCGGCCCCGTCTGACGAGTTGTAGGTCGTGAGTTCGAACCCAGGCAGGTATTTTACTTTGTGTATTTAATTTCATCACCACTGCTCTCAAAACGATGAAGGAAAACATCGTGTGGAAACCGGCATGTCCTAGAACCAAAAATTTTTAAGTCATGTGTCATCCACCAACCCGCACTGGGTCCGCATGGTAGATTACGGCCACTCCCTCTCACAGAGAGGAGCCCTGTATCCCAGCAGTGGGAATATCATAGACTGATTATGCTAAATGAGAATAATCAGGTAAATGTTACTTTTAGTGTTGGAAAAGTCTTGCATTGCTAAAACAATGTTCACTTTTTAGCATTGCCCTTCATGTTTCTTGTAATGAACTTTTAACAATTGAGCATAACCCAATCACCCTTGCCTATGCTCTTTTTTTAAGTTACCTTTAATTTTGTTACCAACATTTAACATCAACAACAGAAAATATGCTAATTTCCAAACTTTAACACCGGAGCTAAAGTGACATAAATAAACGTACAATAGCCAAAAACATGCCGAACACCAACTGAAATATTCAAAAAATGGTGTTCGAATACGAAACGAAATTCGAACTCGGAATAACAGTGCGTCCAACCGTTAGACCGACTCGTGAAATTTTAACTAGCCGCCCGCACTGTGCACTTTTATTTGCACTGACGTGTACGCTGCAATACGTCGCTTGTTTCGGTAAACTTTAGTTGCCTGTACAGTCAACAAATTGTTTTTGCTTACATTACACTGCGTGCCTGAATAATTGGGCAGTGTACACTTGTTAATTCATTACGGTTGATAGACAGGTGGTAATGAGCGGAAAATATTTATTGTGCATTTTTAAGTTTAATTACATTGTGAGGTTGCGTTGCGGAGTACGAATCAGATGATGGTATTTTCAGACGTGAAATATGTAGCTGCTGTAATGGAAAATATGTAATTAACTGCTTATTTTAACATGAAAAACGATTGCGTTCGCGAATATTTAAACGTCGGAATATTTACGGTAAAGTTCTTTAAAGTTTCTACTAATGTAAACACTTCATGTAATAAATGAATGTTAGGTTAATTAGTGTATATTTTAACCAATGAACAAGTAGTAGTTTTGTACGGACGCCAGCAGGTCAACCTACTCGAAACTGTCAGATTTTCCCAATCAACATTGAACCTAATGCTTTAGCAATAAAGTCGAAAATCTAGTAAAGAAATCTGACAGATTGTAGTAGCTTGATGTGCTGGCGTCTGTACAAACAGTTTTACACGTCAATCATATTTTTAAAACTAGATGAGGTCAGCATATGTAACTACTCTTAGAAGAAAGGCCGAAACAAACTCAGAGATCACCGTCTCTTTTAAAGTCCAGATATAGTCTTGGTCAGATTATATAGACATACTAGGTAAACACTATCCCAGACAGATTTGTGGACTCCCTATCATCTACCCAGTACAAAAAGTGCAAAACTTCTACCGACTTTAAATTCAAAAGAAAAGTCAAACAAAAACAAAAGTAAATCGTCGAGGAATGATAATGAAATTCATTACCTAGCATAAAAATAGTAAAATAAGCACTCTGTATAATGGCTTCAAGTTTAATAATGCAGTTTGAGCGATATCGCAGCTGCATTCATCGACTAAGAAAATTTAATCCAACGGGACGCCGAGTGTCTCCAGCTGAACCCGAATATACGAAGCTGATAAAAAGTTCTACAAATTTTCATATTTTCCGAATTTTGGGAACGAAGCTTTTTAACGTGGCTTGCGGTAGGAGTAAACTAGTAGAAATCGTCACGCAACGGAAAAGCGTGTGACTTTGTCCAGAGGGAGTGATAGTTTTCATGGTTTTCGAGGGTGCCAAAGCCGATAGTGAGGTCAAAATGAAAAAAAAACAAAATGGCGGCTGCGAATTATTTTTTTGCAAATTTCTCGTCATGGGTGTTGTTTTGCATGGTTTTGAGGGTGCTAAGGCTTACAGCGAGGTAAAATGAAAAAAAAAAAATACAAAGTTGGTGACAATTTTATAAAAGCTTCTAAAACAGCTTATAATAGTAGATGGCTCTGTATTCAAAACGCGTATTAAATTCACACTTTCTCTTGCTATCTTTCTATCATATACGAGTGTGTGTGCGTGCGAGTATCGCATAAGGAACTACGTTCCTGACGGTTATCCCCCGACCGCACAGGTTTTTTTTTAATTCTCCTTCTAATGTTATTTCCTCACAATCGTTCTCCTCCTTTTAAACATCTGTTTTTGCTTGTTACATGTGGCGGTTATCTGTTTGAAAGCTACCTCTGCTTATGAACACTTGCAACACCGCTGGATTTGCCAAAGTGCTGCGAAAACAAGAAACAAAGTTGAAAAGCTCCACGTACCTAACCACTTCAACTTATTCCAACATGGCATGCGAAAAACATAAATGATAGTTTGTAGTAGAAATAACAAATGCAATATGATCTAGGTGAGAGGTGTAGCGACCAGATTCTCAATGCGAATCGTGCTATATTAAATTCTTTTGCAAAAATAGTTAATACAAGAAACAACACAATAACTTCTAATTTGCGCTCATATCTCCCTTTTATAGACTCCAGAGCTTCAGGGAATGTGAAAGACAATACCTAAGACATTTTTCTCACACAAGTATTTCAAACGTCTCTGCTACAAGACTAATTGAAATACCTCCTCCACATTTTTTCCGCGCTCCAAACCCCGGGGAAAGGCTAAATCTAGTAAATTAGTTTCATTATCACTATGTCCCAGGTGCTTCACAAAGCGCTTGTTTTTGGCGCGACCTTCCCCCTACCCCCACTACTTGCACCCCCCTATCCGTCTTAACCAGCTTTATTAAGTTGAACTCTTTAGCTGGAGTAGTTTTAAGTTAGTCTACTGGGAGCGATTAGTTACCTTTCTTTGTTAAAGAATTGAATAGTTCCCGACGTTTTTTGCTCTTTGTATTGTGTTAAATAGGAGCTTAAGTAAAAGATAGTGGAAGTCGCTTGGGAGTGTTTGCTGTTTTCGTTTAGATAAATAGTTCGGTTCGAGTTTGGTTCCATTGATCCGCAGACTTGAAGCGTTGGCTAGGGGGCTCGCTTTGTTAGAACTGCAGTACGATTCTGTAACCATCTCACCGTGAAAACTTAGGTGAAGTGAGCGTGGAGTGAGCTGTCATTCCAAATAATGCTAGGGATTGACACTACTGACAACTCACATTAAGCTCACTTCACTTGAGTTTTCACGGTGAGATTTTTACAGAATCGACCGGCTATTTGCTCAATTTCAAGTTTTAATTTCTTGCATTTGAAATTCCACTTTCATTAGGCTTTAAACTTTGCCTTTAGAGTTCGAAACTATTGAAAGACCTCTGCGTTAAAAGTTTCAGCCTTATAGGTAGGTAGTGGACCTGTGCCCCAACTAAGGTAGGTATGCCATGGGACAAAAGTTCTAGACTCGTGAACTGGAGAAAAAGGACTTTGTGTAACTTGAGAAAACACACAGACTTGAAACAACTAACTTATTCATTTCAGTCTAAAAGGTTCAACTCCGAAGAAAACTGTCAGACTTCTTGAAAGTCGAGTTATTCTAAAGGAAGGTAATTAAAGCGAGAAATAAACAAACAAACACAACAATACTCTTAAAACCGTCACCGAATCCTTATCCAAAAACACATTATCGCGATAAAAACCTGATTAAAGCCTTAATTATTTCGTCAACATAATTAATCTTGAGTTCTTGCGCGATGTCCGTGTTTTAATTAAATGACAATAACAGGGTATATTTAAAATTAATTTGGTCGCCAACCCGACATTATCGCAAGGCGAGGTGAGAGGACGCATTTATCAGCGCACACTTCAATGCTCTCGTGTAAAATTAAATGACATTTGACGTGTGGCTTAAGTTGTGGGAGGTTGTGGTGTATACTGGAGTATACTGTGGAAAATTTGCACGAAATCATGGAAAATTTAGGAGCTCGTCTTCATTATGTTTGCTTTAAATGACGTTACTTTTAGATACATTATAGCGTCTTGGCTAAGTAAGCGTCTATGGCTATAACGTCAGCTACGGCTAACTTCAGAACTGGGTTTAGATTTCGTACGTAATTACTACCGACACGAACTAAGATACTGGGAGTAAAAACAGTGAGTCATTTGGTAAACAGTACTATTAAGCTCCATGTATTATATCTAACTGCCCGCCATCTCTTCGCTTGTACTTTGCGCCATCACCAAATAGCTGGTACAAACAAAATTAAATGCAGCGTTGAAATTCGACAATGCTTTCGTAATTAGATGTCATAATTTACTGGAAGCGACTCCACTCCACCTCTTATGATTTTTACCTGAATTCAAAGGGATTTTGTTACGGACGATTTGTAGGGAATAATGGGACAACCACTGGTTTTTGATGTTCCGTCGTCGTTCATGTGATACTTTGACAACACGGTTAGCGCAGAGGCTGAGCGATCAGACTGCTGCGCTGCGTGTCGCGGGTTCGATTCCCGCACAGAACAAATATTTGTAAGTCCTACATGTATTTGTTCTGAGTCTGGGTGTTTTTCGATCTATAATATGTATGTATTTAGAAAAAAAAAATGTATGTAAGTAGTTTAACAGCCATCTTGTTACCATAACACAAGCATTAGGTTGCTTAGCTTGGGACTAGATGGCACTGTGTGAAATGTCCAGGGATATTATTATTATATTATTATACTTGGATAGTAAGATAAATTATTTGACAGGGGCTGTTAGTCAATTCTCTAAAAATCTCACCGTGAAAAAATAGGTGAAGTGAGCTGTCATTCCACCTGCAGTGCGATTCTGTAACCATCTCACCTTGAACACTTAGGTGAAGTGAGCGTGGACTGAGCTGTCATTCAAACTAATACTAGGGATTTACACTATTGACAGCTCACTCTAAGCTCACTTCACCTAACTTTACGCGGTGAGATTTTTACAGAATCGATCGGCTGATACCACTATTGACAGCTCACTTCACGTAAGTGTTCACGGTGAGATATTTATAGAATAGATCGGCAGAGGCTAGGGAGTGACGCTATTGACAGCTCACTTCACCTAAGTTTTCACGGTGAGATTTTTACAGAATAGACTAACTTTAAAAGAGGCTGTGTCCTCTATGTATATTTCGGTGATTCTTCCCAGAATAGTGATCGCAGCTAAAAAAAAAAAAACGTATAAAATACAAATACGCCAACAATACATTTTTTAAACCTACATACATAAATAAATATCGTTTATAATTTAATGTCCTGCATTTTTAGTATCGTGTATATGTTGACGAAAACTACATTAAAAAAACCGGCCAAGTGCGAGTCGGACTCGCCCATGAAGGGTTCCGTTACGTTACGATTTATGACGTATTAAAAAAAAAACTACTCACTAGATCTCGTTCAAACCAATTTTCGGTGGAAGTTTATATGGTAATGTACATCATATATTTTTTTTAGTTTTATCATTCTCTTATTTTAGAAGTTACAGGGGGGGGGGGGGGGGACACACATTTTACCACTTTGGAAGTGTCTCTCGCGCAAACTATACAGTTTAGAAAAAAATGATATTAGAAACCTCAATATCATTTTTGAAGACCTATCCATAGATACCCCACATGTATGGGTTTGATGAAAAAAAAAATTTTTGAGTTTCAGTTCTAAGTATGGGGACCCCCAAAATTTATTGTTTTTTTTCTATTTTTGTGTGAAAATCTTAATGCGGTTCACAGAATACATCTACTTACCAAGTTTCAACAGTATAGCTCTTATAGTTTCGGAAAAAAGCGGCTGTGACATACGGACGGACAGACAGACAGACAGACATGACGAATCCATAAGGGTTCCGTTGCCATTTGGCTACGGAACCCTAAAAATGGCCTAGTGCGAGTCGGACTCGAATACGAAGGGTTCCGGACCACTAATATTGAACACCACATTTTTTTAATACAATGCATAAAAGGCCAAAAAACACGATTCTTCTTTGGGGTCGCCGTTTATTTTTAATTTTTGTTGTTATAGCGGCTATAGTAATGATAAACGATTTATTTTCTGTAAGAACTCGTAGGTTTGTACAAACACTTTTACACTTAAATATATATTTTTTTTAATTAGATGTGGTCATCGTTTCCTATCTGACTATTCTTAGTAATAATCACTCTGTCAATTTCAAGTGTCTACCTATTACGGTTCAAAAGAGACAGCCCTGTGACGCACGGACGGACAGCCAAATTCAAAGTCAAAGATCTTTATTGTGAGACAGTGGTTACAGAGTTGTTAGGTATATGATAATTGGTGTGCTTTTGCACTGCTCCACCATGTTAGGCATACAATAGTTTACAGTTTGTTATATTAGACCTAAGTTTATGTGATAATTATATTATATTAATTCAAATAGAAATTTCAATTACAATAGAGCTTTACTTTGCATCAAAACAGTTTGGCACTAACTCGTCACGAATCTGTCGGACAAAAATTCATGTATTGTATAATATGGTCTGTTTACTAAGAAGTCATTTATTTTTTTCTTAAAAAAAGACAGCGGAGTCTTAATAGTTCGTCCTTAGCACCCTTTGGTTACGGAACCCTAAAAACGAAATCTATCTCCAACCATCTTGTTTTTCCTACCTATATTATAAGCAAGCAGCTTATTTTTCATCCTTCCTCTGAAAGACTAGATACACAAACCAGACACGTAAATAAAAAGAAAAAAATCACCAGACCGACCAATAGCACTGAATATTTCAGTCTAGTATCGGCACGTGTTTTTTTCAGTTCGACGGAGCTTTGTTTCAATGTAGACTAATACGCGGGAAGCATGGGCTTTCTGTAGTAATACATTTTTCATCATAACAGACTACAGTGAATTTTTCAATTTTCATTAAAACGCTGTTTGATGTTTATATTTTGTTTCTGTCGTGTTTTATTTTTTGTAACAGTTATTGAATTGTGTTTTAGTGGGTATTGTTGGTTAGTTAGTTTTTTTAGTTTGTGATATTTTTTAGAGTGTATGATATTAATACGAGTACAGCAATTTTTTAGAGTATGAAATTTAAATGTTTTTGATAGGTATTTTTATTTTTTATCGAAATAGATTATTCTCTTGTCGGGCTTAAAATATTGCTGTACTTGTATTATTAATAGCCCTGTGTTTGCTAGTTTTAAATTGGCTTGTGATGTGAAATATAAATGTACTTATAGACACTAACAAAAAAAAAGTAAATATTTAAACTTAAAATTGGTCACTAGACCAAGAAACCAATTTTAAGTTTAAATATATTTTTTTTCCACTGCTGGGCAAACGGTTTCCCCAAAACCTTCCAGGAACTCTATTCCCGCGGCTCCTGAACCCAGCCCTCGTGGTCTTCCTCTTCTTGTCGTGTCGATGGTACTCTTCTTCGATATTTTATATTGTTTGAGGCCAGTAGGTGGCCACGTTGATTGCGGCGTTGTTGGCGGCATGGTTTTGCCGCCATTAGTAGGAGTAGTTGCGCATCCCTGATGACGCGTGTTCGCGACGGCGCACGCGCAGATCGGTGGGATTCCCCGATGTTGCGGAGGTGGATGCAGCTTCACGCTGAGTTTTAATTGTATGTACAGACGCCAGCACATCAAGCTACTTCAATCTGTCAAATATCTTTAATAGATTTTCAACTTTATCCCTAAAGCATTAAGGTTCAAGGTTGATTGGGAAAATTTGACAGTTTCGGGCAGCTTGACCTGCTGGCGTCTGTACATCTGTGTCTGTAACCTATTAGCACTAAAAGTTAAGTAAAATTGTTACTAACCCTATGGACTCCTGTTTGAAAAAAAAATTATATTCTATATATTAAGTCATCCAAGGTGCAGGTGCCCTCGCAATACGAGTCCAGGTCATTTCGCCATCTCTTTCCGGGCCGGCCTCGTCAGCGTCCACCATCAGGCACAAATATTAACTCGCGTTAATAAAACACAAGCTCTTTAACATTTTGACATAACAAGAAAGCTCTACCTCTCTTCAAACAATTAAAAATAAAATGGAGTCTAAGCTGCAGTTCTTTGCATTCAGCAGACATATTCCATCGGGTCTCTACGGTAGAGTACACTTTACAAAGACTCTACTTTGTCTGTGTCGTTTGCTCTACATCTCATTTACTGTGTCTCTACAATTATAGAGAAAGGAAGCTCGCTGTTTAATATGCAAATTAAAATTGTAGAGCTTATGATGTTGAAAATTTTCTTGTTTTAATTTCTTTTCTTTTTGTGGGAACGTAAAATATAATGTAGTTGTGGGGTAGAGAAATAGTTCTCTGTTTGAATGTTAAAGCGGTTTTCTGTTGGGCTTGGTAGAGGTGCGGCTGTCTTTATTAGTTTATCGATTTTTTTTTTTAACAAAATCGTAATATTTAAACTCAAACTCAAATCATTTATTTCAATTAAACCATTTCAGGCACTTTTGAATTGTCAACATTTTTAATAGTCGGTCAGTTAGTCAGAAAGTGAAGCTAGTTGCTCATTCCAAAACGTAGATCTCTATGGAGAAGAACGGGCAAGAAACTCCAAGGACACTAAACCAATTACAGGCACTTTTGAATTATAGAGGAGTCGGCCGGTCAGAAAAATGAAGCTAGTTGCCCATTCCAAACTGTTGTACCTATAAGAGTAAAACGGGCAAGAAATTCCACGGACACTCTTTTAAATCAAAATATTGGTTACATCATTCGACTTGAAATTATTTACGTGGGAACGATGTGTTTACCTATGACATTGTGTAAGTACCCATATTTTTCTATCTTACATTTACAAGAACACGATCTAAACCCTGTCTTCCACTTACCAAGTCACTGATGCTATTCATTTAACCCGAGATGTTGCGTTGTCACCCTACATGTCAGTGTCAAAATACTCGTATAGGGAAAACTGACAACGTAGGGTGTACCTAAGCGCTGTCACCGCAGAGACAGATACATGCTGCTTTAATTGTAGTGAATATATTGTTTTACATGTGCCTTTCGGGAAGTATCAGGTTCACTAGGTACTAAGACATGTGTTGATTTGACTATGAGTGAGTTTTAACGTCACTAAATTCGCGGGTACATATTTCTTGTTCGTTTCGTTTTTTTCTGATTGCGATATTGGGGTTTTTATTAGAAAAATCTCACTAGAAACTTTACCCATATTAGGCTCAGTCTGTATATAAAAGAACTGTTACACAAATACCTACCGTGACAATTGTCGCTGATACTAATATCGTGTTGATCTATAATTTGATGGCGTCGTGCGTTTAGTGGGACTCCATCGGTGGTTCTCTTGGCCCATTTGTCATCTGATATGCGGCAGACATGTCCAGTCCAGGCACAATCAAGTTTAGCGGCTTTCTGGGTAATGTCTGTGATCTTGGTTTTGTGTACGCAGTGTTATCTTATACGATCCGAAATTCGAACCCCCAGGATACTGCGCTCTATGGCTCGCTGGCAAACCTCGAGCTTGGACCTCTGCTGAAGACCAGGGGGGCAATTCTCGTAATTTTAAGAACGTTCACAGTCTGATCACAGTCTCAATCTGTACAAAATTAGCTCTAATTTCTCTACATTTTGACAAGCGTTTGACATTTGTTTGTCGCCGAGATGAGACTGCGACTAGATTTTGAACGTTTTAAATTACGAGAATTGGCGAAGGCCAATTCTCGTAATTTAAAACGTTCAAAATCTAGCACAATATGAGAGACGAAAATGGCGTGACGAGCTTTTCTCCTACCGAAAAGACTGGCTGGCACTAGCAGAAGACAGAATTGTGCGGAAAAGGGAGCTCAAAAAAAGGCCTTTGCCCAGCATTGGGAAAATACAGGCTAGTTAGATTAGATTTAATAAACTTAACCTGTGATCCTCAGTATTCTAACAGTTTCAGTCACCTTACTTTATTAAGGCTGTATACCTGTCTTGAATGATGTATGAACTGCAGTTTTACAACATCATCGGCCCATTTTCGTGTAATCTCATTTCTAAGCTACATTTTTTCTAGACAAAAACTTGAGAGGTGTCAAGGGACACTCGGATGGAACGAAGTTCAAAGAGAGAGAGAGAGACAGACAGAGAAACACGCGCACGCCGCACGGCTTACAACTACCTATAGCAAAAAGTGTCGTTCCAACCTTTGGTCCTTTCGCAACGCGATAAGGAACTTCGTTCCAAAAACTAACACAGGTTTAAAAGAGGATGTAGTCACAAAAATTTAAAAGAGTATGCTTAGGTGGTTTGATCATGTTTAGAGGATGAATGAAAGGCGACTAACAAAAGGTATTTACAAGGCAGATGTGAGTGGAGACGCTGGCAGGGGACGCGCTAGAAGACATATAGTGACCTTATTGGTGATGTTCTTCAAAAAGGTCAGGTGCGTAGTACTCGCAACCGTCGTGCGTGTTCTCGTAATATAAAACGTTCAAAATCTAGTAGCAGTCTCATCTCAGCGACAAACAAATGTCAAAAAATTGTCAACATGTAGGTAAATTAGAAGTATTTTTTGACAGATTGAGACTGAGATCAGACTGTGAACGGTCTTAAAATTACGAGAATTGCCCCTCTGATGTATGAACGTAAACGAGGTAAAAGGAGAATGTAAGGATTGCAGCAGGTGGTGTTCTGTAGTTTCTGCCTACCCCCATGGGAAGGAGGCTTGAATTTATGTATGTATAAAAACTAACACAAAAATACAGCGGTAACCGTATATCCGTGTTGGTGGCAGCATCTCGTAAACTGTAACGTATGTATATTGCGAGGAAGGTTAGTTTGCTCATACATTACTCGGAGGCTTGCCTTAAGCCGCACTCATAAAGCCAAATTAGGCGTGTCTTGAGGAGTTATACGGGTTGGTAGGAGGGTGAGCTTGTTCGCTGACTTTTTTGGGCTAGGTTTTCTTTTGAACACTTCTTATTACCCTGTACTACTTCAAGGTTGACTCTGTTGCATTTCTAAACTAAAGAAAGCGTTCTATCAATAATTGGACACACAAAATTATACATACTTACAGGTCATAAGCACCCAAAAATGTGCCTAGGTACCTAGAGGTTCTGCAAATAGGTATTTGATTTTAGAAAATGTATAAAAGAAAATACTTTGAAATGTTCTATAACCTAGAGTTATTTAAATCTTTCCCGGCTTAAAAGTGAAGGCTGCTGTAATAGTTTATTCGAGAAATTGATATGACAATTTTATTTAACGCGTGATCCATTTTCTAGCACTTCAGTCGCTAAGATTCTATTTAGAGCCCAAGGGCTTAAAAGCACTAAAATCCTTTAAAACGTCTAACGTTTAGTCTCAAAGCACTTCCATCGGATCATTTTCCTCGCCATTCTTTAGTATCGTGTGCCACGTTCCCAAGACTTGCCTGAAACGCATAACAAAGTCGTTGCGTTTTCCTACACAACCCTTCACTCTAATCTCACCCCTACCTCCTCCACATAAGGTTGACTAGATATTTTTCCTATATTCCCCGTTATATTTGTCCAACGTACCTGTACACGTGTTTTGCTTAAGTTTTAATGTTGTTGGGCTTATTTCTTTGCTACGTGATCGCCAAGCAAGGGTTCTCATTATATATTACTCCTATTTTATAGGACAACTAACTATTGTGGGACAGTAAGAAGAGTTAATAAGGTACGGGGATTTTGACAATTTGTATTCTTGTCTGGAGTAAGATGGGGCAAGATTAAAATACAATACAGTACTTGTTTGACGAGAAAATATTTACTTGTGCCTAACAAACAAGAAGAGCCTCTCATGTCCAAATTCAAATTCAAATTCATTTTATTCAGGAACAATTCACATTGTGTTTGAAATCAGTAAAATTATAAAACTAACACATTCATAATACAATAAATCATATAAGATAAAAGAAAAAAATAAAAAGAAAATACATTAACAATAAAATTCAATAACATTACAAGCTAACTACATACTAATATTATTCGGTCTCTATTAACTAATATTATTCGGTCGGTATTAACTAATCAAATTTTAAAACGTGGATATGTCGTCGTCTATAGAATACAGACATTTCTTCAATAGGAACGCTTTAAGTGTTGACTTAAATGAGCTCTTGTAAATTATAGTTTTTAAATCCAATGGCAACCTGTTAAAAATCCGGACTGCTTGATATTGAGGACTATGTTGAACAATCTCGTCTCATGTCATGAACAATCTAGTCTCGGTGATCATGTTACCGGCTGTCATGATTAAGGCAGAAGGTGGTCAGAAATACGAGAGTCTGACCACTTGGCTATGTAGAATGCTTGGAAACATGCTGGTCCTGCTCCATAGGACATTATATCGTGTATCGTATTTTTACCTAGTTTAAAAATTTAATTCTAAGTGTAGGTATCTGGGGCACGCCACGATAGCGGTGGTAAGACCCCTCTTTGAGGAGTGGCTAGAGAGGCGTCACGGCGTTCTCACCTACCGCCTGACGCAGGTCCTCTCTGGACACGGATGTTTCGGGAAGTTCCTGCACATCATCAGGCAGGAGGAGACGCCCGGGTGTCATCACTGCCAGGATCGCCCAGAGGACACGGTGGAGCATACGGTGGAGGTCTGCCCCGCTTGGGCAGAGCACCGCCGTGTCCTCGTAGAGGCGATCGGCAGCGGCGGCGACCTCTCGCGTCCGGCCATTGTTCAAGCCATGGTCCGGAGCGAGAGGGAGTGGGAGGCAGTCACCTCCTTCTGCGAAGCAGTCATGCTAGCGAAGGAGGTGGCGGGGTGAATGAGCGAAAGGACCTCACGCCTCAGCCGCCGCGGGAGACGCTCCGGGCGTCGGGAGCCGCGTGACGACTCCCGGCCACCGTGGGCGCAGGCCTGCGGCCGGAGAGTAATGGGTAGCTCACCGTCCGATCAGGACCAGGCCCGTGCCGGACGGCGCGTATGTGTTCCACGCGCGCCTCAAAGAGATGTCAGCACGACTGACGGGGCCCGATAGGGCCGAAGCCTGCCAGGGTAGCGGGATCGTCCGAAAGGGTTACCGCTGCCCTGGAACATAAAGGGCTAAGGAAGGAACACGGGTGGGTTTTAGTCAGTAAGAGTCTGACACTCCCTTCCACTCCACCCAGAGCGGGAGGGGTCATTTGATGATTTCCCATCCACAAAAAAAAAGTGTAGGTATCTGTCTTCACATTATAGTTATGTATACAAAATATTGTGAAACATTTTAAAAGAGTAACGGTGGAGCTCATTCTTCTCCATCCGCAACTAATTTTTGGAAGGGACAACCAGAATCAATTCAATTCAATCAATATTTTTTGTAAATGTTGACGTTCAAAAGAGCCTTTTATGTGCCCTATTTGAAATAAATGCTTTGACTATGTAAAATCTAAAGTGAATCAAGTTCTATGGATTGCCGAGATTAACAGTTTTGTTACTTACCTCTATAATAGTTATGTGCATTCGGTTGGTAACTCCCAAGTAACATGGGACAGGAAGATGAAGCAGTATTTGGTAGGTCTGCAAGCCAACATTCAGATTCTTGTGAAATGGCTTACAAAAATTATTATTTTATGGAAACGTAATTCTGTTTATCATTTGAATATTCATCAAAATCCGATTCCTAACCTCTTTTATGTGTCTAAAAAGGGCAAACTCGACAAACATTCCGCATTGATCTTGCGAAATTTTACGGATTCATACATATTATATTGCTTAGAATTCTGGCGGCGGCCTGCGAAAATCTACAGGCCTCATCAAACGTATATTAAGCCGAATTAAAGGATTAGGGGTCGTTCACAACGTGTTCAAAGGCATTCTTGTGGGGCTTTTTGGTATTTTGATATTTTACGACAAGATATTTATACCCACTTATACGTAGAATGAGATTTTGATTGTAGTCTGATGTAGGTATGTTCAATTTAATGTATGTTGTATTATTATTATTTAATATATTTAGTTATTCATAATGAAAAAAACTTTAAGCTACATAACGCCCCAGAGCTTAAAAAAGACATTACTTGGCGAGCAGAAAAAACCATATAATAAAATTTTATTTTTTATTTATTTACTCTACACATAAAAATATCCTTACAAGCTAGATCCAATGCGATATAGTAGCACACTTAAAATTTAAACAGTTTCACTGTTTTAACTATGGCAAACTCTATAGGTAGCTGTTCTAGTAAATTCACCCAAAGCACAACAGAATATGTCCAAGAGAATATGCGCAAGAAAATAATTATTTACGTCGGCAAACCCAGCCAAACTACAACAACATTACACATACACCTCACGAATAAAAAAAAAACCTGCTCACTTGTTTCACAAATAAAAAAATGACCATTCTACCAGAATACCAGAATGCAAATAAAGAACACGAACTGCTGTGTACAAACCTTAATCCAAATTAAAGGAGGAGGGCGTCCGCCCTTTCCGATTCCTCCGTCGCTGGGCGGAACTCATTTACCTAAAATTGCTCTCAATTTATTAGGATTCCCAGAATAATTCCATCTCGGTCGTGGACAAATTCGTAAGCGCTATTTTGTTTGGCCAGACAAGAAATATTTCAGCGGTTTTTCTTTGGACAGTGCGCTGAATTTCAATTGGTTCAGTTTTTGTTGTTCAGCGGAGTTAAGTAGCGGTTGGTATTTCTGAAAAGATTTTCTTTGTGGTAGGTTTTAACCGTGTTTGGCAGTTTTTAGCACATTCTTGTCTGTATTAATCGTGTAAGTTAAAGTACACCTCGTTGAAATCTAACACAGGTGAACTCAAAGCTGAAACGGTTCTTTCTTCAAAAGTTCCTCCCTGATTAAGTCCTTGCATTGCATATCTAAATACACTGCCGAGCAATGAAAAAGTTCTACCCACAAAATGCCGACAAACACCTTAATATCTCCTAAGACATAGAACCTAGCTTAGCACAATATTTACGTTTTTAGTTGGTAATATTCTGATGCGCTGTTAAATGTACTTCAATATTACAGACGGTGTCATTAAGCTAGCCTTTCCCGTTTAGGAGTAATTTGGTGCTATGTCACTGGAACTTTTTCATTGCTCGCGAGTGTAATATTAGGACTTTACAAGAGACTATGAGTCTGACCTCTGAGTTTGTTGTTCAGTCAGCTAGAAATGTGTTTAAAATAAATACTCCTAATCCTAGTCTTAAATTCACAACAATTAAAATAATAATACTATTTTAATAATGTCATTTATCATAATCATATCCATACAATGTCAAAGTGTATATATAAAACATAAAACAGTTGGCAAAAAAATTGTGGTAAATAGGTTCTTTAAAAAAAATCTGTATGTAAAAGGGTCTTAAGCCTTTGATGATATCATTTTGGTCCTTTGCTCCTTTAAGAATAAGCAAGCTGAAGTGGCAATGGGCCGGCCATATTAGCCGTAGAACCGATGACCGTTGGGGTAGACGTGTTCGAGTGGAGACCGCGAATCGGTAAGGCGTAAGGTGGGACGCACTCAGGGTAGGTGGAGCGACGATCTTCGCAGGATGGCTGGTAGCAGCTGGATGAGAGTTGCCGAAAATCGAGTTGAATGGCGTGCAATAACAGGAGCCTTGTACAATATTTTTATTTACATGTTATGTTCAAAGGATTTGGTCTTTCGTTCCTTCGTGTATATGTCTAAGTTTAAATCCGCTTTAGTTTAGTCACGTTTATGTTAATCACTAGTACACGATGTTCGCCTCAAGTTAGAATTAAGTATAAACTTAGTGTACAAGTTTATAATGCTACACGTACTTAAACTAGTTGCTGTTAATGTTATCGTGTGTAAGACTTAGTATATACTTGTAGAAACGACTGTTCTTGTGTTTAGAGATTGGAACTAACAAAATCGTAGTTTCAGTCTAGCAAAACATGATCACTGTTATGATAATAATTATATATATTTATATATATATATATTTTTTATACGTTGCCCCACACTAGGAATTTCTCCTGTATCGTGGGTGCGTTTGCAAACATTTAAACTCACATATACAAACAGCTAGACCCGGAACAACTACTTGTAGGTAATACAAATATTTGTTCCGTGCGGGAATCGAACCCGCGACACGCAGCGCAGCAGTCAATCGCTTAACCACTGCGCCAACCGTGCCGACGAATTATATCTAGCAGTACCTGCGCCTTAGCCGACGCGACAACGTTCCTTTTGGAAATAGCAAATTCATTGCAGATATTGATAAGATGCGTAATGATAATGCATTATCAGTCTTTAATGTTCCCACTGCTGGGACACAAGCCTCCTCTTTACTAGAGGGAGGGGCTTCGATCAATAATAGTACTAGATTCCCGAAAAGCGCTTCAAAAACGGCCCGAAAAATAAGACCACAAATACTTTTGTGGTCTTATTTCAAATTAGTATGGTTTTAACCTTTTTACTTAGACTTTAAGTTTCATTTTAGAATAAATGATTGAAAACTTAAAAATAGAATGATTTTATTTTCAAGCGACATTTTAAATATATTTTGCAATGGTAATTAAACTTTATGTTTAAGCATTAAGGTTAATAATAAACTGAAGTAGTTAATATTATTAAACTTTTTTCTAAGAAATGTAGATGTTTACGTGTGTGCAAACGTGGCCACTTGAGCGACTGATTTTTGTTCCTGATCCTTAATCTAGTACTATTATTGATCGAATGTGAGGGGGTTATAATCTACCACGTAGGCCCAGTGCGCGTGAAAGTTGTAATACGTCTTCAATTTTTTGGTTTTAGGACAAGCCGGTTTCCTCACGATGCTTTTCTTGGCCGTTTTGAGAGCTGTGGTGATGAAATTATTTACGCATAGTAAAGCGCCTGTCTGGGTTCGAACCCACGACCTACACCTCGTAAGTCGGGGCTGTTACCACTGGGCCACCACTGCTTGTTAAAATATGCAGTGCTAATTTCTTATAAACCGCGTTCAAGAGCTGTGTGTCAACATTGTTGTGGAACATTGACACTGACAGCCCTTTTTTTTTTTATGTGGGAAATCATCAAATGACCCCTCCCGCTCTGGGCGGAGCGGAAGGGAGTGTCAGACTTTTACTGACTAAAACCCACCCGTGTTCCTTCAGTTGCCTGTGCCAGGGGCCACGGTATCTCTTTCGAATAACCCGCAGCCCTGGCGGCATCGGCCCTAGCGGGCCCCGTCAGTTCGTGCTGACATCTCTTTGAGGCGCGCGTGGAACACAACGCGCCGTCGACCCGGGCCTGGTCCTTACCGGGCGGCGAGCTGCCCATTGCTCGCCGCCCGCAAGCCCGCGTCTACGGTGGCCGGGAGTCGGCTATTGACTCCCGTCCAGGGCGTCTCCTACGGCGGCTAGGGGCGTGAGGGCGCAGCGATTGCCTCTCCCTCACGCGCTCCGCCTCCTCCTTTGCGAGAATTACTACTTCGCAGAAGGAGGTGATGGCCTCCCATTCACTCTCGCTCCGTACCATGGCCTGGACCAGGGCCGGACGCGAGAGATCGCTGCCGCCGATCGCCGCCACGAGGACACGGCGGTGCCCCGCCCAAGCCGGGCAGACCTCCAGACACTGACAGCTCTTAAACGCAGTTTCAAAGTGCTGATCGCGTTCAGTTACATTAGTGAGATCGGCCCGTAATCTTCATCAATTATAATAAATATCTAAATACAGTCTTTTGTAATTTTCTATGCTGAAATTTTGTTATTGAGGAATGATATGAAAGAGAAGGGAGTGAATAATAGCGTGACGATTGACAGGGGAGAATGGAAGAAGGAAACGTGTTGCGCCGACCACAAGTAACATGGACAAGGCAGGAAGATGATGCTGAAGTTTCGCCAGTAATTAACCAGCAAAACTTCATGAACGTATTAGTATATACATAACAGCAAAATAATAAAATATATTTCTTATAAATAATATCAATTCAATATGAAGTAACTGTTAACATTTGAATTAATAATGGTAGCAAAGTACTAACACACGAACACATCGCACATATGACTAAGAGTCCCTTGTGACCCATTACAAGTTACCAAACACTCCTAGTATACATTACTTAGACTTAACTTTGTAACTAGTAGCTTAGTTATTTAGTAACGGAATAATAAATAAGGATAACACTATCTAACAGGTCTAGAGGTCGCAAGCGTGAGTGCTAAACGTGGGGTTGTAGGTTCGAACCTGGGGTTGCGGAAAGAGTTTCTGATAAGTGTTTCAATAACGAAATTCTCAAAATTATGTAGCTTGAAGTTTGGAGTTTGGTGCTCCGTTAAAGACAATAGGCTTGGCCCATATGACATTACACGAGACTTAAATAATTTCATAATGAAGGAGTGCTATACAAGGCAGCAGGGACATCAAGGCACAACTGTTACCATGGTTTTTTTTTTTAATGGTATAAACTAGCGCTTGACTGCGATCCCGCCTGATGGAAAGCAGAGATGCAATCGTTGATGGTAAGCGCACTAATTTATTATGAGCCTATTCACTCTAGCCTTGAAAACACCCAAATTATAATCGGACGGGAAGACCGCTGCAGGCAAATTGTTCCAGTCCTTCACCTGTGTCTTCCTGTTGATTCAGCACATGATTCTGAAAAGTGAAACTTTTCGTCACTTAAAAAAAAATTGCTTTTCTATACAAATTGGCTGCGTAGGAATTACACTATTTTATGAAACAGCTGGTTTATTTTTTTTATAAGATGAAAATTTCTACGCTAGAATCATGAACTTGAATAATTTCATCACCACTGCTCTCAAAATGGTGAAGGAAAACATGATGAGAAAATGTCTTAGAACCAAAAATATAAATTAAAAGATCATGTGCTGAATTAATGTTTTCAGTTTGCACGTCAATGTCCCTACCACCCTGTATAGCTACCTCTGCCAACTCCTTTGGGTATACAGGCGTGATGCACTTAGTTTTGTAGTTGGGTGACTTCTTTACACACCCTAAACCCAATGGAGCTGTATAACGCTTAGCAGAAGAATTTCCCAAAACTCAGAGTTTATCATTACCCAATCTCAAATCATACTTCCAAAGAAAAAAACTTTCACATACCTCTCACAAAGGACCTTACATATTCACACAGGCATCCTACTAAACCCAAAATCAGTTCATACCCTTTGGGTCCAAAATAATAAACGAGCAAGAAATTGCCCCAAGTTCCGTACCGCGTCACATTATAGCTCTAACTCGGCTACTCAGGCTATACGGCGCTATATGGAGCGGCCTGTAAAGTTAGCTCGTAATTCGTCGACTACCGTCCCCTTTAGGTCACGTTCTGTGCCCTAAATTTAAAGGAAAACACTCCAATAAGTTGTGCGCCAACTGTGTGAGGAATATACGGAGGGTAACTCGGAATGGAACCGCTAATAATTTGGAATTTTCATATCACATGGCCCTAATTTTATTGCACGGCTTTGTATTTTTAAGTGATTTTTTTAGGGCCTGGCGACCTCAATATTTATTCCCTACTACTAAAACTCTTGTAAGCCAGAATATAATTATATTAGCTATCAACCAGAAAAAACCATAAAGTAGAGGATGAGTCTCAGAAAGACTATTTTCAAAACCTACTCACAAAAAAAAGTCATGTGTGACGATTAGTTGAGTACTGGCGTAATTTGGACAGTCATATTCACTAACAAACATGTTATCTGGTTGATCATGTCATGTCTCTGCATGACAAGAGCTTTTCTCGTTGAGCCCTCTACCACTGAATTCGAGCCACCGAAGCGAGACGAGAGAAACAGAGACATGAGATTGCAGTTGCCAGATTATGTCGTCATAAATGTTACTCATGGTCATTGCTTTCGTTTGTTTAGATGACTGATTACAGCATAGAAAGAAAAAGAATAGCATTCCATATAACGTCACGGTCTCAATAGATATGCCCGTGTGTTTTCAGGTTTTATTACGTCTTCGCTTTCAGTATGTACTCCTCATGTTACGCCGGCCGGTATAAAACTTCAGGAAAAATCGCTTAGCAACGTACAATATAAAATACAGTGTAGTAAAAGTTTAAACTTTTATAATAAAATAGTTGCAGTGCACCAGTTTGCACTTTTTGGTAATTTTTAGTCTCGCGAGTTTAAAATAAATTGTGTTCCCATTAAAGGCGACTTTGTTCACATGAAACTAGGGAGAAGCTACATTTATCGATAGCGATCAATGGTGTGTACGTACAAACGCGGACAATGACGGTGGACCACTTTTTATCCTTATGTAAGCAATAAGGTTGAAAAGTGGTTCACCGCCATTGCCCGCGATGGTACGTGAAGTACCGTTAATACTTGTAGGATGTCATTCGAATCCTTCCGCATCGATCAACGCTGTAAGAGCGATCGACACTGAACGATGACATCCATGCAAGGTGCGGCTACTCTTTTAACTTCTTATCAGTTATAGAAGAACTGTAAAAGGGCATCGATGATCGAGTGCGACGATGCACGTTTCTTTTTAAAATTAAAATAATTTGGTTTACCAATCATATTTTCTTGGATTTGGTAACGCAATATAATAAATACACCGTGATTTTCACGTTATCCATAAACTTTGGCAAACGCTTCTATAGCTTTTACAAATCAAATCTAACAAAGGAAGTAGTACTTAAAAAGGCTTCGTTACAAAGATATTTGTAATTTCATTTCATGAAATTTAAATGAACTATGCAGTAAGAAAGAGTCTTAATTTGGCCTATGTAGCCGCTTAGTGCAATTAAAATGATAAATCTGTAAAATGATTCGGAAAAAGACATAAACAGGCATGCATATCGGGTGATTTACGTCAAGGTATTTAGTTTGTATGAAAATGAACAAAAAATAAGAATTCATTAATGTGTCCATAATGAAAAATGCTTATTTCCATGGTCTGAACATCTGGTCGAAGTTTATGTAACTATATCGTCCGGAACACGGTGTCTAATGATACTCTGATAACGGATCAAAGTTTTTAATCATTTAATTTTTGACCTAGTAATTTTAGTAGGACTTCATCAGTGTGACGCCTACAAAAACAGGCAAGTAACACTGTAAGTACACGAATCTCACCTACCCACAAAAGAAACAAAATAAAATAAACACCCAGTTACTAACGAAATCAAAGGAAACAACCATGGATTGTAAGTACAAACGAAAACAAAGGCACTTATTATCAAAGCACTCGATACGGGAAGAGAGTAATAAATTGTGGATAGGTATTCTCTCTATTGTGGCCGATCCTTTGATTTTGAAGCAGGTTAAGTGTTTGTAACAGCTATTCGTTACTTTGTTTTACGTCTATGTAATTGTTTTATATGTAACACCTTTGTAGTCTTCAGAAGTAGATTATGGTGAATATTCTCTTGAAGTGGACGTAAAAATTAATCATAAGCATTGAAAACATGAATGTTGTATATAGAGTTTTCTTTCGTATGCACTTTCTGGTGAAAAAACTCCACCTTACAACAATGAGAAGTATTGACGTATTTTTTTAGATTCAATTATGCTGTTCTGCATTAGATTTCTGTGTGCCCAAGTATCAAAAGAGTAATAATAAAAAAATTAATCAGTTCAGAAAAAACACGGTACTATATTTAAAAAAAAAACTACTAACAGATTACATAGGATCCTTAGATGCTAGATTTTTACAAATACCCTGGACCCTAAACTAGAATTTCCTGTATCGTGGGGTCAAAATCAAAAGGTATTTATGTAAATTATGCTGAGACACAGCACTTTTAAGGCGGTACCCCGAGCTAAGTGGCGCCCTCATTGAATAAAAAATCATAGCATAGTATAGAAAACAAAAATAAAAAAATTGAATCTTGGAGTTTGTTACAAAGAGGATAAAGTATTTTTACGTTGTTAAAACAGGACTCAAAATGTTTCGTATCCAAAGTAGATAGCAAAACTGTCAAAAATGGCCGCTTTTGGTACTTTTGCTATCTACTTTGGATACTAAACATTTTGAGTCCTGTTTTAAAAATACTTAAAAATACTTTATCCTCTTTGTAACAAACTCCAAGATTCAATTTTTTTATTTTTGTTTTCTATGCTATGCTACGATTTTTTATTCAATGAGGGCGCCACATAGCTCGGGGTACCGCCTTAAAGCGTAAAAATTACAAAAGACAGTCCCCAAAACGCCCGCCCTTCACCACTTCCTAGTGCTTTCGCAGGTCCAAGAGTACATACAAAAATCATCAATGATTCTGGGTCGTATAACCTACGATTGTGTTTTGCGCGCAATAAAAACTAGAAATCTAGGTTGAACATGATTACTGGCTGATAAAATGAAGATAGAAGAACTTCATGACATGTTTTTGTCAGTCCTGACTAACTTTCTCTTTACATTAACAAGGTACCATCACCCCGCAATCATCATTAGAATGTTTTACACCCATCAGACAAAGATCCACACTCCAACCCCGCCTATAACATTACAAGTACCAACAAAAACCTGTCAAATCATAACAAGAACCTTAGTTTTCACTCCTAATCAATCTCAAAGGCGGTTTCTTATTAATTTCTGCGCTAAATCACCTTCACGATGGAAGCAAAAAGTTCAACCCATCAAGCAACGTTGCAGTTTTTATGGGATGTTACTAAGGGTAAAAGTCACTGGTGTGTCGATTTTACGAGGTCTCTTATGCTTCGATGCAATGCGTTTTAGTCTTGTATGGTTTGACCGCACTTATTACGGATTTTATTAGCCAATACAATCCATGCGAAAGTAACTCTGTGCTTGTCTGTTACCTATTCACGCCTTAACGGCTGATCGAATATTGACGAAATTTGGCACACACTTACACCATGACTTGGGCTAGGACGTAGGATATTTTGGATTATAAGTTCCCATGGGATAAGTTCCGACCTCCACGCGGGTGAAGCCGCGTGTAAATACTAGTGCTAAATAAGTTTCCTCATCGTAGTTTTCGAGGATAACGTCAATTAAAATGATACATAAGTTGTTTTGAATTAGAAACTATAAAGTAAATTCATAATGCATATTCATAACTGTCAAAAAAATGTATGGAGCAAAACCGTGACTCGTAATAATACTAAAGGCCAAACAGAGTTTTCTCGAGAGGAAAACGTGAGACATCCCTTAAAATACCGTCATCTTTACCAAATAAGACCCTGCAAGACTATCCAAAATAAAGCAAAAAGCGTACCCAATCACGTTCTAGACGACTTTCCTTCTAAAACCTGTGGTAGGCCCCCCTTAATCCCCCGTCAGCGAGGCGGGCTTCGGAACTCATTTACGGTGAAATAAAAAGGGTTTATTACATATTTTTATTTGATGTTGAAAACTCTAGGATGGCTTAAACGTTACTAACTACAGATTTAAGTGTTTCAAGCGGCCACTGCTCTGTTTTCAGCTAATTATGACGGTTCTTGTAATGCCGGTATTCGTGAAAAATTGTTGTTTGTGAGTCAGTCTTGTTGGTTGAAACTGGGAAGTTAGATTTGTTTGTTGAATGTATTACTGCGAGGTAATTGCGTAACATAGCAATGTGTTTCATTTTGACAGTTCAGCAACATTTAATGCGTTATTTACGTTGTGGAGCTGATACATTTTGCGAACATTATGAAGCAATGGATTAGCAATATGCTTCAAAATTATACAACTTGTGAATGTGATTAATTGATAAGGTGTTATGCAATAAGGGTGCTGGTTCCGGAAATTATTTTATTTTATCAACTATTTAGTTACCAGCGTGCTGGTACTTTCGTAATGAACCGAGAACGCAGCAGCGTTTTCTTCAGCGTACCTTATGTTATACCGAGTAATGCTGAATATCCAACATTTTCTTTCTGATAGCCTTTTGAACGCCATTGTCACATATACGTGACAAGCAAGCGCGTGCCCTGTACGCCAACGACACAAATATGTGACAAAAAATGCGGTGCACTTTTATCACGAAATAAACAATTAAATCATTTTGGAATCCCTATTCTTTTTGTAGGTATTTGCGGTGAAATTGTGGCTTGGCGTAGAGGGCACGCGCGTGCGTTTATGCTCTGGCGTTCAAAAGGATAGACAATGCACAGTCTTAATTTGTTGGGTCTAGAAACATGTAACTTTGCACAAGAGATTAAGAGAGAGATTTTGTATACAGGCTGGCAGGGAAACTCGACGTATTCCTTGAAAGGGGTTATACTAGAGATCATTAGCAACAAATTGAGTCCAGTGAACTAGGGGTCAAAACTAGACGGTCAAAAAAAAAATTGCTACTAAATACCTTTTATTTCTGAGATTATGTAAGTTTTGCAAGCATTTTTTTTTTAAATGAGTACTCATTTTTCAGGTTTTAGAAAATCAATTAGAGTATCAATTAAATGTTTGGAGTGGAGTAGGTTTTTCTCATAACTAATTGTTTTTGGTAACAAGTCAGAAGATTTAAAAAATATCGAAGAACTGACACAGCTCGGTAACCATCCAGTTTAAAACCCTAGTTAACTGAACTAAATTTGTTGTTAATAACCTCTAGTACTGTATCACGCCTTTCAAGGAATACAGTGGTGTTTCCCTGTCACCCTGTATAACCAAAGTGAGCTATAAGAAAGTATTTTTGGAAATTCACACCCTAAAGGAGTTAAATACGGGATGGAATTTCGTCATTTTTATCGATGGAAAATCTTATCGGGCACACGGCTTGTAATGCATATATTTTTAGTAATGATGTATAGATACGCCAGCAGGTCAAGCTACCCAGAACTGTCAAATTTTCACAATCAACCTTGAACCTTTATAATTTGGTTATAAAATTGAAAATCTATTAAATAAATTTGACAGATTGTAGTAGCTGGACGTGCTGGCATCTGTACGTAATAAGTAATAAGAGAACTTTATAAAAAACGAAGAAAAGATTTCATACTTATCATAACAGACAACTTCAGAGAAAATGAATCCTTCCCTAATATCCCTGCTCTTACACTGCGAGTCAAAACAATGCTATTAAGCTGAAGCTACACAAATCACACTTTAAAACCATGTACAACATCTAAATTGAACCCTCCCCACGTAGTCTACAAGTTGGCAAGGAAATAGGCACATTAAGATAAACGTAGATGTTAATTTATTATTCGCAGTACATTGAATACGTCACGAGTTGCTACAGGCGCTGTAACTCATAGGAGTGCATAGTAATGTCGGCGGAGTTCGGTGGAACTGAATGTGTAGGTAGCTGAAGTTGTATGTACCTATGTACATATATCCTCCTATGTATAGGTATTTAGTTTAACCCCTTATTCGTTAGCCTTATTCAGATTGCGTTATCATCTCATTAAAATTAAAGTTAAAAATGTCTATAACAGGCTAAGGCTAGGCAGGATATGTAAAAGAGTTTATACTTTTATACTTTCACGAATAAGGGAAAAAATATGTACACACGGCTACACGTCAAGCTATACAAAACCAGTTTGTCTTGGCCTCACTTTGTTTGATATTTTCTCACAATGAACGGTCAGCTAATACTGGTTTTGCATAGCTTGATGTGTAGCCGTGTGTACATAGACTGCTAAAATATAGAAAGAAAGAAAAAGTATTTATTGCGACTCGTACAGGATCATAAACTAAACTAAACACAGTTCAAAATAAAAATAAAACAAATTGTATAAAAAAGTAACAAAAGGAAAAAAATAATGAAACAGAAAGTCCTATACGAGGCCAAAAGGCTCCTATCTCAGCATGATGCTTCGACACTTAAAAATAAATGTCGAAGCGCTGGATATAATGTTATTTTTGTTATTTATGAATTTGGCCTTTTTATTATAAAAGATTCATGTTTATATGTATTTATGTTTTCATGATTAAAAATTCATTCCATCACCACTGCTGTCGAAACGGTGAAGGAAAACATCGTAAGGAAACCGGCATGTTCTAGAACCAACAATTCGAAGACATGTGACATCTACCAACTTGCAATGTGCCCGCGTGGTGGATTATGGCTCACTTCCTCTGACAGAGAGGAAGCCGATGTCCCAGCAGTGCAAACGTAATATAATACGCTGATTATATCTACAATTTATTGGATAACTGAGGCCATGAGAGCCACAGTGGCCAACTGTAATTTTTTCAATACTGACTTTATTTGAAAAAACTGCTGTAAACCGTAAAAGTCATAGCGCCACAGTGGCCTAAAAATTAGTTAAATTTTTTTCGGTTAGGCCACTGTGGCTCTCTGCTCTAAACTGTAAAAGACATAGCGCCACAGTGGCCTAAAAATAAGTTTTTTTTTTTTTTCAGTTAGGTTACTGTGGCTCTCATGGCCTCAATTTATCTGTCATAATCTATATAATATATAAAAATGAATCCTTATTTCCCTTGGTCACGCCATAACTTGAGAACGACTTTACAGATTTCATCCATCTTTTTTTTTAAAGTTTTCTAATACTTTGTAGAAGGCTCTTACGGGAAAAGAAATTAAGAAAGTTGCTTCACGCGGACGAAGTTACGGGCAGAAGCTAGTCTTCAATAGTTGTATAGCGAAGAGATAGAGACCATAATATCATCTGCCTAGCCCTTTCCCAACTATGTATGTTGGGGTCAGCTTCCAGTCTAACTGGATGCAGCTGAGTACTAGTATTTTACATAAGGGGTATGTAAAGATGGTCACCCATCCACGGACCAACCGCAGCAAACGTAGCTTAACTTGATCGATCGACCTGTGCGGCTGTTAATATTTAGCCACAAGCCCCTTACATAGCGGCTTGCGAAGAGACAATAGTCAGATCTAAAACTGAACCAATTAAAACCAAGAAAATGACGCCTTTACCAATTCAACATCTAATTACATCGCTTCGGTAAGCCCAGAAAGTTGCTACTCATCAATTAAGGTATTAAATCCATTGGACAATAAACGGGTTCCTTCTCCAAAACTTTACAGTTGCCAATTCCCATCGATCTCGAACTCGAAGGAAACTGAGTTCCCAAGTTTTGGGACTTCAATCCAAGATGATTGATTGATAGCTAGAATGTTCTTGCTTCAAAACGTGGGTTTTCTCGCAATAATTTTAAAGGGAGAAAGTAATTTTAAAGTTGGGAATTAATGGAAATAATTTTGGGTTTGTGAGTAACCTATGTACTTCTTGGGAGTTATTGATAGATGGAATTGATAGTTTAGGAGCTAAGGAAGACATTATACACATGGCTTTTAGGTTTATGAGTTTTTGGTTTTGTGTTTTGACCTACACGTGACTTATTTGGTCCCGGCTGTCATTCGTGGATCTTTGACAGTCGTTACGGGTCGTCAAAAGCCCGAAAATCTGACAACCAGTCTTACCAAGGGGTATCGTATTACCCGGTAACTGGGTTGTGGAGGTCAGATAGGCAGCCGCTCCATGTGAAATACTGGTATTCAGCTGCATCCGGTTAGACTGGAAGCCGACCCCAACATAGTTGGGAAGAGGCTAGGTAGATGATGATGACCTGCACATGACTAATTTATAATTACAGTGTAACTATTCGGGTAATCTATAGGTACTTACTAATAGAGTAAAGCTGAAGAGTTTGTTTGTTTTTATAGTATGAAAGCGCTTATCTCTGGAACCAGTCGGACCTTTTTTTTTGGAACGAAGTTCCTTATCGCGGCTTGCGAAAGGAGGCTAGACGGAAAAAATTAAGACCAAAAGTTGGAACGACACTTTTTGCTATAGGTAGTTGTAAGCCGTGCGGCGTGCGCGTGTTTCTCTGTCTGTCTCTCTCTCTCTCTTTGAACTTCGTTCCATCCGGGTGTCCCTTGACACCTCTCAAGTTTTTTTCATATGATAGCCCAATTCTTGAGGAAGTTTAGAGACTATTTAATGTCACGCTACGACTCTTAGAAGTCAAGTAAAATGAAAAAAGTCAGAAAAAATGTTAAGCCAAAACGAAGTAAAGCGCGAGCGGGTGATGCGATGCGATATGATGGGTCAGGAGACGAGGGAGTTTTATAAAAACGTGGCTGTATATTGTGTAGCTCGTGACTTCGATAACGCGAATGAAATCGCGGGCAGAAACTAGCTACTGATTAGATGAGCGTAAGTTACATCTAGTGTAAAGTTGTCAAAAAATAAAATGCCCGTTTTGACATTGACAGTTCTAGTAGTTAATAAAGATCAAATTCGCAAAACACGTATTCGTCGAAACTGACAGGTATCAAGAACGATTTCTCAAATGTCACAAAGGGCCTTTTATTTTTTGACAACTTTAGTAGGTAGAATACGTACAATACGTTTCTCTTTACTGCATAAACAAAATATTATCTAATAAATGTTACAAAAATACTAATTCATTTTTCTTTGTTAAAACAATACTAGATGTTTCGTCTGTGGGCCGTTACACAGTAGTTAACATTAATACTTTCAAATTTACACTTCCAACACGTGTGAAAGCAGTACGATACCACAGTATTACCAACACGTAACAACAAAGAGCTCTAAACGCTCAACTCTAGAGCTCCACCAGCTTAAACAGCTCCACACCACATTTTGTGCGCAAAACTGCAAACTATGCAGTAACGAAGTCGACGCCAATACATACATTCTTACCAACTAATCCTACGCGGCATGCTAACAAGCAGTTTGAACATCCTCAGATTATTATGTAAAAGCAAAACAGTGTTGGAGCTGTCATGCATAAAACGCTAAGAAGAATCGATTGGAAAGTTCGTGGAGTTTGCCATCTTTGTTCCCTTTTTACAGGGTTGACGTTTAAGCAGTGATTATTTATATTTAGGACTGAGGGGTTCGATCATCAGGTTATGCTACGCTTGCCGCGGTTGGGCCGTGGATGGGTGACCATCTTTACATACCCCTCCGTGCCTCGGAAAGCACGTTAAGCCGTTGGTCCCGGCTGTCATTCGTGGATCTTTGACAGTCGTTACGGGTAGTCAGAAGCCCGAAAGTCTGACAACCAGTCTTACCAAGGGGTATCGTATTACCCAGTTACTGGGTTGTGGAGGTCAGATAGGCAATCGGTCCATGTAAAATACTAGTACACAGCTGCATCCAGTCTACACGCAAAACACAGACAGACGAAAAAATTACGAAAAACATTCCTGATTAGGGTAAAAATGATGAGATGATTGAGACTAAATTCTGATGAGAAGACTTTTCCTGATTTGGAGAGGTGATTATCCAATAACAAATTGACCACAAGCTATTTTCATTGGCAAAATATTCGATGAAGCAGTCAGTACGCTGAGAAGTCGTTCCGTAATCTGAAGAAATCTACTAACAAAGACAAAAGAAGTACCTGTAACTCTATTACACAAAAAGCCAAGAAACTTACACCATTACGAGTAAGAAACTCCATTTTTTCCTGAAACATTACATAAAGCGTCTCGGTGCCTCGGTATTTATCATCTGAATGGCGTTCCGTACACATGGGGACAACTAAACTGCTCATGTAATGGTGCCACTAGCCTCTGTAATGGCACGCAAGTGTATCACTGCTTAGATTTCCTGCTCATAGTTTTATTGGCTTCAATGAAAATACGACTGGAGTGTTGTGAATGTTGTGATGTAGTGTTTTGGGGTTTTTTTTGCCTTATAAAAGTTATGTATGATTTTCTTTGCTTTTAGTCTGATAGGGAATTAAATAAATAAATATCCCTGGACATTTCACACAGCGCCATCTAGTCCCAAGCTAAGCAACCTAATGCTTGTGTTATGGTAACAAGATGGCTGATAAACTACTTATATACATAAGGAAAAAAAGGAAGGTTGAATGAAAGCTTATGGCTAAATATCAGTGAAATTAAACTCAGCTTTCTTAGTTCATTCCTTTGGTCTTTTTGTAATTTTAAAGAACTTAATTAAAAATCGTTAACTACTGGGAGCTAGCCTCTTCTATGTGAGTGGTGAGGGTTGGTGGATATCACATCATATCTTCGAAGTTTTGGTATTAGGACGTGCTGGTTCCTCACAATATTTTACTCCACCGTTTTGAGAGCATTGCTGGTGAAATAATTAACCCGAATCTCTTCAAGGCGAGAGTGAATAGGCTTCTTCTGGGCAAGCTCGTTCCACCGTAGATCTCATCCCTGCCTCTGGGCTGGATTGAGGTCAAGAGTGAGCCCATTGTCAATAAAAATAATAATAATAATTTACATAAAGTTAAGCGCCTGTCTGGGTTCGAACCTACGATCTACATATAACTCGTAAGTCACGGCCGTTACCACTGGGCCACCATTCCTCTCCATCCGTAGATAATAAGTCTAAAAGGTAATAATCCATACCCTGAAATATTGCTCAGCTCCAATATTTTCCTGATACATAAAACCGGCGGTAGGTACCCCACACCACAACTGGTGAGCGGTATGAATTCGCGATGAGTGCCAAAACTGTGAACTAGGACGCTAACAAGGCCATTTAATTAATTTTTAATTGATTTGGAAAGTTCGTGTCGAAGGGAAGTGCTGTGCGGCTATTGAGGCCGACGGGAAAATATTTTCGCCGAGATTTTTCGTGAGTGAAGGACTAGTTAGAAGCTTTTTTTTTTGGTTGTATGTCGTCGGGTTAGGGTTTGTGATTAGTTTGATTGGGTTGGAGAAATAGAAATTATATTGGTGGTACTTTTTTAAATTCCTTGCTGCGGAGTAATTGCGTAAGTCACTTACAATATTGGTAATTTCGACGACACGGTTGGCGCGGGTTCGATTCCCGCACGGAAAAAATATTTGTATTGCCTACAGGTAGTTGTTCCGGGTCTGGCTGTTTGTGTATGTGAGTTTAAACGTTTGTAAACGCACCCACGATACAGGAGTAGGTAATTCCTAGTGTAGAGCAAAAAAAAAATGCCGTTCATTTTGACAGTTCAACATCATTCATTGCGTCATTCAAGTTGTTGAGCAGATGAATTTTCAAACTTATGAAACCGATGGATTAGCAATTTCCTTCTAAATGCTTTTTTGTGAATGAAAGTGTGTCAATTGGGGTGCTGGAATTTGGAAATTAATTTATTAACCTCTCACTAAACAACTTTCTGCAGTGAAGTACCACTGGTCGCAAATTATGAAGTCAGAGATTTATGAATGGATTTTTGCTTTGACTGAATGCAGCCGGAAATCAACTAAGCGAGCAATCTAGCTTCAACATTCATTGACATTTAACAAGCACAAATAATAACTCTCTATACACCGAGACATTTAATTTGATTGTAAGTTCTACGTATTCCAGTATAGCCTCATAAACCACATGCAATAAAACTACATATATCGCAATGCCATACAATCAGGATATATAATAATGCTTTACTACCAAGATAAAGCGCTGTACAGTCACGAACAAAAGTATGTATACACTCGACTTTATTCAAAAGCGATTTACTCCTTTATTTTTTAAAGGAAATTTTATGTTGTTACAAACATAGCATTTTCGAACCCATAGCTTTATGTAATGTATCGTATTTCAACGTTGCAATCGTTATTTCACGAAAAAATCGCAATTGAAAGTTGCCAAGTGTTGACATATTGGTGCTCGTGACTGTACTTACAGCCAGCTCATCTCTTTCGTGGTTGCTAGTCGTCAAATTGTTAAAATCGTTATACTAAGGGCCAATTTTTCAATCTATAGATATTTTTTATTCGTGGAATAAAATTGACAACTGACAGATTTTATATGGAAATAATGCCAAAAATTCAAAATTATTCCTCTGATAAAATTATCTGGCGTTGGAAAAATCGACCCTGAATCTTATTTTAAAAAGTTGACAGGTAGAGATGTCGAAGATATGAAATTAAAAATAAATCGTTATCATCACACGCAGATCTTCGCGCTGCGAATTGCGAATTAAATTCAGTGCTGGGTGACTGACAACGTACTCAAACAACACAACCTACACCAGCCAGTTTTTTTAAGTGTGTAGAATTGTAGGTCCTGCTAAAAATGTAAACTGTTATTAAAACAACCTATGGTATGTCAAATTCTGTACGCAGGAAAAGTGACAGGCAAAATCTTTATAGAAATGAAGATTTTTATAGCATTGTGTGACCTACACCCGCACTCAAGGCACGCTTTTCTGTGGCTTAAGTACTCCATTTTTACACGGAAAAGCGTGACTTAAGGCTTAGGTCACATGAGCTACAAAATCGTAAACGATACGTGTGACTTAAGTAGTCTTAGGGACTAACCACACTTATTCAACTCTGTTCAGCTTTTATCCATAGAAAACATCGATTTTGTATGGAATGCATCCGTTCAGCTTTACGACCGCGTACACTTTCCATACAAAATCGTTGTTTTCTATGGATAAAAGCTGAACAGAGCTGAATAATTGTGGTTAGTCCCTTGATGCACGGCATTTTACTACTTAAGTTACACGTATCGTAATATACCTACTATTATTTTGTGCCTGCATACAAAACTCTTTTGCTGTATGTACCTTCAAGACATAAAATTGCACAAATACGACAGTTGCACCAAGATTATGATGTCCGGGAAACGTATATTGTGTGAAATTAACCGGACGAGGCCGTTTTAATATCGTTCTCGTGATTACCACTACTGAGACCGTCTTTGGCTGTTTTCCAACTAGGGTACCGTGCATTATTGTAACGACTTGTTCTTAGTGAAATATCGGCACTGTGCCGGTAGTGCGAATATTTTAAAGGAGGTTGGGAGTCTTAATTTCCCCAATGATTTGGCGGAAGACAAAAATTTGCGCTACCGGTGCTTGTGATGCATTGCGAGCTGCAGCCGGAATCAGGTCACGGATTTGTTTGGTACCCGTGGGTATAAGCAACTCTAGGTAAATAGGTAAACGTCAACTCTAAACTGAAATGTTATGTAACAATGGAGTTTCAGGCGACCCCAACAAATATATAGTTGGGAAAAGGCTATGATGATGATGAATATGTTGTCAGTATGTTTAGTGAAAAATGAAGTCAAATTAAGTATTACTGCGGCGGTGGTCGGGACGCTAGGAGCTTGTGCTTTCGCCGCGCGTGGGCAAGCGAGCCATATGAGCCGATGTGTAGACGGCAGTGTACATGTGCGGGTAGTCGAGCTGTAGAACCGTATACTTACGTACCTAAGTGTCCTTTTAAGTAAATAAACACTGGGCAGCTTGAGTACTCGTATGTGTGCAGTTAGGCGTGGTGTCATGCGTATGTCTGTGTTATAGTGTTAAGAAAAAGAGCTGTGTCCACGAGAACACTGCCGACAAACTGTCCTGCAGTTTGGCAGAAGAACTGTGTATTCCATACTCTTTTGTTGAAATAAATAAAAAAAAAAAAAAAAAAAATACTTATTTTTAAGGTATCAGAAAGTCAGATGTATGTAGGTCTAGTCGTCCTCAGTAATTAAAAGGTAAAGCGTTTCTTTAAATTGAACCATTTAGAGGCGCCTTTGAGCAATCAAAATAATCAAAACTTTTTGGAACGAATTTCTTTAACGGAGCTTTCGGTAGGAGTAGTTTTCATAGTTTTCGAGCGTGTTGAGGCCAATGGTGAGGTCAAAATGAAAATACAAGTCAGCCGCTGAAAAAGTTTTCAAATTATTCGTCTTGGGTGTCGTTGTCATGGTTTTCGAGGGTGCTGAAGCCGATAGTGAGGTCAAAATGAAAATCTAAAATGCTGCGAAATTTTTTAATGTTTTCGTCATTTTGAAATATTCGCAGCCGCCATCTTTGATTTTTATTTCGAACATCGTTCCTGTTTTGTTCCACACGTTGTTTTTTAACAGCCAGGCAAGCTATAGTGAACATCATTGTTCACTATCGAGCGAAGACCTCACCTATGAGAAACTCTACTGATTAAACTTATCCCCTACGAACAGTGTCTTAATTAAAAAGTTCCCAGCGATCCGAATAAAATCTCCCAGATCTGGTCTGATAGAAGTTTCTCAGTGAAAGTACTTTAATTAATGTGCGAACTCATTATTTCTTATTATTTAACTTCAGCAGTCTTTGAAGACCTTTTTGTGTTAATGTTTTAAAATTTATTTTCGTGTTTTGTTTTTTGGGCCGTTAATTATAGTAGCAGGTTGCTAGGTAGCTTTACTGGGATTGATAAAAATTTTATTTTCTTGGAATCCAGCGGCTGGCCCTCTGAAATTATATAATACTAGGTTCTGCCTGCGACTTTGTCCGCGTGAAATTTATTGTTCCACCCGCGGTGGAACACGGTACGGTTTCCTAGAAATGTGATGAAAATGATGACAGCGGCAAAGATTTAAATCGTTAGATTCGCCCTACCGCGTCAAAAGATAGTCGCATTTCTGCTTTGTTTTGACACTTCTGACACACAATGACGTAGTGAATTGCCTTGATTGTTACGGAAATGGTTTATAATAATGTGTGAACTCACTTTTATCAGTATGGAAACCTTTGAACGTGACTAAGTACGGGGAGGGCAAATCTAGCGATTTACGGTAACTTTACGGTGTCAAAAACACTCCCTAGGAAAACACACTCACTTACTTTCATAAACAGCGTTTAAATAGTGGTAAATTGCTGAGGCTATGTGGGGTGGTCACCGCTTTTCTACAAAACCTTTGTTTTATCGTTCTTTCCGATTTTTTTTGTTCTGGGATATTAAGTAGCCTATATACATTTTTGCTAAATCAACTGGTAGATCCACCGCGATCAGCCTAGAAAGCGGTGGCGAGATGACCTGGACGCGTACCGCGAAGTCTGGCTCGAGTTGGTGCGGGAAAGGATTTCCTGAAAGTACTTTGCCCAGCAGTGGGACAGTATAGGATAAACAAAAACAAACAAAAAAAATGGTAGATTAGCGTGTGAAACAAACAAAAAACTTAAGAGGTGTCAAGGGACACCCGGATGGAACGAAGTTCAAAGAGAGAGAGAGACAGACAGAAAAACACGCGCACGCCGCACGGCTTACAACTATAGCAAAAAGTGTCGTTCCAACTTTTGTTCTTAATTTTTTCCGTCTAGCCCCCTTTCGCAACGCGTGATAAGGAACTTCGTTCCAAAAAATTTATTATTAGTATAGAACAATAACATTTTATGTAATTACTAATTACATTTAATTACAAGATTTTAATTTCGCTTTCTAGATTGCTGCTAAAACCTATAAAGACTGAGTGAATACTTCATGTCGAACATTATCACAACTGTATACCATGTATATAAGACAAATAAAGACATCTTATCATTTTAATCAAAATAATACCTTTATATTTATTTTCAACTAGTTCATGGTTAAACTATTTTTCTCAAACATCAGACAGTTCCTCTCGTCTCGGTAGTAAATATTGTCGGAGCACCATTCAATGGCAGTAGCGGTCAAATTATATGTATGTTCGGACTTTACTCTGGACGAGATGCATTCCTTGCATTTTCTGTCGCTGGACCAAATTGTGAGCGAAGCGGAGAGTCGATACATACCAACTTAATTAAAATTTCGGAAATTGATTGACTTTGAAATAAGATTGTAACAAGATGTGATACGTGAATTGGCCCTAATTTCTGTTAATGAATGTTGTTGAACTGCCAAAATGAAAGACATTCCTACAACTGTTAGTGTGTTAGTCAATTACGCCGCGGTTGGAAAGAAAAATACTGTGGTATTACGTCCTTTATTTGAAAGGCTAAGCCAGATTAAAGTCTTCTACGTCTTAGGAAAGATCCTATGGTCTGTCGGAAATAAACTATCTAAAGCCAAACTCGTAAAAAGTATGTTTCTTTTTATTATGGTCTGGTATTTCAGAACCCCGGTATTTGCCATTATAAAGTTGTCACGGGTAATTAACGTTACAGTCTGTCCGCTTATAACTTGGCACATAATTTTAAAGTGGAACTTTTCCAATAAATGTAACGTGAACGAGGGACGAATGTCTCTGCGGTCACGACTTGCATTGTTACGCGCCCGACGTCATTGATTTAGACCCCGTTCTGACCGGTTCTAGCCAGTTTGAAGCGGTTTTAACTGCTTTTAACCGGTTTTAATCTTTTAACCCGCAGTCCGCTTTGTTATTCTGATTGGAGGGTCAGGTGTGTGGGGTTCTTTAGAAGTTTTCTTTTGTTATTGATTGGAAAAGTAACCGGTGCCCTGTTTGTGGTCGAAGGGTTGAGGTTCTGTTTGGTTGTTATTATGGGGTATTAATTTGGGGCTGTCGTGGGGAGGGTTGATGGGATGGGTTGTTTTAGTCATTATTATTGATGTTTTCGTCGTTAGTTTAAATGGTGGTTTAGTGATTCTTTATTGATTTTTATCACTAATAGAAACTGAAAAGATTTTTTAATTTATCTAACGGTCGTTTGTTCCAACGCCAGATCATATTATTTGAGGAATAAAAATATAAAAAATATTGCTCGAATAAAAGTTCTCTCTTCTCTCTTCTGATCTGGCGATGGAAAAAGCCTTAAGGGTTGTTTTTTCAATCATCTGATAACTTTGTTCGAGCAATAAAATTGACGTCATATATAATATTTATATGTATGTATAATAATTTTGAAATTTTGACAGTTATATTATACAAACCAAACGTGTTAAACGTCAACTTTATTCCTCGAATAAAAATTATCTGGCGATGGAAAAGTCAGCACTATATGTATTTGCTATTTAACTGTGTGTAACTGTAGAAATTATATAACTATGCTGCAGCGCTTTGTGTTTCAGTAATCCAGCGTTAACACAAAAAGCTGCCTTTGATCTTGTTGCACAGAATTCATTGATTTTATTTCCACGAAATAAGAAATAAGGATTCCCATTGCCGTTTTTACTTTTATTCGTAAAAGTAAAGCTGCAGCTCAAACTTAATCTACGTTAAACCGTGAAATTACTTTTTTGCACCACCGTATTGACAGAATCCAGAATGGATCAGTTTCTGTCAATACGGTGGTGCAAAAAAGTAATTTATTTGTTTTCTACAAAAAATAAATAAGACGCAACTATAATTCGGCGGAACCCATCAAACACCTGATACCGTGTCCAAACTGCTTATAGAAAAAGTTTGTGGTGCAAGTGAAAAGCTACCGCTGAAATTTGAAGAAGCTAAGCGTGGAATGTTTGGATCACATGAAATGCGAATGCCAAAACTATCCAAAGGTTCTAGCTACTATATGAGATTTTCCATAACATAACACCACGCCTGTATCCCCTGAAGCATTAGACAGAGGTGTAACTAATAGTACACCCACTTTTCGTCAGTTGTTGTTGTTAAGTCCAATGTAAAAAAAAAAATAGGCGAGCGAGAGGCGAGCCTATTGCTATCAACCGCGCAAAAATCCAGACTTGACCAGGCTGTTAACACTAATGTCATTAGGTTCACCTTCCATCACACTGGATTTAAACATAACTGGCGAAATATGGGAGTAACCCTGCCTAAACCTACGGGAAAACACACGCTATGTTATGTGTAACATGTACAGACGCCAGCAGGTCAAGCTACCCAAAACTGTCAAATTTTCCCAATCAACCTTGAACCTTAATGCTTTGGCGATAAAGTTGAAAATCTATTAAAGAAATTTGACAGATTGTAGTAGCTTGATGTGCTGGCGTCTGTACATGTCACATGTTTCGATAGGTACCGTCTTTGAAATAACGAGAAGATATGAATTACCTGGATTACAGGATCCTTGTTCCTTACCTCCAAAACAATCCCTATTAAGTCTCCAATCCCTTATAACTTACACTCCAACCCACAAAACAGTACACAACAAGTATACATTACAGATTATATTTTTTCTAATACCCGTCACGCGACACCGCCGGTCAGTGTCGAATATAATTTTCCTCGTTAACTGGTCGCAATTCGATACCTAAGATCGAGACCGAGTATCGATAACGGAAACCTTAGAAACTTGACATGAAATTGAAGGGGCAGAAGGTTCGCATTTACACGTACTTTCGATAAGCACAAGTCTTGAAGCTGTAAGTTTATGTTATCGAATTTTTGGTTCACGAATCTATCGCGAACGACGGTGACATAGAGGCTGGCTAATAATCGATAAGTCGTGTGCTGCCATTGATAGTTGTTACATACGAGTTATTTCAATTTTAACGTTTTAGTATTACATAAGCTGTCTTTGACCTTTGCCGTCAATGCTGAACATTTAATTTCCTTTCCAGACACGGCGCGAAATCCCTTGTTCACAAACTAAACTAAATTTAAGTCAGTGTATCTTTTTCTTTCTATTTCATTAAGAAAAGGACAAAAGATAAATATTAGTTTAGTCCTGTCAAATTAGTCAGCGCCTGACGTAAATTGACGTATTTTTAGTAGCCATGTTTATAATCACGTCTAAACTGTCTATGGAGTATCTTAATTTGACAGGACTAAACTAATATTTATCTTCCGTCCTTTTCTCAATGAAATAGAAAGAAAAAGATGCACTGAACTTAAATTTAGTTTAGTTTGTGAACAAGGGAATCGGCGCCAATGACAGACATGATTATGTGTCATCAACCAACCTGAAGGCCAATTTTTCGTAATTAAAAACGTTCAAAATCTAGTCGCAGTCTCATCTCGGCCACAAACAAATATAAAAAAAACGTGGGGAAATTAGAGGCATTTTTGACAGATTGAGATCAGACTGTGAACGTTCTTAAAATTAGGAGAATTGACCCTCTGCTCTGGGCCCGCGAAGTGTAGGTATTAGCTACATCCCACTCCCTCTCACAGAGAGAAGGGTTGTAACTTAGCAGTGAGAACATTAACGACTGATTATGCCATGTTACCGTACCACGACACTGTATAAAGTGGACCTTTTGTTTCTATCTCCTCGTGTATAAAGAAGACATTAAAATTTTACGCTCGACGCCTGTCAGCTGTTTTATTTGCCGTTTATTACTACAGATTAGGGCTGGCATGTTTATTTTTTCTTAATAAAGCACTTTTGAATATTTAGTGGCGATAAAATACGCGATTATCTAAATTATTCGAGAATCGAATCGTGCTGTAAATCTGTAAATTATGTGGTTTGTGTATTCTGGAATTAAAGTTGGGTCATAATATTTTCTAATTTTCGTGTAATTTATTTCTCATTTATTTCCAGTTTATGATGGTCTGGAGATGAAAGAACTTACCGGTCATAATATTTTCCACAGGTGTTTAAAATTACATACAAGCCATAAACGGCGATTGGGAAGGGAATGATAATGATAACTATCATCAGTTTATGCTGTCATTTGTTATAACACATAGTGAAAACGACCGTCTTGGTTTGTGTACAAGATAGGCGAGTGCCTATCTTGTACACAAACCAAGACGGTCGTTTTCACTCTTAAAGGAAGATGAGCATAGAGAACATCGTGAACCGGAGAACAAATAATATAAACATAAAAAAGTCTCCATCTAGCACAATTGTATGGTTATATGCCGTAGGCAATAGATAACAGAGAGGCAATTCTCGTAATTTTAAGAACGTTCACGGTCTGATCTCAGTCTCAATCTGTCAAAATTATCTCTAATTTCCCTACATTTTGACAAGTTTCTTACATTTGTTTGTCGCTGAGATGAGACTGAGACTAGATTTTGAACGTTTGAAATTACAGAAATTGGACTTCATGTTAAAGTCAAAATCAAATAATTTATTTCAATTAGACCCTAAGGCACCTTTGAATGTCAAAATCTTCATAAAAATAGTATTGATTATAGTGGGAGCTATATAGTTATAGTGGGAGGGCTAGTGGCTAAGTAATATCAGCCGCACGGGTTGTTCCATCATGTTAAGCTACGCTTGCCGCGGTTGGTCCATGGATGCGTGATCTGATCATCTTCACATGCTTCACAGCTTCACGCTTTGGAACGGGCAACTAGTTTCAACTTTCTGACTAACTGACCGACTATTTAATTTTGACAATTCAAAAGTGCCTGTAAATGGTTTAATTGAAATAAATGATTTGATTTGAGTTTGAGTTTCACATACCAAGACCCCTCCGTAGCTCGGAAATCACGTTAAGCCGTTGGTTCCGGCTGTCATTCTCGGATCTTTGACAGTCGTTACGGGTCGTCAGAAGCCCGAAAGTCTGACAACCAGTCTTACCAAGGGATATCGTGTTACCCAGTAACTGGGTTGTGGAGGCCTGATAAGCAGTCGCTCCATGTAAAATACTGGTATTCAGCTGCACCCGGTTAGACTGGAAGCTGACTTCAACATACATAGTTGGGAAAGGGCTAGGCAGATGAGTATTGATTATAGTAGTCACTTTCAGAAGGTAGTTTCGTATGTTGAAGAATAGGTTAGAAACTCCATTGTTACTCTTTTCAATTATCTTGGATACATTAATTATATGAATTTTTTTACCAACTAATCAAATTTCCAACCCAATGAGAAATGTTTTAAGAGAATACAATTACCAACCCAGTGGTACAGATTCGATTTTATCTTTTCTGTTACCTACAAAAAACATCGTGTGAACCAAATTAGATTACGTGTGAAGTATGAAGTGTCTCTTCCAAAATACGGGTCGATTAGATTTCATATGACTTAGTTCTAATCTTAATGTTTAGTTTCTTTTAAGGGCGGTGCTATTAACTGTCTTAAGTATGTCGGAATGTAAAAAGTGATCCAAACCAGCCCTCAATATATTGAAGCGAGGTTGAGTGAAATATTTCTCGTAAACCAATGAATGTATACTATCTATTGCCTAGTATACGAGAAGTATTAATATTTTATATTGAATTGACCTAGCTATGCCCGCGATTTCATTCGCGTGGATGCCTACTTATTATCCTATGTTACACCTTATAACTATTACTTATTATTATTTCCTTTATTTTAAAGTATATACATATCAATTATATTTTTAAATATTAAAGTATAAAAACATTTAAAAATATAAAAAATTAACAAAAAATTAAATACTGCCTCCTAAACTAGGGATGGCCTGTATCTTAGGAGACAGTGATTCGATCGAGCTGGACTGCAAATTAATGTGGGACATTTGGTTTCGAGTGTCGATGTTAGATTTATTTGAGCATCTGGGTGCAGGTATGGAGAAAGAGTGGGAGTTTGAATGAGAGAGAGGTGTGTGTGTTAGTTGTGTTGTAAATAATATGTTGCCTAGATCTTGCTTTGTCAGTGTATTTATTTTACGATCACGCTACTGTCACACCACTCATCGCTGTCATCTCTCCACAGACTTTTACAACTTTCTACGTCATCAATCGACGGGTTTATGAAGACCTTCGTGCCCTCAGTAATATTGTGTCGACATTATATTAGACGTATTGACCATAATACTCTGCCGTTACTCTTGGTTTCTATGGCGCGAATGTTGTATGAGGTCAGGTGGGTTAAGCAGGTTGCTTGGGAGCAGTATCTACCGGTATACATCAGACGAATATGTTTTGCATAAGTATGTTGATTTTCCAGGTAAACTGGACGGGCTTGGATATTATTGTTTGAATTTAAGTCAATATGCCTTGGTTTTTCCAACTAAATTATATTGGGATCGGTTTCGAGTCTAACTTGATGCCGCTGAATACCAGTATTTTCCATGGAGCGATTGCTTAACTGACCTCCATAAAGTTACTGGGTAACCCAATACCCTTTGGTAAGACTGGTTGTCAGACTTTTGGGCTTCTGACCATCCATAACATCTGTCAATGGCCTACGAATGACAGGCGGAACCAACGGCTTCTGTCAATTTATCTGTTTCCTTAGAAGAAAATAATGTGTAGTCTCAGATTCTCATTTCCGCAGTATATCCTGCACTGGTTTGAACGGTTTTGGCAGCTGGAATGATGGAATGTTTTTCATTTTCTGTAACATTCGTTTTATATTTAGTGTTAGGAGTTTTATCTCTTGTGGCCTTCTTTGTGCTATCGTTATCTTTATAATTATATTTGGAAAAATATTTCATTATTATTCTTTTATAAGTAAGTTCAGTTAATTTCCCGATTATTTCCAACAAACAGTCTTATGTAAAGTAATGTAAGGGTGTGTTTGTGTGTGTTTAAGTACGTATTTATTTGTGTCATAAATATTTCCGGAAACTTGCAACTTTACATACATCGAACATGAATGTAAAAGCGAAGCTGTTCGTTTCAGGAATAATTTTACAGCGTTTCTTGTATTGTTCTTCATTATATTATTATTGGTAAAACTACACAGTTTGCGGTTACGTGAGTTTAACAGTTCCGGGAACAATTGAGGAAGTGGTTAGAGTTTAGTTTTGTTTGTCACCGGCGTTAGTGGTGACTTGGAGAAAATTAACAATGTTTCGACAAATTGCTGCTCAACTTGTCAAATACATTCCAGAGACCATTATTGTGCTGTGCATAACGATTATGAGAAGAACTTTTTTTAAGGAAGTCCTGTTGACCCATGAATTAATTATAATCAACCCAATAAACCCAAACTGTTAAGTCGAAGTCTTCAGTTTTTTCCATATCATCAACACTGTACAGTCACGAGCAAAAGTATGTATACACTCGGCTTTATTCAAAAGCGATTTACTCCTTTATTTTTGAATGAAATTTTAAACACTTGGCAACTTCCAATTGCATTTCACGAAAAAAACGTAATTGAAAGTTGCCAAGTGTTGACATATTGGTGCTCGTGACTGTACATAGCATATAAATAATTAATTTCCTTCCATCTCAGATTACCGGATTCTCAAAATACCAGATTATTGCATTTTGTGGCGTTGCAAAAATGTATTAACATTTTTTTGCAACGCCTACCAAAATAAAAATAAAACAAATTGAATCCATATAATATTCCAAAAGTAGGTGTCCAATGTCAACAAATATAACTTTTTTAATAACGTTAAATGAAAACGTCTTGATGAAAGTGAAACTGAACAAGTGTGATGAATAATGCTCATTACTTCTGAGTATGGAAAGAGGCCTTTGCCCTGTAGCAGCTGAAAGACGTCCACTGCTGGACAAAGGCGGCGGTGGTCGACCGGTTCTGTGCTTTCCGCATCCAGCGGATCCTGCGGCCTTCACAATGTCATCGGTCCACCTTGTGGGAGGCCTTCCAAAGCTACGTCTTCCGGTACGCAGTCGCCTCTCTAGAACCTTTCGACCCCATCGGTCATCTGTTCTGCGCGGAATGTGTCCTGCCCACTGCCACTTAAGTTTGGCAATTCTTTGGGCTATGTCAGTTATCTTGGTTCTCCTGCAGATCTCTTCCTTTCTAATTCCAAGCCCATAGCCCAAGTATAGACGTATAATATTTAGTTGGAAATATTTATCTACTGCTGGCTCATTTTATTTCCAACCATTTCTGTCATGTCCAGCGTTAATATACTCTAACTAACATTACAGTATCTGTGACGAATTCCTCATTTGAATTGCACGTAGTGTGCCAATGGTTTGTCGTGTTATGTCCAAAGAGTCTTTGTTAGAATCAACACTTTTGTTTGGAAGCTGTATTGTTTTCTTTGTAAACGACGAGGAAACTATAAATTTTAGTTGTATGGACTTTAAATACACGCTAGCCAAGTAGAAACTGTCTTGATCTATTTGATTTTAGAATATAAACTAACCTGTTGTTCAGTCTCATGTCAACTGTAATAATAATGATTGGTTATTGTTATTTGGTCAACCAATCACAATAGCTGTAACTAGTTCTTTTGTTCGTTGGCAGTCTGTTGTAAAGATAATGCTGAAAGCGCATATAAACTGACCTGGGCCCTAATTCACTATGACTACTTAACGATTCCTTACTTCGAAACCACGCCAATATCTTATCACGACATTTGCTATTAACGTATTCTCTAAACGTACACACATACACGAAACCGCTCGAGCAGTGGCAAGGTTGCAACTGCTTCGGTCGGTCGTGCGGTCAAGCAGTCGCCAGGCATACACTGACTCCTCGAGCTGTCGACTGCTCTTGCGCAGTTACCTGATATGAATAATAATAATAATATCCCTGGACATTTCACACAGCGCCATCTAGTCCCAAGCTAAGCAACCTAATGCTTGTGTTATGGTAACAAGATGGCTGATAAACTACTTATATACATTTTTTTTTTTTTTTTGTAAATAAGTACATAGGTACATATTATAGATAGAAAAGCACCCAGACTCAGAACAAATACATGTAGGAGTTACAAATATTTGTTCTGTGCGGGAATCGAACCCGCGACACGCAGCGCAGCAGTCCGATCGTTCAGCCACTGCGCTAACCGTGTTGTCAATGACGAGCAGTTGGTATCAACTGCTCCAGCAGTTATCAATGGCAGCTTCAAGCTGTTGACTATGACTGCAAGAGTGGTCCGTCTATGTTGATCAATCGCTAACTGCTCGAGCAGTCCGTGTATGTCACCCCTAAGACACAAAGGCGTGGTTTGAACTGTCAAAATACATGTTGTCCGTACGGTTGACATTTCGATTTTTTGCCGTTAACAGAACACAATATTGACGTGGTTTGGACATGGTAAGATTTCGGGGGGAATATACAGATTTGGGGCCTTGGGCTCAATTTTGTAAAACCAACAGATGACAGTTGACAATCGGACAAGTTTCTTTCATACATTTTGTCCTTTTTTTGTTATTAAATGGTACTAAGCCGTGAAAATGTGTCAAATTAATTTATTAAAAATTCTAAATAAGCGCAAGAGAAGACAGGATTGGTCCAAACAAGTTCAAGACAGTGATAAGTGGAAAAGAGAAAGGGGGCCTTTTCCTTGCAGAGTGACAACATAGGCTAAAAATAAAATAACCTTATATACCCTACATATATGAACACCAAAACGGCTAAATGCTAAAGAAAAATTTACAATAGAATTGTTTAAAAAAATGTTTTTAACTTAGACAGAATAATGTGTGACAGAAAATGTACAGGCAGAAACAAAAGTTTTATGGATTAATCATATTTTGACAAATATTTCGCATTAAACGTCAAATGGTACACATGTGTACCAAGGGTAGCTTAGAGGGAGAATAAGATATATGAAGGTACTCGTTACTGGTTCATGTTGAAAAGACAATAACGTATTAAGGTCAACACAGACGGAGGATAATTCAAATACGTAACTGGGATTGAGAAAATACGACCGGATCTAAAGCTCTCGAGTAGATCGGAATCCCGGATATCCGGTATTAGCTGCGACCGTTATTGAGTTATTGCTGAGCCAATTGTTTTGTATCTAATGTTTGTGTTCCATTCTTTACTTAGAAGGGTGGGCAATGAAGAAGGTAATCTATTCATATTAAATTAAAGTCGCTTTTCGAGTCTATCTGAGCGACCTCTTAGATCTTCTCAACTACGCAATGGATTTTGATGAGGTTTTCACTATCACACAGAATAACACTAAAATTTCAATGTTTTGACATGTCACCATAGCACACGTTAAAATCAAGGGCCGGGCGTTAGATTATATTTAGTTTAAAGACATTTAGATTATAATATAAGGAATTGATGGAGTAGATGTCGTGGTGCTACCTGAAATAGGGCTATCTATAATGTATGAAAGAAACTTGTCCGATTGTCGCCTGTCATCTGTCGGTTTTACAAAATTGAGCCCAAGGCCCCAAATCTGTATATTCCCCCCGAAATCTTACCATGTCCAAACCACGTCAATATTGTGTTTTGTTAACGGCAAAAAATCGTTGTGACAGGCTGAGTTGATAGATTGGTTGAAGAACAACAAGGATAAAAACTTTCAGCGAAAAGACTGCCGATTGTCATGCTATGTAAAATTTCTACTTTTATATCTACAGAGTCTTTTGGCCTAGTATAGACCTTTGTGTTTCATTTTTCTTTTTGTTACTTTTTTTTTTTTTATAATTTAGTTTTTTATTTTTGATTTAGTTTAGCTTGTGATCTTCCTGTACGTGTCGCAATAAATACTTTTTCTTTCTTTCTTTCTAGTTCGTATATGTAATAAAGAGTTTTCTATTCCATTCTATTCTATGACTACCGTACAGAAACAGCCTTTTAACAAAACTATTCCTGGAGCTTTCAATATCTATTATAATTAGATCCTTTTAAAATTCTGCTTCGTGGCTCAATTCAAATAAGACCATTTATAATTTTCTCCTACCTAAAATTCGCAGTTCCCTTCCACGTCATCTAAATCTAACCACGTTTTAGCGCATATTCATCCAAATTATTTTGCGGGACAGTCCAGAACATTATTAATTCAAAGCCAGTGGACAGACAAGACTGGTCTCCAATTGCAGCGTTGGTAATACAGGAAATTTCAGGGCGGCATCTAGCCGGCGTTTCCGAACGGCGCGCCGGAAATAAGCGGAACAAATCCGGCCATCACTTTCACGGAAACGTACGGAGACTGGCGAGCGTGTTGGGTGCTCGTGGAGGTTGGTTGATAAGAGTTGAAGGTTTCATTTATAATAATAATAATATCCCTGGACATTTCACACAGCGCCATCTAGTCCCAAGCTAAGCAACCTAATGCTTGTGTTATGATAACAAGATGGCTGATAAACAACTTGTATTCATTATTTTTTTGTAAATACATACATATTATAGATAGAAAAACACCCAGACTCAGAACAAATACATGTAGGACTTACAAATATTTGTTCTGTGCGGGAATCGAACCCGCGACACGCAGCGCAGCAGTCCGATCGCTCAGCCACTGCGCTAACCGTGTTGTCAAAATTTATAAGAAATTAATGAATAATAAATTTTACCATTTTGTAGATATTATGGTTTGCGACATAACTCCGCCTTCTATCCTTCCCTCTGTATACCAAGATATGCAGTCAAAGTGACATCTGGGCTGCCACCGATGAAGCCGTGGAAGTGCCGAAGTTTTGGGCCAACCAGATCTAAAATACAGTTGTGTAAAAAGAAGTAGATATTATGTTTATATGAGCATTTAGAACTAGGTAGATATTGTGTATTTATTTTTTATTGTGTTATTTGTATCTCTTCGTATACTGAACTGGTTGGCGTCTTCACGTCAACGCCAGCTGTCGCTGAAAACGAACGCTGGGTGTATGTCCCGTTTTGCACGAATGTGACGCATACCTATATTCCCCACACTTGTTCTTTCTCTGCATCAAGTTTACCGAAATAAAAGTAATTTCCTTCTTTTTCTTTAATAGGATGTTCTGTAGATACGGTGAATGATTTTCGGTTCGAAAAAGTTGTAAAATAAGCTAAATTATAAAGCTACTTTTCCTATTTATAATCTGAGGGGAAATTCTCGTAATTTTAAGAACGTTCGCAGTCTGATCTCAGCTTCAATAATAATAATAATAATAATATCCCCGGACATTTCACACAGCGCCATCTAGTCCCAAGCTAAGCAACCTAATGCTTGTGTTATGGTAACAAGATGGCTGATAAACTACTTATATACATTTTTTTTTTTTTGTAAATACATACATATTATAGATAGATCTGTCAATCTGTAAAAAACACGTCTAATTTTCCATTTCTGATAAGTTTTGACATTAATTGTTGCTGAGATAAGATTGCGACTAGATTTTGAACGTTTCTAATTGGTCTTTTGCCTCAACTTTTAACATTTTTATTTCTAACCAACTGACAGCTCTGTTTTCCACACAAGTTGTCGAACAAGCTCGACCTTACCATCTCCCGTGGAGCCGCCCGTGTCAACACTACCATTGCGAGCCGCACCAGCTCAATAACACGGAAAATTATATCGCTTCCAGAGAAAACAGCTGTGTACCCGCCAGTACCGCTAGTTCCCGACTTGTAGTACAGTACGTGCCCCGACATTATGGGATTTTATTTAGTTGGCTTTTAAGTTTAGGTACTGGATTTTCAGCAAAGGTTTGAGAATGCAGCTGCATCTACCATATATCACATCCTTGGGGTCTATCCTTTATATTCCAGGCTAGATTTTATATAATAGACAATGCTAAATACTTGTCATCAAAAATGTATGAAAGCAGAAATCTATGAAAGAAAGTTGTCAGATGGTCAGATTATCGCCAATCACCTGTCGCCTGCCAACCCGCACTGGGCCCGCGTGGTGGAATACGGCCCACTCCCTCTCACTGAGAGGAGGCCCGTATCCCAGCTGTGAGAACTTCCTATAGCCAGCCGGTTTTATTAAATAGGCCCCTAATCGTCGATCCAACTATAATACTTGTGTGCTATATGTCTTAGACGCCACTGTGGCTACTGCCTGCAATCGTACTTTATCGAGAGTAATAAACTTCGACTTATTTTATCGCGGGTAATAAACACAATAGGTAAGTATGTACTAATGAAGTAAATAAAGGATTACGTCAAGAGAATGCGAAAGCAGAATGAAGCAGCAGAAGCAGTATGTTTTTCAGTATCCGACAGAGAACCGAAGTTGTCGACATACTCGTAGCTCACAGAATGTTTAGTAAGCTGAAGTGTCAATGAGACATGACATGTTTTGTAAAGTAGGACGCCCTCAGGCTAGGTGGAGCGACGATCTTCTCAGGATGGCTGGTAGCAGCTGGATGAGAGTTTCCGAAAATCGCGTTGAATGGCGTGCAATAGGAGAGGCCTATGTCCAGCTGTGGACTGCCATAGGCTGGCTGATGATGATAATGATGACTATCAATAACAAACAATGAAAATAAATAATTTCAAATAACGTAAGTAAGAAAACCGCTAGACGAAGGTTTCCTATTTCAACGATTACTATTCTTAGCTACCGATAAAAAACAAAGTGTGTACCAACAAGAAAAAAATACCTAATGAACCTAAAATAAATCCACCAATATTTCGCCTATAACCCGATTCATTAATCCAGTAAGGCTAACACGATTCGTCCATTTATAAACGATAGTCGCTTAATGGACGTCCAGCGCGAAACATAAATAAATGGCATTACTATTTTGTGTCAATATATAAGTGCCTCTGTCTTACGTATCCTTTAGAGTCAGTCATATATATATGTTTCAAATAGGTCATTTGCTTATTCATGATCAAATGGCTGGGTAAATACATGTTTAGCTGTTTGAAACACACAGTGCAGGTATATGAAAGAAAAATGATTTATTCTGCACAAACAAAACGCATATTACCAATAAAAAAAAAAATTAAAAAAAATCCTACTATAATATTATAAACGTGAAAGTTTGTATGGATGGATGGATGTTTGTTACTCTTTCACGCAAAAACTACGGAACGGATTTGGATGAAATTTGGCACACAGATAGTTTATAACCAGGATTGACATGTAGGATTTTTATCCCGATATTCCCACGGGATTGAAACTTATGCGGTTAAAAAGTGCAGCTAGTATGCACATACAACGTAGTCAAAAGCCTCGTACTCAAGCATATAAAAAATTGTCAATTTTGTCCATTGCTATGAGACATTTTGCTTTTTCTCAGCTTTGTCTCTGGGATGTAAGTAAACGCACCTGTGTGTCGTGATTTTTTTAATTTGATTAAAAACAAAACGAATCCCAATATCTACTGTAGCAACACAGTCAAACTACAAATAAATATGATTGTTACAAATTTTTAAATGTATTTTCATTACGGCAACTCAATGTATTATTTTATTTGGCAACACTTAGAAATAACGGTGATGATAATATTGTCGTTGTTTCTGGGTAGGGCATAAGTCGTTTAAAATAAAATAAATGTGTCGTGTAAAATGTAAAATGTAGTGGAGGGTCAGTCGTTGTCGGATTGTGAAAGAGTACAGTTGTGCGAAACAATTAGTAAGAAAAGAGTGTGTTCTTAATATATGTATCTGGTATTGCACATATCCATAGGCTGCTGCCACTTACCATCGTCCAGCAATCAGATGGGACGCTTGTTTGTTTGCAACCCAATATTTTATTAAGTAAATGATAATTTTATTAATACATTTTTTATTATTTAAATAAAACAAATGATTTTATTTCTCTAAAGGTTTGTACAAACACGGTTTGTACACGTCAATCATATTTTAAAAACTAGATGAGGTCGTCGTTTCCTATCTGACTACTGTGAGAAGAAAGGCCGAAACAAACTCAGAGTTCAAATTACAGACCAGACTGTGCCTTAGTGTTGGTCTATTATAAGTTATATTAAACTAAATCTCCATTTTCTTCGTCTCTTTTACAATTAATTTCAGGTACCTATAATTTCCTTTTTTAACGTTATTAAAATAACTAGTACTAAAGTCAAACGAATTATTGTAATTAGGTAAGTTAAGAACTCGCTTTCGAAACTTAGTAAGTGCCTATCAATTATCTCTTAATTATCAACCTACTTTATCAATTTCAGCACTTTTTAAATTAGTATTGACGGAGAAGATATCGAGGAACCCAGAACTTTATAGTCTGCTATTAAAAAGAGACGTAGAAAGAAAATACGTTTATTTGCGATAAACATTACGCATAAAAAGAACACAAACACCAAAAATTACAAGTTGGGGAGAACAAGCGTCACATCCACGCAAAACGGCCAGCGCTCAGCATAATGCTGCGCGTTGCGAGACAGAGCCCCAGCGCTGGTTTTCAGCGACAGCAGGTGTTGACGTCATGACGTAGGGGTTTATATGCACGTTTTTGTTCCGTATAACATTTAGGCTGTCAGTATACTTGGTATGATTACATTATTATTTGGGACCGACGCTTTTTTACTATTTTTAACATAGAGTGATAAGACGTAAACATAACTGGGAAAAAGTGGGTATAGGTACTGCGGAAGCCATCTGGCTACTCCTTTGAGAAATACAGGTATTATGTTATGTCAGTACTAGCAGCGCCCCGCAGATTCACACACATAAGTTTCGATCCCGTGGGAAATAATATCGAATATCGGGATAAAAAAAGTATCCTATGTGTGATTCTAATGTATAAGTAAGTTATATTACTGTAAAGTTTCATCAAAATCGGTTCAGTATTTTTTGCGTGAAAGAGTAACAAACATCCATCCATCAATTCATCTATTACCTCATAAACTTTCGCGTTTATAATATTAATTAGGAAGTAAGATACACGAGCGGCACGTGTCAACGGCAGAGGCAAGTCGACAACGTGCCGTTCGTGTATATGAGCACTAAAATGTCACACCCAATCTCCCCATTCATCAATTTGTTCACAAACCAACTGATTAGCCACCACAAGCATTATCCCCTAAACTTCATTATCCCCTACCTCTGATAACGGTTATACCCTAACGGGTATAGCGTGAAGGTATTGCCGTATTGGCGATGACGGAGCCAGCCAGGCGTAAACTGATAGTATAGCGATAAAAGTAATAGAGTTTTGGATTAACGTGGGCTAGATTGTTTGGCAAATATGGTGTGTGACTTGTGAGAGCTGATGTATTGTTTAATATCGCGTGGTGAGCTAAGTTCATCGAGTGAGGGACGTGAGGGTAAGGTGAAAGGATTTTGTAAAGGGAGCTCTGACTATTAACTCAAAGTCAAAGAGAGAGTCTCAATTGTATACTGTGATATGCTGTAAAGGTTGTCCGCTAAAGTCAACCTAATGTAGTGCAAACTTTTTACTTTTTTTAGTGGGTGGAAAATCGTCAAATAACTTCTCCCGCTCTGGGCGGGGATGTCAGACTTTTACTGATTATAACCCACCCGTGTTCCTTCAGTTGCCTGTGGGTGGTTTCTATAGGCGACTCGCATGAGGTTAATTTATTTGTGGGCGAGTCGACAAATCCAGAAATATGTATTAGGCAATTAGCACATTTTGAATTTTATGCAATGAAGTTAAGAAAAAAGTTCACGTTTTATAATATTTAACACTTCTGTGCGCTAGTGTTTCTATTTCTGGAGTCAATACGCGGAAACTAATACGCCGAAATTTTGCCAATATCACGTAGGTTTTTAATATTATTTAAAACCTAAACTATGGCGTGACACGGCAAAGGCCTTTGAAAGGAGTTGTAAAATAAAGAGGAATGATAACTTTAGTCTAATTTTCACTAGGACATTTTGCAAGCTAAAAACGATACCTTTGGCCCGCCTGCCTGACATGAAATATCATACATATTATCAGAAGATCTTGTTGAAAATCTTTCAACAAGATCTTCTGATAATATTATCGTCCAACTAGTGTCTCCATATCTTTCATCGGAACTTAATCTATTGTCACCACAACACCTACGGTTCACCCCATTTCGCCAACATTACTTATAAATATTATCTTAACAAATATCTCGCCATGCCAAGAAAATATCTCAAATACTGCCGTTCAGCGGGAATATGACAGTTACACACAATAGCCGCAACATGCCTTGCTGCGGGCATTGTCGAAAACGTCCGGTTATAGCCAAGTGACGGGCATTGTTCGAACACCGTATTTGTGCTAGGATACTGTTATGTGGGTAATGCAATAATATTATTATGTGTGTTGTGTATTTATGGTATTTTAGTGGGCGATTTGAAGGCTGTATACGGAGAAATGGTAAATTATTAGTATATCGATAGACCACCTAGAGAGCACCTAATTTTGTTAGTGTGCCTAGGCGGTCCAAATTAATATATTAGGTATTTATTTTAGTCGACATCCGGCCGCATGAGCACAATATAACTATACGGTTGACACTGGTCCATATCTAATATTCTTAAAATGGTAGCTTTATGGCAGAAACACTAAACACTGAATAGTGAGGTTTTGGTAACTTTACCGTAAGTACGTATTGTTTAAATTCCCCGCTCACAATAAGGGTATCACGGACGAAATTCTCTCCCAACTTTTTATTCAACAAAATATTTAGCTAAAATTAACATTCACGAAACACCGTAGGTTACATGTGGTGTAAGCGTCCTTGATAATATATTAGACGTTGAACACAAAAACTGTGAATAATGTGCCGCGTTCGCTGCAAAATGAAAGAAAAACATCAAGTCGTGTAAGTTGGGGCAAGTTGTAAGCGCTTGCGGGCAGAAATAGGGCAAAGGATTGTAAATGCTAGCAAGTTGGCGTTCACGGTCGACTTATTGCTGTAGCGTCATGCAACCTGTTCAGTTGGAGATTCATAGACGACTCCGCCTTGGAGTGTAAATGTGGTGCTGTTCCACAAACGATGGGACACTTAATATCATGTCCTACAGTCATGTCAGCTGTACGTTACAGGAACTGATGGACGCTAGTGATGGCGCCAAATACGTAGAAGTCTGGGCCGAGTCCATTTAGATTGCCATCGACACGCTAAGAAGAAGATGCATCCCCGTTACAGGCTAGGAGATGCTGGTTAGTTATACATACAAAGCTTTTGTGAAAAACAGCCAAAATTATACACACAATCCGAAGGGCCCTTTTTAGTGCTCCAATTCTGTTTGAAACTTTTGAAAGTTTGTGATGAGATGAATTTTATTAAAAGATTAGAAAGCCAGTAAAGTTCATATCAGTATCGAGAGTCCTCTCACAGAGGCCTGTGTCCCAGCAATGGAGACGATATAGGTTGGTTATACTATATCAGTATCGGAGTTGGGCAGAGTACGTATTGTAACTTGTAGAAGCTTTTTCGTGCCTAGTAGTACTCTTATATGAAAACAAGGAGATATTTTACTTGTGTACTCGTATAACACTAATCCTGTGACGATATACAACAGTAGACCAATTTTCGGAATTTAAAACGTTCAACATCTAGTTGCAGTCTCATCTCGGCGACAAACAAATGTCAAAAACTTGTCAAATTGTAGGGAAATTAGAAGTATTTTTTTGACAGATTGAGACTGAGATCAGAAGGCCAATTCTCGTAATTTAAAACGTTCAAAATCTAGTCGCAGTCTCATCTCGGCGAAAACAAATGTCAAAAACTTGTCAAAATGTAGGGAAATTAGAAGTATTTTTTGACAAATTGAGACTGAGATCAGACTGTGAACGTTCTTAAAATTACGAGATTTGCCCCTCTGACTGTGAACGTTCTTAAAATTACGAGAATCGCCCCTATTATCTGAAAAAAAGCTATCCCGCTAGATCTCTTAACTTGCACCACCATAATAAATTTGATATGTGGTAGCAAACTATCTGGCAATGATAACAAAGTGCGAGCTTACTTTATTTACTGGCTGGCTGGCTGGGTAGTCGGCGATGTATGGCGACAGTCTACTGATACAGTAGCTGAGTCATAAGGCAAAGGTATGTGTGTACTGCCTATGTGACGCTGACCTTATGTGACCTGTGGCATGAAAGTGAATTCCTTGTATCGGGACTTTAAGCTCAACTACGAAGTAAATTGCTAAGGGCTGGGTTTTCCAACGCCACATATTTTTATCGGAGGAATAATTTTGAATTTTTGACAGTTATTCCGTACAAAAACTGTCAGACGTCAATTTTATTCCGCGAATAAAAATTATCTGTCGATTGAAAAATCAGCCCTTAGTCTGCCTTGTAATACTAACAAAAAAACAAAATTTCATTAATAAATTAAACCAGCCATTTTCATCAAGATAAAAAAGGAGAAACTCTCGCTTTATTCTAATTTGTTCGCGAACAACAATTCAGCCGAACCTCCGAGGAACAGGTTCATTAATAAAACTTAATTAATTTCACATTAAGTCAGTCAGATTGGATTAAGTGAAGGTAGCTTAAATGAATTATTGGGGATTTGGCGAAATTATAGGGAAATGTCGCGGGGATAATACGGGGCTGAACTTTGTAGGGGACCGCAGCAGTTTTAAGTACTGAATGCTTTAGGTACTAAGAACTTTTGATGGCTACCGAGATGACGACTAGAAGTATCGAAGAAAAAGGGACGGTAAAGAAGTATCAAAGAAAGGAGCCAGTGGTGGCCCAGTGGAAACGACCGCGACTTATGAGATGTAGGTCGTTGGTTTGAACCCAGGTAGACGCATTACTTTGTGTAAAATATTTCATTACCACTGCTCTCAAAACGGTAAAGGAAAACATCGTGAGGTAACCGGCATGTCCTAAAACCAAAAATTCGAAGACATTCGACTACTAATCCACACTGGGCTCGCGTGTGGTGGATTACGGCCCACTCTCTGTGACAGAGAGGAGGCCTGTGTCCCAGCAGTGGGAACATTTTTGGCTAATTATATGTTATATGAAGAAAAAGATATTTCGCCCCACCCAGTAATAAACCTACCCCCATAAAGGCAGGAGAATGATCAGATGGTGTTGATGTTTGCTTTCCTGTGCCCCAGCGGTTTCGTATGTGGGAATAGGAATAAAAACGCATAGGAGATTTAATAATACATTAACCACTGAATTTATATTTTCTGACTTATGAAATACAAAACTTATTACTTACTTCTTCTACACCAACACTATTCACCGATTATTTAAAAAGATGAAACAAATAGGTAAGTTGAATTCAACATCTTTTGTCATCTTCATCATTGCCAAATTACTAACGCATTCGGTTTCTCTACATAACATTTTAAAATATCTTTATAAAAATAAAAATATTTATTTCCGAAAACTTAAACATCCAAAACATATCTTTATTTACCATAAGAATTAACTTTAATAATTAAGGTACCATAAGACAAAATTACAAAATGGCACTAACACTTATAATTGAGGTACTTTCTGAGGATAGCGATATGCCTTTCAAAGCTTATGAGCGATAATTTTTAACTGATCACAAGATACACTTGAAGAGTTGAAGCCCAGCGTCTAAAAGAATAAAACACGACCGTATGTTTCCAAGCACAGACGGATTATTATCGACAGCCCCGGCTCGCTGTGACCCGAATATTTTTATAGAGATATCTCCATCGATTTGGATCTAGAGCTATGCAAAATTGAGTGACGTCATTCACGTCAGGAACAGAAGTCAGATTTGTTACGATTAGACTGGAAAATGTGTAAGTATCTTTGTTTTTAGGTGTTGATTTACATTCATTTGTTTCAATTTCTATTTGTACTTTTACAAACACTAATTACATGCACTACTACTAAAAAAAAAAGAAAAACTTATTTCAGAACATTTATCTAAACAACAATCTAATATTGTTTCCCAAAATGTCGTGACAACTATATTTAACGATATTTTAAACACATTTAAATACAAAATAAACAGTGTCACGTGTCACATCAAAAGGGAACCGAACGAAAATAGTATTTTGAACAAACTCACCATTTTTGAATTTATTCTTAGAACTTTCCCACTTTCCTTTACAGTTTCCATAAACAAAAGTAAACTCTACTCCATTAAAATAAGAAGTATTTAGAATGCAAAAAAGAAAATGTCATAGAACAAGTCACTTTTGCAATTTAAACAAAGGAAATTTAACTCTAAGACAAGGGAGGACGATTTGTTTGTACTGCACCAGATAATTTGGTTGAATTTCGTAGGAATAGTTGCGCATATGCGTCGATTGTCAGCTGTTTGTGTTGACACGACCAATCACAATGAGACATTTTAAAATTAATAGTTTTGAACAATGAATGGTATTCTAAATTCGAATATTTGGGACGCGTACCATGTTCTAAGTGGTCTGTAATGGGTGGTCATTAGTCACCTTAATTTATTTGTTAGTAAAGTTGATCCAATATCTTTTTTTATCTATTTGAATATTTTATTTTCTAACATAGCTAAATAACCTAACAGACTTAAAATAATAATTTATGTACAATATCTTCGATCAATAATAGTATTGATCGAAGTACAATATAGAAAAAAAGAAACAAAAAATAAATGAAGAAAGAATCCGCATCGCTGTCAACAGGAAAAGTGCTCAAAAAGCTGGCAGCACTGCCACGCGCCCTAATGGGGTAAGACACTATCCATCTCAATATTAATCATTTTGAAGGGAATTGCTAAATGCTTCATAATTATGATCGAAAATTTTGTCAGCTCAACAGCGTAAATATCGTAATGAATTTTGTTGAACTATCAAAATGAAACTCATTACTGATAGTGTGTTATGCAACTACCTCACCGGTGTATGGCGATAGTGATTCTTTGTCCAAAAAATAGGCCAGTCGTCTGGTCACGTGAAGACTTCTTTTTAATTGATGCGTTTTATTTTTTTGTATAAAATAACCCGATGCAAATCTTCATTAACACACATAGTTTCCAAGACTAATGGACCCATTAATTTATTTAACATCGTTTTCTCCCAAAATTAATAAATGCTACTGTCAACACAAAGCTGTTTCATTTATGAATTAAATCTCATTTAAATAAGGTATATGGCGCCATTAGCACTGCGTCGGCGCAGTTCAAACCGATATGTGTGGGTAATTATGGTCATTTGCATTAGTTGTCGGTCGCCTACGCACAAATCTGTACCAATATCTTACAGCTGGATTGTGTGCAGGCATAAGAAACTACAGTTATTTTGCAGACATCTGAATGATTGCAGCTTTTCTTAGGATGACACAATTCGGGCGATTTGCTAGCAAAGTTCTGAACCACTCAGTGTTGCCAGACGTCCCGTGGGGTAATTGCGTAACATACTGTTGGTAGAAATGACTTTCATTTTGACGATTCAACAACATCCATTGCGTTATTTACATTGTAGAGCAGACAAATTTTTCGAACACATGAAGCAATGGATTAGCAATATCCTTCAAAATGATTTAAATTGTGATTATTAGGGTGCCGATCATTTAACCCAAAAAATCTTCATCTATCATTGTTATGAACTTAATTTGAAACTCAAATATAAGAATAAGTAGGCAGTAATAAATAAAAGACTACTGGTTTAGTAATCGGTAGTTTTTTATTGAGTCTCGCTTTCGACGAAAGAATCTCGCTTTTTTTACTTAAAGGCGCAGACAAGCGCTACGCGAGAGCGCGACGCGACTCTCATAGAACAATATCCATGAAGTTTTCATAGAAATTGTTTTACTAGACTCGCGTCACGCTGTCGCGGCGGGCCTGTCTTTCTTAAAAACCCTACCCAAAACGATTTTTAGACTAACCGGATGCAGCTGAATACCAGTATTTTACATGGAGCGTCATGTGCTACTGCTGCGTATGAGGTCCTTGGTTCGATTCCCGGGTTGGGCAAAATGTAATTGGCTTTTTCTATCTGGAATTTCTAATCTAGACTCCGGGGTCTAGATTTGTGCCCGATCTCAATAGGTTCGCCCCTTGTTATATAAGACTTATCTATACATAACTGGTGAAATGTGGGTGTACTATTGGTATATCTCTGGCTAACCCTCCTCGGATTACAGAAGGTCAGTTCCTGTAATTAAAAACGTTCAAAATCTAGTCGCAATCTCCATGTCAACGACAATCGCACGGACGGCACGGTTGGCGCAGTGGTTAAGCGATTGACTGCTGCGCTGCGTGTCGCGGGTTCGATTCCCGCACGGAACAAATATTTGTATGACCTACATGTATTTGTTCCGAGTCTGGGTGTTTTTCTATCTATAATATGTATGTATTTACAAAAAAAAAAATGTATATAAGTAGTTTATCAGCCATCTTGTTACCATAACACAAGCATTAGGTTGCTTAGCTTGGGACTAGATGGCGCTGTGTGAAATGTCCAGGGATATTATTATTATTATTAATCAATGTCAAAAACTTGTCAAAAATGTGGGGAAATTACTTAGAGGTATTTTTGACAGATTGAGACTGAGATCAGAGGGGCAATTCTCGTAATTTTAAGAACGTTCACAGTCTGATCTCAGTCTCAATCTGTCAAAAATACAGCTAATTTCCTTACATTTTGACAAGTTTTTGACATTTGTTTGTCGACGAGATGAGACTGCGACTACATTTTGATCGTTTTTAATTACGAGAATTGGCCGTCTGACTGTGAACGTTCATAAAATTGCGAGAATTGTCTCTCTAGCGTGATGTTATGTTTATGTATGTATGTTTTACGTAGATTAAAATAAATAATCCTACTTCGCCGTATTACTCAACATTGCAATTCGGCCCACATCTAGTTTACCGCATCCGTTGTTTAATATTATACTCGTATTATGTTTATGTTGAGGTCTGCCGGTCTGAATTTGTGTATGAAACCCGTGTGAAGAATCGTTAAATTCACACATAAAATTATGCGTAATGCCTGACGAGATAAACGGCAGGGACTACAGTACCTACAGATGATGATAAATCATATTTTAATAGAGTTTGGGAAATATAATTAGGAATTAGAAATGGAACATGGTGTTTAGCTTTGAAGCTAGAATTAGTTAGTTTAGAGGCATGAGGAACAGGGTGTAAAGTTCACTCATCCTCCGTTGAAAAGGGAGGGTCCTCCGACCAGACGGGTGTTGTGTCTGGCGGGCTATTGCCCAACGATTGATGTTGGGAAATTGTATCTATGCTAATTGCGCGGTAAACTTTGCTTGCGTGATGCAGGATTTGCGTGACGTCAGTATGACGCGTTGTTCCCATGTGGCGTTGTAGATACCGCTACAAGTTAAAGCTTAAATATTTTTTTTTGTTGATTAAAAACTTTGTGTTAAAAACGGAATTATAGTAACGGGCACAATTTTAGAGGCCAGGCTGCTACCCGAAAATATTCTAATAGGAAAACACTTCACCCGACGTCAGGATCGAACCCAGACCGCCTAGCTCAACAGTAGTGCTTGCGACCACTAAACAAACTAAACAGAGTGTAAGTTTTCAATCATTCAAATTCCAACAGCAATAAAATTGAATTATTCAATTTTATTAAGGTTATCCTACCAGAAGGTATTGATATTCCTAGGTTTTTTTGGAACGAAGTTCCTTATCGCGCGTTGCGAAAGGGGGCTAGACGGAAAAAATTAAGACCAAAAGTTGGAACGACACTTTTTGCTATAGTTGTAAGCCGTGCGGCGTGCGCGTTTCTCTGTCTGTCTCTCTCTTTCTCTTATAGAAAGCAAGCCAGTTATACTTCGTTCCATCCGGGTGTCCCTTGACACCTCTCAAGTTTTTTATTAATATTTTTTGTCCCACTACTGGGCAATGGCCTACCCCATATACTTCCAATTTCCTTTGTCTTTTGTCTTCTTGAGCCAGGTCATGAACGAGTTCAAATCGCTACGCCAGTGATTCTTAGGCCTGTCTCGGCGACAACGCCCATCTTCAGGCACCAGGGTACTGATTGACGATCTTCATTCTAGGTCTAGTTTTCAATAATACATCATAATACGTACTTATCGCGTAGTATTTTCCTCAATACCATTCGTATTACCTACAACATGGCACAATACTCCAAATTTCGCGATAGTCCAATGACGACATATAAAGGCCTCTCATTCCCGAGTCCATAATAACTCCTCAGATATGAATAGCGATATAAAAATTCAATCATACACAAGCACTGACCATCCCCATACAGCCAGAGGAAAACTATTAAAAAGAAATCCGCTTAAGGGCTCACATCTTCATACAATATAATCGATTCTGTAGTACCCTTCAAACCATTCTCGATTACAACATCTGTTACTAAGAATACCTTTACACAACCATCTTTGCTTCTGTGTTAGAGAGAACTCAACCTTATTGTTTTGGGATTAGGGAATATTACAGATGCAATTTTTAAAGTTTCATTTGCATTAGTCGCGTTTATTGTCAGGCAATTTTGAACTTTATTGTACTGTAGTAAAGTGTATTCTATGTAATAATGGGTGTGTGTTTGAGTATCTTTGCCACATGGCTGTATTTTATGGCAAATTATTAAGAAATAATTGGAAATCCCGCCTCCTTTTAAAAAGGGCTGTGTAGAGATTTATTGTGGGCGGTAGTTTCAATTTGAGTTCCGAAAATTTAATATATTTTTATTTATAGGGAAATAAAACGGTGCATATTTTTTGCCGGGTAAACATAAAACGTATTCAAACTTTTTGTTTTTATTCATAGAAGGTACAGTCAGAAAAAACACGCTCAGATACTTTAGTTTTATTTGTTTTTAACCGACTTCAAAAAAGAAGGTTCTGTAGTTCGACTCTTATGTATAGGTATATGCATGTTTGTATGTCCGTAATTTTCTCTAAAACCACTTATCCGATTTGGATGGATTTTTCGTTATTTAAATGCATATTTTTCAGAAAAGGTTTTACATACGTTATTTTTATCCAGAAATATTATGCATCCATTATTTTGGTTTTTTAAATATTAAGTAAACAAAAATTGGCATCTTATTCCAACCAAAGCCAAAATAAATATACAAAAGCGAATATACGGAGCAAACGAAACCAGAAAACCACTAAGCAATAATGTATTAAGCCAGAAAATTATATAAGTCTGATAAGGCCGCTAATCTTTCTCTAAGTAGCAATAAGACTAACCAGCTACAAACAGATCGGCGCTTTCAATGGCGAAGGGAATTCCTCTTTTGAGAAAAATAGTTTTATTGTGACTTATGCCGCTGTACGTACAGATTACGGCACCGTTGATGGAAATTAAAATAATTTAAGATTTTTTGTATAAAGATTTGGAAAACATTCTCATGGTGCACAAGGGGGATCCCCGTCAGAAACCAAGTTCGTTACGGGATACTCACACGCACACACACTCGTATATAACAGAAGGAAACGGAGAGAAAGTGTGAATTATTACTACAGAGCAAAGAAAATATAAAATCCAAGCTCTCATGAATTTGTCGCCATCTTGGATTTTTGTTTTGACATTAAGCACCCGCAATAACAATAAATACTCGTATGTCGAAAGTCATATGGACTACTACCTGTTTACTCCTTCTGAAAGCAGCGTTAAAGAACTTCGTTCTAAAAAAAAAGTCAATGTTATTTTGTATGTCTGGAAATTGGAACAATTATTTTATATTAAATCCCATAGACATGAAACAATAGTGATCTGTCTGGGTTTTAAGATGCATCTATGTATGTAAATCGAACTCGATCGATATTTATGTGTCTTTTATTTTATTATACGTAATCCAAACAGTATTTAGCCATGCGTAAAATTGAGTCCGAGACTTACTCTATAAATCAATAGACTTCATCTTAATCTAATTTATTCATTGTTTTAAATTGAACGCTGCACTTTGATACCACAGGGAACAGAATTTAAATTCATTCAAATTGCGCAAGACCTCTCTATTTTTCTTCCATCCTCCGATTAACATGTCTAAATGGACACTTTGCCTTCGAAATCATATAAAAATAGCCTGTATTTAGGCCCCAGTACAATATTCATTATCAAATGTTATGTCAGACTTTCATAATATGAGCGTGCAGAAGGGTGCAATGGGGGAAAATGCAATTAATTTTATCACAAAAGACCCATTCGACTTCGCGACTTATCGGGGAGGTAGGGGCAAAGAATAGTTAGGAATGTCATGTCTCCTCTTAGTTCGCGAATATAGAATCTTATTCAGACTGCTTAAGGTTTGAAATGATGTTGACTGTACTACGTATAGTTTACTATAGTGATGACTTTGATGCTTGCGAGTATCAACAAATAGTTTTATGAACAATAAGACGCCTAATGATTCCACCTCCAATTAAATAACAAATGATGCTGGGAAAGTAATATTTTTGCAAAATTTTAAGAGGGCGTTTTCTTACTTATAGAAAGTTAATGTTATTTTTTTATTATCTAAGTACATAATCTGTTTCAGATACACAACTAACTATTATCCGATTAAGGGCTGATTTCTCAATAGTCAGATTAAATCTGACAATTTGTCATATTCTCAATAGAAAAGCTATCAAACCGCAATATTTGTTGCTAAGATAAAAGTTATCTGACTATTGAGAAATCAACCTTAAATGAATAAGTAACTAATAAATGCATAACGCCGGATTTCACCAATGTCAAATATCTTTAATCCGTTAAATAAAATTGACGTCTAACAGTCTAGAAAGGTGAACTGTCAAAATTATTATTTTTTTGTCAGGGTAAGACTTCTTCTTTATATAGAAGTTTGGTGAAATTCGGACTTTCTTAACTAACTATACTCACAGATAAATACAAAAACAACAGACGTCAAAGTATTCGTCCGCATCGCTATTATCCGGAAACTGCTAGATCTTATTAAAAGTATATTTTCAAAAGTAGGTATCTAATAATAAATACAAATCAAAGTTAATTACATGTAGTTCTGTATACAAAACAACGCGACGACATTCTAACAATAGACAAAGACCGAGTTTGGAAACAATGGAATGAATGAATGAATGAATTAAATATATTCGACCGATTGACCCACTGAACTTTGTTTGCTTTCATAGGTAAGATAGAATTTACCTTTAACTAGCTACAATAGGAAAACTTGTCAAATGAAAACTGAGATTATCAACCTTCTTTGTAGATGCTGCTAGGGTAAGTGATTAGTTTGGCAACGGTATAGGTACTAAAATGTTAACCAAATGAGACGGATGTAATTATTAACTATAGAAAAATCTTTTGAAACTTAATAGATTTATATCATAAACCAGTGTCTATGGTTCATCCAGAATCAACTAAGTAGGTAATACAATAAACTGACATCAATTTTGCATGTTGCTAGGCAGAAGGATAGTCGACTATTGACTATGCTTTTTCTATTTATTGCGAAATGGGCCTGCGGGGTAATTGCGTAACACACTGGCTTTTGTTTTGGCAGTTCAACAACATTCATTGCGTTATTTATGTTGTTGAGCAGATAAATTTTTCGAACTTATGAGGCAATGGACTAGCCTCTTAGGTTCGAAAAAAAAAAATGATAAAATGATTCTTGATCTCGCCTACTGGAAATCGATGGAAGTGGTCTACGATGAAACGAGCGTGCTCAGGAGATGCATATTCCCTCTTGCTTTAAAGGTTGAGGGTGTATATGTCGAATCCCACACAGACACTGTCAGAGAGTCCCACACTTTTTCTGGGGCCATTGATGCAAAAAGTTAAAACCAATTCTTCAAACCGCTGTTTTCCATAACGAACGATCCAATAATTGTTATTACATTAATTTTAAATCCGTTCACTGGAACCTTTCACACATTACGTATGCAATTCCTATTGCCATTACTGCGGTTATAAACCGAACGCTCCCATTTATGGGTGGCAGTGCCAAAATTGGTAGCAGTAAAACCTTTTACAATTAAAACGGACCATTATCGGGTGTTCCTAATCCGGTACATTTAAGTGAATGGCCCACCTCACCGGCCCGACCTTTGTGCCCGGTTTAAAATGCAAATTTTATACGTGGCAACATTTGTTTGAGTATCGAGACTGAAACGATGTTATGGTGATATTACTTAAAAAAACGTTGTATTGTTTTGTATGCTTGTTGTTGTTTATTTTAATTACTTGATGGTTATCGATTTTGTGTTGTAATCATGAAGTGTTATGAAAATAGAAATAGAGTCGTTACATGTTTACAAATTATTTTGTTAGGTAATCAAATCAAATCATTTACTTGCATAACACAGGTTCAGATGATGTTACAAAAGGTTCATAAGGTACACTGTATTATAACCATGTGAGGTGTGCAAATATATTAGGAACATTATGACACAATTATTCTTATTCAGTTTTTTTTATTAAATTACATTGTCATTGAAAATATAGATAGATAGTCAATTTCGTTACACATTAAATTAAATCTGAACTAACAAATTATAACAGTAATGTCAAACAAATTAATAATGTCACAGTAATTGTAATTTTTATCATATTTAATGAATGTACAAATATTTGCTATAATTATTTTTATTATATTTTAAAGTTGACATCTCAAGTCTTGTTTCTTCTTGTTCGTGTCGCTGGCACGACTGAATTTTAGTCTTGTTTAATAATCTATTATTAAGTTATTCTCAAAACAGTGAAGGAAAACATCTTGAGGAAACTGGCATGTCCTAGAACCTAAAAGAAAAAAAAATAAAAAATCGTTGTTATGTGACATCTACCAACAGTACCAACCTGCACTGGGCCCTCGTGGTAGATTACAGCCCACTCCCTTATGAAGAGAGGAGGCCTGTGTTGCTGCAGTGGGAACATTATACGCGGATTATGACGTTGCTCTTGCAGGTATATAATAAGTTAAACCAATAAGAAAAACGATTTTATGTGTTTCTGTTCATAAAATTAAGATCTGACCTCGACTAACTGATCCTAATTGGAACGAAGTTCCTTATCGCGCGTTGCGAAAGGGGGCTAGACGGAAAAAATTAAGACCAAAAGTTGGAACGACACTTTTTGCTATAGTTATAAGCCGTGCGGCGTGCGCGTGTTTCTCTGTCTCTCTCTCTCTCTCTTTGAACTTCGTCCCATCCGGGTGTCCCTTGACACCTCTCAAGTTTTTGTAAAATCGACAGTTTATTCATTCCCGTTATAACAGCTGTTAATATCGTTAATCCAGATAGTTCCAATCGACATGTAAGTCGTCGTTAACAGTTCTTATCTAAACTTGAATTTAATTCAAGCTAAGTTCAGTACCTAGAGACAGCTTGTAATTCAATTAAAGAACAGTTTACTATTTCATACTGATTACTGGTGACAACTTGGTTGTACTGAACTATTTTATTTATTCATACACTGTGCAAAGCTGTTATTGATACCTACAGTACAAACTAGCAGCCTTTATTATTTTATCGGGAAACTATGAATTTAATGAAAATTGATAAGATTCAGTATTAAACTAGTCTCGTGTTGGCAGAGGTCATATAATCGATGTATTCAATCGATCCAGCCGTTATTATTTTATCGCAAAACTAATAATTTAATGATAGGTTGATCAAATTCAGTATAATACTTGTCTCGTATTGGCAAAGGAAATATGAATCAGAGGCTAACTTCGAGGTTAAATATTGATGTACTTAGTATATTGAGTGTAACTTATTAAAGCCTGTAATTGACATTTTTTTTTTTAAATATAGAGATCTTATTTCGTAAAATAACAGCCACATTTTTATAAAACTCCTCAGCCTGAGGGCTGAGGAGTTTTATAAAATCGCATCGCATCGCATTGCCCTCCCGCACTTTTACTTCGTTTTCTCATTGCGTATCTTTTTCCTTTTTGCTCGGCTCCTAAGGATGGTAGCGTAATGTTAAATAGCATATAACCTTTCTCAAAAATTTTCCTATCAAATGCAAAAAGATTTTTTCAAATCCGACGGATAGTTCCAGAGATTAACGCGTTCAAACAAACAAACTCTTGAGCTTTATTATAAGTATATAGATTCTTCATACAAATTACGTTTTGTCTGTCAAGAGACTCACTGACAGCAATATTAAAACATACCATAAATAAACACAAGTACGTTCATAACTTAACTTAATAACCAGCTTTACCTCACCAAGTTTGAATATTGAAAGACATTAAGAACATAAAGCAGAAGGTACATAATATAACGATGAAGGCGCACCTTAGTTCAAATCTCCAGTGGTCATGAGAAATTTAATAAGAGGGCAACGTCAGGACTACTTTATGCAAATGTAAGAGCTGTGTGCAGGCCCTTTAGGGGTAGTCGAGCAGGAGACGAGACGAGCACGAAACGAAATGCTAAGAGGGAAATAGTAGACAATGAATTATATGAAAAGTACGTGGGATGCACAAATCGAGTAATAAGAAATCTAAATGTAATTATTATAACGGGGAACCGCCCGAAAACCCCGTAGAAGATGGCGGAACGAGCCGGAGAAAACAAACGACCATTGTTCCACTTTAGTCCTGGATCCAAAGAGCTATAGAAGTCATGGCGAAGTGCCTTTGTCCAGCAGTGGAATGATGCAGGCCAACAGTAACAGCCGATCAATTCTGTAAAAAACTCACCGTGAAAAGTTGGGTGAAGTGAGCTTAGAGTGAGCTGTCAATAGTGTTAATCCCTAGCATTAGTTGGAATGACAGCTCACTTCACCTAAGTTTTCACGGTGAGATGGTTACAGTATCGCACTGCATTATTACAAGTTAACGTCACTTTTCTTGTGTTTCCTTGACCACGTTCTTCTAAACTTCGCAACGGATTTTGATGAGGTTTCCATCATGATTTAGAGAATGTAGTCCACAAGGTTTATGTGCTTTCATATTCTTTTCTTTTCCCCATGGGCGTAGACATAAACGAACCTGCTACGATCAGTACATACTCCACGTTTATGTGCATAATACAAATCTCATCAGTAAATTATGAAATCGAGCGGTACATACAAGGGACAACACAAGCCACGCTTAACCTTGCATCCAAACCCACTAGTTATTAAACTGTTAAACCCGACAGCGGTGGTGAAAAGGCTGAAGAGGAACCACCTTCTTAAGTGGGAGGCGCAGCACTGGCTGCTCCACCACAACGCTATTTGTCATGAAACGAATTCACGATTGCAAATGGAATGAAAAAGAAATGTGCTTCATACACAAATATTAAACTCAAATATAATAAAGAAAGCTAGATGTTTTGTCAGTCATAAAAACCGTACGAAACAAGGATGTGTCGCTAGTAGTAGATAAGTATAGAAGCCTAAAAAATAGAAGCGCGATGAAAAAATCTAGCAATATCAAATAATAGATAAAGAATGATATGGAACCCAAAAAAATATGGGTGATGCGCAATCAGGCAGCGTGAAGCAGATTTTGTTGGATAAACTTTGGCGCAGAGCCAATATGCCAAAGCCCATCTTTTAATCTGTGATATAGCAAGACATATTGTAGAAAAATATTCACCCAGCTAAAATAGTTCCGTCAGTAATGAAATGAATGATCATCCAATTAGCAGGGAAAGTCTTGATAATGCTAAGGGAAAAACAGCTCTACACTGAGAACTGAAGACTGAATTCAATCAAGTGTATATGTAGTAAAGGTGTATTAATTACTTTCTTGGCCAAAGAACTAGCGTCGCCATACAACGTGGCAATGCTGCCAGCCTTTTGAGCACTGTTCCTGTTGACAGCGATGCGGACGAATTTTTTGATGCCCTATGATTTTTTTGCTTATTTTTTCACATTTATATTTATGTATTATTATTTTAAATGTTAGCTTATATATAATGTAAATAAATTGTAAATAAATAAAAAAATAGACATGTATTTAAAAAAAAATTACTAGCATCTGGCCGCGACTTTGTCTTTGTGTAATCTTGCTCCCCCAACCCATCCAGTCACATCGCATCACCTGACCGTGCTATCTCTTCGTATTCGCTTAGCGCTTTTTCTGACTTTTTTCTTTTTGCTCGACTCCTAAGTGTCATAGAGTAATGTTAAATAGCCGTCCTCGAGAATTAAATACTTATTATTTAAGATTTGAATTATTTTCGTTATCAAATGCAAAAATATTTTTTTCAAATTCGACTGGTAGTCCTACATACAAACTTACAAACAAACTAATATCTCTTTATAATATTAGTACTGATAACAGGAATCGAACCCTTAGTGGAAATCTGATGTAAAATTAAATCAATAAGCTGGATAAGTTTTCACTTTCCTCTCAATAAATCCATGATACATTAACAGCCAGTGGAGTATACAGGATTTTCAACAATACCGTTATATATCCCTGTATCGCGAAATTCCTAGTCGCTCTTCCGCTCCATTCGATAGTGTTGGGAATATTGAAATTTTATGCGTCCAAAAGCCGTGAAGTATTAAAGTCGCATTTGAAGAGGGCTGGGTGACTGAGGGGAAAGTTCTTCACATTCACTCTGCAATTTTTGGGTATGGAACAAGATATTTCCAGTACATTCTTTGGCTATACGCATTTGTAAAGAAATTGTGCTGGTAAAGACTATTTTGCTCCGTAGTAAAATTAACCTTTCCAATCTGATAAGTAAGAAAGTTTAACTAGAAAATAATGAACTCCACACAACACATGACATCCTTGGCATAAAAAGAAAGAATCCACAATCAGTAACAACAATAGAAACATCGAAACACGTCTTAATAAGTTAATCAATATCTTTATAATATGTCGAGTCACGTCATAAACAATACTTAATAATACTGGCAACATTCAATACACATTATTAGATAAAATCTACAAGATGGTACGTTGTCCCATTGTTCATTTGGAAGGTCGAGAATGTCGACGTGTCCCGAAGTTAAGAATCGAATTAACATTTTAAATGCGAATCAATTTGCTGTTAAAACTATTGGTTCGCGATTGGAAATCGGAAGTATAGAGCGGAAAGTGAGAACTGTATGTGTAGACATTTAGCGATTGTATCATGAAATTAAAATTTTATGACACATGTGACTCGTATTAGAGTAAGAACTCCTACAAGCTAATACAAGGTGTCGTATTGCATCCTCGTCAAATTTGAGGAGGTAACTATGCTACTGATTCTCGACACGAATCAATAATAAAATAAGTAGTTATTATTTTTTTCTAATTTTCGGAAATCGGCATGTGTGGGACACACATTTTGAAACGCGGCAGTGTGAGACCGCACTTTAACTGCCCTTTTACACATAAAAATGCGGCCGCGTTCTTTGGAAGTGGTGTATTCTTAAATACTGTCAAAATTAAATAACTAAAAAAACAAGTATGTATTCATTATTTACCAGGGATCGTAATTTTAAATTGATTATTTGTGTCTTTTATAACAGCCTCCTGAAATTTGACGAGGATGCAAAACAGCAGCTTGTATACTTACTAAATGCTCATATATACGAGAGGCATATTACGTCACGTGTGACGTGTTAGCCGCCGACGCGACTACAGCGCTGTTATTGCCCCTGTCGTCGACGAGTGTCGATAGCTGCACTTGCCTTGCCACTGATGTGTTCCGCTCGTGTAAAGGTTAACGTCTAAAGGGTTTCATCCGTTATCAGGTTCAGCATCGCCTTCCTAATTTTCGTCTTTTAAACTAATAAGTGTATTTTATGCGTCATGTTGGGTGCAAATAAACTTATTTTCTTTCTTTCTTTTTTGAACTTTGATTACTGTGGCCAAGCGTGACGATAATGTAAAAATACCCATGCAAGCTTTCATGGCGGTAATCGAAATCGGTTAAAGCTTTTGAAGTGAACATTTTTATAAATAATAATTGGACTAGAATTAAATTTCAAGGACGCCTCATGCTTAGGCACGTTTCGTTACATAAGAGAGAAGAAATATACTCTTTCTGTCTCTCACACTAAATCCCTTCTTCCATTCTTTATTTTTTAAGAATTGTCACGCGCAGTTTTTATATAATATTGTAATAAAAAACCACTAGTAGGGGATCAGTATTTATTCAGTCGATTATGCGTGCTAAGGTGGATTTTAATTTACAGAATAACATGGTCGTGTTCGATCTGTAAAGTGATGTGCATAATGTATGAGCAATAATAAATTCATGTTTTAAGTTCCAAGGGGTTGTAGTTTAAGATGACTCTGAGCTGATAGCGGATGTATGGAATTTATTGAATAATTTCCTCATACTAGATTTATGAGGGAATTTCAAAGTAACGGTGGGGACAGGGTAATAGCAAAAGTATCGGGATAGGATGACGTGCAGAATAATGTAGAACATGTTTAAACGAGACAAGTTTAAAGTTTGAACTGCTTTAAGAAAAGAAGCTGACAGAAGGAGAGATGGATTGATTGAAAAGCAAAATAACAAGTAAGTATGTATACACCGTTAGATTTTGATCGTTTAAAAAAGAAATCAGTTGATCCATACATTAGGTATGTCGAGTTATGCGAACATAAATCTATGGAGCAACTGATTTTCTTTTCACGATTTCAGGGTTGGTCCCGTAGTAAAAGTTGTTCATAATAATGAGTACAATGACCCCTTTTAAGGATTAAAACGATTAAAATTTAACGGTGTATGTTAGGCTCGAAGACTGAAAAAACGCGTTAATTTAACGAAAACATAAACAAAATATAAATATAGGTGTTACCTAAAGGGTCGCATCTTCAATACAGACGACGCGAAATTCGCGTTGTGGCAAGGTGGTGTAAGTTTTACTTATCATCGGGGTGTAAGTACTACCGTACTTAGAATAAAGTACTAAAGTAACTAAAGTACTTAAGTAACCCGGCTAAAACAACAAGAAGATCTTTGGATGATGCCAGAACGCGTTGAGGCATATTTTTCGCTGAATGAGCGTTTTTGGTGACGAATAGGTAGGTTATAGAGATGTGACTGATAAGTTTTAGGAGATAACGACACAAGTTTGATGATAAAAATATTTTTATAACGCCTATCTTGCGTAGAAGATTCATCACTTAACAAGTTTGGCAGCAGGACTAACTGACCGGGGCACAACTTTGTTATGCACTTTTTTGTGATGGGTAAAAAATGTTAAATTTGCGTCAGGACACGTGACCTGATCGAAAATTCGTAAGACGGAGGTCGCTCCTGCACTCACACACACATTCACAGCGTGTTTGTACTATATACGAGTATGTATCTATGGTTTGTACACTTGGTAAACACAATTAAAGCGCGTGTCGCTTCGTGAGATATGAACACAGTAATTAAAAACCTGCTAATAAAAACTACTTGAAACATCTGCTTGTTACTAATCAAACATTGACCGTCCATAACCCCACCATTTTTACTTCCGTCCACAAATAAAAATGCTCGCAACACCGACACAAAATTACCATACCCTCATAATAATTACACACAAAATAAAATGCATGAGTGTGAACACATCCGAATTCAAATTCGTTCCTCGGTTTGATCGAGTTATGCATTATTAATGAACGTTCAAGTAATTATAGTGCGGTGAGATGTATCGCAGGTAACGTTTTGTTAAAGGGAATTGTTCTGAGAACTACAGACGCACTGTGGCGCCATGTGTGGCCTCTTGATTGAGTCGTCTTTTGTTAATTTGTAGTGTTAAATTCAGATCTTACTTTGTTTTGCAGATTTTCATGCGCGAGCACGTTTGCTTTGAAGAGGAATGTTCGGTGAGGAATGTAATTGGAGAGTATTTAGTACTCTATGGAATCACTGTCACGAACTCTGTCTTATAACTTGATAAAGGTACGTAATCTTGTGATGAAAAATGGGTCAGGACCAAATTTTTGACGTAATTGCACAACGGAAATCACAACGGAATGACGCTGACGATACAAACAAAATGCTAAAATGACAGTAAAAAACAAAATGCTAAAATGACAGTAAAACAACATGACGGCTTATCCGGAATTCATGGCCAATACTTGAAGCCAATGTTGCCATACTAAATAGTCAAGAAACTTCTATCATAGGTTTGTAGGTTTCAAAATAATGGTGTCGCACAACAGGAGTATTACAACGGAAAGAATTTTGGGATGTATGTAATATTACCTTGTATAAATTATAATAACGATTTATCATTTATCATTTATCTTTATTAATATTAAATTATAAATGACAGGTTACGTTAAAAAAAAACAGCGACCATAATATTCTTAGGTAGTTTAGCAGGACATGAATATTTTATAAAGCGTAGTCAAAAATTTGGGCTGATTTTTCAATCGACCGATAATTTTTATTCGTGGAATAAAATTGACGTCTGACAGTTTTTGTGTTAAAGAACTGTCAAAAATTCAAAATTATTCCACTCATAAAGTTATCTGGCGTTGGAAAAATTAGCCCTAAGAAGTGTAAGTAGTTATTGTTATTTATTTTAATGAGCCTGTTGTGATAATTAACTGTCAAAAACCTCCCTTCCATGTTTCCACTTTTCTCTTTTTTTTATTATTATAATTTATATTGCAATTAGAGCCAAATCCATTAAGTAGGAGTTTAACACGTCACACCATCTCGTTCTGGGCCTACTGCGTGGCCGGTTTCTGTTGTTCGAAACCCAAGTAGTTATATAATAAAATAGTCTACATAAGACACTTCAATTTTCCTATAAGCCATTAAGTATAGGAGTACAGTCACCAGCAGAAATATGTATGCACTTGGCTTTATTAATAAACGATTTACTCCTTTATTTTTTAATGAAATTTTATGTTGCTACGAACATAGTATTTTCGAACCCATCGGTGTTTTCGTTATTTCACGGAAAAATCGCTATTGAAAGTTTCCAAGTGTTGACATATTAGTGCTCGTGACTGTAATACCAACTGCATAGCTGTCGTACTTTGCCAACCGCATCTGTCGTGTGAACAGTTTCGCTTGCAGCTAGGTACAAAACTCTTTGAATATTTACAATGCCCGATATGTTAGTTAGGCATAGATAGTACACACCGACAAAGTACGCGTGCCTGGAAGACTAATTCACTAGCGATTGCGAATAAAAGACTACGAAGGGTTATAACGGTGCCGACGTAGTGTATTCCGCTTCCCGTAAGTGTCTTATTAGTCGATTAAAAGATTCCAGAGGGACGAACAGCAGAATCCAGTTGTGTACTGATAACATCTTATTGCCTTGGCTAATATCCTTTTATAGCAGTACTTTGTAGGTATCTGAAAGTTAACATGTTGAAATGACTTCCACGTGTTCAATGTGTGTGTTGTCATTATTATCTTCAGCCAGTATCGAGTCACTGCCTGCTCTCCTTACACTGCTTCAATCGTTAGATCTTTTCTTGCGATCGCTGTTACCTATAGCATAACATCACACCTGTCTTCCGCGAAGATTTGAGCAGAGGTAACCTGTAGTATCTATACATACATTTTGCCATCAAATTATAAGTAGATATCGCCAACACTATGTATCTACATAAATTTACTGTGCCAAAAGCAAAAAAAAAAAAAATTGGTAAAGCCTTTGTACTTAAGCGTTAACATTGTTTATTGAATTAGCTTATATTTCTATAGTAGGTAAGCGTTTCTGCACACTTGTTTGTTTTCCTATAATACCTTCCCGGTTGTATAAAATACAACGTGTAACATTAGACCATTGCATTTCACCATGTCCGTGTTCTATAAAATCATGTTTTAAGACCTCATATATTTACAGTTAATTTTTATTGCTTGAATCCTGCCCGACCACCTCATATAAAGTCTAAGCCACCTCTAACGACGCTTTCAAACGGATAAAGATACGGACTAAAGATAAACTTTAACCACTAAAGCAAGAATCATACAAATTCCGCAAACACTTTACAACCTTGCAACAACAGAACAGTAAAACCGCATCTCTTGAACAACATAAAACGAAACGGAATTGATAACGAAGTTGACACTGCATGAATGCTTATCGAACCACATTTAATTTTAAGTGAATCTCGCCACCATTAGCAGTTTTGTGGTGCAGATTTGAAACTTTTACTGGCGTAAAATTTGTTATTTCTGATATGGATACTAGTATTTTTTAAACATACACGGCTGATCATAAGGGGATTGCAGGAAAGCCCTAAAGGTAAGTCGCCACAGATTAAAAAGCCGTGATGACGTGACGTGTAACGTAACTACAGGGGGTCTACACCGAAGAAGTATCGGCTGAATTTTCGGCCGTTTCCTGCTACGAAGTTACTATTTGGTTCGGTCGGTTCTGATCCTACACTCCTACACCCTTTCGAATATTGACTATGGCCCCGACCCAACTGAGCCGATCCAAACTTTTTTCGCATTTTTCAATAATATTCGGTTTGGCCATGTGTCGGTCCGATCCGATTCGCACTTTGCACTTCGGAGTAGGCCCCCTGGATACATTTTTCAACCAGTGCGCAAGCTCACCATGAATTCACCTTTTATGATTCTAGACCCCTAGCTTACAAATTGTTCATTGGTTATTAAAACAAACATTAGTTGTTCCATATATTTTGACCGCGTAGGTATTGCTATGGATCTTGTGGGTCTGAAATATATATATATTTTTTATTGCACTTTTCTATTAAACACCTAAGTTTTTTTAGGGTTCCGTAGCCAAAAGGCTAAAAACGGAACCTTTATGGATTCGTGATGTCTGTCTGTCTGTCTATCCGTCCGTATGTCACAGCCACTTTTATCCGAAACTATAACTATATAACTTGGTAAGTAGATGTATTCTGTGAACCGCATTAACCGATTTTCACACAAAAATAGAAAAATAACAATACATTTTGGGGGTTCGCCATACTTAGAACTGAAACTCAAATTTTTTTTTTCATCAAACCTTTACCTTACGTGTGGCGTATCTATGGATAGATCTTCAAAAATGATATTGAGGTTTCTAATACACGGGTCAATTCACGGTTCATTTTTCTCTAAACTGAAGAGTGTGCGCGAGAGACACTTCCAAAGTGTGTAAAATGTGTGCCCCCCCCCCCCCTGTAACTGCTAAAATAAGAGAATGATGATGAAAAAAATATATGATGTACATTACCATGTAAACATCCACCGTAAATTGGTTTGGACGAGATCTAGTAAGTAGTTTTTTTTTAATACGTCATTAATCGTAAACCGCAATTTACCTTTCATTCAATCAACTCATGATTGATTTTTTATAGATAATGGTACGGAACCCTTCGTGCGCGAGTCCGACTCGCACTTGGCCGGTTTTTTAAACTCTCCGTCGCTAAACCCTTCCTATTGTTTTTGTTTGTCAACCCGAAAAGGGACAAAAGCAAACAAACACTTCAGCAAAAATTAAATTGTACCCAGGAAAGTATAAACGAGAATTGGTTGACGTGAAATTAAAATATCATTTCGCAATTCTCAGTGGTTCTAGTACGGGAGCTGAAAGTGGAAATTGTTTTTCATGTGACAATAGAAATTAAAAACAAAAAGTGAATTCTACAGTAAAAAGAAATCCTACTATCCTACTCCTTCTTATATATATTATTTATTTATTTATCCTACTATTTTAGTGAAAGTTTGTATGGATGGATGGATGGGTGGATGGATGTTTGTTACTCTTTCACGCAAAAACTACTAGACGGATTTGTATGAAATTTGGCACACAGATGGTTTATAATCAGGATTAATATAATGTATAGGATTTTATCCCGATATTCCCACGGGATCGAAACTTATGCGGGTGAAACCGCGGGGCGCAGCTAGTATTATATAAACGTTATAATAGAAGCGTATAATGATGACTAAAATGCAAATACAGATACATTATTCTGGTACTTACTTACCTGTCCAAAAGTTTACCAATTAATATTTTAGTTAAGATGCAGCTCAACTGTTGTGAATAATCTTATACAGCGTAAGGTTTTCAACTTTAAACAAAAGTATAAAGTCAGTGAATCTGTGTGTTTGTTCGTTTGTACGCGCTAAACTATGGAACCACCAGTTAGATTTAAAAAATATTTTTGTATTTGATAGCCCAATTCTTGAGGAAGGCTATTTAACATCACGCTACGACTTTTCCGAGCCGAGCAAAAAGAAAAAAAATGACAGAATGAACATTAAGCGAAAACGTATAGCACAGACAGGCGATGTGATACGACGGGGTGAGTCCGGACAAGAAACAAGAAACCAATGGACAAAGTCGCAGGCAGAAGTTAGTAACAAACTGAAAAAATAAAATAAAAATGGTTTATTATTTTACCAAGTAGGTAAACCTTAAAACTAGTGATTGGAGCCTCTTTTAAAGCAGATAAGTCTGTGTTAGGAGACTCCGCTCTTCCATAACTTCATAAGTATAAATTAGATACTTGTTTTATGCAAAACTAGTAATAAGTAAGTAAGAATTTTCAACTTTAAACAAAACTTTAAAGTCAGTGAATCTGTGTTAATAAATAATTCATAAATCATTTTTGCCTAGCCTTTTCTCAAATATGTTGGGGTCGGCTTCCAGTCTAACCGGTAGCAACTGAATACCAGTATTTTACATTGACTACGACTCGACTGCCTATCTGACCCCCACAACCCAGTGACTAGGTAATAAGATACCCCTTGGTAAGACTGGTTATCAGACTTTCGGGCTACTGACGACCCGTAACGACTGGCAATGATCCACGAATGACAGCCGGGACCAACGGCTTAACGTGCTTTCCGAGGCACGGAAGGGTCTTGGTTTGTGAAAATGGTTACCCATCCACGGACCAACCGCGGCAAGCGTAACTTAACCTGATCGATCGACCCGTGCGGCTGTTATTACTTAGCCGCATGCCCCTTTAAATATAAAATATGAGGTTAATAAATAATTCATAAATATGGTTACAAAACTGCAAGGAATTTACTTTAAAAAATCATGAGCTCCGAAACTACAGACTGCTATCGAAAAATTCGTTTAAAACACAAATTAATATTCCCGATGTCCACTTCATTACGGCAATGCAGTCCATACTTTTATGGAAAATTGAATTATGCTTTATTAAATCCGTATCAGTATGAAATTTAACCGTATTATGTGCCACGGTTTGCGGTATCCGGAATTTGAACGCGCGTCGCATGCGGTTTTTTTGTGAAATATTTGATACCAGATGATTTTATTTTGATGGCTCATGTTCAATTTAAAAAATACAGGAATTATTTAGATTTGGTTTCTTTTTCACGTTTTCTGTGGAGAATTCATTTTGCTTTGTATTACAGATTCAAAATTACATCCCTTTGTGGTAGACAGACAAATCTCGTAAGCTTAGTAAATAGGTACAGTTCGGGCACCTATTTTGGTACAGAACCCAAAAAAATAAATCTTTTACTATTGTTTGCCATTTTAGTTATTTTTGATTGAAATGCCGTTTAAAGATTTTGATATTGCAAATTGTTATAGTTCTCATTACCAATCTTTTTATTCTTGTCTAGTAAGTGTTGGCCCGTTTTTGATGTCATTAGAAACTTGAGCAGTGGTAATGAAATTAAATACACAAAGCAAAGTACCTAGGGTTCGAACTCACGACCTACAACTTGTAAGTCGGGGTTGGTACCACTGAGCCATCACAGTTCAGGCTAATATCCTTTTATAGCAGTACTTTGTAGGTATCAGAAAGTTAACATGTTGAAATGACTTCCATTTGTTCAATGTGTGTGTTGTCATTATTATCTTCAGCCAGTATCGGCTCACTGCCTGCTCTCCTTACACTGCTTCAATCGTTAGATCTTTCTTGTGATCGCTGTGTTACCTGTAAATGATAAATGATTTTATTTTTGTAAGTAGGTTTGTACAAACACTTTTACACGTCAATCATATTTTAAAACTAGATGAGGTCGGCGTTTCCTATCTGACTAGTCTGAGAAGAAAGGCCGAAACAAACTCAGAGGTCACAGTCTCTTTTAAAGTCCAGACATAATCTTTTTCAGATCATATGAAGACCATGTAGATTGATGTCTGAGATGGTTTTTTGAGGAAAGAACCAAACAGTTTGAGAGGACCATAACATTGTAACTTAACATCATGCCTGTCTTCCGCGAAAGCTTGAGCAGAGGTAACCTGTAGTATCTATACACACATTTTGCCATTTATATTTTAGTGCCATGTAATGGAACGAACCTATTGCTAACAAATTATAAGTATCGCCAACACTATGTATCTACATATTTACTGTGCCAAAAGCAAAAAAAAAAATTGATAAAGCCTTTGTACAGACGCCAGCGCATCAAGCTACTACAATCTGTCAAATTTCTTTAATAGATTTTCAACTTTATCGCTGAAGCATTGAGGTTCAAGATTGATTGGAAAATTTTGACAGTTTCGGGTAGCTTGACCTGCTGGCGTCTGTACTTAAGCGTCAACATTGTTTATTGAATTAGCTTATATTTCTACAGTAAGTGTTTCTGCACACTTGTTTGTTTTCCTATAATACCTTCCCGGTTGTATAAAATACAACGTGTAACATTAGACCATTGCATTTCACCATGTCCGTGTTCTATAAAATCATGTTTTAAGACCTCATATATTTACAGTTAATTTTTATTGCTTGAATCCTGCCCGACCACCTCATATAAAGTCTAAGCCACCTCTAACGACGCCTTCAAACGGATAAAGATACGGACTAAAGATAAACTTTAACCACTAAAGCAAGAATCATACAAATTCCGCAAACACTTTACAACCTTGTAACAACAGAACAGTAAAACCGCATCTCTTGAACAACATAAAACGGAACGGAATTGATAACGAAGTTGACACTGCATGAATGCTTATCGAACCACATTTAATTTTAAGTGGATCTCGCCACCATTCGCAGTTTTGTGGTGCAGATTTGAAACTTTTACTGGCGTAAAATTTGTTATTTCTGATATGGATACTAGTTTTTTGAAACATACACGGCTGATGATAAGGGGATTGCAGGAAAGCCCTAAATGTAAGTCGCCACAGATTATAAAGCCGTGATGACGTGACGTGTAACGTAACTACAGGGGGTCTACACCGAAGAAGTATCGGCTGAATTTTCGGCCGTTTCCTGCTACGAAGTTACTATTTGGTTCGGTCGGTTCTGATCCTACACTCCTACACCCTTTCGAATATTGACTATGGCCCCGACCCAACTGAGCCGATCCAAACTTTTTTCGCATTTTTCAATAATATTCGGTTTGGCCATGTGTCGGTCCGATCCGATTCGCACTTTGCACTTCGGAGTAGGCCCCCTGGATACATTTTTCAACCAGTGCGCAAGCTCACCATGAATTCACCTTTTATGATTCTAGACCCCTAGCTTACAAATTGTTCATTGGTTATTAAAACAAACATTAGTTGTTCCATATATTTTGACCGCGTAGGTATTGCTATGGATCTTGTGGGTCTGAAATATATATATATTTTTTATTGCACTTTTCTATTAAACACCTAAGTTTTTTTAGGGTTCCGTAGCCAAAAGGCTAAAAACGGAACCTTTATGGATTCGTGATGTCTGTCTGTCTGTCTATCCGTCCGTATGTCACAGCCACTTTTATCCGAAACTATAACTATATAACTTGGTAAGTAGATGTATTCTGTGAACCGCATTAACCGATTTTCACACAAAAATAGAAAAATAACAATACATTTTGGGGGTTCGCCATACTTAGAACTGAAACTCAAATTTTTTTTTTCATCAAACCTTTACCTTACGTGTGGCGTATCTATGGATAGATCTTCAAAAATGATATTGAGGTTTCTAATACACGGGTCAATTCACGGTTCATTTTTCTCTAAACTGAAGAGTGTGCGCGAGAGACACTTCCAAAGTGTGTAAAATGTGTGCCCCCCCCCCCCCCTGTAACTGCTAAAATAAGAGAATGATGATGAAAAAAATATATGATGTACATTACCATGTAAACATCCACCGTAAATTGGTTTGGACGAGATCTAGTAAGTAGTTTTTTTTTAATACGTCATTAATCGTAAACCGCAATTTACCTTTCATTCAATCAACTCATGATTGATTTTTTATAGATAATGGTACGGAACCCTTCGTGCGCGAGTCCGACTCGCACTTGGCCGGTTTTTTAAACTCTCCGTCGCTAAACCCTTCCTATTGTTTTTGTTTGTCAACCCGAAAAGGGACAAAAGCAAACAAACACTTCAGCAAAAATTAAATTGTACCCAGGAAAGTATAAACGAGAATTGGTTGACGTGAAATTAAAATATCATTTCGCAATTCTCAGTGGTTCTAGTACGGGAGCTGAAAGTGGAAATTGTTTTTCATGTGACAATAGAAATTAAAAACAAAAAGTGAATTCTACAGTAAAAAGAAATCCTACTATCCTACTCCTTCTTATATATATTATTTATTTATTTATCCTACTATTTTAGTGAAAGTTTGTATGGATGGATGGATGGGTGGATGGGTGGATGGATGTTTGTTACTCTTTCACGCAAAAACTACTAAACGGATTTGTATGAAATTTGGCACACAGATGGTTTATAATCAGGATTAATATAATGTATAGGATTTTATCCCGATATTCCCACGGGATCGAAACTTATGCGGGTGAAACCGCGGGGCGCAGCTAGTATTATATAAACGTTATAATAGAAGCGTATAATGATGACTAAAATGCAAATACAGATACATTAATCTGGTACTTACTTACCTGTCCAAAAGTTTACCAATTAATATTTTAGTTAAGATGCAGCGCAACCGTTGTGAATAATCTTATACAGCGTAAGGTTTTCAACTTTAAACAAAAGTATAAAGTCAGTGCATCTGTGTGTTTGTTTGTTTGTTTGTACGCGCTATCCATGTTGGATTTAAAAAATATTTTTGTGTTTGATAGCCCAATTCTTGAGGAAGGCTATTTAACATCACGCTACGACTTTTCAGAGCCGAGCAAAAAGAAAAAACATGGCAGAATGAACATTAAGCGAAAACGAATAGCACAGACAGGCGATGTGATACGACGGGGTGAGTCCGGACAAGAGACAAGAAACCAATGGACAAAGTCGCAGGCAGAAGTTAGTAGCAAACTGAAAAAATAAAATAAAAATGGTTTATTATTTTACCAAGTAGGTAAACCTTAAAACTAGTGATTGGAGCCTCTTTTAAAGCAGATAAGCCTGTGTTAGGAGACTCCGCTCTTCCATAACTTCATAAGTATAAATTAGATACTTGTTTTATGCAAAACTAGTAATAAGTAAGAATTTTCAACTTTAAACAAAACTATAAAGTCAGTGAATCTGTGTTAATAAATAATTCATAAATCATTTTTGCCTAGCCTTTTCTCAAATATGTTGGGGTCGGCTTCCAGTCTAATCGGTAGCAGCTGAATACCAGTATTTTACATTGACTACGACTCGACTGCCTATCTGACCCCCACAATCCAGTGACCAGGTAATAAGATACCCCTTGGTAAGACTGGTTGTCAGACTTTCGGGCTACTGACGACCCGTAACGACTGGCAATGATCCACGAATGACAGCCGGGACCAACGGCTTAACGTGCTTTCCGAGGCACGGAAGGGTCTTGGTTTGTGAAAATGGTCACCCATCCACGGACCAACCGCGGCAAGCGTAACTTAACCTGATCGATCGACCCGTGCGGCTGTTATTACTTAGCCGCATGCCCCTTTAAATATAAAATATGAGGTTAATAAATAATTCATAAATATGGTTACAAAACTGCAAGGAATTTACTTTAAAAAATCATGAGCTCCGAAACTACAGACTGCAAAATTCGTTTAAAACACAAATTAATATTCCCGATGTCCACTTCATTACGGCAATGCAGTCCATACTTTTATGGAAAATTGAATTATGCTTTATTAAATCCGTATCAGTATGAAATTTAACCGTATTATGTGCCACGGTTTGCGGTATCCGGAATTTGAACGCGCGTCGCATGCGGTTTTTTTGTAAAATATTTGATACCAGATGATTTTATTTTGATGGCTCATGTTCAATTTAAAAAATATAGGAATTATTTAGATTTGGTTTCTTTTTCACGTTTTCTGTGGAGAATTCATTTTGCTTTGTATTACAGATTCAAAATTACATCCCTTTGTGGTAGACAGACAAATCTCGTAAGCTTAGTAAATATAGTTCGGGCACATTTTTTTTTGGTACAGTCAGCAACAAAAGTCAATTAACACTGTTACTTTTACAAATCGTCTAAATTGATACAAAATGATGCGATACATTGGTTTTCTCTATTTCATGTTAAAGAGTTAATTATTCTTAAATATTCTATTACTATATGTTTTTTAAGAATATTTTGCTCAATAATTAAGATTTAAACAACTAAAGTGTTAACCGACTTTTGTTGCTGACCGAACAGAACCAAAAAAAATAAATCGTTTACTATTGTTTGCCATTTTAGTTATTTTTGATTGAAATGCCGTTTAAAGATTTTGATATTGCAAATTGTTATAGTTCTCATTACCAGTCTTTTTATTCTTGTCTAGTACGTGTTGGCCAGTTTTTGATGTCATTCGAAACTTGAGCAGTGGTAATGAAATTAAATACACAAAGCAAAGTACCTTTTTTTTTTGTTTTTGAGTATGGGAAATCATCAGATGACTCCTCCCGCTCTGGGTGGAGCAGAAGGGAGTGTCAGACTCTTACTGACTAAAACCCACCCGTGGTCCTTCCTTAGCCCTTTATGTTCCAGGGCAGCGGTAAACCCTTTCGGATGTTCCCGCTACCCTGGCAGGAAGCAAAGTACCTGGGTTCGAACTCATGACCTACAACTTGTAAGTGGGGGCTGATATACCACTGAGCCATCACAGTCTTAAAAACATGACTTACGTGTCTCAGCACACCTATTTATCTGTCACAGACACTCTCTTAAGATCGCGCGTTCATCGAACGAAGCTCATTAACAGTTACAGCCCCATTTGTTCGCAATAAAAAGTCGAAACACACTCGTCCGATCGCTAAAGACTGCAATAAATACACATTGTTAACGTGCGCTTCATTTAATGCCGCCTCCTACGTACAATTAACTATTTAAATGGAGGTTTAGCGTTTATGTTTAAGTATTTTTTTATGTCTGAGATTGAAGATTGTGGGCCACCGGATAGCAAGATTTTAGTGATATGTTTTAGGTTTTATCTTTATGGTGTTTTTTTGTCATCTTTATCGCCTATAAAGACCGTCACTTGCCGGATTATAAATTCCTTATATTGGTTAAACATTCTCTCCCACAGAGAGGAGGCCTGAGTCCCAGCAGTGGGAACATTATACGCTGATTGTGATTGGTTAAATCTGAGTCGATTTGTGATTGTTGTCGTCATACTCGTATATTTGAAATCTCATTAGAATCCAATTAATAAACGGCATAGATACAAACTGTATATTAAAAAATTATTGAAGATTCAAACTCAGAACTCAGACTCAAATCATTTATTTCAATTAAACCATTTCAGGCACTTTTGAATTGTCAACATTTTAAATAGTCGGTCAGTTAGTCAGAAAGTTGAAGCCAGTCGCCCAATCCAAAACGTAGATCTCTTTGGAGAAGAACGGGCAAGAAACTCTTAAAAAAAATTAAATTATGAATATCGGTTTTGACAACGGCTTTGTGACCGAAAAGAAAGAAGATATGATTTTTTGTACGTTTGTTTGTTACGCTTTCACGCTAAAATGGCTGAACGGATTTGGATGAAATTTGCCAAATGGGTAGACCATAACCTGGATTAGGACATGGAATACCTTTTATCCCGATATTCTTACGGGATCGAGACTCATGCGGATGAAACCGCGGGGAACATCGAAACATTCTAATATATTAAATGGAAGTGAGAGATGATCTACTAATACGTAGAGATGTAAAGATGAATACAATTTTTTTACAGAGCTCAGGAAGTATGAACTATGAACAAGAAATCTTATCTTCTCTAAGCTCTAAGTAAAAGAATATAACCTAATTTCTCCTGGCTACAAATAAAGCCCGCGTTGTTTTCCATTTTTCTCCCGTCCTCGGCAGTGAAAATATTTTTATTACATTATTTAAATGCTGCCAGTGCTAAAGGATAAAGTTCAGCTTTGCCAGCTCTAGCTATTTCTAATTAAAATTAGCTAGTTAGTGCTGTTATTTAACTGTTACTGAACAGCGTCGTACTGTTTCACTAGGTATTTATTAATTAGTTAAGTATTCATGGATTAGGCGGGAATTATTTGGAATTAAGTTTGTGTAGTTTATGTAACAGTTTAGATCTTAGAATTTCGGGTTGAGGAATTTAATTACGAACATATTTTATGCTAGTCAATATGTGTATATTAGGTACAGTCAACAGCAAAAGTAGATGATCAAAATCAGAAATTCGATACTAATGAACGGAGTTCGCAGCTATATGGCAGTTGTACTAGTAGTAAATGTTTGGTATAATTTACAATAACATACTTTTGAATCACTTCGACGCCACACATTTCTGACGCGAACTCCGTTCATTAGTATTAAATTTCTGATTTAGATCATCTACTTTTGCTGTTGACTGTACTTTAAGTGTTCTATTTTAGCGAAGTTTAGATTAGCCACAACATTTGAAAAATTTTACTTCTGCAAGAAATTCTTACTTAAAAAACTAGCGAACAGTGAGCTTGCCGCGATTGTGCAAGTTTGGTTGCTGGTCGTATTTCTACAACAACTTTCGGTAGTTTATGTCAATCCAATAAATAAATCATAATACCTTTAAGACTATTTCATCATCGTTATCGCTGATAGAATGTCACTTTGTCCAGCAATGAACTTTTTTCGACGAAGATGATGGTGATGACCAACCCGCTCTTGGCCCGCATGATGGATTATGGCCTACTCTTTCTCACAGAAAGAGAAGACCTCTAGTGCTAGCAGTGGTGATGATATCTTTCAATACAAAAGAAAACAGTAAAGAATTTCCAAGAAAGGAAAAGAAAAGAAAAGAAGCGAAAAGAGAAGAAAAGAAAAGAAATGAAAAGAAAAGAAAGGAAAAGAAAGAAAAGAAAAGGAAAGAAAAGAAAAGAAAAGAAAAGAAAAGAAAAGAAAAGAAAAGCAAAAGAAAAGAAAAGAAAAGAAAAGAAAATAATTAAAATACGTTTATTTACGGCAAACATGACGTAGAGAAAAAACACAAAAAGTAACAAATGGGGGAAAATATGTGTCACATACACGTAAAACGGCAATCGCTCAGCATAACGCTACGGCCTTATCCGAGACAGAGCCCCGGCGTACGAACAAGAACGCAAGAACGGTTAGCAACAAGAAACAATCCAAAAAAAAAAAAAACATTTTGTTATGTTTATATACGTACAAGGCGATCTTAACTTCTTTAATTCCAGTGTACCTGTCGGAACGTTATCTTAATATCGCTATATTAAGTACAACTGTCTCTTTATGTCGGCTCGTGTTTGTTCTTTACACATTTTACGAGTTTTGGCTGAATTTTAAATGTATCAGCGTATTTATTGCCAGTTTATTCCGTATGACTGTTCGCCCACGGTAGCGTATAGCTTTTATTTCACACTAGTAAGTCGCCCCTGGCTCGCACGGTTTTACGACTAGACAAAACTTCAAAATTTCTTTATTAGATACATTTTTTTCTATTTGAATTCACATTGTAGTTAAACTGAGCTTTGGATGCACTGACATTTTTTTATCTATCTTTCAGTTTATTATCTGATTCTATAGTAAACAGCTTTAATGTAAATATTATCAATGTACAACAATATTTTACAAGTAAATAGGTAGATATTTTGTGCAGTTTCAAATTATTACGTAAATATATTAAACAAAACCCCGTTCACTAAAAATACCGATACATTATCCATTTTTGGAAACTCATTAACAATTTAATTAATTAAAAAATATACAAGCAAGATATAATTAAACGCACACATTAAATAATCTGTTTTACGTTCACAGAAAGTTGAAACTTGAAAAAATGGTAAGGTATGATAAAATATTGTTTGTCCTTAGCAAGTAATTTGTATTTATTGCATTATTAAGATAAAGTTTATCTTGTTTTTAAACAAATTAAGGTCAGGTTAAAAGGGTTCACTTTGAACATTATTGAAATAAATTGTAAGATAGTATTATTACATTTATTGGGTTTATTTTACCTCCGAGACTTATGATTTAACACTAATGTTGACATCACTTAACTCAGCCTATCGCAGTCCACTGCTGGACATAGCCCTCTCCCAGGCTGCGCCACAACACCCTGTTCTCCGCCTTCCGCATCCAGTCTACCCCAGCCACCTTCTTTAGGTCGTCCGTCTATCTAGTTGGGGGGCGTCCCACACTACGCTTGCCAATATGCGCTTGTTGACGTCTAGTATGACTGAATTTTCTGCATTCTACTCACGCTTTCTTCCCATGCATGAGGGTAGGTAGAAACTACATTACTGCATACTCTTGATACCTTTATACTTATCGTAACAATAAGGACGGTTTTCGTAGTTCAGTTGCCTCTGACGTGTGGTTGACCCGTAGTTCATCAGCGTCCTCATTATTTTATTTTATTGGCATACGCGGATAAAGTAATAAAAACCCGATTTAATTAAGAAATTAATCCTGACCATCGTCAATAAATTCTCGCCTCTACCGCCATTGTTTTTAAGCACAGATTAAAAACACATACAATAATAATATATGAATGAAAACACGATGCCGACCGCAGTAAAATAATAATTTATAGCGCATTTTTAAACGCATTTCGGCGAGTTATTATGGCCATTCGATTTTCACGACTCTATTATGCAGTGCAAGACGAAAATAATAATAAAAACTTTCAGTCTTGTGACTGTTTTAATAGATGTTTTTGTCGGTCTGGTTAATGCTACTCTAAAGCCCCCTTGCACCACATTAACTAAACACATTTTGGGGTTGAAACAGTAGAAAAACCAAATAATAATAATAATAATATCCCTGGACATTTCACACAGCGCCATCTAGTCCCAAGCTAAGCAACCTAATGCTTGTGTTATGGTAACAAGATGGCTGATAAACTACTTATATACATTTTTTTTTTTTTGTAAATACATACATATTATACAGGGTGTTATTGACAGCCCTCCACAAAAACACAGGATTGATTCAGCTCCTTATTCTGAATCATATCCCACTGGAAATTTTCTCAGGAAAAAAAAAAAATTATGCCGTTTTTTCTGCTGATATTCCTTTATTTCAATGTAAAATTACGTTCTCTGTATGCAACACTCCATTTATGTAAATAAAATAGCTGAAAACAGCCTCGCTCAAGCTCGCTGCGCTGCCGTCCGCTACGTGCGTTTTGCCACGGTAACGATACGTTGCGTGTGAGGTAATAAAACAAATCTGGTTTTTTGGATTCCCTTAATGTTCCTGAAAGAATTACATGTACCGGTCATCTTAATATGATGTACTGAAGCCACCCTATCAGTTTGCGGAGGGCTGTCAATAACACCCTGTAGATAGAAAAACACCCAGACTCGGAACAAATACATGTATGTATATGTGCGGGAATCGAACCCGCGACACGCAGCGCAGCAGTCAATCGCTTAACCACTGCGCCAACCGTGCCGTCAAAATAATCAAAATTAAGACGACACGGCACGGTTGGCGCAGTGGTTAAGCGATTGACTGCTGCGCTGCGTGTCGCGGGTTCGATTCCCGCACGGAACAAATATTTGTATGACCTACATGTATTTGTTCCGAGTCTGGGTGTTTTTCTATCTATAATATGTATGTATTTAAAAAAAAATGTATATAAGTAGTTTATCAGACATCTTGTTACCATAACACAAGCATTAGGTTGCTTAGCTTGGGACTAGATGGCGCTGTGTGAAATGTCCAGGGATATATTATTATAAAACCCATGGGTCAGAGTGCACATTTGGTTTTTCGAGACATTGCCAATGGCAATGTCGACTCTTCAGGTGACCAGAAAGAAGGCTGGCCTATATTTTGGCCAAAGAATCAGCATTGCCATGCGATTTGGCAATGCTGCCAGCCTTTTTGGGCCCTATGATTCTTTCCCCTCCTTTTTTATTTATTTAACATGTACATATTATTATCGTTTGAAAATAAAACGCTAGTCACCGCTTTGTAAATAAAATTGAATGATTAAGTAATATTTATTTAAATTCTTTCTTCGCTTCTACTTACTTCTTACTTCCTTCAGAAACCTTTTTAAGATTTGTGAAGGAAGTGTAGAAAATATTATTAATCTTATTGCTTTCGCTTTTGGAGTCCTTAATCAATTACGTTTCAAGTTACCAACCAATGAATATACTGTTTTAGTTATACCGTCCGATTTAAAATAATTGACGTATTTACACTTTTTATTCGGTACCAAATAAAATTTCGTCACAAGAAATTTTCGGAGGTATAAGCAGCAAAAAAAATTAAAAAAGATCAATCTTTGACGTCCATACATAAATTCATTACAACTAATTAACATACAGAAATTAATACATTGAGAAACTGTTCGGCCCATCATCCACGACACTAAAGAAAAGTTACGTGTGAGGCACCTGTCCCATCCCAGCCGCTGCCGAGGAAGCAACTAATTATCAATGATTTTCTCGCTTAAGCAGCATACAAAAGAATGTATGTCCCGTGTAAGAGAAGAGATACATATTAATAGTTATTAGTAGTTGATCGCTGGTTTGACGACTAAGTACTCATTTTTCGCAGCGACCAGAGTTATCAAAGAGAGTACGCGCTCAATGACATTTGCTTGGGGGGCAAAGATACTTAGTCTGTGGGCAAAACACTCGCTGAGAGACTCACGCTTGGTACCAGCGAGTAATCGCTCGTCGCCGTCACGCACTTGCTGCTCGTCGCTCGCCAACTGTGCTTTGATCACACGTACCGAGTAGATGGGCAAATCAGCAAAATGATACTAGGCTGAGAGAGTTGGGTGGATGAGTATGTGTTTACACGTATTTTTTAAGCAAACAAGAACTTGATGCTAATACTATCACAAAAATAGCGGGAAACGATAGCGTGCGGTGAGCGACGTGAGCGTGCCGACTGGCGAGTACGCACCAGGAGTACGTGTTTATACCTGCCGAGTAGGCAAGCGAGTCAATGCGGGAAAGCACGGGGGTTACTCATTCTAGTAAATAGAACAGGGTCCGAGCGATTGTCTCGCCCTTTAACTCGGCCGAGCACTCGGTGATGTATTTATTCGTACCGAGCATTCGGCCGAGAGCACTGTCTCGATTATCTACTCGGTACTTATGATCAAAGCATTAATTGCTAGCTCTACTCACTTCTCATTAATAGCCGGCAGTGGGACAGGCGCCTTACAAACACAATTACTAATGAGAAGGCAGAATATCACAGCACCAGTATTTCAATGGCGGACACGAGGCATCCCACTAGTTCGTAACAAGTTACGTAGCATCGTGGACGATGGACCTAACACTTCATGTGTTAATTACTGGTAACTTCGAAGCTATTATTTTATACCGAAAGTATTATTCTTTATCGTATAATTTGATCTCTGCCCTTTTTATTTACGATAGTAATAATGTCTTCGATTCACATAAATCGAAATTTAATTATATGTTAGGCATGTTTTAATTGTTCGTTTTGTAACAGATTTTTTAGTGTCTATTTCTTTCGGTTTGGTCTTGGAGAATGCAGTAAAATATGATGACTTTTATATGAATATGAAGTCATAAGCTTATAGAATAGAATAGAATATTCATTTATTTGCTCAGAATGTAGGTATTTACAATAAGGTGGTTACAATAATATGAAAGAAACAAAATCAAAAGTCATTTATTCAAATTATGCTGAGAATCAGCACTTTTCGAACGTCAAAATTACAGAAGACAGTCCCCCAAAAACGCCCGCCCTTCACCACTTCCTAGTACTATCGCTGGGAAGAAGAAGTGCCGCAAAAAACTCCCCAGCAGCACAACTGTCTGTTCAGTTAGAAAATACTTGATTGTATACAATATCCTTGAACATTCTGCTATTTTGGCATGCAAACATTGATGCAGTTCATTATCAAACATACAGACATTGATACAACTAAAATTGTTCAGCTAGAAAATCCGATACGGAGTAGTAACATTCATTTAATAGAAGTGCAGTTAGTTTATTTTTGAAAGTTGTTACTGGATAGGAGATAGTAAATTTAGGAGGATAGGAAAGTTGTTATAAGAAAATTATCCTATTGTGCGATCTGACTTCATACAAACGGAACGAACACCATACCATTGATAAAATACAACTAACCATTGAGATTTAGTCCCGTTTTTTTCATACGAGTTTATGTTGGATGCAGCTGAAGACCAGTATTTTACATGAAGCGACTGCCTATCTGGCCTCCACATCCCAGTAATACGATACTCCTTGGTAAGACTGGTTGTCAGACTTTCAGGTTAAGCTTTGCCAAAGGCAACTATGAGCTTCATCTCGTGAATTAATTCAATGCATTATTTTTTTTTTATTTTATTAATTTATTGTTACTCAATCCGCAAGACGTTATCAAGCCAGCAACATTCGATCATTGAAGCTCTTGATACAGTATAAATTAATCCTAAACATAAATTGCCAATTAAACCAGAACGTTGATAAATCGTCTTGATAGACATTAATATTAATTAGGTACTATTATTTTATTATGAACTGTAATAGCTTAATAAAACGGTTGTTATTCGTTGCTGACATGATTATAAGATGGCCGACGTTGTAATTACCTTTTCTTGCATTTTATTTTTGTTTGCAACGGTTTTTATTTTGGAGCTATGTTTTATTAATCGTTGATTAAATGGCTTATTTAAGACTTGTTTTTGCCCGCGGTTTCGCCCGCGTAGACGTCGGAAATAGTCCCACGGGAATTCAAAATCATGTGATTAAAATTTTACAAATACGCTGAAACTCGTACCTAATTCTTTATTTAGTAAAGGCATAAGTTTGAATTTTCACATCCCAAACTTAAGAAATACTGATTTTCATACAAATTCATCCCCCTATATCATCAAATCCGATCTGTGGTTTAGGTGTGAAAAGGACACACAGGCACACAGACAGACAATTACTTTCGAATTTATAATAAGTATTACTAGTTGCGCCCCGAGTCTTCACCCGCATAAGTTTCGATCCCGTGGGAATATCGGGATAAAAAGTATCCTATATGGTAATCCTGGTTATAAACCATCTATGTGCCAAATTTCATCCAAATCCGTCTAGTAGTTTTTGCGTGAAAGAGTAACAAACACCCATTCATCCATACAAACTTTCACGTTTAATTAGTAGGATATTATTAACTTAAGAAATGAGTTGATTTTGAAGCTGTTGTGTGGGTCTGAGTGTTAATAGACGTGCCGTGAAATCCGCAGCAGATTATTTCTCAAAGATTAAGATTATTAGTGATATTAAAAGTACCAGTAAGACAGGTCAAAAATACTGAAAAGAGAGATGAGAAACCAAATAACTCGTGAAACAATTGGCAAAACGTATCATTTTTTAAAATAGCGTACAAAATAGTCACGAGCACCATTACATCAACACTTGGTAACTTTCAATTTTGCTTGTTTAGTGAAATAACGAATGCAACGTTGAAATACGACACATTACATAAAACTATGAGTTCGAAAATGTTATGCTCCAACCAACATAAAATTTCATTAAAAAATAAAGGAATAAATCGCTTTTGAATAAAGCCGAGTGTATACATACTTTTGCTTTTGACTATACTAGAACATTATAAAAACAAAAATACAAATAATAATAAAACCTATTATTATTTTGTATTTTTGTTTTTATAATATTCTAGTACACTAATTTATTGTGTCGTCCTTTCCTATAATTTAGATAAGTACATGCAAGATGTAGACGTAGGGTAGGCGTGTGTAGTTACGAATGTACGAAGGTGTACGAAGGTATGAAGAAAAGTCCGAAGTACACAAGAAGAAGTAAGAAAGTTTATTGCACAGACACAGGTTACAGTCACACAACGTGACAACGACTTATTGGTGTGTATGTGTTTAGTTCGTAAGCTTTTATATATAAACAAATCAAACTTTGAAAGAGAACATATATTTTAAATAAGGTAAAATACATAATACAAACAAACTCCTCACAATCATTAATTTTGAACATTGCTGATGAAGAATTGTCAGCAACATGAACCGTCCGGTGATAGATCGTAAACCGCATAACAGGTCTTACCCCGATGTCTCACAAGTTGAAGTAAGTAATCTTTACTCAAAGATATCGATCTCGGTTTAAAGACTGCTCGGTAGATTGGTTGAGAGATCACTCTTTTGATAAAAAGCACTCGGTTTAAATGACTCAAATTTATTTACTCTCAAACTAGTTTCGTTTGAAGCGAGTATTTTACCTGATCGTGGCAATCTTGGATTAAAAAAGTAAAGTCTATCAGCGGTTGATTACCTTGTGCAAGTAGCGTCTGCGTCTGCAAGGAATAAGGGAATAAGATTTTTCTTAGAAAGAAAGAAAGAAAGAAATAGTTTTTATTGCGACTTGTACAAGAAGATCACAAACTAAACTGAACATATAATCAGCCTATAGCAGTCCACTGCTGGACATAAGCTTCTCCTATTGCACGCCATTCAACTCGATTTTCGGCAACTCACATCCAGCTGCTACCAGCCATCCTGCGAAGAAAACTAAACACAGAAATACTAAAAAAATCAAGTCGAGCACATCTCAGTCGAGCTTCTTAGAGCACTACCTTTTAGAAAATAGAATACTGTGAACGGTGATTGAAAAAAAAATAACCGTAAAATATTAGAACTTAGTGTGAATTGTCTCATTCAAATCCAATTTTAAAAGAAAGGAATAGGAACCAAACATATTTTTTGCTTAGGGTGCATATAAAAGAGCGACACGGGTCAACCACAGAGGAACCTACAGCCATCGACTAAGTACGTCCCGCTCGTGTATTTGAGTACGTTGCTCAAATACACGAGCTGCACGTTGTCGACGGCAACCGTCGACACACATCAACGGCTGCTGGTGCCTCTGCCGTTGACGCTTTCCCTCATGTGTATGAGTACTTAGCGGCTACGCACTGCTCATTCACTAGGGTGACTTGACCGACTTTTGTATCCAAGGCCGAATATTGATAATAATCATAAGATTCTGGGGGCCTACTCCGAAGTGCAAAGTGCGTATGTTCGGATCGGACCGACACATGGCCGAACCGAATATTATTGAAAAATGCGAAAAAACTTCGCATTGGCTCAGCTGGGTCGGGACCATAGTCAATATTCGAAAGAGTGTAGGAGTGTAGGATCGGAACCGACCGAACGAAATAGTAATTTCGTAGCAGGAAACGGCCGAACATTCGGCCGATACTACTTTGGAGTAGACCCCCAGTTACCAGATTTTCAGATTTCCTTGTGCAGGGGCTAAGTTAACAGCTTAGCCCCCTCAGATTGACCAATCTCAGTGGCTATTAAACTATTTAAAGCCCTTTATAATTAGTACCTACATAACTATTAAGCCATATGAATAAAAGATGGCACTTTTTTCATGACACATTTCCCGCTGAATCTCATACCTTGCGTCCGAATCAGACACTCAAAAGCTGTCGAGTGTCTGACGACAGACCTTAAGAGATATAGCCAGGCAGCTTTCAAGTCCTTACCTTATCGAGTAATTTCTACTTTTATTATAATAGGGATCAGCATAGACCATATTTTTTCATTATTGTCATGATTACTCATCATCTGCATCATCTGCCCAGCCTTTTCCCAACTATGTTGGGGTCGGCTTCCAGTCTAACCGAATGCAGCTGAATACCAGTATTTTACATGGAGCGACTGCCTATCTGACCTCCACAACCCAGTTACTGGGTAATACGATACCCCTTGGTAAGACTGGTTGTCAGACTTTCGGGCTTCTGACTACCCGTAACGACTATCAAAGATCCACGAATGACAGCCGGGACCAACGGCTTAACGTGCTTTCCGAGGCACGGAGGGGTCTCGGTATGTAAAGATGACATCCATATTGTCATGATTACTATTTTTCTTTATATTTTTTCTAGGTACTTTTTCTATGCCCGCCAAGTCTCATACCTTGGATCCAAATCACAAACACTCAAAATCTGTCGAGCGTCCGACGACACAGACCTCAACAGATAAGGCCAGGCCGCTCTCAAGCCCCGAGTTACCTTATCGAGTAATTTCCACTTTTATTATGATGAGGGTTCCGTACCTTGATTTGTGACGTTCGACTTATTAAAAGGTTTTTTACTTTTTATTTGGACTTTGGAGTTTCTGGCTTTAAGGTTTTATTGGGAATGCTCGTAAATTAGCGGTGGACTGGAGTGATTGGTTTTTTAGTCTGATTAGGGATAGGCAGGTATTGTAAAAGGGGTTTAGGGGGATTGGTTTTATTAAAATGGATTTTCATCTGGTTTTTTTCGAACTATTTTATTTCCAGGCTTTCGTAGACGAATTCTGGGCCAAGTGCATTTAGATTGCCATCAATATGCTTAGAAGAAGAAGATTTCCAGATCGAACCTAATGCAATAAATGTCTTGATATAAAAGTAGACACTAGAACTAGATATGGGATGTTTCGAGAAACATAATAGTATTAATTATAATCGACTTATGCGTCAGCATTGTTTCCCGCCGATCGATGAATTAAAATGTAGAAAGCTGGCTTTATGGAGTGATCTTTAAAAATTACATTCTATCCTTTACTCACAAAGCAACCATCCTATACCACAGCAAACTATTTATAGCTATGTTTATGAACGCCTTAACTTTTCCTTCCATCCTTAATTATTTCTGGGAACAAAGACCATGGACGTTGCAAGACGCATTGTCCGCGTGACAGACGTCGGGCCCAGACTCTGAGATAATCGATGAAATCGGACCCTGAATATAAGAATCGAATGATCGAAATATTGGGTGAGCTACTGGAATGGACGTTGATTAGTGTAGCGACGTGTTCTTGGATGTTAATAGATTCTTTTTTGTTTTAGGGTTTTTTGTAAAAGTAGCCCTATTACAAGCTATGAGGTTGAAAGGGCTCTGCACCCTAATTGCATACACACTATCGATCTCAATTTGAAGGATATTGCTAATCCATTGCTTCATAATTAGGTATGTTCGAAAATAGTTGTCTGCTCAACAACGTAAATATCGCAATGAATGTTTTTGAACTGTCAAAATTAAACCCATTGCTACTGATAATGTCTTACGTAATTACCCCACTGACTTATCACAATGATGGATAGGCTTAATACTTAGATTGAAGACTGAAAACCAACATAATCTATTGTCCTATCTCAGGTATGCTGGAAGAGATTTCTTATGAAATAAGCATCACCTCTGTACCTATTGTTTCTGTTCTGTTTTTCATTGTCTGTTTATATATGTGTGTACATAAATGGTAAATAAATAAATAGATAAATAAATAATTTTCTAGACAACAAATAATCGTATGTTGACTTACTTTACGATTACTAATGAATTATCTAACAACGAATGAACTACTCATTCGTTGTTAGATAATTCATTAGTAATCGTTCTTCGTTTATGAATAACACAATGGCTAATTTGAACTAGGAAACAACAGAATTTGTTCCTCAGATGAAACAAATACTAATATGAATTACCTACAGCTCGAAGACAGGAGGCCTACGTCCCAGAAGTGGGAACATTTTAGGCTGATTATGCTAATATCTGTGTGTTATTGGGCACCTTATTAATCAGCCACGCACAGATATCGCGTTCTATACCTAGGCAAGTTCAATGTTATTGCTTTTAGTTCCTGGGCACTACCTCTTGTACAGGTAGGTTGTTCCTCTAATACAGTGGTTCCCAACCAGTGGTCCGTTGACCACCAGTGGTCCGCAGAAGCCAAAATGTGGTCCGCGAACGATTTTAAATTTAGCGGGCGGTGAGCCGTTGGTCGCCGTGCAATGACTGAGAAGAGCGCGGGTGGAGGGGGTGATACGTCGTGCCGCCGTATGTAATTCTTATTAAGTTTTAATGAGTTTCAGTTGGATTATTACAGTTTATTTTTATTATACCTACATAGTGGTCCCTGCTAACAAGAATAATATAAAAGTGGTCCCTGACCAAGAAAAGGTTGGGAACCCCTGCTCTAATAAGTCACAGGCAGAACTGGTCAAAGGATCCACAAGTCAAACGTAAAACGGGCTAACTGCAGTTAGGACGTTTGATCGGCGACTAATTGGAAGTCGACGCCAACAGTCTCCCGAATTAATCGATGTATTCTCACCGTGTCATCTTCTGCCGGACGTTATTAAACTCAGCTTTTGACTATGTTCGTGTCTTTGGGGTGGCGGATAGAAGAGGTGGGATGTTGAACGATTTTAAAGGGAGTTTTTAAAGAAAATGTTTTGAGTAAGTTATGTGTAGCGAGAGTAGAAACATCGAAATTTGGGTTGGTGTGCAATGCGACCGAGTTGATCTTTTCTTTCTTTCTATTCAACCTTCAAGAGTGAGAACCCTGTACGGCAAAAAAACCATACAATATGAGGGGGTCAGGGGGTCTACTCCGAAGTAGTATCGGCCGATTGTTCGGCCGTTTCCTGATACGAAGTTACTATTTGGTTCGGTCGGTTCCGATTCTACACTCCTACACTCTTTCGAATATTGACTATGGTCCTGACGCAACGGAGCCGATCCGAATTTTTTTCGCATTTTTCAATAATATTCGGTTCGGCCATGTGTCGGTACGTTCGCACTTTGCACTTCGGAGTAGGCCCCCAGGCTATACAATAAATGCCTTAAAAAGTCAGAGAGTGTACAAGCATATCAACATTTAAAAAACCTGCCAAGTGCGAGTCGGACTCGCGCACGAAGGGTTCCGTACCATTATCTATAAAAATCAATCACGAGTTTATTGAATGAAAGGTAAATTGCGGTTTATGATTTATGACGTATTAAAAAAAACTACTTACTAGATCTCGTTCAAACCAATTGTCGGTGAAAGTTTACATGGTAATGTACAGTAGCGGTCCAAAGCGGCGCGCCAGTTTCACGAAGCAATAGATTGACACTTCTGTTTAACTTACGACCTTCTTCTAATGAGTAATTCCTATACTTTATAGTATACACACACACACTCTATTCACACACTCAACACACACATTCTCGCATTCGTTTGCAATTACTTTGAATACTTAATCACGGTATTGACTACAGTTTACTTATTCGTAAAATTTTAGGATTATACCCACAGATATCAAAATAAATAAATTATAAGGTAGATGGATGCAGTTAACTTAAAGAGTCATTCAACCGCGACTAAATAGAACGTTGTTCATTGTGGGTTAGCGACGTGTGTTCTATATCTAAATATTAGCGGTGTTGTAGTTCCTTTTAAAATGCAAGCAAATTTGAACATTGAAATTAAAGCGAATATTATTGCGCTGCGTAAAATTGGACTTAATATAACACAAATATCTGATGAAACCGGACTGAGTGTAAGTGTAATGATTAAATTATTTTATTAAACAATTTATCTTATTAAAGTAGAACTGCTGATCCTTATTTTTTTAAAACGTTTTATAAAGTCTAAATAGAAGAAAATATAATTCCGAAGTAAATTTATTTACCTAGATTATTGAATGATGGATTAATATAACTATATTAATTCTATAAATATATGTAACATCTCTTGTCATTATAATTTTGTTTCTAAATCGTAGGTAATATTAGTATTTTGCTTAGTAGCCTAACAGTACTCCTTTTTTTTATTTTAGAGAAGTAATTCCATGGCCGGCACGACCTCCTGACCTCAACCCCATAGAAAGTCTATGGGGTTTAATCACACAGCGATGGGACGCAAGGAATGAGAGGACTGATGAGCAATTGAAGCTGCATTGCCTAGAAATCTGGGAAAATATAAGAGGAACAGACATAATTATGTAGTAATATTGTAGGGTCGATGCGCCAGCGTTTATTTGATTGCATTGCTAATAATGGGGGTTATACGAAGTATTAAATTATAAGTTGATTATAGCAATACTAAAATTATATTGTGATATCCGTAATAAGGATTATTTTGAGGTTTAGCTTCAATCTTCTTTTCATAATGAAAATGAATACTTAAGCTATAACCGCAATAAGTCCTAATAAATACGATTTGTTTACTTTGACAATTGAGTTAAGCAACTTAGGTAGGCTACTACTACTGAGTAATTTAATTGTATTGTGACAAGGAGTCCGCACTTTTTTTATTTACGTGGGTAGATTTGCTAGTTGTAGTTTGTTAAAGTACTCTAACAAACTACAACCAGCAAATCTACCCACACAGTGGTAATTAAAGGACAATATTATTATATTAAATTGAATCTTTGCGACAAACACACTTCTATTTTTTGTAGTCCTTTAAACCAAATACAACCTTATTGCATTAAACGTATGGTCTTAAATCGAACTGGATTCAAGTCAACGTGAGAACAAAAGCATTCCTGAGCGATAAGGATTTTTTCTAAGTGGGTTACGGACTAATGAGTGAATACAAATAAAATAGACTATATTACGTGCAACGAATTTACAAAACGCATAATTACGGTGAACCGCTATTACCTGCTTAACTTCAATAAATTGTTCTTTATGAGAAAATAAACTGTTTTAACTAGACGTTTATTTATTTCTAGTTTATAAAATTATAACGAATAAACAATTTGAAATTACTTATAAAACATTTTTATTTTTAACCCCATATTACAATAACAATATAATAACTTATTATTATCGTTTATTAATCTATCGAATAATAAAAAAAACCGATAAAGATTATTGTTGGAAAAGAAAAATTAAAAGTCCCATCTCGAGATTGGAACCCAGACCTATGCGTTCGATAATCTAATACGTAAGACTACCAGCTATCGGTACTTGATGAAATGACTTCAATTTTAGCAATGGTATGAACCAACCAAAGTCATGCGTAATTACGTAGCCTATGTGCAAAAGCGACGGTATGTTTTTTGTTTCGTTCGACGCCAGCCAGTGTGCGAATTCTGAGATGTGCGTTCTGTGTTGATACATCACTACACACAGACGTAGGTACGGACGTTACCGCGCGTTCACAGCAATACAGTCCTTAAGCTGGTAATCAATTAATGACTCTTGACTGTACATCATATATTTTTTTAAATTTTATCATTCTCTTATTTTAGAAGTTACAGGGGGGGACACATTTTACCACTTTGGAAGTTCTCTCGCGCAAACTATTCAGTTTAGAAAAAATGATTTTAGAAACCTCATATCATTTTTGAAGACCTATCCATAGATATTCCCACATGTATGGGATTGATGAAAAAAAAATTTGAGTTTCAGTTCTAGTATGGGGAACCTCCAAAATTTATTGTTTTCTTTCTATTTTTGTGTGAAAATCTTAATGCGGTTCACAGAACACATCTACTTACCACAGTTTCAACAGTATAGTTCTTATAGTTTCGGAAAAAAGTGGCTGTGACATACGGACGGACAGACAAACAGACATGACGAATCCATAAGGGTTCCGTTTTGCTACGGAACCCTAAAAAGGCCTAAGGAATTATACATATATTAGATACATAAGTTTAGCTTTTTTATATTAGACACATAGCTTGAACTGTTTTGTATTTTATTTAGACTTACATACTTGCTATATTTTATAAATGTAAATAATATATGGTGTTCAGTTTCTTGGATGGCTTGACGGTCGTAATGTAAACTGCAACTTATTGTTAATTTAGTTGAGTTTCTCTTTAAGTGAACTGTAATTTGTTCTTTGAGAAATAAATGTCATGAAACCGAAAAAAAGGAATTGCAATTTCCTTCTTTCTTTCAAGGTTGAATATCAACAAGGCTGTTTCATTTTTCACTGTGACAGATAATTTCAACCTTAGTCTTCAGGTCTAAGGTTCAGTTTTCTGGGAAATGTAAGTGGTTCTCCGTAACTCTTATAAGTTACGAAGTCTATTAAAAGTCGAAGCAAGTATTGCTTCTGAAAAGTTTCGAAAAACTAAAATCACTAGCCTTTATAAAGAACTGACTAATTTGATCGCGTGATTAATTTGGACGATAACTCATCGGCATCTGATTTTACAATCATCCTACAAAATCGACAAGTGCAAATTGAGCATGAAAAGACTTCTGTAATCCCTCTATAATATTAACAAAACAAACTAACAACATCAGTCAGTAGCCAAGTATAACTTGACAGGCGGCAAAATATGGAACTAAGCATAAAATGTACTGCTTTTGACATTGTCCTTTGCAAAAAGCGCCACCACAAAGTATCAAGATAAATTGGTCATCCTAATCACATCCACACATCTTTTAATATCTGGATATTGTATCTATGTATCGAACCGTAGGTGGTCACAACCCGATTATATGGCAGTAACTTGATTAATTACATGATAAGGTGGTAGGACACTTCCCGACATGGCATGGATGGACAAAAACAAGAGAATCGTAAAGGACTGTGGGTGGCCCGTTTATCGTCAAATAGACACGATCAGGATTTTATTTGATTTCTGCTAGAGTATCTGTTTTATTTTGTTTGTGGTAAAGGATGTTGTGTGACTTATTGTTGTGGCTTTTGACAATATACTGGGAAATCCTACTAATATTATAAACGAGAAAGTTTGTATGGATGGATGTATGGATGTTTGTTACTCTTTCACGCCAAAACTCTTAAACGGATTTTGATGAAATTTGGCACACAAAATATAGTTTATAACTAGGACCAACACATAGAATACTTTTTATCCCGATATTCCCACGGGATCGAAACTTATGCGGGTGAAACCACGGGGCGCTGCTAGTTAATTATACATTATTATAATTATAAAAGCAACGTGAGCAGAGGTGGCCCAATGGTAACGGCCACGACTTACGAGATGTAGGTCATAGGTTCGAACCCTGGCAGGCGCTTAACTTTGAATACATTATTTCATCACCACTGCTCTCAAAACGGTGAAGGAAAACATACTTAGAACCAAAAACTCGAAGACATGTGACATCTACCAACCCACCTGGGACCAACATGCTGGATTTCAGCTCATTCCCTCTCACTGAGAGGAAGGAGGCCTGTGTCCCAGCAGTGGGAACATTATAGGTTGATTGTGCTATAGTTACAAAAACAAAGTAAATTGATATGTCTTAAGAGACGATTATTGACACCACACCATTTTAAGATTTACTTGAAATAGTACAGTAGTAGTAGTAGTACTTGTAGTAGTAGTAGATTTACTTGAATAGTTGATTTACTTGAACTGTTATAGGTATAATGTCTACGATTTGAATTTCTAGCCTTTTCAATAGCCATAGTTTCATTAAGGAATAGGTATGTGACTGTTACAATTTGTTATCTTCTATAAAATACAGGGCAATAACGAGCCGCAACCTGTTACGATGGATTCTGAAACCCCTGCGCTGAAATTTTTCAAAGGTTATTAAAAAATAAAATGCAGTTCCATACATTTTGACCGCGTAGGTATTGCACTTAAGTAGGAAACAGCTGGTTTTTCAAATAACCAACAAAACCTCAACTCAGGAGGGTCCAGAATCATGTACTGGATCCTTGGTAACAGGTTGCATGCCGGGACTGTATAACCAATAAACTCCTCTAACAATAGATAACAATTAATTGATTTATCACTAGCATAGCACTTACGATTTTATTGTTCGAACATACTACAAAAGTACAAACAAGACTATCGTATCACTCAATTTAAAATCAGAAACGTGTTGAAAACAAACGTATCTCGACGATTAATGGCTTAATTGGCCATGGAGTACTAAAAGTACCATTAATGTTTCTTCGGGGTAGATTTAGAGTCAATAAATGAGTTTCCAATCACGTCGGTATATCAGAACTCATTAAACTTAAGAGCAAGGGCTCCATTCTTAAATGAAACAATCGTAAGTGCATTCGCATCATTCTACCTTCGCCCACTCCTTGGTCCGAGCTATTTTTGGATGTGGTCCAAACTAAGAATTTGTTGGAATATGGGTCCAATGCGTGGAATACTAAGTACATTATAAAAGGAAGCTGTGTGCAAAATTTCACGTTCCTAGTCTCAGAACTTTCGTCTGTGCGTTGATATGTTAGTCATTCTCAGTCAGTCACTCAGTCTCCTTTTATATACAGTGCCCTCCAAAAGTTAGTTGACATTTTTCACTTCAGCTTTGGTGCCACATTATGTATGATTTAAAATAAAAAATAAAAATTTATTATTTTTATGATAAGTTAAAGGTAGTTTAATTAGTCAATAAAAACGTTATAGCAGTTCAAACATTTGGATCACTAGAGTTTTAAATCATAATGTGGTGTGTCATAGATGAAGTCGAAAAATGTCAACTAACTCTTGGAAACTCTATATAGAATTTAATTTGTAATGGAACCTACAAATCTCTTAACTATACCCTGTTTATTAGGTTAACCGTTTTTTGATACGCCTTGATAAGACTGGTTGTTAGACTACCGGACTTCTGACTACCCGTAACGACTGTCAAAGATCCATTAATGGAAGTACGTACCTATTTATATGAATTGAAAAAGTCACCTTGGTACGTACTTGCCCGGATTTGAATTAACGCGTATTAATAAAAAAAATCGACCTTTTATTACACGATGAAAGAAAGAAAGAAAATACATTTATTTGGCACAAACTAAAAGACACACAATCGATGACTCAACATCCTACTCTAGCCGCTCCCGCTCACCCCTTGGCCCACACATCGACGTGTAAGGTAAGTCACGACCGGCCACCGAGCCGAAAGCGACATTTGATAAAATCGTTCTCCTTACCAGTTTGACCCGGTACCTCTGAACGTGGCTGCCCTGGGTCTGTCTTCCACATTGACTTGTAAATGCTGTTGTTACTGAAGCAATTGTTATGCGACATTTTATGATCGGAGTAATTGTAGGGGATTGGTAGCGATTGATTTGTTGGGTTATGTAATAGGTACCTAATGTTGGTTTGTGTTGGTTGGGTTAAGGTAAAATTTAGGATTCCTTTCCCTTTCTAAGGTTATTTTTAAGCCCCGTTTTTCTAAAGTAAAGTTCACTCATCCTCTATAGAAAAGGGAGGATCCTCCGTGGCAGTAGCCGAACAGAAGGTGGGCTGATTTCGGGATAAATGCTAGTCGCGCGGAAAACTCTGCTTGCGCGATGCAGGATTTTGTGTGACGTCAGTGTGATGCTTAGGTCGCATGTGGCGATGTAGATGCCGCCACAAAGTATAGTTCACTGAAATTCTTTGCGCATCTTTACTCAACACTTTGTCTGTGTGACATACGTAAAGTATACTAACGCTACTTTTGTATATTCACATACTCGTACACTGAGAACAAATAATCATCTGCTTCATCTACCTAGCCTTTTCCCAACTATGACGGGGTCGGCTTCCAGTCTAAACGGATGCAGTTGAATACCAGTATACTGGTATTCACCAAGGGTTAAGACTGGTTATCAGACTTTCGGGCTACTGACGACCCGTAACAACTGTCAAAGTTCCACGAATGACAGCCGGGACCAAGAGTTTAACGTGCTTTCCGACGCATGGAGGGGTCTCAGTATGTAAAGATGGTATGGTCACCCATCCACGGATCAACAGGGCAAGCGTAGCTTAACCTGATCGATCGACCTGTGCGACTTTTGTTATTTTGCCACGAGCCCCTCATACATAGAGAACGAATATAAAAAAGTAATCTAATTTGAGACAGTCCAACCTTTAAACATTTTCGCATAATAACCTTTGACACCCTCAGAAGAAGGTGCAAAATAATTTATCATCTACATGATCTTTTATTATACACAAACAAGTATCTATACCTATCGATATACCGATAGATACCTTAAAAGATTAATTTCCTACTTAGCTCCAACACGCGACATTCAGCGGAGAAATTAATTTATCGTACAAAAAGAGCCCTTAGTTTGTAAGGAAATAGTTGGAACCCTTCTGCTTGTGACCTTACAACAGTTGATGAATGGATGCCCTGTGACGTAGGGTGACAGTAAGAGTTCAGTGTCCAGGATATTTGCATCGTGATTATGTTATGGCTTGCAACTTTAAGGAAGAATATGTGGCTGTTCGTATGGCTTGAGGTTTTAAAATTGTGTTTTGCTTCACAAGACCAGTAGAAATTAATAATTCCCTTGTTATTCTGTAGAAATCTCACCGTGAAAACTTAGGTGAAGTAAGCTGTCAATAGTGTTAATCCCTAGCATCAGGTAGAATGACAGTTCACTTATAGCTTACTTCGCCTAAGTTTCCATAGTGATATTTTTACAGAATACATCAGCTGAGGACCTAGACAAAGTGAGTGATCAGTGTCAACGGTGATGGAAATCTCAAAAATGTATGGGACTGACGTAAGGTACCGAAAAGTTTATGTCAATCTTGTTGAAAGTCGTTGTAGAAATACAAAACGCTTTGAAAGCGATTGCCCAAGCTCTCAGCTCGAATTATTGTCAGCGTTGATACGTTAAGGTAAGTGCACGTAATATAATATAATAATAATATCCCTGGACATTTCACACAGCGCCATCTAGTCCCAAGCTAAGCAACCTAATGCTTGTGTTATGGTAACAAGGTGGCTGATAAACTACTTATATACATTTTTTTTTGTAAATACATACATAATATTATAGATAGAAAAACACCCAGACTCAGAACAAATACATGTAGGACTTACAAATATTTGTTCTGTGCGGGAATCGAACCCGCGACACGCAGCGCAGCAGTCCGATCGCTCAGCCACTGCGCTAACCGTGTTGTCGACATACTCACAAACGGCACGCGTCAACAGCAAAGGCAGCTGTAGCCGTCGACAAGTGTCGACTGCTGTAGTTGACGCCTGCCGCTCGTGTGTATGCAGACTTACTTACCACTAAGACCCATCAAAATAATTTATAATTCAGATACCGCAGCAACCGGTCGAATTGGAGGTGCTTAGGGGACGGCTATATCCAGCAGTGGACGTCTATTGGCTGAAATTATTACGGCAGCAACTTCGGCTGTCCTTTTTTTCATAATTTGGCACATTTACTTATTTAGGTAATACTTCGGCTTTAAAATGAAAATCTTCTAAAAAAATACATATTTAACATCATGGCTACCCTACACTCCAGTCCTTTGTCGCCGTCTACAACGATGCCCTTTGCGATTGATTAGTCGACATTTCAGTCCCTTTCAGTCGTAGGGCGTCTTCGGAGAAGCCACACAACTAAACGAGGGTTAGCAGTAAGGGCTGCGACTTGTGGTTCATGATTGAAATTAGGTACGTACATTGAAGTAATCAACCCGTGGGGTATAGGTTTCTTTAGTTTGTGAATGGTGATAGTTTTCCGTTTATGGGGTGGTCATGTCCAATTGGTTTCTATAGTGCGGGCTGTGGTTTTGATGTCACTTGAAGTCATTCAATTACATAGATTAAAGGCTCGTTTCAGTATATTCTGACTAACGTTTTTTAAGCCTGTCAAGATTATCAGAAGGTCAATTATTCTCGTAATATAAAACCTTCAAAATCTAGTCACAGTCTCAACTCGGCGACAAACAAATGTCAAAAACATGTCAAAATGTAGGGAAATTAGGGTTATTTTTGACAGACTGACACTGAGATCAGACTGTGAACATTCTTAAAATTACGAGAATTGCTTCTCTGTTATAATCATAGTTATAAAGCATTAGATTCAACTAGGACTTTCTTTTTCCGTTGACAGCGATTTGGACGAATTTTTGGTACCCAAATTGTTTTTTCCCTTTTTTATTATACTTGTTCATAATTTAGTGTTAGCTTGTATAGTATAATGAGGTATTTTAATATATCTCCCTATAAATATGGTAATGAATACGAAAAAGTACATTATTCGTAGTTGAATGATTTGTATAGTTAGGTACTAAAGATAGAGTTTGGGAATGGAAATAGTCTGCTTTTTCTTTTGCCTAGACTATTTTTGGCTTTGGTTTGGCTGCATGAATAAAATCATAATAATATTTAATTGATTTCACTCCATTATATATACAAGTTTTCACTGATATACCTACCAATTATATTCTCCTAGTTTAATCGCCCACCACGTATCAACGATACTTAGTTATTCGGTAGTAACTACATAATAAGCATTTACCAACCAGCATAGAAATAATTGAATTCAAATCTAAACGAACCATAACCAATTTAATTTTATGAAAAGTCATAAAACGATTACTATTTTTTATATAGCACCGCTTATTAACGTATTCCTAACACACCTTTTTCATAAATTAAAAACGATAAAAGCGTTTGTCGAAAAAACTTTTTTTTACACATGCTGCCTTTAGATGGGGTTCGATAAAAAACAGACAGTAGCATGTGAGTAATACTTATTTTATAGCTACACCTGCCTTCATAGTCCCCTAGTATCATTATAATGTATTTAAATGCATTCCCAAAATATATGGTGGTGTGGTGTCAGTAGCAGCGACATTGTTTTGGTGATAGATGAACATCAGCAGATCTTATCTGTGACTACACTTTTATTTTCAAACAAGATAATATTTACATAATATATAAGCTAACAGACTTAGGACCGATTTTTCAATGGACCGCTAATTTCTATTCGTGGAATAAAATTGACGTCTGACATTTTTTGTATGGAACCACTGTCAATAACTCAAAATTATTCCTCCGATAAAGTTATCTGGCGTAAATATATTTATATGTACATTTGTACATGTATATAAAACAAAACAAGGGCCAAGAATCATAGGACATCAAAAAATTGTCCGAGTCACTGTTAGCGCGAAAACTACCCAAGAGGATGGCAGCATTGCCACGTTGTATGGCGAATCGGCGATGCTGATTCTTTGGCCAAAAAATAGGCCAGTCCTCTGGTCACATGAAAATTCAACCAACCGCTTGGATGAGAGATATCTCAAATACCAAGACGTTATCTGGATTTATTTGGGAAAAGGATCGTGTCTGTGTGTTCCCTTGGTTCTTTTACAAAGGATACAATATTCTCTTGATAGTTCAATTCATTTTTCAATGACAAATTGAATTTTCTGACATCATTCAAAGACAGAATCTTAGAAGAGGCCTTTCACCAACAGTAGACTGCGATGGGTTCGGTTATCTTTTAAGATAACAGATTGATTGACAGATACAAATTACAAAAGCACTGGTCTTAGGTTATTATTAAAAAAAAAAAAACTATATAAGTAGTTTATGAGCCATCTTGTTACCATAACACAAGCATTAGGTTGCTTAGCTTGGGACTAGATGGCGCTGTGTGAAATGTCCAGGGATATTATTATTATATTTATATTATTATTTTCAGTTTATTATGTGCTAGTCCTGGAATAGAGACCGCATATCGGCAAGCGTAGTGTAGGGCGATGGGCCCCCAGCTAGATGGACCTACGCCCTTAAAAAGGTGTCTGGAACAGACTGGATGCGGAAGGCGGAGGACAGGGTGTTGTGAGCACAGCTAGGGAGAGGCCTATGTCTAGCAGTGGACTGCGATATGCTGAGTTCATAGATGTGAATGGCCGCTCCAAGTTACAGTATTATGTCGATGAGGCAGTCATCATCTGCCTAACCTTTTCCCAATTATGTTGGGGTCGGCATCCAGTCTAACCGGATGCAGCTGAGTACCAGTATTTTACATGGAGCGACTGCCTATCTGACCTCCACAACCCAGTTACTGGGTAATACGATACCCCTTGGTAAGACTGGTTGTCAGACTTTCGGGCTTCTGACTACCCGTAACGACTGTCAAAGATCCACGAATGACAGCCGGGACCAAACGGCTTAACGTGCTTTCCGAGGCACGGATGGGTCTCGGTATGTAAAGATGGTCACCCATCCACAGACCAACCACGGCAAGCGTAGCTTAACCTGACCGATCGACTTGTGCGGCTGTTATTATTTAGCCACGGGTCCCTCGTCGAAATTCGTCGTCGTAGTGAAATAATTATATACTAAAACATGTTGTTTTTTGTAGAGGTTGTATTACCTCTGCAAAAAATATAACACACTGAAATCGATCCATCTTTCTAACACCAATATGTCAGACAGTAGCTATGATATCATTCAAAGGATCGTCTTTCAAAAATTCAATACTATCCACCTACTTACTATTTTTAACTTTTTAATTCACATGCCTTTCACCTCCATAGATTGATGTATTTAGACCTTTTTAAAGTTATCACCTTTTACTTTTTTCGGCCGCTGCAACTGATACCGTCGCCCATTGGTCACGCTACCGTGACGCGGGCGCATGACGTTTGACGCTAACCCGTCACCACGCAAGCTCGCACCTGCCTACATGCGTATACGCAACAATAGACCCGACTTTTTACATGTTATGTCAAGGGAGCAAGTGGCATAACCTTTTCATACCATTTCATGTTTTGAGAGTTTTTAAATTTAACACTTTTTGACAGCTACAAGATATTTTTATAATAGGTAGAATAAATTAGATTACAAAATGTTGACTTATAAAAACAAGTGACAGTCTAAAGCTAGAAGAGTGACATGCTTAGCTAGATTTATTTAAAATTCATTTTTGGTTTAATTAATGGAATTACAATCACAACAACAACACAACAATACACAACAACAACAATTACAATCATCTAACTATACTTACAAAGTTTTAAAACACCAAAGGCCATAGATATATGTTTTGGGGGTCTAACGTTTTATTTACTATCTGTCATTAATTTTATATTAATACTAGCTGCGCCCCGCGGTTTCACCCGCATAAGTTTCGATCCCGTGGGAATATCGGTATAAAAAGTATCCTATATGTTAATCCTGGTTATAAAACATCTGTGTGCCAAATTTCATCCAAATCCGTTTAATAATTCTTGCGTGAAAGAGTAACAAACATCCATCCATCCATACAAACTTTCACGTTTATAATATTAGTAGAATTTATTAATTACTAGCTGCGCCCCGCGGTTTCACCCGCATAAGTTTCGATCCCGTGAGAATATCGGGATAAAAAGTATATTATATGTTAATCCTGGTTATAAACCATCTGTGTGCCAAATTTCATCAAAATCTGTTCTGTAATTTTTGCGTGAAAGAGTAACAAACATCCATCCATCCATACAAACTTTCACGTTTATAATATTAGTAGGATTTATTAGGATTTATAAAACGGACTTCAACGTGGATATTCACGTTGAAGTCCGTTCGTATAGTTGCAGGTTCTTTTTCGAAAATACACAAAAATAAGGTTAGTCCACTTTGTCCTCTGCCAGTACCATGATCATATTCCTTTCCTGTATTGTTATTTCCTAATTTATTTACAAAATTTCCCCGCCTGTCACTCTTTAGACAAAGTTAAGTTTTGTAAATAGTTAAGATTCCTCACTTTTGTTCCGTTTTGTTTTATGTTAGGCATTCGTGCAGTCGATTCGATGCGGACATGTTTTGTTTGATGTTTAGAGCTTGTGCAGACGACGCGGTTTACAAGGGACTCGTGTGAGGAATGTTCGTTGTTAGTGGAATAAGCGTATAAGTGTTTGGTGGAGCAATCAATTAGCTGATTACTTTACTTATGGGTTTCTGGTTAACCATTGTTTGGATTTCGTAATCCCTTTAAAGTTGATTCACTACACACTTATTGATTTTTTGTATGTTATTAGGCTCCACTTAGGTACACCACAAATCACTAAATAAGTTCAGCGCTAAACATTTTTAAAACATAATTTCTGTCAAAGTCATCTTCGAGCGATTGATTCTCGTAATTTTAAGAACATTCACAGTTTGATCTCAGTCTCAATCTGTCTAAAATACCTTTAATTTCTCTACTTTCTTGACAAGTTTTGACATTGATTGTCACTGAGATGAGATTACGACTAAATTTTGAACGTTTTTAATTACGGGAATTGGGCTTCAAAACGATGGTTTAAATTTCGTTTGGCGGTAAAAGTTGCTGCGGTTTTTATAGTGTAATTTTATTAAGTTCCAGCGTTACCACTTACGATCGTTTCCTGTCATAGAAATTACCTGATTGCTGTCTGGTTGACTGTCGAAAATCATCATCATTCATCATCATCTGCCTAGCCTTTTCCCAACTATGTTGGAGTCGGCTTCCAGTCTAACCGGATGCAGCTGAATACCAGTATTTTACATGGAGTGACTGCCTATCTGACCTCCACAACCCAGTTGACTGTCGAAAATAACTACACAAATATTATTTTCAATAGGGTACCTAGTTGCCTGGATAAAAAAAAAATATATATTTAGTCCGTCAGATTATCGGAAAATAATGGACACGTATTTATTCTTTTGTCAATCAAACAAAAAATTCCAAAGACAAAGCGCGTCAAAATTTGGGAGTGGGAGCTCGTGACGTCACTTGCTTGCAAAAGTGTCGCAAGCAAGTGACGTCACGCGGAACTTTAACAGGCGATATCTTCATCATTTTTTATATAATTGACAAAAGAAAAAATACGTGTTCAATATTTTTTGATAATCTAACTGACGGACCAATTAGATTTTTTTAGGAAAATAGCCTATTTTCTTCGCCAAATAGAGCATCTATTTTTCTTATCTCTACTTCTGGACTAGTTCTTATAATTTACAAACGAACTTCAACATCATCATCATTATTGCTCTTATCCCAATTTATTTAAGGTCGGCGCAACATGTCTTTATATTCCATAATTCTCTATTAGTCGTCATCTCGGTAGTCACCCCCTTTCTAACCATATCATCATTCACACATTCCATCTATTGTTTCTTTGGTCTTCCCCTACTCTTAAAGCCAAACAAACATCGACATACAAAACTTTAATAAGATAGTTAACAATGATTGTTATGAATTGTTTTAAGAGATTCAAATGACATAATGATAGGTTGTTCGTATATGGAAGGCTTACAAAATAATAAATTATATATTCGTATGTATTATTATTGTGATTAATTATTTGACTTACATTCGGAGCTTGCAACTTGCGTCAGATGTGGACTTGATGCGATCTTATATTTATATATTACTTTTTAGGGTTCCATATCCAAAGGGTAAACACGTGTCTGTCACCACGCTGTATCTCAAGAACCGCGATAGCTAGACAGTTGAAATATCCACAAATTTTGTATTTATGTTGCCGCTATAACAAAAAATACTAAAAATAAAATTAAATAAGGGGGGCCTCCATACAACAGACGTGATTTTTATAGATAATGGTACGTACTAACGATAACCCTTCGTGCGCGAGTCCGACTCGCACTTGGCCGGTATTTGTTTTTGCTTCGATATTTCATTAGAAGTTCCAAACGATCAATGGATTGTGTGAATGATGGTATTCTTAAAAAGATCTACCGTGATGATGACTAATAGAGAAGTATGGAAGGAAAAGAAATGTTGTGCTGAACCCAAATATATTATTTTCTCATGAGGGTAGGAGAATTATGATTACCTATCACTATGATCAGTGTGTAGGAAAGTTTTTATTAGACAGTGGACACACCGCAGTCATTATATGAGTGTCTGTTATTGTCAGACAGAATATATATTATTGTCTATCAAAACGACATCGTTTTTTGGCAAATGTGCACGCCATCATTGATTGCATTTGGTTAGAGATGCCTGTTGAACTGTCTAAAGACAGTTTCCTGCATTTTGCGCACAGATTGTGTTTCAACCTTGACGCAATATTGGTAATACTTTTTACTTTCATAAGTATGGAAGATTAATCGTTGGATTACTAAAGTTGTATCTACTAAGGAGAATGTAGTTGATCCTGAGACCATACTCACTTTACGTCTAACCTGAATTCGCCTGTAAAGTATTTCACTCACCCCTTTGCATACTACGCAATGGCACACTGGTAGATGACGTGGAATCCTTTGTGCGTCGCCCTCGAGAATTCGAGATGCAGTGTGTCGCAGAATACCCCAGTATTTCTGGCACCTGGTTTATTCGAACCTCCTTGATACTAAAAGGGATGGGGATGTTTGTGGGTATAATTATGTGAAACTTGGACGATTCGTCGACTTGGTCGTCTTTGTAAGTTATCGTAGACTACTGATTCTGATATACTTACTATACAACAATGGCGACGATACCTTCTCCTTGTAAATAAAACAACAAAGTATGCACAGTTAAACATAATTTATTTCATATTATTTAAGTATCACAGATCCATTTATTTTAATATTCATCACGTTAACAAAAATATATATAGTCTACTTGGTGGTGATGACACCATTTTACATAGCAATAGTTATGTTCCAACTACTTTTGTAACTGCGATACATGATATTTACACTCTATCACATTATATACAACGATATAGAAATGATCTAATGGCTCGAAACACTGCCGGAATCGGTTAAGATGAGAATCTGTCAATTGGGTATAATTGAAAGTTACTACGTCCCAAACCCTTGTTATCCATTTTAAGAACTCGCGTTTACTACTAACTGTAATCTATCATTTCTTTTTCTTTAATAGTTTTGACTACATATAAGTATTTCTTCAATATTTTAACACTTACTCTAAATCATATCTAAAAGACTAAATTCTGATTCAAAATTTTATTCCTTTAATCACATATCCTTTTATTCCATTCTCAGTTTACTACCATTTATTATTTTGTTTTATTTTGCTACAACTCAATTGTATCATGAATACGAGTTTCATATTCATGGCAATTAAAATTGTACGTACCGAAATCTCCCTCCGGCGCGGCGGTGCCACGCGATTGGTGTTATCAACTTGTCATCGTGCATACTCTAGATCAATGAAAGTAATATTTTAAGTAATGTTGACTGCATTTGTGGCACAGAAAGTTGTAAAGCATAACTTGGGAGAGGATTTCATCTTGCCGTAAACTACTGTTGATTAGAGAATGGCTCTTAGGTACATTTTTCTAGTTTAGCAGGGATGTTGTTTACACCGGTGTAAATTATTGTATGATTTATATTTATTCTTAATTGTTATTTACTTTAAAAAAAACCGAAAAAACTAAAGCATTAAACTTAGAGAACCGTTACTTTAGTTTGAGACATTTTCAAAAGTGTTACAAATACTGTTATCTCTAAGGCCTGTTTCACTATCGAGACTTAGATCGAGTTTTCTAAATTTCCGTTCCTAGACCCATTTCGGCAGTGAGATACGATACGATATTGAAAGTTGAAGATAGCAAGATCTTTTCTATTGGATAGCTGAAATTGTACAGTTCCTATCTAAGCGCGACAATTTTGTAAGGGCAGTGTTTGGTGGCAGTGATAATTAATATAAATTCTAATCTACAATCTTTTCTACTTAGTAGTTTTTCGATCCCTGTAGGATCCGTCTACAAGGTATTGCATGATCCTACTAGTATAAAGAGATCAATGTTGAAGGAATCGATGATAAAACATTTACTTTTGATGGCATTAGGAATATTTATAAAGTTATAGCGTCGTGCAATGATAAAGCTGTTTCTAAGATTAGATTATCGCGCATAGATAGAACTAAGAAGTTTGACTTATTCATAGTTTACATTGAATTAGTTTTAGTTATAAATGCAGTTGTAAAGTCTTTATAGTAAAGGAGAGTATTAGATGAATTTGTCACTATTCAATGAGTGATATCTAATGTCAGTGATATTCTATCGTTGAATGAATTAGAATGTGATTTGCGACAGTTCATTATGGTTCTAATGATTGTAAACATTGGAAAATTCATCTAACATCAAATTAAAATACTTATATTGTAACTTTAAACAGTAGCTAGGTAAGCTCAGAGTTAGACACGTATAACATTTTCTTTTAGATTATTGCCAAAATTTTGCTGTGGCAGTACTTATTTGGCACAAAGTTCGAATCTATAATAAGCAAGTTCAAATTATTGTGAGCAAATAAAATAGAAAAATAAGCGAATTTCTCAGTTAATAAAACACTCAAACACTATACAAAAAATAACAAAATAACCAACTGACGCCGACTGTCTCGAGTCGGCAATGTTTCTTTAAAAGACATTGTAGGCACTATTATTGCTAATATAATATAATTTATTCATCGATCGCTTATCTACAGCATAGAATATTCTATACAAAATATACTACGAAGATTTTACAAACTTAGGCCGTCGGCCTACGAAACTATATTTTTTTCTAACGTAACATTTAAACTACTCATTAGTTTACCAACAATCGTCCATATACATTCGTTCGCATAGGCCTATAGTTCCACATTTATCATCGTTCACAACTGTCTCATTAGAATACACACGGGTACGTATAGTAGAATTAGAATCATTAATTACATTGGGACTGGGGTGTACTAGGAATTCATAACCAGGAGGGTCTGCCGTGCAGGAGGTCGGCGGCGTCGTGCCGGTCGGCCTGGCGCAGCGCGGCCGCCAGCGCGGCGGTGGCGCCCGGCCCGCGCTCGCGACATTCCCACAGCTCCAGGATAGCCTCCGTCGGCGAGCTCTTAGTGGCGAACCACGTTGTGTAACGATCAACCCCGAGCCGCGCCGCCAGCGCCCGCCAGTCGTTCCCGCGCGCGTTCGGCGGGTCCAAAATAGCGCACAACTGCCTTTTTATTCGAGCACTTAATTTAAACGGCCCCTCACCCGCGCACTCGTTGACGCCCGCCTCGCTAACTGTTACGTTCCTTTTAACGCTGCCGTCGCTCCCGTCTTCGCTGCGGCACATACGAGCCTCTAAAAGGTTTTCAGTTATGTTAAAACTGCGCTGCGACTCGGCGCGGGGTGAACGTCCCCGCGGCGATCGGCTCCGCACGTCGTCGAGGGATATTCGGAATGTCTGCTTGTATGAGGGATTGGTTCTCTGACAGGCGGACACGCTGAAATCGATATTGTCACAATCGTGGGTCCTTTCTAATACGAAGCTGCAATGCAGAGCGTTGTAATTCGAACCCCAAACGTGTAGGAATGGGATTTCTTGGTAGCCGATACCCGGCTTAGCTTTCCACCCGGGACTGACGTGTTCCAAATTCAAACAGAGATTCGAACCGCCGTCCTGGAAAAGCAAAGTTTTGGGTCGCTCTAGTAGTACGCCGCCAAGTTTCTTCTCCTGCTCTTGACAGTAGTAGGCCGCGCAAAGCGTATCTTCAAATACATACAGTCTTATACTGTAATCTGCGCTAGTTTCACTGAGCACTGCCGGCGCATATATCGCCAATTGAAGCGCTTTTACCGCCTTTCCATTAAAACTTTCACCGACTAATACAAACGTAGACAGCATATCGGTCACTAGGAATATTTTATCATTGTCGAGTTGAGTGAACACGGGCGTATTGATCGTTTCCTGGCCGAGGCCGACAATTTTCTTCCACTGCGGCTGTGTGCTGTCTGTTTTGGCGCTGTTGTGGTCGATGGCGTACAGCGAGAGGTTCCAGAAGCCGTGTTTGAGACTGGCGCAGTGAGGGATTTGTAGGATGACTGACTTGTTTAATTGGAGACGCGGTGGGCCGCATTTAACTACTGGGCTCAGCTGCGTGATACCTGCGGGGCGGAATTTGTTATGAGCACTTCGTTCTACATGTAGGTACACATGTTACAACTTGGTCTGCCCAAGGCAAGCGTTTTTTCCCAAGCAAAAATTATAGCTTGCTGATACCATAGCATAATTACATATCGTTTAAAATTACCTTTGGAAATTGTTCTCTATCGTATCGCAAAATCAATTTATTTTTATTAGACTTGTGCTCCAGTAAAGTTATTCAGTTTGGACTCATAAATATTCATAGCAATTTGATGATTTAGGACATGGTAAATACAAGAGTGGATCAGCGAAAACATTTATCGAAATTAATTTATGTATTACGTCAATAAAGTTCAAGTCATACTAACGAAATTACCTCTTTAAAACTTTGATGCAGTTACTAAGTTATGATTGAATACATCTTCACATTGACAAAATTTACAAAACTTTGAGTACAAACCTTTTCCCAACCTCGGTCGATACCGATCATCTTTCACCACCGCCACATATATCTGTTCCCTCCTGCCTCTACTGAGGGCTGCCTCAGGGATCGAGAGGGCAACTCCAGCAGCAGGCAATGCCAGTCTTGCCCCAGCACTTGAAACTGAGAGGGACTGAGATGTAGGCGAGTTTGAAACGAGTTCCGCTAGTTGGAGAGTCACTGACTCATTCGCAGCATCATACATTGAGCCGGCTAGAAGAGAAATTATAGTTAGTGGAGTTGTGGGACTAGTTTGGATAGGAGATACGCGTGCATGTGGATAAGTTTTAACGTATTTAGTTCTGTTATAATTATCGCAACCACCACTTGTATAGTAGTGTTGGATGAACACAATTATAATTTTGGAAAGTGTCATATTTTCTAATTTCTTTGGAGCTTAACCTAAGACCTTAGAAGACCTGGTGAAACCATTTATAGAACAAAACATTTTAAAACTCTAATAATTTGTGTAACATCAGCAGCTTTCAATAGTATCAGAGTCTGTGAATACACATAAATATACATTTCTGATACTTACAGCTAGTAAAACAGCTGGACGCCGAATGTTCAGATTCACTGTAAGGCTTGCTGTCGTAGTCATCACTCTGACCCTTGCTTGACGCGCATGGAGTCACCTGGTGGTCTACTGGAGACGCATAGCTGTAAAAAAGGGTCTTGTTAATGATTTTATTGAGGATAACTTGAAGTTACATAAAATGGCCAGACGACATTTATCATAGTCAAATACACGGCGCAAGAGATATCGAAGCAAACTGTTACCAAAAAATTAGAACAAAAAAAATTGCTGTTCCATACATCTTGACCGTGATGGTTTTGCACTTTTGTATGAAACAGCAGTTTTTTTTTATAACCTAGGGAAAAGGATAGTTTTCCTAGGGAAAGTTTTGCTCTGGGGGTTCTGAAATGATGTAGGTACTGAATAAGGAAAGACGTTCTTACAATATAATATAAAGAAGTCCTATAGTTGTTTGATTCCTCCCGTTGCCTCAGAGAGCTCTTCTAGCTCTCTATAGTACTGAATTCATAGTAACAGTTTTCGTGTCAATGTTCTTTACACCCTGTATATTTTATGGTATTTCTTATGCCAGCACATTGTTATAAGATGTGCCTACCAGTAATTATGTTTAAAGTCGAATGCCAGTGATTAAGTTGAATGTATTTTGGTTAAAAACAAAATGATCATGGAATAAATATCCACATAAAAAAGCTCTATCTACGAGTATATATATAAAATTCAAAGTCCTGACTGACTGACTGACTGACTGATAGATCAACGCACAGCCTAAACCGCTAGTCCTAGAGACATGAAATTTGGAGGGTGTGTTCTTCGTGAAGAGTAGGCATCCACTAAGAAAGGATTTTTCGAAATTCCACCCCTAAAAGGGTGAAAAGGGGGGAATTCGTTTGTATGAAAAATCTTATTCCTTGAGTTAATAAACTTGAAACTTGGCACGAATACTTATCGAAATAAACTATGAACATTGTCAGTTTTTTTTCTTCTAAACTACCCCCTAATAAGGGATTGGGGGGTTTCAAAGTTTGTATGGAGGAATTTTAGCGCGCAGTCCGATTTACTCGAAACTCAGTATTTATACCTAATATTGAAAGTAAAGAATAATGTGTATGAGGGTTTTCTGAAAATCTACCCCTGACGGGCTGAAATGGGGTAGTCAATTTTACCGGGGAGGATTTTACTGCATGGCTTGATTAAACCGAAAAATAGTATAAATAATCTTTGAGTCAAGTTATAAATACATACCAAACGATTTTTTTAAAATTCCACCCCTGTGGGGGTGCAAAGCGGGGATACAGATTATATGAAAAATCTTCTTCATTAGGTTAATAAATTTGAAACTTTTCAAGAATACTCGCCTAAATAAGTAATTAAATTTATCATTATAAGTTTTTCAAAACTACCCCTCAAAGGGGGATATAGGGGTGTTGAAGTTTGTGTGGAATAATTTGAATGCGCGGTCCGATTAACTCGAAACTCAGTGTTTATACTCAAGACCAAAAATAAAGAGTAACATGTATCAGGGTTTTTCGGAAATCTACCCCTAACGGGTTGAAAAGGGGTAGTTAATTTTACAAGGGAGGATTATAATGCGTGGCTTGATTAACTCGAAAATTGGTATAAATAATCTTTGAATCAAGTTATGAATAATCCCAAACGATTTTTCAAAATTCCACCCCTGTGGGGGTGAAAAGCGGGGGATACAGTTTATATGAAAAATCTTATTCATAGTTAATAAACTTGAAACTTGGCAAGAATACTTGCCTAAGTAATTAATAAAGTTTATCATTATAAGTTTTTCATAACTACCCCTCAAAGGGGGATATAGGGGTGTTAAGTTTGTGTGGAAGAAATTGAATGCGCGGTCCGAGTAACTCGAAACTCAGTATTGATACTTTTGACAGAAAATAATTAATAATAAGTGTGTAAAGTTGTCGAAAATTTACCACTGAAAAGGGGTAATTCAGTTTTTAGGGGAGGATTTGAACTTGAAATTGTATGTGACATTTTCACGCCTAAACCACTGAACTTTTGATTTGGCATAGAGATAGATGGCATCCTGGGGAAGCACATACATTTTATCCTGTTAGCACGTTCCCGTGGGATCATATTCCGACATCCACGCGGGCGAAGCCGCGGGCAGAAGCTAGTTCAATGTATAAAATAACCATTCAGATTTGATAGCTTATAATACAGACAGGTTGCAAAGTTCTTCGATTTTTTGCAGCAATAACATTAGCTTAAATCGAAACCTATAATTTATTCGATAATACACCTAAAACTTTAACGTTATATACATTATAGACTTCATTCACAAAACATGTATCTATTAATTTTTTGCTCTTTCAAACTATCTCATAGATCTTGGTCGTTTATTATAGAGGCTACGTTTGTATTTGTTTTAGGTTCCTAAATCATTTCCAGACTTAGATATGTCTTTTGTAATTACATCTTTTCGCATAATTAAGCTTTATAATCTGTGGAATAATTGTGCAAAAAATATTATGATTTATTTCATCGTTATCTTGAGTGTTTATTTTAGCTCGTTTAGTCGATTGTTTGTTCAGCTTAATTGTTATTTATTTGTTAGTTGGCCCACCTAGATTCGCCCGGGGACTTGTTTTAAATAGACATGTTTGTTATAAATTTATTATCAAAGTGACAGTTAAAACTTATTAGAGACCGCTTTTGGTTTGATTATGACTTATAACGATCCTGTTAGAGAGATCTCTCTCTGTCTATTTTTTATTTATATTATGCTATTGGAATATTAATTATATTCCTTTATAAGACTTGAAAGTACGAACTCGATACTGCTATACTCGTACCTACAAAATCGAATTGACGTTTCACATTAAAAGCTAACTACGGAAAAAACGTAATGTCTTTATAGTCCATTGTCCATGAACATCAGGATTCAGGACTTATTTCTTTTAGTCGTCTATACCTTAGCGGGCAGATGGAAACCTGATACAGCACGTTCGCCATTCATGTAACACTTGTGCAAAAAGAAAGCATTTGTCAACTACGGTGTAGACGGGTGAAGATGAACTTGTACTATGACACTGAAAAATGTATCGGTATTTTTTCCCTTTATTGAATGAAATGAAAAAATAATTTATCATTTATCAAAATGATAAATGATTTTTTCATTTTTGTAAGTAGTATTGTACAAACACTTTTACACGTCAATCATATTTTCAAAACAAGATGAGGTCGGCGTTTCCTATCTGTCTATTTAATTCTGAGAAGAAAGGCCGAAACAAACTCAAAGAGTCTCTTTAAAAGTCCAGACATAATCTTGATCAGATCAACAATTTGACAAATTTAATCATGAACTTCCAATGCAAAAAACAAAATGCAGGAACCTACGAGTATTTTAGTGCTTATTATTTTTTGTTATAATTTTTTGTTGTTGTTTAATTAAACAACTTGATGGATAAAAAATAATACCCCGAATCCAGTCAATCCATATTAGGTGGAATTTGTGGACTATCTTTGACTACAATTTAAACGCAAAAATATGGCATGGCATCCGACTATATCTTATATCCGTCTAATCTTAATTTTTAATAAGACTTTAGAGGTATGAGGAACAGGGTGTATAGAAAAGGGGGGATCCTCCAACCAGACGAGTGTTGTCTGGCGGGCAAGAGGGTAGATTTCTGGGTAAAAAAATATTATTATATTTAGTCCGTCAGTTAGATTATCGAAAAATAATGTACACGTATTTTTTCTTTTGTCAATCAAACCAAAACTTACAAAGATAAAGCGCATCAAAATTTGGGAGTGGGGGTCGTGACGACACTTCCTTGCAAGTGTCACAAGCAAGTGACGTCACGCAGAACGGGCGATATCTTCATCATTTTTTATATAATTGACAAAAGAAAAAATACGGTTCCAATATTTTTTGATAATCTAACTGACGTACTAATTAGCAGCTAGCCTATTGCCCCAACGACTCATGTCGGGAAGTTTGTATGTATGCTAATTGCGCGGTAAACTCTGCTTGCGAGATGCAGGATTTGCGTGACGTCAGTATGACGTAGTTCGCATGTGGCGTTGTAGATACCGCTACAAGACGTTTATCTTAAAAAAAAAATAATATTAACTCACCTATTAGTAAGATGCGGTACATCATAATGGTGTTCAGCCCTGGAGTCCGGCTGTGGATGCTCGTATCTTGGAGGCCGGTGCTGCATGAGGTCTGGTGCCAGCGACAGCGACTGTTTCTCCACTGTTGGGTACATCTCCGGTTGGAAATCTGCTTGAAGAAGATGGATTGGTATTTGAATTGGGAAATAAGATACGAGTATATAATTGGCGGTATGACTTCTTGTCTTGACCATGACATGGACTTGACCTTGTAACTAAAGACACCTCGACCCCTGTCATAATATAGGATATAGTGATTCAGGGGTCGTACCTCATTGATGTAACGTGTACTGTAGTTTGGAAATATAATGACTATTAATTCTTCATCCTTGTTTTCAATCTGGCATCGAACGATAACTTTGACGAATTGTAATGTTCGGGTTGTAGTTTACACAGAACAAGGCACAGGTGACAGGCAAGGATCTGTTCTGATACAGATTAAGGAATCAGTAATGATCGCTCATCAATCTGTATGTATATATTAACAGATCCATGTTTCTAAATGGGAAAGAAATTTACGAGTCTGTTTACGAAATGTTAGAAAGAATATTTGGGCACAGGTGAAAACATGTTTCTAATTACAATAAATTTACTGTGGTTAATACTAATGCGATGTGATTCATGTTGATTGCAACATTTCCCGTTATGGTAATCAAGAGTTTAAGTCAATGCCCCGACAGCTAGGAAACGGACTTCCGAGTAGAAGGTCTCGGGTTCTTGTTAGTCATTAATTTTTAATGAATATGATTACAATTACTAATACTGCTAATTCGTTCGATCACCGACTGCACTGCACTGCTTGTAATTCCAGATTCCTATATTGCAAATACAAGTGACGATTCATTACCGTTTTCGATTTCTTTTTCGATTGGATACATTACCCCATCTGATACTAATTTGCGAACTCTGTTCTTAAAGAGTTTTGTTTTTAAATCTAAGTTTGCAAACCTAATTACTTAATTTATCACGAAGCACACCGGATTACCACGAAATCTCGCGGTTTGGCGCGATTATTTGAACGTTCGTCTTATACTAGTTAATATTATTATAATAAGACTTACCAGTCCTCGTCATGGTGTAAAGCGAATGGTCTCTGGTCTTCCTCTGCAACAGCTTATACACCACGGCAGCTCCAGCCAAGAACACCACCACTGCGACCGCTATACCTATGTACAAAGGTATGTCGCTATGTGCCGCCACTGTTGACAAAAGAAAACAGGCTGTTAGGAAACGTAAAGAAGTTCTTATAACAAAAATCAAATAACTAACGGTATGGTCTCGTACACACGATGGCGGCGATGATCAGTACTAAATTTTACTGTATAATTTTGGGATCCCATGGCAGTTATACAAGGTGGAGACGACGATTCAACAATAAATTAAACTGCGTATATGTGACGTGCCCAGTCTGCATGCAAAAATTGAATCATAATTATATATCCAATAGTTTAGTCACTAGAGCTAGTCAAAGATTGGCATAACCTATCGTCGGCCCATCTGCACTTACGAAGCTAAAATTTATTTGATAGTTCCAAAATACTCTTAGGTATTAGTATTGTCTCCACTTTGTATACTGCATTTGTTATACCCGTATGAGCTGCGGAGTTTTGAAGTGTGACGCCAAATATTTTCACCGCCGTGTGAACGGGACCTATAGGAAAAGTAATCTAGAAGCCGCACAGGGTTTCCCATTTCAATCGTCAAAAAAACAACATAATATTTTTCGCAGTCATAAAAATAATGGTCGCCGCTGTCACAGCACTAAAGGCAAACTTTTACTTGTCAGCTCGCTCAAAAAACCACAAGTTGAAACCAGAACACATTCATCATTTCAAACAAAGAAACATAAATTACAAAGTTAGCCCGTCTCGCGAACTTTTAAAGCCAACACTATCCCACTTCATTCCAAAAAGTTTGTATTCAAACCAAACAAAAAAGATATAAAACCATCAAATTATTAAGAGCCTGATAAACTTTTGTAACCATAAAAACGTTTTAACGATAAAATAACGAGGTGTCAATTTTACGATTTCCGTTTTAACCTCAAAATAAGAGACAAATTCGTTGAAATCCAAACTTCTGAACCGCAATCGTTAAATTTGCTTTCATTCATTCAGAATGAACTCCGTCCCATGTTTCTGGCAGCACCTTTAGTATTATTTATGTCATCGTGCCTTTATAGCTATGTCCCATTGAGAGCGGAAAAAGAACGCTTATTTTAGCTCCAAAAATAGTTGTAGATGCATTTAATAAGACAGACATTCTTAGTTCTTATAAGGATAAGGAAAGATAGATGTAGCATACTAGGCTAGTTATAAGGATAAGGAAAAGAGAACAGTGTTAGGATTTGCGAGTTAATAAGACAGAATCTGGGAAAAGACAGCACAGTATCTACTACTACTTTGTATTAGGTCCGTAAATTCAATTACGTACAGACTGAATATGATTTTCTGTTTGTAATAAAGAAAAGATAGACTCTCAGAGAGAGAAACTCTAAAGTTTTCTGACCTGTTTAAGTAACTTTACAGAAATTTCTGAAGTTATTGACAAATGTGACTATAACCAAAAACGAAGAAGCATTATAATAGTGTAAGGATATATTTTTAGGAATTCTCTAAAACACCTCAGATAAAGCTACACGATTCAAAAAAGTGAAGCTATCGTAAAATTAACATAAATATCCCTCGCTTTCAATACGTCACATCTTCGAAAACGGACCCGCTGCATTTTTTAACGATTACTTATATTTTTTGTGTAATTCCTTGCCGTGAAAAGGAGTCGTTATTATTGGATGCTTTTAACGATCCCTTTGATCCTTGTATAGTGGTTGTAAATGTGGGTTTAAGGGAAACTGCGGGGACATATGGCGTCTTATTTTAAGGAGTATTAGAGTAAATGTGCTTCACGTGTCGTTTAATAAAATTGATGGATTTTTTACGAGTTAATTCTGGTTTCTACAAATATTTTGAAGTTTATTTTTTATTAGCAAACAAGCAGACTGCTTACTCCAGTTACCATCCTACAGGTTCACCATCCCAGAAACACAGCTGATATAGTATGTTTGTATTTGAAAATTAGTTTCGCGAATTATATACACAACTTTACTTGTGCTAATGTTTTAATTCTGACATATTAATGTAAGCATATTCCGGTACGAGTAGATATACACATCTTAAAACAAGTGGAGTTTCAATTAAAAACAAAGAGATTTGTTGCCAAAAAGTTATTCATTATTTAGTCTGTTCTCATTTTGGTGAGCCCTTTCATTGAAAAATTCAGCACGTGCTGTTGACTCATTGGTTCCTTAGTCATGTTCTTACATGACATGTGGCACCGATTATGCTAATTCACTTGTCGATGATATTCATGTGCCAACATGTCTGTGTTTCCTTTCCTTAATGGTAATTACGTCCAAGAAATAGTCAGTGGCATTCGTTGGTTAGAATTTTCATCAAAATTAAAATTAGTATCTTTATTTATTTGGTGTTAGATATGATTTTGAGTTTAAACGGTTTAGGACCTATTTCACTAACGGTTAATTTTTCAATCATCTGATTACTTTATTCGAGGAATAATTTTGAAATTTTGACAGTTCATATAAAAACTGTCAAACGTCAGTTTTATTCCTCGAATAAAAGTTCTGTCGTTGGAAAAATCAGCCTTTAATCTACCAGATATATTTTAAAAAGGGCAGAATTTGTACGAAATGGTCTGTCAGATAATTTAACTAGACTTCATTCCGAGGTGCCTTTAATTTAAAGCAATGTAATGTATCTATTGTCAAAGCAAAACTTGTAAATGTAGAAGCTCTAGGCACTGCACTTTGAACACTCCTTAGCAAAAACTACAAAGCAACTGACTTCATAGCAACACAAAGAAAACGAAACTCAATTAAACCAACAAAACTGTGTAAAACCTTTAATTCCGCAACAGTGCAAAACGATTTTCCACGGTTGATTCTTACAACTTGAATAGCACCAGAACATTGGAACTTACATTCTTGCGTTTCTCACGAAGGTGACACAATAGCAAACGGAATTAATAGGCTTTTGAAGGCTCAAATAGCTAACGCGCTCAAATAGCTAACGCGCTCAAATAGCTAACGCGGAACTGAAGTACGGAAGTGAATGAGTGAATGAAGTCTTCGCGCTCGATAATGCGATAAAGATCTTGAACTCGTTCGTAATTAAAAACAAGGCAAAAACGGATGGTGTTTTTAAGCTAATGTTTCTACTTTTTTGTGTTCGTTCATTTTAGTTCATTCACACGATAATTCTGAAGCATTCAATGTATTAAGTTGTTCAGTAATTCGGATGCTGGTACCTTTATTCATAGTCTAGTTTAATTCTGTTTGTTCATTTTCATTACAGAATGATGTTTCATCGTAGTTTTGTAAAGTATTTAGGTTATATTCATTTATATTACCTATATCTTATTATAATTCATGTATTGTCATTTTATACCATAAATCTTTTCATGTTACTTTAGTTCATTTAGTGATATTAATGTTTCGTATTATCATTAAATGAGATAGCCCGAAGCAATAAATTGATGAAGTAATTTTCTCTGTTCGATAATGTGATAATGATCATGAGTGCTCGCCGTAATTAAAAACAAGTTTGTGAATAGTGACACAGTAAAACAACCTGTAATTTTTTCATTCATTTGCATTTACTCCGAAATGATGATGAATGGCCACATGAGTGAAGAAGTAAACAAACGGACCCGACCGAAGTACGAAAGCATATTAAAGGTACGAAAAATAACAATTGATTAAGAAGTACATGATAGGCATCTTAATTTTTTGGAGAAATAAGAGAGACCCATAAGAAGCAATCTCTTGAGATAGTAGATGGCTTTTTAGAAATAAAATAGCAAAAATAAGCTAGAAGGAAAAGCTAGAAAATACGTTTACTTGCAGTAAACACGAGGCAGAAAAAGAAGACAAACACAAGAAAGAACAAGTTGGGGTAAAATATGCGTCACATCCAAGAAAAACGGCCATCGCTCAGCACAAAGCTAAGATCCTATGCGAGAGAGAGCCCCGGCGCTGATTTTGTCAAGTTGTTGTGTTTATAACATGTTACTGTTGTTGCCAATAATTAGATTAGATACTAAAACCTCCATACAAAAAGCATGAGAATTTCATCTGTATCCGACCGGCTAATTACGGCTAAAATATTTCAAGAGAGAGTGCTTGACCAAACAATTTTGCCCCTTTGAAGTGCCCAAAATTCCAGCATCATAAAAATGTGTCAAAATACATCAAAATTCCAACAGATCCGAATTACTTAGCACCGCCTGTTCTGACCATACAGCTATTATACATAAACGGTGGATCGAATGACCGGCATCCGAGCCGAATGTAATAAATTAATAAACATCGTGACCGTCCGAACGATTTGGAGCCGATACTGATCGTTGTAATTGCTGCACGCAAGTCGATGCTACCATGTGGAATAAATGGATGTTTTGTGCTATATTCTATGTCAAACATGTTGGAGTAACTTGTCTGGGGAATGAAATAGGACACGCAGAGTCTGGCAATGAGTTTCTTAACTGTATGCTGAGCTTAGGATTTAATAATAAAAGGATGGGCAGCACAATCTTATCAAAAGCATCATCATGCAATTAGCAGTGCCACAGAATCAATAATAAATTAAAATCTTCACGTGATAGAGGGCTGGTCTATTTTTTGGCCAAAGAATCAGCATTGCCATACAACGTGGCAATGCTGCCAGCATTTAGGGCACTTTTCCTTTTGACAACGATGCGAACGAATTTTTTAACGCTCTATGATTCTTTCTTTTTATATACTTTATTATTGTTTTTTTGTTATTGTTTTTTTTGTTTTTTTTTCTTTTGTTTTTTTTGTTATTGTTTTTTTTTTGTTATTTTTAAGACTATTAACTTTTAAATTATGGGAATATTTTGAAATAAAAAAAAATGTAAATATATTAATTAATTTAGATATTTAATATGGAGATATTTTTGGAGACAAACATCATTCTGCGTAGCTTCTTTTAAACAACGGATCATGAGCTTTCTAAGATTGACGAGAACCGGTTTGGCTACTAAAAATGTTAGAAAAAAAGTAGACTAAGCCGTGTAATTGTTGGACACGCGACTTCAATTACACCGAGCATAAGTGCGTTCTAGCTTTTGAAGGAACCATAGATATGAAGTCGTGATGATTCCATTTGTAGAACTATGGAATCATCAAAACTTTGACAATAAAACATAGAAAAGATAAAACTTTTGAACATACTGAAATCAGTACCATCTTATGTTCAACTCTATGAACAGATCATGCGAATGCTTTTAATAAGGATTGTTAAAAGAGTCGAGTAGTGAAAGCGGAACAAATTGACGCACTTTCTTATTTGTAGTTGCGACAAAGCTTTAATCAAAGAAATCATGGGTTTTTGTGTAATCAATGGCTTCTTTTAGTTTTGACACGTTGTGCGTACCTAATTGAACATTTTGGATATTCAATTATGTAGGTACACACATACAGTCACTTTCGAAAAAGTTGATAGCGTTGAAGTTTACTTTGTTCAAGGATATTACTTGCTGAAGAGATGTCAGCACGAACTGACGGGGCCCGCTAGGGCCGATGCCGCCAGGGCTGCGGGTTATTCGAAAGAGGTACCGTGGCCCTTGGCACAGGCAACTGAAGGAACACGGGTGGGTTTTAGTCAGTAAAAGTCTGACACTCCCTTCCGCTCCGCCCAGAGCGGGAGGGGTCATTTGAAGATTTCCCACCCCAAAAAAAAAAAAAAAGGATATTACTTGCTTGTAATATCAAGGAAATGTATGACCCTACAAGGTTCCCACTGCTAGGACACAGCCCTCCTCTCTTCGAGAGGAAGTGGCCTAATCCACCACGCGGGCTCAGTGCCGGTTGATAGATGTCACATGTCTTCGAATTTTTGTATCTAGAACATATCATTTCATCACGATGTTTTCATTCGCCGTTTTGAGAGCAGTGATGATAAAATTATTTACACAAAGTATAGCGCCTGCCTGGTTTCGAAACCACAACCATCGCTGCTCTTCAAGGAAATGTATATAACAGTTTACAAATAACTTTATGTGTTTCATGTAACATTCACTTCTCAACAAAGGAATTTATTTGAAAAGTGTTCAGTACAAACCAAATTGTCCAGCAAATAATACACAAAGCTTGTATTGGTATGTAGATTTATGTCGGTTCAAAGATCGAACCAATAGCGATCTTCACAACTAAAGAGAAAAGGAGCTATCTATCAGTAGAATGAGCTATTTTATAGCTTGTATTATTACGAGCAATACGATTTTCTTTTGTAAGCAATAAATTATTTAGAATCACTTCCAACTTAACATATTGATAGTTTTGAAAGCCATTGGAGTTAGCAGTAAAGCACTTTAAGGAGGAGTACAGGTAGCATCAGAAGTGGAATCTTGAGACAGTGAAGATTGTTTTCTGAATGGATGTGATGTCTTTTACTGGTTCACTGGGCAGCTTCGCGCAGATGGCTCTTTGCCAAACTTATAAACACTAAGTAAGAGAGGAGCTTGAGTTTGAAAGCGTTGTTGGAACAGACACTGATTAAACTGATTTTAAAAGTGCTAATGAAATAAGAGCTTTTGCTAATTAGACTTTTATTTTAGAAAGGAATAGAAGAAATGCAATCTTTGGGAAAGCTGTTCCTAATGTTTGTGCAATTTCTGGTAGGTCAATCAATTTTTCTACAGACAGAAGTTTCAGACTAGTGGTAACAGCAAATATAAAGACAGCAAAGCAGCAATAACTTCAAAAGACATTAAAGAAATATTTGTTCTAGCAGCGGAAATAGAAAACATCCGTTCAATGTTGCATCTTCGTTCAGTGCTTGCGTCGCCGCATGTACATCCATACGCAATGGCGCAACACTGCAGTAAAACGCACTTCATATCAATAAATCTCCTTCATAAACAAGTTCCAAGTCCCCACACGGTTTATAACCAACCGATGTTTGAAATTCAATAAATCATTACATCCGCTACTTACACTGTTCAAATCAAAACCGCAGAGACGTTACGGGAATTAATTTACGTACGATTATCGGATTAATTTCGAAATTTGTACACTGTGTAAACATTTGTCAGTGCCAACGGCGCGGTGTCCGTTGCAGAGATCCCAGATAGGGAATCCAATCGAAATTTACAAACCCTTGTCGCTTTACCCATAACGTGGTAGGAGGGCTTGCGGAATTAAATTCTCTCCGCTCACGTCTCATACGAATGTGATACGTAACTTCTTTTGTCCTAAAGGCGGTATTTGCCTGAATGAAGTGGGGCGATATGTGAATGCATTTTGCGATCGCCTGCTGCGCTCACTCGACGAAATCACAACAAATCATTCACGAGACCCACCTCCAGTAATGATGGCCGCATCGCATATAAATTGGATTTTACTGTTGTTTGTTTATGCATTAATGTTTGATTAAAAAGTTTTGTACGATTTAATTTAATTTGGACGAAACCGCAACGGTTGACGGCTGGTTGTCGTTTTTGGGTGCCGTAAACACGATGAAATCAGTGGAACTTTGTTTGTGAACGTTAATTTTGTGGAAAGTCTACTTGTTATAATGTGTACGCTTATCGAAAATAATGTTTACTAAATAACAAGTGGTGAATAAATTTGTATTTAATGAATGTTTATTGTGAACTTTATTGAACGTTGTACAGCCACTCATGACTATATGTAACCAAACATACATACAATCGATCCAAAGCTTTATCAAGAAAATTTTCCCAAATTTCGAATTCACCATTCACTAAAGACAATTTATGTGCCGTCCTCAATACAAGAGGAAGCAACACTCAATTCACACGAAGATTCATTCAAATTAACATAATAATACACCTATAATTTGTATTATGAAAAGACTTTGTCAAAAATAAAAGTTATATTCAATAAATCTGTCAAGTAGAAAGTTAGATACTGATAACGATGGCTCGAATTTGTGTTTGAACGGTTCTCTCCAATTATTTTTGTTAGTGTTGATGACACATAGGTAGGTACTAATCCGATTATGTACTTGTGTAGTAGTACTATCATGGTGTTTTTAGTAGGCGGTTTGGCAGATTACGTTTGACCTACTTGTGGCTAGCTTTTAAAGACCGGGAGTATGTTTTCGATTTCACATTAAAATGCTAAATAAATCAATGTTATGAAACGGGCGATAACCGTAAATGATTTTCTTCATAAACATGATAAACACTATGATGTTGAAACTAATACATAATATGAGAACCATTATAAAATCTTTCTTGTAAAAAGTTTTATTGTCTAAGAGAGGAGTTCAATTATAAAGGCTGTTAAAATTAACTCCGTATATGGCAACACACCAGTGTGTATTGTGTTGCTTCTTAAAAGATAAAGCGAAGCATCTAATGAGTCTTAAATTACACGCTCACGGCATTTCCCAAGGGCATGGAAACAAACACAACATTTTTCATTAAACTTTAAGTCCTTAATACTTCGCATCAACATAAACGAAGAATCCGCACTCCATCCCGATGTTTAGGCAACAAAAGATGAAAAGGTGCTATAAAATTTCAGCATTTTCCCCCTTTGTATGTGGCAATTAGGCTAATGAAGTGGCTCCAACGAGCGCGAATGAATGGCTCAACCCGAGTTCCTACCATTCAAAGCTCACCTTTCATGTGGGCAATTTTACTGATGGTCCACATTATATGGCTTACTTGAATTACTTGGAGTAATTGAATATATTGTGGATCCCGTAGTTCGGAATATTAGTTTTGAAATTGGATATTTTTTTATGATAAAAAGGCAGAGATGGTTAATTGGAAAAATTGGGGCTGTTAATGATTATGTTAAAAATCTAACAGCCTTTAAACAACAACGACAATTCTGTAAGCAATTTTGGAAATTGTACTGATCGGGTCAAACCTAAAGTCAGAAACAGCTTAGGCTTAGGGTATCCAAGACACGTAGAAGATTAAGGAAACAAAACCAACTACAAGTGAATAAAACAAAGCAATAGCAGTGTCTACAGTAGCAATAAAATATAGAACCACATAAGTGTTATATCACCGCAACCGCGGATTTACCAAAGGCTTAGTTATTGCTGAATGTGGCACAATATTGTGCAGTGTAGTCAAGTATAGGAGCAATTGTGTGGGGAAAGGAGCTGCTCTAAATCACTCTCAATGTGCCATGTTTATACAACATACAAATACTTGCTGGTTGCAGTAGCAAGATGCTCCGTATTATTTCGTCTTGTTACATTCTTTTGAATTCGGTTTTCGATGAAGTAAATTTTATCTCCGCCACTTCCACCGCCAGAAAAAACAAGAGCAATTTTTAAAACGTTTATCAGTCCATTTCTGTCACCAGAAAAAATAACCCCCAAAACCGAACACAATAGATTGATCATCCCAATAAAGAACAATCAATCCACGGGGCGCGAAACAAAAACAGTTTACAAAGCCAAGATGGCGGATTTATTTGGCGCGAAAGCGTTCGCGAAGAAGCCGAACGTACAAAACCAAAATGGTATTACCCCGAGGCTATTTATCAAAACGCACGATAAACAGAAATGGGAAATTGAAACAGAGTCAACGGGGACCAGTAGAAATGATTTATTGCTATTATAAACAAAATATGGACTGATCATTCTCCATTCCGAGATTGAATTTGGACCGCCGAGGGAGAGGTGTGTGTAAAACGTGCCTAATGTCGTGTTTAATGGCGTATCGCTTTCCAGTGATTTGTTCCATTGCGTCCAGTAGTTCATAATCACGTATCTTTCGACAAATTAAACTATGAACATAACAACTCGTTGGTGTAAATGTGACATTAATGAAAATACGTTTAATGAAGAATGGGTGAATTTAATTACTCAACTTGAATCCCACAGAGTAATTTCTATTTAAATTCTCAATACAAAAAAAATAAGCGGTACAAAAAAATATGTCAAAGGTAAATACAGCAGCACAAAAGTGAAAAAAAAACTCTTTGTACAATCGTAATAAAAGGCACATGCAGAGGTATTAAAACTAAATAATACTCTGGAATGGGAATTGGAGAGAGCCGAAACTGAATATTCTAAATGCCGAGTGTGCCGCGAATTTCCCCAGAATACCTGTGTTTGCGCGGACGTTAAATATTGCTTTATGATATTAAAGGTTTTTTTTCTAGGGCACGGAAATAAGGAAATCTTTTTAGCTTTGTAGAAGGTTGACCATTTTTAATCATTGTTGAATTATGTTTGTCATTTTAATTAATATTGCCATAGATATAGGTATAGTTGTTAGCACGTCTACATTCGATAGGTGAATTGATAAATTTGTCTTCATTCTACCTATTCCTTTCCTCTGCTGCATGCAAGATTCTCGAAAGCTGTGTCTTAAGACTTATTTTTCCATTTTCATATAAAAATATATCTTTGTCCTCTTTAGCAATATCCGTTTATTCATTTTACATACATATTGGTTGCGTTTTAATTTCCGTTATTGTTAGTGTATGAGTTACCTCATGTTTTCCTTACCGTTCAAAGTTGGTATTGCATTTCAATTAGAATTAATTTTCAGTGTATGAACACTCCACGTTCTAACTATTGTTCGGAGCACGTTCATGAATAGGTTTGGCTAACGTAACATTAGCTGTCTGTCTGTCAACACATGAGCGATGTAAACTTTGCTCGAAAGTTTGAAATTAAACGCGAATAGTGGCTAACTTATTGTACCAGTCTTATGTGCTTTGTTCAGAATTACACATTTAAGTAAACATTTGGCTTTTACTGCATCATACAATTAAACATCCTTTTCTAGCTTTTGACTATCTTCATCAACCATAAAAACGTCTAAACAGAGTAGAACAATTCTAGATTACCCAATTACGTCCACAACGTTATCATATAAAATGTTACCTCAACTTTTTCGTAAGAACACCATAAAAATTTACTCCCTCGTCTATATTTAGACGATATGATACGGCCCAGATGGTCACGCCACCCGATTTTAGTATCTCTCGAATTTTTTTACGGTGACCATTTAATATTGACCTTTGTCTCACCTTGCTTCCACCTTTAGGTTGATTAGAAATTCTAAAGCTGCGGGAGGAGCGGTGGGTCTTCATAACTTGGAAGGTGGCAGTTACAGCCGATAGCCTGTTATGAAGCGACCAGAGTAACATTTCATAGTTATGGCTGAACGGAAAGGAAGTGTATATTTAGTGCGGCATCTGGTTCTGGAGCATTTCATAGAAATAGTATTAATTAACATGTCCCATGGCGGATAGTTTCATAATTTGTAATTCCCATGACACGGGCTCGTAAAGTTTTGGCTGAAAACGTTCGAGTTCCTCGGTTGTCACTTCTATTCGTGGCTCCGATGTTATAAGATGAGATATGACGACGATTAACGTAAAAAGAATAAGTTTGGATACGGAAATGTTATGAGAAATGTCGAGATTATTAGAAGCAGAATGTGGCGAGTTCTGGCTATAAAAATAAAACTATACGCAGTTATGGTTTCACAATTTATACAAATGTTATATGTTGTAGTTTGAATTAGAAATATCAGTCACGTGAACTATAATGTGCCATTAAATATTATCGGCGTAATATTTTAGAAATATTGTTTATTTTATGCTGTTATGCTCAGAATTTAATGGGTCATTTTGAACGAACGAACTAAAGCACCTATAAAATTAACTTCTATATTAGAGCGTCACAGCAATGGATTTAATGCTTACTGTCCACTTTATGTCATACGTGTTTCAATTACATTTTTAAAACTTACCCTCTAAAAATGCCAGCTGCAACGTTTGAAAATTAATTGATAGGTATTTGGAAACACTAGTCAGTTTTGTATTGACTGGTTTTAAATTAAAAAGGAAACGTTGGCCTATTTTTATATAAATCTGTATCTTCTTAACTACAAACTGGTACTTTAATCTAAGTAATACTCACCACCGTGTACGCCGCAGTAATCTCCCACGCAGTCAGCATGTTGTGCATGAGCTCCTGAACATGGTGTATCTCCAGTGCAGGCTCTTCGTCTTGTCTGCCTGCAGTCAGCTCCACAAACCGACCACTCTGACCAGCTACCCCAACGGCCAGGTAACGCTGAAGGAGAGACGATTCTTTAGTACATTGGCGATGACTTTTCTTTATTCTATACTACTCATAATAAAGTTGAACAGTTAGTTTGTTTGAATATATAAGAGGAAGTTTGAAAGTGACAGAAAAGTTGAAAGGAAATCTTTTGGCTTGGTATGGGCATGTGATGAGAAGGGACGAAACGCATGTGACTAAAAGAGTGATGAATATAGATGTTAATGGATGGAGAGAGAGAGGAAGGCCGAAGAAAAGTTGGATGGATTGTGTGAGGAATGATATGAAAGAGAAGGGAGTGAATGATGAGAATGGAAGAAGAAAATGTGTTGCGCCGACCCCAAGTAACGTGGGATAAGGACAGGAAGATGATGAGTTAGTTTGTTTGAACGCGCTTATCTCTGGAACTACCAGTCGGATTAAAAAAAATATTTTTGCATTTGATAGCAAAATTCTTGAGGAAGGCTATAGGCTATAAATACTTAACATACAAGCTGGGACTCTTAGGAGCCAAGCAATAATACAAGTCATTAAGAACGTTAAGCAATGCGACGAGATGGGTCGGGGGAACAAGATGTCGCGGGCAGAAGTAAGTTCAAGTGAAGGGGTACAGCTAAACTTAATACCTAATATTACCAGTTATGTATAATTATGTCATGTCTTGCGTATATCTTTTGTTAGAGATACTAATTAAATTAATAAGTTAGATAGAACATGGCCAGAAAAGAGGTTACTATTGACATGATGACTAAAATAGATGGAAGACAAAGATACATGGTGCGTTGACCATAAATAAATTGGGATAACGGCAACATAATGATAATGATGATGAGTGTAGTTCAATTGGCAAGTTTAATGCTTCCTTCAAGAGGAAGCATAAACTGTATGAATGATTGATTGACAACAGATATTGGTTGCTTAAATTGAATAGCTAACTAATAGTAATCTTGACGTAATAATAATTAAGTTTAGATTAGCCATTAGGCTTAATAGAGATGTTGACGTTAATCTTAACTAAATTAATACTGTTAACAAACACGCTATTTGCATAGGTGTATATAAATGTTTGAACAACTGTTTACAAGGTTCCTAATGAACTAAGAAAACCTTTAACCACATATTAAAATAAAACCCAAAGGATCTTCGAAGGACCGAACGTGTGTCAAAGCGGTCGACGGAGCAAAAACGAAACGCAATGTCAAAGATCACGGATCACTTTTTGCAGACACGGCAGCACCATTAATCTTAATGTAAACTTGACATGTTTCTTTTTATGTCAAACATATGCATAGGGAAATTATTTTGGGTTTGAATTTTTCAGAATTTGATGATGAGGCAGGTCTATTTTTAAATAGGGTGTTTTTTTTAGTTTAGTTAGTTAGGTGTTTTGGTAAATAGACTAATTTAATCGAATTGATAGTGAAATCGTCTTTGATATATGGCTTCATATAAGCCCATTCAGCCATATTTTTTTCATTCTCCTGCCCTTATCCCAATTTATTTGGGGTCGGCGCATCATGTCTTTTTCTTCCATACTACTCTATTAGTCGTCACCTCGGTAGTCACCCCCTTTCTAACCATATCATCATTCACACATTCCATCCAAAGCCCATTCAGCCATAATAATAAAAAATAAAAATAAAGTATTTTTTTTTTCAATTAAGCTTTTTTAAAAAAATATTCCTGTACCTTACTTGCGTAACACACTGTCAATATCAATTTGAATCATTTTGAAGGATATTGTTAATCCATTGCGTCATATGTTCGAAAAATTTGTCTGCACAACAACGTAAATAACGCAATGAATGTTGTTGAATTGTCAAAATAAAAGCCATCGCTAATGATGGTATGTTATGCAATTACCCTGCACAACCACCGCTGTTCTTTTATTCTCCTTTCAACTATAGCGAAAGGAAAACGGTAAACAAAAATTAGTTTTTACATAAAAGTAACAGTTTTAAAAAAAGCTCTTTGCTTACTTATACCGAGTCCATTTAATGTCGCCATTACGGAAACGTTTACAACAAGAAATAACCTGTTGTTATTGGTAATTTTAAATTGGAATTTTATAAAAATAATACTTGTACCTGCTGCGACAGTTCTTTGTAATATATTCTGACATTTTCTTCGAAATTTTTTCGTTAATATGGTGTTAGGATACGGACAGGAAATTGGACGCCTCTGGGAGGTAAATAACGATCCTGTTTATTTGTTTTGTATCGCGTTATTAGCATAAATATTTGTTTTTTGGGTACCGTTCACGTAAGATGTCATTTAATTTTGTTGAGTACCTACTTTAATTTTTTTGACGGCAAAGTTTATTAAAGTGACACCGTTTGTGGAAGAACATATATCTATTCTGTATTTATGAGAATTATTCAAGATTCCAATCGATTGATTTCTGAATTTAAATTCCAACCTCAAAGAACCGCAACGATTTCTATTCGATAAATCGATAAACACAAGCAACAAATCGATTAACACTCAAATCGTAATTCCATCGAAGCTAACAATTTACAGTTTGCACCATACAATTATCTAGCCTAGAACTTAGACTAGCTACAACCAATTAACGCGTCGTTTACGATTATAAATCGAGTACCCAATAACTCGAGAGACAGATAGAACTATCGCCCTATAAATTGAAATTAAAATACATTGGTGGATGGCCGTAGCATCCTTACATGCAAACTGGACATAAATCACAATTTTTTTTAAAAAAGAAATAATAGAGCGTTCATACCGCGATGGTTGGTTGGCGCGAAGAAGAAGATTTAGCGAGTTTCAAATTGAATTTGGAAGGCTGGGTTCCATATTTCATTTCAAGCGGTTGTCGTGTTATTTTTTTGTTTTTTTTTTTGTTTAAGGCTGCGCTCACACGGTGTTGCAATTTACGATATTTTGCAGTAAGCAGATGAAAACCGGTAAAAAAGGATTTGGTGTGAACTGTAAGCCTACCCTTAGGAAGCTGATAGATGAACGTAATACTGCATAATTTGTGACACTCAAAATTAGTTGAGGACATAATTCATGATGTTACTTGCATGTGCTGGAAAACTTCTACGAAATTGCGTAACACACCAATAGTAGGAAAGGCTTTCATTTTGACAGTTCAACCACATTCATTGCGTTATTTGCGTTGTTGAGCAGACACATTTTTAGAACACATGAAGCAGTGGATTAACAATATCCTTCAAAATCATTCAGATTATGTTTAAAAGTGTGTTACGCAATTAGGGTGTTGTTTAAACTTAATAAAATAATAACATTATTGTTTGATTGATGTCCATTAAAACATACTTAAGTTAGACAAAAAAGCGAATACTAGTACTATTATTCATAGGTCACATTACGGACGCTTTTTTCTTTCGTGAATATTTGTCTTCATTAAAAAACGACGAGCACAGTTCCTGTTTGACATTCAACCCGCCACACATGTCCAACTTGGGCCATGCCCCTCCACCATGTGTGGGTGTACACGGATATTAAGTACAACAGTGTGTAACATTTCTTATTAATTAATGCGCACACACATAAATCAGTCTCGGTTCGTTAGAGTAACAACGACATTAAGGACTTTCACGTTTACATACATTTTATGTGGGTTTTTTTTTAAATAACGGTCTGTTTTGATTAGGGAGTGAAACTATGGGAGTCTCGTTAAAGTATGGTTACATTTTTTATAATGAGGTTTTAATTCATTATTATCTATGTCTTCCCTTTATCCCAATTCATTTGAGGTCGATGCAGCATGTCTTCTTCTTCCATACTTCTCTATTAGTCGTTATCAGGTTTTAAATGTTATCCTAAATCAATAAATTCTAAATAAAAGGTCAAAGATAATAGTCGGTAATATGTAAATCAAATATTTTGGTCTTAATAAAATTATGAAACACGATTATTCCCTTTATTGTGTTTATCAAGATAACTTATACACGGTTCACTTGTTCACAGTTATTTTACCTCTGAAAGCAACCTTATTGTGACGAGAATAATGATCACAATGTTTTTGACAGACTTGGCAGTGGCATCAATCCAACTGCAACTTTATTTGAATGATAATAAAGATCATGTGATTTGGCAGTTGTGCAAAATCAGAGGTAAAATACCTAACTGTGAAAGGGCTGTAGAGATCCTATCCAGACATCATAACAAAAGCAGTATCGTATTCAATTGTTTTAAGCTCCTTCTTCAGTTAATCACCGACATTTTTTAAATAAAGAATAAACAAAACAGTTTACTTTTTTTTCCAAATTCCTTTTATGCCGACAGTGAAACCACTCCTTAACGTATGTAAATAAATTGTAAGTAATTGCGTCTCCTGACACTTCAGAACGTAGTAACTGAATTTTTAAGATACACTCTTCGTATTCAGGAAGCAGTAACGTATATTTTTGGTAATAAATTGACTAAATTGTTTTAAGATAATACTTTGGAAACTTTGGGCCAAGAGAAGAATGGTGCTAAAGATTTTGTTAAGGTCCTTGTTTTATCTTGTATCAACCGTTTAGTGTCGAATTGAATTATCTTGTCGATATTTTTTTCGCTGTGGTTTATTTTATTCCGGATGCATTTAATTTGGTCAGATACAGTTACGTTACAGAAGTGTAAATGTATTTTAATGTTGGAGTGCAATCGGCCATTAAAATGTAAGTGGCTTATAATACTATTATACAACTTTTCTTAGTGCCTTTGAAAATAAAAACAATTAAAGAGAACGTTTATAAGTAATATAGCTTTCGTTGTGTTATTTAACGAAAGCTTTAGATAAAGCAGTGTACCTAATTTTTTTCTCAAACGTAACTTTGAATCTATAGCTTTCATAAATACATAAAAACTAAAAATATGCTCACAAAAATACTGGAATTTAATATTTTGCTCTCCAAATATCGACCAACCTACACACAGCTACAAAGTTTATCAAGCTTCGCCGCGAGCAGATACATAATAATGCTTCCAATTTGTATTCTAAATAAATGTGTAGTTCTATTAAATGATTGATCAATGACGTGAAGAAACTATTGAGGAAAACGTTTTTTAGCAGTAGGTGGTAATTCAACGATTTCAAATTTAAAATAATGAATGGTTATAATTATATTGATTCTAAATGGTGAAATGCGTCCACTGATCAAGTGATCAAAGGTTCATAGGAAAATTCACAGTTCAAAAACAATAACAGATTCCACAGACTCATACATTAGACATATCTGACATAATAATTTGCATTTGCAACGACACATGCAAACCATCATCAAATATCTTTTAATAAATCAAATAAACAATAACATTTAACAACCGTCACACACTTCGAATGCGGATGCAACCAATAAAATATTTATCTGCAATCCCTTTGATCTGTCAAACCGAGCAATTTCGCGAGAATCTAACAAGCTCGCTGTTCAACACATCCGTATGTACCCGTTTAATACACGAACTCTCTTTGAAGTGAATTCAGTACTTGGTTTATGAGCGTAAAGAATTAAATGGCGGCGTTTTTACGACTGAGATGTACAGATATGATGCTTAGGGGACTTGAGTTCTTATTGTGATTAACACGTGCGTTTAATGTAGTATAGTAATAAATTTTTTAAAGCCATTTGGGCTGAATGACAATTGAATGGTAGCTCGTGCCAATGTTTGGAGTTCTTTGTTCTCAAGTGCTGAACAATCGTTTTTTGTTTTTTTCAAGTACTTGTTAGGAGGTCGAGAGGTTAATAAAGGAGTAGGTGGTCGGGATATGTATGTGGACGTCTGCATTTTTAAATTGTTTGCGTTCGATCTCGACATTGAAACGTTTCACTGGGAGGAATCAACCTTCTCAAATTACTGCCTAAAGTTTTGTGAGCGTATCCTTTGAAAGCGTTTGCTATAAAATAGAAAGGTAAACGTTTGAAAGGTCTTTCTGATCACATAAAAAAGACAAAGTGTACTTAGAACTCTGTCAGTAAGCTCTATTACTCATTTATGTTAAAGTGGAAAAGCTATAATTATTTCGATGAATCGTTTTTAACCGACTTCTTTTTACAAAAAAAAGTGTAGCTTAGTCATACAGGGTGGCAGGGACAATGAAGCGCACTCTGTTTCCATGGATTCAGTAGGTACATGATTCTGAAAGCCCTGCGTTGAAATTTTTCACCGGTTATTTTAAAAACAATTGCTGTTCCATACATTTTAACCGCGTAGGGATAGCACTTTTCTATGAAAAAACTGTTTTTTTTTTATTGACAATGGGCTCACTCTTGACTTCAATCTAGCCCGGAATTTTTGAAAATCAACGAACAGTTTCTACTCTAGAGGGCCTAGAATAGAATAGAATGGGAACTGAATTCATAGTTAGGTACAGTTTGCGAGTCGATTTGCCACCCTGTATTTTTCACTGATAGTTGTTTTTTGTATAAAGTATAAGCCTCATTCAAAAGAATATTTTAACAAAAACCGGATGATGTTCCCCTGTATGAATAGTATCACAAAAAAACAACATTGACACAACTACACTTACCAATCAACAACTGTTGAGTGTTATCGTATCCTTGCAGATCCATGTATCCCTCTTCATTGAAAGCAGTAACAAATAAAATTTCATTTCAATTTCATTATAACCACAAGCAATCGTCAAAGGATTTACAACCCTAACACAACAATATCAAAGACCAAATTACCTTGCAGATTTTTTATTTAAAGTGGACACAAAAATGTGTGTAACATTTTGAACTTTATAACAAAAAGTTAGAGTAGAATTTTCTTTGAACTGTATTATCAGCTGGCATATTGGAAGCTCAAGTGTTTCCGATTCAAATACGTGATATTAACCGCTGTGTTGCTGTCTAAAAATATGTTAAAAGCACAATTAAATGTTTGGGCGTCTGTTTTGTGATTCATAATAAATATGAATACCTGAATCATTTGGGAATCCAGAACGCCAATATTCGACGCAATAATTTTCATGGAAATGTTTTCTCGCTAATTTCCAACAACTTAATTTTTATTTATATACCTACAACCGTACAATGCGATAGTTTCAAGTAATTCGTTTTTAGGTTTTTTTTTATACTTCTGAAATTCTTTGAAACGTGTTGATTTTCACTTGATTTTGGAGCTAAGTATACATGTATAAGCTGTTCTACATAGTTAATGTCCATGTATAGTTTGCTGTGTCTGTACTTAGTGTACTTTGTGTGGTTCATTCCTCAAACACCATTTCAGACACCAATCTACATGGTCTCCACATGATTTGACCAAAATTATGTCTGCACTTAAAAATACTATGACCTCTGAGTTTGTTTCGGCCTTTTTTCTCATAATAGTCAGATAGGAAACGCCGACCTCATCCAGTTTAAAAAAATATGTTTTTTTTTTTTAATGGTATAAACTAGTGCTTGACTGCGATCCCGCCTGATGGAAAGCAGAGATGCAATCGTTGATGGTAAGCGCACTAATTTATTATGAGCCTATTCACTCTAGCCTTGAAAACAAATGATGACGAATGATGAATGATTGACGTGTAAAAGTGTTTGAACAAACCTTCTTACAGAAATAAAATCATTTATTATTTACTAAATTCATGAGTATCAAGTTTACAACTATGTATGTACCAACTTCACTATGTTCGTTTTATAATGTAAACTAACAACTTAAAAAGGTACTGATGCCATTAAAACTGTAACGTATTTATGACTAGGTACTTACATAACTCGAGTAGTAGGCGTACCGGATATGCCCATTAAGCTCTAATTAAGCTTAATATAGTAAGGGTGGTCCTAAACGATGGTTTAACGGATTATGATTGATTAACTCAAGACTCGAAGCTGTTTCAATTAGAACTTTAACTGATGAGACCGATACTAGCGGGTCAAAGACACTTGTTAAGATGGCGATAGTTCGATAAAGTGATAGGTAGTAAGTAAGTCATCATCATCTGCCTAGCCTTTTCCCAACTATGTTGGGGTCGGCTTCCAGTCTAACCGGATGCAGCTGAATACCAGTATTTTACATGGAGCGACTGCCTATCTGACCTCCACAACCCAGTTACTGGGTAATACGATACCCCTTAGTAAGACTGGTTGTCAGACTTTCGGGCTTCTGACTACCCGTAACGACTGTCAAAGATCCACGAATGACAGCCGCGACCGTGCTTTCCGAGGCACGGAGGGGTCTCGGTATGTAAATATGGTCACCCATCCACAGACCAACCGCGGCAAGCGTAGCTTAACCTGACCGATCGACCTATGCGGCTGTTATTATTTAGCCACGGACCCCTCAAGTAGTAAGTAAGTACTATCATTATAATCAGCTATATTGTTCCACTGCTGTGACACAGGCCTCCTCTCTGTGAGAGGGAGTAGCCTATAATCTACCACGCGGGCCCAGTGCGGGCTGATAGATGTCACTTGTCTTCGAATTTTTGGTTTTAGAACATGCCGGTTTCCTCGCGGTGTTTTCCTTCACCGTTTACGTAAGTACCTACTCATCATCTACCTAGCCTTTTCCCAATTATGTTGGGGTCGGCTTCCAGTCTAACCGGATGCAGCTGAATACCAGTATTTTACATGGAGCGACTGCCTATCTGACCTCCACAACCCAGTTACTGGGTAATACGATACCCCTTGGTAAGACTGGTTGTCAGACTTTCGGGCTTCTAACTACCCGTAACGACTGTCAAAGATCCACGAATTACAGCCGGGACCAACAGCTTAACGTGCTTTCCCAGGCACGGAGAGGTCTCGGTATGTAAAGATGGTTACCCATCCACAGACCAACCGCGGCAAGCATAGCTTAACCTGACCGATCGACCTGTGCGGCTGTTATTATTTAGCCACGGGCCCCTCAAACGTAAGTACCTTCTATATGAGTCAAAAAACAAACGACTGTCAATCTGATGGTCAGTTCCCCTATTTCTAAGAAAGTTCGCGTTTTAATCTTAGGTTCTACATATTTGCCAAAAACCTCTAATTTACTTAGATTTTTTTACAAGTTTTTAACATTGATTGTCGCTGAAATAGATTGCGACTAGCATTTTAAAGTTTTTTAAGTACGAAAATTGAAGTTCTGGTGAAAAATACCAATAGACATTAGTGTAGAGACAAAGAAAAGCACTATATGAGCAAAGTACTAGTATCATAATGCTTGAGGTACCTAGCTACCTACTTCCCCAGATGAGATTATCATCAAGGTTGCTTTGAGAGCAAACCAAGAGAATACGAGTACAATCTATATTCATGCCTAAAGTTAGACATTGTGCCAAAATGAGTATCTGCTCGTAATCGTGCATTTTATTGAAAAATGTGTGAATTTACAACAGAATCTCTCTCTCTCTTACCACTCTGACAAGGCACGCAGTCTGAGGTCCTCTGCACAGCCTGCCCCTGGCAGGGCGCGCCTCCGTTCAAAGGGTGAGGTTCCGTGCAGGTACGCGTGCGACGCTGTCCACCGGTCACTCGTCCATTGCAGCGACACTGTGTCCAAGGGCCCCAGGAACTCCAACCGCCGTTTACTGTTGACAGAAGAAAAAATGTTGTCAGTCATACATATGCCCTTAGTGTGTATCACAAATGCTGATGGGTTAAGGATCTGCATGGCATATCCAGATCAGGGATCATCCTTTCTGGCTCTGGGCGTCCGATCTCAGGATTCGCAAGGCCCAGACCCTTATAAGTGATACTGCTAAGCTACTAGTAAAGATCACAAGTTTGGTGATAATAGAGGTTCTACCAAACCTGAGACAATGGTCTTATCATTTGATAAGACTATTGACCTCTATACCCTTGGGTAGAAGCATGATAAAGCCAATGGACTCATGCTAGATGTGGATAAACTCAATGTCAAATCATTTATTTCAAATAGGCACATAAAAGGCACTTTTGAACGTCAACATTTACAAAAAATAGAATTGATTCTAGTCGCTCCTTCCAAAAGGTAGTTTGGTATGGAAAAGAATAATAGTAATCATTGAGTCTTTGAGATAAACTAATTTACACTAACATTGCATTACTCAGCATTTGATGTACTTATCTTATAGGCAGGTCCATAGCTATTTCTAGGTAGATAGCTACTTAATTCAAAGTTTGCAAAGAGTTATGTTTACGCTATCGATCGATGCAATAAATTAAGGCTAAAATAGGCGCGTTCTAGCTTTAGAATATGAAATACTAATAAATAATTATAAACCAGGAAAATTATTTTAGCATTATTATTTGATTAGTTATAAGAATTGCGTATAAAGTCGCTACGAAATAAACTATTCCAATGAAATAGTTAACTGACTTGTCTTTATTTATGGCAAAGTAGGAAAATGCATTAAATGAATGCCTCCAAGTTTATTACATTTAAATAAATAAAAATGAAACGTTTACGAGTGTTCATTTGCATTGCTTTTAAGCTCCGTATTTAATTGACTTGTGTAATAAATTCACAACGTGATCATTATTAGCTAGGTGACTATTTTAAACTTCTGGATGTCTTGGTTTACTGATTTCATGGAGAGTAATAAAAATCACACAGGTTCCCTTTTTAGCATGTTTGTAAAACTGTAAATTAATAATAATAAAAAATAATAAAAAATCTTTATTTATACGAAAACCTTCAACATTGTTTAAAGACTAGGTCACATGATCAGTGATTAAAGGTCATACAGATAGAGTGCCAAACTAGGAGAAAAAATTAAATTGTTTAATTTTTTAATGTTGCTCAAAGATGTCTGCTCTACGTCTACAACGTGCACGTGTTGCTTATGAGGCTGGTGCAATGTTTTTGAATGGTGTGCCTTTGCCATCTCCCAGTTTTCCTACATTAATATTAGAGAGAGTATTTATATAGGTCACACATATTTGTCTTGATATGGGCATGTGAGGGGCTTGTGGCTAAGTAATAACAGCCGCAGGGGGCGATCGATCAGGTTAAGCTACGCTTGCCGCGGTCCGCCCGTGGATGGTTTACCATCTTTACATACCAAGACCTTCGTGTCCCGGAAAGCACGTTAAGCCGTTAGTCCCGGCTGTCATTCGTGGAACATTGACAGTCGTTACGCGTTGTCAGAAGCCCGAAACTATATTATAACAACCAGTCTTAACGTTGACGGTTTGATGTTCATTCCTCCGAACCGCACGTTACGAAATTTTGTTTCAGTGCGGTTAGTGGAAGTGCTCATGTGCGGTTCGCGGAAGTGCCGTTCAAATCAGTGCTATAAGTGGAATACCTCTCAAAAATGCCTTTTATGTGCCTATTTGAAATAAATGCTTTGACTTCACGAAGGGGTTTAGTATTATCCAGTAACTGGATTGTGGAGGTCAGATAGGCAATCGCTCCTTGTAAAATACTGGTGTGCAGCTGTATCTGGCTAGACTGTAAGCCGACCGCAACATAGTTGGGCAAAGGCTTGGCAGATGATATGGGCATGTGAGGAGGATAGATGAAATGCATATTGTAATAGGGTGAAGATAGAAATAGAAAAAAAGGAAAGAAAAGAAAGAAAAGAAAGACAAGAAAGAAAAGAAAGAAAAGAAAGAAAAGAAAGAAAAGAAAGAAAAGAAAGAAAAGAAAGAAGAGAAAGAAAAGAAGATACGATTATTTACGGTAAACATGACGTAAAAAAGAACATAAAATCAAATAAAGAAAAAAAAAACAATAAGAAATGTTGATAAATGAAGTGGGAGAAGCAGACCTAAGAAAATATGGGTGGATTGTGTGAGAGATGATGTGAAAGAAAAAGGGGTGAAAGCTAGAGTGACGGTTGATTTTTAGACGTCATATGTTCACAACATAAACAGCCTATAACGTTCTCACTGCTGGGACGCAGGCCTCCACTCTGTGAAAGGATGTGGGCCGTAATCCACATGTCTGACATCCACATGTAGATGTCACATGTCTTCAATATTTTGGTTCTAGGAAATGTCGGTTTCCTCACGATGTTTTTCCTTCACCGTTTTGAGAGCAGTGGTGATGAAATAATTTACACAGAGTAAGGCTGCTTTTCCACCAAAGATGTGCTATGCAGCTGCTATGCTGCGAGGATGTAATAGCTACGCTGTGAAACTATGTGACCGTTTCCACTTAAACGAAGCTATGTGCGAGTAAGATGTGCTATGAAAATGCGCCGCCGCAAAGTAGCTGCGCGAGGAAGATGCGCAGCTCGAGCTATGCGATGTATCGATAGTAGGGAAGCGGCGAGGGTGGCATACAGCTACACCACACGCGACCATCCATAGCACACATCCATAGCACGCATCCATAGCACACATCCATAACACGCATCCATAGCACGCATCCATAGCACGTATCCATAGCACGCATCCTTCCATATAAAAAACATGTCTTAGTTGAATCCGTTTCCACCAGTGCTAAGCTATGTGCACCAATGAATATGATTGGTGGATATCAACCGCAGCCATAGCAACGTAGCATAGCATATCTCTGGACTAAAAGCACCCTAAAACGCCTGTCTGGGTTCGCACCTACGACCTTTCAACTCGTAAGTCGCGGCTGCTACCACTGGGTCACCACTGCCCTCATAATGTTCACAATACGGCTAAATTTGAATCGCGAGATATTCACCAATAATGTAAACAAATATGAGTTTATAGAAAAATATCTTTAATACTTACACAATAAAGTTCAATTTACGCTACAACTTCAAACATTTTTGTAACTTAATGCAACTCAATAATGCCTAGTCACTCTGAAATCAACTTAATTACCATTAAATAAAGTAGATAATTTATTTGTTTAACTTGAAATAACGTCAATTTAAAACAAATAAAATTAAATATAATTATGTATTTAGCGCTCCGATCAATAATCTATTATTGATCAAAGATTTAGCGATACAAATAAATTCTTGTTACCTATTTAAAGTTGCATAAAGTACGGGGAAATATAAGCGTGACCGACAAAATAAATATCTATTACTAAAATAGATATTTATTTTGTCGGTCACGCTTATATTTCCCCGTACTTTTTGCCACTGGAAAACCACAAACACGCAAACTGTATTTGTACCAAGAATTTTCATTAACTTCCTAATTATAGGATTAAGTAAATATGTGCAATTAGGTCTTTTCGTGACAAACTTTGGTTTATATTTCTAGCGATTTCTGTTTCTGTCTTAAAATTGGATTATAGGTTAGGTTGTAATTTAATGTAATTTGATTGCTTTGACCTCGAAGAAAAAATGGAGGCTTAAACAAATATAAAATAGTACATTATCGGCCTAGCCTTTTCCCAACTATGTTGGGGTCGGCTTCCAGTCTAACCGGATGCAGCTGAATACCAGTATTTTACATGGAGCGACTGCCTATCTGACCGCCACAACCCAGTTACTGGGTAATACGATACCCCTCGGTAAGACTTGTTGTCAGACTTTCGGGCTACTGACGACCCGTAACGACTGTTAAAGATCCACGAATGACAGCCGGGACCAACGGCTTAACGTGATTTCCGAGCTACGGAGGGGTCTTGGTATGTGAAGATGATCACACATCCACGGACCAACCGCGGCTAGCGTAGCTTAACCTGACCGATCGACTCGAGCGGCTGTTATTACCTAGCCACAGCAACCTCATAATATTTTAAAGTCGTGAATAATATTAGAAAGTAATCACAAACATTTTATCTAGATTAATAGCTAATCAAATTGAGACAATCTACCGATAATTCAATACTAATTAACAATTTTAAGCACTGCCTCTGAACTATTGGGGCCGTAAAATTGTCATACCTTTTCTATAGCTGTAATAAAATTAAGTGTCGCAGTGCCATTGCAAAATCTAATAAGGGAAACGTCATGATATTTTATATCTAGGGCAGTATTTATGGAAGCGGAAAATGTTTTATGGCTGCCTTGTCTCATACATAAGCTTTCGATTTGTAAAGTTTTAACGTCACCAGTTACCGCGGAGTTCAGCGTTTGTCATAAATAACTTGAATTTATTTATGTCTCTGTTAAGAACAACGTTTTAAATATAATTTTCCTGCAAAAAAGATTTATCATAAGTCAAGGCTAGGCCAATATCAGAAGTATAATGTTGAGAATGTGTCCATGTCGATCCGAAATTAGGTACCTACTATTAATGATTATTAATAGGTAATTTTCACAAGGTTTTTTTTTGTAAAGGCCGCAGGTTCCCTTTGGATGCGAGAAGTGAAGAACCGGCCGAAGTGGTGCTTGGGCCTCCCCCGTGTCCCCTATGTCCAGCAGTGGATGTCTTTCGGCGGAATGATGATGAGGGATTTTTTGGAATGTATGTGGTGATACTAATCACCATGATCGTACTCTATGTTATCAGATCCGCTGCAAAACCTGATAGCTGAAATAATCATTTGACCACTACCTCACCTGATGGTAAATCCGTTTCAAAAAAAGGGATGCAACGACTAATCAAGCTTTGTTTTGGTCCTCCTTCCTCTAATTTCCCAACAAGTTCAAACAAACACAACACTACCAAAGACAGCTCCAATCTCCCTTAAAAACAAAATACACAAAATCTTCAACCAAAACCAATCTAGATCCCAGTCTAAGCAGAACCAGAGGGCGTTCTGTGCTATATCTGCTTCGAAGATCAGGCACGCAAGTTGGCGTGTGGCTCCTGTAACCTAACAACCTAGCTAGAATTTACTTTAGCCTAATAATACATTGGTGTATGATACCATCTATTTGTGTACTACATACGTTTATAAAGATTGTAGGCGATATGGTGGTGTTAATTATTTTCTGCGATTGTTGAGTCCGTGGAAAAATGTTTTAGTTTTTTTTTCTAATAGTTTTTGCTTTGACCTTGATTATTTTCTGGTTGTTGCCATATTTACAATGCATACACACGCTAAAGACCAATCACATTTGGTCGTTAGCCCTTATGCGGGTGTTTGAAAGACTTTACTCGAATTCGGGCACTCGATGACACTGGTCATCGCACTGGAAGATGAAACTGGACTAGATTGTCCGAAGTCGGGCGTACTCGACTCCATTCATTAACACTAGGTCGTTTGCCCGAATTCCATAGGCAATCGAATTCGGGTGAACGAACAAGTGTAATTGCGTCATTATTTATTTATCGTCATTATTCTTCTTTTTCCAGAATTTCTAGGTATTCACAGAACGCCCAATTTCACTCATCTGGTAGGGTAGATAGTATCTCTAACCTTTCTGAAAATAGTTTATTACCTACCAGTTTTAACTCAAATAATATATAGACAGTACATTACGGTACCAAAAGCATTCGGATTTTTTAATAAGAAAACTATTCGTAACTGATTATGATAATGTCCTATTAATATACAAGATAATATTGTGTAATAAAAACCCACACAAAATTAAGATTATCTTGTCCTGACCAAAGAATAGCTTAGGCATAAACAATTAAGTCTCAACCTCAATCTTGTCAGCACTGTGGTAGGTAACTAACCCCGCCTTATTTCATCACGGCTATCGAAGAAAAAGAGAAAAAAATGTAAATCGTCTTCATACACGCGTATTACAAGCAATTCAAGCGATGTCAGGCGTTGTCGGGCGAAGTCGGGCGTTTTCGTAAATTATGGTTAATAGAGACCATAACTGTAAGTTAGGTTGCACGTAAATCGAGTCAAACACGGCTCAGCGCTGTACAGCCATATTATGTTAAAAACTGGCATATTATACGAGCGAAGAATATTAAAATAAAGGTAACTTTATGGATTTTATTACAGAAATATATTTTTTGTTACTCTCATCTTTGGATCCAATTTTGTTTCATCTGTAATTTTTATCTCTGTGATCCAATATAGTTCATCCTTCATTTTTATTTATGGATCCTGCGTTTATCATCGTTTGCGTATTGTCTTTGGGTCTGATATTTTTCATTCTTCATTAATTTTTGTTTTTTGACTGATTGAACTAGTGATTGCAGCTAAACACAATACATTGATTGATACACGTTTGGTATCATGTCTGTGAGAAGCCATAAACAAGATAATTCAATAAAATAAGGCAGTTTATATATTCATTTTATTACGCTTTTTGACGTTAACTTTTACGTAATCTGGAATATGTACGTTCTAAGACAGCTGTCAAAAAACGGTTAACCTAATGGACAGGGGTGGTTTAGGTTGATGGTTCATTGGTGTCATTGAATTCATTTTATTTTTGTGTGGATCAAGTATTACTTATCCTTCATTATAATTTATGTTTAGATCAAAATACAACATTATTTGTGGTGTAGAAGGAAGGATAATATTATAATACCAGTAACTCAATTGTATCTCATTATGAGTTTCACTAATGAGATTCATATATTTTAATCCGGTATGATCTCCAGTGTAGGTATCACAAGGCAGGGATTAACAATGTTTAACTTAAGTTACTCCAGGTTTATGGTGAGAAAAACTTTCACCTCTACCGAATTGAGTGATAAATATGATACAAATCTAATTTATGCAAATCTTATTAAAAAGATTATATTAATGAATCAATTTCTTCTTATGTTCATAAGTAGGTAATTTCCTGTCCCATTGTGGTTCTATTATGAAAATGTAAAAAATATTCAAATCGAATATCATAACTTCATCTTTCCTCGAAATAAATCTTTTAAATCCCACATTTATTATTAAAAGTTTCTTAATGAAAATGAAAATAAATGACAATCATTTATCGTCGCCGACATAGTTTCGAAATTGAAACATTAAGCAAGTGAATTACAATATTAATCTATTAACTGGATTTAATAACTGGATTTAATAACTGAATTATAATAAATTTTCAATAATCATTAGTTGGAAAACTAATAATTAACTTTTCTATAATAATGAGAACGCGCTGGCCACCCGTGGTGTATAATTTTAGTGTCTTTCTCTCAATAAAAATTGATTGCGTGGTTGCATCTCTAGTTGGTTATTAAACTATTAAAATACTGTTAATATTAATAAAGTGCCTCACATTCTAATGGCGGCCGAGGTATCTATAAAATTCGGAATTTTATACGTCGTATAAGATTATTTACGTTCCGAGGAACTTGACTTTGGTTAGATTATGAGCTTCGTAGGAAACTATTCGAGTTTCGTGTCCAACAGTTGTAATAGTATTGTAAACATTTCTTTTAATGTTGGGAACATGGGCTTTAAGTTCTAAACTTTGTGGCAGTTATGTTTCTCTATCTTTTATTGCTTCTTTGTTGTTTCTTTAAGCAGGTCACCGATTTATGAACAAAGGTAAAGTTTGAACTTCGAGAAAGCGTTTTAAGTAGATATGAATATCGGGCGTAAAATCTTAATGGGTTGCTAGTGCGTGCCTGCTGCTACTGTGTGATATATATGATTTTACTCATAATAATAATAATAATAATAATAAGCCTTTTATTTCCCAAATCATTTTAAAATTAAATTACAATGTTATCATAAAATAAGTAATCAATAAATAAATCAATAAATAATCTCATTCCTAATTAAAATCTGAATAAAAACATGCATTTTGACAACACTCGTAAAAAAAAAAAAATAATTGCTTTTATAAATTGAATAATACAACATAAATAATTAATTAATTTGTTCAATTAGATTTGGGTGCCCATTTGAGGGCGAAGGCCTCCTCCATCTTTCGCCATTCCTCTCTGTCTTGAGCCATTCTAGTCCAGGTGGGACCTGTCACGGCCACAATATCGTCGCACCACCGGCGCCTGGGTCTACCTCGGGTGCGTGGTGCCTCGCGAGGGTACCAATGGAGGACCCTCTCACTCCATCGTCCATCTGTGGCTCTGGCTACGTGTCCTGCCCATCGCCATTTCAACTTGCAAGCTAATTCCACAGCATCAATTATTTTAGTGCATAGTCGTATGTCTTTATTTCTTCTACGGTCTCTGAGTTTAATTCCTAGCATACTCCTCTCCATAGCTCGTTGGAATACGTGAAGTTTGTTTGTAACTGCCTTTGTTAGTGTCCAACTTTGGCAACCGTAGAGTAGGGTAGGTAATATAATGGTGTCCATAGCTTTCTTTTTCAATCGTATCGGGATGCGTGATTTAAATACTTCTTTCAACGACCAATATCTTCTCCATGCACTCTTTATTCTGCGATCTACTTCGTTTTCTGTCGGTTTGCTAAATGTAATGCTTTGCCCAAGGTAAACACAGTTATTTACGTACCCGATTGGCGTGCTCTGTATCACCGTTGGTACTCTTACGCTGTTGGTTAAAAGGCATGTCTTATCCGCGTTCATGTGGAGACCGCATTTTCGACTTTCCTTATCTAGAGACTTCAGCATGCTCTCAAGATCTGCATGTGTTTCGCTTATCAACACAATGTCATCTGCGAAGCGGAGATGATTGAGAAGCTCGCCGTTTATTTTGATACCGACATCGCGCCAATCTAGCTGTCGGAAAATATGCTCCAAGACTGCGTTGAATAGATTCGGTGAGATGGGATCACCCTGCCTGACTCCTTTTTGGATGTTAAATGGCTCTCCTTTTTTCTCTAGCTTAATTTTTGCTCTGCTATTCTTGTAAATTTCTTTCAAAATGTTTATGTATTTTGTGTGTACTCCTTGCTCATGAAGAGAGCACCATAGAGATTCGTGGGAGATAGAGTCAAACGCTTTGGAGTAGTCTACAAAGGCTATGTAGAGCTCTTTATTGTGTTCATTGTACTTCTCGATTATCTGTGTTAGCGTGAAAATGTGGTCGTTTGTAGAGAAGCCCGATCTGAATCCAGCTTGCTCTCTAGGTTGGTTTTCGTCTAAGGTCTTTGAGATCCTTTTTAGTATTAGGCTGGTAAATAGTTTATAAAGTGTCTGTAGCATACTCAATGGTCTGTAGTTGTCCATATTGCCTGGATCCCCTTTTTTATAGAGTAAGGTTATAATCGCAGTATTCCAGTCAGGTGGTATCGACTCTTGTTTCAAGATTTCGTTGAAAATTGTAGTTAAAATAGGTGTTATTGGCTCTCTGATGGCTTTTAATATGTCATTTGTTATGTGATCTTCTCCAGGGCTTTTCTTAATTTTCAGTTGATGTATGGATTGGCTAATTTCGCATTCCAAAAATTCCGGTACACAGTCTGAGTCGTGTGACTCAGAAACTCGGACTGAGTCTTCGTTCGAGGCAGGGTGCTCATATAATCTAGTATAAAATTCGGTCGCAACGTTTAATATATGGTTTCTGTTCGTAACTTGGCGACCTTGTTTTGTGAGTTGTGTAATCCATTTTTTGCTGGAATCTAGTCTTTTGTAAGCTCTTCTGACTGATGCAAATTTCTCCAATTCATATTCAATAATATTATACCTATGTTCTTTTGACTTCCTTTGTATTTGCTTTCTAATTAATTTGTATAATGCCGATAAGTGTTTCTTTTCTATGCTAGTTTTGTTTTTCTTTTCTTTTAGCAGAGTCCTTTCCTTTATTAATTTTGTTAGGTTTCCTTGAATAACAGGTTCAATGCACTTTTTGTGGTTTTTTAGTTTGTTTTTAGTGTTTCTAATTTTTGTGACTAAGGTAGAGTAGGTGTGTTGTATGTTTATAAATTCCATGTTTCTGATTTCTTGTGAAAATTCTTCTTTCAAATACTCTTGCTCAAGAGGCACAATGTCTGTGGTGACTTTTTCTCCGAAATGTTTTCTGGTGTTAATGCGCTTGTTGTGAAGTATTAGTGATGCGCGTACCAGTCTATGATCAGTAGGATGTGTAGTTGGTATGACGTCGACGTTATGAATACTGTTTTTGTTCTTTGTTAAGATGTAGTCGATTTCATTCCGTGTAATGCCATTAGGGTGTATCCAAGTCCATCGACGATTCGAGTTCTTCTTGAAGTAAGTATTTGAAATATGTAGTTGTTGTTCAAAACAAAAATTTATTAGTATCTGACCTCTTGGGCTCCGTTTCCCGTATCCCCACAATCCCATAACGTCTCTATCATCATTAGTGGGCAGACCAATCTGTGCGTTGAAGTCGCCTATGATCAATGTGTCTCTGTTCGTGTTTTCCATCGCTTTTCTAAGATCGTCGTAAAATCGATATATGTCCTCCAATGGTGATTGTTCTGTTGGCGCGTACACTTGGATAATATGTATTGTTTTACATTCTATGTATAAGCTTAACTTTGCTACTCTGTCGGATACTGGTACAAAGTCTATGATGTTTTCTTTTAGTTCTTTTTTTATTAAATATCCAATACCGTTCCTGTTATGGGTTTGCCCGTAGTACATAAAGATAAAATCATGGCTTTCTATAATTTCCTTGCCTTCAAGTTTTATTTCAGAGAGTCCAATTACGTGCCAGTTTAGCTTGGCAATAGCGTATTCCAATTCAGCAAATCTCGACGTATCAATCAGCGATCTCACATTCAATGTGCCAACGTAGAGGTATTTGTTTTTTCTATTGTTTAAGTTGCAATTGTTTTTGATGGAGGGTTCTGGTCTACTGCTCCCACGGGGACCAGCCGTGCCGGGAGAGTGAAGGGTAGTAGAGGTAGTTTTGTAGTTTCCGTAGTATTTAGGAGGAGGGCCCGCTGGTTGCTATTGTTCAATATGGGTATCACACAAGGTTTGAGTTGCAGTAAGAGTAGGAGAAGAACTTTTGTCGGTTTCTTTTGGTACAAAATAGTTTCTCATATCTATAAACTTAGTTTTTTTGGTTGTGCGTTGCGAAAGTGATGTTCTGTTTTCTTGATATGGTGTGAAAGTTCTTTGGTTCTCTGGTGACTTCGATGGTTTTCTTTTAGAGCTATGTTGGTTGTGTTGATTTTACTCATACGCAGTTGAAATACAGTACGATTAAAAAAAAAATGGTGATAGATTACAAGAAACAATTGAATGGTGTAGTGGCTAGGTGGCTACTTACAGTTTGCATCGATGGTCAAAATACAGTTATTCCCTAGACACACCTAACCAATGAAGTCGATCATCAGGTAACGCCACCCATCAAATAAAAGTACTATATTCAAATAGGAAACTATTTTTTTCCATCGGTATACGAAACTCAATAATATATTCAGCTAATTAATAAACCAACGACTCGTCAAGTCGTCACCCTTTTTTAGTAAAGTTTTAACATCGCCACATTGTTTGTTAATTAAAATAACCGTTTTATATTTGTAGGATACAAACGTATTTTTATAAGTTATAAACATGGAACGTGTATTGCATAAAGAGTATTTCTGTGGAAGTAAAAATTCTATATAGGTAATGGTTTCAAGAAGTCAGGTTTTATTAGATTTGTTGGAAAGGCATAGTTTTTGAAAGCAATTACATTAATTTCCATGTAGATCTTAGCATGAAAGCACTTATAATTTTTTTTTCCTAAAGCAAAATATGAATGCAAATCAAAGAGAAAGAAGATGATTAATAATAATGAGCCTGCAGATATACTACCAATGATAATTTCAGATTTGACAGTGAAGAATTTTGCAATACACATTCTCATAAAAAAGAAGCAAAGAAAGTGGAAGCTTTTAACAACAACCACAAAAATAAAATAAAACCAGTCTTTTCAAGAGGACAAGAGTCCAACACAACAACAAAGAACACAATCAAGCAAGATCATTATACAATCGTGCAGCATAAAAAGTACTGTAGCGACGACACCCGCCCACGCCTCACTATAATGACGATATATAGCCCAATTTGCGACTCAACGATACATTCCAGCAACAAAGAGTACACCCTTTTAATAGAAGTAATTGGTGCGATGCAAGAACAATTAGAGTACCTACTTGGAATTTGTGAGCCTAGGTCAATAGATGAATTTGTGATCATAGAAGAGGCTGTAACTTCGAATATGATGGAATTGGAAATCATTTAGAAGTCCAAGGATCAATGTTTATGTCCCCAATTAAAGAATTGTGTAAAGGGTTCTTATTGAACGTAATAGAGATTCTGATGATGCTGAATAAGTTCCGTGAGAAATGATTTAAAGAAACAACAAGCATCCTGCCAAAGCTTAAACAATGAATTGAATAATAACAGGTAATTTTACTTGAAGCGAAACTGTTTAACTAATTCTCAAAACTACGTCCTGGCTTCGTTCGGCCATGATCGGAGAGTACCAAGATGAGTCTAACATTGGAAGCACATTTGTCACCAATTACTTTCACATGCACAAAACATGAACCACGTTTCAGCACCAGCTAACATACCAGAAACAGCAGCCACTCACGTTACTAAAATTAAATATGAATCATGAACGCGAAACAGAATTTTGGACGTGCTAGTCAGAGGTGGTGATTGCTATCAGTTAGATGGCGCCTGCATCGCGTAGGCGTCCCTAATGACTCTCCCATGCGCTCGCGCTTCGCTATAATTGTAGCTATCGGCCCATGCCCTTTGATCTTACTGAAGTAAAGATAGTTATTACGTACACCGAGGGTGAAATGAGCGTTAAACAGCTTGTCTGATAAATTATACGTGAAATAATGAAACGTGCAACCATAACTTGTTGGGTGAGGTGTACCTATTAAATTGTCTAACGCTCTTTAGTCGGTAATAGCTGCGGTGCTTACTACTTCAAGTTATGGATTTGATAAGGAAACATAAATTCTGGCTAAGTTTACTACGGTTTAACTTCCTGGTTTATAATAATATCTGGATTCTATTAGACGTTACGCCTATAAACATCAAAGGCGGACTCGATTTGCTTTAGTTTGTAACTTTACTAATCTTAACGGTTTCATTTACAGTTTCTTTAGAAAAATTAAATTCAGTAGTTTAGATTGCAGTTATGTGACTCACCATAAACGGTCAGAAGGGCAGGCTCGGAGATTCTCTTGCCGGCAATGTTCTCTGCGACGCAGCTATAGTTCGCCATGTCCTGTAGACAATAATCACCATTAATTGAAATATATTAGTTGCCTCTTATGTTTAGCGCTAACAGGTCTTGATCTTTGTAGATACGGTTGGCTTTGATATCTACCGTTGGTAGGCCAAATAATATCATTGTATAAGAATAATAAACTATCTAAGCACATTAATGGCTATAAACCATCGTAATAGCGTCAATATCTAGCCATATAAAGACGATAGACATAAATCATTTTTAGTATCAAATTAGCATCACAAAACATCGTGTGTTATTTCTCTGATGCTTGCTCACCCTATCACAGAAAAGAGCACGGCCATATTGTAATTATACGAGCACATATATTTCGCTAATCTCCTAGAAATTGCTAAAGCGACCTGTACTAAATCTCAAACGTCATAATGTCCACGATTATACAGAAATCTGCGTCGCACGTTGGTTATAAAGGTTTATTATGAGGTCGATAAAGTTAACGGACACCTATTTATCCAACTATCACAGCTAAGCTTGGCTAAAGACGGAATAAAGGTATACACTCAACGTAATGGCATAGCTACTTTAACCGAAATTGCTCAGCTCGTATCATAATAAAAAGACGTTGAGTCTGAAAGAAATCTTTCGCTATTTCTTTTTAAAGGTCTTTTTGGAAATGCTGGCAAAGTAGATGTAAAATATAACACCAAAGTTTATATGTATATGTACACCTCCTAATTAAAGCATGAAACATAATTCAAATTAGACTCCTTAAACATTTGTAAGACAACAAAAACAAATTAGCACCCGCATTGCTTTAAAGGGCAAATATAAATTTAAAGTGTTCATTACAGCACCCGTCTCGTAATATATTTTTACAACCGAAAAGCTGAATGTGTTAAAATTACAAAGGACGGGAGCCATTAATTTAAAAGACGTACAACACATTACGATCATATTCATTAAGAAAATGTTCTAGACACCTTTGTGAAGATTATGTTACACGTTACACACGAGGCCACAATGAGAGAGCGACTGACAGTGGCAGCAATTAATCCATGTCTGTTCACAGTGCCTAATTAGTGGGAGCTGCGTAGCGGAAACCGGAGATGGAGTGAGTTATTTGCGATTGTGCCATTATTTGGTGATGCGGTTCGAAAATATGGTATCAGGACTTTTGTAATTATCTTCTGTAATGATACTTTAGAATAGATAGAGGTTCTGTCTATAAAGTTGTTTTAACAATGTGGAATCAATCTGGCCGGTCAGATAGATCCATTTTGTGAAATTAATAGTATCATTAAAACAGTCCAGATAGCAATACATTGGATTGGATTGCAGTAATAAAGATGAATAATTAAATACAACATTAGTACTAAGTGACTATGGCAATTGACTGAGCATTTCTATCTATAAAATGTACGTACATACAAAAAAAAAAATGTATATAAGTAGTTTATCAGCCATCTTGTTACCATAACACAAGCATTAGGTTGCTTAGCTTGGGTGGTGCTGTGTGAAATGTCCAGGGATATTATTATATTATTATTATTAGCATAATTAGACCAAAATTAATGTTCGCTACTGTCGGTAATGGCTTATCAAAATTAATTTACAACAAAATCTTTCCAATTAATTTATAAATCAACACATTTTTCACCAAAGGCAATCTGCGCCAAGAACGGTTATAAAGTGAACGAAGAAAAATACGCGGGTCAAGTAAAATTAATGGCTGAAGATAAACGAATCTTTTTCCATGAAACATATAATTGGATTAACACAGGTTTAACACTTTTATCAGAGGACATCCAGCAGCTTTGAAAGACTACACTGGCGGACAAAAAGACGAAAAAAGAAAAGGAGCGCATGCGACAGGGACTTGTGTCGCAATTAATAAACGTCTGTCGCGCTCGACTAATTAGTTGCAGTCGTAGAGATAAAATAAATAATTTGCAATCGTGCGACAAGATGATGCGATTGTGCGCACTGACGCTTTGAAGGAGCATTTTAATGAGGTGCGTGGCTTAAACTTAGAAACTGGCTTTGATACTGTTGTGCAGTTAGTAAACTAAAGTTAGGCTAGTATTACCTTCTCTTTGTAAATAAAACAAGAAAAGAACGGGAGTAAATAAGAGCTGTTGAAATAAAATTCCCATAGCCTTTTCATAAAAGATTAAAATATAATAGGTGTGTGAAACAGCGATAGATTCTTTTATATTTTGTGAATGTGAGAACATTGTAGGCCTTGTAGACTGTACTACTGTAGATTTTTTTATTATGTTGTGTACCTGGTACTTGTTAACAGGCCTACACTACTGTCTTCCTAATATACATACTTGTTAACACTGTAGTTTGAAAAAATTGCAAAAGCCAATTATTTTTAAAACAGTAACAGTGGAGTTTCTTACCTGCTCTTTTGTATAAGAAATGACCAATTGGAACCGTGCACATAGCTTCTGACGTTTCATAACTGTGTGTGGTTTATGTGAAATAAAATACTTTGATTTGATTTGAACGAAGTTTCTCCCTTGCTATAATATAGCAAATACTCCAGTTAAGTGTGGTGAATGCATAACAGAATGTGCGCTATACATTTAGACCTCAGGTATCTACATAATATTAAATTGTAATTTAATTACAAGTGTTCATGTAGAATCAATGTTGCGACTTAAGATTTTACGTAATGATAACCAGTCAATAACTCATTACGTGTCAAGTTGCAAATGCGTAAGTGAATTTATAAGATTTAGGTGATTCAAAATTTATTGGATATCTGGCGTAAAGTTACGATGGCGTGGATTTCGTTTTAATGTCTTATAATATTATTGGTAAATTCATAGCTGTTTTAGGCGTGTAAAAACGGCTGGGGCAAGTTTATTGTGTTGTTAATGAAATTTTTTAGAAGTACAATGTAAGAGCTTTGAAATACAACCATTTCGGAACACACATAGCACATCTCCTTTGTTTTATATTAACTCTCTTCCTCTCAGTACTTGGAGCTTTTATAACGTCGTAGAATTAAAATATTGTAATTTTAAGGGTGTGAGCCTGGAGATCAGTCATACAGGTCCCGAACCCAGTATAGACTCCAGCTCTCACAAAGGATAAACTGGAAAATGTAACTTGATACTATGAATCAAAATTGTACCTTTTTGAGAGAAATAAATTATTATTATTATAAGTTTAAATATTATGAGGTAATAAGTGAGTCTCGAAAAAATGTGTTCAAAGCTCGGAGAAATCATACGAACACTTTTTTCGCTTCTTCGCTGTTGTTCAAAATTTTCACGTTCACTTTTCAGGTCGAAGTATCTCGTGAATTTTTAATGTACCCTTTATACCCTATGTACCCTTTCGATATTATTTTTACATTTTAGGGAATAAAATTCGTAGTGCTTGCCGCCATGATTCATTACCCACTAAACATTTAAAGATGTTCCTCATTTATTATGATCTTCATCTTCTTCGAAATTCGCCACGTGTTAGTAAGTCGTTTCGAGTATTGCTACGATCAATTCAACTTCAACCCTACCATCTCCTCATAGGCTTTATATTCCAACAACAAAGTTAAATGTACAGATACTTTTATTACTGTACAAATAGTTGGCCTAATATTGACATGTGTTCATAACGTGTTCTTAGATCATGTTCATGCTCATTGTTTGGATTTGTGGTCGTATTTTATTAAGCTTTTAGTATTATGGCACTAATTTATGGACCATAAACGATGCACATCTGGGAAGCTGGTCGCTGGGTGGTTCAGTAGCATGTTTCTAATAAGTATCATTATGATCTTTTTGGTTTCCGGGATGAAGAAACCGTTCTCAATCATTAAATTATTATTTCTGACGGCTGTTTGAAAATTACTTTGACATGGACTGAATTCGTGCCAAAATATTTCTTGACTGTCACTCAGAATATGCCGGCGAACATAAAAATGAAACAATAGGATGACTAAGCCGGGAGGGCGTATTAAAGTCAAGCCATCAAACTCGTTGATTTTTCTTAACTCGTCAACTTAAACTCATCTTTGTTTTTGAAGACATCTCGAGGCCAGATTTTTATGCACGCTTCTCAATTTCAAATTCTTCGAAATATCTTCAAATTTTCGGCCTTCGTATTATTTTGTTTATACATATAATTTCTTAAACTTAAGCTCTGTTTCAACGTTGTTTATTTTGTTGTGTCTGAAGCTAATTTAGATTTCGACTTTATTGTCAATATATTAGTTTTATGTTCTTAGTCTGACCTGGGTTCTCGCCAACCGAAGTCTTGATTAAGCATCTGGGTCATTCAGAGAATCCCAAATGGTCTCAGAGTTTTCGATCTAACATAAATCTTTTGCGCTAATGATTTTCGGTTTGACATGTTTATTTTAGTTTGCTATTTTATTATATTGAAACTTTTATTTAATTTGTACGCATTGGATTTATATTTTAAGTTTTCGGGTGAAAAATAGCAACCACCCATATCTGTAGCAATATATTTGCCACTGATCGAAATAAAATGGTTATTGTATAAGACTCTAACTTCATCATCAAAATTTTTCTCCGTATCAGTATTATAGTATTTTATTAGTTGTATCCACACTTACTTGTAACGTAGCCCTCGATATAAGCAGATTCCCTTCAGCAGAGATAAGAACGTTATGATCCTGCTGCAGTGGTTGACCATGTTTCAGCCAGGAGACTCTTGGAGCTGGTGCCGCCGCAGGAGGAGAACATCTCAATGATGCCGCAGAACCAGCCTCCACTGAGGTTGGAGATGGTGATATGGCAAACGGTTTCTTGAGATCTGTGGATTGAAGAAGAACGTTAAGATGTAGGTTGGTAATCTGGTGATGATGGTTTTTGTCTCGTACAAGAGATATACACATAACATTGGAGGGCCTATGTCAAGCTGATAATGATGATGATTATAGTACATATGTTGTCCAAACTTGGATTGTCCAATAATGTTTTAAAGTTTTCATAACGTGACGGACATTAATATAAGCAATAGGGAGTCCTTATCAAAAAATTGTTTGATAGTCCATGGATTTCCCAAAACAGAAATTAATGAACTGTATTTTAAAATACAAGTTAATAATTAAATCAATCACTTTCATCCCATCCCGCATACCTACTTTGAATTAATTAAATTCACCAAATTGTTATTGACGTAACAATGCTATATAACAATGAAGAAGTTAATAACATAACAATCAGACGTCAATAACAATTACGGTGACGTTGACGTTTATTGCCAAAAGCTTTTGATCTAATTTAATTTAACAATTGTTGGTAGTTGTGCAACGATGTTTGGTCTAAGTTATGTGTGACTAGCGGATATCGGAAATTATACATATTATTATTTCGACAACTACTTCTGGTCCAGTTGAAAACCAGCGTCAGGCACTAGTTGTCTGGCATTTTTGCTGAACTGGGCCTTTTTGGCGCAGCCGTGAGGCACACTTTCCTGCGATTTTCTTACATCGGACTTCAATTTTTATCTAATCTCTTATTATTATTATTTTTTTTATTATTATTATTTTTTTTTTTTTTATTGTTTGTTTTGTCTGATGTATGTATCTGGTGTATTGTGTGTCTTTTAGTTTGTGCCAAATAAATGTATTTTCTTTCTTTCTTTCTTTCTTTCTTTCTGGTACACAGGCCTCCTCTCGGTAAGAGGGAGTGGGCCATAATCCACCACGGAGGCCACCGTTTCAAAAGCGGTGGTGATTAAATAATTTACACATAGTAAACTACCGGTCAGGGTTCAAACCTACGACCTACAACTCGTAAGTCTGTTGCGGTCGTTACCACTGGTTCACCGCTGTTCTCATTAAGTTAGGCCTACAAGTATTGAGACGCACTCATTAATATCAGCCCGGAAATGTCAATGGATTATTAGGCTTCTCAGAAAATGCAATAATAAACAGTCAAATCCCTATGTATACCTACCATTATTATGTTATCTTCGAATTTACAATTGCATGTGATGTGGGCTGTTTGTGTATGTGAGTTTAAATGTTTGTAAACGCACCCACGATACAGGAGAATTTCCTAGTGTGGGTGGTTTTTATTTAAAAAAAAAATTATAAGACAAATGAAGTTTCGTCTGTAACGTTCTTATTTACAGCGGAATTATTTATTTAATTTTACTTCCTTCAAAAGTCTTTCTTTTGACAATTTTAATTCCAATTTCATCCCAAAAAGTCTCTATAGCAAAACAACCTACAGTGCGATTCTGTAACCATCTCACCGTGAAAACTTAGGTGAAGTGAGCGTGGAGTGAGCTGTCATTCCAAATAATGCTAGGGATTGACACTACTGACCACTCATATCAAGCTCACTTCACTTGAGTTTTCACGGTGAGATTTTTACAGAATCGACCGGCTGGTCCAATCCCATAAAGTCACACCACGCTCCACAAATCCTTCTCACGTCAATCTCAATATAAAAACGCAACGAGACACATGATTATGTAGTTGTGCGCGACAGTTTCACCCACGCCGATAATTGTCGCTCATTTAACAATTTTACGGTGTTTTGCCGCGTTACCACCGTATAATTGTGTGCTATCTTAATTGTCTGCTGGGCCAAATTATCTGGCCGAATGTGTAACGCATTTTTTTAATTGTCTGGTGGGCTAAATTATCTGGCCGTAGTGTAACGCATTTTTTAATTGTCTGCAGGGACAAATTATTTGGCCGTATGTGTACGCATTTTTAATTTAAGTTCAAGCTTTTGATACATAAATGTTATTTGTTTTATTAAGAGGATTTAATAATAAATATCGTGTTGTGTTTGTTAGTTTGCTGGTTTATTGCCATGTGGTTTATGTTGGGATAAATTTAAGAGGGTTTGCGCACTGCAAATCAGTGTAATGTTTTCGTAATTAAAATCGAGTAACGCGAATTAATGTGGAGCAAATCTCTTTTGGCAAATCTGGTTTGACTAAAAAAAAGTATAACCTAAATGAACTAACTCAAGTTAATTTAGTAATCTTAATGTAGTAGAACAGTGGTGGCCCAGTAGTAACAGCAGTGACTTACGAATTGTAGATCGTAGGTTCGAACCCAGACAGGCGCTTTACTTTGTTTAAATTATTTCAACAGAACTGCTCTCAAAACGGTAAAGGAAAACATCGTGAGGAAACCGGCATGTCCTAGAACCAAAAATTCGAGGACATGAGACATCTACCAACCCGCACTGGGCCCGCCTGGTAGGTTATGACCCACTCCCTCTCACCGAGAGGAGGCCTGTGTCCCAGTAGTGGGAACATTATAGGCTGATAATGCTAAGTAAAGTAAATTTAGTATAACTTCACTATCCTCTTCCCTTACAACTAACTCTAAATTCGGTTTACAATGAAAAACTAACGTCCAAATCCTTCAGCGAAAGTAATACACACAACCCATAACAAATAGTCTACCACTACAAAAACTAATACGGCGTACACTCGGCATAAAATGTTCTGCCCTCAACTCCAAAGTGGTTTAACGTAGTGCGTCCATAAATCTGTTGGGTGTACGCTCCATTACTCGCTCTCGCCGCTAAGATATTGTTGCACACTACGTGAAGGTGAAAACTTGAGAATTTTCTGCGACTGCAACTTATAAACATGTTGAAGTGATATTATTTGTCACTGTATTTCAACACGGTTCATTTCTTCGCGCTCCTTTCACGGAGAAAAATGAAAAATAGGTGATATTATCGTTTCCTGACGACGCGCGACGACCAGTTTTTTATAACTGACACTTAGTCGGTCTCGACGGAGCATTATCATGAAGAAAAAGGTGTGTGTAATAAGATCTCCTTATTGGTAGTAATTGAGTCAGCCCGCAGTAATCCCTGAATGGCGTTGGGTGACTAGTGGTTTTAATTGAAAATTCTCAGGTAAAGCCTGGAATTGGAACGGTGCCTAGACACCCCTATAACTTTAGGAGCCAATACGGTTATTGGAAATGTTGTATATTACGCCGACGCGCGTTGGAAATCCTCTTTGCTTGGAAAACAGCGTCGTTAGATTTATTTGCGCCACAATTCAATTAATAATATGTCAGTTTGAATAGGCACAAAGTCAAATTAAATTAGGTAGCAAAACTCCGCAGAAGTGATGGTATCGATTTCAAACTGTAATCAACACATGATTGTAGACTTGGAAATTTTTGGTCAGTCTGTTTCATAGAAAAGTGCAATACATCTGCGGTCAGAATCTATGGAACAGCATTTTTTTTTATATCTTACGAAAAGTTAACGCAGGGGCCCCCCTGCGTTACAACTTTTCGTAAGATATAAAATTACTGAGCTGACATTAAATTCATGGTTACAGTTTGCACGTCAATGCCTGGTCACCCTATATACAAGTATGTATTCTGTATAATTTTCTTATTATGTATGTATACAGGATGGCAGGGACACAACTGTTTGTATATGAATTGCCTGAACGAACTACCACATGTAGTGACCAGGCAATTTCTACTAATGCTGTAACACTAATTGCGAAACACTGATCAGCTAGCCAGAGATCAAACGTGACTTGCATCAATAGAATAGAATCATCTCCATTGAGCACGTAGTAGCTACAAGATAGGTCGAAGGGTACGATGGTGCAAAGCTGTGAACCGAGTAATGACTATGATGAATGATGATGGTTATTTCATCGTCTGTTGGCGCCAGAGTTACTCATTCGTGTGTAATTTTAGAATTAAGCAATACTGTGAATGAATTTTAGCTAGTATACCAACAAAAATCTGGATAATGACCTAGGAGAGATAAAAACCAGAGTTACCAGAGGGAACAGAAACGTCAGGAACGAAGTTCCTTACGCGATACTCGCCCGCACACACACTCGTATATAATAGAAAGAGACAGAGAGAGAAAGAGAGAAGGTGTACGCGTTTTAAATACAGAGTCATAGTATAAGTTTTTAGAAGCTTTCAAAGTTGTCCTTGGATTTTCATTTCGGCCACATTGGCTTCGGCACCCTCGAAAACCATAAAAACGACACCCATGATGAAAAAAATAAAGGAAAAGTAAATAATGAAAACCGACGTAAAAAGGTCGAGTGTTTATTTGTAACTAAGGCAACAGGAATTAGCCAATTAGTTTTAAAAACCCTGTTGACACCTTGATTAGTTGTGATTAAGGAAGTGAAATTACTAATTACTTTATTTTAAAGTAACTGTTAGGGATACTCTACAGGTAAAATTACAGTGTATACTACAATATATCTTAATTTATTTATTTATTAAAACTTTATGCACAAGTAAAAAAAATACGTTACAAAGGCGGACATAATGCCTGAGGCATTTTCTACCAGTCGACCCTACGGTCTACGTTTCTATTAGGTATGTGTTTATCACCTTAGGGTCCATGTTTTATGATGCAGACAAAACGTGGCAGGTGCAACATACGGAAGAAATAACTACGAAATGACTATAAAATATAAGACTTAATGAAACTGATATATGATATACAAAACAAGTGGCACACAAACTCTTCTTTCTCAAAATCACAAGAAATTGATACTTTTTTACTACTCATTTAAAAGTATCGCAAAACATTCCTTAAAAATAATTTCGTATAAAAAGTAAAGATTTCCGTGTAACTTTAAACTCTACGTCTGATGGGCGTAAATGATAAGTGTAAGGTAGATCCGGAGAGTTCGTGTGGTGTCATAAATTACGGCGCGCGTTTCATTTCCTCTACGAAATTCGTACCTACGTGCACGTGGATCTTAAGATGCTGGATGCGTTAGCGATAGACATTTGAAAGCATGGGGAGATAAATATGAAAAGTGCGTTAACTAATAAAAGTAATTGGAAGTGTACTTTGATAAGTAGGTAATACTTTTTGTTGCCGTCAGTAGGGACTGGTCAACTCTATGCTGCCATGGCTTATTTTGATTTAACTTAATATTTGAATCGTTTTTTTTTTTTAATATTTTCATTACGGACGCTTTTAACGTTCTGCATCATTCTCATGTGTATAATTTTGAAGATGAATGATGTAACCAATACTTTGTAACAATATTATGTATTATAGAAAGAAAGAAAGAAAGAAGAAAGAAAAAGTGTTTATTTGCGGCAAACATGACGCATAAAAAAAAGGACATAAACACACAAAAAAAAAACAGTTTGGGGGTAAACATGCGTCACATTCACGCAAAACGGCCATCGCTCAGCATAATGCTAAGACCCTATACGAGACAGAGCCCCAGCGCTGGTTTTTATGATTATGATTTAAAAGAGTGTCCATGGAGTTTCTGACCCGTTCTTCTCCATAGGTACCTACTACGCTTTGGAATGGGCTAGCTTAGAACTAGCTTCATCTTTTTGACTGACCAACCTTGACAATTCAAAAGTGCCTGTAATTGGTTTATTTGAAATAAACAGTTTAAGTTTGAGTTTGTCAAATTGGTAAGAAAAGAGAAAAAATAAAGCATGTGCATTTGTGGATTGTTACATCCGATGGCGTATAGAAAGAGAAGCCTATCTAGTCAGACTGATATAGGTCGATGATGACGTAAAGTCAGCCGTACATCACAGTTGCTCAAAGATAACCAGCGGGGTAATTGCGTAACACACAATCAGTACAATCAGTAGCGATGGCTTAAATTTTGACAGTTCAAAAACATTCATTGCTTTATTTACGTTGTTGAGTAGACAATTATTTCAAACGTAATATGAAGCATTGGATTAGCAATATCCTTTGAAATGATTCAGTATGAGATTGGTAGTGTATTAGGCAATAAGAGTGCTGAAAGTCCTCACTGCCTTTAAATTGCTATTAGAGATGTGCGGTTGACAGTACTTAAGTTAGTTAATAGAATTATTTTATCTGCAAAATCCAATATTAAATTTATCACATGTTTTGAAACTTACGAAGAGAAAAGTGCTCAAGGTGTGACTGTAAGAAAGGCATTAGAGAAAGCTACATAAACCTGCAAGATACTGCAGTTTTGCATAAACACAGCCATGCCAGTTAATAGCTTAGAAACACCATAATTATTCATAGCACTCATTTCCTTCTATAAACTCTCACTACCTGGAAGGCGATAAAATGCCTAAAATAATTTACGATCAACAAAACATAACATCACGCTCATTCCTCGAAGGGTTAGGCATAGGTATTCATATAGTACACCCCCAGGGGGCGAGCATATTGTCATCAACCACACAGATCCAGGCTACGAGCTGCTGGAAATTCCAGATGGAAACTCGCATAACACTTTGCCCGACCCAGGAATCGAAACCCATGCAGAAGTAGCGTTACGATGCAGTAAATTTACGATCAAGAATACCTGTACACCATCCTCGTCTACCTAATTACCTATGGGATTCATAAAGTTTGGGTTTCTCTCGAGCTAATATTAATAGTATATTATATTACCGTTTGTCAAGGCTATGATATTTTACAATCTTATAAGGCAGAGCTCTGTTTCACCAATGTTAATTTCCCGATTGATATGGGAGAAAAAAACTTTATATCTGTGTTGCCAAAAATACAGCGCCGCATACGGAATAGGGATGTGCTGTCTGTTAACATTGAATTATATTTCGGTAACACTGCTTTTATACGATTCTTCTATTTTCAGCTAGACTGGTCTGTACGCTGAAAAAGTTGTTTGTTTCATAACAAATGTGTGTGTACCAGATTCAGTGACAAAACATTTGCATTTTAAAAATATTTGGCGCCTTTTGGGGTTAGCTTTAGATGGTAGTAGTAAATAGTTTTTACATTAAAACATTTCGAGCTTTATTCAAAAAATGTCGTTAATAACGCTTACGCCGCGCGGTGTCACCCTTTAATTTTAAACATTTATGTTCTATAATTTGTATGGTGTAGATATTCTATTCTTTCTTTTCTAGATATATCCTTATATTTTCTTGAAGATGCCCTAGAGGCGCAAACTTTAACTTACAAAGCGTACCTACTGACGGTTTACAAGACAATTCCAATGTTGGTCACCTTTATCATCTTTCAACACGTAATAAACACAATACAAAAATCGAGAATCCTTTTCAAAACACACAACAAACACAAACCGACCTAATAAGTCCATTTCTATTTCCAAACCGACGTCCAGACATAATAATGCCCCTCTTTGATTCTCAATAATAGATCGACAGCATAACTAAAAGCGAACTTTACCTCACAATCAATGAAAAGTTATATATAGACTCGCAACGCGTTTACCGATCCATTAAAAGCTCCTACCATGGTTGTAAACTTGAAAACATCACATTCCTACTTGGATCCAGTAAATCGTGGTAGGCGACTTAACTGTGACACTTTTATGCGTACTTACTATTCATCCATTATTGTTAATAGCTTCATAGATGCTGTTTTCGAGTGGGGACGTACCTAAGTACCTAATTCTGTGTATTTTGGGAATGAATCAACTTGGCGCATAATGTCTTCACACACGGCTGTGCATATATCTCTTACGAAATTGGTGCCTACGTTAAGTGTAGCTGCATTAAGTGCTTCCATCAATCAGGTGATTTCAAGCAAATGGTTATTAAACATAAATTCATCAGTTGTACAAGAATCCATATATATCTTCAACATTAATTCATATACAATTATATCGTTCATCATATTCACTTCAGCCTCTCTCTTCAGTCACCCGACTTGAGACGGGCAAACAAAACACAAACAGGTTCCTGTCACCCCTAATCCAGCGTAGAAATAAAATAAAGACTTAACTAAACAAGTCAGAATAAAGCACATACGTTAACAGTCATCCAGTAATATTCTGAGGAAACTCATAAACGTCTAAATATACACAATACAGAAATTGAGAGAGACATTACAGACTCTTAATTGTGCGAACAGTCTGTGCAAGTAAACATGTACTAAATCTACCTCCTGACGGCTTTAATTGTTCGTTCACAGCTTCTGAAATAGGATGGTGAGGTATCTACAGGGTTTTGTATTTAGAAATGGGACTTGGAGAAAAGCTTTTGTGTGGTCTAACAGTATACTATGAGGATTTAACATATAACATATTTAAATACCTATTTGGATCCTGTCACCATCCTTAGCTAAAAAGTGAGTGACTATTTAGGACTCTACCCTCTACCTGCCTATGACTTTGATAAAACTGTCGGCAAAGTCAAGTATAATATGTATTGTGCGTCAAGACGAGTAGCGTGAATACATAACACACACACACAAACCTCCGACTTCGCCATTGTATCGGACGGTATTGAGAGCTCCTGCTCTAACACACACATTCATAGTGTGTAACTCATTTGGTAACCACAAGTAAATCGCTTGTCGTTTCATGAGATAAAAATACTATATTCATCAGTACAAAACAGTTATTGAAATTATAGTTTCAATTAAAAATCTGACATGAGCTTATCTTATCGCGTCCAACCGTCAAAATTGCTGTCACTTTCACCAAATTAAAATTCTCGGGCGCTATGCCTTTCCTTCACGCCCGGATCATGCAAACGCTCACTATAATACATTACTAATATCTAAAATCACAATTTATTACTTAGCAAGCAGCTAGCTTCAACTTTAAACCGTTGTTCCACTTCCACACAATCTACTAGTTTCATATACAATGAACTTTATGTTTTATGGCACGACTAAGGTGTGCTATTGCAGGGATCATTGAATGTTGTGAATTACATTCTGATCTTATCTCGGATTGTGCTGCTAAATATAATAATTCCTGGTCACGGTGGTATTCTTTCGTAATTCACGAATGCGAGATAATGGAAGGAATTAGTGCAGTCTGTCAGATTTGATATGCTGCCTTTCTTGTGTAGTGGTCAAAGAGTGAGGTTAATGTTTGATTTGTCAGTTTGTTTATGTCAATATCTATATCAAAATATTTTGTTTTTAACACGAGTTTATTTCATAAATTGAAGCGAGACATAATTGAATAATGAGATGGGGTGTAAAGCTAGATGTGAACCTATACATTGATAAACAGGCTAATTAGTCGATTTGAGTAAATTTACTCACACTCTTAACACTTCTGTGCGCTAGTCCTTTTTTTATTGCATAAAATTCAAAATGTGCCAATTCGTGCGAGTCGCCTATAGAAAAAATAATATTATTTAAAAGTGACGATTCGATCTAATCGGGCGAGTAAATTCGTGCGAATCAAAAAAATGCTACAAACTGTTTATCCACGATCTATACAAGTTCGTACTTCTTGCCTAGGTGACGAACATCACCAAAACAAATTGAGAAACACCGATAAAAATCAGGTTAAAAAAACTGAATGTTTGGACCATGTCTGGTAATTATAACAAAAAGTGATGTATGTTATAGCATCCAAATAACAGTGCTCGCACTTAACCGCCTCAAGTATTGCCCAACACCCATAAATCGAGGCACCGGTCATTCCGACGTTTATTTAATATGCATAGAAGATTTACCACGAATGGGTATTGAATTTAATCGAGCAACTGTCCGTAATACAGTTTATGAACGATATTAATGGTGCCATACATCAAGGGCGTTTGATGGTGGTGGTAGTTTGTCTTGTCACAACATGCCCTTTTTAGAGAGTTTATTTTGGTAATACCCAAAGTACAGTTAAAGAAAGAGATGAGTATACAAGCAGCTAACTTGCAATTACATTTAAATCATGGTCGTTTAAGTCGTTTAACTCTTTTGCCGACTGTACTAACATTGTCTTAAACGGCTCAGTGCGCGACAAAAATGCGTTTGTCATAAATTCAAGTTGGAACCAAATAAGAAGACTATAATGTATAACCAACCTGTCGCAACTGAAGAGTAATTTAGATACGATAACGGATCGCACTTCATCGTCTGTCGCTTCATTCATACGCATAAGATCCATCATAGTTGTTGCTCAATCCATCAATGCAAGTCGAAGTGAAGTTAAGGCCATTGTGTACTATAGTCATACCTTGCTTTGTTCCTATTTGAATGAAGCGTTAAGAGTTGTCAACAATGTAAGTATTGGTGGTAGGTATATTAAATAAGTTTGTTTTATTATCAGCAGTCAAGTTTTATTATCGAAGTCAGAGATTTTGCTTTCTAAAAAGCTGAGGTAGACGGAATTTATCTTGACATCTGAAAAGAACGGTGATCCACAGCTATTAACGTAATGTCTTCGACCGGAGATGGGCGTGCAACAATCCCAACTGGGTTAGTCTAAAATCGTCTACGGAAACTTGCCACGAATTATGAGTTTTGATGAAATGTTCCGCAGGCGTGCCAGTTCGACAGGAAACCATATATTTTTATAACGTTCCTAATACCGTAGTTATTGGAAATATTTCGGTTATTGATAGAGCTGTCGATGTAGGAGTAGATGAGAGGAGCAGGTAAAAAAATATCATTAAGATCTGAAAGATAAAAGTGAATTAATTGGCTAAGATTAAATCTGATTGGAAAGCGAATCAAACGAGTCAATCGCGGAGATACTCGTATCAAAGTAACAAATGATATTTTTTTACGTAACCTAGTTTAGTATGTAGGTCATATTGAATTTATTGACTTGTGTCACAATATTGAAATTACGTCACCTAAAGATAAGTACTTATTAAGGAAAATCTAAAACTTTTAACAGTCAACCGAATTGATAAAATCTACGTTCAATGCCGAACATGAAAAATTGATAGCATAAAAATATCAAACATCACTTGTGACAACAATAAGAACAACAATAAGGAAAATACTTCTAAAGCCGTAGATAAAAATCTGCATTGACAATAAATTCACATACTCTATACACAATTTCCTTAGTAGTAAGAAGAAATACTTACATGCCAATTCGACGACGGCAGGCTGACTTCTGATATCACCTCGACTGCTCCAAGCATTACAGGTACAAGTGAATCTATCTTCACCAAAGTATTCGTCCAATTGATCTCTCGTCACATTACACTCAGCTTCCACAATTCTCACTCCACTTTGAGGATCCACAAATTCAAACTGTGTGCTAGCCACGGATCTCACATCGTTACATTGAAAATACACTTGAAGAGCATTCGCTGCCCGACACCTCAATACTGCAGGTTTGTTTCGAACTACAAAAGCATGCTGTGGCTCTAGAAGAAACATTGGTAAATCATCTGTAGAACTTTGTAAGAGATGATCTCCTGATAAAGAAGGCAGTTCATCTGCATCTTCTCTGTTTTCGTGTTCATCTTGTTTGTGTGATTCGTGATCGTAATCTTCTTCTAGATATTCTCTGTGATGTGGTGCAGCATAGTTTTTCTCTGAGTTGTAAGGGTCTAAGGCTTCTACGCCTGCAGGATGGGCGTTTTCAGGTCGTAAGGGTATCGGTGGCGTTGGCGCTGCTGTGGTGTTCTCTGGCGCAGTTGTGTTTGAGCCCTCTGTGACAAAAGAAAATAAACTTTAGACTACATATTTCTAGACACAAAATTTGTTTTTTTTTTTAAATTCGAGTGTGGACATCGGGTGCTTTTGTTAAGTGTCAAAGTAATTGAATAATTATATCAGATAACATTGATAACGCTAAGTAATTGATATTGTCCTGAAAAGTTCTCCAAATAATTGTTAAGCCGAGTCATCGAAAAAGCCATTTACAAATTGGATGAGGCATCTCAATCCCTATTGTGACTCTTTCAATCCAATAATTGTCGATTTACAATAATATTATGAACAAAATATGTAGGTACGTATAGTGTTTATGTTTCGGTTAATATAGCAATTAAAAGCCGGAGTTTTACAAATTCTCTACCATAAAAAGTTTTAAGTCATATCGTGGGAACAATTTAATGTAAGTACACGACGCCACGCTTGCTTCTCAAAAACGTCACAAACAATTTAAAGACCAATTAAAACTTCACGAAACACCAACGCTAATAAGACTAATAGCTTTCGCTTACTTATTCTAATTGCGGAGTTAAAATATATTCCGTGTCGCTCGGGATAAATAGCAACTGTCATAATAACATGTACCCTCCAAGTCATGCCATCGATTTCACTCCAAGTCCGCACCTGGTTTGAAGCGTCACTCGTGCCTATTTACACGCAAAACATAGATATTTGGATACCGTACTCCCCTCTTAATAAATTCTGTTTCCTTCAATACAAAAGCGACTTTGGATGCGTTGGGTTGATCTCAAATTCCAATATCAACGACATGAAATTCTTCCCTCTCCAGAATTTTGCCTAAAATCGCTATCAGCACATCAGTGTATGTTACTCTTGCGCTGTTGACAGTATTACTATTATTTGAACTAGGGAATTGTACGAAAATAAACCGCAACCCGAGCGAACTGTGGATAACTTAATTAGTTTCACTTCCGTTGAGCTTATTTCTATTTCCGTTTTCGTGGGGGCCGAACGATATTTCCTTCTGGAATCTATTTTTCCTTAATAGTATTTGCTTCGAGAAGTATTTTCCGCTTCGTGGTTCGAAATTGTGTCAAAATGATTAAAATGCCAATTTCAATTTCGTGTCGAACTGCTCAGGTGCTGTTAAACCTGCATGACTACTTAACTTTTAAACCCAGTGTTTTGAAGTTTTCTATAAATACAATAACAATCACTAAACTTTCATAAAATAAATAATAAAATAATAATATCCCTGGACATTTCACACAGCGCCATCTAGTCTCAAGCTAAGCAACCTAATGCTTGTGTTATGGTAACAAGTTGGCTGATAAACAACTTATATACATTTTTTTTGTGTAAATACATACATATTATAGATAGAAAAACACCCAGACTCGGAACAAATACATGTAGGTCATACAAATATTTGTTCCGTGCGGGAATCGAACCCGCGACACGCAGCGCAGCAGTCAATCGCTTAACCACTGCGCCAACCGTGCCGTCAAATGTTTTTATACTTTTAATATTTAAAAATATAATTTATGTATTTACGAGTATATTGAAATAAAGGAAATATACTTTTAAAGTATGTAGATATGGAAGAAAATATATCTACCAAACTCTCATCAAATCTCTTCTAAATTCAATCTCACGCATTCGTCGGTCTCAAAACAAAATACTTAACGCATTCTAATTATAATACAATCCAAAACGGGACACTTAATTACCATTTCCTCTAAAAAAACAATCTTCATGTCACTGTGACGAAGGTGAAGTCAATTACATATTCTATTTGCTCCAAGCCTTTCTGACCATCTCGATTGGGCAAGTCGCCTGTCAATTTTAATTGGTTTTTAGCACTTGGAATTTGATTAACGGCTTTATTAGTATCAAATGTTTCATAATCTTCAGCAAGATTCGATGCTTTATCACAATTTTAATTAATGTTCGATTCGAGTGCATTCACTATCGTATTTCTATTGATATGTGAGTTTCCTATTGACTGGTTTATATCAATGCTTTTGTTATGTAGGTCGGTAGTTAGGGCTGCTTGCTTGCTAGTAGTTAATCTGAGTTTATTTATGTTTGTACTAACTGTTTGTTGTGTATGGTTACTGAAAGCTAGATTATACAAGTTGGATCTATGTAATAAAGTAATTGATTCAATAAAAGTGAATGTTTGTATTTACACTTACATATTGTGGGTAAAACATTTTTTTCACTTCATTACAACAGACTTCTAAAACAATTTTAAGTTTTCGAGTGGTTGTGTTAAATTAGTGTTCCATCATAAATACAAATAAAAATACAACTAAACTGAAGATTTCTAAATAACTTGAAAGATTGCAATTTTCAATTAAACGTTTTAGTAAAAGCAATAAAAGTCATGACCTACCTCAAACAAGAAACCAAAAAAATCAACTCTTAATAAAGATCGAATATTTAATTAAATATTTTTAATTGCTTTGCATGAAGCCAGCCCTAACCATCGTAACTAAGAGAAGCGTTCACGATTCTTGTACAAGTGTTATCTATAGTGACGAAACTCCATTTAAACGTTACAAGAAGCGTAACTAACCCGATCGCCGTCACGATGTTCGTAAATTATAAATAAATGTCTAGCGTTTGTACTTCGATCGATATGTAGGGCTTTGATGTTATTTGTATTGTATTAAGGAGTGAATCGAGCTTTATTGTTTTAGTTCCAGTGCCGTTGTAGCTATAGTTTTAGCTGTCCCTGTTAGGGTCTACAGCGTTTCCAAAAGATTTCAAATCTCTATAATAGATATAATAAAAAAAAGTACAGGTTAGTCGTTACATTTTCTTGAAGGACCTCGTCCTGGTAAAAGTATTTCCAGTTTCCTGGGCAATGAAAAAAACAATACAAAGACACCTTGACAACAACTACACAAGGTCTCTTATATTTATAATTGGACATAGAAATATGTCCAACGTCTGCCATTGTCTGCAAAAGCAACTCGTTATTTTAAACTTCTTATACCATAGTCATATAAATTTCTATTCCCAGTATATTTTCTCCATTTCCCTTTACGTCACAATAAACGAATCACTTATGGGATTCCTTACATAACTAATGGTATATTTTCTTTGTTTTAAAATACCTCAAACGTTTGGAATCACAAAATTTTAAATGGGATGAAATGTCGTGTGTTTAGTGAAGTGAAACGCGTCCCGGATGACGAATGTTCACTCTTCGCTCCCTCGGGGACGAAATCTATAAACGAAACGAAATCTCTGGGTTCGTCATCCTGTCATTAACAGTCAACAATATTGTCATGTGTTAATTAAAGTTCTGTTTAGAAATTCCTTGATTTGTCAACTGAATAGGATTTGATTGTCTTAATTAATTTTTGTCACGATACCGAACATGCTAGCAACAATTTATTAAGATGAGTAAATGTGTGTGTCGTTCCTCTCAAACATGTCTCAACATTCGACGGCACGCTTGGCGCAGTAGTTAAGGGATTGACTGCTGCGCTGCGTGTCGCGGATTCGATTCCCGCACGGAACAAATATTTGTATGGCCTACAAGTAGTTGTTCCGGGTCTGGCTGTTTGTGCATGCGAGTTTATGTTTGTAAACGCACCCACAATACAGGAGAAATTCCAAGTGTGGGGCAAAGTTTAAAAAAAAATGTAATTGATATCTCAACCACCTCTAAAATTTTTATAACCACAATTAAACTAACTCCTGCTTCCACAATAGTATCAAGTGTTACCGTTTGCCCAAAATCGAACCTGATCCAAATTAATGGAACACACTTTACAGGTATTAAGTTTCAGCCCGAGCCAGTAAAAGCTAGTACAAAATAATTAATGAAGGCATCGATGTTATTCAAGATAGCAGTTTTATTGATGGCTAGTTCTTAATCAACGTCCAAGAAGAATTCTTGGCTCGTTCTACAGATGGGCTAACAATTGGCTTTATTGATGATGGCAGACAATTACTGTGACTTGATGTCTTTTAAAATTGAACAAGTGGTATTAAAAGGATGTTTCGAAATTATATGTTATATGTACCTTTAAAACTTTTGTTACTTTGCTCCTTTGGACTTAAAATCAATAGAGAGATTGAACTTATTTTTGTTGTGTTGTGTTAAAACGGCAAGTGTATGATTCATAAAGAAACAGCTAAGAGTTTTTACAACGAATTATAAGAAGTCGATACATTTAATGAATTTCCTTTTATTTCTCTATCACAAAAATAAAAGTTAATGACCAAATCTTAATCAATACTTCCCAAATAGCGTAGTGACCAATTATCCACTTATATTGGACGTCATAAAACCAGACCCATCTATTCAAAGCGTACTTATCTTAATACCAAATCTAAAGCACTCAATTTATCAATAAATGAACTAAATATTCCCATTAAAGTTATTAAGGGATTCTATCACTGATACTTAACAGATGTAGCTGGTACATTAAGTGGGTATACGGTGCTCCTATAAAAGTTGGCTGTAATAGCAGCGGTATCAGCGTGTGCCCTATTCACTTGAGCGATAACAGAGCCTTTATGCGTTATGGAGAGTATATAAAGGAATGCAGTCGTATTTACATACCGTGTTGCTACGCGATCGGGAGTTAGAATTGGATGGAACTAAGAGCACGGTTCTTATTGGGGCTAAAATTGAAAAGAGCAGAGTAACAACCGTCTTGGAATGTTCTTGGTGGAATATAAGTTTAAAGTGTAATCATAGTTCAGCGGCTGCCACATGTATATTTAACAGATGAAAGCTTAGAAGACTCCCTACCAGCGTTTGTAAAACGTTTTACTGCACGTGCCTATGTATCTAAAGCACTTAAAGCTGACACCACTTAGAACCGTCCCTTTAAAGCAAAAGATATGTAAAGATAGCAACACGAGCTTCAAGATAACAGAAATGTTCATTTCGCGAGCATTAAGACAATACAATAAGCGGATGCATTACCAAACATCTGTAGCTCACTCACTTCACTCGGAGAGACGATGCTTGATGCAGTTTACTAGCAAATGCACTTAGCGCCCAAGAGACGTAAAAAGATGCACTCGATCTATTTAATGGCACTGTAGGCGGGGATACGTGGGGCTCGAAATAAACGACCTATGACGATCATTGTGATCTGATGTCGTTTGCTGACGAGTTCGTAAAAAATGGAAAGGAATTTGTTAAGATACAAGAGGTAATCAATTGATAGGGGATCGTGGAACCAATGAACTAGATGCTGTTTTGCAAGACATTTTTAACAACGTTGCAGTGAGAATTTTAAGCATACCGTTGTACATTGTTTCGATTAATTTAGTTTAGGATAAGATATTGCATTCAATGTTGTTTTAATTAAGTGACTCATGGTCTAGTATCGATTGCGCAAACGATGTGGAATTTTGTTAAATATGTGTCTTTGAAATTGAGAACACACTTTACACAGCTAACGTTAAGTTTGAAGTAATAATAACTCAATCCAACACGTGTCGACAACATAAGGAAACAGAACATCCCGACAGAAAGCGAGAAATATCTACAATACATTTCAAATTACCGAAACAACTGAACCGTTAACGTTACTTAACAAGGTGCAAAAAGTGCTCCAAAATTTCTTTGAATGCTGCCGAATTCTCACCCGGACTTGGACCACACCCACAAAAACTTCAATGGTAATACGATACATAGAGTGCCAGTCAAGAGGTTCCCAAACAAGATAATCCCTTTGTTAGTCGGGTTATAATGTTGCATGGCTTCTCCTGGGAGCCTTTCGCTATTATTTTCTGTTTCATTCACACCAGCAGCTGCCTTCGAGTGGTCGTTTCCGATTTCAACTTTAATGGATGTATGGATTTTTTTCGCGGTAACGGGGAAAAGTAGAGATTTTGTGAATTTAGATCTTCAAGTTTGTTGTCGTAAGGTAGTGCTATATTCACGGGGTTTAATGTAATATTGGTGTTCTGTTTCTTGCGGCTGCTTTTTTTTTCGGACTTAGGTTTTTGCTTTCTTATTTATCTCCTGTGCAAGGTAAGCAAATGCTTACCTTTTTCTTAAAGCAGTAGATACTGAGCAAAGACAGATTGTTGGGCTTTGTTTGACAGTCTTTGGATATTGTTCTTTTTTGCAATTTATTTCGTCACACTGAACAAAAGTATTACCATCAATACAACTTCTAACCTTAAACCCAACATAACGACCACTGTCCAAGTGTCCACACAATATACCCCTCATTGTATGATAACATTACCATTTAAAAAGTCGTGACCAACTCACACTCCAAACGATCTCACACGAGTATCGATTCTCTCTCTTATTAACGAAACGTAATTTTCACACGCAAGTACATTCACGACCTGGATTCTTACGTTGAGCCTTTACTTGGCAAGACATTGTTGTATGGAAACAGTAGGCAGTGATTGTTAAATCATAATTTGGAAAATGGTGACGTTTGCGATGCGATCTTAGTTACATAATGTTTTGTATGACGTGGATAATGGTAGTTTTATTTTTAAAACTTCTCAATATTTGTTTTATCTTGATGGTTTAGACGTGGCTTCATTAATACGTTTCGCTTTGAAGAAAATCTTTAATGACTAGCAGCATAAACACTGCTTCAAATGACAAACAGAAGTGACGTGTTGAGTTTTAAGATTTTGAAAAGCCCTTTCTTTGTCGACGATTCAATTAATTATTTTGTTATGCCAAACTCAGAATTTGTAGGTTAAGTAACTGTTTACTCAATTCAAATGTCTATGTACGAGTTAAAATATATTTCCTGTTGATTTACCAAAAATGATGAAAGTACGCCTGCTTATTATAATGAAAGGTTACAAACTTCGGAATACGTAATAGCATGTTCTTCCTCATTCGATACCAACGAAATCTATAATGATGACAGACAACATTTTTACTTTTACTCATTAGTCGTTTGTTCCATTCCGGTCATGACAGATTAACAAAACGCCACGTCATAATGTTTGTAAAATCCATTACACTGATCAAATAATACAGTTTGATTAACTGTACTCGCATGTCAATCATCGAAGATGCGCTATGACAACACGTAGTGTCAATCCTAACATTTTACAACGGAGCATCAAAACTGACGCCCTCAATACAGATAATTTCTTGTTTGTTACTTACATTATCGTCATCGTCGTGACAAGAAACTATTTCTTCGCTTTTTTGCCACTCGACTGTAGCATTGTATCGTCATTTTTTACATCGACGATCCGTTGGTGACAGTTACACTTTTTGCCTTCTTTATCAGATCCAAGATTAGGTGCAAACTCTCTGCAGCTTTTACACCATTTTTTTGTTACCCCACTTAGATTTTTGAGGGTCGCAGATAAAACGATGCTTTACGGGGAGAAATTTTGCCTCTCCATAAATCATGGCCCGTAATTAACAGTGAAGATATGGAGTTGAAACTTTTTAAATTAAGGACTGTGACCTAAATTCTTGGAAGCCCGGATTAGAATTTCATGAATATTTTGAGCGGAAGTTTTAGAAATACATGTTAGGCAGAGTGAAAGCTTTTTGGTTAAGTATTTAATAAATCCCTGAATAAGTTAATCAGAGACTTATTCCAGTAGACTTTATGAGTTATTTTAATAGAGTGTAAAACACGTTTATAAAAACACATTCAGCGATAACCATGCAGATAAAACCTGATCAAACTCAATGCTTTTAAATGGCTTATATAAATATCATCATATTTGTTTTATTACTGGCTATATCTTTAACCGGCCACGATTCTTCGTCGAAGAGCAAAAAGAGTAAATCTTGGTACTTACCATGTTTGTCGGCGGCGACGGCCACCCATAGCACGAGGAGCACGACACCCCCCCGCGCCATGTTCACTTGCGCGCACGCATCACCTAAAACAATAACGTTGGAAAGTTAGACCAATATTTGCTTAGACGACTTTGTATTGGTACGCGCATTGTGTGGTGTGTGAACCCTTTGACAATTAACGTTCCTTTAATTTTTTGTTTGATTTTTTGAGCTTGTGATTAGTATTTTGTGCTCTCGTATTTACTTTTACTTTTTGGTATACTAAAAGCTGTATGTGAAACCGGTGCAACGTAAGCCATACCTATTTTGAGCATGTGATTCGAAGAAGGCATTTTGTAAGTTCTAGACTACTTTATATAATAAAAACAAAACAACGAATTTATGACGTAACGTAACGTATCATCAGACATACTTGATTTCCAATTTCAACATAACAAGATTAGTTCACGTCAAAAAGTAATATGTAGAACCGTTTCCAATCTAAAATAATAGTTACAACGTTCGAAACAAAAAACAACTGACATATTTCAAAATCAACCATAAAAAAAACTTTCGGAAAACCGATGGCCCATATTTCTGATCATATTCTGAACAAGCCCACCGCGTCATTAGGCCGAACACTTTTGTATGGCACCGCACCGTGACTAATAGGACCCTTTAGGGCCATTTTTGGGGAAAAAATAAATGGCCCTATTATATGCCGGTAAGTAGAGGCTTGTGGTAAAAAGCCGATTTGGTGTGACGAAACATATTTTATAGAAATTGGACATGTTGTGTGAATAAGTTTTGAAGAACCGCAGTAAGTATTGTTTACAAAAAGTTTTGGGCGTGATCAAAGAAACCGCAAAGAAAGTATAAATAACTAACAGAAATAAAATTCAAGGTCGTGTATACGTCCTTGAATTTTATTTCTGTTAGTTATTTACAGTAATAATAATATAATATATTACAATAAGCTTTGCTGTGTATACAGCAAAACTTATTGTAATATTTTCCATAGAAACACCATTTATGATAATAGATGCGGTGTATATGAATGAAAAACAAAAATAAAGTGCATCAGCTGCTTACAATCCCACGCAAGTTGTAAGAGATGACCAAGAGAAATGGGTTACTGTGGCACTCCCATTTACAATGGTATAGCCACCTGTCATTACTATACACACTTATGATCATTAAACTAGCAAGTAACCGTTATATTGGAACCTTCGAACGGTACCTTTATATCAAACATCCATAAAGCTTCGAATTCTATTTATAAGTACAGTTTCAGACTTACTGTTCTATAGAAATTTAATAAAGTGTCAACAACGACAGATACATATCAAAGTTAGCCACTAAATGACGACTTAAATGTTTTAAACTGTAGTAATTAAGTACTTGATAATTATAAAGATAATCAAACAGTAGCTGTTGACTTTAATAAAGTTTACGATGAAAACAAAGATAGTGGCAGAGATCAAACAGATTAAACAATGTTTGTGGACTCAGAATTTGAATAATGCAGTAAATGGACGAACTTTCCGTTGTGAATATGCGAAAGTTTTAATCAAAATATGAGCCCAATCAAATTTGAGCAAAATATGATATATGGTAATATGTAACTTTCATTTTCATATTTTGAAAATGAAAGGTATGAAAGCAGTACTTGTGATATTTAAAATTGATAGGAAAGGGACGCATGTAATTTCACGCTTCTGTATAAGAACATCAAAAGAAATAAGCTATTATTATACTTGTGCGCGACTTGCTTGCAATTTGATACTGTTATGCTTAGGGCGACATTTAAACTCAACACTTCAGTACCATATACTGAGCAAATAAGCAAAATCACAATCGAATTCATAGAATCGTTCCAAGTAAAATTGCAGAAGCGAGTCAGCGTTACTACGAGTAGGTCCTTAATATGTATTATTTATAGTAAAGAAATCTCCAGCAGCTAAAACAAACGTTACTATTATTTGAACTTACAATGTAGAAAACAACATTCCAGTAACATAAAACCTTGTATTGGATTATAAAGACGTGTGCTGCGTTATTGCTTCTCTCAGTGGTAAATGCAACAATGTTGTATTTACCGCTGTGACTGCTGAACGTAGTATTTCAAACGAACTGTCAAATATGTTATTGTTATGTGTTGGCTAAATTATTGGTACTTATTTTATTGTGTCATTGGTTACTATGTTAGAATTATTGGTTTAAGGGAGTGGCGCTTTATATCCTACATTTGGACTTGTTTGGTCTAATACATTTGCTATAAGTTAGTGCTAAGACCAAACAAACATTGCAGTGTTGTAAACCATTTCAAAAGTCAGCAAAAAGTAAACTGAAATGTTCCGTGTCACTTTTAATTAAAATTTAAAACTAAACTCAAAGACCATGATGCTATAAAAAGAACTTCAAGATTTTAAACAAAGACCCAGTCTTGTATTAAATCTTGGCAAAAACTGCTATGCAGTTACTAAAGAAAAACTTTTCTTTTGGCTTTGCCGTAGTCACTTTATATAAGTTAGTCTTAACCCAAGATCTTTTTTCTTAGTATTATTACAAACGCAAAGACTTGCTCGCTGCGCCACAATTTTGCAACAACGAAACGAATTTTCATCCGGTCTTTAAAAAATATGGTTTTCGTTACTAAAACTGTAGTAGTGGATAAGTATCAACTGTAGTAGTGGTAAGTAGTAGTAGTAGTAAAATTATACTGTAGAAGCGGCTAATCACTATATACAATGCAAAAAATAAACTCCAAGAAGAACGAATGTTTCCTAAATATGACCTAATCATAAACATTCTCCTTCCGTTATCCCAATATGTATTTTTCTTCCATACTTCTCTATTACTCGTAGTCGTCATCTCGGTAGTCACCCCCTTTCGAACTCTATCATCATTCACACAGTCTATCCATCTTTCTTTGCTCTGAATATGACCTAATCGTTAATCTTAAATCATACACTAATTTTTGTACTAAACTAGATTATCATAACAATACTGATTCAGACCAATCAGATCTTGTTCAATCAAGGTGAACAGAGCTATTGGCCCAAATTGTAAGGGCATTCTGTTTAGGACTGCTTACTCAGAATGATGCTGCAGGTACTGATGAACAAATAATTTATGAGCATTAAGAGATTTAAGATTTTGTACCAAGCGGTTATGATGACATGGAATATGCGCTTGCAGCGCTAACAGCGCTTTGGACAGCGTTTATATATTTTCCTATAAAAGGTAATTTTGCCAATCCAAATCTTTCTTTTCTCCTTTTAATTAAAATATCCTCCAGTTACTGGCAGACAGTACGGAATTAAAAAAGATAATTTATTATCTCTATATTTCTTTGTTATTGAGCTTCTATCATTAACCCAGCAAATATTCTACCTATTTCATTGATTGATAAATGACTGTAATTTATGATATTTGAATTGAATGCTTATTATGTAGCCATTAAATAATTGCGCTTAAACATTTATTCACTCGATAGTGATCAATAGTCATGATAATTTAGATCAATCTATCTAGAACATTTTATAGGTGTCAATAGGCATTCAATCGAATTATTAATAGTCACGGTTTTGTTCAATGCTGTCATCCAAGTGTTTAAGGCTTTAAATAGGACGCATTTTTAATAAGACTAATGTATGGCAATGTAATTGCTGTATAGGCATTTGATACAAAGTTAAATGATTAAATCGACTACGTAGTATTACTATCCAATGCTTGTACAAATGTTTCATCATCATAATCATTTCAGCCGAAAGACTTCCACTGCTGGACATAAGCACCTCCACTTAGACCAGTTCTGTGCTTGTCGCATCTAAATGTTCTTATCTCGATACAATGATTTCAATCCTTATTCTACCAGAATTTACTCTGCTCGCTACCTCTTTCCTCCTGTACCAATCCTCTAAAAATCAAACTAATGAATAGTTCAAACATCCTCTGCCGAAAGTTCCGAATTTCCGATCATTAGCCAATGAGATGAGCATACAAATTGTAAGGTTACAGGTGATCCCACTACCTCTACCATCGCTAATAAGGAAGGCTCCGTGCGTGCGACTGATGTTAACTTCAGATTAGTTTGTCCCATTTTCGGTTGCGACATTTTGGTGATTTCTCTTTTAGATTTTGAGATTTAGCTTTCGTTTTCACGTTTACAAAGCTTTTAGAGTCAGTCTATTCTTAGTATACACTAGATTCTTTTTATGTCAATAATTATCTTGGATGATTTTTGGGGAAGGATCATAAAATATATCCAGTTATTCTGTTGCCTTTTCAGTCTAATGAAGTTTGAATTTCTGAATTAAACATTATTACCTGCAAGCTCGCGTATCACTGATCGATATCAAATTAATCTACAGCATGAATACGATTTAACCAAAATCTAATACACCTACAAAACTTAACTCCTCAAATAAATTTCGCATTTGCATAACTTATACTATCTTCGATCAAATCACTAACTTTATGAACTCAACTTAACACATAAGTTTATCTTTAACGTTCTTAATGTTGACTATTACGTTACCTATTGAAATAGATGAACACAACACCGAAGCTATCAATACCATCGATCCATTCAATATTTTGTTGCGATCACGACGTAACTCTGCGACAATCGAACGTGGCAATCGCAAGTCTGCAATTCACTTTATTACCGGCGCACCACATAGCTCAGTTGCGGAACTTTCCGATAAGAGCTTCCGTGGGTAATCTTATCGCTACTGTAAACAAACCTTAGGAGATTTTGCATGTTTAATGAACATTCGTGTAGCGTTGATTGTTATAGTTAGCCTTATTATTTATTTACTTTCATGCTCTTTCTTCCGCAGAGGACGGCAGAGTTCCAACACATGTGAGCCTCGCACATGACTGACATGAAGACACATTAACTTGTGGTTGAATCGTTAATAATTAAGTAATCTTTGGTAGAATCAATGTTTCTATACCAATTAGCTTTATTTATGCTATCGTTTGGTTAATATTAACAGCCTTTAAATTTATAACGTATGAGTAATGTCAGTCACCTTTAAACCATTTCATGATTGTTCGAAACTAAATCGTGTTCACATAAAATGTATATTATGATAGACGGTTATTTAAGTTAGTAATAAAAACACATATAAATCACTGTAGCCACATATAACCATTAAAGTTATTACGAATTTCAATTAATAATAACTACCTTGGCCAAGTTAGAAGGGCCAGTACCTACAATTATTTGTTATAAATTCTTAATATCAAAATGTACTTTTAAGGCCATATATAGAGGTCAGCTTTGTCATAGAACTAGATTAGACAATCGTGTGAACTTACAAGTAAAAGTATAATTAATCTAAATACATTTAAATTTTATATAAAACTCACTCATTTGAAGAAAGTTCACTAGTCTATCGAAGAAGGCGTTGACGATAGAAACATTACGTGACATAAATTCGATAGCGTTTCATGTATTACCGCTATGTAAAAGTTCAAAGTAAACAGACTTTATCAGCAGTTTACCTTGTGCAAGTTGTTAACGTCAATTGAGGCAAGGGTGTTGTAGTAATTGATAACGATGGGCTAGAGACTCGTCACTTAATAGCAAAGACACTACTTTAAAAAAACATGTAACATATTTTTGAACTCAGATAAGTTTTATAACGAGAATTCCAATTCAATTAGGAACAATCACCTCAGAGAGTTCAATTATAAACCGATACTAATAATATTATGATTCTTATTGATTATGGTTTACTGTAAATTAGACAAGACGATCATAAAATAATAATCAAATAGATAAGACTATTTAGTCAATAAATTACTCTGTGATTTATAATGATGTTTTGAATTTTACGCCTTTTGCAATAACGTTTAGTATTATTATAGACTACCAAAAAGTAATTACCCTGTCACATAATAATTAAATCACTAAGACATTTAAAGTACAGGTCGCGATAAGCTTTACGATTAAAAGTCCGAGAACACCAGCTGACTCTGATCCCCTAACTGCAATACGCAAATAAAGCCTTGAGGAAACATAAAAACTTAGTGATTATAGGCCCTTAAACACTTCTAAACTTACAGAGGTGTAAGACGTTGAGTGCACCCTACATTACCAAAATCACCTCACAATTACTGCTATCTGAACTAAAATCACAATAACAATCGTTAGAGCTTTTCCTACCATATCTCCTGGACCATCTTCTACACGTGACAAAGCATCGTAATGGGAATTGACATTAGCCTATTTATGCTGTTCCACCTTATCTGATGTAGTCTCTCCTACCGTCACAATTGCAGCCGCTTTTACCGTTGTCAGTCGTAAAAAAGCTACATAATAGTTTTTGGTGCCGTTGTTGTGTAAGATTCTGATAAATCCGTGACCGACTTCCATATCTCCTTAGACGTAGTTCAAGTCATAAATCTTGTTTTATCAAAACTATCTGTCATATAATTGGATGGAAAGTTGGGAACACTCAAGAGAAAGATACGAATTGTTTATATTGTAACGAATGGTTGGGCATACGATAAATGTTAAGTTTGTAACAGACTATAGTTTTTATTAAACGCTCGTGATGAAACGATGGAGATTTCTCATAAAATAAACTGTCATTACAAATTATACCAAAATAGTTACCCGAATAAAACAGCCAAAATAGAATGCATCAGCGACGATTGACGAAATAAAAACAATCCACAAGAGTTTCACTTTAAACTTTAAATAATCTGTCACATCCAACAAAGCTGCAAACGTACAATAAATCCCATCACAGTTTCCAAAACGTAATCAGTTTCACTTCACGTATGTAAATGACACTAAGGAAAACAGTTTTCACAAACGCGGTATCGTACGCAACGCGGCTGGGACGCCCGGGTGGCAGCGACCGTCCCTCACGACCGTCCGACTTTAACTGTCGCGGCAACAAGGGACCTGTGGGGGAAAGGGACGCAGGGGCGAGAGGGAACCTCTCCAACGGAGGAGATAACTTTTGATCTTTTTGGTGCCATAGAAGATTTTAATGATGCACTCACATCTGGAGATTCGACCGAAAAAGTGCGCGTCGATGTTACGCGTTAATGCATGTCAAGGGCTTAGTGGAAACGACGTGTCAAAAAAGCTTAGATGTGGTTGCGGGTGACATTTTTAAAAATAGAGTCCCGATAGACAAACGGTCGGTTCGATCCGAGATGAAATTTTATTCTGAAATTGTAACTTCGCGAGCTTTTGAGATTAGAATCTTCGTTGAAAACTGGAAGGGCCTGTTATATTGCAGGGATATTTTGCTTTATATTCCGTGGTATTATTTTCACATCATCCGATGTCTTGGGGCAGACAATATTGCGCAAGGTTTTTGTCCCTGCCCCGCACATGTCAGGGTACAAAGGGGCGAGGAGCAGAGCAGGTACAAAAGATCCCAACCCCGCTTCAAGTTACAACGGCCATAGATTAATGACGGGAACATTGTGGAGTTAAGAACCCAAAAATTTACAACTGCATTGTATTCGTCGCGTAACAAAAGAGTACAAAAGATAGGATCGGCTTCTGTTATTACCTTATCGTTTATCTGAGCGTTGATTTCTCTCACTTTTCGAGTAATACGAGTAACATTATCGATGCGGATTTCTTTTTTCTCAGCTACTACAGATGTTTTGAGGGCGTTCCGTTATTGCATACAAATAATCTTTGTGAATCTCGAGTATTCTTACAAATTTTAACAGTTCAATGGGATTGGGTACAATGGGAACCTGAGTTATATTTGTCAGTAATAATCTGTAGGGAGCTAATCATTCTTCAATTTATAGCTTCCAAAATTTATTATTACCATTTCTATATGTAGTGCTTCCTTCCTAAGCGTCATGTTGAATTTTTATTTAAGTGTGATTACCGACGTAGCTTCTTATATGATGATGTCATTTAATCCTAGTCCTGCATGTTAATCATTGGATCACTTTTCAAAGGCCATGACTGTTTCTTTAGCTATTTTAACATTATTAATAGATTCCTTTTTAGGTTGTGACTTCACTCACGTAGGCTCTTGGTCTAAGCGAATTAATTGACTGCTTGGAGTTTTTATTGTTACTAAGAATTAAATTCCTTTTACAGTTTAAAACTTAAACGTTTACGAAATTCAGTAAATGTTAACGTTATTTTGATTCTAGCTTAGTAGCGAAGATTTTCTTAAATCTTGCTGCATTGAAATCAAACTTAAGTTACGTCGCTTTTAGATGAGCTTTTATGATAAACTGTCCACTAACAAGCTTACATTATAGTAAGAATCCTTAAACAAAACTGATTGATAACTCAACTCAGCAATAAAAATACGACGACGCATAAATCATTGGAAACAGTAGTGCAGCGCTGAAATAAAGGCCCCGTCACACGGGCAAGTCACGGCTTGTAATGAGTAATGGGCGAACGTTCATTACTCAACGACGCCCCGCAGTTTACGCGTCATCTGTCGTCATGTCTCGTGGGTTAGGGCACTAACTTCGGAGCTGTGAAGTGTGTGTGAAATGGGGGAAACGATGTTTTTTTGGTAGAAGATTGATTTTTGGGTTTAGTAGTTAATGTAGTGGATAAGCGGAGTTTCCTTTTTAAAAGATGTTTTGTCTCTAAGATAAGTTTTTGTGGGTTTTGAAGTGTCAGAAAGAATTGTTAGGTGTTAAGACTATAATCCCAACGTGTAACATATTTTTGTCAGACACTTCATTATCTATTTCAGATGTATGTATTAAAAAAATTATGGTTCAGGAGATGTTCAATTTCCCAACATTTCACGTCATCAAAATTTTAACCACACCGTCCATGTTACCGCTACGTATGGCTTATGTTCTCACTAAATCAAGTGTCGACAACGCTCGTTCCACTGCTTTCCCCATAAACTCACCCAGCGTGAAGATAACGCCATCACAATGGCAGCGAAAGCCAAAAGGGTTGACAATATTCGAGCTTTTAAAACACGTCCATCAATTTTTACGAGATTGTCGTCTTGCTCCCGTGAACCATAATTTTTACAACCGCTGCCACCAACTGTATGCCATATGTGCGATGGTAATCTTATGGTGGTCGCAAAGTTATTGCTGTATGGGGTCCTAATTTTTGGGTGGGTTTTTGATTGCAATAATATTATGTTGTAAGTAAATTATTGATTCTAGTGAACTTAGGGTCATATGTTGTCTGTATATTGTTTGGAATAGTGAATTGAATCTATGTAATGATATTGATGAAAACGATGACGATAATAAACACGAGAAGATGGGCAACGAAATGAAATCGTTTAATTCTAGATTTAAATCTAGAATTAAACGATTTCATTTCGTTGCCCAGCTTCTCGTCATTCTTTTTCATTTCGTTTTTATGTTTCTTGTGTGTTTTAAGTTAACTTAAAACACACAACAAACATAATGGTAATAAATTAAGACATAAATAAATAAAAGTTAATTATGCATCAATCATTAAAATATTGGAATAAAATATCCAAAACGAATCTCTAGTTTGCCTATTTGTAATTCAAGGACAGTAAAAACAGAACGAGAAAGTAAAATGCCGACCCCAATTAATTTGTTTTGCTAATTAATCCTATAAATCTCTTGTAGGCTGCAACCGCAGTTTTGATTGCCTGGCCAGAGGAAAGATTTACATTACCGAATTCATTACGTTGTTGGCCGCCTGATTGTCACTGACCTAAAATAGAAGCGAAAATAAATTGGCGTAGAGTAACCTCAAACATCATCATCATCTGCCTAGCCTTTTCCCAACTATGTTGGGGTCGGCTTCCAATCTAACTGGATGCAGCTGAATACCAGTATTTTACATGGAGCGACTGCCTATCTGACCACAACCCAGTGACTGGGTAATACGATACCCCTTGGTAATGACTGGTTGTCAGACTTTCGGGCTACTGACGACCCGTAACGACTGTCAAAGATCCACGAATGACAGCCGGGACCAACGGCTTAACGTGCTTTCCGAGACACGGAGGGGTCTCGGTATGTCGAGATGGTCACCCATCCACAGACCAACCGCGGCAATCGTAGCTTAACCTGACCGATCGACCTGGGCAGCTGTTATTATTTAGTCACGGGCCCCTCCTAGAGTAACCTCAAACAAAGTAGCAAAATTATTCACACTATTTATCATAATATAACATAATATTACTCCTGTAATCCCCGAAGGACACTGTGTAGGTATTCTATTTTGTGTCAAACCCAAGTTAAAATATATAGGTAACTTCATAGTAATAATGTTTGTTTTAGGGTTAACTGATTGTAAAACCTAAAGCACAGCCTCTTCCTTTTACTTTTAATTTTCTAAAGTCTCTTAATCCATCCATCTATCTCAATTTTACCTTAAGAATTTTGTATTTTTTTACATCATCTCATCCATATTCTTTTTTCTTTTCCCAAAATGAAGACTAATTAAAACGGCGACCTCAATTCGTTTTCGCTAATTAATCTTCACAAATCGTCCTGTGGGTTCAACCACAATTCTGATTGGCTGCTACCGCTTCCCGCAACCATCTATTTGTTATTCTAAGAACGTGCAATCCCTGTCCATCCGTTGCAGCGTGCACCTCTTAGATGTGCCCCGCGCTTGCGACTTTTAGTCGTGAAATTGTATTGATGCGATTGTTGCAGTTCGATTAATGAATTATTTATTTAATTGATATTAATCGAAGTATGATCAGTTGTTATGGACGGTTTGATTATAATTTTATGTGCATCAAATCAAGTTTATGGTGCAGTTTTAATTTAATTATCGATAAAAAGTTTATGTATGATTAATTTGTTTATCTTTTCATCAATTATTGCAGCAGTTGTTACTAGTCTTTCTTGGTTTTGTGTAGAATGCAATGAAGCATTGCTTTGCATTTAACGTTCATAAACTCATGGTTACGATTGTGTATTTAAAGACTTATACTTACGAGTAAGTATGCGTTAATCGTGTCGACACAAAAAAGGAAAACTCTTAACGATTGATATACTATTTTGTCTATCGATATGAAAACATTATCCAACTACATATTTCTACAAGACTGAACACCTACTTCAACACTTACTAAATCATGACTTTCAACGACTCCTAGACAATATGTACGACACCTTATTTATACTCCAAGCTTTACACTCACGTTCGCGTTCACGTTCAGTGCTGACGTATAAAAGTTCGTTCACGGCCAATTTACGCTTGTTTTCGATTGAACTGGAAGAATGAAGTCTTGAATCTTTACGACTAGAATCTGTCGTGTGCTGAATTGTAAAAAGATAAGGTTGATCAATGCGGGTATATGTATAAAAGATGTGCTTTTTGATGGTAAAGATGGGAGCTTTTATTTGTGTTATGGCAATGCTGTATTTCCCGGTAATATTGAATATAAAAAGGAATATAAAGCATAAGTGAAAACGACAAAGTATAAAATATATTGTAGGTTTACAAAGGGCAAATTGAAAACGTGAGTCGTTCAAGCAAAAGTGAAATTCTATATTCCGTAATAGCTTTTTATTCTTGCTTACTTGCCTATACACAAACCGATGATTACCCAAAAATTGCCTCAAACAAAAAAAGATGATGTTTTGAATTTTAAACAGAATCTCGCAAAAACGAACACAACACTCTATAAGAACGTAGAAAATGCGGAAAAGCATAACCGTTACGAACGATTTCTCTCCAACAATAGGACAAGGTACACGACACTCGATGAAAAAAAAGCTCAACGTGGCTTAATGGAATCTTTACAAGTCGATCTATTATCGCTCGAAGAAGTCACGTAGAATATTAGACGCCCGTTGCTCGATATTCGATCCCGAAACACGATCTGCTAAGAAGTGAATCGCAAAGCGAACGGTTAACGATGTAAACTTAGGATTAATTTTCTCGGTGTTTGAGTTGTACTGAGCAGTGAGTGATGGACTCGCCCGCGGCGAGAGTCAACAGTCGCCAGAGATATAATTTCAAAGTTGCTACGCCATCGCCATTACACTGAATGCCTGACGCGGCTTGCAAGTATATTTTAGAATTTGCTGCCCGTAAAGTAATAATAACGTTGGAAATGATATTACATTGCGTTACAGAATCTCCATGATTTTCAGCATTTTGATATGTGAGTAGGAATTGTAGCCGTTTTACAGCAGCACTTGGATTCAAAGATATGTTTGCAGTTATTTGAAGAAGTATTTTACTCGCATATTTATTTGGCACTATAATAAAAGGGGTGTAAATAGTTGAAGCTTTTTCTGCTGAAAGTTAGTCTGTTATTATAATTATATGTAACTTATAAATTTTGCCTTTGTAGCCAGGTTGTTAGGACATTATAAATAGGTCCTTACTTATCAATTTACTTTATCAAAATGGTTAAAATAATTTATGCCTAGTTAAATTTAGCTGTTGTAGGTTTTGATCTAAGGACCACTAATTAAGGACATTAGATAGCAGTAATTAGTTCTGGTTTCAAATTCTATCTAAAATTAAACCACATAATAATAGCCCAAGTAATTGGTCGCTTTTGTAAATTACTAGTTTCTATTTGGGTAATATTGCATCAACCTTTATCAGTGCGTTATCTGCAGTCATGACCCTACACCAATTTAAGTTATGTCTAAAATAATGTAACCTCGTGTTTACATGTGAACCTTTTATCTTTGAGTGTTTACTTGTCAGCTACTTATATTTTTGGAGAAGTCCTCACAATCTTGAACAAACAAAAATATTGCCTAATTTAAAACATATCATTTTGGCCTCAAATTGGTGATTACTGTTTCAGATATTACAATTTTTGTGAGACGAATTTAGAAATTTCTCGTATGTAAGATAGAAAATTTCACGCTGACCAACCCAATTTTTATCATTGTGAAGTACCTACGGCAAACACTAACGTAACCTAGTGTTCCTAAACGTATTCTCCTGGAACAAATAAAGTCTGCACCTCCTAAATAAGAGGTTTCCTGGGAAAGGACATAAAACTGGCACAGAATCTTTTAATGTACCTAATAAAACCTCCCGAGCTCGATACAGGAGCTTGTTTGAATTATAAAACGATATAGATGTAGAGTACATGTGAGACCTCACGAAGCAATTTGTCTTGTGGCGTACAATTTGCATGTTACATTACACACTTGGTCTCCTTAATTTTGTACGTGATTAGCGTTGCTTTTGCTGCTTGAGCTGTTTGGTTTTAATGGAATTCAAACAATTGTCTTCATTTGAATTAACATCGAATCTTTTAATGGCTTCAAATCATGTAGATCTGTTGACTTAGATTTTTAGATCATTAATTTTATCTTTCTGAACATTAAAGGAAGAATAGCGAATATCAACTTACAAAAACCCAAAACTTTTCTAACTCAACGCACAACTTTTCCAAACTTTTTTATTTATCAGCGTCTCCAAACAACCCTTCCAAAATCCTTCTTAAAACTTTCAACATGAACGCTCGTTCTAAATCAATTCTTAATTTTGCATGAAAAGCTTCATACCCTACATCATCGGGTGCCACTAGGAATATAAACACGAGAGCCTCAGGCGGACGGGTTCGTGTGCTACCGGTGCGGTCGCTTCACGACGCCATTTGTCTAGCCCCTGCGGCCGCGGGTCGTGCAATTTGCATCTCCTGACCACGCCTAGATGCTTCCACACCGCGTACCATTGTTCCTTCCAGAAATGCTCTATCTCTGTAATCAAGTGCTTTAGCGTCTTTTTTGTGTTCTGTATTGGTAGGTTAATGTTCATCACGATTTAAGATGCTTCGTGATTGTGTCCTGGGGTTTTTGGCGTGGAATGGAAATTAGAGTCCTTTGTGTCAGGATTGTGTTGTATATTTGTACTTTTTTCTGGGAAACTCTTAATGAATTTTTTTTTTCAGCTAAAAAGTAATTAATGCAGAAATATTTTTAGCTGATTTAAACATATCAATACGTAAAATATTATGATAGAATAAAATCAAAATACTGCAAAATCCAGGAATTGAATGTATCATCACTGTTCCTACCATTAAGAACCGTTTCAAACAGACAGTTAGATCAGATCCTACAACTTGTGTGGTATGATAATCAGCCGGCAAGGAAAAACTTAATGCGTCAGAATTACGTTTTTCCTTCAATCTCAGTAAACATCCTACACTGCGGATACTGTAATTGCTCTTATAGGTAAAGCAATTAGAATTGTTCCGTTTTTTCTTCTAATTAAGATCGTTGGTTTCCAATACTGTTTAATGTCCCTTGAGACCCAGTGGTATAGCTCGGATCTGAGAAAAAGAGTTTCGAGAATTACAATCTTGCTCATGTTTATCAAGTTAGAGTAAAATCTAAGTCTACTGGGGTCCTTACAGAGAATTTTGCTGTCATTTTAAATTGTGTGAAATTGTAAAAATATCGTCTCGGCAGTGTAAACTCAAAGTGTTAAGTCATCAACTGGTTTAGAAAAATCTAGTAGGTAAACTTGATTGCATTAACATCAATTTGCATCAGCAATTACATATTTACGTTAAACATTACGAAATCCAATAATCTCATGCTGAGAAGCATAATCGGCAGCCGTATCAACATCCATAATTATTATTGGCATAAAAATTAACACACGCACCGTAACGCCGAACGCCAATCACAAGCTGTCAAGTTGCCATTATCGTAAAATGTTCGAATTCGTGTGTAATCAACTATTAATTACATGTATTGATATACTCTACGCCATTCGTTAGTTCATGGCATGCTCGTAAAATTCTTGGCATAACCAAAAGCTTCCCGCAGTGAGACGATTTACATAGATTATGATAATGACATAGATGAGGCAAGAGGACTATGTTATACGTATTTATCTGGTTGGTGTTTGCTGTTTCTGTGCTGGTTCACATTCGTATAATAGATTAGAAATTTAAAAAAATACAGCTCATTATGTATTACAATTTTGGTATACAATAGATTCTACATGGCTATCTTTGAGTTAAACCTCATTTGATTTTTCTGCAGTCAATTTGTTCAGCTTGAAAAGTACCTAACGAAGCCTCATTTCTAAAAAAAATGCATGCGTGCGTTATGCTTGCTCCAACGGCTACTTCACTATCACTGCCAATATCTATAATTCTATATCCTGTAATAAATCACACACTTATTTATGTACGTGAAATTAGAACCATAAATCTTGTCACACATACAATAAATGCATGATTCCATAGAATGCATTTTATTTACAACACACCTCGACTATTAATAGTTTTAATTTGTAATTTACACACATCGAGACCGTCTCATCTCCTTCCGGCCTAGTCTATGTAAATCCTTCGTTCCCTTACACTACGTAGAGTAGAATGACATTTAAATTCATAATAACTTTAATGGTGAAGCTATGAGCTAAGGCTGTGGTTGGGTGAGCATTTTTATATTCTAAAGAGATGGATTTTTGAGGCATTTCGTTGGTATACTTTTTGTACTCAGCTACAATTTAATATGCGATTAGTACAGTTACATGAAGTTTATTAAAATGAATATGATCCTAGCGTACACCTGGTTTTTAAAGGGCTGATCAAAAATTTGATTTAGCTTACATCAAACACTATCATACTTTTGTTAAAAGATTTGAATGGCTATTGAAATTTCAGTCAGTTAATATGAGTGCGTGAGTGAGTTTCAAACGATAGCTGTGTTGATTGGCTTTTCAGTTTCAGAAATCAAAATTGTGTCTTGTTTGTTTTATTTGTTAAATAAATAAATTGATTTTTCCAACGCCAGATAATTTTATCCGAGGAATGATTTAAATTTGTTGACAGTTCTTCCATACAAAATCTGTCAGATGTAAATTTTATTCTACGAATAAAAAATATCTTTCGATTGAAAAATCAGCCCTTAGTCCAATAATGTGTCCAATAGTGGTCAAAAATATAAAATCAAAACAATGGGTGCTTTATTAATTATCTTAAATTCTTGAGGCAGATTGATTTCCATACATAATATCTGATACAAGAACTACAAGTTCTACCCTGCCTTCTCAATGCAAGCACTATATATACGCTAGGCTTACATACTATTAAAATTTGGATATATGTATCACAATCACAATTTTCAGAGGCTAATATAAAATCAAAACAATGGGTGCTTTATTATTTATGTTAAATTCTTTTATACTATTAAAATATGGATATGTGTATCACAATCACAATTTTCAGAGGCTCGTGGCTAAATTATAACAGCCGCACCGATCCATCGAAGGTTAAGCTTCGCTTGCTACGGTCGGTTCGTAGATAGGTGAACATCCATTACATATCGAGATCCCTCCGTGCCTCGGATGGTCCCGGCTTTCTTGTAGATATTTGACAGACGTTGTGGCCAGTCAGAAGACCAAAAGTCTGACAAGCAGTCTTACCCAGAGTTAACGTGTAACCCTACTAACCTAGTTAGGTTAGTAGGGTTAGATTGTGGAGGTCAGATAAGCAGTCACTCCATGTAGAATGAAAGCCGACCCCAACATAGTTGGGAAAAGGCTACGCAGATTAATTCATTAATTCGGAAATAATGGTGTAAAAGTTGTCATGTTGTCATTATTTACAAATTGATGAATAGCTCCCTGGTAACGGATTTTTGGTACCGTGAAATATTTCAGTGGCTAATTATGAAGTGTGGTTGATACATCAAAATTACGGTAATAATACGTTAATGAAATATTATGTTGTGACTTTATTTATGACTTGGCCAGAGAGGGAGTTACTATACTGAGATGACTATGTATACAGGACGACTTGTTATTTGACGTATATTCCTTCAAGGACCTAAGTGTGACCTTTTTGCAGTTGCAAATGGGTCACTACACACTTGAAAGTGCCAATCACTGATCACTTGTCGCTTAGTTCGCGTGTTTTTAAAAGGTCATTCGATTTGAGAGTTAAGAGCAAAGTAATAACTTTACTCTAAACTCTCAAATCGAATGACCTGAATCGAATGAACCGAATGAATGAATTTGTAGGTAGTGATAAATTCTAGGAAAACAAAAATACATGAAAATTGGATTTTCACGAATTTCTTGAATTTTCGCCTAGGCTTTATGGGGTGCTTAATTCTAGCAAATTGGTCACACTATCAGGTCCTGAAAGGAATACATCAAATTAAAAGTCACCCTGTAGATGTAGATAAAGAAGACATAATGTGCCGACCTCAAAAAAATTGAGACAAGTTCAAGAGGATTTGATTTAACTTGCCTTAACAAAGGGGATAGTATGTCTGTTTTCTTATTTTCATTGGGCCACTGTTTTCAAGCATATTATTATTATATTTATAAAGCGTCCAAAACTTTGAATTCCTTCTTTTAAATTTTGAACACTACAACTGTATGGACACGCCATTACGATTATACTTTACGGAGCAATTGCAGTTCATACTTTATTGCCCGCCGTATCCTCCACGACACGTTTGCTATGAAATATGCGATTTTATACCATCTTATTATTAATTTTGTAATCGTTTTCACGCACCTCGTTAGAACTTAAATGGTTTGATGCTTTTTTGTTAGCTTCTACATAATTGGTTACGGTTGCATAGTTAAGTGCATAAGTTATATCCTGTGTGTGTGGAAGTGCATTTACATAAATTGATTCTATCGAGGCTAGTTCTGTTTTGTAATTTGCTTTTATTTAATAAGCAATTCTTGCTAGTGCAAAAATTGGTACATACAATGCTCTTTTTGTAGTCATCTACTAATAAATCCTAATTTGTAAAATTACATTTTTTTTTTCTAGAGAATCTAGATATATGTTACTAAGCTGTTTTGAGTACGTTCTTATAGATTTACATGTACAAACATAGAAAGACTACTCACGATTGATAACACAAATCTTCAAAACCACACGGATATGGTAGCAGCATCCGTCCCTCTGCACTGATAAAATTATGCAACGTCTAGTCTCTATACCACACTGGTGGTCAAACAGCAGTCGACTACGTGAAACCGGAAACTAACCACATCCTGGATGAAGGGACTGGCCGACCGCTTACTAATGAGAGCACGATCAGTTCTTATGAGCAAAATGAAACCTAGGACAGGTCAAAGAAATGTGAAATGTTATGAAGAAGATTAGAACGTTTTTGATCGACTTGTCTTCGTAGGTCATTGATTATGTAATTAATATGTACAATAACGAAACTCGTAACTTAAATCGTTTGTAGAACATACTAAGAAAAGATAGACTAGGTATTAGTTTACTTGTAGCAAAATATCACAGATATTCTAACATTAAAATTGCTAAAGCAAGCAAATATTACCAAGTTTAAAATGAACGCTTCAAAAAACCTTCATAAAACAAATTCAGCCCCGACTAAAAACTGCGGCGAACTAGAAGCTAAAATAGTCTCATTAATATCTGGGTTAAACTCCTTCAGTGAGATAAAGCAGGATGAGAATGAAAAAATAATAAAAAAACAGGATATTTACTGCGCAAGCGTTATCCTGAGAGTTGCTAGTCGGAACGGGTTTCTATATAGGACATCGGATAACAACCTGTCTATACCTAGTAAAAGATATCATTGTCGACGATAAACTAGATAACGTTATTGTGACTACCGCATTGACGATGTGGTTTCTGCTGTTAGGTTTATTAATAATGCGCCAGACAGTCTAGATGTAACAGAAACCGCAAGCTCGGTTTAAGAGCAAAAAAGGAAGGATAATCCCTACGGAATATCCCGACTACATGGAAAATTGAATAGACGTAAACCTAATGCCACTTGATTTTAAGTTGATAAACATAATTTTATGAGCACTTGGACGTATTACTTAAAGAATTGTAACTATTCAAGTAAAATAAAATATGAAACAAGATGAAATAAATACAAGACTAAATCAAGTACATTTGATACCAACGCTCGCTAGTCTATTTATAAATCCTGAGCAAAGCCTGCATTAAGTTTAGTCGTAAATATTCCACACTTTACTATTCCTAATTTAAGATGTCTCTACGCTCTCAAGCTATCACAGGATTCCCGTCAAAATAGTATAAATCATAATACAGGGCTGCTGGCCCGTAGCCGTAATACTTTTATTTGACGGCAAACATTCATTTTTCATACAATGAGGCTAAAGATAAAAATGCTCTAGTGGCGTTACATGATATGAATTTGTGAGACTGACAATTTGTTGTTGCAATTTATAATGATTATGCCGTGATGGGTGCGGGAAATTGTATATCAACGTAGATAGCGGTGTGAGTAATAGACGGTCCTGTAGAGAAATGATTTGTTGTACCTACTGTGTATTCTCCAGGAAATTAATTGATTTAATATTGAATAGCTACAGAGTAAATACGTCCATTATGATTCAGATGTAAAAATCACAGAAAGTGCTAATAAGAGAAATGAGCGTGAGAGCATATTTTGGGAGCCACTGAGTCATAGGTTTCAAGAACTTTGACCTTCTGCGTAGAATATCCATCTTCGTATTTTTTTTGTCTCCTTTACTCTTTCACACGCTGTCTACATCTATCTATTGTCCTATCGCAGGTATGCTGGAATAAATTTCTTATGAAATAAGCATCACCTTTGTCTCTATTTGTCTGTTTATACATATATATCTGTGTACATGGTAAATAAAATAAATAAATACAAAATATGTTAAGAAGACAAAGAAAGAACAAGAAAGCGAAATAGGTACTTCTGCTCAAATAAGATATTTATTCAGTTTTTTATCCGAATTCTAGAAACGAAAAAGCGAAAGGTCAAATATCAAGTTTTTGATCAACGAAACGACAAATAGGTGCCAAAGGTGCGAACAAATTTTTCTCCCAATTCATTGACGCTCAAGGCCTCAATCCTCGATACGAAATGAGGTCCAAACCTGTAGATAAAGGACCAATTTTTCGTCAACAACGGGCATCGCCGAGGCGGATCATGACTGAATGCCCTATTTGGAAGGCCGGGGTATTTGAAGGACGTACCTTCCCTGAAGGGACTACTCAGTCCGCGCTCTGTCACGTAGGGTCCCGTTATGTCCCAATTTTTCGTCCTTGACAGTCGGTATATATCTTTGGAGTTTGGTTGTTGTTTTTTTTGTTCTCTTGTTTTTTAACTTGTTGTGGGTTTTGTAAAGTTGTTGTAAGGATTTGAAGACCCAAAAGCCAATAGTTTGTACAAATATTAATACGAGTACAAAGTACATATTACATACATATATATGATATATGATAATGATACGAATTAGATATTATTGTATTGTTTCCATGAAGTGAACTTTTCGTCTATACTTTATTCGCTTTTTGATGATTTTGTTACAAATTAAATTAGGTTCGGTACCTGTAACTGTTTTTAATAATCGTAAAACACGCTTGCCCATGAGAATAGCATCAGATAAGTTACTTTCAAATTGTAACAGGTTCAAGTTACCGTAAGAAGTTCCAATTAAAATGTAATTAATTATAAATATTTTTATCTATGAAGATGTAGCCGATGATAAACTACTATTGTGTGAAGTGGGTGTAGGTATGATTAATTACGATTTTATTTTAATCAATGGTTTCATTATAATGAAACTTAGTTTTTTTTTTTAAGAAATCTTTTGCTTTTTTGATCATCAGTTGTGAATTTATCGAAAAGATATTGTTTAGCGTCTGTGTAACTACAGTCAGTCCTCCAGGGATCGAGTAACTTGTGTCATTATTTTGTTTCAGAAAGCCAATTCCAAAAGATAATTAAAAACGTCCAAAATCTAGTCGCAATCTCATCTCCGTGACAACCAATGCCAAAAACTTGTCAAAAATGTAGGGAAATTATAGGTATTTTTGACAGGTGAGACTGAGATCAGACTGTGAACGTTCTTAAAATAACGAGAATTGCCCTCAGGTAACATGTTTAAGTCATAACCAGTGATCGGAATCAGCTGAGCTATTAAAATTATCTTTTGTTTATAACATATTCTGAATCTTCCTAAATAATATCTGTAAAAATAATTCGGCATCAAAATTCACAAATAAAAAACGTTGGCACGGATCAAGGAACGACAAAAAATGGCTCCCATAGCCGTTGGCTACAAGTAAATAAATCGACCCTTTGTCCCATCCAAATATGCAATAAAAACTATCTTAGACTCAACTGTTTTCTTTACTGTTTTGAAAATAAATATTTTTGTTGTTTTGCTTCTTATTTCATAAGCTACTGTTATGTCAAAACATTATAGATATATATGGAAAGAATATATCTTTCGATTTGTATTGTAAAAGTAACGATTCATAAGTACGTCAAACTATTTTGATGTTAGAATCCTTTTCAATTTCTTCTTTGCAAGAATTTGATCTTATAATATATTTTATTATGATTTTTCGCATACATACAGCTTACAACGAAGTGGATTCTAGAAACTTACTATTGACTTCTTCTTATTAGGAGTAGGTACTTATGGCAATTCATTTTATTGTGAGAAGTCTTTCCAATTTTATTTTCTTAGAAATCCTAGTTAGATACTGGTCCTACGATGAGATTTTCTGCTGATAAAGCTTCTAACGTAGTGGAATCTTGTTTATCACAATTCATTAAAGTCTTGTTATTACGGAATTAACAGAAGAGTTTTGGAACCAAACCTTGTCCACCTTAATATGATTATAATTATGTTATTTTTCTCGAAGATTAGAAACAATTTCGTTTTACTTCTATACTTAGAGCTTTTTTCAAGAAGTCAGGCATTTACATTATGACTTCTGATGTCATCAAAGTACTGTTAGCGATTATAAAAATTCCACAACCATAATAATATTTATATACTATGTAACATTTCGAAACGTTAAGGGGCTACATTTAAATTCAATGGCTATATTTCACCGTCTATTCCAGTGACGCAGCTCAGGTAAATAAAGATGTCATGGCCTGACCCTAAGTTCAGACTAGCTTGCTGATTGAAATCTTGATAGATAAAATGTTCGATGCTTGTTTCACGTAATTTGTTAGCGTAATGTAACTTACTTTGAATATCGTGTTCGGTGTTTGTAATAGTGGTTAATATGTCTTCAATATTTTGTAATTTTGTATCATATATTGTTTGAGGTCAACTTTAGATTTATCATTGGTGACTTGGTCTTTGTTATCATTTTCTTTGATGTGTTATTGTTTAGATTCTATTGCATCTTGGAACTGGTTGAGTATTTATGATTTGTGAGTGTTTGATGTAATGCGAGCAAAGTCTATTGACTAGATGAATCCTACACATATTTTACGAACTGCATATAATTTATTTTGATAAATATTTATGACGCCTATTATTTTCGGCTATTCTCATAAAGTCGGTGTTGTGAGTCTATATACTTAAGTACTTAAAGTAAGCCCCGTGGATTTACTACTTACTATTTAAGTTACACAACTGGACGCTAAGCAGTTTAAGTAACCTTTTGACATTATGCCGAACCGACAAGGCACGAACTAAACCCGTTTGTTCCAATATTAAACGTTGGTATTTCGAAATCGAAATAATGTTTGTGAATTTTATAAAAACGTCCATTTTGATATACTGGTATGGTGCTTTAGAACTTAAGACTAAGCTTAAAGTAGTTTTAATGATTAATAGAATTGACGGTAAAATTTCGAAAACAATTCCAACAAAAAGAAAAATCTTGACTAACTCACTGACTGACTCATTAATATCCAGTTTTTGAACCTATATGTAGACAAGGAAAAAAAAAAAAGGATTCTTCGAAATTACCGCGGGTTTGGAAATGTAGGGTGGACGAAGTCGATAGCAAAGTATTAGTACAATATAATAATGGAAGAATTATTTGAAAATGTTAAAAGTTATGAAGCTGTAACAATAATGTAGTTTACACTGCCACTAAAGAATTTCAAAGGTGTGTTGTTTGACGTTTCACGCAGCCATATTAATCAATGCTAAAGGCAAGACAACTGCTTTGTTGCCTAATAGCTATTCCAGAAGTGTCAATTACAAACTTAAATGGACAAGTATTTATTTTAACTTTAAAGCCTGCAACCTTAATTTTACCATTAGAATTAGGACGGGATCTTTTTATTGTACCCAAGTTTATTTATTGACGATAATATAATAACAAAGCAAAACACAAATGAAAAACGTCAACCAAAACAGAAATAATTCAAATTGATCAAAAAACCTAATCTATAAAAACGCATCAGCCCGAAAACAATCGATGAATCCCCACAGATTATATAAATGAAGATACAATAAACTTTAAAAAGATTTTAGAACCGTAAATCCATAAAAAGTATTTATACAATCGAAAAAAACAATACCCCTGCTATGTTTCTCATAGTTGTGCCATAAGGTTCAATCAATCAATGTCCTTTGGAATAAAAAAAGGTGAGCATCCACGACCCACGTAAAGTTAGGGGCTCCAAAAAACTTTGACTTGTATATTTTTTGTGGGCCAACCACGGGAATTGTTTCTGATGGCCTAATAGATGTGGGTTTGATTCTATTTCTGTTTGGTCGTTTATTTTTGGTGTACGCAACTTTTGTATAACTATGCGTTGTAGTTTTATACAGAAATAAATATTATGTGCTGTTTCTTAATTGAGAATGTTATGACTACTTCTGATTTTATCTAGGTCACCATTATACAGCAGATATTTTCTCCAAACAATAATTTTGTGTTATTAATTTTTGTTTGTTACATTTTATTGTTACATTTTAATTATTTTGACATAGATTTCTGACATTTTAATAATTCCTCATTTAGTTCTGACATAATTGGAGTATGACATAATATGTAATCTAATTTTCTAATTTAATACCATAACTATGCATGATTTTCAAATATTTTATTTAGTAAATTTTTTATTTGCAATCCTGGCTAGACTTGCTCACCATATTTGTACGCCTCCTGGCATAACATAGCGCTCTGTTTATCAAATATAAGATCTTGTATTCTTTACCTATGTTAACAAATAAATATATTATTATTTCGTTTATTTATTTAGTTTTCTTATTTTGTTATATTATTATTATTATTATTTGAAATATGGTGTTATCTTTTCAGTCAATCTAGATAGATAATTTGTATAATTTGGTTATTTAGATCGGATATACGCTTTTAGCCGGTAAAGAACTTGGACAACACGTGTTTTTGAAATATAAATCAAGAAACGAGATACACCAAAATTTGAAAACTGCACAACCTTAATTAGCGTCGATGATTTATGCGACCATATATTTCTCAAGATCTAAGGAGCGCCTCCATTAAATATAAAATATGCCACCGATTTAAACTCCGAAACATAAGCGTATGATATAAAAGTTCTACACATTATTTATCATACTGTAATCTCATACATTCCCTGCACATTCATCAGAAAGCGTCTCGGATGTAAATTTTGCCTCGTTTCACATACGCCCAAGATTCTCCATAAAAATTATGATTACTTTCCTCTTTGACAAACCCCATATCTTTGGCACTTAGCCGCCCCTCCGCTACACCGTGATCCTCGGAAGAAATGAATATTTATAGAGGACGAAGAACATTTTTATCGTTTTCCAACCCAACATTTCGTACCTGCAAGAATGAAGGGAGTTGTCCAAAAAAGCAGTCGGTTTCATTAGAGGTATAAATTAGAATGCGCGTGTGGACTCCGCTCTCCCAAATTTGGAGGTCCTCAGTCAGACGTATTTTTGTGTATTATACTTTCAAATTGTGAAATTCCTGCAAACGACCAGTGCGGTTTTGGATCGACATCATTATACTGACGGTTTCTTGTTTGTATTGTCATCGGAGAAATCGAAAAGTTAAATCAAAATAGTCGATACGTCCCTTGATTTTGAGTCATACGAATCGATTGCATTTGTTTTGAATAAAAGTAATAACTATAAAAGCATCAAAGAGGGCGGTGTTTATCGATACATTGAACCAGTACGTGCCTTGCGTTTTCAACATGTGTAAGCTATTTAACTGGAATTTATCACCAGCTTGAAGGGAAACGTCACATCGTCGTTATGAAGATACTGCACACTTAAATGAGTTCTTAACGGGGGTCTCATACTGATATGTCACATGTCGCCATGAGCTAAGTTGCGCAGAGACTATGATGGATGGTTAAAATAACGGTATTTTGCTTTTTAGGTCTCATAATCTTTAGTTTCTTTAATATTTCGAAAGACCGCGAATAATTACCTATAAGATCTAAGTTGCCAGTAACAAAATATTATAATGTTTATTACATAAGCGTGTTTTTACATGCTAATAATTATACCTTTTTAAAAGCAAAAGGCTTAGAAATTTGCTAAGGTTTCAGACTTCGGTGGATCGTCAAATTCAAAAAGAGCTAACCAAAAACCAATTAATATTAATATGAAATTACAAGAAATCAGTTGCTAAATAAAATAACTTTCTGTCCACAGTGAATAGATACTTGAAAATACAATAAAAATATAATCAAAAACACTTATTCTGATTAAAACAGTTGAAAATACATAAAAATATAATAGAACAGGGATATAACCATGAACTTGCTGGAATTTTACGCCATTCTATACGAGCTCTGCAGAAACTATTATCTTCAATTATTGTTTTAACGTTTAAAGTCCCTCTATGTTTCGATAGTTAGCGTTGGTGTTGAATAGTTATTTATCGACATTCATATCTTAAGATGAATTTAAAGATACTGCTCTTCAGATTCAGGTACTTGATAATAAATAAATAATGGTAGGGATTGAAGATTTCGTACACTTATGTAATTATTTGCTTAACTATTCAACAAGCATATTCTATTGGATTAATACTTTGACTGACATTTGTTGTGAGTAAAAATCAAAATCAATGGTGATTTCTTTAAATTAGGCTAAGAATCAGCATTATTTGAACGTCAAAATTAATCAGACAGTCTCCCAAAAAGTGCCCTTCACCACTTTCTAATGCTTCAGCTGGAAAAGAGTAGAGGCGCAACTACTCAGCAGCACACAGCTGTCTATTAAGGTAGAAGAACAAATTAGGACTTTAAAAATAAACGAAAAAAATACACAGGTACAGAAAAAAAAACAACAATGACAACAGATCCACCCATTCAAAGTCCCGTTACGTCCATTTCAAAATATCTCACTATTAACTATTCCCACTTTATATAGTGATGACATTTAAACACAGGGCGACGGCGCCGACCGCGTTACCCTATAATTTCGTTATCAGATCATCTCGGTTTTTGTGCCCACTACACTATCTCACGGAACGTCATTGTTTCCATTTAGGCTTGAGTGTGCTTTTTATCTTTGTCCTTAAAAAGGATTATGGCTTCAAAGGGATCAATATTAATTTAGTTTTTGTTTTATGGGGATAAATATTTGAAATTTAACGCTCAGTGGTAGTCTACGGTACTTGCTATATATATTTTTAGCTGGATAATTATGACTATGATGTAATTGTATATATGTATGCCATCACTGACAAAAAACGAGACCGGGGCAATGCAAATTCTAAGTGAATTTGGTCCCCAGAGATTTAAGCCCCTTCTGTCTGGCTACCCCGGAAGGGATCTAGATCGTGAATTAACTATGATTCAACATTATTCATATTTCTGCAAAACAGAGACTTTATACTTTCTCCATTTCCCATGTTGCGTACCTACTTTTATTGTTTTGGTAATTTGTCAACGCTGAAATTAATATTGTTTTCATAATAAATAATATGCGAACCGCCATTAAAATTGTATATCAGATTTATTACAGCAATAACAAAGTGTTTACCATTACTTGAATCCAAACTACTGGAACTAGAGATAATTTCTTAACAATGTAAAGGTGTTCGAGTTTCGAGTGAGTCAAGGGAAAAGTTGCATCTGTCAACCGATTATGAACCTTAATGGCATCCTTCTTAATCGAAGTCAGCTTCCTGACACTCCCTTTCAAGATAAAAACACACATTACATCCAATCATCATCCATATTTCTATAGTCCTAATAACAGTTCTCCACCAAATCACGTTGTGGAAAAAAAAATCTCTCGGGAACATCTTTATCATCATCCGGACCCTAATCAAACATGGTCTGTCTGTTTTATAGGCATAGTGTTGGGTTGACACTTTATGGCGTAATTACTTCCGACGTACAGGCCCTAATTGTTGGTGTCGCGTATCTGGATGATGTATCGGCGAATCAGTCAACGTCAAAGGTCAAAGGGTTAGAAGAGCTTGCTGTAATTAAATTTGAAGCTAATTGGAGGCTTGTAGTATATGAAGATTAATAGTAATTACAATGCAGTACTGATGGAGAAGGAAATTAGAATCTATCGACTAGTTTTCAACGAGCTAATTGTATGAGTCATCGTGACTTGGCTTTTGAGCTAAATAAGTGATAGGTTACACCAATCTGTCAATACGAGCTATAAATCATATCTTGCTACTTCCAATTCAAATGGCTTATTCAGAGTTGATGCACTTAACTGTGTCAAAGATACAACTGCCGTTTCACATAGTATAGATATGAAGAACAAAGTTGTTTGTAAAACCGTCGATGGAGATACGAATTTTAGGAACGATGTCCTTTACCAGATTGGAATGTTGAAAGCACTCAACTAACCAAAAACAGCACAAACTAAAATCTCCATAAGCCCAAAATCTCGACGAACTACAAAGAAGAGTAATTTTCAAACGCAAACAATAATGAAATTTTTCACCACGAGACTTAAACAGAATACTCTCGCACTAAAAGAGAAACGTTAACACCGGCCTGGTTTAGGTCTTTATGATGCACGCGGCTTAATTGGACGCATTTACGCCGATGGCTTTTAGCCGATAGCGTCACTTTCGACATTTCCTTTGATAAGGCACGTTCAGTTAAAAGGGTGCTAAAACAACATAACACCAGTTTACAGATTTAATTAAGATCGCACGCGAAAAACTGTGGTGAAATAAAGTGTCAATTTACAGTGTGTGAATAAATGGATTTTGGATGTGAGTTGGGTGATAAAAATTAGTAATGTAACTGCTCGTGGATGTAGCTGGACACGAACCTTTCTCATTTCATTTCGGATTTTGGTAATATCATCAAAAAAAAGAAAAAAAAGAAATGTATATAAGTAGTTTATCAGCCATCTGGTTACCATAACACAAGCATTAGGTGGCTTAGCTTGGGACTAGATGGCGCTGTGAGAAATGTCCAGGGATATTTATTTATTTATCTGCCTTTTCACAACTATGTTGGGGTCGGCTTCCAGTCTAACTGGATGCAGCTGAATACCAGTATTTTACATGGAGCGACTGCCTCTGTGACCTCCACAACCCAGTTACTGGGTAATACGATACCCCTTGGTAAGACTGGTTGTCAGACTTTCGGGCTTCTGACTACCTATGATCTGACTATCAATGTTACATAATTTTGGGTAGTAATGGAAAAACCTTTATAGTCCTTTTTATATAAACTACACTAGTGGATTGTGATGGGTTGAACCTGAACAAACTTAATGAGATTGCCCCACAGACTATGCAGATGGTGCTAAATAATCGCGTTACTCTTGGCTCACTACCGCTCACCAGTGTGGGATAATCCCCTGGAGATTTAATACGATACCCACGTGAAGAGAAATGGGATATAGACCTACCTAATTATAGAACAATAGAATATACTTGTCCAGCTATTGTTCATGTGCGACGAGTTCCTAAAATTCTCCAAGTTAGTGTTCGAATTAAGAATCCGGAACAACCACTTTTTCTATAGCATCGTTACAACGAACTCTCTACAGTGCGATATTATTTCCTTTTTCATTGGTATCTTGCCAAATATTATATAGCGTTGTTGGGTTTTTACTATTTGCGAGAAATTGAATTTCTTAAAATTCCGCTTGCCTCAACAAAGTCTCGTTTAGTGGTGTCCTAGTTTTGCTATTGTAACGATATTTTATGACGGTTTTCTCTGCAATCGTTTGGCAGGATGTGAAAATTTTCTCTCTTACACTGTAATATTATTATAATATATAAAATCTAGTAAGAACAAGCCGTGATTCATGGAATAAGCTGCAATGTGATGCTGAATAACAAAGAATTTGAGTAAATTATCCTGTACCTATACTTATTTTTATACCACCCTCTGAATTGATGCTATTGTTTTAGGAATTTGGCGCTAGAAAACATTTGGGCACAGATCCAAACTCATACCTGATTTATTTTGCTATAATCTTAGCCAAGTTGGGTTCAAAGGATATCCGTCCCCAGTCGTGCTTGCTACAATTGGAATGACATGATGTGACTCATGCGGTCGTAGCTGTACCTATCATGAAAGCTCAACAGTAATCTTAGGTGTATAAGGTTTATAAATGTTTGATTGGCCGAGTTTATTGATTTTGTATATTACTAGTATTTATTTGAAGATTGACTTTATGATACCTTTGAAGTAATTCCAACATTATTACTGTCAACAAATATAAGGTTACCAATACTTAGGCCCATCGAATTGCTGATAAATCCATTGTACATAAAAATAAATGTCCAAATTTTTTTACGAAATTAACACTGGCATATCAAATTCAATTTTATGTAATACACTCAGCAATAATTTTGTTGTATGTCCCTTTGTAACCATACACGCGTGTCAAGGGACTCATTTGGAAAACAAATTCAATATTTTCAATGACCATCCTCATAAAGCTTGTTATTAAATTCTACGCTTTATTAATATCACGTTTTTCATACTTTGCCATAAATCATTTTCATTTTTAATTTAATTTTTTTTATACTAATATTGCTTTTGAATAAAACAATTTTTCTCTTTAAAACAACGAAGTTTGCGGGGTGACCTGGATACATTATACGTGAAACGGTTTAATTAAAAGTACTTGGAATTATCTTCATGAAATATTCAAACATGTACCCAATATTGAGGCTAAAAGATTCAAGCCTATGAAGATGAACTTAATATAAATATACCTCTAGCTGTATCGCCTTAAAAAGATGAAGCAGAAAACGACAAGATACTCAGGGATAAGCTTCTATAGTCATCTACTTACAAGAAAACAACGTTGTTTTTCTCAGACGATTTACAAAATTTGGGTAAGATTTTCTCTTAATCCCCGAGCGGAGAGTACACAGGCGTAGGAGGAAAAAAAGCTACAATATCAATGGACTGCTATTACCGACATCGAACACCCCGTGCCTTCCTGACCCATGACGAAACAAAATAAAAATGCGCTTAGACCAGTTTTTGAGTGTCTCAAATGCGATTTACATTTATTCATCTTTGGTCGTCCCCTTTTTTGTTTGTCTGCCAGCATTGTTGGCTGAAACAATGGCTTGCTATCCGGAATTTATCATTCTAACACCATCAACGGAAACGCTGGTTGATATGTGTTTATAATGTGGAATCATGGCGAGTATCATGGCTATTTTACTCTATAAATGTTTGTATAGACCATAACAATGATGTAAGCGATTGTTTGGTACTTGGATCGCATACTGATCGTTAAATACTTTGTATGGTGTGGTCTCGAAGATGGGAATCTTTGTTGTTTGATTTTATCGCAATAAACCTGTCATTGTATGAAATATAATAAAATTTCATGGGTGTCATAACCATAAATAAACCTTAGGAAGAATTGTTGATCATGTTGAAAATATTTAATTACTCTATCCTACCTGGCTTATAGTACAAATAATAACGTATGAAATTAAATGTTACGTACTTTTCAGAGAATTCAATCCAAAAATGTGTCTTCTTTTCGATCACACACCACCACAAAAACCTGAAACAAAACAAGCGAGATTTAATAAAGGGCTATTAAAATAGTCAGATTATTGACCTATGACAACAATATCTTACGTACGACAAAGGACCGTTTGGTCTCAGTAAATAAAACCATTTCAAAACAAATGGGTCTATCTTTGACACACGTTTCCATATACCAATTTTTATTGTTAGAAGTCAATTTAAATGGGATTTTTATAAACTATAAATTCAACTTTAATGATATTATGACAGCAATGTTTTAAATAGAAATATGAAAATTATTATTATGGTCCATTTCAAATTGAAAACTTCTTTTATCATTATCAGAAACGCCCACGTATCTACCACCACACATAAACAAGTGAATTTAAGAAATATAAACATTCTGATAACTGACAGCAAGAATTCGACTCAAAACAAGATCGAAGTGTCCCCCCCAAAAAAACTGTGTGACTCATAACAAATAATCTGCTGACTCACAAGAGGCATCGTGTCTCTTACAGCTTTTTAAAGAAGACAAGCTATTGTCAAACATTGAACATTACCATGAAGCTTTACATTCTGAATCAAAGGTTATATATATTAAAAGAAAAACAGCTCGTTTCACCAGCATTATACCCATCAACGATGAACATACAACGAGTCAATATTATGAAACTACCGAAGTTAATCTCAACAAAACTGAACATGTTTATTTAAAAAACAATACTAGGGGTGGGTGCTAAAAGTTTGTGTTTGTGCGGGACACAGTTTTACGATCGGGACGTCCGCCCACGATCCGGAATCCAGGCGCCACAAGCATTAGACAATCCGATATCGGAATCGTATTCGACATTAACTAAACATAAAAATGTTTAGCGTCACATAAATTATTAACTAAAGGAGCCGATTCGTTTCACAGATCCGCACCACTAATGTTTTATTACTAATGGATGTCTATTGACTGCGTAATTCTAGATAATTTATTAGACGACCTGTAATTTGATTTTTATTATGGTTACGGGAATCGTAAAACTCTCTATGGTGACGTTATGAATGGTAAATATATTTTAAATGGTTGTAAATGCAGCCCTTTTAAAGAATTTTTTAGCCCACGCGGTGTCTTGTATGGTTGATGTCTCTCCAACAATACTTTTACACGGGGCATGATTTGGAGGACCCTGTATAAAGTAGGTCCCAAAGGACCCACACAATGCTTTGGGTATAATAATAGTTGTAGATTTGAAAGTGATTTGAATATGAATGGGCACCCTCCCGCGCTGGCTCGTAATAACAAATATGAAGTGTTGCTTTTATGCTTACCCCTCATGATTTGGACTCTGTTATAAAGAATTGATTTAGTACTGTTACAGTTTAAAGTAATTATAGATCTGGATGTAATTGTGTATTTTATGTTTTGTTGTGATTTGCGCGGTCGTTATTGAGATCTCATGTTTCAACCGATTCAATGTTTTGATCGGAGTTTAATTTGTATAACTTGAACGTTACAATTTTAGTACAGTTACTGTAGCCCGCCTAAGGGCAGAAAAAGTTCGAAAGGATTGAATAAACACCCATCATTTGCTTACTTAAGCAGTAAGCGTTTAAGTTCGTTTCTTTGTTACTGTTTATTCAAAAGATTTAGTCAATCTTTTGGGATTAAACTTAAAGATTTGTTTAAAAGATACTGGCGCCGATTCCCTTGTTCACAAACTAAACTAAGATTAAGTTCAATGCATCTTTTTCTTTCTATTTAATTTAGAAAAGGACAGAAGATAAATATTAGTTTAGTCCTGTCAAACTAGTCAGCGCCTGACGTAAATTGACATATTTTTAGTAGCCATGTTTTAAATCACGTCTAATCTGTCTATGGTGTATCTTAATTTGACAGGACTAAACTAATATTTTATCTTCTGTCCTTTTCTTAATGAAACAAAAAGAAAAAGATGCACAGAAGTTAAATTTAGTTCAGTTTGTGAACAAGGGAATCGGGTCCATTGTCAGGTTTAAATAGTTTTTGGATAACATAATATATTTCATGAAAAGCACACAAAAATATTCTGGTCTCATCTTTGTAAAGTATTTTGAATATTTCCAGTTTAAAAAGTTATAGGTCCCACCAGAAAAACAATATCAAACCAAACGAAAACCATTAAAAAAAAATATTGCTGCTACCGTTTTCAAATACGGCCACAATCAATACACTCAAAAACGAAATCTAAAACGTACCCTTAAAAACCGATCATAAATAACTACAATTAGCTCCCTACATACATATATCATTACATATAAATCCTATTTATTCAGCGGGGGCGTAAGTATGGCACCCTTCGGACACTGGACAGATATCGATCCAGTGAATTTTTGCAGCACGAACGTCACATGTGGCCGTTTTCCATATGCAAATTAGTGTTTCCCCTTGGTTCTAAGTGTGTTTGTTTTTTATGTCTCCTCCTACATTTATTTGCACACTTATTTATGGTCAGGGCTCGCGTTTTGCTGTAGCGAATATATCATCCAAGAACACAAACAATATTTTTGTTAGACCATAATTTTGAGCTGAGGTAGACTTGTTTAATGCGCTGTGTAACTTTGGTGGTTAAAATTTCAGGTGAAACAGTCGCCTCAAATTATTTCTATACGTATGTTTTTTTAAATAATATGTTGTCAGTATCATCTTCTCAAAATATGAATATAGCTTTACTTACATAATACTTGCTGATTACGGCACTATCCTTTCAAATACTTATAATCTAAATGTATTATTTTTCAATTTAATATTTCGCTAACATCCAACTTCAGTAACTTTAATTAATCCACACCAAACGTTTGCACCAAACCGAAAACGGTACGACCAAAAAATAATTATTTCGCAGCTATTAATAACATGACAGTACCACCAAACAGCGTTAGGGCTGCGACACGCTAGAAATAAGCTGTCACGCGTCATATCAAATCGAGTGTCACGGTAGAATAGGACCGCGCGTAATTTAGGTGCGTTGCGCGCGACAGCCCTGACTTTCAGCTTTTGTAACAAATCGAACTGAGTACGGTATTCCGTATCGCGATATGGTTTTAGCAATTGTTTTGCGTGTTCAATTGGACGTGGGGAATTTAATTGTGTGTCTGTCATGTTGATGTAGGCATGGGTAGGTGTGGGTGTAGATAAGGTTTGTTAGTTAAAGATCATTAGTGATTTAATTGAATATGTTTGGTAATGGTTAACATAAAAGTTTGGTTAGTGTTTATCATTATAAACTAAAAGGTATGATTGTGAAATAGATCGCTTTTATTTATGCAATTTTCACAACCAAGTAATATTCATGGACAATGCTAGTTCTTTGTAAAAAATGGTCAAATGTGTAGATACCCAAGTAAATACTATGAATTTTCCACTACAATGGACGTTAGTAAAAGAATAAACATTGTGTATGTGACGGCAGTCAATCCTGCTGCTCAATTTCATTCCACACGAGTGACACCAAAACGAATGCAGTTTGTACTGAATTAATGTTTTTATAAATTCCGCTTTTTATGTCACCTGAATTGTATTGTATGAAAAGGATTTATTACTTTTTCCTGCTAAAGCTTTAAAGCAATACAGCGCAATTTTTTCCTTTTATTTTTATTGAAACGATTACAGGTGTACGACAGTACGTGATGGATCGTCTATTGCACTGAAAACAGATAATATTCTTTTTATTATTGTTCACTATATTACTGCTAAAGAAAATTAGCTTATATGCCCTTCAGGAATTCAAAATATCTGAAACGCCTTCAACAGCGAAATTAATAACGCTTAGCCAAGCATCATCTAAAGTAACTCGTTTTAGTTGATATGCCAGCGTGACACGCGACAAACCGTTGATTACTGGCGTGACAACTGACTAGATGACGGCATGTGTAATTAATGTGTGAGATGTTGATCAAATTTGGCTTTAGCTATGATGAAGGAAGGTAGCTGGCCTAATATTATAGCTGCTTGGGAAAAATGTAAAGATTAGCTGCATGATACGATAATATAAAATAAAAATTTCACTTTTCAGAGAAAAGCTTACTCTGACAATAACTAAAATAAACATCATCAGGCACTATCTAAGGACCGTTTTTTTTTGATCCGTAGTTAAACTCAACCAATTGTTAAAAATAGTAACTAAGTAATGGTTAATTTTTTGCAAAATGTGTCTGTTGATCAATTGTTAGTTTATCTGATGGTAATTTTTTTAAAGTATTAGTTAATTATTTGACTATTAGCATTGATATTATATCATTAGATAAACTAAAAATTGATCAAAAAACACATTTTGCAAAAATGTAACAGTTACTATTTTTAACAATTGGTTGAGTTTAACTACGGACCAAAGAACCGGGCCTAAGAGATGAAAGGAAAACCTTTGCAAAAACAGTACCTATCATAAAATGCTTTGAAAATGGAGCTTCTTTTGTCTTACAAAAACTGAAACAAGAACATAAGCATCGTCCACGCTGCCCTGTCTCAGTTGATATGCGACGTGACATGTGACACGTCGTTGATTACCGACGTGACGACACAACTAACTGGGTGACGCGACATGTAATTTTTGTGGGAGATGTTAATCTTATTTTGGCGTGTCAGAGGAATATATGGCTGGGAATAAAGTATATGTCTAGAATAATAATGATAAAAGAAAAAAGACAAGAAAATATAAGATATTCGTTGTAAGCAATATTTAAGTACATAGGAATTTCATTTGAATATAGTGCCGTCGCTATAAATGTAAAAATCACCTGAACAGATATCTATCGATGCAAAACTTATAGGAAATTGCCTAGGGGCCAATTTAGATTATACAGCCGATATAACAATTTATATCGGCTAAATTCGTATAATATCGTATAAATTGTTTCAAAGCAGCAACCAGCTTTGAAACAATTTTATCCATTATTAATATCAGAATCGCAGTCACATAGATAGTGCTAATGCTTTAAGAATTTTAAGAAGCAACCATCCATATTCTAGCGATATCAGTCCAATGTTTTCTCCATCTGGTATTATTAGTAGTAGTATAATACATTCATTATACAACTTGGCGCTACAATGGCGACATTAATTTAACACACGGGTAGTGGCCAGTAGCCATAAAAATTATAACAACATAAAAAAAATCGTAACTTGAAAACTTCCACCTGCACCGCTCGCCGACATAGGACTCTCTCTCTTTCCTTCAATTCGCCTTCTCTTTGCACGTTATTTGTTCTAATTACATTGACGCGATGTTATTATCTGTGACCCCGGCAAATGACCCCTAATGCTATTTTATAAAAAAATTAATAAATAAATAAAAATTAATGTTTAATTAAATTAAAATACATTCATAAAACTGCAACGCAAAACCGTATACGTGTGTTAAATTAATGTCGCCATTAAAGCGCCACGCTGAATACATTCAGTAGCAGCCTGAAGTCCAGATTTGTGGCTCCCACTCTCCTTATATGGAAATTAAACATAACTGACAAAATTGGTGTTCTATAGGTACAGCATAATTAGCCTATAATGTTCCCACTGCTGTGACACAGACCTCCTCTCAGTGAGCCGTAATCCACCACGCCGGCCAAGTGTGGGTCGGTAGTTGTCACATGTCTTTGAATTTTCGAGGAATACGGGCGTTATGTTATGTCCAAATGTCATTTTGGTGTTACATCAGAAGGCCAATTCTCGTAAGTTAAAACGTTCAAAATCTAGTCGCAGTCTCATCTCAGCGACAAACAAATGTCAAAAACTTGTCAAAATGTAGGGAAATTAGAAGTATTTTTTGACAGATTGAGACTGAGATCAGACTGTGAACGGTCTTAAAATTACGAGAATTGCCCCTCAGGGCAAAGGTATGCGCGTCATGAAATCTATCGCCTACTTACAAACGTGAAGTCGTAAGCATAACCAGTTCCTTATAGTAAATGTGCATAATTTACCATTTCATAATATTATATCATCTGACTGACATCTTCCGATACTAATACGAGTGAAGTTGACTCAGGTCAGGTCTTATGTCCTGCTTATTATCTGAAATAATGTTTTATTATCTAGAATATGAATCACTTCGTGTATTCTATTTATCTGAAAGTGATCACTCACTTTGAGGTCCAGTTAGAGGCAATGTTACTTCGATCTTGGTAGAGGACAAGTTTGTAGGATACTTTTCTTTATAAAATGATGGAAATGGATTGATGAAAGATAGAGAAATATCATATTTCATAACAATGTTAGACAAACTGTGTCAGGAAGATAGTGAAGAAGTGATGATTTGATATGATAATCATTGTCTTAAGAAAGTCTTGTTCAGCAGTGGACATAGTAACATTATAGTATAGTATAAAATGAATTTACGTACACTACTAATGTACCTACATTGATTTTCGTATATTCAATAATGTATATTACTCTTCTCTTATATTTATACCTAGTGTTAATAGTTAGTTGTGTAATAATTGTAAGCAATTTAATATTAATAATAAAGTATTCCCCAAAATAAATCATTTATTTATTTAGCCATTTAGGTAGGTACCTACACACATATTATAAAAACAGACAAGACGAAAAGAACAGAAAGCAACGTACAAAGGTGATGCTTATTTGTACAGAAATCGCGATAAGAATTATGTGACTCTCTGACTCTTAAGAGTATAAGAAGCAAATCTTTCTTCAAATTACCTACATCCGCTGATTTTACCTGTATCAATCTTACCTATAACCATAAATTATATTGATATGTAACAGCACCCTTAACCCAAAACAAGTAAACACCGATAAATTAGTCCGCCAAATTATGTTCAAATAGATCTGTTAGCGTCCCCAACCGCACATTAACGCACATCTAGGTCAATTACCTAGATAAAGACCGGCGCGAAATTACCGTGTAATCAACGAATACTCATGAAGGTACGCTCGATTGAACTGATAATGTTACCCCAATATTAACACTTCTAGGAAATCATTGTAATTTGAACAAAGATAATCAATCACACAGAAGCTTGTATCGACATCGATAATGCTGTTATTTGCCAACTTTTTGGCGTGTGACTTTTTTTATTAAATCTTTGACACTTTTGACAGATGTGTCGGAGGTTTGATAACGTCATATCGAAAATTAATTTTGCGATGAATTGGGGTTAGAAGTGTAAATAAAGCAAATAATGATAAACATGATTGATTTTGATAATATTGTATCCACGCGGCGGTTTTTAATGAAAAGGTGTAATTTTATGGGGGGAAATGCCCTTATCACCCTGTATTTGTAGAAACAGAGTAAGAAATGTCAAAAAACCATAAAAGTTTTATTTCATTATTACACGTTGTACATTATACAGTGGCGTCTCCTTTTAAGCATATATAGATGCCTGTTCCAGACGCCGCTCCTTTATATCTTACAATTAGTGTAACATGTTACTAAATAAAAGTTTATGAATTAATAATTTTAATTTGTTATCATTAGTGTGTTTGTGTGTGTGTGTATATTTGTGGTTGTTTTATACGGAAGCGGTTTTACCTTATATTTAATAGAAGATTCTCTACTTCATCGTAGCTTAACTTGTTTATCCAATCAGCAACGATTTGCATTATTTAAAAGGTTTAGTATGTATATCTATTTGTTTATTTATTTTGTTATAATTATAAGAAAGACGAGAGTTTGTCATACTGAATATTTGAAAATTCTGTTTTTACAAAAGCGGTGGACGCAATATTGTATTTCCTTCTTCTAGCCAATACATTAGGGTTTAAAAGTAGGGTTTTATATTTTCTTAATACAATGTGTATAGTATATAATTTTCAGACTGATAGTAAATTACTCATTAGGTATAGCTCATAGGTGGGAAAGGTCCTTGTTTTGAAGTACATTACTTTTATTAATTTACGTTGCGCTCTTTCAACATCAAGGAAACGTGTTTTACGCGCGCCCCTCCGAATATAGATACAATATATTATTACAGATTAAACTAGCGAGATATACACTTAATTTAGAAGATTTTTTGCTAAGCCACTTTTTGGGACTACATGTCGTACTGTTTTAAAAATCCAAATAAATTTTCGTATTCTCACAAATGTAGATTGGCGAATTGTCATTGTGTTATTATTCTAACATAACTGTATTATGAAAGCTGTTATTAGGAAACATAATTATTCAAATCAACTGCGAATGAAAACCACTTACAAGGATTTGGATTCATCCGTAGAAACTTATTTTTCCACTTCTGATGTTTCAAGCAAAAATCCTAAACACTCGTCACTCACAGCCATCCCAAGTCCTTACTCTAAGTATCAGATAAATACTGTCATCTTCGAACACCGAAATACTTGATGTATCCCCCCAACGAGAGCCGTATGCAAATAATTGAAGCATCCGCCCTTGTCAGAAATAAAATGTATGCTCGTCTCGAAATCGTCACGTCGTCTGTCGAGGCGCGTGGCACGCGATTAGGAACACGTGACGTGCTTCTGACTTAACAAACACCCTTTAAATGTAGTGCGAAATGAGAACAGGCTGTAAAATGTTTTGTACAATTTTTTGACAAGGCTGAAGTAGTGGGTAGGGTAAAAGTAAAAAGTTTCTCTATGTGTGCGTTTAATGTGTTTACGTGTGAGCTATGAAGAGCGATGGAAATCCAAGGGATAAAATAACCAATATCGATACTACTTTAAAATTCAACCGCGAGACTCTGAACGATTTCTCACCGTGATACAATTTTTATGAAACTAAATTTGAATTGCATCAATGTCGGAGCGGCGACGGTAACAGTGAAAATGCTCTTTTATATTCTTTTAAAAATATTTTATCGTGGTAAAAACAGTTTCAAGTTGACATTTTAGTTTTTAATCTTTCCTCTGAAGAGAATAATAATTAAAGTTGTCTCTTATATAAACAAATTTCAAATGTATTTACTATCACAATTTGTAGAATATACGGTACATTCTTAAGCCAGTCCACTATTATGTTGTTTAAAATTCCTATATTAATCCTTTCCATGAAAAATTACCGTTCAATCTCTATTACCTTCCACTCTAAGGCTACACTCACATGTTTATTCACATTTATTAAAACTTAAATTTACTTAAAGATAACATTTACGATTATCAAACACCTGCGCGCTATCAGCTAGTGAATTAATATGTTCAAATTGGATTTGCTATATGTGGACGTATCGTTAGCTAATTCGTTTAGTTTAGGTAGTGTATGTTATATCGTAGTGTGATTTGCTGTTAAATATTCCGTTTGTGGTGGATATATTACTCTCTTTGACCGATTTTGCATTTATTTTGTCATCCCTAAGATTGTAGGATTTTGTTATAATCTCATCGTATACTACACCAGTTGACGTCATCACGTCAACGCCGGCTGTCGCTGAAAGTGCTGGGGCTCCATTTTGCATAGGGTCGTAGCATTATGCTGAGCGATAGCCGTTTTGCGTAGAGGTGACGCATATTTTTCCCCAACTTGTTCCTTTTTTGGTTTTTTCTCTGCGTCATGTTTGCCGCAAATAAATGATTATTTTTCTTTCTTTATTATAGGAGTATCGTCTACAGCAATCATATTGATGATACCATTTTTACATACATACATACATCTAGTAGAAAACAAGTTTCAATCATAAATTATTTTCTTTCTCCAATCTATCTTGAAAAATGTTTTGATTACGATACTTGCTGAAGACCTCACGAAGTTTCTTACTTCGATAAAAATATTTCTCTAACTTTTGCTTGGAATCTGCAATATTAATTAAAGTCTGCAGATTGTAAAACTCACAATATTGACGTAACAGTTTCTGCTGGAAAAAATCCAATAAATATTATCGAAAAGATTGAACGAGACTTAATGAACTCATTATAAAGTTGCGAAGAGTGCCAATATGTGATACAATTCAAAAGCGACTGGATATTGATTGTGCTTTTTAAACTGTTGTTTTCTATTTTCGTCACATCTTGCATACGCATAATTTTAGTTAATAAAACTGCCGACTAACTGCTTTATTTTTTTACAAGCACTTGTAAATCGACTGTTTTAATACACATCTGGAGTTACCGGATTTATTTTTGATGGCGTCATTTTATCCACAATCTATTGATTTCTGGATGTAGTTATTGATTTTTGATGTAGTCTTTGATTAACTTAGTAAATCTATCTGGTAGTCCAACACTCTCGTAACTTGGACCAAAAACAAGTTCTCACACGTGACCGCAAGGGTTCCGCCGCTAATTAATTGAAGGAGACTTTTCATTTGTCGATTGAACCCACCGTTAGCCGGAGTCACCTTTGCAAGACTGAGGGTGTAAAAATCGTGCACGTGGCCGGGTGCAATTTCACCCCTTAGGGGTTGTTTTGAGTAGCATAAAACAATCAACATTGATTGTTATGGTAAAAGGTTTTTTGAATTGTGTGAGTCAGTTGTTCTTGCGTTGGATTTTGTATTTTGTTGTGGAGATGATCACGGTGTTTATATGAATTCATCATCTCCTGTGATGAGTACATCTATTTCGCACTAACAATCTATTCCATTTTGATTAGTATTGGGTACACATACAATCATCATATTAGCAAGCCTGGTGATTCTGCAGTGATTAAATAATTCAAATCAACTAGTAACACTAGGGTTTAATAACATAATCTACCAACTTTAGATCACAAAATAAAACACATTTTGGTCCCATATGCGTCACATATAACATTTCAAATAAACCGTGTTCAAAATGGCCTCAGCATAGCAACTAATACGTGTACCTGTGCATGCAGTAACTTAGTTTTTGAACCTTTAAATGAATTAATCCCGGTGAATTTTGCAGCTACAGGATATGCTGCAACCGCTCTGCATAAAGTAAGCATAAATATCAGGAGGTCCATCGATAAAGGTGTGAACTTTGTAGAAGACGAACAGCGGTAAAAGACATATAAAGAAGATAACGCCAATACAGCTGTTGGTGAAAACCTTTAAGATATAGATAATTTAATACTAGAATATAAACACAATACTGCTGTAATTGCTCTCAGACATGTAAATTACTCTATTAATGCAATTTTATCAAGTAAAACCAATCTAATTTCATAATACTTTAAAGATTTAGTCATTTAACATTTAATTCTTGCGTTTGAAACTGACGAGAAAATAAAGCAGGCTGTCGTCCATTGTATGTTTTGTTTTAAAAATTGTATTTGTTTTTGTTATGTATTTTCTGGTGTACAATAAAGAAAGTATATAATTATAAATAAATAAACTGTCAAAAATTCAAATTTATTCCTGCGATAAAATTATCTGGCGTTGAAAAAATCAGCCCTTAGGTCGCATTCCACCAAACTTTTTTACATAGTCTTATACTGAGAATAAATTTTGATTTTTTTTTACAGTTTTTTCATACTGTCAGATTTAAATTTTATTCCACGGATAAAAGTTATCTGACTTTGGTAAAATCAGCTCTATTGAAAGTGATTAGTTCTCTGATGTCATTGCCCAAAGGTATTTCAATATTTTTTATCCATCACTACCGAATTTTCCTCAAACGCAATGAATATTATTATACTGACCGTATACTTCGTTTCCGTTGCATTTAATAATAATTCATCAATAAACATTTACTCCTGTATTAATAAGCGTTGCTTAAAGTTATGTAATGATTAGCGACTGTTTAACCATACATTTTTAACGACTAAACGTATCTTTAACTTAACGTTTTAAATAAATCTCATAGTATTTTAAAACGATTGATGTTTACAAAAGTCATTTACACGTGCAATGACAATTCCACAACTTGTTTCGAATCATAAGATGAAAACAATGACTTCCCTTGCCGTAACACTAATATTTGAAAGAGTACATTTCTCATACCTGCCGATGAAGACATAACATTAAAACTAGGAACAGTAAGTAAGAAAGTACTTAATTCATTAGAACCATGAGAATTCATTGATAAGCTGAGAGTAATCTCACGCCATTTGAGGCGTAATCTTTCCCATTGTATTCTAGGGAGAACAATGCTAGTGCTAACTCATCAATCAATTATTTATCACCTATTAACTGTGTGGTGATTATCATAAGCTTTTTTGTTTCATTGTGTTTCTGTTTCAGATTTGAATATATTTCTAGTTTGTTGGATTGTATGACTTTCTAAGCTATCTGTTTATGTATGTATAGTGATGTCTGCTTTCTACTAAATGTTTACGAGTTATAAGTAGTTTAGCCATCTTGTTACCATAACACAAGCATTAGGTTGCTTAGCTTGGGACTAGATGGCGCTGTGTGAAATGTCCAGGGATATTATTATTATAAGTCTAGTATCTTGTTAAACTCTCGATGCATGGATTTTTTTTTCATTCTTCTACTTCATCGACCTCATATTTCACGAAAACCGCTATCAAATTCTCCTTTAATACCTATTTTAAATTCGACTCCCCAAAATAAATCTTTAGTTTTTTAACGATGAATCCTCTATATCATCTCGCGCCTCCCTTGAATGTGTTCACCATCTCTCCTACGCTCGCTCGAGGCTGGTATATTTCACGGGCGGTCTGCATTTAATAGCCCAGCGGTTCCCCGATAATTTTATTATTGGTGGATTTTTTTTCTCTGCAAATGACGTGCCAGCCATTCTCATTGAAATAAAAATAATAGCGTTAGTTTAGTAAAATATCTTGGCGGGGGTTCGTTTTAATGGCCTGATGTCTTTGGTTTTTTTTATTCTGGTCTATTTGGTTTTGTGGGGCGGGCCAGGGTATTAATTCTGTAGGCAATTAGCCCGCTAGTTATGGGTGTGTGCAACTGATTTTGGCAGTATATTTTTTGTTTTATTAATTTAGGGATGTAGAAGCTATTTAAAACCACAGAAATGAGATAGGCAGCTAACGGTTGTGGGATTTGCAAACTTCTTAGGATGTTTCGAAGATTAATTGCCCCATTTATTTTTATTGTTTATTAAGTACCTACTCATCATTCTGCAATATAAATGGGCTTATTAGTCGATTCGCATGAATTTAATCGCCCGAAACGGGGAAATGATAACTTCATTCGCCCGTTTAAAAAAAAGTACGTTTTATAATATCTATCTCTTATCACTTCTGTAAAAGAGTGCCCTTTTTTCTTAACTTCATTGCATAAAAGTCAAAATTCGCCAATTCGTACGAGTCGCCTATAGAAAATGTAATATTATTTAAAAGTGACGATTCACCCGTATCAGGTGACTTAATTCGTGCGATTCGACTAATAACCATATAAATGCTGCTATCAGCTGATTACGGAACTTCACAAAGTTTACAAAACAAACCAACCAACCATTTAAAAGTGGTAAATAATTTTTTCACCCTTTATTTGCAAAATAATATTAATTACCCCTTGTAAACATTTCATCTTCACACCGTATCATGGGAACCTAGCAGTTTTTAAGCGTAATTCAAAACGATGACTCCATTTTCTAAATTAACAAACATGACATAATCAGACCCCTTTTCTCAAATAATTTTTCTTTCTACAATTTTTGTATTATGAACCTAATTTTTTGAGTCATAAGGGTTACTATAGTGTGGGTGAATGGTTTTTATGGTATTGTAGTGTCATACAGGGGTTCGATATGAGAAATGTGGGTACGAACAATAAAATAAAACGGTTGAATGGCCCGATACGGTGCTGCGGGGTTCAAATCGATTAATGCCGTGATAAAAGTCTTATGAGAGGGTGTCAAACTATTCATGTTGGGTTGAGACTGTCCGGGATTTAAACGGGTTAACTTTTGTTGAGAAGATATTAGAAATACAGATTTAAAAATAAAATAGGCACACTGTTTTTGGTTATTTTTTTTTACTTTTTGATCGCCTTACCGGAGAGTGTTTTTCTATTGAGTCGAAGTGTTTGTAAATAACCTATGTTTAGACCAACGTTCTACTTAGCATAACTATAATATAATATTGCCTGTAATGCCGGAAGAGTTATTCCAACGCCAGATAATTTTATCCGAGGAATAATTTTGGATTTTTGACAGTTCTTCCATCCAAAAACTGTCAGACGTCAATTTATTCCACGAATAAAAATTATCTGTCGATTGAGAAATCAGTACTTAGTTTTCAGTAGTTATCTAAATAATAAAATAGTTGTTGTAAACCATCTCATGTTAGTCTTTTTAATCAAAAACTAGATGGTGTAAAGCTAACTGTAATAATAGAGTTAAAAGTACCTACTTTTCACTTTTTTTTTTAAACTTTGCCCCACTAGGAATTACTCCTGTATCGTGGGTGCGTTAACAAACATTAAAACTCACATACACAAACAGCCAGGCCCGGAACAACTACCTGTAGGCAATACAAATATTTGTTCCGTGCGGTAATCGAACCCGCGACATGCGGCGCAGCAGTCGATCACTCAATTGAAAATGCTATGTAATATTAACAAAAGGAACACAATTTAATATCTTCTACTACATAATATTACCTAGTTAGACAATTTCATTCTGTAAAGGCTTTACCCGTAAAGCTTCTTAATAGAAATTTCGCCTGCGTCCGAATTTCAAGCCGAAGGATGGTCTCCCCTAATCCTCGTTTGATCACTTGATCAATTTGCACTAAGCCCCGTCTATCTTACAAACGCTATTTCTTAATCGCATTAGTATTTTAAGTATTTTTGTTATTAATTATGCTATTATGAGTTTTCTTCTCTTTTTGTTGGACTAATTTATTGTTTTAATTGCGTAGATCGTGAGTTATTATTTTTTATGTTTTCTTTTCCACTTGTCGTATGTTTTTAAATCAGAGACTTTTTCCAATTTCATAAAATCATAAGCTTACATCAAGCCTACTTCTCATTTGGGAAGGTAGAAACAATAGAGCTCCAATTGATACGATCCTTACATACTTACTCCTTTGGCTTTTGCTTCGTAAAATTACTGTTGTAATTGTATTATTGTTTAGTAACAAAACTGACAATTAATTCAATAACATAGGTACACTCAAAACCAAAATAAAATAAAAAATATCAGGTTATTAGATACCCGTACCCTAATAATTCACATTTCTTCCATAAACATTCCTAACGAAATAAAATTAACACGTTAACAAAATTCAGAACAAACTCTTAACTCAAATATTCTCGATCACAATTAAAACGCAATTTGTCATCTCCCAAACATTTTAACACCGACATATTTGGGCACAACACAAAGGGAATTAAATGGACTAGTGCTGTACCAAGCACAGAATAAAAATAAATCATTCATAACACTCAACACTTCGCAACGAATCGATTCAAAAAACTACGTTCATTGAATCGATAACAATGAAAATCGCTATAACAAAAGCATCCGCTTCGTTTCATTTGAGGGATGAGAGGTGCGCGTTCTCCTTTGAGAGAATACTTAAACCTTTTAGCTAAACATTTCGTCAAAATAAAATTACTTGTATTATTTTTCCAACGCCAGATAATTTTATCCGAACAATAATTGCGAATTCAGCCATCTTGTTACCATAACACAAGCATTAGGTTGCTTAGCTTGGGACTAGATGGCGCTGTGTGAAATTTCCAGGGATATTATTATTATTATTAATTTTGAATTTTTGACAGTTCTTTCATACAAAACCTGTCAGATGTCAATTTTATTCCACGAATAAAAGTGATTACTGTCGATTGAGAAATCAGACCTTAAACATGAATCTAACCTGTTACTGTCGTCAGACTACATAATAAATAATTGATACGAAGACCTTATCCAGCAAAGAAAAACATTACCATAAACAAGTTCTTACTAAAATATCTAGAAACACTTTTACTATTGGCTTGAAATCGCGAAAACAAAATAGTTGTCTCATACATGTACGCATAACTCGAGAAAATGTGCGATACAGCTGTTTATAATTTATTCACGTTTTCTGGGTTAGTCCCTCTAAAAGTTGTTGGTTGTGAGACAACGAACTTAGTAGGTTTTCAGTTATTTCAATTACACCTTCTATAATTAGTTGTCTATTATCACCTGGTGAACTCGGAACTTATAATGGTCTTATGTGTTGTGTTGTGTAAAGGACGTGTCCGTTTTTATGAACGGACAGGTCCTTTCGGACAAGTCTTTTCGGAACACTTGCGTTTAATCCCCGATTCCTCGCTATTTTACTATTACTATTGTCCTATAAGGTTTGTATAATTAATCTTTAATCAATCAAATATTAAGCAAACTATAATATAATAATAATAATATCCCTGGACATTTCAAACAGCGCCATCTAGTCCCAAGCTAAGCAACCTAATGCTTGTGTTATGGTAACAAGATGGCTGATAAACTACTTATATACATTTTTTTTTGTAAATACATACATATTATAGATAGAAAAACACCCAGACTCGGAACAAATACATGTAGGTCATACAAATATTTGTTCCTTGCAGGAATCGAACCCGCGACACGCAGCGCAGCAGTCAATCGCTTAACCACTGCGCCAACCGTGCCGTCAAACTAACTAACTTCTAAACTTCCAATACAAACACGTCTCTCACAACTTGCGCCAAGCATCTATAATGAAAATCGCCATAACAAAGAGCTGAGCTTTGTACAATAAAAATATAAATAAACGACGGAACAATAACTCTTAAACGCATTGTTTTATAATGAACAATGAATGCACTATTAAATAGTCCTATAGTTTCATGGACTTATTATCACGATGTCAACGTTATGTTTAGATACTCGAATAGTATGTTTGTCGGTGCTCCCGTTGAAATGTATGGCTAATTGTGGCAATGGAGAGGCATTTGGCAACAATGCAACTACTGTCTTATTGTGTCGTCTAAATTCTCTATTACGCTTGACTGTTACCAGGGTTAATGACCTAGCGACCAGATTGACAAGGTGGCATTTTATCAGCGATAATGATGATGGAAATGTCAAAAATGTGTTCGATTGACATAAGCTAGGGGCTGTCCATTTATTACGTAAGACGATTTGAGGGGGGAGGGGGTCCAAACAAGTCTTATTTTTTCTTACATGCGGGTGGGATTCTAGTGGGGACTAGATTATTCTTACGTAAGATCACAAAAGTAAACAAAAATCACAATAAAAAAAAATTGCTACTTTTTCTTTCCAATAATTGTGGTAGATACTGGTCTTACGTAAGATTCAAAGGAGGGGGAGGGGGTTCATTGAAGTCCTAATTTTTCTTACGTAGGCCCCTCTACGTGAGAAAAATGGGGGGTCAGAAATGGGTTAATATTGTCTTACGTAATAAATGAACAGCTCGCTACCGAAAAGCTTATGTCAAAAATGATGAAAGTCGTTGTAGAATACGAAACGGTTTGAAAGCGATTGTCACTTGTCTATTCACTTAGGACTATCATTATGCCACTAGGTATAAGTGAGCTGAGGTTATCCCCTAAAAACTTAATGAAGTAAAAAAAAATTACAAATCCTTGGCACATACAAAGCAGGCACATACTGCTGTAGCAGTTAAAAAAAAGAAAAACAAACATCTGGACCATCCTACAGAAGTAAATACTTGAATACAAAGTCACGAACCGAACCACAAACAAGGTATTAAAACGGAAAACTTCGTTGAAAGTTTCGCGAACAAATAATAAGAATTAGCGACATTTTACGACACCCAAACATGGGCTTATGGTGTAAAATAAGAAACTATAAAACACAGAGTTGCGAGTTGTTAAGTATTTACAGTGAAAACATCAGCATTTTGTAGCTGTTTAATGAATAAACATTGAGACTTGAGAGACTATGCGATGTTATGCAACTGCGAGAGTTGTGCGATTGTTGCGTAAAGGTTGATTATATTTTTAAATATTAATTAGGTTGATTTTATATTTTTACTATTTTTAAATATATCAAAAATAGATGTCATATGTTGTTTTTATATAAATGTTCCCTAAGTCACTCCTTATTACATCTGCCAGTGAAAGTCCCGTCAAAATCAGTCCAGCCGTTTCGGAGTCTAGCCGGAACAAACAGACAGATAAAAAAAATAAAAATTGTTTTAATCACCATATAATTATACTTTCTATATATGCATTAAGTAAAAAGCTGTTATTTTGACATTACAAACGGACACTTCAATTTTATTTTATTGTATGGATATAGCTGCATATTTTTTCAAGTATAAAAATGTCATTCCCGTCGATGCTACAAAAGAATGAACAGGTATTCTAAAAACTTCCCCTGCAATCAGCAATTTTATTTATTTTGACGACTGAAATCCTAAGGTACGAAATACAAAAATTAAATGAAAATTCAACTTTTAAATTACCACATAAACTATTTTAATTTATTGACAGTTTTATTTTAATGACACTGACAGAAAAATGACAATTGCTCGAAGAAATGAAAAATGAATGAAACATACAAATTTCAGCTTGAATGTTTTAAGTTAAATAATAAGCAATCTTCAAGTTCTCTCACACCCACAAGATTCCCATCGAACCAAGCATTTGTACAACAGTTGCAAACTATTTATCTATAGGTCAGCAAAAGCAATAAAACTCTACAAATAATTATTCACAGCACTAACATTTGCATAACGTTATCCTGGCACGCGATACCGCCATAGAACCGCAACTTTACTAAAACGGAAATCCATTAATGTTTTTAGTCGCTCACATGTCACCCTTATCAGGTACGAGGAAGCAATGTATGTTGTACAAGCCGGTTCGGTTGTGAATGAGGTTGGATTTCAGCGTGTGGTAGTGTTGGAGCGGGAAGCATCTGCATTAATGCGAAAACATAGTAAGAAGGAAGGTTGCTCGAATCGTCTGTATTTCATTGGTAATCAATGAACTATGTTGTTCAGAGAGGCGGCTCGATTCGTGAATATTCATAAGCGAAAATACTGTGTAGAGGAATGAAAGGATTGTTAATCAAGTGATCTTCATTAAAGACAGGCGAATGCGATTCGACAAATCCTTCGTAAATAGTAACAGATATTCGCAGTGTATACTTCACCGTTCTGTCTCTGCCTGTAGTTTGTTTTCGTTTTGAGTATCATGAAGTGCTGAATTTTTGTTATAATTATGACTGCTCATTATCCTAATTTAGCCGTTAATCCCATCTACCTTTTCAAGTCCATATGCGGGTAAATAAATAAATTTTAATTAGTATTGCAACTGGCGCTGCTCGACCGTCAAATCGCGTATGTTTCCATGCGAATGTTATCGCGCTCTTATCTGGCGCTTACATACGCACCATGGAGCTTCGCTAATCGCCTCATCGCTTTACTCCCCATAGATGCCAGCATTGATAATAACCTAAGGGTTTTATATCCGGATTCGAAGGGAGTTGCAGATTAGGAGCAATTTGCCATGGCCTAAAATAAGATAGCTCCTATAAAGGGGTTTAACGATGAATGGAACTGGTTTACATTTTATGGAGAACAGATCTGATATGGGATTCCGGTATGGTGCTTAGAACATTATTGTGCTGCGTAAGCAAGGACTGAATTATTGTAATACGTAGATGAGTTCGAGATTTGGGACTGCTATTTGAATGTTGACGATGAATATAACTGTTGTGATGGGAATTAACAACATTTAGTAGTTTTAGTAACAGCTTGAATTTTAGTTAACCTAACTAATGAAGTTAGGTTAACTAAAATTTTACGAGAGATTTACCTTTTTAGGATTTCGTACCCAAAGGGTGCCAACGGAACTCTATTACTAAGACTCCGCGGTCCGTCCATCCCTCCGACTGTCAGTGGGCTGTATCTCAAAAACCGTAATAGGTAGACAGATGAATCAACAAATAAAATAAAGTTACAAATTAAAGGGGTCTCCATACAAGAAACGTGATTTTTCGGCATTTACTGTACGGAACCCGTCCGACTCGCACTTGGCCGGTTTTTCATTATATTATAACATTTATAGGACTAGAACAAATCCTTTGACTATCAATACACTTTAAATAACAGAACTCGCTACATTGCTGTACGAAACACACAAAAATAAAAACGTAGGTACTCTGTGGTAAGCAGTATTTATAAAAAAGCCACGACAAAAAGAAGAAGACAGGTCCCAATGTTATATAAAACACAAAGCTATTACCAATCATCCCCGAAGCAGAACAGTACACGTAACCGAAAATCTACCCTCATTACACAAACGTATTTCATTCCGGGCATTATGCCAAACATTCCTGGATTGATTCGGATACGTAGCAGGTCGAGTCGAATGCATAATACATGTGACCTTACGATCATGGTCCCTGAATATGAGAGCAACTGGCGTGGCCTGAAGGGTTTTGACAGACTTCGTTGTATTATCCTAGCTACAATTCACATGGAAATTCTGCCAGTATTTCTGAGCCCGGGTACGGAATAAAATATTCGTGTGTTCCGTTTGTAGCCTTTGGAGTGACGTATTACCATATCTTTATTATTTGATGAGTCGAATTATTATGCAACGGCTCTAGGTATGTGCTACAATATGCATGTTAGAAAGGCGGGCAGTTTTCATTTTGTCTCATATATAATTTTACACTTGGCCCATAAAATTAAATTCGTACCGTACTCCAGTTTTGTTATAATAATCTCTTCCGTAGATTTTGGTGGAGGAACAAGAAAATTGGAAAAATAATCAAACAAATTCTATACAGAAGAATTTAGAATGAACAGTTTTCTAATGCGAAATGCATCTTGGCAATTTGCCAACAAAATGCAACGATAAAAATAAATCCTTGCATTCATCAGCAAAACAAAAATTCACTGACAGAAACAAATGAGCGCGGCGCTCTTCAATTGTCATTTCAAATCCCCAGAGCTATAAACAGGATCAACGTATCACGTCACATTGTCAGCTTATAGCCAAATGGCCACCCATAATTCAAAAAAGCAAAGTTTCAAATATCCTGCCACGTTTTTCAAACAACTTGGAACTGTTTAATCATATTTCTCCTTTGATATTCCACGGAACAAAATCCCAACTAGCACAAAAGCTTAGCGCTTGTTCAAAAATAGTTTCTGAACAAAAATTGCATAACAAGTTTCCTGTTCGAGAATAGTTGCATATGATAATGCGTTTCTTCGCAACAGCCTGGATTGTTTTAGTTCAAACATTTGCTACAAAGGTTTAGATTCAAAGCTGAAGTATTCTTATGTGCATATTTTGTTTGTTCCGTCATTTCTGTTTGTTTATCGTCGCAATATTGAATATATGAGATTGACTTAGAATGTTATTGCAAAAGGATATGAAGAAGTGGATTCAAAATACAATAATCTTCATATTTTTATCCGTACACCTCGGCCCACACACAGAAATCTCTGTCGCACAAGTACCATTAGACAAATCTAACGCACAAACATAGACCCCGGAAACAATATCTATAGGCTTTATAAATTTTGCTCCGATAAGAAAACCGTCCCGATAGCACAAGCGGACGATCCCCTTTGCTCCATTTCGATCTACAATTCAGATATTCAGAGCAATAACGAAAGAGAAACGATATCAATACAAAAATATTCAAATATATTTAATGCTACTGCACTTACATGGTGCATTGCATTAATATTGACCTACTAACCCGTTCCTCATGCCTTGTTTCATGTTGAACCGAGGCTCGGCGCGTTGCAGCAGTGCTTGGCTTATAAAAATGGATGACGCTGTTTTATAAAATGGAACTCGGTTACATATTTAGTCTGCAACCCGCGTCGGTTGTTTTAGTTAGTATAAGGAATGGATTAAAGGATGTTAATATGGATAATGGAGTACTGGATACAAAGTGTTTTTTTCTTTAATAGCACTTTTAACAAGTTTAGCTTTTGATGTGGTTTGGGTTTTTGTGGTCCACAATATGAAATATAAGACTGTATTTTGATTGATTTCATTATTCATACTCTTAATCAGCCCACTACATGTTCCCACTAGTGGGAAACAGGCCCCCTCGCGGTGGAAGGGAGTAGACCATAATCCAACACGCGGGCCCAGTGCGGGTTGGTAGATGTCACATGTCTTCGAATATTTAGTTTTAGCGACATGCCGGTTTCCTCACGATGTTTTCCTACACCGTTTTGAGAGCAGTGGTGATGAAATAAATTACACAAAGTAAAGCATTTTAATTGATAAGGTACTTTAATCAAGTAATTCGGATGCTACTATAGAAAAATAAGTGATAGAAATGAATGAAGAGAAAGTTCATAACCCAAATTACGACTCTTTGAAAAGAGGAAAATACAAATAGACCAAAATAGATCGCAAAGAAAAACTACATAAAACCAACAATTTTACTCAAATAAAGGATTCACGGCCAACGTATCAAACTAATGAGAAGGTCCCGGTTTCGCATTATCATTACCCTAAAAGATAGTAAAAGACGAAACAAACGGAGTTTACAAAGGAATTTCTGAACCGTAGGAAACAGGTTTCCGAACTGTTAATTCCTAATGCAGATAATGAGAATGGTTAAAGGTCAGATGCTGAATCAAATATTGGAGCCAAGGTTTTGGCCAACGTTTTTGCTAACGTTATTGAAATCGGGTGGCGTGTAGTAGGTATTAGATCTTTAATTGACGTCAACGTAATCTTATGATTAATGGTAAAGGATTATGTAAGTCTCGTTCTCGTTGGTAGTGTTTATATTTGCAAGCGCTACTGCTGGGCACGAGGTTCTGGTTTCGATATCCATCCAGGTCAGGCAGCTACTGTCTGACCTGGATGCTACTGAGAACAGTAGCAGCACGAAGTCTGCATTCCTGCCAGTTGATGACAATAGGCTTATCCACAATCACACGGGACTTAAACATAACTTAAACAACCCACATAACTGGCGAAATGTGGGTTCACATAGGTACACAGCTGCCCAACCCTTAGACGAAACAAGGAGTGATGTTATGTTATATTGATTAAATCTAGGTCTCACAGGAAAATCAGGTAATACAATAAATGTAGAAATAACTAACCAAGTTCAAGTTGTAAAATAGCTATAACTACAATAAAATTACAAACATAATATAATGTTACAAATTAAACTATATCAAATTAATCTAAGTATAAAAAATATTTGAATGTTCTTCTAGTAAATAATATTAGTAAAAGTTGACTCCAGGGGAATGAGAAAATTGTTAAACATGAGACGCTTACTCCATTGAGAATTTTACGAAAAGCTATTCTGTTATCCCAAGTTAACGATGTATTTATACCTCGTTGAACAATTTTCTCTTTATATTGAGTAGTAAAAGTTGATAATAAAGAAGCAAATAAGATTGGCATTGAAGAAATTCATAGCATAAAATATTCAAGTAATACTCAATTTTAAGAGTTTCAAATTGTCCTCGAACAAAATGTATATGATGAAATACATACAAAAGAAATCTTCATAAAATGTTATCGTATCTAATCACCTCGAAATAAGGAAACAAACTTTCAAACCAGCCAAAACAAAACGTGACTTAACTACTGCATCCTGATCAGACGATAACCATGTTTAGAAGCAAAAAAATCTACCGCGACGAACCAACGGCTTTCTCCGCAGCATCCAATCAACCAATTATAAAACTTTACGGAGAGGATTTAGCCCATTATTTCATTGGAGGAAATTAACAATTGTGTCCAAATAAAGTTGTTGAGTAATTCCGTCATGTCAGTTATCGTTTGTCTTGTGTTGTTAAGAGGACGGGTTGATTGACTTATTTATTGGCCGTTGGACTAAATGATCGGAAATTAGCCTGTATGATGTTTTGATTGAAGGATTGTACTGGAGTTATGTTACGGCTTTGTTCGCTAATACTTCTATAGTGAGCAAATGTAGCGACCATTTGTTCAATTGCTTTTGATTCAAATAAGTCTTTGTAATACTTCGTACTTTGCTTTTCAAATGATGTAAACTTTTTACTTAGTGTTGAAGTTATTTTGTCATGATTGATTATCCAGATGATTTTTATATTATTGTGTATAATTTGGATATGAATACGGCAGAATAATTGAAATTCGTATCATTTTGCCACTTTTAAAGACATATCTAATCATAACACCAAACCAAACCAACTGATGTAGCAAAACAAACGCAACGATCCCATAAAAAACAATTTCGTCCAATCAATAATGAAAAAAAACCGGCCAAGTGCGAGTCGGACTCGCCCATGAAGGGTTCCGTTACGTTACGATTTATGACGTATTAAAAAAAAAACTACTCACTAGATCTCGTTCAAACCAATTTTCGGTGGAAGTTTATATGGTAATGTACATCATATATTTTTTTTAGTTTTATCATTCTCTTATTTTAGAAGTTACAGGGGGGACACACATTTGACCACTTTGGAAGTGTCTCTCGCGCAAACTATTCAGTTTAGAAAAAAATTATATTAGAAACCTCAATATCATTTTTGAAGACCTATCCATAGATATCCCACACGTATGGGTTTGTTGAAAAAAAAAATTTTGAGTTTCAGTTCTAAGTATGGGGACCCCCAAAATTTATTGCTTTTTTTCTATTTTTGTGTGAAAATCTTAATGCGGTTCACAGAATACATCTACTTACCAAGTTTCAACAGTATAGCTCTTATAGTTTCGGAAAAAAGCGGCTGTGACATACGGACGGACAGACAGACAGACAGACATGACGAATCCATAAGGGTTCCGTTGCCATTTGGCTACGGAACCCTAAAAAGAGAAACATTTCGCTATCATAGTTATAAAAATAATTTATCCCTTTGTACGGGACGTGGAAGCCATGAAAACTGATACATACAAGGTGGCTGGTGAAGCCACCTGTTCTTTGATCGTGATCTGAAACCAAACAGCCAGGAAATTGTTTACAGAAAAACGCTATACGATCAAATATAACGACTTACTTATTTTAATCAATGGCGCTTGAACTTTGTGAGAGCGTTTGTTAGTCAGCTTATGGAAGATATAAATATAATTTTGAATGTACATAAATAAATTTGTTAGTTTGTTTTAGAGGAATGAAAGAAATATATGGTTTTATGGGTATAGTCTGTAAGTATAATAATAAATTCACTGCCAGGAGTTTTATTGGTTGTGGATTTTCTATTGATGTCGAATTCTGTGTGGTCTTGTCTGAGGTTTTTTCTTATGGATTTCTTAAAAGACACATATATATATCGTATTATGGAGGACAGATTTTTTTTTGGTAACGTCTGGTTTGTGTATTTAAAAAAATATATTCTTGCATTATGGATATGGTTTAAGATAAAAATAAGACAAGACATTTATTTGTAGAAATATGAGTATAAGTACATACAAAGCATGCAGGTGCAGTCGGTGTCGTTGGGTTCGAATTTACCTTGTTTGCCACCGACTTCCGAAATTGAAGTTATTTTTCACTTTGTAGTGTCGTTTTTGGAAGTCGGTTGTTTTTTTTTTTTGCAAAAAAGTTTTTATTTTTCACTTTTAAGTTGTAATTTTTACCAGGAATTTTGGTTTAAAAACTAAACTACTGAACCGTATTTAATGAAATTTCTATGGGACCACTTCAGAAGTATCTACTTTCGAACAAAAAAAGAATTTTGAATATCGGTTTACAATTGGCGGAGTAATCGCGTAACAAACACCCTCCTTTTTTGAAGTCGGTTAATAAAAATAAGACAAGACATTTATTTGTAGAAATATGAGTATACATACAAGGCATGCAGGTTGTTCATAAACAGAAAAGATCCGTCATGTTCGGCCTTATAGGTAAGAAAAGACATTCATTGGTATTTAAACAAAGCTAAAAACATTATTAAATGTTCCTACAAACTAAAAATTAAATTTAAACAATAAATTATAAATTTTATTTAAATTGTCCTATAATTAATCTAATCATAAATATTCTTTTAATATACATATAATTCAAATTAAGTCTAAAATAATAATACATATATGTACATGTGAATTATAAATCAAAATTATAAAATGTCAATAAATATTTGTTAAATTCGTAATGTTAGACTGTCATTTAAAATTCTAAAATACTGTAGTATGCTTTTCTAAATAGATATAGTAGTTTTAGTCGCTTTTTAAGTACCTATGTGTGCGCTTAGTTCCCTCCATCCCTTAAGTGCCATGCAAAATACATTTTTCCGCATTACTGCTGTTATGGAACCATGTGAGCAAAGCATAGTGTTATCGCGTCTGACGCGACTGTTTTTGTATGGCGTGGAAATAATTGCCGATTACATTTTACAAAACATGACAGCTTCGAATATGTACAGAGACGGTAATGTCAGTATGTTATAATTAATTAAATACGGCTTACAACTATCAGTCGAATCTAATTTAAACATCGTCTTAATACGCCATTTTTGGGCTTTAGAAGTGCACAATTAGATTCTGGCATCAATGAATGACAAAGTATGTACAAACTATGTTTCTAGATGATATTTCATTCATGTTCCATGCAATACTACCAGCTGCATTAGTTGTAATGATTATTTAGCCTGTTAGCAGTTCGTTGTCTTAGCCCACGCGTATCAAGCGAATTATTTGCAGTTTTGGTGGCGTAAGTGTCGTTTGGAGGCAAAACAATAGTTTTGTTAAATTAACTGCTTAGCACGGTAATAATATTAGTCTGCAATTGTCTCAATGGAAGTTAAATTCCTTATCTAATACAGATGTGGAGTGAGTATTGAATACTGATTTTAGACTTAGTTTTGTTAAATGATATTGTTATCTGCTTTATTACAATACAAATACATATTATAAATTATACAGGGTGACAGGGACATCGACGCGCAAACTGTAACCATGGATTCAGCACATACCTAAGTTTAGACCCCATAGCGTCGAAATTTTTCTTCGGGTATCAAAAAAAAATCTTCTGTTTCATAGAAAAGTGCAATACCTACGCGGTCAAAATCTATGGAACAGAAATATGTCGTTTTAAACGAGTTCACGAACAAATTAAATTTCCAACCATTAAAAATTTTATCTTAAAATCAGCCCGAAAATTCTATATATGTATGTAAAAATCCCAAACATGATAACCCAATAATTTCATCTATAGGCAAAAGTAGATCTAATAATTTAACGTACTTAGGAACATAATATAATCGATATCGTTTACCACATCACTATTTCTTGAGTGAATAACAATATCTACCCACCACCGGACCAACCGTGCTTCCCTCACCCGGTCGCAGCAAGCATACTCGGCGAAAAGTTACGCTAATTACCCTCAGTTTAGAATGATCATTATATTTTTTTGTTTAGACGCATCGATGATAATAATATTTAAAATTAAGTTAGGTATATCACTGTAATGTTTTACCCTGTGCTCCAAATAGTCAGTGAGTGCATTACCTTTAGTAGGTAAACAAGTAGTATGCGTTAAAGTCAGTGCTAAGACTTTTGTGCTTTTTTAATGTTAGTGTTTTTTTTTTGGACTTATTAAAGAATGTCTGTAGAATAGTAAACTCAGTGTAAAATGTTGGTAAAGGTAAGTTAGCCTAAGAACTTGGTATGTATATATGGTTGTACACAATTAGAATAAGATCTTATTGTATGCTTTTTTTGTGCCATTATGTTAATAATAAAGACTTTTAAAATCAATCAATCAGTCAATATATTATGTCGTTTTGCATGCTAAGTTTACATATAAGTGATTGTACACTATTGTTTAGCTGTTTTTCCTTGTTTTTTATGCCCATAACTGGTGTAAAAAATCGTTGGTAGACCAATAAATAAATAAACTCATGTGCTGAATCCATGGTTACGGTTTGCGCGTCGATGTCCCTGCCACCCTGTATTTTTAAATATTAGAATATAAAAGAACTTAAGAGGTGTCAAGGGACACCCGGATGGAACGAAGTATACCTGGCTTGCTTTCTATGAGAGAGAGAGAGAGAGAGAGAAACACGCGCACGCCGCACGGCTTACAACTATAGCAAAAAGTGTAATTTCAACTTTTGGTCTTAATTTTTTCCGTCTAGCCCCCTTTCGCAACGCGCGATAAGGAACTTCGTTCCAAAAAACATAAAAACATTAAAAAATAGTAGCCCACCGGTATCGGGAACAGGGCGGCCCGTGTCCAGAAGTACCGCTTTCTGAATCAAGCCCTTGATCCAGCTGCCCAAAGAGAGCCTCCTCAGGTGTTGGTCGAGGCTCTTGGCTTATTAAGCCATTGGCTGTCACGACTATCGGCACAATGATTCCATATCCCACATGTCAACAACCTCGCGAGCCAAGTCAAGATACTTGATTTGTTTATCTTTCTCGATTTTCATGAGGTTTTTAATGATATTTATTATTATTTATTTATTTAAACCACAATTGTAACACCTTTACAGAATCATCCAAGGTGATGTTATAAGTCACAATGTCTATCCCTTAACAAAAAATAATAATAAATAAGTAAAATTGTAACAACGTTATAATATCAGATTTAAATGATGAGATTACACAGTGGATAAATTAATGTGATGAAGGATAAAGAGTTGAGTAAATTATAGACATACTAAGCGCTGTTAATAACATAAATATATTCACTATAATAATTTCCGATTAATTTTAAATTTTTATTTTTATTTGACATTGAGTTGCTTATTTTTATTTGACATTACATATTTTCATGATTTGATGACATTGTATTTATTTTTATATTGTGATTTGTATTTATCTCGTTCTCGTGTTTCGTCACGTGTGATTGTAATATGGGAGAACCTGGAATCATTTTTTTTTTATAACATTACGTTTTGTTTCCCCGGAGGGGCCCGTGGCTAAAGAATAACAACCGCACAGGTCGATCGGTCAGGTTAAGCTACGCTTGCCGCGGTTGGTCTGTGGATGGGTGATAGGTGACCATCTTTACATACCGAGACCTCTCCATACCTCGGAAGCCGTTGGTCCCGGCTGTCATTAGTGGATCTTTGACAGTCGTTACAGGTAGTCAGAAGCCTGAAAGTCTGACAACCAGTCTTACCAAGGGGTATCGTATTACCCAGTAACTGGGTTGTGGAGGTCAGATAGGCAGTCGCTCCATATAAAATACTGGTATTCAGCTGCATCCGGTTAGACTGGAAGCCGACCCCAACATAGTTGGGAAAAGGCTAGGCAGATGATGACGTTTTATTTCCCCGAAGGGTTAGGCAGAGATGTAAGTACCTTTTGTAACCCAAATTTTGCCCGTTATGTTTTAATCCCATGTAATAGCGGGCAAGCCTATTGCTATCAATCTGGCTCGAATTCAGGCTCCAGGCTGCTGCTGACATATCCCTGACGAAGAAACCCTATAACATTTTTCCCGACCTGGGTACCGAACCCAGGACCTCATGCTCTGCAGTAGCGCTTGCGACCTCTAGACCAACGTGGTAACGCTGTAATTAATAAATACAAAATTGATCCTTTAAATGAATGCACAATATTTTTCATTTTAGTTTTATTGTAGGTTGCAGCAGTAAACAAGTTACACGAAAAACAGAATTAAATCCTAAAAAGATACCAACAAATAAAATCCCAAAAAGATACCAACAAATAAAATCCCAAAAAGATACTAACAAATATAATCCGAAAAAGATACCAACAAATAAAATCCCAAAAAGATACCAACAAATAAAATCCCAAAAAGATACCAACAAATAAAATCCCAAAAAGATACCAACATTAAAATCCCAAAAAGATACCAACAAATACAGATACCCCGACCGATTTAAAACTACCCAATCGGTCAAAACAAACGCTAACTCAAAAGTTTTGTCGCGACTTGTTCAAGTCATTAAACTGTTAAATTGTCAACTCGCCTTCATTGTGGAAACTTAAATGTAACTACACCAGAACCCTGTCAGCTGTGAGTTAACGAACGAAAGTTTGTCAAGATAAGTGGGTCGTTACTTGTTATGAAACGACTGACATATCGATCTTGGGAGTTACGAGTATTTCGGTGAATGAAGAATTTGATTTGGAGAAATTTATTTATTATCATCATCAGCCTATAGCAGTCCACTGCTGGACATAGGCCTCTCCTATTGCACGCCATTCAACTCGATCTTTGGCAACTCTCATCCAGCTGCTACCAGTCATCCAGCGAAGATCGTCGCTCCACCTAGCCTGAGGGCATCCCACCTTACGTTTACCGAACATTATTTTGTCTACGTTTACGTCTTTAATTTTGTAGAGAAATGTTCAATCACGTCTTGGTTGATTTTTAATGGACTTTCCTTAAAGTTTTGCTGAGACTCAACTCTGTATGTGTTATTAGCAGAATCAGCCTATAATGTTCCCACTGCTGGGACACAGGCCTCCTCTCGAGTCTCTTTGGAGTGGGCTGTAACCACCATGCGGGCCTAGTGCGGGTTGTCAGATGTCAGGTCACATGTCTTCGTATTTTTGGTTCTGGGACTTGCCCGTTTTGTTCATGATTTTTCCTTTACCGTTTTGAGAGTAGATGAAATAATTTACACAAAGTAAAGCACTTGTCTGGATTCGAACCTACGCCTTACAACTCGCGGCCGTATCCACTGGGCCACCACTGCTTCAAGTGTTGATAATATTATATTATCATTATTTCATGCTTAACAATTATTAATGTATATTAATACTAACTTGTCTATTTTCTTTACATTTATTAACTAACAGCTTTATTGCATCTGAGTTTTGTACTTAACGCAGAAAAATCCAAGAGCACAACTTATTTAACGTTTAAAAGGGTCCGCATCAGTCTGCATAGCCTATTACTTCCTGATCGCCTGTCTGCTTGCTAAGCTCAGTAGCTAAGTATTTTAATACGTGTTCGTGACATTGAACGCACGACAACGTCTCAATTTAGTCGTTGACGTAAATTGTAAGGTAAATTTACTTATAACCGTGGAGAAAGAGATCACCAATCCAACAGCCTAACGTGATGATTAATGAAAAATTGAGAATGACCCATCAACTTCAACAGTTAGACAAAGAACTGAATTTAGGAGTGGACACAGCAGAACACGAATTTAAAATATGAAACATCTCAAACAGTAAATGTCAAGGAACAAAACCCATTGTTCGCTGTTGAATTAGTCAGCCCAAGAGGAAGTAAACAAACACAGCAGCTATAAGTAACAAAATCACTGATAGAACTAGCCTCGTTACTCCAGAAATCCTGCCCTTTAGACAATGCTAGTTTGTTACACAGTTAAACGCAAAGGCGCCAAGGGAGGCACGTTAATCTGACAAGCAACAACACAGAGCTGCGGCCACTGGCTGACTTAACGGCCCCTGTCACTCCACCAAGTAACTTTCAATTAGGCCCTACCCCGCATTGGAACCGCAACGATTCCATCACAGACGTGAATCTCGAATTCAAACCTCTACATCGCTCGTTCAACACCAGATTAGAGAACGAAGATGGTAATGAACTTGGCAATGGACTCGTAAGCACAGTCAAGAGAAATTAAAGTCGTGTCGCAGCGTAATCGTGGCTATTCTTAGCAATTAGACAAAGCAGAAATTAGCAAATGGCAACAGTACTGTGTGGGTGCTCTCAGGAATCTTGTTAGGGGTCGAGTGAGTCAGTTAGTTGAGATTACAATGCCTAAGCGTCTCGTCCTTGTTTTGTTGCAAGAAGGACAATTTGATTATAAAATTCCAGCCCTAGTGCTCGAGTTTAAGCTGAGGTAATTTTGTTGGAACAATTTGGCTAATTATAAAGACTGGCCGACCTTGAAGTATGAAGGGCAGCGAGAAAGCTAATTAAATGTTAATTCTTTCACAATGTATATTTTGGTGTCGAGAGATGGAATAAAATTATATTAGTATATTTTACTTTTAACAATTCATTTATATTGTTTTTACTTATCAATGAATGATTCTGAATTGATTGATTCTTAAGCAATCAATCAATAGCAATGTAAAGTAAATTGGCAATAGCCGCTAGCTAGTTAAAAAAAAAATCACGCTTGGGTTACACCTGAGAAGATATGTAGTATAACTCTTAGCACCGCATACTATCTATTTTGCACATATCCAACGCAAACATTTTTACAGATTAGATTGACACTTTCGAACACAAAAAACGCCTACCAAAATTTTATCTCGAATATTTTATCTAACATCAAACACCACTCTAAGAAAGTAATCACTTCCGAATGCACCGAGTGGAAATCAAATAATCTCCTTTGACCAGAATCAATATTTAAGTTCCAAATGGTACGTTTGTAAAGGATCGATGTGATTTGAATAAACATAGGTACTGTTACGGGGAATGTTTGATTCCAATCGATAAAATTTGAATCTACATGATTTGGTTGTTGATTTTCCCGTTTTGTCTATTTTGAATTGCTAAGATCGTGTCAATGCGAATAGCGGCAGTCTTTGTGCCGCGTTCTTGGAACAATGTTTTCAAATCGACTTTGTAAATACATGTAGCCGTGATGAAATGCAAAACACATCAATTGAAATTAACGCTGTTGGTGGCCATTTAGAGCTTACATAATTTACACTTGCTGATATTTTTCATATCTCCAATACCGAAGAAACTCAAATTCTCAAAACCATGTAGCTTGAACTGAGCAGAACTTTAACCAATTTAAAAGCCACCATTACCTTACCGTTTTCTTTCTCAGAACTCACCGTTCGCTTAGAAATACTGAGAACAAAAACCGTTGAAAATGTCTGACCATTAAACAAGGCGTCAACACTAACTTCTCTACGCATTTGTACAGCTTCCCGGCCAGAGTTCCACTTCATAAATTAATTGCTCTCTGTAGCTTTATGTCATTGAAATAAATCAATGAGTAATAATCGTTATAATACTAATTTATCTTCGCACCAATCACTTAATTAGCACAAAGCAAAGGCAACAAGAATTTATAATGAATTATGATCAGTGTTTTTAACACCTCTATATAGGTTGTTTACAGACTTGCTAAAAGATACTATAAATTGAACGCACGTTACATACGATTAAAAGATAAAGAGTAAGATATAAACGTAGGTGTGTTATTGTGTAGTACATAATGTGAATATGCAAGAACATTCACATTTAAAATGATACCCCAAAACTTGTTAAACATGACAGAAACTGTGAAATGACTAATTCGCAACAGCCAGACGTTGAAATAAGGTCAACGTCATCAATTATAAACAGGAGCGATAACATGGAGTAACTGCTGCATAAAGCCCTATTCAAGAAGAAAAAGATGAAGCATCAACTATTACAAAATAAAAACAGAATATAGTACAAGATGGTACAAAAGCAATAAAATAAGGACAATAGCATCCAACATCGAACAATGAAACCATTGTAAGAACGCCATTCACGTTAAATGACCAAGCATTAATTGCAAATTCAACTGATAAGAATGAACAACTGCTTGTATGACACTTTCTCGGAGATAGCGATGTCAAATGTCAAATGTTGGGAGATAAAGGTGCAATATGTTTGTCCGGTCCAGCATTATCGTAAACAATAAAGCTTAAACATTAAGCAATGGAAGATAAAGGAGTGAAAATTGATAGTAATTTGTTTATAATAGTTAGAATTTACGAGGCTTGTTGGGGAAATTGTGGGGTGTGAGTAAGCTATGTTTCAAAACGGCTAATAATAGTTGCTAATAGGATCTCAAACTGGTATACTGAGCCTGTTTATACAACCAAATTCAACCTCAAACAGTACTAAGTCAAAAGCATCACCCAGATCAATGTTTCAACACATATAATAACCTAATTCGAACCAGTGTTAGGGATATTAACCATAAAGCGATCAACATCGCTTCAATCCAAGCTGTCACCACATTGACCGTACGCTGTAAGCGCTTTACGGACATCACAGCGACAATGTCCTGCTGTCAAGAACTAATATACCGTTTATATATTTTATTATTTTAGAGCCTTTTAGGGTCAATAGCGCATCGTATGCATGATAGAGTGCGAGCTCGGTGACACATTTATGTCGCTAAGCAATTCATCAACTATTCTTTGCTGATAAACAAAATGCATCATAGTGAAACTATACTATAGGTATGGAATTGGTTCTAAACAGATACAAATCGTTGAATGATCGACATTCCAAGTTTGTCAGATTATGATTGTCTATAAGTGCTGGCAGGGTGCTAAGTCATCGTTTGTAAGTGAAGGATTGATAAGCAGAGAGCACAATCCATTTTCCTTAAATGACTTTCGCAACCGGTGTGGTGAGGTGTGGCGCGGTGTGTTTTGACTGCGGCGTTACGAACAAAAGTAATGATGCATTTCATAATTCTCGTATGAAAGTAAAACAGGATCTATTTGTGTAGTATGTTGAAATAACTGTTTAGTCCAAGAAATAAAACAACGCATAAGCTATGAATATGGAAACCATAATAAATAAATCCCTATTCCCTATACATATTCAAAGCGGTGAACGAAAACACTAAATTTTCGTCTAAAAATAAAATATCTAACATTTATATTTCTCACATTACTCTATTCGATTATACGGTTCAAATGGCCACTTACAAACGAGAATTCATTATGTCATGCTTCGACACATTTCAAAGTTATTTTGTTTCGTAGAACCGTCTCCGTTGCACACAATCGTTATAAATCCACGTTTGACTATGGGTATTTCTAGTACCAGTTTAATTTGAGCTTCCTCTTTCTTCATTACCTTGGCTGTAAGAGGTTTTATTGACCGGTCGTAAGTTCATACTTCATTGGTCATGGTGACCGCTACTATGGTTTATATACTCTTGGTTCGCTATGCATAGTTATTTCCCTCACGTATATCTGAAAGGGCGTCGAACTTATATTGTTATTAGTACTGATATGGCAGTCTTTATAATAGTTAAAGCTATTTTACATGATCTCATTTGCAAGTATGTTACTTGAGTCATGAATGAATCATGTTGGTGACAAAGTTTTTTTCTGTTTCATCGTTTCGAGGAAACTCTTATTTGCGTTGTGGACATCTTCTTCTGTCTTTGCGTCTTTGCGAATGTTTGTTGTCCGAATTTTTCATGGTAATTAATTTGTAAAACATGACTTAGTTATTTTTGGCTAAATGGCATATTTTTGTAAGAACTTGGAATAAAAAACAATTCGGAAGTTTTGAGTCTTTCATGTTTGATATTATATGAAAAATCAAAGTCCACAACAAAAATAGTGCAACAGACTAATATTATTAGAAGTTGATCAATATTGCTGCAAGATTTAACCACCTTAATCTGTCTGGCCTCAAAATGGGCACCGTCAGGTTGAGAAATGAACTAATACAGAAAGTCCAAATCAACAGCGAATTTCGATTTTGAGTTTTATTTAGAACAGTCTTTATTTAGAACTTTAACAGATTTCGGGTTTCTGATAAAATCTAGATTATTGATTGAATCATAACTAAAGCAGATTGTCAAGACCCAGCCACATGTATTCAGAAAACTTTATATTGCGCACCTGATTTCCCTAAAGACTGCACTGCAAAGGACTAGACGATGGTCGCAGAGTCTATAATATCATGGATAAATAGACAGCTTAAAGCTGGAGTTTATTACTATTATGGCACTATTGATTTTAATGAATAGATAGAAACATAATTTATTCATGTTTGAATTTTAGTCATCAATTGACCATAAATTGTAAGTTACTTATGAATGCCCATGTCTCGACAGCCAGACTCATGTTGCCAATGCAAGAAACAAGCTAATACACAACTTCAATTATAAATTAGTTTCAGTAGAACACAATTTACTAATAAACCTTATAGAAAGCGGCATCTGTTCAATGGTCTATTCATCCTATGAATGCTATCATTAATAATCTTTTCTGTTTCAATGTATTCAGTTCCCGTATGTCCATTTGTTAATTTGACGTGTCTGAAATTAGAAACATGATTGGTTTTATTTATTTTATCAAATGTGTTTTGCCAATGTTTGTAGCTTAGTGATTGATTATGGTTTTTTTAACTTCTATTGTTTTTATTTTTGTAACAGGAACACGTTTTGCAATAATTATAATGATTGATACGACAAGTTGAGGGACTTGTGGCTAAGTAATAACAGCCACCCGATTCGATGGATCAGGTTAATCTATGCTTGCCGCTGTTGGTCCATGGATGGGTCATCATCCATAACATACCGATACCCCTCCGCGCCTCGGAAAACACGTTAGGCAGTTGGTCCCGGCTGTCATTCGTGGAACTTTGACAGTCTTTACGGGTGGTTAGAAGCTCGACAGTCGACAACTAGTCTTACCTAGGGACGTATCGTATTACCCAGTCACTGAGTCGTGGAGGTCAGATTGACAGTCGTTTCATGTAAAATAGTGGTATTTAGCTGCATCTGGTTAGACTGGAAGCCGACCCCAACATAGTTGGGAAAAGGCTAGGCAGTTGATGATAAGTCAAGTTGACGATTATTTAAAACAGGGACAATGTTCAATAAAATTGATAGATTTCGATGCACTTATGGGTTTTGCAATGCAGCTTCAGATTGAATAGCCATCGATGGCGTCACATTTTAAAATATTTTATTTGCAAATTCTAGAATTGATTCCTTCTACAACTAGGGACGTATTTTGCATTTACGTTTATGGTAGTGGCGCCTCAAGGTAGACACATTTAAATATGTCGATGGAAATAGCTGTCCATTGTATTCCTAATTGATGTATTTAGTACTTGTCAATAGCTGCACATTTACGATTTCCGACACCGTATGTATTATACATATTATAAATCGAAGTGTAAAGAGGAAGTAGCTAGTCACGAAGCAAAAAAAAACAATAAAACCTTTTTCCCATTCAGTCCATAGCAGGTGTAATTAGTCGTGTAGCGTTAATGTTCATTATCACCATGGGAAGACAGTACCAACACAGTTTATTGATCGAAGTTCGATGCCTGTTAACTATGTGGCAAGCATGTTAAGAGGTGCTTTTTTTTCTTTTGTGTCAGGTTCGCTTGAAGCGTTTTTGTTTGAGTAGATGATAGATATCGTCGTGTAATGGTCGGGTTTGTCGTTTTTTCATGGGAATTGAAGTGTGAATATGAGGTGTATTTTAAGTCGGTTGCTGTTAAGTTTTGAGTTTAATTTTGATGCGTTGTATTCCCGATTTGCTTTAACCCTTCGAACGTGGATCCACGCTAGATACGATGGCTTTTTAATTATTTCTGTAATTATGATATTGAATTGGTTAATGCTGATCTAGTGACGCTGTGATATTTATAATATATCTCATACAACATACTAACAGCTGGTTTTGTGATTGCTGTTTCTTCTTGTTAATGATCATCCTTGATCCATACAATTTTACTTTTGTTTTTTAATTTGCTCGTCACGTCCATACAGTCATAACAATAGCCTACTTTACATCACACATCACCTTCAACTCATCTAATATCGTCTATACATCTTTCCGCTGCGCTCATATAGGCCGATGTAGTAACAAATTAACACATACGTACGCCATCGCCCTTCGTTCACAATGCCTCTTTGTTCTAACTGTGGTAATTTGTTTATTCACAGAACGAACTTTCGGGGTCGTAAAATGGAGATCACGATTCAACTGGAACATTTTGGTTGAGTTTTTGGTGAGAAAAAGTGTTGGTTTTTGGTTAGGTTCATCTTTTTTTTCTTTTGGTTTGAACTGAGCGGTAAACAACTCGCTTTTGCGGTCTTTTTGCGCAACTTCTGATGCACGAAATTTAGCCTTACTATTATTTTATAAAATATCTTCTTGTCATCATTTTCAAAAGCTTCACAATTGGCATCGTGGTCACTACTTTAACCAGATGCGATCGGTTGAGCAAAATAAAAAGATGGTTCTCATGGTGCCCACATTTTTAACATTATCAATTCAGTCAGGGCAAGATTCACAGATCGCATTTTGAATTTACTTTGCTAAGTAAAGTTAGCGTTTCATACTAATATGAACCATATTAGTATTATCTATTTTTTACTTCATTATAGTCAATTTGAAAATGTGTACAACAATACTCTATTGCTAACTGTGGAGGCTTGTAAATAGCTTGTCGTCAATTACCTCACTACTACTTCTGTATTTGATAGCTGTAAGCCACCCAAAGACAATAAAATAAATAAATAAAAATAAAATAAAATTAGTACTTAAACGAATCTTCATATTCCTATAAGAACATGTGAGAACATGACGTGTGTGCTTCAGACAAATACGTATATATCTTACTAGCTTCTGCCCGCGGCTTCGCACGCGTGGATGTCGGAAATTATCCCACGGGAACGTACTAACAGGATAAAATGCATGTGCTTCCCATCTATCAGGATGCCATCTATCTCTATGCCAAATCAGAAGTTCAGTGGTTTAGGCTTGAAAATGTAACATACAGTTTCAAGTTCAAATCCTCCCCTTGAAAACTGAATTACCCCTTTTTGTCCCGTTAGTGGTAAATTTTCGACAACTTTACATAGGTACTTATTATTAATTATTTTCTGTCAAAAGTATCAATACTGAGTTTCGAGTTACTCGGACCGCGCATTCAATTTCTTCGACACAAACTTAACACCCCTATATCCCCCTTTGAGGGGTAGTTTTGAAAAACTTATAATGATAAACTTTATTAGGTAAGTACTTACTTAGGCAAGTATTCTTGCCAAGTTTCAAGTTTATTAACCTAATGAAGAAGATTTTTCATATAAAATGTATCCCCGCTTTTCACCCCTACAGGGGAGGAAATTAAAAAAAATCGTTTGAGTTTGAGTTTGACATTATTCTTTACCTTCAATATTAAGTATAAATACTGAGTTTCGAGTTAATCGGACTGCGCGCTAAAATTCTTCCATACAAACTTTGAAATCCCCCCAATCCCTTATTAGGAGGTAGTTTAGAAGAAAAAAAACTGACAATCTTCATAATTTATTTAGATAAGTATTCGTGCCAAGTTTCAAGTTTATTAACTAAATGAATAAGATTTTTCATATAAACTGTATCCCCCACTTTTCACCCCCACAGGGGTGGAATTTTGAAAATCGTTTGGGATTATTCATAACTTGATTCAAAGATTATTTATACCAATTTTCGAGTTAATCAAGCCTCGCATTATAATCCTCCCTTGTAAAATTAAATACCCCTTTTCAACCCGTTAGGGGTAGATTTTCGAAAAACCCTGATACATGTTACTCTTTATTTTTGGTCTTAAGTATCAATACTGAGTTTCGAGTTACTCGGACCGCGCATTCAATTTCTTCCACACAAACTTAACACCCCTATATCCCCCTCTTTGAGGGGTAGTTTTGAAAAACTTATAATGGTAAGCTTTATTACTTACTTAGGCGAGTATTCTTGAAAAGTTTCAAGTTTATTAACCTAATGAAGAAGATTTTTCATATAAACTGTATCCCCACTTTTCACCCCCACAGGGGTGGAATTTAAAAAAAATCGTTTGGGATATATTCATAACTTGACTCAAAGATTATTTATACTAATTTTCGAGTTAATCAAGCCATGCAGTAAAATCCTCCCCTGAAAAATTTACTACCCCATTTCAGCCCGTCAGGGGTAGATTTTCAAAAAACCCTGATACATATTATTCTTTACTTTCAATATTAGGTATAAATACTGAGTTTCGAGTAAATCGGACTGCGCGCTAAAATTCTTCCATACAAACTTTGAAACCCCCCAATCCCTTATTAGGGGGTAGTTTAGAAGAAAAAAAACTGACAATCTTCATAATTTATTTAGATAAGTATTCGTGCCAACTTTCAAGTTTATTAACTCAAGGAATAAGATTTTTCATACAAACGAATTCCCCCCTTTTCACCCTCTTAGGGGTGGAATTTCGAAAAATCCTTTCTTAGTGGATGCCTACTCTTCACGAAGAACACACCCTCCAAATTTCATGTCTCTAGGACCAGCGGTTTAGGCTGTGCGTTGATCTATCAGTCAGTCAGTCAGTCAGTCAGTCAGTCAGTCAGTCAGGACTTTGAATTTTATATATATAGATAATAGCCTTTTAATTTTCCCACTGCTGGGACACAGGCCTCCTCTCTGTGAGAGGGAGTGGGCCGTAATTCACCACGCGGGCCCAGTGCGGGTCGGTAGATGTCACATGTCTTTGAATGTTTGGTTCTAGAACATGCCAGTTTCCTCACGATGTTCTCCTTCACCGTTTTGAGAACAATGGTGATGAAATAATTTAGACGAAGTAAAGCGCCTGACGAAGTAAAGAGCATGAACCTAAGACCTACAACTTGTAAGTCGCGGCCGCTACCATTGGTCTACCACTGCACTAAAAAATGTAAACTTCATACGAATATGAACCTTATTTGATTTAAAAAAATCAACTGACTTCCAAAAACGACACTACAAAGTGAAAAATAACTTTAATTTCGGAAGTCGGTGTCGTTGGGTTCACATTTTCGTTGTTTGCCACCGACTTCCGAAATTAAAGTTATTTTTCACTTTGTAGTGTCGTTTTTGGAAGTCGGTTGATTTTATTTGCAAAAAAGTTTTTATCTTTTAAGTTGTAATTTTTACCAGTAATTTTGGTTTAAAAACCAAACTACTGAACCGTTTTTGATGAAATTTCTATGGGACCATTTGGAAAGTATACCCTTTCTAACAAAAAAATAATTTTTCAAATCGGTTGGGAAAAGACGGAGTTATGCGCGAACAAATATAAAAAAAAAATACAAACATTCGAATTGAGAACCTCCTCCTTTTTTTGAAGTCGGTTAAAAAGTAAGGGGTCTGTGTATCTTGCCCTTAGTCTCCTTACATCATTGATGCAGTAGGTAAACAGTTTCTCCAAGTACAGGTTTCTATTAGGATTATTCAATGCCGGGAACCACGACACATTCAAACTTTACGACCATAGTTCAAACGTAACATTCAATCAATGATTACCTTACCCTTTCTAAGTATTACACTTGCGTAAAAGGTAGTAAAATTCAAAACAGTAGTGTCTAACAAATCAACTGGAAGGAATTACAGTGTCTATTGTTTGTTCTCTTAGACAATGGAGCTCAACTTATGCGTAATAGATCTTTAAGGTGAGCACTTAAGTTGAACATTAGCAATGAAATGAGTGTTCATACACCTGACATTGAGTGCTCGGAATAGTAACGCAGTGTGTGGTGTGGTCCTAAGAACAATTGATATGGTTGGCAACAATAGTCACTTGACTTAACATGTCATTCTGAACAACTCTGCATAAAGCTTATTAATTTATAAAAACTAAGCAAAGCTGAACAGAGCCACTGCTTTAGTGTAGTAATCAACAAATTTTGTATTGGCTGTAATAGGGTGTTTCGAACTTAACCCATGTTAAGTTCAAAACACGCTATTATATAGTGGATAGTGATATTGGAAGAAACTATAAAGTTGTGCTCAGCGACTTCAGGCAGACGACAAAAATTTATATGTCAACTTTATGGAAATCGTTCTACCAAAATCCATCGCGTCGCGCCTGTATCATCATCTTCAGTCTATAGCAGTTTACTGCTAGACATACTATTGCACGCTATTCAACTCGATTTTCGACAACTCTCATCCAGCTGCTACCAGCCATCTTGCGAAGATCGTCTTTCCACCTAGCCTGAGGGCGTACCACCTCGCACTATACGAGCATAAAAAAAAACAAAAAAAAAAAAATGGGATACTTAAATGGATAAATAAATAAATAGTCAAGTACGATAAATTCTTAAAACCCAAGACTACTTAACTTTAACTTACCTTCCAACAAAAATAAGGAGTTATTAATTATCAAAAGCACCAACCGAACTTAGACGCAAATTCTAGATAATGACAATAAACCTGGATCGATAGCTCGTTAAGGACATTTAACAACTAATTCTTCTAAACTTGCTGAAGTATTGAGCTGTTCGAGCGTTCGTTAGAAGTTACCAGCTACGCGACGTAGGCGGTTAATTGTTCGAACCCAGAACTCCGCACTAATGAAGGAAGGAAATTAATTTTAACTACAAGTTAAACCGTTCGTTTTGTTGGAAATAATTATTCTATCGATGTTGGTGTGTGGAGAGTGGAAATTGATATTTTAGAGGAATAATTGAAGGAGATATTTTAATATTGTGTTGAAAGTAAGTTTCAATATCATGAATAAGGAAGAAGTCGAAACGTTGAAGGAAAACATCGCGAGGAAACCAGCTATGTTTGTTAACCAAAACTTTAAATACATGTGACATCTACCAACCCGCACTAGGCTCGCGTCATCGCTTGGTAGGTAGATTACAGCCCACTCCACCCCCTCTTGACGAGAGTAGGCCTATGTCCCAGCAGTGGAGACTTTATAGGCTGATTTGTGATACCACAGGGTGTTGTTTTTCTTCCCAACGCCGTTTTGGTGGCCTGTTATAAATCATAAAAGATTTCGTGTGTAGTTATTATTTTGGTAATAAAACGGGATACATAAAATAAATGTGAATGAGTATAAACTAACAGTAAAATTTAATAACAAATACACCTTTTAACGTTGCTAAATGCTATTTTACGGCCATCCTAAATGACGGAATACCTAGAAAATCTTATGTTTAGTAGATTTGGGCTTGCCTTATGCAATAAGAGCTAGGGGCTTGTGGATAAGTAATAACAGCCGCACAGATCGATCGATCAGGTTAAGCTACGCCCTCCTCGGGTGGCCCGTGGATTGGTGACCATTTATACATACACGAAGACCCCTTCGTGCCTCGGAAAGCACGTTAAGTCATTGATCCCAACTGTCATTCGTGGATATTTGACAGTAGTTACTAGTTATCGGAAGTTCAAAAGTCTGACAACCAAACTTCTGCAAGCTGCCGAACCTTTCGGGAAATACAAGCGTGATGTTATGTTACATCTCTAATGAATAATCGATAGTAAGTGGACGCCACAGTACTTAAAATCGATTAAAACTAACGCGTAGGTACATGTAACCGCGTGTAAGTATATCTGTGCCCTAATTTTCGTAATTAAATACGATTTATCAGGAAACATTTATGAAGATTTATGGATGGTAATAAATATTATTGTAATAACTTGCATGTGCTGCTCTGACCCAATACAACTATGTACGGTCGGAAACAGAATTAATAAAATAATTAATATTATCTAAAAGCTTGCTCTTATCGTCGCCCTGTTCATTTAGGAGGACCGATTACAAAGCGGCGACTGCATGTTACATCAATCAATCATTTAATCAACTTTTTTGATGTAATATATCCCACACAAGCTGTTGTCTCTAATAGAGTTCGGTGATATTGTGCAACGCGAGAGTTGCGTTTATAACACTTTTTTTTTTGTTACGAACTCTTAACAAACATCCCTCCTGTAATACTAGTAAACATTCACGCAAGCATTCAACTTTCGAACACTATGAAAGTCTTTACTTTTTGGTCAAGCCAAAAATGTAATAATATTTGTTAAAGACTTTATGGGTATCAATCAAAATGAAATAATATTTGTTAAAGACTTTATGGGTATCAAGTTTTTTATTTGATTGCCTACATAATTATATTCCTTGTCTAGATGATAGGATTTTTGTATGTGTTCAATCAACAAGCCTATCGCAGTCCACTGCTGGACATAGGCCTCTCGCAGACTGCGCCATAACACCCTGTCCTCCGCCTTCCGCATTCAGTGTACCCCAGCCACCTTCTTTAGGTCGTCCGTCCATCTAGCTGGGGGGCGTCCCACGCTACGCTTGCCGATACGCGGTCTCCACTCCAGGACTCGTCTGCTCCACCGGCCATCGGTCCTTCAACAGACATGGCCAGCCCACTGCCACTTCAGTTTGCTTACTCTGCAAGCTATGTCGGTAACTCCGATTCTTTTCCGCATAATTTCATTCCTGATTTTATCCTTCAAAGAGACGTTTGTATGTGTTAACTGTACCTATTACTAAGAAATTATATTGCTAAGCGCCTCGTGCGCCACAGAATGTCTAACATAGGTTTTTTTTTTGCAAATCACGAGACGTTATCCAAATTTCTTTCATAAAACACATAGTAAACCGTACATAGTTCTTCAAAGTACAAACATAATTAATCTTTAGCCTTCATGCACCATCGGATATGTGCCCCCCACACAATGGCCCATGACTCGCCACTTCTTCACCAAAGAACTATAGATAAAATTAGTGATACAAGTTGTAGAGTAAAAAATATTAATAGTAGGAATATTTTTAATTGCCAAATGTGTTAATATAAAAAGCTTAGATTGTTAGTGTCTGTATGACGTAGGTATTCGTGTTGGCTTTGAAATGTTGCGGTAAAAACTTTTAAAGCTGGAAATACAATATGTCATATGAACTTGCACAAAAGTATGTAAATAGCTTGTATGCCATTGTGACATGCCCATAACACACATAACAGGTCAGAAGGCCAATTCTCGTAATTTTAAACTTTCAAAATCTAGTCGCAGTCTTCATCTCAGCGACAAACAAATGTCAAAAACTTGTCAAAATGTAGGAAAATTAGAAGTATTTTTTGATAGATTAAGACTGAGATCAGATTGAGAACGTTCTTAAAATTACGAGAATTGCCCCTCAGGTCAGGTCCAGTTGAAAACCAGCGGCTTTGCTGAACTGGGCCTTTTTGGCGCAGCCCTGAGGCACAGTTTCTTGCTAATTTATTACATCGGACTTTACACTTTTTTATTTGTTTTTATCTGATGTATGTCTCTGGTGAACCGTTTGTCTTTTAGTCTGTGCTAAATTAATGTATATTATTATATTCTTTCTTTTTTTCATAACACACCTGTAGTCCCCGAACGGGTTCGGCAGAGGTGCACCTATAATAATTAATAGTACACCCACGTCTGAATCCCATATAATGGGGGCGAGCCCAACGGCGTGCAAGCTACTTGCATAGGCACTTTTGTGCAAGTTGCTAACTATGTGCAAAAAGGTACCAAAATAAATTATGTCGGTACGTTTTGGTTTTTTTTTCCTAGTAAGAGAGTAATTTCATTGTTTATTTTCATAACATCATTCCTGCAATCAAATCAATAAAGCATTCGTTGCTTGCAAATTGCAATAGAGGGATCCCGTCAAGAGGACAAGTAACTATTCCTGTCAAAAAAAAAAAACAAAATACAATCTTTAAATTCATCAATATTTAATTGATCATCTAAAAAAAACTTTTTGATCTTCTCATGCAGATTGCCTTTTTAACACAGTTTTGTACTTAATGATCAACTTTTAACTTTCTAGTTTTAAAAAAATATCTGTTCTGATAAAGTTATATGTCTACATAGGCTAGGATGTGTCCTAACATCCGAAAAAAACGTACATATAGATATTCCCGTATCGATTACTATTTTGAGGAAACCAAAATTCGTTTTATTTGGGAATCGATAACTACATGTTTCGCAATATGGTTTATTCTAAGGAAAATAATGGCGGTCCTAAGAAACTAAGTAAGGTGGAAGAACCTACTTAATATTTTAAGACCCTTCGAAACAAAGTTTACACAGTACAACTTTAAGTTAAGGTACAATTTACTACGTTTAACACACAATTAAAATGCTCCGTGTCCACGAATCTTAAAGTAAAATGACCTATTTTAGTACCCACCTAAAGAATGACCCAAAGTACCTACATTGTAACACAACATTAACGTTATTATACAGGGTGAGGCATTTTACTACAGCACGACGACGTCTACTTAACATTTATTTGCCAATGTTTTATTTGTTAACTGCCAGTATTAAAGTTTAAGCTTGTAAGCCGTTTCAACAACATCCTGTATGGTAATTTTGATTTTGGAATGAATGGTACAGGTGTTTAAAATGAACTGAAGGCCAATTCTCGTAATTTAAAATGTTCAACATCTGGTCGCAGTATCATCTCGGCGACAAACAAATGTCAAAAACTTGTCAAAATTAAAGGTATTTTTGACAGATTTAGACTGAGATCAGACTGTGAACGTTCTTAAAATTACGAGAATTGCCCCTCTGTGGTTCACATAACATAACATCACGCCTGTGCACACCGAAGGGGTAGGCAGACATGTATATATAGTACACCCACATTTCGCCTGTTATGTTTAAGTACCTAACCACAAATCCAAATGCTGCTAATTCTCGATGGAAACTTCATGCTCAATAGTAGCGGTTGCGCCCACTAGACCAACAAGAAGAAAGAAAAAGTATTTATTTGGTTATTATTATTACGAAGCAGTTCTGTTATTCATTGCCAAGGTAAATATTATCTAAACCTAGACATAGGACATACACTAGTATATTGAATATCAGTGTAGGTTCCTTTCTTTGCAAATAATAATGAGACAATGTATTGTCATGGTATTATCTACGTAGCGAATCTCTTGTCAGCCAACCTTCTATAAATCAATCAAGTCTAGCACAGTACCTACGCTCTGGACCGGAACCTCTTTTATGTTGCAGTAAGTAGCTAAGTACTATACCTGGTTCTCCGTCTTAGCCATTATTTCAATCTAACATTTTTACAACGAAAGGACATAAGAATTCTATTATTAATAAATTCTGCATGAGTATCATAAAAATACATGCCAATTCTGCTTCGTCAGTAATAAATTCAAATCCACGCTATAAATATTTGTCAATGACACTTTTCTTTAAAGCTTCTATAGGTACCATGATTCACAACAATTGACAACAGCTGTGTAGAAATGTTGGTATACAACAAAGTATATACTTCTAACTATCTATTCACAATCGTATCAAATAAGTAACGTTTAAATCACAAAAATCTAGTACAAAAACACTTAGGTATTTGTTGATGCTTTCCTCAAATCTGAGTCGAGCTATACGATGACTGACAAATGCTTGCACTAACTGGCCTGCAGTGTGATTCTGTAACCATCTCATCACCGTGAAAACTTAGGTCATTCCAAATAATGCTAGGGATTGACACTACTGACAACTCACATCAAGCTCACTTCACTTGAGTTTTCACGGCGAGATTTTTACAGAATCGACCGGCAGGTCCACTAAAATCTGTGTGGTAATTTCGTCAAAATACCATTTCAGACATCAATCTACATGATCTGACCAAGATTATGTCTGGACTCTAAAAGAGACCTCAGAGTTGAAACAAACTCAGAGGCCTCTTCTCAGAGTAGTCAGATAGAAATGCCGACCTCATCAAGCTTATTTTTTTTTTTCATAATATGACGGTAAAAGTGGTAAAATATCCTATTTAAAGAATAAACATTTCATTTCATTATCTATACTTATAATAAATCTGTAGAAGTGAAAATTCTGTACATTGAAAATATCAAAAAAATAAATGGCAGGGGGTGTTACTAGACCGACACCGAACCCAAAAATGCGATTAAAACATTTTTTGTCTGTCTGTCTGTCTGTCGGTCTGTCTGTTTGTTCAGGCATCACGCAAAAACTACCGGTTCGATTACGATGAAACTTGGTATAATTATTCTTTAATATCCTGGGCACCACACTGGGTACTTTTTATCCCGGAAAAGTATATACAATAAAAAACAAACTTAATTTTGCGGTTCGATCCCTAGACCCGATTACTGTACCAACCGCAAATAATAAGTTTGTCGTAGGTTAGGTCACCCGCAGTGGAGTTCATTTTTATTCCTTTTAGTTTTTAGAGTTATTTAGGTTTATTTTTATCTAAGTCGCAGTATAGATTTTAATTTTAAAGTATAGGTAGTGTATTTCATAGTGTACGTAGTGACCGTAGGTTATTTTATAATACTGTTAGGTAGGAGTAGTCATTCGTATAGATATTAGTTTTTAGGGATTTTGCTTATTTATTGAGTTTAGATTAGTTATCATCAGAAATAGGTTTATTTAGGTAGGTAGGTATTTAGTTTTCTGTTATTGAGTTTTTTTTTTTTATTAGGTATGTACTTAGGTAAAGATATCATATAGGTACCCTCTTAATCACCACTAATGAGAAACAATTGGTTTTCTATTGTAATTAGCCACAAAGGGCCCGCGAGATAGATGGCATTCTGGGGAAGCACATACCTACATTTTATCCTGTTAGCACGTTCCCGTGGGTAAATTTCCGACATCCAAGCGGGCGAAGCCGCGGGCAGAAGCTAGTTCTGAATAAGTTTATAAAGCCTACCACTGATGACACGTGAACACAAATCGGTTCATTTGTAAACAATAAGAAAAAATCGTGACGTCGAAGCACGACAATATAGATTAGAAGGTATACTTCGAAGCTTAAGAATCATCTTCGTAACATAATGTATACGAGGTACAAACGCACCGACAGGTACAAACCTACCTAGGTATATTCATATCCCAGTTGCTGACTGTGTAAATGTGTATTGCAAATAAATACAAATAAACAACACATGGATTCTGAAGATATGATTAAGTCTCTTATCAGTAAAACTACCATCTAATTGATGTGTTGGCCAATATACCAACCGATACGAAGTTTAAAAAGAAATAAACAAGCTTTCAGATAACGGAGGAGCTAAAAATTCAGAGGTAGTAAAAAAATAATAACATATAAAGCGTTCCTTTGATTATTTTCTTATCATATGAAAGTTAATATGCAGAACCGTTCCTTTTCAAAACGTTAACGCTGTAAGTTTTTCGATCAAAAGAAACATTTTTATATACAACTAGAAAAAACAAAATCCAATACTCACATTCACCATTCATTCAACAATATCCTCAAACTTTTACCGCCAAATAAAATCACAACACTATTCCACTTTGTTACGATAATACAGTTAAATACTTTTTGTCACACTGACACTTGTGAAAAAAAAGAATGTTTTTCGTGATTCAAAGTCGGAGCAAAAAGGTGCTCGTGCGGGCTCGGCCGACAGAAGCTAGGAAACGACTGGCGATTCCGAGGAACTCGAATACACCTCGGTTTGTGAAACACTGGGCTCTGTGTCGCACTGTGTTTCTATTTGGCACTGTTTCGAACTTTTCTGCTAGGTTTTCGAGTGTTAGAATGCTACATAATATTATATTTTTATAATAGTGAAATAGTTTTAGAATTTGTGAATTCGTGCCGTTTGCAAAATAAGGTTGAGTATCGATAATTCTGGCCAAATAAAAAAAAGTGTTAATGGTCGAAGTGTTACTCAGCAAAATGTTAAAGTTCAGACATCTCATGTTACGATCTGAAAATGATTGCAATAAATTGCACGTCAGATAATCTGTCAAGATTGATGAATTAAAGCCTTTGTTGTCAGATATCCAATAACAATATGACGAACATGAAAAAAATATGAAAAAGGCTATAGGTATTGTGTGGGACCACCTGCAATAATACTTTACACATAAAGTTAATATTACAGACACACACAGACTTGTTTGAATAGTACCTAAACCTACCACAAAAAGGAAAAATCGTGTGACAAATATAAAAATAATCCAATCCAAAAATAGAATAAGCGACAAGTATTCAAAAAGGATTTCACAATAAAATTGTATTTCAAAATTAACACAGAACTTTGTTGAACATAAATTTCTTAAACAATAGTAAGAAAATAAACTTGAAAATATAACACCGTGTGTCTAGTTGGAATACGCAGTGTTCAATGTTTTTACCGCCGTTTGGCGCGTGCGCGGTGTGAGCTTTGATACGGAAAGACGAAAGTTCGGTTCTGTTATTTCAAAGAAGGTAAGCCATTAACGTTTATGTTCTAAAGGACTGGGACTATGAATTTAGGTAATTAAAATCAGCACTAAACATTGGTTTCTCCTAGTCTGTTAACAATTCTTAGTAATGGTAAAATAACGTTGTTTTACGGAGAATCTTGATTAAGTTATTGATGTGTAGCGGTATCTACAACGCCACATGCGAACAACGCGTCATACTGACGGCACGCAAATCCTGCATCTCGCAAGCAGAGTTTACCGCACAATAATTAGCATAGATACAATTTCCCAACATCAGTCGTGGGGCAATTGCCCGCCAGACAACACCCGTCTGGTTGGAGGATCCTCCCTTTTCTATGGAGGATGAGTGAACTTTACACCCTGTTCCTCATACCTCTAAACTGGTGACCCCGACGTGATAACAATACTCTAAGGTACTGTATAGTATAGTGTCAATACTGTTATTTTATAAACCAACTTCATAAAGTTTCTCATATCCACAGATCAACAAAACTATCCTCGAACAGCTCCTTTTTCTTGTGGTGTCGATGGTACTCTTCTTCAATATTTTATATTTTTTGAGCCCAGTAGGTGGCCACGTTGATTGCGACATCAGTGGCATTCATTAAGTCATCGAAGGTGCAGGTGAACGGGCAATCCAACAACTACGCATAAGAGATAGATTGTCCACGATCTGTTACCAAAGGATTCTCGGTAACTTTGCTCACATTGCCTGGCAGGAACCAGATATTCTTGAAAAGTTGGTGTTGATGGGCAAGGTAGATGGAAAAACACCTCGCGGCCGGTACCCTAACCGCTGATCAGACCAAGTAACCGCCCTCACTGGATTCTCTGTTGCGAGCGCCCTGAGAGAAGCTGAGAAACGAACGAAGTGGAAGAACATCGTACTTAAAGCCACGAAGGCCTTTCAGGGACACGAACTTCAGTAATGAAGAAGAACGCGACCAAGAAGAACAAAGAAGAAGGGTTCCACAGAAGATTCCGTAAAGACATTGGTAGGAATGTCTTAATATTATCGTCTAATGATGCCAATCTGTCTCTAACCGTAGTGATTAAGGCAATTTTAAGAGAGAAGAATTCTTAAGGCTAGGGTAATGTTAATTAAACCTTGTTGTAATATGCAAGTGAAGACAAAGACAAAAGCTAGTGAGCAATAAAACCGCTTCAATCAAGCGTTTATTGACATTTTTATTACCTCTCTTTATTATCTCGTTTCGCTCATCAATAAAATTGGCAATCGACCTTATTTTAAAGTAGATATACTGCTGGCGCCAACTTAAACCATGAATTCAGCACATGATCCTAGATTATTATTTATTCCCCCTAGCCTAGAAATTTTTCGTCAGTTATCTAAAAAACCGCTAGGTTTCATAGAACTGCGCGGCCAAAATGTATGGAACAGCTAACTTTTTCTTTAACAATCGACGAATAATTTCTAAGACTCAAAATCATGTACATGATTTTGAGTCTTAGAAATTTACACACGGCTACACGTCAAGCTATACAAAAACAGTTTGTCTTGGCCTCACTTTGTATGATATTTTCACACAGTAAACGGTCAGCCAATACTGGTTTTGCATAGCTTGATGTGTAGCCGTGTGTAAACTTACAAACGCCAGCACACCAAGCTACCAGAAACTGTCAAATTTTCCCAATCAACTTTGAACCTTATGCTTTAGCGATAAAGTTGAAAATCTGCTAAAGAAATTTGACTAATTGTAGTAGCTTGATGTACTACTCTGTACTGAATTCGTGGTAACAGTTTGCGCATCGATGTCCCTGTTACCCTGTAATTATACAGGGTAATTTAAAATAGGCCGATAGCCAATTTTATTGTCAAAGACCAAAATTGTTGTTGTTTTTAACCGACTTCTAAAAAAGGAGGAGGTTCTCAATTCGGATGTTTGTATTTATTATTATTATTATTTTTTTTTTTTATGTTCGCGCATAACTCCGTCGCTTGCCAACCGATTTGTGCCATAGAAATTTCATCAAAAACGGTTCAGTAGTTTGGTTTTTAAACCTAAATTACTGGTAAAAATTACAACTTAAAAGTGAAAAATAAAAACATTTTGAAAAAAAACCCACCAACTTTCAAAAACGACACTACAAAGTGAAAAATAACTTTAATTTCGGAAGTCGGTGGCAAACAACGAAAATGCGAACCCAACGACACCGACTTCCGAAATTAAAGTTATTTTTCACATTGTAGTGTCGTTTTTGGAAGTCGGTTGTTTTTTTTGGCAGTAGACATGCAAATGTAGGTTACTGTAAAGGTTGCCCACTAAAGTGAACCTTATGCAGTACAGGCTGGCTATAATTTAGCGCGAGTTCCATTCGAACTTATAAACAACGTGGTGTCAAATATTTTATTAGGTTTTTTTGTTTAGAAAAAGACAGTGCTAATTTAGTCGGCAATATAATAATAATAATAATATCCCTGGACATTTCACACAGCGCCATCTAGTCCCAAGCTAAGCAACCTAATGCTTGTGTTATGGTAACAAGATGGCTGATAAACTACTTATATACATTTTTTTTTGTAAATACATACATTTTATAGATAGAAAAACACCCAGACTCGGAACAAATACATGTAGGTCATACAAATATTTGTTCCGTGCAGGAATCGAACCCGCGACACGCAGCGCAGCAGTCAATCGCTTAACCACTGCGCCAACTGTGCCGTCAATATATAAAGACGTTCAGTCAATATAATCGTAAAGAAATCATATCGTTGTTTGATTCCTTTGAAGGGCTCATCAGCCCTTTACAGTACGGTAGGCCCGACACTCTAGTGGCAACAAAACCAGTATAAGCTGCCCTCTTATTCTATTGAAACTCCTTACTACGCTAGGCCAGTTCCAGGTTGAAGTGTTACTACTGTCTACCGTACATACATTTGCAAGTCCATCGTCATGTGATCTATGATGTGTAAGTAAGTAGGTAGAAGACGGAGAAGTAAGAAAACTAAGCTTTGATATTGAACGACACGAAAGTTTTAGTTACTAGCTGTTGCACGCGACTTCGTCTGCGATCCAGGATGAAAAATAACTATTTTATTCTCCAGGTACCAATGGTCTATCCATGTGCCAAATTTCATCTAAATCCGGTTTGTTGTCTTAGCGTGAAAGCGTAACAAACAAACATACAAAAACTCTTTCTTTACCAGATTAATAATAAATAATAATATCCCTGGACATTTCACACAGCGCCATCTAGTCCCAAGCTAAGCAACCTAATGCTTGTGTTATGGTAACAAGATGGCTGATGAAACTACTTATATACATTTTTTTTTTGTAAATACATACATATTATAGACTAGCTTCTGCCCGCGGCTTCGCCCGCGTGGATGTCGGAAATTATCCCACGGGAACGTGCTAACAGGATAAAATGTATGTGCTTCTCCAGAATGCCATCTATGTATCTCGCGGGCCCTTTGTGGCTAATAACAATAGAAAACCAATTGTGTCTCATTAGTGGTGATTAAGAGGGTACCTTCATTACCTAAGTACCTACCTAATTAAAAAAAAAAACTCAATAACAGAAAATTAAATACCTACCTTAATAAACCTATTTCTGATGATAACTAATCTAAACTCAATAAATAAGCAAAATCCCTAAAAACTAATATCTATACGAATGACTAATCCTACCTAACAGTATTATAAAATAACCTACGGTCACTACGTACACTATCAAATATGCTACCTGTACCTACTTTAAAATTAAAATCTATACCTACGACTTATATGAAAATAAACCTAAATTACTCTAAAAACTAAAAGGAATAAAAATGAACTCCACTGCGGGTGACGTAACCTACGACAAACTTATTATTTGCGGTTGACACAGTAATGGGTCTAGGGATGGAACCGCAAAATTAAGTTTGTTTTTTATTGTATATACTTTTCCGGGATAAAAAGTACCCAGTGTGGTGCCCAGGATATTAAAGAATAATTATACAAATACTCCCATAATTGTAGAAACTAGCTCAACTATGTTAAAATCAAACATACTAAAAAAGGCTAAGTCCTATAACATTAGAAACAAGACTAAAATTCAGGCGAAACAACTCGGAGTGACGAACAATGCGGAAGCTCCTGTATTCATCTCGGAACAGCTGACACCTAAAGGCGCTCGCCTGTTCTTCCTAGCTCGAGACCTATCAAACACTAAACAATACAAGTTTTGTTGGACATCCTACGGACGTGTCTTAGTGAAAAAGGACGAGAACTCGCGTGCTATAGCTATTAATAGTGAATCCCAGGTACACCACCTCTTACAAAGTGCATGACTAACGCGTACTGTAACTTCAATTGTTTTGTTTACCGTACTGTCCATTACTATGTTTTTAATTTTGTATTTTGCTAGATTAAGTAAGAGTTCTCACTTAATTGTACTAAAATTTGATTATTTTTAAAATGTTATTACCACAAGCAAGCTCATCTCTTCTGTACACACAATAACAATTACAAATTAATTCACACAATAAACATAATTACACTCACACCTTATAAACTACTCTCTCACCCAACACATACCCAATCACACTCACACAACACGGGACTTAACACAATAAAAACACACTTGCCTCCTTTAAACTTAACTTTTACACTTAACTTTTTTAAACAAATAAATATAAATTGGATTTTATGGATACTCTTGCCGGCCATGTCGTACACTCGAGTAAATCATGAGAAGCATCCTTCTTTAACAATATTTAAAAATGGATAGTAATATATTATGTACATTCCAGGAATTGGATAATGTCGAAATTGCAAATTCTGCTATCATTGATATTGAGCAATTATCAACTCATTGGCCGCATAATAACAACAATTTCACTGTCTTAACTGAGAATATAAGGAGTATCTATAGCAATTTTGACGATTTCCAAATAGCTCTGGCGCAAATCGGCCTGGATGTGGACGTCGTAATCCTAACTGAATGTAGACTTAACTCGAACAAACCTATACCAGTTCTAAATAATTACACATCGTTTTATACGTCTAATCATCTCAATCAAAATGATGGTGTCGTTGCGTACGTCAGAAATTGCCACTTAGCCCAGGTAACAGAAATTATTATATCACATGCCTCTGCTCTTCAAATTATTGTCTCAAATTTCACAATAATCGGAATTTACCGTTCACCATCTAACGCATCGGCGGAAAACTTTATAAATTCATTAGATATTCATCTCGAAGCAATCCATACCCACAAAAATGTTGTCATCACCGGAGATATCAATATAAACTTAATTGAAAGATCTACGGAACCATCGCAAGTAAGGACCAACAGAGTTTCGTATTTAAATATGACATCAGTTCATGGCTTTCTACCGGGACATTCCCTGCCTACCAGAGGTGAGAGCTGCCTTGATCACATGATATTAAAACTTGAAAAAATTAAGAACTCTGCCAGTGTTGTAGTTTTGAACACTACGATTACCGATCACTCTATTGTTTTATTAAACGTTTCGCATTCATACCACACTAAAGATATTGTTAAACATAAAAAAGTTACTAATTTTAAAAAGGCTTATTCACACCTGGTAGACACGGATATATCTATTTTTAGCACTTATAATGATCCTAATTACTTTGCTGACTCTTTAATAGAGATAATAAGAAACTCCCTCCTTCATAACACTGACACTCGTACGGTTTCTTGCTCCAAGCGTATTCTTAAGCCCTGGATATCGACAGGGGCACTAAGATGCATCAGGCTTAGAAATAATATACAGTTGCAGTTGAAAAAAGACCCGCACAACATTGTGACTAAAATAACTTACAAACGTTTCCGCACCTTCTGCTCTAATTTAATTAAAAAACTTAAAAGGCAATATTATAAAGAACAATTTGCGTGCTCTATTAAAAACCCCAAAAAACTCTGGCGTAATATTAACAATATTACCCATTATAAAAACCCCAAATCTTCTAATGTACATTTAATGCACCCGTCAATACATCCACTAGACTCGTTGAATAGAATTAATAAATTTTTCGCTACAATAGGTAAAATACTAGCAGAAGAAATTATGACTCAGACTGGACATATGACTCACCGACCAAGTTATTCCCATTCGCACTCTCAAATGACCTCTTTTGTGTTGCTAGAGACCGACCCGGAGGAAGTGAATGGGATACTGATGGCCCTTGATTCAGGAAGTGCATCCGGATGGGACGGCATACCCAATAACTTCCTTAAATTGTCCAGAGATTTTGTTGTTCCCTTAATATGTAGACTAACAAACCTGTGTTTCACAACTGGAATATTCCCAACTGCTTTAAAACGTTCTTTAATCACACCTGTGCACAAGGGAGGGGACACAAGCGATGTCAATAACTACCGCCCAATTTCTGTCTTGCCATCAATCTCCAAAATTTTAGAAAAAATACTTAATAAAAGACTTGTGAACTACCTCAATAAATATAATATTCTCGCTAGTTCACAATATGGTTTTAGGCAAGGACGCTCGACTCAGGATGCTGTTACAGCATTGACAACTGAAATCGTTAGAGAAGTAGACAAAGGGCATAAATGCATAACAGTTTTCCTGGACCTTAAAAAAGCGTTTGACACCGTTTCTGTTCCCATCCTTGTGCAGAGGCTTGAAGCCATAGGATTAAGAGGTACGGCACTTTCGCTTTTCGATAGCTATCTTTGGGGAAGGAAACAACAAGTTAAGATAGAAAACTCTTACAGTGAAGAAGAAAACGTTGTTTTTGGCGTCCCACAAGGGAGTGTGCTGGGCCCGACGCTGTTCCTGGTGTACATAAATGACCTATGTAACCTCAGGAATAGCGGCGGGCAGATTTTCTCTTACGCAGACGATACAGCCGTTGTCTTTTCTGGTCAATCGTGGGAGATAGTGCACCAAAAGGCAGAATGTGGCCTGAGTATTATTGTAGACTGGTTAAAAGCTAACCTACTAACGTTAAACGTCTCAAAAACAAATTACATCTGCTTTTCTCCAAGTGCAAAATCTAAACCAGGTTCAGACTTTGACATAGCAATCCGCGAGAGAGTTCCGTGTCCACCCTTAAACAGAAATTGTCAAAACCTACAACGAGTCACCTCTACTAGATACTTAGGTGTTGTTATGGATGAGTGTTTATCGTGGAAGGCACAGATTGATGCTAATATATCTCGTGTTAGAAAATTGATATGGATCTTCAAAACTCTTCGCTATGTGATGCCTCCGGACGTACTTGGTAAAATTTATGTTGCGCTGGCACAATCTGTTATAACATACTGCATTCCGGTCTGGGGAGGAGCCGCCAAAACTAAGTTACTTGAGCTTGAAAGAGCCCAGCGATCACTTTTAAAAGTAATGCTTTTTAAACCATACAGATATCCGACTAACAGCCTATACAGTATGTGTGATTTGCTAACAGTAAGACAGGTATATCTGTTAAACATGACTCTATACTTGCATAAATCTACACCACTTAACCCAGCAGATCAGGTTAAACGACGTAATAATATGGTGGCGCACTCATCACGGGTTCGTACGGCTTTTGCTGAGCGTCAGTTTGTAGCTCAATCTGCCTTTGTCTACAATAAAATAAATTCAAAATTAAAATTCCATCCGGAGGTTCAACATAAGTGCAAGAAGATCATAACTACATGGTTAAAAACATTAACATATGAAGAAACTGAACAAATACTGATCAGACCATGCTAAAAAGTAATACGAAAAAATCAGACCACAGTCACACACCCACACACACGCACACACAATAACACGCGCGGGCGCGCGCTCACACACACCCACACACACATACACACACAATTGAGCTATCTTGAAACTAGATATCATAGTCTTTAATTTGCATCCTGTTTTTTGTTTTTTTTTTTCTTCTTTACTTTTATATTTTTAGTTTATTAGTCTCCATTATGTTAATGTAAAATAGGGGTAGTAGCGAGTCGGCCCCAACACAAGTATTATTAATAACTTAATGGGGCTGCCTCATAATATATTTATGTAATCATTTTGGAACAATAAACAATTTATTTATTTATTTATTTAATTATACCAAGTTTCATCGTAATCGAACCGGTAGTTTTTGCGTGATGCCTGAACAAACAGACAGACAAAAATTTTTTCAATCACATTTTTGGGTTCGGTGTCGGTCTAGTAACACCCCCTGCCATTTATTTTTTTGATATTTTCAATGTACAGAATTTTCACTTCTACAGATTTATTATAAGTATAGATAGAAAAACACCCAGACTCGGAACAAATACATGTAGGTCATACAAATATTTGTTCCGTGCGGGAATCGAACCCGCGACACGCAGCGCAGCAGTCAATCGCCAACCATGTGAGATTAGTTTAGAAGAAGTTTTTCAAATAACTGTCGGTATGACATTAGAAATTATGCTGCAGTTATTTGTATGTCAACAATGAAAGGGTAGTAAATTATCCTTCAGAAATCAAGAGACACAACCATGACCACTATAACGAACAAACTAAGACAACAAGTCGCCACAGTTGTCCACCAAAACCAAAACAAGGCATATTGACAAGAACAGCACTTCATAAATAAATGTCAGATGACTACACTATTTGCTAGTGTTGTACCCATTTTGGCCAACAACTAAATCTAAGCATTATTTCACGGAACCAGACATTTCTCCTGTGAATGAGAATAAACTAGTAAATACAACCAGTATTTGCGAGATGTGAGAACTGTATAAAACTAATAGATGGTGTTTCAAATGTACTAAGGTTTCCCATTCGCGGTGCGGGAAAATTGAAGCGAGTTTTAGTCGGTGCATTTTCATGGTATCGCCGTTGCAATGTTGTTCAATGTGGTTCAATTATTTTATTAGGTTTCCCTGTAATTGTGTACAATTATTTTTCGTGTTACGCAAATTGCGCAGATTTATAGAAAGCCAGTATTTTGAACTGTGTTATCATTCATTATTTTGGGTATCTTTAATTAGAAAAATAATAGACTAAAAATTTTGAGCACATCTAAGTACATAAGACCAAATTTGTTTTTAAACAGATTTACTGTACCTATTCCTCTAGTAATAAATGTTTTATTTATGATATTCATCAAATCATTCCAAAAATACCAACAAAAACACCTTTGAAAAGATGTATGTGATTCCCCTAACAACATTTTCACGACCCCTTCTCTCCCATACACCGCGATACAAGTCACAACACAAAAAATCGCAACGTGAATGCTCACATCTCTACCAGTTATTTAATGCTTCGTCGCTCTCCAAAGAGACGGGAACTCTTGTAGAGCTAGTTACATTGTAGAGTAGGGTCGCAGTTGATGAGCAGGCTCTATCACGGGTGGATGAAAGGGGATGGATGCAGGTGTACAGAGGTGGATGAAAAACGATCGGAAAAGAGCCAATTTGGAGTTAACTCTTGATTGAAGAGGGCGTGAGTTGATAAACAGTTACTGAACAATGATATCGTAGATAAAGAATAGAATAGAATATATTTATTTGCTTTAAAACATGGTACATTAAGGTCTCATGAATAGATTTATGATCCTACATGTTTCGCCAAGGACTGGCATATATTATATTTGAACACGATACATGTAAAAAATTAAATGGATACATTATTCCAACATGTCTAATTAATAACTTTAGTGAATTCTTAACAATAATAGATATAATTTACAAAAGTAGGTAATAATTATTAAGTTCAAGAATTATGTGTGTGGTAAAGATAAAAAAATAGCTTTGGGTTCTTTATAAAATCCAATAAGAAGGATACATTATAGGATATATTTATAAGGATAAAAACAACCTAAAGTCAACGGTTGCTAATTGCCTATCAAGGATAGTGAAAGTTCTTACTAATAACCAACAAACCAACCTATGTTCCATAACTTTAGGAAGCTGCATGAAGTTTAAAAAAAAATACTTTAAGAATTATGTGTTTGATTAAAATCAAACAAGAAAGCGATCTTTTAAAGGTTCCGTTTACCCTTTACCTTAAAAACAAGGTAAGTTTCTAAAATCTAATAAGAAAGAGAAACTAACGCAACAAGTCAAAGTTTGCTGATTCCCCTTTCAATGATAGTGCAACTTAAATACTTATACCACTAACCAATCAACCTATGTACCACTACAAACTGTAACATAAATATAACCAAACTCAAAGCATTTATATAGTTCAATGAAACCTATTCAAAGACAATTTTGAATTATCAATTAGATGGTCAGAAGTGAAAAAGATGAATCTAGTTGCCCATTCCAAAGCGTAGTAGGTTCCTATGGAGAAAAAGAGACAAGAAACTCCATAGATACTCTTTTATTTAAATAAGTAATCGTTTAAATACATAACTATAGCTAGGTACTTACAGCTCTACAAAAGATTTGGTGATAACATTTTGTACATACAGGTAAATCATTAATCATAATCGTATATTTGCTTAGAAAGGAAGTACATAAAATAAAGGTGATTATAAAACTTTGTTGTCGACATTGCTCACCAAATAAGCAAGCTGAAGTGGCAATGGGCCGGTCACTAATGTGGCCGGCCGGTGTGTGTGTGTGTGTGTATCGATTCTACGGCTAATACCGTATAACCTTTGGGGTAGATGTGTTCTTGAGCCGAGACCACGAATCGGTAACCGTAAGGTAGGACGCCCTAGGCTTGGTGGAGTGACGATCTTCGCAGGATGGCTGGTAGCAGCTGGATGAGAGTTGCCGAAAATCGAGTTGAATGGCGTGCAATAGGAGAGTTCTATGTCCAGCAGTGGACTGTTATATATTTGTGATCGCTGTACGATCTACCTTGAATGAGGCATGCAAACAAAAAAAAAAAATAATAATAAAAAAAAAACACGCCAGTCAAATTAAAATTGTCAATTTTTTTATTAAAAATTATAGAATTCAAACCTATTTTAAACAAAAAGTAACTCCTTTACAAATTAGCACAATAGAAGAACGTATTTCTTTCAATATTTGTGCATATAATTTTGAAAGCATAAAAAAATACAAAAAACATGACAGAAAATGAACTTGTAGGTATGTTAAGTAAATAGTCTTTTCATCCTATGTTACGGGTCAAAAAGGTTGGAAAGGTTCAAATGTAAATAATGAAGTTAAAATTACCTGAAACGTTAAAAACCTTTCCTTTTGAAAATAACCGGAGTATTAAAATGCTATTATGTTTAAAATGTTTTATAAGATTCAGTTTAATATTTCCAACTTAACGCCTACATATTTCAATATTACTCCATGTCAATTACTTAGTAAGTCACATGGACGAATGTGGTACGAATATTGACATTTACAGTTTTACATAAACTATAGCTGACCCGGCGAACGTGGTACCGCCATATAATTTTTTTCTTCTATACAAACCTTGTCCTGACAATAAAAAACACAAAAAAAAGAATTACTTATCCAATTTGGTGCAGTCGATCGGAAGCTATGCGCGTACATACATTGACGACAGGGTTGGCGCAGTGGTTAAGCGATTGACTGCTGCGCTGCGTGTCGCGGGTTCGATTCCCCTACCTACATGTATTTGTTCCGAGTCTGGGTGTTTTTCTATATATAATATGTATGTATTTACAAAAAAAAAATGTATATAAGTAGTTTATCAGCCATCTTGTTACCATAACACAAGCATTAGGTTGCTTAGCTTGGGACTAGATGGCGCTGTGTGAAATGTCCAGGGATATTATATTATTATTATATTATACATTTCGGTGATTCATTTTTATTTATATAGACATCATGTGAATAGTATCAATTTTTATTTAATAATGTAACTTTGTAATCATAGTTAGTTGCTTGCGAAATTATATTTCATGGAAATAAGATAATTTCGTGAAAATATAATGATTTCTACCAAGCTTCCAGAGCTTTATAATTATTAACTGAAGTGATAATTTTAAAAGAATTGCCGCGTATTGAATTTTGTTCAACTTACAACGTAAAACAGCGCTGAAATTTGCAAAATAACTTATTTAATTTTTATTTTCGCGGGCTACATAGGAAGATGTAGCCCGCCAAATTAAATAATACCCAAACGGAGTTTGGATGATGCTGGCACAGCGTGGGGATTGGCACAAGAAAAATGCGGCATTTGCCCAGCGGTGGGTGAAGTCAGGCTGTGAATGACGATGATGATGAAGTACAGTATGACAAGTTCTGATCTTCAAATTCTCAATTCAGAAAACGGTTGTTAGTCTAAAATATTATAAGGTAAGGATTATCTCCTATATTAAGATTAAATACGAAACTAAATACATCTATCTTATCTCCTATGACCTCAACCATAAGGGTACGACCTCTACTCTTGTACGAACTCTCAGAGCTACAATGGAGTATTTATATATCCATATTCACCCTTTATTACAATCATTTACTTAAGTAACTTGAAGATACTATCTAAAGTTACTGAACAGACATTTAACACAATCTAAAAACACGAACTGTGCATTAGTAAGCAGCCAAGGTATCTAATAGCTGAAAATAGAGTTTATCGTCAAGTTAGGTACCTATGCAAAAGATACTGTTTCACTAATATTGTGAGTTTCTACGTAATTTTAGGAATTTGTTTGTAGATTCGCGTTTGATTTCGTTCGTTAGATCAAATTTTACTTCATGGGTCTGCTTCGTTGGTTGCAACCGCGAACGCTGAGAGGTTGTGGGTTTGATTCCTTGCTCGTGAAAGAGTTATTAGATTTTCCCATCTGGAATTTCTCAGAAGCCCTGGCACAAATCTAGACTCCGGGCTGGAGTCTAGACTTGTGCCAGGTTTAGAGCAATAGGCCCGAGCCTATTACAGAGAACTTAAACATAAATGTTGGTGTAGTTTAGGTGCACCACTGCCAAACTCTTCGAGGAATATAAGCGTGATGTTATGTTAAATGGGATTCATCTTAAGGAAAATATCTATCAATGTCCATCTAATGTCGCATTAGTATTTACATATACACCAAGATCCTTCCGTACCTCGGAAAGTACGCTAAGCCGTCGCGTCGGTCCAGACTATCATACGTGGTTCCTTGAATCCGTCAACAGTCCGAAAGTCTGACAACCAGTCTTACCAAGGGGTATCGTAGTACCCAGTTACTGGGTTGGTGAGTTCAGATAGGCAGTAGCTTTATGTAAAATGCTGGTATTCAGCTGCACTCGGTTAGACTGGAAGCCTACCTCAACATAGTTGGGCAAAAGTTAGGCAGATGATGAAGCTTGAAGGAAACTGGCAAGACTGGTGAAAAATTATCAATGATTTCAAAATAACTTTTTGTATAAGGCCTGACAGCCTCAATACAAATCATTACTTATCAATAAAAAAAAATATTTAAAGACAAACCCAAGATTCATTGACCTCTTCAACAAGCATATTGAAAGTAAGTACATTCCATCATAATTACTCACTATTGTATTACAATGCCGTCCATATCTTAGATCGAGACCGGCTCCATATATTATAAGCGTAACAAAAACAAATCATGCCGCGACAGATACAAGATAACCGATTTCGTATGCGTCGTAAATCTGTACGTGTTACAATTAAACGAGTGTTCTGTTAGGGGCTGGTTGCATTTGTACGGATTGGCTAGTCTAGCTAAGCTTGAGTCTAGAACTGCAGAGAGATTTGAAGAAGTATTGAGAGCAATGTTAGCGTTGCCAATCTTCTTCCTCCTTTTAGCGTGTCGATGGCAATCTACATAATTATATACAGTCAGCCCAGGATTTGGCTTCGATTTATATATAGGTAGTATCGAGTCTCTTTAAATTTTGAGCTTTTATGTGTTTTACATTCTATATTTATTTTTATCCTCCATATGCAGCATAGTTAGTCTGTTTTACGATGGGGTATGAGCGATGCTAAGCTAGCTAGAGCTATGCTAATATATTTTCTTCCTTGTTACCAGCTCTTTTTAACCCAAAAGAAGGGTAATGATTTTGGTTGGTATATTTTTACTAATTTCAAATCTTTCTTTCTCAATCTTAAGACCAATACTTGTAATACTTATGTATTGTTTAAGAAAACCTGTACTTTTATTATCATAAATAAATTGTTAAAAAAAGGTCTCTGATCATATATGTCAGAGGAAACACGCAACGCCCTGTGATGATGGGTGAATATAAAAAAAAAAACTTATGTATTTCAAGTATCGTCTTCCACAAAATCAACGCTGTCATCTTTGCTAAGCCTACCTGTACTCCCTGTGAAAATAAACAAGGAAACCTTCACAGATATCAAATCAAATCCAATTATTCAAGAATTATGAGTCAAACGTTTAAATGTGTCCGTTCTTTAACATTAAAGCGGAGTGACTGTACAACTTGTACCTGTACAATGTAATTGGAACGTCAGTGGATATTGATCGAGATAAATCTCGATTGAGCCGACCGTTTCTATCAAATGTGAAACGCCAATTTATTCCTTGTTACAAATCCTGGAGATATGTCGGTTTTCAATTAAATTTCTGACGGCATTCGGCTTTTGTTGTGGAGTTATGTTGCATGTAAATTGTTTGGTTATTTGTTGTTTCCTTGTTGGCTTGTTTTTGTTGTGAAATTCCATAAGTAAATTGGCGCTGCAATTATATAGGATATCTGTATAGCGCTACTTTATGTTGATGAGTTTTTGGTCTATATTATTCGAGGCAATGATTTCGTTATACGCTCGCCCCCGCTTATAAGGGACTTAAACATAACAGACAAAAACAAGCGACTTCCAAAAACGACACTACAAAGTGTAAAATAACTTTAATTTCGGAAGTCGGTGTCGTTGGGTTCGCATTTTCGTTGTTTGCCATTGACTTCCGAAATCAAAGTTATTGTTCACTTTGTAGTGTCGTTTTTGGAAGTCGGTTGTTTATTTTTTCAAAAAAGTTTTCACTTTTAAGTTGTAATTTTACCAGTAATTTTGGTTTAAAAACCAAACTACTGAGCTGTTTTTGATGAAATTTCTATGGGACCATTTGAAAAATTTTTTTTTTGTTGGAAAGGGTATACCCCTTTTCTGGTAAGCAACACGTCACCTGCAGCTATGATCCTAAAATACTCCTTTTGTTTCGTTTGCTTTGACAATTCGGAGTTATATAAAACCTCGCACTCTAAATTCTTACCATTCCGTCTAAGGGATCATAGTGCTGTGTTCACGGTTTTTGTAGGCTCACTTCTATGATTGCTACTCTGCCCTTCTCCAAACACAAACATTCCCTATCTCCCAAACTGATAAAAAAAACTAATAAAGAATTCACGGCGCAATGCCCATCGCGGGGTCAAAGGCGTGACCGGCAAACATCAGCTAACAAAAAAGCGAAATGTATTTTAACACTTTTTTATCACATTTCATAAGCCCTACTCTAAATGTGATAGCGTATTTCAGAATACTTTTTGTTGGGACCCGATCACCTATTGTAAGTACGGATTTTATTGCATCTAAGGTACGAAAAAAAGTAAATCGTCTATGAAATGTATAGGAGTTTTGTACGTAAGGTAATTGCTATTGGAGAAATGGTAAAAGGAGATTGTGTAAGTAGTTCACTGATCTCTTTATTACTTGTGTTGTTAATGTCAATAACATTTTTATCATGTCGAGTAGAGGTGACTATTCAGTCGCAAGTGTCTCAATGAATTATAGTCCTACCCAGAATCTCATATATACGTAGGAGATAACGCACTGATGATAAGTTCAAATAGCAATTTTATTAGTCAAGAAACTATCCACCCCAAAGATTGGAAAAAATCAAAGCACTGTGGTCAGAGGGGCACTTCTCGTAATTTTAAGAACGTTCACAGTCTGATCTCAGTCTCAATCTGTCAAAGATACGTCTAATTTCCCTACATTTTGACAAGTTTTTGACATTTGTTTGTCGCCGAGATGAGACTGCGACTAGACTTTGAACATTTTAAATTACGAGAGTTGGCCTTCAGGTATGCTAAGAAACAAATGAAAGCGTTCAGCTTTGACGGTTTCAGCCCCAATTTTCTGTTTCTGAAAGTGTACATACATGTGTGTGTATATGTACATTATAAGCTTCGCTTGCCGCGGTTGTTCCGTGGAGGGGTGACCATGCTTACATACCAAGACCCCTCTGTGCCTCGGAAAGCACGTTAAGCAGTAGATCCCAGATGTCATTTGTGGAGCTTTGACAGTCGTTATAAGTCGTCAGACGTGTGACAACCAGTCTTACCAAAGGGTATCGCATTACCCAGTTACTGGGTAGTGGAGGCAGTCGCTCTGTGGAAAAAAAACCTGGTATTTAGCTGCATCCGTGTAGACAGTAAGCCGACCCCAAGATAATTGGGAAAAAGTTAAGAAGGTGATGAATTACTTAAGAATTATGTTAGTAAACCAAAAAAAAATGGTTATATTCCGTTGGAATTCACGAAATTGAAAACGGTTATAGAATCTATACTAGGCAAAACTGCTTAAGTACCAATTTGTAATATATGATTGCATCTCATTTTAACCGTAATTCATATCAGTGTCAGTGATCCTGGTGTCATTAATCATACATTAGATCAAGTTAATGATACCTAACCGGTTAGGTAGTCGCCATTAATGCAAGTATGCCAAACTTGGGCTCAAGTACGCTTAAACTTTGCTACTACTTGAAACTTAGTTTGGCATAATGAATAAGGTTCTAAGTTTATAGACAGCTATAGGTACTTGTGTTCATTGGTACCTTTAGTGATGGACCTTTAGTGTGTCGATGAATGTAAGGTTCGGAGTTCGATTTTGCATGGTTCGTTTTTGCATGGCTACGACTGTAGCCGGAGTTTGCATTTGTTCTTTTGCAATAGCTCACTTTCTTCGCTTACCTACTTTATTTTTCTTTTTTTTTTCTCAGGTTTTGGCCTGCTAGGAAATGCCGGCGCCATCTTGTATTGAAATATTGACCAAAAAATTTAACTGAGTGATTACTACTAAAGGCTGGATTTTTCAATCATCTGATAACTTTATTCGAGGAATACTTTTGATATTTTGACCGTCATTTCATACAAAAACTGACAAACGTCAATTTTATTCCTCGAATAAAAGTTATCTGACTTAGATTTTATCCGTGGAATAAAATTTACGTTTGTAAAAACGACGTATGGAAAAACCGCCAATAATTCAAAATAAGCGTCATTTCACTTTTATTTAGGGTTCATAATGCAGCTTCATCATAATTAGAATTACCACTTTAAAAAAAATCTTGTCTGCAATTCTTCCTTGCTAGAAATAAGTTATCAATATAATCGATTCAGGCCAACGCTGTTCCCTCTTGGCCCAAAATCCCTAAAAAAATACGTTACTAAAAGTATCAATACACAACCTTTTATTAATACATTGTACCATAATCGATTACACAATTGATTCCATAAATCGATTTATTATCCCACCATTGTCATGCTTGTTTGACATCGATCAATCATATTGTATTCTCAGTAAATATGGCGCGATTGATAAAAATGTCAAAAGCCACCCTGTGACAGTAATTGAGTAGTTATTGTGGTATTGATAAACTTTGTTTTGTATTAATATTATAGACTGCTTGTCTGTTTCGTTGGGCCTGTTTTCCATAAAATAGGGGTGGGCTGATATCTATTGGGTAAAGTATGCCGCGTTAACTATCGATGGAATTAGGAAACCGTTCATGAGTAGTTAGTGGAAATACAAAGTTGTTATTTGTTAAAACTTATTAATTATGCAAGAACGTTAATATTGAAAATATTTTTTTTACCTTTTATTTTGATAAAAATTGTTTGGTTACTTTCCCTAAAAAACAGAAGGAGGTACCTATATATATTATGTAGTTACATGACGTTCGATGTTTACAGTCATTCATACTGATTGACTCTTGTCTATAAAAGACAATATCTTGCGCAATTTTCAAAATCCAAATCATTATTTTACTTTCTATTTTTGTACTAAGTAGGTAAAACGCAGTAAATAAATCCTAATTAAAAAAAACAACACCCCGCCTCTAATTTCTCATACACAAAAGACTACTGACATCATTACGCCTCGCCCGCATGGGGGCGGACAGCACTATTACAATTGTCATCGACTATTAACACCATGTTTAACAATTAACAGGATTAAGTTGCTCAATGAGTGTTGTGTAGTGAGGGCGTTTTGGATATCGGTGGGAACGGAATAATTGGATCAATCGTTTGTGTAGCTGTTGGCTTTAGCTATTTTGATCAGAAAATAATTTAATAAAAAGTTATCAATCGATTACCAGAACAATTACTCGTATGTGCGCCTTATTTAGGTTTGCTTGATTAAAGATAACAAGCATGCTAAGGTCCCTTATGTTAAAGGAAACCTACTACAATATGATTTTTTTGAAAAATATTTATTCTGACATCTTTGTGTCGCTGGCACGATACTGGTATTTTAGATCTTGTTGGAGCTACTTCCAAGGCGTCATCGGTGGTAGCGCAGAGATCACTTTCGCTGCATATTTTGAGGCACAGAGTGATGGGTGGGAGATGGAACATGGTTCGCGACATAGCTCCACAACCACACTCTACTTACTCGTAGCCCCACTTTACCAGGTTGGAGTTACATCTTCCCGCTTGTGTCCGGAGACGGTTCAAGGACTTTTAAGTGGATTACGGAAGGTTACACCCTACCCTCATTTTGACATTTATATGCTGATTAGGAGATCAAACTACTGGTTTGATTTCCTAATCGGCGAGTTCACTCACACGTCTTCACCTATAAGGCAACAACACAAAGAAAATTTAAACACCCTAAAACAATCAAACTAAATAAATTAACGAGCTCATTGTATTCGAATTCTCTAAAAAAAACCATTGAATTTTGAATAATCGTTAACATTTGTAGGTTTCCGTGCGCACGCGCCGATCCGACATCAAAAGAAGCGGCGTTCTGCACTGGCGGCAACACGGCGACAAACACATAGAGTAGTTCGAATTAAGAATGGTAGATGCGTCACTTTAAATATTTGACAGGTTTGACTGAGAAGTCTATCTATGAAAATGAATGTTGGTATATCTCTATATCCGTATATATATCTTTTTTTTTATTAATAAACTTCGACCTCGTTTGACGGATCACCATGAAAGTTGCCACATGTAAAATGTATTTTTATAGGGTATCTTTTACTGATCGCCAAGTGAGCTATGCCGCGGGAAAAAGATAGTAATAAATTTAATAAAGGAGAAAATTATTTAAAAAAATCTCTTTATAATCGATGACGATAGGGTAAAGCTTATTTGACAATCCTCACGCTTGGATTGTTTGAAAATCTGTATACCATCCTACTAATATTAAAAACGTGAAAGTTTGTATGGATGGATGGATGTTTTTTATTCTTTCATGCAAAAACTACTAAACGGATTTGGATGAAATTTGGCACACAGATGGTTTATAACCAAGATTAACATATAAGATACTTTTTATCCCGATATTCCCACGGGAATGAAACTTATGCGGGTGAAACCGCGGGGCGCAGCTAGTAGTAAAATAAAATGCCAAGACAACAATCTAACTAGGAAAGTTTCAGCGCGGAAGATAAAAGCTTTGAACAGCTTTTTCTTAGCGTTTCAATATTTAATGTTGCTTGGCGTAGGTAATTTTCTGCAATTCCAACTGAATTATCATAACTCATCATCAACTGCCTAGCCTTTTCCCAACTATGTTGGGGTCGGCTTCCAGTCTAACCGGATGCAGCTGTATACCAGTATTTTACATGGAGCGACTGCCTATCTGACCTCCACAACCCAGTTACTGGGTAACACGATACCCCTTGGTAAGACTGGTTGTCAGACTTTCGGGCTTCTGACTACCCGTAACGACTGTCAAAGATCCACGAATGACAGCCGGGACCAACGGCTTAACGTGCTTTCCGAGGAACGGAGGGGTCTCGGTATGTAAAGATGGTCACCCATCCACAGACCAACCGCGGCAAGCATAGCTTAACCTGACCGATCGACCTGTGCGGCTGTTATTATTATGTAGGCATAAAACATTCCTCGATTCACTGGTCTATCTGTTGCATGTACTTACTCTACCGATGACCACCACAGTCGTGATAAACGTGACGGAAGTCCGCCTGTCATTTTATAGAAATGTCGCCGCTTTGTGGAAACTGTTAATAAACGGAATAATATCATTAGAACATCTTTGGTTTGTGTCAAAGCCCCACACGGGTTTTCTATACATATTGATGTCAATTCTGTTCAAAGACCAATTAGTAGATTCTGAATAACGGTACGGTTTCATTGATAGCATAATTTGTCTAATTTGGAAGCTGTTTTTTTGTTTCTTTTTCTTCGTTGTGAATAAGAAATGGTGTGTTTATTCGACTTTTATTATCTGAAAACCAGTTCTTTGTATAATAAAGAGCCATGTTTTTGTTTATTTATGCATCAATTTCTTGGAATTAATTACCTATAGTAATTATAAGATTAGCCAGCTTCAGGTATTTTTAACCGACTTCTAAAAAAGGAGGAGGTTCTCAATTCGGATGTTTGTATTTTTTTCTTCTTTTATGTTTGTTCACGCATAACTCCGTCGCTTTCCAACCGATTTGAAAAATTCTTTTTTCGTTGGAAAGGATGTACTTCCCAAATGGTCCCATAGAAATTTCATCAAAAACGATTCAGTAGTTTGGTTTTTAAACCCAAATTACTGGTAAAAATTACAATTTAAAAGTGTAAAATAAAAACTTTTTTGCAAAAAAAAAAAACAACTGATTTCCAAAAACGACACTACAAAGTGAATAATAACTTTAATTTAGGAAGTCGGTGGCAAACAACGAAAATGCGAACCCAACGACACCGACTTCCGAAATAAAAGTTATTTTTCACTTTGTAGTGTCGTTTTTGGAAGTCGGTTGTTTTTTTTTTTTGCAAAAAAGTTTTTTCTCAGAGTTTACGTTATATTACTTTAGTAATTGTTCTTTTTACTGCTCCTACAATACATCTATGACTTCGTTTCTTCTTCTTGTTCATTAATAATTATTTTGTCAGTATCATCTTGTTACTCTTAAACGCATATGTCTTCTTCTTTCATAGGTACAGACGCCAGCTGCAGGTCAAGCTACCAGAAACTGACAAATTTTCCCAATCAACCTTGAACCTACTGCTTTAGCGATAACGTTGAAAATCTATTAAAGAAATTTGACAGATTGTATTGGCTTGATGTGCTGGCATCCGGCGTACTTCTCTCATCTGCCTAGCCTTTTCCCAACTATGTTGGGGTCGGCTTCCAGTCTAATCGGATGCAGCTAAATACCAGTATTTTACATGGAGCGACTGCCTATCTGACCTCCACAATCCAGTTACTGGGTAATACGATACCCCTTGGTAAGACTGGTTGTCAGACTTTCGGGCTACAGGCGACCCGTAACGACTGTCAAAGATCCACGAATGACAGCCGGGGCCAACGGCTTTACGTGCTTTCCGAGGCACGGAGGGTCTTGGTTTGTGAAAATGGTCACCCATCCACGGACCAACCGCGGCAAGCGTAGCTTAACCTGATCGATCGACCCGTGCGGTTGTTATTACTTAGCCACAAGCCTGGCGTACTTCTCTATCAACCGTTGTTTCAGTATTTAACCTTAATCCAATCTTTAACACAATCCATCCATGATGTCTTTATTTTCTGTTACCCCTATCTAGATCATCTTTCACACATTCCGTTCGTATTTTTTTGTTCTATCTCTCACTGAGTAATGTTTTTCCCTCCTAGGTGTTTAAACAGAAATAGAGGACAGTGAATAGTGTATGAATAAATATAAACAAAACATCCCAAAATCATCACGGCACACCAAATCTTCCTCTAACTACAACCGCAATCCGCAAGGGTGCGCTCAGCCCCTAAAATTAAATTTATTCAACGTTTGTAGAGGACGCTCGGCAAATAGGACATTGTCTCAAACATCTACAATCACATCTTAATGTGTGTTTAATGTATTAATGAGTTGAAAGGGATGGGAGGATAGTGTTGCGACGTTTAGGATTTTGACTAGGTTTGTGGGAGATTTTGAATATGAATGAAACTGAGGGACAATTCTCGTAATTTTAAGAACGTTTACAGTCTGATCTCAGTCTCAATCTGTCAAAAATACCTCTAATTTTCCTACATTTTGACATTTGTTTGTCGCTGAGATGAGACTGCCACTAGATTTTGAACGTTTTAAATTACGAGAATTGGCCTTCTGGTATCAGTCAACTTTTAAAGTAAAAATAATATAGGAAGGAATTTTGCAAAAAGGAAATCAAAGAAAATCTTTAAAGAAAGAGCTTTAGAAAAAGCAACAAAAGGCAAACTGAAAGCTTTTGAAATGTAACTAAAGATCAAATGAATGAGCATTGACCAAATAAGCTCTTAGCCTTATCTTTCTACAGCCTAGATTTTGTTTTTCAAAATCTATAAATTTGTCGCCATTACTTCTAATATTTCCCAGTAGTCACGGATCTAAAGCACACATTATCATGTTCAAAGGATCCTACCAATATTTCTAACATAGCCACCCCAAGAACCCTTAGGACAGCTGAGAGCCCAAACTTACTTCGGCACGTTCTCGCAAACCTGTTTGTTTTGTGTTTAATCGTTCCGACTCAATATTGACTCGCATCCCAAGTACCGGCCGTTGTCTTACTATTGGATTGGACTAAGATTATATGTCCTTTTGTCTCTTGTTTGTATATGTGTTTGAGAATCGTTTAGAGAATTGATGTGTGTTGTTGTTGTTACTAGAGCATGGATAATATTGATATTTTGTTTGTTTCATGTTTGGAGTACTTTATCCCTATTCAATATGGATACTATTTAGGTATGAAGCATTTTTAACCGATATCTAAAAAAAGGAGGAGGTTCTCAATCCAGATGTTTATTTTTTTTATATTTGTTGCGCATAACTCCGTCGCTTGCCAACCGATTTGAAAAAATCTTTTTTTGATTAGATTTGAAAAAACGATGGTCGAAGTCGGTGTCGTTGGGTTCGCATTTTCGTTGTATGCCACCGATTTCCAAAATTAAAGTCATTTTTCACTTTTTAGTGTCGTTTTTAGAAGTCGGTTGATTTTTTTTTTTTAAGTTTTTTTAGAACCGGGAGTAATTAATAATTAATGGGTATCCAATCTACAGCAAAGTTTCTTTTACTGAATCAAAATCAATCTATTTATTTACGCAAAAACACGTTCCAATATATAATTTACCACTTTAAACTTCTGCACGTCGTTGTTAATTTTTTTTTAACTCAGATTATCACAGTCCACTGCTGGATAAAGCAATCCTCTAGGTTGTGTCATAACATTTGGTTCCAAGACTTTCTGCATATAGTATTTCTGGTCCACCATTATCACCGTCTTTACTGGAAAAGTCATCTTTAGTTCACCTATCTTGCATAGGGGCATCCATTTCCACTCAAGTCTTCGTCTGCTCCAAGAACGGTCATAGGTTCTTCGATAGAGTTGGCCTTGCGTCAGTCAGCTAACTAACTTATGCAACAATTTGCCATAAACTTCACATCAAAAGACACCGTCTAATTACAAACAGGTGGTCCAAACATCCTTTGATTCTTATCACTATAACAACTACACTATCACCCGGAACAACTTAAGCTTTATTACACAGACCTAGTGTGGTCGAAACTGCCTTTTTCACACTAAACCAAGTGTGGTCGCGTCTGTCTTTCCGGTGGTCGCAATTACAAAGTGTGTGGTTTGATAATAAGTTGGAGATATAGTTAAACCACAAAGTGGGTGGGAATGCGGCTTTTGATTATTCCGACGATCGAAGCCAAGGTTTAGAGTTTTAGATTCATTAGCTTAATTTGTATTGGGTTTAGGTTGTAAATTAAAAGTTTGTTTGGTAATTAAGTGACTGCTTTTGGGATAGAGGTGTGTTTTGTAATTAAGCTCTAATCGTGTTTAGGTGTAAGTGTTTATTGATTTTTAAAACGGCATTTCATACAGGAATTTATTATTATTATTATTTATTAGTCATCAGTCATCACACTCATCACATACTGTTTTGGTCGATGCATAGGTTTTTACGGACATTATAATTTTTGTCGAAAGTAACATTCTACATAGATACATAAAGTCACGCCATTTTCCCTTGGGGGTAGGCAGAAACTACAGAACGCCCCCTGCTTCAATCTTTCCATACTCCTTGCTTCGTTAAGTTCAAATGAATAATAATTACACAAATGTGACAAACATCAGTGGCAGGTGGTTACATTCTTCAAATATCTTTGAAGAATGTAACCTGTTTGTGCTTTATTTGCACACGGGCGCAAATTTTTTGCTTCTTCTCCATTTTAGCATCAAAAATAGATCTAATCAAAAGTCTAGATTTATTCTAATCATTCAAAAGCACGTAATAATTTAATTATTCACAACAAGAATCCGAAAATCATTTAAAATATAATGACGACCTACCACGCGGCGAATTATAATAGATTGAGGAGGCGTGCCACCAAAAAACCCGGGCTCAAATTAAAATTTAAATCGCATTTGCGACTTTTTTCTACCAAAAGATACTAAAGAGGGAAATCTAGAAGGCTCACTACTCACTTCAAGAAACTGAAAACTATGCGGTGTCGTGATGACGACCAATTGTGAGAGCTGTAAAAAAACGAAACGTCTTGCGCCAACCCCAAGTAGATTGGGATGGCCACATGCGAACAACGCGTCATACTGACGTCACGCAAATCCTGAATCTCGCAAGCAGAGTTTACCGCGCAATTAGCATAGATACAATTTCCCAACATCAATCGTTGAGCAATTGCCCGCCAGACACAACACCTGTCTGGTCGGAGGATCCTCCCTTTTCTATGGAGGTTGAGTGAACTTTACACCCTGTTCCTCATGCCTCTAAAAGATGATGACATCCTGCATGAGCATTGCCTGAGAGTAATATAACTAGGAAAAACTGCAACGCAAATTATAATTACCCACCCGCCACTAGCTAACAGCCCCAAAGCTGCAATAATTAGTTTACCTAATTCATTTATCCATACTGGAAAACCTAGTGAATGTAAGTACGTGAAACTACTCTGTATTGCCATGTCTTACCTTATGATTTCTAAAACGAGTGACACATTGGGTTGCCAACAACAGAAGATACGGTGAAATAGTGTAACTGTTTAAAAAATATTTATTTATTTTACTCTTAAAAGATCACGATGTTATAAGTGTGTCGATGTCAGTATGCAATTTGCATTGCAGTTTAGATATCTGTCTGCTGTAAGACAAAAAAAAAATTACATAAAATATTGACTAAGCAAGGGAAGTAAAATTGTTTTGCAATTATGATAAGAACTCTAAAGATAGAATAGTCTATTTTTGAACTTTGTTCTCATATCACATTACTTTAAGAGAAGAGTGGTCCTTCTGCATTGACATTCACTGTGACAAAAACGTTCGGTGACTTTGATCTAGAGAGATAATGTAAAAAAGGCTCACTTTGTTCCGCCGGAGTAAGGCAATGGTCACAAATTATTGCGCGTGGCGAATTGAAGAAAAACGTATAATAGTTTCGGTCACGCAGTCACAAATAGATCGGCTTCCTATTGTTAGAAATGTAGCAGCATGTTTGGAAGAAAGATCCTATTTTGAAACATTAGACAAAAATATCGATTAGGCCGATTAGCTAAATGCTTAAAATATCCAAATCGTTTCAATCAATCGTTTTTAGGTGAATCATAGCGTAGCATGATGATACTGCTATAAATCAGCATTGAATCAAACTGCCTAGCTTTTTTCCAACTATGTTGGGGTTACGGCTCATCAGAAGCCCAGTTACTGGGTATTGTATTACCCAGTAACTGGGTTGTGGAGGTCAGATAGGCATTCGCTCCATGTAAAGTTCTGGTATTCAGCTGCATCCGGTTAGACTAGAAGCCGACCCCAACATAGTTGAGAAAAAGCCAGGCAGAATGATGACTATCTACTACTTTTACTATTCCTACACTAACATTTTAGATTCCGCATATTTAACCTGAATAATTCTTATTGGGTAGTATATTTTTATATTCGATCGTAATGTTTCACCTTATGTTCAAGAACTCTTGATGTTCCAAATATTTCTTTAACTAAACACATTGCTACTTATTTGGAACGTTTGATTTTTATCTTTGAAAAATAAGGTAGATGATCAGTTAATTTAAATGCGTGGTTCATTTAAATTCGAAACTTCATTGATACAAGATTAACATAACATTAAGTATAGAAAGTTAAGCTTTAAATTAAACATATTGTAACTTAAGTTTAATGTTAAAATCGTCGAATAAAATGACGAAAAATTACCCACTATTAAGCAGTAGGATTACTTACTTAACCCCAACTTAGACGCAACTTATATTAAGTTAAACTGTAGTTACTGAAGAAAGTAAGTTATACGAGTCATTTTAATACGCATAGCCCGTGGAAACTTTCTTTGAACTAGCTAAGTACTTATTTGCCACGGTATTTAGACAAGATTTTTTTTTTCATTTACTTTGACCGAACTTTTGTGTGCTCATGGATTTTTTATATTCATACTTTTGTTTAACAAGGGCCGTCCAAAAGCCCGTTGGGTTGACGATATCGTCAAAGCCGCGGGAAACACCTCGATGAGGGATGCACGGAACCGAGAAGTATGGCAGAAGAAAGGGGTGGCCCATATCCAGTAGTGGATGAAATGATGATGGTGACTCATGTTTTACTAGAAAACACAATTATTTAAAGTGTATTTTGTACCTTTGAATAATCTTGTTTTCTGCGCCAAGTTCTGTTTCTTCTTTCTAATTCTGTTTGAACCAATCATCATCTGTGTACCCTTTTCCCCTGTTATTGTTGGTGTCGGCTTCCAGTCCAACCGGATATGTCATGATTGTATGAAATGCTGATGAGAGAACAAAACTGTTAGAATGTTTTATAGTCCCTGGAATCGACTTATCCTTAACACGCAAACTGAAGAAAAAAAACCAACAATGAAACTATAAATTACCATTACTGTCATCAATAGAAAAGACAACAATATTAAAACTAACAGAGACCTCACAAACTTGTATAAGACTGGAAAGCGATAAATTGTCCCAAATAACAGTTAACATTGACAGAGAAAGTATTCCCAATACTTATTAAAGAAATCATTCTGTAAGCCCTTACATAACTAACCCAAGACAGCCTATTAATCGGAGTTAACCCAACGTAAATGTTACGAATGCATCCACTCGAAATTACTTAAATAAAAATAATTGTACGTATAATTTAAAACGTCAAACGAATCGTGACCAACGCGTTACAGAATCACTAAATATGTATGAGAGAATTAAAATAATACCAAAAGGGATATGTTTGTTGTAAGATCTTGTTCCGTACCGAGGGAAATTGCAAGCCATTTTATATTTAAATACACGATCCATTGCCTTTCTTCCTCATTAAATTAACTAAAGTTACAAATCAACGCGTCAGTGGAAAGAGTATAAGAATTCTGGTGTTCATTATTTGGGATATCATAGTACATGTCATGGGTTGGACGGGTTATTTGAATAAAACAAGGCTGGTACCTTCCGGACATGGGTGCATTACCATAGAACATGGGAACTGTTTACCTTGTGGTCCATTTTTTTTCGTGTAAAGTTTTGTAAATTCACGTTGTAAGGAAAACTAGGAAAGTTTGTTGACGTAAAAAGTGTTTTAGATGGCTAGAATGAGGCTATTACGATGGCCATTCTACTAAATATTTCGTTTTGGGTCTTACAACTTTCTTTTCAACATGAAACAACTGTCAATAAAAAGAACGTAACAATAAGGTTTTATTCTAAACATAACATCAAACGTTTTACAGAAAAAGAAGATAAATTATAATAAAGTTCAAATTAAGAACCTGACTGCAATAAACGACAAAAAAAAATAAAGAGGCAAAAAGTTTACAACACGGGTTTGGAGTATTTGGTCCGATTACCGAATCTGGTGACTGTTCCCAAATGCAGACAATCGATCATTCGGCGGGACCATTAAAGAAATAATGTGCGTACTGTACGTCCCAAACGGGATTTGTTAATTAAAAATGTCAATCAAGTGTGTCGAGAAACAGCCGATTTTGTATCTTTTTGAGACAAAGATTAAGTTTAGTTTGTAAATAAATTAAAGATTGATTGAAAAAAGATATTATTATACTAAATATCAATAACGCTACAATAAAATTCCTATTGATCCCTTATTTAATTTTGTCTGTTACACATAACAGTTAGCTTTTAAATCTAAAATGTTTCTTTTTCTCATTAAGATTGTAGGTGTAATTTGTTCAGACAAAATACCCCACTGGAAAATATGGGTACCTACTCTAATTAATATTTACAGTCGACCATAAGTCGGTGGTAACACTTTGACCTTGAGCTGGCCTAGCGTAGTACAGTGTTTCAATGGAATAAGAGGCCAGCTTATACTGGTTTCGTTTTCACTGACGCGCGGGCTGCACGTAACTCCCTATGTAACTTGACCTTCTATTTCTTCATGTTCTTCACTAATTTACTATTTAACATTACTGGAGTTTCTTCCAAAGTCAATTCCTGAACATAATCTTTGCCCTTCTGAAGTTTACTGGAAACAGATAAATCGTCAAATTAAAGTTAAGTATTTAAAGCTTCACAGTTTACCGCTTCAAAGGTAACCGTTAAGGAGCTAACAGATTTACACTTAATGTTGGTTAAAATCCTTTGTGCAACTTCAGAATTGGCCTTATTGAATGACATTTTGAGAAAATCAGAAACAATATTATGTTGAAAGATACATACAGCACCAACAGAATTACAAAAGTATGTTGAATCTTGGGTTATAGTTAATAACTGTTTTCTATAAACGACAAGCTTTTACTGCACATTTCTGCTTTGTCAATTACGGTTTTATTCGTAGACCTACCGACGATGATCGCAATACAATAAAAAACATTGGGTTCCGGTATTTCGTCCGCTGCAAAATGTTCTTCCACAAAGTTGGAATGTTTTTGCATTCGAGGTTCACAGTTATTTTGACGGCACTGAACAGTGCAATTATCTTTTAGAGTTATCGGTTAAATATGAATTTTCGTGATATTAATAAATTGAGTTTTCATTGAGTCATCTTTGATCTCCCAAAATGTAATGTAATGTATTAGAGTGATGTAGGCAAAATAAAAGAGAACCGTTTAGTTCAATGATTCGTGTAATAATGCCAATAATTAGTGTGTGCAGTTACAAATATAAGGTTAGGCGAGCTGCACACTACAACTCCCCTTTTTAAAAAAAAAAAAATGTATTATTACTTAAGTTCATAATATTTCTTTTTTTAACTAAGCTAACAACACAACATCTTATAAAATATACTTTTAACCATTAGAATTAAAAAAATCATTTTATAATAACATAAATACTAAGTTACAAAAACTAAAAAAATCGACAAATTAAAATACTCATTCCTCTCTAAATTCTTCGCTTCAGCGACACCAAAGCCGTTAATGAGTGAACAGATTTACAGCAAGACTTATTGTTATTTGAACACCTTCGAACGAATATAAGATTTTATTAGATATCATTCTTCGGAAATACAACCTTAATTAATGGTTTAAAGACAGAATAAACGTAAAGTACGGCTTTAGCGATGGTTTTATCACTTGTAACTTTAGATCTGAGACCCGATAGACGAGCTGGTTCTTGCTGCATTCATCGACCGGTACCTTGCAAGCTAACATTGAAAACCTAGCATTTGTCCATTGCCTTATTTTGTGATAAACGTCTTCCTACATTGCTTTTCTCCTTGATAGAAACATTGTCAATATAAATTCTAGACTCATGAACAAAGATTAATAATTTCCTTCTCACCGATTAAGTATCGCCACAGTACTAAGAATCCAATTTGTAGATCAATTCATTGCTGCTGTTACTAAGTTTATGCTAACAACATGTAAGGCCCATTGAAATCTACCCGTAAGTAACTGCCCGTCTGTTCCGAGCCCAAGGCATTATACCTGTGCCATTGCCAGTCGCAAAACGAGTGTTGAACGTGTTAGGTTAAAAGATAGCAGCAGTTTGCTTAAACGTTTACTTGTCTTAACGATGGTACCTATTTCCGCAAGAAATCTATTAACAAGTGCCCAAGGTTCTTGTAAGACATTTTCTTGTTTATCCGTTTGTGCTTGAGGGCTTTTATTTTCTATACGTGCTGTTATTAAAGCGACATTTTCGCTGGTTCAGTTTACTTTGTTAGTAGTGGAAAGTGTAGTTTTAGTTGTATTTTTATAGTAACTGCTACAGATTTCTCTTCTGGGTCAATTTATTAAAAAATCAGTTTTGCAATGTACGTTTGTTGTAAAGGTTACAAATCCTTTTGGAAATCAATTATCTATTTTAGGAAAATTGACAAATTACATTTTCATAAGAAACCTGAGAAAAAGATCATGAACGATTTTCGGGATTTTACGATACTTATAGGTAAATTTAAAAGAATACAGTCGATTAATAAAATTGCACATTTTTCCTAAGTATTCAAGTATTAGAGTCGAAAAGCTATTTCGCCGAAGCACACAATTTCCTTTCAAATATTTGAGCTTTTGAGCTCCATGCACCACTTCCATCATTCTACATTGTAAAGATTTACAAAGTGCACTCAAGTTGTTATAAATTTATGAAGTAATAAATTTTTGATAACGTACGGTGGCCTTTTACGTAAATTGATACGGCCCTGTTTAAGTTTCTGAATTTATTGGCCGTTGTAAAAATGGTGGTTTGAATGATCTTGGGTAGTTTAAAGGTGGTTATGAAATGGATAGTATGTGTTTGTTAGACAGATTGATATTGTTGATGCCTGTGGAAGACAATTCAATATTGGTTTTCAAGTTGAACCAAATATAAAATGCAAGAAAAAAACGTTGCAAGTTCGAAGTATGGATGGGTTTTTTTGTAGGCTTGCTAAAAGCCTACAAAAAATCCATCCATATTAATTATACGCACCGCGCGGCTGCGTAATCTTGGAACACCAAAACGTTTACTTAAAAAACTTTAATACCGAAATAACCCAAAAACGCAATTCACTAACATGAGAAAAAAAAAATTAACACCGCGAATAAAGATTGATGAAGAATCAATCGAGGCATGTCCCGCAGATAAAGGCAATGTCCGTGCAATCAATTTTAATCTGGAAACTTTTCTCCCTTTCACACATAATCCCAACGCTATTCGAAAGAAAGAGATGAGTATACGTCTCCCAATTTTTATGCACCTTAGCTATTACGGCGATGACGACGCCAGCCTACTTACAGAATTAAAGTCTGCTAAGGAAGATTGAGGAGGGCACCTTATCGGACAAGACAATAATGTAACGAAAACACTGATGGATATTGTAAAAAATGTTGCTTGTAATAGAACTTGGATCATAGAAAATGATCGAGTTCCCATGAGGTACTGTTTGTTTATTTTTAAAGAGAGTAATGACTAGATTTGACGTGCTTAACTTGGTACAGTGTGTTTACTTTTTGTACCAAGACACTAGCCACGGTAATAGCTGTATAGATGAATATGTGCAATAGTACCTACGAACAGCATGATTGCTATTTTTATTCTGATATATCTTGAGACTAGTAAAGACTTGACTAGTAAAGGTTTCAGCAAATGTCTTTAGAATTTTCCTAAAAATGTGATAGCAGAAAAATGATTTTTTTTCTAAGATCTATATTAATTATTGTGGGTATCTAATTATATTATTGTCACCAAAGAAACGATGGATGGACTGTGTGAACGATGACATGGTTAGAAAGGGGGTGACTACCGGGATGACGACTATAAAGAGAAGTATGGAAGAAAAAGACATATTGCGCCAACCACGAATAAATTGTGATAAGGAAAGGAGAATGAATAATATGATGATCTAATATTATTGTGGATATATAATATCATATCAGTCGAAGCCGCGAACCAGAAGGCCAATTCCCATAGTTAAAAACGTTCAAAATCTGGTCACAATCTCATATCAGCGACAATCGGCACGGTTGGCGCAGTTGGCGCAGCAGTGACTGTTGCACTGCGTGTCGCGGGTTCGATTCCCGCACGGAACAAATATTGGCCTACAAGTAGTTGTTTCGGGTCTGGCTGTTTGTGTATGTTAGTTTAAATGTTTGTAAACGCACCCACGATACAGGAGAAACTACTAGTGTGGGGCAACGTTAAAAAAAAAATATATCTATGTCATAAATGTAGCGAAATTACAGGTATTTTTGACATACTGAGACTGAGATCAGACTGTAAACGTTCTTAAAATTACGAGAATTGCTCCTCTGGAAACTGCTTTCTAGTAGCATAGTAATCGTGTAATTTAACACACAAGCCCAAATACTTTAGCTGATCGTCATCGCTTACCAAAGACTAGTTAATATTAAAAGATGGATTAGGAAGCCGAACAGCTGTGTATCAAACGCTTATCTACCTACATAAGCTGTAAGTCAAGCGAAGAAAGTAGGTTAATACCTTGCTGATAAGCACGCCTTGCTAGAGTTTTTAAATGGTGTTCAGTATGGCCTAGCTTGGGTTAAATATAATAGGCATTATGTTATAGTGATTAACTATTCGTTTTTTGACGTGAATAGTATCACGAAGACGAGGCCATTTTGTAAAAAAAAGCGACCAAGTGCGAGTCGGACTTGTATACGAAGGGTTCTGTACCACCGTACAATTTTTAGTTACCTTCTCTTTATTTTTTAACTTGATTTTATTTTTATTATTTGTTATTACAGCGGCCATAGTAGTACAGACGCCAGCAGGTCAAGCTACCCGAAACTGTCAAATTTTCCTAATCAACTTTGAACCTTAATGCTTTAGCGATAAAGTTGAAAATCTATTAAATAAATTTGACAGATTGTAGTAGCTTGATGTGCTGGCGTCTGTACATACCCTGTGAAAATTTCAAGTGTCTACCTAATATGATTCAAAAGCTCAGCCCTATGGCAGACGGATGGACGGACAGTGGAGCCTTAGTAATATGGACCCGCTGGCACCCTTTGGGTACTTAAAACAATACTGTTGGTTCATATTATTACAAATTCAAGTCAATGAAAAAAAATACGCAATGAATTTCTTGCAATATTATTTCGTTCTCAAAAGGCATGTCTCAATTTGTATTAAAATTATTGCTATATTACTTAGTTCAGTGGACATTTATAATAAGAATTTATCAGAAGTTGGAATATGAAAAATAATAATAATGGTTTTACGATTTTTAAACTTTTGCCTGTGATGTGCTTCCCTGTTTATTATGAGAACTTCTATCAACAATAGTTGGTAGTGATTGTTTTTAAACAACTAAACTTCTACCTATTACTACGTCACAAAACATAAATACGCCAACTCTTTCAACACTTGAACATCAGAGGACATACTATAAATTACATGCTTACAAATCTGATAGGATTATACCTATTTCTTACTGGAACCAGTTACTCCAAGTATTTGCTCACTGTATTGAAGTGTCAAGCTATATGATTGATGATGCCTCACCTTACTCCATGTCGGGTAGATGAAACTAAATCTGCCAAAAGAACTTTTAGATACTCCCTAGGTGAAAGACATAAGGTTGATAATTGAATAGCTGGAGGGTCTGAATAAGACAGACATTTATTTTTTGCATTATTGGAAGATGATATTGTGGTGAGTTATATTGATGTATTGCTAGCAACAATTAAAGTATTGACGATTACGGTAGGAAAGGTCGTCAATGTGCTTGCAAGAAGTTAAAAGATATTTCACAAAGAACCTTAGTTTGACAAGAAAATATAAACTGATTGAATAGAGTAACAAAGTTTACTTCGAGGTCGAGTTCGATGTTTATCTTGACATATATAATGACTGTGATGGTATAATTATAAATTGTCCTACTATCTTATCTTATCTTACTAATATTATAAACGTGAAAGTTTGTTTGGATGGATGGATGGATGTTTGTTACTCTTTCACGCAAAAACGACTGAACGGATTTGGATGAAATTTGGCACGCAGATAGTTTATAACCAGGATTAATTATAGGATACTTTTTATCCCGATATTCCCAGGGGATCGGAACTTATGTGGGTGAAACCGCGGGGCGTAGCTACCCAAGTAACATTTAAGCGGAAAAATATTATATTTACCAGCGCATTACCAGCTATAAGCTTAATAAATGATGCACAAGAGTGTAAAAATATGTTTAGGACTGTACTAAAGTATAACTGTACAACTGTATACAGTATAGCTGATTAACGGCTGTATAGAGCCTAAATTTTTACCTTTAGCTTTTAAATAGCATTGGAAAACGCTAAAATACAGGCCGCGGCGTAAAAAACTGCGTTTAGCAACTTTATACGACAATAACTGTATATTGCTCTCAAATTATACTTTTGTATAACCTACTTCTGTACAAGAGCATTAAATATTGTTATAGCCTGAATATTGGTGTAAAATTACTTTATTGTTCAGCCTTCAAGTTAAGCTTGATAATAGCTGTACAACGGATATCTAGGAACCTCTTAGCAAGCAATTCCCTTTATAATAGTGTAATACAATTCTATCTCATGTAGAAGAGTTTAGATTTACTCCTTTTTAAAGCCTTATGCGATTGGCGTACATTTTTCCCTCTTTACAGTTTTTCGTGTTTTAGAAGATTAAAGTTATTATTATAGTGTTGGCATACACAATTATCCAGCTTATCGATTATTTTGAAACTAATATAACTTAAAGCAGTCTCTTTATTGGATACAACTAATAACAAAACGGAGTCATAATTTTGATCATTTGCCAATTTGTTAAGTGAACAAGAGTTAAGATGGATATAAAACCATGGAAAAAACAAAAAAGAACCGGCGGAATAAAAAGAAAATTAAAAAAAGCTTGTTCCCAACGTGAACTAACGGAACAAAATATTATAATTTTACAAGGGCACGGACAGCCAAATTCCAAGTTGGTATCACCACCATGCAATGAGTGTTCCGTAGAATCAAAATTGTTGGATCATGATGAAATAGCAAATATCTGTGCTGAAGATATGTATGTTGGGTTAGTAACATGCGGTGAGGGTTCTGTACAGACAGAATCGGGTATAATGGAGTAAAGTATGGACAATTATAGCGAAATTGTTGAATCTGAAAGTTCATCAGATGAAGACGAAGCAAATCTAAATTTATTGTTTCGCAATAATATATAAAAATGGGCCATTGACAAGAATATTTCTCAAAGTGCATTAAAAAAAATAATCCAAATAATAAACGGAATATTTCCAGACTTATCACGTCAGGATCCAAAACAATTTAAAGGCTTTTTGCTTTCTACACAACATGAAAACAAGACTATCTGTTGTTTTTGAATTACCTGTGAAGTCATCGTTTTTTAATATATTCAAAACGCAATGATATAGTTTTACGTGCTTGTGATGTTAAATTTAAATTTGTTTGTATTGAACATGGTGAGGAATCATATTTCATATCACTTTTACACACTTTGTGAGAAATAAAATTTCGTTGATTTAATTGATTATTTGTTTTTATTTTGTCTCTTAATTGAGGTTGGTACAATAAGATTCTAAAGTTCTTTTCATAGCATATTTAGCCACAAGGTTTTGTTTGTTCTTAAAACTAAATGACACTATCAGTGACAAGAATTGGTTTGTTCTTAACACGCTCAGCGCCAAGCTCCATATGCCAATACCACTACATCAGGAAAATTCCCTAGGCCAGGGCAACATTTATGGAAAGTGTGCGCGTTAGCGATATACGGCGCTTAGACTGGAATGGTGCTTGTGCATCAAAAAGGGTACACAAGTGTTTAGACAGTGTGTATCGCAAAAGATACACATGGCGCTGAGCGTGTTAAAACTGCAATATCACAATCAAACATAAGATTTTGTTGTGTACAAGTTTATTTATGTGATATTTTTTAGGAGGCCATCTTAATAATTCCTTCTTTTCCCAGCAACTTGGCACGATGGATAGCTGAGGTTTCCCACTTTCGATTGTCTCTACAATCTTGAATGTCATGTTGATCCTGAAAAAATCAATATAGTAATAAAAGCTTGAATGCAGTTTTCTTTCCTTTTAAAAATAAACTAAAGTTACCCCTTGCCTTAGACTACAATTTTCTATAAATTACCTAGATAGTAGTAGTATAGTAGTAGGTTTGGGTCATAATGAGGTTTTCTATATTTTCAACTGAACCCCAATTAACTGTATTAATGAATATGAATAAGACTTTAAGACAGCTTCTACAGTACTTAAATACTAATGTACAGACAATGTTACTCTTTAGGCTGAGATACGTTCTTAAGTAACGACTCTGTTATGCAAAAAGCTGCATTAAGGGGTACTAGAAGAGCAAGAGCTGTATAAACTAAGGACGCCATTTTATCATAGCCTATAAATTGCATTCCAATTTTACGAGATATTTTTTTGTTTGTTTTTGAAATTTCAGTACAAATTTACAAAGGATTTTAACTGTATAGTACACACAATTACGTTTACTATCAATAGAACAGTCCGGGTTACTCTTAAAACTGTTTTCAAATTTAATCACATATTTGTTGTTACAGAAAAAATGTATGTATATTCCTTATTTCGAAGGGGCGTGAGTTTTGAGCTTAAAACTAGTATACATATTCACATAAAAATATCAGTCGTAAGCATAACAACAACGATAAACAGGAAAGAGTACTTACCACTTAGTTTATTAAATATTTTTTTCACTTATACTTCACATTTATGGTATCTGCCTTGGCACATAGTAAATTAAGAAATAAAATGGAGAATGAATTCTACCACGAACACAATTATAATATATTTATTCTTCTATTAAGATTTTCACAAGCCTGAGTCTGTATAAAAGAATAAAAAGGAAAATTAGAGAATGGAAGCTGTATAAAAGTATATAAATAGTATCTTAGCCAGCCAAATAGTACAGCTATTATGCAGCTGTTATACAGCTAAATCTACACTTAAAGCTGTATAATTTTGGGGCCCATTTCAGAGTTACAAGGGCTGTATAGCTTGCTATACAGTCTTTATACAGCAACGTTTAACAGCCTGTAGTAAATAAATAGTCCATAAAACAGCTTTTATACAGTTTAAAATGTTACTTGGGTAGTAATACGAGTATTATTAACGTGAAAGTTTGGATGGATGGATGGATGTTTGTTACTCTTTCACGTAAAAACTACTGAACGGATAAGGATAAAATTTGGCACACAGATGGTTTATAACCAGGATTAACATATAGAATTTTTTATCCTGATATTCTCACAGGCTCAAAACTTATGCGAGTGAAACCGTGGGGCGCAGCTAGTCAAATATAATTTGATCTTAAAGATGAAAGTCGGGCAGTAATATTTAGATACATATGATATAATAGAATGATGCTCTTTATTATTTATACCGTAAAATTACAATTATACATGTAGAAATAATAATACCATACTAATTTACACGTAGATTTGACACAAGAAGAACACAGAATGAAGCTTTAAAAGCAAGCACCTTTAAAATAGAATACGATAAAAAAAAACAACACTTTCCTACACCAAACAACCTAAACACTAACACTAAAACACAAAATATAAAACCGAAACTTTGAAATGACAAAAACAAGGTACATGCAAAGATTATGTAGTTCATCAACAACAAATTGCTGACCCTTACGCTTAACATCACAACCCTGATCCCTCAAACGATACTTATCTACATTGTAAACTCAATTTCGGCAAGTACACTACTAAGCCCAAGGCATTCTTTACCCTCCGAATCTATAAAAAACATCATCAATACAAACCAATAAAAGTTTGTCAGAACTTCCCTCGTAAACCTTCAGGATACGAAAACGCAGAAGGCTAACTCATAGCAACTGATACAATAATAAGTTAAAAAAGTTGCCTCTGTTTCCAGATAGATAAGATAGATAGATAGATAATACATTTATTCAGTGCAACAAAAGACACAATACAAGCAATAAAAAAGAAAAACATCAAAAAAAGGTGAAACGTAAAAAAAAAAAAACAAAGATTAAAAAGCTAAATTGACCCATAGACACCTTGTACACACGGCTACACGTCAAGCTATACAAAACCAGTTTGTCTTGGCCTCACTTTGTATGATATTTTCTCACAATGAACGGTCAGCCAATACTGGTTTTGCATAGCTTGATGTGTAGCCGTGTGTACACGTAAATTTATAACGGTCGATCACTCTGGGCGGTGTGTGTCTCATGGTTGCACCAAATGGGGGTCCAGCTCAGCATGTGCCAGGTACAATACCTGACGCTGGTATTCTGCTGCATCCCGTTAGTGACAGATAAGAGGCTCTTAGTGCTATAGCTATTAGCAAACCGGCTGTAGCTATAAAGCTATTTGCCGATTAGATGACGAACATATACGCAAGAGTAAAAACAAAACAAATCTGTCACATCCTGCAGTATGAGAAACGAAGAACCCTCTCGCTTTGTGGTTTCGCAAGGTTCGCAATCGAAGTGGACATTCTGCGTCAGTCAACTTCGTCATAAAACCCAAAGTATGTCTAAATAGAGACATCGATATTTCCATAAATATTGTATGGTGTTCTGTACAAATTAAAGGCCTCGGGGCTGTTTCGTGGCTTACCGTTGCAGGTTTTAACATTTCGTTTGCGCGTAGGACCCTTGAGAACGAACAGATGGTTCTTGTGTTGTGTTCCGGAAGTAGGATGTGGTGGACGAGTAAGTTTAATACAATAGTAATTTAATAGAATCAGCACCCTAATTGCGTAACACACGATCAACCGTAATCGATTTCATTTTGACAGTTCAACAACATTCATTGCGTTATTTACGTGTTGAGCAGACAAATTTTTCTAACTTATGAAGTAATGGATTAGCAATTTGCTTCAAAATAATTCTGATTCCGATTGATTGTGTGTTACGCAATTAGGGTGCTGGTTCAGTTGAAAACCAGCGTCAGGCACTATTGTCTGGCATTTTTACTGAACTGGGCCTTTTTGGTGCAGCCGTGAGGCACACTTTCCTGCTAATTTCTTACATCGGTCTTTATACTTTCTATTTGTTTTTTTTATTAGTTGCCATCTGATGTATGTATCTGGTGTATTGTGTGTCTTTTAGTCTGTGCTAAATATTTTTTTTTTCTTCCTTCTTTCAATAATATCTCCGGAATCCCGGAGATATTTTTACTTGGCCTGTGTATCAAATTCTTGATTCTTGCCTTTTACTTCGTACCCATTTTTTGTGGTATTGTCCATTTCACAAGTGAATCTTTCACTAAATGCTGTTGCATATCTTTTGGAGTTTATCCTTGAGACAAAGAAGTCAAGATAAGCAGTGAAAAAGTAATTATATTCCAAACAGGCATCCATCAGGTGAAGTTAATCTGTATCTTTTACAAGAGAAAGAAGGCTGCCCAGCGCTGGGGCTCTGTCTCGTATAGGGTCTTAGCATTATGCTGAGCGATGGCGGTTTTGCGTGAATGTGACGTATGTTTACCCCCGACTTGTTACTTTTTTTTGTGTGTTTATGTTCTTTTATATGCGCCATAATTTCCGCAAATAAACGTATTTTATTTCTTTCTATACTATTTGACAACTATATTTCACTATGCTTACTTTCTTTCGATACTTAACTAAATGACTAACTATACAAATAATTAATTCGAAAACAAGAAGACACATAAGTATTGAAGTACTCGTCCGCATCACTATCATACGGAAACGAGCACAGAAGACTGGCAGCATTGCCACGTTGAGCTAATTCTTAGATCTAAATCGAATGTCTTTACTTAGATCTAAATTAGCAAGTGGCTTTACTAGCAAACTTTTGAACTAACATCAGCATTTTCATGCAATTCCATACCACATCATAATTTCTTCGATCCTGGTATAGCGATAGAGGCCGTCGTTTATTAGTCTTTTCCCTACGAAGCCGGTGTTTTTCTAAGGGGTATAGCGCCCCATGCCATAAAAAATTCACGCCTCCACAGTAGCCTTTGGTTAGCAGTGGTTTTTCTTTACAGAACCTATTGTGGGGTTTTCAAGTTGTGAGTTTTTAAGTGCTTCAGAAATCGAATGTCGATTTTAAATGTGTATGAATGGTAAATGCGTTTTGTGTTATGTTTTATGGGTTTTTACGTTACTGTGCGTATTCTCAGAAACTATTGAATTTATAGAGGTTAGTTCAGAAATATGGGCTGTGTCTAAAATCTTCTCTGTGGTTGTGATTTATAGAAATATTAATACCGCACTGGGTGCTGATGTCTAATCCTATTGATAGTTATAGGTATGTAGGTATTGTTGGTAACTATGTTTTTTCATTGTAGTTCAGTCTTCTTCTAAGCTGATGATCATTGATCATCCTTCTAAATAATATGGTATGGGTTTACCCATAAGGCACCTACTGCACTGATAAAACAATTCCCTTGATAAGTTATGGCACCAACATTACCGTTCTGCTTATCCATCCTATGTTGGAAGGCGTGCCCTGTGAATAATATGTCGAAGTGCGTTCTGTTATGTTCCTCTCTGCTCTGACTGTAAGCCTTCTCCCACATTTGCTTTTGAAAAAACATTTTGTTTCCTGTCATAAATATTTCTATGAAAGTTCTGTATAATTAATCTACGTTTTGGCGTAGGTCAACAACAAAAGTGATGTCTGCATTACCCTCATCATGACCATGACATATAGTGAACTAAAAAAAGGGGATAAACTAAACGCGCATTTTTTTTAAAGTTTCCAGTTTTTTATAAGAGTTATGTTACTCATGCGGTGGCCCTTTACCTTATAAATTTCACTGCAAAAATTTATTTAATATACGGTTTAAAAAATATCAAAAAAGCCTGCAAACCAAAGCCGCAAGCGCCTCTAACCATCGACTAAATTGAATACACCGGACCCCGCCCCTTACCTGTACCTCATTATGCCGCACGAATATTGAATAGCGTATAGAAAATACACATCGTGTAGTCAGACCGATTGGACAATTTACTGCCCATGTTCTGACAATGTAAAGTGTAGAGTGAGAACGTACATATCGATAATTATCAAGCTTTCAATAAAGAAGACGATGATGCTGGTGAAAAGAATGACGAGAAATGTTACTTTGACATCTAACCAAATCAATCATCCAAAATTAAATGGGAAAAATTGGATGACAAATTAGGTAAATGAATAACAGTTTAAATTGCTCATCGAATTATGATACAACATACAAAGCATGCTACAATGTCGCTTATACCAAAAAGTATAACAATAAAAGCTAAGAAATAGAAATAAACAACGATGCCAGTGACGATGACGGAGCTTCAAACAATAGCCACGATAAAGCTGGGCACAAAATCAACGATTATTTTGCTCAGCTGGTAAAAATTATTTGCTAAGTTAAACTACAAGCATTACAACAAGTTTATACAACTACCGTAGGTATCTGTTACTATCATAAATTCTGTTGGCATAACTAAAGTCTTATCATCGTTATACTTCAACATTCCTGCTCTTAACTGCTTATAATTTGCAACTCCATCAACATTACTGACATAAATCTTTATGTCACTTAGGTGCGTGTCATAATCAATCTCTTTACATAGGGCGGTAAAGTAAAATCGACACGTATCGATAAACCGCATACATTAATGGTGGGACAATTATTACGAGTGGCGCCAAAACAAATTACTCATAATATCCAATATTTGTAATAGAAAATGTTGGAGCAGAAGTATCATTGCATAAGATGCTTGTTAGCTTAGTTTCGAATCCGTATCGAGATCCTGAATAAATCCATTGGTTTTCATATACCTACTTAAGTCGTCGATCAAATTTTAATATGAACAGGGTGCGCTTTACTTTTGATCATCGAGACTCTGGTGTCTTTAATTGGCAAGTTTTATAGGTAGGTACTCTAAGAAAGTCCTTGTTGTATAATTCCCCTATGAGTATACCATCCCATATGCCCGGGTGTCGATTAAAGTGGCTTAGGGCTTAGGTAAGAAGGGTATTGTAATCCTCTTTTCCGTTCATATTATAGGAGTAGGTATAGGTATACCTACCTCAATCACAAACCTGTTTTCGTACGCAAAAATTGTCATTACTCTCATACTTTGTAACGGTATAACCGTATAACCGGAGCCTCATCCTCAGTAGCAGAAATTAATAGCCTGACATGATGAGTTAACTTTCTGAACAGCTCTATTTTACTGTCCTATAGTAACTAGACACTGGTCGTGATTTAAGCGCTTTAATTACAGTCATTACGATATTATTACCATAGCCGCGTAAACCACGCGGGCGTAAACGACTTTTAAGGTAAAACGCGTAAATTATAATGTGTAATTGTAGTATAAATTATATGGGGCAATAAAAAATGTATGATATGATGAATTGTAACGTTCTGATGTTTGCGGCATCATTATGGGATGTAATAAACGTTTGTTTCATTAGTGACGTTTATGATAATTTTGATAATGCATGTTAAGCGAATACTGAGCTTTATAGTAAGGAAGAGGAAACGACCAGCCCAAAAGCTTCGAAGATCCTGATCATGGCAAAATATGAATTATAGGTTTGTTAGATGTGGTCCATTTTACAGATATATATATAACGCTCGGTCCTATGGCCACTAAGAAACACGGACTCGCAAGATATGAAATAATAGTTATGTATTTTGCCAGCTGTTCATACTTAAATAAACAATTAAGTATGTACAGCTGGAAATAATGATGATAATATGGCCTATGTAAAATAAGTTCATTAGTATCAATTTTATTTAATTAGAAGCCATGTGCACGACGGGGTTTCTTATTGGAAACTTCTCAGGAGCCTTAGGGGATGAATTTCCAAAAACTGTGATAAAACTAACTTTTACTTCTAAGTACAAAAGTCTAAGTACCAACTTCCACGTGAACATAACATCACGCGCATGTGTGATGTTATGTTAACGCGCATATGTGCACCTTTAAGTAACCCTTCGGGAAATACAGATATGTTATGTTAACGCGCATATGTGCACCTTTAAGTAACCCTTCGGGAAATACAGATTTCCCGAAGGGTTACTTAAAGGTGCACATACAATGTGTCGTTTTGCATCTTCGTCAAATTCAAGGAAGTAACTATGCTATTGATTCACGACACGAATCAATAATAAAATAAGTAGGTTATTTTTTTTTCTAATTTTCGGAAATCGGCATGTGTGGAACACTCATTTTAAAACGCGGCCTGTGTGAGACCGCACTGTAACTGCCCTTTTTACACACACATAGAAACGCGGCCGCTTATACGATACCATAACGCGATTCTGTTCTTTGATAGTGGAGTATTCAGAAATACTGTCAAACTTAAATAACAAAAAAAAAAAAAACAAGTATGTATTCATTATTTACCAGGGATCGTAATTTTATTTGATTATTTGTGTCTTTCATAACAGCCTCCTGAAATTTGACGAGGATGCAAAACAACAGCTTGTATAGTGCACTCACATTTCGCCAGTTGTGTTTAAGTTCCATGTGACAGGGAGTGAGCCGATTGCCATCATGATCATCATCCACATCTCGACTTCACCGACTTCTGAGCACAGGCCTCTCTTTTCAAGTGCCATTCTCCGCGCCCCAGTGCCAGCCTCATTCAGGTGGCCCTCAACCGGGAAAACATCCAGATTCCGGGCTGGGAATTGAACCTAGGGTCAGCAGAAGCTCTTGCGACCACTAGACTAACAAAGCTCAAGGACGGTAAGGACTTCTAGGTTACTTACTTCAAAAATGAAAAACTACCTACATATTAAACCCCTTTAGGGAATTAATTTTCAAAAATCCGTTCTGTTTCGTCATACAGGGTGGCAGGGACATCGACGCACCATGTTACTGTTACCATGGATTCAAAACATGATTTAGATTTAAAAATAAAATCAGCTGTTCCATACATTTTGACCGCGTAGATACGTACTTTTCTATGAAGAAACAGATTTTTTTAGAACCTACGATAAATACACAACAAACACAAGGGTGTTCTGAATAATATGCTGAATTCATGGTTACATATTATAAGTGTCGATATCCCTGCCAGCTACAGGGTGGGACGGAACTCTTTATATAGGAACAGTAAAACTTCTCAGGCTTCTAACTAAACCTTCTAGTTTTGGCTGCATGTGCATTTTTACTAAATAGATCATTTGCCCTCCCAGTATTATTCCCCGAAAATTTCATTACAACAATTCAAATTACAATTTCAAACAACATTTAAAAAATCCTCAATCCATTTTGTAGTTCCACCGCGTTCGTGCTAATGGCCCTATTCGCGCGAACGATAATTAAAACGATACGGAATTTAACATCAAAATTAATTGAATTAGTGTTTACTGACTATTAAATGGCCTCCGAGTAATTCGCAATCGGTTCAGTATCGATGATATAATTGTATCGGCTGTACATTTTATTGGTATTGGTTATATGTATGTTGGGCGCAGTTTCCTGTTGCTATCAGATGAATTTGGAATTCATCCGTATTATTTTGGCGGTTAAATTGGTTTGGATACATGGATTTGTGGATTATATTGATTTTGAATGTAGCTGACATGTTTTTTGTTACGACTATTTCGATTAATTTACCTACACTCTTGCCTGAAAGTATAATAGTAATTAAAATGAAATATAATTATGATGAAGCTTACTTTGCATCAATAATATTTTCTTAATTTTCTACAGAGACGGAATATCGGATACTCTAAATCAAAATATTTTCTTTCACATAAATCTACATGGGCACTTATGAAACGTCAGAAGCTAGATACACGGTTCCAACAGATGGAGAAGAGCCGGCAAGAAACTCTACTGAATATTGTTATATTACAAATCATCCAACACCTCAATTATTAGTTTATTACCTTCTTATTGTTTATTTCTGCTGTGTAAAACGGCAACTATTTAAATGCTGCCTAACTTTCCTCTTTCTCTAACAGTAGAAACATCTTCAAACACCTTCGTAACTCTTTTGATCTTAACACTTCAATTTATCTCCTTTTCTATATCGACACCACATTTTAAGCCCGCTCCCCTCAATACCACCATCGCTAGTCTCAGATAAGGCTCAGCATCCTGTTTTGTCACGCCGAGATTAATTCACTTCACTCGTAATCTCAGCTAAGTGGCTTACTTACGATATCTGATGCTATGTAGGTGGCACCTTATGTAACATCTAGGGAAGTCGAAGTGACAACTCAATTGAAGAAGTAGACTGACTTAAATACTGAAGTGGAAATGGCTGTTGATAACTTAGTGAACGAATTTGAAAAGATTAACGTCGTAGCTAGATATAAATTACTCAAAGTTTATCTAGCTTTAGCTAGTGCGGAATTTGATCTTGATTAAGTTGGAAAACTTCATTGGTTCCGGTTGTTATGTAGACACTTAAATTGACTCCATTTATATCAGGAGCTACCTGCTGCTTTAAGTGTAATACGATGTTTGATATTTGCTTTCTAAAGAGTTCCAAGTTATCATTTAGATGAGCATACTGCCATTTTAGCAAATAGGAATTTCAACAAAAAGGAATCCGATGTGTTTTTAATGATGCACAATTAAACCATTATACTAGGTACTACAATTTTTGCAAACAGATGCACACAGCATAATATACTGGATGGCAGGGACGTCGACGCGCAGCCGTTACCACGGATTCAGTACATGATTCTAAACACCCTAGGATATAAATTTTTGTCGGTTATAAAAAAAAATTGCTGTTTCATGTATAAACCTACGTGGTCAAAATATGTATATGGAACAGCAAATTTTTTTTTATAATGACTGATAAAAAAATACCCTGTAATATTATTTAACATATTCTTACCCACATGCACCTGAGTACTTACTACTTCACGAAACCATTTTCTGTACAAAACACGAATGACAAATTAATATTCACAGACCATTGAAAGTTATTATTTACGGTCAGATAATAAAGTTATATTGCGAGTATATCTTTGCCACAATATTACTGAGACCAATTCCTTTCTGATCAGTAGCCTGTCCTTGTGCTAAAATTCTATCAGTGCCATTATCTTTGTTAATAATTTTATGATTAGTCTATTTTGCCTGCAGGTTCAAATTCACACGGCATTAGATTAGGTAAGTCGTTCCTTCTTGCTAGTTTGTTATATATGTATTGAAATGTATTTCTGAGTTGAGCTGTACGGTTAGTGTTATATGCGTACACTGACTTGACCAGTCCACTCAATCAGTGTGGTTCTTTCCTCAAAAGATCATCATCATTTGCCTAGCCTTTTCCCAACTATGTTTGGCTCAGCTTATTTTCCTCACAATACCATTTCAGATATTACACATGCTCTTCACATGATCTGACCAAGATTATATCTGAACTTTAAAAGCGACTGTGAGCTCTGAGTTTGTTACGGCCTTTTTTCTCAGAGTCGTCAGATAGGAAACACCGAACTCATCTAGTTTTAAAAATATGTTTGACGTGTAACAGTGTTTGTACAAACCTACTTACAAAAATAAAATCATTTATCATTTTAGTATGTCAAACGTTTTCATGGAAACGTTATTGTCAACCGTAGCTCGATTATGGTAATTAACTTTAACTGTTGAAGTTGTAACAATATTGTAGGTATTTATTATTTGAATTTTAGAATATTCATACGTATCTAGGTTTCATAAAATTGTTAGCTTCTTAATCAAAGTTATGTATATAGTAGTGTTCTCATTCATCGTCATCATTCTCGTATCTCTTTATCTTAATTTATTTTGAATTTTTATAGTAGGTAGTGTTATCTTTATTATTCAAAAACTTTGTAGAGCCTAACCAATTTTTAACAATATAATTAATTAACCATCACTGCCGCATAAAGAGCACAATGCATGACGATACGAAAAAAATTCAAAGATCCACCCATTTTTACCAACACTGGCTCTTTGGGCTAGTGGTCGCAAACAACTCTTTGGGGAATAAAGATCTGGTGTTATGTTATGTGAATACAACACCATATGTTGCTGCGTTAATTACGAGTACTACACTCCTTATTCACCTTTGCACAAAATTTCTGTTCAAAGAGGAAATGGATGTTAAAACATGAAACCACATCTTAAGCTCAATAAATACATAATACGAATACCTAAACTAATGTTATTCCAAACTGATTAACCATTTATCTTTTATTGCGGTCGGTAGCGGGAATTCGGTCATGGCGTATATTATTTTCTTTGATAATATACGCTAGTTATGGCTACTTTATACCGACAGTTTACTTGTTATAAATGTAGCTGTTGGCTGGAATTCAGCCTTGGTTGGTAGGAGACAAAGCAGTGTTGATAACGGTAATGGTTTCTGATGGATAGTGCGACAGGTTACTGCTGTTGTAAATGGACTGTTGGTATGAAATATGCGTTCATTGATTGGTTGAATAATATTAGGAAATATGATAAATAGATATAAATAGGTGCTACGGTAGTGAGACGACGATGATACAATACTCGGGTGAGTTTTTTTGAGTAGCAGAAGCTCAAAGTTTTAATGTAACTTTCAAATGAATGATCAATGAACCTCTTATTCACTTTGAGTTTCAGCATCAAACAGTCTTAAAAATTGTATTGCATTATACACAATAGGTATATTGCCTATTGCGTATTTTGCAACACAATTTTTGTCATAAACAAGAAACGTACTTTTGTGGTTGTACCTACGCAAAGCTAACAACAACTGACTAGGTGCGGTATCAAACCAGAGCTACAACGTCGTATGTAAATAAGAATTGCTTCACAAGTCTTTCAATTGTAACAATACACCTCAAAGCTTGCGCAGGAATAGTATAACTCAACTCTCTAAATAGTTTACCTAGTTATAATATTAACACTTTCTCGGTCCGCGAAGCAGACACAATAGTTAAACAATTGCGGTTAGTACATGATCGTATCTAAGATTTCAGGAAACTAAACGATTGCAAGGCAGCCCTCCTCCCAGCAGAGACTAATAAAAAACAATAACAGTTTGGTGCTGAATTGTATGTTTACTTCGGGGGACATCGACGCGCAAAATTAATTCCGTATGATTGAAAGATGAGAAAAAAATCTGCTGTTACATAGAAAATTGCTATACCTACGGAGTAAAAATGTATGGAACAGCAAATTATTTTTTAATAACCAGCACCCTAATTGCGTAACACACGATCAATCGGAATCGGTTTCATTTTGACAGTTCAACAACGTTCATTGCGTTATTTACGTGTTGAGCAGACAAATTTTTCGAACTTATGAAGCTGTAGCGGTATCTACCACGCCACATGCGAACAACGCGTCATACTGATGTCACGCAAATCCTGCATCTCGCAAGCAGAGTTTACCGCGCAATTAGCATAGATACAATTTCCCAACATCAATCGTTGGGCAATTGCCCGCCAGACACAACACCCGTCTGGTCGGAGGATCCTCCCTTTTCTATGGAGGTTGAGTGAACTTTACACCCTGTTCCTCATACCTCTAAAAAGCAATGGATTAGCAATTTGCTTCAAAATGATTCAGATTCCGATTGATCGTGTGTTACGCAATTAGGGTGCTGGTCTAGAATCATGTGCTGAATCCATGGTAACAGATCGCTCGTCGATGTCCTGCCACCTGTATGCAGTAATCAAAGCTAAAAACCAATGGTCTACCTACTAATTTATATGATTTAAAACTTGTTTGGAGTCTTAAAAATTTTGGCCTCAAAATTTTAAGCCATGCTTACTATTTACATTAGCCAGGTTACGTAAATCAACAATTAGTATCTATATTCTGACTGCTAAGTATGAATGTGGATGGATGGCTATACAAAAGAGGCAGATCAAAGAAATTATTTTAAGATTTCGAAAAGATAATAATATGGGTGGGAAGGGAAAGAAGACTAAGATGATGAAACAGCTGTCAGTTTAGAAGAAAATGAACCTAAATACCTATACGACAAGAGCAAAATTTCACTGTCAAATAACATAGGATTAACCGTTTATAAATATGTTAGTAGATATTTGTTAAGCCAAGTTGAAAACTATCACCGCACATTACAATAAGGCTGTTACGCCGTAATCCGGTTACGGTGTTATCGAATTAAGTCAATTGTTAAGTTACGACGCACTTTAGCTCGTATTGTTCAGCATCCAGTCGTAAATACGGATATTTGTTTTGTTTTGATTGAATTAGTGGTAGTGATGGGCGGCGCTTTAGTTTAAATTGCAATTTAGATAATCGCCTATTTCAGTGGCACCTTTATAAATAGTTTTAGGATGGCCAAGAAGAAATTAAATGAGGTTTGTGAAATGGTACGCCTGATAATCCTTAAATACTAGGCAATGCGAGATCATGAAGGCTTTATCACGATTCATCTTTTTTTTCGGGTCGATGACGAATAATATTATTATATTAGATGAGTTGGGCCCAGTTAGCTGGCTAAACGATATTATATTATTACGATAATGTGAATAAAATTAAGTTGAGCTGTGTGTAAAGTAAGACTGCGCTTATGTCCACGGATGAAAGAAAGAAAGAAAATGTATTTATTGCGACTCGTACAGGATCATAAACTAAACTAAACACAGTTAAAAATAAAACAAATTGTATAAAAAAGTATAACAAAAGGAAAAAAAACAGAAAGTTCTATCCAAACTACCTAAAGCCTACCAAAAGGCTCCTATCTCAGCATGATGCTTCGACATTTAAAAAATAAATAAATAAATAATCCCGATGCGTTGTTGGACGTCGTCTGGTGTCGATGACTGCCATACCTCTTTTCTTTCTGTACACTTTGAGGCTCTTACGGCTAGCTAGAAGCAACAAAGCCGGACGACCGGTCTATTTGAAAGATTTTTGAAACTGTTGCCCTGTCCTATTGTTTGCAGAAGTCAGAGGGGCAATTCTCGTAATTTCAAGAACGTTCACAGTCTGATTTCAGTCTCAATCTGTCAAAAAAATCCACAAATTTCCCTACATATTGATTTTTTTTTTTTTTGAGGATGGGAAATCATCAAATGACTCCTCCCGCTCTGGGTGGAGCAGCAGGGAGTGTCAGACTCTTACTGACTAAAACCCACCCGTGTTCCTTCCTTAGCCCTTTATGTTCCCGGGCAGCGGTAACCCTTTCGGACGATCCCGCTATCCTAAGACGGGAATTGGCCTTCAGATGACAACTAATAGGGTACGTAGTAAAATCAGCCTATACGGTTACCACTACTGGAACACAGGCCTCCTCTCTTCGAGAGGGAGTCGGCCATAAGGCTCTTTTCCACCAGAGATATGCTATGCAGCTATGCTGCGAGGATGAGAAAGCTAAGCTACGAAAGCTGTGTAGCGGAGCGAGTAAGATGTGCAATGAAGATGCGCCGCCGCGAGGTAGCTGTGCGAGGAAGATGCTCAACTCGAGCAATGCGATGCATCGATAGTAGGGAAAGCACGGGGAGTACTCTGTTCTGCACATAGCTATACCACTCGCGCATCCATAGCTCCCATCCATAGCACACATCCTTCCGTATAAAAACATAGCTAAGTTGAATCCGTTTCCACCAGTGCTATGCTATGTGGATCAATGAATATGATTGGTGGATAACAAACGCATCGATAGCAACGTAGCATAGCACATCTCTAGTGGAAAAGCAGTCTTATTCACCACGCGGGCCCAGTGCGGGTTGGTAGATGTCACATGTCTTCGATTTTTTGTTTCTACGACATGCTGGTTTCCTCACGATAATTTCCTGCACCGTTCCGAGAGCAGTGGTGATGAAATCCTACTAATATAATAAATGTGAAAGTTTGTAAGGATGGATGGATGTTTGTTACTCTTTCACGCAAAAACTACTGAACGGATTTAGATGAAATTTGGTACATAGATTTTTTGTAACCAGGATTAATACATAGAATACTTTTTATCCCGATGTTCCCACGGGATCAAAACTTATGCGGGTGAAACTGCAGGGCGCAGCTAGTTATTTACATAAAGTAAAGTGCCTGCCTTAGCTCGAACCCGTGACCTACAACTCATAAGTCAGGGCCGTTACCACCAGGCTACCACTGCTAAGAGAGTGATTGCCATCATTTAGACCTCAGCACTATTTTAGACTGAAACAAAAAACAGACTGTGCGGCGAAACGATCGTCTTCTATTTCGGCAAACGATTAACTGGAAGCATGACCACCATCAATAGTAATGACACAACCTTCCTTTCCCCACATTAATCCCGGACTGTTCCCATCACTAGACCATCACGAAACCCATTAATGTCTATGATAACCATAAAGATAACGTACCATTTCGCAATGGTAGTTAATACGCCTTCACGATAATGAAAGTAAGCTCACTGATATCTTTGTTTACTAGTTGTGAAATACCGATTTGTTGCAGTTTATTAAGTTATGTTGCTGTTTTATTGAGGAAGTGTGTTAATTATGTCGTTGGAGTGAATTATTGTCCGATTTAAGAGTAAACTATATTACCATTTACAAATAAACTAGGTACATACTGTATTATTTCGTTATTGTTTTTTTTTTTTATAAGTTTTCCCCCGTCTTAAACACTAATACATGAGACGTTAGTGCAATACAAATCAAGTCAAAAATGTTTATTTGTCAGAATGGTACAACAGATGTTACAATTTTCGTTCCAGCATATCCTGCCATACTATGGCGTACAAATATTTCTATTAAAATGAAGGCTTATTATTTTATTCATATTTGAATTAGTAAGCATGAATCACTTAATAAAATATAAATATTATTGTAATAAAGATCGAAATTGTATTGTGTTTATAATAAGTCATGTCATTAATATTGAATAATTATGTCAAGAATATAATATTAAAGATATGTTAGTGTTGGATATGGTAGAATAATAATTTGTGTCATGTGTCATGTCAAACCACCAATTATAATTTGTGCGCAGTGGTGGTCCAGTGATAACGGCCGCGAACCAAAAATTCAAAGACATGTGACATCTGCCTACCCGCCTTGGGCCTGCGTGGTAGATTGCAGCCAACTCCCTCTCGAAGGCGCCATCTCCACGAGCGAGAGAATCGCAGTACCCTATACGATTTTGGTAGTTTATTAAATATGCTTATAACCATTAGAAAGTAGTGTAAGCGATTGGTGAGGAATACAGATTTACTTAACCAATCATTAGTAAGCTCCAGGTACAAATCATTACTAACAAGACATTATAAACTTAAACAAAAAACGAGCAACACCTTCGCACATGCTTTGCAAATACGCTAGATAAATCAGTCGTTGACAAATCCATTACAGGCAGATAGGATCTGAATAAAAGCAAGGAAAGAACTTAGTGCAGTGACGTTAGTTAGAGCGGCTTGTACAACCCATGTCGATTAGCGATTGCGCACTGGAGACCTGTTTAGTAGAGCAAGTTGAGAAGGTTTAAGAATAGAAAATACTGTAAAGAAATTTTTGGTTTGCAGTTTTTTGTAGGTTTGTGATTTGTGTGTAAGTTTTATTTTGAAAATTGTCAAAAGAGTGAATAGTGATTTTCTTTCCATGCTGTCATTCGTGGATCTTGGAAAGTCATTTCGGGTAGTCAGAAGCCCGAAAGTCTGACAACCAGTCTTGCCAAGAGGTATCGTATTACCAAGTAACTGGGTTGTGGAGGTCAGATAGGCAGTCACTCCATATAAAATACTGGTATTCAGCTGCATCCGCTTAGACTGGAAGCTCACCCCAACCTAGCTAGGAAAAGGCGAGGCAGTTGATGATTCTCAATCACTGTAAAATCGAGTTTGAAGTCTGCACCAAAAAAAGGTTGGGGGTCGTGGTCAAAATCTTGATCATGGTTTAGTACTTTAATGAAAGTAAAGTGTAACCAAGTAATTAAGTATGCTATAAAATAATATAATGAGTACTCTGGGTACAAATCTGAAGACTACGTACAATGAGAAGTTCAGTTTATAGCTTTCTGAATCAAAGCTGACACTATTATGTACTACAATGTAAAGGAGAAAGAACCCTGGCTAGTCAACTAACCCGTTCAAACGCAACACAGATCTAGGTACACTTCGTAGCTGGTTTTAAAGTCAAAGCAATAAACGTCACTGCAGCATTGCGATTGTAAAGTGGCGCTTTTAAAACTGAACAAATCGCATTAAAGCGGTGCAAGGTGTGAAATACATGCGATCGAAGTTACGCGGTCGAAAAACGCGGTTACGCGGTAGTGGTCGCGGTCGCGCGTTTCGTAAACGCGTGACAGCATCGCTACTAACGCGCGTTAGTCGCATTTGCAACGCGCTTTGCTTTGACAATTGAATCGAGTTTTCTACGACAAATCCGTGAACATACCTAATAATAATAAGTATTTATTAGCACAATACAAGTTTGACACATTAAAATTCACATAGTAGGTAGTCACTAGGGCACATAGAAATTACCAAATAGGAATAATGTACAAGAGATGGGAAAAGTACTAACACTCAATACAGAATTCGGAAGATCCTGTATCTTAGGAGGCAGTGTCTTCGCATAAATAGAGGATGAGTAAATTATGAGCGTACTAGCAGACTCGGATAGTCACAAACAAGATATAAGGTAAGAAATTTATCTATTATATAATATATTTTTTTTAATTAATTAATTAGTATTAATATTATATTATTATGAAATTATTATTATTAGTATTAATAGGTAGTTACGTTTGTATTGACTGTGTGAAGTGCATTTGTGTCGTGTCATGTGCAAGTGTTGTGTGTGTAAGGGAGAAGGGTGTGTGGAGTAATGCGATGTGTTGAGGTGTGGTGTGATGTGATGTAGTATGGTGGTGTGTGGTGCATTGTGAGGGTGTGTGGGGTGTTTTGAGTGAGTGTGCATATATGTAATGTGGAAGGAATTAGTGGGGGCACCTCCCTTCGTTGATTGTGATAGGCATAAGTGATTCAGCAGATCCAGGCAAGTAGACTTTCAGGTGCCTCGTAGTCTTGATCCATTATCCAGTCCTCAATTTTAACTTTAACCCTATAGGTATCCAATTCAACTATGTTTATTTTTTTATTAATTATTGTATATAGGTGTGAGCTCAGAACATAACGTTGGCGTCTAGCAAAAGCGGTCTTATGGGTTACCGAGAGAATAAGAGGTTTTTTTTTACGGCGCGTTGGGTCTGGTGGGAGGACCTTGGTGTGTTTTCTCAGTACGGATCGTACCACAAACAGTTGCCTAACAGTAAGTACATTAGCATCTTTGTATAATTGTGTGGTAGGATACATAAAGTGCTATTTTGACATCACCTTCAGGACAGCTCTTTGTGCACGTTCCAACTTAAGAAACTTTGTTCGAGCGGCGCCTCCCCACACTGTGATGCAATAGGTGATGACGGACTGACATATAGCAATATAGACCATTCTAATCATGTTGAAGTCAGCCGAAGACCCAAGTACCTTGAATACATAAATCATTCTTCTAACTCTTTTAGTTATAGTATCCAAGTACCAGTTGAGTCCGCTATCAATAACCACACCCAAATACTAAGATGCTTTACCCCACGAAGAGAAAAGCATGAGCAGGTTATGTGGCTATTACATTGTGTGCATAACAGCTTTCTTATTCAACTGAAACGCTTACCGCGTTCAACTTAAGCCAGTCTTGTTTTCCGTTTATCTGTCGACTTAATAAGGCAAGTATTTGCATTGCAATTGTTTTTACTGCTTGTTTTTAATTGACCGATGCAAATTGATTAAATAAAACTACAATTTACATAGCTGCCCTTTTTTGTGTTTACGTTAGCCATCGCTGATAAAATCATGAGATTATGGGGAGCAAGCATGAAGTGATAACATCTTGTTCTTGGCTTTTTCTTTTTTGATAGACGCTTGTATTTAGTTACAGATATTAAAACAAGGTACTAAAAATTTACCTACTTGCTGTGTATAAATTTTAAAATGCTGGTCTTGATATCACTTTTCATTTACCTACATCTAGTGTACAGTCACGAGCAAAAGTATGTATACACTCGGCTTTATTCAAAAGCGATTTATTCCTTTATTTTTGAATGAAATTTTATGTTGTTACGAACATAGCATTTTTGAACCCATAGGTTTATGTAATGTATCGTATTTCAACGTTGCATTCGTTATTTCACGAAAAAATTGCCATTGAAAGTTGCTAAGGGGCCGTCTCCACGAGCGAGAGAATCGCGGCGATATTATCGTCGTGCCACGTATTTCTATACACTCTCTTAGGACGTGTCTCCACATGGCGATATCATCGCGGCGAGAATTGGATGGCACGACAACAATATCGCCGCGATTCTCTCGCTCGTGGAGAGGGCCCCTAAGTGTTGACGTATTGGTGGTCGTGACTGTACTAGTTGTGGACCAGTAAGCATGACACTGTGCGTCGTGGTTCTACCAATATTCATTTGTTTCATAATCACCCTATTATGTTCCTACTCATAGATACCGTGTTACTACTGTTGGGACCATAGATATGCTGAAAAGGAGTGGGCTGTATCTACCACGTGGGTCCTGGATAGCACAGTCATTTGTCTTTGATTATTGGTTCGAGGACATACCGGTTTCCTCACGATATTTTCCTTCACCATTTTGAGATGGAAATAAAATGGGGATGAAATTATTTACACAAAGTAACGCGGCTGTCTAGGGTCGAACCCACGACCTACAACTCGTCAGACGGGACCGTTAGCACTGAGCCACCACTGCTGTTGTTATTTAATTTGTCTGAACTGGCAATAAAATTTTAGAAGGACAAATTCAGTAAGGTTGCCTCCAGTCACTAAACCATCGGCTGCACTATATACTCGTGGGTTCAATCATGCACGAGACAATAATTGACTAAATTGTAAGGCCTACTCATCCGAGTAAGTGAAAACGGTTCACTCAGGTCTCAGCATCGAAAGTTGAAAATTCAACAGCACACTTTTATTTATTCACTCATTTAGGCTTAGCTTTTTTCTTTTCCATTTTCATGTAAACCAGAAATATGGCGGGTATATTTTTATAAAATAAACTCATGAAGAATACTTACATATTTTCACATCGTTAATAGTCCATTACGTACAAAGCTTGTATCTGAATTTCTTACCAAGAATTATCAAAAAAGGGACCTTCAAGGGAAAAAACAAAGCCCCTGGTCCTGATTTCTCTCCACATTACTTGTAGTAAACCACAACAAATAACATTTAAATCCTACACCGAACAGGCCCGAGCGCGATCGATAAAGACCGAAGGTGTCCTGTTTCGTTAAGTGAGACATTTCGCTGGTGGACCGCGTCTGCTCGTGGGCGTGTGCAATGGGGCTTATTATGTGGTCCAAGAATAATCATAATACGTAAGTTTTTATTGTTTAAGATAAGACTATGTTTGATACTTGAACGCTATTTTTTTAGCAAAGAAAAGCACTTTGGAACGGAACAGATCAAAAATGCATTTTGATTTTGTGTCAAATTATATAGGAACACAAAATTACTGAAAATGTGTAAGTCAAACACAAGACTTTCTAGAATCTAGAAAACCAAGATAAAATAGACCGATAGGTACATTCAAGACATCGACGCGCTACCTATAACCATGGATTCAGTATATTATTCTGAATACCCCTGCGTTGAAATTTTTTGTCGGTTATAAAAAAATAAATGACCGTCATAAATTTTAACCGCGTAGTTATTGCACTTTTCAATGAAACATAACATTTTTTTTTTTAATAACCGTCGAAGAATTTCTACGCTAGTCTAGAATCATGTGCTGAATTCATGGTCACAGGTTATGTTCAATGTACACCCTGTATGCATCGGTCTGTATAGTGTCCATGTGTCCCTGTATGTATAATTTGCGCGTCATTGTGCCTGCCACCATGTATAAAAGCAGCTTTATTTTTTGTGGTTTGCACTAGTCTGACTGTAAGTCACTAAAAACAGAATCCCAATAAAAAGGATTATTATAAGATGACTGAGCAAAACCCAAGTTCAATCAATAAAGAGCCAAGGTGTCCTGTTTCGTTAAGTAAGACATTTCTTAGGGTCGTGGGCGTGTGCAATGAGGCTTGTAACGTGGTCCAAGAAGCGTGGCAGTCGTGCGAATATTTGAAACGGAGTGATCCGTAATTGATTGGTGAAGGGAAGCCGGAGTATTGCCGGTAGTGAATTTTGGGATGTCAACTAGGCATGATAAATGTTGTGGAGTTCGGTGGAGGATAAGCTTGAGTTGAATTCTTGGTCTCTAGTAATGCTAGTCTGTTGGGGCATTTGATAGTTCGAATTTCTGGGGGCCTACTCCGAAGTGCAAAGTGCGAATGTTTGGATCGGACCGACACATGGCCGAACCGAATATTATTGAAAAATGCGAAAAAAGTTCGGATCGGCTCAGTTGGGTCGGGACCATAGTCAATATTCGAAAGAGTGTTGGAGTGTAGGATCGGAACCGACCCAACCAAATAGTAACTTCGCAGGAAACGGCCGAACATTCGGCCGATACTACTTCGGAGTAGACCCCCTGGTTTTGTAAGCTGTCGTAGTCGAAGTCTACAACATTAAAAAAGTACGAGTCAGACGTTTTTGTAATGATTTTCCTAATCAAGCGAACTTCACTCAACTTTGATTTGGATTTTGTAACAGCAGACAACATTTATTCAATGCCAACCCAATTACGTCTGTCACTGAATATAGTCGTTGATTGACGATTAAATAGCGCAAAATTATTCATTCTATGATTCAAAGACACACATATTTTACATGATATTTTAACCACTAGTCTGTGAGAAGCTTCCTAAGCTACGATGTACAAATAAATGTGAAAAAAAACATTCTTCTTAAATAAGAGTCAACTAACAAAACCGTAAACCATGTTTTATGCAAATAAATGATTTATTATTATTATTATAAAAGTTTGTAACAAGCCTCTTTACTCTTCCAACTTGCGTCTTATTTTCGTCTTCAGATTAAGTTGTAAGTTCGTAGTGAACCCAATACTTACATCGAGATAGCATTTTTACGTCCCTCCTGACCCATTGCGAATAACACGATTGTTCATAATATCGATAAACAGTCAAACTAGTGTATTTGCTGTAATTTATGCGAAGAAAACATGTCTATAAATGTTTGTCGGAGATTTTCAGATAATAATATTCTTTTCCTATTATTATTGCTAGCGAATAATGTTAGTTGATATACTAGTCGGATTTATTTTACTACGTACTGTAAGCTTGTGTCGTTACAACTTTTCTGATGGCTAATATTGTCAATATTATGTAGCCATGACTCTGACATTCTGGTAACTACATCATCCAGAATTTTGGGAGGTTGTTTAGAGCAAGTTAAGGCATAGTTAGTATAGGTTGGTAACGGTGGAGTTTCTGTCCCAATTTTCTCAAAACTACCTTTTGGCGACTAAAATCAATTCTATTTTCTTGTAAATTAACGTTGAAAAGTTATAAATGTTTTGACTTTGTAATTTAACGTTTAGATAATTGAATCCCTAGAATGTTGAATTATTTTAGTGTTAAAGTTATAAGCTATTCCAAGCCGTAATTATTTACAGGTATATTCGTTATTATTATTATAAAGACGGCAAACATGGTGTATTCATAGAGATGTTCATTTGTCACGAGAGAAGTCAGATCAGCGAAGGTATAGGCGTTCCGTGGGCGATCTTTCTAAGACTACTTAGCATAATATTTGCTTAAGCTGTAATAATGGTACAGTAAATAACGAGTGGTTTTCCGAACGATGAGTCATACTGTGAAGCTAAGCTTGAAGTAAAAGTAACGAGGCGTTTGTATGACGTCATGCTAGAAGAAAAATAAGGGGTGTAATGGATAAAGTTAAATAATTTACTGCTCGTAAAACATCTGCTAGAAAGTTTTAGCTTTACAATGATTACTACAATAAACGACCAAAGGGAACAATGTTCTAACCACTTTCCTTGGATTGACGTTCACAGGATGTTGATAGTTGCAGAGAGCAAGCTCTCTGAATGATATTTCCACGAATTAGTTCATACGCTGACTAGAACCACATCGTTGCATTAGCGAGTGTTGCTGACGATGCGATGAAAAGCGAATTGAAAGCTGTTCAAAACGGCAAAGAAAAACATCGTGAGGAAACTGGCATGTCCTAGAACCAAAAATTCGACGACATGATTGTGATATCTACCAACTCGTACTAGTCTACTGGGATCTCGAACTGCACTGGGAACATAAAAGGTTGATTATGCTGTTGATACTATTACTATAGACTTGATAACAGAGGGGCAATTCTCGTAATTTTAAGAACGTTCACAGTCTGATCTCAGTCTCAATCTATCAAAAAATACTTCTAATTTCCCTACATTTTGACAAGTTTTTGACATTTCTTTATCGCCGAGATAACAATATAACAATACAATATACAATAATATCCCTGGACATTTCACACAACGCCATCTAGTCCCAAGCTAAGCAACCTAATGCTTGTGTTATGGTAACAGATGAGACTGCGACTAGATTTTGAACGTTTTAAGTTACGAGAATTGGCCTTCTGAGGTCAAGCCATGACAGTCTCTGCTAATATTGCAGCTGTAACTTCCAGAAAACTAAATCTCTCCATCGCATTCAAGGAATGCAACACAAAACAGTCTTGCTCCTCCAAATAAGGCGCCAACCATTAATGAAACCTACTTACACGTATTGCCTAACCAACCAGCTTACAAGATTGAATCTAATACCATCAATAATATAATCTGTGTCCAATATCTACCACGTTGACTTTATTCTACAAAATACGGCTTTTAATACTTTACCATTTAAGGGCAAGTTTGCACTACAATAATAAACCTCACATATTCATTTGCATGCCAAACAGCTTGATATTTGATAGGACTAGTGGAACTTTGCGGTTTCGCCCACTCGGTTAGCGGGAGTTTGTGCATTGATATAACTCGAATCGGAGAAAGAACAGTGTTCATAGTCAAAGCGTTGATCCTTTGTGAATGGAGAAGGGTTATGTCTACTTACCTGACTGGTCGTTCACAATATTTGACTTTAGCTACCTAAATGGAGAGGGTAGGTAATGATAGTAATGTTTTAGAACGTGTTTTTCTCGCCATGAAAAACTACGGATTATAATTCACCGCTTGATAGGCACGGTCCATCCCGTGAGAATATTGGAATAAACAGTATCCTATGTTAATATTGGTTATAAACCATCCGCGTACCAATTTCATCCAAATCAAATTTAATCAATTTTGACCTTCCTGTATTTTTATTAATTTTGACTTGCCTGTATTCTTATTTTGACATTTGTAATTTCTTTTTTATTGACATTTTCTAACATAATTATAAATGAATACATTCAATAGCTATGAATCAGGGCACATCCAAAATTTGCATGCTGAATTTAGTAGGCGGAATATGAAGTACTATGAATTGTATTATGACATCTGTAAGCACCATATTTCAGGCAAATAAACGATTATTATTATTATTACTTTAGTCGTTTTTGCGTGAAAGAGTAACAAACATCCATCCATCCATCCATACAAACTTTCACATTTATAATATTAGTAGGATCACAGGACTTACAGGTCCTACCTACAGTCAGAATTGACAAATCATACAGGACTTTATTATATACTTCTTCTTCTTAGCGTGTCGATAGCTATCTAAATGGACTCGGCCCAGAATTCTACCACTTGTTTGGCGCCATCACCAGCGTCCACCAATCCTGTGCATGAAAAGAGCCTCCACAAGCGACGTATCTACAGAGCCACCATACATCCGGCGCACCCTGGTTATCCACGCTGATTGGCTAATCCTTTCACCACGATGGCAATCTAAAGTCCACTTATATAACCAGCTCTGTGCGTAGTCTCGTGAGAACAGAAGAGAAGGGTTCTCACGAGACTACCGCTTCTTCTTTCTGTCTACCGCAAAACTCACCGCGACATTCTTTGCGTTCAAGAGACCCATCGAGATTAAACCAAAAGTCGGCCACACATCCCTGGACTTACGCTTATCGCCGAGATCTGTCACCCGAAGCACGGTAACGCAGCGTTTGCTGCTCCCGGCGTAAGCATACTATCCACCAAGTGCTCAAACGAGAACGGCATAGAAATCATCACCGTTGATCTTGGTACAGTTACCAACATCCACGACAACATCAGTGACAGTATATATAAACGGAAGTGATGGTGCAGTACCATCACTTCCGTTTATATATATTATACTGTTTGTGTGTTTATCTATATTATTTCATTTGATTCCTACCTTTACACAAAACTCCATGGATTTTTCCATTTAAGAGTGTTGGTTTGCTAAACATACATAATATTATTCTGAAAACAGTGCCACACACATACTACTTTTCAACCTTTAAACATAAGCCGCAGCATCTTTCCATTCCTTCCTAGCATACAGTCACTCTATAAAGATGTCTAGCATTGCTCTTACTGTAAGCAATTTTATTTCCTTGTGTGCACTTCTATTGGCCCGGTTTTCAATCGAATACAATTATGTACAGACGCAGCACATCAAGCTACTACAATCTGTCAAATTTCTTTAATACATTTTCAACTTTATCGCTAAAACATTAAGGCTCAAGGTTGATTGGGGAAATTTGACAGTTTCGGGTAGCTTGACCTGCTGGCGTCTGTACATTTTGTATAAGTATGCTTTCATGTTGTTTATATTTTGCCCAGATAGGCGTACGACGGGGTTTCTTTACGACTTTCATAATAATATTTTAGATGCGTAGGAACTCCTGCTGTATTTTGTTTGAGATAGGGCTGGAGAATAAAAAATCGATACTACATAATTATAAGACTTTTTTATAATTAGTATAGATTTTCGTTGTTTGGAAACCCAATATTAAGTTTAAAAAAATATTGTTCCATCAATGGCAACATTGATGCTGCCTGTCATCTATCATTCATCTGTCACATGCTACATTACCATAAATGTGGACGGAATGGATTTTATTATTCTGCAGTTTTTATTTTACATCAGTCCATCACCCAAATATTGAAGCAATAAGTTGCCCACAGAAAGAAAGGAAATAATTGTAAGCTGATAAACTACGTTACGTTGACGTTTACTCGATATAAAATAAAAGGTTTCGTTAATTTGAAAGCGTAAACGTTCTTCATATTGAAGCATATTTTGGAGCTGTCTATAAATTTTGGAGTTTGTGAGAGAGAGGGGCTTGTGGCTAAGTAATAAAAGCCGCATGGGTCGATCGATCAGGTTAAGCTACGCTTGCCGCGGTTCGTCCGTGGATGGGTGGTCATCTTCACATACCAAGATCCCTCCGTGCCTCGGAAATCACGTTAAGCCGTTGGTCCCGGCTGTCATTCGTGGATCATTAGCAGTCGTTACAGGTCGTCAGAAGCCCGAAAGTCTGACAACCAGTCTTACCAAGGGGTATCGTATTACCCAGTAACTGGATAGAGACTGGAAGCTGACCCTTACACATATGGGAAAAGGCTAGGCAGATGAGGATGAGAAGATAAAAATTTTGGAGATTCGATGTTTCAGCTTTTTAGTAGTATGAGTTCTGATCTAATTACTTGCTGCCAACTGTCATCACGGTAAAAAGGTGTGATATTTATTTAATAATATGTCATTTAAGTCGATAACTTACGAGTGTAAAGAAGCAATAAGTTAGCATAATGTCAGCTAGCGAATGAGTTATTGGTTCGGTTAAGCAAATGTGACGGTCGCGTGTGCATCTTTGCAAATAAAAATAGTAAATATTAATCTCTCTGTGATAAATGAGAAGAAAACAACTAAATAGGTGAGTAATTTGCATGTTTTGTTAATTAAATAACCATTAATATCCTTGAAACCCGTTTGTAAGCTGTTTTACAAAATTCTTTTTAACTTAAATAATATAAACAACACGAACTCATGCTTTATTCCTATGGCGGTAGGCAGTAGCTGCAGAACGCCACCTTTACGATCCATGGAATGATACTCCCTCTGCTTCGTTTACGTTTATAGGTACAGTCAGCATCAAAAGTCAATTAACACTGTTACTTTTACAAATCATCTAAATTGATACAAAATGATGTGATACATTGGTTTTCTCTATTTCATGTAATAGTAAAGAGTTAATTATTCTTAAATATCTTATTAACATAAGCTTTTTAAGAATATTTTTCTCAATAATTAAGATTTAAACAACTAAAGTGTTAACCGACTTTTGATGCTGACCGTACATCTGTTTTGGTCGTCTAGTCTGAAGGCCAATTCTCATAATTTAAAACGTTCAAAATCTAGTCGCAGTGTCATCTCGGCGACAAACAAATGTCAAAAACTTGTCAAAATGTAGAGAAATTTGAGGTATTTTTGACAGATTGAGACTGAGATCAGACTGTGAACGTTCTTAAAATTACGAGAATTGCGCCTCTGGTCTGCACCCTAAACGCGTAACACACGATCAATTACAATCTGAATTATTTTAAAGGGCATTGCTTTATATTGGAACGAAGTTCCTTATCGCGCGTTGCGAAAGTGGGCTAGGCGGAAAAAATTAAGACCAAAAGTGGTAACGACACTTTTTGCTATAGTTGTAAGCCGTGCGGCGTACGCGTGTTTCTCTGTCTCTCTCTCTCTCTCTTATAGAAAGCAAGCCAGTTATACTTCGTTCCATCCGGGTGTCCCTTGACACCTCTCAAGTTTTTTTATGTTATAAAAATTGGTCTGCTCAACAACGTAAATAACGCAAATATTTAAGTTGAGCTGTTAAATGAAAGCCATCGCTACTGTGAGTATATAGTAACGCAATTACCCTACTGGTCTTGTTCATAATATGAATAAACTAATAATGTTTCCTTAAAATTATCTGTTTTCGTTGCATGTATGTACGGCACCATCATCACCTGCCTAGCCTTTTCCCAACTATGTTAGGGTCGGCTTCCAGTATAATCGGATGCAGCTGAATACCAGTATTTTACATAGAGCGACTGCCTATCTGATCTCCACAATCCAGTTACTGGGTAATACGATACCCCTTGGTAAGACTGGTTGTCAGACTTTCGGGCATCTAACTATCCGTAACGACTGTCAAAGATCCACGAATGACAGCCGGGATCAACGGCTTAACGTGCTTTCTAAGGCACGGTCGGGTCTCGGTATGTAAAGATGGTCACCCATCCATAGACCAACCGCGGCAAGCGTAGCTTAACCTGATCGATCGACCAGCGCGGCTGATATTATTTAGCCACGGACTCCTCCTACGTACGGTACCAGAATACGATTATTATCTTGTACGACACCCACAAGAAGAGATAAAAGGTGTGTATTATAATTTTGACCATTCCCGCGCCGGCCGTTGCCTGGGAACTTAACAAAATGTCAGATACAGTAAATTCATATTTTGTTTCCTATATTTTTGCTACCTACCAAGACACACATATGCAACAGAACCACGTATTATCCAGTTGGTAGCAGCTGGACGAGAGTTGCCAAAAATCGAGTTGAATGGCGTGGAATAGGATAGGCCTTTGTCCAGCAGTGGACTGCTATAGGCTGATGATGATGATGATTTATTTAATTTTTTTATAGTTCATTAAAACGGTACAACACTAATTACATTAATTAACTTAGAAACCAACGTTGACAATAATGATTCCACATGGCTGAATTTGGTCGTCTGGATGGCTCAGTTAAGTTTACTCGCATTCAGCAAGTTAGCCTCCTAAATAGTAGGAAGAAGAAAGATCGCTGTGCGTCCGTCATTTTAAGTCAGTATAGTGTGATATTAGAAATTAGTCAAAACAGGGGATATTAGAAAGCTTCTGTAAGTTTTCTAATACCCTCTTTTTATAAAAAAAAAATCAAAGATTAGCTAGAAGAAAGAGAGATCGCAGTAATGCTATAAGGCAGCCCATTATATATTTTGTAGTGTTTAATGTATTTTTTATGCTATGTATTTTTGTGGTGTTCAATATATTTAAATAAGAGTATATATAAATAAATAAATAAAGACAAATTTCAGACCATTAAATTCAGCCAAGTCGAATATCCCCTTAAAATACCCCACAGAAGTTTTAATTGTTTCGGTTTGTTGAAGACATACTCAAGTTTCAACTACCTACTAAAAATTGTTAACCCGTTCCACGGATTTCTAGGACTGAAGTTATTTTGTTGAAACCAGTAAATCTTGGGGTACAAAGTAACCGAGGTTTATTTTGGAACGTGTTAAAATTCAAAACAATAGTCGCACTGTTTCTCTATTGACAGCTGTGCAGGGTTGTCTAAACGAAGATCTATGTTGGTTCAAGTTCATATTTCCTGAACATAATAAGATCGAAATCATACCTACAGGACCATTTTAACTGGCCTCAAAAAAAGGAGGTTATGCATTCGGCCAGTTTTTTTTTTGGCTAAGCCCACTCCACTTAAGTAACGAATGACTTAATTACTTTTATTATTTATTTATTCTCAGTTAGACACAGGCTCAATAACATACACAAGTTTATGTATTAAAGCATGCATAGATATAGACTACAGTGTAAAATTTATAACAATACATAAAAATACACCAACATCAAAAAACTTCGTTACCTACATCAAAATGTAGCAACCCTGTATCAAGCACAGAGCACCACAAATTATTGGTGCCAGCTAACATGTTGTAGAAACAGAGCAGTAATGAGACACCCGGTGACATGTTCACAGCTCCCGCAAACAGAACATGTTTAACAATAGGTCGGGTGCTAACAACGTGAACAAGGAAGTTACGGCAGGAAGCTGATAAAGTAAATAAAAGGAAGAAAATACAATGAATAACACTTCGCTACTAAGATTTTTTTTATTGCTGCAACTATTTATCGAGTAAAACAAATAAATACCTTTCTCTCTGTTATTAAAGCCCGCAAGAAATGCAAAGATGTAAAGTACTGTTTATAAAATGGGACCCTACGCTGAGCTGATCTAACGAAGATACAATTCGGTAATAAAAACAAAACATAATAGGGAAAATTGTTTATCAAATTGACTACCAAACTAAATTGTCCGTATAATTAACCACCCAGGACAATTCGCAGACACCTGCAAGGAACGTTTACATCATTTCACACTAATATACTCGGTACAAAAACCTAACTCCAAAAACAATAACAAAAACTCACACAGTAAAACTGAACCCAAGAATCGTATAACACTACAATCAACTCCTCAAATAGCAGAAGCTATCGATTTGACTCGCCATTCTAGCCGATCTATTGAATATTGCATGAATCCACGCTGTCATTTTCAAGACAGACTTAGTATACAGTAAAGACTTTTATGTGTTTATGTGGGGACGACGGAATCATAAGGGATATTGTTTATTGTAGTAGTTTTGTGGCTACTGTATAATGTGATTGGTAGAAAGTGTAGATGCTGTGAAAGTTTGTATGTCAACGCCAAGGATGTTTTTACATATTCCTGTTTACCATCTCAGCTTGTGCTACAAGTGCTTGTAGAAGTAGAAGAGTACCACGGTTACGGTTTGTATTCAACAGCTTACAAATATTTCTATGCTAGCTCAAAACGTGAGACATTGGGATATACTGCGTAACTGCTGCAATCGCATCTTTACTATGACTTAATCTTTCCATTACAAAATGCCAAGCGTTAAAAAAGGTATCCAATGAAAATAAATATAGAATGTTTGTTCTTTATAACATATCAATTTTTTTTTTACAGCTGGTAACAAACCAACTGCGCAACTTTTACTTTTTGATTCAATCACAGTTGAATCATTCTCAAATACACATTACTCGTATTAAACCACAACTCACCTTTTTAATATCAATAAAACTTTGAAAACAATGAATATCTTCATCTATTCTTGGCTCAGTTCAAGAACCTCATACTGGTTGCAAATTGCACACTCATATGTGTATTCCACCATATGCTCCATTCACATGATTTCATATTCAATATGATAGGCGCCATCTTTTAATTTCTATTCCTAGATTCTTGGACAATTGCCGCGGCACTTTGATGTGTCATTATTTTCCTTTGCGACGCTTTGGTTTGTACGTCGTGTTCTTTGAATAAGTTAGAATGAAATTATAGGGTTTCGGTAGTTGTACTGTTGGTTTTAGTATTGTCATGTTCTAGTTGGTTTTCCTGTGTTGGGGGCGATTTCCAAAGGGTTGTGTGGTGTTATGTCGTATGATGGGTAAAGATTGTATTATATTTTTTTATGTAGGAATAAAACTTGGCTTTGTGTCTTATTTAAATAAAAATGAAGTGAGATTCCAATTGATGTTTCAGGTTTTTGAGTAAAGGGTAATAAAATAAAGATAGATATTCAGGGTAAACAATAAAGGAATAAATAACAACACACGAATAACAATAAAATTATGTTAAACAGGAATTTGTAATAAAAATAATACCCAAAACTCATGAACCGGTAAACGACTACGTACTAAAAATAGTCTCCCTACAGAAATCTACAACAAACTAAAACACTTAACTTCAAAACACAAGCACATAATTCTCATCATCTAATAAGAGACACTGCTCACCTAACTGAACTAAGCACTAACAACAAAATAACAGACGCAAGTGTGTGAGAGCATGTTGTTCCATTACACGCAATAATAATAGACGAGAGAGCTGGAAGCACTCATAATACAGCACTTGAATGTCCGCAAACAATTACAAATGTACACATGTTCGTGGTAAATGTTTTTGTAGTTAATCTGGGTTGAAATTTGTGTGAATGTTATGACTTGTTTGCATTAGTACATTCAGATGTTGTTATCGTAATTATGCAATATGCATTCTTCCTCGTCGTGTGTATTTCTGTCTGGGTGTGATGTAGTGTTTGAATTTGTGTTCATTTCACTCTGGGATTGAAGGAATTCTTCTCATCATTGCTTAAATTTAAAAGACTTCCGTATACATAGCTGCAACTTTCAACATCATCATACCCTTTATGTGGAACAACGTTCAATGCTGAAACTTGAATTTCTTTGCATTAAACGTGCAATGAAATTCATATATGAATTCCTGTCATTTTCACGTCTTCCAAAAGATAGAAAACACCTAAACTAACAAAAACGGGGATACTGCAAGTAAAGAATGGAGGATATATCCAGCTATGGACGATCTTGTTTGATGATCTTGATGATAAATTAGTGTGTATTGAACCTAATGTGTCTAGTAGGTGTATTAAAACTATTGCAAGCAAAAGGCCCACCGGGGGCCACAATATAGTGGCTTTAATAACATTAATAAATCGTGTTATTAAAGTCACTATATTGTGTATTTGATAAGGTCCTATTGACCGATGTTATACTAATGTGTACCATTAACCATTGTCTGAGATGATGATCATATAAAAATATACGGCCGTAAGCATAAAAAGAGAAAAAACCAAAAGAGATACTACAACATTAATTTTAAACCAACTAACTCTAAATTCACCGTTTGATAGAAAATAAAATGATAAAGCCTAACAAAAGCCAGCTTTACAAACAGCGATTACCAATGACGTCACGCACGCTCCGGCAAGTATGCGAGTAAATATTGAACAGTGTCTCGAGTACTGCGCAAACTTGCGCTAGACGCTATTATCTGATTTGTGTACTGCACGAATATCGGAATTTTGTTCAATGACGGTTGCAAATAGTTTACATGTGGCTTAGGGGGAAATGTGTGAGTTGTAGTATCGTTTAGACGTAATAGGAAAATGCGAAATCGAAATAAAGCCGACTTGTGTTTGTATCCCATAGAGAATACTTAAAACAATATCGGAAATAAAACGTTTGAAAATTAGAAAACGATGTTGAAGTATTTATCATTATGATTTATCACTTAGCCGAAATTGATAAAGGCGGAACAGTAACTTGACTTGTTAAAATTCTTGACAAGCAACGAAGAGTTTTAAGAAAACGTTACTTCCGCGAAAACGTCCAACTTTTACACAAAATAATTGAATAGCCGAATTAAACAAATTAATTCGCAACTCCCAAAAGGTTCGTATCATTTTTGATACTCTGTCTACATTTCAAACGCTGTACAACAATTTCAACGAAAATCAACATTTTAAAAGTTTTTGAACTGAAAGTGAAAGTAATTTCTCGAATCGCTGATCCCAAAACATTGCTGGGAGCCAAACTCAAAAACAATAAACAGATTCCCGAAGCCTGGCTGCAAAAATTCCAAGATAATTTTCCCTGCCGGTAAAGCATTAAGTCGGAAGCCTCCAGTTTTGGTAAGGGTATCGTTCAATTAAGCCGTACCAGAGGACCGGTTACGTTTAAATCAAAAATGTTTGTTACTTGTTGGCGATAGTAATTAAAAGTAAAGAATTGAAATGCATTAGTTCTAGAGGTTGTCTACCTGAATAAGTACTTTAGAGGGATGAGGAACAGGGTGTAAAGTTCACTTACACACAAAACTTAAGGAGCTCAAGAAGCACAACGCAACAACAGTCGTGCACCCAATTAGATACAAATATTCGTTACGCCCCAGTCGTTGTCAACCTCAAATATTTCTTATAAATATTCCCGCTGTGTTCCTATACAGATTTAATCTTCAAAAGGATTGTTTACAATAAACATTTTGATTCCAAGTTAACTGAAGGATCGAGGGGACCAAACGGCCGTATAATTTACAATTCTAATTAATCTTTAGGCACCAAGATGAACGTCTTACCGTTTTGTTATAACTAAATTGGACGGACAGAATTGTCCGAGCTTTGCATTCTGATGTACACGAACGAATTTCGTTGGTGGAATACTAATTTTGGTTTAGTATAGTCATCTGTTTTTATTATCGTTTCCGAAGTCAGAATTTCACGAGAAATTAACATTGTTTTGGTGTAAGTAATTGGGAAAGTTAGATTAATTTAACCTGATAAAATTCAAGGAAAATGTAAGAGGTTTTAATTAATTTTTATCTCTGTTAAGTAAGACAGTCCTCGGTTTTCTCTTCCTGCACCTATACAGTCGTAGTACCTGTACAATCAACCGCACAAAGTAACAGTTTGACTTTGACTGCTTCATAATTTCGTACTTATAAAAGTTTGTAGTACAAAATGTTACAACTGACGTGCTTTTGACCGTACTTAAAATAAATTTTCTATTATACAGCATTTTTTTTTTTTTTGGTAACAGGCTACAATTACTACGCTACGTGGTAATGAATTCATGGTTTCAGTTTGCGCGGCGATGTCCCAGTCACCTTGTATATATAAAATATATCATTAACACTTTCAAGGGCACTATACGGCTATAGCTGTCGTAACAATAAAACTTCTATTGTCTATCTTTTAAATAGTACCTAGAACAAGATATCCTATAAATAATGGCACTAGGTACATCAAAAAATCCCTCAGTGCATCCAAGGCTCATGCTGTGTAACACGCCTCACTAATTGGCAGCCATTGTCCCGGCGGTTGCATAGTAAAGCGTTCGTGACCGCCATACCCACACAATTGGTTTACGTACAACTGGATTAAAGGAGCTGCTGAAGTTTCAGAGGACTTGCATCTTGATTTGTGCTTGGAGATCGGGAAGGTACGATTGAAAGATTAAAGGAGAATAGTGAGGAAGGAAATGCATCATCATCATCATATCTGCCGAAAGACGTCCATTGCTCCCCCAAGCATCACTAATTCGATCGCTTATAACATTATAATAGTTCAAGTAAGTGGTAGTGAGCAGGGCCCATTGCTCGCTGAATGGATGGTGAATGGAGTCGAAAGTTTTTGGAGTGGCGATCGCGTACCGGAAAACGGAGCGTTGGAAGGCCTTCTACAAGATGGACCTGGCGTGGTGAAGGTCGCAGGAAATGCATTCATACAATGATCCATAAATGATTCAAGATATTTTAGAAAAAAGATTAAAGATTGGATGCACAGCGTACCTAATAAAGGAGACTTGGAATTATATTAGTATCAACATACCCTGTACACTACCATAACTACTTAGTACCTATAATAGTCTTCTGCATGCTCTATAAAAAGTGCAAACAACTAAAATCAAACGCTTGTCCATTTACATGGTAGAAATTGGTGAATTTACAGATTTCTACACAAACAATCTATTTACACCATAATATTTCCCATCGTGCCGTCTCAAAGCCACGAAAGAAATAACACGATGAAACGGTTCACTGATGCATTGCAATAAAAAGTACAGGTATGTACACAAAATACCATATATCCAAAAATGTGAATTTTTAACGACGTTCACGTGAAACTCGGACCTTGATAAGTCACTTTCCGATATGAAACGTAGGAACACAGAATTTGGGAATTCCCGTTATGGTTGTTGCTTTGGACTGCTAAATATATTTTCTTAAAGCTGTGTTACGGATGCTCAAAGGGCAAACATTTTCCAAATATCGAACTTAACAAAGCTGTTGTTGAAAAACGTGATATTATTAAAGTGATCCGAAGAATAGCTAGTGCCAAATGAATATTGGTGACAAAGAACGGTGTTCTTTGGAGTGACATAGGTAGGTACAACTAGCAGTCCACCAACCAATAGATTAAGATGATTGAAAAAGCCGAAACACCTTTGTCCTCTTTTTTCTTCATCATCGTACCTAGCCTTTTTCTAAGTTGGGTCAGCTTTCAGTCTAACCGGATGCAGCTACATACGAGTATCTTCATGTATTTTTCTGTACAAAGTGTTTCGCATGTTCATAAATAAAAAATATCGATTTATCTATGCAAGCAGCAAACAGATTACGATAGCAACTATTTTAATTACATTCCCACTATATTTTTGCAGTTGATTACTTTGACCTTGGTATACAAAGGGCATTAGACACATCTTCCTCAATACCGAATCTATTAACCTTACCGGGACAACCAACCTATCGTTCCAGCCCACCTTCCATACATACTTCATAGCGAGTTTATGCCTACAAGCGCGCGCCTAGAGGGCCAAATTGAATGGCCCTGCGTTTTTAGGTAATTGGAATCCAGGCCTGAATACTCAGCCAGATTAATATTGGCTGTGTCGGTGGTACGTGTGCCAATGTATGGTTAAATGATTACTTGGCCAATGGGTTAATAATAAATATCTACGTATCTTGGAGCAAGATTTTTTCGCCTACGCAGTTAGGAATAACTGAAAGATTGAATGAGGATTTGGAGGTTATCCTTTAATTAAGGTCAGTCTTTTATAGGCTGATGGTACCAAAGTCAGTTATCTTTTATGCGTTCTAGTATGGATAAACTGACAAAAACTAAAAAATCTCAGAAAAGACTTATTTAGGTATAAAAGTTTGGTGGAATTCGCCCTAAGTGTACTTAAATATAATTTTATGTATCATATGTCATAAACAGTCTATTGGATTTTTTGTACTCCTTCTGTGGGAACCTGGGCTGGCGAACCTTAATACAGGTTACCATGTAACCTAGCTAGGACGCCAGATTCAATTCGTTTGTTACTCTTTATGATTTTTCCCTAAATTGTAAAATTATATTGATAGTAACAGACTGTATGTTCCACACTTTTTGAAAGAATAAATAATTAAGGTTGTGTAAGGATATCTTTTTAGTTCCAATAAAATAAGGAGTAGGTATCAAGTTCTTTTGAGAAGTTTCAGTGACTTAGACTAGAGATCCAATCTTCCCAATAAAAGAGTTGATTTCGCTTATCGAGCAAAAATAGATAATTTAATAAAACGATCCGATTGACGAATGGATTGAATCAGAAGTGAATGGCTGTCTATATGAATTTTTTTGTAAGATTTCTTTCAGCCATTATTTTCTTTTAAATCTATATTTTTGAGATTTATCTATAGGTAGTTATCGTTGTTAATAATCTAGACAATATAAGCGATAAGGCCGACCATTGTATATTTTTAGTGTTCGATCATATTTTTTTTGTTATGTATTTTTGTGGTGTACAAATAAGTATTTGAGTGGCAATGAATTTGCAATTGCATTTAAACAAAACAATCACCAACAAATGATTAAATAGGAACGGTTATGATACACAATCGCTGTATCAATGTATCCGTATTTCAATTTATAACTATTAGTTGTTTGTCTATGCTTTATCGCTTCTGTGTTGTCAATCAACCATAGACAGGAAATGTGCTTAGTGCAACAAGGTTATTTATTTTGCACTTTGTTAGTAAGTGAAACCAAGTATTACAATAATTAAATGATTGTTTAAAATTACAATTAACGAGGGATTCAATGTAATTAAAAGTTTGTTTAAAGATTGCCCGCGGCTAAGCCTCCGTGGATGTCGCAAATTATCCCATGGGAACGTGCCGCCGCCGCCGGGCCTAAAAGTAGCCTATGTCCCTAGAATACCATCTAATTCCTTGCCAAAATTTATCGAAATCCGTTTAGTGATTTAGGGCCGGCTGTTTCAAACGGTTGGTTAACGTAACATACATATGTCAAATAACAACAATTACGTACTTGTTATTATTTGACGTACTTCAAGGCCATGATTTTTTAATTGTAATTTGAAACGTGATGCTTTTGGTTTGACGATAGTTAGCGCCATTTTTGACTAAACTCAACCTATTAACCTAAAAAATAGTACCTAACTAATAGTCAATTTTTTGCAAAATGTGTTTTTTGATCAATTTTTAGTTTATCTAATGATATAATATCATTGATAATGGTCAAAGAATTAACTATTAGTTAAACTAACAATTGATCAAAAACGCATTTTTACAAAAATTTAACCATTAGTTACTATTTTTAACAATTGGTTGGAGTTAACTACGGACAAAAAAATCGGCCTTTAGACGTGAAATGGTAACAGATAGACAGATAAAGTTACTTTCGATTTGTAATATTAATAAGTATGTGTGCTGAAACACATCATAAATCAGTCTTATCGTAATCGTCATCGTTTATGATCCTGTACAAGTCACAATAAATACTTTATTTTCTTTCTTTCTTTCATCTACCTTTGCCTTGCCTTTTCAAAACTTCAAAGACAGAAAACGTGCTATGATGTTTAGTAAATAGGTACGAGTATAACACTCAGACTGGAATTCAAACCTTCAGCCTACTTCGATCAAAACGTTTCTGGTATAAAATCCAATCAATACAAAATTTTATACGAAAGAAAATTCGTTCAGACATTTTCCAATTCTATAAAGAATTAACAAAAAGATATTCAATACATAAGAATCGTTGCTTATTACCTCGATACTCCAGAAACTCCTTTGAAAATTTCAAAAATGGTGATAATTTCAATAAATTTTAATATCGCGGAACCCTTGCGAATGAAAAAAAAAAGGTAATATCACTGATAGCTTTCAAGAGGGAGTCAAAGGGACGCAGCTGCTTTGGTTCCGTACGTCGCAATTACCTTCCTTTGAATAAAACTGTTTTCTTAAGAGCTTTGTGGAACCCTGATAAACGTGTTGTGACGCGAAATGGGGTTTCAGATGATGTGATGAAAAAGAAAGAGTTTCTATTTAATTTTATACGTGATGTGAAATGAGAATTAATTTCTTTTCGCGTTTATTGAAAATTGAGTAAATGGGCAGTCGAATTTATGAAATACTGGCTTCGCCCCACGGTTTCACCCGCATACGTTTCGAACCCGTGAGAATATCTGGATAAAAAGTATCCTGTATGTTAATCCTGGTTATATAATATCATCTGTATGCCAAATTTAATCCAAATCCGTTTAGTAGTTTTTGCGCGAAAGAGTAACAAACATCCATCCATCCATACAAACTTTCAAGTTTATAATATTAGGATGTCCACGTATTCTACTATGATCCGTCCTTCTTAATCAGTCAGTCTGCGCAGATTGACTGAATATGCCTTATTCCAAATATATTGGTGTCGGCTTCCAGTCAAACTGAATGCAGCTAAATACCAGTATTTTACAAGGAGCGACTGCCCGTCTGACCTCCACAACCCAGTTACAGGGTAATACGGTACTCCTTGGTAAGACTGGTTGTCAGACTTGCGCGCTTCTGGCTACCCGTAACGACGATCTGAGTAGTTCATAGTAACGAATCAAAATATGCAGGGTGGTCCAATTATTTATTGAAGGCTTGTGATAACCTAAGGCACTGCTTGAAATCAAAATCAAAACAAAAGTCATTTATTCAAACTAGGCTGAGAATTAGCACTTTTTGAACGTCAAAATTACATGATACGGTCCCGCAAAGCGAGTCACCACTTCCTAGTGCTTTATCTGGGAAGATGTGGCGCAACAAACTCCCAGTAGCACAGCTGTCTGTTCAGTTAGAATAATTTTATTCTATACAATAGTAAATAATTAACATTATAAAACCAAAACAATTATTTGCCATATGCCAGCTAGCACACGCCAATAATAATAATATAATATAATAATATCCCTGGACATTTCACACAGCGCCATCTAGTCCTAAGCTAAGCAACCTAATGCTTGTGTTATGGTAACAAGACGGCTGATAAACTAATTATATATATATATTTTTTTTTTTGTAAATACATACATATTATAGATAGAAAAACACCCAGACTCGGAACAAATACATGTAGGTCATACAAATATTTGTTCCGTGCGAAAATCGAACCCGCGACACGCAGCGCAGCAGTCAATCGCTTAACCACTGTGCCAACCGTGCCGTCAAAATCTAATCAAATATAATAATAATCTAATCAAAATCAAATCAAAAGTCATTTATTCAAATTAGGCTGAGAATCAGCACTTTTCAAACGTCAAAATACATAAGACAGTCCCTCAAAACGCCCACCTTCACCACTTCCTAGAGCTTTCGCTGGGAAGATGAAGAGGCGCAACATACTGCCCAGCAGCACAGCTGTCTGTACAGACAAAAAATAAACTTGCTTCTATACAACATTAGGTATGCAAAGCAGTTAATATTACGAGACACAGAACGCTTCTTGGCTTCAGGGATTGTACTGATTCGTAGGTACAAGACGCCAATCTAAAATCCAACCATTAATTCCTTCTTCAATAGATAGAGATTGCAGAAGAAAGAAAAAGAAAAAAAAACGTTAAGAGAAAACAAAAAAAGAAAAAGAGAAAAAGTATATAATAAATAAATAAGAAATTCATGGATCGAATTTCTTCTATTCTTATTTTTATTAGTGTCACAAAAGTTCCTTAATTCATTATCAACTCCCATTGCTTTTAAATCATCACTCTACTCACCTAAATCAATCACCCACTTAATCTATTACTGCATTCTTATACCAACATTCTTCGAACCGTACTAACTCATACACCGGGCCCATAGATTACTGGTCTACATTTAAACCATCTATCTCCCTTCAAAAATAACGGTGAACCTCTTAATTACTCGCTAAATGGCGCCTCGAATAAATCTTAGTAATGTTCCTTTAAAAATTAAGTCTGAGATGAATTGGGTCTGTGATAAATAATGTACGTTTTAAAGAAAATGAAGTGAAAGTAAGCGATATTCAATTATCTGGACTGTAAATGGTACTATTTATTATTATGATAGAGTGGTAGGTAATTATTTTGATTAGAAATGAAGTTCTTGAATTTATGAAGTGAGAACGTGTTATCAAAAGCTCATACATTGATTGCCTTAAAGAAGGTGTAAATGAAATAACTCAAACCTCAGACACCTCAATTGTTTTTAAATTTTCATAAATTCTATCAAACATATTTTTCGGTTTAATGCAACCTATTAAAATAGTTTAATCGATTTTATTCTCGATTCGAAACAAACACGTTATAACCTTTCAAAGCTAGAGTGGATAGACATCTTCTGGGCTTGCTCGATCATAAACCTTATCCATCGCTTTCCACCAGGCGAGATCGTGGTGAAGATTAGGCCCAAGGTGCCTGAGATAGAAGCCTTTTGGCCTATAGGACTTTCTGTTTCATTTTGTTTTGTCACTGTTTTATTATAATTTGTTTTATTTTTATTTTTAACTCTGTTTAGTTTAGTTTAGTTTTTCATCCTGTACGAGTCGCAGTAGGTAAATACTTTTTCTTTCTTTCTGTCTTTTCTTTGCAATACATTTTTTTTTTCATTTTGTAGTTTTTTCAATTATACCTTCTATTTATTTATTTATTATTAACAATTACAACTATACAATGTATCAGAAAGGTGTAGTACAGATCAACACATAGAACTGAGAAAACTTCAATATCTACTCAATCCAAATTTATTTGACACTCATTATTTTTTCGCGATTACGATGTTAGTCCCACGGAGAAAGTTGTTCAGCTTGATTGATGGTCTGTACCACAACCTTAAAATATGACCAAACCTTACTGATACATGCTGTATAGGTAGTATTTATTTTTTTGACGTGAATGTTATTTTCCATAGAATAATATTTGTTGAATAAACGGCACGGTTGGCGCAGTGGTTAAGCGATTGACTGCTGCGCTGCGTGTCACTGTCACGGGTTCGATTCCCGCACGGATCAAATATTTGTTTCACATTATCTGGAAGTTCAATAGTAAAAATATTAAAAAAAAAAAAAACGTTACCCCACACTAGGAATTACTCCTGTATCGTGGGTGCGTTTACAAACATTTAAATTAACATACACAAACAGCCAGACCCGGAACAACTACTTGTAGCTACAAGTAGTTGTTTACTCCTGTATCGTGGGTGCGTTTACAAACATTTAAATTCACATACACAAACAGCCAGACCCGGAACAACTACTTGAGCCAGACCCGGAACAACTACTTGTAACAAGTAGTTGTTCCGGGTCTGGCTGTTTGTGTATGTGAATTTAAATGTTTGTAAACGCACCCACGATACAGGAGTAATTTTTAGTGTGGGGTAACGTTTTTTTTTTTTTTAAATATTTTTACTATTGAACTTCCAGACGATCCAGAAATTCATCTGTCTAATAAAAGGTATAACAGACTGATGGTCCATCAGTATAAAATAGGAAGAAGGACAGATGTCAATTGATAAGAATGCAATAAGGAAGCGAAGGAAATGAGATGAACTTCAAATGACTTGTGTTAATTTCTTCCCCAATTCGGTTTTTTTCTCTGGAATTGCAAAAGGTCTGGTGCGGTCTGGTTTTTGGTTAGGGCCAATTATTTTTTATGGTTGAATATTCGTACATAGATATCTCTTAAAAAAATGTTATGTTTTTGTAATATTGTTAACTCAAAATAAATAATTACTCTCTTAATCATAACTATTAGGCCCGTAGGTAGTGTAAATAGTTAGTTACTTTTAATAATATTGTTTATCTCTATTTATGTACCATACAATTATAAATATTATAGAAATTCAATGGAAATTAAAGATTGAAAGATGTTGAAGTTGGGTTGGGTCAAAGCGGTGTTATTTTCTAATATTTTTTTCGAAACTTTCTAATCAGATTTTCACGGCTAATAACAGAATGCTACCACGTTTTTTCTGCTCAATAATAATATAACCTACCAGTTTTCTAAACTTTATAACATTTTTATATTTTTATTTTCCTTATTTTTTTTTTACCTACATAATTTGTTTTTTTAATTGTGTTTAGTTTAGTTTTATGATCTTTCTGTGCGAGTCACAATAAATACTTTTCCTTTCTTTCTTTATTTTTTTTTTTTACCTAAAAGAGACGCACAAAATACGCGAATTTTGCACCATACACTACAGGGTTTGCCGAAAAAGTACCAAAAAACACTTAAACTTGAGCGAGACCAAATATAAAATCCAATTAAACGGGCACAATATTTACTTTAGCCGACACAAGCATAACTATAAACGTGTAAGGGTGTGTCCTGATTTCGGCGTTTCGGTAAACAATATGCTAGTTTGGTTTGGTTCCAGTGTTTCTGGGAAAACGGGAAAATACTGTATATCTGAAAATTCTAGGAATTTCTATGAAAATGAGTTCAGGTAAATATTTGATAAACTTTTTATTTAGTAAACAAACATTGAAAATCGCAGTATTATACTGTTTCATTTTATGATAATTTACAGATTATTCTCTATTTCTTTTTTCATGACTGATTATAAGCAAAATATAGGCAACCCATTTTCAAAAACAATTATTTTGCTAGTCGTTCTAACTATGACAATATTCTATCTGACCATATATTTTAAAGCCAGTCTGAGACCCACTTCCACGGAGGCGGCGGAGCGCGTGAGGGAGAGACAATCTCTACGCCCTCACGCCTCTAGCCGCTGCAGGAGACGCCCTGGACGGGAGTCAACAGCCGACTCCCGGCCACCGTAGGCGCGGACTTGCGGGCGTCGAGCAACATTTGATGATTTCCCAGCCAAAAAAATAAGGCCCACTTCCACCACAAATCATTAAATACAAAATATTTCCCATTTTATCAATCTTTTGAAGATGATAGACATAAGATGATGTTGTAAAAACGTTTAGCGCTAAATATATTTAGTGATTGCAGGTGCAAACAGGCCCTTAAGCATGTAGTTCTTGGCTCATCATCATTATCATTTCCGCCGAAAGACGTCCACTGCTGGACATAGGCCTCCCCCAAACAACTCCACTTCGACCGGTTCTGTGCTTCTCACATCCAACGGGTTGCTGCGGCCTTTACAAGGTCGTTGGTCCACCTTGTGGGAGGCCTTCCAATGCTACGTCTTCCGATAAGCGGTTGCCACATATAAATTGGTTGAAATTATTCAATCAACATGAGACAACTTAGACAATTCCTTACTTCCCCAGTCTCTATGGAAACTCGCAAATAAAATCGAACAACGAACGTTCGCGTTCGCACCGAACACCCGTCAAACTAGCACACACCCTAACCCTCATACCGTAGTCATTAGGCATTCAATTAAGTAAAACGCATCGCTGTTTGCCGTACACTCGCGCGGCTCGATATTTGTCGACGTTTCAATGTGATGGCTTAGATTAGGACACCGTTGTTAGTAACAAGGAAACGATTATACGACAATAGGTAGGTATGTGTTTTGATGAGAAAATCACGTTTGTTTTGTGAGGGTAAACAATTATTGGAGATGTTGAGGATGTTGGAGATAAACATGTGGAAGTAAGCGGGATGATTCAAATTAAGCTAGAAGTGCAATGGAATACTTTTTAAATGTCATATAGTACTTATAGGGTACTTAGTACTTATATATAAATAAAACCTTTTTGATTTTATTTTTTATTTTTTATAGGGTGGCAGGGACTTCGATGCGGAAACTGTTACCATGGTAAAATATGCTGTTCCATACATTTTGACCACGTGGGTACTGTTTTTTTCTATGACGCAGCTGATTTTTCTTTTGATAAACGATGAAAAATTTATACGCTATAGGGTCTAGAATCATCTGCTGAATCTATGGTTACAGTTTGAGCGTCAATGTCCCTGCCACCTATATATCCTTGAGCGGAACACAAGATAAAAAATCGTCCTGTAACTTTGAAATGATTTCTTGACTAAGTACATACTATGTGTCTTATATACTTAGCTACTGCAACAAATAAACTTTTCCAGGTTTCTTTTGTCTCAAATCTATGGATTTTCTTAATTATTAAAAAAAATATCTTAACAACTAACATTTTCTTCAATGCGATCGTCACTCTCTAGGCTCTTTACTGGAATAGCAAATTACCAATTGAAGAACGTCTTCACTCTTTTATCATTTTAACTCCTGGTCAAATCCTAGTGGTTTCCTGAGCCTGAATTATCGTTCTCCGTTCCACAATCTTCAGGTCACGCATACGCAATAAGGCGCTGTAAAGTGCTGCTTATAATAGAACAGGACTATTCCTGCATCTCCTACATTGAATAGCATACATGTGTTAAATGCGGTACATTGGAGCGGATCGTTAGGAAGGTTCTACATACAACGACCGATTTAACGTTCTAGAAAGAAAGAGACATTTTATAGGTAGGTACCTAATACAAAAGCCTGGAATTTAGTCCACTCGAGTCTTGATCATTCCTACTTTAGTCTGTTGTTATTATGAAAATGCATGTCGTTATAATTATATTACTAACTACTGCACTTATCACAGAATAGTCCCTTCAGAATTTGATTTTTGTTAGTGACACAAACATGACGTGATTGTCGATATGAGCCATAAATGTGTACAAACATGAGATTTCTATCAAAATCTACAATTAATAACATTTTGCCAAAACTTCGAACGATTCATCTTGTTTGTTTTAATCTACATATTTAAAGATTTTCTATGTAAAGTTTTGGAAAAAATAATGTTCTTAGCAAGGGACACATACATAATATGTACTACATTATAACTAAACTGTGTACAGTCTCCTTTACCCCAAGTGTCATTATTCTGAATCGATACACACACAGCTTGCGAGTGTTGGATCAGACGGAACACGAGACGGGATGCATAATAATGTTTAATGGAAAACGACACTTTTATATTCCATTATTAAAGATTGTAATAATACCGTCTTGCTTAGAATTGACACAAAATGCAGCCTTGATCGATTCTGTTGCTTTTTCACAGTTTATTAATGTATTATTAACGTACCTAATACTTGAAATGAAGGCAAAACATTATTTATTTCTTTCTTTATTACTACAAAGAAATTTCTATTTTTTGCTATGTATTTTTGCGGTGTAGGTACTCCTACACCGCAAAAATACTTTAAAAAAACAAATAGATCAAACACTACAAAATATACAATGGGCTTATCGTTTTCTGCGATGTCTTCGAGGCTACCTTGGAATGGAGTGTGATTTGCCTGGACAAAAAAAAACACACACACGCACACATTCTTCAAAATTAAGTATTGGTAATACGCTACGTAGATCGTTTCCTGTCATTTACCTTTTTATTTATGAACTATCCCCTTTTTGGGTTTGAATCATCCAAATAAAGCTGATTCTATCTGATTACACCCCGAGTACACATCTTTTTGATTTCGGCCATCACCATTCATTACTTAGTCCAACAACGCTGCCTGTTTATTCATCCTACAATTTGTAAGTAGTATTAAAGCTACCCATATAAGAGATGGTGGGCCTATTTATATCCAAGGACCACCCAACACAACATAACCCAGTAAAATGTTAATCAGACAACGAAATATTACGACTGCACTCCAAATTGTTCATTCTTGCTCTTTAAACTCTCATTAATGACATGACAGATGCTGCCCTGATTACATCTGTACGCGGCAGATCGGTTGGAGATATCAATGTCGGGACGGCATAATATCTGTCTGTGCCCAGTTGGTATTTAGAGTATTTTTACTGCAATGCCGATGGTGACTTCTGGGTAGCTTCATAATGAGTACGTATAGTTTTTATTATATTTGTTGGTATATTGGCGTGGCTAGCTGACATATTGCAAGTAATTTAATTTTATGTTATGTGCCTTGTAATGTTAGTTACTTAACGCCTAGTATTGTATACAATCAAGTATTTTCTAACTGAACAGACAGCTGTGCTGCTGGGGAGCTTGTTGCGCCACTTCTTCATCCCAGCGATAGCACTAGAAAGTGGTGAAGGGCGGCTGTAGTTATTAAAGCACAAAATATCCTTTTGCATTCAGTGCCTTTGTAATCGTTGTTGGAAATAATATATTACTGGGTACGACGGTTAGCAAACCCCGCCAACGCTATAAATACAATTAAATTAAAATACTAGTGTGCCCAAATTGAAGAAGGCTCTTTGCAATCACTTCTTCGACAAGATAACATAGGTAGCCCTTTCATTATATACGGATATAAAGTATGCAAAAGTAACACTGTCTGCTACCTGGTACATAGTTCGTTGTTCTTCTATGTGTGAAAACTTGTAATATTGGCCATCATCATGTTAAAAACTTAAGTTAAGTAAGTTTTACAAAAATAAATAAATAAAATAAAATTTTGTCTATATGAATGATGAGCAGTCGTTTTAACTCTCTTCCAAAGTCACAACGTCATTTCAATTCTGAATGTAACACTAAAACTCATTAACATTTCAACTTCAATTCCCTTACAAAAATAAACCGCTGACAGTTTTTAGTTGCCCCCACTGACATCAAAACAATGAACTTTATATCCAGTCCGTTCTTCTTCCACAAAACCATCACCAACTTGTTGACAAAAAATATGCTAAAAAAAGAGGATTTCCTGCACAGTGACATCTGCCATGTTGACTTCGTGAGTTCGTGTTAAGTTGGATCGCGTCCAGAATCAGCGACAATTGTCGCGTCAACTGAGACAATTGTCCTGGTTTTATTTCTAGGGGTATTCGGATGTCGTTTACGGGAACTTATGTTGGTCGTAAAAATTTAGTACTTGCTTAATTAGGGCGCTGAGTAAAGGATTTGGTCTTAAGAAAGGTGATATCGTGTTTATTGTGACGGTGAAGACAATTCTGAACGGTTCGAAAACTTTAATGTTTAAGCTAAGCTTTGTTAAACAGTTATTTTTTTGCAAATAAATTAAGAAATTTAATTGAACGGGCTATTCTGGCGTTTCCCCCTTAATTATAAATAAGACATTATGTATATTGATGAAATGCCGAATGGACAAACGTAGAACAAAAATAAAACAATTGATCCATCTAGAACATTTCCATCAATTTAATCGGAAAAACATGACCTCGTTTCATAAAAACCACATTTTAAAGCATATTTATATCGCGCATTTACTGTCACCTTAACCGAGATGTAACGAAGATAGTGATTTTTAATTGACTATGCACAGATAAGCCGTCTTATTGATGACTACCAATTTGCGGCTGTCGCAGCCTTAATTACGGACCTTAGGTGGAGTTGTGTGTCTTTAATCTTGTTTCTTGGGAATGTGCACGGATGCCCAATCTGAGGGGCTGATCTAGTGATTCTGCTGATCGGAATGTTTATACGTAGATTTGGCCAATAGTACTCATGTGCCCAATATATTTTATATAACATTATATAGATTATTGATGTAAAAGTGCAAGGTCACTTCCGAGTCATATTTTTCTACCAAGATACTACACAGTTATATGTATATCATAACTTCATAGTTTTAAAATATTCAGATGTAAAATATTAATTACTTAATGCAAAAATTAAGGCTACCGAGAAATTACTGCTGCAAGTAGGTGTCTAAGGATAAACAGCTCTTACTTATAGTTCTAAATCATTTGTTCAATCCAATAACATCATTATTTGTTACATCGTATATCATAAAATAACATCCTGTAATCACTTATAAAACTCCACTTAGTTTAAAACCCTTTCAAGTTTATTTACCCACTCACTATCTCCGCCACTATGACAAATTTAAAGCCATCAAGAAAATTTCTCAACGTTCAGACAATGGCACTATTGTCGACAATTTAGGTTAGGCAAGTTCACTCAACTCCGGCCCATGCTCCCGCAGGATATACAATCCCTTCGCTATCTACTAAGTTATCTATTTCATGACTTACCGTATCTACTACACCACTTTCTACTCCTTCCATTGCACGTTTAGTTACGTCATCTTCTAATTCGTTTATATTAAAAGCAGCAGTGGATGTATCTACATCCGTTTCCACTTTATTTATGTTGGTTCGGTGGTGCATCAGTAACGCTATACCACGGAACCTCATGCGGTTTACACAGTAAACACAATATGAAGTGACTATTGACTATTCCTGTTCTCAAGCGTCGTTCGTCTTTTTAATTTTGCATTTTCTATATACAGGATAGGTTTCGGATTTCAAAAGCTTCTTTGAACTGTCTGGTTTTAACCTTTTATTATGAAATAATGAGAACCCACGGGATCGTATTACCGCTCTTTATAATTTTGATTGACGTTTCATCGATGTTCGTATGCTTTTGGATTTCCTTGTTATTGAAGATTTTGGGGTGAGTCAAATGAATTAAATGGTTTTTATTTAACTTTATTTTGGTTGTTTGTGTTATTTTTGTAAAAAAAGTTTGTGTTTTTCTTAATCTGAAACTACCAAATTAAAACTCATTTCCATGCTAGTTTTTATCTAATTCAAATGTTATATTCAACCAATAAAACTACAATAATTTATTTTTAAAATCATGTCCAAACAACGAAAATGGTTCTCACGTCACACTTTCCCCATAAAAAGATCTTAGACAGCGATTACAGCGAAATTATCAATTTATAAACCGTAAAATCGAAATCACTGGTTTTATCTGTGTTTATCTGTTAGATAAGCAAATAGGCGAAGTGTCGATGCCGGCGATCGTTGCAGATAAGCTATCTGATGAGGAAGTAGCGATCAGATAACGATCGTATGGTGTGTGGAAATTATTGATTTGTTGACGTTCCGATTTGATCGGAGTCAATTGAAATGCTTGTCAGAAACTATTTAGTTTTCAGTCAAGCATTTGATTAGGTTGATATGTAAATTTTTAATGGGGTTTTCATGCACAATTATAAATTGTGTCTACCTTTGAACTTTATCGAAAGCCATACCATTTTAATTTTACTTTGGGATTTTTTCCTTGATTGACATGATTTTCCCTAAAAAGGTCTTTGAATATAAAATTTACACACGGAGCAGCTAGTATCGCCAAAGTATGTTATAACTTAACCATGTTCACCTAGATATGGGAAATCTATGGAAACATTCACAAGGATAACAAAAGGTAACCTTAACCCTTTCACCGCAACCAAAATTGGACTTTTCCAAAAATCAACCCTTACCAGCGTCGGGTCGACACTGTGGATTTTATTTATTCATGTAGATACGCATGGGTATGTTGGACTGAATTGTGCATGTATTTTAAATGGATTAATTTGTGTCGCGCCCGTGACCCGCATCACGGAAGGGTTACGAGCAAAATTAGGGGCAAAATTGTTGACGTGGGTCATTTTGGTCACATTATATTTTTTGGACCATCTCCAACACTGAAAAAAGAATGATTTTGGGGACGCTGATGGGATATTTTCACAAATTGGTGTTGGTCAAAATGCCGTTAAGGTTTCAGAGCAGATGCGTGGGTTATGTTCGGGAAATGTCAAGTGTCAGAATTCATAATTTAGGTACCTACAGTTGACCATTTTTTGCTTACACTTACTTGGTCACATAGCTTTGCAAAATCGTTTATTTCTTTTCGTAGTGTCGTTGGCTTACATTGATGCCATCTTACTTATAGTCAAATTATATCATTTATTTTTAATCATTTTTGTTTTTTTTTTTCTACGAATTATTATTGTAACACTTTCATATAAGTTATTTACGGCCTATAAAAAATAATTGAAAAACGAAACTGAGCAAAAAAGTAATATCAAACTCCCCGTAACAACCTGTCCACAATCAGCTCATAACAATATTTTACAAAAACCCGTCACTAAATTCTTTTAAACCAGAAGAAGAAAAGATTTAGAATACATAAATCATAATTATACCGTGGTTTCACACGTGCGTACTATTTATATTAATTAACAATATCCCCGGGGCATATTTCTAGTGTAATTAGACACACCCTCGGATGTAGATGTTTGCATGTGTCTCCAATTATTCCTCATATTTAACGGCCGTGAGAAATTGACGAAGAATATTTTTTGAATTATTAAGGAAATGGTTTTTTGAGTAGGTTACTTGAAACTTTGAAATAAGGAAGTTAAGGGTAGGAAAGGAAGTACGGAATCTCATTGTGTCACTTTAAAAAGAAGTTGTATTAAAGATATTATTATTTTTTTGTGGCCGGTTTCCCTGTTACATGGGAATAGAATAGAATACTCTTTATGTACACCATACAAATTACAGAACATAAATATATAACATTTGAACACAACACAACATGACTGACTGATCTGATCATTTTATGAATTGTCGATTTTTAATATGATTCATATTGTTATCCTATTATGATTCTGCCAAAGTGGCCTTTTTAGGCCCCCTGTATTCCTCGAAGAGTTAGGCAGAATGGTGTTCCTATACCCATGGAAATAACATTTAAACTCTAGAAATAAAAAATAAATTGGATTAATAAAAACTGCAATGAAAAATTTACCGATAAAATTACGGTTTTTATTTTTTTCATGCGGCAATGTTTACAAATATGAAATGAAATTTTACGAAAATTAGAGGAATTGCTATGATCTCCTGGGAATTCAAGAAATGAATAGCTTTAAGAGGTATTGCTTAAAGTGGCCTTTTTAGGCCCCTTGGTGTGATGTTATTTTACGTTATGTCATTTTAATAGATGTCCAAAAACCACCAAATATATACCGGTGATTGTTAAAAACCATTTTAAAATCCAGAAATCTTAAACCAAACTTACCATTTCAATTTTCCCTAATTCAACCCTTTTAAACGTAAGTAACTTTTAAGTAGTTAAAATATGACTGACGTGTAAAAGTGTTTGTACAAACGTACACTTACTACACAAAAACACTTTTACACGTCAGTCATATTTTAAAACTAGATGAGGTCGGCGTTTCATATCTGACTAATAAGCAAAGCCGAAACTAACTCAGAGGCTTCTACACTCAGTTTCTATTCATTAGGTTTTTTGTGTGGCGAATGTAACAGCATCTTAAATAAAAGTATTAAAGTAAATAACAACAGTACTCCATTTACATTTACCGACCTATCTAAATCTGTTTATCTGGACAGAATTTTCCCTTTACTCTCAAAAACTCGGGCGATCCAATTTCGCAAATATCAGATAGGTATTTCTTTTCCAGCACCTTTTCTTTTTTTTTGCATTAGGTCGTGATACGTTTGGTAGTGAAGGGAGCACATGAGGTGCATTTACTTGTATTTGATATTTCAATTTCTGTTTGAGACGGTTTTGGGGGAAAGTATCAATGATTTGATATTGAACTGTAAATGTGTACGTTACATTATTATTTCACACTACCTGCACCCCGTCGTTGAATCCGCATAAGTTTCGATCCCGTGGGAATATCGGGATAAAAAGTATCTTATGTGCTAATCCTGGTTATAAACTATCTGTGTGCAAAATGTTATCCAAATCCGTTCGGGCGAAGCTGCTAGCAGAAACTAGTTCATTATAAACTTTGATTAAGAAGATTTTGTGGTATTAGTGACCCATGATTATTTTACTAGAGGTGACTATTCGAGGAGTAGAGGAAAAATATAATATATATGTTGAGCCAAATAAATTGAGATAAAGGCAAGAGAATGATTGGGTACAATGATTTTTTTGTTAGTGGAATCCTACGAATATTATAAACGCGAAAGTTTGTATGGATAGATGGATGGATGTTTGTTACTCTTTCACGCAAAAACTACTGAACGGATTAGAAAGAAATTGGGTACACAGATTTTTTATAACCAGGATTAACACATAGGATACTTTTTATCCCAATATTCCCACGCGATAGAAACTTATGCGGGTGAAACCGCGGGGCGCAGCTAGTAAGAAATAAAAAACAAACTAAATAACATCAACAATACTTCACGTTTACAAAATATTCCAGTAATTGCCAGTGTGAACAAAGCATTACCCACAACTTGACGCGATGCACTGAAAAACTGCCAATATGAAGTGTTCCATACGCAGCGTGGATGCATTTGTTTTTCATTTGCGCTAAAAATTTGATTGACTTTCTGTGTTGCATTTGAAATTTTCGCTGAAATGAAATGGTTGAGTATTGACTCGGTTTGGGAACTCGATAAATGGTATTGCTTATTTGGTAATGGTACTTGTGTGTTCAGGAGTGTGTATGGCTTTATTCACGTGCATAATGAATGAAAACTGGGAACGATTGAATTTTAAATAATTAAAATAAAACTTGCGTTATTGACTATCCAATATTCAGGCTTAACCAAAACTTTTAACCGTATTTTTTTAATTAATTCAATATATTTTTATAGGTTGGGGATGAGATTATTCATGAGATATACAGACCCAAACTAAGTTTATTAAAATAGGATTCGATGTTATTCTGTAAAACGACAATTTTTCATCAAACCTTATTTTGACAACGCTGTCATACTATTAAATATTAGAGATCATCTTATTTAAAATTCCACGCCCTTTATTAAAATTTCTATACAAATTTTTTAAATGTGGATTCAAAAAGAAGTTGAGATGCGTGCAATTTGATATTAGATGATCTCTATTATACGTTCATAACATCCGGGATGGATCTTCATAACAATGAACTCATTCCAGCTTTTGTTTTACCCTTTCTTTACCTTCCATTAACATTACCTTCGGGAAACTTCGGCAAAAAAAAAAGAGTGAAACATCCCAGTAATCGACAGAGTCGCTAGTAAATCTTCCAACCAATAAATGCTCGGCACCGGCGGCGAATCGAAAGGTGCTGCAATTAAATCCCACGAGATTAAATGGACTCCATCCATTTGTGGTCTTGGTGCTGACCGTGGGGAGAAGTGGTGAGCGAATTGCGTTTTGTGACTTTGCTGCAACACTGCCTTGACCAATCAGAATATTTTTGGAACGAAGTTCCTTATAGCGCGTTGCGAAAGAGGGCTAGACGGAAAAAATTAAGACCAAAAGTTGGAACGACACTTTTTGCTATAGTTGTAAGCCGTGCGGCGTGCGCGTGTTTCTCTGTCTGTCTCTCTCTCTGTCTTATAGAAAGCAAGCCAGTTATACTTCGTTCCATCCGGGTGTCCCTTGACACCTCTCAAGTTTTTTATTTTATCAGTGTGTTTGAAATATTTTACCATGTGATGGTGATCTTCAGATATCATCTTCCTGTTCTTGACATATGTTGCTTGGGGTCGGCGCAACACGTTTTTTTTCTGCAATCACAGACATACTTAAGTTAACAATAAGAAATATTTTGTCGTTTGATTCATGCGTTGATTGCATTAAATGAGACCAATTTGAATTAAGTATATTTGATTTTTGATAGTTGAGATGAAGTAGGTATCACATAAATAAAAACATGTTTACAAATAGGTAGTTTCTTTATTGTCATGATAATAAAAAATATGTACCTACAGATTTTGGATGATTTTATGTGTGTTTCACACACATAAAATACCGAAATAATCAAACCACTTCAGCAAACCGCTGTCACTCCGAACTTAACCCACGTCCCCAGCAATGTCCAATGGCTAAGTAATTAATGCTTTCATGTAACTTTCTTATGTGTAACGCTACTGGGGACACTGTACGATTGGTAACAGATAAAGGATGCTCCAACTCTTCAACCTTTTTCAATTAAATTAAGGTAAAGTAAAAAATAAGGAACTAAAGAGATTGAATTTGAGTTTTGGTCTGGACTTGTTAATAGTGATGAGTTCCTGTAATTGAAAAGGACAACAGAAGCATGGTTTTTGTTTTAGGGTTTGTTTCCTTTGTAGGATAAACAATAGGGGCAGTGGTATTAAAAAAGGGGAGGCTTTTTGGAACTGTTGTGTCTTCCGTAATTTTCATATCCTCTTAGAAATTGACAATGTTCTAAGTGGTTTTACCTAGCCCTTTTACTACCTTAATTTTTTCCGGTTTTGGGGCCACCTTTTCATAATAATCTTCTATAGGCTGCTGGTTTCCACTATTCTTCGCACCATGTCCTACACTCTTCTCTAAACTCATCATTTGTTTCTTCATAGCTTGAACATGTTTCTTATCTATACTTATAATAAATCTGTAGAAGTGAAAATTCTGTACATTGAAAATATCCAAAAAATAAATGGCAGGGGGTGTTACTTGACCGACACCGAACCCAAAAATGTGATTAAAAATTTTTTTGTCTGTCTGTCTGTCTGTCTGTCTGTCTGTTTGTTCAGGCATCACGCAAAAACTACCGGTTCGATTACGATGAAACTTGGTATAATTATTCTTTAATATCCTGGGCACCACACTGGGTACTTTTTATCCCGGAAAAGTATATACAATAAAAAACAAACTTAATTTTGCGGTTCGATCCCTATACCCGATTACCACTGTCTGTACTGTACCAACCGCAAATACTAAGTTTGTCGTGGGTTGGGTCACCCGCAGTGGAGTTCATTTTTATTCCTTTTAGTTTTTAGAGTTATTTAGGTTTATTTTTATATGAGTCGTAGGTATAGATTTTAATTTTAAAGTATAGGTAGTATATTTGATAGTGTACGCGTAGTGACCGTAGGTTGTTTTATAATACTGTTAGGTAGGTTTAGTCATTCGTATAGATATTAGTTTTTAGGGATTTTGCTTATTTATTGAGTTTAGATTAGTTATCATCAGAAATGGGTTTATTTAGGTAGGTAGGTATTTAATTTTCTGTTATTGAGTTTTTTTTTAAATTAGTTAGGTACTTAGGTAAACATATCATATAGGTACCCTCTTAATCACCACTAATGAGACACAATTGGTTTTCTATTGCAATTAGCCACAAAGGGCCCGCGACATAGATGGCATTCTGGGGAAGCACATACATTTTATCCTGTTAGCACGTTCCCCCGTGGGTAAATTTCCGACATCCACGCGGGCGAAGCCGCGGGCAGAAGCTAGTGATTAATAAAATGTTACGAGTATGTAGATTAAAACTTCTTTCATTTTTGGATATTTTTTGGGTCTGTAGTGTTTCCTTGCCCTCTTAATATCTTAATTTTTGCCCGATTTTTGGCAATCTCTTCTTTAAAATTTGGTCTATAGGTTGCTGGTTTCTTGACTAGTCTTCCCATAATGTCCTAATCTCCTCTCTAAATTCATTATTTATTTCTTCAAAGCCTGAACATGCTTCTTACTTATAATAAATAATTACTAAAAGGTTGCGCGAATTAAAACTTCTTCCGCCCTTAAATTAAACATCAACATTTTAATTCAGTAGCAAAAAATATACACGCATGTTTCCTTACTGTTTACATATTCATCATATTCGCTATCAACGTCGACAAACTAACCGGCAATTAAAAAAACAAACAAAAACATTGAAAATTAAAAAAAAGGCTTTTACATAGTTAACGCTTACATTAAACGGTCAGGCGGCATTTAGATTACTGTTATACCAAACTACACCATACCGTCGTTACCAACCTTTTCAACATGGCAGAAGGTTGAAAGTACTTCAAATAACGTCTTTTTACAAATTGGTAGTAACATAAACACAAATTAGCTGTCTTTTGCAATCGCCTTGAACTCTATTCCTTACTCGATAAACTACAAAATCCAATGTTTCGTTATACTATATTCTTGCACAACTTTAGCATAAATTAGCATGTGGCGAGTAGGGAGACAAGCCGTATCAATCACGATAAATACTATTTTGTAGTGACACTGGCCTCAGGGTTTCGTGCCTGATACTCCTTAACGAGTGGCTTGTGATTTTAAATGGCGTCGTGAAAGTCTGCGACAAATGACTACTTGTATGTAGGTGAGACAGTGATATTTAAAACTGAAGTGTTGTCATGTTCTATTTTGAATGCAAGCTGTAATTTCAAAGACTAGAAGTTCTGCTTGTTCGTGTATTACCTATATTTCGCGTTTTCTTACTAATTGGAGTATCTTTAAGAGTTTGACCCATTTTTAAGCTTATTTTCGATGTTGTTCTTGATTAATTCTCAAGTTTTTCCGAAAAACAAGTTTCATATTGAAACAATAAATGAGTAGATCCGCGCGTAAAACATTCTGCAAATTAATAATGTAAGTAGTTATACATTTTACAATACGCTGGGACCGTGGCCCTAGTATGACCAGTCTCAGTTGCCTGGCTACTCTAGCATACGATAACAAAGATTTTAGAAAAGATTCTAAAATACTGAGATTCTAAAATAATAATCTGTCTATCTATTGTCCTATCGCAGGTATGCTGGAAGAGATTTCTCATGAAATATTTTTTTTATTTTTTATAAAAACGTTGCCCCACACTAGGAATTTCTCCTGTATCGTGGGTGCGTTTACAAACATTTAAACTCACATACACAAACAGCCAGACCCGGAACAACTACTTGTAGGTCATACAAATATTTGTTCCGTCCGGGAATCGAACCCGCGACACGCAGCGCAGCGGTCAATCGCTTAACCACTGCGCCAATCGTGCCGTCCATCACCTCTGTACCTATTTTTCTGTTCTGTTTTTTTCTTGTCTGTTTATATATGTATGTACATAACTGAATGGCACAATCAATCGGAATCGGTTTCATTTTGACAGTTCAACAACATTCATTGCGTTATTTACGTGTTGAGCAGACAAATTTTTCGAACTTATGAAGCAATGGATTAGCAATTTGCTTCAAAATGATTCTGATTCCGATTGGTTGTGTGTTACGCAATTAGGGTGCAGCTCATTATCTCTTTTACGACACTGAAACAAAGAGCTTTTCACTTTCCCATCGCCGTAGGAGGTATTACACCGACACTTAAGAAATCCTAATCACCTAATACAAATAACCTAATTAGGCTGTTATCTCACGAGACTGTGCTTTGCTATCAATTTCATTATCTCGAAAGCGTGGGACAGCATTCTTTGTGAGCAGCCTAATCTTATTTATGGGGTGTTTATCAAGTGTTCAGATTCTTATCATTAAACTACAGCGCGGGTTGCGCCATTCAAATATTTTGATCGTTTTTGAATGATGGCCACGATGGAGAGTTCGGAATGGGAGCTCAGTGTTGATTTTATCTAAATCGATGCTATCTGTACCTAAATGCTTTGGTTTCTTTTGTTTTGTTATACTTTGTACCAGATCTATAGTTGGTTTTGTTGTTAGTATGGGCGACCATGGAGCGATTATGGTCAATTTCACATTCACTTAAATTGTCGAAGTGATTCTTTATGTATTTAAACAAATAGTATTGATTCCGATTGTTAAAGACGTTTAGTAGGTATATCTAAGCGCTAATTTTTCAATCGACTGATAATTTTTATTCGTGGAATAAAATTGACGTTTGTATGGAAGAACTGTCAAAAATTCAAAATTATTCCTCCGATAAAATTATCTGGCGTTGGAAAAATCGGCCCTAGGTAAAACAAAAAACGCCGAACGCATCTAGTTGATGAGTAAATTTGCTTAACAATTAACTTCCCTCATTGTACAATAAAGAATATCTCATTATCCTTCCAAATACATTTAGGTCTTAGAAAGTACAGACGCCAGCAGGTCAAGCTACCCGAAACTGTAAAATTTTCCCAATCAACCTTGAACCTTAATGCTTTAGTGAAAAAAAGTTGAAAATCTATTAAATAAATTTGACAGATTGTAGAAGCTTGATGTGCTGGCGTCTGTACCTTCTTCATAAAGTTATACCTAAGTTGATTGAATCATAACGCTTGCCATAAATGGAATAGTGGAAATTAAGTATGTCGTGTCTCGTTCGACAGAACATAAATATGGATGTAATAGGAAACCAGAAGGTTTATTAGCCAGAAGACTATTCAATTAACAGTCCGATTAGATGCCACTAGAAATGCATGCGGATTTAGTCGTCGTTGCAAGGAGAAATCCGAATTAACCTATGTATGACCAACTGCCTATGGCGTTCTTCTAAAATACTAGTAATACATCTGCAGGGTTACAGGGACATCGACGCACAAACTGTTACCATGGTTTTAGTGAGATTCTGAATCCTCCTGCGTTGAAATTATTAGTCGGTTATTAAAAATTAAAAAAAACGTGTGGGTCGGAGCAAAATTTTCAAATTTTTCGTCATGGCTGTCGTTTTTGACTTTGAAGCCAATAGTGAGGTGAAAATGAAAATACAAGATGGCGGCTGCGAAAACTTGAAAATATTCGCAGCTGCTATCTTGATCCTATCGGCTTCAGACCCTCGAAAACTCTTTCTGACTCTCTCTATTATATGTCATAAAAAGACGCATAAAAAAATTTCGTTACGTGACGATTTCTCCAAGTTTAACTCCTACCGTAAGCTCCGTTAAAGAACTTCGTTCTAAAAAAATTGCTATTCCATACATTTTGACCGCGTAAGTATTGCACGTTTCTATGAAACAGCAATACTTTTTAACCGTCGCAAAATGTTTACGCTAGGTTTTCTAGAATCATTTGCTGAATTAATGGTTTCAGTTTGCGCGTCGACGTTTGTTCCTGCCTGCCACATCAATTTTGGCAAAATTGTCAACAAAGATCTACTGACTGACATATTTTTGCCTTTTTAGTCTCAGTAAAGATTTTTTAGTGCATGAAATTTTCCCATTTTAAACAGAATTTTAATCTTAAGTATTGTTATATCTATTGTATTTACTCAATGAACTTCAACGGAAGATCGTGTAGCGTTTCCTGCGATTTTAGTTGAAAAAAAAAAAAATATGGCATCAAAAAAATAAGAAGTCTGAAATCAATATTCCAAATCCGATTAAAGGCTACAAAGGACGGACAGAGAGAGTATTTTATTAGTAAGCAGAAAGGAGATTACAAGCAAGCTTTCATTTTATATGAACGGAACTACAAGCTGTTGTTTTGCATCCTCGTCAAATTTCAGGAGGCTGTTATGAAAGACATAAATAATCAAATAAAATTATAATCCCTGGTAAATAATGAATACATACTTGTTTTTTTTAGTTATTTAAGTTTGACAGTATTTCAGAATATTCAATGAACAGAATCGCGTCATGGTATCGTATAAGCGGCCGCGTTTATATGTGTGTGTAAAAGGGCAGTAACAGTGCGGTCTCACACAGGTCGCGTTTTAAAATGCGTGTCCCACATATGCCGATTTCAGAAAATTAGAAAAAAAAAAATACCTACTTATTTTATTATTAATTCGTGTCGAGAATCAATAGCATAGTTACCTCCTTGAATTTGACGAGGATGCAAAACGACACCTTGTATAATGGTACTTGTTCATTAGAAGCAAGATGAGAGAAACTCTAGAAATTGTGTAGGATACTTTATGAGGGACGGGAACGATGAAATAAACTGATATAAATGAATGGCTGGTCAAGTGCTAGTTGGTAAATATACGGTCTAGGGAACGGTAAAGCTTATTATAATAATAGCCTGTAGATGAAATAGGCGGACTTTCCTTCTGACTGCTAAAATGTAAATAATTAATACCATCTTATTACAAAACAAAATCTATCTTTAGTTCTAGCCTAAACCTTTGAGCCAGTATTTGAATTTCAAACTTTATTTCAGTTTATCCAAAAAGTTTGTAATACTAAAAAGGCATTCATTTCGGCATTTCTATAACAGTTAGGTTCTTAATTCAAAAACTGGCTCGGTGATTTAAACCAGAGGGGCAATTCTCGTAATTTTATGAACGTTCACAGTCTGATCTCAGTCTCAAACTGTCAAAAATACCTCTAATTTCCCTACATTTTGACAAGTTTTTGACATTTGTTTGTCGCCGAGATGAGACTGCAACTAGATTTTGAACGTTTTAAATTACGGGAATACGGGCCCCTATCTAAAGAAAAACCTTGTTTTGTATTAAGAGGGTTAGTACTTTGTTGTTCTTAAAAGTTCAACGTTCTGAAACTTTTCATCAATTGAATCGGGAACGATAATATCAATATACGTATACTAATATTATAAAAGAGGTAAACTTTGTTTGGATGTAAGTTAGTATGTGTAATATCCGGAACTGCCAATCAGACTCGAAAAAATATTTTTGAATTTTATAGCCTTATTCTTGAGAACGGCTATACCTAAGCTATATTAAATAAAGTTTAATTAATAATATTTTAATAATATAATTAATAATTTTATGTATTTTTGTACCAGAAGATGTAGCGTTAGAATGCCTCCCACAATGTGGACCGACGTCCTTGTGAAGGCCGCAGGAACCCGCTAGATGCGGGAAGCACAGAACCGGTCGAAATGGAGGTGCTTGGGGGAGGCCTATGTCCAGCAGTGGACGTCTTTCGGCTGAACTGATGATGATGCATTTGTTTTTAATGATGACGAGTCATTACTTCTTGTATGGATCAAAATTATGGTGATCAATCGAAGCTAATAAGCAAAGCTCTAGAAAAACAAAAGAATATCGATGTATAGTAGACCAAGAAATCGCTGATTGTTCAGGCATTGCTTACAAACGCCGATAAAACACGTTTCTTGTACATTATTTTTGGAACGAAGTTCCTTATCGCGCGTTGCGAAAGGGGGCTAGACGGAAAAAATTAAGACCAAAAGTTGGAACGACACTTTTTGCTATAGTTGTAAGCCGTGCGGCGTGCGCGTGTTTCTCTGTCTGTCTCTCTCTCTCTCTCTTTGAACTTCGTTCCATCCGGGTGTCCCTTGACACCTCTCAAGTTTTTATTATTTGTTGTCATATCGGCAAAGAAATACACACTCTTTGAAATTTCCAACTTTCTGCCTATTACGTTTCCTGAGATACAAGCCGCTGACAGTCAGATGGACAGGTTTAGAAATAGGGTTGCGTTGGTACCATTTGGGTACGGACTTCTACATAATCAGCCTATAATATTCCCACTGCTGGGACACAGGCCTCCTCTCGGTGAGAGGGACTGGGCCGTAATCTACCACGCGGGCCCAGTGCGGGATGACAAATGTCACATGTCTTCGAATTTTTGGTTATAGGATATTTCTGGTGGTATGGTTATAGGTTATAGGAGGTTTCCTCACGATGTTTTCCTTCACCGTTTTGAGAGCAGTGGTGATGAAATAAATTACACAAAGTAAAGCGCCTGCCTGGGTTCGAAGCTACGACCTACAACTCGTAAGTCGCGGCCGTTACCACTGGGCCACCACTGCTCTCGTTGTTTAATTTGACGGAACCCTAAAAAGCGGTATTATCACATTATCCCATAGTCTTTATGTCATTATTACCCCATAATCTTTATGTCAAAGAACTAAAAACTTCACTTTGTTTTTTACTTATTAATCTGCTTCATGTCATAAGTTCCTTCCAGAAATTTCGATGTATATCTACTACAATATGTACCTAGTATCAGATATTGATTTCGTATCCGACGTCCTACGAATGTCGGAATACTCGAGCGTTAAATCGCAGCGCTGTTTGAGAAGCGTGAGACTTGTTCCGACATCGGTGTCCGACACTCTCTGAACAATTTAGTGATGTGCGTCGAGATATCGATGGAACTGTTTATCGTTAAAATGTTTTTTTTGTATCTGTGTGACGCATAATATCTAGTAGTCAGATTAAATTACTCTCCTTTATGTCATTGTCAGTACCTACCATATAATATCTATTACGTAACATGTCCCCTTATTTTTCTTGTGTAGTATCGAAACAGACTAAAAAACGAATAATTAGTCTGTTAGGAAAGTAGTAACGGATTGATTGATTAATACACATTTTTTTTTTTAATTTAAAATACGTTCATTCTTCGTGTGTCGCTAGCACGAATTTTAGATTTTGTTGGCCCAAAACTTCGCCCCTTTCACGGTGTCGTCGGAGGCAGCGTAGAGGTCACTTTGAATGCATGTTTTCGGACACTGAGGTAGGACATGGAGCATGGTTTGCGACATAACTCCACAACCACACCCTACTGCCGTTTTATCAAGGTAACCCCACTTTACTAGGTTGGAGTTACATCTTCCCACTTATGTCCAAAGAATGTTCAGAGACCTAAAATACCAATTTAACACATTAAGCAGCATAAAGGTTTGTACCGCTATGATTTTTCTCCAAAAAAACCATAAACACTTAAAAGTATCGACAATCTTCAAACGAGTAAACTTTTCTCGTGCCTAGCTGAAGAGTTAACAGGATGTGTGACACGGCCTCTTGAGGTAATTGCCGCATTTCACACTGCACTCGGTCTTCGCCTTATTTTGATTGGAAAATGCGATATCGTTCCGAAGTCACTTGTAGGAATCATGAATACTGATCGTGTTATCGTCCTTATCTATTCTCTTTTTTTTGTCCAATTCTTCTTACGACTGTTTAGACAGTTCTTCATTTTGGCAAAATGGCAACATCACCAAGCTTGAGGATCGGACTGGTGTAAGCAATTTGTTACTAGTATCATTTATACCGAGTAGATGGACCGACGACCCTAACGCGGAAGGCAAAGGATAGAGTACTGTGGCGCAGCCTGGGAGAGCATGTCTAACAGTGGTCTACGATAGGGTGAGGTGATTGATCACTTTGTTTTGACTTAATTTCAAATTTGTGACAGTAGCCATTCAAATCATCCTGTCATCATCCAGTGTAATGATTACTTTCTTATCATCAGTATCTTCTGTATTACCCTCTCTCTGTTTTGCATCTTTTAGTCACCCTTTAATCATTATCATTCCTTCATCATAATCATCGTAATTTTAACTATAAAACATCCACTGGCGAACATAGTCTACAAGTATCACCGCAACGATTCTAGCAAATATCTCAAAAATACCAATTTAGCTTGCATTGCTTATCATTGCCTTCCTTAACGGTTTCATTTACATTTTCCACGAAGTACCAGAATACTCCCGCGACATCTAAGTCTGCCTTCGAATTTCTCGCGTGGTCGAACCTAATGAATTAGAAGTCGTAACGGCTCGTAGCAAATTGTGGTCGCAATTACACGTAGGTACGTGTTAATTAAACATGTTTGCTAGTTCATTTCCTGCGTTTGACTTGTTGGAATATGAGTGAGTCACGTGGTGACTTTGTTTTTGAATTGGAGTGCTATTTATTTCAATGTGTTTTGTTTTTTGGTCCTATTTTGTTTTTATTGTTTATTTTAAACTACTGATATGACTTTGTCGACACTAATTGACTTCTAAAACGATTAGATAAATTCAAAAGTCCGCCTCCGTACATTTGTGTGCTGAAAGTGTTAAATAAATAAAATTAGAACCAGTCAAAATCGAAGAAATTAGGGTCAGCAAACTTGGAGAATTTTAAGTTTAACAAGTCCGTAGCCAACTCTGCAGGCAGCAGCAGCAGGCGACGTATTGCCGCGACACTACTGGTTCCTGTGTATTTCTATGAAATACCTTCCATTGCTGGCAACACGTCGTCTGCCACGTATTTCATAGAAGTACGTAGAACTCGGCGACACCTGTTCCTGTCGTCTGCAGTCGGCTACGGACTTCCTTTATTTTATATCTATCTAGCAGCGCCCCGCGGTTTCACCCGCATAAGTTTCGATCCCGTGGGAATATCGGGATAAAAAGTATCTTATGTGTCAATTCTTGTTATAAACTATCTGTGTGCCAAGTTTCATCCAAATCCGTTTAGTCGTTTTTGCGTGAAAGAGTAACAAACATCCATCCATCCATTCTCACAAACGTTCGCGTTTATCATATTAGTAGGACAAAGAAATGACTTTATTATAAGGACAAAAATTATAATAATTTCAGAATATAGCTACCTCCACCTGTCAATATTTGTAAATTGAAACAAACACAATCCTTTTGCAAAACATTTCATTACGTAATCGACTGTAAATCATGTTTTTTATCTTAATCCAATATTTCGTATTGGCTTACGAAACAGCGCAGGTTTTCCTCAAAACCGAGGGAAAAAATACATCTTTGGAGACTTTGTATCGAATTTCTTAAGAGATTACAAACATAATAGCGACAGGAGACAACCAAAAACCTCCCTTATAACGATGAAGACAAAGTGTACCTTAAATGAAGAAGTAAATTAGTTTTACAGTGGGGTGCCAGAAATATGGCGTTCGATGAATAGGAAATTAGATCGTGCAATGGGAATGAGATATTATAATAGATGGGATTTTCCTATAGCGACGGAAGATTCCTTTTTCTGTTTTTATCAATTCCGTTTTGTTTTCACGAACGAACGAAGATTGCTACTTACGTATTACAGGCGTAGTGAATTCAATAGGAAGAGATTTACTTGTTGCCAAAGTTGAGAACTTTTATTGTAGGTACCTCTTATAAAGAACCGGGCATGTACCAAATAGGCCTTTCTATTATATAACCTTTTTCAGTGTTACATTTATATTATAGTACGCACTGTCAGCAATGTTGTGTGGCGGCGTTAAATAATAAAAAAAAATCTTTATAAAAAAGACGTTGCACTCCTGTATCGTGGGTGCGTTTACAAACAAATGTTTGTAAACGCACCCACGATACAGGAGTGCAACGTTTTTTTTGAGCGTATGTGAGTTTAAATAAACTCACATACGCACACAGCCAGACCCGAAACTACTATCTGTAGGCAATACAAATATTATTTTGTTCCGTGCAGGAATCGAACCCGCGACACGCAGCGCAGCAGTCGATCGCTCAGCCATTGCGCCAACCGTGCCGTCACTTGAATGGTTGTCTTAATTTACTTGAATAATTCAGGAAAAGAGGTGTGTATAGTAACAAAATACCACTAGTTCCTGGTAAAGTTTCATCCAATTTTATGAGTTGGCCGCGCGATTGAAATGGACATAATGCAATCATAGTTTTTTTTTCCGCCAGCCTGCATGACGTCGTAAGGTCGCTTTTTGCATAACCTTTACAGTACCTACCTAGGTTCTAAGTCATTGGAAGAAATATTATATAATTCTCCCTAAGCTGTTTTTTCTTTATATAATGAATGTGTAGGCGGTCCTATTAATATTAAAGTATGCTATATTCTTCAATTTGTATCTCATATTTTCTGCTAAGACTTTTTTCTTGTAGAAAGAAAAATGCGTTTATTGGCATTACAAAAATGAATACGCCTTAAAACTATAAAAACAGAAAACAATAGCCTTTCAATTTGCTATCCTATAATTGATGTTGTATTTTATGTTATTATTTAGTCTACAAATCCCAATTCCTGAACATACTCGTACTATTAAAGTTTACTAACTTTAATAGTACGAGTATGTTCAGGAAATATAGACCTACAATCAAGGACAAAATATTTCAGTACAAAAAGAAACAATTTCTGTAAAAAAAAATAAAGAAGAAAAATACAATATCCAACCGTTGTTTTTCAATTCGTCCCAGCTTTTCAATGTGAGTATTCTAATATTCTTTCTTGTTCAGTGAGCCGAGTTTCCCCTACAACGAACGGCTAAGAAATATATTTTTATGTCTACTGCGGACTACGCAATAAAGGAAGATTAATATTTCGTATTAAGATTAGGAAGGTCCCTTATTTTGTTTTTTTTTTATGTGTTTCCTATAAGATTGGTTTGGAAAGCTGGCTGTTTTTAATGGAACACAGTATATATCTGCCTAGCCTTTTCCCAACCATGTTGGGGTCGGCTTCCAGTCCTATCGAATGTATTTGGATACCAGTCTTTTACATAGAGCGACTGCGTAAAATGTTACCCCTTGGCATGACTGGTGGTTCGGGGTTCTGACTACCCGTAACGACTGTCAAAGATCTAAGAATGACATCTGGGAACAAATACGTAACGTGTTTTTCGAGGCATGGAGTGGTTTTGGTATGTTATGGATGGTCACCCATCCACGGACCGACCTCGGCATGCATTGTTTAACCCTAAAGATCGACCAGCAGTGCGATTCTGTAACCATCTCACCGTGAAAACTTAGGTGAAGTGAGCGTGGAGTGAGCTGTCATTCCAAATAATGCTAGGGATTGACACTACTGACAACTCACATTAAGCTCACTTCACTTGAGTTTTCACGGTGAGATTTTTACAGAATCGACCGGCTGCGCGGTTGTTATTATTTAGCCACGAGCTCAAGCCTTATGGAACACAGTATGAACTTATTTTTCAGTAACTAAGTAGGTACTTACAGGCTGAATTCAAAATCATCATTTCAGCCGAACGATGTCCACTGCTGGACATAGGCCTCCCCCAAGCACCTCCACTTCGACCGGTTCTGTGCTTGTCGCATCCAGCGGGTTCTTACGGCCTTCACAAGGTCATCGGACCACCTTGTGGGAGGCCTTCCAACGCTACGTCTTCTGGTACGCCATTGCCACTCCAGAACCTTTCGGCCCCATCGGCCATCTGAATTCACTTGGAGCTTTTTCTGTCATCAATTTTGTTCTTGACTTTCTAGTGTATACAAAGACGTTTTATTTATGACAGCTCGCTTTTATATATACATAAGAACACGATAGTGAAAATAGTTTTTAAAAAAAATAGTTTCGTAGCAAATAAAGACCCTGTCCATTAAGTTAACCGTTTTTTGACAGCTGTCTTAGAACATACAGACGCCAGCTGCACATCAAGATACTACAATCTGTCAAATTTATTTAATCGATTTTCAACTTTATCGCTAAAGTTTTAAGGTTCAAAGTTGATTGGGAAAATTTGACAGTTTCGGGTAGCTTGACCTGCTGGCGTCTGTACTTATTTCAGAATACGTAAAAGTTATAATATGCGTGATCAAATAAATAATATATATAAACCGCCTTATCTTATTTATGGCTTCTTACAGACATTATAACAGACAATAATACCAGACAGACAGACATTATAATACCTTACGTGTATCAATCAATATTATTGTGTTCCTGCAAATTACTAGTTCCATCTGTCAAAAATCGTATGTATAATATGTAAAATAATTAAAATGTTAGGAAATGCTAAATAAATGCTCGTCTTTTTTTGTATTTTTTTAAATTAGGACATAATCACTCAACTTCGTACAGCAGCTGAGAGTTAGCAAAAAAAACTACAGTCAGAGAAAGCGAGCCAGTAAACTCCGAAAGCCGGTACAGGCGGGTAATCATTTAATTACGTGGCGCCCGGAGTTAAGGAGTTTGCAGGGATCAGACGAGCTTACAGTTTGTCGCGGCATCAGCCAACTTTATTTATTAGGCTAGAATTCCCTCTTGATTTGGTTTGAAATATGCCTCTTTGTGAAAAGAATAAAGGCTTTAGTTTAAAATTGTACAAAACTTTTATTTACCACGTGGGTGTATACTTACAGACTCCTGTTAACAGAAAATACATCTGCTTACCCTTTCGGGGTTTTAGGCGTGGGATTATTTACATGTGCTTAATTTTCCAAATTAGCACACCTTGATATATATACCTCATTATCTGCCTAGCCTTTTCTCAACAATATTGGGGTCGACTTCCAGTCTTACCCGATGCAGCTGAATACCAGTATTTTACTTAGAGCTACTGCCTATCTGATCCCCACAATCCAGTTACTGGATAAGACAAGATGAGACCTTTGGTAAGACAAGTTGTCAGACTTTCGGACTTCTGACGACCCGTAACGATTATCAAAGATCCACGAATGACTGCCGGTACCAACGGTTCTTGGTATGTATAGATGGTCACCCATCCATAGACCAACCGCGGCAAGCGTAGCTTAACCTGACCGATCGACCAGTGCGGCTGTTATTACTTAACCACGTGCCTTTACCTATAACGATAATTTCAATTCTTAAATTTTGTGTTGACTATCAATTTGTCTCAGTTTTGCACTTCCTAGTACACCTTTCATAATAAATTAATTATTTTGTTGCGGTAGTAATTAGTATTGTCTTGTTAATTGGCCCAATATTTGCGCAAGTTGGAAAGTAAAAAACAATATGTGACATTTTTCATACCAAATTATTTTACATTTGACGTAGGTATATAATTTACAATTATATATAATTTAAAATTGTTTTGTATGTGCTTATATGGGCCTTGATGCCTGAAATAAATGGATAAATAAATAAATATAGATATTTTCTAAATGTAGAATAAATAAATAAAATTTTAAACGCTTGAAGCACTGCTATTGTGTAGTAAACCTCGGATAGCGTACATCAGTGCCTCAAGGTTTTCACTTAATTTTTTTTTTCTTTTCAGTTCGCGGTTATCTTTCTTTTTTAGGTTACGTTTAAAGGTGTGCTTTTAATTTTATTTTTTTTTTATTTTTTTTAGCCGATGTGGACGTTTTTGTAACTATCTTGAACAAAATTAGCCCCTAATTAACTAGAATGTACTTTTCAAAGCTCTATGATTGTCTCAACAAAGCTTTAACAATCACCTAACACGTAATAAAAATACACACTAAAGCTGAAAACATACTTTTAACGGTACAGCGACAACGCGTCAACAGAAAATAACTTTTGAACTTTAAAACGCTTTTGGTTCCACAGAATCGTAATTTTGTCGTCAAATTAAAGAAGAGTCTTGGTTTTAATGGGATGCAACAGTGTGTGAAAGCACAGAATAAATATATATAGAATTTAATCACCTACTCGAAACACATAATGAATGCCTACAGCCGATATATTCTGTTAAATGTTACCGTGAAAACTTAGGTGAACTGCAGTGCGATTCTGTAACCATCTCACCGTGAAAACTTAGGTGAAGTGAGCGTGGAGTGAGCTGTCATTCCAAATAATGCTAGGGATTGACACTACTGACAACTCACATCAAGCTCACTTCACTTGAGTTTTCACGGTGAGATTTTTACAGAATCGACCGGCTGAGCTTGAAGTGAACTGTCAATAGTGTTAAACCCTAGCATCAGAAGACAGGGAATACTCTTTATTATTGTACATAATATAGAGTATTCTATTCTATACAGGGTGGCAGTTACAGATGCCAGCACATCAAGCTACTACAATCTGTCAAATTTCTTTAATAGATTTTCTACTTTATCACTGAAGCATTAAGGTTCAAGGTTGATTGGGAAAATTTGACATATTCGGGTAGCTTGACCTGCTGGCGTTTGTACATCGACGCGCAACCTGTTACCATGGATTTAGTACATGATTCTGAACCGTCCTGCAAAATTCGACGTGGGTTATATAAAAAAATTTGCTGTTCCATACATTTTGACCGCGTAGGTGTCGCACTTTTCTGTGATACAGAATATTTTTTGGTCTGGAATGATGATGTCCTGAATTCATGGTTACTGTTTGCGTCGAAGTCCATGCCATCTTTTATATAATTATCCATATAAATTACAGATATATATAAGTAGAAATTTACATAGGGTGACACTATGGTATTTTCGCTTAAAGTATTTTTTTAAAGACTCAGAATCAGAAATATTTATTTGCCTACAATATAGGTACAGGTTTGAGATGTTACAGAATACGATGTTCCCGCTACATTCTACCTTATGGCGTGCAAAAACATTAGTTAACATTAAAATAACAAGACATCAAAAATTCATACACATAAATAAATTGTCACAATAAAAAGTCATTACATTAAAATTAAAAATTATGTTATCAAATTATAAATTATTGCAAAAAGGTATTTAACATGCCAATTACAAGAAAAAAGTCAAGGTATAGTTATAAATCTTTGTCATTCAAGAAGTCATTTATAGAATAGTAACAATTTTGTAATAGCAATTCAGTCAGTTTAGTTTTAAATATGCGTGTGGAGTGTTCTTTGACAACCTTTAGATGGATTTCAAGGGAGTAGGAGAGGCTATAGGTGCTGTAGGTAACCTGCAGTGCGATTCTGTAACCATCTCACCGTCAAAAGTTAGTTGAAGTGAGCGTGGAGTGAGCGGTCATTCCAATTAATGCTAAGGGATTGACACTATTGACAGCTCACTCTAAGCTCACTTCACCTCACTTTCCACGGTGAGATTTTTACAGAATCGATCGGCTGTGGTGTACAACGATGCCGATGTTAAATACAGCATTGACACGTAACGAGCTTCATGAGGAAAACCTCAATAGTGGCAAACATTTTCGTAAAGGGATCGTACGGATAAAGAAATGTCATGAGTTTCGCTTCTATACGATTTTCTTAATCTATGGTAAATGTAACAGTCATCTCTATATTTGTCGAGTATTGTCGAGATCAAAGGAGTTTCAAGTATTTGTATTTTTGTATGTTCATGTTTTTCTTTTGTTAGGTCTAAGGTCAATTTGATTGATTTTCTGTGCTTCCCTTATCCTGAACAGTTCCTGATTATTCGGCCGCCGAGGGAATGCGTTTCTGACACCTATCAGTGGGACAATTCAAGTAGAAGTAAAAACCATATTCGCAAAACACGTATTTGTTTGTAAGAAACTGACATGTGTCAATAACACATTCTCTCGTTGGCCCCACTGTAGTAATCACAACAAACATACTGATTAACTAAGAACTCAAAAGAAAACCGTTCTCTCACACAAAAATAAAATAATACTCTTCAGAAACATTTTTAAACCCAACATACATATTTACCATTGTTTAATTATTTAAACAATGGTAAAAATTAAACAGTGACACGGTAATATTATATATACAGTATTGTAACTTGGCCGCATCCTGGAAATAAATGCCTACAGCCGCGCGGTATGTAAACATGCGATAGGGCTGCCAGCCTCCAGCATTTTAATTACATTTGCCTACTTTGTGTTTCTATTTAGTTTCGTGATTGTAAATAATATACTCTTTTTATATAAACTGTAGCGGTATCTACAACGCCACATGCGAACAACGCGTCATACTGACGTCACGCAAATCCTGCATCTCGCAAGCAGAGTTTACCCCGCAATTAGCATAGATACAATTTCCCAACATCAATCGTTCGTCTGGTCGGAGGATCCTCCCTTTTCTATGGAGGTTGAGTGAACTTTACACCCTGTTCCTCTAAATAAACAAATAAAATACTTTGTGAATTGAATAGGAAGTGTTCAATAAAAAAAAATGCGTGTTGTTTTTTGATTGGTAGATTTAATTAAAAACCCAATGTTTATGTTTGAATAACAAATATTTTTATATATGTCGGAGTCATTCGTTTGACTATTCGGAACGTTAGCGCCATCTCGTGGCGCTAGACAGAGTCTAGCCTGAGTTCGTGGTGGGACGAGGGTAACAGCTACAAGAACGGTATGGGCAGAGCTCTCGGGTTGATCGAAACATTGGACATCGTACGAACAACATGTGCTCAGAAACTGTCGCGTGATTCGCTAGTGTGACTGATTTGTTCGTGAATTATAATCTGATTTGATCTGCAAACTGTTTCTCTATTGTGCTCCAACCAACACTACCCATAGTACGCCCATAGTAATTAAAATATGCCTGATGCTAACGAGAGACAGACATACCATCTCCGACATATATTTATATTTTATAACAACCGATTTGTTATAAAATATAAACATTTACAAATATCTTATAAATTTTCGACCGAAAAATATTTGCACCTCGACTGAGGTACGAAATGCTTTGTTATTAAATTTTAAAGTATAAAAAATCCGCATAAAGCTTAATTAAAAATTCAAGCAACCAAAAACAGCACAATATGTTCTATTCATCTTAATAAATATGTACTTACTTGAACTTAGTTTTAGTGAAAAAATCGCGCGATTATTGTTATAAAAACAACACACCGTCCGTTCGTCACTGCGGCACAGTCGAGTATTAAAAACAAACGCTTACTCACGTTAAAATTTTGTGTTCCAAGGTTTTTAGAAATATTTATAAAAATTATCAATAAAATAAGATTATTTTAAAATTTATTTTAGAATATCTTAAAACAGCTAAACGCATTTGCCGCAACTTCTTCGTCTTCGTGGCGCTGCACGACTGAATTTTTATATCTTGTTAGCCCAAAACCTTACCACTTCCACGGCATCAACAGTGGCAGAGGGCGGAATAGGAGGTGGAGCATGGTTTGCGATATAGCTCCACAATCACACCCTACCGTCGATACTACAACTTATACTGATTTATTGCAATTTTAAGTGGTAGATTATGTTAAATTCATTTATCTGTAGGTATTTTTAAAATCGACTAAACTGACATATCAATTTATTTATGTGGCAACATCAAGCGGTGACGCGACGGTTGACAAGTAGTCAAGGAAGGCTTGATCCAGCAAACGATTCGTTCAATTGGTTTTGGAGCGATCTATGGATCGGACACACTAAAGTAACAGGATTGAGACTTCTAAATAATTATTGTAGCTAACTAGTTGATTGAGCTGTAAATATTAGTAGTTAAATAATATTATTATCCACCTAAAGAGTTTTTTCACTTTTTACAACATCTTTGCCAAAGAACCTTGTAATATCCGGAAAAAAACTTCCCCAGAGTGGGAATATCCGGGTCAATTGCTCCGGGCACTGTGAGTAAATAAATTAACCGCTATCGGATATCCGTACTTTATGCCCCAACCTCGGGAATCGATGGCATATGGAAAAGGATTTGGATGTAAGATTTCTTTCCGGGTCTAAGAAATGTGTAGATTTTTTCGTATGAATCGCAAAATAGTAGAGAAAACATATTGATTGTTTTTTTTTTACATTTTGTTTATGCTACACGTAGTTAAAATTATTTAAAATGATAATGGCTTGCTGTCGATCTCATTGTGCCTTAACGGCAAGAACAATGGAAGAATTCTCAGTAACTAGTTAGTGAATCTGGATTTGAGCAAATCCGGTTAGACTGGAAGCCGACCCCATCGTAGTTGGGAAAAGCTAGGGAGATGATGATGATGATGACCATTGTTAAGTTTTGGCACGAGGCAGCTGATTACCTTAAGGTGGATGCTCCAAGGTAACCGCAAAATTCAAATTTTCTTACGTTTTTTGCAATTTACTGGTCAGTAGGTACTAAGTTGTAAGTACGTTGATTAAAATATGATTGAAATGTCCAGGGATATTATTATTATTATTATTCGCGGCCGTAACAAATATGTAATTACAGAATCATAATCATTAAAGTCATCAACACAACTCCCTAAGATCAAGTAATCCTACTGAATGACTATTTCATGAAATCTTGACATTTTCGGATTATGCTAACTTAACAAGTTGTATTACTGATTATAATTCTGTAAATAGGTACATTTTGTTACGGCCGCGAATCATATTTTAATCAACGTAAAACTTAGTACTGACCAGCAAATTGCAAAAAAATGTAAGAAAATTTGAATTTTGCGGGCTACCTTGGAGCATCCACCTTAAGGTTATCAGCTGCCTCGCGCCAAAACTTAACAATGGTCATCATCATCATTATCTCCTTAGCTTTTCCCAACTACGATGGGGTCGGCTTCCAGTCTAACCGGATGCAGCTGAATACAAGTATTTTACATAGAGCGACTGCCTATTTGACCTCCACAACCCAGTTACTGGGTAATACGATACCCTTGGTAAGACTGGTTGTCAGACTTTCGGGCTTCTGACTACCCGTAACGAATAAGTTGTTTATTCAATTTTCATAGTAAATCCCATCAGATTATAAAGACACTTGTGTTAAAATCTTAGCAAATAATGTATATTGATACATAGCTGTATCAATATACATTATTTGCTAAGATTGTTTTAACCTAAACAAGCGGATATTGATGCAGCTAAACCTAAGCTAGTAAGGGTTTCACAAATCTCTTATAACATTTCATCAATTTCTTGACGTTGCCGTTGATTGCCAGTAGATTTTTAAATGTTTTTAATAACGGAAATTATTGGTCTTCAGTTGTTGTCAGCAACATTGTAGCGGTATCTACAAACGCCACATGCGAACTACGCGTCATTCTGACGTCACACAAAATCCTGCATCTCGCAAGCAGAGTTTACCGCGCAACTAGAATATACAACGGCCTGACACAACACCCGTCTGGTGGAATAATCCTCTTTTTTTTATGGAGGTTGAGTGAACTTTACACCCTGTTCCTCATACCTCTAAAACATCAAATGTCTTATTCTACGAGAAATAAGAATGATCCCAATTAACGGTGCCTTCTCTTTGTTTCTTTGTTCCCCTTTAGAGATAGGGTGAAACTATTTCCCTTGGGGTAGAATTGTGGGAAATTCTATCGGTTGTATTCAATTACTTATGTGATTGACGGGAGGAAGAACGAACCTTATTAGTTAGGAAATAAGAAGAGGAAATAAAACTATTTGTTCAGGATATTTTTGTGTTTTTTTTCTTGTCTGACAACTATGAGAAACGTTAACAAAACATGATTTAGTTTATTCAGTTTTTCATCGTATGGTATGCTATGGTATTTGTGGGTTGCGGAATGATCGTACGTTCCCGCGTCCCCAGGCGTATGTGAGATGGAATACCGGGGTGGTTTTTAGTCAGTAAGAGTCTGACAGACCCCTCCCCTCTCCCAGGACGGAGGATATCCATGAGCATTTTCCACCCAGGAACAAAAAGAAAAGAATAAAGGTAGGTATGGTATGCAGGGTGGCGCATCGATGTACAGACGCCAGCACATCAAGCTACAACAATCTGTAAAATTTCTTTAATAAATTTTCAACTTTATCGCTAAAGCATTAAAGTTCAAGGTTGATTGGGAAAATTTGACAGTTTCGGGTAGCTTGACCTGCTGGCGTCTGTAATGTACCCATCAACGCGCAAACTGTCACCATGGATCAAGTACAAGATTTTGAAAAAAAAACTAAAAAACTTGAGAGGTGTCAAAGGACACCCGGATGGAACGAAGTATAACTGGCTTGCTTTCTATAAGAGAGAGAGAGAGAAACACGCGCACGCCGCACGGCTTACAACTATAGCAAAAAGTGTCGTTCAAACTTTTAGTCTTAATTTTTTCCGTCTAGCCCCCTTTCGCAACGCGCGATAAGGAACTTCGTTCCAAAAATTCATACGTCGATTATTAAAGAAAACTATAAGTAAAAGCCAAAGTTTGAAACATTACAGTTTCCCTTAATCCCTATCCCTACCCTACTCGCCAATGTCAAATTATGATGTATTTTTATTTGTCTTGTGAACCCTGGCAAGAAGTTAGTGTAGTTGTATGCCCAAAATATGTCACGCCTCAGAATTTACAAAGAAACTGCGAACTTGTTATTTACAGAGTAAAAAATGCGGTCTCATTATTTATTGAAAGACAATAGTTAAAATTGCTATAAAACGAGAAATTAAAAGCTGTGTCTACAGAACATTGGCAATGAAGTTGCTATCGAGTATTGTCTTAGTTTTCCTGTGCACAGGGCTCAGCTATGGGGTTATCCACGATTACTATACGGGTAAAGTAGTTTCAAAAAAACTGTTGAATTTTTATGAAAAAAACAACTTGACAGAGTAAGTAGCTACTTATTTTTTTGTAAATTTAATGTGATTTCGACAACACGTCAATAATAAAAACCCTAGCAATAGCAGTATTTTGGAACTATTATTTGATAGTTCCAAGCATCGAAGTAAAAAAAGTGTTTTTTTTCCTAAAAAACTAAATAGTGATAAGCTGACCATGGATTTTGCTATTCAGCTGCCTAGCTATAGTTACTGTACCGTCTAACAATTGGAAATAATTGATTGAATTTTTGCATGTAGACTGGGAACGTCATTCAGATGTACACAGTTTATTTTATTGTCGTAGGTACTAGTTTCCGCCCACGGCTTCGTCTGCGTATTATGTCGATAAAAAGTAGCGTATATCCTTCCTCATGGTTCAAAGTATCCCAATACTAAATTTCATCAAAATCGGTTCAGTCGTTTAGCTGTGAAAGCGTAACAAACACACTGGCATTTCGCGTAGCCATTGCATCTCTTGTATAATGCACTATCAAGCTATGTACACCACCATAAAGATAAATTAGATCAACCTTTTTTCAGATTATAGTACATTCATCTTTTAACATTTAACACAGCAATGTTAAATAATAATCATACAGGGTGGTAGGGACATCGACACGCAAACTGTAACCATGGATTCAGCACATGAGTTTAGACCCCATAGCGTCGAAATTTTTCGTCGGTTATTAAAAAAAATATTGCTGTTCCATACATTTTGACCGCGTATGTATATTGCACTTTTCTATGAAACAGAAGATTTTTCTTTTGATAACCGACGAAAAATTTCTACGCTATGGGGTCTAAACTCATGTGCTGAATCCATGGTTACAGTTTGCGCGTCGATGTGCTTGCCACCCTGTATATAATTATGTTTGCGAAATATTGGAAAACCTTTTAAAAGAGTAACAGTGGAGTCTCTTGCCCATTCTTCTCCATACGAAACTACCCTTTGAAAGGGGGAAATAGAATCAATTCTATTTTAATGCAAATGTTGACGTTCAAAAGTGTCTTTTAGGTGCCTATTTGAAATAAATGATTTGACTTTGAGGATACGAGTACTTGCACGAAATATAAACTGTTTTAAACAAATGTCACTTTAATTAAATATAATGTAATACTCGTAGAATAGATATATATTAATATAAGACCTATGTTTCAGTACTTGCACTTTGGACGTTAAACCCTGCGACGAAAAGGAATGGAGACGTATCGATGGATCATGTAACAGTCTTAAACATCCTGCAAGGGGAACCTTTTTTGCACCCCTCACAAGGATATTGCCTCCTCATTTTCATGATGGTGAGAAGATTTTGAGTATCACAATAAATATTAGTAAAGAAGCTAGGACAGCTTTCTTCAAGTATAAAGGCGACCGTCTATTGCTACGTTGGTAGTGGTGGTCCTGTGAAAATGGCCGCGACTTACGAGTTGTAGGTCGTAGGTTCGAACCCAGACAGGCGGTTTACTTTGTGTAAATTATTTCATTACCACTGCTCTCAAAACGGTGAAGGAAAACATCCTGACGAAAACCGGCATGTCCTAGAACATCTATTAACCCGCATTACTAGGCCTAGGCTCGCGTGGTGGATTTAGAGTCACTCCCTCCCACAAAGAAGAGACGTATCTCCCAGCGGTGGGAACATTATATGCTGATTATGCTACTGTTACGTTACACTGCACGTATCATATTTGTGAATGCATGCCGTCAGTCGAGACTGGTCATCTCTTAACTGGGGGCTTATCTTTAATTATATTTAGGATTCTTTCATATAGTTTTTTTACATTGAGTAGCAACAATAATAATTTACCCAGAAATTTGTTTACTGTAAATAATTTAGTAATAATGAGAAAAAAACTAAATGCATTAGATTCGCTTTACCGAATGTTTGAAGTACTGAATGTCACGTTGTATTGAATAGGGAGATACTTGAATTTGTCGAAAAGTTTTCTTGGGGATCACGCTTGACTCAAAGCTGCAGTGGGGTCCTCACCTAACATCACTTGCAGGGCGGCTAAGTTCAGCCGCTTACGCTGTTTGGAAAGTCAGTCAATGTAACAACCATGGATCCGTTTATTATGATATTTTGATGTTGACTTGAAAGAGCATGGCAGTTGAGAATATGTCATGCTCACATAAATGTCTCACTGGTGGTGGCGCGTGTGTTGGATCATTCGGTTCCCTACGAAATGGTTGAGCTGCATGGTGCTGATCCACGCGTCATGTTCGTGAACGGGTGCCGTCGGCTGAGACTGGTCATCTCTTAACTGCCATGGCTTATTTTTAATTGTTTCTTTATTCGCTTTTTTTACAATGTTCTCACCTAGAGAAGCAATAAGAATAATGTACCCAGGATTTTGTAATAATATCTTGATTTAAAAGAGTGTCCTTAGAGTTTCTTACCCGTTCTTCTCCATAGAGATCTACGTTTTGGAATAGGCAACTAGCTTCAACTGTCTGACTAACTGGCCGACTATTTAATTTTGACAATTCAAAAGTGCCTGTAAATGGTTTAATTGAAATAAATGATTTGAATTTGAGATTACCAGGATATTAATTGGAACTACTTCAACTTTCTAACTAACTGACTGACTCGGTGACAATTCAAAAGTGCCTGTAAAAGGTTTGATTATTATTATAAATGCTTTGAGTTTAGAGACGTAGGATGTGCAGGTAGGTAGTAGATATGAAGGGGGTACCCACGATAGCTGCGTGGTTTACTTGTTTCGCAACCACGTATTCGTGTTTAACTTGGTTGTGGGTTGGAGGAACAACGCCTAAACTTTTGAAATAACATAATGTCTTTGACAAACTACTTGGGTTGATATATCCATCTATTTGTTTACAGGTAACAAACAAAGGAAGGCTCTTTCTGGCGAAGAACTGCCTATACCAAGAGTCGTCCGCATGTCCCTATTGAATCAAGCTCAATCTCCTCATGAACTTTTTAACCACAACGTGGGTGGCTTTGCAATATACATGTTTACCGATATCGGAACGGTTCATGACATTGGCAAGTATTTATAAGTTCTTATTATGTCCATAGTTATAGACGATAAAGGACAACTAAGAATTGGCTATTCTCTAAGGCAATTAACACACTGCCACGCACCATGCAGCGTAGCGCGTGAATGCGTGTTTTAACGTTGCTTGTAAGTATCTCCGTTTGTATAGAAAACACGCACAGTCCAACACACAGAAAATGCATCCACGCACGTTCATCCAGATCACGCGCCTACAAGCGGAGAAACATACGCACACGCGCGTGCGTGCGGGGCGAGACGCAAGGTATGGCACACTGAGCCTCGCAGTGACGTTCGTGATTTTTCACCACAGAGAACGGCTTTGAATTAAATGAGTCAAAGCCGCGCGTGAGTGCGTAAAAAAACCGCACGATGATGCAGATCTGCACTCCCGCAAGTACGCGTGTAGGTGCGTTGACACGCAACATGCAGCGTGATGCGTGGCAGTATGATAATCGCCTTAATGACTAGTCTAGGTTGAACCAGTTGCTTCAAGGCGCTTCGGATATTTAAGACTTCCGCAGATAGCGCGACGCAACAGCGGGACGCGATAGCGGGACGCGACAGCGGGACGCGACACTAGTAGAACAATTTCTATGAAACTTCATGGAATTTGTTCTACCAGAATTGCATCGCAGCTTCGCGCCGCGCCTGTCTGCGGGAGCCCTTATCCGGTTAAAAAATCGCAATTTTAATTTTTGTTTATTTTATCTGTTATAATATTATTGTGTACACCAACATGTTTATTATTATTATTCTTTTTAGAAAATATGTTACTTAACACAACCCATTGCTGCGAAAAGGAACACATGAATGATGACAATTGTACGCCGAATATTGTCCCAGATGATGACCCCGTTTTTAGGTACTCGAGTATTCGTTGTATGAATAGCACAAGACCTCTCACCCACCAGGACTTCAAATGCACCAAGGACAAAGTACCTTCTGTGGTATGTCAGTTTATTCATTCATCAATCTTTTGTCCTTATCGCTATGTATTCTTCTTCCATACTTCTCTATTAGTCACCATCTCGGCAGTCGCCTCTTTCTAGCTATTTCATTTTTCACACAGTTCAGCCTTCGTTTCTTTGGTCTTTCCGTATTCATAAAACCATCCACATTCATACTTAAAACATTCACAAAGTCACATTCTTTACAAAGTTTTTTTTTAGTAGAGGATTGAGGTAAACTTTGTAAAAAATGTCATAAGAATGATATACCATATAAAAAATGTCATAAGAATGATATACCATGAAATTAGAATGATATACCACGTAAAGAATGTCATAAGAATGATATACCAGGAAATAAGAATGATATACCACGTAAAGAATGTCATAAGAATGATATACCACGTAAAGAATGTCATAAGAATGATATACCATGAAATAAGAATTATATACCACGTAAAGAATGTCATAAGAATGATCATCATCATCTGCCTAGCCTTTTCCCAACTATGTTGGGGTCGGCTTCCAGTCTAACCGGATGCAGCAGATGATGCGGATCCGGATTCATGGTCTTCCTTTTATTTCTGACACTATGTTATTTAGCAAAAAATAATCCTTATGATGAAGCCTTTCGATCGGTATGATAAAGCTACAGGGTAATTATTTTTTCTCGTGTAGCGGGTTCGATTCCCGGTTCAACCATGTAATTATTTAAAAATATATGAATGCAGTTTAAATTGTTTTTTAAATTAAAATAATGTCTTCTTTCTGTAAAATGTTCCATCTACAATATTCAAGGTAGGTACTTTCCCTCCATGTGGCATAGCCGTGGGACGCCCTGTATATAATGTAGAGAAATCTTATTTCAAAGTAGAGTTTAGTTGTGACAAGATAGGTATATCTGCATCATATAATGTATAAAACAATAAATGATTTCTTACAATTTTATACCAGATTAAAAAAGCAACTAATACGTTCGATGTATCACAAATTTACAACGCGCACGGTAAAGGCGATAAGGTGTTGAGAACTTTCAAAGACGGAATGCTCATACTGGAAGAAGAAGATGGGAAACTTTTCCCTCCAAATGGACCAACCGCGTTCTGTCCCAACAATGTTGCACCGGTTGAAACCAGGTGCTTCGAAAATTGTAAGTTGCAATTGACCAAGACCATGTGCATTTAGTTCAGTTTACACCACTTACACAATTGACCATGTGCATTTAGTTCAGTTTACACCACTTACACAATTGACCATGTGCATTTAGTTCAGTTTACACCACTTACACAAATGACCATGTGCATTTAGTTCAGTTTACACCACTTACACAATTGACCATGTGCATTTAGTTCAGTTTACACCACTTACACAATTGACCATGTGCATTTAGTTCAGTTTACACCACTTACACAATTAAGGGCTGATTATTCAATCGACAGATTGAGTTTTTGATTCGTGATTTTTTATTTTTATTAGTGGAATAAAATTGACGTCTGACATTTTTTGTATGGAAGACTGTCAAAACTTCAAAATTATTCCTCGGATAAAATGATTTGGCGTTGGAAAAATCAGCCCTTAGCCCTTGGGTACGATTCCCAGGTCGGGCAAAATGTTATTGGGTTTCTCACTCAGGGATTTCTCATTAGCAGCCTGGAGTCTGGATTTCTGTCCGGTTGGCGAAATGTGGGCTGGCTGTGCCAGTGTGTAGGGCTGTGGGTGTGTGGGGCTGTGGGTGTGTGGGGCTGTGGGTGTGTGGGGCTGTGGGTGTGTGGGGCTGTGGATGTGTGGGGCTGTAGGTGTGTGGGGCTGTGGGTATGTGGGGCTGTGGGTGTGTGGGGCTGTAGGTGTGTGGGGCTGTGGGTATGTGGGGCTGTGGGTGTGTGGGCTGTGGGTGTGTGGGGCTGTGGGTGTAAGAACAACCTTCGGGAATTTCAGACGTGATGTTGTGTTATGTAATTTTAATTTTGATCAGTCAATTACAGGACATTATCTTACCAGTAACTCTATGAAAACTAACACCGGTCGGTCTTGTTTGGATCTTAATGATTTTTTTTTAAATCATACTTTTTTTGTTTTAGATTTCAACAGCTTGCTACCAGTTACTCTTTATGTGATATGGTTCGTGAGACACCACAACTTTATAGCCAGTCAGCTAGCCAAGGTGAATCCATGTTGGGACGATGATATGTTGTTTTATGTGGCAAGAGAAATTAACATCGCCTACACCAATCAACTCTACTTTTACGAGTGGAATACAGTTGTACAAGGTAATGTATCTAAAATATCAACATGAACCCTTATCTCGATTGATTTAGAATACATATTTATCAACTTTGCCGGTTTATACAAAGGTGTTTGTAAAAACACTACGAGCATAAGTACTGTAGGCACTGTAGTCTATTTGGTGCTAACATGCAACCTCCACGAGTTTGTTAAAAAGTGATTGGTATAAAAATCGAGACAAACTAAGACTTAAGTTTAGAAGAGATTAGGTTGACAAGCAAAAGAATTAAGATGTAAAATACGTAGGTATTTACAGGAATAGTTATTGAACATTACGAGATAAACATGTACACGTTATGTCCAGTTGCTAATCTGTCCAGCTGAGAAACTGTCCATCTGAGAATCTGTCCTATATATATAATAATCTATCTATATATATATAAAAATCAATTGCTGTTGGTTTGTCTCGCTAAAACTCGAGAACAGCTGGGCCGGTTTGGATGAAATTTTGTGTGTATATTTCAACGGGTTTCTAGATGGTTTGAACATACAATTGGACCCGGTAGGTGGCGCTGCTGTCGGTATATGATGACTCAATCGGGCAGGACGACGTCTGCCGGGTTCGCTAGTAATGTAATAAAATTATGAATGTAGGTAACCGTAAATATATTTCACATCACCAGGGCGCGACAACCTTATCAAGGCTGGTGTTATTACTGAGGATGGTGGATTCAGAGATCTTTATGATGACACAAAGTTCCCCGAACTGACATTGGAATATACTTATGTCATGCGCTTTTGGCATATCATGCAATCATCGACAGCCAAGTGAGTGGATAATCATTTAATTAGTTAAGCTGATATCAGACTCGAGTGATATTCACCTGAGTGAATGTCCATTTTCGTTTCATTCTACTCTCACATCAGTTTTATACATAGGTGACCTACAAAATAACATACTTAAGTACATAATACCTATAAACATAATACCTACATGTTCTTAAAGAAAAGTGAGATTTTTAGTATTTTTTTATTATTGGAACTCGCACATGAATATCACAAACTTACCATCCCATCCTTTTATTTCATTCTTTCAATAATTCGGCATCTTTCACGTTTGATAGACTCAGTAATGAATTCAATTTTCACTTTTGATTCATTTTGTGTTCGCACGTTTCATTTGGAGTGAAATATGCCAAATGAAAGATAAATTTGAAAAAAAACTGAAGAGATTGATATCTAATCTGATCATCATACGAAAGTACTCGTATACTTATCATCATTCTTAACGCATTAACTAACACTAAGGGTGCGCCATTTTTGACGTATACGCGTGTGTCAAGTGGATGTGCCACTTGACACACGCCTATACGTCAGAAATGGCGCTAACTATCGTCAAACCAAAAAAAGCGTTTTTCAACTTACAATTATAAAATTATGGCCTTGACCTACGTCAAATGATAACGAGTACGTAATGGTTATTATTTGACGTACGTTTGTTACGTTAACCAACCGTTTGAAACAACCGGCCCTAAGGTCCCATATGCGTAATAACAATAGAACTTCTACTGTGTCTCATTCAGCGTCCTTAAACAGATTAAATTAAAAGGTTTTTTGATTAACCGATTTTTCTTTATTGTCAGACTATTTGATAAAAATGGCCATTTTATCAAAGACTACCCGCTCTTCAACACTACATTTAGAATGGGACTGATAGCCAAGAATATGGATGAGTTTACACAGAGCACGTTCAGAGCTCCCTGTCATGCCCTCGATGGCACTGTTAGCTATGACGTAAGTATCGCCTTTGTTTATGCATCTTAATTACAGTTTTAATATTCAAATTTGCAAGCATAATCAGCCTATATATTTCTCCTCTCGGCGAGAGAGAGTGGGCCATAATCTATCACGTGGGACCCTTCGAATCGTTGGTTCTAGGACACCGGTTTCCTCACGATGTTTTCCTTCACCGTTTTGAGAGCAGTGGTGATGAAATTAAATTATACAAAGTAAAGAGCCTGCCTGGATTCGAACCCACGACATAAGCTCTAAGGTCGAAGACATGGTTCCTAATAAAATTATTATTTATCTACTAGTTTCAGACGTTTCAATGCTAACTCATAACATTGATCACTCAGTATAACTATTAAAGTTTCACCTGCTTGGTTCAAGTTAATTCTTGCAAGCTAGTTTCGCATAACCTCCTAGCTGCCTGCCTGTGAGGAAAACTGGCATGACCTAGAACCAAAAATTCGAAGACATATGACATCCACCAACCCGTACTGAACCCGCGTGGTGGATTACTGTCCACTCCCTCTCATCGAGAGGGGGCCTGTGTCCCAGCAGTAGGAATAGGAATATGACTGATTATGTACAGACGCCAGCAGGTCAACCTACCCGAAACTGTCAAATTTTCCCAATCAACCTTGAACCTTAATGATTCAACAATAAAGTTGAAAATCTATTAAAGAAATTTGACAGGTTATAGTAGCTTGATGTGCTGGCGTCTGTACCTATTAGCCTGAGATTTAATTTTGAAGAAAAAAAGTTCCCTTTTGCGAAGATGATGAAGGATCATCTCCTGACGCTGAAACCGCTGTGATGACCGGCAGGACTTTATTAAACCTTGAACTTTATAATTTAATTTGCAGATCGCTAATCGTGGATTACCTGGAGTTCAAGAAGCTTTAGATGTGACAGCTGGTGATTTAAACAAAGGTCGCAACTTCGGCCTCGCTCCCTATATCGATTTCATTCACCACTTCACAGGAGTTAATATTACTTGCTTCGATGATTTAGAACCGTTCATTCCGCGAAAAGTAAGTATTGTTTTATAGAATACAGTCCGCTGCTAATTAAGGTATTTCTAAAAGAAAGAAAGAAAATACATTTATTTAGCACAGAATGAAAGACACACATTAAACCAGATACATTAGATAAAAACAAAAAAATAAAGATCAAATAAAAAGTGTTAAGTCCGATGTAAGAAATTAGCTAAAACTTACAGTGAATAGTCAACATGGTCAAGTCTGACAACCAGTCTTACCAAAGGGTATTGTATTACCCAGTAATTGGGTTGTGGAGGTCAGATAGGCAGTCGCTCCATGTAAAATACTGGTATTCAGCAGCATCCGGTTAGACGGGAAACCAACCCCAACATAGTTGGGAAAGGCTAGGCAGATGAAAAAGGCTAGGCACTCTATTTATGTATGTGTCTATGTGTGTGTATGACTTGTAGCTTTTTGTCTTTGTCCAGGGGGTCTACTCCGAAGTAGTGTCGGCCGAATGTTCGGCCGTTTCCTGCTACGAAATTACTATTTGGTTCGGTCGGTTCCGATCCTACACTCCTACACTCTTTCGAATATTGACTATGGTCCCGACCCAACTGAGCCGATCCGAACTTTTTTCGCATTTTTCAATAATATTCGGTTCGGCCATGTGTCGGTCCGATCCGAACATTCGCACTTTGCACTTCGGAGTAGGCCCCCAGGATCGCCTTTTTATTATCTAACTAGACAGTGACCCCCAAAAACTTAGTTGGCATTTTTCCACATTCGCTGTGATGATTTAGATTTAAAATATAAAAATAATCAGGTATTCATAAGGGATTACTAGATTGATTTTAATAAGTCATAGGTAGTTGAATTAAACAATACAAACGTTATAGCAGTTCAAACATTTGGATCACTAGAATTTTAAATCATAATGTGGTGTGTTACTGCTGAAGTGGAAAAATGCAACTATCTTTTGAAGGCCATTGTAAATACATATTTTCAATATTTCTAAGATATTGAATTGCTCCTTATTAACAAGTAGATATTTTCATTGAATGCAATAACTGGGTCGCCGTTGAAATATCACACAAATGGCACTGTGTATACTTTATTTAACATCAAATAATTAACATAGGTATTCCCTATATCCACATCTGCTTCAAATCCAGAGATACAAAGACACTGCAATCGATATCGATAATCGATGTTGAGGCAGCTAGCGAGCACAGCACTATTTATCTCGTACACACACGCGCACACTGGTGTAATTTGTTTTTAAGGTATTATATAACCTTTTCAGTATATTGACAAACTGGAAAATCTATATGAACACGTCGGTGATATCGATGTCATGGCTGGATGGTGGTGTGAGAAACGGATGAGGGGTGGAAACATACCTCTTACAGTTGCTCATATTTTAAATGATAACATGCTCAGGGCTATGAGAACTGACAGTCATTGGTACGAGAGAAAAAACAGAGCACATGCGTTTACTGAGTGTGAGTCTAGAGATTTTTTATTTCTTAATCAAATGTATTGAACTGGAATAGAATAGAAAGCATTTATTTGTCAGAATAGAATATTGTACAATTGCTATTCTATTCTGGAGTTCAATTCATATGTACTTTCTAAGTTTATCTTGGAAATTACTGGCATCGGTGATGAATAACACCATGAGAAAATCAGTGGGGTAATTGCGCAACCCAAAAAATGGCAATCGATCGCAATGTCTTTCATTTTGACAATTCAGCTACGTTCATTGTGTTATATGAATTGTTGAGCAGACACATTTTTCAAACATATGAAGCGATGGATTAGCAATATTCTTCAAAATAATTATTCTGATTGGGATTGATCAATTAGGGAGCAGGAACAGTACAATGAGTAAGTTTGGCGAAGGGTGAAGTCCAAGAAAAAGAAATAATAACAACTGCAACGTTAGATCATTGAATGATCGTGTCGCATCACTGGGTGGCCGAAATGCGAAACATCGGGTTTTCTTCATGATCCGACATAGTTTACGTTTGTGTGGGCACTGTAGTGGGCACTCGAACGAAAAGATAATTTGAATTTAAAGTAACTTTAATAAACTGGCGATTATCAACCGAAACACACACTTGCGTCGGAAACAAACACGTGCGTACGGTACAGAGCGTTTGCCAAGACTGTCCGAGCACTCGGTCTCTTCTCACCGCCAGTCCTCGCTGCATCCCCTCCACCGACGATCGTGTCCAAGCGGTAGGGCTCGGTTGCGATTCCGATCACATGATTACTCGTTTACCCATCAAATTGTTAGATGGCGCTGTCCGCTGTACCGTGGTGCCGTCTATCCACGACATATGTATATTCGGGCCCCAACCCTTCCAGTAACAAGGAAATAAGGCGTTATGTTGTGAGTTAGAAAAAAAACAGGTACTACAGCAATTTTTCTTTCCAATTTTCAGGCCAGCTGCGGGAGATAAGAAAAGCATCTTTAGCTTTATTGATGTGCAATGTTGGTGATGGTGTCAGTGAAATACCTAAGAATGCCTTCCTCAAAATTTCACGGGAGTAAGATTTACCTATTACCTATTTGAAAATTCTTTGACTGGCAGTAAGCTACTCTATTGCCGAGTGCCATAGGGCCGAGTGTTTCATAGTATAACTATTTTGATTTAAAAGAGTGTCCGTGGAGTTTCTTGCTCGTTCTTCTCCATAGGTATCTACTACGCTTTGGAATGTGCAACTGGCTTCATCTTTCTGACTGACCGACCCTTTGATAATTCAAAAGTGCCTGTAATTGGTTTATTTGAAATAAATGCTTTGAATTTGAGTTTACCACAAGTGAAGTCGCGGGCTGTTATTGATAATAGACTAACAATATTTTAAATTTCAGGAACCCTCTAGTGCCTTGCTGCGCAATTCAGAAGATGGATTTCAGTGCGTGGGCCGACGATGCGTGTAACGCCGAATTATAACTTGATACAGAGAGAGCTAAACAAAAACTAAACAAACTGAAATGGTCAGATAGTTCACATATTCCAATGAAGCTAATAATAAACATGTTCGTTTTACCTATGATGTTAATCAACACAGTTCATTGTTATAAAGTTTTATTAATGTTAAACTAGTTACTTCAATACAAATGAAAAAAAAATGATTTTTTTACTTTTCGTAACCCTTTTTAACCGGCTTCAATAATGCGATTTTTTCCATTTACCTTATATTGATGATGTTTTAATAACTTCCTGTCACTGATATTTACACCTAAGTAGTGTTATATTTGTGTGGGGTAGGTAAAACTAAAAAGAGAAAATTATTTTTTTTTTACAAAAAAAAAAAAACAACCGACTCCCGAGTTTTTTGTTATTGGATAATTTTCTGTGACTACGGAAAAGCAAATAAATATACCTATGTACGTATATATACGATCATTGCTCAAAAACAACTGATCCGATTTAACGGGCCGACTGTTATGTATTTGTCGGAGATGGTATGTCTGTCTCTCGTTAGCATCAGGCATATTTTAATTACTGTGGGCGTACTATGGGTAGTGTTGGTTATAGCACAATTGAGAAACGGTTTGCAGTTCAAATCACATTATAATTTACGATTCACACAACTCAACGATACGGAACGCTGACAGTTTCTATGCACATGATGTTCGTACGATGTCCAATGTTTTGATCATCTCGAGAGCTCTGCTCACACCGCTTTTGTAGCTGTTGCCCTCGTCCCACCACGAACTCAGGCTAGACTCTGTCTAGCGCCACGAGATGGTGCTAACGTTCCGAATAGTCAAACGAATGACTCCGACATATTATTATAGGAGAACGTGGCCTAATAAAATCAGTAGGTATGTGGAGTCTTTGGATCCGTCTTTTTCCATAAAATATCCTATGATAATATCATCATATTACGCTTGTAATCCCCGAAAGGTTAGATAGAGGTAGAAAGAAAGAAAAAAGAAGAACAGGTACAACGCCTATAGTAAATATTTAATAAAGGAACTATTTAACTGATCCTCTTGGTCTTATAAACTTATTGACTTTGTAATGATGTACGGTTTATTAAACTAATGACACTCTTAAAAACTTTTTGTGCTTTTATTGATGCACACTTTCTTTTTATTAATGTGCCTTTTTTTAACTTTCTGGCCTTTTTGCACTAACTAAACTAAGCTATAGCGCCCCAACCAAATGGCAAAGGTAAGCTTAGAGCTGTGACCAACCACGCACGAGCCAAATTGGTCGCAGAAACTAAGCTAGGGCACCCCGACCAAATGGGTTAGGTTAGGTCAGATCACTGTTATTATACTCTGCATAGGTCTACTAATTAATGCATTTTAATAGTCTTTTTTACATTGTCCAATGTCCGGATCAACCAAAGCACCTGACATCTAATTAAATCTCTTCACCATCCTTGGTTGACTGGTAGAGAGTGCCTTAGGAATTAAGTCCGCCTTTGTACCTTTTTGTGTGCGAAGGATTAAATAAATAAATAATACATGTTTACAAATTTCATGCAACTAGCTCCACATTCTTACTTAATGGTGTACAATTTATTCAATTGTTTTATGATTGATTGAAGTAAAACAATAAAATAAGTGATCCCAATCGTACTACTAGCGCCATCTCGTTACTCGATTATGTACCGTTTGTGTTTTACTGTATGATCTATTGGATTAAATTAGTTAAATAGTTAAAGCTACAAAGTATTACAAAAGAATCGCTGGGAACTGTAGACGCCCTAGAAGAACATAAAATAGTAGTGTGTAGTAGTGTACCTTATTGGTGATGTTTTTCATAAAGGTTAGGTGCGTAGCATTCGCTACCGGTGTGTGTGTATGGCCAGATGTATCAAAAGGCTGATATTGATGATGATAAAGAAATAGTTTATATTGAGATGTACTTACACAGATTGATACCGCTTGAAAATAGCCTTATCCGCAAGAGAGAAGCAAGCCAGAAAACCTAGAGTTATTCATACCTAATAAGGAAAAACCGCGAAAAACTCAATTAGCCCACAATCCCCAAAGCAATTGGTATCAATCGCACATAAACTAAGGAAGTATAAAGAAATAAAGCGGCTTACAAACTTTCTATCCTTAGGGATACCTCGCACTAGCGTGATTGAATTAGTTCAAACAAGTTCGGGTATCGTTTGTATCCCTCCGTTGATTTTGTGGAGAATTTTATTACATTGTTTTTTTATGTTTTTCTGGAATTGAATCCCGTGAGGTGTGCGGTGTTCTGAAGGTAACATAACTCTTATCTGTGTGGTATTTTTATGACTTACACTTTTGCGAGATTTTTATGCTTCCCCAAAGTCAATTGCGTGTTTTAAAACACAGGTACCCACCTGTGTTTTATAACAGAAATTTTAATGTAATCATTGGATATCATTAATTTATTTTTTTTCAAATCGGAAGTAGTGGATACTTAATCCTTAGCAATCAAAGACAAATATGTATCATCAAGTTACGTTGAATTCGATATTTCTAGTCCAAGCATGAGAGAAGACTGGTCATTTTCTTTTCACTACCTCAAAACAATGTTTTTATTCTGGTTAAATGATCTTATCTTCGGTAGAAAAAACCTAATTCCAAAAATAAAAAATCATAAAACTGTCGACAAAAACAAGAATTCAGAACTAGAAGATTCCAACTTTACGACTGTTTTAAAAAATGATGGAGAGGTAGAAAACAAAGGAGATGTTAAACCAACGTTTAAAGAAGATCGAACTAACCAGGAAACACTGAACATTCGTATTCTTACCTCGCAAAGCTCGTGACTTGAATCAAGCGACGTCTTCATTTGTTTTCCAGTGGCCGTCCATCTTGTTTTTCACTGATCGTTGAAGAATTTTGTTTTAAATCGGTCCTGACTTTTTCTATATATTTTTTAACCGACGAAAAAAAAACGGAAGAGGTTCTCAGGTCGACGCGTATATTTTTTATATTTTTATGTTTGACCACGCATAACTTTTTACAGAGTAGTCCGATTTTGATAATTCTTTTTTTATTGGAAAGGGTGTGCCCCAAAGTTGATCCCATATAAATAAAAAAAAAACAACCTTAAGGGTGGGAAAACAGGGGTGATTTATTGTTCACTCACAGATTTGAACGCTGAGTTGTGTATTACTACTCTACTACTCAGTGCCTGCCCTTTGGCAAACAATTAGTAGGTTATAGCCACAAAAATTTAAAATATTTTTTTTTTACCAAGAAAAGTTGGCTCCGTTTAAATTTAAGGCAATTTAGTGATCTTTGTTTATCTTTGCTTGGCGCCGACTCAAAATTACTTAGGTATACTTACATTAGTTTAAGAACTTAGTTATTAAGGTTAAACAAAAAGGTTTATTATTTTTTGCTTGTCAGTTTTTAGAATGTGTAATAGACGAGTAGTTATGGTATTGCGGTTTCGATATGACTTTGGTTAAATTTAGTTCGCAGGATGGCTGCTAACAGCTGGATGAGAGTTGCTGAAAATTGGTTGAATGGCCTACGATAGGAGAGGCCTATGTCCAGCAGTGAACTGCTGTAGGCCGATGATGATGATGATGAATTTTTTCTTCTCATTTTAATAAGCCAATCACCTTCGGCCTAGCCTTTAGTATGTCAGGGTCAGTTCTTAGTGTAGGCTAAAAATCATAGATATTAATTAAGTTCCTACAAGAAACTACGGTAGGTACCTATCTATATATTGTATTAATAATAATAATAATAAAATCTTTATTTCATACTACGTCCATAGATATTATGATACATGCGAGAGATTATTATAGATTAAGTGTATTACACTAGTACAGAAAAAAACAAAAACAAATCCAAAAACCAAACCAAATTACAATTTCCATGGAAAAAAGTACCTACATTATGAGTTTTTCCTGAATTATCCATTTTTAAGGCAACTTTTAAGCTAAAATTTTTCTTTCCATAAACAACTTTTACGAACAAACAACCTCATTAAAAAAAAAAACCAAATCGATCGAGCCGTTCTGAAGTGATGCGATTACGAACGAAAACCCTTTGATTTTTATTCATAAATAGATAGATAAAATAACTTTTCCATTATATCAATTTCCTGCAAAGCAATACAAATCAATTATTGACACGTGAAACCGATTAGTCGCATACATCTGTTCATACAATATTCTGCCACGCCTCCTCAAATGACAGTGCTGCCATATCTGACGTCATAGCATTTAATATATTTGGCCTGTCTTTCCGTAATTACGGCTTCAGGGAACCCTGTCATAATATCTGTAGCGACGGTTTCGTGGTAGCCAACCTTATTATTATATTAGCTGGAAATTGCTGTGTTTGTAATTTTAGTACTAAGAGGATAGTATTAGTGAAAGGAATCGAAGTATAATTTATTTTATAGTGGCTTATACTGGAGGATATTTTGTTTTTAATATAAACGCTGTCCCTACCTATCCAGATGATATTGTAATTTATATAATACAAAGAAATTAATTAATTGCTGTTACTGGGGTGTAACCGTTGTAATTAATAATAAATTATTATTATATGTATACAATAATAGTAACCCGCCCTTGCTTCGCACGGTTTTTACAACTTGACAAAACATCGAGATTTCGTAATTATATGTACATATAAGTGGTAACGGCTCGGCAGCGACTTACGAGTTTCGGTCGTAGGTTCGAATCCAGAGAGGTGCTTTACATTGTGTTAATTATTTCATCACCACGGCTCTCAAAACGGTGAAAAAAAACATCGTGAGGAAACCGGCATGTCCTAGAACTCAAAATTCGAAGACGGACATCTATCAGCCCGCACTGGGCCCGCGTGGTGGATTATAGCCCACTCACTCTCGAAGAGCGGAGACCTGTGTCCCAGCCGTGGGAACAATATAGCTGATTATGCTGATACTAATATTAATGTATTACATACATAAACCTCCCAGAATAAATACTCTAAACGATGTTGAAAACCGCATTTAAATTCGCGTAGTTCAGAAGACCAACGCGGTCACACAGGCAGACACGAAAATATTTATAACTAGCGGGCCCGGCAGACGTCGTCCTGCCCGGAAACGCGCCACCTAGCGGGTCCAATTGTATTTTCAAATCATCCAGGAACCCGTTGAAATATACACAAAAATTTTCATCCAAATCGGCCCAGCCGTTCTCGAGTTTTAGCGAGACAAACGAACAGCAATTGATTTTTATATAATTTTTATATAAATACTAGCCGACCCGGCAAACGTTGTTTTGCCATATACGTGCTCCAATTCGAGTGGACCCGAGTCTACCGTACCGAAGGGACGATCGTTAAATGTTTGACAGGAAAGTAGGTAGAACAGTTTATATGGGAAAATGAAACGCAATGTTTCCATATTTTCTCACCGTTTAAACCTTCCCTGGAGTACGACAAACATTTCAAAACCAAAATCAGCTAAATCGGCCCAGCCGTTCTCGAGTTTTAGCGAGACAAACAAACAGCAATTGATTTATATATATATATATATAGAAGATAGTAGATATGCCTCTTTAATTTTATAATATGCCTCTTTGTGGTTGGTCTTATTCTGATGGATACGTATCACGGAATATATTCATTGGTAATGGTGGTTTATTTTTAACTACCTTTTGCCAGCGGCTTCTCCCACGTGGAGGTCGCAAGTTATCCTACGAGAACGTACTGCCGGGATTAAGAGTATGCTATGTGTTAATCCAGAGTATAAACTATCTGTGTGCCAAATTTAATCCAAATCTGTTGAGTAGTTTTTGCGTGAAAGAGTAACAAACATCCATCCATCCATCCTCACAAACTTTTAAGGACTGATTTTTCAATCATGTGATAACTTTATTTGAGGAATCATTTTGAAATTTTGACAGTTATTTCATATAAAAACTGTCAAACGTCAAAGTAGGATAGCAGACATGATGAAGTCTGCGAAACTAATCCTTCTGACGTAACACTTTAATCCACTATTGCACCTTTGTACACTTACAAAAAATGTGTGATCATGATTTTTATGTAACAGCAACATATATAAAGCATAACAGTTCGTACGTGTCTGGCCACATCCTCGGTTTAACGAAAAAACCTTTACATGTGACATTTAACAGATTTTTCGAGTAAATTCGGAGGTCAGTTGGGCGTGACCCACATAAGCCCCTTAGGGGACATGCGAAAAGGTTGACTTTAATATGCCAAATGCATATTTGATGATCCCATAAGCTGGAAGGGCGTCGTTAAGCCACGTAAACTAAGATAAGCATGGTGTTAGTTGTAACTACATGGGCCGATATATTAGTTTACTTTGCATAAGTCAGCCCGGGAAATCTACATAGTGTATAATAAATGTACCCTAGATATACTGTTTAATTTTCATCATTTTTGGGACTATTAGCTATAATTGGGAGCGGTTGATCGACTCTTCACGTGGACTATTTTTTTAATTCACGTGGGTACTTTTCCAGTTGACAGCAGTGCCGACGGATTTTTGATGCCCTTTGATTACCTACTCTCCTTTTTTATATACTTGTACATATTATTATTATTGTAAGACTGTTACCTTTTAAAACTGATGGAAATTTTATCTTGGAAATTGAAATAATTTAAAACTCAAATTCATACTCAAATCATTTAATTCAACTAAACCAATTACAGGCACTTTTGAATTGTCAAAGGGTCGGTCAGTCAGAAAGATGAAGCTAGTTAGCTAGGTACTAGTACAATAAATTGTAAGTAGATTATATCTATTGATATGATAGGACTTTTTGGTTCGGACCTGAGAGGTTGTTTCCAAGAATGCCGAATATAGCAATAAATTGAAGTCCAAACTTTAAAAATATAGAAAGAATAAAATACTTCAATGCTTCATTCTTCTTACTTTTGCGACATCCAAAAGGAGGGTAATGTGTTCACAATATCTTGCTGCTCCTGCTTTCAATTTTGTTTATGATTTTTTTATATTTAAGGGCCTGTGCACACTACGTTTTTTAAACGCGTCGTCGACGCGCGTTTTGGAAACGCGCGTCGACGGCGCGCTTTTATCCTACAGAGCAGTTTGTTGTCGTCTGACTTGCGTGCGTATCGCGTCTGTATCGCTACAAACGCGCGTCAACGGCGCGTTTAAAAAACGTGGTGTGCACAGGCCCTAAAATCGATTGATTCTGAAAGATAACAAAGAAAATACATTATTATTTGCGGTAAACATGACGCAAAAAGTTTTAATGTCAGTTTTAAATCCACCTTCAAAACCAAAATGTTGAATCCACATCAACGTCATTGTCAAACTTACCAGAACTTCTAACGAAAACTTTTCCATTATAAGTCATGGACAAGCGGATAGATTTCTTTCACAGTTATTATTAATGATACAATTTAAATTTTAACGCTTTCAGTCGGAGCGGAGTGTTCAAGCCAAAGAGTTCCTCCAAACTTTTCGAAGTACAGCGATAACTTACAGTTTGATGCAAGCTATAGATGTAAAGCGTTTTTTTGTTGGTGTCTACTGATGCAATAATGAAACTAGTATAATAAAGAAAAAGTATTTTCACTTCTCATGCTCTGAAAGTGCTTCTTTGTGCAGGGTATAGGCTGCACAAAATCGAATTTTGTGCACAAGGGCATTAACGTATCTACTCATAAATGTATTATATTAAGGCAAAGAAAATGAGCCATACAGCCAAATGCAATAAGAAGTTCATAGATAGAATTTGTTATTATATAATATTTACTTTAATTTATTTGCCTTATGTGTTTTTTAAGATATAATAGATATTAAACTTTTAATTCAAGTACGGTAGTTTAGTTGATTTAAGAAAATTATTATTACAAAATTAATTTAATAGTAGGCTGTCTGCAGCCTAATATCAATGTTGTTATGTTATACTACTGTTTTATTTCCTCGCAATCGAAATGAAAAGCAGAGTTTATAACTCGTCCACAAAGCCATTTTTATCCTCGACATTACTAACAGCCCTCGCCTTCGGCTCGGGCTGCTAAAAGTCTCGGATAAAAATGGTTTGTTTTGTGCACTTGTTGTAAAATCTACTATTATTGCGACTCGTACAGGAAGATTACAAACTAAACTAAACACAGTCAAAAATAAAAAAAAAACATTATATTTAAAAAAAGTAACAAAAAAAAAATTAAATGATGAGTTGAAATGTTGATGAAAAAAGAAACTCAATTGCAATAAGTTATAAATATCTACGAGTAAGAAAGAATAATAAACGAAAGAAATACATTTATTTGCAGTTAACGTTCAAGAAAAAAATATAGTAGGTCTACAAATTAACAAAAACATAAGTTCGTTTAAAAAAAAAACACTTTTTTACAAAAAACAGTCTTGGAAATCAGTTGTTTTTTTTTTGTATATTTTGTAGGAACAAAATATAATTAGTGGCCTTATCACATCCTGCAATTCCTTCTCCTCCTTTTGGCATTTATACTGCAACCTCATCAACCACCCAAGTCAGTAACAATGGGGATAACAAACGGCCAACTGCAACCGCTTACACTCGTAGCTTGCACCAAAAGTTTATAGACAATACAAAATTTAATTAAACTTTAGTCTGGATAGTTTATTGGTTTCTTGCTGAGGTTTTGTTTTATGAGACTAGTTGTCTGTCTTTTCTTCACTTACTTTGAATTTTTAGTGATGCTCACCATCTCAGCTTTGAGACGGTGAAGTTGTCCGGTGTTTTGTTAACGAAACCTTGTAAACAACCCCAAGCTATCGCTAACAAAACACCGGACACTCAGTCTTGTTTCGCCTGTCTATGGAAATTATTTTCTTCATCGATAAAGTCAATTTGGAGAAAAGAACAAAAATTTTTGACTCGCGTTCTGCGAAATGATCACGGTAAAGTGAAAATTCAAATCGAAGTAATATTTTCGTCCAATGAAATTGACTGTGAACGAATAAATTCTTCTGTCCTTAAAAATGTACAGATAACCTTATAAATTGTGTGAGATATAAGATAAAGCATTTTTCTAAATCTCGGCAGTTATAATAACAAAAATGAAATAAATGATTATGACACTAAAAGTAACAGACCTGTTGTAAATATAATTGATCTACAAAAAAAAAAAAGGTTTAAACACACTAAGGAAACGACAGCAATACTAGAAAACTCAAAAGTATCCATGACATCTTGTCTCGAAACATTACTCAAACACTCCGGTAACAAGTTATATTTTTCATTTGGAACCGTCTGCGGAGCACAATGGAGCCTTTGTGGCGGCTCTAACGAGAACCTTCTATCGGATGCCTTCGTCGCTTACACTTTGAGAAACTTTAGCCGACTCTCGAGGAAGCGCGGCTATCAAAGTGGGTAGGATGCGTTTAATGTACCATCAAGTTTATTGTATGGCTGAATAGTCGCTTTGTGTACGGATTCATCATTTTTGTTTTGGGAAATAGTGTAATTAGAAATGGTCCTAGATCTTGTTTCAGGAAATTGTTTAGCACCAGGTTTTGTCTTTTACTGTTTGTAATACGAGTAGTAGTACAGAATACTAGTGTTCTCGCATGGGCACGAAGTGATTGTGGATAGTTCCTAGACTATGCAGGGTAATTTATGGACATTAAGGTATTGCTACTCGTGAAGGCTGCGTTATTTGACTTTATCCGATTCAAAATAGTACATTTTGATGAAAATGGTGACAATCTGTGTTGTAAAGATGACAAGCTTGGCTTCATCATTTCCTTTATCTAGAAGTACGACCGTTTCTGTATTCTTAAAACTTGTAAGGTATTTTCACAATTTCTGCTTACAGTTAAAACTCAAGTCAACTGACGTAGCTTAAGGGATAACGTTCACGTACAACGTTGAATCAACTGGTGGATGAAGTTTGTGCTCGGTTTGTATTGTGTATTTCACAGTAGATATTTACACACAACCATCAAGAAATTAAAGGTCGTGGAGATTCTGTAAAGGCTTTTTGACAGCGTTAACTGAATTCAGACTTTCTTCTTAAGATTTTCCCAATTCAAGATACTTCATGTGTGAAAAATATTATAAAAATAATATCAGCCTATTACTGCAGGGTTAAGGCCTCTTCTTGCAGAAAAGGCACGAGCTTTGATCACCACGCTGATCACTACTGATATCGTTGATATAATAATATAAGCCCTCTTCCTCTATCCTATCTTGCTGTGCCCGACAGGCCACAATGATCTAAAATTATGTATATTTTGTAATGTATCTACCACCTAAGTTCACATTGTGGAATGCAAATAAATATATTGAGTATATTGAGTGATGGAAAACGTTGTATGGAAATCTAATAAAGGCCAATTCCCGTAATTAAAAACGTTCAAAATCTACTCATCTCAGGCAATCAATGAAAGAAAGAAAAGAAGAAAGAAAAAGCATTTATTTGCGGCAAACATGACGCATAAAAAAAGGACATAAACACACAAAAAAAAACAAGTTGGGGGTAAACATGCGTCACATTCACGCAAAACGGCCATCGCTCAGCATAATGCTAAGACCCTATACGAGACAGAGCCCCAGCGGTGGTTTTCAGCGGCGGCCAATGACAAAAACTTGTCAAAAATGTATGGTTTTTAGTAGTATTTTTGACAGATTGAGATTGAGATCAGAGGGGTAATTTTCGTAATTTAAAGAACGTTCACAGTCTGAGGGGCAATTCTCGTAATTTTAAGAACGTCCACAGTCTAATCTCAGTCTCAATCTGTCAAAAATACCTCAAACTTTCCTAAATTTTCACAAGTTTTTGTCATTCGTTTGTCGCCGAGATGAGACTGTGACTAGATTTTGAATGCTTTAAATTATAAGAATTGGCCTTCTGATCAGACTGTGAAAGTTCTTAAAATTACGAGAATTGCCTCAGGATTTTAAATCGCTAGAGAATTCAGTAGCTGTATTCAATAATTCCTAAAAATAACTGTTTTTTTAAACAAAAACATTAAGAGAGATTAAGATTTAAAATACGCTGATACAATTCAATTTTTTTTTTCAAACAACTTGGGAACAATCCCGAAGTACTTACATCGAAACAAGTTCAACAGTAAGCGAAAATAAAAATTCTCTTAAAAAAATCCGTAACATCTGTTGCGGACACAACACGGAGAAATTTTTGGAAGAGGACAAATTTATTCTGTCCCTTAAAAGAGTAAATAACATGAAATATTGTCAGAGGCAAAAATGTTCGCGGGAAAGTTCCAGAGGGTAGTTGGAAACGAATTGGCATTTTCTTTGGTGGACTCGTGCACAGGGACAACTTTGCTCGAGTTGTCTAACTAGGAATCATGGTTCTTGATTGCCAGTTCTGAGATTTTATTGTGAACCCTTTGTTTTGATAAAAATTGCATTAGTTAGGTATATTTTTGTGATTGTGTTTTTTTGGGATTGCTTATAAACTAGGAGCGGGCTAATTGCGTACACTATCAGTAGTAGCAATGTGTTTCATTTTGACAGTTCAACAACATACATTGTTTGGCTGACACATTTTTCGAATATATGAAGTAATGTATTAGATATCCTTCAAAATGATTCAGATTTAGATTAATAGTGTGTTAAGTAATGATGGTGCTGGTATGTGTTCTCAATTTATCAAAGAATAGTTTCTTATAAAAACAAAATCCTATACCTATGTTATTTAATTTCTAACGTGAAGATATTATCGTGGACGTCAACGTCGTCGTACCTCGAACGCCATACGTCACGGCATTACGATGACACAGGGAAGTAAAATGTTTGGAAATATTGTAAAGACGCTTTTAATATTCTGTCCGTTTTGAATGATACAGTAATTGCCACCTAGTTGTGGTTAAAATTGACTGAGTTCAGAACTCACAATAATTTTTCTCACTTAAATACTAATTAAGCTTGTTAACTACACAGGTTTTCTGACAATATTCACTACCCCTTACAAAAAAGTGTGGATTCTCACCCGTGCAAGTAAGTATAAATAGATATTAATATGTCTGCTCGTGTATTTTCAAATTTTTCGTATTCATTTTCTACGTCGTCGTGTGATTCATTGTCATTACTTATTCATATACTGTGATTTGTCGTGTCTTATCCGTTTCTTTTCGATCGAGTTTTATTTTATTGTACGGTAAGTTGTATATTTTTAATTATAGAACGGATAACCACTGAACGGATTCCGAAAAATCCGTTCTGTGGTTTAGGCAATTTTCAAGAGGAAAGATGGCACCCTGGGGAAGGACTTAGACTTTTTGCATCGGTAACACGTTCCCGTGGGATAATTTCCGACATCCACTTGGGGAATGACCGATGAACCGGTCGAAGTGGAGGTGCTTGGGCTCCCCCAAGCACCTTTGTCCAGCAAAGGACGTCTTTCGACTGAAATGATCATGATGATGACCCGGGAAAGAAGCTGGCAGACGCTAGTCAAGCATAAAGAACAAATAAAAGCTTGTTAAAAAGTAATGACCCCATTGAATCAAAATAGCAAGCAAGACACAACCAAAACCTATAATTATGTCCAAACAATATTAAATTTCACTTTCTACCGGCTGACGCATAAATATTTGATCAGGACAGTGTTGTTACAAAGCTACGTATTACGGTAAATACCGGGAATCCCACAGACTTGGAGTTACCGCCCCTCGGTTCATAATAATGGAGGCACATTACTTTAACTAAACACACCTGAAATATTCCCGTTCAAATCTCGGAATTAAAGGAAAATATGGGGTTCAGGAGGCGCCTGTTGTGAATTTTAGAAGTCAAATGTAAACAGATTGGTATTATATTTCTGATTTTCTGTGGAGTCATGAGTTAATGGATGTTGTGTTAATTAACACCGACGTGGAAATGAACCTGATGATCGTAAAGGCTTTTCGAAAATGGTTGAAAAAAAAATCGTTAGATGATAAATCTTAGAGCTGATTTTTTTTTTTCATTTGTTGATATAGTGGCAGTAGAAATACACACTGTGAATTTCAACTGACTACCTATTACGGTTCATGACACACAGCCCGCTGACAGACAGACGGACGGACGGACAGCGGAGGCTTAATGAGAACACGGTTAGCGCAGTGGCTGAGCGATCGGACTGCTGCGCTGCGTGTCGCGGGTACGATTCCCGCACAGAACAAATATTTGTAAGTTCTACATATATTTGTTCTGAGTCTGGGTGTTTTTCTATCTATAATATGTATGTATTTACAAAAAAAAAATGTATATAAGTAGTTTATCAGCCATCTTGTTACCATAACACAAGCATTAGGTTGCTTAGCTTGGGACTAGATGGCGCTGTGTGAAATGTCCAGGGATATTATTAGATATTATTAATAATAGGGTCCCGTAAGCGCCCTTTAAGTACGATACCCTAAAAAGTATTTGTAAAAGGTACTCCATAGAGTAAATTTTTCTTTCCCATTTCAACTCCCAAAGGCAATATCGCAAGAATTTATATTGCATCAAACATTTTCCAAGTAAAACTAACAATTTAGTATAAATGAGACACGCTGAAAGGATCGCCTTTTGCGAGTTGTGAGGCACATCACTTTGTTTCAACAGTTACTACCTAACAAAGGCTGGAACTTGACAAAGTTAAAAATATCGAAGAACTTGCGAAAACACACTTTATTAGCAAAGAAATAAGTAAGAATTTAAAACCAGATAAAAGTTTGTGTCTGAACTCTACGTCATTTCAAAGGAGACTAAACAAGCTATCCAAGCTTTTCTTATATTGTACGACAAGAACATCGACAAAATCGAAGTAGGTAAATGAAATATTGTGTTGAACTTAAATCGAAGTCAAAGTAATTTATGTGTCAGAAACACAGTACTCACATAGGATGTTCATACATTTCAGAATGGGTTATTTTTTTAATTATTTATTTTCCCTGAAAAAACTTGAGAGAACCTATGTTCTCTCAAGTTTTTTCCAACATAGTTTAGTTGAAAGCTCAGTGAAAGAATGAGTGAGCTTTTTACTCATCATCTGCCTAGCCTTTCCCAACTATGTTGGGGTCAGCTTCCAGTCTAACCGGATTCAGCTGAATACCAGTATTTTGCATGGAGTAACTGGGTTAACAGTTACTGGGTAATACGATACCCCTTGGTAAGACGGGTTGAGTGAGCACATTACTATAACTATATTATCAACAGATGGCCAATGGGCCGAAAGGTTCTGCAGTGACGACCGCGTACTAGAAGATGGAGCGTTAAAAGGCCTCCCACAAGGTGGACCGATGACCTTGTGAAATCCGAAGTACAGGTAGTTGGAGAAGGCCTATGTCCAGCAGTGGACGTCTTTCGGCTGAAATGATGATAATATTATCAACGGATAGGTCGGGTAGGATATTTCTAGTATCCTTATGTTCATTATTATGAGAAATTCTGAGCCCCGAAAATAAGTTTCACCCAACATCATACTCTCGCAGATAGTGCCAAACGTCTAAAGCCAACGATTTGCCCGCCTGGGAATTGAACCCAGGACACCACGCTTGCGACCACGAGACCAATGAGGCAGTAAGTAATATAAGTGGTAGTAGTATTAGTAGGGGGATTTAATTAGTAACAGATGCGGTAAATGGGCTTATTAGTGGAAAATGATGATTTTTAATTGTTATTATTTGCTGGAAGTATTTCTTGGGGAAAATAAAATCCTGTTAGAGAAATAGTTTATTACCCGTATAAGAATCCTTATATGAGTTTCTTTGTGTTAAAACAAAAAACACAACACAAAAAAAAAACCTTAATATTCCATTATAAATTGTGCTATAACCAGTGATCGGATAATCGGGCGCTTATTATACTTAAACTTCACTTTAATTCCCACGAAAGAATAATACGGACATGCTTTCAGAATCCCGGATCCCGGAATCGTTTGAAATTCCTGAGATTGCTAAAAATGTTACCTGCACACAAAATATAGTTAAAACTTGTTGTGGAAATGAATTTAATTTTATTGAATTATGCTTATACTTACTCGTACTTTCAAGACGGCTGTTCCTTGTTAAACTCTCATTGATTGTTTTTTTAGATTTAAAGAGCCGATTCTAATGGAAATTTCAAGTTACAATGAAAGTTTTTATGAGAACTGGTTTAGTAACAAAAAGGAATGTCCATATTATTCTTTCGTGGCAAGAAGTTAAGGTATATAAGCGCCCGATTATCCGATCACTGGCTGTAACCTAAGATGTACCTACATATTTATTTTAGGAAAAACAATATTCACAATACGACAAAAAAACAATATATACGTTTATCATTCCTCCTCTACTACAGACTCGGTGACTTGCACACGCCCCCTTTTAGAATTATACAACGGATTCCTAAAACCGGTACTACTCCTAGAACTAATCACTGAATCTCTTCTCGTCAAACTCACGACACTGTCAGACCTCCTCTCGAACCTCGAAAATATACTGCCAGTTATATTTCTAGAAACTATCGGGAACGGGATTAGATCTGGAACCTGATAATAGTACACGTACAACGCCCCCAATGTTAAAATCACCGCGAAAAACATGGATACAAAGATTTTTCCACCCAAACCCGACTTCGACAAAGGACTCCCGCTTATCTGGGCAACCTTATGCCCTTTGACCCAATGATCGCGGAGAGCATAGCTAATAGAATTGATCGTAGCTGCGCTTAAACCTTCGTATTCACCTTTGTCAACTACTACGAGTTGAATTCTTCTGAACTCTATTTCTGGAGAAAAACCCACATGATATTCAATACGGTCTTTACCGTACTCATTGACAGTATCTTCAACAAGCTCACCGAAAGTTTTCATATCGAATCCTTCATCCGCATCAAATAATAAGTATCCGCCACAGATTTCACAACAGAACCCAAGAGGCTTGATAGGATGCACACACGGAGCCTTCGGACAAAACTTTGAAGTACAATCAATAGTCATAGGGCTGGCTTGGCATGCACACCCGAACTGCGAACAGGGCATTGGCTTACCGATAATGACATTGCTCAAATAATGGGTTAAAATAAATTGTTGTGTATCATCATTTTTTTGTAACAATACACGCATTAAAAAAAATCTAGTGTTATAACTGTGGTTTCCAATTTTGAGTTCTTTGACATATTGTGGCAGATTTGGCAGCTTCAGGGTAAATTTAGTATCTTCTGGAAACTCCACTACATCGTTGAAACACGGTACTCTGTCTGAGTCAGGAGTAGCTTTGTTGAACTTCGACGAGCTCCAAACATCGGCTTGGTTCCAAGACGTTACTGATTTATCCAAGTAATAAGCGTTTCCTTCCGTGCAGTTGGTATCCGTGGGATTGTCTCCAAAAGTTAACAAGCCTTCTAAAATCAATTCGCCATTTTCTGGCAAAATGAATCCGCTAACTTCAGTTCCAGATGCAATTTTGACTGAACCGGCAATCGATTGTGGAAACACGACTGTTTGTTTAGAACACGGAAGCTTTTTGTCTTTGAAGTTCTCTGGTAACTTGAAGCTTGCGTTTGGAAGCCACTTGACAGTTGCCGCTGATATTAAAGTTGTGCCGAATAGAGCGAGACACTGTAGGACCACAATTGGTGACATGTTGCTACCGAGGTATGTTAAGGAATGCCAATCTGATTCAGTCAGAGTGTAATGTGACACTAAAATGTATGGTCGCTTATTATCTCTGTTCTGTTTAACATGTATGACGCATCGTCACTATCATAAAGTACTTTGAGTCTAGAATAACACTAATCTTTTAATTTTGTTAATTAGTAGAATTTGAATTGATTATTGTGATAGAGTCGAGTACAATATTTGAACAGTTGGTTGGTAACTGTATTTCGTGTGCAATTTTTCCATTCACATTCTTTGTACTACTCACTAAGTACACAGTGTTTTAACTAGGTATAGCGAAATCAAAGACAAAGCCTAGTACAGTACAAAATGTACTCTCTCTTCTTCATAAGCTATGCGTACAGCAGAAAAGGGAGCATTTTAATCATACAGAGATTCTTTAGCCCTAGTCCTGACAGGAGTGAGATATTAAAGTAAAACAAAACTCTTTTGTTAGCCCCCCTCGCGCGTCCCCTTTGCCTCGCGTGTGTAATTATTCGTTATTTTTTCACATCCGCCATTTTTGAAGGCGTTTCTTGATAGTCTTTTTGCGCGTTCCGTATTATTGTGTTTTTGCTGTTTAATTTTTTTGGTGAGTGTTAATATTGTGAAAGGGGTGTGTGAAATGTGTTTTTGTGCTGTACTCACTGTTCGAAATTGTAGGTTGTGTTTTTTGTATGAGATTGAAAATTATTTGAATTATAATAATGATAGTATTCGATTTCAGAGAATTTGTAAAGGAAAGTAAACCCTATACCGGTTTAAACCACATTATACGTCGTCGTTGCAGTTTATCGTCTGAATTTCTAAGAACTCCATTAGTTTTTTTCATAGAAACGTTGAATAGGTACAGTTGAACAATCTAATTGGTTTACATTTTATATTGTGTGGGTTAATTAGTTTACATAGCGCATACATACATCGGTGCTTGAAAAAAATAAATAGGGTGCTTGAAAACAATTTTTTTTAATTGTCGGCAGTTATTTTCTAAACAGTCAAAATAAAATGGCCTGAGAGTTCCGTGGCTGTCTCAAACGTTGCAAACTTCATTACTTATCCATGCATGGGATCGAATCGTTATAAATTCAACTTTTAAGTAATGTTTAAACAAAATAATGAATACTAAAAGAAAAAGACATTTGTTGCGCACATGGTTTGAACATACGACTTCACGTTCACTGACCAAAGACTGAGTAATATGATGCGAAATATTATATCTCATTCAGTAACATCAATGAATGCATATCGTGCCATACGCACACTACTAAACACAGAGCTCACTCGTTTTATTTGGTGTTTGTGTGCATAACCGTGACTTCACCCACACATATAATATGTAAACTAAATAGGTTGTTCGTGTGTACCATATGTACAAGCATAATAAATATCTAGGTTCTTTCCTCGATTTGCAAAAAAAGCATCAGTTTTTTTTTTTACATTAATCATCCGAAAGACTACCGAAGTATCACCACTCAAACCAAATACAGCTGATCATTCAAAAACCAGAGTTTCTGAAAACTGCAAATGCCATACAAATCCTTCACAGTCCTATGATTTCGGTAACAAAGGTAGACAGAGATATCGCCGGGTCACTAGGTCCTGCTAATCATCTAATCTTTTGAAAAGTAATGGAGTGGAATAAAAGCATCGTTTACGGTGTCCTAAAGCGGTGTGCACATTTAGTTGCGATTATGTTTTGTTTAGGAGCATCGTACTAGGGGACTAAAGAGCTATTTGAAGAAGGGAGATAAGAAAAACTGTTTTAATGTTGTTAAGCTTAGCTTAGCATAGCATTATCAGCCTATAATGTTCCCACTGCTGGGACACATGCCTCCTATCGATGAGAGGGAGTAGGCTATAATCGACCACGCGGGCCCAGTGCGGATTGGTAGATGTCACATGTCTTCGAATTTTTCGTTCTAGGACATGCTGGTTTCCGCATGATGTTTTCCTTCACCGTTTTGAGAGCAGTTAATGCTGTTTAGTATGTGATAACTCGAGCTAACATTTCTGTTTTAGCTTTGAACGGCTTGGATCTTTGTCCTTTTTTGGTGGTATATAGGTATGAGGAACAGGGTGTAAAGTCCACTCATCCTCTATAGAAAAGAGAGGATCCTCCGACCAGACGGGTGTTGTGTCTGGTGGGCAACCTGCCCAACGATTGGTGTTGGAAAGTTTGTGTATATGCTAATTGCGCGGTAAACTCTGCTTGCGAGATGCAGGATTTGCGTGACGTCAGTATGACGCGTTGTTCGCATGTGGCGTTGTAGATACCGCTACATTGGTATATTGGCGTGTGCTAGCTGACATATGGTAAATAATTTAATGTTTTGTGTTTCGTAATGTTAATTACTTACTTTTGTACAGAATCAAGTTCTTCTAACTGAACAGACAGCTGTGCTGCTGGGGAGTTCGTTGCGCTTCTTTTCCTAGCGAAAGCACTAGAAAGTGGTGAAGGGGGACTTTCGGGAATTGTCTTGTGTAATTTTGACATTCGAAAAGTGCTGATTCTCAGCTTAATTTCAATAAATGACTTTTATTTTGATTTCATGTAATGGACGTCAAGATTAGTTCATATTTTTTTTTAAATGCTTGCGAGTAATTTTTAAAATAAAAGCAAGTATTCGCAATATCTTATGTCAGACTACTACTTAATACTATTATTTTCTACTCTAAAGTTCTATCCCAGTTTGCAGAACTCTCATCCAGTGTACATGACCCTTAGCAAGGGTCGGTACCTTTAATTAACGATCGGTCAGGGAAAGCAACTGAAATAATTTAACTCCGGTAAATTACAGTTATGATAATGACTATTATTTGGCTAAAACCTTTGTTACTTTCCACTTTGATATTAAAATTTGTAGAAGTTAATGAAATATAATTAATATTTTATTATAAGGGTTAACGGTGAAAATAATAACAAATCATGTGTATCTAAATATAAAGTACAAACCTAGCAACATAAAATTCTGAAAGTAGCAACTAGAAAACAATTTCAGCTAAATAATTAGGTATCTTTTTTGGAAGGACTAGTAATATAAAATTTGAGACGCAAATACTATTATAACCAAATACAACAAAACAGTAGATTTGTAGTTTTTTGAAAGGTATGTATTTAATCGAACCTCTAATAATTCCCTTTTTACGCTCCTAAAAATATTATTTAACATTCTAATATAAAGATTGCGCCTCGTTTTGTGAACTTCAGATAAGTCCTTGGGGTCCTCAAAATACTTTATAGCCATGTAATTGCGACCAATGTCGCGCTCGCCAGCCGCTTCCGCGGCACAGCTCGCTTCGCTCGCTCGGTTCCCGCGGTTGTGTTTGGTCGGGGTACCCTAACTAAGTTACCAACTGTGAGAAAAGGCCAGATAATTAAAAAAGGCTTAATTATTTTAAAAAGTAAAAAAAGCGTAAAATGTTTTTAGAGATTCATAAATTTAATCATAAAAGTGTTCATCATTAGATAAGTTTTTAGAGGATCAATTACATATTTCCCTTATTGAAATCGTTTAAGTGTCTTTAAGTAAGTAAAAAAATTAGCAAAACATGTCACATCCAACTTACTCCTCTCTCTTAATCCTCTCCAAATAACATAACATTCCCCATTATCAAGTTACCGTAAAACGATAAACACAGACGTTTCGCAAATAGTCCATTATTAATCAGCAGTGTTTGATCCCAACTGTTTGTAAGAGTAACATGCTAATTAGTGATTCGATTAAGTGATATCGGATTGAATTGTGATGGCATGCTGTAAAATTGAAATACTGAAAATGAATATTGTAATGACTGTAAAGCCCATCACAGACGTAGCTATAACAGATATTAATATGCTGTGCTATAATATATTTTATAGAATAGAATAGAATACTCTTTATTGTACACCATACAAATTACAGAACATAAATATATAACATTTTATAAAGGGTGACACAATGGGCAGTCTTATCGCTAAGAGCGATCTTTTAAAGACAACCTTTGGATGGATTAAAAATTAAGGAAAGATAAATACCAAGCAAGCTACCACACACGGAGATGATGATATAACATAATTATATATTTTGCCTTCATTTCATTGGTGCCCGACCTAGCGTCTTGCTATACCATAATATATATTATGTATTAATATCCAATAATATAAATTACGTGACGTTACGGTGAAGGAAAAATCGTGAGGAAACCGGCATGTCTTAGACCAAAAAATTCGGAACCATGTGACATCCACTAACTGGGCCCGCGTGGTGAATTATGGCCCACTCCCTCTCACATAGAGGAGGCATGTGTCCCAGGAGTGGGAACAGTATAGGCTGATTATGCATAATATAAATTACAGTATAGGTTAGTGACGTCATTGAAATATATAGGATGGCAGGGACTTCACCGCGCAATCTGAAACCATGACTTCAGGGCCTCAAGTCTGCTATTACAATAGTGTCAGAATGGTTTATCATTGATTTCATAATTGTTGATTTTGACGAGTTTGGTAATCTACTAATATAATGGCGTCATTATGAATTTCCAGTGGTCAACCACTGACATTCCATTGAAAGAAATGGCATAGAATGGTAATCTCGTACATAATGATAAATGAATGACTGACTTACATAAAACAAGCGACTTGTATATAACACTAATAAATAATATGTATAAATGAAATCTGGCATAAATAAAGTAGTGGTAGTTTTTCGAAAATCATTTCTACTAACGGGTTTTATAATAAAGGCAATACGACAGTGTCATTATGACACAATTCTATTACGAGACCATTGACCGACCAATGATCGCCATTATGAATTTAGCAGGTTACGAACTTTAAGCAAAATGACAATGAGATGGGAATGGGATCGTGGAATGACGATGATGTACATGGTTCTAGACCACCTAGCATCAAAATTTTCCATCAGTTATCAAAACCTTACCCCTACCCTACCCTACCCCCTTACCCCCCTTTTGTTTTTTTTTTGTTTTTAGTATAAAATTTTAATGTGTGTTGTTTATGGACCTGGTCTGAAATAAATAAATTATTATTATTATTATTATTAAAACCTATGTGGTCAAAATGCATGGAACAGCATTTCTTTTTTTAATAACACCATAATAATTTCAACGTATGGGAAACGGGGGGCGTTGAAATTTGTCGTCAGTTTATAATCATGTATGATCTCATGGTTTCAGTTTACGCGCCGATGTCCCTGCGACCCTGTATTATATATGTAGCTGCGTGCGCGTTCACTCAAAGATAATATTGAAAATATATCGTAATATAGGTATTACGATATATTTTCAATATTATCTTTCACCTCAATAGTAGCTTTAATGTATATTAATATAAATCATAGTTAGGCATAGGTGCATAACTATGATTTATATTAATATTTATATTAAAGCTACTAAGCTAATTCGTGGATCTTTGACAGTCGTTACGGGTAGTCAGAAGCCCGAAAGTCTGACAACCAGTCTTACCAAAGGGTATCGTATTACCCAGTAACTGGGTTGTGGAGGTCAGATAGGCAGTCGCTCCATGTAAAATACTGGTATTCAGCTGCATCCGGTTAGACTGGAAGCCGACCCCAACATAGTTGGGAAAAGGCTAGGCAGATGATGATATATTAAAGCTACGTCTGTGATGGGCTTTATAAGATTTTCTGTTTTCATATTGAGATTAATGTGTTTGATAAACATGTATTGTATTGTGATGCTGGCTGTGAGAGCGCATTAATGGAATTTTCTCTTCGGTTCATTCGATTTGGTGATTCTGTATTGATATTTCCGCATCATGTATGTTGAATTCAATGTTGGGTAAATGTGTGTAATATTTTACTTATCAGATAATTGTTGATATTGATTAAATTGCACAATGAGCAACATCAAAATTTAATTTCGTAGGTAATGTCGTTATGACTTATGGAACCGAAACGTGGACTCTGACGTTATGGTTGGTCCTTAATTTCAAGGTCGAGCGAGTTATTGCTTGAAATATCTTTGAGGGTTATAATCCGGAACGAGGAGATCGTGAGAACCAAAGTTGTTGACATACGAGTAGCTCACAGAATAAGTAAGCTGAAGTGGCAATGTGGAGCCGATGACCGTTGGGTGTAATGTGTTCTTCAGTAGAGACCACGAATCGCCAAACGTAAGGTAGCACGTCTTCAGGCTAGCTGGAGCGACGATCTTCGCAGGGTGGTTGGTAGCACCTGGATGAGAGTTGCCGAGAATCGAATCTGCGACTGCGTCAAAAAAAGAATAAAATTAATTTAAAATTTTTTTTTGGAATAATGTTCCTTATCGCGCGTTGCGAAAGGGGGATGGACGGAAAAAATTAAAACCAAAAGTTGGAACGACACTTTTTGCTATAGTTGTAAGCCGTGCGGCGTGCGCGTGTTTCTCTGTCTGTCTCTCTCTCTCTCTTTTTGAACTTCGTTCCATCCGGGTGTCCCTTGGCCCTTGACACCTCTCAAGTTTTTATTGTTTTTTGTCGAGATTCAATAAAATAGTGCTTATCTTTTTTTTAAATGTAATAATTATGATAATATCTCTTTTGAATACGTAGTAGATAATTAACTCGTAACATGAGTTAAAATAACTTTAATTATGATAACAAAAGTCGATTGTACAGGCGCGAGCACATCAAACTACGAGTACTACAATCTGTCAAATTTCTTTAATATGTTTTCAACTTTATCGCTAAAGCATTAGGTTCAAAATTGATTAGAAAATGTTTACAGTTTCGGGTAGCTTGATGTGCTGGCGTTTGTACGATCGACTTTTGTAAAAAAAAAAACAAATTAAAACCAGTTGTCTAAGTTAAATTCTCAGGATTAGATTGTATTATTTTTATAAAGAACCTACTCGTATGTCTAAAAACTAATCGGTATCTTTTGCCTTGGAATGAGCCCATATTACTCTAGGCCCGTCGTTCACGGTATTAACAAAAAAAACATCAATGAGAAGCCAGAACGTCACAGCACTAATATTTCAATGGCGCACAACGCAACTAATCACTACCTAATTAATAACGTGTGAGTAAGTCGCGTCGTGTGCAGCCTACAGAACAACAAAACCATGCCGGCAATCACAAACCAAAGCAATTTAATTTCACCGCACTCAAAAAATGATAACACACAAAACATATTTCCGCAAATTGAAATCCAAATAAAATTAAATACCTATCATACCTTCGTTCCTAACAAGCCATTTCATCTGAAGATACAAAATTGCGAATCATTCCCAAAGTATTTTTCATCGGAACATTTCACGTGAGAACCTATACATTATACATATACACACCCATACATTCACTGCTATACATACATACGTATATGTGAGATGTTTGCCAAATACATTAAGCGGCTGACTAACTCAATTTTATGGATGAAACGAGTTTCGAGGGAGGCCACGGAATTGGCTTTTCAAATTATTAGGATAGAAAGATTCTCAAGAATATTGTCATTGTTGAGAATTTCGTTGCGTATGTTGCTTTTATCTGTTGAGCAGCCGGTATCATTATAAATATTATATATATTCTGTATAAAGGATAAAAGAATAACAAAAAATGGAGTAAAAGATGAAATAAATAGACTTGTCGATTGTGACAACGTTAACAGGAACTACATAAACAAACAGAGACCAAAACTTGAAAGAATCATTATTTTTGTCGATACTGAACGATGTATACAGGGCGTCCCACGGCTATGCCACATTGAGGGTAACTAACTTGAATATTGTAGATGGAACATTTTACTGAAAGAAGACATTATTTTAATTAAAAAAACAATTTAAACTGCATTCATAGATTTTTAAATAATTACTTGGTTGAACCGGGAATCGAACCCGCTACACGAGAAAAATAATTACCCTATAGCTTTATCATACCGATCGAAAGGCTTTGTCATAAGGATTATTTCTTGCTAAACAACATAGTGTCAGAAATAAAAGGAAGACCATGAATTTTAACATTTTTAATACAAAATTAATCAAATTATCAAATGCTCTAAATGAGTCCCATACTTTTGAATACAGTCGCATTCTTTTGATTATTTTACTTCCTGACGATTTTTTGATGTGGTTGTGGTGGATATTTAGAATAATACGTCTAAATTCTATTTGTAGCTCGTGGACATTTTCATACTGGTTTTTGTAAACTAAATTTTTTACATAACCCCATAACGCCCATAACCATCTGACGGGGTTAGATCTAACACTAGGTACCTACCAATTGCGTATCTCTTTATCATTTTATCATGAAATAAAATTATAATAGGGAAATGATGCGTACTTCTCAAGTGGGTACATTTATTAGTAATAGGTACTTATGATAATGTCAGTTGTAGGTACTCGTATGTCCTTACGGCAATGTCAGCTTTTCATTTTTCTGAACAAAATTTCACATCATCTGTTAAAATTCATAGTCTTCCTTTTATTTCTGACACTTTGTCATTTAACAAAAAATAATCCTTATGATGAAGCCTTTCGATCGGTTTGATAAAGCTACAGGGTATTTTTTTCTCGTGTAGCGGGTTCGATTCCTGGTTCAACCATGTAACTATTTAAAAATCTATGAATGCAGTTTATATTGTTTCTTAAATTAAAATAGTCTTCTTTCAACAAAATGTTCCATCTACAATATTCAAGGTAGTTTCCCTCCATGTGGCATAGCCGTGTGACGCCCTATATACTTCAAAAATACATTTGAGAGAAATAATGACGAAATTTTTCAGAAAAAAAATAAGAAACAGCAATTTATTGCTCTACGCCAAATCAAAGAAACACAAACTTACCTAAATGTTTTATAAAACTCAACAAAACAATACAGACGAAAAACGATAAAGAAAAATAAAGAGATAAAATGAAAACAAGTTCAAAGGCTCCCACTAACAAGGGATAGATGTAAGGAACACACTCAAGCTCATGCAAAGGTACACCACTCAACAGATAGGTACCCGAAATAACATGCTCCTGTTACTATGCAAATATTCTTGTTTGACGACGGGAAAATTGTACTGTCAAGCAATCCTCTAAAGGTAATTCTTTTTTTTCCCCCTTTTATAAATTATCACAATTGGTGACACTTTATTTACATTACAATCTAGCCTACATGTAAAAATGAAATTGTCAAAATTTTCCCTATAACGCACAAGAAAAGGAAGTACCTAATACTCGTATGGTTTATAACAATAGAGTTCAAACAGTAGTGGTGAAAGATATCGAACCAAACGCGTTCGTTTCAGATATCACCATGTAAATCCAGTCCCAATATAAAGAGTGGCTGCGCAAAAGAATGACCAAGATCTGATCCCAAGGTCAGAGAAGTAATTACGCGCATCCGAATATAGGAAACAGCCTCGTCTCGGATGAACTTAATATAGTAATCGGATTGACCTTCAGGGACTGAAACGTGACGCACAAGATAATCCACATCAATAAGTGCTTTTACTAACCCACTTACAGACTGCCCTAAAAAAACTACGTGAGAAGTTCCCTGAACTATATTGCGGCCGCGAATAGAACCGCAAATCGCATTAAGACTGTATCTGACATTACTTGAAGTAGTCCAACATCAAAAGGGTTCGTGAATGGAGTGTCCTTCTTGGGCAAAACAGTGCGTAAAGAGGAGCGACCTAAATCAATTGAGGACGGAAAAAATTGTATTGGGAACATCTTCGTATGATTACTGTGGGTGAAGAGGTTTTCTGTTTGCTTAGTAAGATGTTGATGGCGGAAATTCAGGTGAGAGTTTATTAGGACATCTCAGTGTTGTGTATAAAAGTTACAGCGATACATTTTGGTCCTAACGGCTATTTTGGCAATCTCAATATTCTTGTGATCTTTTCGACCAAAGCAGTATTTCATAGCGTGGCGTTCTGATTAGATATGATTTCAAAAATAATATTCAATAGATATAAAAAAAACATGCTTGTAACCATTTATGAAGGTGTCTTCTTGCAGGTTGTTCCTCGGAGTAAATAAGAATCGTTTGGAATGTTTCTAAATTCGATTTTAACGCCCAATCTAACAAGAAAACTGACTAAAAACACTTTCTTAATTTCCTCCACGACCCTATTACGTCTAATAATACCAGGACAACATAAATAAAGAAGACATTTCAATCTATTCGCGAGAAAATGACTCCGAATACTCAGATGCACGTCATTGCAAGTCACAGTACATTATCAAAGCGTTACGCGCAAACTGAAACGGTAATGAAGTGAAAAATGATTTCAAACAGTCGACAGTCGCTTTGAACGCTCTTTTGTTTCACAATGTATGTTGAAAGAAGCTCTTTGAAACGAATATTTTCTAAGGAAGTTGTGTTTTTAAAAATATATTCAGATGTGTAGGTGTAGGATGTATGTGACTTCTTGTTTTGTTGTTTTGTTTTGCGCCATTCTTGAGATTTGAAGGAGAAACCCAATCTTTAAAATATTGTTTCAATTTTCTTATATGTTAGAAAGATTAAAATGTTACTTTAACATTAGACACTAAGCCTACTTATATAGTGTCTTTAGATTTGTGTTTGTAAAAACTAGTTTTAAATATTAATTATAGAATAGAATAATCTTTATTCTTTCTGCAGGTGATTAGCAAATTAAAATAATTAGAAAATAAATGAAAGTCTGTGTTACCTTTTCACGCCTAAACCACTGAATAGATTTTGATAAATTTTGGCAAGGAGATAGGTGGCTTTTTGGGAAAGGACAAAGGCTACTTTTGGTCCTGGCAGCATTTCAGATATCAGCGCGGGCGGGGCGGCGCAGCGGGCAGAAGGTAGTACAAGATTATTCTAACATAGATAAATAGAAATTTTGTATAATGTATTTTATATAATTATGTTATGTATTTTGTATGTTGTTTGTGTGTGTGTGTTTTGTTTTGTGCAATGACGTGTATTTTGTGTTTTGTACTAAGTAATATATGGCAACATTGAAACATAAGATAGGAAATATGTAGGGTTTTGTATTTTGTGTAAAAAAAATAAGTTATTTTGTGTAAGACAGCTTTAAAAGATTTATAGTTACATTATATCCAAAAGCACCAAAGTTTTGAAACAAACTATTTACCTTAGCCATGCATAGAAGCACAAAGTGATACGCTCGGATAACCGACAAAATCAATATATCCATCGCCCTCAATAATGATAAATGGTTGTCCTGTATGATGACTTGCTAACGGCGAGCGGTGTGTCATTTTTCATGGCTTATTACTTTTTATTGTCCAACTTTTTTCTTATAAGTCGTATGTTTAATCACTGGAAATTGACAGACGTTTAGTGCGATGGAGAAAGTAATGTTGATAAGGGTATATGGACAGTTAGGGGGGTGGGATCGGTACCTTTAATAGAAAATTTTTGATCTATGGTCCTTTGTAACTACAAAGTAACGCGTTTCGTGCTAGCTATTCTCATAGATATGTGAAGATTCTTATTTTGTTTTTACAAATTCATTCACAAGGCACTGTTACAATTTCTATATAAAGTTTTTGATGTTGTGAAAATTGAGTCATCCTCCCGATTCAGAAAGTTTGAATCTTTGCCTGTTAATACTTTTTGAAGATATTTCTATTTTTTATTATGTACAATTTTATACATTATACATTTTTATTACTATATTATACATTTATATTAGTAGTATATATTGATAAACACTTGTACCATTTTTGGAACTAATATTTTGTGAAAACATAACTTTACGTTAAAACAAGAAATCAAAAGTTTAATTTCCGTTAAAATATAATTATCTGGTATAATTATATGCTCTCATACTGGCAGGAAAGTCTCTCCATCAGCAGCTTTTCGAAAATTAATTTTGCTATATTCTTTATTGCAGCGAAAAAAGTAGGTACTCAACCTAAACAAATAATAAAACAATCATTTCCTACCAACGCAGAAAAAATACTCCAGCACTTGAAAGCCAATCAAAAATCAGAATCAATAAGTTTCCGCTCGGTCACCAGTACCATTACAGTGCTTTAGCCCAATATCACCCCGACCTTAAAGATTTTCCGCACAAATAAGCAATATCGTAGTTTGTCCAAACACTTGTGTGCCAATAACCTGCACGTGTTGGCTCGTATCTCAATTTGATCGCACACTTATTGCCCTCGAAAATCCGTTCATCATCAACCTGAATTACTCTCTCCATCTTCACGACAAAGTTCAAATTTCTTTGACTTGTGCTCAGAAGGTTTATCAGATTTTTCCCAGTTCAGTAGATGAATTAATATCAGATGAAAATGACAAGTAAGATTTTGATGCGGATAAACACTTATGAATATTTATTTCTAGTTAATATAATAGTCATGTGTGTTTAGGGGATTGAAATATGAGTCAGGCTTATGACAAATTCATCCTTATTTATTTATCCTTAGTAGTTTTCGTTTGATTAAACGTAGATGAGTTACTTATGATTTCGGTGATTGTTCGATGAAATAGTAAACACACTGTGTCACATCTTTATGAAAACGAAGTAACTTTTCCAGTTTGAAGACGTTCTTCACGCAAGATTCGAAAAGTAAAGGTTTGGCCATCATCCCTTCATCACTTAAAAACGTTTTGTCACAGAAATACGTATTTCAACAACGAAAAAGTATTCAAATATACGATATATAAAACTCAAAATTTGAATAATATTCGATCCAGACACAGCCATTTCATCATGCACAGACAGCAGTATTTTGACGGCCCTTCCCTCTGTATTTCGTCACATTTTTCCACAGACGACACGCCAACCGCCACAATTTGTCACAATTGTTCCACCCCTGCGTTTAATATATTTCAGCGGTCTCTCGTTGGTCAGCACTTGCATGTTATTTGGTATCCCTAAACCCGGGAGTATTTGATTCAACATGGAACCGTTCGTCTTGGGATTACTCTTGTTTTCATAATCTGGAGTTTGCTGTTACTTGCATGTTTTTGTTTAGAGTAGTCATTATCTCATTTTTTATTTGTAACAGAGCATAATCTGCTTCCGATTCTATAAGTTCCTTTATCATGTGAAGTTTCTTACATTGTTATTGATTTTGAACATACTTCTGTTGTCATAAATTATTGTTTGATTTTTTTAAGATCTTATAATTTTTTTCGTTGCTGGTTCGTTGCAAGAAGTTGCAGATGTTACTGAATAGAACATCACCCATATTAACTCAAATAATTTTACAGAAAATAAGAAGAAAACAAACCACCGAAACACAGCTGCGTCCACCATATGTCAATATACCAATCCAATATACTATCTAATTCCATACAGTGGAAATCACACATTCATGGTACAATCAACGTATGCCCGTTCCGCGTCGCCTCACTAATTGTCATCAATTACAGCTAGCATATTAATTTGCCGGTTTCCCTGCGTTCAATATATGTAACGCTAGAAACCTTACTTTGTGCTGCTAACTTGATTGAAGCTGGAATATTAGATGATGTGATAAATTCAATTTTGTTACAGGAATAACAGTAGTTACATTGGAGGCCCGGATAATTAATGTAATTTAAGTTTTTTTCTTTTGAAACAGCTAATGAGTTCCTAAATTAACATGATGCCTGTGATTTAACAAGTTGTTTTATAACGTATTTACGAATTTTATGATTGCCTATGTTCTCAGCGGGATATTCAAACTGCAGAAACTATTTCGTATAGAAGGATATTGAAGAAAAGTTTAAATTCTAGTGAATGAGCAAACAAAGGTTGGTCAAACACAGGATCATTCAATATAGTTTTCTTACTTATTCCTTCTATTCACCAAATTCCGGATAGGTACCTAAATTTTCCAATTAATATCACTCATAAATCCTGTATCGTTAGACGCATAGTACTGGCCGTATTGTGAGCTATACCTGGCTATAAATTACAGGAGACGACGAAATTAAAATAGCCGTCCATTTTAATATCCACACCGATATTAAAACTGTCTGAATTGCTCGCTTTAGAAATAAGATTTATTTATAAATTGTTGGCTTCCAGAATGATTTCTTTAGAAAACATTGAATTATCCTTCACTAGGTTTTTAATAGGGATTTGCGAGTTTATCACAATTATAGTACTTCTTGTATTCACTTGGATATAGATTAATCACCAGTTTTTAATATTTCCGTAGTGGTCATTGTTGTAGATCACAAACTAAAGAAGCACACGTTTAGCGTGATGATGATGACGATAGTAATAACAATTGTAACCGATTTAACACTATTCTTATATTCTCCTTAGCATGTCATAGTGAAAAAAATTGCCAATCAGCGTGGAAACTTGCTGATTGCCCAGGGTGCACAGGACGTATAATGACTCTGTAGATACTTTGCTCAGAGAGGCCTTTCATTCTTATATTGTTTTTAATTAATGCAGTTGTCATGTATATGAACACATTAGAAAACAACCATCGAAATAGAGATAGAAATAGACACTAAAAGACAAAATATTCTTGTCTTTTAATGCTCTAGGAAGTTGAATGTACTGCACCGTTTCAAAGCGAATTGAGACGTTCGTCTGACGCTTGTAAGCAATGGTCTGTGACGTCAAATGTTCCGTTGTAGTTCCGATCACTTTGCTGTTCTTATTTAAGATGTGCCTAGCTTATTTTAGATATTGGTTTCTTTTGTTTTCGTGGCCTCTGTTCATTTCCTTTATCATTGTTAAAGTTCTATGTACGTTTATTAAAGATTATCTCTTTTCTTTTGTAAAGTGCCAGAGTACCTAATATTATGTTTGTATTAATATCAGAATGTCATCCAAAATATAAATGATTCTGATCACGAGAAAATCATAACAATTTATGCAAAAAAAAAACCTGCTTGGCAGTAAAGACAAGTATTCCCGTGATAGTTTGTACGTACAGGAATGGTAAAGCAAATGTAATAAAACGGTACAATTGACTAGATTATGTAAATGCAGTGTAAGTTAGTTAACCAATAGCTAGAACAAGATCAATCCATTATACTACTTGACTCCTAACTTGCGTGAGATAAAACGTAACTGATTGATATACACCATGTTTTCACTTATCTATCCATTTATCTAACACAGACATATTTATTAACACAAATAAATTGTTTACTATGCAAAGCTAAGTTCATTAATTTTCCTACAATCAAATCCCGATCGACATTACATACTAAAATAGTCCATTACATGATATACATAACTCCTTAACTGTACCACAAAATTGGCATTAATCTACATAACTTGCCTATACAACTGTCATTAACCAGTGCACAGAGGTAGGCGCCTGAAGACAACTTATTGCCTATTCATAAGCTTTTAACAACATTGCTAATGCACTTAGCATACTAGAAAATCTTACCAACTATCTTTATTCCAATAGTGATAAGTTTCAAATTAACCTTACCAAAATTTTCTAATACGCAAATAAAGTTTGCAAAAAGGTGCCAAATGTTTTGCAGTTACACCAACTATTGATTAACAATTTTGACCCTTATCTTGTTCGGTGTAAGGTGTTTTTATAATAAGTTTTTGGTTGCGGTTTCAAAAGAATGTATTTATAGTAAAGTCGGCTCTTCGGCTTGTCATTAAGAGGTATTTGCAATGGTGCTCACTTGAAATTTATGTTTTCATGAATATTTTATAGTAAATATTTCTTAGTTTGCCGGGCAGTCATCACGGGTCGTTATGAAGCAGGCTTTGCTTTTTAATATTTGATATTAAATATGGATGAAGACGTTTAAGTATTTTCTCATCCTCAATTTCACGCCTCAGCGCTGCAATTTACTGAGAAATTACATGTTGCCCGCTTTTTCATCTTGGCGTGTAAAAAATCTATAATATTATAATCGCTTCGTCAATATCGAAGCCAATTTCTTGGAGCTACGTTTTAATAACACTAGTAAAGGGTTGACTATTATACAATAAACAACATTTTGAATATTATTTGCAATTTCTACAATTTTAACTTCAGCATCAGCAGTGTTCTTATTTATTGCGTCAAACTTTCTCAAATCGTTCATATCTCGTGTTTAGCTTATAGAGAAACTGCAAACGGAAGCATTAATTATTTTACCTTTGACACAGTAATGTTTTACTTTGACTAACGCCTTTTGCAATGCTGATGAAATAGTCTAGACTTCTGCAGATATTAGTCATAACCTTAGTCATGAAAGTGACAATTTCTAAAGGTGAAATCTCTCTGGTTCCAAAACAGCCACACATAATCATAGCAAGATTAGCATATTTCACCGTGGGTTCTATACTAGGAATTAATTCGCGCAGTACGAATACTGTGTAGAAATATTAATTAAAACCCTCGGTGGGGGGCATAGAGCAGAGCGGGTGAGAGGCGTCGTAACGTCACACGCGCGCTACGCTTTGAAAATGCCTACTTCATTCGAAACTCTTTGATGCTTATATTGCTAACTCTTTGTGCTTGCACCCTGTATAAGCGATACAGGGTGGCATAAACATCGATACGCAACCTGTTACCATTATGCGTGGATTCACATGATTCTAAAGCGACCAGTTTTTTTTTTTTTTTTGATAACCGACGAAAAGTTTTGACACCAAGGGCGGCGTTTAGATAATTGAAACAGTGGTGCCGATTTCCTTGTTCACAAAGTAAACTAAATTTAAGTTCAGTGCATCTTTTTCTTTCTATTTCATTGAGAAAAGGACAGAAGATAAATATTAGTTCAGTCCTATCACATTAGTCAGCGCCTGACGTAAATTTACGTATTTTTAGTAGACAATTTTTTAATCACGTCTAAACTTATCTATGGAGTATCTTAATTTGACAGGACTAAACTACCCACTAGCTCTACTACTACTACTACTGCTCAGCTGTAAGCGTTATTGCTGCACAATTATTACAATTTTATTAATGTTATAATTTTGTTTTTGCATGCTGTGTCTATCGCATCATATTGTACACTATGCTTGTATTCTCATAATGCTTGTATTTCTACGATAAACAGTGTAGCAATTGTAGATAGACCAATAAATAAAATAAAATAAAACAAGGGAATCGGCGCCAGTGTCAGTGTTTGTTTTTTCAGATCCAATACGATCATAGTTTTATGGAACTGGGCCTAAAAAAGTAAGGCTTGAGAAAAATCCAGGAAGCATGGTACAGATTGCTTTAGTCACTCAATAACATGTCACTAAACAGAGATCAACGGCTCCAAATTGGATTTCGAAAATAATGTTTAAACTCTTTCAAACCATCGCAATTAACTACCGCATTTTATAAACTCCATTCTAATTGACAACACCATTATTTGCCTTAAAAACCCTGATTATTTTAATAAATATTTCGAAACCCAAAAAAAATCAAAGGAAAAATTAAATCAATAAATGATATGAAAGCAAAAAGTCTTTTATATCATGGCTGCGCGAAAATGTACTGAAGATAATAATATCTTTTTGATAGAAACGTTGGGTAGGCACAAAACTTCTAACATTGTCCTGTTTTTTTTATCTTAATCTTTGCCCTAAGGGATTTGCAGCAGATTTGCATACTTCTAAATTGTGTGGCGAACGCTGGAAGTGTTTATGTTATCGCCAGTGATCATTTATCTGTGCTGTGGCACAGCATTTTGGTGCTAAATCGTATATCCTAATAGAGAAGTCAGTTTGTATACATCAATTGAGGAGAAAATTATTGTTTTCTAAACAATAATAATGGGACAAAAGCTTTTGGTTAAGAACGATTCTGATCATAATCAAAACTTTCGTCATATACGCCATATAGACAGGTCTTGGTACCTAGTATTTTTTTTTTTTTTGCTAAACATTTTTTCAAGTTGCCACGTCAGTAAATTAACATTATGGAAATTCAAAGTTTATTAAGGCATAGAGGCCTTATAATTCACAAACAAAATACTTCTTTATATTTAAAGTTACCTGAAAGTTTTTATTGAATTTGATGCTGGCTGAATTTACAATACAGTACAGTCCTTTTATAGTTATTTTACCTGTGACACCTGGAACTCAACCGCAACATTAATACAACCACAATAAAGATCACTGTGATTTTGATAGGCTTGACAGTTGAAGCAACCCAATAACAACCTTATCGTCACGAGATTAAAGATCACTGTGATATTGACAGTAATGCAAAATCAGAGGTAAAAATATACCTGTGAATGGACTGTATGCCTAATTTTATATTCTTCTATAATGTGTTGCTATGGCTGACTGGAAAGTGTAGACGAAATCCATGACTGGGACGAAAAAACAAAGGGTCCTCTCAATCTGTGTGGTTCTTTCCGCAAAAAACCATTTCAGACACTAATCTACATGGTCTTCACATGATCTGACCAAGATTATGCCTGGACTTTAAAAGAGACTGTGACCTCTGAGTTTGTTTCGGCCTTTCTTCTCAGACTAGTCGGATAGGATACGCCGACTTCATCAAGTTAAAAAAAAATATGATTAACGTGTAAAAGTGTTTGTTCTCACAAACCTTCTTACAGACATAAATCATTTATCATTTGTGACCAAGCGTGCTTGCTTGATTTTAAACGTCGTCACATGGTTGTATCATCGTCATTGTTATACATACATACATATTGCCAGCAGTAATTTTCTATTTACCCCATATGCTCTGTACAATACTATATAGTGAAGAAAGAATACTTACTTCAAATAACACCACACTATTTCCCATTCAAGACACTCCTAAGTTCCTGACAATTGAAATATACTAACATTAAGTCTGATGGTGTTTCGATAGAGATATATGAAGCCCCGCTGTTTCTCCGCTGGGCGTCTGGTCAGATAATATGTGTCCGTGTCAGGATGCCTTAGTCCTGTGTACTTTAAATTATGTCCTTTACGTGTTAGAGGATATATGTTTTAATAGATGGCACTAAAGATACGTTGGATACGTTGTACTTTAATCTGTTTTTAAATTAAATTGGAAGAGGTTTCTGTAAGGTTGGTGCAGTCCCTAATCAGCTTATCTTTTTTTATTTTTTAGTCAGCTGTTTTACTAAAATTGACATGTTTGTCATCACATTTAAAAGTATCGGTTTTCAAAGTTAAAATATGTAAACAAGTGTACATTTTTTATGAAAACTAAACAGGATTGGCTTATTATTCGTTGGGCAACACGCTAAACGGTATGCAGCGACGCTGAAAATCCACTTACTAATTTTCGACCCAAAAAAAAAACAAATAGACGATAATTTTCCATACAACTTGTAACACCCCTTTAAACCCCTAAATGTAAATTCATTCTACGCTATAAAGGTCATCCGTGTCGCGTATTTGTGAAACTCCCTCACGTAGAGACCAGCTATGTTCCCCAAATGTGTATCGATTTCCATACGCTGTGTTCTGAATTTTAAGGGGACAACCAAACATTGTCTCGTATGTCGTGTATGCTTTTTGCCTCTAATGTATTATGGAACCGTATGTACATTAACGTGGCCCTTATTTTCAGTGAGATTATGGAAGATGGGATTGTTAATAGCAATGTTACGTGGGTATGGATGGATGAACAGCTATCGCTGTTATCGTAAAAATAACCGAGGAAATGTTTACGGTTAGTTTTTGGTATCTATTTTGTAGACCTAATTTTAAAGCGGGAAAGGTGGCTATTTCTTAAACTACCATCCCATCCATCCATCCATCTACCTTAAGGGGATAACTCTAAAAAATCACAAAAAACGTAAAACTTGGACATTATTATTGTGTCATTATCATCATTTCAGCCCGGTATCACCCACTGTTGGGTATAAGTCTTCCCTTTCTTCTGCCATAAGTGTTGTAGAAGAAAGGGTGGACCTTTACCCTGGAGTAGGTGATTCCGGGCAGGTTTTTCCCGCGAATTTAACGAAATCGTTAACCCAGCGCTCTTTTGGACGGCCCTAGTTTCTTTGGCCTAACCTTGGGCACCATTCGGCTGTTCGCTTATTGTGACATATCTACCTACTAACAGTCTTCAATAGTCTCTGTTTATGTAAGCATATATTTATTATATTTTTGCACACCGTTTTTTTTTGGCCTAACCTTGGCTACAACTATTCGACTGTCCGCCGATTGTGACATATCTACCTACTAACAGTCTTCAATAGTCTCTGTATAAATAAGCATAATATATTTATTATATTTTTGCACACCGTTTCATCCAATAAAATTAAAAATTGTATACATATTGCAATTAGCGATGAATCCGGAAGAAGTCCAAAAATAGACCAAATATATTTAATACAAATAATTATATCCTCTTTGCAATTTTTAGCATTTATTATGAAAACTAATTATTAGTATTAGTTAGACTTTAATATTTGTTGCAATTGTAGCATAGTAAATACCTGAGTCATTGATATTACGCATTCCTGCGAATTTATAAATATGAATTTGTTAGCGAAAGTTTTTCTGCTCAAGGACTCTATGCACTGGGTTGTGTTTCTCCTGTTAGTTACAAAAGAACTTGGTTTCAAATGAATAGTTTTTTTTTTAATGTATGTTTATTTTATGTTATTTCATGTTTTGATTGTGGATTTTTGTTTGTGTCGAATCATATGTTGCAATGGTTTATTTTATTTCTTGTTTTGATTTTTGTTTTTATTTATCTATGTTTGATTGCATGCTGCACTTGTACGTCACACGTCAGTGCCGGCTGCCGCTGAAAACCAGTGCTTGGGCTCTGTCTCGTATAGGGTCTTAGCATTATGCTGAGCGATGGCCGTTTTGCGTGAATGTGACGCATGTTTACCCCCAACTTGTTTTTTTTTGTGTGTTTTTGTCCTTTTTTTTTATGCGTCATGTTGCCGCAAATAAATTCTTTTTCTTTCTTTCTTTCTAGTCTTTTTGCGAAATTCAATTTGCCAACTCTACTCATTTTCGTTCTTTATCCCAACTTGGTTTGAACTAAGTTGTTTTAAAGTAGCATTGTAATAAGGTATAAATTAGAATGAATGCCGAGAAATTGATCAAACTCTTTGCATTAATTCTATTTTATGTCTTACGAAACATCTGACTATCGACTGAAACCTTTGTCTCACCTGTACCTACAGTATTCCAACTGATGATGACTATACCACAGACTTATATTTAAGTCTGTGCTGTATACCAACTGACATACATATCCTTATGACATGCAACGAAGGCTCAAAATGTTATTCAAGCCTCATATTGACACAGCTCCAATGGTCCCAATAAAATAGCAATTTGGAACAAAAATCCTTTGGCAAACATACAGTTATTAAATTCAGAGTTTGCTTAACCTCGGGATCATCGGAGTGAGGACCAAATATTAAAGTTGGTCTAAAGAAATATATTGCGCGGTAACCGTAGGATTAACTCGATGTCAACACTGTCCCGCTTACTCTGTACACTGCAGTGCAGAATAACTAGGTCACTTTTTCTACAAAATCTTCAATTTTTATTATAATTATCTTAAAAGACAAGTAATTGTCGAAGACAAATTAGGATGGATGTTTGTTACTCTTTCACGTAAAAACTACTGTACAGATTTGGATGAAATTTGGCACACAGATGGTTTATAACCAAATTCAAATTCAAAATATTTATTGCTCAACACAGTACATTTTATACATTTCCAGATGTTAATTGAATGCGCAGTCCACTGTATTGTACCAATTCAGGCATGCAAAATTTATAGTTATACAATTTCATAATTCAATTAATCCGTTACATAATGTCATAAATTAGAAAAAAAATAAAAACAATACCTTGTACAATGATATAAATTCAAATTATTAAGTAAACAATGTCATAGGTGCAAATCAAAAGGTAATGTCAGAGTATATAAATGTCAAAATATTTTAGGGAATTTATCAATTTATAATTTTTCATGCATTGTATTATTCAAATTATTTTTCAAATTAAAATATATGCTATGAATCATTCAAATTACTTTATATAATTGCACTTATTAAGCTTAAATAAATAGGACTTTTGACATATCGAATTATTATTTATTTAACTTGTCTGTTACCACCAACCAGGATTAACATATAGGATACTTTTTATCCCGATATTTCCACGGGATCGAAACCTATTCGAGTGAAACCGCAGAGCGCAGCTAGTTAACTATAAACACAAGAATAATTCATCTTCCTTCGTTTATTTTTATTTTTAATTGTTTTACCTATCCCATAAAAACATAATTAATTCATCTTATTTTTTGTTTACTTAGCAACGTCATCCTTTGTTATTTAAATGTACTTAAGCAGTGGGTTATGTAACTAGCGAAAATAATTTTGGTTTCAATGGAAAATTACATATTCTGTTTAAATTTATATAACAAAATTCACAGTATTTTAGTGTAATATTTTAATAGAACAAGTACAAACGCAATACTCGTAGCTAACAAAACACATTAAAAAACAATTCATAAAACAACTGGTCACGCTATATGATCACATTCACGTTATACCTAGCAAAGTTTTAACTGTACACACGACTACACATCAAGCTATGCAAAACCAGTATTGGCTGACTGTTCATTGTGAGAAAATATCATGCAAAGTGAGGCCAAGACCAACTGGTTTTGTATAGCTTGACGTGTAGCCGTGTTTACCAAGATTTCGTTTTAAAATTCCCTCAATTCAACAACATTTTCATATGCTCTTCGCTTTCGTAGGACATGATATTTTTTTTTAGATTATAGAACAGTGGTGGCCCAGTGGTAACAGCCGCGACTTACGAGTTGTAGGTCGTAGGTTCGAACCCAGACAGGCGCTTTACTTTGTGTAAATTATTTCATCACCACTGCTCTCAAACGGTGAAGGAAAACATCGTTAGGAAACCGGCATGTCCTAGAACCAAAAATTCGAAGACATGTGACATCTACCAAACCGCACTGGGCTCGCGTGTTCCACCACGCCCACTCCCTCTCGAAGAAAGGGAGGCCTGTGTCCCAGCACTGGGAACATTATTTTTTTTAAATTATCACCCTATCAAGACTGTACATCAGGTAATGTAATAAACGGCAACATTTGCGAGTTTTAAAGCTACCCCTTTTTTTGCACGGAAGTGTAAGAGGTTTACACAAGGGTTTAACTAACTGACGGTAGTCTGGGTTGATTTATTTGTCTTTAGCTGTAATTTATATTCTACGCTATTGAAATCAGTGTAGAACGGAGAAGTTATTGGCATATAATGATAAGTTCCTCTTCCTTTAGCAATCGTATTTCTTCTGCTTTTCTCACATACAATTAGAATTTCTTCAGTACCTTACTTTGACAACCACTTATATACATATGTCATTTACAAACAAAATTTCAGGACAATTAAGTTATCTGTTTCGTGAGAGATTTTTCATAACACTAAGTGTCAAAATTGATGGCGGCTCTGAAGTGCGCTCCTTGCTGCGCAGTACCTCACTCCTCACCCCCGCTGATACGTGAATTCGTTACTGCGCAGCGACTCGCCTCATATTCCGAGCCGCGACAGTTTGCATCGGGCTGTACCTACCGCCGAAAAGCAGAAAAATGTTCACTGTCATGTCCTTTTTAAGGGTCAATTTTCATCAACGTACATTTCATCATGTACCAAACGAACAGTCTCTTGAATGAATGGAAACTAAAAACAAGCAATTCCAATAACAGTACATAATAGTACTAAGTCATACTTGAATTCTGTGAGCTTAAAAAATATATTCCCTGTAATACCTAGTACGCCAATTACGTAAGGCTTTTAAGTTCAGTACACATACGATTGCGGCTTAATGTCAGTCTCCAGGCTCAGTTTCAGCTAGAAAAGAAACCTTTCAAATAGGAACGAAAATATCTAGGCTTGTTAGGTGAACGGTTGCTCTAAATTAGAACCCGACGCGTTGAATTTTTATATGAAACTAGGTGATGCTGACTTTGTTCGCATACAAATTACCCCCTGTATGTTTAAGCCTAGTGGTTTTTTTTTTTTTTGAGGATGGGAAATCATCAAATGACTCCTCCCGCTCTGGGTGGAGCAGGAGGGAGTGTCAGACTCTTACTGACTAAAACCCACCCGTGTTCCTTCCTTAGCCCTTTATGTTCCAGGGCAGCGGTAAACCCTTTCGGATGTTCCCGCTACCCTGGCAGGCTTCGGCCCTATGGGGCCCCGTCGCTTTTGCTGACATCTCTTTGAGGCGCGCGTGGAACACGTACACGCCGTCCGGCACGGGCCTAGTCCTGATCGGACGGAGAGCTACCCATTACTCTCCGCCCGCAGGCCCGCGCCTACGGTGGCCGGGAGTCGTCACGCGGCTCCCGACGCCCGGAGCGTCTCCCGCGGCGGCTGAGGCGTGAGGTGCGCAAAGTGCGTTCCGTCGCCCACCCCGCCACCTCCTTCGCTAGCATGACTGCTTCGCAGAAGGAGGTGGTGAAGCCTAGTGGTTAAGGCCTGGTTTCTCATGCACAATGAAGTGGGTTCAAAAAAAAAAGAGATCTGGGTACCAATGCGACTTTGTCAAATAATATGTACTTTCGGCATTTAGTCTTACCAAGGGGTATCGTATTACCCAGTAACTGGACTGTGGAGGTCGGATAGGCAGTCGCTCCATGTAAAATACTGGTATTCAGATGAATCCGGCTAGACTGGAAGCCGACCCTAACATAGTTGGGAAAAGGCTAGGCAGATGATGAAGTACTTTCTGAGTTTATCTTGGATATTACTGTAGGAACACATCGTGAGGAAACTTAGACCTATAGGTGATAAAAATTTGTGTGACAGTACGTAGATTTATGTTCGCACAGCTCGACAAAATGTTTCAAACATTCGTGGATCTTTGACAGTCGTTACGGGTAGTCAGAAGCCCAAAAGTCTGACAACCAGTCTTACCAAGGAGTATCGTATTACCCAGTAACTGGGTTGTGGAGGTCAGATAGGCAGTCGTTCCATATAAAATACTGGTATTCAGCTGCATCCGGTTAGACTGGAAGCTGGACCCCAACATAGTTGGGAAAAGGCTAGGCAAATGTGATGATGAGCTCGACAAAATGTAGGGAAGGCTGTTATTTTTTGCCCCACACTATGAATTTCTCCTGTATCGTGGGTGCATTCACAAACATTTAAACTCACATACACAAACAACCAGACCCGAAACAACTACCTGTAGGCAATACAAATATTTGTTCCATGCGGGATTCGAACTCGCGACACGCAGCGCAGCAGTTGATCGCTCAGCCACTTCGCCAACCGTATCGTCATAAGTTCGTTCAGTCGTAGTTTTCAGTTTTGTCAATCACATCTAGTAGATAGGTCCTGATATAAAGTCTGCGCCTGTAAAAAAACGCAAAAACTAGTCTATCAAACTGTAATCTTCGTCTGAAATGCAAATCAGTTGAAAAGTAGCGAAGTTTTTATCACACTTTTATCACGAACTTTTATTAGACCACTTAAAATGCTAATGGCCTGGCAATTACATCACTCACTACTCTAAGGAAACTATAAACTTTAGTAATTATCTTTAGGATTAACTAGGAGTTGGCTCTCTAGTTTTCAGTAGAAGTGAAACTGTTTTACAAGTAGGTAAATTAATTTGGTTTATGGTGAAATGGTATCGTTTGTCCTATAGACATTTCTGTAAACAATGGCGCCGATTCCCTTGTTCACAAACTAAACTAAGTTTAAGTTCAGTGCATCTTTTTCTTTCTATTTCATTAAGAAAAGGACAGAAGATAAGTATTAGTTTAGTCCTGTCAAATTAAGATACTCCATAGACAGTTTAGACATGATTAAAAACATGGCTACTAAAAATACGTCAATTTGCGTCAGGCGCTGAGTAATTTGACAGGATTAGTCCTGTCAAATTAGTCAGCGCCTGAATAATTTGACAAAACAGGTTAGACTAATATTTATTATCTGTCAATTTCTTAATGAAATAGAAGGAAAAAAATGCACTGAATTTAAATTTAGTTTAGTTTGTCAACAAGGGAATCGGCGCCATTGTTGCCTTATTTCTAAAATCAGTTCTTACATAAAATTATTTCCTCACCTAACCAAGCCTTTTCCTAACTATGTTGGGGTCGGATTCCAGCCTAACCGGATTCAACCACCAGTATTTTACATGGAGTGATATGATTATCTGACCTCTACGACCCAGTTACTGGGTAACACGATACCCTTTGGTAAGACTGGTTCTCAGACTTTTGGAATTCTGAGTACCCGTAAAGACAGTCACATAGGTGTGACTGTCTTTACGGGTACTCGGATATGCGGGTATTAGGATATGATACGATCCTCACATACTCCTTTTGCCTCGTTTACGTTGATACTTCTGCTCGTACACGCACGCGAGTAACATCACCACTAACTTCGATCAATAATAGTAGGTACTAGATTCCCGATAAGCGCTTCAAAAACGGCCCGAAAAATAGGACCACAAATACTTTTGTGGTCTTATTTCAAATTAGTATGTTTGTAACCTTATTACTTAGACTTTATGTTTCATTTTAGAATAATGGACTGAAATTTAAAGATAGAATGATTTTATTTTCAAGCGACCTTTTAAATATATTTTGCATAATTAAACTTTATGTTTAAGCATTAAGGTTTATAATAAACTGAAGTTGTTAATATTATTAAACTTTTTTCTAAGAAATGGAGGTGTTTACGTGTGTGCAAACGTGGCCACTTGAGCGACTGATTTTTTTTCTGATCCTTAATCTAGTACTATTATTGATGGAAGACTACTAAGGTCTCTATAATTATGTCCTCCTAAGGCGTCCTCCAGGCGTTTCCACTCATAACGGAACCCATATTCTTTGATCAGATGGTGTTTCAACTTTGTCGCCAAACTCGTCAACACGTCAGCCAGATCCTGTCAGGAGTTTGCCTAACGGGGGTTTACAATGCGTTAACGATGGTTTCATTGTCTCTTTACCAACAAAGATTAAAAACGAAATCGTGTCAGTAATTATAACAGCAAGCGATTTAATTACCGGTGAACCTTGACAAACGAACTGAATACCTTGGAAACGACTACATTCGGCATTTTAAACACGCTCCTTATCATGTAAGAGATCTTATTTATTAATAACAAGGTACGAAGTACAACTATTTTTTTTATCCTTTATTAATAGATAATTAATTACAATCTCGCCTGTCAGATTAATAAGCAATTTTAATCTAACATATTTTTTAGAGATGGAGAGATGATCTGGACGCGTACCGTGAAGGCTGGCTCGCCGTGGCGCGGCAAAAGAGTTTTTGGAAGAATTTGGGGGAGGCCTTAGCTGCTCAGCAGTGGGACAGGCAAACAAAAAAAAAATGAAGATGTAATAATTATATGTGATAATTATTTTAAAACTTATAATAGTATTTATTGTACTTAACAAATCCGTTTCACTTTCTTTAAATGTGTCATTGTTACTAGTATTTCTAGACTTTTACACTACAGTAACTTTAAAGGTTTTGTTCGTTTTAGAACAACTATGTAATGCCTGGTTTGCTTGCATATTTTGTTTTTAATTTCCTCTTTTAATATTTAATATTATATAACATCACGCCTGTATCACTCGAAGGGGTGAGCAGAGGCGCGCCTATAGTTCGGCCATATTAAAAAAAAATGTTTATTTCAATTACAATGGGCATTTAGATACATCAAGTGATTGCTTGTCTTAGGAGTCACCGCACTTCTACTTCTCATTTTGAATGCAATTGAATTGTAGACAATGTAAACATGCAAGACTAAAAATAAAATAATAAAAAGAAAAGATAAAAAAATTAAATAAAAAGGTATCTTAACATTATATATTTGACCAATTATATTTAAGTGCCTTGAATGACATGCATGGTTGAGCCATTTACCATCACCTGGCACAAGTCCCAACTCCGGGCTCCCACTGAGAAATTCCTGATGGATAAACTCAGTTACACTTTGCCCGACACCAGAATCGAACCCACAACACACATGCTCAGCAGTAGCACTAGACCAATCAGCCAGTTTTTATTTAATACCTATCTACATGGAGTTTTCTCTGAATTAAATAAATTATTATTATTAAATCATGCACTAAAGTCCAGCCGTCGAGGGAATGCCTTTCTGACACCTGTAAGGGTGACAATTCTAGTGGCTAATAAAGATTCAATTCACAAAACACGTATTCGTTTGTATGAAGCTGACAGCCGGCCGCACTGTAGGTATACCGAAAATCACCTTAGTCACCTTAGTCACCTTAGCATGACTGTGTGTTATTATCATAATGATTGATGACTACAGCCTGCTGATATTCACCTTACTAAATTCTAAGCTTGCTAAGGAGTGGAACCGTCTGCCTGCGTCTGCATTCCCGAGTTCATACAACCCGAATCTCTTCAAGGCGAGAGTGAATAGGCTTCTTCTGGGCAAGCTCGTTCCACCGTAGATCTCATCCCTGCCTCTGGGCTGGATTGAAGTCAAGAGTGAGCCCATTGTCAATAAAAAAAAAAAAATCTTGATATCAGGAATTCATAGAGACTACAATGCACATAAAAAAAAAACATAATATTGCTATATTTTACTTATAAATCGTGCGATCAAGTGTTACTTTAAGATCTACAAAATTAGTAGGCAGGTTTTTTCCGCGATTAACTTCAATGAGCAAGAAATTGATATGCGTGCCCCAAATACCGTACTATGTTAAGGGCAAATCATTTATCTAACTGAAAAACAATTGAAGTATTCGAACAAATTTAATTCGATTCTGATTAGACAAGTTAATTAACGGGACTGCACCAATTTTGTGTATTTCTATTGTTTATTCGATAATTATAATATCGTGATAACTAACTCTATCCAATGTTAAGTATGTATTTATTTACATTATCGTTTTAAATATAATTGTGGTGGGAGGAGATGTACCTACAGTTAGGACAAAAACATGATATTATAAAAGGTGAACGAAGTAGTGATCTATGGCACAGAAATCTCTTTTTTTTTTAACCGTTACCTAAAAATAAATACCTACTATTACTTATTTAAATTAAACTTTTCATACGAAAAAGGAAGTCAACAAATAATAAAATTTTGAACTTATTAGGCCGAAAATAATCAATTAATTCGTAGCGACAATAAATGCTTTATTTGAATCCATCGGCCGACTTCAATCAAAGTAAAAAAAAAGAGATTTGTTATTAAATATTTTTGTGAAAAACAATTGATTTCTATGCCATAGGCTTCTACTCAGTTCACCTATTTATACCCTGGTTTTCACCCGATATATTTTACAACATCAGATTTCCAAATGAATATTATCATGAAACTCAATTTAGACTATTACTAACTAAAAGATGGAGGCATTGTGAAGACATAAAATAATACGAATAATAAATTATAATTATTAATAAGTTGAACACAAATGACGAAGTTTAACGCGTAAATTATTAACTAAGATGGGAAACATTTATTTCGGAAACTTTGCAATTAACGCCGAAAGGAAACTTCTTAAACATTACAACGTAGATAGGTAAGTACATTATTTTTTTATGCCCAAATAATATAAAGTAGCGATTATTAGAAATGATTATTTTTTTAATTCGAGCCTCAAGATACAGACTAACTGTCTAGTTTGGGGCTTAGGTACCTACTAGATAATACCATATTGTAACCTATGTAGCTGTAGGTAATATTATAAACCACTCGTGTCGTCTTCACTTGCTGTTAACCTGTGAACCTGCTTACTGTATTACCTGGACAATAAATATTTATCTATTTCTATTTTCTATTTCTTTCCGCCCCGCTCCTTACTCGAGCCAGTCCGCGCCACTGAGCCTGTAGTTTTAAATTCGTCCCTAAATATTTCCGATCCAACCTGTCCCTTGCTGCTCTCTCCCAGGGACGCCCTAAGCCGAGGCCCACAGGGGGTACGGACCTCGGCATCAGCCTTAACCCTTAGTGCTCATTTACGGAGACGCGGGGCGTCGCGCGTCGCGTTGTGCGGCGCGGCCCGCACTAAATTCAAACATATGGCGTTGTATGAGTGCGTTTACGGAGAAGCGATTTTAGACGCGTTTGCTTGAAATGGAGCGTTTTTTGCGGCCGACCCCGCGGCTGGCACCGCCGCGTCTCACGTGGCGTTTATCGCGGCGGCGCACGCAGCGACAATTCTCGATGATGCGATGCCCGCGGCGAAATCTTCTGCCAGTCGTATTTGGAAATTGCAGAACGCAATTAATAAATAATTAATTAATTCATTATTAGTAATTACTAATTAATTTAATTTGCGCTCCCATCTTCCGCTAACCTAAAACTGGTCGGTTTGATTGAGTATCCCGCGTGCGCCGCAGCGTTGCCCGCCGCGTGCTTTGCTACACGCTTGAGGATTCGCCGCGGGCGCAGCGGCGGGCACCGCCACGCTTCCCGCCCCGCGTCTCTATGAACAACGTCTTATATTGCCATACGTTTGTGTTTACGCGTGCGATGATAAGTGCCGCTTGACGCGCCGTCGCTCCGTAAACAGAAAATCGTACGACGCGCCGCGAGACTAGAGCATGCAATACCGTTATATCGTTACCGCAATTTCGCGAATTTCGCACTGATTTTTCAGTACCGCAAAAGCGAGATTAGAAATGCGAATTTCGCGGTATTAAAAAGGAACCATGATAGGGAAATCCCCGCTACGAATCGTCACATGTTGGTCGGGCGGACGGGATACATCCTTTGTAGCTTGTGAGCTACCAAGGATGTATCCCGTCCGCCCGACCCATTGCCCGTTGCCCGTGCCACACAGACACAATTAATCTCCCAGATACAGTCACCACCCAAACACAAAGTCATCTCCCTGACACAAAGTCACCACCCAGATACAAGTCATCTCCCAGACACAAAGTCGCCACACAGACACACACAAAGTCATCATTCAGGCACAAAGTCATCTCCCCGACACAAAGTCAACACAAAGACACAAAGTAACCTCCCAGACGAAGTCGCCGCCCAGCCACAAAGTCATCAACTAGGCATAAAGTCATTTCCCAGACACAAAGTCACCACCCAGACACAAAGTCATCTCCCAGACACAAAGTCACCAACCAGACACAAAGTCACCATCCAGACACAACGTCACCATCCAGACACGAAAGTCACCATACAGACACAAAGTCATCTCCCAGATACAGTCACCACACAGACAAAGTAATCTACCAGGCACCAAGTCATTTCGCAGACACTAAGTCACCACCCAGACACAAAGTCACCAACCAGACACTAAGTCACCAACCAGACACAAAGTCATTTCCCAGACACAAAGTCATCATACAGACGCAAAGTCACCACAAGGACGCAAAGTCATCTCCCAGACACAAAGTCACCGCCCAGACAAAATAATCTACCAGGCACAAAGTCATTTCCCAGACACAAAGTCACCATCCAGACACAAAGTTACCAACCAGACACAAAGTCACCATCCAGACACAATGTCACCACACAGACACAAAGTCATCTCCCAGATAGTCACCACACAGACAAAGTAATCTCCCTGGCACAAAGTCATTTCCCAGACACAAAGTCACCATCCAGACACAAAGTTACCAACCAGACACAAAGTCACCAACCAGACACTAAGTCACCAACCAGACACAAAGTCATTTCCCAGACGCAAAGTCACCACAAGGACGCAAAGTCATCTCCCAGACACAAAGTCACCGCCCAGACAAAGTAATCTACCAGGCACAAAGTCATTTCCCAGACACTAAGTCACCACCCACACAAAGTCATTTCCCAGACACAAAGTCACCATCCAGACACAAAGTTACCAACCAGACACAATGTCATCTCCCAGACACAAAGTCACCAACCAGACACAAAGTCACCATCTAGACACAAAGTTACCATCCAGACACAAAGTCACCAACCAGACACAATGTCATCTCCCAGACACAAAGTCACCAACCAGACACAAAGTCACCATCTAGACACAAAGTTACCATCCAGACACAAAGTCACCATCCAGACGCAATGTCACCATACAGACACAAAGTCATCTCCCAGATACAGTCACCACACAGACAAAGTAATCTACCAGGTACAAAGTCATTTCGCAGACACTAAGTCACCACCCAGACACAAAGTCATTTCGCAGACACTAAGTCACCACCCAGACACAAAGTCATTTCCCAGATACAAAGTCACCATCCAGACACAAAGTCACCATCCAGACACAAAGTCACCAACCAGACACAAAGTCATTTCCCAGACACAAAGTCACCATCCAGACGCAAAGTCACCACAAGGACGCAAAGTCATCTCCCAGACACAAAGTCACCGCCCAGACAAAGTAATCTACCAGGTACAAAGTCATTTCCCAGACACAAAATCACCACACAGACACAAAGTCACCAACCAGACACTAAGTCACCAACCAGACACAAAGTCATTTCCCAGACACAAAGTCACCATCCAGACGCAAAGTCACCACAAGGACGCAAAGTCATCTCCCAGACACAAAGTCACCGCCCAGACAAAGTAATCTACCAGGTACAAAGTCATTTCCCAGACACTAAGTCACCATCCAGACACAAAGTTACCAACCAGACACAAAGTCACCATCCAGGCACAATGTCACCACGCAGACACAAAGTCATCTCCCAGATAGTCACCACACAGACAAAGTAATCTCCCTGGCACAAAGTCATTTCCCAGACACAAAGTCACCAACCAGACACTAAGTCACCAACAAGACACAAAGTCATTTCCCAGACACAAAGTAATCTGACTTTAAGTCTGTGTGGTGACTTTGTGTCTGGGTGGTGACTGTATCTGGGAGATGACTTTGTGTCTGCGTGGTGACTTTGTGTCTGGGTAATGACTTTGGTGATTTCCCAGACACAAAGTCACCATCCAGACACAGTCACCTCCCAGACACAAAGTCACCACACAGACACATAGTCACCACACAGACTTAAAGTCACCAACCAGACACAAAGTCATCTCCCAGACACAGTCACCACCCAGACACAAAGTCACCACACCGACTCAAAGTCACTATCCAGACACAAAGTCACCACCCAGATACACACAAAGTCACCAACCAGACACTAAGTCACCAACAAGACACAAAGTCATTTCCCAGACACAAAGACGACACGGTTGGCGCAGTGGTTAAGCGATTGACTGCTGCGCTGCGTATCGCGGGTTCGATTCCCGCACGGAACAAATATTTGTATGACCTACATGTATTTGTTCCGAGTCTGGGTGTTTTTCTATCTATAATATGTATGTATTTACAAAAAAAAAAAATGTATATAAGTAGTTTATCAGCCATCTTGTTACCATAACACAAGCATTAGGTTGCTTAGCTTGGGACTAGATGGCGCTGTGTGAAATGTCCAGGGATATTATTATTATTATTATAAAAAAGTCACCATCCAGACGCAAAGTCACCACACGAACGCAAATTCATCTCCCAGACACAAAGTAATCTCCCAGGCACGAAGTCATATCCCAGACACAAAGTCACCCCCCAGACACAAAGTCATCTCCCAGACGGAAAGTCACCACACAGACACAAAGTCACCATCGAGACACAAAGTCATTTGTGTCTGGATGGTGACTTTGTTTGGTGACGTTGATGACTGTGTCTGGGCGGCAGTCGCCGACAAAAGACACAAAGTCACCACAAAGACACAAAGTATCCTCCCAAAGTCTTGGGAGGATACTTTGTGTCTTTGTGGTGACGTTGTGTCTGGGTGATGATTTGTATCTGGGAGATGACTTTGTGTCTGGGTAGTGACTTTGAGTCGGTGTGGTGACTTTGTGTCTGGGCGGTGACTGTGTCTGCGAGATGACATTGTGCCTGGTTGGTGACTTTGTGTCTGTGTGGTGACTATGTGTCTGTGTGGTGACTTTGTGTCTGGTTGGTGACTTTGTGTCTGTGTGGTGACTTTGTGTCTGTGTGGTGACTTTATGTCTGGTTGGTGACTTTGTGTCTATGTGGTGACTTTGTGTCTGTGTGGTGACTTTGTGTCTGGGAAATGACTGTGCCTGGGAGATTACTTTGTCTGTGTGGTGACTGTATCTGGGAGATGACTTTGTCTGTGTGGTGAATTTGTGTCTTGGTGATGATTTGTATCTGGGAGATGACTTTGTGTCTGGGTGGTGACTGTGTCTGGGAGATGACTTTGTATCTGGTTGGTGACTTTAAGTCTGTGTGGTGACTATGTGTCTGTGTGGTGACTTTGTGTCTGGGAGGTGACTTTATGTCTGGTTGGTGACTTTGTGTCTGTGTGGTGACTTTGTGTCTGTGTGGTGACTTTGTGTCTGGGAAATGACTGTGCCTGGGAGATTACTTTGTCTGTGTGGTGACTGTATCTGGGAGATGACTTTGTCTGTGTGGTGAATTTGTGTCTTGGTGATGATTTGTATCTGGGAGATGACTTTGTGTCTGGGTGGTGACTGTGTCTGGGAGATGACTTTGTGTCTGGTTGGTGACTTTAAGTCTGTGTGGTGACTATGTGTCTGTGTGGTGACTTTGTGTCTGGGAGGTGACTGTGTCTGGATGGTGTCTCGATGGTGTCTTTGTGTCTTGGTGGTGACTTTGTGTCTGGGTGATGATTTGTATCTGGAAGATGACTTTGTGTCTGGGTAGTGACTTTGAGTCGGTGTGGTGACTTTGTGTCTGGGCGGTGACTGCGAATAAAAAATAAAGATTAGCGTTGTGTGTGATTAATTATAACTTATGGTAGTTTTATTTTAACCCCCATTTAACGAGTTACTAACTTCGCAATTTCACAAATTTTGTGGTATTACATGTCCGATACCGCAATATCGCGGTATTTAATATCTACTGCGGTATTGCATGCTCTACGCGAGACGCCACGCCGCACGCGACGCGCGACGCCCCGCGTCTCCGTCTCCGGCCTTAGTGTGTAGTCGTTTAGTTTTTAAGTTTTTTAAGCCCTGGCTGGAGGCCTTAATTTATTGAGGCATCTACAGGCAAGCTCGGTTAAGCAGACGACCACCTTAAAGGTTGAACTGCGAGAAGCCATTAAAAAAAAAAGATTATTTCATCGCCACAGCTCTCAAAACTGTGAAGGAAAACATCGTAAGGAAACGGGGATGTCCTAGAACCAAAAATTCGAAGACATGTGACATCTATCAACCCGCACTGGGCCCGCGTCATGGATTACAGCCCACTGCGTCTCGAAGAGAGGAGCAGTCTGTGTCCCAGCAGTGGGAATATTATAGGCTGATTACGCTACTAGAAATGAGGGTATTTTAACTAGCTATTATTAAATCATTAGACGTTACCAAAAAAAAAACCGACAATTTTCAGAAAATACCATTTTTTACATTATCTATTTACTCTATGCTGTGCCGTTTATTCAATTGCCAAGAAAATAATAAATTAAAAAAAAAAATATAATAAATCTTATCGTACAAACATTTCAATGTTTTGTTTTTCTTTTAGTAATTATTGCGATAGTAACAACCTTGAGCTTTAATTAATCTGTGAGAATTATAGTTGTAGAATATTTTTATGTTTTGTTAAAACAACTTTTGCCAAACAAAAGAGTAGCGTCGGTACTTAACGCCCACACACACACACACACTTCCGACTTCACCATTTTCTCAGACGGAACCGAGAACGCTGTGAATGTAGGTGCAAGCGCGTTTGTACTCTTGGTAATCACAAGTAAAGCGCGTGTCGCTTCGTAAGATAAAAATACTGCACAATAAAATTAGTAAGATACAGTAGGCCTAGCACGAAGCAAACGTAAATTGAAATTATTTTAAAATTGAAAAACAATACACAACATTTTATACCTATTTATGTACTTAGTTTTCAATTTACAAATAATAATTTACTTACTTTTTAATTTACAAATAATATTTACTTACTCGTAGTTCTAAGACTATTTCATATCTAAGTGTGAAACTAATTGACTAACGAATAAAACACAATCGCAAAAATTTTACCATAAGTAATGCTTTCTTGCTTCGATTCAAAAAGAGTTCACGTAACGTTAACATCGCGCGTTTGTATAACTCAGGAATCCGGCAAAGCTATAATATACATAAATCACGTACGTGAATATTGTATCAACGAGTAGGTATCTATTGTATTAATATAATTGCGGTTATGTTACATTTTGTATCCGTTTGACCTTGTTCCTACATTCTGGTGAACCTGGCTTAGAAAGGCTATGAAATCTGATCCTAGTCGTGCACTGAGCTTCCGTTACTTTTGCATAAGTAATTTAATAGAAATATTAATATATTTTGTTCAAATTAAATTTATCATTGAAGGGGCTAAGGTTGTAATCCTGTGTCTCAATTGCATAACACACTTTCATCACAATCCGAAGGAATATGAAAATATTTACTAAACCATGGCTAAAAAATTTGTTTAAAATTGGTCTGCTCCAAAACGTAAATGACGCGATGAATGCTGTTGAATTGTCTAAATGTAATTTATTGCTATAGTAAATGTGTTACGCAATCACCCCACAGGTCTCTCCTGAATGCAGTGGTATTTCCAGAAACCGACCGACAGTTGGAACGAAGTTCCTTATCGCGCGTTGCGAAAGGGGGCTAGACGGAAAAAATTAAGACCAAAAGTTGGAACGACACTTTTTGCTATAATTGTAAGCCGTGCGGCGTGCGCGTGTTTCTCTGTCTGTCTCTCTCTCTCTCTTTGAACTACGTTCCATCCGGGTGTCCCTTGACACCTCTCAAGTTTTTTATCTACCTATCTATAATAATACTAATAATAAAGCTGAAGAGTTTGTAGGTTTGAATGCGCTAATCGACGATTTTACCAAGTTATAACAGGGTAGTTGCCTGGGTAAAAAAATGATTATTATATTTAGTCCGTCAGTTAGATTATCGAAAAATATTTTATCTTTTGTCAATCAAACAAAAAATTACAAATATAATGCGCATAAAAATTTGGGAGTGGGGTCGTGACGTCATGCCTTGCTAAAAAGTGTAGCAAGGCGTGACGTCACGTGGAACTTTAATGGACGATATCTTCATCATGTTTTATATAATTGACAAAAGAAAAAATACGGGTCCAATATTTTTTGATAATCTAACTGACGGACTAATTAGATTTTTTTAGGCATCTAGCCTATTCTAGTTGATGCAACATTGTTGTTCCGTTTAGCATCGCTTGTACTAATCATGGTCATGCATCATGCGTAATTCTATATCTGCACACACGCAATGAATTACAGATTACAAAATGGGAAAATCTGACACGTACTTAAAATAGAAGCAAATCAATCTGAACGAGTTTGTTTGTTGGTTTGAACACGCTAATCTCTGGAAATACCTATGTCTATACTGTCTATAGGCTATTTAACATCACGTTGCGACCCTTATAGGAGCCGAGTAAAAGAAAAATTCAGAAAACGAAGAAATAGCGCGGGCGTGCTATGCGATGCGATGGAGTGGGGCGGGGAAGCAAGGAATTCCACGCGGACGAAGTCGCGGGCAAAAGCTAGTGCACACATAAACGCACGGTTTTTGAGAAAGCCTTCTGAATCAACATTTTTATGCAATTTCCTGCAAACAGCATTTAATTCATTGATCAGGTTACTGAAATGTACCTACATTATTTTCGATAAGGGCTGCACATTGTAAATTAGGTATATTCAAGTTACACCGGTTGATCAAGTTATGTAGGATGTGGTATCATTTTGCATTTCATGACAGCAATAAAATGCAATAAATATCGACTGGTTTTCACAAAATAATTAGGCAACTGTAATTTATTATGCGCACGGCCAAAGTGTGGAACTCTCTCCTAGCGTCTGTGTTCCCTTCCACGTATATCCCGTCAGTCTTCAAAGCGAATAAACATCTTCTGGGCTTACTCGTTCCATCATAGACCTCATCTATCGCCTCCCGGCGCGATCGAAGTCAAGAGCTGGCCCATTTAGAAACAAAAAAAAAAATATGGATATCTAAACGGTTCCATGTTCTATGTGGTTTGGTTTCCACACTAGTCCTTCAAGTCGACCATGGGCCATGGCGGCCGTCGATGGTTATTCCAACCAACCTACATCTCTCCAGAAGTTGGTAAAGTCTCCTGGTCTGTTGAAAGAAAGAAAGAAAGAAAGAAAGAAAAATGCATTTATTGGCATTACACAAAATGACACCTTAAAACTACAAAAACAAAAACAAAGATTATAATGCCAAAAGGGCCTCAGCTCAGCATAATGTCAGATGACAACACAAGTGTACCACCTGACGCTGATTTTCAGCTGCAACCCACGAGTGCCATACGCTGGAATACCAAACACAGGGAAGTGTGTGTCCGTAATAATAAATTAAGAGAATTCATTTAAATGCTAGAAATTATAGAAAAGCTCATGCAAAATCAAATAAAATGTCGTGACATACATGTATGTGTGTGTGTGTGTTGTGTTGTAATGAATGAAAAACCAGAACATCCGTGTAAGATCTGGTTTTCCTGAGGGTTTCTGGACTAATCTGGGTGACGTCGCCTGTGCACTCAAAGATCACATGCGCAACAGTTTCATCAGCCTCCATGCAAGTCCTGCACAAGGGAAGTACTGTGTTGAGTGTTAGAAACGTTCCGGCATCTAATTGTATGCGCTTCCGAATGGGTCGCACATACCTTGGATGTTAGCTTGAAATGATAAGTCACGGATAGCCAAATATGATTTCAATTATGATTTAATATAGCTGCGGTGAGGTAAATACGTTCACTTGAAAAAAATGCAGAAAATTTTAGCGTTGTGTGAGTTTAACACGCTACACACATACTACAGTACGCACGGCTACACATCAAGCTATAAATAACCAGTATAAGCTGACTTATGGTGGTACGAAAAGCCTATACAATGCGAGGTCCGCTGAAACTGGGAATGTATAGCTTGTTAAGTAGCCGTGTGTACCGACTGAAGCGAGGTCCTTCTACATTTTAAAGTATGAATTTACAGTCAAAAAAACAGTTTGGTGTACGAGCAATATGCAATCATCTTAGCACTAAGCTAGCAACGTGAAGCCCTCCGTTCTTCCCAGACGGAGGGTATCCATGAGGATTTCCCCACGAAAAAAAGGGTATAACGTGAGTTTTAAGAGGGTTCCCAAAATGTTCTAATAACTATTTATAATCTCAGTTCTACTCTATGAGAGATACTCAACTTCACCCCTTACTCGCAATACTAATTAAGAGCGTGTACAACGGTCCACTAGCGCCACTCCTTTAAAAAAATATTATCTCGTGACTGAGAAGGAATTATGAAAATCTGCTCAATCAGCGACCTCGGTAAGTGTGTCTAGAATTTACTAATACTTTTTATTAAGTTTCATATTGAGACACGAAGCAACTAAATACGACATATAGGAATTTGGCCGCTTTTCTTTAGATCGAATTTTGTTGCTTCGTGTCTCAATATGAAATTTTATAAAAGGTATTAGAAAATTCTAGACACATTTACCGAGGTCGCTGATTGAACAGATTTTCATAATTCCTTCTCAGTCACGAGATAATATTTTTTTAAAGGAGTGGCGCTAGTGGACCTGTGTGCACTCTCTTAACGTTTCCTGAAGTCAATTCAATTTATACACACACACGCATTGGCACACATAACCACCCAATCACCATTGCAGGCTTTTTGTAACCATTTTTTATTATTTTATCAGTCTTTATAATTATTTTTTTCCTTCTTGTTAATCTTATTGCCTAAGTTTATAATAGTACTACTAACAGCGGCCGGCGGTTTCACCCGCATAATTATCGACCCCGTGGGAATATCGGGATAAAAAGTATCCTACTTATATGTTATTCTGATTTATAAGCTATATTACTATAGTTTCATCAAAATCCGTTTCAGTAGTTTTAAAAAAGAAAAGAAAGTTTTGAAAGAGTAACAAACATCCATCCACGATTATGTCTAGACTATAATATGACCAAGACTACGTCTGGACTTTAAAAGAGACTGTGACCTCTGAGTTTGTTTCGGCCTTCTCAGAGTAGTCAGATAGGAAACGCCGACCTCATCTAGTTTTTAAAATTATGATTGATGTGTAAAAGTGTTTTTGCAAACCTACATACAGGAATAAAATCATTTATCATCCATCCATCCATCCTCAGAAACTTTCGCGTTTATAATATTAGTCGGATTTCCTCCCCGGAGAGGGCCCTGGCTCGCAGGTTAACCACCTAGCGTTGTAGGCCTTGTAGACTGTAGATTTGTAGACTGTAGATTTGTAGACCATTTTCTATTTTGTTAAGTACCTGGTAGGTACTTGTTGACAGGTCTACACTGTCCTCCCATAGCTGTTAACAGTGTAATTTGAAAACATTGGAAACGCCAATTTATTTTTATATAAAAGAATAATCATGGTGTTTTTTGCCGGCTGTTTTCCATAGGAAATACCTAAACGTGCACCTAGCTTCTGAAGTTTCATAAGTGCCCATGTAGGTTTATGTGAAATAAAATATTTTATTTCTCACAATTTGTAGCTACTTACTTATGTCATAAAGATTATTATTATCTGTCAAATCTATACTGTTATAGTAGGGAAAATTATGCGCAAGTTACCTCTGTACATATACCTCTTGTTAACTGTACCTCCCCAACTTCCGTTAAATCCCTACCAAATGTCCTTGCTGAGCGTACAAACTTAACTACAATATCAACATAGTTAGAAGAAGTCGGTAAATCAAACCAGTTGAGTTCATTCTTTGTATTTTTATTTTGTACTCCAATGAGACCGGACATGTAAAATGTTGCGTTTAATTTATTTAGTTTCGTTGTTGTGCAGTGTGAGGGCGGCCATTTTCTACGATTCGTATTATGGGACTGAGATTACAAGGGAAGAAGTGAGGAGGCATGATAAGGCCAATACCACTTTGTGAGTTTTTTATTTTTTATTGTTTATGTTGGTGATTTCTATATAAGACATAACGAATTTAATTAGCCGCCTGTTCTCCCTAGAATACCCTACCCTGTTTTGGGAGGATTATTAGAATAGAATATAATACAGGGTGGCTTGGCCATCTGCGTGCACCCTGTTACCAAGGAACAGGGTGCACGGGGTAACGCAAGAGAGCTGAAATTTTTCGTCGGTAATTAAACAACAAATTAGCTGTTCCATACATTTTGACCATGTTGATGTTGGTATTATCTTGCTCTGTTCTATAAAACAGCAGTTTATTTTTAATAACTGACGAACACTTTCTACGCTAGAGGAGTTCTAGAATCATGTGCTGAATTATTGGTTTTAGTTTGCGCGTCGATGTCACTGCCACAGGGGGCACCACTTTCTATTTATTTTATTTTCATTGCTGATTGAATCCTCGAATCCTTCATATTATTCCTTGAAAAAGTCAGCCTCCCCTTGAGAATATCTTCAAGAGGTGTTAAGTTATTTTTATCAGCATATTTGTAAAATATTTTATCGTTTTGTGGCGCCCGCCTTCATCTATCTCATCTCATCAATAAATAAATAATTATAATATTTTATTTTCTTATTGTTGTTTTAACACATGAATATTATTATGTATTTTTTTTAAATTTAGGTTGTCGTAGCTAAAATATAAGTATATTTTTTCTGTAGCTGGTGTGTGAATGAGGTAGAACCATGTGATCCTCACGAAGGCAGGAGAGTGGATGGCTCCTGCAACAACCTCCATCATCCTCCGAGGGGAGCCACACATACTCCCTTTGCGAGGGTACTGCCTCCTGTGTATAGTAAAAGTAAGTGAGAGTCTAGTTATTACGAGAATAGATGAAATAACTTACGTTTTATCCTTTATTCAGTATTTTCAAATCGAGAGAAGAGAGAAAGTGCACAAAAAAGTGGGAGTGCGAAGTACAAATAAAAATATTAACAGTGAGAAGGACTGACCAAAAACATAGGACCTTCAAAGAAGGGCATGTGTTGTATAGGCAACAATATTAGAGCCGGCTAAAGATTCTCGCTTTTGCGCAATGATTGATTTCAGCACTTTTGATTTTCCTTTGAAGAAAATGACGACACGGCACGGTTGGCGCAGTGGTTAAGCGATTGACTGCTGCGCTGCGTGTCGCGGGTTCGATTCCCACACGGAACAAATATTTGTACGGCCTACAAGTAGTTGTTCCGGGTCTGGCTGTTTGTGTATGTGAGTTTAAATGTTTGTAAACGCACCCACGATACAGGAGAATAAAAAAAAAGCCTTGATAATGCAGTTGTCCGCAGAACCACACTTCTCGTTACTTTTTAAATACATTCTATTCCTCTAAGAATATCTAAGTACACTATCTAAGTCTGAAAATAATAAATATGTTTTGTTACAGACTTTGAGCCGAAGAAAACGGCATCTGGGAACGAGATGCCCCTCGCGAGGTACCTCAGGACTCGCCTCTACTCAGAAGGTCGTGTGCCCAGCCAGATATTCACGACGCTGGCCATACACTTCTTTGTTTTCATGTCTGCTGATGTCGTCTCCTTGCACGATACAGGTATGGCTTTATTCAACTTTATGCTTTTTAATAGATCATTAGTTAGACACAGAATCAAAAAGAAAAGAAGAAATAGGTATATTTTGGACAAATAAGCCGCACATTGTAAAATACACACAGAGAAAGTCGTCGTTGACGTCATGATATGGGAGGATTTTGTCAAGGTTTAAATTTTTTGCAGTTTTGTGATAGGCACTAATTAGCGGTGTTTTTTCTTTGTGTTATCTAATTAAAATCAAGCTAAATAACTTGATTTAAATTTTATTTAAAAACATGTTACTAAGCGTACCGACTCGATAATTTATAGGTATGAACTATGTATAGTCGGCGTACTTCTAAGAACCTTGAAAAAAAATTGCAATGAGTTTAAATTCGTACAACTAACCAGCTTCCTTTCGAAACCGGATTTCATGGGTAGGTACAGAACGGTACAAGGAAGTCGTAAAAGCAAGGAAATGTAACTTCAAACTTTGACTTGTCATCAACAAGTATTTAGGTATATGTATAAAGACGACAACGTTTATTATGTTAATAAAAAACCTAGGAAATGAACTGAAGGTCAATTTTCGTAATTTAAAACGATCAAAATATAGTCGCAGTCTCATCTCGGCGACAAACAAACAAATGTCAAAAACATGAAAAAATTTAGGGAAATATATGTAAAATGATTTTTCCCCAAATTTTTTCATGTTTTTGACATTTGTCTGTCGCCAAGATGAGACTGCGACTATATTTTGAACGTTTTAAATTACGAAAATTGTGCTTCAGACTGAACGTTCTTAAAATTACGAGAATTGCCCCTCTGATTTCTTTCGTTATTCTTGAAACAAATTTTTGTTACGACGAGTTATTAATACACGAAATAAAAATCTCCTGATAAATAAACGTTACCTTCAACTGAACCACTCGAAGATCAACTTGACATTACTAATTAGTCCTTTTACTGTTTACTGGGCAAGTGAGCACCTGCACAGAAATAGGAAATAGACTAAGGGCTGATTTTTCAACCGACGTATAAGTCTTATTCGTGGAATAAAATTGACGTCTGACTGATTCTGTAAGGACGAACTGTGAAAAATTCAAAATTATTCCTCCGATAAAGTTAAATAAATAAATGAATCTCACGTTTGAAAAACCAGCCCTTAATGTTACTATTGTGTAACTTGTTTTGTTTACTAACACCTTTTTGTATTTTTTTTTTGTGTACACACGGCTACACTCAAGCTATACACAACCAGTTTGTCTTGGCCTCACTTTGTATGATATTTTCTCACAATGAACGGTCAGCCAATACTGGTTTTGCATAGCTTGATGTGTAGCCGTGTGTACTACTAACAACCATAATAACGCTATCTTTGTAAAAATGTATGGACGCATGTCTGGAATAAAGATAAATTATTAGGTATTATACTACCTTTCCAGTAAACTACATAGCTTGGCGGCCATACTGCTGCGCCGAAAGAGGCAAAAAGGATTACATGTGCGTTCCCAACAAGATCCCTGATGATGACCCGGTGCATCGCTTCTCTGGCGTCCGTTGTGTTAATATGACCAGGCCAGAAACCTTCCAGACCATTGGATGCATCAAGAATGATACTGCACCTGAAAGAGTAAGTACTGTTTATATGTTTCCTTTTCTCTCTCTCTCTCTCTTCTTTCTTTGGCTTCACTTCTTTTCTCTCTTTTTAAATTCTTCTGTTCCTTTTTTCTCTCGTAGATTTTGCAAGTCTTTTATATCTTTTGTTAGACTTTATTTTACTATAGATTTTGCTTTAGGTATAACTGAATGTTATCAGAGGGGCAATTCTCGTAATGAACGTTCACAGTCTGACCTCAGTCTCAATTTGTCAAAAATAAATATAATTTCCCCAAATTTTGACAAGTTTACAAGTTAGTAGACGACTAGATTTTGAACATTTTAAATTACGAGAATGAATAATAATAATATCCCTGGACATTTCACACAGCGCCATCTAGTCCCAAGCTAAGCAACCTAATGCTTGTGTTATTGTAACAAGATGGCTGATAAACTACTTATATACATTTTTTTTTTTGTAAATACATACATATTATAGATAGAAAAACACCCAGACTCAGAACAAATACATGTAGGACTTACAAATATTTGTTCTGTGCGGGAATCGAACCCGCGACACGCAGCGCAGCAGTCCGATCGCTCAGCCACTGCGCTAACCGTGTTGTCATATTCAATTGGCCTTCAGTTATATTAGTTATTACTTCGTGAGTTTCTGTTGTAACTATGACGTGTTTAATGTATTGTGATGGTAAAAAATGCACATGATTATGGTCTAGAATAATTTACATACGATTATAACTTTTTCTTTTCTGTAAACACATTTTTATATAAAATGATGTTATTTTTAGACAAGACGTATCAGAGATTTAAAGGAGATGTTTCAACACAGGCCCAGTATATGTACAGTACCTCGAAAAATCTAGAAAAATCCATAAATAAATAAATTGCATAAGTGCATATTTTTCTTGTAATCATTTTATATTTATCAATTATTTTTATCGACTTTCAATATGGCGTCTCGCCAATTCAGGTACTCTGTGGTTAAAAAACAATGACAGTATACCATAGATCGACCATTGATCATAAATCGTGAACAGTCTACTGTCACAACTTGTCAGACTAAAAGTACGGTAACGTAGTGATTCTCTTTGACAATGTAATATGACAGAAATAAACATACCAAACGTCAATAATCAATCAACATGACAGCTTACCACCATGACGGGTTTTTGTTGTGTGTTGCAATTTCAAGTGTACATTCTTGTTCTTTACTATCAAACAAAGCCAATTTTTAGTAATTGGATGATTGAAAACTGTTTTAATTATGTTTCCCCATTTTTTAGTATGGTGTACAAAGACCTGGCCGGGGCTCCATACATTTTGAAACAGCTCCTTTAAATTATGTTAATTTAGACTTTCATTAAGAATAGCTATTTTAAGAGTTCTTATAAACTTTTTACTAGAAACTTACTTAGTTGATAAAAAACATCAAATTCATGGTTCAACTCTGGGACCATAAGGTGGTCCCAGAGTTGAACCTTGTGGAACGCCCATCATCCTAGATTCTTTAGAAAACTATACAGAGTGGTGATTAGGTTATCACATTAAATAAAACTGTCACTAAATAAACTACCCTTGATAATAAGGCATTAGACACGCGCGGGGCGATGGTATAAACACACAAACTTTATATGATGGTATTGTTAGGTACTATGGGCAAAAGTTCCGCGTGCTCACCTTAAAGGCGATAATCGCATAGCACGGTTCACGACTCGATCGCACAATGCATGCGTTTTGACCAATAGGATGCACGAACCGTATTTTAGTCGTGTGCGTATTAGTATAATGATGTATAGAAGTGTGCGACTCTCACTAGGCGCGTGCTATGCTCACTAAATTGTTTGTGAGAAATGTGAGACGATTTTCTTAATGGGCATGGCCGGCGTGAGCTCTTCATGAATTCTTATTTTGTTATTGACTAGCTTCTGCCCGCGACTTCGTCCGCGTAGATTTCGGATTTGTGACAGGATTGCGTATCTCAAAAGGAAATCAAAATAACCCATAAAGATACTAAATTATTTTTTTTTAAATAAATAGAAGTAAGAAGATGAATTTTTAAACTTTGCGAAAATTATGAAAACTTTATAACACTATACAGATGCGCGATGTAAATAGTTATATTATGACTTGATTTTTGATTTTGTAAACTTATTTACCGACAATCGTAATATTTTAATTTCGCCATAACTTAAAAACCAAACGTCCAATTTTAATCATTCAAAGACCAAATATTATCTACATAAACTGTACTTAGTGATGAAATAATTTATTTTGATAAACATTAATAGCATGAGTAAAATAAATGCGTTTAAATGTAGACCAAAAAAAAAATCAAGATTTTTAAATAAAAAAATGGTTGTTGTGTCTCACTCGACATAGATAGGTATAGTGTGTCGCGGACTTTTTTGTGGATATTTATAAGATCTACAATTAATGTGAACATTTTATGGTTCTATCTTTTATAGTTTAGGCAGCGTACGCAAAATACGTAACTTTTCTGGTTTATTTTTTACACCTTGTCTCCGAAAAACCCAAATATCTTACGGAACCCTATTTTTTCCAAAATAAAATTTAACCTACGTTACTCGTGGATAATGTAGCTTTCGAATGGTGAAAGAATTTTTTAAATCTGTCCAGTAGTTTTGAGCCTATTCATTACAAACAAAAAAACAAAGTTTTCCTCTTTATAATATTAGCATAGACAAGAAGTAATTTTAATAGGTACTCATATCTTCTGTTTGGTTTAGACAATTAATGTATTATTGATATTGCTGTATTAAATTAGTATCAACTTTCCACAAAAATAGAATAATATGGAATAAGAAATGTCAAACTATGTATTACAATTTACATATCTATTACATCCACTTTAATTATCTCTCTCTATCGGGGCTATAAATTTACGTTACTTATGAACACTTTCACTTGACTGCCCAATTTTCACCATATCCTATGCGATGCCGCCATACAAATCGGGGCGAATGCAGTAGATGCGTTGACCGGCACTGCATAAAGGTATTCTTTTTACTTGTGCAGTGCTATTGAAAAGTAAATAACTATATGTCTATGTGATTACACTTGGGAATACGTATATGTCAAGAAAGAAGCAAGTTACGTAATTTTATTGGAAATTGACAACATATTTTGGTATCTTTTTCTTTTATTGCTCTACAAATTCGAACATATGAAGCAATGGATTAGCAATATCCTTCAAAATGATTGAGGTGATGAGAGATGTTTTGATTGAAATAGCACAATTACAGTAATAATTCTTAACTAATACTTGGCGCAGTTCATACAATGTTATCAGAGGTTTTTGTTTATAGTTGCCGCAACTTTTGCCGTAATGCCAACGTAAGGCCCATGTATTAAGCCGCCCTATTGTTTAACCGGATTTCCAGACATTCCCACTAAATAACAATGGGACTTAAATAATGAACTTATTTTTATTGCAGTTGCAAAAGTTGCGGCAGCTAACATAGAGCAATAAAAGAATAAAAATAAGTTCATTGTCTTAATCCCATTATTATTTAGTGACAATGTCTGGACACCCGGTTAAACAATAGGACGGCCTACGGCCATACGTTGGCGAAAAGATAACCAATTTTATTACCTTAAGATTATCTCAAATGTTTTGCAGTTGTTACTTGTATTTGGTTCAATACTTTTAACAGTTGTAATATTCATTTTATCCATTAATTTATCACACTTTTGAATTGATTGTAAATAAATAACGAGATTTCACAAACAAGGTATCTTTCTAATCAACTCGACAGGCGCGTTGCCGGCATTGCAACCTACCTATGACAAGTTTTTTTTCGCTCTAAATGTGAAGAACTCGCTAGAAATGTGAAGATCGCTCTAAATGTGAAGAACTCTAGGCTAGAGAGTGCTCCACATTTGTGCTCCAGAGTGTTCACATTCTTCACATTTAGAGCGATCAATTTAAGTATTTTGAATTAAGTAGTTCATGAAAAAAATAAAAATTATGAATTATTAAAAGTCATAAAACAAAAGTTGTTATTTATGAGGTTAGTATTTTTGTCCTGTGAGGTTAATAGCGTTTTACAAATAACACAAACAAATGTTATTTAGTGGGAATGTCTGGAAATCCGGTTAATCGAACCCGCGACACGAAGCGCAGCAGTCAATCGCTTAACCACTGCGCGAACCGTGCCGTCGATTTGAGAGGGCTATGTCTTTCTTTGTTTATGTTCTCTAAAAATATTGTGTAACAAAACTAGAAAAAAACTAGTTTAAGATTGTTCACTTAGTAGGTAATAATAAGAAAATGCTGTATTTACTTAATTTTAAAGTAGCGCGTGGCGTAGGAACTAAATGAATGTTTTATTTGTCAAAAAAAAACTTGTCATAGGTAGGTTGCAATGCCGGCAACGCGCCTGTCGAGTTGATTAGAAAGATACCTTGTTTGTGAAATCTCGTTATTTATTTACAATCAATTCGAAAGTGTGATAAATTAATGGATAAAATGAATATTACAACTGTTAAAAGTATTGAACCAAATACAAGTAACAACTGCAAAACATTTGAGATAATCTTAAGGTAATAAAATTGGTTATCTTTTCGCCAACGTATGGCCGTAGGCCGTCCTATTGTTTAACCGGGTGTCCAGACATTGTCACTAAATAATAATGGGATTAAGACAATGAAATTATTTTTATTCTTTTATTGCTCTATGTTAGCTGCCGCAACTTTTGCAACTGCAATAAAAATAAGTTCATTATTTAAATCCCATTGTTATTTAGTGGGAATGTCTGGAAATCCGGTTAAACAATAGGGCGGCTTAATACAAGGGCCATACGTTGGCATTACGGCAAAAGTTGCGGCAACTATAAACAAAAAGCTCTGATAACATTGTATAAACTGCGCCAAGTATTAGTTAAGAATTATTTCATTTACATCATTACTTATCTAGTGCACTAGATAAGTAAACAAATAGTGCGTTGCGAATGCAGGGGCGCGGCGGTACTAACTACAAAATACAGATCTAAAAAGTGTTATTACAACAAAAACTTGAGTCTATTTTTGGTTTTGTCAAAAGTCATAGAACAAAAGTGGTTGTTTTTGATGTTACTATTATAGTCCTGCACTCCTGCTAAGTGTTGTAAAAATAACCCTGTATAATGTAATTATACAGTACGTTAACTAACGAAAGGCTTTCCCGCTAACCCGCAATAGAATAGCGTCATGCTAAAAAAATATGACCATTCAAAAATGGTAATGGTGGTTTTTAAATGGTAATATTTATTTAGCATGTATGGACGCTATTATAGAGCGCCTTTCGTTAATTAACATACTGTATGTTAAAAATTACAATTAAATTTATATTTCGTCGCTGCTCCTCCCGCATCTAAAATGAAATGTCGTAAAATTATATGGCGATAGTATATACGGGAAGCGTCAACAATTAGCGAGATGCAAATTGCCACTGCCGCACTCTGGCTAATGACTTTGAAATTTTGTTACACGCCCTTTACTCACACAAATGCATATTGTCTCTAATTGGGCGACACCAGGAAGGGGTGTGGCTTGTCACTAGCTGCGCTTCCGCAGAAATATTTTCTTAAGTGAGCATGCTCATCTTTTGCCGATAGTACCTAAAAATCACAAATTAAGTTTAATGTTGTTAAATACTACAACTAAAAAAGCAGTCCAACGGCTAGAATGTTATTTGTTATTCTTTATCTAAGTTAGTTTTAATTAATGTGAAACCTAATCGCCACACTGTAGAGTACCCTTATGACACACATTATATAAACAGACAAGAAAAAACAGAACAGAAAAAATAGGTACAGAGGTTATGCTTATTTCATAAGAAATCTCTTCCAGCACACCCGAGACATGACAATAGATAAAGAGATTTAAACAGCGTGTGAAATAGTAAAGGAGGTAAAAAAAAATACATAAAATCTAAAACAATTCACTTAAAAAACTAAACAAAAATTGCGAGAATATACTACATACATACAAATAAACATACATACATCCTTCTAAAATAAATATCACTAGAATGATAAAATTATATTAAACTCAAAATAATAAATACATACACAACGATGATGAAGTGGACAGATAGTGTTCTTTCGCTCTTCTTTTCAAAACTGCAACAGTTTGACAGTCCCTAATGTCAGGCGGTAGTGAATTCCACAATCGCAACGCGTCCACGGTGAAGGAGTAGGTGTAGAAGTCGATGGAGTAGTAATTAAAATCTTCTTTATTTTAGATCGTATCATCAACTCCGCTATTGGACCTATCTGTGATATACGGCAATTCGTTGGCATCTTTGAATCAAAGAGGGAGAACATTCAAAGGAGGTATGGTGAAGACCGAATTAGATGACAAAGGCAGGATATGGCCACCCAGTACTAACACCACTGCCAACGTCTGCTTCTTGAATCAAAAACCTCAGGAGACCAGGTGTCATGCGATGCGTGAGTCTTTGATGTTTCTATATATTTTATCTACTCATACACTATTTACATTTACAACAAAGATTTAACCTACAGTTTTCCTCAGACACGTTTATTTGTTTTATGTTTTGAGGTTAATAATCACGGATTTGATCCATGTTTGCCCGCCTCTATTGACCACCGCCGCCTTGACGTTAAAAGTCGTCAAGTGGTCATCCCTAAAAACTATGACGAAGATCTCCGTTTGAACTGTAAATAATTTTGAATATGGGTAGACCTCCTGTTCTATAATTATAAATGCATTATAATTAACATTGAACTTTATAAGGCCTCTACAAAAATAACGTTCATTTATATAATTTCAGCTGAGGATGGTGGAAACACTCTAGCAGGCATCAACCTCGTGGTGGTATGGTTTTGGCGGAATCACAACTTTATAGCCAAAAACCTAGCTTCCGTCAATCCCTGTTGGGATGACGACAAACTGTTCAACGTAACAAGAGATATTAACATAGCTTTATCACTACAACTTTATTACTATGAGTTGTTGCCGTTATACATGGGTGAGTTTTTCTTCAGATTTTGTCTTCTCTCTTATCGACATAAACAATATCAGAGGGCCTAGACTAATTGACGCTCTGGTAGAGATAAATAATAATAATACTTTATTGATGCAAATCCTTACAGTTATGCTTAATATCTAGCTAAAGTTCACAATAATAAAGGCGCACAAAAGTTGAAACCCTGACTCCTAAACTGGGAATACCTGTGACTTAGGAGTCAGTGTTTTTTTTTTTTTTTTTTTAATTTATTTTTTCAATATCTGTATAAATATAACATATAAAAATCTGCCAAACTGCAAAACAGTTTGTCGGCAGTTGTTCTCGTTTCACAATATTATCATTATAATTTCTATTTTTACTCTATACTAACATTTAAAATATACAAAAAGGGGGAGTGAGTGTATGTAGATAAATAAACACATTTTACACCTATGGAAAATTGCTATTACCCACAGATACAAAATCAGCTATGGACACAATGATAGGTAATGTTTTTTAAGAACATTTTTAAGCTGGTTTTTCGATTTGACATGCGCTATCAGTTGTGAGGGTAGCTCATTCAATAACGACGGTACCGCATATTTTCTTGTGCGTTTACCAAAGTAATTTGTGACCTTAGGAACGACAAGTGTCTTCTTTTTAGATAAACGAGTTGGGTACATATGCCTACGCTCCTCCTTGTGATCTTCATTATTGAATTGTTCAGTTAAGATATTTAGTTTACTTTTGATATGGACCGGAAGTACTTTACAAATTTTAAACAGTTCTTCATAGTTTTTATTTAAGTTTTTCTTCGTTTTTTTATCTACAAGTAATTTAAGTAGCCGTATCTGCAAGATTTTGATTTTATTTAAATGTGTAGGGAACGTAAGGCCATATCCACCCAACCCATATTCAATCACTGAGTCAGCCAGTGCATAGTATAAAGTATACAATACTTTTCTATTGACAGCATGTTTAAGAGTCTTTAATTTACCCAAAATGGCTCGTAGTTTATTGCAAACGTTGTTGACATGCAGATTCCAAGTGAATGTGTTATCTATGACTAATCCTAGGTACTTGTATGATGTAACTGTTTCTAAATATGAACATTGACAATTCAGTTTATTGTTATGCAGACATTCGTACGAATGACCCTTCACTCCCACTGTCAACAAATTATTTTTATTTTTATGGTACGGAGAGTGAATAAGCATGCACTTAGTTTTACTGATGTTAATTATAATGCCATTATCATGTGCCCACTGAACTACCCTGTCAAAATCGTTTTGCATATCTCGCTGTATTGTATCAATATTATTATGGCTATACGCCAGGCAAGTATCATCAGCATACATAAATGCCTTACATTTCTTTATTACATTAGACATGCTGTTAACGTGCATAATATATCCTAATGGCCCATATACTGAACCAGTTGGAACTCCGAATTTAACGTCGCCCCGTACACTTTCAGTTCCACTGACACATACTTTAAGTGATCTTTGGTCTAGGTACTTACTAAACCATTCATTCATGGGACCCCTAATGCCACATTCATTCATAGCCTGCAACAAGCCGCCGTGGTCTAATGTATCAAACGCTTTTTTGAAGTCTATAAATATAACCATAACTATTTTTTTTTCGTTAAGCTGACTATTGACTTCATCTGTAAATTTCTCTAGTGCAGTAGCAGTACTCCTATTGATCCTAAAACCGTGTTGGACCTCGTTTAAAATATTATTGCTTTCTAAAAAGTTGGTGAGTTGTTTAACTATAATTTTTTCGACAATTTTGTTTACCGTATTAAGTATTGCTATAGGTCTATAATTGCTGTAATCCTGGTGCGATCCCTGTTTGTATATAGGCCTTATAATAGACTTCTTAAGTTCCTCTGGGTATTGAGAGTTTTTAACACTAATATTAATAAAATAAGCTATTATTGGACTAATTTGTTCTTTAATTTGTTTTAAATCTTTAATTCTAATACCATCTGACCCCGGCGACTTGTTGCAGTCTAATTTTTCTATAACAGATTTTACATCTTGAGGTAGGACTTTTTTAAAACGGAAACTTACATTGCAGTAATTTACATAGCTCATCCTGTCCAAAAAATTGTGTTGACATTTATGTTTAATCATATCGACTTCATTCGTAAAGGTTTCACAGAAATTGTTACAGATGTTTTGCAATGTTTCATTTTTAAGTAAATGTTTCTCTATAACAGAATCTACTCCTAATTTAGACCTACCAAGCCAGCTATTTATATTACTCCATATCTTTCTCATGTCTCCTTTACAATTAATTATGGTTTCACGCCTACTTTTATTTTTGGCCATATTTATAAGCTTCTGTGTCTTATTTCTGCACCTAGTGTACAGTAAACGTTTATTATTATTTTTAGGATCACTTTTCCACTGTCTAAATAGCATATCTTTCTCTTCTATAAGCATGCGTAGCTTATCAGTAACCCACGACTGCGTTTTGCGTTTAGGGCACACCGAGTTATCTATTTTAGAGCTATTATAAATACTGCCACTTGGACACTAAATACCCTCTGGAAATGAAGAGCTGGTAAACTGATATTACACAAAAAGAATATGTTATATGTTGTGATTTAAAGGAAAAACATTTGAAAACAAAATAAAAGTTAAAAAAAAAAAAAAAAAAAAAAAAAATGACTGTGTGGTTGATTCTGTGTGTGTGACTGGGAACTGCGTGTGTATTGTTTGCGTTGTGTGAGTGTGTGTGTGTGATTGGGATACGTGTGTATTTTGTGTTGTATGAGTGTAATACGAGAAGCCTAAGTATATATGTGAATGTGGTGGTGTCGAGTCTAATATTTGTGGTTGAGTTAGTACGAGCTTAGTGTCTAGACTAATTGACGCTCTGGTAGAGATAGCATAATCGATCTAATGTTCCCACTACTGGGACGGGACACAGGCCTCCTCTTTGCAATAGGGAGTGGGCTGTAATCCACCACGTGGGCCCAGTGCGGGTACACGTGATATGGGTAGACATGTGACATCTACCAAAATGTCACAAGTCTTCAAATTTCTGGTTCTAGCACATGCCAGTTTTAGCGCGATGTTATCCTTCACCGTTTTGAGAGCAGTGGTTATGAAATTATTTACACGAAATAAAACGCCTGCCTGGGTTCGAACCCACCTACAACTTGTTAGTCCGGGTCATTACTACTGAGCAACCAATAATCTGTTGTTAGCGTTAATGATGATGGAAAAGATAAAATGTTTGGGACTGATATTTAAGCTACCGAAAAGCTAATGTCAATCCCATTGAAGTCGTAAAAATACGAAACGTTTTGAAAAGGGGTTGCCACTTGTCTAGGCTCTCAGCATGAAAAATTGCCAGTTAGCAAGGTGGCAGCGGAGATCGTTAACATACTTCGCGTATCACCACTAGAGGAAATAAATCGCAATATTAAATAGTTTATAATAATTTCATGTCGTATTTCACAGGATTCGACAATATGGTAAAAGATGGAGTGATCACACCAACAGGCGGATTCAAAGATGAATATAATCCACACTTGTATCCTCAAGTTTCTCTGGAATATCCATTTGTTTTGAGATGGGTGCATACTATCCAAGATGGTCCTTTGAAGTAAGTATTGTCCTTTTATGTTTTAGATATAATTATTTAATATTCTGCTAATACTATACACGCGAAAGTTTTGACGGATAGATGAATGTTTGTTACTCTTTCACGCAAAAGTTACTGAACGGATTTGGATGAAATTTGGCAGTAGTTTATAACTAGGATTAACACATAGGATACTTTTTATCCCGATATTCCCATGGAATCGAAACTTATGCGGGTGAAACCGCGGGGCGCAGCTGGTACATTTATAAATCTTAATAATAGCGATAACGAACGAGCAATTCATAGTCAATGCTCAAAGTAAATAGCTATTGTTTAATATATCTACTTAATCTTGATTGACACTAAAACAGAGTCTTGAAGGTAATGAGACTGTAAATAGTTTTATGTTACCTACATTCGTTTCTCTATTTCTTATTATAAATCTAATTGTAATGATGTTTTCAGATTGTATGATAAAGATGGCTACTACCTCAAACAAGTTCCCATAGTAAACCTCACATTAAGAACCGGATACTTCGGTGTAGATGACAACATGGATTATTTGACTCAAGGCAGCTTTAGACAAGGAAGCGCTAGAGAAGATTATATTGCTGATCCTGATGTAAGTCACAAGTTTCAAATTGAATATAAAAATAACACATCGTAGTTTGACTCTAAATGAATTGTAACAATCACATCTTTCAGCTCTGATATGTACATTTCAATTTATCTTGCTTTAAATACAACTTCACAATTTTTCGTTCATTAGTCTATCAGCCAATATTTAATTTCTTTATTTAATTTATATTTTATCTTTTTCGTCTTAGGTACACAGATTCTATCCGTCGTTTTGTAAACCTGTCTCGTTTAATGCTAGCAACGGCTTCGCACGGTTTTTACGACATACAAAACCATCAAAATTACTTTATAACAATAAGTTTAATTTAAATGTTTTATACACATATATCTCCTTGTTGTTGTTGTTGTTCAAAATCCGAAGAGAATGCGAATTTAATTTATAATTTGTGTACCTATAGATTACGTATTAAAGGTATATTATCTACTATTTTAGATCACAGAGATCGGTCTGGGACCTCATCAGTATGTGTCAGACTTGATGACGAACGATTTGGCCAAGAACCGATATTTTGGATTCCCACCTTACATTAAATACAGGGAGTTCTGTTTCGGCAAGCCCATTCATAGTTTCGAAGATCTGCATGGCATTATTGATCCTGAGGTAATGATTAAAACTGTTTTATATAATAATGAGAGGGAAAACCATATACTCATTCGGTTTTGAGACTTCCGGCTTGGTGATGGATCTTTTAACGGACGATGAATAACATTGATAAATTACGGTGAAATGAAATAAACTTATTTGAGCTAACATAACATACCTTGTCTTTGAACTATTTACACGAGGTACTAAATTAAATGACTAACTTACCGAATATACAGAAAATCTTTTGTTTTTTGGTCGCTTAGGAGTCGAAGTACTCGTCCGTGTTGCTATCATCCGGAAACGAGCTCGGAAGACTGGCAGCATTGCCACCTTGATTGGCAATGCTGGCATTTTTACTTAGATGTTAACACTATGTATTTTAATATTTCAGAGGATAGAAATACTAAGAGAAGTGTACGAGAAAGTAGAAGACATTGATCTAATGGCTGGTATCTGGGTAGAGAAACCGATACCAGGAGGTTTCGTACCTCCAACGTTCTACTGCTTGGTCATAGAGCAACTCAAACGTAACACGGCTACTGATAGACATTGGTATGAGAGACCGAACCGTCCTAATGCATTCACCTCTGGTAAGTGCACATGATTATGTAATACATTATTCAAGGTTACTATGTATGTCATAATTTATTGGAACGGTGCGGCCGTTCCAATGAATTATGTCACAGTTGTTAATAGGTTTGCATAATTTTGATACATTACAAACTATATCTTTTTCTTGTAGTCAACTTTTTTTTATGTGACGGGTGTTAATTCCTTTTTCATTATCTGCTTTTACAGAGCAACTGGCTGAAATTCGTAAATACACGATTGCAAGACTTCTTTGTGACGTTGGAGACACAGTTGAAAGGATTCAACCTCAAGCGTTCTTGAAAGCTGGATACAAGTGAGTGCGCTTTCTTTATGATTATTATAATCATCGTCATTGGCCAGCCTTGGTCCATCCACTGCTACCCTTCGTTTTGTGTCATTCTTTTCAAAATATTATGTATTTATAGAACTTACTCGTAGGCGTCTCAGCACTAAGTCACTTGGGAAAATCACTATGATGTTCATTAGTGGTCGCTGAAGGAAAAGAACCTTTCTTTTCTTTCAGCGATTTGGTTCTAGCTTTCTGAGCTCTTTTCGCCTTGTGAACTACTTCTAAGAAAATACCCCTAACCTCTTTATTTTATGCGTTTATATGACACACTTTTGAAATTTTTATTGTTTTAAAATTATCCAACAACAATATTGTTCTCACATTGTTTTTCTATAACTTTATTTGCATTATTATCAATTTTAATTTTGGTTTCAGTAACCGAATGTGCTCCTGTGACCAAATAATCAAAATAGATTATTCTGCTTGGAAAGATGCGGCTTGTTACCCTCAAAAGCCTTGGACGACATATGTCTCATACTAGAATTTAATGTAAATAAATTACTATAATAATAATATAGTGATAATAGAAATCATGAGGTCTTTGATCTAATAAATGGAAACCAGTTTAAGTTTGCGGATGTTTATGTCTAAGACGAATATTTTCTGTGTGACCGTCAGATTAATTTTTGTTTAAATAGAAACTAAAATAATTTATAATACTGCACTGTGTTTTTATAACTGTTTCGATATTTATATTTTCCTTCTGACCTTCAATTAATGTTTGTTTAAATGAAAACTAATATAATTTATAATACTGCACTGTGTTTTATTACTATTTATTACCGTTTTAATATTTAGATTGTAACAGCTTAGTTCACATTATGAATAATTATCTATGGATATGCATTGCAGTGGTGCATGTCTTAGTGCAAGTTTAGAATCAGGTATTTCATGTTACTCAATTTTGTTGTTCCTTGTTGTTGTACCGTTGTTCTTTTTTCCTTATAATGTCATGATGAAACTTCATTCTGACGTATCGATAAATACAACGTATTTTGTAGTTCAGTAACTTCAACATTACTATGTATATTCGATATAAGCAGAAAAGGAAAATAATCAGGAAAAAAAAGGAAAGATTTTGATGTGAAGATGTGATGATTTTGCAGCATTACGTCTTTCATCTATCTATACTTATAATAAATCTGTAGAAGTGAAAATTCTGTACATTGAAAATATCAAAAAAATAATTTACAGTGGGTGTTACTAGACCGACACCGAACCCAAAAATGTGATTAAAAAAATTTTTGTCTGTCTGTCGGTCTGTCTGTCTGTCTGTCTGTCTGTTTGTTCAGGCATCACGCAAAAACTACCGGTTCGATTGCGATGAAACTTGGTATAATTATTCTTTAATATCCTGGGCACCACACTGGGTACTTTTTATCCCGGAAAAGTATATACAATAAAAAACAAACTTAATTTTGCGGTTCGATCCCTATACCCGATTACCACTGTCTGTGCTGTACCAACCGCAAATACTAAGTTTGTCGTAGGTTGGGTCACCCGCAGTGGAGTTCATTTTTATTCCTTTTAGTTTTTAGAGTTATTTAGGTTTATTTTTATATGAGTCGTAGGTATAGATTTTAATTTTAAAGTATAGGTAGTATATTTGATAGTGTACGTAGTGACCGTAGGTTATTTTATAATACTGTTAGGTAGGATTAGTCATTCGTATAGATATTAGTTTTTAGGGATTTGCTTATTTATTGAGTTTAGATTAGTTATCATCAGAAATAGGTTTATTTAGGTAGGTATTTAATTTTCTGTTATTGAGTTTTTTTTTTAATTAGGTAGGTACTTAGGTAAAGATATCATATAGGTACCCTCTTAATCACCACTAATGAGACACAATTGGTTTTCTACTGTAATTAGCCACAAAGGGCCCGCGAGATAGATGGCATTCTGGGGAAGCACATACATTTTATCCTGTTAGCACGTTCCCGTGGGATAATTTCCGACATCCACGCGGGCGAAGCCGCGGGCAGAAGCTAGTTTAATAATAAAATTGTGTAGTTATTTCTAGCCAATGTTGTGATTTACAAGAAGTTTCCAGCCGAACTGTCTGTGATTATTGCAATCTGTTTTCGAACCAAATTGAGGCCATACTATAACACTATCATCAACTCTAAGCAGCGCGCAGCGTTAAGTCACGTATGCGTCTACTTGAGCAAAGCAGTTATATAGTGGCAGTATGGCGTGATATTTGAAAGGAATTGTCTAGGTCTACCGTGTAATTGCTTAGAAAGTTAATCAATTTACTAACATCCCAAATTGGTGGTTAAGAAGACTTCTTCAGGATTTTCCAGTGCAATTGATTTCAAAATATGTTTTACAAGAACGTGTGAACATAACCGTACCGGCACTCGTGCGGTTTGGTTGTGTTTTTTGTCGCGGATCGGATCGCTATCCCCACTGCGCGAATTGTTGTTTACGCACTATCACGCGCTATAGGTGTGCGCCGGACCTCCCGGCTGCTGCCCTACAGTGTGCCTTACGTGGTCGAGCTATGACTGATAACGTAAGCGCAAGCGCTTCACCGCGCTGTGTTACGCCCGTATTCAATAATGATGTACAGAGTTTGTTGAATGATTCGTCGGACATGGATGCTATAGATGATGAAGGTAAAAATAAAGAGGAGCTGTTACGAGCGAAAAAACGAGAAAGAGAGGACAGTACTGAAGACGAAGAGGGTTGGACAGAAGTTAAGGGGAATACAAAAAAGTTATGTCACGGTAGCAAAAACTCTGTAAAAGAAGAAAAGTATGAGGTTTATGCGTCTTTCAAGGAACGTCTCCCGAAACAGTTTGCAATGGCACGTATTTTAAAAGAAAATAATATTACAAAAATAAGCCAGGTTAAATACTTAAGTCCTTTTAAAATACGTTTTCAATTCGAATGTGAATCGGCTGCGCAGAAACTTATGATGTGCGAGAAACTTCTAGAGAAAGGATGGAGGTTTCAGAAGGCCTTACAGCTGTCTGTCTGCTATGGCTTGATAAAGGATGTAGATCTGGATCTTACTGATGAGGAGATCCGCGAAAATATTTCATGTCCGGCCCCCGCCAAGCTTATATCATTCAAGAGGCTAGACCGTCGCAACAGGAATGAAGGAGGTTGGTGCCCTAGCGAAACCCTTCGACTTTGTTTTGACGGGGATCATCTACCAGCATCAATTCGGGTATGTGATATCAACATAAAGGTTTTGCCTTATATACACCAGGTATCCCAATGTTCCCAATGTTGGAGGTTAGGCCATATGCGGAAAATGTGCCCATCGAAAAACGTGGTATGTCCGAAATGTGGTGGGCATCATGAAAATTGTGACACTTTATTGTTTACCTGTGTCAACTGCAATGGTAACCACATATCTCTTAGTAAGACTTGCCCAGTGTATAAGAAAGAGAGAAGGCTAAGGGAAATTATGGCTGAGTTTGGTTGCACATACAGGAAAGCCCTAGAATGTTATGTTCCTCCCGAAAATTCCGGTCCCCCCGAAATTGTCGTTCCCACTCAAGCTCCGGTAGCCCCAGAAAATCGTGTCTCTTCTACACCTCTTGCAGGCGAACCATCACAAGTCAGGAAAACGAATTCGGGAACCTGCTTTAATCATACTTTTGCCGAAATTGTCCAGACTAAGGCCACTGTTCACAAAGTGCAAACTCCTGCCATGGTCAGGGATGACCCTCCAAAACCCAAGACACGAATACAGTCTCCGAAAAATAAAAATAAGCCGCCAAAAGAAGACTGGATGTTTTGGAATTCAGATGCAGACGATAAAGACTTTCATCAATCACCTGATGATGCAGAGGTTAACGATGAGTGTCCATCTTTCCATGAGCTGTGGTCCAGAATAAAGGAACTTATTTTTCTCAAAAAGACTAGCTTAGTTGTTAAGATAAAGTGTGTCTACCAATTGTGCCTAGAATGGTTAACCTTAGTGTCAGTGAGTGTTGTTTCAGAGTGGCCATGGATAAAAGCATTGTTTAACTTTTTCATTCCTTGTGATGGCTAACAAATTAATTAAATTAAATATCTTACAGTGGAATGCCCAAAGCATCAGACCTAAATTAGCATCGTTTCAGGAAATTTTATGCCAGGATAAAGTACATATTGCTGCCCTTAGTGAGACGTGGCTCGAACCAAAAAGTAATTTTAAAGTTAGTGGATATGATGTTTATCGCGCGGACCGGAATGACTCATACGGCGGTGTAGCTATTATAGTACACAAATCTGTTAAAGCGCAGCAGAGGCGCGTTCACGTGAATAATAACGGTATCGAAGTAGTGTGCGTACAACTATTTAATTGTGATCCGTTCGAAAATATTGTTGCTGTCTATTGTCCAACTAGAGTCGTGACCACTCAGCAGGATTGGGATAATCTGTTATCATTGTGGCCATCCAAAACTTTGATTCTGGGTGACTTTAATGCCCATCACGTCAGTTGGTCTTATAAAACTGACCACAGAGGCAGTCTTATTCACGACTCGCTTATAGACAGCAACTTTTTTTCTTTGAACGATGGAACACATACTCGAGTTCGTTTAGTTGACAACAACTTGCAACAGACTTCCCCAGATATATCACTGGTTTCTACAGATATTGCCCTTAACATTGAATGGGCCGTTATAAATGAAAACCTTGGCAGTGACCATTTAATGATTAAAATCTCAACGATAAGTAGGTCACGCCTACCTTCAGTTATTAAAAGGAATTTTGGTAAAGCAGATTGGACTTCCTATAAAAGATATTTGGAAGAAAAATTTCGCCATTTGTGTTTGCCAAATGACCTTCAAGAATCATATGATGTATTTTTAGATATTTTGAATGACGCTGCTAATAAATTCATCCCGATGTTTAAATTTAACCAAAACCCTTCTTCAAATTTTACTCCAAAGCCGTACTGGACTTCAGAACTGTCACACGCTGTGGCTCATCGTAGGCTAGCATTATCCAAATTTAGGCGTAATCCCACTCCCGAAAACCTTGATACTCTCAACAATAGGATAAATAAATCGCAGAAGTTAATTCGGCAGGCTAGGCGAGAGAACTGGCAAAATATTTGTTCTGCAGTTGATCACACTACATCGTCTAGTGAAATGTGGCGCAAATTGAGATGGCTGAAAGGTTTACGTTCGTCCAGACATTTTGTGGACGCACAAAGTGCCACAATTTTTTTAAATTCTTTAACACCTGATTATGTTTCCCCGCCGACCCCTACGGTTCATCATAGTAACCCTATATTAGAGTGCAAGATCTCTATTCAGGAGCTAGATAAATGTATCAAATCTAAGGATACATCTCCTGGATGCGATGATATATCTTATTCTATGATTAAGAATTTACCTGATATAGGTAAATCTGTTTTACTATCGTTATATAATAAGTTCTTTGATCTCAGTTTTGTTCCCTCTCAGTGGCGCGACATTTGTATCGTACCTATTCCAAAACCTGGTCGCGACCCTAGTAACGTTTCTTCACTCCGACCTATATCCTTATTGTCATGCATATGCAAGATTTTCCATTATGTATTATTTAGAAGATTGGAATGGTTTCTTGAAAAAAATAGCTCATTTTCTGCGAACACAGTAGGCTTCCGCAGAGGTAGGTCGTGCTTAGATGGCTTAAGTTGCTTAATCTCCGCAATTCAAACTGCTTTTTCCGAGGGTTGTTCTACTATGGGTTGTTTTTTAGATATTAATAACGCGTATAATAATGTAAATAATACTGTTTTAATAAATGTTTTGGATAGCTTTCAAGTAGGGTCACGCATCTGCCGATATTTATGGAATTTTCTTCATAGAAGAGTACTCAGAATAAGATCAGGTAATGACTTTATTAGTAGATATTCTGGTGGTGGTTTGGCTCAGGGTGATCCGTTATCCCCACTATTGTTTAATATAATAACGTCGGATATTTGCAAACGTTTACAGAACAATATTTGCATATCCCAGTATGCGGATGACTTTGCTATATATGTGCAGTGTTCTTCTGTTAGTGAGGGCGAACGCAAGATCCAATCTGCTCTTGATCTAATCAACAGCATGTTAATGCATGTAGGTTTAGAAATTTCTCCCGCCAAAAGTAAAATTTGTTTGTTTAGTAGAGGTTTTCGTAGACCAGTTATAGATATCCGTTTAAACGGTACTTTTTTAGAGTTAGTAGACCATTTTAAATATTTAGGATTATGGCTAGATAGGGGTCTCCGATGGAAGAAACATATAAATGAGGTTCGTGAACGAGTTCTTAAACTGATTAATATTTTTAAGGTTTTAGTAGGACCCGGGTGGGGTGTTCATCCCAACCACTTAAGACGGTTATATATCTCTCTGATTCGTAGTCGCATCGACTTTGGTAGTTTTTTACTTGACAATAGCGCCGACACTCATTTAACCAAACTGGACAGATTACAAAACATTTGCCTGCGGTTAATAGGTGGGTTCATCAAAAGCACTCCGATTCACGTGATGGAATCTGAATTGATGTTGCCTCCTCTTTTTATTCGCCGCCGATATTTAGCTGGTAAGTTTTACTTAAAATCTAAGTGTTACGATTTTCCTTTAATAGGCATATTAAATAAGCTTCATGGTCTTTGTGGTAATAATCCTTATTGGAGAAATAAGAAAAAACCACTGTTAGTTATGTCTCATGATGTCCTAAAGCAAGAACATATGTACTGCAGTAGTAAAATTGGTATGTTCTCCATGGATACTTGGGTCAGCAATGTGGACTTATCACGTATTGTAAAGCCTAGTTTAGATTCGGTTGATAAACCTAAGCATTATTATCATGTACATAATTTGAGATCAATATGTTGTAAGTCTCTAAATTCACAATATTCTGGCTTTTACTGTATGTATACGGACGGTTCTAGACATGAGAACTATTGTGGTGCAGCCTTTTTTGATTCGCAAGTTGGAAACTTTTTCAAATTCCGTATTTCATCTAAAGTATCAATAATGCACTTGGAGTTAATCGCTATCGCTGAAGCTTTGGCTTACATCAAATCTTTGAACGATGATCGGTTTGTTATTTTCACCGACTCGAAAAGTGCCCTTCTTCATCTGTTGAAATGCACGAGTACTTCACCTTTCAGGGGGATTCCATTGGCATATAGTATCTTAGAGGCCATCACTGAACTTGTTGCCAAACATAAAACGGTTGTATTGCAGTGGATCCCTTCTCACGTTGGACTCGATGGTAATGAGATGGTTGATCGTTTGGCAAATGAAGCCGCGTCTGATGGAGAATTTTATGCTTGTCCTCCATGGCATACTGAACTTTTACCCCTAGTTAGAGATAGATGTATTCAATCCTGGTCAGAATATTTTGATAAAAGATCTCTAACGAAGGGTATTTGGTACAGGACGATTCAGCCATCGCTTCCACGTATACTTTGGTTCAGCGAGGGCAGGATGAATAGGCAAGAAGTTGTGATAGCTTTGAGACTCCGATCCGGCCATGTTCCTCTCAATAGTTTTGGTTTTATGATGCGCAAAGTTGATTCACCCAATTGCGCTGTCTGTGGAATCATAGAAGATGTGCATCACATCTTGTCGGAATGTAGTCGTATTGGAGTCCGAAGACGTCAAGCTTTTGAAAATAATTTTAATGTAGGCTACTATAATAGCGTCCTGGCCTCACCATTGTCAGATGAGGCCAGAACACTATATCATATTATTATTATGGGTACAAGGTTGCGGGTAGGTTAGTTTGTTATATTTTTATTTTTTATTTTGTTATTTATATTGTGTTCAATAATCGGGGTGACATATTCTTTATAGAAAAAACCCTGTAAATAAATAAAGATAAAAAAAAAAAAAAAAAAGAACGTGTGAAATTAATCGACTTGATCTTTCAATATTACACAAGGTGGAAACAACAGATTTATGTAAAAGCATTGTATTATACAGGGTTATAGGTTAAGTCGACCTAGATCCTTTAAGAGGTTTTAGTTTTCATCATTCCTAGCTGATTTGACTATGAAACACCCCACCCCAAACCTAACCCATATTTAGATATTGGATTTTTAGATATTTTATTTTTTTAATAAAATGAAGATTTTTTGTATTATTGTCCTTTTCTTCGGATTTTGTGACTAATTTATAATGTTTTTGCTATGTTTGTGTAGTAGATTACTTTGTTTATTACTCTCAACACAAAAAAAAACAGGTAACTGAACCAACTGGGTAGTAGTCGACGATTGAAAGTTTAAAAAATAAACAAATTTGTATAAACATTTATTTTCGTTTAAGAATATTCCAAAAAAAGTCTATGACAGTTATGCTGCAGATGTACTAAATAAAATTGGTTCAGTGACCTGTTTTTTTTTGCGTTGAGAGTAATAAACAAACTAATCTACTACACAAAAATAGCAAATCACCTCAAATTTGAAAAAATTGGTTTGTACAGATGTTACGCAGATGACAATTGAGTTGAATAGTCAACGTCCTATTGTCTATCGCCCTTACAGGTTGTCACATCATGAACGTGAGAAAGTGCAGTCTATGTTAGGTGAAATGTTGGACGCGGGGATCGTGAGAGAATCGGTATCGGATTATGCAAGTCCTATCATATTAGTTCGTAAGAAAGATGGTAGTTTTCGAATGTGCATTGATTATAGAATGTTGAACTCTGTAACAGTAAAGGAAAGATACCCGATGCCGATTATAGACGATGAGATCTTGTCTGGGCAAGCGTGTTTCATAATGTTTGATTTGGCATCTGGGTATTACCAGGTACCAATTTTGAAACCATGCAAACATTTAACTGCGTTCGCCACTCCAGATGGATTATACGAATTCAACCGTATGCTATTTGGTTTGGAAAACGCACCAGCAATTTTCCAGAGAATTATTAATAAATATTAAATAAAGTCTTAGGGTCTGCTCGATTCACCCATACCACAGCGAACATGGATGACGTGCTTGTTGTTGGTAAAAATGCAGCTGAATGTCTTGATAGACTCGAAAAAAAGTTGTTGGAAAATGCAAATCTGATTTAAAGAAATGTAATTTTTTGCACGATTATGACGACGATTATTATCTTGGGTATGAGATTAGCTCATCAGGAATTCGGCCAGGTGAAACGAAAATTCAGTCAGTTATGAATTTTCCACAGCCAGTTAACATTCATGGTGTTAGGCAATTCCTTGGCCTTGCTAGTTATTTTCAAAAATGTATGAAAAATTTTGTTCAATTACCGTCGCCAATGATGCAATTATTAAAAAAGACTTCACATGGATATGGGGCCAAGAACAAGAAAATGCATTCCAGCTGCTTAAATCACAATTAATAGACAGACCAGTTTTAGCTATTCACGATCGCGACGCGGAGACGGAATTGCATACTGACTCCAGCAAGGATGGCGTTGGAGGCATACTCTTGCAACGGTGTAGGGATTGTGGTTTTCTTCAGCCAATTGCTTATTGTAGTAGGCGAACGACGCCGGAGGAAACATATTATTATTCGTACGAATTAGAAACGCTGACTGTTATTCTTTCATTAGAGAAATTTCGAGTCTATTTATTAGGTAAGGAGTTCAAAATAGTCACCAACTGTAGTGTTCTTCGTTCTACTTTCATGAAACGTGATGTCATACCTAAAATAGCGCGCTGGTGGCTTTTGCTGCAAGAATTTAATTGTTCAATTGAATGCACTAAAATGTCCCATGTATCCGCGTTATCTCGCAATCCTATTTCGAACTATTCTGTGTCTGATTTCTCTAGTCTGTATGCGCAAGTTATGTTTATTAGTAGCGAAGACTGGTTACATACCCTTCAGTGGGGGGACTCGGTATTGGAACGTATTAGGTAAAGGTTTTAGAAAAGGATTTGGATCGCAAGAATCTCCAATATATCAAAGACAATTAATTATGGTGTTTGAGATAATAAGTTATATAGGTATGCTAACGGTGATAAGGATCATGTTCGCTGGACAGTCCCAAAGGAGGCGAGGTGGCAAATATGCAAGATGAATTACGACGATATTGGTCATCTACGATTAGGAAAAACTTTGGAAAGGATTAAAAGTAATTATTGGTTTTAAAAAATGTCACGGTTTATCAAAAAGTATTAATTGTACTCCTACGAGTATATTGATTGTGCTTACGCTAAGAAGTGCACGAGTAAAAAAAAAGGTTTATTTAATCCAATCGAAAAAGTAGAGTCGCCGTTTCACACCTTGCATGTTGACCACCTTGGCCCCTTTGTCAAATCCAAACTAGGATACTGTTACGTTCTAGTACTAAGTTGGTGTTTATAAAGCCAGTTCGAAACACGAATACCCAAAATGTTATTCGTGCCCTGGATGACAAATTCCATACGTTTAGAATGCCTGACCGTTTGATCAGTGACCGTGGCAGTGGCTTCACCTCTAACTAATTTAAAAGATACTGTAATGATAAAGGTACAAAACACATCTTGAATGCGGTCGCGAGTCCCAAATCAAACGGCCAGGTAGAGCGATATAACCGGACAATCCTAAATTCATTGAAATAGTTAAACCTGAGACATGATGAGAAAGATTGGGACAACCAGTTTGGAAAAATACAATGGGGGCTGAAAGAGAACCGCTAGGAGACCATCTGAAGGAATGTTCGGTACGTTCATGAACAGTGAAATCAATCCTAATTTAAATGAGATAGCAGATGTGACAAGGGAAAATATAGATGTGACTACTATCCGAAGTCAAGTTAAAGAAAGAATAGACACTGAACAAGCTAAGCAGAAGCTACGTTACGATCAGAACAGACACCTTGCTAAGGAATACAATAAGGGCAATTTAGTCCAAATTATGAAAGTAACTTTTCATAATGACGGAAAGGGTAAGAAACTTCTCCCATCTTACATAGAACCATAACGGGTCACTGAAGTTTTAGGCCAAGATACATATAAGATAGCGGCTATTCCCGATTTTTGTTGGGTACATGTAGCTGCGTTACAACTAAATAAATCAGACTCTAGCGAATCTAGTGATGAGAGCGAACAGAGTAAGTAATAGATGATATAACAACAAAATCTCTAATATTAACAACATATAACAACGGAACCTATAATTTTATTTAATATAGCGATTAGTTAATATAATGAACGATTGATATAATTTTAAAAGACCTAATTTTTATAAGCATAACATACATTAAATATAACATCGTTTGACATAACATACATTAAATATAAAATCGTTTGACATACCACTTAAAAGATATAAAACTTATTTGGTCTAATATGATGAAAACGCCTACTTAAAAACACAAAGCAAAATGGTTGCATATTAGAAAATCAAAACTTTCCTGAGCAAATTTCAAAAGAACAACGTACAAATCAACAAAGTTTAAAATAACGATGGTCATTTGATCAAAAGTTCAGCTGACCAAAGTCTGGAATATCAATGTTTAAATTATTTATTACACTATTGACCAAATCGATGAAATCCCAAAGAGCGGCGACGTAGTTCCCGCGATTAATATGTTTCTGGCACTCGCCGGCCGCTGCCGCGGCACCGCTCGCTGCGCTCGCTCGGCTCGTGCGTTGTGTGGTCACAGTTCTAACCTAACCTAACCTAGCTGTTTCGATGTAAAAACTTTTGATCAGTCGTTCATTTGATGTCACATACATTGGGATTTTAAAAAAATTCTAAAAAAACATTGGTCATTTAAATTTTGTTATTTCGTTTATTGTTCTTTTGAAATTTGCTCGAGAAAGTTTTGATTTTCTAATATGCAACCAGAAAAATTGCTAAGATAGGTCGACGGAGCCCCGCATAGCGGGGCTCCTATTTCTGGGTGGTTTAAAAAAAAATAGCCACGAAGGCTAAGGCGGGAGCTCCGCTCCGCTTCGCTCCCGCCTTAGCCTTCTAACCTAACCTATCCGAGTCGGGGTACTCTGAGTCGGGGTGTTAACCATAATGACGTTTTTTTATATTTAATAAACGTTAGACATAATGATTTTCGATTAAATAAACAATATACATATTAAACGTTAGACCAAATGATTTTCGATTACATAAACGTTATATCAAACAACGTTATACTAATTAAGTTTTAGAATAAATAAATGTTATATGTAAAGAAATTATATCAACAGTTGGTATATCTCACGTTGATTATATCTTATGAACGATAATAAAATGAAATTAGACCAAATGAGTTTATACATTATGAGACGCACCCGAGCGAACATAGTGATGAGAGCGAACATAGTGACGCATAGTGGTCATCAATGTAGAATTCTAGAGGACAATTATTACAGAATTTTTAATATTATTGTTTCAGGCCGACCGTGAGAATTTTTGGTTCACGTCATCGGTTATTACACAATTGGAGACCTGCCATGAGAATTGATTGGTTCACGTCAGCAGTTAGAAGACAATTGGAGACCGAGCGTGAGAATTGATTGGTTGACGTCATCGGTTATAATAATAATAACACATAACACCAGCAACTTGCTTTGAAATATTTAAAACTTGTCAACTCTGAGGTACCTACCATATTACAAGTATGTGCCCGACCCAGTTCTCAAAAATGACCATGTCACGTTGTCCTGGAATCGGTCTATCATCACTGACAGGACTGTTGTCGCCAACAAACCTGATATAGTGGTGATAGATCGATTAGTGCGCCGCGCAATTATTGTCGATGTTACCATTCCACATGACGGGAACCTCGTGAAAGCTGAGAAAGATAAACAAATCAAATATCTTGACTTGGCACACGAGGTTGTTGACATGTGGAATGTGAGCTCGACTGTTATAGTGCCGATTGTCATATCGGCTAATGGCCTGATGGCCGAAAGCCTCGATCAACATCTATCGAGGCTCTCGATAGGCGGTTGGATCAAGGGCCTGATTCAGAAGGCAGTACTCCTCGATACGGCTCGCATTGTGAGGAGGTTTCTGTCTCTGGAGCCCTAACCACCGGTAGCTTGGACCCTGCTCCCGACACCGGTGGATTACTATTTTTTTATATTTTTAAATGTTTTTATAAACTAATATTTAAAAAGGTATTAAAATAAGAAATATAAATAAATAAACGACGTAATAATAATAACATTTTATTTCAGGTATTTCACCCATAGCACTTACAATAAAATCAACACAATAATCAACACAAAAATACAAAAATCAACACAAAAATCTTAAAAAAAAAAACAAAATTAAAATCAGAATAGGAGGCAAGAATTGATTGGTTTGCCTAGGCTTTTGGAGTCTCTGATCAGGTGTGAGAATTGATTGGTTTACAACCTGATAGAGTACCTACGCAAGTTCAGTAGCGAGAATTGAGTGATTCGCACAAACATAAGCATAAATATTAAAGTTCTGAATGATTGATAAATAGTTCCTAATTCGAGATTAAAACTACAAGTAGTCCTTTAGATCTAAGTATTTTTGGCGAGAATTGATTGGTTCGCCAATATTGTGATAATGGATAGTATTATAATTATAACTTGTATTCAATTATGGTAGTACTACGGATTTCATAAATTTAGTAGTTGAATAAATTAATGTTTGTAGTTTAATTAATGATATCTGTTGTAACAAAATAAATACCTACTTATTTCCTAAGTTTTATTATGATTTTTTTTTTTTGTTTGTTGTGCATTTTTAATCATTAAGTGTTCTAAGGATGTGGTTTAATTACTGTAACTAAACATTTTTACTACTGTAAATGTTTAGAACAAACAATTTTAATTTCAAAATCACTTGGATGTATTATTTTTTTCCTTTTTATCATCAAGAGTCTCTCAGCCAAGAGTGTAGGGTATTTTAGTTACCACCTGTACCTGTTAACACTGTAATTTGAAAACATTGTAAAAGCCAATTATTTTTCTGTCAAATATATACTGTTATAGTAGGTAAAATTATACGCAAGTTATATACCTCCATACATATCTCTCTTGTTAACTGTACCTACCCAACTTTCGTTAAATCCCTACCAAATGTCCTTACTGAGCATACAAACTTAACTACAATATCAACATAGAAGAAGTCGATTAATCAAGCCAGTTGAGTTAATTCTTTGTATTTTTGTTTTGTACTCCAAAGAGACTGGACATATAAAATGTTGATTTTAATTTATTTAGTTCCGTTGTTGTGCAGTGTGAGGGCGGCCATTTTCTACGATTCGTATTATGGGACTGAGATTACAAGGGAAGAAGTGAGGAGGCATGATAAGGCCAATACCACTTTGTGAGTTTTTTTTAAATTGTTTATGTTGGTGATTTCTGTTTAAGACATAACTAATTTAATTAGCCGCCTTTTCTCCCCAGAAACCCTATCCTATTTTGGGAGGATTATTAGAATATAATAGAATACAGGGTGGCTTGGCCATCTGCGTGCACCCTGTTACCAAGGAACAGGGTGTACGGGTAACGCAAGCGAGCTGAAATCGTTCGTCGGTTATTAAAAAACAAATTAGCTGTTCCATACATTTTGACCGTGTTGGTATTATCTTGCACTTTTCTATAAAACAAATTAGCTGTTCCATACATTTTGACCATGTTGGTTATTATCTTGGACTTTTCTATAAAACAAATTAGCTGTTCCATACATTTTGACCGTGTTGGTATTATCCTGCACTTTTCGATAAAACAAATTAGCTGTTCCAAAAATTTTGACCGTCTTGGTATTATCTTGCACTTTTCTAGAAAACAAATTAGCTGTTCCATACATTTTGACCGTATTGGTATTATCTTGCACTTTTCTATAAAACAAATTAGCTGTTCCATACATTTTGACCGTATTGGTATTATCTTGCACTTTTCTATAAAACAAATTAGCTGTTCCATACATTTTGACCGTATTGGTATTATCTTGCACTTTTCTATAAAACAAATTAGCTGTTCCATACATTTTGACCGTGTTGGTATTATTTTGCATTATATGTATATTATTATAGTTTGCGCGTCGATGTCACTGCCGCAGGGGGCACCACTTTCTATTAATTTTATTTTCATTGCTAATTGAATCCTCGAATCCTTTATATTATTCCTTAAAAAAGTCAGCCTATCCTCGAGAATACCTTCAAGAGGTGTTAAGTTATTTTTATCAGCATATTTGTAAAATATTTTATCCTTTTGATATCGCCCGCCTTTAAATATCTCATCTCATCAGTAAATACATAATTATAATAAATTAGCCAAAACTGTACAGTACTGTGTGTGTGCGTGTGTTTGTTGCATTTCTTGAGTCTGATGCCGAAAATGTAGTTTTTAGAATTTTTGCCCGTTCGTCTGACTGTCTGGATGTATGTTCCGAATTTGTGCAATAATGGCTGAACGGTTTCGGATGAAATTTGACATACAGATAATTTATAACCTGGCTTGACAGTTAGGGTACTTGTAATCCCGGTAATACGTTGCCTTGAGATATTTTCCCAACACCCAGGCGGGTGAAACCGCGGGCTAGTCATTAATATTTTCAAATGGTCACATTTAACATTTTGTTTTGTTATTGTTGTTTTACTCATGAATATTAGTATGTATTTTTTATAGTTAGCTTGTCGTAGCTAAAATATAAATATATTTTTTTTCTGTAGCTGGTGTGTAAATGAAGTAGAACCATGTGATCCTCACGAAGGCAGGAGAGTGGATGGCTCCTGCAACAACCTCCATCATCCTCCAAGGGGAGCCGCACATACTCCCTTTGCGAGGGTACTGCCTCCTGTGTATAGTAAAAGTAAGTGAGAGTCTAGTTATTACGAGGATAGATGAAATAACTTACGTTATAACCTTTATTCAGTATTTTCAAATCGAGAGAAGAGAGAAAGTGCACAATAAAATAGGAGTGAAAAGTACAAATAAAAATATTAACAGTGAGAAGGACTGACCAAAAACATAGGACCTTGTGTTGTATACGCAACAATATTAGAGCCGGCTAAAGATGCTTGCTTTTGAGCAATGAATGATTTCAACACTTTTGATTTTCCTTTGGAGAAAACCGTAATAATGCGGTTGTCCGCAGAACCAATATATGTCAATATATATACGAAAACATTATGTACAGACGCCAGCAGGTCAAGCTACCCAAAACTGTCAAAAATGTTCCCAATCAACCTTGAACCTTAATGCTTTAGCGATAAAGTTGAAAATCTATTAAAGAAATTTGATAGATTGTAGTAGCTAGATGTGTCTGTACGTTCGAAAAAATCGACATCTTTTTAGTAAGATAAGTGACAGGCATAATTTTAAGGAATAGTAAAAACTTCTTTTATGGGGTACTGTGTAAAATGTTATAATAAAATACCACTCGATATTCTTCAACTAAATGAGAAGAAATTTAAAACATGCATTAAACGCACACTATGTAGACAAGCATATTATAAGTTGGACGAGTATATATCGTAGATAACAATGCTTGGCTAAATGTTGGTCCTGCTCCACAGGCACTTGGGCTCACTAGTTTATCACAATTTCAATATTTGGAAGATATGCTTCTCCTTTTTGTTAAAAGCTTTTATTTAACTTGACTTGTTTTTCTTAGCGTTTCTGACATTACGCACTTGATGTTTATTTTATTCAATCAAGATTTAATTCTCAATACTTCAATATTAAATACCTCTTCCTGATTGGTAGTATTTTTTTTTCTTATCTCTTAAATAAATTGCAAATTATAGTTTCGTATAATTTAGAAGCATTTTTTTTAAATTTTGTAAATGTAAGAACCATGGATCCGTTTTTTTTTTTATGTTAACTTGAAATAGCATTGCAGTTGAGAATATGTCATGCTCGCTTAAATGTCTCACTGGTGGTGGCGCGTGTGTTGGATCATTCGGTTCCCTACGAAATGGTTGAGCTGGGTGGTGCTGATCCACGCGTCATGTTCGTGAACGGGCGCCGTCGGTTGAGACTGGTCATCTCTTAACTGCCAGGGCTTATTTTTAATTTTATATATTAAATTGTTTTTTTTTTTTTTACATTGTTCTCACATATAGAAGCAATAAGAATAATGTACCCAGGATTTTGTAATAATAACTTGATTTAAAAGAGAGTCCATGGAGTTTCTTGCCCGTTCTTCTCCATAGAGATCTACGTTTTGGAATGGGCAACTAGCTTCAACTTTCTGTGACTAACTGACCGACTATTTAATTTTGACAATTCAAAAGTGCCTGTAAATGGTTTATTTGAAATAAATGATTTGAGTTTGAACCACACTTCTCGTTACTTTTTGAATACATTCTATATTCCTCTAAGAATACACACACACACATACACTATCTAAGTCTGAAAATAATAAATAATTTTTGTTACAGACTTTGAGCCGAAGAAAACGGCATCTGGGAACGAGATGCCCCTCGCGAGGTACCTCCGGACTCGCCTCTACTCAGAAGGTCGTGTGCCCAGCCAGATATTCACGATGCTGGCCATACACTTCTTTGTCTTCATGGCTGGTGATGCTGTCTCCTTTCACGATACATGTATGGCTTTATTAAACTTTTTGCTTTTAAATAGATCAATAATTAGGTACAGAATCAAAAAGAAAAGAAAGAAAGAAAAAATATATTTTGGACAAATAAGACGCGCATTATTATAAAATACACACACAGAAAAGTTGTCTTTGACGTCATGACATGGGAGGATTTTCGCAACGATTAATATTTTCGCAGTTTTGTGATCTAATTGAAATCAAGCTATTTATTTTTATTTAAAAACGTGTTACTAGGCCTTAAGTACGTACCGATTCGATAATTTAAAGGTATGAACTGAACTATACTCATTAATGGTATGAACTAAACTCATTGCAATTTTTTTCAAGGTTTTTAGATGTATATCAAAACATTGAAAAACATTGCAATGAGTTTAAATTAATTAAACTATGTCATTCCTTTCGAAACCAGATTTCAGGGGTACAGTACGGTATAAGGAAGTCGTAAAATTAAGGAAATGTTATTTAAAACGTTAACTTTTTCTTCAACAATAATGTAGGTATATAAATACGACAAACTAGGAAATGAACTGATTTATTTCTTTAATTATTTTTCAAACGACTTTGTTTTACGAGAAAATATTAATACACGTAATAAAAATCTCCAGATAAATTAACGTTACCTTCAACTGAAACACACGAAGATCAACTTGACATTACGTTTCCAGTAAACTACTTAGTTTGGCGGCCATACTGCTGCACCGAAAGAGGCAAAAAGGATTACATGTGCGCTCCCAACAAGATACCTGATGATGACCCGGTGCATCGCTTCTCTGGCGTTCGTTGCTTTAACATGACCAGGCCAGAAACCTTCCAGACCGTTGGATGCATCAAGAATGATACTGCACCTGAAAGAGTAAGTATACCTACTGTTTATTTATTTCTTTCTTTTTCTCTCTCTCCTCTTCTCTTTCTCTCTTTCTCCTCCTTCTCTCTTTTTAAATTATGGTTCCTTTTTCTTATTTTTGTAGTCTCTTATTATTATATATTTTGTTAGACTTTATTTTACTCATCATCAACATCTGCCTAGCCTTTTCCCAACTATGTTGGGGTCGGCTTCTAGTCTAACCGGATGCAGCTTAATATCAGTATTTTACATGGAGCGACTGCCTATCTGACATCCGTAACTCAGTTACTGGGTAATATGGTAAGACTGGTTGACAGACTTTCGGGCTACTGACGACCCGTAACGACTGTCAAAGATCCACGAATGAAAGCTGGGTGCTTTCCAAGGCACGGAGGGGTCTTAATATATGAAGATGGTCACCCATTCACGGACCAACCGCGACAAGCGTAGCTTAACTGATCGATCGAGGAGGGGTCTCAGACTTTATTTTACTACTGCTGATATTTTGCTTTAGGTACAACTGAATTTTATTACTTATATTAGTTTGTGCTTCGTGACTTTCTGTTGTAACTATGACGTGTTTAAGGTTTTGTGATGGAAATAAATGCACAGGATTATGATCTTTGAATAATTTACCCACGATTATAACGTTTTTTTTTTTTCTGTAAACACATAATTAATATAAAATGCTGTTATTTTGGGACAAGACGTATCCGAGATTGAAATTTTAACTATGTTTATTTAGACTTTGATTAAGAAAACATAGTCTTAGAGTTCAGCTTAAACTTTTTATAAGAAATTTTGTCGGTAACTACCACAAAAAAAAAATACTAGAAAAACTAGTAGGTAATCTTTGATGAGTATTACTATTTTATTTATTTTGTTAATGTGCTATGAAAAAATAGCATCCAGTACACACACAACACAAATGTTTATACATATACCTATGTATAAACGATTATAGGAATATTTATTTATTTTATTATTTATGTACACACAGTAAAATGAATAAATAATAATAATAATAATAACCCCACCGCCGTATCTCTACGTTGACGTCGTGGTGGGGCTTGCGCGCTCTAAACTCTAGGTCTGTGACGGAAGAGTTTACTTTGCCGGATCAGGACTAGGGTAAGTAGCCAGACCAAGAGAGATACAGGAACCCGCAGGGCAGCATGTGGCGAGCTGTTGGGCAGTAGCGACCCCACGGACCCTATCTCCCGGGAGAAGTCTTTTTCCTCACCTCTAGCTTGCCTTTATTGACCGGCTGGAGTGAACACTGACGAGGAGCAGAGCTTCCACCTCATTCTTGCCTTTATTAGCTGGCTTAAGTTGAGATTCGCAAGAGCAAACGTGCTCGGAGGGAGGAAGTATTTCAGTAAGATGCTGGTAGGGATCTTGACCGTACGTCCGGGATTGTCCTGATAGCCGTAGAATACCTCTCCGCTGAGGAGTGGAGAGGTATTCCACGGCTATCAGGACAATCATAAGGCATCAAGGCATCAAGGGGGCAACATGTCCTGAGGTGCTTATGAGGATAAGCACCTCAGGACATGTTGCCCCCTTGTCACTACGACACTATGTGCTAGCGACCGTTTTCGGGGGCCCATTATTGAGCGTGCAAGTCACCCCCTGACATTTTATCCGTGTATATATAAAACATTGATCAGGCAGGGGCCATAGTTCTTCCATAGTTATTGGTAACCAGTCAACTTTAGCCACCCAAACCCATAGCCAAAATTTGTATTTTTCCATATCCTGTAATAGTTCTACACTAACCGGGGGTTATCCTTGGGTGCACTTGCAGTGCATACAGGGATAATCGTCGGGTGGTGCCACATTACAATAAAATTTCCTAAGGGGCCTCTGCGAGTTGGCTTCGGCCCCTCGTACGCCTTCCAAAGGACCGGGAGGGGACCCCATGGTCCCGAGATATGTTAAAAAAAAAACATATATATATATTTTAGTTTGTTAATAGTTTTAGTTAATTTAGGATATAATTTTGTTATTTTAGTGTTATCTTGTAAATGAAAATAAATGTGAAACTCAAATATAACAAAAAATAGGAATACTGTTTAAAAATCTAAAAAAACATAAAATGTATGGTTTAACTCTGGGACCAAAGGTGGTCCTAGATTTGAACCTTGTGGAACGCCCATCATCCTAGATTCTTTAGAAAACTATACAGAGTGGTGATTAGGTTATCACATTAAATAAAACTGTCACTAAATAAACTACCCTTGATAATAAGGCTTTAGACACGCGCGGGGCGATGATATAAACACACAAACTTTATATTATGGTATTGTTACCAAATTATCACAAGTTAAGTTTGATGTTGTTAAATACTATAACTAAAAAAGCGGTCCAACGGCTAGAATGTTTTATTATTCATTATTTAAATTGTATTGTATACGTAGTTTTTAATAATGTGAAACCTAATCGCCACACTGTAGAATATCCTTATGATTGTATGTTCTACACGATTGATAACAATTAGATACCATTATAGTGATCCAACCATACTTTTTTCAGATAACTAAATAAGTAATTAAAAATCTTCTTAATTTTAGATCGCATCATCAACTCCGCTGATGGACCTATCTGTGATATACGGCAGTCAGTTGGCATCTTTGAATCAAAGAGGGAAAACATTCAAAGGAGGTATGGTGAAGACCGAATTAGATGACAAAGGCAGGATATGGCCACCCAGTACTAACACTACTGCCAACGTCTGCTTTTTGAATCAAAAACCTCAGGAGACCAGGTGTCATGCGATGCGTGAGTCTTTGACGTTTCTATATATTTTATCTACTCATACAATATTTACATTTACAACAAAGATTTAACCTACAGTTTTCGTCAGACACGTTTATTTGTTTTAGATTTTGAGGTTAATAATCACGTATTTAATCTGTAGCGGTATCTACAACGCCACATGCGAACAACGCGTCATACTGACGTCACGCAAATCCTGTATCTCGCAAGCAGAGTTTACCGCGCAATTAGCACAGATACAATTTCCCAACATCAATCGTTGGGCAATTGCCCGCCAGACACAACACCCGTCTGGTCGGAGGATCCTCCTTTTTTCTATGGAGGTTGAGTGAACTTTACACCCTGTTCCTCATGCCTCCAAAAATCCATGTTTGCCCGCTCTATTGAGCACCTGGCTTGACATTAAAAGACGTCAAGTGGTCATTCCTCAAAACTATGACGAAAATCTCCGTTTGAACTGTAAATAATGTTGAATATGGCTAGACCTCCTTCTTTAATTATAAATGCATTATAATTAATATTAAACTTCATAAGGCCTCTACAAAAATAACGTTCATTTATATAATTTCAGCTGAGGATGGCGGAAACACTCTAGCAGGCATCAACCTCGTGGTGGTATGGTTTTGGCGGAATCACAACTTTATAGCCAAAAACCTAGCTTCCGTCAATCCCTGTTGGGATGACGACAAACTGTTCAACGTAACAAGAGATATTAACATAGCTTTATCACTACAACTTTATTACTATGAGTTGTTGCCGTTATACATGGGTGAGTTTTTCTTCAGATTTTGTCTTCTCTCGTATCGACATAAACAATATCAGAGGGCCTAGACTAATTGACGCTCTGGTAGAGATAGCATAATCGATCTATAATGTTCCCACTGCTGGGCTCCTTCACCGTTTAGAGAGCAGTGGTTATGAAATTATTTACACGAAGTAAAACGCCTGCCTGGGTTCGAACCCACCTACAACTTGTTAATCTGGGCCATTACCACTGAGCCACCAATGATCTGTTGTTAGCGATAATGATGATGGAAAAGAAAAAAATGTTTGAGACTGAGATTTAAGTTACGGAAAAGCTAATGTCAATCCCATTGAAGTTGTAAAAATACGAAACGTTTTGAAAAGGGGTTGCTCAAAGCATGAAAAATTGCCAGTTAGCAAGGTGGCAGCGGAGACGTTAACATACTTCGCGTATCACCACTAGAGGATATAAATCGCAATATTAAATAGTTTATAATAATTTCATGTCGTATTTCACAGGATTCGACAATATGGTAAAAGATGAAGTGATCACACCAACAGGCGGATTCAAAGATGAATATAATCCACACTTGTATCCTCAAGTTTCTCTGGAATATCCATTTGTTTTGAGATGGGTGCATACAATCCAAGATGGTCCTTTGAAGTAAGTATGTCCTCTTATGTTTTAGATATAATTATTTGATATTCTGCTAATATTATAAACGCGAAAGTTTGGATGGATGGATGTTTGTTACTCTTTCACATAAAACCAATGAACCGATTTGGATGAAATTTAGCACACAGTAGTTTATAACTAGGATTAACACATAGGATACTTCTTATCCTGACATTCCCATGGGATCGATACATATGCGGGTGAAACCGGGCAGCTGGTACCTTTATAAATCTTTATAATAACGACAGCGAACGAGCAATTCATAATCAATGCTCAAAGTAAATAGCTATTGTTTAATATATCTAAAAAGTAAGTAAGTAGTTCTGTAAATAGTTTTGTTTGGCATTCATTCCTCTATTTTTTATTATAAACCTAATTGTAATGATATTTTCAGATTGTATGATAAAGATGGCTACTACCTTAAACAAGTTCCTACAGTAAACCTCACATTAAGAACCGGATATTTCGGTGTAGATGACAACATGGATCATTTGACTCAAGGCAGCTTTAGACAAGGAAGCGCTAGAGAAGATTATATTGCTGATCCTGATGTAAGTGACAAGTTTCAAATTCAATATAAAATTATCACATCTTTGTTTGACTCTAAATGAACTGTAATAATAACATCTTTCAGCTCCCTGAACATATTTATAGTTACTTTGCTTTAAATACACCTTCACAATTTTTCGTTCAATTATTTGTCTATCATCCAATATTTAATTTCTTTATTTTATCTGTTTCGTTTTACACAGAGTCTATCCGTCGTTTTGTAAACCTGTCTCGTTTAGTGCTAGCAAACGCTTCGCAAAGATTTTACGACTTTGAAAACCATCAAAATTTCTTTATAACAATTTAGGTATATAATAATGTAAGCTTAATATTAATGATTTATACACAAATATCTTCCGGAATACATTCTCCAAAATGATGGTAAAAACCATGTCAAAATCTATTCCATAGTTTAGACAATGTGAATTTAGTATAAAATGTATTACCTATAAATGACGTTTAATCAAGGTATATTATCTACTATTTCAGATCACAGAGACCGGTCTGGGACCTCATCAGTATGCGTCAGACTTGATGACGAACGATTTAGCCAAGAACCGATATTTTGGATTCCCACCTTACATTAATTACAGGGAGATCTGTTTCGGCAAGCCTATTCATAGTTTCGAAGATCTGCATGGCTTTATTGATCCTGAGGTAATTATTAAAACTGTTGTGAATATTATAGTAATGTATATATGGTTTTGAGACTTTCGGCTTGGTGATGAGTCTTTTAACAGACGACGAATAACATTGCTAAATTACGGTGAAATGAAATAAACTTATTTCAGCTAACATAACATACTATGTACCTTCCATTTTTACTATTTACACTAGATACTAAATTAAATGACTAACTTACCGAATATACAGAAAATCTTTTGTTTTTTGGTCGCTTAGGAGTCGAAGTACTCGTCCGTGTTGCTGTCATCCGGAAACGAGCTCGGAAGACTGGCAGCATTGCCACCTTGATTGGCAATGCTGCCATTTCAGCTTAGATGTTAACACTTTGTGTTTTAATATTTCAGAGGATAGAAATACTAAGAGAAGTTTACGAGAAAGTAGAAGACATTGATCTATTGGCTGGTATCTGGGTAGAGAAATCGATACCAGGAGGTTTCGTACCTCCAACGTTCTACTGCTTGGTCATAGAGCAACTCAAACGTAACACGGCTTCTGATAGACATTGGTATGAGAGACCGAACCGTCCTAATGCATTCACCTCTGGTAAGTGCACATGATTATGTAATACATTATTCAAGGTTACTATGTATGTCATAATTTATTGGAACGGTGCGGCCGTTCCAATGAATTATGTCACAGTTGTTAATAGGTTTGCATAATTTTGATACATTGCAAACTATATCTTTTTCTTGTAGTCAACTTTTTTTTATGTGACGAGTGTTGATTCCTTTTTCATTATCTGCTTTTACAGAGCAACTGGCTGAAATTCGTAAATACACGATCGCAAGACTTCTTTGTGACGTTGGAGACACAGTTGAAAGGATTCAACCTCAAGCGTTCTTGAAAGCTGGATACAAGTGAGTGCGCTTTCTTTATGATTATTATAATCATCGTCACTGGCCAGTCTTGGTCCATCCACTGCTACCCTCCGTTTTGTGCTATTCTTTTCAAAAATTGTGTGTTTATAGAACTTACTCGTAGGTGTCTCAGCACTAAGTCACTTGGGAAAATCACTATGATATTCATTAGTGGTCGCTGAAGGAAAAGATCCTTTCTTTTTTTTCAGCAATTTAGTTCTAGCTAGCACACCCTCAGACACATACACACACACACCCCGTCTTACTTACACTACACTTATCCCGTAATTTTATTGTCTTTGTTGCTTGCTTTTTTTTCCTTTTTATTTTTAACTACTTATTTATAGTTTACAATATGTATTTTTCTTATCTGGAACGAACTACCCTCTTAGTAGGAGCCGGGCGTTGATAGCTGCGCCACAGTTATTAACTTTTTCTGTTATAATCGTTTTACTATTTCTAAAATTGTATCTGTTTTTGTTCCAAAATACGTTTTTTTTTTTATTATTTTATAGCTTTCTGAGCTTTCTTCGCCTTGTGAACCACTTCTAAGAAAATACCCCTAACCTCTTTATTTTATGCGTTTATATGACACACTTTTGAAATTGTTATTGTTTTAAAATGATTCAACAACAATATTGTTCTCACATTGGTTTTTCTTTATCTTTATTTGCATTATTATCAATTTTAATTTTGGTTTCAGTAACCGAATGTGCTCCTGTGACCAAATAATCAAAATAGATTACTCTGCTTGGAAAGATGCGGCGTGTTACCCTCAAAAGCCTTGGACGACATATGTCTTATACTAGAATTTAATGTAAATAAATTACTATGATAATAATATAGTGTTAATAGAAATCATGAGGTCTTTGATCTAATAAATGGAAACCAGTTTAAGTTTGCGGATGTTTATATCTAAGACGAATATTTTTTGTTTGACCTTCAGATTAATTTTCGTTTAAATAGAAACTAAAATAATTTATAATACTGCACTGTGTTTTTATAACTGTTTCAATATTTAGATTTTCCGTCTGACCTTCAATTAATGTTTGTTTAAATGAAAACTAATATAATTTATAATACTGCACTGTGTTTTACTACTATTTATTACCGTTTTAATATTTAGATTGTAACAGCTCAGTACACATTATGAATAATTATTTATGGATATGCATTGGATTGTTGGTGCATGTCTTAGTGCAAGTTTAGAATCAGGTATTTCATATTACTCAATTTTGTTGTTGTTACCATTGTTCTTTTTTCCTGATAATTTCATGATGAAACTTCATCCTGACGTATCAATAAATACAAAGTGTTTTGCAGTTCAGTAACTTCAACATTACTATATATGTTCGATATAAACAGAAAATGAAAATAATCAAAAAAAGAAAAACAAATTATGTGCCGTTGTATGAGGTTGCAAGTGAACTTCACAAGAATACTAAAGCAGCAAAAATGATAGGTATGAACACATCATGATAGCAATAAAATTTTCATTGTATCATTCAAAAACATGAAGCATAACTTCTATAGTTATGCTTCATGTTTTTATATGAAGCATAACTATAGACGTCATCGCAAGCGAAAATAACAACACACTGATATAAATCATAAAAAAGGAAAGGATCTGGACGATAAACATTTCAGAAGTTTCAAACATTAAGAACAAACAAAAGAAATAGATACTTATAGCACTTGGATTAGTAGATACGGAAGGATGTTAGCTCCTGCACCGTTTGTCGCTGTGTTGTGTGCTGTAAAGGCGTTGTACTATGATTCGTTTTAAGGTTTTGAGATCGGTATTGATGAAGTAAAACGCCATGATGCTGCTAATACAACTTTGTAAGTATTTATGTTTTATTTGTTGTTCCTTTTTCTGTTTCTTAATTATTTCATCGATTTCATTGGAGTTTTGGTAGATTGATCAAATCAGCTTATTGATAATTTCTGCTAATCTTTGATTCAGGCACATAACCAACAAACCATGTTACTTTAGTTAGTATAATTTGTGCAAGCTCTTAAATGACAAAATAATGTACAATTAGCGCTTGACCGCTAATTGTACATTATTTATCTATTTATATAGGTATATATATCTTTCTGAAGAATAAATACATTAAAAATATAATTAACTTAGACACATAAACAAATTAGGAACAATTAAAAAAAGGAATAATATACCTACTACGCCATCTTCTGGAGTCATCTAGCAACAATACATGCACGGCGCACAGGTGCCTCATCAGGTGGCCGTCTTGCTGGCAGCGCTCAGGAGACTCGCCGCTGCCTGTCTCGCATCCGAAGATGCGAGACAGGCAGCAGCGAGTAACAAATACCCTTTCATTATTATTTATTAGCTTTGTCGTTCTCTAAAAAATTTTGCCTATTTTATTCTCTAAGATATTAAAAGATGTAGGGATAACTCTTTTAGATTTTGTATTATAGTCTATTTGCTATTTTTAGCAAGTCAAAAACTGTAGTAGAAAACAGTTTTACTTTGTTCATTATTTGTAATACACTTGCATACTAAAATTTTATTTTGCAGGCATATTCTGTGTGAGTATTTTAACGTCTAGCTAAGTTTATTTTACAGACCTCGTTCTATTTTTCAACTTTTTTATGTCATACATATTCACGCAAAGGCTATAAAGGTATATTTATGTGCATTTGGTGTTTGCATGATTGCCGTAGACTGATAAAAAAATCTGGCATAAATCGTAATAGGCTCTAACATATTCGTGTGTCATTTCATATTTTAACTGAAGCTTGTAGTCCTTATTGAACCACAAGCGATTTGTCATCTATATATATAAAATTCAAAGTCCTGACTGACTGACTGACTGACTGACTGACTGATAGATCAACACACAGCCTAAACCGCTGGTCCTAGAGACATGGAATTTGGAGGGTGTTCTTCGTGAAGTGTATGCATCCACTAAGAAAGGATTTTTCGAAATTCCACCCCCAAATCTTATTCCTTGAGTTAAAAAAACTACCCCCTAATAAGAGATTGGGGGGTTTCAAAGTTTGTATGGAAGAATTTTAGCGCGCAGTCCGATTTACTCGAAACTCAGTATTTATACCTAATATTGAAAGTAAAGAATAATGTGTATCAGGGTTTTTAGAAAATCTACCCCTGACGGGCTGAAATGGGGTAGTCAATTTTTCAGGGGAAGATTTTATTGCATGGCTTGATTAACTCGAAAATTAGTAAGTATAAATAATCTTTAAGTCAAGTTATGAATACATCTCAAACAATTTTTTTTAATTCCACCCCTTTGGGGGTGAAAAGCGGGGATACAGTTTATATGAAAAATCTTCTTCATTAGGTTAATAAATATGAAATTTTTCAAGAATACTCGCCTAAGTAAGTAATAAAGTTTATCATTATAAGTTTTTCAAAACTACCCCTCAAAGGGGGATATAGGGGTGTTGAAGTATGTGTGGAATAATTTAAATGCGCAGTCCGATTAAATCGAAACTCAATGTTTATACTTAAGACCAAAAATAAAGAGTAACATGTATCAGGGTTTTTCGAAAATCTATCCCTAACGGGTTGAAAAGGGGTAGTTAATATTACAAGGGAGGATTATAACGCGTGGCTTGATTAACTCGAAAATTGGTACAAATAATCTTTAAATCAAGTTATGAATAATCCCAAACGATTTTTCAAAATTCCACCCCTGAGGGGGTGAAAAGGTAGGGATACAGTTTATATGAAACATCTTATTCATTTAGTTAATAAACTTGAAACTTGGCAAGAATACTTGCCTAAGTAAGTAATAAAGTTTATCATTATAAGTTTTTCAAAACTACCCCTCATAGGGGGATATAGGGGTGTTAAGTTTGTGTGGAAGAAATTGAATGCGCGGTCCGAGTAACTCGAAGTTCAGTATTGATACTTTTGACAAAAAATAATTAATAATAAGTATGTAAAGTTGTCACTGAACAAAAAAATTTACCACTGACGGGACAAAAAGGGGTAACTCAGTTTTTAAGGGGAGGATTTGAACTTGAAACTGTATGTTACATTTTCACGCCTAAAACACTGAACTTCTGAATTGGCATAGAGATAGATGGCATCCTAGGGAAGCACATACATTTTATCCTGTTAGCACGTTCCCGTGGGATAATTTCCGACAACCACGCGGGCGAAGCCGCGGGCAGAAGCTAGTATTCAAAGTTTTATTTTCACAAAACAGTGTCTATAGAAAGAATGAAAAAATACCACCATAAATAATGTTTGATATTCGTATCATTCTTTAATTTTCACAAAAACAAATTCACGTTATTTGCACTAACTGTAACACTAATGTATGTACAAGTGGAAATTATGTGTAGTCGGACAATGGTTTGTCAGATTTTACGACCAAATTTCAATAGTTCTTTAGTAGCATCAGTCATTTAAAGAAAGGACTGTTATTAACACTATTGAATACTATACAGCAATATAATATATAAGAACAGTTCGATTATAATAAATTGAATAGATACAGAACAACTCTTCAAGGATCCTGTGCATGGATATAAAGTTTAAACAGTCCAAAATAGCTGCTCCTAATTAATGGGTTACCAACCCGAGAGTAGTTACTGCCATATTGACATCATCTATAACCAGTTTCCCTAAATCGACATTTTTACATTTGAGAGAATCTGGTCATTTTTCTACAACACCTTGATTAGTAGATACGGTAGAATGTTGTCTCCTATTTTGCTCCTTGCTGTGTTGTGCGATGTGAAGGCCGCGTTGTTCTATGATTCGTATCATGGCGTTCCGATTGATATCAGTGAAGTTAAACGCCATGATAAGAGTAACACGACTTTGTGAGTAACTGTCTGTTTTATTTGTTTTAATTTTTTATCGTCTTAAATACATACCTTAATATCTGCCTAGCCTTTTCCCAACTATATTACAATCAGCTTCCAGTCTAACCGGATGGAGCTGAGTATCGGTATTTTACATGGAGCGTCTGCACATTTGTCCTTCACAACCCAAATAAATAACAATTTTTTTTTTTTTATGATAAATAACAATTTGTTTAACATCTCTATCTCTCATCTCATGTTTTTTTTATATTAATGTTACTTTATCGTCTTTAGCTGGTGCGTGAATGAGATTGAGCCATGTGATCCCCTCGAAGGAAGACGTGTCGATGGCTCCTGCAATAACTTGAAATACCCTTCACGAGGTGCAAGTCACACTCCTTTTACCAGAATATTGCCACCGATTTACGACAAAGGTACGCCAGTTTTCAGTATTATGCTTTTATTAGTACCTACTTATGTGACATCCCACGAAGTTTATTTTTCTTTTACAGTTTGTTTTTATAATATTAAGTAATACTTTATCCGTGCTGACCATCAATATCAGTCTAAACTCGTATTTTATACAATAAAAATTAATGTAGCACTAGAAAATCTTCATACGTATTTTCTTTCCGTATAATGTTGCTAATATTTCCCCAGATTTCGAGCCCAAGAAAGCAGCATCAGGCAATGATTTGCCTCTCGCTCGGTCTCTTAGGACCCGTCTTATGTCAGTTGGTAAAGTACCAAGCCAGAGATACACCCAGCTAGCTATTCATGCTTTTGTGTTCTTGTCTGCTGATGTCGTCTCTCTACACGATACAAGTAAGATCATTATTAATTACATCTTTATGTTAATCCTACTAATATTATAAATGCGAAAGTTTGTATGGATGGATGGATGAATATTTTGTTACTCTTTCACGAAAAAACTACTGAGCGGATTTGGATGAAATTTGGCACAATATACGACTCACAACTACGAATAGGATACTTCTTTCCGGCAGTACGTTCGCGTGGGATAATTTCCGAACACCACGCGGGCGAAGCCGTGGCAAAACCTAGTTAATTATAAATGCGAAAGTTTGTAATGATGGATGGATATTTGTTACTCTTTCACGCAAAAACTGCTGAACGGATTTGGATGAAATTTGGCACACAGATAGTTTATAACTGGGCGCTGCTAGTCCTTCATATCTTTGAAAATATGGTCTGTAAAATTTTAACCATGATTTTCTTGTAACAAAATAAATCTTTTCCAGTAAACTATGTAGTGTGGAGACCATACTGCTGTACCTCAAAGGGGAAAACCGATTCCTATTGTGTTCCTAACAAGATACCTGAAGACGACCCGGTGCACCGCTTCTCAGGAATCCGCTGTTTGAACATGACGAGACCTGAATCTTTCCAAAGTATAGGATGCTTACCAAAGGGCACCACTCCAGAAAGAGTAAGCAATTTTACTATTTTTCTCTCTAATTTGATATCATAGATACAGTTTGTATTAATCATCTTGTGAAAATTTAATCATGATTTTTCTTCCATTTGTCAATGGCAATTCTGCCAGTCTTCTGGGCGTTTCATCATCATTAATCACTTCAGCTGTAAGACGTCCACTGCTGGACATAGACCTCCTCCAGGGATCGCCACTTCGACCGGTTCTGGGCTTCTCGTATCCAGCGATATATTATATTAGTATATTATGTATAGTTAGTTATTTAATTAAGTATCTCGTGTAAATATTTACAAGTTGGTTTCATTTTTTTAATTCGAACTTAGTAATCGTTGTTGATCAAAGTAAAGTACCATAATTTAAGAAATATTACAGTTTTGTCTCGTTTTCCCCCAGATTATTTCATCAACTCCGCTCATAGACTTATCTTCTGTGTACGGCAATAACTTGAAGAACTTACAAGAAAAAGGGCGACTATTCCAGGGTGGACTATTAAAATATGAACTTGATGAGGGAAGAGTTTGGCCACCAAGCACCAAGACACAAGCTAACTTGTGCTTAATGAATCAAAAACCCCATGAAAAGAGATGTCATGCTATGCGTAAGTATGCGTAGGAATAAAGCAAAATTATGGCCAAAAATATTTGTGTGACTTTGGCTTCAAAGACTTTTCCTTGCATAATTTTAATGACTATTATACGAAAATTTTGTATATGTGGATGATGATAATGGCTAAAAATACGGTGACTACTGCGATGACGACTAACATAGAACTACAAAAGAAGAAGACATGCTGCGCCGATCCCAAATATATTGCAATAAAGGGCGAGGGAATGATAATGATGACACGTAAATGGCATTATATCAAGAATAACAATCGGATGGAAAATAGTATCAAGTATCGACTATAGTCGACTCTTCACATTTTCAGAGAGCTGGCCTGTTTCTTGGCCAAAGAATTAGCATCGCCGTACAATGTGGCAATGCTGTCAGCCTTTTGGGCACTGTTCCTGTTGACAGCGAGGCGGACGAATTTTTTCATACCCCATGATTCTTTTGCTTATTTTTCACATGTACATTTATCATTTTAAATGTTAGCTTATAATGTAAATATTATCTTTACTTTAGTATCGATTATAATTTATTGTTTACACAGTTGGATATTAACTAGGTATTACGTTTTTTCAATGTAATAAACACATTCTCGAAAGACTATTACTGTAAAATGAAAGATTTTGTTTATGATGGTTAATTTAATAGCGGTGTTTTTCTATTTTAGCTGAAGATGGAAGTAACACCTTAGCTGGTATAAACCTCATGGCTATATGGTTCTGGAGGAATCACAACTTTATCGCCACGGAGTTATCGAAGCTCAACCCTTGCTGGGATGACGAAAAACTATTCAATACTGCTAGAGATATAAATATTGCCCTTTTTATTCAGATCACTTATTATGAGTTATTGCCAATATTTTTGGGTAAGGATTTTTGATGTTATGTTACGATAATAATAATTAAAACAGAGAATGGCAGAAAATATAATAGTAGCGTACATAAACATGTCTCAAAATATTCGATTATGTTGAATATTATTTTGGATCAGAGTCCTGTTAAAAAAACATTACATTCTTAGAAAAAATACCTAAAAAAAAATAAACTCCTGTTGCAGGATATGACAACCTAGTACAAGATGGTGTAATTAATCCCACTGGTGGATACAGCGACATTTATAACGAAAATGTGCAGCCTCAACTGTCTTTGGAATATCCATATGCGTTAAGATGGCTGCATACTGTTCAGGAAGGTTCTTTAAAGTAAGTAAGCATAAAAAAGTGCTAGATACAATAGTACACACGAAAACATATCTAAATATCCTATCTCCAAAGCTTAAAATCGTTTTATTACTGAATGAGTTCAAACTTTAAACAATCGAGCCAGTTATTATAGTTTGGACTTTATTCCGAGTAAGGTATGGTTCTCAATACAAAATTGACAACGAGACTCGGGTTTAACGTCAGTTTTTTTCATTTGAACTATACATTTGTCAAAATGAAGTCCTTGTTTTGTAATACGGCCGGAATTTTTTAGCTTAATAATATATTGTCGTGCTCTTCGATCAATAATAGTACTAGATTCCCGACAAGCGCTTCAAAAACGGCCCGAAAAATAAGACCACAGATACTTTTGTGGTCTTGTTTCAAATTAGTATGTTTTAACCTTATCACTTAGACTTTAAGTTTCATTTTAGAATAAATGACTGAAAATAAAAAAGAATTAAATATATTTTGCAATGGTAATTAAACTTTATGCATTAAGGCTTATAATAAACTGAAGTTGTTAACATTATTAAACTTTTTTCTAAGAAATGTAGATGTTTACGTGTGTGCAAACGTGGCCACTTGAGCGACTGATTTTTGTTCCTGATCCTTAATCTAGTACTATTATTGATCGAAGGTCGTGCTGGAATTATTCCGGCTAATGTATTTAAAAAACGTTATTGTATTCTTTTTAATATAATTATCCTCCATTTTCAGGATGTACGACCAAGACGGTCATTACCTAAAACAGTTTCCCATCGTGAACCTTACTCTGAGAACCGGTTACATGGCAGTTGATAACAATATTGATTACGTCACTCAGGGCAGCTTTAGACAAGGAAGCGCCAACATTGACTATATTGCTGATCCTGATGTAAGCATAGTTAAAAAACTTGAGAGGTGTCACCCGGACCCGGATGGGACACCCGGATGTAACGAAGTATAACTGGCTTGCTTTCTCTAAGAGAGAGAGAGACAGACAGAGAAACACGCGCACGCCACACGGCTAACAACTATAGCAAAAAGTGTCGATCCAACTTTTGGTCTTAATTTTTTTCGTCTAGCCCCCTTTCGCAACGCGCGATAAGGAACTTCGTTCCAAAAACTAAATCATAAACAACGTCTGCGGTCGGGGGTCCCCCTTCAGGATTGAAGTTCCTTACGCGATACTTGCACTTACACACTCGTATACAATAGTTAGAGAGAGAGAGACAAAAAGTTTGAATTTAATACGAGTTTTTAATACAGAGTCATCAAGCTCTCATAAAGTGGTCACTATCTTGGATTTTAATTTTGACCTAGCTCGATGTCGAGTCATGGTCAAAAACATGACTCTCAGTCTCTCTCTCATCAGAAAGTCGCATGGAGGAGTGATTAACGCTTTTATGTTACGTAACAAATTCTACCAGTTTACTCCTACCTGCAAGCCTCGTTAAATAACTTCGTTCCAAAATAAGACGTGTCGATAAATTAATAATACAAACCGATTTGTTACATATGACTTCACGTTCTGTTTAACTTATAATGCCAATAGGATATATAAACAGTCATGTGAGTGAAGGAACAGCTAGTAGTGAAATATATACAAAAATCAAAAGTACTCGTATGATGAATAATGTACTTACAATACGAATAATGTACCCAGAACTTTGTAATAATATCTTTATTTAAAAATGAGTGTCCGATGAGTTTCTTGCCCGTACTTCTCCATAGAGAGCTACGTTTTGGAATGGGCAACTAGCTTCAACTTTCTGACTAACTGACCGACTATTTAATTTTGACAATTCAAAAGTGCCTGTAAATGGTTTAATTGAAATAAATGAGTTGAGTTTGAGTTTGATGTATCGAAGATCATGTAGCTGATTTGATTATTATATTTTAGATCACAGAACAAGGTCTAGGTCCCACTCAAAAGGTGTCAGATTTGATGACCAATGATATGGCCAAGAACCGATACTTTGGATTCCAACCTTACGTCAAATACAGAGAGGCGTGTTTCGGAAATCCAGTGCGCACGTTTAATGATCTTTATGGAATTATAGATCCTGAGGTAACAACTTTTTTTTTGTTTACTGCTTATTTATTTTGGAATACGTCACAAAGATGTATATTCATCGCTCCTTTTACTGTTAGCCTGCATCACCCCACTGCTGGGCAAAGGCCTCTGCCATGACTTTCAGCTCTTTCGATCCAGGGCTAAAGTTAAACACTGGCAGTTTATTTCATCGTTCCCTCCTCGCGCCTCAAAAAAAGATAGAGAAATTTAAAACTTAAATTAACTTAATTATTATAACATTTTACGATTTGACAATTTAGTATTTGACATTTTATTTTTAAATAATTCTGACATTTTTATAATTTTTTTGACAATTTTAATTATTATTATTATCATTTATGAATATTTTAATTTAATTAGTCACAATTTTATTTTGGGTATTTATCAGTTTATAATTTTAAATAGTTTGTAAGTAATTTTAATGTATAAGTGTAAAATATGGACTGCAGTTGTCTGAGTTAGGTATATAAATTATTATTATTTTAATATATCTCGGGACCATCGGGTCCCGGTCCTTTGGAAGGCGTACGAGGGGCCGAAGCCAACTCGCAGAGGCCCCTTAGGAAAATTTATTGTAATGTGGCACCACCCGACGATTATCCCTGTATGCACTGCAAGTGCACCCAATGATAACCCCCGGTTAGTGTAGAACTATTGCAGGATATGGAAAAATACAAATTTGGGCTATGGGTTTGGGTGGCTAAAGTGGACTGGTTACCAATAACTATGGATGAACTATGGCCCCTGCCTGATCAATGTTTTATACATATTATATACACGGATAAAATGGAGGGGCCTGTGGCTAAATAATAACAGCCGCACAGGTCGATCAGTCAGGTTAAGCTACACTTGCCGCGGTTGGTCTGTAGATGGGTGACCATCTTTACATACCGAGACCCCTCCGTGCCTCGGAAAGCACGTTAAGCCGTTGGTCCCGGCTGTCATTCGTGGATCTTTGACAGTCGTTACGGGTAGTCAGAAGCCCGAAAGCCTGACAACCAGTCTTACGAAGGGGTATTGTATTACCCAGTAACTGGGTTGTGGTGGTCAGATAGGCAGTCGCTCCATGTAAAATACTGGTATTCAGCTGCATCCGGTTAGACTGGAAGCCGACCCCAACATAGTTGGGAAAAGGTTATAGGCAGATGATATACACGGATACAATATTATTAAATGATTTTTCTAATATTTCAGAGAATTGAAATTCTAAGAGACATGTACGAAAAAGTTGAAGATATTGACCTTTTAGCTGGTATATGGGTAGAAAAGCCAATAAATGGGGGCTTTGTTCCTTCGACATTCTACTGCCTTGTGATTGACCAGTTGAGACGTAACGTGGTATCTGACAGACATTGGTACGAGAGACAGAATCGTCCTAATGCGTTCACTATTTGTAAGTATACAATATCTAGAGGCAATTAGTATAATATGAAATAATTTAATAACATATATCTCTGTGGGGTGATTGCGTAACAGTAGCAATAGCTTTCATTTTGTCAGTTCAAAAACATTCATTGCGTTATTTACGTTGTTGATCAGACAAACTTTTCAAACATATGAAACAATGGATCTTCAAAAAGATTCAGCCGATCGATTCTGTAAAAATCTCACCGTGAAAAGTTAAGTGAAGTGAGCTTAGAGTGAGCTGTCAATAGTGTCAATCCCTAGCATTAGTTGGAATGACAGCTCACTCCACGCTCACTTCACCTAAGTTTTCACGGTGAGATGGTTACAGAATCGCACTGCTGATTCGGATCGAAAGTGTTTCACGCAATTAGGGTGGTGATCGTTAAGGAAAAAAAGTTTTCTCCTGTTGATATACTTTGATTGTTTCTTTATAATAAAATGTGAATGTTGGTCATAGTTGAAATGATGATATCAATGTCTTTTTCACAGTTCAACTAACTGAAATAAGAAGGTATACCATCGCAAGACTCCTATGTGATGTTGGAGATACTGTTACAAAGATTCAACCACGTGCTTTCTTAAAAGCTGGAATCAGGTATATTTGCATTTACTACATAACTTAGATGTTTTAATATCATTTAACCTTTATTTATCATCTTTTTATGACTGTTACCCTTTTTTAATGCTTTCTGAAATGCTAAAAGTAAGAAAAATGCTGCGGTGTGAGCGAGCCTATTCGTTACCCACATATTTTATTTTTAGTAAACTAGAAACAATTGTCCGCGCCGAAGGTAGTCTTCGTTGAGATTGTTCGCCATGGCCAAAATACGGAGCACACAGGGTTAGTTTTCAAAAACCAGCCAAATTTTAGGGTGTGATAGAGACCATATCCCGACTGAATAAAATTAGTAAAATTAATCTTCGCACCAATCAAAATAACCTAAGATTACGACCATTATTACAAGTACCGTTTACAATTCTGCCGTCATAACTAAGAATGCAGTAATCGCAAAATGGCGGTTACGAGTAAACGCAAAGAGCAAGATGCATTATGCAAGTACGGCGAAAATCATTACATAAAAAACATACTTCGAGTGAATACAAATTATAGGCGTAACTCTTTTTGTATACGCAGTGCAATATTATTCAACAACCTGCCATCACATTTAGAAATTGATTTTTTTGTACGAGTGCGTTAAGAATCAGGAAAATCTTGAGTAAGGAATATTTCAATGGGTGAATGTTTGTGGTTTATCGCGACATACCTATCTGTTTCCCATGCCTCTTTTTCTTTTTTTCTTTAATCATCTTTTATAATATTGTAATATAATATATATGTGGAAGCTTATAATTAGTAATTGTCAGTTTTTGGTATTTCGTTACCATTTACGTATTAGTCTGTAAGCTTTCTTAAAATTATAAAAAAAAAATCTCCATGAGACCAACATCGTATTCGCGAATATAAATTCAGCCGCCCCATACGTTTAGGTCGAAAAGGTATTGAAGTTTTATAAAAATGGGACAGTTGATAAATTTTTCGCGATTAAGATATTGGTCCCATGGAGAAAGTTGTTCAGTTTGATGGCCTGTACCACATCCTTAAATTTGGCTGGTCTTTGAAAATAAATCCTGTGTGTATATTGTGGTGTCTTACGACTTTCACGCGAACTAAGTCGCGGGCAGAAGCTAGTACCTATCTTATTAAACATTCCTCACCTCTACTTTTTAAAATATATGTATTACTTCTAGCACCTGACACTTCTAGCACCTGCCATCTACATTATTGTTTGTGAATACACGGTTAAATTTTGATCGTTTTAATCCATAAAAGGGGTCATTGTACTCATCATTATGAACAACGTTTAAATCAGTTGATCCATGTCGAGTTATGCGAACATAAATCTATGGAGCAACTGATTTTTAATCACGATTTCAGGGTCCGTAGTAAAAGTTGTTCATAATGATGAGTACAATGACCTCTTCTAAGGATTAAAACGATCAAAATTTAGCGGTGTACTGTTCTTGTTTCATATACTTATTTCTTTTGTATTTCAGCAACAAAATTGACAGCTGTATCAATATACCTTCACTAGACTACGGAGCATGGAAAGACTTAACTTGCGATCTTCCTTTATACTGGACCCAAAACAGTCAAGATAATTAGAAGTGATATTTATCTACGAATTATGAGGTGTTTGACCTAGTGAAACATGGATACATCGACCTCAATTTGTTAATATTTTTAAATTGAATATAATTTTATGATTATGAGTTTGTTTTTTGTTCCTATTTTTATGCTTTCTGAATTTATTATGATTTTTGAGCTTTTATTTATCTAGGGAAGAAGGTTTTTAGCTATTAATGTTTTGACACATAATCTAAAATCTACATTTAAATTAATAAAAATAAAAACTTCTTCGCTCTGCGCTTGCGCATGTCAATATTTTTTCGAGTTTTCAAATCAATCTTGCGCTTTAACACTCAGCCTTTTTTTAAAATAATTAAATGATGTAATGGAATATAAAACAAGGTTCCACCGAGATTTGAACTCGGATCGCTGGATTCAAAGTCCAGAGTGCTAACCATTACACCATGGAACCGGTTGCTAGGAGACGCGAAATTCCGCTTCCTTTCACTTCAACTTTTGCCGTGACGTCATTTATTAGTAAGTTTTATGGTGCTCGCTATGTTTCGTGTTGCGGACGGTCTAGTTAACTGCCTGTCGGTTTAGTTGAGTATGCTATCAACTGTTAAAGAATAATAAAGTATTCACATAATAATCTTATTTCCTACTAATATTATAAACGTGAAAGTTTGCATGGAGGGATAGACGGATGGATGGACGTTTGTTATTCTTTCACGCAAAAACTACTGAACGGATTTGGATGAAATTTGGCTCACAGATGGTTTATAACCAGAATTAACATATATAATACTTTTTATCCCGATATTCTTACGAAATCGAAACTTATGCGGGTGAAACCGCGGGGCGCATCTAGTCATTAATAAATATAAGTAGAATTAGTTCTAAAAAGACTCTTAAACCAACTATTATCACAGGCTCTAAGAAATAATTAACATACCATAACTCTGCGGTTTCTTCTTTAACTTTGTCTTTGTCCTTTCTAAGACATTATTGGATACTTCAAAATTAAGATTCACACGACGACCTATTTTTTTTTTTTTGAATATCGCGAGTCATACCTTCGTCAGGCGCTTGAAGCAAAATATGTCTGGCAGGTGATAATGAAGAATGTGAAAATGTAAGAAAATAAATAAAAGAGGTATTTTTACAAAGCGTAGATTCCTATGGAGAAGAATGGATAAGAACATCCATGTAAAACGAAAAACTTAATACTTCCTTTTACGAATCTGTCTCCTCTCTAGTTACTAGTAGATATACAACTAGGACTGGGAGACAAAGGCGGATCACACACTACAACGCACCACGCAACGGAGCGCGGGAAACGGAGACCAATTCCCCGTGCGAAAGCGCGTTTTCGTTGAATTTGCATGTAAAAAATCACGCGCGGGGGCGCGTTATCTGCGTCCCGTCGCGTGGCGCGTTATAGTGTGTGATCCGCCAAAGTGTTGATCATCTGGCGGCGAGATGGACGGACACTTTGACGGACGTAGAACCTGGAGGCCTACTCCGAAGTGCAAAGTGCGAATGTTTGGATTGGGCCGACACATGGCTGAACCGAATATTATTGAAAAATAGAAAAAAGTTCGGATCGGCTCAGTTGGGTCGGGACCATAGTCAATGTTCGAAAGAGTGTAGGAATGTAGGATCGGAACCGACCGAACCAAATAGTAACTTCGTAGCAGGAAATGGCCGAACATTCGGCCGATACTACTTCGGAGTAGACCCCCAGGATGAGGGTGGCACAAGAGCGTGTCGATTGGTAAAAGAACAGAGGCTTGTGTGATTTTTTTTTTTTACGTATCCTTCTCCCAATATTTACCTACTGGTAGATAAATGAATTGTATTTCAATCAATTAAAGTTACATAACTCTGTATCATGACAATGATTATTTCAATTGAATTGTCGAGTTTATAATATCTACTTTTAACGTAAGTACCTACCTATGTATGTGATGTCTAATGCTTATATGGTTTATGTACTGTTGTAAAAAAGAATAATAATATTTACAGTACAATTATTTTATACACCTGCTCCAATGTTTTTCTTTACATTGGAAAGTCTATGAATGAAAAAAAAATTCTAAAAGAAATAAAAAAGAACTAGACGTGTTGCATTGTTTAAAATAATAATGTTTCCTCAACTCAACAATAGTATTTATGAAATATGTTACTTAGAACACATTTCTTTTGATAGTCTTTGTTAAGTGTTTCCTATTATTTTTTTATATTTTATTGATTATTTTTATTGAAATTTACTGTTTGAAATGCATAGTTTATTATTTTTAGCTGTAATAAATGTACTACATCATTCAAACACAATGCGAATTTTTATATGAATAAATAAGTAAATAATTATGACGCGCGAAACAATAAACACACATTCAGGTGAACGTTTATTATGAGCGTGTTAATAAATGAATAATGCCATGTTTGACTTAAGTCTAAAGCAATTTAAAAAAATGGAAGCAATTCAAAACACGTAATTAATACTTACTGTTTACACACTTTACCTTACACTATTATTTTTTTATATGACGCACAAAAAAATAAACACACATTCAGGCGAACCTTTATTATGAGCGTGTTAATAAATGGATAATGTCACATTTAACTTATATCCAAATCAATTTAAAAAAATGGAAGCAGTGCAAAATATGTAATCAATACTCTGTTAACAACAAAGATTATTTGCCCCTTGCAAATGAGCATTAAACAAGGGTTATTTCAATATTGTTAAAATTCAGATTTCCGGCATCCACAGTAGTCAGTAGAGCACGCAGGATCCGCCCAGGCCTCGAAGTTAATACCGGGAATTTTGCTACATTTCAGTAACGGATTCCTGAAAGAAAATTAAACACATACACGCTTTGTCTATTATTACTTTTCTAAGGGCGAATTTCACCAATGAAACGGAAGTCGAACAGCACATCTAAACCAAGTGCAAGAGCTGTCACTGTTTCCAAACCATGTGCTGATCACTTTTTGTTTCATTGGTGAAATTCACCCATTCTTTAGAGTTACACTGAACCGTTGATGATTTAACAATTACGAAGTAGTATTTTATAAATTATGCAATAAATTAATTTAAGTATGTGTTTACAAAAATTAGGTATCTACCAAAAATTTCAAAACTCAAAATGTTCTTCGATTTTCCAGTTTTGTTTATGAATCATTTTATGAATGAATGAAAAAATGAAAATGGCCTACTCAACAATTTATTTAAACATTAGGTAGTGTTAAAATACTTACTTCGGACTAATGGTGAGAAAGGCGTGTCTCTGTACTTTGGTGACACCGTCTCCGACTGCGCACAATAACCAAGCTAGACTTGCTTTTCTGATTTCTAGCAGTTGCCCTAGAAAAACCAAAGTATTCAAAAAAACTGTGTTTCTTAAAAGCAATTTGTAGTTTCCAAATTCATTTTCTGGCGACTTATATTTTCTGGTGACTCATATTGGTGCTATTATATAATGAGACGTTGCTATTAGCTAAAAGTCTACTAAAACTTTGTGATTTTTAAACTCTCTTTTCTGCATACTTGTGACTTTAATGTTGTTAAACATAATACCTATAATCTTACATTCACATTTTTGACAAGATATTATTATTTCATTTAATTTGGGAATAACATTTACATTCCATAAAGAAAAATACAACTTACTTTTTGTAAACGCATACGGCCTGTGTTCATTCTCATACCAATGCCTGTCTCCTATGATAGCCTTCAAGAGACTGTCATTTAGCAAGCACGCTAATGTTCGAGGTATCCAGCCTCCTATGATCTTATCTTCACACCACATACCAGCCATGAGATCGATATCCCATACATCTTTGTAAACTTTCCTTAATTCTTTGATTTTCTGAAAGCATAAAGTCAAACAAAAAGCCTACAACATTATAATATTACCTACTCAGTAACTGGGTTGTGAAGATCATATAGGCAGTCTCCATGTAAAAATCAAACTGGTTGCTAATGTAATTGTATAATTTTTTTTTTTTGACATTGATTTAAATTCTGTAATTACTTAAAGTTACACCCCGACATATTACTCTTTATTTATCTATTTTTTAATGAAAATCGTCTTCTTTTAGAATGTTTGTAAATATGTGAGCGCCATGTATCTCTCACATAGTTAATTTATATGTCATAGTTTCATTCATCCATTTTAATTCTTTTATCTATTGTGGTAGCCTGTATAGTAATTTTATTTTAGGTGCATCGTACATATAATTATACAAAGTTGATACGACAGAGGGGCTTTCCTTTAAACTGCCTATTCTAGGTACCATTTTCAAGTTCTGTACCAAAAATCAATTAAATAGGAGCAGTAGTTTAGTCGCAAATTATTTTTTAAGTTTTTGCTCCGTTTGAACACGATGTATCTTTCCTAACTGCAGCTGATTATGTCTAAGCATAGGTCATGCACCTTACAACGATAAAGACGTTGCTAAACGTTACCTAGGTATCTAAGGTCAGTCAAATTCATTTACAAAGGGTGGGTGCGTTTTATTCTGATTTGTAAGCCATTTAGTTTGTTTGAAAAAAATATTTTCTTATTTTTGGCGCTTTTTATTTTTATGCCGTATCGAATTAATACTAAACACGTATAGTATACGTAGTGTTATTTAATGCCCCTCTGTCATATCAACTCTGTATAAATAATGTATGCAAAATATTGGAAAACATTTTAAAAGAGTAACGGTTTCATTTCAATGATTTGACTAAGACTTTGACTTTAAAATACTAGTATTCAGCTAAATCCAGTTAGACTGGAAGCCGACTCCAATATATATTACTTGGGAAAAGGCTCGAATTCGAAGACATTCGAGACGATAAGTGTTGTAGAGATTTTTCAAAGCTGTGAGAAATTATGTCTGTTACTTTTACTTTATGACAGTCAAACCGTCAACATAAACCATGCCGACTCTCCAGCCACTCCTTCATGACGAGTCGTACCGCCGCGGCGCCGCCCTGCCCAGGGCTCATATTTTCAAGAGGTAAACCACTCAGTTTTCTAATCATATATAATATAATAAAGACGAGAAGACCAAGAGATATCGTGTTACCCAGTACTAGGTTTTAGTAAAATACTGTTGTATTCAGCTTCGCCCGGAAGGACAGGAAGCCAACCCCAACATACTTAAGAAAATGCTAGACAAATGATAATGCTAGACAATAAAAACAGTTGGCCAAAAATCTTACACATGGAGCCATATGTCGACGTAAATCATCGAAGCAGGTAATTTTGTGGCCAGTGCAGAAGTAGACATAGTCAATGTAAGGTCTTAAGCCTAAGAGACGGCTCTTGTGCAGATCGCTCGCAGTTATGTCCAAGGCATGTTGGAGACCTGCCAGGCCATTATCAGCAACCTAAAAAATTACAGTGGTTCTGTTATTTATAACCGACTTCTAAAAAACGAGGAGGTTCTCAATTCGGATGTTAGTATTCTTTTTAATTTTTTTTTTATGTTTTTAAAGTCAACAACAACTGGATTGGATTTTTAGGTATATAGGATTTTATTATTTTCATGAGGAAGTTTATAGTTGCCATGAAGTTAGTATTATTAGTTAAGATTAGTTAGCTTTGATTAATTGGATTTTATCTTGATTTATAGGTTTTGTTTCTCTACATTCCAGAAGTGATTGAGCGAACACTTTTGATGACATATTATGATTATTTTATTTTATATTTGAATTATGACGTAAAACATCTTACTTCATAATCTATAGTACGGTCATTAATGTTACCGCTTGGCTGCCTAAAGTGGCCTTGAGTAAATTGTTCCATATGTTTGCATTTGACCAAAAATCCAGATCTGGTTGTAAGGTTGAACATGGGAAATTCTCGAAGGTAGTGACCATCCTCGTCATATAATCTGAAATTCAATATTTTTTATAAAATATTGTCAACGTTATTATGAAATGTGGTATAACGATAGTAGACTTTTTTCAAGGCTATTATTGAGTCAGTTCAAATACTTCACTGAAATAGTTTAGGTAATAAGATGGTTTAAGTTTAAAAGGGTATGAAGAACCTCCATTAAGTATCGTTTATACTTCGACTTTTCATTGTATTTAGTAAATTGACAGTTCAAAGAAAAATAATGTTACCATACTAAAACTAATAGTGCTGTTGTAGTGAACGATTTTGCGTAAATAACGAATGATAAAAATTCTTTAATTTAAATAAAACTTTAAATATTCCTAATATTTTCGTAAATCGTCGAATATTCGAAAAAAATTAACAATTCACAAAGTGTCCTGGGAGTCTACTCCGAAGTAGTATCGGCCGAATGTTCGGCCGTTTCCTGCTACGAAGTTACTATTTGGTTCGGTCGTTTCCGATTCTTCACTCCTACAATCTTTCGAATATTGACTATGGTCCCGACCCAACTGAGCCGAACCGAACTTTTTCCGCATTTTACAATAATATTAGGTTCGGCCATATGTCGGTCGGATCCGAACATTCGCACTTTGTACTTCGGAGTAGGCCCCCTGGAAGAAAATACATTCAAGAATGGCTGAATAATAACGATAACCAATGCACTCTAACTAAGTTGTACTACTGAGAAACAAAATATATAACAAATTCTACAATTTTTAATAGCGTATATCGTGTTTTTAAGTTATAAAACAAAAAGTTTGCATTGAAGTACCTACATTATTTAAGTTAATTCAATTTCGTTTATTCTTGCACCACCTCAAAAGTTTTTTTGTTAAAATCTGGTAACCCTTCAACTGTCAAGTTACTGAATACAATTAAAAGTCGAAGTATAAATCGACGGCACGGTTGGATTGACTGCTGCGCTGCGTGTCGCGGGTTCGATTCCCGCACGGAACAGGTATTTTTATGACCTACAAGTAGTTGGTCCGGGTCTGGCTGTTTGTGTATGTGAGTTTCAATGTTTGTAAACGCACCCACAATACAGGAGAAATTCCGAGTGTGGGTCAATGTTTTAAAAAAAAAAGAGAAAAAAATTATTGTCTGGATAATGATTATGGTAAGTTTGCCATTGGCCTTTCACTGTGAAGATTATTAGTTGATCCCACGACCATCAATAAAGATTTTCTTTTTCTACTTGATATGATAGATACTGTGGAGGGCTGGACGAGCCCTCCGAGGTACCGGGAGGAATCAAACACTGTGATCCCTTTTATATTTCTATTTTCAAGAATGTTTTCACATCTTATCGTCTAATTGTCACTTCTTCTTCTAGAACCATCTATCTTTGACACTCGCTTGAACGTTCGAATGTCATTCGCGCTAAATTATATCCGGCCTGCAACATATGAGGTTGCCTTCGGCAGACAAGCCTCTACAATACCTTCCTGTTACAACAAACTTAGTTTGACGAAAGTTGATTTTTCGATTACTCTTGCGTTCGCTCGTTAGGTTAGGTAGAACGAGAAAAAAGGAAAACGAAAAGAAAGAACAGATTTTTCTTACTTTGCAGTGGAATCTTGAGCTGTATGAAACCAACGGATGACATAAGTGTATTCCAAAGTTGTAGATGGACACTTGTTAGGATCGTGTATTTTTCGGAATCCAGGGTTTTTAGATATAACTCCAGATTTTACTAAATTTTCGTGCCCTGTGAATTAATTATACATTTTATCGCCTGTTTCAACGTTTTAGAATTTGACATACTTAACTTAAAATGAGTTTTTCATGTACCTTCCAATGATGCAAGCCATTCGTATAAATACATTTGCATAGCATAAGCTATATTCATGTCTCGAGCTACATAGAATATCTTGTCATCATCCCAGCATGGGTTGACAATAGCCAACTGTGTTGCAAAGTAGTTGTGTAATCTCAGGAACCACACCACAAACAGTTCTTGTGTCACTAATATGTTCGGATCTGAAAATAAAACAGATGGAAAAATAAAGGGTACTAACACTAGAAAACCACTATTTTTGGATTTTCATATCGCCCTTACTATAGACTTTATTTTTAGCACCCTCGAAAACTAAGAAACCACACCCATGATGAAAAATTTGAACATTTTTGCAGCCATGGTGGCTGCAAAAATGTTCAAATTTTTCATCTTGACCTCACCATACATACTTGGATTTTCATTTTGACCTCACTATATAGGGTTATTTGTAAAACACCAACAACCTCTTAAGAGGTCATTGTACTCATCATTATGAACAACTTTTACTATAGGACCAAACCTGAAATCGCGAAAAAAAATCAGCTGCTCCCTACATTTTGACGAGTTATGCGAACATACTAAACTTTTTCGTGCAAATGTCCTTTGTCCCCAAAAAAACGTAACATGGGTTTTCGTTGTTTTAATAGATACTAATCATCTGAGGAATAAAACTTAATATTAAAAAACGTACGGTTTACAAAACATCTGGTTTCGTCAGGTTGGTTAAGGGGACATAGGCCTGGTCCTTTTTGAGGCCAAGTCTTCCCATTTTCGACTTCCATTATTACCAGGCCACCATGGTAGGCGCGTATCGCTTTCTCGCCTCTATTATGGAAATTGTATATTTGAGACAGGTCGAAAGTTGATGTCGCTAGTACGATCTGACAAAGAAAACAGCATTATAATCTCAAACTCAAAACTCAAATCATTTATTTCAATTAAACCATTTCAGGCACTTTTGAATTGTCAACATTTTAAATAGTCGGTCAGTTAGTCAGAAAGTGAAGCTAGTTGCCCATTCCAAAATGTAAATCTCTTTGGAGAACGGGCAAGAAACTCCAAGGACACTCTTTTAAATCAAGATATTATTACAAAATCCTGGGTACATTATTCTTATTGCTTCTACATGTGAGAACAATGAAAAAAGAACAATTTAAAATATAAAATTAAAAATAAGCCCTGGCAGTTAAGAGTTAAAAATCGCAGTTAAAAATGCGGTATTATTGTATTACGTACTTGACCGTTCTGAAGAACATCGTCAGTTTTTCAGAAAGGCCAGGTGTGTAGTACTCATCACCGGCAAACGATTGAACGTAAACAAAGCAGAAATAGAGTATGTAAGGATCGTAGCAGACGGCATTCTATAGTTTCTGCCTACCCTCGTGGAAAAAAGGCAAGGCTTGTATGTATGCGGTAGGTAAAACTGAAACTATATAAGATGACATTTTTTCCGCCCGTCTTTTACACAGGGCTTTCTCAAAACCTATAAAATCCTTCTTAAAATCAATGCTTCTATGCGCTACGTTTATTATTATTGGAACGAAGTTCCTTATCGCGCGTTGCGAAAGGGGGCTAGACGGAAAAAATTAAGACCAAAAGTTGGAACGACACTTTTTGCTATAGTTGTAAGCCGTGCGGCGTGCGCGTATTTCTCTGTCTGTCTCTCTCTCTCTCTTTGAACTTCGTTCCATCCGGGTGTCCCTTGACACCTCTCAAGTTTTTTGATTTATGTTTTATACGTAAAAATAAATGTTATGGAAAAATTTAATAATACGTACTGGAGAAGGTATCGAATCGTTAGTGCATCCATAGTCTTGGTGTGTGAGTGGCCTGGTCAGGTTCAAGCAATTGATGCCACACAGTCTATTTAAGGAGTCGTCTTTGGGTACGAAATTTGGTGTACACATATAATCCTTCTTACCCTTCTTTGTACAGCAATCAGTTTTATTTACCAGATAGTTCACTTAAAATAGAATGATAAAATTAAATGTCGCTTAAAATCATGGACTGAAGCCAGTTTTCACTAACTTTACCTAAATTAATTCTAAATAAAAACGTGATTTTCAACTCTCGGCTCAGGGCCGAAAGTTGGGTGGTTAGGTGTCACCTACTGTCAGTAAGAACGGCCATTATTGTTTAGAGATCATATAAAAGCCTACAAAATAAACATTTTTCTTCTTTCTGTGGTTTCTGGAATGTTTAGTTGAACTTTTGAATAGATTCTGGAGACAATTTCACGTTTTAATGTTACTTAGAGCTGATTTTTCAATCATCATCTGCCTAGCATTTCCCAACTATGTTGGGGTCGGCTTCCAGTCTAACCGGATGCAGCTGAATACCAGTGATTTTTCAATCGACATTTCAGTTGACATCTGACAGTATTTGTATGGAAGAACTGTCAAAAACTCAAAATTATTCCTCCGATAAAATTATCTGGCGCTTGAAAAATAATTTTGAACTTTTGACAGTTACGTATTTCATACAAAAACGTCAATTTTGTTCCTCGAATAAGATTTATCTGGCAAAGAAAAAATCAGCCCTTGGAGAAATATGTAACAGTTTCATAATGGCACAAGGGTTTCTTTTAACCGAAACAGCTCGTTGACTTGTAAAAAATGCCACCGGCATTGAGTCCGCCTTTTTACGGCATTTTATTACATTTGCATAAACTTTTCATTAAAAAACTACTTACAAATATCATGTATCGATGCGATATCAGCAAACATAAAGATTCCATAACTGGTCATAGCCTGAGTGAAGTGGCAATCACTCGATTTACCTTCAGCAAGCAAACATCTCCTAATGAATCTGGGCCATAATAGCTCTTTACCAGACTTAGCTTTTCTGGAATAAGAACCTGTAATAAAATAAAATTAAGCACTAAAACCAGAAGATTGCTGAAGCATGTTATATTTCTATTTTATAATATTGTCAAATCAAATCAAAAGTCATTAATTGTTCAAGTTAAGCTGAAAATCAGCACTGAAATAGTTCTCTGACAATTGTTTCTCCGATGAACGGTTCGCCGATAGAACGATTTATTTTTCAGTGTTTCGCCGATAGAACTTTTCGACGGCCAAACACCGAAAAGTGAATCATTCTGTCGGCGAACGGTTCATCGGAAAAACGAATGTCAGAGAACTAATTTAGAAGCTATAAATACAACGTAATCTGTTGTGTATTTTCTACAGTACGTAGATTATTGCATCGCAGGATGAAACACTATTAATATAAAGAATCCCATAATTAGAGGTACCTATTACCGTTATAGTACAGGGCAGGCAGTACTCTTGTGAGTGGTACAAAGTGGGTGCCTTTAGTTGGACAATGCAAGCAGTTGCATGAACCATCTACACGTCTTCCCTCCGTAGCGCAGCATGGTTCGATTTCAGTCGTACAAACACTGTGTATATGACGCATTGATTTAAGAATAAAAACAGAAAACTACAAACTGTCAGTGTTTTTGTACATTAATAAAAAATATTTATTCATTATTTATATTATATAAATGATTTAGATACTTACTTTAAAATGCCTTTAGATTTGTAATAAGCTATAAGCTGCTTCGATGCTATTTTACCAGTATAATAGTCAAACACTAACGCATTACTTAGTTGCATACAAAATGATAACACTACAATTATATTGAGAATCATTCTTTAACTCTATCACTTTTCTTATACGCAAATGCAACAGGAATGTTTACATTTTCTGTTGCTACAGGCTTATATATTATTGCACATTATTTATTTGTTTAGTAATATATAGCAGAACTAATGAAAGGATTGTTGATTTAACAACCAGCTGCATATTATATAGTTATGTTGTCATTGAATACTGTCTCCAGTGCCCTACAGCACATCATACGCAAATTATTATATTTTTTTCTTACGAACAAAGTATCTTGCACATACTAAAGGTAATTAATTTTTATAAATGTAGCATGTTTTTAACACAAGTTTCCGTAGCGACCTGCGTATTCTATCCGCTCATATAGTGTTGGTACTGTAGGAGATGTATGTGTTTCGTGTTATATTGTGTTAAAATTATAGAAATTTATATTTTCTGCGTTTATTCCACGCGATCGTCTTTATATTACCGCGGCTATATTATCACTAGCTTTTCCAAAAAAAAACCTATACAAAAATTTTAAAGCTCATTCTAATCTCGTTTGACTATTCGAATGCTACCAGAGTTATTTTATTGCCAACCTGCAGGACATAAGGTCGACTTTTCCAGACAACCTTTAGAGTACATCCAGGCGACATGCGGTCATTAGAAACACATAGTGTAAAAGTCTCGATACTTAACCGCAATGTGCTCATGCATCATAAACTTATCATTCTCTTGTCCTTACTATCGCAGTATACATATTTGTGGTCGACGCAACATATTATCTTCTTCAATATGTCATTAGTCGTCATCACAGTAGTCACCCCATATCTAGCCATTTATCATCTTTCCCATAGTCTATGCACCGTTTTTTTTTCTGCCCCTACTCTTAAAGCCATCCATAGCGCAATGAGATATTGCACTTAAACAAACTGTCTCTAGTATCAAACTTGTAGCGAGCGCCAGATGTCTAACATAAAATGATAATGTTGCAGGCCAGATAATTAAAGGTCCGGTTTGAAGAATCTTTAAGTAACGAATTGATATATGTACATCTCAGAAATTATGATACGTGATACACCTCAAAATTGGTTAGTTAGTTTAAACTTGACACAATATACCAGCCTGAGAAAATCACAATAGGTTAAGACATAGAAATCTTTGTGTAACATTAACTGTCAAGCCCAGATAGAAAAGGGAACCAAAAATAAATCATACTTTATAATGCAATGTTTTTATTTAAAACCGTTTTCATAGACCAGCGATACAACAAAGAAAATGTCAACGACTCAATTATCACTAAGACTGCAAAATGGCGAGACAAAGTAGACAATTATTTCTAAAGGCGATCCTAATAGGCTAAACAAACAATATGTTGCTGGAACATTTAAAAGTATAGCCCTGCAATACTAGAAACTTTTTAACTGCAGAAAAAGACAAGATAGGGCCAGTAGTATTTGAGTTTAGACGAGAATCAATCAATGCAAATATAATTAAAAAGTGTTCCAGTCATACTTGCAGACTTCTGCAAGTATGACCACACCCAACATATTTGTAAGTGTTTCTTGACTCGGTTATACTAAAAATATAACTGGCAGTGTTGAGGAGCCTCTTAAAAATACAAGCAAATGTTTTTTTTTTGTCATTGGCTTACCATTAAGTACCAACACATAGTCAATTTAAAATCGTGTCGTCAAAAAATTATTTTCTTGAAAAAGCCGGAATATAGTATAACCGACAAACTCCATTCAAAGTCTAACAGGTCTACCAAATAATTTGTCAAAAATGGACTTTTGCGTGAAGTTCTGAATCAATACAGGTATTGGGTCTTCCTCACAAAATGGTAATGGAGTAACCACCTCTGTGGTGACTGCTTCTGTAGTCGTTGCTTCAATAAGTGGCACGTCAGTGGTCACTACATCACTAGTCACTACTTCGGAAGGACACTCTTCTGTGGTCACTTCATCTGGAGGACACACTTCAGTAGTCACTTCGCCAGTAGTAGTTCCTTCAGTGATCACTTCATCTGGAGGACACTCTTTAGTGGTCATTTCTGCTGTTGTCACGTCTCCTTTAGTGGTCCCTTCACTGATCACTTCATCTGGGGGACACTCTTCAGTGATCACTTCATCTGGAGAACACTCTTCAGTGATCACTTCATCTGGAGGACGCTCGTCAGGGATCACTTCATCTGGAGGACACTCTTCAGTGGTCACTTCTTCTGCTGTCACTTCTCCGGTAGTGGTCCCTTCAGTAATCACTTCATCTGGAAGACACTCTTCAGTAGTCACTTCGCCAGTAGTAGTCCCTTCGGAAATCGCTTCATCTGGAGGACACTCTTCAGTGGTGACTTCTTCTATTGTCACTTCTCCGGTAGTGGTCCCTTCACTGATCACTTCATCTGGGGGACACTCTTCAGTGATCACTTCATCTGGAGAACACTCTTCAGTGATCACTTCATCTGGAAGACACTCTTCAGTAGTCACTTCGCCAGTAGTAGTCCCTTCAGAAATCGCTTCATCTGGAGGACACTCTTCAGTGATCACTTCATCTGGAGGACACTCTTCACTGATCACTTCATCTGGGGGACACTCTTCAGTGATCACTTCATCTGGAGGACACTCTTCAGAAATCACTTCATCTGGAGGACACTCTTCAGGGATCACTTCATCTGGAGGACACTCTTGAGGGATCACTTCATCTGGAGGACACTCTTCAGTGAACACTTCATCTGGAGGACACTCTTCAGGGATCACTTCATCTGGAGGACACTCTTGAGGGATCACTTCATCTGGAGGACACTCTTCAGTGAACACTTCATCTGGAGGACACTCTTCAGGGATCACTTCATCTGGAGGACACTCTTCAGTGGTCACTTCTTCTGTTGTCACTTCTCCGGTAAAGGTCCCTTCAGTGGTCACTTCATATGGAGGAAACACTTCAGTGATGACAGTTGTCGCTTCCTGGTCAGTAGGCTTTCTAGTAGTCACTACTTCTGTAATGGCCTCCTTGGTAGTAGGCTGTTCAGTGGTCAGTGCTTGTGTGGTAACTTCTTCGGAAGTGGGCTCGTCAGTAGTGACATCCTCGGGAGGATACACTTCAGTGGTGACACTTTCTGTGGTCACTTCCTGGTCAGTAGGCCTTCTAGTAGTCACTACTTCTGTAATTGCCTCCTCAGTAGTAGGCTGTTCAGTGGTCACTGCTTGTGTGGTAACTTCTTCGGAAGTGGGCTCATCAGTAGTCACATCTTCGGGAGGATACTCTTCAGTGGTGACACTTTCTGTAGTCACTTCGTGGTCAGTAGGCCTTCTAGTAGTCACTACTTCTGTAATTGCCTCCTCGGTAGTAGGCTGCTCAGTGGTCATTACTTCTGTGGTAACTTCTTCGGAAGTGGGCTCGTCAGTAGACACTTCCTCGGGAGGATACTCTTCAGTGGTGACAGTTTCTGTGTTAACTTCCTGGTTAGAAGGTCTTCTAGTAGTCACTACTTCTGTAATTGCCTCCATGGTACTAGGCTGTTCAGTGGTCACTGCTTGTGTGGTAACTTCTTCGGAAGTGGGCTCGTCAGTAGTCACATCCTCGGGAGGATACACTTCAGTGGTGACACTTTCTGTGGTCACTTCCTGGTCAGTAGGCCTTCTAGTAGTCACTACTTCTGTAATTGCCTCCTCGGTAGTAGGCTGTTCAGTGGTCACTGCTTGTGTGGTAACTCCTTCGGAAGTGGGCTCATCAGTAGTCACATCTTCGGGAGGATACTCTTCAGTGGTGACACTTTCTGTGGTCACTTCGTGGTCAGTAGGCCTTCTAGTAGTCACTACTTCTGTAATTGCCTCCTCGGTAGTAGGCTGTTCAGTGGTCACTGCTTGTGTGGTAACTTCTTCGGAAGTGGGCTCGTCAGTAGTCACATCCTCGGGAGGATACTCTTCAGTGGTGACACTTTCTGTGGTCACTTCGTGGTCAGTAGGCCTTCTAGTAGTCACTACTTCTGTAATTGCCTCCTCGGTAGTAGGCTGTTCAGTGGTCACTGCTTGTGTGGTAACTCCTTCGGAAGTGGGCTCATCAGTAGTCACATCCTCGGGAGGATACTCTTCAGTGGTGACACTTTCTGTGGTCACTTCGTGGTCAGTAGGCCTTCTAGTAGTCACTACTTCTGTAATTGCCTCCTCGGTAGTAGGCTGTTCAGTGGTCACTGCTTGTGTGGTAACTTCTTCGGAAGTGGGCTCGTCAGTAGTCACATCCTCGGGAGGATACTCTTCAGTGGTGACACTTTCTGTGGTCACTTCGTGGTCAGTAGGCCTTCTAGTAGTCACTACTTCTGTAATTGGCTCCTCGGTTGTAGGCTGTTCAGTGGTCACTGCTTGTGTGCTAACTTCTTCGGAAGTGGGCTCGTCAGTAGTCACATCCTCGGGAGGATACTCTTCAGTGGTGACACTTTCAGTGGTCACTTCGTGGTCAGTAGGCCTTCTAGTAGTCACTACTTCTGTAATCGCCTCCTCGGTAGTAGGCTGTTCAGTGGTCACTGCTTGTGTGGTAACTTCTTCGGAAGTGGGCTCGTCAGTAGTCACATCCTCGGGAGGATACTCTTCAGTGGTGACACTTTCTGTGGTCACTTCGTGGTCAGTAGGCCTTCTAGTAGTCACTACTTCTGTAATTGTCTCCTCGGTAGTAGGCTGTTCAGTGGTCACTGCTTGTGTGGTAACTTCTTCGGAAGTGGGCTCGTCAGTAGTCACATCCTCGGGAGGATACTCTTCAGTGGTGACACTTTCTGTGGTCACTTCGTGGTCAGTAGGCCTTCTAGTAGTCACTACTTCTGTAATTGCCTCCTCGGTAGTAGGCTGTTCAGTGGTCACTGCTTGTGTGGTAACTTTTTCGGAAGTGGGCTCGTCAGTAGTCACATCCTCGGGAGGATACTCTTCAGTGGTGACACTTTCTGTGGTCACTTCGTGGTCAGTAGGCCTTCTAGTAGTCACTACTTCTGTAATTGCCTCCTCGGTAGTAGGCTGTTCAGTGGTCACTGCTTGTGTGGTAACTTCTTCGGAAGTGGGCTCGTCAGTAGTCACATCCTCGGGAGGATACTCTTCAGTGGTGACACTTTCTGTGGTCACTTCCTGGTCAGTAGGTCTTCTAGTAGTCACTACTTCTGTAATTGCCTCCTCGGTAGTAGGCTGTTCAGTGGTCACTGCTTGTGTGGTAACTTCTTCGGAAGTGGGCTCGTCAGTAGTCACATCCTCGGGAGGATACTCTTCAGTGGTGACACTTTCTATGGTCACTTCGTGGTCAGTAGGCCTTCTAGTAGTCACTACTTCTGTAATTGCCTCCTCGGTAGTAGGCTGTTCAGTGGTCACTGCTTGTGTGGTAACTTCTTCGGAAGTGGTCTCGTCAGTAGTCACATCCTCGGGAGGATACTCTTCAGTGGTGACACTTTCTGTGGTCACTTCGTGGTCAGTAGGCCTTCTAGTAGTCATTACTTCTGTAATTGCCTCCTCGGTAGTAGGCTGTTCAGTGGTCACTGCTTGTGTGGTAACTTCTTCGGAAGTTTGCTCGTCAGTAGTCACATCCTCGGGAGGATACTCTTCAGTGGTGACACTTTCTGTGGTCACTTCGTGGTCAGTAGGCCTTCTAGTAGTCACTACTTCTGTAATTGCCTCCTCGGTAGTAGGCAGTTCAGTGGTCACTGCTTGTGTGGTAACTTCTTCGGAAGTGGGCTCGTCAGTAGTCACATCCTCGGGAGGATACTCTTCAGTGGTGACACTTTCTGTGGTCACTTCGTGGTCAGTAGGCCTTCTAGTAGTCACTACTTCTGTAATTGCCTCCTCGGTAGTAGGCTGTTCAGTGGTCACTGCTTGTGTGGTAACTTCTTCGGAAGTGGGCTCGTCAGTAGTCACATCCTCGGGAGGATACTCTTCAGTGGTGACACTTTCTGTGGTCACTTTGTGGTCAGTAGGCCTTCTAGTAGTCACTACTTCTGTAATTGCCTCCTCGGTAGTAGGCTGTTCAGTGGTCACTGCTTGTGTGGTAACTTCTTCGGAAGTGGGCTCGTCAGTAGTCACATCCTCGGGAGGATACTCTTCAGTGGTGACACTTTCTGTGGTCACTTCGTGGTCAGTAGGCCTTCTAGTGGTCACTACTTCTGAAATTGCCTCCTCGGTAGTAGGCTGTTCAGTGGTCACTGCTTGTGTGGTAACTTCTTCGGAAGTGGGCTCGTCAGTAGTCACATCCTCGGGAGGATACTCTTCAGTGGTGACACTTTCTGTGGTCACTTCGTGGTCAGTAGGCCTTCTAGTAGTCACTACTTCTGTAATTGTCTCCTCGGTAGTAGGCTGTTCAGTGGTCACTGCTTGTGTGGTAACTTCTTCGGAAGTGGGCTCGTCAGTAGTCACATCCTCGGGAGGATACTCTTCAGTGGTGACACTTTCTGTGGTCACTTCGTGGTCAGTAGGCCTTCTAGTAGTCACTACTTCTGTAATTGCCTCCTCGGTAGTAGGCTGTTCAGTGGTCACTGCTTGTGTGGTAACTTTTTCGGAAGTGGGCTCGTCAGTAGTCACATCCTCGGGAGGATACTCTTCAGTGGTGACACTTTCTGTGGTCACTTCGTGGTCAGTAGGCCTTCTAGTAGTCACTACTTCTGTAATTGCCTCCTCGGTAGTAGGCTGTTCAGTGGTCACTGCTTGTGTGGTAACTTCTTCGGAAGTGGGCTCGTCAGTAGTCACATCCTCGGGAGGATACTCTTCAGTGGTGACACTTTCTGTGGTCACTTCGTGGTCAGTAGGCCTTCTAGTAGTCACTACTTCTGTAATTGCCTCCTCGGTAGTAGGCTGTTCAGTGGTCACTGCTTGTGTGGTAACTTCTTCGGAAGTGGGCTCGTCAGTAGTCACATCCTCGGGAGGATACTCTTCAGTGGTGACACTTTCTGTGGTCACTTCGTGGTCAGTAGGCCTTCTAGTAGTCACTACTTCTGTAATTGCCTCCTCGGTAGTAGGCTGTTCAGTGGTCACTGCTTGTGTGGTAACTTCTTCGGAAGTGGGCTTGTCAGTAGTCACATCCTCGGGAGGATACTCTTCAGTGGTGACACTTTCTGTGGTCACTTCGTGGTCAGTAGGCCTTCTAGTAGTCACTACTTCTGTAATTGCCTCCTCGGTAGTAGGCTGTTCAGTGGTCACTGCTTGTGTGGTAACTTCTTCGGAAGTGGGCTCGTCAGTAGTCACATCCTCGGGAGGATACTCTTCAGTGGTGACACTTTCTGTGGTCACTTCGTGGTCAGTAGGCCTTCTAGTAGTCACTACTTCTGTAATTGCCTCCTCGGTAGTAGGCTGTTCAGTGGTCACTGCTTGTGTGGTAACTTCTTCGGAAGTGGGCTCGTCAGTAGTCACATCCTCGGGAGGATACTCTTCAGTGGTGACACTTTCTGTGGTCACTTCGTAGTCAGTAGGCCTTCTAGTAGTCACTACTTCTGTAATTGCCTCCTCGGTAGTAGGCTGTTCAGTGGTCACTGCTTGTGTGGTAACTTCTTCGGAAGTGGGCTCGTCAGTAGTCACATCCTCGGGAGGATACTCTTCAGTGGTGACACTTTCTGTGGTCACTTCGTGGTCAGTAGGCCTTCTAGTAGTCACTACTTCTGTAATTGCCTCCTCGGTAGTAGGCTGTTCAGTGGTCACTGCTTGTGTGGTAACTTCTTCGGAAGTGGGCTCGTCAGTAGTCACATCCTCGGGAGGATACTCTTCAGTGGTGACACTTTCTGTGGTCACTTCGTGGTCAGTAGGCCTTCTAGTAGTCACTACTTCTGTAATTGCCTCCTCGGTAGTAGGCTGTTCAGTGGTCACTGCTTGTGTGGTAACTTCTTCGGAAGTGGGCTCGTCAGTAGTCACATCCTCGGGAGGATACTCTTCAGTGGTGACACTTTCTGTGGTCACTTCGTGGTCAGTAGGCCTTCTAGTAGTCACTACTTCTGTAATTGCCTCCTCGGTAGTAGGCTGTTCAGTGGTCACTGCTTGTGTGGTAACTTCTTCGGAAGTGGGCTCGTCAGTAGTCACATCCTCGGGAGGATACTCTTCAGTGGTGACACTTTCTGTGGTCACTTCGTGGTCAGTAGGCCTTCTAGTAGTCACTACTTCTGTAATTGCCTCCTCGGTAGTAGGCTGTTCAGTGGTCACTGCTTGTGTGGTAACTTCTTCGGAAGTGGCCTCGTCAGTAGTCACATCCTCGGGAGGATACTCTTCAGTGGTGACACTTTCTATGGTCACTTCGTGGTCAGTAGGCCTTCTAGTAGTCAGTACTTCTGTAATTGCCTCCTCGGTAGTAGGCTGTTCAGTGGTCACTGCTTGTGTGGTAACTTCTTCGGAAGTGGGCTCGTCAGTAGTCACATCCTCGGGAGGATACTCTTCAGTGGTGACACTTTCTGTGGTCACTTCGTGGTCAGTAGGCCTTCTAGTAGTCATTACTTCTGTAATTGCCTCCTCGGTAGTAGGCTGTTCAGTGGTCACTGCTTGTGTGGTAACTTCTTCGGAAGTTTGCTCGTCAGTAGTCACATCCTCGGGAGGATACTCTTCAGTGGTGACACTTTCTGTGGTCACTTCGTGGTCAGTAGGCCTTCTAGTAGTCACTACTTCTGTAATTGCCTCCTCGGTAGTAGGCAGTTCAGTGGTCACTGCTTGTGTGGTAACTTCTTCGGAAGTGGGCTCGTCAGTAGTCACATCCTCGGGAGGATACTCTTCAGTGGTGACACTTTCTGTGGTCACTTCGTGGTCAGTAGGCCTTCTAGTAGTCACTACTTCTGTAATTGCCTCCTCGGTAGTAGGCTGTTCAGTGGTCACTGCTTGTGTGGTAACTTCTTCGGAAGTGGGCTCGTCAGTAGTCACATCCTCGGGAGGATACTCTTCAGTGGTGACACTTTCTGTGGTCACTTCCTGGTCAGTAGGTCTTCTAGTAGTCACTACTTCTGTAATTGCCTCCTCGGTAGTAGGCTGTTCAGTGGTCACTGCTTGTGTGGTAACTTCTTCGGAAGTGGGCTCGTCAGTAGTCACATCCTCGGGAGGATACTCTTCAGTGGTGAAACTTTCTGTGGTCACTTCGTGGTCAGTAGGCCTTCTAGTAGTCACTACTTCTGTAATTGCCTCCTCGGTAGTAGGCTGTTCAGTGGTCACTGCTTGTGTGGTAACTTCTTCGGAAGTGGGCTCGTCAGTAGTCACATCCTCGGGAGGATACTCTTCAGTGGTGACACTTTCTGTGGTCACGTCGTGGTCAGTAGGCCTTCTAGTAGTCACTACTTCTGTAATTGCCTCCTCGGTAGTAGGCTGTTCAGTGGTCACTGCTTGTGTGGTAACTTCTTCGGAAGTGGGCTCGTCAGTAGTCACATCCTCGGGAGGATACTCTTCAGTGGTGACACTTTCTGTGGTCACTTCGTGGTCAGTAGGTCTTCTAGTAGTCACTACTTCTGTAATTGCCTCCTCGGTAGTAGGCTGTTCAGTGGTCACTGCTTGTGTGGTAACTTCTTCGGAAGTGGGCTCGTCAGTAGTCACATCCTCGGGAGGATACTCTTCAGTGGTGACACTTTCTGTGGTCACTTCGTGGTCAGTAGGCCTTCTAGTAGTCACTACTTCTGTAATTGCCTCCTCGGTAGTAGGCTGTTCAGTGGTCACTGCTTGTGTGGTAACTCCTTCGGAAGTGGGCTCATCAGTAGTCACATCCTCGGGAGGATACTCTTCAGTGGTGACACTTTCTGTGGTCACTTCGTGGTCAGTAGGCCTTCTAGTAGTCACTAATTCTGTAATTGCCTCCTCGGTAGTAGGCTGTTCAGTGGTCACTGCTTGTGTGGTAACTTCTTCGGAAGTGGGCTCGTCAGTAGTCACATCCTCGGGAGGATACTCTTCAGTGGTGACACTTTCTGTGGTCACTTCGTGGTCAGTAGGCCTTCTAGTAGTCACTACTTCTGTAATTGGCTCCTCGGTTGTAGGCTGTTCAGTGGTCACTGCTTGTGTGCTAACTTCTTCGGAAGTGGGCTCGTCAGTAGTCACATCCTCGGGAGGATACTCTTCAGTGGTGACACTTTCAGTGGTCACTTCGTGGTCAGTAGGCCTTCTAGTAGTCACTACTTCTGTAATCGCCTCCTCGGTAGTAGGCTGTTCAGTGGTCACTGCTTGTGTGGTAACTTCTTCGGAAGTGGGCTCGTCAGTAGTCACATCCTCGGGAGGATACTCTTCAGTGGTGACACTTTCTGTGGTCACTTCGTGGTCAGTAGGCCTTCTAGTAGTCACTACTTCTGTAATTGTCTCCTCGGTAGTAGGCTGTTCAGTGGTCACTGCTTGTGTGGTAACTTCTTCGGAAGTGGGCTCGTCAGTAGTCACATCCTCGGGAGGATACTCTTCAGTGGTGACACTTTCTGTGGTCACTTCGTGGTCAGTAGGCCTTCTAGTAGTCACTACTTCTGTAATTGCCTCCTCGGTAGTAGGCTGTTCAGTGGTCACTGCTTGTGTGGTAACTTTTTCGGAAGTGGGCTCGTCAGTAGTCACATCCTCGGGAGGATACTCTTCAGTGGTGACACTTTCTGTGGTCACTTCGTGGTCAGTAGGCCTTCTAGTAGTCACTACTTCTGTAATTGCCTCCTCGGTAGTAGGCTGTTCAGTGGTCACTGCTTGTGTGGTAACTTCTTCGGAAGTGGGCTCGTCAGTAGTCACATCCTCGGGAGGATACTCTTCAGTGGTGACACTTTCTGTGGTCACTTCCTGGTCAGTAGGTCTTCTAGTAGTCACTACTTCTGTAATTGCCTCCTCGGTAGTAGGCTGTTCAGTGGTCACTGCTTGTGTGGTAACTTCTTCGGAAGTGGGCTCGTCAGTAGTCACATCCTCGGGAGGATACTCTTCAGTGGTGACACTTTCTGTGGTCACTTCGTGGTCAGTAGGCCTTCTAGTAGTCACTACTTCTGTAATTGCCTCCTCGGTAGTAGGCTGTTCAGTGGTCACTGCTTGTGTGGTAACTTCTTCGGAAGTGGGCTCGTCAGTAATCACATCCTCGGGAGGATACTCTTCAGTGGTGACACTTTCTGTGGTCACTTCGTGGTCAGTAGGCCTTCTAGTAGTCACTACTTCTGTAATTGCCTCCTCGGTAGTAGGCTGTTCAGTGGTCACTGCTTGTGTGGTAACTTCTTCGGAAGTGGGCTCGTCAGTAGTCACATCCTCGGGAGGATACTCTTCAGTGGTGACACTTTCTGTGGTCACTTCGTGGTCAGTAGGCCTTCTAGTAGTCACTACTTCTGTAATTGCCTCCTCGGTAGTAGGCTGTTCAGTGGTCACTGCTTGTGTGGTAACTTCTTCGGAAGTGGGCTCGTCAGTAGTCACATCCTCGGGAGGATACTCTTCAGTGGTGACACTTTCTATGGTCACTTCGTGGTCAGTAGGCCTTCTAGTAGTCACTACTTCTGTAATTGCCTCCTCGGTAGTAGGCTGTTCAGTGGTCACTGCTTGTGTGGTAACTTCTTCGGAAGTGGTCTCGTCAGTAGTCACATCCTCGGGAGGATACTCTTCAGTGGTGACACTTTCTGTGGTCACTTCGTGGTCAGTAGGCCTTCTAGTAGTCATTACTTCTGTAATTGCCTCCTCGGTAGTAGGCTGTTCAGTGGTCACTGCTTGTGTGGTAACTTCTTCGGAAGTTTGCTCGTCAGTAGTCACATCCTCGGGAGGATACTCTTCAGTGGTGACACTTTCTGTGGTCACTTCGTGGTCAGTAGGCCTTCTAGTAGTCACTACTTCTGTAATTGCCTCCTCGGTAGTAGGCAGTTCAGTGGTCACTGCTTGTGTGGTAACTTCTTCGGAAGTGGGCTCGTCAGTAGTCACATCCTCGGGAGGATACTCTTCAGTGGTGACACTTTCTGTGGTCACTTCGTGGTCAGTAGGCCTTCTAGTAGTCACTACTTCTGTAATTGCCTCCTCGGTAGTAGGCTGTTCAGTGGTCACTGCTTGTGTGGTAACTTCTTCGGAAGTGGGCTCGTCAGTAGTCACATCCTCGGGAGGATACTCTTCAGTGGTGACACTTTCTGTGGTCACTTTGTGGTCAGTAGGCCTTCTAGTAGTCACTACTTCTGTAATTGCCTCCTCGGTAGTAGGCTGTTCAGTGGTCACTGCTTGTGTGGTAACTTCTTCGGAAGTGGGCTCGTCAGTAGTCACATCCTCGGGAGGATACTCTTCAGTGGTGACACTTTCTGTGGTCACTTCGTGGTCAGTAGGCCTTCTAGTGGTCACTACTTCTGAAATTGCCTCCTCGGTAGTAGGCTGTTCAGTGGTCACTGCTTGTGTGGTAACTTCTTCGGAAGTGGGCTCGTCAGTAGTCACATCCTCGGGAGGATACTCTTCAGTGGTGACACTTTCTGTGGTCACTTCGTGGTCAGTAGGCCTTCTAGTAGTCACTACTTCTGTAATTGTCTCCTCGGTAGTAGGCTGTTCAGTGGTCACTGCTTGTGTGGTAACTTCTTCGGAAGTGGGCTCGTCAGTAGTCACATCCTCGGGAGGATACTCTTCAGTGGTGACACTTTCTGTGGTCACTTCGTGGTCAGTAGGCCTTCTAGTAGTCACTACTTCTGTAATTGCCTCCTCGGTAGTAGGCTGTTCAGTGGTCACTGCTTGTGTGGTAACTTTTTCGGAAGTGGGCTCGTCAGTAGTCACATCCTCGGGAGGATACTCTTCAGTGGTGACACTTTCTGTGGTCACTTCGTGGTCAGTAGGCCTTCTAGTAGTCACTACTTCTGTAATTGCCTCCTCGGTAGTAGGCTGTTCAGTGGTCACTGCTTGTGTGGTAACTTCTTCGGAAGTGGGCTCGTCAGTAGTCACATCCTCGGGAGGATACTCTTCAGTGGTGACACTTTCTGTGGTCACTTCGTGGTCAGTAGGCCTTCTAGTAGTCACTACTTCTGTAATTGCCTCCTCGGTAGTAGGCTGTTCAGTGGTCACTGCTTGTGTGGTAACTTCTTCGGAAGTGGGCTCGTCAGTAGTCACATCCTCGGGAGGATACTCTTCAGTGGTGACACTTTCTGTGGTCACTTCGTGGTCAGTAGGCCTTCTAGTAGTCACTACTTCTGTAATTGCCTCCTCGGTAGTAGGCTGTTCAGTGGTCACTGCTTGTGTGGTAACTTCTTCGGAAGTGGGCTTGTCAGTAGTCACATCCTCGGGAGGATACTCTTCAGTGGTGACACTTTCTGTGGTCACTTCGTGGTCAGTAGGCCTTCTAGTAGTCACTACTTCTGTAATTGCCTCCTCGGTAGTAGGCTGTTCAGTGGTCACTGCTTGTGTGGTAACTTCTTCGGAAGTGGGCTCGTCAGTAGTCACATCCTCGGGAGGATACTCTTCAGTGGTGACACTTTCTGTGGTCACTTCGTGGTCAGTAGGCCTTCTAGTAGTCACTACTTCTGTAATTGCCTCCTCGGTAGTAGGCTGTTCAGTGGTCACTGCTTGTGTGGTAACTTCTTCGGAAGTGGGCTCGTCAGTAGTCACATCCTCGGGAGGATACTCTTCAGTGGTGACACTTTCTGTGGTCACTTCGTGGTCAGTAGGCCTTCTAGTAGTCACTACTTCTGTAATTGCCTCCTCGGTAGTAGGCTGTTCAGTGGTCACTGCTTGTGTGGTAACTTCTTCGGAAGTGGGCTCGTCAGTAGTCACATCCTCGGGAGGATACTCTTCAGTGGTGACACTTTCTATGGTCACTTCGTGGTCAGTAGGCCTTCTAGTAGTCACTACTTCTGTAATTGCCTCCTCGGTAGTAGGCTGTTCAGTGGTCACTGCTTGTGTGGTAACTTCTTCGGAAGTGGTCTCGTCAGTAGTCACATCCTCGGGAGGATACTCTTCAGTGGTGACACTTTCTGTGGTCACTTCGTGGTCAGTAGGCCTTCTAGTAGTCATTACTTCTGTAATTGCCTCCTCGGTAGTAGGCTGTTCAGTGGTCACTGCTTGTGTGGTAACTTCTTCGGAAGTTTGCTCGTCAGTAGTCACATCCTCGGGAGGATACTCTTCAGTGGTGACACTTTCTGTGGTCACTTCGTGGTCAGTAGGCCTTCTAGTAGTCACTACTTCTGTAATTGCCTCCTCGGTAGTAGGCAGTTCAGTGGTCACTGCTTGTGTGGTAACTTCTTCGGAAGTGGGCTCGTCAGTAGTCACATCCTCGGGAGGATACTCTTCAGTGGTGACACTTTCTGTGGTCACTTCGTGGTCAGTAGGCCTTCTAGTAGTCACTACTTCTGTAATTGCCTCCTCGGTAGTAGGCTGTTCAGTGGTCACTGCTTGTGTGGTAACTTCTTCGGAAGTGGGCTCGTCAGTAGTCACATCCTCGGGAGGATACTCTTCAGTGGTGACACTTTCTGTGGTCACTTTGTGGTCAGTAGGCCTTCTAGTAGTCACTACTTCTGTAATTGCCTCCTCGGTAGTAGGCTGTTCAGTGGTCACTGCTTGTGTGGTAACTTCTTCGGAAGTGGGCTCGTCAGTAGTCACATCCTCGGGAGGATACTCTTCAGTGGTGACACTTTCTGTGGTCACTTCGTGGTCAGTAGGCCTTCTAGTGGTCACTACTTCTGAAATTGCCTCCTCGGTAGTAGGCTGTTCAGTGGTCACTGCTTGTGTGGTAACTTCTTCGGAAGTGGGCTCGTCAGTAGTCACATCCTCGGGAGGATACTCTTCAGTGGTGACACTTTCTGTGGTCACTTCGTGGTCAGTAGGCCTTCTAGTAGTCACTACTTCTGTAATTGTCTCCTCGGTAGTAGGCTGTTCAGTGGTCACTGCTTGTGTGGTAACTTCTTCGGAAGTGGGCTCGTCAGTAGTCACATCCTCGGGAGGATACTCTTCAGTGGTGACACTTTCTGTGGTCACTTCGTGGTCAGTAGGCCTTCTAGTAGTCACTACTTCTGTAATTGCCTCCTCGGTAGTAGGCTGTTCAGTGGTCACTGCTTGTGTGGTAACTTTTTCGGAAGTGGGCTCGTCAGTAGTCACATCCTCGGGAGGATACTCTTCAGTGGTGACACTTTCTGTGGTCACTTCGTGGTCAGTAGGCCTTCTAGTAGTCACTACTTCTGTAATTGCCTCCTCGGTAGTAGGCTGTTCAGTGGTCACTGCTTGTGTGGTAACTTCTTCGGAAGTGGGCTCGTCAGTAGTCACATCCTCGGGAGGATACTCTTCAGTGGTGACACTTTCTGTGGTCACTTCGTGGTCAGTAGGCCTTCTAGTAGTCACTACTTCTGTAATTGCCTCCTCGGTAGTAGGCTGTTCAGTGGTCACTGCTTGTGTGGTAACTTCTTCGGAAGTGGGCTCGTCAGTAGTCACATCCTCGGGAGGATACTCTTCAGTGGTGACACTTTCTGTGGTCACTTCGTGGTCAGTAGGCCTTCTAGTAGTCACTACTTCTGTAATTGCCTCCTCGGTAGTAGGCTGTTCAGTGGTCACTGCTTGTGTGGTAACTTCTTCGGAAGTGGGCTCGTCAGTAGTCACATCCTCGGGAGGATACTCTTCAGTGGTGACACTTTCTGTGGTCACTTCGTGGTCAGTAGGCCTTCTAGTAGTCACTACTTCTGTAATTGCCTCCTCGGTAGTAGGCTGTTCAGTGGTCACTGCTTGTGTGGTAACTTCTTCGGAAGTGGGCTCGTCAGTAGTCACATCCTCGGGAGGATACTCTTCAGTGGTGACACTTTCTGTGGTCACTTCGTGGTCAGTAGGCCTTCTAGTAGTCACTACTTCTGTAATTGCCTCCTCGGTAGTAGGCTGTTCAGTGGTCACTGCTTGTGTGGTAACTTCTTCGGAAGTGGGCTCGTCAGTAGTCACATCCTCGGGAGGATACTCTTCAGTGGTGACACTTTCTGTGGTCACTTCGTAGTCAGTAGGCCTTCTAGTAGTCACTACTTCTGTAATTGCCTCCTCGGTAGTAGGCTGTTCAGTGGTCACTGCTTGTGTGGTAACTTCTTCGGAAGTGGGCTCGTCAGTAGTCACATCCTCGGGAGGATACTCTTCAGTGGTGACACTTTCTGTGGTCACTTCGTGGTCAGTAGGCCTTCTAGTAGTCACTACTTCTGTAATTGCCTCCTCGGTAGTAGGCTGTTCAGTGGTCACTGCTTGTGTGGTAACTTCTTCGGAAGTGGGCTCGTCAGTAGTCACATCCTCGGGAGGATACTCTTCAGTGGTGACACTTTCTGTGGTCACTTCGTGGTCAGTAGGCCTTCTAGTAGTCACTACTTCTGTAATTGCCTCCTCGGTAGTAGGCTGTTCAGTGGTCACTGCTTGTGTGGTAACTTCTTCGGAAGTGGGCTCGTCAGTAGTCACATCCTCGGGAGGATACTCTTCAGTGGTGACACTTTCTGTGGTCACTTCGTGGTCAGTAGGCCTTCTAGTAGTCACTACTTCTGTAATTGCCTCCTCGGTAGTAGGCTGTTCAGTGGTCACTGCTTGTGTGGTAACTTCTTCGGAAGTGGGCTCGTCAGTAGTCACATCCTCGGGAGGATACTCTTCAGTGGTGACACTTTCTGTGGTCACTTCGTGGTCAGTAGTGCCTTCTAGTAGTCACTACTTCTGTAATTGCCTCCTCGGTAGTAGGGCTGTTCAGTGGTCACTGCTTGTGTGGTAACTTCTTCGGAAGTGGCCTCGTCAGTAGTCACATCCTCGGGAGGATACTCTTCAGTGGTGACACTTTCTATGGTCACTTCGTGGTCAGTAGGCCTTCTAGTAGTCAGTACTTCTGTAATTGCCTCCTCGGTAGTAGGCTGTTCAGTGGTCACTGCTTGTGTGGTAACTTCTTCGGAAGTGGGCTCGTCAGTAGTCACATCCTCGGGAGGATACTCTTCAGTGGTGACACTTTCTGTGGTCACTTCGTGGTCAGTAGGCCTTCTAGTAGTCATTACTTCTGTAATTGCCTCCTCGGTAGTAGGCTGTTCAGTGGTCACTGCTTGTGTGGTAACTTCTTCGGAAGTTTGCTCGTCAGTAGTCACATCCTCGGGAGGATACTCTTCAGTGGTGACACTTTCTGTGGTCACTTCGTGGTCAGTAGGCCTTCTAGTAGTCACTACTTCTGTAATTGCCTCCTCGGTAGTAGGCAGTTCAGTGGTCACTGCTTGTGTGGTAACTTCTTCGGAAGTGGGCTCGTCAGTAGTCACATCCTCGGGAGGATACTCTTCAGTGGTGACACTTTCTGTGGTCACTTCGTGGTCAGTAGGCCTTCTAGTAGTCACTACTTCTGTAATTGCCTCCTCGGTAGTAGGCTGTTCAGTGGTCACTGCTTGTGTGGTAACTTCTTCGGAAGTGGGCTCGTCAGTAGTCACATCCTCGGGAGGATACTCTTCAGTGGTGACACTTTCTGTGGTCACTTCCTGGTCAGTAGGTCTTCTAGTAGTCACTACTTCTGTAATTGCCTCCTCGGTAGTAGGCTGTTCAGTGGTCACTGCTTGTGTGGTAACTTCTTCGGAAGTGGCTCGTCAGTAGTCACATCCTCGGGAGGATACTCTTCAGTGGTGACACTTTCTGTGGTCACTTCGTGGTCAGTAGGCCTTCTAGTAGTCACTACTTCTGTAATTGCCTCCTCGGTAGTAGGCTGTTCAGTGGTCACTGCTTGTGTGGTAACTTCTTCGGAAGTGGGCTCGTCAGTAGTCACATCCTCGGGAGGATACTCTTCAGTGGTGACACTTTCTGTGGTCACTTCGTGGTCAGTAGGCCTTCTAGTAGTCACTACTTCTGTAATTGCCTCCTCGGTAGTAGGCTGTTCAGTGGTCACTGCTTGTGTGGTAACTTCTTCGGAAGTGGGCTTGTCAGTAGTCACATCCTCGGGAGGATACTCTTCAGTGGTGACACTTTCTGTGGTCACTTCGTGGTCAGTAGGCCTTCTAGTAGTCACTACTTCTGTAATTGCCTCCTCGGTAGTAGGCTGTTCAGTGGTCACTGCTTGTGTGGTAACTTCTTCGGAAGTGGGCTCGTCAGTAGTCACATCCTCGGGAGGATACTCTTCAGTGGTGACACTTTCTGTGGTCACTTCGTGGTCAGTAGGCTTCTAGTAGTCACTACTTCTGTAATTGCCTCCTCGGTAGTAGGCTGTTCAGTGGTCACTGCTTGTGTGGTAACTTCTTCGGAAGTGGGCTCGTCAGTAGTCACATCCTCGGGAGGATACTCTTCAGTGGTGACACTTTCTGTGGTCACTTCGTGGTCAGTAGGCCTTCTAGTAGTCACTACTTCTGTAATTGCCTCCTCGGTAGTAGGCTGTTCAGTGGTCACTGCTTGTGTGGTAACTCCTTCGGAAGTGGGCTCATCAGTAGTCACATCCTCGGGAGGATACTCTTCAGTGGTGACACTTTCTGTGGTCACTTCGTGGTCAGTAGGCCTTCTAGTAGTCACTACTT